>JAQPPZ010000753.1:2500000-5000000 GCA_028583015.1 Wollemia nobilis
AAATAACAAGTATAAAAGAGAACTACTGCTAGAGACAAAAGAATCTGTGACTATCCCATGAATATTGTTCGCAGGCAGAATAAACCTCCTTATTGAGTGTCCATTAATAAAATGAAAAATGAAATTTAATGGTAAAATAAGCATACGGATAAATTGAGTCACCTTCTACTAGTTACCTTCTGTCGGTCACCTTCTGCTAGTCACCTTCTATCAGTTGCCTTTTGTTAGTCACCTTCTTCCAGTCGCCTTCTACTAGTGGCCTAATGTTAGTCACCTTCTGTCAGTCACCTTCTACCAGTCACCTTCTATCATTTGCCTTCTGTCAGTTGCCTTTTTCCAGTCACCTTCTATCAGTCACCTTCTATCAGTCACCTTCTGTCAGTCTCCTTCAGTCAATCACCTTTAGTCAGTCGCCTTCTATCAGTTGCCTTCTGCCAGTCACCTTCTGCCAGTCACCTTCCATCAGTCGCCTTCAGTCAGTTTCCTTCTACCAGTCACCTTCTTCCAGTCGCCTTATGCCAGTCACCTTCTACCAGTCACCTTCTATCAGTCACCTTCTACAAGTCACCTTCTATCATTCACCTTCTACCAGTCACCTTCTGACAGTCGCCTTCTCTGATCACCTTCTGCTAGTCGCCTTATGTCGGTCGCCTTTTGCTAGTCACCTTTTGTTAGTCACCTTTCGCCAGTCGCCTTCTATTAGTCGCCTTCTGTCAATCGCCTTCTACCAGTTGCCTTATGTCAGTCACCTTCTGCCAGTCACCTTCTGCCAATCGTGGACTTTGGTTTTGTCAGTACTTTGCTTTGTATCACTCGCTATTTGAAAAAAATGTTGTAATTGTATGGGAGTCGTTGTCAGGGTTAGCTATATATAATGGGGTACAAGGGGTGATTTGGGCGAGATATTTCTTATTTTAAATAAATTTAAGGCAAAAATTGGGTGGGAAACCTTGTGACAATGGGGTGAATTTACCCTAAAAAATTAGATCCCAAAATTTTTGAGTGAACGGGCCGACCTCTATGGTCCCAAAAATCGTAAAATTAACATTTTGGAAATCCAAAAATTCATGCTAAATTGTGAAATTCGCCACTAAGAAAAACCCTGGTGGTTGTGGATAATTTAACCAAGGTTGCACATTTTATATCAGGCAATGTGCAATATGATGCACCTACAATAATGAGTAATTTTGCTAGGGAAGTGGTAAGACTACACGGATTTCTAGAAGTTATAATATCTAATAGAGATTCTTGCTTTACCTCTATATTTTGGTAAGCATTGCATGAGGTATTGAGAATCAAATTGAATTTAGTACTACTTATCATCCTAAGATAGATGGGCAAACCGAGAGGTTGAATTAGGTATTGGAAGATATCCTAAGAATAACTGCATGTATTAGCATACAAAGTGGGAAGACTATTTATACCTAGTGGGATTTGCATACAATAATAGTTTTCATGCATCATTAGGTATGGCACATTTTGAAGAATTATATAGGATAATATGCAGAACTCCCTTATCTTTGGATAATCCAAAATATCAGATAGTGATCGAACTAGAAACTATGAAAGAAATGGAAGATCAATTCAAAAGAATTCAATAAAATTTGAAAGAGGCTGCAGATTACCAGAAGAGCTACTCAGACCTCAAAAGAACACTGAGGGAATATTCTATGGGAGACAGGATATTTTTAAAGGTGAATCCAACTAAAAGTTCTATAAAATCTTCCAAAATTGACTCTAGATATGTGGGTCCATTTGAAATTGTGGCCAAGGTGAGCCATGTTGCTTACAGACTTGCTCTACTACCAAGCCTGTCCAAAAGTTACAATGTCTTCCATATGTCCCTCTTTAGCAAGTATATTCCCGATTCCAATCATGTTTTATATATTTCCAAATTGCATATGATCAATCCACTAAATATTGAGGTTCGACCTATTCGCATACTTGATTTTAGAACCAAGAATATGAGGAAGAGAAGCATAGAGTAATGTCGGGTCCAATGGGACCACTACTTAGAAAGAAATGCCATATGGGAGGACATGGCAGATATGCAACAATAGTTTCCTTATCTATTTGAGTAGATATAGATTTTTTTTTTAAATTTCATATGATTTGATGATATATGTATATACGCAAATAAATATGAGACTAGATACTGAGTAGATTAGTAGAGTTACTAAGTAGAGTAGCTTGTATATGTTTTGCATTACTAAGTAAAGTGGTTTTGAACATGTGATGGTGTATGTTTTGATTGAATGCAATATGATATATTATATGATTTGGTTATATGCCCAAATGTGCAATCATCTTATAGATTCTATGGTGTATTTTGAAGGTGTTGATAAGAGGGACACTAGTGTATTTGAGCAAAGACTATGCATATCAACTCTTATTTAACTACACTAATAATGTATCTAAGTATGAGGATTTATGTATAAGATTATGAAAGGTTGAGAACTTAGAATCTAAGAAGTTAAATAAATTCATGACTCCAGGTAAGTTGTTAATTAGTTCAATTCAACATTTACTACCAAAAATGATAATTAAAATCTTACCAACATCAAGTTTAGGACTTGTTGGAGAGTTTTAACTATTATAAAGTAATTGCTATTTCAAGATTTTTTTTTGGTAGATAAGATACTATAGCATTAATACCGTGTTTTACAAGTTGACCCAAAACCTTTTACAAAAATCAGCCTAGGGTTGTTGATGAACATATCCTTACTAAGGATCCTATATATGTAAAATCTACATACTGCCAAAGCCATTACATCCGGTAAGGCACATAGCCTGTTATCAAAAAGAAACTTCCCATACAACATTTTGGGTATACCTCAAGAAAATACACATGCATCATAATTACAAAAAAGAAACAGACATGGATCCCTTCCTTGAGACAATGGAGAAACAAAAAGTTGCAGACACACATAGCAGAGTACTAAAAAAAACTCCCACAAGCTTTGTATTGATAGTTACTCTTAATAATTCTTTGGTAATTGCTTTCTTTCGTATATGACATGCTTTGGTACCACATACTATCTTGGCCAATCAACCTTGGAGAAGTGAACCTGCTGGCTAGATTTATGGTGATGGCTATCTGGTGGTCCACGTGGCTTTGGTTCAAAGTCTTATATTGTCATTTCTTTCCTTCCCTATGATTATCAACCAACCTCAAATTACTAATATGACTAGGAGCCATGTTATTTGACATGTTACTGTCCCCATTAGTCTTTGTGGTATTTCTAAGCAGCATCCATGAAGACTGACATCTCAGATAATTTTTATTGTGATTCCAATTCAAAAAAGAGATGGCAATACTCCTAGCCTTCGAACTTACAGTGCCTTCCCTATTGGTAAATTTGACTATCATTCTTGGAATTCTTGTTGAATAAGCTCCTCTACTTCACTCGGGATACCGTATTCCCATTTGAAAAGTCTGTCACCATCGACACCCAAATTGGCCAGCTTATCAGCAATTTTGTTAGCTTCCCGAAAGACATGTTGGGCTTTTCTGTCCTATCTTCCCTGGAAAAGGATCCTAGCCTCTTCAACAATTGTTTTAATCCTCCAAGGAGGTTTTTTCCAATTATTGAGGAGATTTATAACATGCATAGAGTCTCCTTATACGATCAAATTGCCTTCTAAGTCTTGAGTCATTTGAAGGCCTCTCCACATAGCTCTAGCTTCAGCTTCGTTGTTTGTCCTTGTTACCAAATATTTGAAAAATGCAAGCATCATATTCCTATTATGATCTCGCACAATGCCACCAGTGCCTGCTCTGCCAGGATTGTCCTTAGTTGCTCCATAAAAATTAAGCTTAAACCAACCCGTAGGAGGTGGATACCACTTAACATTGGCTCTGGGGTTGACTACCCTAGGCACAGACTCATCTAACAAGGTTAAGGTTAAATATTGAGCAATCGTGATCTCCTGCAGATGAGGTTTATAGCTATTAAAAGAAATAAGGTTCACATTCTCATTGGTAAAGGATAGGATCCTAGCAATGATAGTTTGATGATCATGGATAGACTCATTAAAGACTCTATGGTTCCTTTCTAACCACACCTACCAAATATAGTGATTGAGACAAATTTTCCACATGTATCTAAGTATTTGGCTTGAAAAGGGGTAAGGCCACTAGACGAACAAATCAAGTATGGTGGCTGGTTTAACCCATGAAATATTGAAGGCCTAAAAAACCCCACTTATGACAGTCAAGGAAAAAGGGCACTCAAGGAAAATGTGATAAATGGTCTCCCAATTAGCCCTACATAGATAACAATGATTAGTGATACAAATACCTTTACGCATCATATTATCAATGGTTATAATTCTTCCTTGGATAACTAGCCATGAAAAGATTACAATCTTTGGAATTAAATTTTTGGAATTAATTTGGCCACATTTTCATCAATATTTGACCTCACTAAATACTTGTGGGATAGGCTTAAATAAGTGGAAATGGTGTTCTAGCTCGTAGTTCTAGATAATTCAGACCATTTGTAGGTGTTTAACAATGATGAGAAATAGTAGAATTTCTAATTAATAAACCTAGTATATTGAGGACCATGAGGAGCATGGTGTTGACATCAAATATGGAGTGAAATAGCTAAAAAATCACCACTTTCCAAAAGGATTAATCATATTGGAAGTCTTATTCAACCCTTATGACAGTGCTAGGAAGGCTAATATAAAGGTGAAACCTTTATCTTCTTATCCAATATAGATGGATAAACGGATGAATATCCTAATAGGGAAGAATGCACCAAATAAGAATTATAAAATTCAATAAAATCTATAAAAATACCATGATGTGATTTGTTAGAGCTATGAGGACTTAAAGGTGTATGACTAAAGAATCATTGAGCACACCATATACATAGAGCAAGGAGTAAAACCTTTTTAATAATAGCAAAGACTAGTAAATCAAAATATTGAAGTTGTAATGAATAAGGAGCTCCTCAGTTATTACAAACTCAATTTATCTTACCTAGTAGAAATTTTACTTGGGTAGTCAACTTGGTCCTAGTGAGAAATAAAATGGTGACATATGGTTAGATGTTGATTTAATAAATCTAAATAAAGCCTCCCTGAAGGATTGCTACCCAATCCCATCTATGGATCAAATCCTTTAAAAGGTCACAAGGTCACATGATATCTCTACTAGATGGGTTTTTGGGATACAACCAAATTTGGGTGAAGGACAATGATCCACACAAGACCACCTTTACATCCAAATGGAGAACATTTGCATACCAAAGGATGTCATTTGGTTTATCAATGTTTTGTATCACCTTCTAGAGGAACACGGACATTGCATTCATAGGTTTCATAGATAAAATAATTTTGGTACACTTAGATGACCTGACTATCTTCTCAGAGAAAAGGGAAAAGCACATAGAGCATTTGGATGCCATTTCCAAAAGATGCAAATATTTCAGTATATCCTTGAATCCCAATAAATCCATCTTCATTGTATAGGAAGTAAAACTTTTGTGTCATGTAGTATCCAAATATGGACTGGACATTGACCTAAACCATATAAAGGCTATTCAATATTTATCCCTAACATCATCAGTCAAAGGTATCAAATATTTTTGGGGCTAGATTTATTCTATGTTCAAATTCATCACCAAATTTCTACCTCTATTGCTATAAGGTAGGTAAGATATTTTGTCCTCTATGATTATTCTAGGGAAAAGAGAGTCAGGATAATTTCACCTTGTATAGAGAAACATAGTAGGGCATCTCTTGATAGTGTAGGGTTTGGCTCAATCAAGGTCCTATAGGGGTTTTTTACAATGCTAGCTCTGTGATAATAACAAGTGATAACAGCTAGTTAGGTCATAGCTCACATGCATTGCACTCTCACTAGGGCTCTGATGCCTAATGAATCCCAAACCTAGGGTCCACCTTCGTGCATTTCCATCATTACATTCGCTCATGCCATTTTATATCCCTTGACATTGAAATTTTGTATTGCTTCCATCTCTCCAAGTCAAGGTATATAGTTCTTATTTTTCTCCATTGGCCTTTTTCATACACATTTTACACACATCATACCCCTATCAGGTAGTACTCGCTAATTTATCACTCACACACAACACACCCCATACTTGATAGCTTCATGACCACATGCAAGGAGTAGCCTCCATCTTCATCATTTATGAGCATACATCCTAGTGGGTATCTCTTTTTGTCCATCTTAACGAGCACTACACCCATATCGAGTACAACTCCACCGTTGTCCATATTTGCAACTCTTGTAGTATATCTTCATGACCACACGCAAGGAGCAACCTCCATCTCAATCATTTGCGAGCATATATCCTTGTTGGTTTTTTGTCCTTTATTTTTTCTTCTTTGGCCTCTTTGAAGTTTATTTCTTTGTTTCCACTTTCTCTTTTGTTGTGTACGCTTCATCTCTTTGTGTCTCATTGCCCCACTCATCCATTGCATTTCATTTTTCATTCCACTCTCACTTTCATTTTAGCTTGCATTTTAGGTATTTTGTTAGTTAGATTCATTCATTCATTCCATTTAGTTAAGTCCATCATGCATTGCATCCATATGTTTGTACTCATCATTCATCATTCATTAAACATAAAATAATAATAAAAGCAATCACACATGAGCACACACTCATGTTTTTTCCCTTCTTGCTCTTTTGTTCTTGTTTTTTGTTTTTCTTTTCCCTCTCTTCTCTCTTTTCTGTTCCTTTCGCTCTTCTTCTACATCTACCATTTCAAGTTTCATCAAGAATTTTGTATACCTTTCAAAACTTGAGGGGGTACCCTAGCCTAAGAGGTACTAATATTCCTAATACCTCAATTTGCATGCAAAAATAAGAAAGTGTTCAAAATGACATCATCTTTGCACCACTCCTTTTTGTTGTTTGTTTCCCTCTGCCCATAGGTGTCTACATCTTTCTTTGATGCATTTATTAGTCCATAAATGCATCAAAGAGGGGGTAAAATGTAGATACAAAAAATTGACCTACTCAAGGTTGTCATTTTCCCTAGATCCTTAGAGAGACCCTCCAACTTATCCAAAGCAAATTTGGGCTTCTCTACTCCTTCCTTTCCCTCATTTTTCCTAGTTTCGGTGAAATCATGATCAGTCCTTATGGAGCACGATTTTACCTAGCTAGGGTTTTCTCTTAGAAAACTCTAATTTTTCAAATCGACCTCTTTGATGTCAACTCCCCATAGGTTTTCCTACCCATATTTGTTTCAAATCCCTTATAAATAGAGGGTTTGAAGTCTTATTTTTCCCCAAAAAATTACCAAGAGAAAATTTTAAGAGTTCAAAAAGAGTCATAATACAAGCAAGAAGTACCCAATTCTAAAAGTGCCAAGTGATATGTTGAAGATTTTTAACATTTTGTGGAGTTATCTTCTATTGCTTTGACTTTGTGTTGCTACCCTTGGTGGATAAGTGTTGAAGCCCTAAGGAGGAGTCTACTATCTTGGAGGTCTTCATCCTTTTGTCTACTTTTTTACTATCACCAAGTTGTTTCCACTCATCTGCATTCATACATTGTTAATTTCATATATTTTATTGGTTCATCTGCATTAATCTATTATTTTTACTTTTTGTTGCAAAATCATGTCCTGTAATTACAAGGAATGATTTCATCAGTAGTGAAATCACAAGAGCCCCATATAGGGTATGATTTCATCTGTGTGAAGCTTGGGGTAGAAGTTCACCTCCAAACCCTCGATCTACATTTCATGTTGTGTTTAGAGAATAATAGCATAATTTTCCCTCTATTCATCATATTTTTCTATTGCATTATATTATGTTTGTTCATTTTCCAAAAAGGTCAACTTTCACTTTTATATTCTAAAGGTCAGCTAAAGTACCTAGGGGGCTTGACTATTGCACCTCCAAGCATATTTATATAGCGGCCTAAGTAGGCTCCCTAATGTTGATCATATTTTTTGAGGGTTTGGTGAAGTTATTTTATAGAATAAAATTGTGGGACATTGTTGGATGCAAGATAAAGCTTGGAACAACCATCAAATCAGATAAGTACCTCAATAGATCTTTAGATTGTTTGGTGTTTTCTTTCTATTCATTTATGTTCAAAATATATATCAAAAGTAAGAAAAAGTATTTGATCAAATTTCTAGGCATTTGAAAGAATAAAAGCATAAAGTGTGCATTTAGGGTTTTAATCTTGTTTATGCATTTATCTTGGACCCTTGCTCAAAGGTTTTGTTTTGCAATCTTACGGTTAGTGATCATTCAATAAAATAATCATTCTAGGATTAGTGATTATCTTCTTGCATCTTGTGTGTCTTGCATTGCTTTTTCATTTTATAGTATAGTTGTAGAAAGGCCAAACATAGGTGCATGTTTAATTGACACATTCAAACATATTCCACCCTAGACTTGGAGCGAGTCCTAAAATAATTTCTAGTGATACCTTCACCCTTACCCATTGAGTGTAGACTTATAACATACCCTCATAGTCACCTCGGCTCCCAATGGATCCAACCAAGAATCGTACACAATATGGCAGTTTTTCCCTCTATAGTAAGTTTAGCTGAAGCTGACAAGAAAATGTTGATTGTTTGAATCAAATAATAATTAAAATTTACTCTAATATTTTCCATAGGTAATATTTTTTGTATTTTATAACATTAATATGTTTTCATATAAAATATTTATTATAGTTCTTATGGTTGCACTTATGCTTTAAGAAGGAAACTAACAGTTCAAATTTGGTAAAGAAGACTATGCTAGTGTGAAGTTTTACAAATATTACTCTACTAAGATGTAGTGCATATATAGTAGAGGTGTAATTTTGGTATTTTGAAGGTTGTTGTAGGAAAATATCAAGAAGAAGGATGTTTGATATGGGTCACCAACTGGACCTTTTGTGATAGTAATACAGGTTATCAAAGGTCTAGTTGGTGATCCACACAAGAGAAAAGATAGACACACAATATTACCTCATATTTCATTGATCAAACCCTAATTGTATAGGCTAGGAAGCCTATACAAAACCACTAGAGAAACCAAATCCACAGCAAAAAACTATGGACAATTTTATAAAAGGTTGCAAAAAGCCTATAGCTCTGACAATAAATAAGGCTGCATTTCTAAGAAGTTTTTGACAAGAGGCTCAGATGATAAAATCCACATGAAATAAAATCTAATACTATTAAAAACTAATTAATTAATCCCTGTCATTCCTCTTAGCCATAAAATCATTGGACTTTAATACATACAAAAGGGAAGGAAAATATTGAATGTGAAAGCTAGAAATAACCTAGGTGGGCCTAGTGAATTTTCCATAACAATAGGGAACCACGTATAACCAAGAGCTACCTCCAAGCTGAAAAGGATGTTGGAGCATGGATGATGGCTTCTAAATAATAAGAGGATGTATCGTTGGTAGATGAAAAACTTGCAAAGTGAAGGAGACGGGATGTTAAACGGTGTAAACAAAATTTGGAGTTAGAGGTAGAGCAGGAGGAGGAGGAGCAACAAGAGCAACAATTGGAGCATGAGCAACATGAATAGATTTAGGAATAAGAATAGATGTAGGAATAGGTACTCGATGAATATTTTTCTCAAGTGGTGCAACATGTAGAGTGGGCAAAAGTACTTTTGCTTATGTGTCCTTGTGTTGTGGACTGATGAAAACTAAGGCAATCTTTCATGCTTGGTGCAATTTAGTATGAGCCTAATGTGTAGTGGGATGAGTACTATGAATAAGGAATTTTTATTTCTCATGCTAAATTTATAGGTATTCTTATATGCATCATACTAAGCCCTTTTGTCATATTTATAAGGTTTACCTAGCAACAAACCATGTGAGTGACATCACAAGTAACAATGTCTACATACTTAGGACCAAAAGCAAAAGATAAAGTGCAAATGTTTGTGATCATGGAAGTAGTATCACTATCCTTCCATCCAAGTGAGTATGTATACGGATGAGGATGTGTAGACTGCTATAACTTATCAATAATGGACTATACAATCAATTTTTTTGGTAAGTTGTTATCTATGATACAATCCATAGAGAAATTTTATGTCAAATGAGCACGAGTAATAAATAGATTATTTGGACCTCCTACAAATTATTGATGACCAAGTAAGGTGGCATTATTGATTCAACATTCTAACTTAAGATAAGTACGATCTTCTCCACAAGTCCTGATGGGATTTGCAAAGTTCCCTCCTCATGATACTATACAAGCAATTGTTTCTTTTTCTTCTTTGCACAAGCAAATCTCATGTCTCTTATATTTATAATAATGACAAATACATTACAAGTTGGACAGGGAAAAGAGAAAGGAGAGTGATAAGAAGAAGGAGAAAATATCTTCTTTGTATAGGAGGAATCTTGCTAATATGGAGAACTCAAAGGTCTGGAAGTGTCTATTGAAAAATGAGAGCAACGAGTTGCTAAAAATTATGATCAATGAGCACCTAGTGAAAAGGAATATCGAGGTGCACAAGACTGAGTAGAAATTTTCTCCTCTACAGGTTGAGCTCAAATAAAAATTGCATCAAGTGTGTCAAGTGGAGTATATTTTAACTCTCAAAATAAGTGTGTCTGAAGGCCACTTTTAAACTTAGCAATAACAATAGGTTTAGGATCTTGCATACTAAGCAAGATGTACAAGCAATTGAACTAGTAGATATAGTCCTGGATAAACATATGACTTACTTATCTCAAGATAATTCATTGGATGAGCAAATCATCATCATAATTAGATGGATAGAATATAGACTTCAAGGCTATGATCAACTTATCCCAAGTGGTGATGGGATTTTGTATAGTTTTCCACTCAATGATTAAAAATTTTAGCAACTCTTACAAGTTTCAACTTAGAAAAAGGGACCTTATCATCATTAGGGATTTGGTTGTAAGCAAACCAAGTTTCCATGTCTAGAATCCAACTATTCAAAACTTTAGGATTCTTAGACCCATCATAGATCCTAACCTCACATTTGATATGAGAACAGGTGTCAGGAGTATGGACCTAAGGTGAGGGAGGTTGAATTTGCATGTTATTAACTTAATCAACCAAATTATTAACTATATTAGCTAGTGTTATTTTTTTTTGTTTGCCAATGTGCCATAGCTCCTTGAGTGAATTCCTAGGAGGGTGATTCACCAAATTTGTAGGATATCATTATTTTTGTTTAGGATTGTTGAGCACTATCAAAAATACACTTTGTTTTACAAGAGGTACTTTGAGGCACAATTAAGTACACCATATAGTTACAAAACTAGAAAAAACACTTCAAATGGATTAGGCTCAAAAAGAGATTTACAATGAGTATAAATAATGGTATACTCAAAAAAGAATAAGTGCCCTAAAATACAAGAAACCAATGAATCTCTCAACAACAAAAAGTCAAGTGAAAAATCTCCCTCCAAAAAATAGGAAGAATATTCTAATAGAATATTCTTAAGAACATGCTTATATTTTTTTATATGCACTTGACCATGTTTATATATTTAACTAGACAAAATCATTAAAAACTATCATCAACTATAAAATGATCGTCTTCATGAAGAGACACCTAAAGGGATACACCAAGAAACAAACATCGGTGATCAAGTGGCCAGTGAGGATGACTCATAAGTAGCAATAGAAAATGGCAAAAACTACTTTCCAAATAATGCATATTAAAATATGCCATTAATGTCATCGGCAATAGAAACTTCTATAGGACCAATGGGAGGCTGTAAAATGATGTTTTTCAAAGAACATTTGAATTTCCACCAAGGAAAGGGGGTCACAACGACAAAAATCTTCAAATCAAGTCGTGCAGGTTGCACTTGTGGCTAGCACATGGATAGACGTGCAAAAAATAATCAAAGTGGATAGGTACTTAGAGATTTTCAAGGAATCCATGTGTCCATTATATGTTGGGTTACTGCATGGTTAAAGGGAACATGGATTGAGACGCCCCAAGTGGTACAGGCGGTATCTATTTTAGCAAATAGCATGGCTATGTAACACGCTTGATGAGTTGGTTCTATGCATATCACTTTTTGGCTATACAAGGGTGGCTCTCCCACATGGCACACCATGTGCATACCATCACATTATCAATGGAACCGTTAGCCCTCATAAAATTGAACACGTTCACAAACGCTGAAAATGGAAGACAATAGGAACATTAAAGAGCTAAACTGGTGGCCCTTAGATGTAATGAAATGCTATGTGTTTGAAAGTAGGAATAGACAAGGGCAACAAAACAATGATGAAAAGAGAGTTCTAAATTTAACATCGATAAATGAAGTGCTACAAGTAGGACCGCATGAATCTTTAGGTGACCAATTGTGTGGTGCTAAGAGGTCATGTTCTGACTAGTGGGAGGACACTGTAAATTAATATGCAAAATCTAAAAGAATTAATACATGAAATAATTATCACATGGTTGGTGGCGATGCTCCTTATGTGGTGAATGTTGCATGGCAATCTCTATGAAACAAACAACAATGGAAACATGGCATGGTAAATCAGCACAAGTGGTATGACTAGGCCTTCAGGTAGAGGAAATAAAATAAAACCCACATTACACATACAAAAATATCATTATTTCCAATTCAACCATGAAGTCATCTAAAAACTCCCCTTTTTTGCATAAATAGACAAAATTGTAGCCTATAGCTCAAGCTAAGGTGGAGCTCATGAATCGAATGAGGTGTTGACCTTGAGTTAGATAGCTTTAGCGATGACTTTTTGCTAATTTTATGGGATTACAAGTGGTGATATTCTAGAAGGTGATACTAAATCAAGAAATAATAGCACTGAGTCATTGCAAATCTGAAATGACCTTCCATAGATTTTTCAATAATGAGAATTCTCAATTCAAACATAACTTTCTGTCCCACAAAATATTGTTGATAGGATAGAGTGGAGCGCATAGAGGGGGCAACACGCAACACACAAGCTACAATATTTTACAAAAAGTGATGGTATTGCTAGAATAGTAGGGATGGACCATGTCAAAAAATGTAGATGTTGCTCTCAAGGGGGATACATGAGTTGGTAGGAAGCTAAGAAATGCATAACACTCGATCAAGGATCAACTCTATTAATAGCAGCATGGTTCAAATAATCTTCACATTCATTTTTTCTAAAAATAATGCATGAGAAATATAAATTCATGAGAATGCAGCAAAGGACATGATATGGGATAGAAACTAAACCTCCTAAGCAAGGAACCAAACCAACAAATGATCAAATAGGTTAGAGAGTAAGATTGATTCCTCTCATACTAGTGATACAGGTCACCAAAGGTCTAGTTGGTGACCCACACAAGAGACAAGATAGACGCACAAACTAACCTCATATTTCATTGATTGAACCCTAATTTTATAGGCCAAGAAACCTATACAAAACCACTAGAGAAACCAAATCCATGGCAAAAAAGTGTGGATAGTTTCCCAAAAGGTTGCAAAAAAACAACTTCGATAATAAAAAAAGATACATTTCTAAAAAGTTTCTAACAAGAGGTTTAAATGATAAAATCTACATGAAATCAAATCTAAGCCTATTAAAAACTAATTAATTAATATTAATTAAACCTAAGTTTATTTAATCCCTAACAATGTTGAATTTTGGAATATTTGTATTTACAAAGAAAATTGAAGATCCAAAATAGAAAATAAAGAATTCATACTTATTATGAAAATAAATGTAGGTATCTAGTTGTAGACACCAAAATCTAGCCCTTTTCATCCATCTGTGTCCTCCAATCATAGCTGCCTATTATATATATATATATATATATATATATATATATATATATATATATATATATATATGTATGTATGTATGTGTGTGTGTGTGTGTTTGTTTAATATATATAAATATTAATATTTTATATATTATATTTATATATAATAAATATATATGTATTTATATAAATTAATCCTATCCATATGCCATGTTTTAATCTCAGCCATCCATCCATCCATCTCAATCCATGTCACTTACCCAAACTTAATCTTCACCCTTCCTCATGTTTTAATCTCGATCGCTCATTTTGTGTCATCGAAACCCTAACATGTTCAAGGGAAGATTATAAAAGAAGAGTTATTTTGACAAATTAAATCCTTAGTCCTTAATTCTTAAGATCTTTCTAAATCCTTTAGAATATTAATCCCTTGCCCTAGCCACTTTGCCATCACTTTTGTTGTTCTTCGCCTCACCCTCTTTCGTCGTTGCCAAAACTTGCGTAGATTAGATTTGGTTCTACGACACTTCCCTCATCCCCTGAACACCCTCTAGAGCCAACAAAATGCCTTTGGATATTTCTATAACACCTTGGTGCATCCACAACCATCACAGAACACCTTTGGGTGTTTCCCATAGTAGATCTACAATTTCCCAACCCTCTAGAATTTTTCGGGTGTCCTCGCGAGCATCAACGATAAAATCAAAGACATAAATTAGCATGTTGACAAGGTAAGAAGTTTCTTTGCATTTATTTTATATTTATGCACTCATAAGTAGCAATATAAAATGGCAAAAACTACTTTCCAAATAATGCATATTAAAATATGCCATTAATGTCATCGGCAATAGAAACTTCTATAGGACCAATGGGAGGCTGTAAAACGATGTTTTTCAAAGAACATTTGAATTTCCACCAAGGAAAGGGGGTCACAATGACAAAAATCTTCAAATCAAGTCGTGCAGGTTGCACTTGTGGCTAGCACATGGATAGACGTGCAAAAAATAATCAAAGTGGATAGGTACTTAGAGATTTTCAAGGAATCCATGTGTCCATTATATGTCGGGTTACTGCATGGTTAAAGGGAACATGGATTGAGACGCCCCAAGTGGTACAGGTGGTATCTATTTCAGCAAATAGCATGGCTATGTAACACACTTGATGAGTTGGTTCTATGTATATCACTTTTTGGCTATACAAGGGTGGCTCTCCCACATGGCACACCATGTGCATACCATCACATTATCAATGGAACCATTAGCCCTCATAAAATTGAACACGTTCACAAATGCTGAAAATGGAAGACAATAGGAACATTAAAGAGCTAAACTGGTGGCCCTTAGATGTAATGAAATGCTACGTGTTTGAAAGTAGGAATAGACAAGGGAAACAAAAAAATGATGAAAAGAGAGTTCTAAATTTAACATCGATAAATGAAGTGCTACAAGTAGGACCACATGAATCTTTAGGTGACCAATTGTGTGGTGCTAATAGGTCATGTTCTGACTAGTGGGAGGACACCGTAATTAATATGCAAAATCTAAAAGAATTAATACATGAAATAATTATCACATGGTTGGTGGCGATGCTCCTTATGTGGTGAATGTTGCATGGCAATCTCTATGAAACAAACAACAATGGAAACATGGCATGGTAAATCAGCACAAGTGGTATGACTAGGCCTTCAGGTAGAGGAAATAAAATAAAACCCACATTACACATACAAAAATATTATTATTTCCAATTCAACCATGAAGTCATCTAAAAACTCCCCTTTTTTACATAAATAGACAAAATTGTAGCCTATAGCTCAAGATAAGGTGGAGCTCATGAATCGAATGAGGTGTTGCCTTTGAGTTAGATAGCTTTAGCGATGACTTTTTGCTAATTTTATGGGATTACAAGTGGTGATATTCTAGAAGGTGATACTAAATCAAGAAATAACAGCATTGAGTCATTGCAAATCTGAAATGACCTTCCATAGATTTTTCAATTATGAGAATTCTCAATTCAAACATAACTTTGTGTCCAACAAAATATTGTTGATAGGATAGAGTGGAGCGCATAGAGGGGGCAACACGCAACACACAAGCTACAATATCTTACAAAAAGTGATGGTATGGCTAGAATAGTAGGGATGGACCATGTCAAAAAATGCAGATGTTGCTCTCAAGGGGGATACATGAGTTGGTAGGAAGCTAAGAAATGCATAACACTCGATCAAGGATCAACTCTATTAATAGCAGCATGGTTCAAATAATCTTCACATTCATTTTTTCTAAAAATAAGGCATGAGAAATATAAATTCATGAGAATGCAGCAAAGGACATGATATGGGATAGAAACTAAACCTCCTAAGCAAGGAACCAAACCAACAAATGATCAAATAGGTTAGAGAGTAAGATCGATTCCTCTCATACTAGTGATACAGGTCACCAAAGGTCTAGTTGGTGACCCACACAGGAGACAAGATAGACGCACAAACTAACCTCATATTTCATTGATTGAACCCTAATTTTATAGGCCAAGAAACCTATACAAAACCACTAGAGAAACCAAATCCATGGCAAAAAAGTGTGGATAGTTTCCCAAAAGGTTGCAAAAAAACAACTTCGATAATAAAAAAAGCTACATTTCTAAAAAGTTTCTAACAAGAGGTTTAAATGATAAAATCTACATGAAATCAAATCTAAGCCTATTAAAAACTAATTAATTAATATTAATTAAACCTAAGTTTATTTAATCCCTAACAATGTTGAATTTTGGAATATTTGTATTTACAAAGAAAATTGAAGATCCAAAAAAAGAAAATAAAGAATTCATACTTATTATGAAAATAAATGTAGGTATCTAGTTGTAGACACCAAAATCTAGCCACTTTTCATCAATTTGTGTCCTTCAATCATAGCTGCCTATTATATATATATATATATATATATATATATATATATATATGTATGTATGTATGTATGTGTGTGTGTGTGTTTGTTTAATATATATAAATATTAATATTTTATATATTATATTTATATATAATAAATATATATATGCATTTATATAAATTAATCCTATCCATATGCCATGTTTTAATCTCGATCGCTCATTTTGTGTCATCGAAACCCTAACATGTTCAAGGGAAGATTATAAAAGAAGAGTTATTTTGACAAATCAAATCCTTAGTCCTTAATTCTTAAGATCTTTCTAAATCCTTTAGAATATTAATCCCTTGCCCTAGCCACTTTGCCATCACTTTTGTTGTTCTTCGCCTCACCCTCTTTCGTCGTTGCCAAAACTTGCGTAGATTAGATTTGGTTCTACGACACTTCCCTCATCCACCGAACACCCTCTAGAGCCAACAAAATGCCTTTGGATGTTTCTATAACACCTTGGTGCATCCACAACCATCACAGAACACCTTTGGGCGTTTCCCATAGTAGATCTGTAATTTCCCAACCCTCTAGAATTTTTTGGGTGTCCTCGTGACCATCAACGATAAAAGAAGAGACATAAATTAGCATGTTGACAAGGTAAGAAGTTTCTTTGCATTTATTTTATATTTATGCACTCATAAGTAGCAATATAAAATGGCAAAAACTACTTTCCAAATAATGCATATTAAAATATGCCATTAATATCATCGGTAATAGAAACTTCTATAGGACCAATGGGAGGCTGTAAAACGATGCTTTTCAAAGAACATTTGAATTTCCACCAAGGAAAGGGGGTCACAATGACAAAAATCTTCAAATCAAGTCGTGTAGGTTGCACTTGTGGCTAGCACATGGATAGATGTGCAAAAAATAATCAAAGTGGATAGGTACTTAGAGATTTTCAAGGAATCCATGTGTCCATTATATGTTGGGTTACTGCATGGTTAAAGGGAACATGGATTGAGATGCCCCAAGTGGTACAGGTGGTATCTATTTTAGCAAATAGCATGGCTATGTAACACACTTGATGAGTTGGTTCTATGTATATCACTTTTTGGCTATACAAGGGTGGCTCTCCCACATGACACACCATGTGCATACCATCACATTATCAATGGAACTGTTAGCCCTCATAAAATTGAACACGTTCACAAACGCTGAAAATGGAAGACAATAGAAACATTAAAGAGCTAAACTGGTGGCCCTTAGATGTAATGAAATGCTACGTGTTTGAAAGTAGGAATAGACAAGGGCAACAAAACAATGATGAAAAGAGAGTTCTAAATTTAACATCGATAAATGAAGTGCTACAAGTAGGACCGCATGAATCTTTAGGTGACCAATTGTGTGGTGCTAAGAGGTCATGTTCTGACTAGTGGGAGGACACCGTAATTAATATGCAAAATCTAAAAGAATTAATACATGAAATAATTATCACATGGTTGGTGGCGATGCTCCTTATGTGGTGAATGTTGCATGGCAATCTCTATGAAACAAACAACACTGGAAACATGGCATGGTAAATCAGCACAAGTGGTATGACTAGGCCTTCAGGTAGAGGAAATAAAATAAAACCCACATTACACATACAAAAATATCATTATTTCCATTTCAACCATGAAGTCATCTAAAAACTCCCCTTTTTTGCATAAATAGACAAAATTATAGCCTATAGCTCAAGCTAAGGTGGAGCTCATGAATCGAATGAGGTGTTGCCTTTGATTTAGATAGCTTTAGCGATGACTTTTTGCTAATTTTATGGGATTACAAGTGGTGATATTCTAGAAGGTGATACTAAATCAAGAAACAACAGCACTGAGTCATTATCTGAAATGACCTTCCATAGATTTTTCAATAATGAGAATTCTCAATTCAAACATAACTTTGTGTCCCACAAAATATTGTTGATAGGATAGAGTGGAGCGCATAGAGGGGGCAACACGCAACACACAAGCTACAATATCTTACAAAAAGTGATGGTATGGCTAGAATAGTAGGGATGGACCATGTCAAAAAATGCAGATGTTGCTCTCAAGGGGGATACATGAGTTGGTAGGAAGTTAAGAAATGCATAACACTCGATCAAGGATCAACTCTATTAATAGCAGCATGGTTCAAATAATCTTCACATTCATTTTTTCTAAAAATAAGGCATGAGAAATATAAATTCATGAGAATGCAGCAAAGGACATGATATGGGATAGAAACTAAACCTCCTAAGCAAGGAACCAAACCAACAAATGATCAAATAGGTTAGAGAGTAAGATTGATTCCTCTCATACTAGTGATACAGGTCACCAAAGGTCTAGTTGGTGACCCACATAGGAGACAAGATAGACGCACAAACTAACCTCATATTTCATTGATTGAACCCTAATTTTATAGGCCAAGAAACCTATACAAAACCACTAGAGAAACCAAATCCATGGCAAAAAAGTGTGGATAGTTTCCCAAAAGGTTGCAAAAAAACAACTTCGATAATAAAAAAAGCTACATTTCTAAAAAGTTTCTAACAAGAGGTTTAAATGATAAAATCTACATGAAATCAAATCTAAGCCTATTAAAAACTAATTAGTTAATATTAATTAAACCTAAGTTTATTTAATCCCTATCAATGTTGAATTTTGGAATATTTGTATTTACAAAGAAAATTGAAGATTCAAAAAAAGAAAATAAAGAATTCATACTTATTATGAAAATAAATGTAGGTATCTAGTTGTAGACACCAAAATCTAGCCACTTTTCATCAATTTGTGTCCTCCAATCATAGTTGCCTATTATATATATATATGTGTGTGTGTGTGTTTGTGTTTTTAATATATATAAATATTAATATTTTATATATTATATTTATATATAATAAATATATATGCATTTATATAAATTAATCCTATCCATATGCCATGTTTTAATCTCAACCATCCATCCATCTCAATCCATGTCACTTACCCAAACTTAATCTTCACCCTTCCTCATGTTTTAATCTCGATCGCTCATTTTGTGTCATCGAAACCCTAACATGTTCAAGGGAAGATTATAAAAGAAGAGTTATTTTGACAAATCAAATCCTTAGTCCTTAATTCTTAAGATCTTTCTAAATCCTTTAGAATATTAATCCCTTGCCCTAGCCACTTTGCCATCACTTTTGTTGTTCTTCGCCTCACCCTCTTTCATCGTTGCCAAAACTTGCATAGATTAGATTTGGTTCTACGACACTTCCCTCATCCCCTGAACACCCTCTAGAGCAAACAGAATGCCTTTGGATGTTTCTATAACACCTTGGTGCATCCACAACCATCACAGAACACCTTTGGGCATTTCCCATAGTAGATCTGCAATTTCCCAACCCTCTAGAATTTTTTGGGTGTCCTCGCGACCATCAACGATAAAATTAGAGACATAAATTAGCATGTTGACAAGGTAAGAAGTTTCTTTGCATTTATTTTATATTTATGCACTTTTTATTTGCAATTTTATTCTACAACATCTAGGGTTTTAGTAGTTTTTATCTTTCTGAGGGCCTCACACGGTGGAGCCCTTATAGGTGCTTATAATCCCTTTTTATTGTGTATCTATTTGCAGGTAGAAAAAAGGGGCATATGTAGATACCAAAATCTAGCTACTTGTCATCCATCCATGTCCTCCAATCATAGCCACCCATTATTTATATATATATATATATATGTGTGTGTGTGTGTGTGTTTAATATATATATATATATATATATATATATTATATATTTAATAAATATATATGTGTTATATAAATTAATCCTATCCATCTGCCATGTTTTAATCTCATCCATCCATCCATCTCAATCCATGCCACTTATCCAAACTTAATCTCCACCCTTCCTCATGTTTTAATCTCAACCACTCATTTTGTGTCATCGAAACCCTAACATGTTCAAGGGTAGATTATAAAATAGGAGTCATTTTGATGAATCAAACCCTTGCTCCTTAATACTTAAGCTATTTCTAAATCCTTTAGAATCTTAAGTCCCCTAGAATATTAATTCCTTGCCCTAGCCACTTTGCCATCACTTTCGTCATTCACCATCGCCATCGCCTTGCCCTATTTCACCACCGACAAAACCTGTACATACCAGATTTGGTTCTGCAACACATCTCTCATCCTTTGAATGCCCTCTAGAGCCAACATAATGCCTCTGAGTATATTTGGAATACCTTGGTGTGTCCACAGCCATCACATAATACCTTTGGGTGTTTCCCGTAGAAGATCTACAATTTCCCAATACTCAGGCACCATCCAAACGTCCTCACAACCATCAACGACATATTTTGAGACAAAAATTAGCATGTTGACAAGGTAAGAAGTTTCTTTCTATTAATTTTATATTTATGTACTTTATGTTTATAGTTATATTCTGCAACATCTACGGTTTTAGTAGTTTTTATCTTTCTGAGGGCTTCACGCAGTGGAGCCCTCATAGGTACTTCTAGTATCTTTTGTTGTGTTTCTATTTGTAGGTACATGAATCATCTATTTGGAAGCTATTGAAGCTAGGGTGGTCCCGCAGGGATACACAAGCCCACTTGCAACTCTTGTTTGAATCGAAGACGAGCGAGAAGACACCAACTATGTATTAACCTAGGATTTCGGAGAACCCTAGTATTTGTAAATTTTGTATCACAAAAGCATTGTAAAACCCCATATTTCTATTTAAGCATTCAATGCTCTTCCTTGAAGATGTTGGTATATGACAGCATTTCATTGCTCTTTAACCCCGAATTTTGTGTGTTTCACATCCCTTTTATTCACTTTGACTTCGCTTGGTTAGGTGCTTATGTACCTTATATGATCCTTGGAGTTGCACCCATGTGTCATTACAGTATTGAAAGACGTTACATTCTTGAATAATGCTCTTTTAACACTCCAACCTTATTCAATGGATGAACTATAATAAGTATGCTCGAATGATATATTTCAACACCCAAGAAATAGATGTTGCCCTGAGCGTTTCCTTTTAGCGTGAGCATTATGGAATATAGGGTACTATTGTTAATTGTGACAAGTGGTAACCTTCACACTTGCATGTAGAGCCTTCTCAAACATCTATCAACCCTTATATTCTCTTCTTACCAATGGATGCATAGTTGTATCTTTTCCTCAATACTTACAAAGATACAATTATTTTTGCAAGAGGTTGGCTTCAGTTCGATGGCAATAGTAGGATGATTTGAAGATGGTTCTATGGTGCTACTCTTGGTTGGCAATTCATCCATAGTAATGCACCTTTTGTTTTAGCTCAAGCTTTCTTCTTCTTTGCTATAATGAGCTATCTTACAATGGATGATAGATGCCCTAATATGCTATCCTTATTACATGGATATGAGCTGAATAACAAGCTCCTTACGTTGTATTTTATTCTTGTAGTTATATGCTCTTGTGGATGCCCAATTCAGTGGTTTATGGTGTGTCTTTGGACACCTCAAAGTGAGCTAGATTTTGAGCCTTAGGATGGCTCTATGTTCAAGCACCAACGGTGGATATCGAGCCCTTCTGTTGGCTCATATCTTAAGCACTCTAACTTAGTGCTTAATTTTCACAAACAATGGATGTTGAGCCCCTTCTGAATGGCTTTTCGTTGATAACATTAGCTAGTGTTGTTGGTGGATGTTTGTAGATAGGATCAAGAGCTATGTAGAGTGTCCTTATGACACTTAATCTCTCCCTTTGATGTAGTAGTAGGAGATAAGTTTGGTGTTGTAATAACCTTTGTTTGCACCTTAAATATAAGACTCTCCAAGTCTTGTTTTGTAGCTCCTTTTAATGGTGGCCTTCTTCTCCACTCCTTGTAGGGATATCAATATGTAAGGTGGCTTCTCTAGGCCACAATAGATTGCAGGTTTTGTGCACTGAATAGTGTTTCTAGACACTTTGATATTAGCAAATTTTGTGCCCTTTGGTTTTCACCTTAAGTTAAAAACCAATGCACATAATAATATTTAAGAGTAATAATTTGAATAATCTGTAATAGTGTAATAGTAGTCTCACCTTATTACTCCTTTAATGCACTAATAGTAACTCTTAAATAACTCTCAAATGCACTAATAATCTCTTCAACTTTCAACTAAGAATAATGTAATAGGAAAATGATATTCTTTTCTGTCAAAATATATCTAACTCATATTTTTTTGTGTAGGTATAAACCTTTAAAAAACAATTCCTTCACTCTTTTGAAGACTATAATATGCAACCTTATCTTTTGCAACTTCTTAAAACTCTAATATGGTGCTTAATAGAACTTGATAACAAATTAATTTAAAGTTCAATTAATGAACCTATTTGTGCCCAATTTTCTTACCTTAATGATCCTATAGATGAAGGATTGTTAGGTGATGAGATTCACCTTATTGTTTCCTTTAACTGGATGAGCTTATAGTTGTACTTTACTATCTGAAATAGTTCTCTAATTCACCTTTTTGCAGCTCCAAAAACCCTCTAACTTTCTACCCTTTAACTATAGTAGGTGACTTCGATTCTCCTTCAGGATGTATCCTGGAAATCTAAATTTTTGCAGCTAGTAATGTTGTCCTAATTGCTTCCCTTTTGTAGTTAGTTTCTACACTAAAATGCTATCCTTGAAACTAGAAAATTTTGTAGGGAATTTTCCCAAATTGTAGTTGAGTTTCCCTTCAAGAACCCTTTAGTATTCTATAAAATATTCAGCAAACCCTATCTCTGAATGAGCCTTCTAGCCTTCAAAGGTAGTATTCAAACCTTTCAGGTTTGGTAGTAATTTTTGGCTCCTTTCTCCTTCAACCTCCTTATAAAATTCTGAATTTAATATGGGACCTCTTCTCAAGAATCTAAAAACCTTTAGGTCTTCACCAATATCCTCCTATATTTGGCAAGCTTCTTGCCAAATCTATCTTAGTTTGGGCTTGTTGTCATATGGTGATAATTATCCCAAAATATTCCTTTATCAGGAACTCCTTGCTGGTAAATTTCTCCAATGAGTTATCCTAAGAACTCCTTTAATGGCCTTATTCGTATCTCCTTTAATGAGGCTCACCAAGCCTCCTCCTTATTTCTCCTTAAGACCTCTCCAAGGTCTTCAATGTCACAGCTTCTATGGTCTTCCAAATGAGACCTTTCCTTCAACCTTCTACTATAGAAGTGTTGGTAATGAGATCTTCCTCTCATATCTCTAAAATCTATTACTGTTGGAATCTATAATAGGACCTTGCTGGTCCTTCTTCACTTTTGATCTGCAGGATTTAATGGATATCACCAACCTCCAATCTTCCAGAACTTAAAGTTCTATAACTAGATCTTCTATGGGTCTCTTGAATCAGTAATATGGTATTTCCTTCTTCTGCACTCTGCAAGTCTGTAATCTCTAGTAATGGGACTATTTCTATAGGCCTCCAAATCTTCATTCTTCTATTTTTTGCTTTTGGTGTTGGATTGATTCTAAAGAAGATATATTTCCTAGCTCTTTTGTAGGAATCTTCCCAACTCACTTTGAATCTCCTTTTCCCTACAATAAAGTATTAGGACTATAATGGAAGAAACTCTAAATCTAGAGATAATTAATCTTCACTAGTTGATTTTTTAATCTAGTGGAATTTATGCGAAGTCTTAGTCTTCACGATTTTTTCTGCAACCCTATGGAAAGACTCTAGTCAAATGTAATCTCAAAAAAATTGTAAATGAGATTTTTGAATTTCTCTCAGTCTCACTTGTGGCTCTCCCTATTTCCTATCTGATCTACCATGTGCTATGATACCACTATTAGCCTTTAATGGGAGGGTAGTACAACTACAAGATGTAGTATAACTAATCTGAGATAACTATAAACTAATAGCACAATAATATGTAGGAAAATAATGAAATGAACATCTACAAATAACTCAAAAATATGCCATTAATGAGAGTGATAAAAATAGTACAATGTTATATAATAGAGGACATGAACACTCCATGAACAGATATGAAAGGACTACATTATACCATACTTCCACTAAACTATACCACACACTCCATATCTACTACCACTCACTCTCCATATCTATTGCCCCCTAAATCACTCACTATGAGGCATTTATATAGGAAGATAGATTACTTGGCCCTTACTCTACCTAAGACTTATGTACATATGGACTACATGCATATTTACAACTTGCACATTGACACTTGTGTATTTATTACATTACATGAAGTAACTAACTAACTTTACTCTATAATAAAATCCTACTCTAGTTATATACCAAAGGTGGTACATTTACATGACCCAAATGATGTAATATACTCTAACACTTTGTATGCCCTGGTTTCATGAACAAGCCTGCTCTCCTAAGAAACCATGACCCTTCCTTGAAGATACATTCTCGGTCCTCTTCACACTCGAAGAGATCTGGGAAAAATCCATAGGGATAGAGTGCGATATGAAATTCTCCCTTAGTTTACCATTTACTAGATGCATAGTCCCTAAAGCTGATAACTAGGGTCTAAAACCCATGAATATTCATATCAAACCTTTCATTTCCATATCCTCTATACCCATTTGAATATTTTTCTTTTTCAACTAAACTATTGGGGATCCATCGACCACTTTAATGCATACATTGTCATTCTTCCTAGGATCTAATCATGACATTCTCAAAGGTCTGAGAAAACTTGGTCATGACATTACTCGAGTGTCATCCTCCTAATTGTATTGCATCCCAAAAGGAATTTTTTAGGGGAGGGTTTCCCCCCACCATCACCATGACTAAGTTATAGAAGTATCCAAAACCCTAATCCACTCCAAAAAATAAAAAATCACATATAATAACACCTACACTTTTTTCGAACAATGTTTGATACAAAGAAATCCAATCCTAACTCTTGCATTCCACACCCATTTCACCTTACTAAAGTTTCTACCTGCTATGGCAGTGGTAATGTATGCAAATCCTAGCAGAGCTCTCTCCTCAGTAGAGGCTTTCTAAAAGAGACTAATATTACTAATATTTATTAATCATATTTTATTATGTTTTTTATTTGATTAAGATTAGTCATTATTTTTAAAATAGGTTTAATTATTAGCAAATAATGTACATGTATGATGGTCAAGATTCATGAACTTTTTCACCTTGATTTATCATATTATTATTATTATTTAATAGGTTATAGAGAATTGAAATAACCCCCACCTATATTGCATCATATCCATATAATGGTATTACAACAATTTGTTATGTATTGTCACTTTGCAAGATTCAAACCTTGGTCTCCTCCTTGAAAGTCGATGAATTTAACTAGTTGAGTTAATCTTATTTGATCTTCTACATTTATATTTATATTTTTACAACAATTAGTTTAATGAATAAATACTTATTATGGTCATCCTCTTTCCTGAGGTAAAGTTCAAGGGGTTGTTAGCCCATGATATTTGGGATAAGCAATGGGAAGCAAAGACTTTTACACCATAAACTAAGGTTCCAATTTCATGGGTGAACCTTAACATTTTAGCATTAGGGATTTAGCATGAGGGATTCTAGGCATGTAATAGGAAGAGGAGTTTCACACCATAATCCAAGGTTCAAATTCTATTGGCATTAATATTTATTTTCTAATATAAGCTTGAGTGGTTGAGATGTGTCATCTTCAAATAAAATGACTCAAGTTCAAATCTTGATGGGCATAAAGTCCCCTTGTGTATGAGTGTTGGGTGTTGGACCCCCAAGTAAGTTATGTTGACCTTACAATAAACTAAAATCCGTAGTAGCCCATTAAGAAAAATCTTAACTCATTGCAATAATATGAAAAATTTAATTGATTATTATAATACATGTTGGGTCAAAAACAAATTCAATTAATCTTTTTGTTCATATTTGAATACATTATTAGAGGTTATAACCATATTCAAATTTAGCACATAAGGTTATAACAAAAAATAGTTGTCATAACAAATAATACATGTTTGTTTCTAATTATATAATAACTACCTAACATCCCTTCTTATTACATTATTTGGTATAAAAGAGAGCTATAAAATAATTCAAATTTGACACATGCAAGTGCCTTTGTAAAATATCTACAAGTTGTTCTTCGATGGAAATTTAATGGAGTTGAATCTAGTTATTCTAAACTTGTTCTCAAATAAAGTGATATTAAACTTCAGTATACCTTTTTCTTTCATGAAAGACTAGATTTTTAACCAATTTCAAAACACCTTGATTGTCACAATTCAATTCCGTCGATCAATATTTAAGTACACCCATATTTGATATTATACAATATAACCATATTGCTTTGCACATAGATCCTTATGCAGTGAAATACTCTACCTTTATGGATGACAATGACATTGTCTGTTGTTTCTTGTTTTTCCACAAGATAGGTTCAAATCCTAGAAGAAATACATATTCATATGTTGACCTCTTGTCATCTATAGATCTAATATAATCCAAGTATGTGTATCCTTGCAAGAAAAATTTATCATTTTTCTTATTCTCTAGGCTATATTCTACTATACCATGGACATAATGCAAAATTCTCTTTGCTAACTTCTAATAACTCTCCTTAGGTTTCTGCCTAAACCTAAAAAATAACTCACAATAGAGTTGATGCCTAATGTTTGTTTCATATATGAGATTTCCAATTAGTTGACTATAAAAGAGTATCAGATACTTATGGTGATTTATCATATCAGGATATTTGTAAACCTTACTCCATTGGAATTGCCTTTGGTTACAATTTATCATCCAATATTTTTCAAGTAGTGTCTTGGCATACTTTGTCTATGAGATCACAATGTGATTCTTTCTTTGCCAAACTTCTAATCCAAGACAACTTTGAATAAATTCTAAAGTTTTCATCTCAATTGATATTTTCAAGTTATTTTTTACACCATTTACCAAATCATCTGAACTACCAATGATAGATATTTGCATTAGAGGGAATTTTGGTCAAACCATGTTGCAATAGGTGATCATCAATTTTGATGTACCAAGCTCTAAGGGCTTGCTTCAATCCATAAAATGACGTGATCAGTCTACACATATTTTGATATTAACAACAAATACTTTAGGTTGTGTCATGTACTCTTCTTCTTGGATATCACCATTAAGGAAGGCACTCCTGACATCCATTTTCTAAAGTTCCAAACCAAAATAGTGTTGTTAGTGCACACACTACATGGATGATTTTAATCTTCATTGTGGGGGTGAATGTCTCTTCATAATCAATTTCTTATTTCCATTCATGGCCCTTTGTAATAAGTCATGTCTTATATTTGTCAATGGATCCATCTATTTATTTTTAAGACCTTATTTTCTTTTGGTAGATCAACAAGATCTCATTTTTTATTCTTTATAATAGATTCATAATCTACATCCATGGCTAAATTTCATTATTGTTTACTAAGTGTGTCTTTCGTTGATGCTAGTCCTAAATTATCCATTATTAAATTCATCAAGCCCATATTCACATCATAATATGTGCTACTACAAGTATGTGGTTGTGTGGAAGTGGTGTGAGGTGTGTCAAATTTAGCATATCTAATGGTATTAGTGAGCCATTCTTAATTCTTTCTTTGTTATAGTGAAGTAATTGCTATAGGTTCATCAACAACTTTTGGAACTTCTTCATGAACTTTCTCATCTAAATCTATATCATCATTTATTCTCACAACTATAGGTGGGGCATATTCATACTCCATAGAATCCTTAGATTTAGTTTTAAATTCTTCATAAAATACCACACCTCTACTTATATGCAATTTCTTAGTGACTGGGTCTCTCAATTGATAGGCTTTTGATTCATCATTATATCCAAGAAATATACACAGTAGGGTCTTTGCATCCAAGTTGGTCCTCTGTCACTTTGGAACATGCATGTATGTATTACTTTCAAATACTTTGAGATGTACAATTAAAGGTTTCCTCCCAGACCCAGCTCCTTTAGATGTAAATTCTTGTAGTTCCTTTTTGGGAAATCTTTTTAGAATATACATGGTAGTGGAAATAACTTTGACCTAGTTTTTTTGCTCCAGATTGGCTCCTATGAACATGCAATGAACCATTTCCATGATGGAACGATTCCTTCTTTTCACAATGTCATTTTTTAGTGGAGTGTATGTTATAGTTGTAGCGACCCCGGGACGCACGCACCGCTCTTTTTATGCTACTTGAAATGTATTAAAAACCCAAAATGAAATGTAAGACAATAAAAAGCATATAACACGAAAATAACAAAGATAGATCTCTTTATTTGGATTGAAACCCGGTTACATTTTGGTCCCTCTTAGGGATACCCATTTCGATACAATAAGGTTACAAATAGGCAAAGAGTACCCCTTTCACGAAGAGGTGGTGCGCTTTCAAAAGCTTCCCAGTTTCGCACATGAAAATGTATGAGGATTTACAGATGCCTCCTTCTTCAAGCCTATTTCCTAGAGGGATCCCTTTTGCTCTCATATGTTGCAGATTTCATCAGATGAACCTATGGCCCTGTAAGCAACAAAACAACAACACACGCTTCGATGTCCGAGAATGCCTCCCCGGATGAGGTTGTTAGTAATGAATATACCAAATGAAAGCAAGTGCAAATTAAACCTATGCTATGAAGTTAAATGAATGAAATGACATTATGCTTATGCTATGCTAAACAGAATAATGAAACTAATGAATAAAACCCTAAGCTAGGCCCGTGAGCCACTATCCGAGACAATGGCCGCTAAGGTGAATTTCATTCTATTTGCCCCAAATCTATGGATCAAAGCTTGTATCGAATGTTGAAATAGTGGTTGCTTTGCTCTCTAATTTTTCAAGGCTTCATCGTACACGTGATCTCCAAGAGAAGCTCTCTAAGTCTCGAAATCTCTCCTCAATGACCTGTTCTCATAAATTCAAGATAAATTGTCCCCTTGGTGCTCTCAGGCTTGCACCTTTTAAAGTGTGTGAAACCCTAGGTCTATGCCCAAGCCCTAGGAATGAATTCCTCATGCGTAGTGAATGTTAGCATGAGAAGCTTTTGTATTTTGTCTATGTTTTAAGGCAAATTAACTGAAATCTAACTGCCCACTTGAGTCTCCTATACAAATTGGTTGTTAGCATGAGAAGCTTTTGTCCTTTGTCTATGTTTGGAGGGCAGTTAACTAAAGTCTAAATGCAAACTCAAGTCTCCTATGTGAACTGGTCATGAAAATGAATGCAAAGTTACTCCTGCTCACCTTTATTGCATGCATACTGCCACTTCCACTCGTGATTAGGCTCTGTTTGTCGACAAACCTGCTTTTAGGGCTTAGCCACTGTTATCTGCAGTGGCTAATATCTGGCC
This sequence comes from Wollemia nobilis, assembly GCA_028583015.1. Lineage (NCBI taxonomy): Eukaryota > Viridiplantae > Streptophyta > Pinopsida > Araucariales > Araucariaceae > Wollemia > Wollemia nobilis. Next base: position 2,529,946 of record JAQPPZ010000753.1, read on the forward strand.
CCTGTTGGCTTGAGCGACTAGGCTTGGATGGCTTGAAAATGCTCTAAATGAGTGGTGAGAACCTTTTTTGATGCTTGGAAATTCCAATATTATGTCATATGATCTTGTGAATGTTTCTATGTGATTATATCCCTAAAACATGACATGTTTTAGGTGTCTATAGATGCCCCTTTTTGCGACGCACTGTGTGGAAGACACAATGCTGAGCAAAAATGTAGACTGATCTGTTTGGAGGGTGTATGGTGATCAATGGTCTGATCAACGTCGGATGGCCCAATCATGTAATATGGTGCACATCCTTTGAATCATTTCCCCAATGTTCGTAGGGTTTAGCTTAGTGGCTTGGGCATGTTAAATTGTACTCATTCCTCAAACTCAATCAGGTAGCTTCAACTGCTACAATAGTTTCGATTAGTAGGAGAGCTATAATTGAATATGTCATGTCTGCTTATGCTCCCAGCAAACAAGGGAAATTTGTGATTGTTGTACGCAATGATTTGTTGGACGAACATGATTTTGATGTGATCGAGTGATCTCTTGTTGATTTGATTATGATTATGTTAAATCTTTGAACTACCTCCTCACACAATGGATTGGTGAAGAAATGACAATGAATGAAGCGAAAAGTCGCTTGACCAATATGATTAATCTAGTATCCTTTCTAGCATTTGTTGCTTTTAATGGGCAAACACACATCCAAGTGTGATTCCAATTGTTTATGATAATCATCCATCCCTATCTCGAGGAGCGATACAGCTATCAATAGCCTTCTTAGGGAGTTAGGATGAGTGATTCTATTTATGTTCATATTGTATCACTTTGGCTTAATATTTTTGGTATCATAAGGGAATTAGGATGATCCTTTCGCACCCATGGAGCAGTCCGACCATCTTGGTATTCTTTAGGATTGAAGGGTGACACATCATAATTCCAAAATAAAATGTTTTTGCCCCAAGTGGCCTTATGGTAACCTACTCATCTCATCGAAGTGCATGGAATGTGAATCGCTACAATCATTGAGTGGATAGAGTAAGTAACTGGATACGAGGCATGCTTGATATTTTTCTTATATGTGATTTTTTTTTGGGTATTAAGATGACTTTAATTCATCAAAATGCATTTATTTAATGTTTTTGTTATCCCCCATGGAAGGAATTTTCTTGTTTTTATCTGTGGAGCAGCTGTTGTCAGGTCCAACGGCCTCTAAGTCTTTGCCTGTGGCCACTGTCGCCTTGAGCGACCACGAAGTTTGGGCCGCTGATGTGAGCAGCGGCCAAGGCATAATTTGAAAACATATAAAATGCACTTTTAGGGTTTTGACCTATCACTTTCATTTGTTGTCAATTCACTTTTCAGAGTTCTTGTGAGATAGCGACAATTGTGATTTCTAAAGTTACCTGTGTCGAGAACATGGTTGCACAGGGTGAGGCATTAGTTGTTGGAGGAGCCAGATATTCTTGGGTATTCTTTCAAACCCTAACCTCTTTTCCTTTTCTAGGTAAAACTGAACCACACCAAGTAACTGGTAAATGAACCTCACTAAACCAGTTGGTAACAAACAAAATCTATAGTTAGGATTAGTATAGGTTTTTAAGTGGTGGGTTGGTCCCCATTTTTGTCTTTTCCAATTTTTTTGTATTTTATGACCTAGGGTTCATGGGTTTGTCGTGTTACCTTTCGACCGCTGTCGCTCAGAGCAGCTAGGTTTGAACCCCAACGGTCATAAATTTGACCGTTGGGCTTTGGCCACTGTTGTCTCTAGCGGTAAGATTCTGGCCACTGTAGGTGACAGCGACTAAACTCCTTAGCCAATTTTGCACAAATTTTTGCTTTTTATTGGATTTTCTGAGATAGTTTTTGAATCTTTAGAATTTTGAACTACTCTTTAGCATGTGTTGCATGCTTAGGTGCATTTATTCCCCCCTATTTACTCAAATTTAGGAGAGTGTCATATTTTTCATGTTTTATGCCTTAGATGCACTGTAGTTATGTTTCATATTTCTTTCATTTTGCTTAGATCCTTACTGCTCGAGCTCGGGACCCGAAGCTCATGAATGACCTTCTACCTCTTCTAGATGACACGGATTGGAGGTGGCTTAAGGCTCACGAGCTCCAGTATTTTACCATACTACCTCATATCATGTTGGACCAGGCTTACCTTACAAATTTGGCCCATCGTTGGGACCCTCAGACTAATACCTTCCACCTCCCGATCGACGAGATGACCATTATACCGAAGGATGTGTACAGGATCTTTCGAATCCCTTTTGATGGAGTGGCAATTATTTCTTTGGCCACTAATTATCAGGTGGCTATTTTCACTCAAGTTTTTGGAGGACGCTCTGCGGTAGCCCTCAAGGACACCAAGTCTAGGGGAGTGTCCATAATTTACGCACTGGGAGCAAGTTTTCACAACGAGGCATGCAGTATTGCTGATGGTCATCAACAATTTCCTTATCCTAGATTGCTCAAGCTTGAGGTTCCCTTGGAACCTCCTCGTGACGGTTCAGGACCTGATGGATAGCGAGGAGCCTATCAGATATGCATGGGGTAGGTCTCTATTAGCTCAGTGTTACGAGGAGCTATACCACATCCATCGGAGGGGTCGTGTCAGCATCGCCTATAGTTGACTCTTGCAGATCTATGGGGGCTTCCTATCAAGATCATAGTTGTGGATGACCAGATGTTTTACTATGCTGCTATATGGTCTAAAGTGAGGAGCATAAGAGCCACACTTTTGTAGGGGAGTTATCTCATTACACTACTACTTTTATTGGACTTCAGGCTAGAGATGTTATATGGCACCTGTATCATGAGTGCCCTGCTTGGGATGACCTAGACAGCTTTGATGCTAGGACACGGTACGAGTGATGGCTTATCAGCCGTAATATCAACATCTGGGAGTACTTATTCTACTCTCAGGTTCTTTTTCAGTACGGTTTGTAGCAGGATGTGCCACTAGTACCATTTTTGTATAGGTGCAGGAGCAGAGAGAGACCTCCCTCCCCGATAGGTTACAAAGTTAGCTGATGAGGAGGATGTCCCAGTTGTTGATCTTGGAGTAGCTTGCAGAGTCACAGATGCATTTGTGTGGTGGTGGGGTGACTTGATGTGGTGTAGTGAGGGCATTCTAGGTTGAGAGGATGATGGCAGAGATGGGGCAGATCCATTGGGGCGCAGGGTTCATGCTAGGACTACGACATGGGACCAGCAGGTAGAGCAGGTGGTAGTGGAGGAGCAGGAGGCTCATGAGGAGGTGGAGGAGGAGATGGACCTTGAGGAGAGAGATTCTCCTCATGAGGTACAACTGCATGATGTGGAGGTTGAGCTCTAGTCGGCCAAGATACAGGTACAACAATGCGATGCCATCCTAGCTCAGTGGGATACCACTATAGTGCAGTTGTCATACCAGATACAGGATTTGCAGGCTACTCTAGGAGAAGCTATCTAGATGCAAGTTATTGTTGCTCCTCTTGCTCTCAAGGGTCGCTCGAGGGTAGATATTAAGGATGAGATCAGGTATTTACAAGGTTTGCTAGATGAGAGTGATGTGTAGATTGTTGAGGACATAGCCATATTATCACTCTCTCAAGGTAGATCGAGAGGCTAGGGGCCATACCTCGGGAGAGAGGAGCCACATGTGGGTCACAGATCAGCAGGATTTCTACCGTAGGGTAGTCTTCCATCTGGCCTGGTCATGGGGCCTGAACTCATATTGAGAGACCAACAGGGTCTAGCTCGCACTATTCTCCCAGAGATCCAGCCACAGGGGATGGTGCTACATGGGGTACAGGCCTAGCATTTTTATTGATGGTTCACTTGGTTTTGATTCATTTTTGAGGTCAGTTGACCTATATGACCATAGTCCATGAGAATTTTTGTATATACATGGACTTGACACACATACTTTTTATGATATCTTTGCATTATGACTCATTATTTGTATCGTTTATTGCTCATATTTTTGTTGTTATTTTGTTTTATTATGTGATGTGGTGATGGCGTTATAATGATTTGATGTATATGTTAGATGATAGATGATATTGTAGATGCTTATATGGATGTGTAGATGCTTATATGATTTTATGGTATGATGTGATGTATTTTGATGATGAATTCATGATTGTATGCAGATAGATATTGCCTATATGTTTTATGATGTACTGATGGATGATTTGGTTTTTGTGTTTATGGATGTAATGTTATTGTTAAATGCATGTTTAGTTTTGCTTTAATTGTATGCATATAACTTATGTTATGGGATGGTATAAGCAAAACTATATGCTCTAATCATTTAAAACATAAGGAATGCATATGATATTGACAATCTTAATGGGTGATACCACAGATGTTAGCATATCTTTTTTAGCATATTTTTATTATTACATTATATTTAGTGTTTATTATAATTTAGGCATAACTTGTTATTTGTTATAACAAGTTCTATTTCAGCCTCGGGTGGTTCCGTAACCTCCGGGCTTATTTGGGCATTCAATGTATTATTTATAATGTTCATTTCAATACAATCAGTGTTAGTTCGTTTGACATGGTATCAGAGCTTGGCGAGGGTCACTATTTTGTGAGATCGAGGTCTGACGATGCTGGCCGGACAGGCCGACTCGGAGGCGAGGACCCTGATGACGACCCTAAAACTTTTGGGTAGCGAAAGCGACTGAGGGAGGTGGCTAAGATAACAGTGCGCAGCTACCAAGGCGGCCCGCGCAGGTGAGAGTACCGCCGCCCTCTCGGGCAGCGTCTTCCCAAGGGAAGACATACTCCATAAGTGAGGATTTTCTTTAAAAACGTCCTCCTGGCATTCGAACCCACGCATGTGGGATAAACAGTGAATATAAAAAAAAAAACTTGCCACCCTCCGTCAATGGCGTCAACTCTGCTTGCCAAACCTGATTTTTCTTTACCTGCATGATGAGTGAAATCGCTTTCTAAATCCAAAGCTGGAGTCAGACCGCTGATCCGACCAAGTTTGATGGATTAGTTTTTTAGTTTTGTCCTCCATTAATCTCTGGCCCACGATTTTTCTTCTCTCTGGGCGTCACTGTGCACAGAAGGAAGTGCTATTTTTTTTTAATCTGCAGATCGAGCAGATCGGGGTCCGCGCAGTTGGAGCAACTAAGATCCATGGTGGATGTGTTTAAATTTCTTCGTGTGACGGGATATTTGCTCACTGCTATAGCGTGCACAAGGAGCACATTGCTCCCAGTCTGCACTCTAGCCAGGCCATCACGAGCGCCGTCCCCTGCCACCTGAGCGATGCCACCAGAGCGTCGCTTCGTAGGACGCGACAGGCGGGTCTAGCTTAAATAAAGGTTTCTACACCTTTATTCACAGTCGACGAGCCAGTGCGGCTGGTTTTCGGCTGACCTCTAGCAGCTTGAGGTCGCGGGGTCAAAACCCGTCGACCCCCCCAACAAAGAGGTAATATTTTTTTATTTGCAAATTTTTTTATTTTGTTTCAAAGTTTTTTTTAATAATTTCATTTTTTTGTTTTTAAAATCAATTTTAATTATTTTTTAATTGATTTTTTTAAAATGAAATTATGGTATTATTAATTAAATTTTTTGATTCAAAATTTATTTTTGCAATAAAAATAAAGGGGGAAAGTGAGTAATTGTTTGAAACAACAAATTTGGCATTTTTTTGTAAAGGTGCATTTTTTTGCAAATTAGTGGGTCATTCCTGTGGGCACTTTTATGTTGTAGGTTGCATTTTTTTCTATTTTGCACTACTTCATTAAAATTAAAAAAAAAAAATCAAATTCACTCCCTAAGTCCTCGAAATAATTAAAACCCATCCATGCAATTTATTACACTGCAGCGTTCGGTATTTGTGATACCTCTAGCCAGCACTTACAGGTAAAGTTGTCATGATTGTGCTACTATATCCGTCGCTTAATATAGCTGCCACAACGACGTCTGAGCTTGTTCTCTATAAATCGTCGGGGAGAGATAAGTTTGCCATTTTGCTATTTTTTTACTCCATCCACTACCCTAATAGTTCTTGTGTTTAGGCATAAATCCTGATGAAAGTTCTGAAATCCAAAGTGTTTAGGGGAAGTTACGCCCCACGCATGAGGATTGCAGACTTTCTATGGTAGGTGCCATCAACAAGACTATTCCCTTTCAGTACTGCTTAAGTACCACGTATCGTATGATCTCTAAAAATTACCTATAGTTTCCCTCACGTAAGGGCGGGTGATTTTTTTTTATCTTTCTAAATACCTATAGTTTCCCTCACATAAGGGCGGGTATTTTGTACGGTATAATGGCCTAGAAAAAGGTATATCGAAAGGGGGACCAATTGGTGTTATAAGGAACCTTCACCATGTCTGCAAAATTAATGATTGATTCTCATCAGTTGTTGAAAGGTCCTAATTACACACCATGGAAAAATAAGATGAAGGCCATCCTAGCAATGGATGACTTATGGGATGTTGTATCTAGAGTCACAACAAGACCTTCATCTACTGCTAGTGCTATAGCTCCATCTACTGCTCAAAAAGACTTTGACAAGAAAGACAACAAAGCAAAAGTGCTCATTTTGCTTGCTATGTCTGATGAAGTTCAACCCCATATTGTTGACTATGAAAATAGTAAAGAGGCATGGGATGCCCTTAATACTATATATGAGGGAAAGAATGATTCCACTATTCTATTTCTTTAGTCTCAATTACATAGTCTCAGCATGAAGCAGGGGGAGACAGTTGAATTTTTTCTTTGCAGAGTGTCTGAATTGAAAGCCAAGTTGAATTCTTTGGGAGAACCAATTGATGACAAGCTCCTTACCTCAATTGTATTGAGAGCTTTACCTGATTCTTATAGGGTGTTGATCACTTCCCTTCAGGTGTCACAACGGAAAGTTACCTTTGTAGAGTTGGTTAATATGCTTTAGGAGGAGGATGCACGCCAACTACAGCGAGATGATTCTTCTAACACTGCCCTCTACATAAATAGGAAAGGGCAGAACCAGAAGAAGGGTAATTTTTAGAAGGGAGGGAATTCACAAAAGGATTCAAAAGGGAAATAGACTCAAAAACCTCAATAGAAAAATAGATATTGCAAGATCTATGACAAAGAAGGTCATGATACAAACAGATGTTGGCATAAGAATAAACAATCAAAACATAAAGGTCAAAAAAAATCACAAAAGAACAAACAACAAGTGAATGTTGTTGTTGAAGAATCTAACACGGATTCTGAGAGAGCCCACAAAGTTCTCATGACTACCACAGTGTCCAAGCAGATGGATCCTATATGGTATGTTGATTCTAGAGCCAGTAAGCACATGACTGGTGACAAATCGTGGTTTGAGTCTTTTGAGGCCAAAGAGGGCAAACCGGTCACTATTGTCGATGATAAAACCTACAAGGTTTAGGGAGAAGGAACAGTCTCTGTCACTCTTCCTGATGGCAAGTGCCAGATTGAGAAAGTCCTCTATGTTCTAGGACTGGAAAACAACTTATTGTCAGTGACACAAATTTTGGACAAAAATATGGTTGTAAATTTTAGTGTTAAGGGGGGCAAGAAGTGTTGTTCTATCACCAGGAGAGGTAAGAACATTGCAACCACTTCATATAAGCACGGCTTATTTTCCCTAGATACTATCTCTTCTCCAGATGTAGCCATGATTGCTTCTACAAAGGAGGCAACTTCCCTATGGCACAAGAGATATGGACATTTGAGTTCTGGTTACTTACTTGAGTTAAGTAAGTATGAAATGGTAAAGGGTCTTCCTTCCCTTTCTACCACTTTACCAGTTTGCTCTGACTTCTTGGCAGGAAAGCAGCATAGAGTGCCTTTTGAAAGGAGCTCTACAAGAGCAAAGAAACCTCTGGAGTTGATTCACACCGATCTGTACGGTCCCTTAACTCCCAACAATTATGGGGGTAAGAGGTATTTTTAGTTATTCATGGATGATTACTCACGAAAGATGTGGGTATTCTTTCTTCAACTAAAATCTGAAGCATTTGGCTTCTTTCAACAATTCAAGAAATCTTTTGAAAAGGAGTCAGGGACTTCTATAAAGACCCTCCGCTCATATCGAGGGGGGAGTTCACCTCTAAATAATTCTCTGAGTTCTTGAAATAAAATGGGATCACACGATAGTTAACTACTGCTTATACTCCTCAGCAAAATGGAGTTGTTGAAAGGAGGAATCGTTCCATCATGGAAATGGTTCATTGCATGCTCACAAGAGCTAGTCTTGAGCAACTATATTGGGCATAAGTTGTCACCACAGCAGTATATTTTTTGAATAGGGCACCCACAAAGGCCCTACAAGGAATGAATCCATAGGAAGCATGGAGTGGTAGGAAACCCTCCATTTCTCATCTACGCATTTTTGGATGTAAAGCTTTCATGCACATACCAAAAGAGAAAAGGAAGAAGCTAGATGAGAAGACATTGAAGTGTATTCTTCTTGGCTATGATGAGCACTCTAAGGGTTATTGTTTGATTGATCCCTTGACCAATAAGATACACATTAGTAGATATGTAGTTTTTGATGAGGCTTTCACATCAGAAAACACATCAGATGTATACCTAGACCTTGTGGAAACTAAGGTTGATAAATCTCCTTCATCAAAGGTTGGAGGTTCTTCTTCATCTTCTTCAACACCTCATAAGAAGAATCCAAAGTGGTATACAAATACAATCAAAGACTCTAATCTATCCACTCCACCATATTTGACATTTGATAGGCCTCGTACTCGCAGCATGGCTCGACAGGAGAAAGCTACAACAGAGAATACTGGGGTTGATGATCTGTGTCAATATTTTGAAGAAATTTCTATAGATCCAGAGAGAGATACAGAAGATATGGATATTGATAATGATAAGGTGTTTATGTCTTCAATAGATGATCTTGAACCTACATCAGTGCAAGATGCTCTAGGTGAGCCTCAGTGGAAGGCCGCTATGGATGCAGAGTATAAGTCTTTGATGAAAAATAAAACTTGGAAGCTTGTCGATCTGCCATACGAAAAGAAGCCCATAGGTTGCAAATGGATGTATAAAGTTAAGTATGAGGTAGATGGGACAATAGATAAGCATAAGGCCCAATTTTTTGCAAAGGGCTATGCTCAAAGAGAAGGCATTGACTATGAGGAAACTTTTGCACCTACTGCTCGGATGACAACCATTCGAGTTCTTTGTGCTATGGCAGCACAATATGGGTGGAAAGTACACCAAATGGATGTCAAGAGTGCTTTTCTAAATGGTGATCTCTAAGAAGAAGTCTACATGACTCAACCGAAAGGATTTGAAGTGGAAGGCCAACAGCAGAAATTTTGCAAATTGGTAAAATCCTTATATGGTTTGAAACAGGCCCCTCGGGCTTGGTATATAAAAATGGATAATCACCTTCTGCAACATGGATTTAAGAGATGTCCGTCAGATGCAAACCTCTATTTTAAGAAACAAGGTTCTAAAATAGTGTTGCTTGTACTCTATGTTGATGATCTGCTCATTACAGGGAGTTCAAAAACTATGATTTCTACTGTCAAAAGAGACTTGTGTCAATCTTTTGAGATGTCAGATCTCGGACTTCTCCATTATTGTCTTGGTCTGGAAGTCAGCCAAAAGGAGCACTACATCAAAGTGTCTCAGAAAAAATATGCCAAGACCCTATTGGAAAAATATCGCATGACTGATTGTAAACCAATGTCAACTCCGATGGAAACAAGAATTCAGTTATGCGATATGATGATTCACCTCAAGTAGATGGTACTCTCTATCGACAGTTGATTGGGAGTCTCATATATCTGACCAACACTAGGCCAGATATCGTATTTGTTGTCAACTATCTTTCGAGGTTCATGCAGGAGCCTAAGACTACACACTGGAAAGCAGCAAAGCGAGTTCTTCACTATGTCCGTGGAACAATGGAATATGGCCTAGAATATAAGAGGAACAACAAATTCTTCTTACAGGGATACACGAACTTCGACTATGCCGGATCATATGATGATCGTAAATCAACTTCAGGATATTTATTTCATCTTGGATCTAGTCCTGTCTCTTGGCACAACAAGAAGCAACAGGTGGTTGATATTTCATCAACAGAGGCAGAATATCACATCGCATGTGAAGCTGTGTGCGAAGTGATATGGTTGCGTCGCATCCTAACAAGTATGGGTCTTCCATCAAAATCTCCAATACACTTGTTTTGCGACAACATGGGTGTTTTGAATCTTGTCAAGAATCCTAGTACATCATGAAAGAACCAAACACATTGACACACAATGTCACTTCATTCGAGACGAAGTTCCAAGGCACCGAATTCAGCTTCAGTACATTCCCACCAATGCTCAAGTTGCAGACATTTTCACTAAGGCACTTGCACGTGTCAAATTTGAATTGTTTCGCAGCTCTCTTTGTATTGCTAAATGATGTAATCAGGGGGGATGTTCATATAGCAAGTAGTTATATCATTACCTAAATAATGTAATAAGGGGGGATGTTAGCGTATCTTTGTTAGCATATTGTTGTTATTACATTATATTTAGTGTTTATTATAATTTAGGCATAACTTGTTATTTGTTATAACAAGTTCTATTTCAGCCTCGGGTGGTTCCGTAACCTCCGGGCTTATTTGGGCATTCAATGTATTATTTATAATGTTCATTTCAATACAATCAGAGTTAGTTCGTTTGACAACAAAAAGTAAAAAATTAATCATGAATTTAAATAATCACTCTTATCATAAGAATTGATTAAGCATTCATATATGAGATGTAATGGTGTGAGATGTATTTTCTTGATAAGTTTATGTAAATTAAAAGATATAAAGTAGTCAGTGGTCATCTATATACTATTTCTAATATATATGTGGTATCTGTCCTACTATATTGATACCCCCTAATTTATAGAATTTTATAAAGAAAGTGATGGTGTGAATGATGATATGATTTGTTGCTATGTAAGAATTTTTGGGCTTTTCAGAGATCCAAACACTCTAGTTACCCTATCAATGACTGTGTACTGATCATTTGAGGCTTTTGAAAATTAGGCTTTCATCATGGTCCTAGATACTCATTCTCCCTGTGTGTGCAAATGAATAATATTTAGATATAACCCATGCATTTCCTCTGATGTCAGGTGGGATTCTTTCAGCCCATTGCTAAGATCAGGGATTCTCAAGTGTTTTATCTTATCCTTATGTTGGACTTAGTTGGACTATACCACTAGGCGGTTTTGAGTTACCTAAGCTAGCTCATCCACATTCAAACATTGGTCTATACAAATGCCAGGAGCTTTTGTGATAGACATATCATCATGCGTAAGGATTTCTCCTTCCAGTTTTGTGCAATGCTGAGAATTCCAGGGATTCAAGTTCTATTCCCTTTTTTTCTTCATTTCATTTGGGATACTTGCTCATACTTAGTGATGAAAATCACTGTTTATTTTTGACTGATTTTTTTTTTTTTTTCTCTTGAGCAAGGGATTCTTGTAGTGATGATAATCACTATTTATTTTGACTTTTGACCTTTTGCTTGATTTTTTGGATTTTGAATTATGACTTTGGAAACTGTGATTTTGAATTTGGCTTTGTTTCGAGATTTTGCTTATTTTTATGAAAGCAAGGGATGTATGCAATGATGATAATCACTCATTTCTGGGTAGGGCTGCACTTGTCCTTTTGCCAATTCTCAGCACCTTTAAACCGGTTGCACAGGGGGATAAGCAAGGAAGTTCCTTTTTGCTTTTGGTAACCTAGACCACTTTGTAGTTTTCATCTTCCCATGTACCAACTAGAATTTAGTGTTTTAATTAGTGGTGGGATCCTGAGATATGCTAGGCTTTGTCACCACTAGACCTTATCCTCTACTAACCAAGATGGTTTTCCACAAAAGTTGATAAGATCACTAGGTGTGGTTGAATAACCGAAAAACCTTAGTATATTATGTATAGCAACAGATAATGGTTGTGTTGAAAAACACAATTACACACATGTGTTGATGGAGGTATGGATTTGAATGGTTTGTGAGACAAATTGTGGCATCACTTTTAAGGCTCTCATGACATATGCAAATGTAATGGATATGAAAATGTAATGCAATTATGTGGATGCAAGATGTGAGATGCAATTGTTTTTGTATTTTTTATTTTTATGTTGTTTTTGTATTTTTGCTTAATTTGACCAAAGGGCTTATTGTGCCTTTGGGGCTTTTTGATTTTTGACCAAGTAGCATGAATTACCCTTGGAGCTTTTTGATTTGATTTTGACCAAGCGACTTGGATGCCCTTGGAGCATTTTGATTGAATTTGACCAAGCGGTTTGAATACCCTTGGAGCATTTTTTATTTGATTTTGACCAAGCGGCTTGGATGCCCTTGGAGCATTTTGATTGAATTTGACCAAGCGGTTTGAATACCCTTGGAGCATTTTTGATTTGATTTTGACCAAGTAGCTTGAATACCCTTGGAGCATTTTTGATTGGATTTGAATTTTTATGTTTTTATGATTTGTTTGTATTTTTGACATATTTGATTTTTTTGTATTTTATGACATATTTGAATTTTTTGTGTTTTATGACATATTTGAATGTTTTTGTGTTTTATGTGTAGAATGCCTTCAAGTGAATGATATTGAGAGGTTCAGGCTCTTCAACACCATCTAATGATATAAGGTGATATGCTCCAGGCCCAACTCTTTGTGAAATCATGTATGGGCCTATCCAATTTACCATGAACTTGTCTCGTAGGTGTGGTGGCAGATTCAAATTTTATTGGTTTTCTTTGAGCACTAGATCTCCAACCTTGAATTCTCTTAAGTGGACTTTACTATTGTAAGCTCGTGCAAGGTGATCTTGGTAAACATGAAGATGCTCTAAAGCATTGACTCGATGTTCATCAAGAAGCATCAACTGATCAAGGTGGCCTTGTCATGTGGCATCATCATCTATGAAGTCCTTTAATGCTATGCGTAGAGTTGGAATTTCTAACTCTAGTGGCATGATGGCCTCAGTGCCATACACTAGTGAAAATGGTGTTGCCCTAGTGGGCGTCCGTATACTAGTCCTGTATGCCCATAGTGCAAGAGGCAACTGCATGTGCCAATCCTTGTGATTGTCTTGCATTGTCTTCCTCAAGATGGAGACTATTGTTTTGTTTGAGGCTTCTGCTTGCCCATTTGCTTGTGGATAATAAGGCATTGAAAAAATATGTTGAATATGGTATTTGTTCATTAAAGCATGCACATTTTTGTTCTTGAAAGATGGCCCATTATCCGATATTATCTTCGAAGGGACCCCAAAATGACTTATGATATTGTGGAGTATAAACTCTGCAATCCTTGGTCTAGTTGTCGATGTTAAGGGGATCACTTCAACCCATTTAGTGAAGTATTATGTGGCCATTATGATGAATGTGTGTCAGCCTGAGGATGGGGGTGAGATCTTCCCAATCAAGTCTAGTCCCCACTACGAGAATGGCCATGTTGCCTGGATGGGTTGCAAGGCTTGCGATGGTAAGTGCGTTAGATTTGCATGATGTTGGCACTTAATGCATTTCTTGACATACTCATAGTAGTCCTTTTCCATTGTGGGCCAATAGTAACCCATTCTCAAGATGCGCTTAACGATGGCCATGCCACTGAAGTGACCACCACACGTGCCATCGTGAGCTTGCAAAATTGCCCAAGATGCTTCCTGGGGCTCAAGACAATGGAGTAACACTCCATCATATCCTCATCTATAGAGGATTTCTCCTAGAAAGATGTATCTTGTTGCTTTCTATTTGAATGTTCACATTTCAGTATGTGATAGAACTTGAGGTATTATTCCAAGTTTTAGGAAGTCCCGTAGTTGGGAAAGCCAATCCTGATAAGCCACGACTTCTATGGAAAATATGGCTTGCTCTTCCTATTTTCCTGATCTGGTGAACACGGATTGAGGAACAACTCTATGGTGTATGGTTGCACCACACTCCATAGGCCCTTGGGAGATCAAAGACCCCCAAGGTGTTGTTTGCAAGAAATATCTTGCTACGAAGGACCAATCCTGATTTGGTTCGATGTTGATCATGTTGACTGATTCTTGATTGTCAAAAGCTTCATGGCGTATTGTTGAGTGTGAAAGCACTTTCACATGAATGGTCATAAAATCAGCAGATGGATTCTGAGGGATTAAGGATCCCAAAGAGGCCATGGTGTCTACAAATCTATTTGACGTACGAGGGATTGCCTCGATGTCATACCATTCCAGCCGAGCTAGGTAGGTGTCAACAAGTTCCTTGTAAGTCTTTAGGAGTGGGCACCTACATTGAAATAGTCCTTTGACTTGGTTTACTATGAGCAAGGAGTCACCAAAGATATTCAATCTTTTAATGCCCATTGCTATGGTTGTTTGGAGTCCCAAGATCAATGCTTCATATTCTATGTTGTTGTTTGTGCAAGGGAAGTCTAGTTTGAATGATAAGGGCAATGGAGCACCCTACAGTGTGATAAAGACAATCCCTGCTCCACCCCCTTGTTCACACTTTGAACCATCGAAGAACAATGACATGTCCCTTTCTTTCTTAGGTTCTTCGAGTTTTGGTGGATCTGATAATGCAAAGACCGCATCATCGGGCAATTCTATGGTGAGAGGCTTGTCATCCTGAAGAGGCGCCTCTGCTAATTGATCTGCTATGACTTGTCCCTTGATGGAATTTTGGCTTATGAACTCTAGATCAAATTCTATCAATAGCATGATCCACTTTGCGGTACATGTATTGTGATATGTCTTGCTCATCATGTACTGCAAAGGATTTTGTTTTGATATGACGTAGGTCGTATGGCTCAACATGTAGTGTCACAACTTTTGAGTTGCAAAGACCATTGCTAAACACAACTTTTTGACATACGCATATCCTAGCTCATAACTCACCAAGGTGTGACTAATGTAATATATGGCTTGCTCTTTATCTTGTGCATTCTTTTGGGCTAACATGGTGCCCAATGCAAAATCAGTAGCCGATATATATAGTAAAAATGGTATGTCTGGCCTTGGTGGAGCCAATACTGGTGGTGTTGCCAGATAAGTTTTGATTTCTGCAAAGGCTTGATGGCATTCTTCATCCCAATGAAAGGGGACCTCCTTGCGTAGCAACCGATTCATGGGTCGGCATTTGTTTGACAATTGCACGATGAATATTTTGATGGATGCTATCTTGCCTTGTAGGCTCCTTAGCTCCCTAATGTTGGTAGGGGTGGCCATTTCCAATATAGCCTTTACCTTTGTAGGATCGACTTCAATGCCCCTCTTGGATACGATGAATCCCAAAAGCTTTCCAGAAGTTATGCCAAATACGCACTTCTTAGGATTCAATCGGACATTGTGCTCAATGAGGTGGTCAAAGACTTGTCTAAGGACTTCAGCGTGCTCTTGCCGCAATAGGGACTTGGCCAATAAGTCATCCATGTAATCCTCTAAGATCTTATGCATATAGTCATGGAATATGTATGTCATGGCCCGCTGATATGTGGCACCAACATTTTTAAGACCGAATGGCATCACTTTGTAATAGAATGTTCCCCATGGAGTAATGAAAGTAGTTTTATGTTGATCTTCAGGCTTAATCTGGATCTGGTTGTATCCAAAAAACCATCCATTAGGGAGAGCATCTCATGACCTGCGGTTGCATCTACTAGGGCATCTATGTTTGGCAATGAGAATGAATCCTTTGGTGTTGCCCTATTTAAATCTCTGAAGTCTGTGCAGATATGGACTCTTCCATCGAGTTTCCCCATGGGTACCATGTTCGACACCCATTCAGGGTAGTCGATAGGAACTATGAACACTGCATCCAATAGTTTTTGCAATTCGTTCTTCACCATCAAAGCGACGGTTGGATGCATTTTCCTCAGCTTTTGCTTGACTGGCTTCTTCATGGGATCCAATGAAAGGTTGTGAATGACTAACTTTGGATCTATCCCTGGCATGTCTTTGTAAGTCCAAGCAAAGATATTTGGCCTCTCTTTGAGGAGAGGAATCAGGATGGCTTGTTCCTTTGGAGATAGACTTTCTCCGAACTTGACTTTCCTTGGTTGGGTAGGATCATCGCTGATGTCCACCTCGAAAGTTGCTTCCATAGCCATATGTGACCCATCCTCTAACTGGTGAGGTGTGGGTATCAAATGAATGTCATCGATGGGATTTATAGGTCCTACTGACTCAGGATCCAAACCAACATGGAATACATCATATGCACAACCTGATGCAAAATGGAATGGCTGTAACATCTCTTCATTAGGGAAAATATCTTCAGGCTCTATTGGTGAATTAGCGTGATCCCAATGAATAGCCTACATGTCGAGACACAAAGGTTTAGTGGGATCTATTGGGTTATGAAGTGGAGTGGTCAAATCAATGGAGATTGTATTGATGGATGGGATGAAATCTCCAGGACCACATGGGTGTAATCTTGTTTCAAGGGTTTCCCTTCCATGCTTGTGATGAGGCTCTGGGGGAATGGGAATCTCTAGATCTGGTCCATGAGCTAGTCGGATAATAGGATCATTAGGCTCTAAGAGCTCCCTGAATGTAGGCGGAGGGGGATTGACCATGCGATGAATGACATTCAAGTCAACTGGTCTCCCCAAAAACCGCAAGCCAGGGTCTATGGCACGAAGTACTACTTCTCTTTCCACCAACATATTGACTTGTCATAAATGGTGAGGCCCAAGATAAGCCATCTCGGTCTCATCCTCAAAATCATCATCACTTATCCAGAAACCATTAGCATTAGTATGGGGTCCCAAAGTGAGGGGCTCATGTCTTGGCCCTAAGTAGGCCATCTCTATTTCATCCTCATATTCTTCATCACTTATGAAGAATCCATTTGCATTAGTATGTTGCCCCAAGTCATGGGGCCATTGCCTTGCCCCTAAGTAGGCTCTCTCTATTGAGTCCTTTGACTCATAGTCACTTTCATCCGATATGTACCCACTTTCATGGTGTCCGGACCAGGTAAAGCTTTGTAAATAGTGAGGCTCATGATAGGCCAAGCCCTCTTGTGCTTCATCATCACTTGCCACATATGCATTTTCTTCTTGCTCATCATCCCATGAGTTGTAACCTGTTGGGGTGACATCAATTATGGATCTTGGATGATAAGTCTCAGGAGGTGGTATGTTCACTATGGCCACCTGTCTGTTGCTCAGATATCTTGCACTTGGTGGATGATAAGGAATAAAATTGATGTCTTCTCCTAACCCCAAGGTTAATCTATCTAATGTTGCTGCTAGAAGGTCATCTCGACCTCTGATGTGATATCCTAACCCAAATATATCAGATGGGAGTTGGTATTGTGGCTCGAATGGCCGCCTACATCCCTGCTCATATCTACCAAGACCGTAACCATGCCAATGGCAATTCTCAAAATAGGTCAGAGCAAACTCAGGATTAGAGAGGTAGCGAACATTGACAGTGAATAGCTCATCATTGTCCTCGTCTATATCCATAGATTTATGGGTGTAATCTAGGCCAGCGTAGATGAAGTTTGTCTAGTTGGGAGGGATTCCAAGTGGAACCATTGTTCCCACTAGTGGTCTTAGATCTTTCGGTCATCCCATGTCCTATGCAGATTCTATGATAGGTGTAAAAGTTATGTTCTACACAAGATACTCTCCTATCCCTGTGCTTGCCAAGTGTATAGTTGCATGTGAGGTGGATGACCCCATGGATGACACTGGTGAAGCGGGATGATAGTCATCATCTTCGACTTGGTCTTGGTGATCTTCTTCCTCCATGGGAGTTGGACTCTCTTCAATAGCTATGGTTAGCATTTCCTTGAGTTTGTTTTTCTCAACCATAGGTGCCTTTAGATTTTGATCATTCTTTGGTTTAGGCATTGATGGTTTACTAGAAGCATTAGTTGCTTTGTGTGCAAGATGAGGTGTTGATGCAGATGGGTCCTTTTGTGCCCCTTTGTCTTTGTTGTCCAGTTGAATATTCGGAGATGAAGGCCCTACCGACAAGTGGGCCGAAGGAATCACAAATTCTCCTGGGCAATCCACCTGGTGAACGTACTTGAATGGCTCTTCATCGGCCATCACCATGTAGACTTTGTTATCATGCACATACTTGACACATTGGTGTAAGATCGAAGGAACACATCTCATGTCCCTGATCCAAGGTCTCCCTAGGAGGATGTTGTATTGCATGGCCCCTTCCAAGACATGACACATCACGGGGATGGTCTTATGCCCCACCTTGATAGGTAGGACTATCATTCCCATAGTATTGCATAAAGCATCATTGAAAGCTCTTAATGTGTAGGCTCCTAGAATGATATTGGACTTGGGGATCTTAAGGTGTTCTATTGTTGTTGTTGTGATGATGTTGATGGATGAACCTATATCGATCAAGACCCGCTTAAATGGAAAATCATTAACTGATGCCACGATGTGCAGTGGAGGGTCTGGTAAGGTAGTAGATACTATCTTAATCTCATAATCATAGAATCGAATTACAGGTTCTTGGCACTCTTGTACTTGTCCCACAAAATGGGTGAATGCATTTGGATCTTGTGGTTGAAGCTCAATCGACCTTAAAATCTCCATCAAGGTCTCCCTATGCTTTGGGGACTACTGTATGAGCTCATAAATTGATAGCTTAGCCGAGTCATTTGTAAGTTTTGCTCAAGTCTACTCTGGATAGTTACCACAGGTCGGGTTGGTGGACCTGGAAGGTTGTCTTGCCCCTGCCTCTACCTAGGTGCAGTTGGGACGTTGTTGGGAGCTACAAGAGGTTGTGGTTGACCATACCATCTAGTCCTGGTCGCTATATTGACAATTTCAACCATCCCAACACACCCATGGGTAGGTGTATCAATTCGGACCTGGTTGACTTGTGCCCCTTGCCCTCTAGGGGCCTCATGGTTTGGCAACAGGTTTTTATAGATGCCCATATCTCTGTTGTCAAGGGCCAGTGGGTTGTCCACTTTAAGTTCTCTCACCTCAATCATGTTTTGCACCTGATGTTTGAAACCAACACAAACTTTGATATTATGCCCTAGTATCCTGTGATATGGGTAGAATTGATCTTCCCTATATCCTTTTGGCTTAGGATGGTTGGGATCCATAAGAGGTATATCAGGGAATCTAATTTTTCTCGCCTCGCTCAATTGATTGAAGATTGATTGCATTGATTCTGTCAATGGTGTAAAATAATGAGGGGGCTTGCACTCTTTGTTTCGACCCTGATTTTGTTCATAATTGGCTGGTGGGGGTTGTGCTTGATAATTCTGGGGTTGGTGCCCAACCCCATCCTTAGGTGTGGCCAATACCACTTGATTAACTGGAGTAGGGCTTGCCTGCTTCTGCTTGTACTTGCCATTTTTGTCATTCTTGTTCCACTCCTTCTTGGTTCAGAGTTTTATAGTTCCCTCATCTACTTTTATCTCCTCAATGAGCTTGGCTTGTGCCAAAGCTTCCTCAAATGAGGGGTATTGTTGTAGTTGTAGCAAGAGGGAAATGTGTTTGGAACAACTCTTGGTGAACATCCAGACGATTTCTTCTATGGGAATGGAGAATGATAATTTTGCCATGATTTTTCTCCATCTATTCCCATAATCCATTACCGGCTCATCATCATAATGTCTCAAATTGGCCAGGTCTGAAAGGTTCACTTTCCTCTTAGCACCAAAAGAGAAATGCTTTAGAAAAGCGTTCACTAGTTGTTCAAAATTTGCTATGCTATGTTTGGGCAGCTGGTTGAACCATTGGGTGGTGGCGCCCGTGAATGTCATAATGAATATCCTGAGCATGAGAGAATCATTGTCTTCAAGATGAAAACATGCATTAATGAAGTTGGTGACATGCTCTTGTGCATCCTCTTCCCCTTTAAACTTCTCTAGCCTAGGCATCTCAAAATGCTTAGGGTATGTGGGGCTAGGGACGGATAGACATAATGGTTGATTGTGTATCTTGTTCAATGTTGGTTAGCTCCCAGTAGCCTCTTATTTCTCAAAGGCTTTCATATTTTTAGAAAGCTCTCAAAATGCCTTTGAAGCAAGGATTTCTTCCTCCTGCAAACCCCCTCGTGGTGGCGGTGGAGGTAACACTCTATCCATTTGAATTGCTCTATTTTCTTCCCTTCTACGAGGGGATTCAAGATGTGTCTGATCTGGCTCTATTAAGTTTATCTGTTCCTCCTCAGTTGGGTTCCTCTCATGATTTGGAGGGTGACTTTGTTGTGAGTTACTTTCTTGTCTAATGTGCTCTTCTCTTGGTGAGTTAGCATGTTGATCTCTTTGATGATCACTTCCACTTGTTTGTTGGTTGTTGTGAGCTAGCTGCTCAGCTTGCTCTCTTAAACGTTGCTCATGTTGGTGCAACAACCATTCTCTCTATTTATCATGTTCAAGAGCATCCACAAGCTCTCGCTCTTTGTGCAAGGTATTCTCTAACCATTGCACGTGGTTAACTTGTGTAGTCATAGAGGACTCATGCTTATCTGACCTTATCCTAGTTGTTTTGATTCGTAGATCTCTCTCAGAGGTTTCTACTATTTCCTCGCTCTCGCTAGCTAATGTGACTTGTTCAGTATATTTTTGAGTGTCTCTATGATCAGATTTTGTATGTTTGTTATGGGGTCATCTTGAGGCACCCCCAGTTTGAGAAGTGGGCTTAGAAGTCATGGTTCATGAGCTTCCAGATGTGGAATTCTCTATGGCTATGGTTCTGGGAGGTGGCCTCGGATGCAACCGATCCAACTCATCCAATTGTCTTGTTCTCCATGGCTGATCCCGAGGGGTGCCATTCACTCCAATGAGGTCATAGTCTAATGGAATCCTTCCTCTTGTTTGAAGGATATCTTCTATTTGATGTCTATGACTGGATGTGTTTCTAGTTTCTTACCCCTCAGTGGGTTGATCTATTCTAAGTGTTTCATGTGAGCGTTGAGATGTTTCGACTCTCATGTGACCTTTTGGTGATGAGGGTTTCATGGTCCTTTCTACCCTCCATGAGGATGGAGAAAGGGAAACCTCATCATCTCTATGTGAAGAATGAGGTCTAGAACCCTCTCTATGTCTATGTGAGGAGGAAGCTCTTGAAGCTTCCTCATGTCTCTGAGAATTTTTTGTGTGTTTAGAGGAAGCCTTTGAGGTTTCCTCATGTCTCCTTGAAGATGATGGTCGTGAGGCCTCTTTGTGTTTATGAGATGTAGTTTCATGTTGTGGTTCCCTATGAGGGGTTTCTCGAGGAGATCCCCCAAGGGTTGAGTTATCACCCCTTAGACTCGTAGAACTATGTCTTACGGTCTTCTGAGTAGGTCTTTCAATGTTACTATGACTTCACCTAAGGGTATGTGTTGTTTCGGACCCTCCCTCGGTGTCAGACCGGGGATGTCTACTTCTTGTTTTAACCATCATTTTGGAATTTAGCTTTTGTGTTGCACTTTAAATATGATCAAACAATATCACACAAATGTTTATCTTGATTATAGATTTAAGTGTGCCCTAACTGTTTGATGTATTTGGATGTTTTGTTGTTTCTTGCTTCAGATTTGGAATGAGGAGACTCATTCATAGTGATAATCAAGAGTACTCATGCCAAACATGATTTCCCAAAAGAGACTAGGGTACACCACTGAAATCCTAGTGGGGGGTTCGCCTAGCTCTTCCACTCTGAACCAATGAATGTTCCAATAGTGGGAGACAGTTTGAACATAAGTATCTTAGTGCCACTATGAAGAAGTTCTTCAATCCATTTCTAGGAGAATCTAAGGGGCAAACCGATGGAAGGAGATGAATTCCAACGTCACTGGACTGAATTGAGGGTTGGTGATGAAATCCAACTCCCCAATGTTTAAATGATACGTGCGTGTGTGGTGTTCATTTTAAGCTTGCATAACATAAAGTGCATCATATAGCAGCCATGAGTCTTTCCTACATGCCTAAGTGCAAAATACGTTTCAATATTCAGAAAGATGCATGAACTACTATGATTTGTATGAGCGCACTTTATTTCATGCAAATATGGCCTTTTGTAAGGCCTCAAAGCAAGCAAACAACATACAATGTCTAGCACATTGGATTCTAGGGTAAAATTTTTAGGCATAAGCCGTTGTTCCTAGCAATGCCTAGTGAAAATCTAAAAGAAGATCTAAGATATGCAAAATGCTTAATTCTTTCTCCTTTTATTCTTTCAATTTCCAAACATAAATGTGCTTTAAGTTCTCTATTTTAGACACATAGAAGCAAACAGAAAGTTGTAAAATATCAGAGAGGTTGTACCAACCTTTGATCCAGCTCAGAGAACGTTGTTTTGACCTCTATTGCACTCCAATGCTGGCCGCTATCGACCAGAGCGGTTGGTTCCTGGCCATTGTTAGTAGGAGCGGCTAAGGCTCTATTGGCCATTGTGGCTCAGAGCGGCTGATTTTTGGCTGTTGCTTAGAGAATCTTATAGCTTAGACGGCTAGACCTGTACACAAAATTAAGTTAGTATCCAGGTAGAAAATGAAAATTCAGTGGAGGTCCCACCATGATCGCCATCTGTAGCGACCCCGGGATGCATGCACCGCTCTTTTTACGCTACTTGCAATGTATTAAAAACCCAAAATGAAATGGAAGACAATGAAAAGCATATAACACGGAAATAACAAAGATAGATCTCTTTATTTGGATTGAAACCTAGTTACATTTTGGTCCCTCTTAGGGATACCCATTTCGATACAATAAGGTTACAAATAGGCAAAGAGTGCCCCTTTCACGAAGAGGTGGTGCACTTTCAAAAGCTTCCCGGTTTCGCACACGAAAATGTATGAGGGCTTACAGATGCCTCCTTCTCTAGGCCTATTTCCTAGAGGGATCCCTTTTGCTCTCGTATGTTGCGGATTCCATCAGATGAACCTATGGCCCTGTAAGCAATGAAACAACAACACACGCTTAGATGTCCGAGAATGCCTCCCCGGATGAGGTTGTTAGTAATGAATATACCAAATGAAAGCAAGTGCAAATTAAACCTATGCTATGAAGTTAAATGAATGAAATGACATTATGCTACTGCTATGCTAAACAAAATAATGAAACTAATGTGTAAAACCCTAAGCTAGGCCCATGGGCCACTGTCCGAGACAACGGCCGCTAAGGTGAATTTCATTCTCTTTGCCCCAAAGCTATGGATCAAAGCTTGTATCGGATGTTGAAATAGTGGTCGCTTTGCTCTCCAATTTGTCAGGGCTTCGTCATACACGTGATCTCCAAGAGAAGCTCTCTAAGTCTCGAAAGCTCTCCTCAATGACCTATTCTGATAAATTCGAGATAAATTGTCCCCTTGGTGCTCTCAGGCTTGCACCTTTTAAAGTGTGTGAAACCCTAGGTCTATGCCCAAGCCCTAGGAATGAATTCCTCATGCGTAGTGAATGTTAGCATGAGAAGATTTTGTCTTTTGTCTATGTTTGAAGGCCAGTTAACTGAAATCTAACTACCCACTTGAGTCTCCTATGCAAACTGGTTGTTAGCATGAGAAGCTTTTGTCCTTTGTCTATGTTTGGAGGCTAGTTAACTAAATTCTAAATGCAAACTCAAGTCTCCTATGTGAACTGGTCATGAAAAGGAATGCAAAGTTACTCCCGCTCACCTTTATTGCATGCAGACTACCACTTCCACCCGTGATTAGGCATGTTTGTCGGTAAAACTACTTTTAGGGTTTAGCCACTGTCGTCTGCAGTGGCTAAGATCTGGTCATTGTTGGCTTGAGCGGCTAGGCTTGGATGGCTTGAAAATGCCCCAAATGAGTGGTGAGAACCATTGTTGATGCTTGGAAAGTCCAAGATTATGTCATATGATCTTATGAATGTGTCTATGTGAGTAGCTCCCCTAAACATGACATGTTTTAGGTGTCTACAATAGTGAGCTATCACTTGATCTCATTCTATGCGATAAATATTGAAAAGTAATTGGATGTATATTCCCTCTTGATTTGAATAGAGAGCTTGAATAGAATGCCAATTTTTATTTCTACACGATGGATTTTGAAGCCTTAATATTAATGTAAACTCATAGGATAAATATTCATAGGATCAAATATATGATAGTCATAATATAGTAAGATCAAGATAATAATGTAACCAGAATAATATGAGCCAACTAATATGTAAAATCAAGGCTTATAATATATCAACTAACATTCATTAATAAATTAAAAAATGTGAATGTAATAGCCTGAATCATAAATGTACAAAGCATGTAGTGAAACTTACAATATTGGTTGCTCAAATGTATGCAATATTTATTATTCATCCTTCTCTTACAAATGTATCATAAAACTCTCATACAATAGCAATACTTTCTATCTCACTATGTAGACTGTGTAGGTAATGTAGGTTATGGAGTAATATATAGCCATTGTAGGATGACTCTTTGGTTACTTGACTCTTCCTTTCCTTATGCCAAGTCTCATGATTCTTGGATTCTCTATTTGACACTTGCATGTACATGACTCCATATTGTATGTACACTTAGAAATGGCTCTTCACATAACACTTCCTAATCTAAGAACACATGTGCACACTTAAATATGAGACACTTGTGCACATCTACACATATAACACTTGCACACTCATTTATATGACACTTGTGCATTTCCTGCATATTATTACATTACACAAAATATTTACTCACACTCTAATCTAGGATACAACCCTAATCTAATATTTACAATATTGTACCATATGGGTACATTAGCATGTACCAAATAATGTAATATTCTCCAACACTACATGCTTCTTGAAGCTTTGGAAATACTTGAGCATGTCTGACTTTAGTTGTAAAATATACACCCACATATTCCATGAGTAGTCATTCACAAACAACTAAAAGTACTTATGTCCATAAAAAATGGTTGGCATGGGTCCGCACAGATCAATGTGTATTACATCCAACTATCCTTTTTCTTTGTGTGCTTAGCTCAAAAGGTACTTGGTGTTGCTATCCTACTAAAAAACTTGAGCATTCTGGTAATGTTGGTGAAAGGTAAGGTAAACCTAACACCATTTGATGCTTACTCAAGTAGAGTAAGCATCCTGAACTCAAATGACCATATCTCTTATGAAAAGGAGGTAGCATTTGTTGTTTTTGGCAATGCGACATTAGGAGAGGATATGACATCGAGTGCAAATGAGCAATTATTGTAGGAACGTCTTGCCATATTTTATGATAAAAACATTTCTTTTTGGCATCAACAACTTGGAATTATACCACCATATTTTGATCTAGAACTTGTGGTATGGACAAAAAATTGTTTACCAGTCTAGGCACACATACCTTTTCAATCGTGCATTTACCTCTAGGAAGATTGATAGGAACATCTCCCACTCCTTTGACATGATAGGTTTTATCATTGGTAATGGTTATTGGTTTCCTATATTTAGCTTATAATGAGTCAAACCATGCTTTATCCCCATTCATGTGCTTGCTAGCACCTAAATCAATTTACTAAACATCATCCTTTAGTCATTTAATCACCTTGGATAGTAGCCCCTTAAGTGTCTATTTATATTCTAAATCTAATTCTCCATGCACATCATGCCCTTGTCACTTCTACTTGGGATATGGTTTGTACTCTATTTTTTTTTATGGGGTTTGCAAACTTGATCTTCTTGAGTCATAGGATTATAATGACTCTTTGTATCATGTCCATATTTATTATGGGTGTGACAATACCTCTTTTGTTTCTAAGGTTTTTTCTATGATTTTGGGGAAGGATCCTTCTATGGCTTCTTTCTCCTAAAATTCTTGTCAATAAGTGCACTATTTATCAACTGATATCTCAATTTTTTGGTTGCTTCTTGTGGAAGCATATTTACCAACTCATCAAAGAACACCTTCTTATTTTAGACTTGCATGAAAGTGATCAACATTAAAAATGAATCTAGTAGAGCTCTATGTATTATGGGTACCATGAGCTTATCATCCATAATTTCTCCCATGGAATTCAATCTAGATTTTAACTCTACAACTCAAAGAAGAAAAGCCTCAATTCTTTCTCCATATTAGACTCTCAATGTGTAAATTTTAGACTAAAGGTGAAGTATTGTGGATTTATTCTTCCCTTCATAGATGGTAGAAAGTGTTTCCTATGCCTCCCTATATGTTTATGCTACACAAATTTATCGTTGAATAATGTCTACTATGGCAAATGTGATGATCATAAATGCTCTGGCATCTACATCATCATTTTTTTATCGTGCATCTTCATCCTCTACAAGTTGAGTGACTTTGCTGGTGATAATATCCCATAGTTTTTCAACTACTAAGATGGTTCTCATCTTATTTTTCCAAGGTCTAAATTTTCAACCTTTAAGTAGTTATGAATCTATAGTAATAACTTTTGCTATGGCTATGGTGACGATTTCTTATAACTTCCAAATGGTCCCCCCTTCAATATATGGTTAGTTTCAATATGCTAAACCTTTCTATATAGTATTCCTTCATATACTCATTGATATGTGGAAGAAGCTAGTCCTATCGATATATGTGGTCATACATAAGAGATAATTTAAGGTATGTGAAAGAAAAAATACAAGGTACCAAGGTAGTATAGAAATATATTCACCCTATTAATGACACATGTCTAAAGATAAATCCTTATACATAGGTGTAACTTCCCTATATATGTGGAATTTCACAATTTCATGATTTATGTCTAGCAATAGTAATGAATTGGGTATGATTATGGAGGGAAATTATAAAAACTAATGCCTTATATCTCTCTAATGATTTATAGTGTCAATTCCTAGACATCATTATGGTAGCTTTGTTAGGATTTAAATGTAGTAGCTCAACGTAACAACTTTACTTGTAAGCATGAGCCATAGTTGTTGTTGATACCAAACATTGCTAGTGTGCTTAACCACATGGTTTAAAGGTATTAAAAGCATGGAATTTTAAGGTAAAATTTTCAAATTTTAAAGGTTTTGATCACTATTGAAAATGCACCTTTACAAAAATAAATACTTTATTTTTAATTTTTTAAACTCTTCTACTTAATGTTTCATACATTAAAAGAAAGAAAGGTTATTTTTCACCTTTTAAAATATGTAATTTGAAGCAAAAATATAACTTAGGGAATTCGATGCGATACCTCCAACCTTATAAGTCTTTGCATTTGCCTTGATGTCGATTCAACTATTCACTTGCCTTGCAAATTTTTATGCCTTTACTAGTTTGTATTGATGTGTGCAAAAGAAATACTAAAAAAATGTGAAAACTAATCTTTCAGATTTGGTCCAAAAACTTTCAAACCCCCATTTTGGAAACCAATATCACCATGCTCGCTATTGGTTGCATTCTACTTGGTGTCGACATTGAATTTGAAAACTAGGTAGTTCCATTGTATCTTTTTGATATGGCCTCTCCTAAGATTAGGGAAGCTGCAAACAACTTGTTCCAATTGACAACTTGCCTTGGAAATTTAGTTGCTAATATGATAATTTTTACTAACAAAAAGCATGACCTTCAAAGCTTTGATACAAATACAAGGCCAAAAAAAATAAATTGTAATGCAGCTTTAAGGTAAAAACAACTCAAAACTACAGTATAATGCTACTTAAGAAATAAGGGAGCACGAGCTCAGTTAGTTAGGGGATTTTGGAAGTGGAACACACACACAATAAATTTTCAAGTTGGTAATTAGATTTTTACATGTCAAGCATGCTCGTCGAAGTTGACCTTCCCATGTGGTGGATCAATCCATAGTCAAATTAGTTGGACAAGAAATCAACCTACTGGCATGTCAACTAATCTCATTCTCCCAACCCATATTCTTTGTTGTGACCCCTATAGCTAGAAATCATTGGATTCTCATTTAATGTATAAGGTATAAAAATAGTAGTAAGATGACTCAAAATGTAAAAAAATTATTGGAGTACATTGTGAACATCCTGATAAGTTACAATATTTCCATTGCTATACATTTCTTACCATTTTTTAGCACCATTTGTCATTATTTTTGTAAAACTTATAGTGCCTTGCATGTTTTCTCACACTATTTAGAAAATTCATATCTGGTGGTGGGAAAGCACCCAACCTAGAGTTGGATTATCATGGGGTAAAGCCTTTATGCCCGCATGTCAAAATGCATTATGGCCTTCCATTAGAGGGTGTGAAGGAAAGTTGAAAGGTTGCTAGAGAACACATTTTTCATATGGAGTAACCCAATATAGAGATGGGATTGATTTTCCTTACCTTCATGAGGAATACTAAAGTGAATTAGTTTTCCTTATTTAAAAAACTTGGATTCCAAGCAGTTGTAGAGATTTTTATCATGCTCACTTTAATACCAATATTGGGTCAAAACAAAATTTAATTAAACTTATTATTCATATCTAAATACATTCTTGAAGTTTAAAACCATATTAATATTTAGCATAGTAATTTATAACCAAATCTAGTGGTTATAACAACTAAAACATGCTTGTTGCTATCAAAGTAATAACTACTTACAATACCAACTATAGAGGGGGAAAATTGCCCTATCACGTACGATTCTTAGCTAGATCTATTGGGAGTCGAGGTGATAGCGGAGGTGTGTTATATTCTCTACACTCGGGGGCTTGGGGATCGAGGGGTTCACCAAGAATGGTTTAAGGACTCACTCCAAGTCTGAGGATGGAATGTTTGATGTGTATATTGAGCAAACACCTATGTTTGGCCTTTCTAAAATCTAAGCTATGGAAATGAAAGAACAATGCAAGACAAACAAAGATGCAAGAAGACAAGAAACTAACCCTAGAATGATTCTTGATTTTCAATGATGACTAAACCCTAACTTGCAATAAAGTAAGCATTTTTTCTTTTTAGCAAGGGTTTTAGAGAATGCACAAACAAAATTAACCCTAGGATGCAAACTATATGCTTTTACTCTTTCAAATGCCTAGAAATAAAAGATCAAATATTTTATTTTTCTTTTATGATCAAAATCTAAAACAGAAAAGGAACAAAGACACACAACAAATAGCCTAAAGATCTACTAGGGCACTTACCTAATTTGATGGTTGATCCTAGCTTTAACTTGCATCCAGAATATCCAAACAACTTCAAACCTACGAAACAGCTTACAAAACCCTAGAAAATTTGATCAGTGTTTGGGGGCCTGCTTAGGTCGCTATATGACTGAGCTTGGAGGTGCAACAGTCAAGCCCCCTTGGTCCTTTTAGCTGACCATTCAAAAATAAAATGATTTTTGACCTTTGGAACAAGCAAAAGCAATATGGAATGGACATGCAATAATGAAATGAAATGAAATAGAATGCAGGTGATAGAAAGCTAAAATGCAAGCAGCGAACTAGGGTTTTGGGAAGCAAAACTTTACTCCCAAGCCCTAATTGACCAAATTCATACCCTGTAATGAGGGGGCATGAATATGGCTTGCCAAATTTACACCCTGTATGGGTGGGGCATGAATTTGGTTTAGATGCACTTTTTGGGTCCCAAAACACCAAAAAATGTGATGCAAAACAACAAAAAATAGAGCTAATGACTAATAATGCAAGTAAAGAACCTGGTTAGCTGATGGAGGAAGAAAGGAGCAATGAGAAGATGAAGGAAGCACTCTAGAATGGTAGACTTCTCCAACCATCAAGACTCCTCCACTTGATCCCCAAGGGCAGCCAACACCAAAGCAGAAAAACAACAAAAACAATAAATCATAGTAGAAGAGCACTTGTTAGTGAACAATGAGCGAGTTAAGATCTAGGATTCTCAAAAATATTGATTCTGGGTAAAAAATAGGAAGTCCAATCCTCTATTTATAAGAGGTTTGGAGGGCTAAAAGGGTGGGAAAATGAAAGTTCACCATGGGCAAGGGCCGACACCAAAATGGGTCGATGAGGGGTGGGGTTTTTGAGAGAAAAACCCCTAGAATACCAAATTCATGCCTAATAATTATAGGGCGTGAATTTGGAAAGCCAAATTCATGCCCCATATGGACTGGGCATGAATTTGGTAAGGCTAGGGGAAAAGGACAAAGGAAGAGGGGAAACAGGCCCCAAATTTGCACTTGGCAAGCTTGGGTGGCTTCCTAGGGATCTAAGGAAAGATTGACTCATTTTGATGGGTCAATTTTCCATGTCTACATTTTCCCCCTCTTTGATGCATTTATGGCCAAATAAATGCATCAAAGAAATATGTAGACTCCTATGGGCAAAAATGATGAACACACAAAAAAAGGGTGGTCGAGTTTGGATGGAGGGGCGATGCAAAAAGGGGTGTTATCCTGAACACCACAAATTTACATGCAAATCAAGGCATTACTACCATTAATGCCTCTAAGGCTAGGGTTCCCCCTCAAGTTTTTGAAGGAATGCAAGATTCTTAAAAAACTTGAAATAACAGAAAGAGAATAAGACAAAAGGAAGAAGAAAGGGGGGAGAGAGAATAAAATGAGGAAAAAAAGAAGAGGAGGGAGAGAATAAAAAGGAAGGAAAAGGAGGGAAGAAAAGAGGAAAAAGGAGGGAAAAGGAGCTTATTTGCACCATGCAAAGAGGATAAAATAGCTCTAGAGAAGAAAAAGGAGAACGGGGCTTCTAGCCCACCATGCTGCCATGGTGAGAGGCAAGGCTGGCACTACCGTTGATCGAGTGAAGGTACGGATCGAAACCCACTTGCTAGAATTAGATGTTTTACCTACACACACCAAATATTTTAGCAAAATTTTTAATTCTTTAAATTTTTAAGCAAGTTTTTACAAAATTCATCATGGAGCATGAATTTGGTCAAGTGCCCTTGCCAAATTCATGCTCAATCATTTTAGGGCATGAATTTGGTAAATTTTACAAAAAAATACACTTTTTTTTATTTTTATAATGAATCTAATGAAATGTGTGAATGTTGTTATGTTGATTATGTAGCTAGATGTACTCAAGAGTAGAGAGTGGTGGTCGAGCACACTCAAGGATGCTATGAGAGAGCTCACAGTGGTAGAGAGGGAGACACTAGAGAATGTGGGGCTACTACATCTAGTAGAGATGCCCTACATTGAGGTTGATAGGGCACTACTAATGGCTCTAGCGGAGAGATGGTATCTAAAATTATCCACATTCTAGTTATCAATAGGGGAGATGACCATCACACTAGAGGATGTGTGGTACATCTTGAGGATCCCCATCAAGGGGAGGATGATTTACATGGTATAGGTGTCGATGGTGGCATCAAAGATGATGTTGAGGGATCCGACACATGTGATCCATCAGAGTGGATTCCATGTCGATGAGATGCCATATCGATATGGAGTTGGGGCACTAATATCTATACTATGTGGGGTGGTGGTGGGGATGTTGGTGTGCCACATGAGTAGGTGACACCTACCATGGGCACTGGTGGGAGTAGTGGTAGACATGCGATATTAGGGAGTTAGATTCATATGGGGACCATATGTGTTGGCTCACTTGTATAGTTTGATTTGTATGATATTGCTCTAGGTGTGGTGTTGGGAGCACATAGCATTCTAGAGGTTGAATGCACTACTAGGGCCATTGCCCAATATGGAGTGACCAACAACATATAGGTGGAGCTGACACTATGAGCATGGGCACAAGGTATACATTAGTGTCTTGCCACTAGGGAGGTAGGTGATAGATGAGTTACAAGAGCACCAGATCATATGGTGACCATGGCATCTACACCGATAGAGGATATAGAGGAGCTAGCTTGGGTGAGGAGGATCTGATGGATCATCACTAAGAAGGGTGAGTGAGAGCTATACCGATTTGATCAAGTACAATGCTAGTTCAACATTCTATAAGAGATTCTAGACCTTAGAGACTACTAGTTTAGGAGGGTGAGGAGGGATCCACCAAGAGTCGAAGGTACTCTTGATGTGGGTAGATGGGTAGAGGAGGACCTAGATGACCCACTATACATGGATCCAAGGGTGGATGATATCAAGGTGGCCTTTAAGTATAGGAGATGGTATAAGAGCATTGCACCCCTAAGGATCTCCCCACTAGTGCTAGTGTAGAGATGCTAGGTTATGAGTTAATGAGTGTAGCTAGCACTTTGAGAGGCCACTCGATGCACCATAGAGCAAGAGTAGGGGAACAATCCCATCGAGACTAGCCTAGGCATAAGTTTAGGTGGAGATAGTGATAGCCATAAGGGGGATGATCACCATATCTAGCTCAGGAGGAGGGGGAACTATAGGAGTTGCCCCATAATGACATAGTAGGACCTAACAAGGCTAGAGGTCTAGAGGAGTAGGTGAGAGAGATAGAGGTGCTATGGGCCATAATGGTGGCTATAGGTAGATATGGACACCATCTACATAATGTTAGACCAAACCCAAGTAGAGTGAGACATGATGAGGGCTAAGGTAGAGCACCTTAGAGGGGATATGGGCTAGTTGGAGTGAGAGTAACAATAGGCCTAGGCAGAGGGGATGGTTATCATTGTAGGTAGCCAATAGAGTGAGGGAGGCCACCTACTACTAGTAGAGCTATAGAGGATGAGGGAGTCATATGAGATGGTGGTGTAGAGGGAAGCCTACTACTAGATGGTATACTTCCATGTCATTCTAATAGATCAGAGGGTTCCTCTACCATCATCTATATGATCATAGAGTCACTCATAATCATGAGCATGATCTAGTTCATGATCTATGAACATGGCTCCTCCACCACCTCCAATAGGTAGAGTAGAGGGGATAAGCTTACATGGCTAGGGTAGGGATCAAGATGACATATCAATTTTTATTATGGTATGCATCCCTAGGGATGGTCAAGTGTGCCAAGCTCTCTACTATGGCACACCGATCAACTAGCACACACTTAGTGCTTTCGAGTAATACAAGCTACTTTATATTTTATTGTGTTATGTGAATGATATTTTATTATGGTTTACTTTATTTTTGTATTTTTAATGATGCATGATGATCATAAACATGATGAATGCAATGCATGATGATCCTAACTAAATGAAATGCATGAATGAATCTAACTAAATGAAATAACATGCAATCTAAAATGAATGTAAAATAAAATGCATGAGTGAGTAGATGGAAAGAAGAAAGATGAAAAGAAAGAGGAGGGAAGAAGGAAACAAATAATGATAGAAGAGAGAAAGGTGAAAGAAGAAGAAAGCAAAGCTCCAAAAGGTCAAAATAAAGAAAAAATAAAAATAGGAGAACCCTTGTAAGGATGTGTGCTCACAAATGATCGAGATGGAGGTTACCCCTCATGTGTGGCCATGAAGCTATCCTAAAAGGGTGTTATGCTCACAAATATGGATAAGTGTGGAGTGATACCCACTATGGGTGTAGTGCTCACTAATGGCCAGAGATGAAGAGATACCCGCTAGGATGTATGCTCACAAATGATCAAGATGGAGGTTCCCCTCATGTGGCCATGAAGCTTATCATATATGGGGTGTAAATATGTGATTGATGTTGCCAAAATGAGTACTACCCGATAGGGGTGTGGTGTGTGCAAAATATGTATGAGAAAAGTAGAATAAGTGTGAGTGTGTGCATGTGTTAGAAGAAGATAAAAGAAAGAGAGAAGCAAGAAGTAAAATATAGTGTGTGTGTGTGCATCCTTAGTGAAATTTCAAGAGCTAAGAGGTGTGCATAAGATAGTCAGTGGTCATATGAATACCATAAATGATATCCATGTGATATCTACCCTATCTCATGAGGACCACTTAACACTCAAAATACCAATAGGTGTGAAAATAGAAGAAGGAACGTATATCCTTTATCTTGGGGAGGATAAGAAATGATTAAAAATTTCAAGGAAAAAGGACATACAAGAGATGAAGAACTATATCCCTTGACTTGGAGAGAAATTTGATGATCATTTTATACTTTCAAGGTCAAGGAATATAAGAGAAGAAAAGAGAAGAAGAAGAGATGGATGAAATGCAAAGATGAAAATGCATGGATATGGGCCCTAGGTTGGGGATTCACTAGGCATTAGAGCCCTAGTATGAGTGCAATGCATGTGAGCTAAGACCTAACTAGGTTTCATCACTTGCCATCCTCATGAAATCCCCAAAAATCTATATGATCAAGCAATCATGCAAATATGGTCAAGCAACAATGCAATTATATGACAAGAAGAATGCAAAGTGGAATAGAATGTTAGGAAAACCATGCAAAATATGATAGGAAGTCATGCAGTATGAACAAGCAAACCAAATGCAATATGAAAACTAAGCTAAATGTAATATAAAAATGTAAAGTGCCAAGTTATGCATAGTATCTCTTTAGATGCATTATGTTCATTGGTTCTTTAAGTTCTTTACCATATAAAGAAGCTAAATGATAGGCCCCTAAGCCAAACTTGGTTATTATGACAAAGGGGCCTAACCAATTGGGCTAAAACTTACCTTTAATATCTGAATGAGCATTGGTGTTCTTTTGGTTTTCCTTGAGGACAAGGTCCCCAACCTCAAAATAATGATTACAAACTCTCTTGGAATAAGATCGCTTGAGCCTATTCTGATAGGCTCACAAATGCTCTAAGGCATGAATGCACTTTTCATCCAATAACTCCAATTGGTGCAAATGATCAAAGTGATACTCATCATTAATCAAGGCATCTTGCAACAAGATGCACAATGAAGGGACCTCTAACTCAAATAAAAAAAATACCTCAATCCCATAGACCAAGACATACGAAGAAGCACATGTAGGAGTTTGCACATTAGTATGATAGGCCCACAAGGTAAGATAAAGTTAGATATGCCAATCATGACCGATCTTACTAACCAACTTCTTGAGGATCTTGATCAAAGACTTATTGGATGCTTTAGCTTATCCATTACCCTAAGGGTAATATAAAGTTGACCACCTATGTTGAATATTGTACTTAGCACAAATTTTATGGACATCCTTGTTCTTGAAAGGAGTGCCATTGTCAAAAATAATCATCGAAGGAATCTCAAACCTACAAAGGATCTAGTTGAAGATGAACTTGGAGACTTGAGCTCTAGTCACCATGGCTAGGGGTATGGCTTTGACCCATTTAGTGAAGTACTCAATCATTATTATGATAAAATTATGACCATCAGATGATATTGGGTTAATCTTCCCTATGATGTCCAATCCCCACATGGAAAATGGCCAAGGAGAAGAAATAACCTAAAGGTTTTGAGAAGGAGCATGAACAAGGTTGTCATGGCATTGACACTTGTCATAGCATCGAACATGGTCACATGCATATTTCTCCATGGAAGGCCAATAATACCCCATCTAAAGGAGCTTCTTGGAAATGGCATTACCACTAAAATGGCCTCCACATGAACCTTCATGAGCCTCACTAAGAGCTAGTTAAGCTTCATCAAAGTTAAGGCATCACAAGAGGATACCTTCAAAATAATATTGATATAAAGTATTGCCAATTATAATGAATCGACATGCTCTTTTGCACAAAATATTACATTGATTGTGATCTAAACCATCAAGAATCAAACCATCCTTAAGGAAATTAAATATGTCAGTATACCATGGCTCAGATGGGGAAGCTTCGATGGTCAAAACATCTAATAAAACAAGACTAGAACTAAGTGATGTAGGCTCCTAGAGTTATCTAATGATAATCGATGCTTGATCATCTTCCAACTCCAAGGGAAACAAGGATGCAGTAGTAACCATGGCATCTACATGGTGGTTGGAGGATCTAGGGATAGACTCTATGGTCACTCGATCGAACATGGACAAAATCTTGGTGATAATCTCTTTGTAAGGTTTTAGCTTATCATCTTGAGTCTAATAAACATCATTAATATGATTCACCACAAGTTGAGAGTCACCAAAGACTAAAAGAACACTAACCTTCAAGGCTAAGGCTACTCTAAGACCAAGGATCAAAGCTTCATACTCTATAATATTATTCATGCAAGAGAAATGAAGCTTGAAGGACAAGGGGATGAGTTATTTTTGTGGGGTAACTAGAATAATTCTAGCACCAACACCCTTCAAGCATCAAGCTCCATCAAAAAACAAAGTCCAAGACTCTAGCTCTTTAACTTCTACACTAAGGCACTCATCAAGAAACTTGATGACCAAAGGATGGGTAACTTCTAGGGGAGTGGAGGCTAACTGATCAAAAATCACCTAACCCTTGATAGCCTTCTAACCTATGAAGGTTAGGTCAAACTCACTAAGGGCTAAAACCCACTTAGCAACTTGACCTAAAAGGTGGGGCTTAGACATTAAGTAGCACAAAGGATCAAACTTTACAACCACCAATATCTTATGGTTGAGCATGTAGTGTCTTAAATTCTAGGAAGCAAACACCACAACAAGGCAAAGCTTCTCTAAGGGAGTATACCAAGTTTCATAGCTAACCAAGGTTCTACTAATATAGTAGATAGCTCACTCTTTATTTTGATCATCATGTTGAGCCAACAAGGCTCCCAAAGCATGAGTTATGGTTACTATGTAAAGCATCAAATGCTTATCTAATCTAGGAGGAACTAAGATAGGTAGGGAAGTGAGATACCATTTGAGTTCATCAAAATCTTGTTGACACTCAAAATCCCATTAGAACACTACATCTTTCTTAAGAAGCTTAAGAAAGGGTTGACACTTATCAACTAACTAAGCTATGAATCGATAAATAGCTTGAAGTCTACCTTGCAAGCTATGCAACTTAGTTAGGGTGTGGGGAGGAGGTATGTTAGTGATAGTCACTATCTTAGTAGGGTCCACCTCAATACCTCACCTAGAAATGATGAAACCTAAAAACTTGCTAGATGTGACTCCAAACACACACTTGGAGGGCTTAAGATGAACCTTAAACTATTGAAGCCTTTCAAAAATTCATCTTAGATCATGAACATGATCTTGTCGATGTATGGAATGACCCAGAAGATCATCCACATAGTCCTCTAGAATATCATGCATCATGTCATAAAAAATATAAGTCATAGCCCTCTGATATGTGGCACCAATATTCTTTAAGCCAAAAGGCATAACTTTATAATAGAAGGTACCCCATGGTGTGATGAAAGTTATCTTGGCCTGATCCTCAGGGGTAACCATGATCTGATTGTATCCTGAGAAACCATCCATGAGTGAAAGCATACCATATTTGGTGGTGAAATCTATGATCATATCTATGTTGGGGAGAGGAAAATCATCCTTGGGACATGCTAAGTTAATATCCCTAAAGTTGATACATATTCTGATTGTTCCTACCTTCTTAGCCATAGGAACGATGTTGGAGATCCAATCAAAATAGTCGATAGCTTTTATGAAACCGATATCAAGGAGTTTTTGGAGCTCCTCCTTGACCAAAAGGGTGACCTTAGGATGCATCTTCCTAAGTTTCTACTTAACAGGCTTAGCACTAGGCTTCACTACCAAATGATGCATAACAAGGGAGGGATCAAGCCCTAGCATGTCGACATATGACCAAGCAAAAATATCATGAAATTCCTTCAACAAATTGGTCAATTACTCCTACTCATCCATGGACAAGGCTTTACCTAACTTAAGGATTCTAGGGCTCTCCTCAGAACCTATGTTAACATCTATGGTCTCCTCAATGAGAATCTGAGACTCATCCTCAAAAGGAGGTGGGGCAAGGATCACTCCTAGTTGCTCAAGGTCCTTGAGAGACATAGAACCAAAGTCCTCTTGAGAACTAGAAGACTCAACATGCATGACACAAGGGACTAACCCATCAAAGAAGAAGTTATTTTAAAGGATATCCTCATGATCCATATCACAAAGAGTATCCCCTTCAGCATACTCCCTTAGGGTCACAACTAACTCAGGATGCACCAAAGTTACCACATTACAAAATAGAATGTCAATGGGATAAGGTGGTCCCTCATCCTCATCACTCCACTCCAAGCCTTGATGATCTAAATATTCAACATAAGTAATAAGGTGATCATCATTATCAAAGGGTAAAGGTTGGTTTTTATTAGGGATGTAGCCTATGCCACATCTCCTAGGCCAAAGCTCAACTTCCAAAGGCTCTTGAATACCTTTCTATTGTGGCCCCAAACCTTTACCTATATATCCCATGCTAGATAGGATTTTCTTGGGAAGTGGGTAATCATTGGATAGGTAACAATGGGTAAAATAATGCTCTATAGGAAGAGGGTTGCTACCATGGATATTTTCTTTGAGGGAGACTCCTATGAAGATAAAGGTACACATGCCAATGTGTACAACTTCACCTTTCTTATAGGGTAAACCCATAGTCCTCGATGAAGGTGGTAGCTTGGCAAGATCCAGAAGAGGTTCTTGAAGAAAAGGATTGACTTGATCCTATGATGAAACATTGATTAGTGGTTCCTCACTCACCTTTAGATTTTCAAGTTGCTTGGTGATGTGAGATGAAGAAACTGATGGACATAAATTGAGATTAGATTGAGCTTGCTCAACCATTGAACAATATTGAAATGGATGAGGGTCACCTAGAATGGTGACAAGTTGATATTTGAATTTAAACTTCAAACATTGATGAAAAGTAGAAGGGATAGCCCTCATCACATGAATCCAAGGGCATCCAAGAAGAAGATTAAAATATGTGGGGCAAGATACCACATAGAACAAGGTATCTAAGATCTTAGGTCCAACCCTAAGGGGGAGAGATATAATGCCATAGGCCTCTTGGGACTCATTGTTGAAAGATTTGATGATGATATCAGATTTAGTTAAATCTTCCTCTTTTAATCCAAAATTTTGGAAAAATTGATAAGTGCATAGATTGAGGGAAGAACCATTATCTATCAAAATTCACTTGATAAATATTTCCCCAATAAATGTAGTAATATAGAGGGAAGAATCCCCTCATAAGTCTAAGGAAGGAATATCATCATCCAAAAATGTGATATGATGTATCCCAAGAGAACTTACAACATCAACTATAGCACTAGGGGAAATATCTTGAGGAATAGATTATTGTCTTAGAAGCTTCAACAAGGCTTCCCTATGAATAGGAGAAGTTTGCAAAAGTTCTAAGAGGGAGATCTTAGTTGGGGTACTAGCTAACTATTGTTGAATGTCAAAGGAGACTTTAGGTTGTGGTTTCAACACTAAAGGTGGGTTTTCTACTCTTGTGCTCCTTTTTTGGGTACTCTTCAAAACTAAGGGTGGTTTTGAAGGTTGATTGGATGTAGAACTCATCTCCTACTGAGATCATTGAGTCGATTGAGCTTGAGCTTGTTGCCTTGTAGTTATTGCTATCATACCAACCATATTATTGTAGGG
The DNA here is from genome assembly GCA_028583015.1 of Wollemia nobilis. Lineage (NCBI taxonomy): Eukaryota > Viridiplantae > Streptophyta > Pinopsida > Araucariales > Araucariaceae > Wollemia > Wollemia nobilis. The sequence continues at coordinate 2,569,116 of JAQPPZ010000753.1, forward strand.
AGGTGGCACATTATGATATGACACTTGATTAGCTACATATTGCCCATGCTTAGGTAAGGGGTCTTGGAAGATCCCCATGTCTTGATTAGTTATGGGTGCTTGTTGAGTAGGAGGTTGATTATTTGTTGGAGGATTAGGTTGAGGACCCTCTATAACAAGGTGACCTTCATCAATTAAGTCTTGAACCACATGTTTCAACCTCTTACATGAATTTTTCATGTGCCCCTCCACTCTATGATACTCACAATGTTGACCAAGCTTATACCAATTAGTCATGGTATCAAGTTACCTTATGGGAGGTAACTCAATCATATTAGCTTCCAAAAGTTCTTTAGGACCATATTCATAGGTATGTTGAGTCTTGTAAAATTCCTTGGTGGGGGTTTTTGAGGTTGGCTAAGCACCATATTTTGTAGGGTGTTAACAACATTATTAACAGGCCTACTATTTATTACCCCATCACCAACTACATGCTTGTTCTTATACTAATTTTTTATGGTCCTATATTCTTATTTATTTGGCTTAATTTGACCTCTTCAAATAAGGGCTTGCTCTACCCTTCTTTCTAGATCTATCGCTTGGTCAAAAGAGGTGATAGTTGTTATTTCCAATTCATAAGATATTTGCTCTTGTAAATTTCTAATAAATATCTCTAACATGTCTCGAGGAGGTAAAGTATATCTCAATCATCCAACTAAACTCCTCCAATGAGACAAGAATTCTGAAAAACTTTCATCTTTACCTTGTTTCAACATATAAACATCTTTCATAGTCACATTTTTCTCAACATAAGCTCCAAATTGTTGAACAAACAATTATGTTATCTCTTCAAAATTCCTCAAAGAATGATGAGGTAATTGATAATACCATTCCAATGCCATACCACCAAGGCTCTTAGGGAATATCTTTAGCAACAACATGTCATCATATATAATATCATGGCATGTTGTCCTAAACATCCTTAAATGTTCAATTGGGTCCTCTATTCCCTTATAAATAGGTAAAACTAGCATTGGAAAATGCTTAGGGTAGGGCCTAGAAGTGACAATAGGGTCTAAGGGCTGATTGCACATTTTCTTGTAGTTGTAGGTGAAACTTGGAGGTTGAATCATATCCACTCTTGAAACCAATTGCTTCACCACACTTGTCAAACTTTGCATATCGGGATTGTTGTTGTGCAATACCCCTAGGTTCCCTAGGGGAGGGGTATAGGTAGGTTGTTGAAAGGGAACTTGGCCAATGTTGGAGGTATTGACATTATTATGGTATGGGTTATGATATGTGGTATCTTGCTATGAAGGATAACTGACATTTGGTGGAACAGAAGCATGAATGTTGAGATGAGTAGAATGAGGAGGAAATTGAGCATAATTTTGGGATGCACTACCAATTGGAGGAGCCTATGGAATTCCCCCAATATTGGTGGTCATGGTAGTAGCATATGTTGGTTTATGAAAAGGATTAACATGATGTGAAGATTCAAACAAGGGGTTGTTATGAACATTCCTAGGAGAGATGGTTGGAGGATGAGACATCCCACCTCTTTTGAGTCAGGCTTCCTCTTCCATAGCCTTAACCAAAGCCTCCTTATGGTGTTTCATAAAACCCCATATATGATCAAATGATGTGAAAGTGAAGCCTCCATTGGGCCCCTCAAAAGGATCAAAGTTAGTACCAATTTCTTCATGTTCTTCCTCTTCTACATCTAGATTGGGATTCTCCCTATCAATATGATCATATTCTTGAAAAATCTGATCAGATTCTAAAAGCTTTCACTTACTCCTAAGGTTGGGAGCCATTAGGAGGAAGAGAAAGGATAGAGGAGAAAACTAACAAAAGATACACAAGAAGATTTTTAAGATGTTTTTAATATTTTCTAATTCTAAGCAAACAAATTTAGTGGTCTTGCTTAAAGTTTTCAAAAGAAAAACAAAAAGGAAGAGGCTTCCTATCTTGGCCACTAAGATATGTGTTCATATTAAGTTCACCAAATATGTAGAGGGGAGAAACTTCCCTACCACATATGATTCTTGGTTAGATCTATTGGGAGCCGAGGTGACCATAGGGGTGTGTTATATTCTCTACACTCAAGGGCTTGGGGATCGAAGGGTTCACCAGGAATAGTTTAAGGACTCACTCCAAGTCCAAGGATGGAAATTTTTGATGTGTATATTAAAAAAACACCTATGTTTGGCCTTTCTAAAATCTAAGCTAAGGAAATGAAAGAACAATGCAAGACAAACAAAGATGCAAGAAGACAAGAAACTAACCCTAGAATGATTCTTGATTTTCAATGATGACTAAACCCTAACTTGCAATAAAATAAGACATTTTCTTTTTAGCAAGGGTTTAAGAGAATGCACAAACAAAATTAACCCTAGGATGCAAACTATATGCTTTTATTCTTTCAAATGCCTAGAAATAAAAGATCAAATATTTTATTTTTCTTTTATGATCAAAATTTAAAATATAAAAGAACAAAGACACTCAACAAATAACCTAAATATCTACTAGGGCACTTACCTAATCCGATGGTTGATCCTAGATTTAACTTACATCCAAAATATCCAAACAACTTCAAACCTATGAAATAACTTACAAAACCCTAGAAAATTTGATCAATATTTGGGGGCCTACTTAGGCCACTATATGACTAAGCTTAGAGGTATAACAATCAAGCCCCCTTGGTCCTTTTAGCTGACCATTCAAAAATAAAATGATATTTGACCTTTGGAACAAGAAAAAGCAATATGGAATGGACATGCAATAGTGAAATGAAATGAAATAGAATGCAGGTGATAGAAAGCTAAAATGCAAGCAATGAACTAGGGTTTTGGGAAGCAAAACTTTACCCCCAAGCCCTAATTGACCAAATTCATACCCTATAATGAGGGGGCATGAATATAGCTTTCCAAATTTACACCCTATATAGGTGAGGCATGAATTTGGTTTAGATGCACTTTTTGGGTCCCAAAACACCAAAAAATGTGATGCAAAACAATGAAAAATAGAGCTAATGACTAATAATGCAAGTAAAGAACCTGGTTAGCTGATGGAGGAAGCAAGGATAAATGAGAATATGAAGGAAGCACTCTAGAATGGTAGACTTCTCCAACCATCAAGACTCCTCCACTTGATCCCCAAGGGCAGCCAACACCACAATAGCAAGAAAACAACAAATCATAATAGAAGAGCACTTGTTAGTGAACAATGAGTGAGTTAAGATCTAGGATTCTCCAAAATATTGATTGGGAGAAAAGAGGGAATCCAATCCTCTATTTATAAGAGGTTTGGAGGGCTAAAAGGGTGGGAAAATGAAATTTCACCATGGGCAAGGGTCGACACCAAAACGGGCCAATGAGGGGTGGGGTTTTTGAGAGAAAAACCCCTAGAATACCAAATTCATGCCCAATAATTATAGGGCATGAATTTGGTAAGCCAAATTCATGCCCCATATGGACCAGGCACGAATTTGGTAAGGCTAGGGAAAAAGGACAAAGGAAGAGGGGAAAAGGGCCCCAATTTTGCACTTGGCAAGCTTGGGTGGCTTCCTAAGGATCTAAGGAAATATTGACTCATTTTTATGGGTCAATTTTCCATGTCTACACTAACCCTCTTACCCCAAAATAAAATTCAATGGATTATCCTCTTTTTTCTTAAATGGGTTACCAAAAATAATGATGTAGAGACTTGTAACCTACTCATTCCCTTATTATCTTGGGTTGACATGATTCTTAGGAAGAAGGATCACTTTATCTCATTTGGTCTTCCATGGTCAATAATGGCATCCTTTAGAAATTACATGATTTGTTATTGGCTGAGCATTTTGGGTATTTTCAAAACCTATCAACAGGTGAAGTAATCCTTTTCTTGAAAAAGAAGAAAAGTGGATATCAATCAATGTATGGTGAGGTGTGTTAGAGGAATATTAGGAAGTAACTAAATATCTAGGTTAAGTGTAGCCCCTTATTATCTAGGATGGATAATGGAAGCACACCTCCATGGAATTCATTGAGGGTCTTCCCAAGTTAACAAGCAAAACAATAATTTTTGTGGTGGTGGATTGTCTTTCAAAGTATACCTTCTTCTATGTCTTGCAACACCCATTCACTACAAGCAAGTTATCCAATATATTCCTTAACTTTGATTTTCAACTACATGGTATACCTAAGTCTATTGTTTGTAATTATGATCCTATTATCACTAGCAACTTTTAGAGGGTGTTGTTCACTTTTAGTGGTACTAATATTTATATGAGCTCTTCTTATCACCTCAGTAAAACAACCAAATTAAGATTATGAATACGTGTTTGGGTATATACCTTTGATGTTTATTCCAAGATAAATGATATCATTGAGTTAAATGGCTTCATTTATCATAATGGTGGTATAATAATTTTATCATTTCCCCTCAAGATATCCCCATTTTAAGAATTATATGGTCATAAACCTCCATCTATGGTAGACTATGTTTTGAGATCTTTTTTATGGTAGAGGTAGATAATTTACTCTAGTAGCATTGGATTATCCTCTAGTTCCTTTGATATGACCTTTACCAAGCACAAAATCATATGAAGCAACAATAGGATTTACATTATTTACCATGACAATTTGAGATGGGTGATATATTTTTGCGGTTCCAATCATATAAGTAGTTGTCCCTAATACCAAGTCTATTAAAAAGATACCTAAATCCTATGGTCCTTACAAGGTGTTTATCCATATTAGAAATATGGCATACCAATTGGAGCTTCCTCCTAATTTCAAAATCCATCCCATATTTCTTCTCTTAAATAGGTGATTGGTTATATGGTGCAAGCCAAATAGAGCTTCCACTACTAGATGAAGGGGGATGGGTTCACCTACAATCGGAGGTAATCTTGCAGTCTTGGATCCATAATCTATGGTCTTTCCAAGTATAGGAGTTCCTCATCAAGTGGAGAGATCTTCTAAATGAATATATGATGTGGGAATCAATGAGTATTCTCCAGTATTTTATATTTGAGTACAAATCATTTGGAGGGGAAATCCATTTAACAACTTCTATATAGCCACATTGATTATCCTTATTATTATTAATTCTAGCCCTATGTTAGATTAGTTAGACCTTGAGCACTAGGCTTAGGGTGACATGTTAATTGTTTAGACTATAAATAGCTAAGTTGTATTGTAGGTGGATTATCATTCATATTTGTAATCTTTTGTTGCCTCTAATGTGTATAAGAGACTTTGCTCTCTCTAAGTGGCTAGGATTGTTTTAAGACTTAAAACCTAAAACTGCTATGTCTAGTTATGATTCACTGTTATGGAATCTAAATTCTATTACTAGTTTATGTTTTTCTATTATTGCATTCTTTAGGTTTATTGCTACAATTGTTATTTCTAGAAGTTGTTCTATTACAATCCCACCTTTATTACCTTAATGACCATATAATGATATAATAATAACCTAGCAATTATGTGTGTATTACTTGGCAAGATTCGAACCTAGGTCTTCTCCATGAAAGCTGAGGAATTTAACTAATTGAGCTAACACCATTTGATATTTGTATTAATGGCATTGATTCTCATGCTTTAGCCAATAAATGTAATTAATTTTTGTTAAAAAATATTTATAATGTTAAAAACTTCTAGTTCTTGAAAAAATTAATAATTTTATTGTTCATAAAAGAACATTTTATAAAATTTATAATCTCAAGTATTTTTTAATTTTGGTAAAAGGTAAATCATCTTGGAAGAGTGGTGAGTAGGGAGGGCTCGTGATAACAAGGTCAAGTATTCAACCCTTGTAGTGTGTGTGTGCTTAACACCTTCAATAATTAAAAAAAAAAGAGTATGGTTTAATTATTGATCTTTAAAATTTTATTTTTTCAAATATATATTATAGTAGTAAATATTTATATGCATACAACCATGTTATTACATATGCAACCCAACAATTATTTTTATGAAACATTAACAAGCACAAGTACAAACTACAAAAAAATACTTATTTTTAATCTTAAGAAAGACAACTTCAAATAATAAGGGGAATATAAATAATGTGCTTGTAGTAGCTTCATTATTATCTTCATAATCCTAATGATTAGGGGTTGTGAAGAATAAGGAGTTAAAATTTTGAAGTCACAAGAAAACCTTTTGGTCCCCTAAAGTTTTTGAGTAATGATAGAAAATTAAATATAGAAGCAACAATTTACTCAAAATGTGATTTGTCTAGGAGGTTTGATTCACTCTAGATCAGTAAATTTTCTATTTTACAAAGTAACGAATCACTCCTTCCAGATGAGCAAATTATTGAATTTTAAGACAAGCAATACAATGGAGCAAGAAATCCAAGGAAACCATTAGAAATTCAATATTTTGTCATTTTGTGGCGCTAATAGCAACTTAGAATGATCTAACTAGTTTAGGAATAATTTTGGAGGAATGTAACATTTAGGGTTGCATCATTTTGCTAAAGATACCCATAACTTGGAAAAGTTACTAGGAGTAGAAATTTAGTGTCTCACATAACTCATAGGTGAATAATTTCCTATAAATAGAAGCTAGGGGTTTTGTTGTATTATATTTTGACCATTGAAGAAATCAAATCTATACTTTGTGGACTCCACATTTATATTTTCAAACTTATTTTAGAATAATAAAAAAACTACCCATTGTGTTCTCTTGAATTGTAGCATTGCCATTTTGATTTCTAGAATTCAAAGTGATTGTAGTACTTCCCTTTCAATTTATGTTAGTCCTTTCCTTCTATTATTGTCAATTGCATATACATTGGACTATATTAGTGTTATTCAAATTCTTCACACGTATTCATTGATCACACATCTCCTTGTTATGGATATGGTCATATTTTATATTGATGCAATTTAATTTAATTTATCATAATCTTACCTTCATACATTGTTTTCTCAAATTTATTTGTAGTAATTAGATTAGATTAGTTTAAATTAACAAGGTTAGTGAGGAATTGGACTAAATTTGGAGGTTGAAGAAGGCACGATCATCCTTATTCCAACTATTGGAATGGGATTGTGGGTGCAATTAGAACTTAGAACTTTCAACAAGTTAACAATGTTATAACTAGAGATAATGTTTTAGATATGTAAATAGGTTAAAAGGGTCTAATACTAATAATATCAATGAACCACATAAATATTTATTGTGTATATTTTTAACACTAATTATTTAGGACACTAATTTTGAATCATATTTTTTAATTAAGTTTATCATTTCTACTAATCAATTGAGATGAATAGATTTTAGAAAATATTTCATGTTTCAATCTTGGTAATGGATATATGGCGAGACAAGCTTGACAAGTCAATTCACAAAACAAGTCAATATTCCTAATATATTTAATAAGAGCTTAAAGGAGCCTAACACTACTAAGATTCACAAGGCCATAGTTTATCATTTTGCTTATTACTATGATTTAAAGAACCATATTTTTAAATATATTTTATTTTTATTGTGCTTGTTAATTGATTAAGATGAAGCATTGCTGATTATTTTTTTTTAAGTAGGTTAAGTCTTAGTAAACATGGACAAGTTTCATGAAATAGTACACATTACATTTATCTTTTAATTTTTTTAAGGGTTATATGGGATTGAAATGACCCTTGCCTATATTATATCATAATCACATAGTGGTGTTTTAACAACTTGGCAATTATGCATGCATCTCTTGGAAAGATTCTAAAATTGGTCTCCTCCTTGAAAGTCAAAGAATTTAACCAATTAAGCTAGTGGCATTTGATACATTATATTTATTTTTATTTTTTATCTTTTTATTTCAAGTAGTTCAAAGAATAAGTCCTCACTATGTTCACCTTCTTTCTTGAGGTAAAGTGCAAGAGGTTGTTATACCATTGGGCTTAGGACAAGTAGTGAGAGATAAAGAGTTTTACATCATAAACTAAGGTTCCAATCCGATGGGTGAGTCTTAAAATTTTAGGAGAGATACAAGGAAAGCAATGGGGAGAGTATTTTCACAGCATAAGCCAAGGCTCAAATCCCATAGACAACCATTAGAACTTTATTTGTCGAGATGAGCTCAAGTGGTTGAACTATGCCATCTTCCATGAACAAGACTCAAGTTTAAGCCTTGACGGAGATGAAGACCCCACGTGTATGAGTGATAGGTGTTTGACCCAAAGTGAGTTGTCTTGTCATTATAATAAACTAAAATCCATAAGATCCCATTAAAAAAAATCTTGATTCATTGCCCTCTTATAGCAAAAAAGATGAAAAATTAAATTGATTGTTGTTATAATTACACTCTTGCCCCAAAATAAAGCTCGAGGGGTTACCCTATTTTTTTCATAAATGGGCTGCCATGAATTTTAGTTCATCATAAATATAGTACAACTTGCTTGGGATCAATCAACCTAATCCTTCTCCATTGAAGATAAATAATCTCAAACGTGGATAAATGCTAAGGTTCACCCGAACTTTGGCTTGCAGTACAAACCCATTGTACAAGGGGTTGTCCTTTTACTATAGATAAAATATTGCTTTGAGTTGATACCTACCATAGTTACCTTCTTATTGCAAATTTCTCAATGAATAGGTCCTTGATACAATCACCCTCTTACCCAAAGTAAGGTTTAAAAAAAAATTCTCTCTATAAATAAATTAATGAACTAAATTTACCCCCACTATGGTCACCCTCGTACCCTAGGTAAATATCGAGGGGTTTTCCTCTTACTACGAGGAAAGCAATGAAATGGTACCTTTTGTGGATACCCTTTTACACTTGGTAAAGTTCAAGGATTATTGTCACCATCTTATTATAAATAAAATAACAAATTGAATTGTCTTTGTTGTGATCACCCTCTAATTATAGGTATCTCAATTGATTGATCCCCATTATTCTCACCCTTTTACCCTAGGCAAAGATAAAAGATATGTCTTCTTTATTTTTGGTAAATAGTGTAGCTTATATTAAAGGGTTTTTTCCTGGATCCCAAAACCAGTAGTTACAAAAACCTCAAAGGAGGCTAGCAGCTTAGAAGACTAAACTTTAAAAAAGTGTTTTCGTACATGGATAAACACCGTTCACCATATATTGATTAAAAGCCGATAAGCCTAATAGCAAACACCCCAAACAGTATTGATGCAGATAATATATGGACAACACCCCAAACAGGATTGATGCAGATAATATATGGACAACAGACACCCAAACCAACATTGATGCATATAATATATGTAAAGTTAAAATAACCCTCATGAAAACAAACCCCAGTAAGGACCCAGAGAACCATAAACAAAAAAAGACCCACGACCCTCCATCATGCGTCAGCCACCTTCTTCTTCGTAGTGCTTTCCTCAGTCTTTATGAGCTGCTTCAGCTTCCCGCTAATGCTGTCAAGAGTACTAATAAGGCTGCTGATGAAGATGTTGGCAACCTGATGATGAATCTCCTGCTCCGGTGCTTCGTTGTTGATTTGCCCACTCTTGGTTGGCTTCATTGACAATGTTTGAGGGCGGATTGTTATCCCATACAGTCAAGGAATTCTGACTGATTCCCATGTTTGCTAAGAGGTCAGCCAATCTGTTTGCCTCCCTGTACACATGTCTGCATATCACGTTGCCCTATCTTCTGATCATGTTTTTGGCTTCCCTGATGGCATTCATGACCTTCCACGAAGGATTGGAGCTGTTGTTGATATAATTTATGATGTTTAGAGAGTCCCCTTCTATTTCGTAGTTCCCTTTGTGCTTTTGGATGATGTTGAGACCTCTCCATAGGGCATGGGCTTCTGCTACGTGATTAGTTTGAATGCCTAGGTTCTCCGCAAAGGTGACCACAATCTTGTCGTTGCTATCTCTGACCAGTCCTCCTGCCCCTGCCATTCCCGGGTTTCCTTTAGAAGCTCCATCGAAATTGAGCTTGAGCCATCCTACCGAGGGGGTTTCCATGAAGAGGTGTGCCTTGGGTGGGGATGAGTGACACGAGGATTATCTTCCCTGGGGATATTAAGACTGCTGAACAGAAAAAGCTCCAATCCCACATCAGGGGGTTCTGTGCAAGGGATGAGTCGAGAGTTCTCTGTGGCAAAGCTGATGATTTTACTAGCAATGGAGGTAGGGTCCTTGGGAGTGTTAGAGAACACCCTGTTGTTTCTTTCTAGCCATACCTACCATAAGAAATGGTGAGTGCACATTTTCCACAAGGATTTCAATCGAGGGTTTTTGAAAGGATTGGGCCACTGAGTGAAAAGCTCTACCAGGGAGTTGGGTTGGACCCAGTTGATGTGGAAACTGGACAGTAAGTTACTCATCATAGTATAAGAGAAATCACATTTAGTGAAAATATGGTTGATGGATTCCCAAGCTTTATAGCACAGGTGGCATCTGTTGGGTACCATCATCCCCCTCTTGATGAGATTATCAGTGGTTAGAATCTTGTTTTGAATTGCCAGCCAGGAAAACACTGCCACTTTAGGGATGAGGTGCTTGATCCAGATTTGGCTAGGAGAGAAGGGAGCTTGTTGTGGATTGAGGATAAGTTGGTAGGCAGATTTGATAGAAAAACATCCACTATCCATTTCTTTCCAAATTAGAAAGTCTTCTCTTCCATCTGTCGGAATCACTATAGTATTCAACATAAGAGCCAAAGCCCTCGCTGCCCTGGTTATGTGCCCATCATTTGAGTTAATGTTGAGGTCTTTCCAGCTTTTAGACCCATTGATGTTTTGGATGAAGTCTGCTACTTTGCTGCCTATGGTGCCATCAAGGATAGGTTTTAGGATAGATATCTCATCATCTTCAACTAGGGGCTGATCACTGACCCACCTGTCTGTCCAGAAGTTTATGGCAGTACCTGTTCCCAGCTGCCACCTTGAACCTTTCTGGAGAACTTCTCTGACCTGAATAATTGACCTCCAAAAAGTTGATCCCTCTTTGGGGATATCTTCATCAGTGAATTCTTTGTGTTGAAGGTATTTCCTCTGTATTATTGACACCCATTCTGCATTGAAACTTGTGTGAATTTTCCAGGCTTGCTTAGCCAGCAGAGCAGTGTTCATATGCTTGATTCTTCTAAGTCCCAGACCCCCTTGGTTTTTTGGTCGACAAACCTTTTCCCATCCAACCAAATGAATCTTTTGCTTCTCCTCTGTGCCTCCCCATAGGAATATTTTTTGTATTTGCTCGATTTGGGCGTAAACTGAAGCAGGAGCTTTGAAGACTGAGAGGAAATAGGTTGGGATGCTTTGGAGGTATGTTGCGGTAAGAGTGATTTTACCTGCTTGGGTTAGAAAAGCCCCTTTCCATCCAGCTAACTTTTTGTTTATCCTTTCCACCACATGACTCCACATGGACAATTTGGGATGACTGTAAAAAAGAGGAAGCCCCAGATAGCGAGTAGGGAACTCACCAATGCTACATTGAAGAATACACCCGATTTTAATCTGCCTAGAAAGGGGGTATTGATGAAGAAGCTTTTACTTTTGTTATAGTTGATTTCTTGCCCAACCGCTTTCTCATATAAATCAAGGATTTTTTTGATCATCTTGGCCTCCACTACTGAAGCATAGGTAGCGAGTATTGTGTCATCCACAAATTGTTGGTGTGATAATGGGTTTAGACTCGAGGCAGCCCTGATCCCTGTGATAGTTTTCTCACTGACAACACTCTTAAGTGCTCTTCCCAGAGATTCAATGAGTATTATAAAAAGGATGGGTGACAGGGGGTCTCCCTGCCTGATGCCTCTACCACTAGGGAAATAACCTACGGGTGATCCATTAACCAAGACTGAGAAATGAGGGTTGGATATGTAGCCTCTGATTACATTTATCCATTCCCTATGAAAACCAAATTTTTGAAGAACAACCAGGAGGAAATCCTTGTTTACTCGGTCAAAAGCCTTACTGATATCTAATTTGAGAAAAAGGGTTGCTTTCTTATTTTGGGAAGCTGAGTGGAGGACTTCATGCAGGGTGATTATGCCATCATGAATGGACCTTCCTTTGACCGAGCTGCCCTGGCAAGGATCTATAATGAGTGGGAGTATTTCTTTGAGTCTTGTTGTCAGGGCTTTGGCAAGAATCTTGTATATGACATTACATAGACTGATGGGTCTGTAGTCATTCATGGATTTGCACTCAGGGCCTTTAGGGATTAAGGTGATGAAGGTGGAGTTGGTGCTTCTAGGGATGGCTTTGGATTTTTGCATGTGAATAATGGCTTTGCAAATGTCAACCCCTATGATATCCCAGTAAGTTTGAAAAAACCTGGGGGAGAAGCCATCAGGCCCCGGAGCTTTATCAAGGGCCATGGAGAAAAGAGCCTGCTTTATTTCTTCATTGGTAAGGTCCTTGATGAGCATGTCATTCATTTCAGGGGATACCAGATTTGGAATATGCTGAAGAAGCTGATCCTGGGCCTATTTGAAAATAGTGGAATTTGTTCCCAATATTTTTCAAAGAAGGTGACTGCTTCATTTCTGATGAGGTGGATGTCTCTCACACTTGTGCCATCACTGTTTATTAACTCCCTGATCTTATTGGAGCTTCTATGATGAAGAGTGGAAGCATGGAAAAATTTCATGTTTGAGTCCCCATCCTTGAGCCACAGGGCTCTAGAATTTTGTCTCCAATACATTTCTTCCTTGGCCAGAATGTTGTGGTAATCGACAAGGAGCTTTTTCTCTTCATTCCTGATTTGTATGCTCATATGCCCTTTCTAAATTTGCTCTTCTATGGCTTTGAGCTTGTTGGTGATTTGCTCCTTATTTTCAAAAATGTTACCAAACACTTCCTTGTTCCAAATTTTGATGTGGTCTTTGATTATTTTGAGTTTTTGGGTAACTTGAGCGATGGGGGATCCATCCACCTGTTGTTGCCACCACCCTGCAATTTGATTACGTAAATCTGGGTGGAGAACCCACATTGCCTCGAATCTGAAAGGGGTCCTAAAAACTGGAGGCTTGTTAGCTTCGAACAGGAGAGGACTGTGATCCGATCCGATTCTGGGCAGGGAAGTGAGGGAGGCATCACCAAACAGAGGTATGGCTTCTTGAGATAGAAAGAATATGTCTAGCTTAACTTGGATCAGATTGTTCCCTATTCTTCTATTATTCCATGTGAATTGAGCTCCTCGGATCTGGATATCCATTAGGTTATTCTCAGTGACAAACCCATGGAAGTCCTGAATACTTTTGGTAGGAATGTCATTGCCTCCTGCCTTATCTGATGGGTAAAGGGGGGAGTTGAAATCCCCAGCCAAAACCCAAGGGAAATTTTTGAAAGCCTGCCTCATTTGACTTAGTTGGTCCCAAAAGGAACTCCTGCTGAGGGGATTGTTTGGGGCGTAGATATTAGACAGGATCCAACATTGATCCTTGTCTTTGCAAAAAAACATGATATTTATAACTCTATCTGAGGATGATATTACTCTACCATCCACTTTCTCTAGATCCCAAAGGCACAAAAGACCCCCAGATGGACCTTGGTTGGGACTGAAAATGCTTCCACTATTTTTCCAAATGGTGTTGCCCGCCTTGCATGCTTTTGACTGATCTAACTTGGTCTCTTGAATAATGAGGATTGTTGGTTTGGTTTCTTTTCTAACAGTGCTAACCAACCTCTGCTTGGCTGCACTATTGAGGCCCCTCACATTCCATGAGAGTATCCTCATATGGAAACTTTAGATGATTTCTTGCCCCCTTTTGACTGTTGCACAGGGGGTTTGGGTAATTTGGGATCTTCCTTCGGGTGAGTAAACATTTCAGGTACAAGGGTTGTTTGGACTCCGTTGGCTATGTCCTCGGCAGTTTGGCTTCTTATTTGCTCTTGGATATTGGGCCTTCCCCTTTTCTTGTCATTGCCAACATCGACACAAGATTTTTTGGAGCTTCGAGTGTTTTTGGGACTAAAATCTGCTTTTGTTTTCTCGGCAGCCTCTTGGGAAAGAAGATTTTTAGGGGGGGATCAGGGGAAGCTAGCTTGATTGGAGATAAGACAGGGCTACTGGTGGGAAGGGGATACTACAAAATTTCTTCGATGGTGGGGATTTGGAGGTCGACATTTGGATCCGACATATCATTTTCTTGCTGAGTGAATAACCCTTCATTTATTTCTGAATCAGAGTGGGTGATATTTCCTAAAATATCAAATCGATTAGGATGAGCGAACAGGGAGCTTACCTGAGCTTGGTCCTCTGATTGTTCTAGCTGCACTTTTTGCTTTCCTTTGTTTGCCATAGGGTTTTGCCCTAGTGCTTGTTGATGAGGGTTTCTACTATAGATTTACCTATTCTTTTGCATTGGGGGCTTCCTAGGGAAGCGAAACCCTTGGTTCCTATAGAGATGGTTGCCAGAATCTACCTCCTTCTATGGTCTGAGCGAGGGGTAGTGGGACTTGAGGTGTCCTTGAGTTCGACATTCGATGCAGAAAGCCGGTTTGTTTTCATACTCTATGGCTTGGCAGTGGTGGAAGGAACCATAGACTAGATTGATTCGAGTTGGGAGCTGGGAATCAAGATTTGTATTGATGCATATTCTAGCTTGGGTCAACCTAGTGCGAGCTTTGGTGGTTGAATCCATGGCCACCATTTCCCCTATGTATCTACCTATTCCTTGTAGGATGTCTTCATGCCAAAATTGGCTAGGGAGTCCCAGAAGACGAACCCACACTAGAGCAAAATTTATGCTTTGAGTTTCGACATTGAAATCTTCCCCCCATCTACGAATAAACAAACTCTTCTTCCCATAGAACCATGACCCCCTGTTAGAATGTGGGTTGCATCTTCGGGATTGTTAAGGTGGATTTGAAAGAACCCTCTAGGGAGAGCTACAATCTCAAGATTCCCTAAAACTTTCCACCTGGTAGTGGCCCACCGTCGAATGGATTCCATGTCCGGTCTACCACCCATGAACTTCCCAATCAGAGAATGTTCTTCTAGGGAAAGATATTCGGCCATTAGGGTTTCTAGAATCACTAAGTCTTCTCCGACCGCTATCAAAGGGCTTCGGTCCTTGGTAGATTTCTATGATTTGGTACCCATGACCTTTTCAAGATAAGATGCAGAACCGGAGGGCCCAACGTCGGTCCCCCTACCTTGGGATAGCCCTCGTTCTTGTTCGGGGGTCCTTCCTCGGGTCTTTCTCCCACCCAGCGGAAAGGTCCATTTCAGCATCAACATCTGACTCATCAGTGCCCTCCCCTATAGCAAAGCTGGGGATCTCGCCTGGTTCGAGGTTCCCTGTCGCTGCCGCACCCGATACATTCCCGCCAGAACTCACCTGAGATAAAATGCTCGCCATAAGAAAACTATGTTACTATAATATTTGATTAAATATCTTAATTTTAAAGAAAATATATATTTAAATATTATAGAAAGATATCCAAAAGATATGTCTTTTTTCTATAAATAAATTGATAAATTTATTTCCATTGTGGCCACCCTCTTACCAAACATAAATCTCTCTCTCACCCTCTTACCATAAATAAAATAATGAATTAAATTAGGCCCATTGTAATCACCTTCTCATTATGCTTGTTGTAGGCATGTAATATGCATAAATGTAAAGTAAAGTCATATTTAACATTCCATAAGATCATAACACATAGTGATTTTATTTATCCATCAAGACTATTTTTCATGTTATGTTATTAACCAATCATAATCGAAAATTGCACTTATATAAAACAATTTTAAATATTTTTAATTTAATTTATTCACTTCTTTTAAAATGGATTATGGGATTGAAACAGGCCTTGCCCGTATTACATCATGACTTAAAGCATGACAACATGGTGATATTTCAATAGCTTGATAATTATGCATGTATCACTTGGCAAGATTTAAAACTCGGTCTCCTCCTTGAAAATTCAAGAATCTAACCAATTAAGCTAATGCAATTTGATTATTTATTTATTTTTAAAATGAAATGAAATGATGATAATTATGTCCACAAGACCAAAACAATCTATGGGGTCAAGAGCTTTAATACAATATGGCGTATGGTGTACAACCCTACTCACTTTTGAATTCAAACGTTGAACCTCCTATTTAGAGTGCCAAAGTTTAACATATAAGAAAGAAAATTGTTCAACAAAGTCAAAAAACTCAACATCCTCTTATCATTTTTTGGATTGTGTTTCTTTTGTTGTTGATTTTGATGAGAAGTTTCCCTATTTTTCTATTCTCAATTTTTTTAAAAGTTCCATTATTGAGTTTACTTTTATAGTGTCCTAATATGCAATATTGGTGTCCTTGTAGGCTCCACATTCCATGACAAAATGTTTTCAGTCTCCACTACTCTTGTTGTGCAAAAGACATATTTATTTTGATCATGCCTACTAAGGAATTATCCATCTCCCAAATTTTTATTCGAGATAGTGTGAACTAGATCTTAGTTGGGCTAGAAGCATTTTTTCCTTCCATTTGATCTTTTTGTTTGATTTATTAACTTTAGAATTTTCCTCCACATCTTCCTTTACACCTTTAATTCCTTCTACATTTGAACTTGAACATTGTACTTTCTCATCCCTTGTATCTTTCCAATGGCATATTCCTATGTTGGAATTTTGTTCCACTTTAATACCTCTTCTTCTTCCTTCTTTATTTCTTTTTTTTTGCCTCTTTGTTTGGAGTGGAATATCCTTAATCTAGTCCAACTTCTATTACAATATGATTTTCTTGCTTCATCTTAAAGTTTATCTCATGATAAAAATTTTCTCTCTCTCCTCATCATTTTCACTTTGAAATCTCGTCCTATATCCAGTCTTAAAATATTTACAACATCAAAATGCAATGTTGTCATAATCCACTCATTAATCTCATTCTCTTAATTCAAATTTAATCTTAATTGTGACAAAGGATTTGAAATATCTATAGCAACACATATCCAAGTATGTATAGCATGCATTTTCTTCTTAGTAGTTGGCCTCTCCTTGATGAATTTCCCTAGGGTATTTTTAATATTCTTCAAAACATCCTTATTGATAAGTTGGCATGAAAGTCCAAAAAGCCTAACCCATATTGAAAGCTTAGTTTTTAATAGTTTTTGTCTTGACAAAAAAAATTCTCACTTCATAGTCTTAAATAAAACGGTATGTCTTCCCCTAAAAAACTGTGCACCCTCATTATTTTATTTCTAATTTTTAAAATGAAAAATATGAGGAGGAAAAAACCTTTAGAAAGAAAAGTCATAGCATAATTTGAATTCAATCCTCACTTCTACTTAATCCATTTTTTAATCTTTGAAAACCATGGCCAATATCCATGGAACTTACATATGAAACACCTATTTTTAACAAATATTATATCATGTTGGATCATCTCATCCTTAATAATTACTTTTGGTGCAATATTTGTTCCTTAGATCGAACTTGTCATATATTTAATCTTCGTCTTATCTCAAACTTGGGCATCCATACTTTTAGGTAGAACATATTGACTTCCTATTAACCTTCAAGCTCTAGAACTCTTTTGTAAAGAATTTGGGATGCAGGTGAACACGAAAAAAACAAAATTTATGATTTTTTCAGCAAAAAAGAAGAAGCAACAACTTGAATTTTAGTTTGCAGGAGAACCGCTTGAGGTAGTAGTATAATACAAATACCTGGGCATAGACTTTAATGAAAAACTTAATTGGAATACATGTAGGATGAAAAGAACTCAAAGTGGTTGGATAGCACTATATGCACTTCAAAACAGGTGTAGGAATGTCGAGTTGTAGGACTGGAAGACCACCAAGGTCTTATTTGGCCTACTTGTTACACCGATTTTGTTGTATGGTTGCGAGGTGTGGGCTAGTGGCACAACAAATGCAAAATGGAGGCAAATAGAAAGGATTCAAAAATATCTAATCACAAATTTTCTCAAAATTAAGGTCACGACCCCTTATGAAATTATTCTAGCTGAAACTAGAATGTTTTCTTTAGAAGCAATTGCTATGACCAAGCTATTATGTTACTTGAAAAAAACAAAAAACATGAAAGATGATAGATGCCCTAGGGCAACTAGGGACGAAGAGTTGCATAGGCGAAAGAATGCATGGATGAAACAAAATCATAAATGGATGAAACGTTGGGAAATTAACATAAAAGAATGCCCAAATGTCAACAAAGACAAAAAATTATGTGAATGAAAAGTTCATAAGTGGAATGTGGAAAAATGCAAGCAGGAAAAGACAATATTATATTGCAAATTTTAACCCAACGTATGACCACAAGGAAAAAGTGTATATAGGCGCCGAAATCAAGTGGAAGGAAAAAATCCTTATTGCTTAGATAAGGACTAGCTCTCCTAGGCTTAGATGTGAAACAAGGAGATGGACAACGCCCAAAGAACAATGGGAAGAAAGGATATGTACTCTATAAAGCATAGGGGCAGTAGAAACAAAGGAACACTTCATCTATAAATGCCCGAGTTTTTCAAATATCCATGACAAATACAAAGAAACACTTGGAAACGGGTTTATGGCAGATTTATTTGAAGATAGTAAAATAAAAAAGTTGGAGAATTGCTAACCCAAATTAGCAAGAGAAGGAACAACCTTCTCAAAGATATTAAAGATCATATGATATGATTTGAGTAATTGTACTTCCATATTTGAGGTCCCATAGACCATATTTGGGTCTCGCAGACGTAGACGTAATTAAAATCTTTCATTTCATTTCAATATGAATTTCTTTCCATGCCACCTAATGGGGCTTGTTTGTGGCTTTCACTCTCTTTCCAAAAAATATTATTATTGCATTACCAATATACTTCAAATATGTAAATATTTACATTAATTACTTATAATTTTATAATTATTAATATTAAATTTTTATTAGTTTAATTAACTACACAATAAATACAATATTTATTATTTTGATAAAGTGTCCCAATAAAACTCACATTATTTTTGTTTTTTTATTTTAAGTTGTGTGTAAAATGAGATTGAAACCTTGATCTAAGGCGTAAAACTTATCACTCTAGTGATAACAATGGACACCCACACATAGTTGATTAAAAAAATTAACTTATAAACATATGTTTAAATATGTTTTTTTATTTGGCTAGTGAGAGAAACCCTTATGACCAACACCTAAACTTTGAACGTCTCGAAAAAGAGCCAAAGCCCGAACCATTGCGTTGCTCCCCTGGAACTATGTTTAAACAATATTATTATTGTATTCACCTCTATATATATTTAATATATATAAAAATATACATTAAATATTTACACCTTTTATAATTATTAATATTAAATTTTAATTTGTTTAAATAATTGAATGATAAATTTAATATATATTATTATTTTTTAAATGTACAGTCATACAAATATCCACCTCCTCACACACTCACCCACACGGTGGTTTGAACCTTGGACTTCCTAAAGAAGAGCTAAATTCTAAACCGTTGCGTTGTCTTCCCGAGATATATTTTTTTATAGAAATATCTCAATACAACTAATTTTATTATAAATATTCACATAAATTGCATCATGCTGACTTAGTGGTATTATAACAACTTGACAATTATACATGTATCACTTGGCAAAATGTAAATTTAAGTCTCTTATTTAAAAATGAAAGCATATAACTTGTTGAGTTAATACCATTTTTTTTTTTTTAGTTAATACCATTTATTTATTACATATTAGGTTTTGAGTTAATACCATTTATTTATTACATATTAGGTTTAGAAATAATAGAGGAGAGATTTTATCTCATTATGCTTTCAATAGTGGATTTAAGATAAATAATGAAGTTGAAGCCTGGGCAACTTTAAAAGGGTTAAAAATATGTAAACAAATGAAATGGAATATGTGCATCTTTAAAAGGGTTAAAAATATGCAAACAAATGAAATGGAATAGAGTATGGATGGAAGGTGATTCTCTCATAGTAATAAACACAATTTTGAGGAAAGCAAAGGTTCCATGGAACACACAAGAGATAATTGTGGAAATTCAAGATCTTGCTAAAGAGTTTGAAGAAATCAGGTTTACACATATATTTTTTTATTACATACGAGAATTAGTTACAACCACTATTTTTAGTAACTGGCCAGCACATGGTTCAAACCATAGGGACTGGTCCCAACAAACCTATTTGTTTCATTCTTGTTGACCCGACGTGATATGAGAACCACCAATTGCTCGGGGTTCGTACCATCGTAATAGGTCTAGCACACACTCAGAGGATTCGAAGTGAACTATTACCTTTGGAAAGGGTTGACTTTTCCCCCAAGGTTTGAACGTAGGTCTCTTCTTGGTAAGTGCCCAACCACACCTGCACTTACCAATCCACCTAGCCCTTGGGGGTAGGTTTACACATATATTAAGGGAAAGAAACAAATGTGCATATAAGCTAGCTAATAGAGGGGTTTTGATTGAGGATCGTGAAGTTAAATTCTCATTTCCATGATTAGAGGAAGTAGAAAGTTTAGTTGAAGTTGACAAAAAATGTTGATTGCCTAAATCAATTAATGATTAAGATTTACTTTAATATTTTCCATTGGTAATATCTATATTTTTTGTAACAATAATGTGTTTTCATTTAGACTATTTATTATAATTTTTGTAACAATAATGTGTTTTCATTTAGACTATTTATTATAATTTTTGTGATTGCACTTGTGTTTCAGGAAGGAAACTAGCAATCCAAATTGGTAAAGCGGACTACGATAGTACGATGTTTTGGAATTATTACTCTACTAAGATGCAAGGCATGGATAGTAGAGGTGAAGTTTTGGCATTGTGAAGGTTGCTATAGGAAAATATCAATAAAGATGCTAAATTCTGGAGTAATTGTATTCATACAGAGATTTGAAAGATCTAGAAAATGAAAAAATAATTTAGACATTTTATGTAGAATGATGTAAAGTTTCTAGCTATAGCATTTCAATTGAGATGATAAGTGTATCTATTTGTAAACTCTCAAGCTCTAAATAAGAGAGATGTAATTTTTCAAGGGTGGGGGACTAGAGTACAACCCCTTATTATCAAGCAAAAAAATATTACATATTAGATTAAATACTAATAAAATTTATTATTATTATTTTCTAGAGAACAAGGGGTTGTACTCGGGTCCCCCACCCTTGACAAGCCACAACTCTCTCCTTTAGAGCTTGAGAGTTTACAAACAGATTCAATTCTCATCTCAATTGAGATGCTATAGCTAGATACCTACATCATTTTTCATAAAATGTTTGAATTCTTGATTTTCATTTTCTAGATCTTCTTCAATTTTTTGTGTGAATACAAATATTCCAGAATTCAACATCCTTCTTGACATTTTCCTATAGCAACCTTCACAATACCAAAACTTCACCTCTACTATCTATGCATTGCATCTTAGTAGAGTAATATTTCCAAAACATTGCACTATCATAGTCCACTTTACCAGATCTGGATTGCTAGTTTCCTTCCTGAAGCATAAGTGCAACCACAAAAATTGTAATAAATAGTTTATATGAAAACACATTAATGTTATAAAATAAAGCAAATATTACCAATGAAAAACATTAAAGTAAATCTTAATCATTATTTGATTTAGGCAGTCAACATTTTCTTGTCAGCTTCAGCTAAACTTACTACTTCCTCTAACCATGGAAAAGAGAATTTAACTTCACGATCCTCAATTAAAACCCCTCTATTGGCTAGCCTATCTGCACATTTGTTTCCTTCCCTTAATGTATGTGTAAACCTGATTTCTTCAAACTCTATAGCAAGGTCTTGAATTTCCACAATTATCTCTTGTATGTTCCATGGAGCCTTTGCTTTCCTCAAAATTGCATTTATTACTATGAGTGAATCACCTTCCATCCATACTCTATTCCATTTCATTTGTTTGCATATTTTTAACCCTTCCAAAGCTGCCCAAGCTTCAACTTCATTATTTGTCTTAAATCCACTATTGAAAGCATAATGAGACAAAATCTCTCCTCTATTATTTCTAATTATTCCTCCTCCTCTTGCTAGTCCTGGATTTCCTTTAGATGCTCCATCAAAATTCAATTTGACCAACTCCACATCTGGTGGTTTCCACTTTATATTTTTTGCCTTCTTTTTGTTTCTCCTATACCCAACATCATAATTCCATTTGATGACTTGACTCCATCTATCAATGCTCTCTGCTTCTAGATTAGGGATTGGGTGAGTTGATAGGGTTGGTTTAGACTCCTCTATGGCTAAACAAATCTTCCTTTTCATTACCTCTAAACTGCTTTCCTTTCCTTTAAATATTCTTCTATTCCTTTCTAGCCATATAGTCCAAAGTATTGTATCTTTTGATATATCCCAGATTGTTTGTAAAGCCTCACTTTTAAAAGTGCTCTACCATTGCTTTAACCATTCTTCAATTCTTCCATTCATCACCATGCATTTACCAAACATATTAAGAATCCATTGCCATAGATTCTATACTATTGAGTAGTGTCCCAAGAGATGGTCTATACTCTCCTCCTCCTTTTACAAAGAACACATTGTGAGGGGCCATGAAAACCCCTTTTCATAAGGTTATCCTAGGATAAAATTCTTCTATGACCTACTAGCCAAACAAACATTTTGACTTTAGGAATGCTTGGGCTATCCCAAATATCTCTCCATATTCTTGTGATATTTCTATTTTGTTGGTGCTTTACATTATATCCACTTCTTGTTGTGTATTCTCCTGAGCTATTCAACTCCCAAATTAGCTTATCCTTGGCTCCCCTAGAATAATCATTGTTGTTATCTTTCTGCTCAACTGCCTCCTAGCATCAATGTCTTGTATACTTGTAAAAAATCTTCTTTCCATTTGTATCTTCCTTCCTGATCCTTGTACATAATGTTTGAAACCCTATCACCATATTTATCTTGAAGTAATCTCATCCATGGTTTCAAAATTGGATCTAGATTGAGTGGTTTTTTATCACACCAAGTATCCATCCAAATAGAAATATTTTCTCCAGTTCCCACCACCCATCTTAGACCTTTAATCACTAGATCAATAGATTTTTTTAAACCATTCCATAGAGCAGAACCATTTGGAAGTGAGAATGTAGTAAATATTAAGCTTGGGTCATTGGGCTCAACATACTTAGAAGAATTCTTGCCCATTGTCTTTGACTCTCTTTGTACAATCTCCAAATTAATTTTTCCCTAAGAGCTAAGTTTGCATCCATAAGAACTCTTAAACCGAGACCTCCCCTAGTTTTATCATCACACACCTTGCTCCATTTCACCAAAGGAAATTTCCTTTTATCATGTAATCCTGACCACAAAAAGGACCGCATAATATAGATTAAACTTTTTTCTATCAATTTTTGCATAGTATACAAGGACATATAATAAGTTAGAATGGCTTGTAAGACTAATTTAATTAGTTGCATTCTTCCTACTAACGATAACCATATACCTTTCCAGGCCAGTAATTTATTTTGATCTAAACCAATTCTTATCAAGGTAGTAATTTTAGCATAAGTCCTTTCATATAGCCAATGATCTGAGAGTATACATTTGTCTAAGTTTTCTTATATTAGGTTATGGCCTCTCCTATTTTTGGTTCATGTATAGTTTTCTTCTTTAAAATCAACCTCCCATATATTATTATTTTGAATAAAAGCTGAGAAATCTCTCATACTTTGTGTTAATTTCCTAATTCCCCCAAATTTTTCATCTAGCTTGGTAATGGCATTGAAATATCCTATGATCATGAATTGATTTTCTTGGTATTTACTTCTCATAAAGGCTTCAATCCCACTTCATACTTTTAATCTACATAACTGAGTTGTAGATCCATAAACATTGATAAGGATGAAACAAATGTCTACAAAGTAAAAAGAGACTAAAGAGGTTATCCAATGTTTGGTTTTATGAATGGTTACACAAGAGGTTATAATAGTATTCCAACATGTTAGAATTCTCCCTACCACTCCTTCAAAATCCACAACATCCTATTCACATCTTGCCCATATTGCTTTCATAGTTTTGGAAATTTCTTCCTTTGTCATTTTAGTTT
Organism: Wollemia nobilis; assembly: GCA_028583015.1. Taxonomy (NCBI): domain Eukaryota; kingdom Viridiplantae; phylum Streptophyta; class Pinopsida; order Araucariales; family Araucariaceae; genus Wollemia; species Wollemia nobilis. The sequence continues at coordinate 2,593,064 of JAQPPZ010000753.1, forward strand.
ATTGGATACAAGGAATATCGAGCTTACTACTTAAACAAAGGTCCCTGACACACCTCTTCTTTGAGGAGGCATGAGCACCCTTTATATTCCATGATATGGTAATAATGTCTCATTAGGATCTATTGGCCCCACCTACGAATTACCAATATCATTTTATTGTTTGGTAAAGAGAAGTTCAACCAACTTAGATTGTGTTCCTTTCTCTATTTTTTCTCTTGCTTCCTTGGATCTCGCTTGATAATTTGAGGGTTTTCCTATTTTTGCCTTACATGTATTAGGAGTAGGTCTTATTATTCTATTTCTCAATATTTTTTCACAACTTTATTTTTCATTAGACTTATCCTCTCTTGGCTCTACTACAAAAGCTTTTGACTCATCTTACTCATTTTCTAGTATTTCCTTATTAATGGTAGAGGTATTAACATCTAACATTGCATTTTCTCTACCATTTTTGTTCTCTTGAATGGTGCATGGTACTTCAAGAGAGTCTTCAAAATTTTATGAGACACATTCCTTAGGTTCATTGAGAATGTTAGTCCTTAAATCTAAATCATATTGAATAGACGGTTTCTTGTTAATATTTTGAACTTCATGTATCGTGTCCTCTAAGCTCTGATATGATTTTTCTTCATAGGCTAAAGACTCAAAAGAATTGTTATTTCTTCCAATATCCTTCCATATTGGTCTCCACTTTTTATTTACTTTTATTTGTCTAGATCTATTCTTGGAAGTTGAAAACCATCCTCACATGAATTCATTTATAAATTTCTCTTGTGTTTTTTACATAAGATTATGTTGGACTCTTCTTAGGGCATGATATTTCAATATGCCTCACCTCAAGACATATTCTACTTCTAAAAGATATGTTTTCATAATAGATGGTTTTTATCCATAACTTACCCCCATACTCAAAAATGATTTATTCTAGTAAAGGTTTACTTATATCAATCATGACCAATATCCGAGCATAAATAGCCAAGAATCCATCTTTTGTAGTTTCTAAAATCTTGAAGAATTCTTATAAAGTGTTTCCTATTGCCTTAAAGGTTTATATTTTTCAAAATTCAATGGGGAATCCATACATCCTAACCCATACTAGTACTAGTGAGCAGTTTCCCAAGATATGGTCTATACTCTCCTCCCTCCTTTTACAAAGAACACATTTTGAGGGGCTATGAAAACCCCTTTTCATAAGGTTATCCTAGGACAAAATTCTTCTATGACCTACTATCCAAACAAACATTTTGACTTTAAGAATGCTTGGGCTATCCCATATATCTCTTCATATTCTTGTGATATTTCTATTTTGTTGGTGCTTTATATTATATCCACTTCTTGTTATGTATTCTCCTGAGCTATTCAACTCCCAAATTAGCTTATCCTTGGCTCCCCTCGGAATAATCAATGTTGTTATCTTTCTACTCAACTTCCTCCTAGCACCAATGTCTTGTATACTTGTAAAAAATATTCTTTCCATTTGTATCTTCCTTCCCGATCCTTGTACATAATGTTTGAAAACCTATCACCATATTTATCTTGAAGTAATCTTATCCATATCTAAATTGAGTGGTTTTTTATCACACCAAGTATCCATTCAAATAGAAATATTTTCTCCAGTTCCCACCACCAATATTAGACCTTTAATCATTAGATCAATAGGTTTTCTTAAACAGTTCCATAGAGCAAAACCATTTGAAAGTGAGAATGCATTAAATATTAAGCTTGGGTCATTGTGCTCAACATACTTAGAAGAATTTTTACCCATTTCTTTGACTCTTTTTGTACAATCTCCAAATTAATTTTCCCCTAAGAGCTAAGTTTGCATCCATAAGAACTATTAAATCGAGACCTCCCTAGTTTTATCATCACACACCTTGCTTCATTTCACCAAAGGAATTTTTCTTTTATCATGTAATCCTGACTACAAAAAGGACTGCATAATATAGATCAAATTTTTTTCTATCGATTTTGGCATAGTATACAAGAACATATAATAATTTGGAATGGCTTGTAAGACTTTTTAATTAGTTGTACTCTTCCTACTAATGATAACCATCTAGGTCCGAGGTGTAGACCAATTGGTTCATCCAAACCCCATAAGGGGAGTGGAGGTCCAAATTTCAAATCTCAGGCCTCGCCGAACTAAATGCTTGTCCCTTTCCTGGTGCTTTCAGCGGCGTAAAAGTTGTAAAATGATTGTGGCATGGCGGTTATAGGGGCGGACTGCATGGAGATCTATGTGGCAGATTTTGGGATGGACAACTAAGAATATTGTGGCAGCCATAAAAGTTGGACAACCTACCCGAATTCATGGCAACTACCGATTCCACCATGTTAAAAAAAAAAAACGATAACCATCTACTTTTTCAGGCCAATAATTTATTTTGATCTAAACCAATTCTTATCAAGGTAGTAATTTTAGCACAAGTCCTTTCATCTAGCATGACCTCTCCTATTATTGGTTCATGTATAGTTTTCTTATTTAAACTCAACCTCCTATATATTATTATTTTGAATAAAAGCTGAGAAATCTCTCATACTTTGTGTTAATTTCCTAATTCCTCCAAATTTTTCATCTAGCTTGGTAATGGCATTGAAATCTCCAATGACCATGAATCAAGTTTCTTGGTATTTACTTATCATAAAGCCTTCAATTCCACTTCATACTTTTAATCTACCTAACTGAGTTGTATATCCATAAACATTGATAAGGATGAAACAAATATCTACAAAGTAACAAGTGACTAAAGAGGTTATCCAATGCCTAGTTTTATGAATGGTTACACAAGAGGTTATAATAGCATTCTAACATGTTATAATTCTCCCTACCGCTCATTCAAAATCCACATCTCATTCACATATTGCCCATACTGCTTTCATAGTTTTGGAAACTTCTTCCTTTATCATTTAGTTACTTGGATACAAAGAATATCAAGCTGATTACTTAAACAAAGGCCCCTGACACACCTCTGCTTTGAGGGGGCATTAGCACCCTTTATATTTCATGAGATGGTAATAATGTCTCATTAGGGGCTATTGGCCCCACCTGCGAATTACCAATATCATTTTATTGTTTGGTAAAAAGAAGTTCAACCAACTTAGATTGTGTTCCTTTCTCTATTTTTGCTATTGCTTCCTTGGATCTCGTTTGATAATTTGAGGGTTTCCCTCTTTTTGTCTTGCATGTATTAGGAGTAGGTCTTATTATTCTATTTCTCAATATTTTTTCACAACTTTCTTTTTCATTAGACTTATTCTCTCTTGACTCTACTACAAAAGCTTTTGACTTGTCTTACTCATTTTCTAGTTTTTCCTTATTAATGGTAGAGGTATTAACATCTAACATTGCATTTTCTCTACCATTTTTGTTCTCTTGAATGGTGCATGGTACTTCAAGAGAGTCTTCAAAATTTGATGAGACACATTCCTTATGTTCATTGAGAATGTTCGTCCTTAAATCTAAATCATATTGAATAGACGATTTCTTGTTAATATTTTGAACTTCAATTATTGTGTCCTCTAAGCTCTAATATGCTTTTTCTTCATAGGATAAAGCCTCAAAAGAATTGGTATTTATTCCAATATCCTTCCATATTGGTCTCCACTTTTTATTTACTTTTATTTGTCTAGACCTATTTTTGGAAGTTGAAAACCATTTGCATCTGTATTCATTTATAAATTTCTCTTGCATTTTTTACATATGATTATGTTGGACTCTTCTTGGGGCATGGTATTTCAATATGCCTCACCTCATGACAACTTATACTTCTAAAAGATATGTTTTTTTAATAGATGGTTTGGGTCCACAACTTAACCCCATACTCAAGAATGATTGATTCTAGTAAAGGTTTACTTATATCAATCATGACCAATATCCGATCATAAATAGCCAAGAATCCATCTTTTGTAGTTTCTAAAATTTTGAAGAATTCTTCTAAAGTGTTGCCTATTGCCTTAAAGGTTTCTATTTCCTAAAATTCAATGGACAATCCATACATCCTAACCCATACTGGTACTAGTGAGCAGTTTCCCAAGAGGTGGTCTATACTCTCCTTCCTCCTTTTACAAAGAACACATTTTGAGGGGCTATGAAAACCCCTTTTCATAAGGTTATCCCAGGATAAAATTTTTCTATTCCCTATTAGCCAAACAAACATTTTGACTTTAAGAATGCTTTGGCTATCCCAAATATCTCTTCATATTCTTATGATATTTCTATTTTATTGGTGCTTTATATTATATCTACTTCTTGTTGTGTATTCTCATGAGCTATTCAACTCCCAAATTAGCTCATCATTGGATCCTCTCAGAATAATCATTGTTGTTATCTATCTGCTCAATTGCCTCCTAGCACCAATGTCTTGTATACTTGTAAAAAATATTCTTTCCATTTGTATCTTCCTTCCCGATCCTTGTACATAATTTTTGAAACCCTGTCACCATATTTGTCTTAAAGTAATCTTATCCATAGTTTCATAATTAGATCTAAATTGAGTGGTTTTTTATCACCCTAAGTATCTATCTAGATAGAAATATTTTCTTCGGTTCCCACCAACCATATTAGACTTTAATCATTAGATCAATAGGTTTTTTAAAACCGTTTCATAGAGAAAAACCATTTGAAAGTGAGAATGCAGTAAATATTAAGCTTGGGTCATTGGGCTCAACATACTTAGAATAATTCTTAACCATTTTTTTTACTCTTTTTGTACAATATCCAAATTAATTTTCCCCTAAGAGCTAAGTTTACATCCATAAGAACTCTTAAATCGAGACCTCCCCTAGTTTTATCATCACACACCTTGCTTCATTTCACCAAAGGAAATTTTATTTTATCATGTAATCCTAACCACAAAAAGGATTGCATAATATAGATTAAACATTTTTCTATCGATTTTGGCATAGTATACAAGAACATATAATAAGTTGGAATGGTCTATAAGACTGATTTAATTAGTTGCACTCTTCCTACTAACGATAACCATCTACCTTTCCAGGCCAGTAATTTATTTTGATCTAAACCAATTCTTATCAAGGTAGTAATTTTATCACAAGTCCTTTCATCTAGCCAATGATATGAACCAATTCTAAGTTTTCTACTATTAGTTTATGGCCTCTCCTATTATTGGTTCATGTATAGTTTTCTTCTTTAAACTCAACCTCCCATATATTATTATTTTGAATAATTGCTGAGAAATATCTCATACCTTGTGTTAATTTCCTAATTCCTCCAAATTTTTCATCTAGCGTGGTAATGGCATTGAAATATCCTATGATCATGAATCGAGTTTCTTGGTCTTTACTTCTCATAAAGCCTTCAATCCCACTTCATACTTTTAATCTACCTAACTGAGTTGTATGTCCATAAACATTGATAAGGATGAAACAAATATCTACAAAGTAACAAGTGACTAAAGAGGTTGTCCAATGCCTAGTTTTATGAATGGTTACACAAGAGGCTATAATAGTATTCCAACATGTTAGAATTCTCCCTACCGCTCCTTCAAAATCCACAACATCCTATTCACATCTTGCTCATACTGCTTTCATAGTTTTGGAAACTTCTTCCTTTGTCATTTTAGTTTCTTGGATACAAATAATATCAATCTTATTACTTAAACAAAGGTCCTTGACACACCTCTGCTTTGAGGGGGCATTAGCACCCTTTATATTCCATGAGATGATAATAATGTCTCATTAGGGGCTATTGGCCCCACCTACGAATTACCAATATCATTTTGTTGTTTGGTAAAGAGAAGTTCGACCAACCTAGATTGTGTTCCTTTCTCCATTTTTGCTCTTTCTTCCTTGGATCTCATTTGATAATTTGAGGGTTTCCCTCTTTTTGTCTTACATGTATTAGGATTAGATCTTATTATTCTATTTCTAAATATTTTTTCACAATTTTCTTTTTCATTAGACTTATCCTCTCTTGGCTCTACTACAAAATATTTTGACTTGTCTTACTCATTTTCTAGTTTTTCCTTATTAATGGTAAAGGTATTAACATATAACATTGCATTTTATCTACCATTTTTGTTCTATTTAATGGTGCATCGTACTTCAAGAGAGTCTTTAAAATTTGATGAGACACATTCCTTAGGTTCATTGAGAACGTTCATCCTTAAATCTAAATCATATTGAATAGACAATTTCTTGTTAATATTTTGAACTTGTTGTATTGTGTCCTCTAAGCTCTGATATGCTTTTTCTTCATAGGCTAAAGCCTCAAAAGAATTGGTATTTATTCCAATATCCTTCCTTATTGGTCTCCACTTTTTATTTACTTTCATTTGTCTAGAGCTCTTCTAGAAGTTGAAAACCATCCTCATCTATATTCATTTATAAATTTCTCTTGTGTTTATTTACATATGATTATGTTGGACTCTTCTTAGGGCATGATATTTCAATATGCCTCACCTCATGGCATCTTCCACTTCTAAAATGTATGTTTTCGTAATTGATGGTTTGGATCCACAACTTACCCCCACACTCAAGAATGATTGATTCTAGTAAATATTTACTTATATCAATCATGACCAATATACAAGCATAAATAGCCAAGAATCCATCTTTTGTAGTTTCTAAAATCTCGAAGAATTCTTCTAACGTGTTGCCTATTGCCTTAAAGGTTTCTATTTCCCAAAATTCAATCGACAATCCATACATCCTCATCCAGACTGGTACTAGTGAGCAGTTTCCCAAGATATGGTCTATACTCTCCTCCATCCTTTTACAAAGAACACATTTTAAGGGGCTATGAAAACCCCTTTTCATAAGGTTATCCTAGGAAAAAATTATTCTATGACCTACTAGCCAAACAAACATTTTGACTTTAAGAAAGCTTGGGCTATCCTATATATCTCTTCATATTCTTGTGATATTTCTATTTTGTTGGTGCTTTATATTATATCCACTTCTTGTTGTGTATTCCCCTGAGCTATTCAACTCCCAAATTAGCTCATCCTTGGATCCCCTCAGAATAATCACAGTTGTTATATTTCTTCTCAACTACCTCTTAGCACCAAAGTCTTGTATACTTGTAAAACATATTCTTTCCATTTGTATCTTCCTTCTAGATCCTTGTACATAATATTTAAAACCCTATCATCATATTTGTCTTGAAGTAATCTTATCCATAGTTTCATAATTGGATCTAAATTGAGTGGTTTTTTATCACACCAAGTATCCATCCAAATAGAAATCTTTTTTCCAGTTCCCACCACCCATATTAGACCTTTAATCATTAGATCAATAGGTTTTCTTAAACCGTTCCATAGAGCAAAACCATTTGAAAGTGAGAATGCATTAAATATTAAGCTTGGGTCATTGTGCTCAACATACTTAGAAGAATTCTTACCCATTTCTTTGACTCTTTTTGTACAATATTCAAATTACTTTTCCTCTAAGAGCTAAATTTGCATCCATAAGAACTCTTAAATTGATACCTCCCCTAGATTTCACCAAATGAAATTTTCTTTTATCATGTAATCCTGACCACAAAAAGGACTGCATAATATAGATTAAACATTTTTCTATCGATTTTGGCATAGTATACAAGAACATATAATAAGTTGGAATGGCCTGTAAGAATGATTTAATTAGTTGCACTCTTCCTACTAATGATAACCATCTACCTTTCCAGGCTAGTAATTTATTTTGATCTAAACCAATTCTTATCAAGGTAGTAATTTTAACACAAGTCCTTTCATCTAGCCAATGATCTGAGAGTATACATCTGTCTAAGTTTTCTACTATTAGGTTATGGCCTCTCCTATTATTGGTTCATGTATATTTTTCTTCTTTATCTCAACCTCCCATATATTATTATTTTGAATAAAATTTGAGAAATCTCTCATGCTTTGTGTTAATTTCCTAATTACCCCAAATTTTTCATCTAGCTTGGTAATGGCATTGAAATATCCTATGATCATGAATCGAGTTTCTTGGTATTTACTTCTCATAAAGGCTTCAATCCCACTTCATACTTTTAATCTACCTAACTGAGTTGTATGTCCATAAACATTGGTAAGGATGAAACAAATGTCTACAAAGTAACAAGTGACTAAAGAGGCTATCCAATGCCTAGTTTTATGAATGGTTACACAAGAGACTATAATAGTATTCCAACATGTTAGAATTCTCCCTACCACTCCTTCAAAATCCACAACATCCTATTCACATCTTGCTCATATCGCTTTCATAGTTTTGGAAACTTCTTCCTTTGTCATTTTAGTTTCTTGGATACAAAGAATATCAAGCTTATTACTTAAACAAAGGTCCTTGATACACCTCTTCTTTGAGGGGGCATTAGCACCCTTTATATTCCATGATATGGTAATAATGTCTCATTAGGGGCTATTGGCCCCACCTACAAATTACCAATATCATTTTGTTGTTTGGTAAAGAGAAGTTCAACCAACCTAGATTGTGTTCCTTTCTCCATTTTTGCTCTTGCTTCCTTGGATATCGTTTGATAATTTGAGGGTTTTCCTATTTTTACCTTGCATGTATTAGGAGTAGGTCTTATTATTCTATTTCTCAATATTTTTTCACAACTTTCTTTTTCATTAGACTTATCCTCTCTTGGCTCTACTACAAAAGCTTTTGACTTGTCTTACTCATTTTCTAGTATTTCCTTATTAATGGTAGAGGTATTAACATCTAAAATTGCATTTTCTCTACCATTTTTGTTCTCTTGAATGGTGCATGGTGCTTCAAGAGAGTATTCAAAATTTGATGAGACACATTCCTTAGGTTCATTGAGAATTTTCGTCCTTAAATCTAAATCATATTGAATGAACGGTTTCTTGTTAATATTTTGAACTTCATGTATTGTGTCCTCTAAGCTATGATATGCTTTTTCTTCATAGGCTAAAGCCTTAAAAGAATTAGCATTTCTTCCAATATCCTTTCATATTGGTCTCCACTTTTTATTTACTTTCATTTGTTTAGACCTATTTTTGGAAGTTGAAAACCATACTCATATGTATTCATTTATAATTTTCTCTTGTATTTTTTTACATATGATTATGCAGGACTCTTCTTAGGGCATTATCTTACAATATGCCTCACCTCATGACATATTCTACTTCTAAAAGACATGTTTTCGTAATCGATGGTTTGGATCCACAACTTACCTCCACACTCAATTGATTCTAGTAAAGATTTACTTATATCAATCATGACCAATATTCGAGCATAAATAGCCAAGAATCCATCTTTTGTAGTTTCTAATATCTCGAAGAATTATTCTAAAGTGTTGCCTATTACCTTAAAGGTTTCTATTTCCCAAAATTCAATGGGCAATCCATACATCCTAATCCAGACTGGTACTAGTGAGCAGTTTCCCAAGAGATGGTCTACACTCTCCTCCCTCCTTTTACAAAGAACACATTTTGAGGGGCTATGAAAACCCCTTTTCATAAGGTTATCCCAGGATAAAATTCTTGAATAACCTACTAGCCAAACAAACATTTTGACTTTAAGAATGCTTGGGCTATCCCAAATATCTCTTCATATTCTTGTGATATTTCTATTTTGTTGGTGCTTTATATTATATCCACTTCTTGTTGTGTATTCTCCTGAGCTATTCAACTCCCAAATTAGCTTATCCTTGGCTCCCCTCGGAATAATCACAGTTGTTATCTTTCTTCTCAACTGCCTCTTAGCACCAAAGTCTTGTATACTTGTAAAAAACATTCTTTCCATTTGTATCTTCCTTCTAGATCCTTGTACATAATATTTAAAATCCTATCACCGTATTTGTCTTGAAGTAATATTATCCATAGTTTCATAATTGGATCTAAATTGAGTGGTTTTTTATCACACCAAGTATCCATCCAAATAGAAATATTTTCTTCAGTTCCCACCAACAAGATTAGACCTTTACTCATTAGATCAATAGGTTTTTTTAAACCGTTCCATAGAGAAAAACCATTTGAAAGTGAGAATGTAGTAAATATTAAGCTTGGGTCATTGGGCTCAACATACTTAGAAGAATTATTACCCATTTCTTTGACTCCTTTTGTACAATATCCGAATTAATTTTCCCCTAAGATCTAAGTTTGCATCCATAAGAACTCTTAAATCGAGACCTCCCCTAGTTTTATCATCACACACCTTGCTTCATTTCACCAAAGGAAATTTTCTTTTATCATGTAATCTTGATCACAAAAAGGACTACATAATATAGATTAAACTTTTTCTATAGATTTTGGCATAGTATACAAGAACATATAATAAGTTGGAATGGCTTATAAGAGTGATTTAATTAGTTGCATTCTTCCTACTAACGATAACCATCTACCTTTCTAGGCTAGTAATTTATTTTAATCTAAATCAATTCTTATCAAGGTAGTAATTTTAGCACAAGTCCTTTCATCTAGCCAATGATCAAAGAATATGCATCTGTCTAAATTTTCTACTATTAGGTTATGACCTCTCCTATTATTGGTTCATGTATAGTTTTCTTCTTTAAACTCAACCTCCCATAAATTATTATTTTGAATAAAAGCTGAGAAATCTCTCATACTTTGTGTTAATTTCCTAATTCCCCCAAATTTTTCATCTAGCTTGGTAATGGCATTGAAATCTCCTATGACCATGAATCAAGTTTCTTGGTATTTAATTCTCATAAAGCCTTCAATTCCACTTCATAGTTTTAATCTACCTAATTGAGTTGTATATCCATAAATATTGATAAGGATGAAACAAATGTCTACAAAGTAACAAGTGACTAAAGAGGCTATACAATGCCTACTGTTATGAATGGTTACACAAGAGGTTATAATATCATTCCAACATGTTATAATTCTCCCTATCGCTCCTTCAAAATCCACAACATCTCATTCACATCTTGCCCATACTGCTTTCATAGTTTTGGAAACTTCTTCCTTTATCATTTAGTTACTTGGATACAAAGAATATTGAGCTTATTACTTAAACAAAGGCCCCTGACACACCTCTGCTTTGAGGGGGTATTAGCACCCTTTATATTTCATGATATGGTAATAATGTCTCATTAGGGGCTATTGGCCCCACCTGCGAATTACCAATATCATTTTGTTGTTTGGTAAAGAGAAGTTCAACCAACGTAGATTGTGTTCCTTTCTCTATTTTTACTCTTGCTTCCTTGGATCTAGTTTGATAATTTAAGGGTTTCCCTCTTTTTTTCCTTGTATATATTAGGAGTAGGTCTTATTATTCTATTTCTCAATGTTTTTTCACAATTGTCTTTTTAATTAGACTCATCCTCTCTTGGCTCTACTACAAAATATTTTGACTTGTCTTACTCATTTTCTAGTTGTTCCTTATTAATGGTAGAGGTATTAACATCTAACATTGCATTTTTTCTACCATTTTTCTTCTCTTGAATGGTGTATGTTACTTCAAGCAAATCTTCAAAATTTGATGAGACACATTCCTTGGGTTCATTGAGAATGTTTGTCCTTAAATCTAAATCATTTTTTTTTTTTGAAAAATAATTTGAAAAAACTTGTATTAAAACAAAGATCATTTACAAGTTGGGATGAGACTTTTCCCACCCTTAGTCAGAGAGAACACATGTTTACAACAGTAAAAGAAGATTTGCATTGGAGCCAAATCTCTTAAACCATATTTCTACAATGACTGTTCACCTGTTTACAACTATAAAAGAAGATCTACATTGAAACATAAATCTCCTAAACAATATTTTTGGAATGGTTATCCAAATTAGCTAAGCAATGGATTTGCTCACCAACCTGCGTAATCATCTCATCCTCAATAACCATGTCACTGTGCCACTGAACCCCTACCTCCTTCTTAGTACCCATCTTAGCCAAGAAGTTTGCCACTTTATTTAGATCTCTACTCACATAAACCGGAATCACATCATCTAATTCCCTCCATAATTCCTTAATTTGAGTGACAAGAATCCTCAACCTCCATGTTTTCAAAGCAAAGTTCCTCATGCAATCTAGAGCTCCAACCATTATTTGAGAATCTGATTTTAGGATTATCCTCCTATGAACTTGTTTTACTGCCCAAATAGAAGCAGATTTGATAGCTAAGGCTTCTGCTTCATTGTTTGTGGCTCTTCCCAAGCCTTACAGTTCCCAATAGAGCACTGTTCCAACATGATTCCGGCAAACCACTCCAATTCCAGCTCTACCCGGATTACCTTTTGCAGCTCCATCAGTATAAATCTAAATCATATTGAATAGATGGTTTCTTGTTAATATTTTGGACTTCATGTATTGTGTCCTCTAAGCTCCGATATGCTTTTTCTTCATAGGCTAAAGCCTAAAAATAATTGCTATTTATTCCAATATCCTTCCATATTGGTCTCCACTTAAAAGCTATGATATATAAGCTCTTATATATATATATATATATATATATATATATATATATATATATATATATATATATATATTTGTTTAGAGTGAGAAACGTCTACAACCGACGCTAAGGGTTAAGCATCCCCATCCCACCATGACCTCTCATAAGGGCAAGAGCTAAACTTATCAATAAATAATTTAGCACATAGCCATACACACACACCCCCTCACACACTCGCCCATGTCACAACCCATGTCGCGGTTTGAACCTTAAACCTTTCAAATAAGAGCCAAAGCCCGAACCGTTATGATGTCCCTTGGAACAACAATAATATAATATATTATTATAATAAAAATGTTCCAATAAAACTCACATAGTTTTTTTTCCTTTAATAAACCAATTGCCTCCCACACCTTGGACACCCAACATAATTTATTAAAAAACATGTTTAAAAAAAATTGAATTATTATTATTTTTAAAATTATTGCATGGGATTGAAAAATAACCCTATTTGTATTAAGTATTATAACAACTTAGCAAATGTGTACTTATCTAGATCTTTATAAAAGTTGAAAAATTTATTGAGTTAATGTCATTTGATAAAATTTTAATTGGTTATTTGTTTTTTACTTAAATGAGTCTTTAAGTAAAAAATTCAAAATTCAAATAAGACCAAAGTAGAGTTATATACCATACTTAAGCAACAGAAGTTTGGTTAGATAAACATGTATTAAATAAATAACATCTTCTATAAAAATTGTTTTAAAAATTACTTTATTTTTTATAAAAATTGTCTTATATGGTCTATGGTAATATACGTTAAAAACTACTTTATTTTTTATGAAAACTTATATGATTTATAATAATATAAGTTAAAAACTACTTTATTTTTTATTTTTTATTTTAACTTTAAGAGTAAAACTATTGAAGTCACTATCGAAGACAAGGAAGGTAAGGGAGAGGAGCTACCAATGATTAAAAAGACAAGGGAGATGTCAACTTAGGCCATTAAAAATATAGTTCACTTATCTATTGATGTGGACATTTTATCTTGAAAGAGGTTTAAGTTATATTACATATTATTAAAATAATTTAATATTTAATTTTTTATATCATTTAACAAAATTAAAATTTTAATCTCTTTTATTTATTAAAAAAAAATTAACCCATTAAACTTATACATAAATCCATAGACACTCCACAATCTTGCATCACATAAATTAATATAATATATATTAATTAAGGGAACACTTATAACATATACCTTATCTTATCTTATGATCATCCACCCTTACTCTTAAATGAAGTGCATTGTATCCTGAAGTGATAAATAGATCCCATCGTACTTTGCATCACATAAATTAATATAATATATATTAATTAAGGGAACACTTATAACATATACCTAATCTTATCTTATGATCATCCACCCTTACTCTTAAATGAAGTGCATTGTATCCTGAAGTGATAAATAGATCCCATCGTATTCACCTTGTTAACCTGAGTAAAGCCAAAAGTCCTTAGTCATCCTCACCTCATAATACAATTAAAGCTAAAGAATATTAAGGTAACTAAAGAATAATAAAGGTACCCTTGGACTATAAGGTAAAAACCCAACAAAGACATATCCAACCATAAACCAAACTTATTCGACCAGTAAACTACCTCCCTTTCCTCTCCAAAAAGTAATGGAGTTTGAGTGTTTTTTAAAATTTTGTTATGAAGTTTAGAAAGAGATAAGTTGTTTGGTAGTAAATAAGTGTTTAGAAGTAGATTGTTTAGGTTTGATTTTTTAGAGGATGAAGTTTTATTGACTTCGTTTTACTCACAGAAGAGTCAAGTTCCAATAACTTTATAATTAATCTTGTCTTTATCTAAAAGGAGAGTAAGAGTTCCATTAACTTTACTTTTAACAGACCAACTAAAAATTATAAATATTCTCTAAGCAACAATTATTTTTTTTAAAAAGGTGGCAGAAGATGCTGTTCGCAGATGGCCGACGGCGAAATAGAAACAGCACTAACAACAAAAGTAGTCAATGCGACCTACCGCCACCAGCGGGGAAATTATTTTGATGCGACGATGATGTACGCCGTTGAAACGCAAAAAAAAGAACAGTCGATATTCGCCCCCTTCTCATATGACGTGTTACAAGTGGCAGAATGAAAGGAAGAGCGGCTGGATACTTTGAATTGACCTTTTTTGTCAGAACCGATGGCCACAGCATGACGCCACTGGACACCATGCAGAGAACCTCGTCGATGGTGACGTGGCAGACAGCGATCATAAAATCACAAATGCCACGTGGAACGATCGCAAAGGCCACAGACTCACCCGGGGTCCCACTACGGACGGTTGGGTACTTGCCGTCGGTGAGTTTGACGCGAATTTGTCCCTCTCCCCTATACCCGCGCGTAATTACCAGCCGCGTCAACCACATCGGACGGAGCTCGAGCAATCTGAAATTTCAACTGCAGATCTCGACCTGTCGTGACTGTAGAAGCTGCAGTGTACTTAAGCTCGGCCATCAGGTCTGCGGCTGTATCGCGCTCGCCTTGTCTTGAGCGCTTTAAAAAATTTATGGTTAATGGCGGAGAAATGCTGCTATAAATTATAGTCCGTCGAAGAAGAGTTCTCTCGCAGAATTTTTTGTTGAGATTGTTGAATCGCATCGCAGATTTAGCTGGAATTTTTTGAATACAAGCAGAATGAAGAGAGCGAGTCAAATGTGTTCAAGGCGGACTGTTATCGCCCTTGTGTTAGGGCAGGTGGTCTCTCTGCTCATAACATCTACTGGATTCTCCTCCTCTGAGCTCGCAAGGAGAGGTCTGGATAATTTCTACTTACGCTTTTCAGCGTTATGTTTCATAGATAAAATTTCAGCTTTAAGCAAAACAAAATCTTTGGGAACTTTGATCTCAAATGCTTTGCAGGTATCAACGTGCCAACCTCGCAATCCTTCTTGAACTATATACTTCTGGCAATTGTGTTTGGAAGCATGGTCATATTCCGCGGAAAAGGCCTTCGGGTATTGTATATTTTAATTCTCTAAGTTGATGTTATTCATTTTTCCTTTTTCTTCCGAGTAGGTTAAAATGTGTGTTCGTCCCTGTGCTTTCCTTTCGGGACGTTGGAGGAATTTTGGTTTAAATTCATTTTTTTTTTCGGTTCTTTCAACAAATTATATGAACATTGGCGCAAAAGTGCGAAGCATATTGTGATAAATGTTCACTTTCTGGAATTTGGACGGATGGCTTTGGCATGAAATGTTATAGGCGTTCGCGTATTGTAGAATGTCAAATCTTTTTTAAGTGAAAAGGTTTTGTTATTTGAGAATGAAGGCTATTGCAGGAAAATTTAAGTCTGAAGTGTTTAGGATTCGTTTATATTCAATTTCCAGCAAATTGGCCCTGACTGTCAGTTTCTGAGCGGTTCTTTCAGGGTGACTATGTCACATTTAACATTGTTGTCGGGCCTTAAAATTTGGTCTATGCCCCAATACCGACAACGAGAAATGTTGTTCTCTGGAGGAGTCCAGTCTTATAGATTGCAATGTCAAGTTGCTAAGTGGTTGGTATCCTGTTGATTGGGGTAATACAGTCATGAACAGTGGTAATATGGATGTCTGGTTGATGTCTTGTCTAATGGTCTTCTCAAATTTATTATGGAGAATATGTGATCAAGTGAAGGCCATTCTCTACATAATAGAATATTATAATATTTTGTACCATACAATGTGGATAATCAATTACTCAAGAAACTTTCTGCACGTTTGAGGTGTTATCTGTATTTGATAGGTATTTACCGTGTTCAAGTTTGGTGATTGCAGGCACGCTGGTACTATTACGTTTTGTTGGCTTTTGTTGATGTTGAAGCTAACTATGTTGGTGCGTAATTATGTTTCCTTTCCAAGCAACATTTGTCTCTTGTCTTTTGTGCAACTCTTTTGGCTTTAAGATTTCCTATAAAATTCTATGTCATGCTCTGATTTATTTCCAGAAATTTAAAAGAATAAATTTGTATTAGTTATCATTGCCAAAATAGTTCCGCTACACACTTCCATCCTCGGAATATTTGAGTAAAGAGTACACACATCTCAAGTTCTTCACTTATTTGATTATGTACATGAAAGTTCTTGGACTATTACTTGAATTGTGTGCTATATGGATTTTTCCTCTGGCGCTCCATTCTGCAAAAATTCAATCAAATGCAATACTTTTGCTTTGCTGTCACGGTAGATGATATTGAATAGGCCTACTCACCACTCTGCCAAGATGTTTTGCTTTCAAACATTTTGGCATATTAACCCCTCCCTTGGCATATTTTTGGTGCATTGTAGCCTACTTTCCTTTGCTTTGGGTGGTACATCTTCAATTTTTTGAGAGCATTTGCCTTATTCAAAGTATCCAAGTGCTATACGTCGAGGCCTCACTATAACTTTGATGGAGTCCCTTATTTAGTGGCCATTTTTGTCAGGCCCTTGGTCTTTATAGCTCCTTTTCTTTAATAACTTGGAGCCTATGCCTTTAATATGCAACTCTCAACTTGCAAATAAATTATGGCACTCAATGGGACATTAAAACAAAATTTTGTTTTCTTACCATGCTAGTAACCATTATGGTGCTGGCTTCCTCAATTATACATTGTTCCTTCTTGTGAACCTCTTCACTTAACTTGGATTTGGATGAGTGAGGTCTTCATAGATGTCAGTGTCTGCCGCACCTTCTCCATATTTTGCATTTATCTTCCATCTTCTTGTGCATTTCCTTCACAAGCAAGGTCGACGACTCATGCACCGTGATTATTCCTGCTACTGTTTCAAGGAGCTCTTCTTGGTGTTGGAGCTTTATTCACACATTTTTGTTTCTTTTTCTTCAGCGGCAATATCTCGGGATTGCTGCTTAGTTTTCTCCAACAACACTTGAGTCTTGCCTTTCACCTCTTGGAGCTTGAGGTGGCCATTTTTACTGGGTTTCTTTATATTTTCCCACAAACTAGAAAGACCTCCTTTGATACCATCTAATCAGAAATTTCCTTTATATGAACTCATAACATAGGACTACTAATGTTTTTAATATTGCTTTTCATATAATCTCATGTGGGCTCCTAAGAAACTAGTCACTACCCACTTGTGAAACCCTACTATTATGCATCAAATACATTGAGAAAGCCCAAATGTCATACCAAAGAGCTTGATACATCATGTAACAAGGGTAAATCCTTAAGGATAAAGCTTATAGTAGCAAAATAGGAGACAATACAAGGGTCTTCCCATGAAGTTTGACCCTTCCTAAGAAGCTTTATTATTGTGTACTCGTTCCAAACTCCATATAGTGGTTCTTAGTTATTTCCTTGCTCTCTTCATGTTGTAATAGCATCTTCCATCTGAAATTTTTTGGTATGCTTTCCCTTGCAAAATTTACTTTTCAATTCATAGATTGCTCATTTTGGGTTTCAATGGATTTGATCTATATCCTTTAGGTAATGGATGATTTATGACTTCTTCGGAGTTTGACAATGGTGTGGAAGCATTCTCAATCCTCATGGCAATCCCATTGGTTGTAGGGTATTCCCATCAATTGATGTTTAGGGTTTTTTTCAGCCTTTTGGAGAGTCCCCGTAGGAATGCAAACTTCCCCCAAAACCTTAAATGCTTCAAAGGTACCCAAATTTAATGAATTGAACAAACATGTACCTTTGTGGGTGTTGGCATCCACAACTTCCTTCAAAATAGTATTTGTTGGTAACCACTGAATTTTTGGTGCATGTTTCAAGTCTATTGCTCTTTTGCCATGGTGTGCGTCTATGTGTCTCAATATCCCATGCACATTTGGAAACCGTTTCCACCATTGTCCAACTCATTGGTAGCCATAAAATAAAGTCTTTACATTAGTAGTTATCTGTTTTGGTCAATCGGTGACAGATTGCTGACTTTCATTTCTGTTGAGCATTGAGCTTTTAAATGACCTCAAAATGATCCTTTCATTGGTCTTCTTCTATAGATTCATCGATCATGGATTGTAGGAATGTTTATGGGAGCTGCTTTTTATGCCTGACTGGGCTTACCCAATCGGGCTTGCCCATCCCAAGCCACTCTATGATAAGTATCATCAAATACTGCATTGGCTTATCAAGGATGGATGGCAATGATAGCAGTTCCCCTATTGGTCATAATTCATTTATGGAATAGGTAGTCTTGTACATTTGTTATGGCCTCTTTTGAATTGTCTAGTATACCTTCATGTTTTCTTAGTCAGGGCATCCTTATGTGGAACAGCTCTTTGAAGTTTGTACTATTTGTGCCATCTATACTTTTGTTACTGACGTTGTTTTCATTCATTCACATGCTTAAGGGTTACTCATTTTGGGGTCTCCTTGCATTGCAAGAATCTTTCTTCCTTTCTTGTAATTATACAAGTCTAGTTACAGTTTGAACTTTTCTCCTTCTTCGGAGCCCTTTTTTGGTCTCCTCAAGGCATTTGAATTGCATGCTTTTGTTGAGTTCTATTGATATTCCTTGGTCATTTGTGAATATAAATAGAGTTTCTTTCTAGGGCGTAATAAATATTTACTCAATAAGGAGCAAGGACTTGTAATTTTTCAAATGCTTGCCTAAGGCACATGATTTCTTTAATGGACAGGATTAAAATACTGATTGGTTGTGGATACTTTTCTATTGTTTTTAAACATGAGAAAATGCAAGTATTAGGGCACAAAATATTATGTAGGCCATAACTTTTTTTAGTGTCACACACAATGTTGTCTGGGGCACTACTAAGCCAAAGAAACACAGCCATTTTCAAAGAAATTTTGATTCTATCTATTTTTGACTTCCTCAAATGTGGATGTATTTTTGAATTAAAACCATGACAATTAATGTGCTCTCAAGTTTGGTTGGTCCCATGTTCCATGGAGTTTCGTAACGGGGATGGTGTGATGGCAAGACGCATTACTGGGATGGCGGGACATGTTTTTGGGATGTCAAGATGCATCTCTGAGATGGCCCCCAAATCACAGGATGAGTCCTCATGGAACATAAGGTTTGTCTAAGATAAATACACCTGAGATTCCTAGCTGGCTGCAATTGGGTCTTAACAATCCCTGAATGTCCTTTTGATTCTTCTTCATGTGGCCTTCTTTAATGCCCTTTGTTGGATGCTCTTCTTTGAACTATATTTTCCCATTTTTCTTCTCTTTTTCTTGAAGTAAACATCATGACATAAATTTACATGTAGTACTGAATTTGTTCTTAAATGCACTATTTAATACTTTCTTTGATTTGCTTCTTGTGTGCAGTGGTGAGGGCCTATCAATATACATCAATAACAAGTGTCATGTTGCTGGACTGCTGGACAATTCCATGTGTCTTATTCCTCACTTGGCTATTCTTGAAGACAAAATACAAAATTGGCCAGTTTATCGGTGTAGTAGTATGTGTTGCTGGGCTTGTGCTCGTTGTATTTTCCGATGCTCATGCCTCTGATAGATCAAGTATGTTATCTTAATGGTCCTTTTATTGTTGACTATTTTGTTAATTGATTATGTTTTCATCTTTATGATGTTAAGATCATACACTTGTTAGGAACCTTCATATAAAAATAAGCATAACCACAATAGCAATGCAGGAATTAATGGAAATGCTTATAAACTAAATGACCATGAAAATGAAATAACATAAGTGCTTAAGAAAATAACTGATTGGAAATACAACAAACTTATATTAATCAAGCGGAACAGATATCGCAGGCCTCTTCGAGGGGGCAACCTCCTTGGAAGCAGAGCTCCGATACAATTTGAGAAAAATATGAGATACATTCTACTCCAAACCCATGTCCTTATATAGACTCTTATTTACCCTAACCCTAATGCTCAAGGGTCGGACCACATGAAAGAGGGGACCCGAGCTACTAACTCCTACTTATAATAAAAGTAAAGGTTACATCATAATGGGCCCATACACACTAGGCGCCCAAGGTGCAAACATACACCAACACTAGACAAGTACATAACAATGGTTGTGTTAGGATAGGGTCCTAACATGCCCTCCCCCTTCAAGAAGCTTTGTCCTCAAAGCTTGAGGTGAGGAAACTGATGCTGTAGTTGATGGAGCGGCTCCTAGGTGGCATCTTTTGGTTGTAGTCCACGCCACTATACTAGAACATCAGTGAGAGTGCGGTTGCAAAGTGTGCGTGTACGCTGGTCTAGAATACTCATGGGTTCTAAGATGACTGAGCCTTCCTCATCCAACTGGGGTAGTGTGGATTGGACCTGTATACGGTTGCCAAGGACCTTCTTTAAAGATGAGACATGGAAAACTGGATGTATCGTGGAAGAAGGCGACGATTCTAGCTTGTAGGCCATGGGGCCAATCTGTTGGAGCACTTTATATGGTCCATAGAATTTTGGTGCTATCTTTTGACTACCATGGAGTTTCAATGATGATTGCTTGTAGGGATGCAAGCATAGGAAAACCATGTCCCCGATGTTAAAACTATGCTCAGAATGGTGTTGATCTACTTGTTGTCGCATACGGTTCTGTGCCATGGCCAAATTATCTTTGAGATGTTGGAGTAGTTGTGCATGCTCCATGAGAGTGGAATCCATTGCTTGAACCTTGGAACTACCTAGAATGTATGACAAAAGTGATGATGGAGGGTGTCCATAAACTACTTCATATGGTGTCATCTTGGTGGAGTGATAGGAAGTATTATACCACCACTCAGCCAAAGGAAGCCATTTGACCCAATGAGTTAGTTGCTCAGATGCAAAGCAACGGAGATAAGTTTCCAAGCACTTGTTGACAATTTTAGTTTGCCCATCGGTCTAGGGATGGCATGTCGAGCTCATCTTGAGTTGTGTGTCATGCAACTTGAATAATTCCTACCAAAAATGACTAGTGAATGTGGGGTCACAATTGGATATGATGGACTAGGGCATGCCATGAAGGCAAAAAATGGAATCAAGGAATATTTGGGCAATAATTGAGGCCTTGTAAGGGTGGGCTAGAGGACAAAAATGAGCATACTTAGAGAGATGATCCACCACCATGAGAATGATTGTTTTGCCTCTAGACTTTGGGAGCCCTTCAATAAAATCCATAGAAATATTCATCCAAATAGTCTCTAGAATAGGAAGAGGTTAGAGTGTGCCCAGTGTGCGAATAGTTTCACCCTTAACACGTTGACAAGTGTCACATTCTGCAACAAAGGTCTTGATATCCTTTTTCATCCTTACCAAAAAAATGTGTTTAGCTCATTCATATGTTTTTAAGAAGCTTGAATGTCCTACAGTCGGAGAAGCATGCATTTCCTATAGTATAGACTTGCAGAGTGGCGAATTTTCAAGGATAACAAGGCGACCCTGATATTGTAGATATTGTCCATCCCATGTATATCTTGGGCGAGAGTCAAGATCAATTTGAAGTTGTTGAATTAATGATTGCAAGGTGGAATCTTGGGTCACTTCTCCTTGAAGTTAGTGGGTCTATTGAGGAAGTGGAGTAGAGATGGCACATAGCATACCTTGATCCTCATATTGGTGGGATAGTGCATCAACAACTACATTTTCCTTGCCCTTCTTATAAATGATTTCATAGTCATACCCCAACAATTTGGTAACCCATTTTTGTTGTTTGGGCATAGATACACGTTGCTCAAGAAAGTACTTAAGGCTATGGTGGTCTATTTTGATGGAAAAATGTCGCCCAATAAGATAAGGCCTCCATTGGTTGACAACATGTAAGATCGCCATCATCTCCTTCTCATAAGTCGATTTTCCTAGGTTTTTGCCTAATAGTGCCTTACTAGTGAAGGCCAATGGCCGCCCTTCTTGCATAAGCATTGCACCAATTCCACTTCTAGAGGCATCACTTTCAACCACAAATGGCTTGGAGAAATTAGGCATAGCCAGCATGGGAGTAGAGAGCATAGCTTGTTTGAGTCGTAGAAAGGCATGTTCGATGGGTTCTGACCATAGAAACGAGTTCTTCCGCAACATAGCCATCAAAGGGGATGCAATCTTTCCATAATCATGGACAAATTTTCGATAATAGCCAGTGAGGCCTAGGAAACCCCGAAGACTTTTGAGAGTGTGTGGTTTGGGCCATTCTTGTATGGCAATAATCTTTTTAGGATCCACCTTGACCCCTTCCCCTAAAACTATATGGCCTAGGTATTCCACTTCCTGCATCCCAAAAGAACATTTGGATCATTTGGCACATAGTTGATTATCAACCAAGAGTTGTAGTGTCTAGTCTAAATGTTGCAAATGTTCCACCCATGTACAACTATAAATCAAAATATCATCAAAAAAGACCAAAATAAATTTACGCAAAAATGGTCGAAAGATTGCATTCATGAGACTCTAAAAGGTGGACGACATATTGGTAAGACCAAATGGCATGACGAGGAATTCATAATGGCCTTCATGAGTGTAGAATGTTATCTTTGGAATATCTTCTTCCTGCAATCTGATCTGATGATAACCTGAACGAAGATCCAACTTTGAGAAGAAGCGAGCACCATGGAGTTCATCCAATAACTCATCAATGATAAGAATGGGAAATTTGTCCTTGATGGTAATTTTGTTGAGTTCTCGAAAATCCACACATAACCACCAAGACCCATCTTTCTTACGAACCAAAAGTATTGGGGAAGAATATGGGTTGACACTCGGTCGAATGACCCCTACTGCTAATAACTCCTACACCATCTTCTCAATTTCAGTCTTTTGCACATATGGGTACCAGTAGGGATGAATGTTTAGTGGTAAGCTTCTCAGGACAAGCTCGATGGCATGATCATGGGTGCGCCATGGTGGTAACCCTTGTGGTTCTACAAATACAGGTGCATGTTTATCCATAATTTCCTATAATTCAACTAGCTGAACTGTATCATTGGTATTCGGGGCCTATAGTGCAAACAATTGTGCCACCACCCCTTGAGACGATTTCTTCAAAAATTTTTCCATTCGATGTGAGCTGATGAGTTGGGTAGGACCTGCAGTCATGCCATAGAGAGTGTATTGCTTCCCATGTTCAATGAATTGCATCCATAGCTCAGAAAAGTCCCATACTATTAAGCCTAAGGTATGAAGCCATTGAGTTCCCAACACAATGTCACAACCCCCAAAGGAAGGGCAAACATGTCCACCTTGAGGTTGTAGTCACCCATCATCACCTTTACATTTCTACATTTTCCTTTGCATGATAGAGTACCCCCATTGGCAACCATGACTTCAAATGAATTGCAAGAGTAGATGTAACAAGCTGCTTTTTAGCTACCCGAGGATCAATAAAATTGTGGGTACTACTAGAATCAATGAGGATGATGAGTCACTAGCCCTTGAAATGCCCTACCACTTTCATGGTCTAGGGAGTAGAAATCCCAGCTAATGCATGTACTAAAATTTTAGGTGGTTGGTCCTCTATCGATTTAAACTCTTCAGGTTGATCTTCCTCTCTATGGTCCTCCCCTTCATCATGTGGTTCCTTAGTGGAAGGTTCACCCACATCGAGTAAATATAGTTTCTGTTGTACACACTTGTGGCTCGGAGAATATTTATCATCACAATTGTAACATAGTCCTTGTGCCCTACGTGCCTCCATTTCTTCTTGGGTGAGACATTTGACTTGGGGTGGTTTGTTTCCTGAGTTTGATGATGTCCAAGATGGAAACAAGGTTCGAGCTTGTGGAGGTTTAAAAGTACGCCTTTGTGCTGCGAATTTATCTTCAACAACCAGCCCATCCCACATCTCCCCCATGCTCTGGCTTGAACATTTTCACTTCAGCATGGATATCTTCCTTTAATCCACTAATGAAACAACTTTGGAAAAACTCGACACTCAATCCCCTAGTGCGATTTGCCAACTTTTCAAACTTGTTTAGTAATCATGGACAAATGTCATTTGTCTTAACTTGGTGAGGGCTCCAATGAAATCTTCATACTCACTAGGTCCAAAATGGGTGAGTAATTCTATCTCAAATTCAGCCCAAGTGAGCCACGGATGCATATTCTCTAACCATTGGTACCATTGAACTACTTCATATTCTAGGTTGAAAGATGCAATTGCAAGCCTTTGATTATGGGGAGTGGCATGAAGAGAAAAATATTGTTCGGCCTGATACAACCAACTGGTTGGGTCCTCTCCATCAAATTTTGGAAAGTCTAGCTTGGGCATTCTCTGAATTGTATTTAGAGGCAAGGTATTTCATGCTTTACCCTCGAAACTACCATCTTGACTCCTTAGTGATTGTCCTGCTAGAACATCATATTTTGCATTTAGGCCTATTAAACGACTCTCAAGGTCATCAATTTTATCCAATTTGTCTAATTTGGATAATGCTTGAAGGATTTGTGACTAATAGTTTTCAATTTGTTTCACCTGGTTGCCAATAAATCATGATTTTTAGTCACTTTAGGGTCTCCAAAAAGTTTATCAGAGTTATATGTCAAAATGATCAGCTCGAAGAGAGGATCAAAATGGACTATATCACAAAATGATGAATTTTGGCTTTTTGTACTCTTAACTACTAACAACTAACTGCTCCGTTGGCAGACTATTGACAACTGACTGCTCTGACTATCAACTAGTTATTCTCTACACTATCAGATTATATATTCTCTGTATTATCAAACTATATATTCTCTATACTATCACACTAGATATTCTTTACACTATCAAACTATGATTGGAGTAGTCTCTTCTATAATATGCTCAAATCTAGTTTTGGTTTTGACTAGGAAAGGACTTAAAACAAGGTTTCAATAGGGATAACTTAAGTCAAGGTGTGTCTGATTTCATGGGCTCTCTGATATACAATCTCATTCATGATTAGTGGTTGACCCAATATTTTAAAGCTCTAACTACAGAGGGTTCCACCATACCCATAGCCGCACTATCCATTTCTAGGGTACTATGAGAGTAACTTCCTAGGGCTAACCGCTTACCGGTGCACCACAAAACTCAAACGACCGATATCTTCCTATGGGTGAAGGCTTCTCCTATTCCTAGGGGGTCTCCCTATATACCCCCGAGGGTACGTGGGAGCTCGCAGCCGTATACGGGTGTTGTCTAAGGCCTGGGTATTGGAGTTTGAGCACCCCTCACTTCACTAGATGCTTTATGGGCAATCTAGCTTAGCCAAAAATGACAACTCCTCCATGATATTTTAAAACCCCTGACACAGGGTTTCTAACCTAATCCACTAAAACACAAAAAAAATTGTGTTTTTTTTGGGAAAGATACTTTAATGGAAAATGAGCAGAATGAAAAAAATTACAGAATAGAAAAATGGACGGAAGGACAAGAACTGTTGTTGTTGCTGCGGAACACGGCCTTGGAAAGAGCTCTGATACCACTTGTTAGGAACCTTCATATAAAAATAAGCATAACCGCAATAGCAATGCAGGAATTAATGGAAAAAATTGAAAAAATAAAATAATAGAAGTGCTCAAGAAAATAACTAATTGGAAATACAACAAACTTATATTAATCAAGCGGAACAGATATCGTAGGCCTCTTCGAGGGGGCAACCTCCTTGGAAGCAGAGCTCCGATACAATTTGAGAAAAATATGAGATACATTCTACTCCAAACCCATGTCCTTATATAGACTCTTATTTACCCTAACCCTAATGCTCAAGGGTCGGACCACATGAAAGAGGGGACCCGAGCTACTAACTCCTACTTATAATAAAAGTAAAGGTTACATCATAATGGGCCCATACACACTAGGCGCCCAAGGTGCAAACATACACCAACACTAGACAAGTACATAACAATGGTTGTGTTAGGATAGGGTCCTAACATACACTCAAGCACAACGTGTACAATTTTACTCTGGAAATGAATAAAAATACAAAGTCTATCATCATAGTGGTGTGAAATTATGTTAGAGTTAATTATATAAGCAGTGGCAAAGAATATTGTCCTTATATTTGAATGCTCTGTTCATTACTATAGGGAAGTACTGCTTATTTTTCCTTTTGCTTGTACCATACACAGTTGATATCCCTAAAGACAGAGAACTCTTGATATTCTAAAGGCAGAACTCTTAATATTCTATTTATAAAAGGATCCTTTGGGTTTGTAATAAGTTTGGCAAGCAAAATAAGCAGACAGCGTTGACAATGAAAAGCTATTTATGAAGTTTTATAAACAACTCATGAAATCAATAAAGAACAATGCAGAACGTGCTGAACAAATCTTCAAACATATATCTTGAAGACAATACCTAAACATTGACCTGGTTAGAGTTCAATGTGATATTTGTTACTGATTTATTTACTTCATACCCTGTGATCATGGCTTTAACTAGTGTTCTGATAATACATTAGTCAGATGCCTTCAAGGCTATTTCAGACTTGGTTTTTATTTTATTTTTTAATTGTTCATCTGGGATTGAAATGGGCCTCACCCTTATTACATTAGGACCACATAGTGGTATTATAATAGCTTGGCAATTATGCATGTATCGTTTGGCAAGATTTGAACTTGGGTCTCCTTGTTGAAAGTTGAGGAATTTAACCAGTCGAGCTCATGCCATTTGATCAGCCATGGATATTGTAATGCATGCAATGACTTTTAAGTGAACTATTGGTTCAAAATATAATTCGTATCCAAAAACTTATAGATTATATACCATACAAATTTGTAAGTTCTTTGTTTAAAATAATGATTTGTTAGTAAATTCACCCATTGATGGTTTGTTGAAACTTGAAAGTTCATCATGTTCTCATCTTATGAAAACATAAATATCATTTACCATACCTATCAGCATGGAAGTACACTTTAACCAGTGATCACATCTGTGGCGATTTACTACTATGAACGAGCAAAATGAAAATGGTATTAAAAAAATTGTGTATTATTTACTTTACAAAGACGGTTTTAAGTTCCCTATTTAATTATAAATATGTAATGATTTGCTAGTAGAGGGACCCACTGATAGTTTGTTGAATATGTTCACCATGTTTTCTTCTTGGAAGCACATAAACATCATACCTGCCAGTGCAAAGCACTTTTTTCCCAGTGAATTACATCTCTGACAGTTTTCTTCTATGGTGATAATTGATTTTCAATTGCTCTGGACTGACCAGGGGATTAAAAAAGTTCTTTACTCACTAAAAGTAAAAATTAATATTAGTCAATCACCCAAGCTAGCTTTGGCTATGTACCCACATCTAAACTACTCATAGTGTTAGGGTAAGATGATGCTAGTGCTGGGGGAATCTCAATTGGCATAGGTACAAGTCTCTCACTAGGTCCAAATGTCTTAGGCTGGTCAATGGGTTTAGGTGGATTGAGTTGCTCAATGACAGGATCCCCATCAACACCCACATCCATGTGTACAACACAGGAGGGAGAAGAGGGATGGCATGAACTGTTAATATTAAGGGTACTGTCAAACATCAAACCCATGGCCAACTAATGAATCCACTCCAAGGTATTGTTCAATACTCAAATAGAGGTAGAATGATCAGTAAAATTATTTTATAGAGTGATGACAACGAGATCTCAAAAACTTGGACTAGGTGTAGGAGTCTCATAGGGAGGTTGACTAGACTGAAACTAACAATGCAACACTTGGACCAACATGCTTGGCAGCATGCAAAGTACTAACAACAAAGGAAATAACAGGAGATGGCCCTTTGGGAATTTGATAGCAGTCAATGGACATGACATGGAATGCTTTCTTTGTTAACTATGTGAAGGTTTGGCCTCGTTGCTTGTAGGGGCTTGTTGTCATCATGCCATACATTATTGTCGGACTTATCCTCATCCTTTTCATCTGAGACAAGCTTGTTCCCTTTGTGTCTCCCTACTCTGAGTTAGGAGTGGTTGTGCTTTATCCTTCTCTATGACTCTTAAGTAGGGCTGTTTATTGTGTGGTGAGCCAAGCATCTTGCCATTCCTATCATCATCAATAACAATTTTTCTCTTCTTCAGCTTCACATTGGAGGCAGAGACAGTGATAGCCAATTCCAGCAAATTGTAAAGTGGATAACCAATCATGACTTTGGGATAAGGGACTACTTTCAATAACATTGAAATGAATGGAATACATAATTTGCCTACTTATAAGACATAAATGAAGTATCTATTTCAAAAATATATCATGGACACTTGATAAAACGTAGCAACTCTCAAAAACAAAGTGCATACAAATATGTGATATGGCATAAAGAAACTTGGGTATGTCAAGTATTGTGCTTTAAAGTAGTCATAAGGTATATGATATGAAGAATTTGTACAATCAATACCTAAAATAAATAGAGGTACATTTTAATTTTATCTGTTCTATCTTTTCCTTTACTAACTTTACCAATCGATCTTAGTTGGCTGCAATGGTGCTTGTCAGAAATTGCTTCAAAATCTAATTCCATAAAAAAGGCTAGCATTCAATATTTGCAGTGTAATTTATTTCTTGTGTGTTGTCATTGAATAAATCCATACGCACTGTCATTAATCTGTTTCTATCATATGTTCTACAATTTTTAATTTTATAATTTTAAATTCTCTCAATTTCCTTGACTTTGATAAGACGAATGTCATGACACTACAGTGACAAGATTAGTCACAAGATTGTTGTAGGAGTGTTCTAGGATTTTATTTTGAGTACAATTAAGCTACTGTATAGTCATCATTATTGTAATTGTGCCAATTTCTCATGACTATGTTCTATTTGTTATGACCCAAGTTGCATTTAAAAACTAGTGGACCTCCTCTTAGTCTATTAACTTCTTGCAACATTCCTCCTGCGGGCTTCTGTTTGTGGCCACCTCAATGTATTGCAATGTATTCAACAGTGATTCCAAATTTTGATGATGATTTACCAATGCTATATGCAATGCATACCTCAATAAAATATTCAACATTAAATCAAATAAATCTGTCCTTTCTTATCTTGCAAGCAATAGAAACTAAACTGTTAATAAATATGTTCACCAGGGAACTGGTTTATCTTGCTTTGTACTAGTAATGTTTAATTTAATTTAATGCCTTGTAGGAGGGAGTAATCCTATTCTTGGAGACATGCTCGTTATTGGAGGCTCCATGCTTTATGCAATAAGCAATGTTAGTGAGGTATGGAAATCTTCTTTTTCATGCAATGGGAAGCTAAATTGAAACCCACTGCCTTCAAGTATACTGGGGAGTAAAATTTCAACATTAGAATTGCAATTTAAACATTGTTGTATTTACATAACAAGTCAGAATACGTATAGATCTGACACACTATGGGGGATTGGGGGTTTTCACAAGAATAGTAAAGGCCTGAAATAGTTACAAAATTTCATCTAGGCTACAAAAGAAATTTAGAGGACAAAGGAATTGATGTACATTATCACTGTAAGGTGCAGGGTCTGGCCTGCAGTCCTTGTCAGTTATGTTTCAAAAAGACAACCCCAACCAAGTGCTCATATGGATAGAAACCTTCAAATAAACTCTTTGAAGTAGTGGGAATTCCTTTGCTACCTGGGCTAGCCTTTAATATGCATTGGATTGTACAGCTCTAGTGATTTAGGCCATTCAGACTTGAGCTGCTGCAGGGAGTTCTGAAAGTCCTGACCATTTGAGTTATAGATATTCGATGTCACTGCTTTTCTCCCTTTTCTAACACAGTTGAAAGTTTCCTAGGTATATGGATTTTATTTAGCACCAGACTATTACCTTAGTAAAAATGCAGGGATGCAGTAAAACTATGTAGCTTTAATTACTGAATTATGCTAAGATTATTGTTAAAATGTGAGGCTAAAAGCTTTTTCTCTTGAAACTTATGTGCAGGAATTTTTTGTAAAAAATGTGGATCGTGTTGAGCTCATGGCAATGCTAGGGTCCTTTGGAGCCGTAATAAGTGCTTGTCAAGTGTATCCAAAAAATACATGTTGGTTATGCTTTGCCTTCTATGTTATTTATATATTTTTTAAGGTTGTTAGCAAAGTTTAATAATTTGTAAATTTTGCTTACTGCACATTGTACCACAAATATGTTGTACTAAATGTTTCTTTGTCAATCAATGGCTCCCTTCTAATCACCTATAATTGTAACTATATCCATTGTTTAATTTTTTAGGAGAACTCACAAAAGAAGTCCCAATATTTTGTTTTCAGCATCAAAAGGCATAACCACGTTTTGAGTTCTTGTCGCTATAGAGAACACTCAAGTGGACATGAGTGGCCAACATCCCATACTTTTGGGGTTCACCTTTCTAAACCTCATCGTTCAGAAAGGATGCCATTAGTGGTTCTCCCACTTTTGCTATACCCTCACCGGTATAAAACAACTTGACCACAGTGTAGAGATTATCTTTTAAGGCTCGTAACTCTTAAAAGGGGACGCCCATTCCCTCACCCTACATAAGTCTGTCTATGTAGGATTAACTTGGTGTAGTGCTTAGTTACCACACCTCCACGAGATAACTAAGGCTATTACCACTCACTTGGTAATAAACATGGACACCCGATCCTCATCGTTCAAGGTGCCATCACTATACTGTCTTGTGAATGTTTCTTAGACGTCACCATTAAAAATACATCCAAGCCTCACCGCTTAGAACCTTTCAAAAGCCTCACCTCTTTGGATACACCCGAGTCTCACCGTTCAAGGTGTATCATTCACAATCACCTAAGTATTGCCTCATCGCAACTCCTCCCAAGAATTGGGGTTCATCTTCACTTAAAGGATTTTCTAATATGGTTCTAATTTCATGCCCTTAAAAGAAAACCCTTCTAAACCCATGAAATATATCATTTAAAGTAAATAAACATCTCTCTCAAAAAGGAAATTTAAGTGCTATATTAATTCATGGATTCAATTCAATACAACACATTGCTAAGAGCTAGAAGTTTAAATACTTCCAATCGGAATATTAGCATTTAGCATTTCCAAATTTATGATGAAAGAATAACACAACATTCAAGGATTTATAATCATAAAACCATATTCTTTCCATTTTGCTCATAATGAATATCCCAAGAACTTACAAAAAGGAATAACATCAGATAACCTTATATCTTTAAACAAGTCTCGAAATAATAATAAAGACAAAACATTCTTTCTTTCATCAAAGTTTACATAATTTCAACAACTTTCCTCCTTTCAAACATTATTATATATCAATACAAATAATCCATAGTTCATCTGCTCTTGAGATCTTCTTCTCAATAACTCCTTTCCCACAAACTTGATTTGCAATTTAGGGATCAGGACAACTCATATATGCATATGCAAGCCTACATGCACTATGAAAGAAAGCATACAAATAATGCAAGACAGTATGCAAGTAAAACCATGCCATAAAAATGAGAGAATCCCATACTTCTCTGAAGGATTCCTTAGCTTTCTCAAGCCCTCCGGAAACCATTATTTACCATTATTTACCCCCTTCCGATTATGTTCTCAAATCTTCCTT
This sequence comes from Wollemia nobilis, assembly GCA_028583015.1. Classification (NCBI taxonomy): domain Eukaryota; kingdom Viridiplantae; phylum Streptophyta; class Pinopsida; order Araucariales; family Araucariaceae; genus Wollemia; species Wollemia nobilis. The sequence goes on from JAQPPZ010000753.1 coordinate 2,624,799, forward strand.
CTCCAACAAAAGAAAATATAAAAATATATTCAATGCATTTGAAACTTTACTAATTCCCATAATTAGTTATATATATATATTTTCTCTACTTCCCAAGAATTTAATAAACTTATTATTAAATATTGAAACAAAGTCTCAATCATAATATATATTTTGCTTTAAGATAAAATATACCATTTATTAAATAACATTGGCCACTCATAAAGCATAATAAGGTCATATCAAATCCCACTTCCACATCTAGGTTATTAAATCTAAATTAAAATTATTTCTTTTTGACTTCGTTTTAACATAAATAAGCATCATCTTATTTAAAACAAGCCTATACGTAATATACCCATGTTTCAAAAAAATCAATGATTATTATATTAACAAATAAAATAACCCAACAAAGGTTTTAACAGATCAATACTAATTCCCTTCCCAAGCTTTAATAATCATTAAACAATAGCTAAAATACGACTGCAATGTTCTTACGCAAGAAAACAAAGAGCTTTGCCAATATTAATCATGCATCGCGGATACAACAAAAAGTCTAGGTTTAACTATTTCAAATCAACAGAACAAAGCCTGTGACACTATAACAAAATTTCCTTGGGTAAAACTGTTGCAAACGGCTAGCGCAGTCATCCAAGCTCTTCAGCCATCTCAGGAAAAAGCATAGCAGTACTCAATACTCTAGAAAACTCTATAGGCACTCCCACTCTCCTTGTCTAAATTTGAACACTAAAAATACCCACGACATTGCTTCCAACTTAACACTCTTAAGAGAAAACAACAATTATCTAGACGAACTAGCGCGACAGTAATAAAAAAAGTTTTAAGACTCTCATTCCCTTCCTGGCAAAGATCTATATTCTCACACTGCAGAACAACGTGAACGCAAACCTGGAAACTAATAACTAGGAATTCCTTAGCTAACTGTTCTTTTTGTTCAGAATTTATACCACAGTACAATATATACTACAGTAGGAACTAGAAGGTATTTTGGTTGTGCTTTACCAAGAACCGGCTGCTGTTTTCCAAAACGTTTAAGGCTCTCCCTATAAACTTAACCCTCACAATGCATTTCAAGGTTTTTGGCTTGGAAAACACTACCAAAAAGGATTTATGCTGGAAATGTTTTCATATCAATAAAAACAAAAGCAACATCTCACAAGAAACCGTGAAGTAAGCAACAAGGTATTTAACAAAAAAATATATGGTTTATCAATTAAGCAGACAACCGAAGGTGAATTACCTTCTAGCAACACTCTCTTGAGATTTCTTCTTTCCCTTTCTCTGTCTAGATTTCTCCTTTTGTTTCCTTCAATCCGCTCCAGCTAGCCTATTGTTATTTTTCTCTCCTTTTTCTAAATGCCTTTTCTTATCAAAAAACAGAAGGAGCATGCCTTCCTTTTGCATGCTATTCCATTATGCAAGAGCGTAACGTTCAAAACTACATTACAAGATGGTTACCAACGTTGTCCACTAACACAACGTTAACCAAATTCCCAACGTATCAATGTTGTTAATGTAATTTTATTAATTGAGGTTTTTTCTAAGTCCAACTTATTAAAATCTTATATTAATTATTTATTAATTTATTAATATTCAAAGGTCCAGCATTAAAACATCATCTCATTAATTCCAATGCCATGGTTATTTAAAATTAAATCAATTACTTACCTCCTATAATTGATTAATTTAATATCGAATTTAATATTAACCATTACATCGATATTATTTTTAAGCATTAAATATTAATACTTAATAAAATCATTAGCCAATCTGTTTCTACCTTCTTCAGATACTCGGACTAGCGTTGTCTCGCACTCTTTCTTAGGTCGATAACTCAGTTTCGACGACATAAAAGTTCTCCAAATGGATCTCACCCTCCTCAACATCGGCTCATCACAACATACTTCACCAACTCCGACGGACCAGGTGACTTCAATCGGAAACGCCCCACATCATCCAGTTTGGACAGAAGCAGGGTCACTAGACAGCGCACCAACAGTTTGTCAGGGTTCCGAACTAGCAATGGGCAGAGAGTGAGACATATCATGGACTTCTTCAGCTCCAATACTTCGGCCTCGAATGTTAGGAGAGATTAGTTTCTGGAGGGTTCTTGGAGCTTGCCCCCCTTGGGTTGCTCCCTCCCCCCTCCTTCTCTCTCTCCGTTCTTCTTGGCGTGCACTCCTCTCTATTGTATTGCAACCCTCCCCTCCTCTGCTCTCCCTTTTCTTTTCTTCTCCCTTTCTCTTTGGCTTGTTTGTCAGGTTTCATCTTGTACTTATCTTAGTTCTTTTCTTTGTTGGGATTTTTAGCCTGCTAGCTGGCAGCCATTATTGTCCTTCGTACAGTCCCTTGGGTCTTATTTTGGCCCACCACAAACATTAATAATATTTCATTTCATTTCATTTCTATGTTTCCTAAAAGTAAAACATATGTTTCATTCAGGCAAATATGGGAATTGCTTCCTTATTTCCTCGACATCTTCCTAAGTTGCACAATTTTCAGAATAATGGTTCCATTGGACTTTGCATTGATCTAGGGTTCGTTTTATCAAGACCTTAGAACGAAACCTTAGAATTTTTATTAGTCTCAGCTTAATGGTTGAGGGATCTGCCATATGCAATTTTGAAACATTCCAAACATGAGAAGGATCAACAACATACTTCTTAAGCAGAGATATGTGGAAAATATCGTGGATCTTTGACAGGTTGGGCGGCAAGGTGAGTCTACAGGCTATTGGACTTATCCTATCAATGATCTAAAATGGCCCAACAAAACAAGGATCCAAGTTATTTGACTTGATGACACTTTTCATGGGTCTCACCCTCAAGAAAACTCTCTCTCCCACAAAGAATTCTCTTGGTGATATTTTTAGATCAGCATAGCTCTTCTGGTGATCGATTGCTTCTTTGAGCCTCTGCCAAATCACTCTGAGTTGCTCCTCCATCTCTCTAACAAGTAACAACGTCTGATCCAATCACTACCCGATCTTTCGGATTGTCCCATGATAGAGGTGTTCTGCAATTTTTGCCATACAAAAACGGAGCCATTCTCAAGGATGCATGGTATCTGTTATTATATGCAAATTCAACTAGAAAAAAAAAAGTCTTCCCACTTAGACTTTTGGTCCATGCAATACATGCAAAGCATGTCTTCAAGAACTTGGTTAACCCTCTTCGTTTGCCCATTTGTTTCTGAATGGTACGCATAATTGATATTTAATTTAGTGCTCAATGCACGTTGAAGAGCTTGCCAGAATTTCGACGTAAACCTGGAATCTCTGTCTGATATGATCTCTTCAGGAAATCCATGTAACCTAAATATTTCCTTGGAAAACCTATTTGCCACAACCGGTGCGTCGTCCTTGATGTTCCCTGGTATAAAATGTGCAACCGTAGTGAACTTGTCGACTACCACAAGTATCACATCATGATGATGCCTAGTCTTAGGTAAACCCACAATAAAATTCATAGATATAACCTGCCACTTCTGAGTAGGTATATCATGTGGGTATAATTTTCCTGTTGGATGCTGATGTTATGCCTTAACCTTCTGGCATTCTAAACATCTAGCAATGAAACTAGTGATATCTTGTTTCATTCTAGACCAATAAAAGTCTTTTTCATGTTTTCTCTCATCTTTGCACCTCCCGGATGAGCAGAATATGGAGATCTATGTGCCTCTTGCATAATTATTCTCCTTAAATCACCAATTTTGGGATTACAACCCTATCCTTGAAACATAAAAGTCCATCTTTTATGTTAAAATCCTTATTTTCCTCAGGATTATTCTCAATTTTAGCCCGGATTTCAATGCAAGACTGATCTCGTAACTGCATTTCCCTGACTTTGTCCATCAAGTCTCCATGACTCCGGGTCAATGCTGCTATATGCCTTCTCCTACTGAAGGCGTCATCAACTTTGTTTTCCTTTCCTTTGATATAGTCTTTACCAAATTCATATTCAGCTAGGAATTCTATCCACCTTCTTTGCCTTGCATTCATTAGAGGTTGGGTAAAGATATACCTTAAGCTTTGGTGATCTGTTCTTAGCTCGAGTGGTTTTCCCAACAAATAGTCTCCAGACCTTAAGAGCATGCACAACTACCGCTAACTCTAGTCATGTGTAGCATAATTTAACTCATGCTTCTTGAGTTTCCTAGACTCATATGCTACTGTAGCTTCATTTTGGGATAACACCCCTCCCAAACCTTCTAATGAAGCATCTGTACATACTATAAAATTCCCATAAGGATCCGGTATCCTGAGAATTGGTGTTGTAGTTAGTTTATTCTTTAGAGTCTCAAAGGCGGCTTCACAGTTATCCGTCTATTTGAACTCTTTTCCTTTTCTCTGAAGGTTGGTAATAGAGAAGGCAATTTTGAATAGTCCTCCACAAAACATTTATAATAACCAGTGATTCCCATGAAGCTTCTAACTTCAGATACATTAGCGGGAGCAGGCTAACTCAAAATGGTTTCAATTTTCTTAGGATCTACAACAATCCCCCCCGCAGATATAATATGCCTCAAATACTGAACTTGTGAGGCATAGAACTCACATTTAGATATCTTTCCATAAAGTTGGTTCTTCCTCAACACCTTTAACACTAACCTTAAATGTTGGTCGTGTTCCTCTTTGGTGCGGGAATATATTAAGATATCATCTAAAATATCAAAACAATCGATCCAGATATTTCCTGAACACACCGTTCATCAGATTCATAAAAGCCGCTGACGCATTTGTCAACCCAAATGGCAACATTGTGAACTCATAGTGCCCATATCTAGTTTTAAAAGCTGTTTTGTGAGTATTCTCCTCACGAATCCTCAGCTGATGATATCCAGATCTTAAGTCAATCTTTGAAAATATAGTGGCATCCTTTAGTTGATCAAAGAGATCATCAATTCTAGGCAAAGGATACCTATTCTTGATGGTTACTTTATTTAGCATTCTATAGTCAATGCATAATCTTAAGGAACCATCATTTTTCTTAACAAATAGCACTGGAGCACCCTAGGGTGACACACTAGGTTTAATTAAACCCTTATCCAACAAATCTTGGAGTTGCACTTTTAACTCTTATAACTCGATAGGATTCATCCTATAAGGAGTTCTAGCAATAGGTTCAGCTCTAGGCATTAAGTCAATGGTGAGGTCAAATTCACGTCGAGGTGGAAGGCCTGGGAGATCTTCTGGAAATACATCCCTAAATTCATGCAGAATTGGATGTTTCTTAAACATTTCCACATCTCCATTATTGCTCTTCTTACCATTTATCTTAACTACATACAACATCTCTTGATTGTTTTTTCAAGTTACATAGATGACAACAATTGTGGTTGAAAAGACCCTTGTTCACTTTGAATCCTTATCCTCCTCTTATCCTTATCAGTATAGTCCATCCATATTTCTTGGAAGTTGATTAGGGCTCCATGAGCCTTTAACCAATCCATTCCTAGGATAATATCAAAGGCATGTAGCGGTGCTACATATAAGTGTCAAATAGTAGATCCATTGGGTAAGGTGATCTCGGTTGTAGGCAAGCATTGATCCACTGAGTAAGTCTGTCCAGACCCATACTCAACTTTCCACCCTTGTGCCAAAAATCTAGGTCTTTCTGGCATATCCCTAATAATACTAGTGGAAATAAAACTATTTGTAGCTCCACTATCAATTAAAACTTTAACATTCTTATTGAATAACTTACCATTTAGTAACATGGGAGTTGCTTGTCCATCTAGGTTCTAACTTCCTGTGGCTGCATAGATTCGGTGAGGTTGCTCCTCGGCTCTTGTTACTCGACTTTACTTTTCTTATTTTGCTCCTTATCCCATTTCATAAACCCAACACTCTTTCTCTTCCTGAGTTCCTGTTGCTCTTCTTCTATCAACCCTCCATAGTTGAAGAAGGTCTTCTTGGTTTGTAGATTGGTCTCTTCCTGTCAAGCCAAATCATATGCTTTTTGAAGGGTTTTGGGTTTGAGCAAGTTAATCACTGTTTGAATCTTAGGATCCACCCCTAAAATGAATTTATGCACCTTCAATTGTTCATTGATCTCATACTCAGGAACATATTTTAAGAGTTTAACGAATCTTTAATAATATACCTCCACAGACAATGCACCTTGTTGGAGCGGAGAGAACTCTTCAAACTTTTCTACAAAAAATTGATTCGATAAGAATCTCTTCTTAAATGCCTTTACAAAACTATCCCATTTAAGATTCACTACTTGGATTCCTCTGCCAGCCTTGAATGTGTTCCACCATTCCAAGGCTGCATCTTGAAGATGAAGGGTTGCCCAAACTGTTCGGATTTCAGGTGAATAATTCTTCATGGAAACATTAGTTTTCAACTCATTCAGCCAAGATTCTGCCAAATCACCTCCTTCTCTACCATTAAACTTAGGTACCTTGATATTCTTAAGGTCCTTGGCAAGCTCAGCCTCAATCTGAGCTTTGCCCTCGTGGATTCCTCTAGTAGGATCCTTTTCCTGTCTTTCTTCTGAATTTCTATTATTGGATTCTTGGTTTACAAGTGTTTCCAACATTTTTCGCTGTTGCTCCATTTGTTCTTGTAGCAACTTAACTATGAATGTAAGGTTTTCCACTTCCTTGTTGGAATCCCTAGAACTTCTAGTTTGTTTTTCTCTTTGGGGTCTAGCTGCAGCTCCTTCCTGCATAGCCGGCCTCGGGTTCTTAGAAGATCCTTTCCTCAAAACATGTGCCATTCTTTCTGGCCACAAAAGGAGCTGGATTAGGTTTGATCCCTTAAGAAGCTGTACCTTCTAGGATTTTTACTTCTTGGTTTGACCGCTCAAGATGGCGTGCAATAACCCCCTCGTCCCAAATCAACTTAAGGTCCCTAAAAGCATTAGTCTTCTTTAAAGTAGCACATCAAGTCAAGGCTCAACCCAGGTTCTCTCCATGTGAATATGATTGACTCTTCTAAAATTTGGGCTACCATATTGCTATTTTATAGTAGGTGAAGAAAAGTTACTTTTTTTTGAAGGAATTTTTCTTACCTACATTTAGGGGGTGAATTTGTGTGGATAAATATCTTTTGAAGATCTGAGCTAGTACAATTGTTGTGAGTTTGGTGATAGTTGGAATGAGTAGCAGCAGTCTTCTCAGGAGTTCTATTAACTTTAGAAGGTCCACCATATTTTAAATTTTTTTTAGTATAATCCCTTGGTTGTCAGTGATTCAAGTCATGTGATGAGTTTGTGTCAAATGGTCAATGGCGCTGCTTGTTGTTAGGAGTTATTGCAAGTTGTAACTCCCTTTACCTCATTTTGATTGACAAGACTCATGATTTGTCATAAGCTTGATCAAAGGGTTGAAACCCATAAAGGTACACCATTGAACTAATAACAAAAAGTTAAGTTGAAACTTTTCCTTGCCAAGAGGTGTGCTTGCTTGGCTATGACCTTAAAAACCACTTTTCCTTTATAAAGATTTAGGGTGGAGTATGGTATGGGCATGTCTGATTCTGTCAGCAATATATCCTACAATAGGCAGTCTTGATGAATATGGACTTCTTAATTTCTGTTTCAAAGTTGCAACTTAAAAGGAAAATTTGAAATATTGAAATTTTGACCAATTATATCATTTGCAATTTTCTATAGCCAAATGTAAAGAGGAAGAGGCAAGAAAAGTAAAATCTCTTTTCTATTAATAATATATGGGCTTTAATTTTCTAATCATAGATCACCATACATAATATATTCCAAAGGTGCAGGACACTCGTAGTTCTTCACACCAACATTGTATGTAACAAAATAAAGACACTCAACATATTCATGCCCTTTTCACTGTTAAAAATATATAAATATGATTTGGTAGTCCACACATTAAGAATGTGCTAAATACTAGAAATTCCCTTTGCTGTAGCAAGCAAAGTGGCTTTGCTTCCTAGGATGTTCTAATCTCCTGCTCACTTTACACCTTTTCTTCATTTTTTAGATTCATGATAATTCTTCAAATCAATGTCCATAGTGAAAATCAATTCTTTTTTGTAAGACATTGTTGAAGTTATCTTCTATAGTTCCTCAGATAAAATTGATTCTAGAATTTATGACGTTTTGATGTTACATTTTTTTATGTCATAGCCTTCTAGAGTTGGTATTTTACTGGCCATATTTAAACTTTATATGAGGGTAACTTCTTGGTGTTGGGCTATGTTTGGAAACATTATTTGTTTCTAAGAACATGATGCAAGAGACATGACTATGTCCTGGGTATATTCAGCACTATTGATCAATTTTTTCCTTGATTCAATATTGAATTAGATCCATATTTGAGCGTCATCAACTTAGGTCAACTCAGTGGAATTCACATGCGGTAAGTTTATTTCTTATTCTTTGTGTTACCTTTATAGTTGTGATCAATGTGTCTTACGGTTTTTTCATATAAATGTCCTAAACAAATAATATAGTAGTTGTATACTTCTTTCTTGACCTATAATGATTAATCTAGCATGAGAGAATGTGTTTAAATTAGTATAATCAAGATTCTACGACATTTTTGTGATTCATTATCATTGAAGAAAAATACCATTATCTTACAGATGTTTATCTTTACTGATATTTTCATGTAATGTTTTGCCTCTTTACCATGAGCATAAAATGTTAAAAAGTGAAGATCCTGTCATTTCCAACTTAACGAGTAGAAGTTACTCCTTTAAAAAAGATACATGTTTGTTTTACAAGTAATCTCAATGAGGGAAGTATTTGACATAATTAATGGAATACTTGTCACATCCTAGAAACTAATTTATTGAACATTAACAAAAATAAGGACCAAAAAGAAACAACAATCAAACTCAAGTTAGTTATTCATGGAAACCATAATTACTAAATTAAAAAAATTCAAAAGTTATTTGCAGGGAAAAATGAGCAACTAACAACAAATCTTGCAAAACAGTTAGTAGGTATTGTGAGAGCTAGAGCCTATGTTGTAGAAAGAATTGAAAAAGGTTACTGGGAAACTTTGGAGGTATGACTTTTAGAACTGGGGATGGTTAGTGAAATAACAAAAACCATTGGTGAAACTTCCTTAAGGAATAGCAAAGGAAAAATTGATAGAAAATTATATTCAAAATGGCAGTGAGTGGTATTGGAAATGTTTGTTGAAGAGCGAAAATCAGACGAATTTCTATGTAATTGTTAAAAGAACTATACAAATCAGTTCAGAGTTATATACTTAATACAATATAAATTAGATGATGAAACATTGAATATTAAAAACTATTGATTCAAATGTCATTCTTCATTGATATGATGAGTAAAAAATCTTAAGATCATCTTAAGACTGCCTAGATGTGATAAGAACCAAATGTCTAATGAAATAACACAATGCTAGGGATGCTTCTCTTCTCCTCACCCTAAGCATCAAAATGCTATCTTTTTTCTTTTTAATTGGTTATATGGGATTGAAACGGGCCCTACGTGTATTACATCACGACCACATAGTGGTATTACAACAACTTGGCTATTATGCATGTTTCACTTGGAAAGATTCGAACCTGGGTCTCCTCCTTGAAAGTTTAGGAATTTAATCAATTGAGCTAATGACATTGGATATCAAAATGCTATCATATTGTCACTAGAGGCTACCCAATTTAAATTTTAATTCATGCTGCTTGTTTATTTTTCTTTCTCTGAATGATGTGTGATTTTGTTTTGGATTTGTCTCTTATTACTGCCAGAGGTTACCTATCTCCCTACCAATATTATCTCCATCACAAATGGACCAATATGTCCGGAAACAAAGCTCTTCTATCATGGGATTAGACCTGCTATTAACATTGGATTATCTATCAGTTGCGTTGGGTTTTCCACTTGAAAGCTATGAAACAAGTGTACGGTAGCTTAAAACTTGAATTGGCACAATACTGTGAAGTGGTTGCCTTTGCTCAATTTGGGTCAAGTGGCTTGCCACTAAGTTGAAAGCTATGAAACAAGTGTACGGTAGCTTAAAACTTGAATTGGCACAATACTGTGAAGTGGTTGCCTTTGCTCAATTTGGGTCAAGCCCTTGATGCTGTGATTGAGGCACTATAAAATAGAGGTACTAGTGTAATGATCTGCCTTGTTTGAAATTTGTAGTTCTTGCAAGTGTTTTTGGTTTTTTGATATATTCTGATTTTTTTGTAGTTTTTTTTCAAAATATGGAAAGAAAATTGCAAGTACAGAAAACTAAACAAACGGCCAACTTGAACAAATCATAACTTTCACAATACTAATCGAAATCACTTGAAATTCGGAAACTAGATAGTATTTATATTCATCTTCAAACCCTTTTAAGGAAATAATGAAAGAACAAAGTACCAGGCTACAATAAATTTCTGAAATCAGAACTCTGGGCTGCTGGTACAGGTGGTACAGGTGGTACAGATGGTACAATGCCTCACGTTTTTGTTTGCAACTTCCAATGTAAGGGTTTCTCCACCAAATGGATCTCATAGAGGGGTCACTCAGACCTGGGCGCCCTTATAAAATGCAAGAGTGGCACCAAAAAGCAAGAGAAATAAATACCAAAGCTCACGCTAGCATGGAGTATGTACGGCAGTCCTGGGAGAGAGGTACGGCCTCAGTAAATGCTTGTCAACTCTTCAAATCCTACCAACAATGGCTCCGTTCTGATCTTCAAACCCCCAAAACTGCATAACGTCCCACTATCACTCAAACCCTTGTGTCAATATGTATTGAAACCGCTGCAATAATGTGCTGGAATAGTTCGAACTTCACAAAATCAGGCACAACAACTATAACTCTCATAAAATACCACCAACTGTAGTCCCAATCCCTTCGAAACCTCTGAAATCTATCACCAATGCAATATCAACGCATCCTCTAAAGCAAGAATGCCCAAAACCATTCTGAGAGTATCTCTCAACTCCGAAAATGGTGTTCTTGAGGGTGGTTTTCGTCACCAACAAGCTTCAGAAACCCTGCAAGTGTTATTTGCAAGTGCTCTCCAGATTTCTCCCCAAAAACATATGCCAAAAAGATCCTCAAGAATGACCCCCAAACCTCTATTTATTCTTTCCTCCAAGCCAACGTTGAGTTTCTAGATGCTTCTATAGAGGAAATAAACATTAAATTCTCACCTTTTACTTTTAATCTTTAAATTTGCATCCTCCAAGGGATCGACCACCCTTTCTAGGCCCGTTAAACATTACTTTATGAAATTATCTTTCCATCAAGTGGTTATAAGACCACTTTATGCATATAATATTAAATTATAACATTAACTATGTAATATTAATTTAATATCACATAATTAAACTGTTCATATTAAAATTTTGGCCTTCCACCTGTCATCCCGACAAACTGAACATAGAAACGGATACCCTTTTTTCCGTAGATCAACATCCCACTGTCCGCTTCCATGAAACCCCATCTTCACCGACTTACTAAAAATAGTAAGTCCCTTCCAAAACTGTCCAGAATGGCCTGGAAAGGAAACTCGAAACATCTGCACATACTGGAACATCATACTGACATCAACTGGGCTCCCAACCCACTGATTCCTGCCTACGGGAACCCTGGAGTAGGCAAGTTCACACTCTCCCTCGATACTGACTAGGATGGGGCCATTACAGTCCTCCCTCCCCAAGATTGCTTGTCCTCAAGCAATCGGAGTGTTGGATGCTGTAGAATCTGCTCGTCCTCCCAAGTAGCATCCTCAACCGGCAAATCCTTCCACTTAATCAAATACTCCCTAATCGTTCGTCTCCTGAGAGTACGCTCCCTGCTGTCAATTATAGCCTCTGGTATTAGAATCAGCTTACCCTCATCATCCAATGGTGGTAGTACTGTAGAAGGAGTAACATTATGTCCTAATGCCTTTTTAAGGCGTGACACATGGAACACATTGTGAACCCTGCTATCTGCCGGTAAGTCAAGCTCATAAGCCACTGCTCCCACTCTCCGAGTGATCCTGAATGGTCCATAAAATCTCGGCTTGAGCTTTTCAGCTCCACTTTTCTTGAGTGAAGACTGCCTGTAGGGCTGCAGTCTTAAGTAAACTAAGTCTCCCACCTCAAAACTGCGCTCTGTACGCTGCTGATCTGCATATAATTTCTGCTGATTTTGTGCCTGCTGGATGTTTTCCTTCAATGCCCTCAGTATATCCTGACTATCCTGCAACATCTCCTTTGCCTTAGGCACCCTGCAATCCTGAACCAACAAATCAACAAACCCGGAAGACTCATATCCGTAAAGAGCCATGAACGGTGACATCTTGATGGACATATGATAAGTGGTATTATAGCAATACTCACTTAGGTGCAACCAGCGGATCCAGGCTCTCTGCTGTCCTGCCACATAATTTCTGAGATAACCCTCCACCCATTTGTTCACTATCTCCGTCTGTCCATCCGTCTGTGGGTGGTAGCTGGTACTGGGAGTGAGCTCGGTCCCACTCAATCGAAATAGCTCCTGCCAAAAATGGCTCATGAATCTGCTATCTCTGTCACTGACTATGTTCCGTGGCAGCCCATGCAATCTGAAAACCTCACGGAAAAACAAATCAGCAACCTGTACAGCTGAGTAAGTAGCTGAGATGGCAAAGAAATGTGCGTATTTTGTCAATCTGTCAACCACCACATAGATGCAATCTTTCCCTTGCACCTTCGGCAACCCTGTGATGAAATCCATAGATATACTCTCCCATTTGCTCTCTGGTATAGGCAGGGGCTGCAATAAGCCAACTGGAAGTGTATGTTCATCTTTGTTCTGCTGGCAGGTAGTACACTCCCTAACATGTTTAAGGACTTCATCCTTAAGCCCTTTCCAAGTGAATCTCTCTCTCACCTGCTTGTAGGTCTTATAGAACCCTGGGTGACCAGCCAATGGTGAGTCATGTAAAGCTCTCAGTACAGTATGCTTAAACTGAGAGTTGGGTACCAGAAATATCCTGTCCTTGTAGACGATCATCCCATTAACTATTGTATACCTGTCATCTCTCCTGGTACCATCAATAATACTGGAGGCCCAATCATCTTTTGCATACTCAGCTAGAATGTGCTCCTTCCAATCATCTGAAACAACTCCTACTGCACACAAATGGGGTCTCCTGGATAAAGCATCGGCAACAATATTCTTTTTGCCCTTAACATATACAATATCAAAATCGTAAGCCTGTAATTTGCTCACCCATTTCTGTTGCCGCTCATTTAGGTCCTTCTGATTCATGAAGTACCTCAAACTGTTGTGGTCGGTCTTAACAATGAATCTGCCTCCCACAAGATACTGTCTGAATTTGGCCAATGCATGCATTATGGCCAACATCTCCTTATCGTACACAGAATAAGATCTCTCTGCATCTCTTAACTTTCTGCTCTCAAATGCGATAGGATGCTTATCCTGCATCAAGACTGCTCCGATGCCCTCCCCTGAGGCATCACACTCTAGCTCAAACGGTCTAGTAAAATCGGGAATAGCAAGAACTGGACAAGTACACATCACCTGTTTGAATCTGTCAAAACATCCCTGTGCTGCATCTGTCCAACTGAAGGCTCCCTTTTTCGTCAAGTCAGTCAGTGGTGCTGCTATCTGCGAAAAACCCTTGACGAACCTCCTGTAGAACCCACAAAGACCAAAGAAACCTTTCAATTGTGTAAGATTGGTAGGAGGTGGCCAATCCATGATTGCTTTAACCTTCTCTGGATCCATTTTAACTCCCTCTGCACTGATGATATGACCCAGATAGAGAAGCTCCGTCAATCCAAAATCACACTTGGATTCCTTGGCGTACAGTGACTCCTGCTCAAGGATACCAAGAACCACATCCAAATGCCGCAGATGGTCCTCCCATGTCCTGCTATAAACCAAGATGTCATCAAAGAATATTAACACAAATTTCCTGAGCTGCCCTCTGAACACCTGGTTCATGCATGACTGAAAAGTAGTTGGAGCGTTAGTCAAGCCAAAAGGCATCACTAGAAACTCGAAATGCCCATAGTGACATCTGAATGCTGTTTTTTCTATGTCACTCTCCCTCATGCGAATCTGGTGATAGCCTGACCTCAGGTCTATCTTGGAAAAATACCGTGCCCCATGCAATTCATCAATCAACTCGTCGATCCTGGGTATGGGGTATTTGTTTTTAATTGTCTTTTTATTTAGAGCCCGGTAATCCACACACATCCGCATTGTCCCATCTTTCTTTTTCACTAGGACCACTGAAGATGCAAAGGGACTTTTGCTAGGCCTGATGTGTCCCATCTCCAAAAGCTCCTTAATTGTTTTTTCAATTTCATCCTTGAACCTCTTAGGATGACGGTAGGGAGTGGTGATAACTGGTTTGGCTCCCTCCTCCAACTCTATCACATGCTCAAATCCCCTCTCAGGAGGTCTCCCAGGAGGTATGCTATCAAATACCTTGCTGTGTTTACTCATCAGTACCTGTATATCTGGATGATAAGTCTTCTCCTGAGGCTCAACTGCTGTAGGCATAATGAGGCATTCTGCTGCCCAGTCAACTTGATCATGTCGAAATAACCTCTCCATCCTTTTAAGTGACACCACTCTAGGCCCACCATCAGATATACCTCGGAGTACTATTTTTTTGCCCCCTTTTTCGAACTTCATCTCCATACTGTTCAAGTTCATAGTAAACTCACCCAATGTGCTCATCCAGTGTATGCCAAGTATTGCATCGGTGCCCCCAATATTAACAACATAAAAATCATCCACCAAATCATACTCTCCCAACCTCATACATAACTTAGGTATTCTGCGAGTGCAAGAAAGTGTGTTACCATCTGCTACCATTACCTTAAAACCCTCAAACTCTTCTGTCTGCAATCCCCTCTTTGCAACAAGTCTCTCATCCACAAAATTATGTGTGGCACCCGTATCAATCAATGTGACAATACGCTGCCCATTCAACACTCCACGCACCTTGAATGATCCTGCTTTCTGAAAACTACATAGTTGGGCCAATGTTTCACTCTTTTCCTGGGATTTCTCACCTTCTTCTTCGCTGTCCGGACTGCTGCTACTAGAATCACTCTGCTGATCTGAACTCTCGGAACCTGATTCTTCAGCTGTAAGATACTCTAATTGCTTGGCCCTTGCCTTTTCTGAACATTTATGCGAAGGTGTCCAAGGTTCCTTGCATTTAAAACATAAATTCTTCTTCCTGAGCTCATTAGTACTATCACTGATCTCTCTTTTTGAGCTATCCCTTTGCTGTTCTGAACCTTTGTGAAAATGTTTTTTGTCCTTGAACTTTTTATAATCACCCTTGGAATGAAACTTACTCTTCGAAGTGGAAGACTCCATGTCTTTAGCCTTCCGTATGGCCTCTTGTAGGTTTGGTGGGTTAAGGGCTTTAATCCATCCCCTCAAAGGATCAGCTAAGCCATCCATGAAAAGTACTATCAACCTCCTTTCTGAAATATCAGTCACTAGCACTGAAAGCCTCTGGAAATCTGCAATGTAACTATCCACTGAACCCCACTGCTTAAGCTGTGCTAACTCCTTAAAATGGAGTTCCGGATCCTTCATATCAAACCTGTCAATGAGCCTCTCAGTAAACTCTGTATATGACGTGATTTGACCATGGCCCATAGTGTGCATCCCGTGATACCACCATTCGTGTGCTAATCCATCTAGGTGTAAAGCTGAGAATTTGATAGCTTCCACCTCCGGCATTGGGTTAAGTTGGAAATAAGTATCCAACTTCTGGACCCATGCTCTCGCTGTACTCTTACCCGAGCCATCATAGTACGGAATGGAAAGTTTGCCAACTCTCCTCTGAAGCTCATGGTTATGTTGTCTTTGTCTCTGAGGTCTATTCTGTGCCCTCCAGTGAGCATAATCTCTAAAAGACCACTCTGTCCTGAACTCAATACTAGCATGCTCCCAGTCATGTAAAATCTGCTCCTGGAAATCCTGTTGAGATACCTCTGCCTCAGGCTGTGCCTCAACTCTGGGTGGTGGAAATGTGGGAATAAGGGGTCTACTACGCGCTGCCCTAGCTCTATAGTTTTGGTCTCCACCTTGGTTTACTGAACCATCACCATTCCCATTGTTCCGATGGTTGTGCCCATTTTGTCCATTATTATTTTGGTTGTTTCCATCGTTCATCATCTGCATCTGTTGTGTCATTAGAGCTAGAAGTTGAGCCATGTTCTGCTGGATATCACGCTGTCCCCTCTGTAATATGTTCATCATTTCTCTGTCGGTAGGCTCTCTTTCTCCTCTATTTTCCCTGTTATCTCTGTTATCACCCATATCCTCTTCCTCTTCGGATTCAGAGAGAACTGAATGGTGTTTTCTCCGCCTGTATGTAATATACTGCCTATCTTCTGGAGTCATAAACCACAGGATGGCAGGAAGAGCTGCGCTCTGATACCACTGTAATGATCTGCCTTGTTTGAAATTTGTAGTTCTTGCAAGTGTTTTTGGTTTTTTGATATATTCTGATTTTTTTTGTAGTTTTTTTCAAAATATGGAAAGAAAATTGCAAGTACAGAAAACTAAACAAACGGCCAACTTGAACAAATCATAACTTTCACAATACTAATCGAAATCACTTGAAATTCGGAAACTAGATAGTATTTATATTCATCTTCAAACCCTTTTAAGGAAATAATGAAAGAACAAAGTACCAGGCTACAATAAATTTCTGAAATCAGAACTCTGGGCTGCTGGTACAGGTGGTACAGATGGTACAATGCCTCACGTTTTTGTTTGCAACTTCCAATGTAAGGGTTTCTCCACCAAATGGATCTCATAGAGGGGTCACTCAGACCTGGGCGCCCTTATAAAATGCAAGAGTGGCACCAAAAAGCAAGAGAAATAAATACCAAAGCTCACGCTAGCATGGAGTATGTACGGCAGTCCTGGGAGAGAGGTACGGCCTCAGTAAATGCTTGTCAACTCTTCAAATCCTACCAACAATGGCTCCGTTCTGATCTTCAAACCCCCGAAACTGCATAACGTCCCACTATCACTCAAACCCTTGTGTCAATATGTATTGAAACCGCTGCAATAATGTGCTGGAATAGTTCGAACTTCACAAAATCAGGCACAACAACTATAACTCTCATAAAATACCACCAACTGTAGTCCCAATCCCTTCGAAACCTCTGAAATCTATCACCAATGCAATATCAACGCATCCTCTAAAGCAAGAATGCCCAAAACCATTTTGAGAGTATCTCTCAACTCCGAAAATGGTGTTCTTGAGGGTGGTTTTCGTCACCAACAAGCTTCAGAAACCCTGCAAGTGTTATTTGCAAGTGCTCTCCAGATTTCTCCCCAAAAACATATGCCAAAAAGATCCTCAAGAATGACCCCCAAACCTCTATTTATTCTTTCCTCCAAGCCAACGTTGAGTTTCTAGATGCTTCTATAGAGGAAATAAACATTAAATTCTCACCTTTTACTTTTAATCTTTAAATTTGCATCCTCCAAGGGATCGACCACCCTTTCTAGGCCCGTTAAACATTACTTTATGAAATTATCTTTCCATCAAGTGGTTATAAGACCACTTTATGCATATAATATTAAATTATAACATTAACTATGTAATATTAATTTAATATCACATAATTAAACTGTTCATATTAAAATTTTGGCCTTCCACCTGTCATCCCGGCAAACTGAACATAGAAACGGATACCCTTTTTGCCGTAGATCAACATCCCACTGTCCGCTTCCATGAAACCCCATCTTCACCGACTTACTAAAAATAGTAAGTCCCTTCCAAAACTGTCCAGAATGGCCTGGAAAGGAAACTCGAAACATCTGCACATACTGGAACATCATACTGACATCAACTGGGCTCCCAACCCACTGATTCCTGCCTACGGGAACCCTGGAGTAGGCAAGTTCACACTCTCCCTCGATACTGACTAGGATGGGGCCATTACAACTAGGCCCACAAAAGTTTTGCATTCCCAAGTAAGATGGCAAGTCAAGAAAGAAAGCATTCTCACCTCCTATGTGTAGTATGGTGTAAGGACCCTAGTGCAAAGGTTTGATCTCTCATGTTCTTTATACTAGACCTAACCTTCAACTTGAAAATGGTGAGAAGTGTGATGTTGATCATGATGTTCTTTATACTTCTATTTTTGATGCCCAAGTAGCTGTTGGACTTGGTGATGAACATGCTAGATGTGTTTCAAAAAGCATTAAGCTTTGTTCACTTCCTTAGCCTGCATTGGTGTTTGAGTTTGGTAGACGAATGCAAGGCAACATCCAAGGGAGTGCTAGGCTGAAACCCAAGGCATGTTTGAAAGGAATTGTGTCCAATGGAGCTGTGCAAGGCCCTGTCCTAGGAATGCTAGATAGAAGGCAGATTATCATTCCATATGTGAGGATGATTGTGATTGCACATATAAAGTAGATGTATTGGTGTCCTGTTCATCACATCAATTTGTCCATTGGTTTGTGGATGGAAGATTGTCAAATGTTCCAAGCAGACATGAAGCAAATGCCATAAGCGTGGCCAAAACAAGCTGATGAATATAGAATCCTTGTTTGATGCAATGTAACCTGGAATTTTGAAATGTATCCATACATGTTAAAAAAAAATTGAGCAGTCTGTGTTGTATCAATGCTCTTCTTACATGGTACCATTATTGCCATCTTCAAAAATATGTGCACAACGACAAAGATGTAATCATTAACATCTTTACGTTGTTTTGTGAGGGCAGACCTAAAAGATAATCCATGTTGATGGATTCCCAAGGTCTGGAAGGAACTGATGGTGGTGAATAAAGCCCCAATTTCTTGTTTGCTAGTTTGGTAACATTGTAGGGAAGACATGGTTTGATGTGATACTCTTTGTGTTGGCACATGTGGCCAGTGAAAATGTTGTATTGCCGCAAGGGTCTTGCTGATGTCCAAAGTGGCTTGGTACCTTGGAGTAACGTGCCCCCAAAGTAAGGCATTGGCAAGGCAAGCTAGATAGGACACAAAGCTTATCTAATTAATAAATAAGCCCATTGCTCAGGTAATTTATCATTTAAAATTGACTTATCTTGTAACAGCTGATGGTGTGTTTGAGGAAAGTCTGCATCATTGGGATATAATGTTTCCTGGTCAGTATAGTTGTGGCTGTGTTGATCCATGATTGTCAACAATGTGTAGACTGGAAAGTGGGCTTAAATGGTCAAGTGTTTGGTTCTCTTTGCCCTTGCAATGCTTGGTCACATGGTCAAATTGTCATAGATATGTCATCCATTTCATATGACATGCATTTTCTAACTTTGAGTATGCAAAAATTGCAGAGGTTTATGATTGGTATGGGTGATAGTACCCTTATGCATGATACAATGTTGTTAATGTTGAACAACTTGCACAATGCGATAGAGTTCCTTTTCATAGGTACATTAGTGTTGGATTGTGTTGCTGAAGGTTTCTAAATGATAAGAAACAGCATGTTTGTGTTGAATCAAGATGGCAACAAGCACATAGTTTGATGCATCGGTCTCAATCTTGAAAGGTTGAGTTATGTCAAGCATGGTTGGCACTGACACTAAACAAAGGCTCTTCTTCAGCTCTTTGAATGAATGTTGTTGAATTAGAGTCCATCAAAATGTAGACTTGCTATGCATGATTTGGTTGAGTTGTCAAGAAACATGTGAAAGGCCAAGAACGAATTTGCAGTAGAAGTTGACTAAGCCCAAAAAACTTTGGAGTTCAATCTGGTTTGTATAGAGTCTAGACCATTCCTAGATGATGTGTATCTCAACTTAGTCTGCATGAATGCCTCCACGATCGATGACATAGTCGAAATATCATTCTGACACCAAAGGTACACTTTTCCTTGTTGGCTTGAAGCTTGTGTTGGCATACTTTCTAGAACTTGGCACACATGATCAATGTGTTCCTCGTAGATCTTACTAAAGATGAGAATATCATCTAAATAGATGATCACAAAGGAACTTATGAATGATTTGAGCATGCCGTGCCTCATGAGGCACATGAATTTTGTAGGTGCATTGGTCAAGACAAAAGGCATGACCAACCATTCAAACAATTCCTTATTGGTCTTGAAAGCAATTTTTCAAATGCTCAAAGGATCTATTGAGTTGATGGTGTCCTTGCTTCAACTTGATCTTGCTTAAGTATAAGGATCCTTTGAGTTGGTCTAGAAGATCATCGATGTGAGATGATGTATACTTGTTCTTTTATGATATGTTGTTGAGAGCTCGATAATTGATGCATAGACAACAAGAGTCATCTCTCTTTGGGGCCAATACAATGGGGCTACCATGTGGAGAAGATCTGGGCCAAATCATCCCTTGGTTAACCATTCAAACAATTCCTTATTGGTCTTGAAAACAAATTTTCAAATGTTCAAAGGATTTACTTAGTTGATGGTGTCCTTGCTTCAAGTTGATCTTGCTTAAGTATTAGGATCCTTTGAGTTGGTCTAGAAGATCATCGATGTGAGATTATGTATACTTGTTCCTTTTCGATATGTTGTTGAGAGCTTGGTAATCGATGCATAGACAACAAGAGTCATCTTTCATTGGTGCCAATACAATGGGGCTACCATGTGGAGAAGATTTGGGCTGAATCTTCCCTTGGTTAGCCATTCAAACAATTCCTTATTGGTCTTGAAAGCAATCTTTCAAATGTTCGAAGGATTCACTCAGAGTTGGTGTCCTTCAAGTTGATCTTGCTCAAGTATTAGGATCCTTTGAGTTGGTCTAAAAGATCATCGATGTGAGACGATGGGTACTTGTTCTTTTTTGATATATTGTTGAGAGCTCGATAATCAATGCATAGACAACAAGAGCCATCTTTTTTTGGTGCCAATACAATGGAGCTACCATGTGGAGAAGAGTTGGGCCGAATCTTATCTTGGTTTATCGGCTTTTGGATTTATAATTAAATATCATCATTTTTCCAAATAGATGAACCACATAGGGCATTATTGAGGAACTGTGAACTAGGGATTAAATTAATTAGATGTTTGATAGGACAGTGAAGTGGAATGCAAATCTAGGAAAATATCACAATAAGTTAGAAGCAATGCATCCATTTACTGGGAGTACACAAAATTGATCAATTTTCGCATTGTAAGGGAAAGCTTCTTGGTGCTAGGTGACTATGGGGTGGACCACAAGGACAAACTTCTGTGCATGAGATACTAATTTCTTATATGGCTTGGCCAAAACAAGAGTTACTTCTTTCTTCTTTTGAGGAAGGCACTCTGATAGGTAATAAGTCATGCCTTTAATGTCCAATGATCATTGTTGTTGACAAGCTTGATGGGTCACTTGGCGGTCAAAGAGGTAAGGCTTATTGAGTAAGACATCGTAGATGTCTAGTGGCATCATGTCATAGGTGATAGTGTCATGCATGGGCGTTATACCATACTCAAAGGTACAATGGCATTGAACCTTAACTCCTCTTCTTATATGAAGCCCCTTGAGGGAGTAAGGTTGAGGATGTGTTGAGGTTTAGAAGTCTAGTCTGGTCAATGATGTTCTTCTAACTTTTAGTATCATTAATGACATGTAGAGGCTTGCCATTAACCCTCCAAGGAGTGTGAAACAAGTGCTCTTGTTATTTAGAGGCAAAGGTTGGGGTTTCTCCAATATTTGAGCATTGGTGCTCAGGGATGTGACATTTGCCTCATCTTTGCTCTTTTGTGTATGCATGCTAATTGTTGACGTTGGGCTAAACCAACAAATACCTTCGATGAACTCTACAGTTAGCTTCACTATGGAGCATGAGTCTTATGATGTATCATTTACCTCCCAATTTATGTTTTCCTTTGTTTTGCATAGGAGGGGGAATTTGCGACTTCTATTGCACTACAAGACCCTTGGGATGTGGTGCCATAGGGGGTTTTGAAACAGATGGCTTTTGATTTGTTGTTAGTCAAGTCTTGTGTGATGAAGGTGCATGACCTTTTTGCTTCGCTTGAGGTCTCTCCTCAAACTTAGTCACAAACCAAAAATTGGTAGAAGCTTTGTCTAAGCAGATGTGATAGGAAAGTACAATGACATACTAGAGAACATGATGCTTCATGTCATTGTTGATATACGTATGAGCGAGGAGCTCATTGTACTCATTAGTATACTATTGAACGATCTGTTCATTATCTTGGCGTAGTTGTTGGAAATGGAAATGCATGTACTCTTTGACATAGTGGTTGAGGGGTAAAATTGAGCATGCATAAGGTCATTGAACTTTGTCCAATTGATGACAGGATTTCCATCTTCTACGATCTTTGTACTAGTTGCTTTCAATTGGTAGAGAAGTATTCTTCAACTATTAGAGCAAGGTATCTATCTCTTCGGCGTTAATTTGGCCTAAGAAGATGGGAATATTAATGTTGGTCTACACTTTGAGTGAGATGTAGCTTTGACAATGTGGAGGACCTGGAGGCAATGGCTGACAATTCTCCCATGTTGATTGTGAGATCCTGAAACTGTCCTAACAATGGTCCTATTCTTCTAGAGTGTCTCAAATGAGTTTCTTGATGTTTGCACTTTTGGTCTCTTTTGAAGATGAGATTGTAGCTTTGTCGTTCTTGGAATGTGAACAATGTTTTTTAGGGTTCTCAGATACCAAACCTGGCATGATGCCTTTTTTTTTTTATGAACTTGTGTGTGCAGACATTCATTGATGAAATATACGAAAGTGCTCAGCTCAAGTACAAGTCATTGCTAATATGAAAGAGGAGTGGGCTCTGATACCAATGATTCACACTGACAAGGCCGAAGAAGGTGGCATGGAAGACAACTCCCCAACTCAGCCAATGAGACTAGATGAGTTATGCTTCAGAATTGTGCAATTGAACAGGGCAAAACCTAGTACTTCTTCATTGCAGGAAAATCTGAAAGTTTACAAATGAATTAAAAGCCTTATTTACAAATAATGCAAATGAACAACAGAATGCATTGCTGTCATATAACAAAGTTTGCAACAACCTTAAACTCTAGGCAATGATTGTATGTGCTGGGATGCAATGTGCACTGGGCACTGAGTGCTAAGTCCTCCTCTAAGAACAAGCCTATGGGAACAAGAACAAAGATCCTTAAGAAGCTAGTTATGTTGAAATCTGGTATATATAAAATCATGTGCAATACAGTTACAAGACTTGTGGGAAACTCAAACAGTTCCCCTTCCAGCTAGCACAAGGAGCAGTTTAGGAAAACTGTTGTTCAACTGTACACCTGTTTTCTTGTTTGCCATCAGCCGGCAACATGATTGAAACAAGTGAAATGTTGTAGTAGTTTCTATTAGAAGCTCAGTCTTTCAAGTATGAGAAACATTGTATTGTGTCTGAATTGGATATTTTTCCTTGGATGTAACACTTATGCATATTTTAATCCATAGATGGGTCTATGAAGTGGAACACTAGCTTCCATCTATTAAAATTTTCAAATAAGAGAACAACAAAGGGGCCTAATTGTTTTTTTAGGAGGATATGACATTTCTTGTATACAACATATTGCATGATAGTGTAAAATATACATGAAGGGCTTTTCCTTAGATGCATATTCTTCATCAACTTGTTAAGGATTTTTCCTTGTTGTATATGTATCTGTCGATGTAATGATTCTAATACATTTGTAATCCATAGATGGAACTATGAAGTGTTGCATTAACTTTCATTTATTATAGATTTTAATTAGGAGCAGCATGATATAGGGCCCTAATTGTTTTTATTTTTAAGGATATGACTTTTTTGTACATATCGTATTGCATGATAGAGTAAAATATACATTAATGATTTTCCCATGTAACTGAATTTTAAAGAAAGGAATATCTAAGTTTTTTGTGCTTTAAATGGTTTGTCTTATCCAATTAAATGACATTTCAAGGGGTTAAATTGAAGGTAAGATCTTGATTTATATTGCCATTGTGCTTGGCCTAGGATTTTAGGGCTAAATAAGTTCATGTTTAAGAAGACCTTGTATATTGTAAGAGAAGCATGTCTATATGAGTATTGAAGCATGAGGTGGTTTAGTTATAAAGCACTCAAAGTGAACGTACACAAAATTTGAAAATAATCTTAATTATTGTGTAATGAAAATCTTCAAATCACAATATGATCACTATAGTAAGGAGTAATGTATTCTATAATGCATGAGCACATAGATTGTGAGAAGTTGTACTAATAGAGAGCTAGTGGATCTGTTTCATACAATTTAGGATAGTAGAGAAAATCGGAATCGGGTAGTAAATCGGCTGGTTTAAAAATCGGCAAAAAAAACCGAAGAAAACGATTTTTTTTTTTATTTTTTTTTCATGCATATTACAATGAATTAACATTATGCAAATCAAATATTGCAATAAAAGCAACAATTCAAGTCAAGACATCATACAAGGCTCAAGCTTTAAGTACACATGAAAGTGACAAAACACATCCTGTATTGCTTATAATATGAAAAGGTACAAATTACAAAATGTGTCAAAATGCCTCAATAGGCCCACTATCTATTGTCTTCCTTTGCCCCTTGTCCTAACATAAGCCCTAGTCTCTCTTGCTTGATGTGTGCTTGTAGATGCTTGTGCCGCTTCTCGTGCTAAGGCCTCTTCTTGGTCCCTTGCTGCCATCTCCTCCGCTAGGTTCTCATAGTTTTGTAATTCTTCCATGCTGAATAGAGGCTCTTGCCGTACCTGCTGCTCTTGTGCTTCTGCATCTGTGATCCATTCAGATGATGGATCAATGTCACTTAGGTCAATGGGCTCAATATTTGTTTTTTCAAAAGTTTTTTGGTGGAGACGAAGGTTGTAGTGCACAAACACAAGATCATTTAACCTTTCTTGTGTAAGTCTCTTGCGCTTCTTGGAGTGTATGTGCTCAAACATACTCCATTTGCGCTCACAACCTGAAGAGCTACATGGTTGAGATAAGATTCTAACCGCCATGTGCTGCAAATTGGGCGTAAAATCACCAAAGTCATCCCACCATAAATCTAGAAACAACAACAAAAAAAAAATTAATATTTCACATGTAACAGCTTAAAAGTTTAAATTTTAAAACAAAATCAAAAGACAATAAATAATAATTCGATTAGGTTTACCTGGCCTCATATACTTAATAGCATTCTCGGCACGCGTTTTATCGCACAATTGTGGACTCGCGGAGAACACACGGTCAATGCAATCTTGAAGGCCAATCTTGACCTCATAATCAGCACGGAATGTAGGTTTATAAAAGAATTTGGGGTTCAAATAGTAACCCGCTGCATGAAGAGGGCTATGGAGTTGTGATGTCCATCTGTTATCAATGATAGTCCAAATGGCATCATATTTGGTGCGGTTATGTTCATAAAATGCAGCAATAGCTTCTTTTGCCCTATCCATAGCCTCATATACAAATCCCATTGGAAATTCTTCTCCATCAACAAGACGAAGAATCTTCACCAATGGCTCTGAGACCTGAAAAAAAAGAAAAAATAATTTAAAGAAAAATATTTTACAACATAAATAAAATAAAACAAATTAATAAGCGTAGTCTTGTACCTTGATGGCCTCATCCATGGCCATCCAGAAGTCCTCCTCAAACAAACAAGTATAAACATTTTGCCCCTCAGATGATGTTCGGTATCTTGCAGCTACTTCAGAATTCCACTCATCACTCACAAACATTTGCTTTAGTGACCCTCTTGCATCATAAATGCTCTGCAATGTCACAAAGTTTGTGGCGAAGCGTGTAATGCCAGGCCGCACTAGCTCCCTCCCATTGGTAAATCGCCTCATGAGGCTAAGGACCCATGAATGGTTGTAAATGAATTTTGTGATGGCCTTAGCCTTCCCTACAACCTCTGTCACCCAAGGTAATTTCCCAATGTCCTCGAGGAGCAAATCAAGACAATGGGCTGCACATGGGGTCCAAAAAATGGTGGGGAATCTCTCCTCCAAAATCCTCCCGGCTGCCTTATATGCTGCTGCGTTGTCCGTGATGATTTGGACAACATTCTCCTCCCCAACCTCCAAGACAACCTCCTCCAACAACCCTGCAAGCATTTCGGCACTCTTAACTTGTGCCGATGCATCTACTGACCTAAGGAATGCAGTTCCTTTTGCAGATGCAACCAAAAAATTAATCAGGGTTCTTCCCCTCCCATCTGTCCAACCATCAGACATTATAGTGCAACCCTTGGTTCTCCACACCTGACGTTGGTTGTCAAGCACAACCTGAAGTATAAAAAAAAACATTTAGTCATGCACATTGCATATTGATTTTATCATATTAATATATATAAAAAAATTAGTCATGCCATATATATAAAAATTTAGTCAAGCACAATGACACAACCTGAATGTCATCCACAGATTGTTGAAGGAGAGGGCCCCTAAGGTCATCAAAAGTTGGCGCCTTAAATCCTGCGCCGCAGCTTGCGACGACATCTATCATGCGCCGCCAGTATGGAGACCTTGCCACATTGAAGGGAATGTCAGAATAGTACCAAAAAGTGGCAATGGCTGTCCTCGCTGCACTGTGCTTCTCTTGGTTCCACGCGGCCATACCCTCAAGCGTGGATTGTGCCCCTGGCACAGAACGGTCTACAAAAGAGGACTCTCCCGTCCCACTAGCTCCTTGTGCACTTGAAGGACTCGAACTACTTTGTGGAAAGAACCGCTTAAGGTTGCCACGCCCACTAGTACGAGCACCTCGGGAGGGGGGGATGAAATGGCATCGTTATAACTTCTTTTGTGACTAGCGGTTTCATCTGCCGCAGTGAGCCATGCGTTTACTTTGTTTTTAACATCTTCTGGCACCTTATCACATACTGCTATATTATTTCCTGCTATCCGTGCCAAATGGAATTTGAGGCGATAAACGCCTCCATTATAACTATGGCCACAAAAATTGCATTTAAAATGCCCTTTTGATTGCCCTGGCGTTGCATACGCCCATGCTAGATCCAATGGTTTCATTTTTTATATGCCTGCACATGGAAACAAGTTAGTAACAACAAAGTTACAATCACATGAAAAAAAGGAAAAAAAACAACTAAACCCTAAACCAAAAGGCTAGGGTTTAGGCCCTTTAGGGTTTAAAATTGAAACATAAGAGTCATTGACAGCTGAAAAATAGGCTTGCATACATAGTTATTAGGCAGCAATATTTACTTAAAAAGAGAAGAAAAAAAAATCCTAAACCCTAAAAAAAACCCTAGCTAATAATTTGGCTTGCATATATCAATTTAGTATCTATTTAAAAGGAGGAGAAAAAACTAAACCCAAAACCCAAGACTAGGGTTTTAAATTTGAGAACAGCCCTAACCTAATTTCAAACAACCCTAATCTAATTTCAAACAAGCCCTAATCTATTTTCCAAAAAAAAAAAAGAGTTTTCAAAAAATCCTAAGGACCTAAACCCTTACAAAAAAAACCCTAAAAAAAATTAAAAAACCCTAAACCCGTTTAATGTTTAAAAAATATTGATAGGATAGCAGCTAGCTAATAATTTGGCTTGCATATATCAATTTTGTATCTATTTAAAAGGAGAAGAAAAAAACCCTAAACCCAAAACCCTAGACTAGGGTTTTGGGTTTTAAATTTGAGAACAACCCTAACCTAATTTCAAACAACCCTAATCTAATTTCAAACAAGCCCTAATCTATTTTCAAAAAAACAAAAGAGTTTTAAAAAAATTTCTGACCTTGAATGAATCTTCTGGCTGGATGTTGTTGGCTGCCGGATTCCTTCACACCGCAATCGCTCGCGCTCCTAGGATGCCTCGGCGAAGTTGGTCCAGGTGGTAGCAAGGTAGGAGAGTGTTTTTTTGTCTTTGCAAGAGGTCAGGAGAGATAATTAAAAAAGACTGTTGCTTTTTTCTATTTATCGGCCGTAGCCTCTACCCGTGCGGCTGCGGCCGATTTTTTGAAAAAATCGGCAAAAAATCGCCGATTCCGATTTTTTCAAAAAATCGGCAATGAATCGCCGGACTCGCGATAGTTTGCCGAGTCACTCGTTTCGCGAATGACTCGTGATTCACTCGCGATTCCGGCGATTTTTTGCCGATTTTCGTAATAGACCAATTTAGTATAGAAGGGTGGTACAACGGTAGGACTAAAATAGTTTGGCCTTGCAATTGTTGCTATGATATGCCATAATGATAAGCTTAGGATGTTAGTATGTGGCTGTCATTTTGTTGAACTAAAATCATTTGTAAGATATTGATTACAGGAGTAACATTAGATTACATTATTTTAGATTTGGGTCAAGGCAAAACTTGTAAGTGCAGTTTTTTATTTGGTGTTGGGCTTTATTAGGGTTGTAGGCAAGGATACCAATGAAAACTCACTTCTACGCATCTAAAGTTTGTATTGTTACTAGGCCATAAAATTTGAAGAAATAGGGAAAACGTGACTTTAGTATTTGTCAATTGGATATATGTTAGCAGTTGTTGAACACGAAAAATTTTCAAGTGAGATTAGCACCCGTGATTGCAGTTCAACAAATGGATGGGAAGGAGTTTAATCTTACCAACCTCCGGATTCGGGCTGGTTCCCTTCTAACTTAGTAAAGCATGAAAAATTCAATCTAAATATGCAAAACAAAAATAATCTGATCTACTTTGTTAGGGAAAAAGGTGCGAGAAATGAAATAAAGAAAGTAAAAATACGTCCGAAAGCCATTGCAGTTTTAAATACAATCCAATGAAGATTCTAAGTAAAATTGAATAACTTCAACACGTCGAATTCGGAATACTTGCAATGAACAATAAAAAGAGACTAACAAAAGGGTGAAAGAGTAGAGCCACTAACAACACATTCCATGAAGATGGTACACATGATCACATACCATGCTTGATTCTTCAGTATTGCAAAGTCTGAAAATAGTACACACTTGATCGCAAAGAGTAGCTCCAACTCTTGAATTTGCCAAAGGATCTTTACAATGAGAATGAATCTCTTATTTATACTTGAAAATGTAACCTATTCTATTTTTGAATTGTAGTTAAAATTAGCATGCAAACTCATCATCCTTATCCACAACAAGAAGCATTGTGCACTCAAATAGAGCGGGGCGACGCTCGGGTGAAGTGGGGCACATTACTTTTAAACACAACCATTTTTTGTTGATTTTTGCATTGCTTTATCTTCTACCTTAGCTTGTGTGACAAATCTCTGTTTAGAGCATGATGGCTTGATGATAGTAGCAAGCTACTACAATTCTGGCAGCTCATGGGGACGTCAACCCTGATTGACGGGGGATTGCATATGGTGCCTTATTCTTGGGCGCAAACTCAAAACTGAGGTCACAACAAGACTAGTGTTGTTGGAGGGAAGAATGTCATTGCACCTGCAGTGACCTGTGGACTAATGAGGGTGAGGCTATTAGTTTGATGTGACAACATAGACAATGGCGCAAACAGGGTGATGATAGGTGAGGAGAAGGGTTGACATGAGGACACATGAGATGACACAATAACAACGCTTGTGGTATGGAAGACCAAAGGAAGCATAAATGTTAGTGCAATAGTTGATGGTGGCAGTAGTGATAGTGAGACAAAATGACATGGGATGTTGTAAGTTGGTAATGGTGAATGGGATGACCCTAAAACTAGTGCAGGCGAGCTTGATGATGACCTTTTGACTAAGTCTGCACTTATTCGAGGGGATATAGGCGCAATTGAAGAAGTGAGGGGGATTTGAGAAGCGGGAACAAAAGAAATAAAAGGGGAAGAGGGAATAGTGATAGAAGAAGAAACAAAGGAGGTGGAGGTGAACTGATCGTGAGGCAGATGGTGAAAGAAAGGGATGAGAAGTGGAAAGTTGAGTGTCTCTTGTGAGATTTTTGCTCAGGTGAGACATTTTTTTTTTGGTATAGATAGTTTGGAAATAGATCGTAAAAAAATGGGAAAAGCCAAATGTCCCCATAGGGATTTTCGCTTTGTAGTTTTTTTTTTTCCCAAATAGTCCAGAACAAGTGGACAAGAAATATGTGGAAGCAGATTAAAAGAAGCGGGAAATCAATCATCCCAATTTGGGATTTTCACTTAATCAAAGGGGAATGTTTTTTTTCTCTTTTCCTTTTTTTGGTTTGCTGAGTTAGGGGTGCGCTCAGCTTGATCGGGGCATGCCTTATGTACATCACGAATCACTTTTTGTGGATTCATTGGCATGTATTCCTATTAAACGAGTTAATTTGGTTGACTTACTCCAAAAATTAGCTACCTTTCTTTTTGACGCCACAATTCCAACTCAGGATCTTCCAACACCTATGCAAACAAAGTAGGTTGGATGGCATTAAGAGGTCTTCCTCGAATCGAAACTTCGTGGATGCGCTCTAGTGAACAACATACCCCCTCATCAAAGGATTGTGCAGATTTGAAAGCAAAAATATAAGTTAGGAAGCTAAGGCAACTTTTGCCCTTTTCATTTCTCCCTGATCTAAGACTTGATACTTGATGTCTAGAGGAAAGTATTTCCATTTGGCCTTGAAGTGGTTAGGGGTGAGAGTGGATACATGAATTTCCGTCGATTATGACCTCTTCCTTTGCTCCCATCTCATCCCATGGTGGACTTTGGTATGGATAACTAGTTTGGGCTTTTGTTCCTGTGTGACCAAATGATAGATCATTACTTAGCGTTGGTGATCCCTCTTGATGTTGCTCTTAGACAAATCCACTATTGTCCTTCATAGTGGCGAATTGTTGAAATGTGGGTCCTACCTTAGCTTTACTCCCCAAGTAGAAACCCCATCATTCTTAGAATAATGATCTCTTAACATGGTTCCTTCATCTGAACTCATTTGAAAACCTTTGGGGCTTGTAGGTGGATATATACCCATCTGTTGAACGATGTCTGCTTCTAAAATTTCTTCTTCTAGGAGGTAGAATCTTCCAAAAGGGATCCTTCTATCATATTCTCCAGAACTTGTAGATTCTTTTCCCTTTAGAATAAATCTGAATGTTTTGTATTTTGGATGAAAATTTGCTCCCATTGCTTCGATAGGCTCTCCCTCTTCTAGTGGAAATATGAATGCCATATATTCTGCTTAGATCTTTGAATCCCCATCCTCCAAATCTTTGCTTTCCACTTTAGGTTCTTTTTTTGGTTAACAAGATGTTTCGCGAATTTGTTAGCCTTCATCTAGGATTTCTTCTTCAAGGAAGGGAAACACTTCCACAAATGGGGGCTCGTATGATAGCTCTTTCGGTCTTGCTGGTTTTCCTTCCTCCCGCATTGTTTGGGTAGGGGCTAGTATAATGGTCTCATGTTCTAGTTGTGGACTCATCTCCATCACCTCTATAGATCTTCCTCTTCCATCTAGTAGGACAAATACCTCACACTGTTCTATGAGTTCTGACATTTCATCTTCGGAATCTTAATTTACTATCTCGGGTTATACTACTGGTTCAAAGGGGTTAACAACCCACTAGAACGATTACTGCACATGGCCATGCCTTGGGAGTTGAACAATTTTCGTCTGTTGAGGATGCTTTAGGTATTGCATAGACTTGTGCCACATTAGAGTCAAGTACAATTCCTTGACCCACCATTAGTTGGTTCATTATGAGTTGATTAACTATTGGTTGATTGACCTCAATACCTAATTGTTCATTTGAAAGTTTCTCTTTTGGGATATGAGGGAGTTATCTCCAAATTCATGATCTTGTCCAATAGACGCATTCCATGCATGAAATAACTTATTGAAGGCCGAGATCAATTCATTCCACTCATTGATGGATGAAGAGATAGGCAAGTTCTTTGAATGATTAGGGTTTGGTAGATTCTATTGTTGGATTATAGGCTGTTGAGGTTCTTGATACCCTTGGCACATTTCATTGAGAGTTGGAAATGAGACCAACATTGATTGTTTATAGGTCTGCATTCCCTGATACGAAGGGTTTGACAACGGGGTAACTTGTGGTGGGAAGGGTGATGAAATTGTGGGATAGGCATTTGGGCCATATGGATAGGGTATCCTTGCTGAGTGAACACTATAAGGTTTTGGTGAATGAGTTGATACGATTAAGATTCTTGCCATACGGTATATGGTATTGAGATGGCCCTTTAGGGGTATAGGTTGATTGTTGGAGGATTTGGGAGTTTGGTGCCCATGACATACTCGGCATCATTAGGGGATTTCCTCTAAGTGGTGTCGTCATATCATCGTTCGAAAACGTATTGGTCGAAGATTCATTTTATATTCATTAAAAAGAAAAAAACGAAAGATTTCAAAAGACAAACTGAATTTTTTTTTTAGAATAAAAGAGAAAATTTCAAAATGGGAAAGAAAATTTTAGAACAGGAAAGAAAATTTCAGAATGGGAAAGGTAAATTCAGAATGAGAAAGGAAATTTAAAAATGAAAGAGAATATTTCAGAATGAAAGAGAAAATATTAGAACGGGAAAGAAATATATAGAACGAAAGAGAAAATTTTAGAACGAGAGAAAATTTTAGAACGAGAGAAAAAATTTCAGAATGAAAGACACTCTCAGAACGGAAAAGAAAATTTTAGAATGGGAGAGAATTTCAGAATGGAAAAGAAAATTTCAGAACAAAAGAGAAAATTCAGAATGAACGAGAAAATTTCAAAATGGGAAAGAAAATTTCAGAGTAGGGGGCACTGCTTTGAACAGGGTACATTGCTTCGAAAGAGAAATTTCGATCTCAGCTGTTTCTAAATACACAAAATTTGAAAAACAAGATGGATCTATCGAATAACGAATCATGAGTTAGGCGAATTTTTGGATTAGTTTGAAAAACGGAGTCGCCATTGCATGAACATTATGAATTGAAACAAAATCTGAAAGGAAAAACACAACTCATAAATTTTGATACAAATTGATCAGATCTGGAGCCAAATGGTCAGATCTGATCAAATGCTTTGTGAGTTTTATGTGTTTTAATGTGATACACAAACCTTTTACAGATCTGAAGAAACACAGAGTATATTATTGTAGATCTGAAAATTTAGATAGGATTGGGGTAAAGATCGATTTTGTACAGAAATCAAACTTCTGGGTCCTATTGGGTGTGCCAAATTTAACACAAATTGTGATGTGAGATTTGTGTTTGTGACCGCAGTTCAACAAATGGATGGGAAGGAGTTTACTCTTCCCAACCTCCAACTTTAGGCCTATTCCCTTCTACCTCAGCTAAAACATGAAAAATCTAATCTAAATATGCAAAAAAAAAAAATCTGATCTACTTCCTTAAGGAAAAGGATGAGAGGTGAAAACCAAAGAAATCAAAAATATGTCTGGGTCATACTAGTTTTAAACGTGATCTAATGCCGGTTCTAAGCAAATCCGAATAACTTCAATGTGCCAAATTCAGAGTGCCCGCAATGGACATGGAAAATAGACTAACAAAAGGGTGAAAGAGCTAAGCCACTAACACCAAATTCCATGAAAGAAGAGGCCGCATGACACAATAAATTCACATACCATGCTCGATTCTTTAAATATTGCATAGACTGAAAATAGTACACACTTGATCACAAAGAGTAGCTCTAGCTTTCTTAAAATAGCCGAAGGATCTATACAATGATAATGAATCTCTTATTTATACTTGAAAATGAAACCTATTATATTTCTAAACTACAGATAAAAGTAACATGCAAATTCATCATCCTTATCCACAAAGCAGAGTAGGGTGCACTCGGACGAAGTGGGGTACATTGCATCCAAACACTTGCCAATTTTCAATGATTTATGCACTGATCTGTCTTCTGCCTTAACTTTTGCGACAGATCTCTGTTTGGGGCATGATGGTACTAGTGAGCTACTACAACAGTGCATGGTGCTAAGTTGCTTTTCAAGGTATTTCTAGGTTCCACTGTTTGGCACATGTTTCTCCTTGGTGTTAGAAAACAAATATTATGTGTAAGCAAAACAATAACACAGAAAAACAATAACACAGATTTTTACGTGGAAACCCTGCAGTGAGCAGGTAAAACCACGGGGCAATGGCAGCTTTGTTATTTTTTTGATCTCGCAAATTTGTTTTACATTCACTAACTATTTCATGCAAGGGGTCATTCCCTTTTTATAGAGAATACAAAAAAAATGTTCGAAAACAGTCTGTACGTTTCCTCTCCCTAGTATGGTTGTATGGACGTAAATTTTCGAGTTTGGGGGCAGAGCCCTTGAACCCCCGGGTAGGGGGGGAACCAACTAAGTTCCCCCCTATGACCCCCCTCGGCGCGCCCGACGCATACGAACAACGTATGGTGAAGGATCATTGTAAGCTGCACCACCATGCACTTCTCTGCTGAAGAACATTGGAGTTCTGGATATTGACTTCACCTCCTAGCACTTGGTTGGTGCCATACACTATTTGTAAAGATGTTCCTGGATGACCTAAACTAGCATTACATTTTGGAGATACTTGTTGGGTTTATGCCCAGAGACTATTGATAATATTCCTTATATAGTGCTAGGCAGCACATTATGAATATATTTGGCACAACCATTATGTTATATATGATGGGACCAACCCACATCAATCTGTTAGCAAATCGCCTTTATTCTCTTATGAAATGAAATATTATTAATGTCCGCGGTGGGCCAAAATAAGACCCAAGGGACTATAACTCACAATATCACAAATGAAAATCTCACACGATAACAATAACGATCTCACTTGAATATTATTCATAGATCTACTTTAAGCAATGCATAAATACAATGCTTATTTGATTACATATTACAAGGCTTTGTCTTCAATATATACATACATGAGACTCTTCATATGCACATAACTCTTGACCTTTACACTTACATAATTCCACTTAGGATAATTCCACAAGATCACACAATAACTCGCAATATCTCAAATGAAAATCTCACATGATAACAATAACGATCTCACTTGAATATTATTCATAGATCTACTTTAAGCAATGCATAAATACAATGCTTATTTGATTACATATTACAAGGCTTTGTCTTCAATATATACATACATGAGACTCTTCATATGCACATGACTCTTGACCTTTACACTTACATAAACTCTTCATCTCCTCATACTCATGGGAGATCTAACTCTTCACATTTCTCTCTTACATAATAATAAATCTCACATATTTACATAAAGACAAAGTCTCTCATGATTGCTCATAACTCCTCACTTCTAAACTTGACACTTCACTCACATAACTCACACTTACTAACATGACACCTCACACACATAACTCCACACTTATTTACATGACACATAACTCACACTTAATAACATGACACCTACTATAGACTCATATTAAACACACCTTAATCTAAATTATTTACAAAGTCCTTGCATTAATATTGCATGGTACCAAATAATGTAATACCTCCAACACCCCCTGTATTACATTATTTGGTATGAAGGCCTTTTGTCTTCATGTGGTCTCAGTCTTCATTCTGGTCTTCCTTCAGGTTTCTTCTGGATCAATTGTTGAGGAAGTTCATACCATTTTTTTGGCCATATCTGGAATTGGAAAAACTTTTCGGAAGAAATCCATATAGTGCTATCTTTGTTATCATTTCTTTCATCTTAGTCCATTTGTGCATGTTTATCCATCCATAATTCATATTCATATTATTTCTTTTGTACCAACAATATTTTTGAGAATGATTGTTGCCTCCACAAATTTCACAACAATGAAGATCCCAACATTTTTCTATCTTGTGTCCATGCCTACCACAATGTCCACATTTGTTACTTGTCTCAATTTTTCTTGTATCAGTTCCATTTGTCCTTGTCCTAAAGTTCTCTGTTTCACAATTACTTTTGTTAATCCTTGATTCATTATTACCTGATCGTTTGAGGTCTTCATATTTTGGTTTTATTCTTTACCAAAAAAATTCTAAATTTGTATCATTGTACCCTATCAAAAACTCTATACCAATCTCTTTGTCACTATTATTGATATCATTACAATGTCTATTGTCACATATACTTTTTGCAAACTCTTTGTCTTCACGAACAATGTTTAAGTCCCTTGTATCACATGCTATGTCTGTTCCTTGCACAAGTTCTCCTGTATTTGTTGTTGTAGGTCCCAAATCACAAGTATCACAACTTGCATAGGTCTTTATGGACTTTAAATCACAATTCTCATTTTTCTTTTGATGAAGATCACTAGTGTCACAACATGCATCTGTCATCGGCCTTAAATCATTTGTGTCACAATTGACATCTTTCATCATAGGCTTGTTCTTCAAACTTTTAATTTCTTCTTTACGGATAGAGTAATGCCATATACATTATCTTTCTTTATTTGGCGTTGATTTCCTCCCTAATCTCCAGCTTGTGCAAACTAGACAAGTTTGGTTTATTTCCTCTGGTAAATGATTCCTAATTGAACGTTACAACAAATGTGTTACTGTGCTGACGTTATGCCTCTCGGCCTATGCGCTTGCTCTTCTCTCTGCTTTGTATTCGCACTTCTTCTGCTATGGAATTGTGTGCAAGGCTTGGAAATGTATGCTCTCCTTAAATAGTCTACTCTGCTCCATAATGCAATTGCCTCAACAATCTCCTACATGCTATAACATCTTTCTGTTCACTCCTCCAAATGCAGGTTTTTTTTTTAAGAGGACATCTCTTCCAAATGCAGCGTTCTCGTCTACTCCTCTGAATGTAGCGTATCTCCTCAATTCAGCTA
Organism: Wollemia nobilis; assembly: GCA_028583015.1. Lineage (NCBI taxonomy): Eukaryota > Viridiplantae > Streptophyta > Pinopsida > Araucariales > Araucariaceae > Wollemia > Wollemia nobilis. Next base: position 2,661,351 of record JAQPPZ010000753.1, read on the forward strand.
TTTTCAATGTTGCTCTCACTGCAACGTTACTCTAACCAAGTTTGGCGCTTCTCTAGACCTCTTCACTAAAACAAATCTCCAACTTCTCTTCTCCACAGCTCAATCGTCTCTCCACCGCATCTTAATTGTCTCTCTACCGCAGCTCTGATACAGCTGTTAGCAAATCACCCTTATTCTCACAGGATAATTCCACAGGATCACACAATAACTCACAATATCTCCATCAAATCTCACACAATAACAATAACAATCTCACTGAAATATTATTCATAAATCTACTTTAAGCAATACATAAATGCAATGCTTATTCGATTATTACAAGGATTTGTCTTCAATATATACATACATGAGACTCTTCATATGCACGACTCTTGACCTTTATTCTTACATAAACTCTTCATCTTCTCATATTCACGGGCTCTCTTACATAATAATAAAGCTCACATATTTACATAAATACAAAGTCTCTCATGATTGCTCATAACTCCTCACTTCTAAACATGACACTTCACTCACATAACTCACACTTACTAACATGACACCTCACATACATAACTCCACACTTATTTACATGACACATAACTCACACTTAATAACATGACACCTACTATAGACTCAAATATTAAACACACCCTAATCTAAATTATTTACAAGGTCCTTGCATTAATATTGTAAGGTACCAAATAATGTAATACTTCCAACACAATCTTGCTATATAATAAGCACTGTGTTTATGTAATTAAAGTTAAGTGGAAATTAGTTGCATTGGCAATCGAATCATGTTTGGAATAGTTATAAATGCAACTAGAAGGGTTCGAAAAAATTGATTTGTTTGACTAGTCCAAAAATTCCAAAAATTTGAAATCTTTAAAAAAGTAAAAAAATCTGATTAGTTATACTCATATAACGTTAACTGTTTGATGTTTTTATTTCTTCAATTTAAAAAAAGTCTTAATATCATAGTAATAAATTTTGAAACTTCAGATTCATTTTGAAGGCCCAAAAAATTCGAATTTCCAAAAAAGTTTGGAAATTTGAGATGTAGTTGAGAAGAATAAGAACACATATCAAATACAAATACACAACAATTTATGAGCATAACCTAATAGAAATATATTATATCTAGTAAATGTTATAGTTAAAAGTTAGGTTTTTCATCAAAGCATTGTAGTCAATCCTAGTCAAACTTGTGCATTCCTAGTTGCAGGAGAGCTTTGGTGGTGTCAGGGAGGATATATTCAAAACTGACTTTTTAAATTTTATTTTTAATTTCTTTTTAATCTAAGAAAAATTACAAAACTATATTCTGAAGAAAAAGATGATAGGTTATGCTAGGCAGACTGCAAATCCTCTATACCTTATTATCGTGCACTCTTTGTGAGTTTTAGGTCTTTTTCTTATGTTTTTAGTCTAATAATATTAAATATTATTGTTAACTTTTCAAGGATACAAATCCCTTAATATAAATGGAGACAGTCTGTAAAATTGGGTATTATCTGGATTTGGTCATGACCCCTAGGATTTGGTAGCTCTTTGTAAGTTTTAGGTATTTTTCTTATGTTTTTTAGTTTAATAATATTAAAAATTATTTTTAACTTTTCAACGATACAAATCCGGTCATATTAATCCTGACAGTCTGTAAAATCGGGTCTTATCTGGATTTGGTAAAGATCCTGCAGGATTTGGGAACTGTGGGTAGCAAACTGTATTCTTGAATTGGGGGACAAGGAATCTTGATCTAGATTGCCCCTCCTCTTTGTGGTGTTCATGCACATGGGGTACACTTTCATATTGCATACCATGGACTTATAACAGTGTAGAAACTCTCTACCAATAACAGAACCATAGTTCTCTTGAGGGGTAGTTGCCTTGGGTATTGATATCTATATTTAGTTTGTATTTTTTTTATTTTTATTTACAAAGAGTGTGCACTATGTTCAGATTTTGTATGTGTTTTGACTGATGGTATATGCAACAATCACCAATTGGAAAGTTGGTCTGGGTCTTTGTGTGGGTAGGAGAAGAAGAAACTTACCTTCAGCCGAGATGGCAACAACAGCAAAGAAAGGGAGGTTGGTTAAACTATTAGTTTGCGCTCGGGGATTTTTAGGAATGGACATGGGTTTCTAAAAATTTCTGTGTTCCACCAAGTCCCTTTTTTAGAGGAGACACCTGGAAGTTCCCCTAAAATACTAGGGCAAAAGGGACAGCAAAGGGGACATATAGTTCATTTTTAATACAAATTTGTTGTAGCTGAAAATCATTTAAAATCTATCTATCTATTGACACACGTGCATGAGCGTGCACTTGCATGCTCACTGGCACATGCGTGCGCGCATGCGCTCACACACTCACTCGCACATGCGCTCACACACTCACTCGCACATGCGCTCGCACACACGTGTGTTTGTCCACCAACTGTCCTGTTGGTGGTGTCCCCAAAATTGGTGGCCAGAATGCCAATTTTGGGGACACCAACAGGACAGAACGCCAACTATCTGGAGACACATCAAGCTGTACTGTGTTTTCCCCTTCCAAGAAGCTTTGTGGGCAATGCAACATAGCTTGAATGGCAATTGAAAGAAGGGAGCAAGTACTCAGTAGTATCGAGTGTAAAAGATATGCCCCCATGGAACATAGAGAATTTTTAATCCATAAACATGATATTATACATGCAGCTTAAGAAGGACTCGAGTTAAGTCCAAGCACATCTGCTATTCGAACTAAATTTCAAAAGCCTTGTCGAGGAAAACAATGGTTGCAGACCATTATAAATGTCTTTTTTTCCCTGGTGATCTTGCATGTCAATGGAGTGACACAATGAGTCTACATTAGAGATATATCATTTGTTCAAAGACTGGATACATTATTACAGAAATTTGATTTTGATTTATTTTTAAGTCGAAATCTGTTGTGATTGTCTTTGGGAGTTGATGCAGCACTACCTATAACATAGTGTCTGTAATGCGCTTGAGAGTGTTTGTGCATTTAAAGTAGACTATGATTGAGACAATGATGTGATGAGGAGGGTTTGAATTTGGTTCATGCTTATACACAACAATGAAAAGAATAAAAACAGTTTGGGCCACAATCTATGCTATGCAGTGACAATCAGCCATTTGATGCTTTAGATAAAGCAACTTATTGCTTGTACAAATAATTTTTGCATTTGAATGAAAATTGACTTTTGTTTGAGCCTAATTTACCTTAATGATTGAAGGAAAATGATTGAGATGGAACTGTTCTTGACTGTCAATGTCCTTTTGAAATGCCACCCTTTGGATAACTTTGAAACAGCTCAAATAGACCATCTTTGAGGACAAAGGATGTGCAAGGCATTTTTCTGGCCAATCAATCACGAAGCATTAAGTATACATTTTTCTTTTGTTGTCAAACAAATTGCCTTTACAGATAGAAAAGTCAAAATCATTAATATGATCTACACTTTGAACATCGAGAATGATGAAATGAAAAACAATCTTGACTTGTCTATTCATAATGTGCAATTTGGCATGGCCTACAAATTGAATAAAGATACAAAATAACAATACAAATTGTCTGCAAACCATAGAATGCTAGAAGTTATTATAATATTTCAACTCTTTGATGCGAAATAAGTACTGTGGAGACATAAAAATACAATTAAACACAGAGAGCTATATGTTAACAGGAAGAATGTTTAGCAATGAAAGATCATAATCCCTTGCCTACAAAAGGATTTAGACAAAGTAGGGCCAGGAATGGAATGAAGCATTATAGAAGAAAGAGAAATTGTATTTATACATGATTCCATTGGTATGAATGTTACAGAGTTTGCACATGTGCAAATGCACATATGCATGCACATTCTCACGTGCCTCAACACATTGTCCGATGAACCATCATAATATCGATGCAAGGTTCACAGATAGGAGCAAGAACCTTCTATGCTAGAATTGGTCTTGCACAAGACATTAGGCCCCCTTGATATTGTTGGAATTCACAATATTTTCCAGAAACGTTCCAAAATCTACATTCACCATGATCATATTCAGAAAAGATGCAAGAGCAATTAAAGATAGCACTGATAATGAAATAGAGAGAGAGAACAAGAAGTAAATGATACGAAAAGAATAATGGGTGGGTGCCCATAGGCATCCCACAATATCTCACATATATTGCACATTGATACCATGGATCAGTCATTGAGGGTATTTATAGTGATACCAAATCCCCAATTAGATGTTAACCTCAAACCAACATAACTTGACTTGAAGGTTAAATTACAATATAATAAATATATTACACTCTTTAATTAAGGTTATCCATAGAGGTGGATAAACCCATCTCATTGATGGTGATAGAAGAGGGGTGTGCTTAGGCTTACATGAACATGCCTGTAGGTTTACATAAATGATGCCCGAAGCCTTACATAAGTGATGCCTGTAGGCTTACATGAAGAATGCCCGTAGGCTACATCAGTAGTGCTCATAAGCACTCTTTCACAATTTTGGCCTTGGCCTAATCAGATCAGACTACACATACCTCAACAGATAATTAGGGACTGCAACATAATAATTTCATTAATCAATTAAGTCTGACACAGACAGCTAGTAATGTGCAACCATTGCTGGTTTTTGGACACCTTGACAGTGATACCATGTTGCAGTTTTATATATTTCCCCAGTAAGGAAAAAATCCAACAATACAAGTACTATCATAATTGCAATAGGAACATCTCTTTCCCTATCAGTTTTTAATTTCCCAACTTGTAGAGAATCTGTGCTGAGAACGCCCTTGGATCAGGTGCATAGTTATTCACATAGGCTCTTTTTTCTTGGTGGTTTGTCTTTTTTTAATCCACCACAAACATTAGTGTGTACAACCTATGTGTCAATTATACAAAAAAGAAAGAAAGTTGAATACCTAATCTTCACATTCTTTGAAAAGAAGTTTTTACATTCTCATACTTTTTGTTCCACTGCAAGTTAGAAATTATCTATTCAAGACATCAGAGCATTATAATAATATTTGTTTTAAAGTTTAGCATCACAAATTTCAAAAGAGATTAGGTAAGTAGTCCACTAGGAGGATGACACTGTCTTAAATGAAGAATAGATGTGAACTGTACATGATATTTTCAAGAAAAGGAAGTTGGAATTAATGGTGTGAACACAGAATATTTAACTCAAGAAAGAAGGTTTGGAGGATGAATTGGATTTCATGTTTAATCTACATGAAAAGAACATTAGCGAAGATTATTTGCTGCATTCAGTAAACATATGTCTAGATTTGATAGTAAATAATAGGAACTTTGACTGGTTATACCTTCTTTACACAATGAAGGTGAATATACCAAAGGAGTTTGTAGAGGTTTCATTCTAGCAAACTTTTGCAATTCACTGAATGGAGAACATGTATCAATGTATTTCTCCAACATTATGTCTGGAAATAGATTTAGGGTATTAATCAAATAAAATTGAAGGAGAATAATACACAAATCTTGATAGATGGGAATTTTGTGGAAGAAAGCCGCTAACTAATATTTGCTTAAATTCCATAGCAAAGTTTTTATAGATCATGTACATAGGAGTTTGGTTTCACTTGTCTTTGCAGAAAGGAACATTTAGATTTTCCTGGGAAGAGAATCTTTAGATTAAAACACGAGAAATTGTGGAATGAAATCCTATTTTGAAGTAGAACACTCTTGGGAAACGAAATCATGGGTACTGCATATATTTTTAGTATAAAGTGATGAAACTAAAAGAAATTTGTAATGTGTGCAAATAACTCAAAGAGGTCAAAGGGAATGTCTAATCTTACTACTATAATATGATTTGCATCTTGCCCAGCTAATGATAGAATAGATAGGTTTATGTTGTTTGATTTGTATGAATAATGTGGGATGGGTATTTAATGGGCTATTTCATGTTTAAATGGGATTACTGAGAATGGAGGATGGCAAAATTCCTGTATATGTTATATGGTGATTGTCAATGGCTAAACTCTTTCTGTCATATAGCTTAGCTATTTCATCAGAGCCACTATAATCAAAATCAAGGAGATTTTATATAGCGATTTTCAGGGACTTGGGTTTTAAATAGGACTTCATCAAGGGGGGTTCTTCAGAAGAAACAAAGGACAAACCATCAAGTCCAAGCAGAGAGTTTCATAGAATTTTTTGGATTTTTAGCGACTCCACTTACCATATCTATCACATTTGCTATTTTTAATGTTTATAAAGCATTATTTGAAGAAGTTGCATGATTATTGTTTTAATGTATTTCAAGTGTATGAATATGTGAAGTTATTGCTCATATAGTTATAACTTTGGGAGATTTTGAGGGCCACGATGTTTCACAAAATTTTGTTTAATTAATATAAAATATGTTGATTAAGTACTAAATCCTTCAAAAACATTTATCATAATATTTTGTAAATGAGAAACTCTAGGAGATTGTGAGAGGCAGAATATTAAAATAGTTTGCTTTTTGAACATTGTGTAATTCATATTGATGATGATACTAGGAGCATGTTGCCTTTGTTCTGACTTTCCTTCCTTATCTTTTTAGAGCCATTACATGGGATGGTTTGTTATAATTTCAAGTCTAATTCAAAAGCACCCTAGTGATACAAAGAGGATTTTATACAGAATGATAAACATAAAAGGAACATAGTAACAAATTTGTTTATCTATTTTGTGTATGCTTTTCTAGGACCTAAGATTTATGCAGTGTCCTACAATGGAAGCATACTTGTTTATGGTTTAAATAAAAATGGACAAGTGAGAACCTTGATAATCCTTTTTATGCAGGTCATACCATTTCTTGGCTATGCTATCGCACTATTTCTTTTCTACGTTCTGGTTCCTATCATGTTAAAGGTATAGAAAGTATGGTGCTTTGTTTTAACTTTTTGAATGTCAGGAATTTCATGTTTTCTATATTTTTGGTCACTATATTCATGTTTTAAATATAATACTTTTGATGCCTTATGGTCATGGCTGCTACAACCATATTTTGTTAGCTTTGGAACAATTATCTAGTAAATATAGTTTACAATTTACTTTGAATAGTAATTGTGTATGGTTCAACTATAAAATCCACTTTTCATACTACAAATATTGCATAGATTTTGGTCCTGAATATTTTCTTGAAAAATATGTAGAAAAGTTTAGCATTGAATCATTAAAATAACCAGAATACATCCATACTTATTATCATACTGTCAAAAAAGAAACAACTTGAAACACACTTGTTATGGACTATCCTACCAGTACTTGCTTCCAGCAATGAAATACAAAGCTACAATCAGGCACCTTCATACGCATTTCTTCTATATCAGTAACCAAAACACGAGGTTTGGAGCAAGTAGAGATAATCACCAAACCCAGGCCTGAATGTTGACTTCTAACCTTAGGCATCAGGGTAAAGTTGGTTGACGTTTCTAAATTAACAGCATCCTAAATGTGATGTTTAAATATTAATGTTACACATCATTTACAGTTCAACTTCACAATTATTCTTGTTAAAACAAATCATAGAATTGCATGAGTTTGGCACAAGAAATCCTTATATTATTATTCTCAATATAACACTTCTAATCACAAATTGCATGAGTTTGGCGCAAGAAATCCTCATAGAATTGTCACACCAAATATTCTTGATTGTACATGCAGAACCCTGCTCTGACAAGTCAATTCGTATCTCCACTCCACTTCACTCCATTGTTGTCCCTCTTTGCTCTAATGCTAGTGCAGTCTGACAGTACTTTTGTGCTTTATTAACTTCTTATTTACTTTGCCTTTATCCGTGCATTTAATAAAATGTACCAGTACATATGTGGCAGATAATAATTGATCAGAAGTTTGCTGCACCTGTAAGCTAATTGCATGCTTATATGAATATACATGACAATCATCTTGGAAACTTGTATATCAGTGTGATGAATGCTAAGTAAATCTGATCATTTTACTTGAAAGATATCCAAAAAACACTGTTGTTATTTGATGGCCAGATATGCTAAGGGAAACCATTTAACCATCAAATTTTGAGCCTGACAAAGCCATAACTTGCAAACAAGTGTCTGTCAATGTTCATTGCCACCAGACATCATTAAAGTGGGACTTCAAACAAGCTCTAGCTCCATCACCTAGTCTTAAGATATTAAAGATACTAATTTTTTCAATTAATTATAAGGGGTTGCAACTCTCTCCACCTCTATTATGTCATGACCAAATTACGGTGGTATTTCAACAAACCTTTTACAACAAGCCATATTATCACAGGCTGCTTTATCATGGAAGGGTACATCACAAAGATTTGATTTGAATTTGGATTGCACTCATACAATTGCATGCCATTTATTTTTGCTTCACAATGCATTGGATTAGTCTTAAGATAATATTGCAATAAATGTAAACACAATTCACAACTACAAATTATTTTCTCATTTCATCTAATGCATATTGTGATACTGCTACCATTCCTTTTGCGTCTTTGTTAACTGACGACACTTTTAAGTTCAATCAAACCTTTCTTTGATTGTCAGGAAATTGTTGGCTAGATCTTGCAACTATAATGTTATGGGACTGGTGGCCAAAATCATTCATCAAAATGGTCACCATCTATTGTGATATGTTTGGTCAAACTTGATGAGAAAAATTCTCGTAGAACAATAGTCATCCTCAAAAATGCAACAGTCAATTCATACTGTTCAAATATAAATATTCATTTTTTAATTGAATGGTGTCAATTTACCGTAGCTCAACTGGACATGGTTAAAATTTCTCCAAATCATTGTGTGTCTTGTAGCTAGAAAGAGTCAAAACAATGTCAAAAGTCAATATATTGAGATTTTGGTAAATGTTGCTGTAGAAGATCAACATTAAAATAGATCTTTCTTGAAATTCTTTCAATGTGGCAAAAACAACTAGATTTTATATTTTCATTGCCTCCTCAAAAGTCAAATCACTAAAAGGTGTATATTGCTGTCAATTTCAATGAACTAGTTTTGTCTACTTTTTCTGGTTTTTGCCTGGAAAAGTGCTTTTAGAATCATGAAAAATGCTAGGCTAAGCAATAATAGGCAATTGTGGTTACCCATAAACCTATAAACACAAGGTGTAATGAGTTCAAACTTCAAAGTAGTCATGCAGGTCTAGTAAGTCGTATTTTAATTAAATAATTCTAACCAAGAGAGGGAAAATGGGGGGTTTTGATGAGTGTAGACTTGTTAATGTCATCAAATTCAAATATCATTAGAATAGGTACAATGATGATATCATGGATGATGATTACATGATGTTAGATGATGTTATCTTCTGCCTTTATGTTGTCATTCAGATTGTACTTATGAAACACACCGATATTTTCGAAAACTCATCGAGTCCATGCCTGAGTCGGTCCTCCCGGGTTTTTTTGACCTGGCCCTGAGAGTTTTTCTGGACTTGCCGACTTTTTTTTTACTTGCGAGTCTGAGAAAAAAAACTTGGCTGTTGCAGCAAAAACATAGAAACATGGCATAATTTCCTCCCCCCACCCCACAAATTGGCCTCATTTTTGCTGTTTCCACTTGTAGAGAGAGTAAAGAGATGGTGAAATCAGAACCAAAAAAACACTCATCTGCATTCTAAATCCAATATTTTCCTAGTTTTCAAGAATCGAACAGCTACCTAGTAGTTCCATTTGAGGTAAAAAAACAAGAACCAAAAGGAAAGCTAATGCCACAAGGCCCACCTCATTACAAAGGACCAAAGACGAAAGGAAAATAAAAATTAGTAAGCAGAGTACAAAGATAAGGTCAAAGAAGATCAACAGTGGAAGTTGAGATGAAAAGGGTAGACAACATTAAGAGGAATCGAAACCAATTCTTGTATGGAGTTCCATGGCAATATGTCCCACCCCATGCAAAGTGTAACACCTTCAATAATCAAGAGCAAAATTTCTTTGCACTTCCCTATAATATACATTCTCTAGAACATTCATCTAACCACTAGGCCTAGGAACAAAAAAATGCTTCCGAAATCCTAACCAACACAGGAAGCATTCACCATGTTTGAGGCAACGCGTCAAGAATTAGACACACAAGATTGGAACAGTAGAGTCCTTGGGCCCTCTCACAATCCCAATGAGATTTATAAGATGTGCATAAAAAGAGCAAGAGGCCATTTGAAGAAGCACAAAATATCCTTAAGGTTTCTTTCTAAGGAAGACAAGTTGACTAATAATTGTGATATGTAGTTATACCCTTTGAAGAATAATATACTATCCATACTTTGCCAAAGAATAGCATCAACCATATTCAATGTTGGTTTGAGCATTGCACTTGTGTACGGCCACAAAACCAGAATGGGAGATAACATGACTTGAAGGATTTTCAAACAGTAGCCATTAGCCTATATATAATTGTTCATCTATGAGAGGCATCCCCTAGTACAGCCACAATTTGAGAACCATGCAAATTAGAAGGGATATATACCAGCCTTATGTACTCTCTGGATTTTGACTTAATATGAAATATTAGCAAACACTACATATTCATTAGGAGGAATTAATTACAAATAAACAACATGTTAAATGACAACAAAAGGACTTGTAGATGCTCCAAGACTAAATCTAACAGCCACCCAACAGTTACATTGATGTGTGATTTGTCACTTTCATGTGTAGTTTAAGGTTGTATCACTTGCAGTATTAATTTTGGATATGTATAATGTTAATTAATTGTGATATGCATGAAAAAACGTTTTTCTAATGAAACTTTGTATTTTCTTTGGTTCTCTTTTTGCTGAGTTTTTTGGCTAAGTCCAAGTCCGAGTCAAAAATTTGCCTTGTCAAGTCCATGCTGAGTCCGAGTTTCTCTACTATGATTCAAATGTTCCTCATCTTCGACGAGACTACCATCCATCTTGTCAAAGACGCAATTAATCTCTTCATTTGAAGGTGGGCCATAACAATATCGATAAATTTGTTGTGAATATGATATCATTGCAGTGGAAAATGTAGTTCCTAGAAAACCCAAAGTGTTTCCATGGGGCCCAAGTTTGCTGGTGAGGTAGATGCAATTTCAAGCCATATAGCAAGGTTCGACCCCAATGTTGGTGCTTGATGAGTGGCATGAGAAGACAATGGGGCAAAGCTGACTGCAAGTTATGAAATTTTGAATAGTTCTGATAAAATTTACCCTAAGAAATTTCAATTAAGCATGACAAAGTGATAGCAAATGACATGCCAACTGATATTATTGTAGAATATGTAAAGTGTGGAAGTGAAGAACATAAACAACTAAATTCGCACAAGATAGATTTTGGAATCTAAGTAGTCAAAGAGTGCTAAAGTCAAATTTTACTTTGGTGGTTGAAATTTTGCTGCTTGAAGTGCTGTTCTTGAAGGTTATCAAGCAATTTTATTGAAACCAACAAACAAAAATCTTCGTTGTTATTAATGCATGCCATATAAGTATTGTCATGTGGACTAGAAGTTGATGAGAAAGAAAATAAGGTTAAGAACATGGAGTTCTTAAGGTAGGGAACATGTTGAGAGAACTATCTTTTGAAGTAGGGAAGAATGAAGATTTCCACATTAATATAAATAATATATGAGCACAATTGTTAGAAATGGGAACAAGCACAAACTTCCAACCATAGTTGAGAAAATTGGAATCGGATTGGAATCAACATGGAAAAAGAATCGGAAAAAATCGGGAATCGGCAAAAAATGGAGAAAAAATCGGCAAAAAAAACCCGAAGAAAATGCAAATTTTCATTGAAAAAAAGTTTTTTTCATGCATATCACAATGAATTAACATTATGCAAATCAAATATTAATACTGTAAGTGATACAAGCTTAAACTACACATGAAAGTGGCAAGTGATACAAGCTTAAAGCCTTAAACTACACATGAAAGTGACAAAACCCTAAATCAAATATTCTTGTATTGCTTATAATATAAAAAAGGTACAAATTACAAAATGTGTCATGAGTCATGACAAATACAATGCCTCAAGATCTTTGAATGCCTTTGCCCTTTGCCCTAGTAGAAGCTCTAGTCTCTCTTTGTTGTTGTGCTCGTGCCTCTTCTTGTGCCTTGGCTGCTATCTCCTCCGCTAGGTTTTCAAAGTTTTCAAAATCATCCATGGAGAAGAGAGGCTCTTGTTGCTGCTCTTGTTGTGGCTCTGTGATCCATTCAGATGATGGATCAATCTCATCTAGGTCAATGGCCTCGGTACTTGTTCCTGTAATTTTTTTATGGTGGAGGCGAAGGTTGTAATGAACAAACACAAGATCATTCAACTTTTCTTGTGTAAGCCTATTGCGCTTCTTGGAGTGTATGTGCTCAAACATACTCCAATTGCGCTCACAACCTGAAGCGCTGCATGGTTGAGATAAAACTTTGATGGCGAAGCGCTGTAGATTGGGCGTATATGCACCAAAGTCCTCCCACCATAAATCTAGAAACAACCAAGAAAAAGGAAATTTAATAATTCACATGTAAAATCGTAAATTGAGATTATTTTTTAAAACAAAATCAAAAGACAAAATAAATAATAATTCAATGAGGGTTACCTGGCCTCATAGTTGACCTTGATCGAATGCACAACGAGGATGGGAAAAGGATGCCCTCACATTTCTTATAAGCCTGCATCTCATCCTGTATCTTAATGCGCATTTCGTCATCAGGGTACATGTAGTCAACGCATAGTCGAAGGCCCCCCATCACCTCATAGTCGGCCACGAATGTATCAACATAAAAAAAATTGGGGTTGAGGTAGTACCCCACTGCATGAAGAGGGCTATGGAGCTGAGATGTCCATCGCTTGTCAATGATATCCCAAATGGGACCGTATTTGGTGTGGACATGTCCATAAAATGAGGCAATTGCCTCTTTTGCCCTATCCATAGCCTCATATACATATGCCATTGGTGATTGTTCTCCATCAACAAGACGGAGAACCCTCACCAAAGGCTCTGACACCTAAAAAAAGGAAAAATAATTTAAATAAAAATATTTTTTAACAATAAAAAAATTTACAATACAAGATTCGCAAATGGAAAAATATTTTAAATTAAAAAAATAATAAAATAAATTAAAAAACTTAGTCTTGTACCTTGATGGCCTCATTCATGGCTATCCAGAAGGGCTCCTCAAACAAATAGTCATATACCTTTTGCCCCTCACTGGAGAGTCGGTATCTAGCAGCGTCTTTGGAATTCCACTCATCGCTCACAAACATCTTCTTCAATGCCCCTCTTGCATCAAAGAGGCTCTGCAATGTCATGAAGTTTGTGGCAAAGCGTGTAACTCCAGCTCGCACTAGCTCCCTCCCACCAGTAAATTGCCTCATGAGGTGGAGGACCCATGTATGGTTGTAGATGAATTTTGTAATAGCTTTGGACTTCTGTACAACCTCTGACACCCAAGGTAATTTCCCAATGTCTTCGAGGAGCAAATCGAGACAATGGGCTGCACATGGGGTCCAAAAAACGGTGGGGAATCTCTCCTCCAAAATCTTACCAGCTGCTACATACGTTGTTGCGTTGTCCGTGATGACTTGGACAACATTCTCCTCCTCGACCTCCATCACAACCTCCCCAACAACCCTGCAAGCATTTCGACACTCTTAACTTGTGCCGATGCATCCATTGACTTGAGGAATGCAATTCCTCTTGCAGAAGCAACCAAAAAATTAATTAAGGTTCTTCCCCTCCCATCGGTCCACCCATCAGACATGATAGTGCAACCCTTCTTCCTCCACACCCTGCACTGGTCTTCAAGCACAACCTGAATGTCGTCCATGGATTCACGAAGGAGAGGGCCCCTAAGGTCATCATAAGTTGGTGGCTTAAATCTTGCATTGCAACTTGCGATGGCATCTACCATGCCCTGCCAGTATGGAGACCTTGCCACATTGAAGGGAAGGTTGGAAAAATACCAAAAACTGGCAACGGCCTTCCTCGCTGCCCTATGCCTCTCCTGGTTCCATGCGGCCATACCCGCAAGCGTGGGTTGTGCCCTTGGCGTGGAACGTTCCGCAAAATAGGACTCATCCGTCCCACTCCCTAGATGTGCAATTGATGGACTCTCATTGTGAAATCGGCTAAAGGTGCTGCCAGTGCTAGCACAATCTGTACGAGGTCGAGAAGGGGGGTTGACATGGCCTCGCTTTGTCTTCGTTTGAGCTCTTTTTTCTCCTCTTTGTTAGAGAGGATGGCATTGCATTCTCTCTCAACATCAATCGGCACCTGTGGGCATATCCTGACATTTTGCCCTGATTTCTTTGCCAAATGGAATTTGAGGTGGTATATGCCTCCATGAATGATTGACCCACAAAAATTGCAATAAACCTCCCCTTTCTTTTCCCCTTCCCTTGCATACTTCCATGCTGGATCTCTTTTCGACATTTTCTTGTGGCTGCACATGGAAACAAGTAACAACAAACAATTACTTAAAAAAAAAAAACTAAACCCTAAACCCTAGTTTAAAGTTTAAACATTGACAGCTGAAAAGATGGGCTTGCATACATAGTTCAGGCAGCAATACTTATGAAGCATTACTTAAAAGGAGGAAAAAAACAAGACAGCTGAAAGAGGAAAAAAAAACAGCTGAAACTTTGACCTAGTTTTTCAAATTTCTAGCTCAAATGCAACAGTTGGGTGGCTGTTGCATTTGGTTTTAATCTTAAAAAAAAAACAAAAAACATGCTTGGAATAGAAAAAGAGAAAAAAAAAACAGTTTGCAAGAGTTTTTCTTACCTCAGATGAATCCTTTGGGTGGCTGTTGGTGGCTGCCGGATTCCTTCAAACTGCAAAAAATCTGCTGTTAGGATGCGCTTTAGTGTTTTGTTTGGTGTGGTAGCAGGTAGGCAGACCTCTCTCTCCAGTTTGGAACAAGCAAAATGAGGCAAAATGAAAAAAACAAGGTATTTATGCCCTTTCCCCAACCCATGCTGCCACGGCTGATTTTTCCGGCAAAAAACGCGATTCACGATTTTTGGCCGATTTTTTCCAATTCGCGATTTCAGATGCAGATTTTATTGGCAAGGGCGAATCAGAAGCAGAATCAGCAAAAATCGGGATTTTTTTGGCGAGTTTCTCAACTATGCTTCCAATTTTTGGTCATATTGTTTAATGATGAAGATTGCCATGCCTTATAATATTGTATTAATATTTGTGACTAAAAATTCATGAAGGCTTTATATTCAAAGAAGCTTGACTCTTTTTCCTAAATTCAAAAGCAGTCTATAAACTCTTCATTGTCAAATACCAACATGTCTAGTATATGTACACAACCATAATAAAGAGTTAGAAAAAATAGAACTTGTTCTTTAAAGTTATGCCGTATGAATTGTTTAAACTTTGAGTTTTAACATTGTTAACAATGGGACTGTTGCGGTCAATTGTTATACATATTCCTCTGATGGTAGTATCTATTCCTTCTGGATTGGGGATCTTCACCCAATATTGATTGATTGGTCATGATCTGAGATTCAAGCTTGATCTTTTAGATATGTGAACCGTCTAGCATAAAATGGAGCTACTTCCATACATCGATGGTTTCTGATATGCTGATGTGATGTTATTTTTGTGTGTGTATCACAAGAAATCAAGACGACTCATACATGCCAACTCAAAGAATTAATCTCTTTGTGAACACCTTGGGGCATACTTCCATTGATTGGGAGGGCGAATGAAGAGCGGGAAAAGAAAGAATGAGTAGAAAGTGAAGGGAGTTGCTAGAGGTGCAGTTGAAGAAGGAAAAGTAATATCATTTGCTTTATGCTTGAATTTTGGACTCCTGAGAAAAACTCTAAAGGTGAAATGTAATAATTTTCAAGAAAAAAACTATAAGATGTGCTTGAAGTGAGAAAACAACAATAACAGTAGCAGAAATCAATATGACAACTGGAACTAGTTCAATTTCTATAGAATGAAGAAGATTCTATTAATGTCCAGGAATGACCAAAAAAGGTCAGTGGAACTTAAAAGTGACAAAAGTGGCTTCAGAATTAAAGAAAATATAACTTGTAGCTAAACAGAAACAAACCAAGGTAAAATAATGTCTAACACACCATGCCAACTATATGTTAGTTTGAATTTTAAAAAGAGCAAACCTTAAATATGTAGATGAGAACACGTTATACCACTCCAGCAGTACTAATAGCTATATAGCAAAGAATTAGCAGCCAACTAAAAAAGAACTCAAGGGGAGAATGGAGGCCAACTGGAGTGTGTAAAGGAAAGCAGATTGATATTGGAGCCACCGTCATCATCAATCATTGTTAATCAACCAAGACTGCCTATGATGATGCTTGTAGGAGAATGGCCAGAACTGAGTGGGCCTGGCAGGATAATTTTAAGAGGATGCTAACAGTAATGTGTGTCTGCTTGGATGTCATGGCTGTTAAATGAGGAGAGGCTGACATGCTACACTGAATAGCAACAGTTCTGACTAGACTCTTGTGAGATGTTGAGGGTGCCAAAGCCCTAACTTCACGTATATAAGGACATATGTCTCACAGCTCTGCTATCACTGTTTTGGATCGGCGAAACAATCAAACACATTGAAGAAAATAAAGTTAAATAGGTTATGAAATTTGTAGATTAAGTAAAACATGCAAGAAAATAGTAATAACAAGAATCACATGGCATGCAATAATTGTGATTTGGTAAAAGAAAATGCCAATGTAGGTTCCACTAGCCATGGGCATTTAAAGAAAGTAGAAATCAGTCAATGAGGACTACCTCTACCAATAAAATTGATAAAATCAGCTCTAAATTCCGTTATCAGCGGTAAATTAGTGAGTAATCTGGTTAACACTATGAAACCCTGTACCAAATAGTGTTTGATTTGTGAAATTAAAAGTGGGCACTTGCAGAATGAGATTACTCAATGAAGGATTTGATCCTGTAGAAAATGCATAGAAACTTAATATCAAGTGACAAAAGTTAGAAGTCAAAGCATATGAAGACTATCTATATTAAAAAAATTGATGAAGTCAGCTCTAAATTGTGTTATTAGCAGTAAATTAGTGAGTAAACTGGTTAACACTGCGAAATCCAGCACCAAATAGCAAAGGATTTGTGAAATCTAAAGTGGGCAATTGCAGAATGAGATTACTGCATGAAGTTTTTGATCCTGTAGAAAATGCATAGAAACTTAATATTAAGTGACAAAAGTTAGAATTAAAAGCATCTGAGAACTCCCTATACCAAGAAAATTGATAAAATCAGCTCTAAATTGCATTATTAGCAGTAGATTAGTGAGTAAACTGGTTAACATGGTGAAATCCTGCATCAAATAGCGGTTGATTTGTAAAATCAGAAGCAGGCACTTGCAGAATGAGATTACTCCATGAAGGGTTTGAACCTGTAGAAAATGCATAGAAACTTAATATCAAGTGACAAAAGTTAGAAGTCAAAGCATAAGACAAGCAAAACAGCATAATGACATGAACATTCTTATTAAGACTTGCTGACCTTGTGTGCTGTTAATGTTTCTTCCCATAGCTCCTTAGATCATGGCAGTAATATCCTCAGCTGAGTACACTTGCAAAGCCAAAGGATAAAATGGAAAATAAACTATTGATAGGGTTTCATTATTTTGTTGCAAGAGATTTCTGTACAGGAGAGCTGAAATTTAACTACTTTGTTTATACAGGGAGTGGAAATGAGGAGGATAACAACAAAATGGGTTGTGTAGTTAGGACTTAGATTAGTTGTAGAGGAAAAGAGTATCCAGAAAAAGTGGATTGTAAAGCCTGCCATGGATGAGAAAGTTCTCCTAGAGCAATGTGGGTTTTGCTGCAGGTGAGATTGGGGATTTGGGGATGAAAGTGGACAGTCATGCAAAAGCCTTTGCCATGGTTGCAATGGAGAGTGAGAATGGTGTTGAGGACATCTAGATCTACGCTAAGGAAACCTGCAGGCTACAACTTATATTTGCAACAATTATAGTGTTGGTGTGAGGTATTTGAGTGTGAAATGAGCCTTCCACACAAGCAAAATGTTATATTTGTCAAGAAAACCTAAAAGATGTGCTTGAAGTAAGAAAACAACAATAACAGTAGTAGAAATAACAATATAACAACTGGAACTAGTTTAATTTATATAGAAAGAACAAAAGAAAGAAAGAAAGAAAGAAATTCTATTAATGTCCACAAATGACCAAAATAGGACCGTGGGACTTAAAAGAGCAAAAAATGGCTTCAGTAGAAAAGAAAATAGAATTTCTAACTAAACAGGAACAAACCATAGTAAACTACTGTGGAATACACCATCCCAATTATATGTTAAGAGTTTGGACCCAAAAAAGAGCAAATGTTAAATATGTAGAGAAAATAACATGTTTTACTACTTCAGAAGTACTGATAGCTATATAGTGAAGAATAAGCTGCCAACTAATAAAGAATTCAAGTGGAGAATAGACTCCAACTGTAATCCATAAATGCAAGAAGATTGGCAATGGAGCCACCACCATCATCAAGCATCCTTAATTAACTAACACTGCATATGCTGATGGTTATAAGAGAATGGCCAGAACTACATGATGCTGGGTGGATAATGAACTAATAGAAGAGGATGAGAAACAGTAATGTGTGTCTGCTTGGACGTCCTAGGCTGTTAAGTGAGGAGAGGCTGACATGCTATGCTGAATAGAAACAGTCTTGACTCGTCACTAGACTTTGTGAGATGTGGAGGGTACCAAAACCCTAGGAACTGCACGTATAGAAGGACATGGTGTCACGGATCTGCTATCACTGTTCTGGATCAGCAAAACAGCCAAACAATCGAAGAAGGTAAATTTAATTAGGCTATGAAAATTGTAGATTAAGTAAAACATGCAAGAAAATAGTAATAACAAGAATCGCATGGCATGTGATAATTGAGATTTAGTAAAAGAAAATGCTAATGTAGGTTCCACTAGCCATGGGATTTAAAGAGAAGTAGAAATTAGTCTATGAGGACTATCTATACCTAGAAAATTGATAAAATGAGCCTTAAATTGCAGTGTTACTGTGAAACCCTGCACCAAATATTGTTTGATTTGTGAAATCAAAAGTGGGCACTTGCAGAAGAAGATTACTCCATGAAGGGTTTGATCCTGTAGAAAATGCATAGAAACTTAATATTAAGTTACAAAAGCTAGAAGTCAAAGCATAAGACAAGCAAAACAGCATAATAACATGAAAATTCTTATGAAAACTTTCTGACCTTGTATGCTGTTGATGTTTCTTCCCATGGCTCTGTAGGTCACGGCAGTGATAGCCTTGGCGGAGCAGACTTGCAAAGACAAAATCAGGATAAAATGGAAAAGAAACTATTCATAGGGTCTCACCATTTTGTTGCAAAGAGATTTCTGAAAGGGAGAGCTTAAATCTAACAACTTTGTTGATAGAGGGAGTGAAAGTGGACAGTCTAGTATAGCTTAGGACTTAGATTAGTTGTGGAGGACAAGAGTGTGCAGGAAAAGTGGATTGTATAGCTTGCCATGGATGATAAAGTTCTCCTAGAGCAATGTGTGTTTTGTAGGACGTGAGATTGGGAATTTGGAGATGAAAGTGGACAATGGCTGCAATATAGAATGAGAATGGTTTTGAGAAGTCCTTGATCTATGCTAAGAAAACCTACAGGCTACAATTTATACTGGCGACAATTTTAGTGTGGGAATGAGGCATTCGAGTGCAGAGGTTGGGTTATTAAAAATGAGATGTAACTCATCACATGTATTTTTAGCAAGACAAATTGCAGAACTTAAAATAGGAATCAGTTGGTCATACGGGATCGACATTGAAAACTTATTTTTTATCTTGATTAAATCTTTGTAGGGCATCCGATTGTGAAGTAAATTTGGAGAATTTTGCCTTGGAAGTAAAAAATGCAAAACCTTACTGATGTGCACTGATGATGAAATGCTCAAGGTTTCTGAACAGACTTTCTAACAAGTAATATCATTAGTGGACAAAAGAAGGATGCTTCATCATTTGTAGGAGTGTAATTGATATATATGCCATTTAGTTGTGATCAGTAAGCTTTCATCCTTAGGTGTGCTAAATTAATACTATCTTCTGCTGTGTCAAAAAGAGGTGTATACAGTGTCTTGATTTTTTTTTTTCAATGGCTTATATAGGATTGAAACGGGTCCCACTCGTATTACATCATGACCACATAGTGGTATTACAACTTGGCAATTATACAATTATTGCTTGGCAAGATTTGAGCCTTGGTCCCTTCCTTGAAAGTTGAGGAATATAACTGGTTGAGCTAATGCCATTTGATACAATGTCTTCATTATTGTTACATATTGTTACTGTTTATTCCATTTTGTTTTATATTCATGTCGAATATTCCATGTTTTTACATCAACAAGCTATTATAACAGCTACCTGTTACTATCACTATAGACTTTGAAACAAGGGAAGCAATGAATGATAGTAATAATCAAAGCATATATATTTTATATTTAAACGAAAAGCGTATAACATAGAATTGTCTACACTAGTATAAGTTTTATGTAGGATATTCTCATTAATCAAGAGGACAGTTGTTAGTCATTAAAATTTAATTTTTAAACATGGTGTAATCTTTCTTTAATCTCATGTGGTGAATTCAACTCTAAATGTGCCTAGGCCATATTTGGATGTATTAGATATGGATGAAATATGGGCATGCATTCAGATACGTCTGGATATGGTACCCATGTATTCAGATACGTCTGAATACAGTATCCGAGAAGTATCATATCAGTATCCATATCTGGTACATGGATATGGGTATCTGAGTAGGAGGATTGACGGATACTATAACTTTGATGTAGACACTTTTAGCATAGTTTTCAAAATAGACACAATAAGTAATCATGAAACTGTGCGTTGGGTGGGCTCTGGTGAGGCATTTTGGCACTTGGCCAGACTTGACCGACTTGCCCAAGACTCTCCCAATTTGGTGCTTACTCGGCAGCAGGAAAATTGCATGTATTTTCATCACAATTTTAATAAATTATTTAATATTTTAAAAAAGTATGGAGTCTTTTACCTGAGTCTTGCCTTGACTTAGATTTTGAGTCAATATATAGGCTTGCCAAGTCTGAGTCTGGCAATATTGAATTGTGTAAACGTTCGACTTCTTACACACCCACAATTCCGGTTTCAACAAAGTTGTATGAAGTTTAAGGGGTGCAAGAGATTAAAAGTAAATATGGCCAAAGCCATAGCAAGGAGAGTGTGTGTTCAATTAATACATGAGGAGTTAAAATTGTAAGAGGAATGATAAGATGGGCAAAAGGGCTATGCCACATGTTGGAAATTTGAGGTAATATGAGGCATTTTATGTTGTCATTGATGTCAAAAGAATCTAAGTGCAATGAAGGGTTTTTGTGAAAACCAAGGCAGGCAAAATAAAAGGTTTTATTTAAAACCATGGACAACAGATTTGAAATGGGTTTTTCTTAAAACCCAAGTTGGCTTTTCGTTTCATCGAAAAATGTGCCTCGGTGATGGAGATATTTAATTTTAAATATTTAGTTTAAATTTTAATTATTTAAAATTTAAATTTAAATTTTAAAATTAATTTAAAAGATTTTCCACCGACGGAAATCATGTTAAAAAGGGCTGACACTTTTATTAAAACGTATGCTTTATATATAAAGGAAGCAAATCAAATGTTGGTTGCTGAGCCATTGTTTTAATATTCGAAAATGCTAATGATGTGATCGGAAATTTGATATGACATTGGAAGGTGCAGTTAAAGAAGGGATGAACAATATCGTTTTTCGAGCAAGTATAGAGCATGTGATTAAAAATTTTCAGCGACGTGGCAGGAAGTGAGGGTTACATAATTTACGAAAGGATAAAAAGAAAATAAGGCTGCTATTCGTGTTTTTTGTTTCCATCCGATAGTGTGGAGGAGTCGGTGTTTGTTCGAATGAAGGTGCTGCGATCTGGGAGGTCCTAAGGTCAAGTCGCAGCGGCGTTAATTTTTTATTGTTGGAAGAGGACGAAGGAGTTAAATAGGTTTTTGTCCATTGTATTCTCATCCAAGTGGATAGCGCAGGTGGCCGCGGACAGTTTTGAGTTGATGAAGGTTGGAGGGTCAAAACCCATCCGCACCAATGTTTTATTTTCAAAGGTATGACTCAAAGTTTCTTTTGTGATTAAAGTTTAGAGAAATAAGTTTTACAAAGAGGGAGTCATAAGGCTTTGTTTAAACTTTAATTTAAAGCTTTCAATTGGGAGTTACAAGGGTTTAGATATTTGTGAAATTAAAAGGTACTGTATGTTAAAATTAATTGGAGAGGTATAATAAGTTGAGTGAGAGGAGTAATAAGGTGTTGAAATTATTGTGGATATTTTAGGTTGAAAGTTAAGGGGTTTGTATTGAATATTATTTTTAGTTGGGTTTTTATAAAGAGTTATTGGATAAATATTTTTGTTGATGATTATTTTGAAAGGTGGAGTGATAAGGTGTAATTGTGGATTTACATTACATTGGGAGAAAGATTTATCTTCTAACCTTCTTGAGATTGGCATAGAAGTTTGTTGTGGTTGTGGCAGATTTATGAGACCCCTTCATCATCAAGAAAAAGGTATGGGCACATTCTCCTATTGATTGTTTATGGTGGCTGATTTCTGAAATATCTGTGGAGAGAAAATGATTGATTGTGGTTTCCTTTTCGAAAGTGGTTGGTTGAATGCTTCAAGGTTTTTTGATTTGAGAGTTGAGTTTAAACCTTGTGTTATAAGCATATTTGTGAAGCCCATTGGTTGTGAAAGAACATGAGTTAGAAAAGAACATGAGTATCATTGTTATGTGAGATTTGTGGTTGAGCATTGTTGAAAACATTTGAGTTGGTTGATACATACTTGGACTAGGGTTGTGTGAGAGAGAGAGTTGTCCCTTGTGGTGATTGAGTTTAGAACATATTGAGTCTCTAACAATTCTCTTTATGGTTCTATAAGACTTGAGTTGAGTTGAGATTGAGCTTAGAACATATTGAGTCTCTAACAATTCTCTTTATGCTTCTATGAGTTGATTTGAGTTGAGATCATTGTGGATCATTGTTGTCATTCATTGAAGAGTACATTGCCATTCATTGTTGATTTCATCTTTGAAGCTTTGCCTTGATAGAGTTATGGATGAGTTTTGAGTGCTACTTGAGCATGATTGATTGAGCCTTTGAGAAGGCCTTTGGGACAGATTTGTGGACAGTTTTGAGCAAGTTCTTGGTGAGCTTGCTAGAGCAGATTTGGACAAGTTCTGGTGAGCTTGTTATTCATATTTGGACAAGTTTTGTGTGAGCTTGTTATTCAGTTTTGGACAGGTTCTGTGTGAGCTTGTTATTCAGCATTGGACAAGTTCTGTGTGAGCTTGTTAAGCAGGTTCTGTGTGAGCTTATTGAGCAGGTTCTTAGTGAGCCTATTGATAGAGCTTTGGAGGTGACAGAGTACAGAGGACCGAGTCTCAGTGGATAGAGATCCAGCAGCCAGCACAGTTGAAGACAGATCTGAGTGAGGAGTCTTCAAGTAGAGAGAGGTTTACCAGTCAGTGCAGCAGAGAGACAGAGTCTTCTAGAAGATCACATATCCAGAGCAGAAGGTGAAAGAGTTCCGTGGAAGAGATCCACGAACTTGAGATTAGGGGATCAACATCTCTTTTGGACAGAGATCCATAAACATTGTAATTGGGAGTGATTCCCAAAGAGATTGATTGAGAAAATCTTTAGTAAAAGATTTTCTCCGTGGAGTAGCCCACATTGGGTGAACCACGTAAATTGTGGTGTCTCTATTGTGTATGGTTTTATGCATTGCTTTGATTACTGCTATTGATACTGCTATCTTTACACAACATAATATTGAATTGGAAGAAAAAGTAAAAAGTGGTCTTATATTGTTCACCCACCCTCTCAGTATAAGCTTGTGTTCTTCAATTGGTATCAGAGCGGGTTCCTTCGGAAAGGCTAACAACTTGAGGGAAGATTCTACAAGAACACACATGGCAAAGAAAGGCAAAATAAGAACCATGAGATCTAAGAAGAAAAATGAATCCAATCTTGAAACTCTAAGAAGGGAAGAAGAAAAATCAGTAAGATGTCAGTATAAGCTTGTATTCTTCAATTGGTATCAGAGCGGGTTCCTTCGGAAAGGCTAACAGCTTGAGGGAAGATTCTACAAGAACACACATGGCAAAGAAAGGCAAAATAAGAACCATGAGATTTAAGAAGAAAAATGAATCCGATCTGAAGCTCTAAGAAGGGAAGAAGAAAAATCAGTAAGATGTCTTGAGTGTGGTAAGCTTTGGTCCCATGGCATTTTATTTTCCACAAAATGGGTATGGCAGCAATAGAGAGGAAATGGAACTTGACTGGATTTTCAAAGATATTGTTTCTCAAAATGCAGCATTCAAGGTTTCAAAAGAAGAATATTCTGCTTGTGGTCAACTCGATCATGTCTTAGGTTACTGCAATGGCTTCAATGATAGTGAAGATGAAATGGAACTCAAGGAAGACAGACACAATCAAAATAGTGAAGATGAATGCAAGAATAAAAAAGAAAAGGAAAACATGTATGAACAAGGCAGGCATGACAAGAAGAGCTTGTATATGGAAGAAGCAATCAATGCTTCTAGCAACAATAATGAAAGTCTCTTAGTCAGTGAAAAAGAAGAAGCTCCTACTGAATATCAAAAGCAGGAATCTCAAGTAAGAATTTATCATGAAGAGAAAAATAGGCACAATTATGATCATGAAGAAAAGAAAGTGTCAGAACAAGCTTTTGAAGAAATGAAAAGAGAAAACTCAAGACTAAAGGCTCAAGCACAAGAGGATGAGAAGTTAAAGGCAAAGCTCCTACAAGATCTCATTGATCTAAAAATCACGGTTGAAGAGGCAAAGAAAATTGAAGAAGATATGCTTGAACAATTAAAGGTAAGGAAGCAAGACTGTGAAAGATTAGAACATGAAGTTGTTTCCTTAAGGTTGGAAGTGAAAGACTCCAAGGATAAGTTGCACAAGTTTTGGAAAGGTTTCAAAGCACCAAAGGTCCCATATTTCAAGTTTGGGGAATCACACTCAAAAGGAAAGGAAGTTCTAAAAGATGAAAGCAAGGAAGCACCTAAGATTTGTGAGGAAAGTTCCAAAGTTCCTATGGCTCCAAATATTCAGTTTGGTTCTTGTTTTGAGATAGGTGAATCAAGTTCAAAGGGAAAAGAAATTATTGAAGAGAAAGGCAAGGAAGAAACTAAGGAAGAGGTTTTAGATGCTACAAAGAAGGGTCAAGAATGCAATGCACAAGTTGAAGATGATCATAAGGATAATGGTCAAGAAAGGTATGAGGAACCAAGGCATGAACAAAGGGCTTTTCAAGGATACTGTTTTTCTTGTAATGGATTTGGACACAGGGCTATACATTGCAGGATCTATGGATCAAAGAAGTTTGATTTTGCTAGAAGAAACTTCAAAGGAAGAAGGTATGATTTTCAGGGACATTGCTTCTCATGTAACAGGATTGGTCATAAAGCTTTTTAGTGCAAAGGAAATGAGCAACATGGTTTTGGTTTTAGAGCTACACAATTCATAAGTCATGGTCATAATGGTCATGAAAACAGAGCTTCACAATATAGGGTTCAGGAAAGGAATGGATATGGAAATTATTTCAAGAATAATTTCAGGACATGGGCACCAACCAAAGGCTACAATATCAAGTGTTTTAATTGCAATAACTTTGGGCATATTGCAAGGTGGTGTAGGACTCAATTCCAAACAAGTTCAAGGCAAGAAAGTCAAACAGGTTCTAGACAAGAAGATCAAGTAATTCATCAAGAGAAGGATATCAAAAAAACATGGAAGGAAGTTGATAGAGGAAAGAAACAAAGTGAGATGGGAGTAAAAGTACTCCCACCCCAAAATTAATCACCTCAAAAGAAAAAGGGGGTGAGGGGGGCTAAGCTTAAGAGTTATATCTTTTAGCCCCATAAGTGTCCCTTTTGCCATTGATGTCAAAAAGGGGAGAGCATTGAGTTAGGGGGAGCAGCCTCCAAAGAGAGCATTGAGTTAGGGGGCATTGAGTCAGGGGGAGCAGCTTTGATTCTCAGAGATGGTTTTTGCAATGATTGTGGTGTTTGCATTAGAGGTGTTGCCATCAATGACAAAGGGGGAGATTGTTGGAAATTTGAGGTAATATGAGGCATTTTATGTTGTCATTGATGTCAAAAGGTTATTTGATGTCAAAAGAATCTAAGTTCAAGGAAGGGTTTTTGTGAAAACCAAGGCAGACAAAATAAAAGGTTTTATTTAAAACCAGGGACAAAGATTTGAAATGGGTTTTTCTTAAAACCCAAGTTGGCTTTTCGTTTCATCGAAAAAGGTGCCCCGGTGATGGAGATATTTAATTTTAAATATTTAGTTTAAATTTTAATTATTTCAAATTAAAATTAAAATTTTAAAATTAAATTAAAATATTTTCCACCGACGGAAATCATGTTAAAAAGGGCCGACGCTTTTATTAAAACATATACCTTATATATAAAGGGAGCAAATCAAATGTTGGTTGTTGAGCCATTGTTTTAATATTTGAAAATGCTAATGATGCGATCGGAAAATTTGGTATGACATTGGAAGGTGCAGTTAAAGAAGGGATGAACAATATCGTTTTTCGAGCAAGTATAGAGCATGTGATTCAAAATTTTCAGCGACATGGCAGTAAGTGAGGGTTACATAATTTACAAAAGGATAAAAAGAAAATAAGGCTGCTATTCGTGTTTTTCGTTTCCATCCGATAGTGTGGAGGAGTCGGTTGCTTGTTCGAATGAAGGTGCTGCGATCTGGGAGGTCCTAAGGTCAAGTCGCAGCGGCGTTAATTTTTTATTGTTGGAAGAGGACAAAGGAGTTAAATAGGTTTTTGTCCATTGTATTCTCATCCAAGTGGATAGGGCAGGTAGCCGCAGACAGTTTTGAGTTGATGAAGGTTGGAGGGTCAAAACCCATCCGCACCAATGTTTTATTTTCAAAGGTATGACTCAAAGTTTCTTTTGTGATTAAAGTTTAGAGAAATAAGTTTTACAAAGAGGGAGTTATAAGGCTTTGTTTAAACTTTAATTTAAAGCTTTCAATTGGGAGTTATAAGGGTTTAGATATTTGTGAAATTAAAAGGTATTGTATGTTAAAATTAATTGGAGAGGTATAATAAGTTGAGTGAGAGGAGTAATAAGGTGTTGAAATTATTGTGGATATTTTAGGTTGAAAGTTAAGGGGTTTGTATTGAATATTATTTTTAGTTGGGTTTTTATAAAGAGTTACTGGATAAATATTTTTGTTGATGATTATTTTGAAAGGTGGAGTGATAAGGTGTAATTGTGGATTTACATTACATTGTGAGAAAGATTTATCTTCTAACCTTCTTGAGATTGGCATAGAAGTTTGTTGTGGTTGTGGCAGATTTATGAGACCCCTTCATCATCAAGAAAAAGGTATGGGCACATTCTCCTATTGATTGTTTATGGTGGTTGATTTCTGAAATATCTGTGGAGAGAAAATGATTGATTGTGGTTTCCTTTTCGAAAGTGGTTGGTTGAATGCTTCAAGGTTTTTTGATTTGAGAGTTGAGTTTAAACCTTGTGTTATAAGCATAGTTGTTGAAGCCCATTGGATGTGAAAGAACATGAGTTAGAAAAGAACATGAGTATCATTGTTATGTGAGATTTGTGGTTGAGCATTGTTGGAAACATTTGAGTTGGTTGATACATACTTGGACTAGGGTTGTGTGAGAGAGAGAGTTGTCCCTTGTGGTGATTGAGTTTAGAACATATTGAGTCTAACAATTCTCTTTATGGTTCTATAAGACTTGAGTTGAGTTGAGATTGAGCTTAGAACATATTGAGTCTCTAACAATTCTCTTTATGCTTCTATGAGTTGATTTGAGTTGAGATCATTGTGGATCATTGTTGTCATTCATTGAAGAGTACATTGCCATTCATTGTTGAGTTCATCTTTGAAGCTTTGCCTTGATAAAGTTGTGGATGATTTTTGAGTGCTACTTGAGCATGATTGATTGAGCCTTTGAGAAGGCCTTTGGGACAGATTTGTGGACAGTTTTGAGCAAGTTCTTGGTGAGCTTGCTAGAGCATATTTGGACAAGTTCTGTGTGAGCTTGTTATTCAGTTTTGGACAAGTTTTGTGTGAGCTTGTTATTCAGTTTTGGACAGGTTCTGTGTGAGCTTGTTATTCAGCATTGGACAAGTTCTGTGTGAGCTTGTTAAGCAGGTTCTGTGTGAGCTTATTGAGCAAGTTCTCTGTGAGCCTATTGATAGAGCTTTGGAGGTGACAGAGTATAGAGGACAGAGTCTCAGTGGATAGAGATCCAGCAGCCAACACAGTTGAAGACAGATCTGAGTGAGGAGTCTTCAAGTGGAGAGAGGTCCACCAATCAGTGCAGCAGAGAGACAGAGTCTTCTAGAAGATCACATAGCCAGAGCAGAAGGGGAAAGAGCTTTGTGGAAGAGATCCACGAACTTGAGATTAGGGGATCATCATCTCTTTTGGATAGAGATCCATAAACATTGTAATTGGGAGTGATTCCCAAAGAGATTGATTGAGAAAATCTTTAGTAAAATATTTTCTCCGTGGAGTAGCCCACATTGGGTGACCCACGTAAATTGTGGTGTCTCTATTGTGTATGGTTTCTGTGCATTGCTTTGATTACTGCTATTGATATTGCTATCTTTACACAACATAATATTGAATTGGAAGAAAAAGTAAAAAGTGGTCTTATACTGTTCACCCCCCTCTCAGTATAAGCTTGTGTTCTTCACCACAATCACTGCGCATTCCACAATCCAAAAGGTCAGTGCCATTTATGAAGTGCAAAAGACTTATCAATTTCTCACCAATTTCATGAATTACAAGAGCACAATGTGGGTCTCACAAAGTGTAGCTCTGAATTCCTCAAGGCCAATAGATGTTTACAATGGAGCCCATGGCTCCTATTTATAAGGTGTTTTTAGCAAAATGATGCACCTTCAAATGTTATATGCCTCTAATTATACCCCTAAATGGCTTGGAAGCCTTCTAAGATGAGTTATGGTGCCACAAAAAGACAAGAAGTCGCTTTCCAAGAGATCCTCCTCGACATTGGTGCACACTTATTCCACTTGGCCTATTGACGAGCGAATCGCTCCTGTTTGGAGCGAATTGGCTCACTTGAGCAAATTGACCCTCTTAAGACTTAGCCAAATTTTGCCAATTTTTTGAACTTTGCTGTTTTGCAATGTTGTTCCTAGGTTTGCAAAATCCATTTTTCTTTGTCTTTCATAGCTAATTCCTCCAAGGAATTAGAAGGGTGGTACTACATACAACTATGCTTTCTAGTAGGGTGGTACCATAGGTTTTAATTTACACAGACCATAAATAATAGATATATTTGTATGCTAGGTGAACAAGGAAGGCACTGCCAATAAAATAAAGTTGAATATATACATAAATACATGGAGGCACACCCTTCAATAGGGTGAAATGGTAGGTGTGGTAGTTGTACCTGCTATCAACTAATCCTAAACTTAATAATTTCATCTTTTGTTTAATGCATGTGTAATAATCCATAATTAGTAAATCACTGTTTATGAATATATTTAATTTAGAAGCTTGATTTGCTTCTCCAGCAAATTGTTGTTTTGGTGAAGTTGTCTCACTACAATCTGCAATATTGTATGAATCTCTGCACTAGCCCCTTGTAAACCAGTATGATGGAGTCATTTGTAATCTATATCCAAAAATTGAAACTATCTCCAATGTGGACTTGTGGATATCTAATTGTTGAACTGTTTTTTTGGTTTCATATCTTAATAATTCTGGAATCTCTGATCCTTTATCATTTGTCAAACATTGAATCTGGTTGCTATGGACCAATAAATCTTTGGTCTGTGCTGATTCTCACATAGATTGCCAACCAATTATCTATAATCGGTTATATAAGGCTTAGGGTTTTGGTTTACCCCTAACCTCACTATACTCTTGATTAGGTGGTTCAGTCTGCTCCCAATTGTATAGATAGGCCTTTGTGCTGCACTGTGATTTAGAAGTGGATGGAGTGTGCTTTAAATAGATTGTTTTCAAAATCTGAAAACTGAATTGGAAGTAGTGTGTAGTTTCTCTGTGAAATATGCATATTCCTGCCAATTCCTGTCATCTATCTGTTTGATCCTGTATCATCTTTACTTAATCAAAACATTCTTGGAAGTATGACTTCTATTTTTATTTTTTTATTTACTTTTGTTTTTTGGATAATGTATAGATAAACGTATGTTAAATCATGAGGTCTGATTACGACCACTATGTCCACAATGGTCATAAGTTGTTTTGGAAAACAAATTAGTCTGTTTTCTTTTATCACATTGCTGATATAATACAATAAGTTGAGGTAACAAAAGAGGCTAGCTACATGGTGGTAAACGTTCACACAAATTTGGAATGAAACACCACAATGAGTCAACAGTCTGAGACCATCCATATAATGTGATAAGGGTTTCTTATAGTGCTGATACCCTTTTTAAGGGAAACATGTGGCTGCATGACCCATAATTTACTCCTTGGTATAGTAAACATGTGTGTTTTATCCTCACTATGTCTATACCTATTAATTTTATGGGTAATGCTGTAGATAAGGTTCTATGGGGAACATTCATTAGGGTGAAGAGGTCTTATTATATCAATGCAAGGTCATATTTCAGAATGTACACTAGGTCAGTTGTCATGGTAACCACCCTAACAGTCGTAGCATGATTACAGATAGCAACTTTGGATCTAATAAATGCACTGAATATTTTGCAAGACCATTTTAACAGCTGGAATATGCCTTAAAGAACTGAATTAAGCAATCATCATTCTAAGGCAATGAGGAAAACTGCTTTCCACAGTTAGCTGCTACTTCCCAGACCACTGCACCCTTGCTGTAACGCCTACAACAGATCTGATTTCAATACAAATCTCTTGCTTTACAGGAGGAATAAAGGACAATAATACTGATGATTATGGAGGAGATCTGTCATGTATTATATTAATTTGTTATGAAAATGAGCATTAAACAAGCTAGAATGATGTCTGGGTCAGCTTCCATTTTGATCAAGACTGAGTGATGATTGGGTAGCATTTAGTTATGTTAACTGGCCATTTCATGTGCTTTAGTGGTGCGTACATGCCCTATGGTTTTTAACAACAAGAAGGTTCTTATTTCCCTTATTCATATGTCATATTCCGTTTTGTACACAGACATTTCTAACATCTTTGTAGTTTATCGTCCATTTTGGAGCAGTAATATACTTTCATGGCTTCTCTTACATCATCTGAATATTTGTTTTCTAACCATTCTTATTTTTTGCAATAAAAGAAAATTAATTTTCTTAAGCTATTTCATTTAGTACAAAGATTTCCTATACTCGTAGAAGAAGCTGGCCTCTGACACTATTCATTGTAATAATTTTTATGCCTAGTTGATATTTCTGATTTTATTTCTATTCTGATACGTAGCTTAGTGGTGCATTTGGATGTAAGATTTCTCTATATGTAGTGTCCAACAGATCTTGATCCTACATGTATTAGGTTTTGAATAGATGGGTTTTGTTAATCATACCTTGTTAAATATCTGACATAATACTTGTAGTTTGGTACGTCTCCATGCCACCTGATTTCATCATGTAATGCCTTGAAATCTTCTTTTTCCTTAACGATCAATGCTGATTTTGACTGTCGTGCTTTTAATGCAACAGATAAGTGGAGCTGCCCTATTAAATCTTTCTTTGCTGACATCAGATATGTGGGCAGTTTTGATTAGAATTTTTGCATATAATCAGAAGGTGGGCTTTATAACCTCTTATGTTAATCTGAATCATTACATTAGAATTGAACACATGGTATACGAGGTTCTCATAAGACATTTTATGGTATTGATATGATTTAAAAGAATGTTTACAACAGGTTGACTGGATGTACTTTTTAGCATTTGGTATTGTTGCAATTGGGCTGCTGATTTACTCTTCAAGGTAATGGTCTTTTATTCTGATTTCTGAAGTTTCTGTATTTTCATGCTGCCAATGTTATCCAAATTATCTTTTTCCTAACTAGAGTCTACTGGCTTATGACAGTGTCGAGGAGGACACCATTGGTGATGCGCCAAAAGAGGAGGCAACACAGGATAATATTTGTTACAAGCCTGTGGATGAGGAGGCCAATTTAGGAGATAGGGTAGAAGGACTTGTTGCAATGGAGGCTCCAAAAGATAAAAATGGTAATGGTCATTTGATTACACCCAATACTTTGCAACATGAGGCCACTTCGAGTACAGAACTGGTACAGTTCAAAATAGTGATCCCTGGAGACGATAGATCACTGAAGTAACAACCTTTTTGCTTCTGTAGCACTTAGCAGGAACTGGTGTTATACAAAGATTGATTCATCCTGATGAGCTGCCGTATTCTTCAATAGAATTGCAAAATTCATGGTTACTACTGCCTGGAAGGTGAATGCTATGGAGGTTTCTATGTTTTGAAAAAACAAAGCTCGAAAAGGAGAAATTGAGGGCGAAATGGGATTGTTAGTAGCTGCAGTCAATGCTCATCAAGTGAGGTTCAGTGCATGATTATCACTAATAGGTTGTATAATATCAAGAAGTCACCATTGCCTTAATTATGTTATAGGATATATTGCAGAAGCAACCTTAGCTTTAGAAGTCATTATTGCCTTACGTCAGATAACAAAGGGAAGTGTTCTTGTGGTAGATATCATATGAGCTATCTTATTTTCACAAGTTAGTGTGATCAGGCTATATATTTTCTTTTTCAAATGCAAAAATTTTTGTTCAATATTCAGCTGCAGCATATTAAATGAATTTAAAGTGTTGCAGTGATATTACTCTGGAAGAGCCAGAGATGTTATCTTCCTTCTGATTGGATGCATTTTGATGATGATAAATGCATCATCAGTGACACTGGCTGTAGTTGACCTGGGCATGTTGGAAATATAGTAATATTCAATGCAAACGTTTCTACTTCTACATAGTAATTGACTACACCGCGGAATGAGATGTCTTCAAATTTAAACGCAGTTTTCTTTCAGTTGATACAATGACCGTCAACAATTTATCTATTTATTTTTTGGTTTTTTTCCCACTGGAATGCTATTTGTAAGTATTTATTTTGGTGGTATTTGTGTAATGGCTTCTCAAAGTTGAAAATCTCAGATGATGACACCTTCTTTCCGCTGCTGGTCAGAACTCAATCCGATTATCAAATAATCAAACAATAAAGAGATCTACGTTATAAATTTACGAGAGCAATGGGGACTGATGCCTTCCTTCCAATATAGACTTGTAAATCCTGAAGACAAATCTGGAATAGCCTTCCTTATCTAAATGCTGAAGATAAATCTGGAATAGTCACATGGACCAAAATTGGGATAAACTGTAAAGTAAAAAACGAAGCATATACCAACCTGTAATAATATCATTATTACCATGAGTTTCTATCAAAATTTGTTGAAGATATGATGATTAACATTATAGTTGACTCTTGGAATACAACAAGGGTCAATCTCAGCATTGAACAATATGAGCCGGACAAAGAGTCTTTGCCCTTGAATCAAAGGTCGGGTTCAAGCATTATACGTAACACTGAACTTCACCCCCTAGATATGCTTTGCCCTTTGCTAAAAGCAAAATTTTTGGTTCTGCTTTTGAAGGGATGAATTTACATGATCATTATTTGTAGGCCGAAGTGGACTTTTTTGTTTTGTGTCGATGATTCCTCAGATACAGAAAGAAAGAGACAGACCAAGAATTTAGCACTTATTAATTTTGCTAGTAAGTATGACAAATTGGTAGACACAAATACATGGTACGCACAAGTATGATAAATTATTGGTATAAAGTAATGTTAACAGACTGTATTAGAACATGTATCATCGACAGCTATACCTAGAGGATAATATCTTAATTCATTAACCTTATGAACGTGCAACTGATAATTTGAAAATCACCAGGCTGTAAAAAATATCTGGGTAGCACTGAGGTGCATTAATCAGGAAATTCTCTGGATAATTTTGACCACTATCAAGTGCCACTTTGTACTTCAAATCAGTGGATTTTTTTGTATCTTATAATATCCGTAAGTGTTTAGTTGTAATAAATCTGGTTCTCTATATCATCCCCTGTTTTTTAATTAATATTTTTATGATTCCCTTTCCAAAAGAAATTATACAATAAAATAGTTTACTGGCACGTATACTTTAATTTTAAAAACTATTTTGCTTAGACTGCCCTGTTTTTTTTTAAGATTGTGTAGGGCTTTTTTTCATTATGTACAAGAGCTAATGAAGATGAAAGAGAAACTTGAAAGCATGGAAAGGAGGGAGAAATTAAGAGAAACTAAATCAGATGAGGTTATAAACACCATTCGGAGGCTGGAAAAAGAAAACAACCAGCTCAAGGAGCAAGTGTCAAAGCTACAAAACCTTGCAAACATGGGTCAACGTGAATGGCATGTCCTCAAACAAGCCATCCATACCCCAATCAATGATGCAATAGAGGTGGAAAAAATGAATTAGCAAAGACAAAGACATGGTCTCAAGTAGTAAAAGAACCAGTCAATCAACAAAAAGAGTTGATAGAGAAGCAAGTAAAAATTCAAATAACAGAAGAGAAAGAAAGACATGAGAAGTTAACAAATATAATCATCAAAGGGTTGAAAGATTATGGGGACAGGGAAGACACAAATCGTTTAACCAGGAACTTTTTGTCAGATCGATTACAATGGAAGGGTCAGATAAAAAAAGTAAGCAGAATTGGCAGGTTGAGAGGAGGAGGCAGAGATAGACATATTTGGGTCACATTGATGAGCTACGAGGATAAAATAAGGTTACTTAAAAAAAAAGGCATGCTGAGAGGGTCACAATTTTATTTAGATGATGACCTAACATTTTTACAAAGGGAAGAAAGAAATAAGGAATGGGAAAAGGTGAGGGCAGCAAGGAATGAAGGGAAACAGACATATTTAAGAAATGGAAAGGCATACATCACATCTAAACAAATCCAAAATACATAGGGAGTATGGCCCGCCCGGGAACATCTTACAATGGTAAGTTGGAACCGTAGAGGTTTCCTTTGGAGAAGAGGACCTGGGTTAGGGCCCATTGCTAGAGACAAAGATATAATCATATTGACGGAAACACATGAACACGATGGATGTAGGACTCCATAATTTGTGGGATACAAAAAAATAGCAATATGAAATAAAACAGCGAAAAATGGCAAAGGGCATGGGGGTATTATGGTTTTAATAAAAGAGGAATGGGATAGGGTCATTAAAATTGAAAAACAAGATGAAAACAAACAAGACATTTGGATAAAAATCCTAGAAAATAAGTCGCTTATTAGCATAGCAGCATGTTATTTTGCTCCCAAGAATTCTAAATTCTATAAGAAACATGACCTTAACAGAGAAGACCCATACTCCTCCCTAAAAAGAGACATTTCAATATACAGTAAGTTGGGGGATATTATATTAATTGGAGATTTCAATGCAAGGACAGCAAATAAACAAGCTAACATTCTAGAAGGTAACGAATATATTGAGATTAATCCTCTTTGGATGCCAGAAGAGGAAAATCAACAGTGGACCGAGGACTTCGAAGATGAGCATGGGGCTATCACGCTATATGGAGAAGAGTTGTTAGGTCTTTGCAACATATACAATTTGATTATTTGCAATGGGATGAACAAATGGAAAAATTCAGGAAAGTATACATGCAAAACATATAAGGGACAAAGTGTAATAGACTATGTAATATGCTCACAGAATTACATACCAAAAATAGAGGAGCTAGAAGTGGAAGATTCTCCAAGTGGAACTTAAGTCGGATCACAACCCAATTGTTATGAAACTTCGAATGCATGGAGACAAACCAAGGGAAAAACACTTGCAAGGCAATCAAAATAAATATCCTCACAAGGGAAACATTCTCTTAACGAGATGAAAATCGGCAAAATTTTAGAGCAAGTATTAAATAATAAGTTACAGGAAAGGGAAGAACTACATCACAGGTAGTAGATATTACAAATAAGAGTGAATGGTTAATGCAAGTTATTCAAGAAGCTTTAAACAAATGCAAGAGAGCTAAACCTAAAAAGAAAGAAAGGAATAGCTTCCCAACCAACCCATGGTTCGATGAAGATTGCAAAAAAATGCGAAGATTACTAAAGGAACCAACGAGTAAAACAAGAGCAAACAAAAAAGCATATGAGAAACTGGTAAGGGCAAAAAAAGAAGAATACACTAAAACAAGGAGGGAAGAATTGATTTATTTAGGGAAGCATGAACCAAAGAAATTTTGGAAGGAACTAAGCGTGAAAAGGATGCAAACTAAAAATAACATAACAGTTAATCAGTGGTTGGAGTATTCAAAACAATTGTATCAGCGTAGTAACCAACAGGAGACACCCCCTACTATCATTGTCAAGAAAGAACTTTTCACAATTGAAGACATTATTCAAGGGATAAAAAAGTTAGCAACTGGAAAAGCTCGTGACATAGACAATCTTCAAGCAGAGCATATAAAATGGGGGGTAGATATCTTGGCACCGCAAATCAAAAATTTTTTCAATGAGGTCATACAAAATGGCTTCCCTACCGAGTGGACAACTAGCTTGACCATTCCTTTGTTTAAAAGTGGAGAGGTAAATAATCCCTCAAACTATCGAACTATCATGATCAACCCTCTCTTTGCAAAGTTGTTTGGGAGTATGATAGAGTGTAGGATCAGCATATGGGCAGAAGAAAAGGGAAAGAGAGCAAAGGGGCAAGCGGGTTTTAGGCCCAAACACTCAACTATTGATCATTGTATCACGCTCAGACACAATGGAAAACATATGGGACAAAAAGAGGAGGCTTTTGCTCGTTTTGTAGACTTCAAAAAGGCATTTGACACGATGCCTAGGAAAAAATTATGGAGCAGAATGGAAGAGCTAGAGGTTCCAATTCACTACAGAGCAGCGAGTTCACGTGACTATATGAGCATGTAAAAGCTAGAATCAAAACACAGGAAGGGTTATATGAATGTTTTGGTAGTGACATAGGTGTCAAACAAGGTTGCCCTCTATCTCCGACCTTATTTGGGCTGTACATTGACAAGTTAGAAGAATGGATAAACAAATTTGGGGGAGAGGGTGTCCATTTAGCCAAATATGTGGTAAAACTCCTCATATATGCAGATGATGTAATTCTTGTTGCCAAAACAGCCAAAGATCTAGAAGATCACCTTCAAGCTCTAGAACTCTTTTGTAAAGAAGTTGGGATGCGAGTGAACACGAGCAAAACAAAAATTATGATTTTTTCAAGCAAAAAGAAGAAGCAACAACTCAAATTTCAGTTTGCAGGAGAACCGCTTGATGTAGTAGTAGAATACAAATACCTGGGCATAGACTTTCATGACAAACTTAATTGGAATACATGTAGGATGAAAAGAACTCAAAGTGGCTGGAGAGCACTATATGCACTTCAAAACAGGTGTAGAAATGCCAAGTTGTGGGACTGGAAGACCACCAAGGTCTTATTTGGCCTACTTGTTACACCGGTTCTATTGTATGGTTGCGAGGTGTGGGCTAGTGGCACAACAAATGCAAAATGGAGGCAAATAGAAAGGATTCAAAAAATATTTAATCACAAACTTTCTCAAAATTAAGGCCACAACCCCTTATGAAATTATTCTAGCTGAAACCGGAATGTTCCCTTTAGAAGCAATTGCTATGACCAAGTTGTTATGTTACTTGAAAAAAACAGAAAACATGACAAATGATAGATGGCCTAGAGCGAGTTAGGGGACGAAGAGTTACATAGGCGAAAGAATACGTGGATGAAAAAAAAATCGGAAATGGATGAAACGTTGGGAAATCAACATAAATGAATGCCCAAATGTCAACAAAGACATTAAAAATTATGTGAATGAAAAGTTCGAAGTGGAATGTGGAAAAATGCAAGCAGGAAAAGACAATATTATATTGCAAATTTTAACCCAACGTATGACCACAAGGAAAAAGTGTATATAGGCGCTGAAATCAAGTGGAAGGAAAAAATACTCATTGCTCGAGATAAGGACTAGCTCTCATAGGCTTAGATGTGAAACGGGGAGATGGACAACGCCCAAAGAACAATGGGAAGAAAGAATATGTACTCTATGCAAGCACAGGGGCAGTAGAGATAGAGGAACACTTCATCTATAAATGCCCGAGTTTTTCAGATATCCGTGACAAATACAAAGAAGCACTTGGGAACGAGTTTATTACAGATTTATTTGAAGACAGGAAAATAAAAAAAGTTGGAGAATTGCTAACACAAATCAGCAGGAGAAGGAACAACCTTCTCAAAGATATTAAAGATCATATGATATGATTTGAGGAATTGTACTTCCATATTTGAGGTCCCATAGACCATATTTGGATCTCGCAGACGTAATTAAAATCTTTCATTCATTCATTCATTGGATATATTTTTTTTTGGAAAATTATCCATTAATTATAGTTCAAAGTAGTCTAGATAGGGACACTACAATGGCAAAAGGCATTGGGCTTTCTTAGTGGAAACCCAAGTTCAATTCATGGGAAAGGTGTTCTGGATATACCTCCAACATTTCCATCTATTAAAAAAAAGAAGTTATATTTCAAAGGAAAATTTCTAAAGGTGATATTAAGTGACATTAGCTCAACTGTTAGATTCTTGTCAAATGATACATGGATATTGTCCAAGCTTTGTTGTAACCACTATGTATCTTGTCAAATGATACATAGATAATGTCCAAGCTTTCTTGTAACCACTGATGATGTAATATAGGTGGGATTTTTTTTTTTTTTTTTCAAAAGGGGGTAAATATTTATTATGTGGTCACAATATAACCATTACATAGCATATTCGTAACATGTGAGGGGAGAGATTTGAACCTGGGCCTCTCCATTTCAAGTGGAGAGTTTTAACTACCCACTTGCTCTCCAACTCCTCTACATGAGCGGATAATAATATGGGTGAGACTTGTTTCAATCCCATATAACCCATTTTAAAAAAAGAAAATTTAAAGTGATAGTTTGCAAAGAAGAGGATACCATGGACCTTTTAGTTGTATTTTGTGTAGAGATAAGCTAAAATGATCAAAATCATTTGATTCATTGGGAGGCTACTTTTTCAAGAAAATAAGAATTTATTGCGTCACATCTTCAACATAAAAAGTGTTGAATTTTTGTTTTAAAACAAAAACATTAAGCATTTTATGGAGGATTGGTAATGTCATTATTTGTTGGAATATATGGTTTAAAAACAATAATAGAATCTTTAGAAACAAATCTCAAAATAAATCTAGGATTGAATGTATGATGTTGTTTCTCTTGTAGAGTTTTTATAAGTATATTGTGATAATCATGGAAAGTAAATTGTGGGGTACGACATGTGCTAGTCTCTTGGTTATAAGTTATAAAAATTTGAATATATATATATATATATATATATATATATATATATATATATATATATATATAAAAGAATGATTACAAAAAAATGGAGTTAACACAAACCATTTATGTTAGAAGGAAAATGTTTAGAAGTTGAGTTCACCAAACTTAATTTTATGGTACTTCCAAATGAAACCTCTAATGAAGGTGGTGATTTTTTGGAATAATAAAGAGAACAATGTTTTATTTATTTATTTTTCGGGCGAAGGTAGTAGACTGACTGGTTTCAGTTGAGTGTTTGGCAGACTGATTGGTTTCAGTTGAGTGTTTGCCAGCTTGAGGGTGGTAGTTCCAATTCCGAGTTCCCGGGTCCCCTCACTTGGAGTAAAAGTTTACTGAGGTGGGTGGGGGTATTGTTGTTATTCCCCTATGTAGAAAAAAAAAAACAATTGTTTTAAACTTAATTATATAAAACTTCAAAGAATAACTAGCAAGAGGCTAAACACTCTACATGCGTCAAATTTAGCAAATGAAAAATAGAGATATATTTAATTGAGGGAATTTTTAGATTATTATTAATGGATTTAGGGATTTGAATAAAAACTAATATAATTTTGGATGTCCATAATTATTGATGAAGGCAATATAATAAGAATGGTAAACATTTTTTTTTATAGAGAATGAAAAATGGTTGTAGATAATGTGACCAATCATGATTGTTTGTTGGAATCTATGGTTTGAAAAGAGTAATAAATCTTTAAAAAACAAATTGCAAAATGATATTCAAGATTGAATATGCATAATTTGTTTTTTTAGTAATACATTTTATACACATCCACCATGGGTATTGAACCCGGGTCACTGATAATGCAAGTGGTGTCCTTGCCGATAGACCACACTCACGGGGATTTGGATATGTATAGTTGTCTCTCTAGTAGAGTGTTTACAACTATGGGGCTCATCATTAAGTATAAAAATTGAAAAATGATGTGTTAGCCTCTTGGTTATAAGATTAGAATATACATGCAAAGGGGATTGTGACAATTAAGTTCAACACAAAGGATCTACATCAATCCATGGTAAAAGAAAAATGCCTAAAATTCAAGTCCATTAAATTTAATTTTGATGGTGCTTTAAAAGAAAAACTTAGGAAGGCGGTGGAGATGGTGTTTTAACATTTTTTTTCACTTAACAAAGATCATATGGAACTCCAACAAACAACTATGCATAGACACTTTTAACAAGGATCGAAATTGTCATTTAAATATGGTGGAGATACATTTCAATTGAGGGGAGTCTTATATTGTTATTATTATTAATGCTATAAAGAAAAATGGAATTAAGGATTAGATCAACAATAATATTATTTTTAATGTTCATCAATTATTGATGGAGACAATATCTTGGGCATATCTACTTATCTTTAGAGAAGGAAAATGATGGCGGATAATTTTATCAATTATGATGTTGATTTTTATTTTAGCAAATTCAAATTTTAAAAGGTAAATGGCTAATATATATTTTAGATAAAAGTGGTACTAAAAATTTGATAAATAAAGAGTAGCAATTTCAGGGTGATATTTTTTATTGTAAGTATAAGAAAAGAAAGTTATAATAGATAATACCACATATGAATAGAGACCATATAATGCTCTCACTAGCATAAAAAAAATCAATATAAAATTCAAATTCCCATATTAGGGAAGCTTAACCACAAAGGACAATCATTTCCTCTTATTCTCGACTTCATTTGCCAAACTAACTCCTAGATGGAGTCCTAATTACACTAGGTTTATCTAATTGAGTTGTTCACATGCCTAAATTTCCTTTGATATCAACTCACTTGTATTGAACCTATGTTCTATTTGGAATCCTCCTAGGATTTGGGAGTTGTATGGGAGACATGTCTCAACATCTTAAGAGGATGTCCCGTTGTCTTGAAATGCATCTTCTCATCCAAAAATGTCATTCACTATCATTGTCTTGGAATTTTATGGAACATAGTATTAAACTATGTGGGAAGTGGAACTTAGTCTTAAACTATGTGGGGAGTGAGCACAAAACTAATAAGATTGCCCTTAATTTTTCCCTTCAAAGCCTATTGATCTTGAATTAGCTAGGACACTTGCTAGTGAATCTCCTCTAATCGTTGCTTCATCTAGTGGTCCTTGCAACCTAACAAAAGAATTGTGTAGAAAGTAAAGACATTTGGATGAATGTCAAATTAAAGCAATAATTTTTTGTATCTAATGAAGTGTAATAACCGTTACAACATTCTTTATATCTTCTTATCCAAATGAACTTTAGCAACACTTGTTGCAAGGAATTAAATAATCAAATTATTATGTTTGTTGAGCTTAAAGGCATAAATTTCTAGGAAATTTTTAAAGGGAATATTGTTGGAAACTTCTCATGCACTAAGTCCCAAATCTC
Source organism: Wollemia nobilis (assembly GCA_028583015.1). Taxonomy (NCBI): domain Eukaryota; kingdom Viridiplantae; phylum Streptophyta; class Pinopsida; order Araucariales; family Araucariaceae; genus Wollemia; species Wollemia nobilis. The sequence continues at coordinate 2,703,226 of JAQPPZ010000753.1, forward strand.
CTTGGTTGCTTTACACTATTAAAAAGATGCTTAATCATTTCAAATTTTTTATAGAAGATGCAATTTTGATAAGACAAACCTAAGGAAGCTAGTCTACTTCTACAAAGCAATTTGATATGTAATATTCTCCAAGCAAGCAACTAGGTTGAGGATTCAACCTTAGACTTCTAGACTTTAGCACAATTTGTTCCATTTCTCTTCATCATAATCATAGTTCCACCTGTATTGAACTAGGTACCATTTGATATATGAAGAGTAAGAGCAACATACACAACTCTGACTAAAAGGAAAGGGAAACTATGACTGTTAGGCCATACCAAATTCTTGAAAAGATTCTAGGGTAGTTGATAACTTGAACAACAAATTATTATCTACTAAGAAATGGATCCAAGTGACAATGGATTGAAAGGAAGAATTTAAACCAAATTGACTACATCGTTCATTCCAAGTCTTCTACTTTTGCAAGCAAACATCCACAAGATCAGATATTCTTCTTAAGCCCTTATTAAAAAGTGACTTTGCTTTAAAATCCAAGCAAAGGGCAAGGGGATTGTTATTAACCTGCACCAACTTGTTCCACCAAATTGAAGAAGATAAGAAATTGAGCTAATGATGGAGGGAAGCTATATTCCATGAAATGAGATTGACATCCTTATGCCAAGCCTTCCAAAAATTAATTATCGAAAATTATCCTTTTACACTAAAAAATAATGCATTAAGGAGCTCATCTCTCCAAAGAGCTACTATCCATAAGCCAAGATGGGTTGTTGTGTGCACCCATTCCTTGAGGAGGAGTTTCTAGGGTTGAGATCTCTAAAGGGATTTAGGCTCTTACCTTGTAAAACATGATCAATTAAACCATCCCCACTTGTTACAAGGTAGAGTACAACTAACCCACAAAAATGAGCTCAATATTTTAGACTTGTTCCACTTAGACCATAAATACTTTCTAAGCAACTTGATGAAAGCAACCTAGTCAATTTGAGAGGGTACTAAAATGAATGATAATATTTATGGGTTGTAGTAAAGACTATTAATAAATTGGAGCTTCCTAACCAATAAGAGATACTTGTTAGTATGGTGATCTAACTTCTAAAACGTATTCAAAAATCATTTTCTACATCTTCTTAGGTGAGGCTTTAAACTTAAATGAAATTCTGAAGTACCTCATTACTTTCCCATATTTAATTAGATGTTAGGCTTTGAAAATCCAAGGAAATCTTGTATCTCCTGAAGTTAAATGTAATCCGTTTTTCTTATAGAAAATTTAGTGGCAAAAGCAAAATAAAATAACATAATATCTAGAAAAAATATTATTTTCTTGGGGATTATTCCACGTGAACAAGGCTAAGTCATCAAAGAAGTGATAATTGAAGTGACAATTGATTATAGTATCCCCTAGTATTGAAATAGCATGTATAATACTATTATGCAAAGCTCTCTCAAACATGTGACCAAGGGCATTGGTTGATAACATATAGAGGAAAGGATCTAGGAGGTAGCCCTAGCAATTGGAGTATTGAAGGGAAAAATATTTTGAAAGGGTTTCATTCATAGCCACTATTTCTAAAGCATCAATGAAAAACACTAAAATTCTACTTTGAAACCATTGACCAAATATAGGACACACTAAAGCATTAATATTAAACTTCATGCTAGTCCTATTGTAGGCTTTGTGAAAATCATGTTTAATGAAGACTACTTCCTATCTTGAGGATGCAACTCACTCTAATGTTTCCCAAGCCAAGACCATATTATCAAGAATAATGTAAACATAGAGAACGCTTGTCTATTGTAGTTGAGTGGTATCTTGAGCAATAAGGTTTTACTCAAAGCATTAGGCTTGACTATTCTTATACATTTGACATTAAGTAAAATGATGGGTCTCCACCAATTGATGGAGTCGGACCCAATGTTTATGGACACCAAATTGATCATCCCCCTATTGATAAAGGCCTCTAAGGAACCTTGGTATTTAGCCTTTTATCCTTCAATATAGGCCAAAGTTTATGAAAGAACTCAATTGGAAGGCCATTTAAACTAGGGGCCTTTTTCAAAGCCATCTTAGAAGGATATTTCTCAAGCTCACCAAGTGATAAGCAACTCTCAAAGAAGTGTGTAGTGTGTAAATCCTAGTCAATTTTATAAAGGATAATGCCAGCTAAATATTTTTGATAGAAAAATAAGCTAAAAATAATTCATAAAAACCTTGCTTGGATATAGCCTAATTGACCTGATAATAGATTTGATATTTTTATTTTTTATAGAAGTAATTAATTTATTAAAAAATATCAATATAATTATTTATGTAGCTATTTTTCTAATCAAATTGTTTTTTTTGTTTTATTGTTTTGTGAGCATATTTTTCTAAACAAAAAAAAGAGACTACATGGAACTTTAAAACGTAGATATCATAAAATAAACTGATCAAAGACTCTCTTAAGATAGATAATTATGAATGAAAATGAGTTTTAGAAAAATAGAGGTCTATGAAATTTAACATGAAATTTGTAGAAAGAAAATAATTTTTGGATTAAAATCCTCTAAAATTAATTTGTTGGTATAATGTAAGTGTTGGTTATGAGGTTACGTATGTTTCAACCAACCATATTATTATCATATTATAAAAAGACGTTTTATTATGGATGTGTCTATCATAAGCAACGATTTGAAATTGCGTTGCATACATATGATTGCTTCCCATTTTTCCTTCTCCAAAATGTCTAAAATTTATTGCTAATAAATTTTGTAACAAATTTAATTTATAAAATAACATTTAAATATAAATTTCCTATATTTTTAATTGGTTATATGGGATTGAAATGGGCCTTGTTGTATTACATCACATTATTTCAATAAAGCACATAGTTTTGTATTACAACAAAACATACTAACAATTATAAATATATCTTTTGATAAGATCTGGACCTCAATATTTGCTTTGGGAACTGTAGTACGAGGTACTACCTTTAGTTCAAATTTTCCAAATTGACAACCAAATAGAAGGTGTCAGACAAGAGAGATGGAAAATCTTGATAAGAAGAGGTACAGGTCAAATTTTTTTGAAGCCTTAGATGCCCAAGTCTCTACCAATTTTGAAATATTAGGCAAGAAGCAAAGTGGAAAACTATGAAATCAACTAAGTATAGGAGGTAGCGATTTGTCAACCTAGTTTATGATCCATTGACTAGGTCCCAATTCATCAACAAACTGATAATTCATTGGTTAGCAAGCAAAACAAAGGTGGAGTTGTGGATTATAGAGGCTTGATAGCAATGTTTTGTCTTTTTTTCTATAAATGTAAAAGTGATTCATAGTTACTTAGGGGAAAAGAGGGTAAAACCCCTATTATAAATAGCATGAGCTCATTTGTAATATATTTTTTCCATTTTAAGAATACTATAGGTACACTTTATGATTAGCACTATACTCTTTCAAACTTTGCAATTAATGGAAAATTATGCATGGTATTTGTGTTTCAACTATCTTTTGAGTTTTTGACCTATGAGCGTATGGTGTTTCTCACAGTGCCTTCTCATCTCCTATTAGTCCCTTTTTCCATTATTGCTTAAAAAATGAATGATCACACTAGTGTTATTTGGTTGGATCCAAATGGTCTAATTGATCATGCACAAAATTTTCTATGATCTAAACTATATTTTCTTACACTTTGCTTTCATCTCTTATAATCTTATCTACCAAGTTTACTTTTCATGCAACTAGATTAGTCTATATTAGTGTAGGATAGTGGAGAGACTACTTAAATTCAGAGATCAAGGGGACTTAAACCTCCCCGCTTCCATTAGTTCAGTTGAAAGCGTGAGTGTTTTTCCATTTAGACAATCTCATGGATCAATGATTTTCTAACACTTCTAATGGGGTAAACATACTTGTCCACTTCCATTTTGTTTTTCTAGATCTATACCAACATGCTTTAAATTTATTTACATTTGAAAAAGGTTTGTATTAAAATGCAAATTTGACAACCCAAAAAATTTTCATTATATTTGTGCATGATCCACCTAGATATGATAATTTTACAATCTTGTCTTAAATTTGTATGTTGTTGAAGATAATTACAAATCCATTTGATCCAAGTGCAAATGGTGACTATTGATTATCAAACCCAAAAAATTATCTAAATGTGATAAAAATATTAGAATCATACCTCTATCTTAAAAATTATTGATCTATGGGCATTTTCTTAAGAAAATTGTAAAGCTTAGAAAACCCTAAAAAATTCCCAAGTCTATTTACTCACGACTTGTCGATGAATATACAATTTTTTGACATCTGCACATGTTCTCATGAAACTATTCATTCACAATTTTCAAGTCCTCAAGATGGTGATTCAGTATCTAAACTATTATTTTGCTGATCAAAGCTAATGATTTGATTATGTCATCTCCTTTATGGTAAATTTTACCATGCGCTAAGTCACCAATCTAGCAACTTGTTGACTTTTTAGCAATTTATTGACTCAGGTAGTGATTGATTGAACTTGTCATAATTTTTACAAAAAATATCAATCTGACCCATTTTTGAAATATTTTCTTATTGTAGGTACATAAAGCATTAATTAGATATAGGCACTATAATCCACACTTATTACAAATACAAGATCCAATTCACATGACAAAGAAAATTTGATCAAATGGGCACAATTGATCAAATACCAATGAAAAGGGACTAAAACAAAGAAAATATCCACAATTATGTGGATTAGGAAATCAATTGAATCTATCACAACTATATCCATAGAAGAAGCAATACTTACCTCTACCAAAGAAAGCATGAACACAATTCACCCCTCTTCCTCTTGTCCTCCAAGTCTTACATTCTATTTGATTGAAGTAGGAAATACAAGTAACCTCACATTACTCTTCCAAGATGGTTAAAAATGGACTTCAACTAATCCCACAGTTCATACCGTGGTGCCTGATTTCTTTCAAGGCTTACCTTTCTTAGCACAATCCTTACCAAATGTTAGCAATCCTTAATATTTCGGGGTAAGTCATTCCACCTCAAAATTAGGGATAAGCCTATAGTCTACCATCACCACCAATTAGCAACCCGTTGTGTCCACTCCTTCACCTAGTCAAGCTTCCCAAACTATGCCTAACCAACAAACCAATATGATCCTTTCACAACTTGGGAGAAGAAAATAATTTAATCACTAGAATTTTACCTCCTAGATACAACCTAGAATACTTAGTAAAGCACAAAAAATAAACATAGAAGTTAGAATTTACAAATATCATCAAGTTTATGAATGCAAAAAAACCCTTAAATTTAGTTAAATATAGGTTTCATGCAAGCATTGGATCTTTAGGTTCCTCCAAATACTCAACCAAACTAGGGTACCACATAAAATTGACAAGTCCTCCTAGTCCCTTTACGAATACAAGTGCCTTATAGTGCTACACACAATCCAATATTCCCACCAAATGACCATCTTATGCAGTATCAACTAATACCACCTCAAAATCTCCAATACCCTTAGAACCAATAGAATGTGCCTAACCCACATGCATTTACAAATCCCAATCCTTAGGTATTTTATAATCCTAATAAATATTTTATTCCCCAACCATGTATGACTCCATAAAATCCATAAGTAGTCTCAGATCAATAGATTATTCAATTTGTGTAGTAACTAGAAGGGTATGTGGTCCCTCAATACCAAATGTCATATGCTCCATAAGTGTTATGTGGGAAACTACCCCAAATTATCAAAGACAAATGTAAATGAGAATGCAACATCAATTGCTTGATTGGAAATATCAAGGACCTTTAAATATAATGTTTATTCCCCAATCTCTATGACCATTATGAAATGTATATTGACTTTTGATGACAATGGGGAAAAATTGCATTGGACCATTTGAATAAATTGTCAACATTTAAATCCATACATTGAATCCAGTAAGAGGGCATAATTATTTGGTGATTGATCTATTTATTAAGAGATAAAGCTTACATGTGGCATACACAACTTATTGAAAATTAAATCACCAATTGGGACTCTATAGTTAAATTATTCACAAGGAGGTTTGATAGTCAAGGGAATAATTACTTAGTCATATTTCAATTGGATGCTATACAAAGGCATCCCCAAGAAAATATCCATGACTATAACATTAGGTTCATGAGGAAACTGTATATGAGACCAAAAAATATCTAACCATCAAATGAGTAAGCCCTAAACTGCTCCACCAAAGGACTCCAACTAGATTTGGTTTTAATGGTTTATAACATTAGTAATACCACTTTGTCTAGCACCTTTCAATAGGTAACTTGAGTGGAGGATGTTATCATTAGAGTTGGTAAATTACCTCTTGCTCCATGGATGAATTATTCTACATATGTAAATCCAACCCAAAATTCATAAATATAAGGGCCTCCTTTGGCAATAACACCAACCCCAAATGTAAAAGGTCAACCTTCTAGGCTCTTCCTATTACACCTACATTTTCATAAGTTAACACTCCATACACAGTGACATTTTTTGACCAAAGTGTACCAAATACCATTGTGTTCCAACCTCAACTATCAACTCTGCCAATTCCTTCACATCCATCTAATTCAAGTATTGTCTCTGCACCTCAAAGCCAAAATGATGGAATCTAGGTTCAAGTAAACAAGTTAAGAGAAATGATAAATATTTTTATGAATTAAACTATTGAATTACAAAAAGTTCTAACTCTTTATGCATCCACAATTCTATTTCAACAAATTGGAGGAAAGGGGAATGTGTCCTCTCAACCTCCACATTTAAGTTGGCTCACATTTATCCTCTCTAAATCTAACAAGTCTAAGCTAAATACATAAAATAAATGCAAACACTTAAAATGCATGAAAGTAAATTTAAAAGTTTAGAATGCAAGAAATTGATAGTAGAATATGATTGTAACCATAGCAAGAAGATTGGATGATCAATTAATACATGAGAAAATTGAATAACAACAATGTATCCCACACATATGAAATGGAATTAACAAGAAATGACAAAGAAAAAAGTGCAGTGTCACAATAATCATGCTTCGACAATCTAGGAGGGTAGTGCCACTTATGGAAAGCAAAAAATCTCATCAATTTATTACTATTCCAAAAGGAAAGAACAAGTACAATATAGGTCTCACAAAGTGTAGCTATGATTCTCTCAAGGCCAAAAGATGTTTGCAATGGATTCTATTGATAGAAAGCATTCACCCTTGATTTACCTTGGGTGAGGAATTCTTACTTCTAATAAAAGTAAATATTTGGGGGCATATTTAGGAAAATTATACATGTCCAAATGTTACATGCCTCTAATGGTTTAGAAGCATTCCAAGATGATTTATGGCACCAAAAAATACAAAAAGTCACTTTCCAAAAGGTCCTCGACATCTATGCAAACTTCTGCCATTTGGTCTGTTGATGATCAAATTATTTTTGGATAGGGAAGTGATTTGCTCCTCTTGGAAGTGAATCACTCCTTTGAGAGAAAATCACATCTTTCGGATTTATCAAAGTTTTTTAAAAATTTTAAACTTTGTTATTTTGTAATGCTACTCTTAGACATACAAAATTAATATTTATTTTTCTTTCATGGATAATTCATTGGAGGAATTAGAATCTAGTAGCCAAGTTACCACATTTTTTTATGACTTCTTGGGATCCCAATCTCAATTAGTGAGATATCTCAAATTATCCTTGGGCATAGAGTCAAAATTGAGGTCAACTCAATACTACAAAAATTGTAGGTCATATTTGTTTAGTTCTGAGGCAAACATTTCAAAACTCTTTATCAATTAGTGTTTGAGATCACATATAGAGCATCTAAAATTCTGGTATTCAATAAAAAATCCTCATATTTATCCTTCAAAATATTCATCACTTGATCCTCTCTAGTTTTTTGACTTCTCTAATCGATATTATAGTTCAATGATATTTGAGGCATCAAACATAACGCTATCAATGGGAATTTCCACTTTTGTTTTGTCTTCATTAATGGCCTTTGAAACCTCTTTTGGTATATGGATTTGTCCTTGATTAAAGAATATCCTAGGAAATCCTTCATTACCCACTATCCCTTCTCATTTTCTCAATGATTGTTTTGGGAGAATCCTAGGCAACTTTCATCTTTGTATCTTTCATTAGGGTATATCTTAATTACTAATTTCTTATTTTACCTACCCATATCCCTCACCCATTTATTAAATGGGGAGTGTTTGGTGTACCTTTCCTTGGTTTCTAGATGTAAAAACAACGCCAGTGAGAGATTTTTTATATAGTTTAAAGAAACACAAGCAAGGTTCTTAAGAGTCCCAATATTTTTATTTTTAGCATTCATAAGGATTTATCCCATTTGAGTTAAATGTCACTCCATATGACACTCAATGGACATGAGTGACAAATATCTCATATTTTTTGGGGTTCACCTTACTAAACCTCATTGTTTAGAAGGATGTCAAAGTGGTCCCCCCAACTTTCCCATACCCTCATTGACATAGGATAATGTGACCACAATGTAGGGATTATCCTTTAAGACCCATAACACTTAAAGAGGAACACCTATTCCCTAACCTTATCCTAAGTCCATCTAGGTAGGTTAATTAGGTGTAAAGCCTTGGTGCTTAGTTACCATACCTTCACAGGCTAACTAAGGTCATTACCACCCAACTAGCAATGATCATGATCACTTGAACCTACACGTTTGAAATACCATCACTAATGTATTACCAATGATATTACAACTTTCTAGTTGTGGTACACTCAATCCTCAATGTTCAAGGTGCATCAATTCACAAGAATATGGCTATTGCATCAACATAACTACTTCTAGATTCATGATTTCTAAGCTATTGCATCCTCACAACTCCTTATAGGATTAATATCTACCTGGTTATTGCATATTCACAACTCCCTCCAAGATTGGGCTATTATTTTGACTTAGGTTCTAAAGCAGTTCTAGATCCATTCCCCAAGAAATTTATGAAACCCAAGATAGCTTTTAGATTATGAAACTACTCTCTCTATAACAAAAGCATCAATTGAAAACAACATGCTTTACTCTATAACACAATATTGAGCATGGAAATAAAAGGATGATATAACATAACTCAAAATAACATAAGTTAAATATAGCATTTCATCCATTTTCAAAAACCATGATTTATTGATCCATGTGCTATCATAAAGCTATGTAAAGAAACATTATTCTAGAAGTGTGAAGGATAATTACAATGCTATCCATTACAAGATCTATATGCTAGAAGAAGATAACATTTAACCTTTTCAACAATAAGAGTAATAGGTAAATAAACCAATCCATGAATTTGTACCATGATCAAGCTCTCATTATCTTACAAAACTTGACTAATATACAAGTTTCATTTGAACAATTATTAAATAATTCCAATCTACATTAAAGCCATCTATCTAAGAGATCTCTATGCCACCTTCTACCATGATATTCTTCATGAAAGGGATTACTTGTGAGCTTGAGATTTACTTAGGGATTAGGACAACTCCATATGCAATGCATTCAAATATGCTCTTAAAAAATGCAAGCAACCATGCATAAAAATATTGATAAACAAACAAGGAGAGAATCCCATACTTCTCTCTATAATGGCTCCTTTACCTACTCAAGTCTCAAAAACCATTATAATTTATTCTGAGCCATTTTTTTTTCCATTAATAAAATATGCAAGGATTTAATACAACACTCAAGGAGAGAATCCCATACTTATCTCTATAATGATTTCCTTACCTACTCAAGTCTTGAAAACCATTATAATTATTCCAACCTATTAAGAAAATATTCATCCCAAAAACATTCATCCATAGCCTAAGCTCTTATGAAAACAAGAGTACTAACTTATTATAATATTACTAGCACAAAGCTTCAACTTTCATTGCATCAACAAGACAAAAAGAGATTAAACCTTTCTATAACCATATTATTTCCAACATTAATCAAATAAGACTAAAAGATATTTGCAACAACCAAAAAAATCAACCCAAGGAGAGAGATATATAAAAGTCCCAATATATATTTTAACATTCAAGGCTTCATCATATTTGAGTTAAATATCAATGTAGATGACACTCAATAGATAGGAGTGGAAAATATCCTATAGTATCTAGGGTTCACCTTACTAAACCTATTCATTTATAAGGATGCCAAAATTGTCCCCCCACCTTTCCTATACCCTCACTAGCATAAGATAATTTTACCATAATGTAGGGATTATCCTTTAAGGTCCATAACACTTAAAGGAGGATGCCTATTCCCTAATCATAACCTAAGTCCATCTAGGTAGGTTATTTATGTGTATAGCCTTGGTATTTAGTTACCACACTTATGTAGGCTATCTAAGATCATTACTCCATCCAATGGGCAATGATCATGGTCATATGAACTTACTCATTCGAGGCACCACCACTACTATCTTGTGAATCATTTTGCTAAATCCATGGTTACCAAACACCCGATCCTCATCATTCAAGGTGCACCAAGTCATAAGATATTTGGCTATTCCATCCTTGAAAATCCTTCCAAATCTGTGAATACCTAGCTATTGCATTCTTGCAACTCCTTCTAAGTATAACTTCTACTTTTCTATTGCAACCCCACAAATCTTCCTAAGATTGGGTAAATTCTTGACATAGGTCCTAAAATGTGTTTTGGCTCTATTTCGGAACCTCCTTTTTCTCTAACCCATGAAAAATAAGAAAAATACAAATACTCTTTCTCAAAGGCTTCAAAACATGATTATACTTTAGTTCCATCTTAGACATGGTAAATTACATTGAAACATTACAATATAAAAGCTTCCACATCAAATTACCATCACCAAGGTTAATATGCACTTTACTCTAAAAGAAGGAAACTTATCAAAGTGCACAATCATGCATTCATAAAAGCTTCTTAATATTTTCTTAAAGAACACATAAATTTCCATTGGAACATAGATCACAAGATTATTTGTCTACTTAAAAAGTACAACATTTTGGCATGATCAATATCTTATTACAAGATTACCATCTTCTAGCAACACTAGAAGTTTCTACTTAAACCATACTAAGCAAATGCTCATTTACATAATCACTTTTCATTCCAAAGTACATCAATGCTATTTTGTCTAAGTGATATTTGCACCATATTATTTCCATGATCCTCCTCATGTAAGCATTTTCCCTCGATATTGAGGGGTACTTAGGGATTAGGACAACTCAATATGTAATGCAAGCTACTAAACATTATGCATTCACAAAAATCCATGCACAATACAAATAATAACATAAAGCAACCAATGAGAGAATCCCATACTTCTATCTACAATGGTTTCCCTACCTACTCAAGTCTTAGAAAACAAATATAATTATTTGCAAGCTAGTAAATATTATGTTTTCGTAAATATCCATGCACAATACAAATAATGACACAAATAAACCAATGGGAGAATCCCATACTTCTCTCTACAATGGTTTCCCTACCTACTCAAGTCTCAAAAACCATTATAATTATTTGCAAGCTACTAAACATTATGTATTTATAAACATCCATGCACAATACAAATAATGACATAAAGCAACCAATAAGAGAATTCCATACTTCTCTCTATAATGGTTTCCCTACCTACTCAAGTCTCAAGAAACCATTATAATTATTTTTTGAAAGATCTTTCCAAAAATACAAGCAACCAATGTAAGAATCTTTTCCACTAACTAAACCATAGGAACCAACTTTCCTCTACTAACATAATATTCAGTAATCATCCACTTAAAGAAATAACAACTTAATCAACTTTATCTTTAACTCAATATAAAGCAATCATCAACTTAAGAAGAATAACTTAATCAACTTTCTCTTTGATTTCTTTTGAAAAGTATATTTTGATTTCTTTATTCTCAATACAAAAAATAACCCGCTTTACTAATATAAGATAATTTTAAGGACAAGCTTATTTCCCTAAATCAATCTAGGTTTTCATTTAAAGCATGCACTTAGAAATAATTACTTAGTACATCTATGCCTATGTATCTCCATCCATAATGCATTCATGATTTATGTATCCAATGCTTACAACATTCATTCCTATGGAACATAAATGCAAATGATTAATAATGCCCATGAAAATATAAAAAAAACACTTAAGCCTATGAGATAATAGCCTAAGTTGTGACTCTAATGAACAACCAACTCCAAATAGACCTCCATCACCCTCATGCATGTCATCCAAACATAACACAAGAGAGGCAATAACTGACTCAACTTAACAACATAGACAGAGGAAAAACAAACCAGAACTTAGATAGCATAGTGCTTGACATTTGAGAACATCACCACATGCAGCATCCCATGCATGGCTTAAGTAAAAGTTAAATAGTCATACACATGTGCAACATAGATCTCAATGTGCTATAAGAGACTACTAGAAGACACATGAGAATGCAATGCAAAATAGATAACTCCTACACTTTGAGGGTGCTCTAAAAGATTAACCAAAGGAAATATTCTCTCACAAAGAAATCAACCCGATCAGACATACTGGAAAGACATTAGACTGTGCTAACATATCCCAAACTAGGTGTAAACCAAGACAAAATATCAAGCAATCCCAAAAGCCTAACTCAAAATACTTTAAAAAAGTAAGGAAGTACAAGCTAAAGCACAACCAACATAAAGTAAGGAGCAAGGTGAGACAACAAACCAAATAATAGAAAATAACCTTCCACATCAATGACTTACCTTACTTCTATAGGGAAAGTAATGCTTCTGATGAATGGGCCTCCCTTAAGCTCTCGACTCCTTTTCACTTCTCAAAATATCCCCTAAAAGCTCATCCAAGGCTCCCTATAAAAACTTTGAGGTGGTTTTCTCCAAGAACCTTACTTTCTTCTTAGGAGCCATGCTTGAGCTATCTACATTAGCTTGTAACGTTTCTTTAGAATGTTGCCATTAATGAGACATTAAGGAGGGCTATTAAAGCATGGATTATTATTGTAATTAATTCTCCTTAATATTTTTTCACCCATAAAGCAATATCCCTTAATGTTTTAACATTAGGAAGAACAATATTAGCATTTCCAAAAATTACTTTAATAACCCACTTTATTAGTTTCAATTGCTAATATTAATTATTAGCATTGATCCCAATATTCACAAGTATTAGTGTTATAAACAATTAATGCTTGAATAGTTCTCAACCATAAATCTATGCATATTACACACAAGCATAAATGTCATTCATACCAACAATATTACACACCATTGTTTTATCCTTAAGTAGGTGGTCCCCTTTAAGATAGTCTATTGCTATTGCCAACCTATCAAGGAGACTCATTGCACAAGCAACTTCTTGGTCCAATGGTGTGAATATAAAATCAACACAATGTGATGCATCTACATGATGAGTATTTTGTAACTCGAAGCTATCAACTTAAGTGGTTCATTATTGATCCATCGGTGAAAACACCTGATCCTACAACCACAGATGCTTCAACAATACTACGAGCATAATCAAAGTATGATCTGTAAATACCCAATCATATTGACATCATAAAATAAAAATATGCATTAGACATACACACCAATACATAATTCATTACCACTAATGAGCTCTACCAAGAAGGGTTGCTACATAATCCTCCTTGGGCTAAACACAGTCCTTTGTGTTTCTTGCAAGTGAAAAATAAAATGTATCATTCAAATAGATATGGAAATTGCTACCTCATTTTTTCAACATATTCCCATGTTGCACATGTTTTAGAATATTGGTCCCATTGAAACTTATATTGATCTAGGGTTCTTTTTCTAAACATATTATAATGGAACCCCAGGATCTTTATTGGTCTCACCTCAATGTCTGAGGGGTCTACCATCTAAGATTTAGAAAAATTCCAAACATGGGTAGGATCAACAATATATTTTCTAAGTAGGGATAAGTGGAAAGTATCATGGATATTTGATAGGTTGGATAGTAAGGCAAGCCTATAGGCTATGGGAATAATTTTAATAATTATCTCGAAAGGCCCAACATAATGAGGATCCAACTTAGTTAACTCTATGGCACTTTTCATAGGTCTAACTCTCAATAATACTTTATCTCCTACTAAGAATTATCTTAGTGATCTTTTCATATTAGCATAGTTATTTTGGTGATCGACCACTTCCTTGAGCCTAAGTCAAGTCATTCTAAGATGCTTCTCCATATCTTTGATAGTATTCAATCTAATCACCACTTGATCCTCTAGATTATCCCATGATAGAGGTGTTCTACATATTTTGCCATAGATAGCTTCAAACGAGGCCATTCCCAAAGATGCATGGTAACCATTATTGTATGCAAATTCTACAAGATGCAAAAAGTCCTCCCATTTGGACTTTTGGTCCATGTAGTAATGCGAAGCATGTCCTATAAAACTTGTTTTACCCTCTCAGTTTGACCATCTATTTTTGGATGATATGTAGAACTGATATTCAACTTAGTACCCACTGCATAGTGAAGAGATTGCCAAAATTCAAAGGTAAACCTAGAATCCCCATATGATATGATCACCTTAGAAAACCCATATAACCTAGAAATTTCTTTAGCAAAATTATTTTCTACTACTGGTGCATCATCCTTGATGTTCCTCGGTATGAAGTGTGCAACCTTGGTCAAATTATCAACCACTATCAGAATTGCATCATGTTGGCATCTAGTCTTAAGTAATCTCACAATAAAATCCATAGATATTGCCTACTATTTCTGTGTAGGTATATCATGCAGATAAAGTTTCCCTATTGGGTGATAATGTTCTACCTTAACTTTCTCAAAATCTAAACATCTTGCAATAAATATGGTGATATCCTGCTTCAATCCTACCCAATAGAAGTTTTTTTCATGTTTTCCCTTATTTTTGAACCCTGGGTGGTCAAAATAAAAAGAATTGTATGAATCTCCTCAAATCATCAGTTTTAGGTATAACCACCATATCCTTAAAGCATAAAAGTCCATATTTTATGTTAAAACCTTACTCTCTTCAGGATTTTTCTTAGTTGTTTTATCTTAAATTTCCATGTAATATGGGTCCTAAATTTGCATTTCTTTGACTTTATCCATAAAGTCTATATGATTCTAGGTTAGCATAGCTATGTGTCTTGTTTTGCTCAAGGCACTAGTGACCTTATTTTCTTTCCCTTTGATGTAATAAATACCAAAGTCATACTCTACTAAGAATTCTATCCATCTTCTTTATCTTACATTTAACATGGGTTGGGTAAATACCTTAGATTTTGATGGTTTGACCTTAGCTCAAAGGTTTTACCCAACAAATGATGTCACCAAACCTTTAGTGCATGCACAACCACTACCAGTTCTAGGTTATGTGTAGCATAGTTTACCTCTATGTTTCTTGAGCTTTCTAGACTCATATGGTACTGTAGCCTCTTCCTAGACAATACTCCACCTAATACTTCTAGATAAGCATCCTACACATTGTAAAGTTTCCAAGAGGATCTAATATCTTGAGAATAAACATTGTAGTTAACTTATTCTTTAGATCCTCAAAGGTAGCTTCAAACCTATCCATCCACTTGAAATCATTTCCTTTTATTTGTAGGTTAATGATTGAATAGGTAACCTTATAATAATACTTCATAAAACACCTATAATACCCAATGATTCCCATGAAGATTCTAACTTCAAACACATTTATTGGTGCTAGCCAACTCAATATAGCTTCAATTTTCTTTGGATTCATGACAATCCCTTCGATCGAGATGATGTGTCCCAAATATTGTACCTATGAGGTATAAAACTCACACTTGGACAATTTTCCATATAGCTAATTTTTCCTTAGCACCTCTAACACTAACCTTAAATGATGGTCATGTTCTTCTTTAGTGCGAGAATATATCAAGATATCATCTAAGAACACCAAGATAAATTGATCTAGATACTTTCTAAACACATTGTTCAGTAGATTCATAAAATCTATTAGTGCATTTATCAATCCAAATGACAATACTATGAAAGCATAGTGCCCATATCTGGTCTTAAAGATTGTCTTATGGGTATCCTCTTCTCAAATTATTCACTAATGATACCCTGATCTTAGATCTATTTTTGAAAATATAGTAGCATCCTTTATTTGATTAAAGAGATCATCAATCCTTGGTAAAGGATATTTGTTCTTAATGGTTACCTTGTTCAACATCATGTAGTCTATGCATAACCTCAAGGATACATCCTTCTTCACAAATAATATCAGGGCACCCCAAGGTTACACATTAGGTTTGATCAACCCCTTTTCCAATAGATCTTGGAGTTGCACCTTCAGTTCTTACAACTCAATTGGAGATATTCTATAAGGTGTCCTTGCAATAGGTTCAGCCCTAGGTATTAACTCTATAGTGAAGTCAAATTCTCATCGAGGTGCCAGGCCTAGAATATCCTTATGGAAAACATATCAAAATTCAAGTAGAACTGGATGTTTCTCAAATACTTTACTGTCCCCCTTTTCTCTAGTCTTTCCATTGATCTTAACTACATATAACATACCACCTATTTTAAAGGTTTTCTTTAGCTGCATAGCTAAAAATAAGTGAGGTTGAAAATAACCTTGCCTAATTTGAACTCACTCTCCTCTTACTATTATCGATGTAATCCATCCACCTATCTTGGAAGTTGATTAAGGCTCCATGAGCCTTCAACCAATCCATCCCTAGGATAATATCAAAAACATGGAGTGATGCTATGTTAAGTGCCATTTAGTGGATCTGTTGGATAGGGTTATCTTAGTTGTAGGTAAACATTGATCCATCAAGTAGATATATCCTAAACCATACTCAACTTTCCACTCTTGTGCCAAAAATCTTGGTCTTTCTAGCATATCCTCAATAATACTAGTGCAAATAAAACTATCAGTAGCTCCACTATCTACTAAAAATTTAACATCTTTATCAAAAAACTTTAACATCTAAAATGTTAATTCCTGATAGCTACATAGGTTTGATGCACCTGACCATCTGTTTCGTTACTTGAATATACCCATTGAGGGCATCTTTTGGCATAATGAGGGCCCCCACATGTATGACAACCTGCTATTGGTGGTTGGGTTCTTGATATTTTTTGAATCTAGTTCCTTCTCTTGAGCCTCTTTTTGTGTTCCCATTTTATGATTTAGCCAACCTTCCTTGCATTACCTATTGAAGCCCCATCTGGTCTTTTAATATTCTCACTAAGGAGATAAGTTCTCTTATTTATTCTTGTATTGACTTAGGAAAGTAACATCTGATGAGTCCTTTGCTATCCAAATTGTATTTTTAGAACTTTCTAATTTCTTGGTTTCCTTATCAAAATTCTTGATCCTCCTGTATTTCCTTGGAGAATGTACTACTACTTCCTTTTGAATAACTAGTTCCATCCTTCTAGATGATCTTAATACAAGTGCCATCTTCTATCCACAAAAAAGGAGTTGGGTTAGTTTTAATTTTCCCTCAATTATACTTACAATTAGTTAGTTTCATTCTCCTAATGAACTAAAAAGGACTATTATCACTCAATTGATAATGATTAAGGTCACGCTTGCCTACCTACAAGGTGTATTTTCCAATAAGAAACTACATCCTCTACGATTTTTACTCCTTGGTCTAACTAGTCCCAATGACGTGCAGTATCTGTTGTATCCTAGATCATGTTAAGGTCCCTAGAAGAGTAAGTTTCCCCAAAGTAGCACTTCAATTCAGGGCTCATTCTAGGTGCATTAGATGGAATCTTCTAGCCCTATGACCTAGAGCTATGATACCAACTATAACAACCTAAAAAATTAACTCAAGGAGAGATATCTGTAAAAATACCAATATTTTTTTGTTAGTATTCAAGTCTTCACCACATTTGAGTTTAATGTTAGTGTAGATGAAACTCAATGGATAGGAGTGGCCAAAATATTGTAGTATCTAGGGTTCACATTACTAAACCTACTCATTTATAAGGATGTAAAAATAGTCCCCCCACCTTTTATATACCCTCATCAACATAGGATAACTTGACCATAGTGTAGGGATTATACTTTAAGGTCCATGACACTTAAAGGAGAATGCCTATTCCCTAACCTTAACCTAAGTCCATCTAGGTAGGTTATTTAGGTGTAAATCCTTGGTGCTTAGTTACCACACCTCTACAGGCTAAATAAGGCCATTATCCCCTCTAATGGGCAATGAACATGGTTGCCTAAAATTACTCGTTCGAGATACCACCACTGCTATCTTGTGAATTAATTTTCTAACTCCATGGTTACCAAACACCCGATCCTCACAGTTCAAGGTGTAGCAAGTCACAAGATATTTGGCTATTAAATCCTTGCAACTCCTTATAGATTTGTGAATATCTATCTATTGCATTCTCACAACTCCTAGGTCTCACTTCTACCTAGTTATTGCAACCCCACAACTCACCCGATCCTCACAGTTCAAGGTGCACCAAATCATAAGATATTTGGCTATTACATACTTACAACTACTTCTAGATTTATGAATATCGAGCTAGTGCATTCTCACAACTCCTTCTAGGTCTCACTTCTACCTAGTTATTGCAACCCCACAACTCTTCCTAGGATTGGGTAAATTCTTGACACAGGTCCTAAAAGGTGTTCTAGCTCTATTCAGGAACCCCCTTTTTCTCTAACCCATGAACAATAAAAAAAATACAAATACTCTCTCTCAAAGGCTTCAAAACATGATTATACTTTAGTTCCATCTTAGATATGTTAAATTACATTGAAACATTACAATATAAAATCTTTCCACATCAAATTACCATCACCAAAGTTAATATGCACTTTACTCTAAAAGAAGGGAACTTATCAAAGTACACAATTTTGCATTCATAAAAGCTTCTTAATATTTTTCTTAAAGAACACATAAATTTCCATTGGAACATAGATCACAAGATTATTTGTCTACTACAAAAAGTACAACATTTTGACATGATCAATATCTTATTACAAGATTACCATATTCTATCAACACTAGAAGTTTCTACTTAAACCATACTAGAAAAATGCTCATTTACATAACCACTTTTCATTCCAAAGTACATCAATGCCATTCCACCTAAGTGATATTTGCACCATGTTCTTTCCATGATCCTCCTCATGTAAGAATTTACCCTCAATCTTGAGGGATACTTAGGGATCAAGACAACTCAATATGCAATGCAAACTACTAAAAATTATGTATTCGCAAACATCCATGCACAATACAAATAATGGCATAAAGCAACCAATGAGAGAATCGTATACTTCTCTCTACAATGGTTTCCCTACTTACTAAAGTCTTAGGAAACCATTAGATTTATTTGCAAGCTAGTAAATATTATGTTTTTGCAAACATCCATGCACAATACAAATAATGACACAAAGCAACCAATTAGAGAATCCCATACTTATATCGATAATGGTTTCCCTACCTAATCAATTCTTGAAAACCATTATAATTATTTGCAAGCCACTAAACATTATATTTTCATAAACATCCATGCATAATATAATAATGACACAAAGCAACCAACGAGGAAATCATATACTTCTCTCGACAATGGTTTTCCTACCTACTCAAGTGTCAAGAAATCATTATAATTATTTTTCCAAAGATATTCCCAAAAATACAAGCAACCAACGGAAGAATATTTTCCACTAGCTAAACCATTTGAAACAACATTCCTCTACTAACATAATATAAAGTAATCATCCACTTTAAAAAAGGACAACTTAATCAACTTTATATTTAAATCAATATAAAGCAATCATCAACTTAAGAAGAATAACTTAATCAACTTTCTCTTTGATTTCTTTTGAAACTTATATTTTGATTTCTTTATTCTTAATACAAAAAATAACCTGCTTTACTAATCTAAGATAAATTAAGGACAAGCTTCTTTCCCTAAATCAATCTAGGTTTTCATTTAAAGCATGCACTTAGACATAATTACGTAGTACATCTATGCCTAATTATCTCCTTCTATAATTCATTCATGATTTATGTATCCAATGCTTACAATGACCATGCCTATGGAATATAAATACAGTTGATTAATAATACCCACAAAAGCATAAAACAAGCACTCAAGCCTATGAGATAATGGCCTGATTTGCGACTCCAATGAATAGCCAACTCTAAACAAACCTCCACCACCCTCAAGCATACCACCCAAACATAACATAAGAGAGGCAATAATATACTCGACTTAACAACATGGGCAGAGGAAAAATAAACTAGAACTTAGACAACATAGTGCTTGACATTTGGGGTCATCACCACATGTAACACCCCATGCATGGCTTAAGAAAAAGATGAAAAATCATATGCATGTACAACACATATCTCAAGATGCTAGAAGAGACTACTAGAAGGCACATGATAATGCAACATAAAAAAACAACTCGAATTTGAGCGTGCTCTAAAAATATTAACCAACAACAATATTCCCTAACATAGAAAGCAATTCGATTAAGCATACTGAAAATACATGAGACTACACTAATATATCCTAAATAAAATGCAAACAAAGACAAAATACCAAGCAATCCCAACAACAAGCCCAACTCAAAAGACTTCAAAAAAGAAAGAAAGGATAAGCTAAAGCACAACAAACATGAAGTAAGAAGCAAGGTGAGACAATGCTCCAGACTATAGAAAAGAACCTTCCACATCAATGGCTTATCTTACCTTGCTAGGACCGAGTAATGATTTTTATGAATGCACCTCCCTTTAGATCTTTGCTCATTTTTGCTTCATAAAAGATCCCCTAAAAGCTCATCCGAGGCTCCCTATAAAACCATTGAGGTGATTTTTTACAAGAACCTTACATTCTTCTCAAGAGCTATGTGCATTAGCTCTTAATGTTTATTTAGAATGATGTCATTAATAACACATTAAAGAGGGTTATTAAAGCATGGATTATGTTTGTAATTAATTATCCTTATTATTTTTGCACCCATAAAGCAATAACCCTTAATGTTTTAACATTAGGAAGAACAATATAATAATTGAAGTATTTCTAGAAATTACTTTAATAACCCACTTTATTAGTTTTAATTGATAATATTAATTATTAGCATTGATCCCAAGGAAACTCATCACCCAATTTTTATATAGATTTAGAACATGGATTCTTGCATGGCAAAAGTAATGTAAGAGCGTTTTCAAGGACATTGGTTAATCTTGCCACCTTTGTTTTATTAAAGCACCACTAAGTATGGTGTTTCCATTGATTAAAAAGGTTTACCAACCTTAGCTCCATATCATTATTATTATTATTATTATTATTTTTAAAGCGAAAAACCCCTTGCGGGGCCGCCTTGGTCTAAGAGACCACAAATAGGGGGTTCTACACCATCAAATTCACCCGGGGGTCGCACCCGACCCTACCCACACCAACATTATCAATTGGATTTTGGGTACCCAATTCAGCTTTTTGGTAGGGTGGAGATTCGAACCTGGGACCTACCTTGGAGGATTTACCTCTCCTCTCCAACTCACCTACAACACCTGGGTAACCATATCATTATTATTATTGTTATAACTATGCACTAATTGAATCAATGGCTTAATTAGTTAATACCAAGGGTTAATATCAATTATTAACCTTTTTATTTTAAATATTAATAATGCTAGTCATAAAAATACTCATTTAGATTAATTGATCCCATGCCTCAAACAATACAAAGCTTAACCAAGTCCATAATACATCTTGTTGTTTTATCCTTGAGTAGGAGGCTTTTTAAGATAACCATATGTTAACCCCTACCTACCAAGAATGACTCCTTTGCTAATAGCAAGCCCATGGCCAACAATGCATTCAAACAACAAGCAAAATAAAATGCAAATAGATGAAAGGTATACTTTACCCCAAAGCCATCAATGAAAAATTCATCAGCCATCATGTCCTTAAATTTTCTCTCAACTCAGTGGTTATCCCTGTTCAATCCACTGATGAGAGTACCTAGTCTTGCAACCACAAACACATCAACAATACCATATTCACGAGAATCAAAATTAACTATAAAGTACCATTATCATTTTTGCTAACATCATAAAATGAGGCTATGCATTAAATTTCTATACACAATACATAAGTCAATGTCCAAAATAAGTATTTCCAAGGAGGGGTGTTACACTAGATCATCTTCCACCTACCTGATCTTTATTGAAATTTGGTAAAGCCAGGTCTCATACTTATTGTGATATGTGAGGTATGCATTATCACTATTGGTACCAAAGGTACTTAACCTACTTCACTACTAAACCTTTGACATTAATTTTCTCTTTTATTTCTTCTTTCCTCATTAGACCATTAATTTATGTTCAAAACTTTAATTTTTATTACAACTATACCACTTGATTCTTGTTTGCTTTCCTCCAACTATTTCAATACTTGTAGACTATCTTGGATCTACTTCAACTCCATCCATTGCTTGGGTTCATATGATAGTATTGTATTTATTTACTACTTATTTGATAACATAAGGGTTTAGTCCTTGACAAATTTAGAGTTAACATTCTAGTAGTGTAATTGACTGCAATAAATTTTAGTTGACTTGGATCCATTAAAATTGCATAGACATATAACAAATTTCTTCCCTCTTTTTCTTCTAGATAATATGGATGGATCAAACATGCACTTGGTGTTGAAGCTCCTATTAATGAGATTGTATTCATCAATGTCATTTCTTACTTCATACATGATGCTTGATATTATTCCTCCCAGGGCCTTCTTTCACCTAATGAGAGAATGACCAATTGATATCAAGGATGAGGTACTCCTTCATAGTGTGGATTAACTTGGATAGTTTTGATGCTATTATAGGATATTATACATATAGTTATTAGTTTACCAATAAGGGTTATGATTCCAATTTAATATAACAACATGGATGGTGGTGTGAACCAAGTGGTGATGGATGATGAGAGGGTCGAGATGAGGACACATGATATGACACAATGAAACTTGTAGTGTGGAGAAATTGAAGGATGGGTACATGGTGACAGAATAGTTGGTCATAGTGGCATGCATAATTATAGGTAAAATTAGAGTGGATATGGAATGATATGACCCTTCATATTAGATAGGCAAAGCTTCTAGTGATTCTAGGACTAGGGTTGCACTTATTTGAGGTGGGATGAGCATAATAGAAGTTAGGGAAGGGAATAAGTAATAATAGAAGAAAAAAAGAAGGAAAGAGAGAATAGTGATTGGAATATAAGAAATAGGTAGTGGAAGTGAAGTGAATATGGTTCTAGAAAAGATGGTGGAAGTGATTTATGCTTCTAGATTAGCAACTTCTATTCTTGCCATTATTTTTTTTATATGTGAATCTTCTTCTCTTCTAGATATTTTTTCTTTAGTGTTATGTATCATTAATCTCTAATATTTTATCATTAATTCCTTTGAGTCATAAAAGGCCTCAAGGCTTGATTCATATTTACAAGCCTTCATGTCGATAGTCACTTTTGTGACTACATTGTTAACAAGGTCTATCTTAGACTTTGTCTTGTCCATTGGGCTATAGATTCAAGAAGAAAGAAAACTCCTGTCTATCTAAAAATGGCCTATATATTTAACATAGACTTTCCATCATTGTATTATTATATTGGAATCTCGTATTATCATCCTCAAGAAAGAAATCATTGATCTTGGAGAGATTTTCAACCAAACTAGGAAGAAAGGGATGAAAAGAAATGGGAACTTGAGTGTCTCTTGTGAGATTTTTGTTTAGGTAATATGGGGATGTTCTATTTATTTTTTTAAATATCTCTCTCTCACATATACATACACACAAAAGTAACTAAATAAGGAAAAATGAGAAAAGATAATTTTAGAAATAAATAGTTATTTCATTAAGCAAATGATAGTCCCATTTATAGGCTCACGAAAATAGCTATCCATCCTTTTGATGTTGATAGATTTTATAAAACCTATATAAACATAGTAAATTAGAAAATATTAATCATGTATATGGAGGGAGTTTGTGAATGGGTACTCCTCAATTTTGAGCTTCATTATTGCATTATGGGATGTAGTATGTTTCTTTACCCAAATAGTTAGGACCCTTGGTGAATGCTAATATTTGAGTAATTAGAACAACCTTTTCTACCATTATTCATTTTTGATACATATATTAATGCTAAAATTCTTAAAAATGATACTACTTTCTAACGCTATAGTGTTCAAGAGTATGGATGGGTGCTAGGGATCTTACAATCATGAGAGCCTCCTTATTTTTAATCTCATTATGATGGATTTTGGTGTCAACTATTAATTTGAACCCTTCCCTTTATGCAACAAGGAAGCATATCATTACTAAAAAATAGTAGATCCTTTTGTTGCCATTCCTCTTATAATCCAATACCATCCTTAAAAGCATAAAATTATTGGAATGCAAGTTTTATCCTAATTATACTCCCCAAGATTGTGAAAAATACCTCACTTCTAGAATCATGGTCTCTCTATTACTCAATGCGACTTGTTTATCTAGAATTACATGAATAGTTATAGTATTCATAGGTGAATACTTTTCTAATTTTTGAGTGGTATCTACTTATAGGTTTTCATATTCAAAGAAAATAATTCTATACAAGAGGTCCCCCATGAGACTCTTCCACATCCTATGAACTTAACTTTCTCCAAGCAAAAATTGTATGTTTCATACTCTGGCTTAGTTTTTCTCTCTATTTCCTCTATATTTTCTAGTATTCATGTCATTTTTTTTAATAAATTCTTTATGATTTAATTTTAGACTCATATTTACCTCTTTAATAAGATCCTTTCCTTTAAAGAGAAGTTAAATACCTCATATTTTTGGGGACCAAATATTTCACCTTTCTTTGATGGGTTATAAGGAACACACATGATATCTTGAATAGGAAGATGACATTTGTTAATATTAGGTGCTTCACAATGTCATATTTATTTAAATATAATTTGAAATCCCGATAACATGATAATAATTTTCTAAAATTTCCTCTCCAAATAAGTAAAATGCCTTTAGGAAAGGGGATCCACACATTAATTCTTTAGAGTTTATAGTGTTTTCTTCTTCAAATTCTGGTTCAATTCATATTTTCATTGCTATTATGTTATATAATTTACCATTTGATGTAGAAATAAATGCTTGATGATCTAAATATATACTTGCATTTGTTATCTCCATAGGCAAGACATCCTTAAATGAGAAACCAAATTCTTTGTATTTTGACATAATTCTTGCTCCTATCATAGGTTGTTTTCATTTTAGGAAAAACTAAATACCTCATATTATTCTATTATCTATGATTCCTCATTTGATAAAGTATTTAATGATACATAATTTTATTCAACATTTTATTCTTTATCTTTAGAATCTTTGTTTTCACTTTCAAGACTTTCCTTGGACCAAAGGAGACACACCCCTTGATAGGAAAAATTGATTTATTGTTATCTAAATATTTCCTTACCATTTTAGGTTCTCTTTCTATCTAAAGGAAGTATGGTTTCTAGGAATTAGGCTAAGGACATTCTATAAGAGTTGTTAATTCCCTAAAATGAGTTTTTTTCATTATTGCACGTTGGGTAGGGAGACCATGACTCTCATTTTAGGTGCTCTAGGAACTACATATGCTTATGTCATATTTATTTGAGGTGAAACCACCTAATTTTCCATTAGATCACTTATCATGGGTTGGATATCCATTAATTGATCAATGAAAATGGAATGATTTACCACTTGTTGATTCATCACTTGAGTATGGTGGGTTGTTATAGTGCAATTTATTGGATTATAACCCATTTTATAGGTAAAGAAAAAAAAGTTTAAATTCATATTTCCCATGGAATTATGCACCTTATTAATCATTGACATGTTTCCCTATTGAAGTTTTGTAGCGTAAAGGGAATTTTTATAGGCCAAAACTTTCTCAAGAGTAGAGATTAGTAGGTATTGCTATTGAGTTACCAACCATTGAGGCTTCTACATATTTTCTTGTTGATGGATTTTCCAATTATCCTTTTCAAGTTTATACTCTTATTTATTTAAAAATATAAGGACTACAAGAATACCCTTGAGTTGGTATAGTTCCTTTTAAAATTCTTGCATATATTATTGATCCTAGGGAACTTGTTGATGTTGTGGGGCCATCAATTGTTGTTGGATTTGGGCCAAATAAGCTAGACAGTTTTGCTACATAGAAACCATTAGATTTTGTTGTTGAATCAGTTGAGGCTATTGAGACCGTTGTCCATGCTATGTATACCCACATAAATATTCAATATGTAGGTTATATTATTAGATAATATGCTAGTTGTTGTTGATGACATTGAAGCAATTATTGATTTTGCACAACTTGGGGACTTGAAACCACCATTTATTATTTCATGAAATACTACAAAAAATGTTGGATCTAATACACCTACTGTAGCCCATATTCTACATTTTTTAATAAGATTACATATTTGGATATGGATTTTGTAGAAATTATTGTTGGCCTTAGGGAATTTACATGTATTGATGTATGTAAAAATTCTAAATCCATGACATATTCTACATAATTGAGGTTCCTCTTAAGTTGAGTGATCACGACAATGCCAAACCATAACTATTTCAAAGAGAAATGAATATTGTATTATTCCTCTGGTTTAGGCAGTAGGGTTGTGGGTAACACCCCATTTTTTTTGTTTTAGAGTGAATCACTCACTTAATTTTTCCTAGGAGTATTTTGCTCACTGGATAGTGAATCAATCCATTAGGAAGGATGAATTTATTATTTGAAAAAACTTAGTAAAAATTTCTTTGAGTTTGGTTAACTACTCTTTTAAAAGTATTGGATGGTTTTATTTTTAGAATCGGTCAATTTGTTATATTGATACTTAGTGAGATTTTCACTTTTCTTGAATGTAGAAATATTGATTGGAATATGAAATGAAATGCTTGTCCAATAGAAGCTTAAAAATAATATTCAAATTAGGTGAATCACTCTTTACTAGTAGCAAATTATAATTCTATGCCAAAGATTAAGTGTTTCACTAATTTTAGTGAACTCTTTCTCTTTGTGAAAAACTTGATTTAGGATTTTGTTAAAGTTTGTATTAGAGTTGCTATCTTGTAAAACATCTAATTAATGTATTCATAATCCTCCTACATACATCTTGGTATATATAAAATTTTCGAGTCAAAAATAAAAAAATTAATTTTTTTTGATAGGGGAGCAAATTACTCCATTAGGTGGAGTTAATCACTCCAAAAGTGGGACTTAATTTTTTTGGAAATATATGGTCCAATAAAACTGCTTTGATCAAATCACTCTAGGGTCTCTAGGGAATCACTCGCTAGATTAAACTTTAATTTTTAATTTTTATTTTTGGGTGATTCATATTAAGATATTTAAGCAAATCACTCCTTGGGAAAGCTAATCACTTGATTTTAATCTGTACAATATTTTTTAGGTGATTGGCCTTAAATGGGGAAAATTGCTTCAGTTTTATAGCAATTCACTTTCCAAGTGAAGAATTTGTAAAAAATCTTTAAACTTCAATAAATCACTTTTTACCTTTAAAAAAATGCAATTTACTGCCAAAATTTAACAAATCTAATGTATTATGAGTGCTTTTTCTATCATTTCACAAAAATATTAGAAGTTTTATGAGGTTTGTAACATAGTCCCATCACCCAGGTGTTGTAGGTGAGTTGGAGAGGAGAGGGCAATCCTCCGGTCCAGGTTCGAATCTCCACCCTACCAAAAAGCTGAATTGGGTACCCAAAATCCAATTGATAATGTTGGTGTGGGCAAGGCTGGGTGTGATCCCCAGGTGAATTTGACGGTGTAGAACCCCTTGTTCATGGTCTATTAGACCAAGGCGGCCCTGCAAGGGGTTTTTCACTTTAAAAAAAAAAAAAAAAACAGAGTCCCATTTGTAAATTATTAAAAAAAAAAAAGTACAAAAATGAGAGATATACAAAGTTATATTTCAAAAGAGGACTAGGATTGACCTCATCATGAAAATCAAGCACTTGGTCTCATTGGACACATTGGAAACATTATAATTTACAAAAAAGGTCTAACCTCTTATTTTTCCATAATTCCATTTATAAAAAATAGAAGAAAATAGAGTGTACCCCTCTCAACATTGAATTTAGGTTGGATACTCACTATATTCACTATATCTAACTAATCTAATCTAAATACAAAAAATAAATATGGAAATTTAAAATGCATGAAAACAAATTTGGAAGTTTAGGGGTGTGAGAAATTGATAATAATATGTGGTCATATACATAGCAAGGAGAGTGTATGATAAATCAACACATGCGAAAATAGAATAACAACAATGTATCTCATGTGTATGAAGTATAATTAATAACAAATAAAAAGAGGATAAAAGGGAAGTGCCACAATCGTTATACATTCCATAATCCATAGGGCAAAAGCAAAAAACTTTGATCAATCTATTATTATTCCAAGAAAAAGAGAAATTATAAATGTGGATGAAAAAGTGTAGCTATAACTATATCAAGGCTAAAATATGTTTACAATGGAGCCCATATCACCTATTTATAGAAATAACTCATCCTTGAGTTACCTTGGATGATAAATTTCTACTCATAAAAGTAATATTTTGACATCTTTAGAAAAATGATTCACCTCCAAAATATTACATGCCTCTAATTAGACTTCTAGATGTATGACATGCCTTCTAAGATGAATTATGGTACCCTAAAAGACAAAGGGTTGCTTTCAAAATGATCCTCTTTGACATCCATGCACACGTGTCCTGCTTGACCTATTGATGAGAAAATTGCTCCAATATGGGGGATAAAATCACTCCTCTTGGGAGGAAATCACTCCTTTAAAAGCAAATCATATTTTTGAAACTTATCTTATTTTTATACTCTTGTAAACTTTATTGTTTTAAAATGCTGCTTTTGGCTTGTAAAAGTTATTTTTCTTTATTTTTCATGGCTAATTCCTTGGAGGAATTAGAAGGTAGTAGCCAAGCTACTAGACAAGCTAATATAAAAAAGAGATAAAATTAGGATGGATAACAAGCCAGTGGATGATAAAATTTAGGTAATTGGTAGCAATGAAGGACCTCATACCTTACAAAAGATTAGATCCTTTATCAATCTAGGAACTCAATAGGAAATCAAACCCAAAATAATATGAAAAGTGCTAATTTGAATATGAACACTTTGTGATGCCTTGTAGTGAAAGACATAATCCCCTAGAATGTTTTGTAGCTATAAGGAATATTAAAACTACTATATATAATCAATAATGTAAGTACAAGAAAAAATGATGAGTTGGTTAGTGATTGCTTAGATGCCAAAAACTAAGCATACCACAATATAACAACTTGTTGAAGGTGTAATTCGATTCTTGGCCAAGGTCGACATTGTATAATATAATATTGTATAGGCCTAAGCACAATCAATGTACATGTATTTAGGTTATTATAATATTTTATTATATAAACCCTATGGGCCATGATTAACCTTGTTATAGTTAAATCTATCTTATAACTTGTAGTTAACCTAAATCCCTTTTGTTATGTTAATTTAGATTAAATTTATTCATATAATATTTGGGATTAGGTATTAGTATAGATACCACCCATCCACTCCATCCATTATATCAAAGTGTGGAAATTATTATCTATGGATGATATAATGATTATTTATGGTGCCTATGAGTGCTCACTACATCTTTTTATATTTATTACCTTTTAATATTTCTATATAATATTCGAATTAATGTATTACTTCTATTTGTTTATAGAGATATGCGTGAATTCTAACATGGTATCAATGCAGGTATGGAGCAACATTTCTTGGTCATGCAAAAAATATATTTGGAGTCTTTTATCATTCTTTTGATTCTTATGATGAATTAATATTTGAAGCTTCATAAGCATTTATGTTGTAAGAAACAAAGAGGAAACTTCAACAATTCTTCATTCATCCTTCAATTGTTTTGGAGTTTCTATGTTTACCTCATTATTACTATGGTATTTCCAAATTTAGTACAAAAAAAAACTTTTCATTCCTTAAATTTCCTCTAAGACCTCCATAGGATCGCTTTGGAATTCACAAGAGAAAGGAAAATGGAATTTTTTTTTTAAATTTGAAATTGTTTTTTTTTGCCTTGATTTTGGCACATGCTATCTATTTTGTGCTCATTTGAACTACATATGTTATTGGTAGTAAATGTGATGCCTAATATTTCTTCACATGGAACATATTTATTTTAAATATATTGTATTGATGTGAGAATGACTAGCAAAATGGATGTTAGAACATGGAATATAGAAGGTTGTAGGATCAATTCTTAGTCTCACCATTATTCCTTTTTTAGATAGGACACACCTCATTCAATGTCAAGGGATTTAGAGGTATGCCATGACCAACTGGTGTGGCTATTTGGATAATTGAGTAAAATATTAGGCTTTAATTTCACATGGTTCAAGGTTCAAACCACACTTTTATTTAGAATAAAACACCTTTGTTGGATCAAATGATATATTTTATGGAGATATCATCGAAAAGTCATCGATAGGGCATGTATCCTAGTTGGTTATCCTACTTTAGTTAAGGCATTCATGCCTTCATCAATCCAAGGTCAATTTATAATGAGGCATATATTATTTTATCTCAATGTCAGGTACAAGGTTTTTATTATTTCTAAAGGCCACTTGCCTTGGTTAGCCTAAGGTGTCCAACACACGAGAGACCTATACATCCATTTTAGAACATCCAAAAAAAAAAATTATGAAATGAATATTTGGCTAACATGTCATCCATCGATGATATATAAACCATTTTTTACATATATAAGCCCAATCACCAATCTAAGGATAAGTATCAATGATATGGAAAATCAAAGAGTTAAAGTGGAAAAAATGGAGTGCAACATCAATTCAATATTTTCCAAGTGGTAGGTTAGAATTGGCTATCACATTGTTTGGGTATTTAATATTTGTATTTTTGAGGTTCATTAGGGTAAAATTTTTAGAGGCTATAGCATTTACATACCTAATAATTTTGAGCCTATTTTTCCAAACGCATGAATTTTCAAACTCTACATATTAGTGGAATTAATTCAAGGAGTTGCTATAGTGTTAGGGTTTAGATTGTGTAAGATGAATTAAAAATCAATATTTACTCATCTCAATCAGAAAATAGTATTTGGTCAATCCAAACAATTGGCCTTTTATATAGTAAGAATCTATGGTGCATCTTTTAGGAAGATAAATCAACAACCCTTGATGAAAAAACTTGCCAACATAAGGAAGAATAATATCTTGGTCTATTTTCCTTATTGATTAAACAATAATACTTTTTATATCAAAGAAGAAAGTGAAGCTATCAAGGTATGATCAAAATTGCATGGGTTATTTGAAAAAATAAATACAACTAAAGTAAGTCTCTTGGAACTAGAGCTTTTATCTCTTAAATTGGTTGATTTCAATAACATTGAGGACTATATCTTGGTATTTAAGACATTGAGAGTAGATATTACATCTTATTAAGGCAAAGATAAAGATGATGTAGAATTTGTGAATATTGTCCTTACTAATATCTCCTTCTTTTAAGATGTTGAACCTCATGGTTCATATGATTACTATGTTCTTAGAATCTTAAATAAATCTTACTTGATCAAATTTTCTTACTTGTAGTTCATTTTTAGATGACAATGAGGAATTGTGGTGGCATTTCACAAATATAGGCTCATGCAAAGAAATTAAAACCTAATAAGGATAAGACTTAGGGGGCCAAGTGTTAGGCTAAGTATTCAAAAAATTGGAAGACCATTTGTGGGTATTGCAAGAAGGAAGGACCTCCAAAAAATAATTACTTATTAAAATTGTAAAGGAATGAAGCTAAGTTCCTAAAAATAGGTGGACATATTCTAGATGATTCAAACATATTTGAATCGACTATAAATGCCCACTAGAGAATCCATTATGTTGAAATTATAATTTGATTCATGGCCAAGTCCAATATTGTATGGTGAAATATTGGATAGGCCTAAAGGAATTCCTTGTACAATGTACCAAATTTATTATAATATTTTATTAGATAAACCCTATGGGACACAATTGAATTTTTTATAGTTAAATGCATCTTATAAACTAGTGATTAACCTTAAAGCCCTTCTTGTTATGTTGGATTAAGGTTAAGTTAATTTAATGTATTTGGGATTTTGGTATTAGTATAAATTCCCCTCTACACTCCTAATTTGTATCATAAAAGTGTTGTGAATATTATCTATGGATAATATAGTGATTATTTATGGTGCCTACTGATGCCATCAAATTTATCTCTTTTCTTTATTTTGTTATTTTACACTTCCTATATATGATTTGAGTGGATGGATTGCTTCTAATTACTTCTAAAAAATATTATGAATTTTTATATGGCAACGGAGCATGTATGGAGTGGCACCACTTGGTCACACAAGAATTATATTTGGAGCCTCTAATTCTTCTTCAAAATCCTTGGATGAATCTCTCTTTAAATCTTCATAAACATATTATGTATAAGGAGATAATAAGACCATCTTTATTCATGCATATTCAACAATGTTTAGATTTTATTACTATTATCAAGGTACTTGAAATTATCCCCAAAAGATTAAAATTTCTTTTTGATCTTATCCAAAGTTTTTATAGACCTACTATAATATTTTGAGGGTATAGAGAAGACACTACCCTGAAAACTTTAAATTTAAATTTTGGCATCAAGTTTTTGGTGCATGTTGCCTCTTATGCATGTGCCTATATGGCACTTGGTGCTCTTCTGGTGTGCATACCCTTCCTTATTGGGAAATCATGATGGTTTGTAAGCATCATGAGGACACCAAGCTAGTTGAATTGAAGGAGCATAAGGTGTTTTGTAAGGAGGATTTAGGGATTGAATCCTTGTATTGCTATTTTTTGAGACATTTTTATCTATGAATTCATCATTATTTTTATTTTAGGCATGGTCCAATTAGATACGATGACTAGTTGGTCAACGAAGAAAAAATATAGGCATTGCTTATGTGAGGTTCAAGGTTAAAACCTCAATTTTGTTTGGATTGCACTTTGGGTGGAAAAGTATATGGTATTCATGGAGGTGTCCCTTTTGTGATACACCATAGTGCATAGCCCAATTAGTTGTTCTCTCCCTCAATCAAAGGTGTTGGTAACCTCATATAATAGATTCAATTTACAATTATGCTATTATTTTGGTTTGAGATTTTTTGTCTCAATGCTACATTTGAAGGCTTATTTACAAGGGTAGGTGACTTCAATCACAAATATATAATGGAAATCTTGGTTAACCAAAGTTACCAAAATTCAAGAGATATAGGTTTGACTCCCACATTAAGTAAACTCAAATACTTGTAGATGTTATGAAGATTTGGCCAATTTGGTAGTCACCATGGCATTTTCATGTGCCAATTATTTTTATATCTATACCCATCTATCCAATTGGATGCGACCAAAAATAAAATTCACACAATTCCATACATGTTGATGTGGTAAAAAAAAGTGGAAGACACTAGTGATTCATGGATCACCAAGTGGTACTAGACAATCAACCATCAATTTTCCAAGGTTTGGAACTTTAATATTTTTATTTTTGGATGTCCATTAGGGATTTTTTTTGGAGGCCATAAATTTTATAAAAAAAAGTATTTTGAGCCCCTATTTTTAAAAATATATGATCTTTAAATCTCTATGCACTAATGGAATTAGTTCATGGACCTGCTATAGTGTTAGGGATTGAATTGTGTAAGATGGATCACAAAGCCCTAGTTACCTCAACGGGTGAAATTAAAATATTTGGTCAACCCAAATAATTGGATTTTTATGTAGTAAGAACTTATGGTCCATATTTAAAGAATATAAAGTAGTAGCCTTTTATAAAGAAACCCACTTTCAAAGAGAGTAAGAGGCTCCTGACCTGTTTTCCTTATTGATTGAACTAAAGTTTCTTTTCCACATCAAAGAGGACAATGAACCTATCAAGGTATGGTAAACATTGTATGAGTTATTTGGAAAATTTAATATTAATAAATAAATTCACTTTGAATTATATCTCTCCTCTCTTAAATTGGTTGAGTTTGATAATGTTGAGGACTATATTATGAGATTCAAGGAATTGATAGCATATATTGTATCTTTTGGAGAAAAAAAGAAAGATGATGTAAAACACATTAGATTGTTCTTGCTGATCTCTCCCCTTATTTTTAGATGTTGAACCACATGGTTCATATAATTATTTTGTTTTAGGAATATCAAAATTCTCTTACTCTTAATAAACTTTTCTCCCTCATAGTTCATTTTTAGGTAAAAAAAAGGAATTGTGGTGGCACTTCACAAATTCAAGCTCTTGCAAAGGAATTCAAATATAAGGAGACAAAGACCCAGGGTCCTAAGGGAGAGGGAAAGTCCTAAAATAATTCAAATATAATTTAAATATATTGCAAGAGGGAAGGGTATCTAATGAACAATTGCATATTGAAATTGCAATGGATTGAAGCTAAATTTTTGAAGATAGATGGACGTATTCTAGTTGATGAAAGTGAAGGATATACCTCATCTACAGAGGCCCACTAGAGTATTCCTTATGGAGGGAAGATATTATTATCACTAACATCTTCTCTCATTGGCCCCTAAATTTGTAGTATGGGGGTGTTCAAATTGTAATTTGATTCATGACCAAGGATTATATTGTATGATGTAATATCATATAGGTCTTAGGGTATTCACTATATATTGCATTTAATTTATTATAATATTTTAGTATGTAAGCCTTATGGGACATGCTCAAATTTTTTATGGTTAATCCTATATTATAAACTTGTAATTAACCTTAAAGCCCTTATTTTATATATTTGGGATTTTGGTATTGATATAAAAACCCCCACAAATCCTCATTTGTATCATTAAAGTGTTGTGAATATTATCTATGAATAATACAATAATTATTTATGGTCTATAAGTATTTCCTCAAATATTGGTGACTCTTTTTCTTTATTTTGTCCTTTTACACTTTCTATATATGTTTAGAGTGGATGGATTGCTTCTATTCATTTATAGAAAATATTACAATTTCTGACACATTATGGAAGAAAGATATTATTGTTACTAATGTATTCTCTCCTTGGACCCTTAATTTAGATTTTTATGGGGTGTTGAAAGTATAATTATTTTAATGGCTAAGGACAACATTGTATGATGTCATATAGAAGAACATAGGCTTATACTGAGAGGGGGGGTGAACAATATAAGATCAACTTTTACTTTTCTTTCCCAAATAATATTATCCAATATTATAAATGGTAATATCAATAGAAGTAATCAAAGCAATGCACAAATAATCACACACAAGAGAGACACAAATTTAACGTGGTTCACCCAATGTGGGCTACTCCATGGATAAAATATTTCTTCTAAATTTTCTCAACAAATCTCTTGGGAATCAATTCCCTATTACAATGTTTATGGACCTCTATCCAAAGGAGACAAAAATATCCTATGCTCTTATTTATGGATCTCTCTCCACAGGAGAACTCTTTCCTCTTTTCTCTAGTTCCTATAAATTGATCTAGGAGAACTCTATCTCCTCAACTGGTTCATGGATCTCTCTCCATAGAATAAATCTATATTCCTAGATGGTTCATGGATCTCACTTCATAGGAGAACTCTTTCCCATTGCTCTAGTTTTTGGATATCTCTCCACAGGAGAACTCTATCCCTTTTGCTCTGGTTCATGGATCTCTTTCCACAGGAGAACTCTTTCCCCTTGTTCTGGTTGGTGAACTTCTAGAAGACTTATACCCCAACTACTCTAGCTTCTGGATATATCTCCACAAAAGAACTCTATCTCCACTACACTGGCTGATGGATATCTATCCATTGGAGACTACTATCCTATTTGCTTTATCACCTTCAAAGCCTACTTTGAACTCTATCTCAAATCTACACCAAACTCTATCTCAAATTTACACCAAAATCTATCCTAAGTCTAGCATAAATTTGCTCTAACTCTACTCATAAATCTACACCAAACTCTATCTCAAATATGTCCCAAGCCTTAACACAAATATTGAACAAATTAGCAATCAAACCTGCTCTCAATTCTATCTCAAATCTACCCCAAGCCTTAACACAAATCTTGAACAAATCAACAATCAAACCTACTCTTAATTATGTCTTAAATCTACCCCAAGCCTTAACACAAGAATTTCTCAAAAATATCTTCAAGCCTTCTCAAAAGACTTGCTAAAATATGTCCTCAAGTCTTATCAAATAGTTACTCAAAACCTGTCCTCAAGTCTTCTCAAAGACTTGCTCAAAACTTGTCCTTAAGCCACTCACAAAACCTGCTTAAATATTTTCAAAACCTTGCATACAAACACAACTTAAATCTCTTTCAAAAGGCTTTCTTCACACAAACAAATTCTACTTAGAATTTGTTTAACCTCTGGAACATATAGAGAATGATATGCTCTATCAAAAACTCAATATATTTCACGCTCACAAATATTGTACTCAATTAACCACTCTCTATCTCTTGCAAATTTTCTCTTTCAAATCAAATTAAAACAATGTATAACAAAACTGGTTTATTCTCCTTGTAAATTTTCCCTCAAATATCAATCACATCAATGCCCAATTTCCCTTCACAAAATTGATCTCAAACACCTTCACATTTACCATCAATATCTTTCAAATAAATGTTCAAAAAATTTCACAAAGATGCACTAACTTATATTCAACCCTAGCACAAGTAGTTCACAATATCTAGCTTAAATTTCTCAAACCCTTTCAACAATAGAAGCATAGATTGTTCTCAAATTCTATCCCAAATGTTTCCAAAACATTCAACAATGAAGCACAATATCCTCACTCAAATATTTCCAACAATGCTTATCAAACAATCCTTTTCACTCCACCTTATGTTCCAAAACATTCACTTCAACAAACACTTTAAACAAAGGATGATGTGCCCATACCTCTTAATTTGCTCTTATGGAGATATATCTTCAAAACCTGTCTCACAAATAACTAATTCTTCTAATGCCACTTCAAGGGTTAGATTGCAAGATACTTCCTCAAAATATCCACATGAATTTTCACCTCAAAAGATATTTCACAATACAAACATTACAATAAAATATCAACCACTATAACACCTTATTACTCCTATTATTTCATGTAAAATAATACTCAAAAAAATAAACCAGAAATTACACACATGAATTTCACATATACACCTTATACCTCCTTTTTATGAAAGAAAAAATAATTCACTTCAAATTTCAATAAGACCAAAGAAATTATCACTTCATCTCATGCATCCACCAAGCACTTGCAATCTGAAATTTCACCTTTCAACCCTTTCTAAAACAAAAATCAAATTACTTTACTATCCTTATTTCTCCCTAACCATTTCTCATCAAAATGATAAAAATTAATTAACCCTTATAACTCCCTAACCAAGCATAAAGTGCATACCTTTTAAAAATTTAATTTTGCCCTCAAGTGTTGCCATCGCTACTTGAACCCGTGACCTCGCTGACCCTCACACCCTAGCACAAGGACAAACACCACATGGTTTAACCACCCACACAAGACTAAGGAGCACGTACTCCTTCTTCTCCACCGTCGGTGCAAAAGACTTCGATCAGCAAAAAAACTCTGTGTGAATCGAACACCGAACCTGCCACCTACAATGCGCTTCGCAAGCTGAGCTTGCCAGCTAGGCTAACATCCACCGTTGGATGGTATTTGGGCACCCTCTATCTTAATCTTCGCACTGCCTCAAAATTCGTAGGAATCTCTCTCTACCTTCACCGCTTTTGCCGAAACGAAAATGCAAGTAATAATTTTTGAGGGATTATCAACTTTGGTTTGCAAACACATTAACCTTTTTATACACATTGCCCTTTGACTTTGGACGTCGACTCAACTTGGAAAAGTTGCCTCCATGCAATTTCAATTTTTGACGCTATTATTTAAAAAAATATTATAATAATTTAAATCTAAGGTAGATTTAAATATTATAATAATTTTATTTTAACCTTTTGGGTCCTTTAATTTTTAATTATTATAATTATTTAAATCTTCATAGATTTAAATATTATAATCTTTTTCTTTCTTCTTGGACCTTTTCTTTGGAAAACCTCTTCCTTTTTCTTTTGCAAATGTCGCCATGGTAAAACCATTAAACCTTTATTTTTCTTGACATAAATGACAACTAATGTCATCAACCTATGCCAGTAATTCTTTGACATCAATGACAAAAATATACTCAAAATTTCCAACACATAATGTATAGGCCTAAGGGCAATCATTGTACAATGTGTTTAATTTATTGTAATATTTTATTATGTAAGCCCTATATTGGACATTTTGTGTGGATGAGTTGTCATTGATGTCAAGAATGAATGGTCATTAATGTCGAATGTCAGTTTCAGTAAGCAGTGCAAAAGGAAGCAATTCCACAATCCATGCAAAAAGAAGAGTCCGCCTTCAGTTGGTCAAGACCCGATTTCAAGAAGTCAGATATGGTCCAAAGTGCAAAGAAGAGGCCCAAGCAAATAATATTTTATTATAATATTAAAGAGGGAAATTTAAATTAATCATAAATTAATTAATATAATTTCATTATAAATTAATTTATTAATTAATTTAATTAACTTCAATGTTATTTAAGTTAATTATAAGTTAATTTTAATTTAATTATAAATTAATTTTTATTAATTTAATAAACCCTAAAGAGGGTTATAAGGCTAAGTAATAAATCGAATTGGAAATTCGATTTGATGCACCGACGTCACATAGCATGGAACATTGTGTATAAAAGGTGGTAAAGTTCTTTACCTTACATCCCCCAAGCTATCGATCGAATATCCTATGCTCCATTGTTTCATGCGTAAAAAGAGAAAGGTTCTCACATTTTTGAAAATATCTCCGATGGTAGAGGAATAAATTGAAGGGAGCACTAACTCACAACACCAAAGGCACTGGTAGTGCAGTTGGAAAATGACGGAGGCGCTAGGGTGTGTGGCAAGCAAGGTGTGCAGGTTCGAATCCCTTCAGGTTCATTTTTGGCTAAGAAGAGAGGGCATTTGTTTTTCGTGCAATGCCTAACACAGGGATAAAGGGAGGCTTGCACCTTCCCTTTCCCGTGGGAGCACCTAGCCCACGTGGTGGGCTAGCGCCTTGGTAAGGCACTCGGCAGAAAGGTCTCTTGTTCGAAACCCATCGAGGCCTTTTTGGTTGAGACAAAGGTATGCACTGATATCATTTGTGTTGGTCGTTAATTTTGGATGTGCTAAGGTTGAAGGAAAATAAAAATATTTTTATGTGCCTAAGGTTGAAAAATAAAATGTTTTGATGGTTTATGAGATTTAATTTTTGCCTGAATTAATTTGGTTATTAAGTATTTTTGAGGGAGATAAAAGGGTAGGCAAATATTATTTTTGAAGGGTTAATTTTTGAAGATTGATTTATTAAATTGGAGATTATAAGAAGCAATTTGAGTGATTATTTTTATGTGTGATTTGATGATTGCTAATTTCAAGAAGGAGTAATAAGGTGTATTTGAGATTGATTATTTTTGTAATTGAGAAATATTTTGAAAGAGTGTTAGTGTGAAATTTTGTCATCTAACCATTGAAATTGGCAAAGAAGAAAATTGTGATTGAGACAGGTTTTTTAAGGGCACTTCTACATCAAACAAAAGGTATGGGCACATCTTCCTAGTGAGTGATTGTTGAATGTTGTGAATGTTAAGTTGGAGTGAAAAGGGGTTTTATGGAATAAGAGTTGTTGATAAAACCTTGTTTGATAAGCATTGTTGTTGAAGTGATTGATTGAGTGAAGAACTTGAGCTAGGATTTGCAAATATCATGAGTATCATTGTTATGTGAGATTGCTTGATAAGCATTATTGTTGAAGTGATTGATTGAGTGAAGAACTTGAACTAGGGTTTGCAAAGATCATGAGTATCATTTTTATGTGAGATTTTTTGATAAGCATTGTTGGAAATAAGTGAGTGGGTGTTCATATGCTTGGACTAGGGTTTGTGAGCAAGGATTATTTCATTGAGTGATTGGTTGAGTAGAGTTGGTTGAGCCTAGTCAAGTGGATGTGATAGTTCAAGTTATGTGAAATAAATTGTTCTATATTCTAAAATTGATTTGAGAAAGAGGTTGAGTGTTTGTGAGTGTGAAACATATTGAGTCTCTAAAAATTCTCTATATGTTTTTGTGGTAAAAAAAAATTGAAAGTGTTTAAGCATTGTGGTGAATGTGAAGCATATTGAGTCTCTAACAATTCTCTATATGTTTATGTGGTAAAAAGAGAGATTGAAAGTGATTGAGCATTGTGGTGAATGTAAAGCATATTGAGTCTCTAACAATTCTCTATATATTTTCTGTGAGATTGGACAAGTTCTAGTGAGGACTTGTTAAGCAGATTTGAGGTAAGTCTTAGAGAAGACTTGTGGATAGATTTGTGTGAGCTTTTGTGGAAGCTTACAATATAGATTTGAGGACAGAGATTGAGAGCAGAGTAGACAAGTTCTAGTGTGGACTTGTTGAGCATATTTGAGATAAGTTCTAGAGAGGACTTGTGGACAAATTTGTGTGAGATTTTATGGAAGCTTACAATACAAATTTGAGGACAGATATTGAGAGCAAAGTAGACAAGTTCTAGTGTGGACTTGTTGAGAAGATTTGAGACAAGTTCTAGAGAGGACTTGTGGACAGATTAGTGTGAGCTTTTGTGAAAGCTTATAAGGCAGATTTGAGATAAGTATTTGAGAAGACTTGTGAGAAAATTTGATTGATTGATTTGTTCAAACCTTGAGTTAAGGTTTGGGGCAGATCTAGAAGAGTTGATTTGTGATTGATTCAAGCTTTGTGTTAAGGCTTGAGGACAGATTTGTGCTAGATCGAAGGATTGTGTTTAGTATAGATCAGAGGATAGATATTGAGGATAGATTTGTGCTAGACCAAAGGATTGTGTTTAGTGCAAATTTGAGGATAGATTTTGGTGTAGATTTGAGGATAGTTTTGTGCTAGACCAAGAGATTGAGTAGATTTGTGCTAGACTAAAGGATTGTGTTTAGTGTAAATTTGAGAGAGTAGAGAGTAAGATTTGAAGGTGACAGATTATAGAGGATGACAGTCTCCAGTGGATAGAGATCCATTAGCCAGGGAAGTGAGAATAGGTATTTTGAGTGAGGACAAGAGTCTTCAATGGATAGAGATCCATTAGCTAGTGTAGTGGAGGTAGCAGTTCTTCTAGAAGATCACCAATCTAGAGCTAAGGAGAAAGGAGTTCTCCTGTGGATAGAGATCCACGAACTTGATTAGGGGATTGGTGTCTCCTTTGGATAGAGGTCCATAAATATTGTAATAGGAAAATAATTCCCAAGAGATTGATTGAGAAAATTTTAGTGAAATATTTTCTCTGTGGAGTAGCCCACATTGGGTGAACCACATTAAATTGGTGTCTCTATTGTGTGTGGTGATTTATGCATTGCTTTGATTACTATTGTTGATATTGCTATCTATACATTGCATAATATTTATTGGGAAAGAAAAGTAAAAAGTGGTCTTATACTGTTCACCCCCTCTCAGTATAAGCTTGTGTTCTTCAATTGGTATCATAGCGGGTTCCTTAGGAAGAGTTTAACAGCTTGAAGGAAAAACCTACAAGAACATAATGGATTCTAAGAATGGGTCCTCAGATAATTCAACACTAGTATTTTATGGAAGCAATTATATATTTTGGAGTATGAGAATGAAAATTCACCTGATGGCACTTGGCAATGAAATATGGGAAGCAGTTGAAAATGGATACACACCACCAGCTACTCCACCTATAGATAAATATGGTAAGCTTCTACATCATTACAATTCAAAAGCAATGAATGCAATTTTGAGAGGTTTGCATAGAACAAATTTTATAAAGGTTATGCATTGCAAATCAGCAAAAGCAATTTGGGATAAGTTGCAAAGCATTTATGAAGGAGATAAAAGTGTCAAAAAGGTAAATATACGAAATCTCAAAGGAAAATTTGAAGATTTAAAAATGAAGGATGAGGAAAATATTAGTACTTATCTACTTCATGTAGATGAGGTTGTTAACACCATGCAAGTACTTGGAATTGAGATTTAAGAATTTGATGTTTGTGATAAGATCTTAAGATCTCTTCCAAAAAGGTTTAGTGAAAATATCTCTGCTATAGAGGAATCAAAAGATGGTGATTCTTTGACAAGAGATATGTTACTTGGTATTCTTACAAATTTTGAGATAAGAACAAAAGAGGAACCTAATCTCTGGAAGGAAGTAGCCTTCAAAGCTACTAAGAAGACAAAGGGCAAGAAGTCAGATTCAAGAAATGAGTCATCTAGTGATGAAGAAGCAAATTATGGCAGAAAGAATAAGGATTCAATAATATTTAAAGATGCAAAATCTGTTAGATGTTTCAATTGTGGAAAGTATGGTCACTATGCAAATGATTTTCAAGAAGCCAAAAATAGCAATGATGAAGAAAAACAGGATCATAAGAACAGGGAATCAAAAAAATATAGGTACCAAAAGAAAGGCAATGATGGACAAAGCAAACAAGAAAATAAATTCTTTCAAATACAAAAGAGAAGCTGCTATGCAGACAAGGCAAGACCATAAGAGAATATTCTAATGGAACTAGAAGAAGAAGGAGGTGATCCTATAGAAGACAAGTCAAAAAAGAATGAAGAAGGTTTCAAAATAGAGGAAGAATAAAAAAAGGAGAAGTTGATCTTGAGGGAGAGCTTATTTATGCTCTTAAAAATTTAAAGAAGGTAAAGAACAATGAGCAGCAGAGGGGGAACAGGGGAGGGGAGGGCCCGGGGGAGGGAAAAAAAAGGCTCAAAAGAAGCAAGAAGAAGAGTCAACCTCAAGTTCTAAAGAAGAAGAAACTTCAGAAGAAGATAGTATGAGAGAAAGTGAGACTTCTGAGGATGAGTTGGATAATATAAAGTTCAACAAGGAAAGGAACAATGCACAAAGAAGAAATAGATGGAACAAGAACCAACATAGAGAAAAAGAGACTAAGAGACCAATGAGGTCAAGGCAAGGAAATTTCAATGGACGATGTTTCTCATGTCACATATTTGGGCACAAGGCTTCACAGTGTAGGACACATGAAAAACAAGAAAATCGAAACTTCAGAAATAGGCAACCTTTTCATGGGTATCGCTACTCATGTAATTAGTTTGGTCACAATTGTAGGGTTCATGTTAGGAATAGTT
Organism: Wollemia nobilis; assembly: GCA_028583015.1. Taxonomy (NCBI): domain Eukaryota; kingdom Viridiplantae; phylum Streptophyta; class Pinopsida; order Araucariales; family Araucariaceae; genus Wollemia; species Wollemia nobilis. Next base: position 2,746,538 of record JAQPPZ010000753.1, read on the forward strand.
ATGGCTTCACCAGGAGAAATCCTAAGATATTTACACCTCAAAGGAATAATAACATTAAGTGTTATAAGTGCAATAATGATGGACATACAACAAAGTGGTGTAGAGCAGAAATTCTAGAATCAAGCATGAATAGGAGCAGGAATAGGAATATGAAAAGGAACATGCATATGGACATGAACAGGAACAAGAACATGGACATGAAAAGGAATAGTAAAAGAAATCAGAAGAATCATATGAGAAGGAAAGTGGACAAAGGTAAATATCAGTGCTTTTTGGGAGTAGAAATACTCCCACCCTAGAATTAACCACCTCAAGAGGAGGTGGGGGAGGGGCTAAGCTAAGAGACTCATTCTTAGCCCCGAGTCCCAAAGGTGACCCTTTGCCATTGATTTCAAAGGGGGAAGAGGGGAGAGATTTTATTTAAGAAGAGAGTATTGAGTTAGGGTAAGCAGTTTCCCAGGGGAGTAGGACAAAATAGGTTAAGGAAATTGAAAAGATAATTGGGTTGCCATCAATGACAAAGGGGGAGATTGTTGGACATTTTGTGTGGATGAGTTGTCATTGATGTCAAGAATGAATGGTCATTAATGTCAAATGTCAATTTTAGTAAGTAGTGCAAAAGGAAGCAGTTTCGCAATTCGTGCAAAAAGAAGAGTCCGCCTTCAGTTGGTCAAGACCCGGTTTCAAGAAGTCAGATATGGTCCAAAGTGCAAATAAGAGGCCCAAGAAAATAATATTATAATATTTTATTATAATATTAAAGAGGGAAATTTAAATTAATTATAAATTAATTAATATAATTTTATTATAAATTAATTTATTAATTAATTTAATTAACTTCAATGTTATTTAAGTTAATTATAAGTTAATTTTAATTTAATTATAAATTAATTTTTATTAATTTAATAAACCCTAAAGAGGGTTATAAGGCTAAGTAATAAATCGAATTGGAAATTCGATTTGATGCACTAACATCACATAGCATGGAACATTGTGTATAAAAGGTGGCAAAGTTCTTTACCTTACATCCCCCAAGCTATCGATCGAATCTCCTATGCTCCATTGTTTCGTGCATAAAAGAGAAATGTTCTCACATTTTCGAAAATATCTTTGGTGGTAGAGGAATAAATTGAAGGGAGCGCTAACTCACAACACCAAAGGCGCTGGTAGCACAGTTGGAAAACAGCAAAGGCGCTAGGGTGTGTGGCAAGCAAGGTGTGCAGGTTCAAGTCCCTTCGGGTTCATTTTTGGCTAAGAAGAGAGGGTATTCATTTTTTTGTGCAATGCCTAACACAGGGATAAAGGGAGGCTTGCACCTTCCCTTCCCCATGGGAGCACCTAGCCCATGTGGTGGGCTAGCGCCTTGGTAAGGCGCTCGACGAAGAGGTCTCTTGTTCGAAATCCATCGAGGCCTTTTTGGTTGAGACAAAGGTATGCGCTGATATCATTTGTGTTGGTCACTTAATTTCGGATGTGCTAAGGTTGAAGGAAAATAAAAATATTTTTATGTGCCTAAGGTTGAAAAATAAAATGTTTTGATGGTTTATGAGATTTAATTTTTGCCTGAATTAATTTGGTTATTAAGTATTTTTGAGGGAGATAAAAGGGTAGGCAAATATTATTTTTGAAGGGTTAATTTTTGAAGATTGATTTATTAAATTGGAGATTATAAGAAGCAATTTGAGTGATTATTTTTATGTGTGATTTGATGATTGCTAATTTCAAGAAGGAGTAATAAGGTGTATTTGAGATTGATTATTTTTGTAATTGAGAAATATTTTGAAAGAGTGTTAGTGTGAAATTTTATCATCTAACCATTGAAATTGGCAAAGAAGAAAATTGTGATTGAGACAAGTTTTTATAAGGGCACTTCTACATCAAACAAAAGGTATGGGCACATCTTCCTAGTGAGTGATTGTTGAATATTGTGAATGTTAAGTTGGAGTGAAAAGGGGTTTTATGGAATAAGAGTTGTTGATAAAACCTTGTTTGATAAGCATTATTGTTGAAGTGATTGATTGAGTGAAGAACTTGAGCTAGGATTTGCAAAGATCATGAGTATCATTGTTATGTGAGATTTCTTGATAAGCATTGTTGTTGAAGTGATTGATTGAGTGAGGAAATTGAACTAGGGTTTTCAAAGATCATGAGTATCATTGTTATGTGAGATTATTTGATAAGAATTATTGGAAATAAGTGAGTGAGTGTTCATATGCTTGGACTAGGGTTTGTGAGCAAGGATTATTTCATTGAGTGATTGGTTGAGTAGAGTTGGTTGGGCCTAGTCAAGTGGATGTGATAGTTCAAGTTCTGTGAAACAAATTGTTCTATATTCTAAAATTTATTTGAGAAAGAGGTTGAGTGTTTATGAGTGTGAAACATATTGAGTCTCTAACAATTCTCTATATGTTTCTATGGTAAAAAGAAAGATTGAAAGTGTTTAAGCATTGTGGTGAATGTGAAGCATATTGAGTCTCTAACAATTCTCTATATATTTTTGTGGTAAAAAGAAATATTGAAAGTGTTTAAGCATTGTGGTGAATGTGAAGCATATTGAGTCTCTAAAAATTCTCTATATGTTTCTGTGGTAAAAAAAGAGATTGAAAGTGATTGAGCATTGTGGTGAATGTAAAGCATATTGAGTCTCTAAAAATTCTCTATATGTTTTTGTGAGATTAGACAAGTTCTAGTGAGGACTTGTTAAGCAGATTTGAGGTAAGTCTTAGAGAAGACTTGTGGATAGATTTGTGTGAGCTTTTGTGGAAGCTTACAATATAGATTTGAGGATAGATATTGAGAGCAGAGTAGACAAGTTCTAGTGTGGACTTGTTGAGCATATTTGAGATAAGTTCTAGAGAGGACTTGTGGATAGATTTGTGTGAGCTTTTGTGGAAGCTTACAATACAAATTTGAGGATAGATATTGAGAGTAGAGTAGACAAGTTCTAGTGTGGACTTGTTGAGAAGATTTGAGACAAGTTCTAGAGAGGACTTGTGGATATATTAGTGTGAGCTTTTGTGAAATCTTATAAGGCATATTTGAGACAAGTCTTTGAGAAGACTTGTGAGAAAAGTTGATTGATTGATTTGTTCAAACCTTGAGTTAAGGTTTGGGGTAGATCCATCAGATTTGATTTATTATTGAGTCAAGCTTTATGTTAAGGCTTGAGGACAGAGATTGAGGATAGATTTGTGCTAGATAGAAGGACTATGTTTAGTGCAGATTTGAGGATAGAGTTTGATGTAGATTTGAGGACAGGTTTGTGCTAGACCAGAGATAGAGATTGAGTAGATTTGTGCTAGACCAAAGGATTGTGTTTAGTACAGATTTGATATAGAGCAAAGAGCAATCTTTGAAGGTAACAGAGTATAGAGGATGAAAATATCTAGTGGATGGATATCCATTAGCCAAGGCAGTGAGGATAGGTATTCTGAGAGAGGACATGAGTCTTCAATGGATAGAGATCCATTATCCAGTGCAGTGGAGGCCATAATTATTCTAGAAGATCACCAACCAGAGCTAAGGAGAAAGGAGTTCTCATGTGGATAGAGATCCACAAACTTGATTAGGGGATTGGGAAAGAGAAGTAAAAAGTGGTATTATACTGTTCACCCCCCTCTCATTATAAGCTTGTGTTCTTCACCCTATGGGTTGTAGTTAACCTTGTTATGGTTAAAACCATCACATAACTTGTAATTAACCTAGATACCTATTGTTATGTTAGCTTAGGTTATATTTATTGATTCAATATTGAAGATTAGGTATTAGAATAAATATGCCCATTCACTCCATCCATCGTATCCAAGTGTGGTGATTCTTATCTATAGGTAATACATTGATTATTTAGGGTGTCTATGGATGCCCACTATATATTCATCTCTTTCATCCTTTTTTATCCTTTCTATAGAATATTTGAGTGGATGGATTAATTCTATTTGTGTTTTGAAATAGGTGTGAATTCCAACACAACCTAGTATGATAGATTTATCAAGAAGGATGCAATAATGGATTTTAGCTCTATCTAACTTAAACAATGTCATATTAGTTTATTTTTGGTGTTCTTAAATATATTAATAAATTTTATTTTGAATATTAAGAGGTGTTGACCAACCAATAATAAGGGGTTACAACTAGAAGCAAGAGAATATGGTGGATGGGTAACTTGGGTCCTCAAGTGCTCAAACATAGCCACCTTAACATCCTAATCCAAACTATAATACTACTAAAATTATAAGAGGGAGTAATTAATTGCACATTAAAGATAAAGGACCAACCATGAATAACCAAGGGACTATGCTAGAAAATGAGCAAGGGAAGGTGACATCATAAACCCCATAGGATGATACTCAAAATACAAATATGTTTGCATCTAGAAAGAAAAAATTGGATAAAAAGGTAGAATGAAAGAAAATAGCTATAAAAATTATTCAAAATAAATATAAAATATCCCTCCTTGACTACCAAAGGTAGAACAATGGTGATATGAAAATTAAGGAGATTTGTACCATGCAATGAGAATAATCCATTAGATACTAGGTTCAACATTATTGAAGAATTAGGAAATATGTCAATGTAAAAGAGTATGTTAGAAGAACTAGCCTTGTCTAGGTAAAGAGAAGTGTTATAAGAAGCCCTAGAAAAGAAAGAATGCAACTATGATAAGGTAAAAGGAGTTGTATCATCAAATACTCAACCTAATTCATCTAAATAGAAAAATAGCCATCTGATACCCATGTAAATATGTTTAATGTGCTAAATACTTCTAAACACAAGATGATGAAGCCATAACAATTTTATATCACATTAAAGTTTGAAAATTATCTCTTGAGAAGTTATACCATGAATTGAAGATCTACCATAATAGTCATTATAGACACCTACTTTTGGCCCACCAAAATTGTAATCACATAGGTAATCCAATTGGCTAGTTAACAATCCCAACCCATAATTTTAGCTCATTTCATCATGAGATAAAATTGATGGAACATGTAGCGATTTCATCACATTAGTCCTACTAAAATCAAAGATTTGCCTAGATTGACCCCCATAGGCCCTATAATGATATCATTAGACCCAAACAATACTATAGTAGCAATATCATTTAGAAATGATAATGTTACTTGAAAATAGAAGCTTCTAATCTTGGCTTCTTCACCATTGTCAAGCCTCCCATAATTTACTGCTCAATCCTACCTCAAATCCATGATATCCCTTCACTTAGTGCCAAATTCCATAGTTTGTATTTTTTATAATCTACCTCTTGTCCTCTCCAATTATGAATTAAAAAGATTACCTTCCCAATATTGTCATATGAATATTCTCTCTCTCCCCAAGGTTACAAAAATACTATAAATTGGATTCTTGGGGAGTCTCTCAACAAGACTTCTCCAATGCAAAGAAACTCTATCAAATTTATTTCTCATACTTTCTAGTGCTCTCTCTTATTTCACTCATTCAAGTGATTTGAAGTATTACTTAGCAAGCTAAACTGGGGGCAAGGAGAGAAGAACCTCCTTTGGTGACACCCTCCTATTTTGTTTGGCTACTTTATGTTTTATTATAACTAACTCCTTGCTTTATTATTATCACTCATTTTATACTTCCATATAATATTTAAGCACACTAACATTTCATCATTGCAAGTTCATATTGAGTTTTGGTAGTTGTTGCAGGCCTCTTTAAGACTTTGATGCCTTATGATATTTCTCCTACCATGATTAAGTCATAAAACTATATTTTAATCCATTTTTATTAGTTACTATGGTTGTAGGAGATGATATCATTGGATCATGTTGGCGATACCATCACCAATAGTTTTGCTATATTTTCTCATTTTAGGTTTTACCTATTTATTTGCTATTTCAAATAATGATATCATTACTTCCAATAACAATTTCATCAACAAGAATTGTTAAATATTATGATTGTAGATTATAAATTATGCTTTCATTCATGATAGAATGATATCACTAGCCCTAACAACAATATTTTTTTATTTGTTTCGCTTTTTCTACAATTTTAGTTATAGTAGTTGTTTTTCCAGCTTTTCAAAATGATATAGCTAGTGAAAATAGCGATATCATTGCCTCTTAATTGATAGTTTACTACTCTATATATGTTATTTTATTTTATTTTCAAATACTATCAAAATTTGTAGGACATTATCTCTAGGAGTAATAACGATATTGTTGTTTCATGTATTTTGTTCCATATCTAGGAAATTTTTTCTTTTGTTTAAAGAATATAAAAAATTGATCATTTTGTGAATGCAAAAATGTAACACTACAACAATGCTTAAATAATGGATACAAAAAAATCAGAATTGCACAAAAATTGAATCAATATTATATTAATAGGGGGAGTTTAGAAACTTCGTTGTTACAATCAGGATAATGTATGATCCTTTTGATACAATGTTACAGTAGTTAGGGTTCTTAGAAACCCTAATAGCAAAGTTGTAGTGTCTTCAAGCATGTTATTGATCCCAACAATGGTAAGCGGGCTTTGTGCTATCCAATATTGGACCACTCCAGCTTAAGCAACTGCTCAATACTAACAGATATTCAAACCTGCATACATAACAATAACATCGAAGAGTTAGTAGTAACAGTGAGGGCTCCACTGTGTGAGATCCTTAGACATTAATAAAAACCCTAGCTATTATTAACTAAAAATGCATACAAATATGAAGATATGAAATGATAACAAAAGTGTATGATTTACCTTACTTGTTGATCTTCTGTGGATGGCTTGATCTCTTGTAGCTTGGTGATGCGACTGTGCCCTAGCTCACATCCAAACATAAGGTTATTTTTTAGATCTTTATTACTCCAATAAATATGAAATTTTATGGAGATGTTCTAGAGCTCATCAAAAACCTACCCTAAATTTTTTGGCTCAATCCAACTCCAAATGAGTGAGATATGGCCGAAACAGTATGAGGGTATGCGAGAATAACAACAATATGTTTTGGAATAGCAAACCTAGGGATTGTTTGAAAACTCAAGAAAAGACTTCTTAGGGGTTGAGCCATAAAAATGGCCTTTACTTATAATAAAAGTTAGGTCACACTTAGGTTTTCAATGACACTAATCATGTGGCTGAGATTAAAGCACATCCAAGGGTGGATAGTAAGTTTAGGGTGTGGCATGGATTAAGGTGGATGAACGGATGAGATTAGATGAAATATAATGGCTGGGATTTATTTATTTATATAAATATATTAATTAAATATATATCAAATATAATATTAAAATATTATTATTTGAATATATTATTTATTTATATATAGATAATAGGTAAAAATGGTGGGAAGGCTAGGATGAAGGACAAGTGGCTATGTTTTGGTGGTGGAAATGGCGAGAAAGCATGGATGGAGGACAAGTGGCTAGATTTTGGTGTCTATAGATACCCCTTTTTGTACCATGTTGCGTGAAACACAATATGGTGCAAAAATATGAGAAACCTGATCGGGCTAGGCACATAAGCAACTTCTATTTCTTGTTGAAATGTGGAACGAACTTGAAGGTAAAAGAATAAAGAATTTTGGAGTTATTGCGTAGCTTACCCCCTCAATTGGTGAATGAGTTGTGAATGAATCTCATGAGCCAATTGAAAAAGAATTGATGGAAGAAATGTTGTGCAAAGAAGGAAATGGGAATGAACCATCATTAAGAAATATGGAAATGAACTCATATTTAGGTTGTCTATTATATTTTTCATATTTTAAATCTTAAAATAAACTATCATTAAGAAATGTAGAAATGAACTCACGTTAGTTTGTATTTTTAGATCTGCATTCATCCACATATTCTGATTAGGGTTTTTATTTTCTTAATATAAACTGTTGCATTTTGTGTGCATTTGAACTAAAAACTGCATAACCTAGTGTTGCATCTTAGGGTTAGAAACAATTTTATTTCATCCATATAATTTGGAACAATATTTGATTGCCAAAAGTATCCCTGCCATTGGGTGATTCTAGGCAGAGAGGTGGACGAACCCTTCGGTTGTTATTTAGATAGGGGGTCTTAAGCGGTGTACTTCACACCCTTTGGAGAACTTGACACTCTTTTTTTGGCTTCTGATTTAGATTTATGAAATTAATTGTTTTTAACATTGTTTATATACAATAGAAAACATAAGCCTTAAAAGAATTCACACAAATCATGTTTCATGCAAAATAGTAGTGGTTGGATTTCATCACCAACCATTGCTTGAGATTTGGTGATGGTGGCATTCATCTCCATAGACCAATATCTGCCCTTAGACACCCTAGGAATACTCCCGAGCAAACTTGTTGGATTTCATCACCAACAAGAATCTCGTTTACCTACCTTAGTCATAGTTTTTTTAACCTTTATTTCATTAAGAAAGATTAGAAAATCAAAACACACAAAACTGGCACATAAAATGAACACACATTAAACGAAGATAATTAATGAATAAGGTAAGACACATTAATTGAGACTTAGCATTGTTTTTTTATTTCCTTAAGCATTTTATTTTTTGTGTTATATTTGGTATTTTAATTTGTATCTTGATTTATTTTGCTTAAAGTATTAACTAGAAATCAAAAGAAAGCAATAAGTCAAGATAATTTAATGGAACCTTCATATGCATTCCCCACCACTTCTGTGGTGGATAGCCTGAATATGACATAGGCATATTTATCTACAGGTCCCTCACATTCTTTGTCATCCACAACCTTCCACATGACCATACCCCAAGAGGAGTCAACCTCCCCTACAATAGATAACCATATCACCCATATAGACATGGCAAGAGTAGAAGCTTTCTTGAAGTCTTCTATTTATATCGTAGAGTCCATCCCCAAATTACCTAGACATGAGCCTTATTTATAATAGAAAATTGTCTCATCCTAGCTATGGAACCTCCATTGGTATGAAGCACAAGTCAACGTTGCTTCACAAGCACCCATTTCATCCAATCAAGTTGCAATTTCCATTGCCACTTGTCCCCCATCCACATCATATGTTCCATATTCCTCCATGCCCTCCATTGATGATATGGAAATTATTGAAGCATGGGAACATTTGAACAAATTGCTCAAGAAGTGGTAGATAGCTCAACAACAAGTTCAAGTGAACCCTATGCCTCAACCTATTTCCACTCAACCCTCATTTATCACCCAAAGCCCTTCTTGGGTACAACAATATTCGATGGTTTCCATTCCAACACCTCCATCTACCCATACCTATTCCATTCCCATGAGTCAACCCATCCATAGTCCTCATACATCATATCCTTTTCTTCATTCACAATCACTTCATTCACAACCTCACCATCATCAAATTCATTCCATGTCCCCCAATTCATCACACCTCCAACAACACACTCAATCTTATCCATTCATCAATTCATTCACTACCTCTCAATTCACTCAACAAGCTAACCAAAGCTTACAAATAGATTGTGAACACATTGAAATGTTACAACAAATTTTAACTTGACTCACTAACATTGAGTTACAGTTAAGTCATCATCAGTGTGAAAAACCACAACAGTTGAAATATCCAAGTTACAATTCACATCTCAGGTTTTGATACATGTACCAAAAATTTAAAATTCAACACAATTAGAAAAATGCACCAAGCATCGCCCCCTCACAAATACAGGGTACTTTCAAAATATTATTCAATTTTTTTTTTAAGGATTTACGAAGCACAAGATATTTCACTTCCAAAAATCAAACCAAAAGACTCGACCAAATGAGGCAAACACTTTAAGGAGCATTTGTACTATCCTTATCATCAACAAGCAGGCCATGACATCAACAACTATTGAGTATTCAAAGATATTGTCCAAGATATTATTGATTTGAAAGTATTTTCCACAAACGGTCCATCCAAATTATTTGATCAAGACATTGGTACCAACTCAATCACCAAGCAAAGTGGGGACTCTCCACAACCTAATCCTCCTAGTCACTCACATCACCAATAAAAAAGCTCCAAATGTACCTAATCCCTTTGGTCACATTTTAACATGGCTCCACAACAACCATTCACCATTAACATGGATCCACAATAGCCATTCACCATTAACATGGCTACACAATGACCATTCACCATTAACATGGCTACACAACAACCATTCATCATTAACATAGCTTCATCTTAGCCATTCATCATTAAAATGGCTCCACAACAACCATTCATCATTAACATGGCTCCACAACAGCCATTCATCATTAACATGGCTTCATCTTAGCCATTCATCATTAACATGGATTTCATCCCATTGAGTGAATTTCATCCATAAATATTTAAAATTCCATTGGATTATACCAAGTGTTCATAACCGTTGTACTCCTAGGATGATATCACAACCTCCTAATGGAAGTACATACATATCTGCTTTCATATTATAATCATCCATAGTGAGTTTAATATTTTGACACTTTCCTTTGCATGCAATTCTTCCTCTATTTTTAATCATGACTTCGAAATTATTGCAAGGATGTATAAAGCAATCAGCTTGTTTTGCCACCCTTGGGTCAATAAAATTGTGTGTGTTGCCAGAGTCTAGAAGCACTATGAGATTTTGTTTTTTAAAGTATCCTTTGACCTTCATAGTTTGTGGGGAGGAGAAACCAACGAGGGCATTAAAAGAGATTTTTGGTGTGTCTTGTGTGTTATCCTTGGGTGTATCCAAGACCACTTCCACCTCAATATTATCCTCTTCTTTTGAACCACAATGATCAATTGTATCTAGAATATATAGTTTTTGCATAATATATTTGTGATTGGGGATAAATTTCTCATCACAATTAAAACAAATGCTTTTTTCTCTTATTTCCTTCATCTCTTTAGGGCTTATACGTTTAATAGGTAAGACCTTATTAAGTTTCAATGTGGTGTAATTATTCTATGATTTCTCGATAGGTGGTATTCCTAGTCGACATTGGTTATTGAATTTCTCTTCTGCCATTGGGCTAGCACAATAGTCTGCATCATGTTAGTGGGGTTGAGCATTTGTAATTCTAATTGAATGTCTTCCTTTAAGCCACTGATGAAACAAATTTAGAAGAATGAGGTATTTAGCCCTGATGTAAGATTTAAAAATTTTCAAATTGAGCTTGGTATTCTCGCACTATAATGGTTTGGTGGAGTTTGGTAAGGGCTCCTATGAAATCTTAAAATTTAGTAGGGTGGAATCATATCATTAGGTTTTTTGTAAATTCTAGCCATGTAGGGGGGCTATTTATATTTTCATACCACTGATACCATTGGGTGGCAATATTTTCCAAGTGGAAGGATGCGATGTGAACCTTTTGTGCCTTAGGGACCTAGTAGAGGGAGAAGTATTGGTCATATCGATAGATCCAATTGGTGGGGTTGCCTCCAAATTTTGAAAAATCCAATTTAGTGGTTCAAGGTAGGATTGATGTTTGTGGTCCCCCAAGTAATGCTTGGTGTGTTGGTGCTCCGATAGATTTTTCGACATGGATTAATGATAAGTTTTGTTGTACCATATCAATGGAGTGGTTAGTGGTGATAATTTTTAAGTCTAGGTCTTCTATCATGTTTTCACTATCATCCTTCCATAGGCAAAAATCCTCCTTTGTCATGATTTTCTTTTCAAGATCATCCTTCCATTGATTCATTTCTTGTATGAAGTCTTTGATAGAGTCTTGTGATCTCCTGCCATCGGCCATTGTAGGGCTAGTTTGTGATTTGTATTTCCTCCTTGGTAGTGAAAAATATAGTTTTCAAGATTTAAATTTACAAAATTTTAGTTTTTTTTATAGATTTTTGCAAAAAAAAATTGAAAAACTCCACCAAAAATTTGGTTTTCAACTAATTAGACCTTAATGGTCTAATTACTTTGAATTTGAATTTTGGCGCATCAACAATGGTCACAATTAATTTTTAAATTTGAAATTGGTGGGAGCAGTAGAGATTGAGTGGTGGGGGTTTGAAGAGCAAGGACAGAGCGACAAGAGTGAGCAGGGGCACGAAGAGCAAGGACAAAGTAGCAAGAGTGAGCAGGGGCATGAAGAGCGAGGTTGGACCGACAGGGGCAAGCAGGTGTATGAAGAGTGAGGGAGGACTGATAGGAGTGAGTGGGGGCACAAAGAGTGAGGGTCAAAGAGGTAGAGGGTGGAGCGACAGGGGCGAGTGGAGCAGTAAGAGCAAGGGTGAGTGGGGTAGTAAGAGCAAGGGTAGAGTGATAGGGACGAGCAAAGTAGTAAGAGTGAGAGCGAAGTGATAGGGGTGAGTGAGGCAGTAAGAGTGAGGGTGGATCGTTAAGGACTAGAGAAGGCACTAAGGACGAAGCGATAGGTTATTCTCATGTGCGTGTGACTACCAAGTGGTAGTCGCAACCACTTAATTTTGGATTATGCCTTTTAAAAATTTATAAGTCCCAAACATAATTGATGTGGTATTTTTATCCTAAATTTTTTTAAAACTTTTTACGTTTACTTTTTGAAGACCATGATTTTTAACCGGTGGTCAGAAAAGATAAAGAAACTTTAGGTTACCATAAAACTAGAATTCTCACTAGAAAATGTTACAAGGAAGGATTTTTATCGAATTTTGAGTATTTGAATCCACCTATCAAATCTGGTTCACTCTCACAAGGATCTACGATGTATTTTTTGAATTTAATTGATTTTTTACATCAAAACTTACCGATTTTTCCCTTGTTTGTTTTCCAGAATTTCTCTGGTATGCTAGAAACTATCATAGTAACTATAATTTGGAGGTGATATGGGTTTTAATTGTGGTTATGGTTGTTTCTATGGTTTTATAGCAGGTTGATATATAAGAGAAAAATATAGATATGTATGGGTGGTGTTTTAACGAAAATATGGTATTTGAAATAGATGAAACATAGGCATAGGAGATGAATGACAGATAGTTTGTGATGAAGAACGGGGTGAAAATATCTATTGTGAATGATGGATTTGATACCAGTTGGTAGGAACCTTGTTCCTAGCAGTGATAATAGGTGGAAAACAGATGGAATGATGCAAAATAAGAATAAAATATGTCAAATCACCTTGGAATGATCATTGTTTCAATGGAGGGATTTCCTGCCAATGCTCTCAAAGAGATATAAATTTTTATGTTCTTGGATGCCTAATTACACCCTTATGAATGCATATAAATATCTAACCTAGATTTTTCAGATGAAAGGACACAATGGTCCGTAAATTAAATAGGTGAATTAATATTATTAATAGTTAGGATTAGGATCCTAACGCATAAGAAGAAACAAAAGCAAGAGGAGGACTACTACTGACCTTGTTGGTTAGCAACAACAAAGAACTAAGAAAAGAGAAGGAAGGGAAGAATGTAGAAGAATAAAAGAAACAAAAGAGAAGGCGATCCATAGGATACCCCCATAGACCACATTCTCGTTAACATACCTTGTTAAGGATCATGGCAGATTCAATAATAGATAGAATGCCAAGGGTATTTTCTAAATCTGATGTAATGCTTCTTTTTAATGCAATCACATAAAAATATTATTTTCTCATCTCCACTCTTCGAGGAAATATTCAGTCGTAGTGCTATTATTAACTTCATGTTCCTCGATTCATGTTGATTCTACCCTTTGGGGTATTTTTATAGGCCAATTTTACCAGCATTCAAGGAATGGACATTGCTTTAAATAATACAACAAATATTCTTTTTGGGATTGTGTGAAGAGGTTACTAAACCACAAGAATTTGATCCATTGGGTACGGGGTCACAACAAAAAACAAAGAGAAAATAGAGGGAACACGAGAATGTGTTTCAAAAGTGAAGCACTCTGATAGTCTGTCATTTAGTCCCCAAGGGACAAGATGCTATCATTATACCATGTTCCTTATGCACTTTTTTTAGTGATTAGCTTATGTATATAAAATTATAGTGTGAGTGGCACACCACAACCATTTATTCACCCTGGAGCTTATCTAGTGAATCTACAATGACCAAACCAGATTGTACTAAACTTGAGGTGCCTTCTATAGTCCAGTTGACACTTCCAACCATTTATTCAAGCTGTAAAGTACTTGCAACTTGGTAGAACATCATGCATACCAATACTTATGCAATCGATGATCAGTGTGACAGTGAATTTTATCACATGGGAGATTTCATTTGGTACTGGTTCGTGTGGCAACAAGCTCCTATGTTGTCACTCCTCAAGATCCACATGTTGTAAACTCCCAGCTTCACACACCTTCCTCATTCTTGCATACTTCTTCCCATAGACTTCATTAATTGAGCCTATTGTAAATGGAACCTCCTTGATACCTATATGTTGACTAGCCAAGCCATTGTGAAAATGACTTGGCCATTTCTCATATTTCGAGATACAAAAAGGGTGCAAAAACACTCCCTCTTTAGGGGTGGAATTCATACCTTAGTCCAAATCCTCCATTTTTTAGGAAAATGTGCAAGTAATAAAATTATCTGTTGCAGGATTGGTGCTTTCATTTCTCCCGCATGGGATCGATAAGAGATCCACCCCTTGTGTTCCACAAAACTGCAACTCTCGCTCCTGCATAGCTTAAGGTGATATCCATGGTGAATATTGTACAGTTGGGAAGGAACCAGTAGCGATTGAGAAAGGATATGGGAGGGCAGAATCCTTTGAAGATGTATTTATTGCTTGAAGCAAAAGTCACTCTACCCATACTACCTCTTGAAATATTTGAGGGAATATGCTTTCACAGATTGATGCAAGAGGAGAATGATATCCAAGCCAAGAGCTTGAATATAGTATAGGTGAACCTAGATGGAAGACGACTGGTATTTAGGGGGATCCTCTTTCAAATCCTTTAAAATCTAATGTTGAAATATATGATTGATTTGAAATATGCCCTCTTGATGAATGAGAGGTGCATCAAGAGTTGGAATAGATCCATGGAGCCATCATATATGTCAATAAGAGCTTCCATAAAATTCACCCATGAGTATATGGTCTTCCACCCAAGGGATTGGTACCACGATAACACCCTTCCTTCTAGAGATAAGATTAGAAGCCTGATCATGACATCCTTATGGGTTATACAATGGAGGGATGCTAATGCATCAAAATATTCCATATGCTCTCAAGAAATTCCCATGGTACCATTATATTTGGCCAATATTTTTAGGGCACCCTTGGGAATTTCATTCCAGCATTGGAGGTTCAATGGACCGGGATAATTCCTCTTGGGATAACATAGCTGAGCCATCTTGGCACCAATATTTAGAGGTCTCAGTTCTTATGTCGGAGACAGAGTCAGAGTCACCAGATGAACATACTATCTCTACTAGTGAGGTCAAGGTTTTTCATCGAACCTTGAGTCCTTTGGGATGTTTGGATATTTAGCACAGGAAGGTAACTGATCTCATTATTTGGAAATGCCACACCATCAAAGTTTCTAGGTGACTTTTAGGTGATTTTGAGAAGATATGGGTAAATAATAGTATCAACACCAACAGAGTCACCAAAAACTATTGGGTAGAAATATGGCATCTCACGGAGGGAAGGGGTGAACTAGTTCCAACATTGAACGGTCATTGCTTAGCGAGGATAGGGTAGTTGAACTTTGAATAAGGTTGGTTCCTATATGGTGGTTCCAGCTACCTACACTATGAAAGGGAAAATGGGAAAAGGAGGAAAGAGAATGAAAATGACCATAGCCAAAACTCACAAGGATGGTTATAGTTGCATTAAGACATGCAGGAATTGCATCCCAAGTGGAAACACAAACCTAATACCTAATAGATTAGCAAAATGTACCTTCGCTAAAGACTTCAAAATGGAGGGCAAAGAGTGAATTCCAAAATTGGTGAGTGGGTGCATGAAATCCAGAAAATAAAATTAGAGCACTCTCATCCGACTAGCTTTAACAGAAATAAATCTTCACCCAAGTTATGAATGCAAATTCCAAATCCACCCAATGAATTCCATGAAATACATATCATAGAATTATATGAAATCACTTAACTGACCAAAATAAAAATAAACACTCAACCATTCAATGCAAAGAAATGAAGGCATAATTAGAGACCAAAAAATGATAAGTTTATATTTACACAGTGGTGAAAACCGTACATAAAAATTGTAATGGCTAAAGATATACCCTTAGGAATGACCATCATTCCACTATTTATAGATATTTTACATTAAATTCAAAAATTTAATATTAATAGAAATAGGCAGGAAGACAACACTTGGAGTAGACAGTCGCTTAGCTAATACACTACACCTCGGGATGGCAATGATCTTCTAGGAGGTAGGTGCATCTAGATTGATTTGGACCCTTGGAACTATTGATATTTCTTCCCAATTAATTATTTCTCATCTACCTCATCCTTTTAATCATACGATAGTCCTCTAGTCAAGTGGTGAATGACTAGCATTAATCACCTTGAAAGCATCGTATCTCAAATCAGTCACATATGTGTATGACTGCCTGGTACTGGACTACTGCAGCAATGAGTAATTCTTCGATTTGAATTTAAGGTGATGGTAGGATTTTTCATGTTGGGCGAGTTCTTCCTTTATCTTTATTTCCACCTATGGAGTCATCAGGAAGGAGGACGATTACTTGTCTAAATTTTAACCCAATTTGCGCTTTAGAGTTCAACCTAAGAATGGGTGAAAATATCCATCCTTCCTTTGGGTGGGGTTTTTCATACATCTACCCTTGTTGGCCACTTGAAAATTTCACCCAACAAGTGGGTGGGTCTTTTGGATAGTTTTACCCAAAGCAGAGGGTGAATCATCCGCCCACTCCATTATTTGCCCTGCTCCTTTGAACAACCCTCTATCCACTTGCTACTTATATCCACACATTATTATTGTCACATCTTTATATCTTTCGTCCATCCATCGATGTTCA
This sequence comes from Wollemia nobilis, assembly GCA_028583015.1. NCBI lineage: Eukaryota > Viridiplantae > Streptophyta > Pinopsida > Araucariales > Araucariaceae > Wollemia > Wollemia nobilis. The sequence goes on from JAQPPZ010000753.1 coordinate 2,763,393, forward strand.
AAACTTGGAAAAATATTAGAGAAGCATCATCTTGCAAAAAATGAAGTGGGTGAAGCAATGCAAAATTGCACCCACACCATCTTGGCCTGATCTTCAAGGTTAATCAAAATATGATTGTAGCCTGAAAAAACATCCATGAGCAAAAGCATTCCATATTTGGCCATAAAATCTACGATCTGATCTATGTTGAGCAAAAGCATTCCATATTTCTCACTCTATACCTTGATGATATTCATCTGGAAGAGATTCTAGATGAGAAGAATTAACTTGATCCTGTGATGAAACTTTGATTAAGCGTTCCTCTCTTATTTTTAAATTTTTTGATTGCTCAATTATATGATACGAGGACTCTGATAAATTAAATTGAACTTGTTCTTATGGTGAGAAATATTCAAATGGGTGAGGAGCACCCAAAATGGTGATATATTAATTTTTAAATTCAAACTTCAAGCATTGGTGAAAAGTAGAAGGGATGGCCTTCATTGCATGGATCTAAGGACATCTGAGAAGGAGATTAAAATATGCAAGGAAAGACACCACATAGAACAATGTATCTAAGATATTGGGTCCAACCTTAAGAGGGAGGGAAATAATACCACAAGCTTCTTGGGACTTGTTATTGAAATTTTTAATAATGTCATCAGATTTAGTTATTTCTTCCTTTGTTAATCCAAATTTTTAGAGAAATTTATATGTTAATAAATTAAGGGAAGAACCATTATCAATCAAGACTCTCTTGATAAAGGTTTTTTCAACAAATATAATAATATATAGAGAAGAATATCTACATAGGTTTGAGGAAGAAATATCGTCGTCTAAGAATGTGAGATGATGTATCTTAAGAGAACTTATACCACTAGAGGAAATATTTGTAGGGACAAGTTGTCTTAGAAAATTCAATAAGGCTTCCTCATGAGTAGGAGAATTTTGTAAAAGTTCTAAGAGGGAAACTTTTGTTGAAGAACTCACCTCCTACTGAGACTGTTGGATCTATCGATTTTGTACCTACTACTCTAAAGTAACTGCTATCATACCAACCATGTTACCATAAGAAGGTGGTACATTTTTGTAAGATACTTGATTAGATTCTTTTTTTATGTTATATTTATTAGTTATTGATCCTTACTGAGTAGAAACCTGATTCTTTGGGTGAGAGTCTTCTATAACCAAAGTGTTCTACATCAATTATATCTTGCACCACATATTTCAACTTTTTACAATAATTTGTCCAATGTCCTATCCTGTGATATGCACAATGTTGACCTGCTTTGTACCATTTTGTTGTAGTATTAGGTTGCCTTATGGGAGGCAACTCAATCATATTATCTTTCAAAAGTTGCTTTAAAACCACTTCCATAGGTATGTTAAGTCTTATGAAATTTATTTGTGGAGGTTTTTGAATTATTATCTTTTGTAGGTTGTTAACAATACTATTAATAGATCTACTATCTACTGCACCATTACCTACCACATGCTTACTCTCATGTTGTGACTTAGTGGTTTTATCTTCTTTTATTTTGAGTCATCCTATTATGATAAGATCTTGTTCCACTTTCCTTGCTAACTCAATTGCTTGATCAAAAGATGTGATAGTTGTAGTTTCTAATGCATAAGATAGTTGTTCTTGCAAATTCCCAATAAATATTTCAATCATACCTTGAGAAGGTAACGTGTATCCTACGTGACCAACTAGACTTCTCCTACGATCCAAGAATTCTAAAAAACTTTCTTCTTTACCTTGCTTCAGATTATAAACATCTTTCATAGATACATTCTTCTCAACATAAGCACCAAAATATTGAATGAATAATTCAGCTATTTCTTCAAAATTTCTCAAGGAATGGTTAGGTAACTGATAATACCATTCTAGTGCCATACCAGTAAGACTCTTAGGAAACATCTTTAGTAGCAACATATCATCATATATAATATCATGGCAAGTTGTTTTGAACCTTCTCAAGTGCTCAATTGGATCTTCTATTCCTTTGTATGTAGGTAAAATTGGTATGGAAAAATGCTTAGGATAAGGCCTAGCAACAACAATAGGGTCTAGAGGTTGATTGCACATTTCCTTATAGTTGTAGGTGAAACTAGATGGCTGAATCATCTCCAATTTCAAAACCATTTGTTTCACCACATTAGTTAAACTTTGCACCTCTAGATTACTGCTTTGCAATACCCATAGATTTCCTAAGGGATAAATAGATTTTTGAATTGGTACTCAGCTCATGTTGGAGATATTGATACTATTGTGATATGTGGTATCTCGCTGGAAATGATAACTAACAGTTGGTGGAATATAAGGAAAAGTGTTGATATTAGCAGATTGAAAAGGAAATTGAAAATAATTTTGAGTGACACTACTAGTTGGAGGGACTTGTATATTCATTCCAATGTTGGTGGTTATAGTAGTGGTATAAGTTGGGTGATGGACAGGATTACCATGATTCAAATATTCACTCAAGGAGTTATCATGAACATCTCGAGAAGGAATAGTTTTATGATGAGATATTCTAACATCCTCGAGTTGGGCTTCCTCTTCTAGAGATATATCCAAGGTATGCTTATGATGCCTGTAAAAGCTCCACATATGTTCAAAATATTTAAAGGTAAGGTTCTCATTGGATACCCTAATAGAATCAAGACTATTATCAATATCTTCATTTTTCTCTTCTTCAAAATTATGATTCTCTATATCAATTTGATCATCCTCTTGGAAAATCTCATCAGACTCTAAGAGCCTTCACCCACTCCTAAGGTTGGGAGCCATTAGGAGGGAGAAAAGGGGATAGAGTGGAAAGGAAGAAGACCAAAGACCAACAAAAATAAGTAAAATATTTTAAGATAGTTATTAGAGTGTTTTTTGATCTAAACACACAAAATTAGTGGTCTTGTTTAAATTTTTAAAAGAAAATGCCAAAGGAAGAAGCTTCCTATCTTGGCCACTAATACGTGTCTTCACATCGGGTTCACCAAATATATAGAGGGGGAAAACTGTGCACCGACGTTTGATTCTTAAGGTTGGATCCATAGGGAAGCCTTGAGGTGATCGTGATGGCCATTATAACTCTACACTTAGTGTGGGGGAGGAATGAGTTCACTAGGAATGATTTTAGGACTCACTCCAAGTTCAAGGATGGAATATGTTTGGATGTGTTCAGTTAAGCATACAACCTATGTTTGGTATTTTTATACTCAACTATGGAAATGAAAGTGCAATGCAAGATACAAGGTGCACGAATACAAGAGCTAAACCTAATATGATTATTTAATTCAATGATATCTAACCTTAGATTGTGAAATAAATTCTCTTGAGCAAGGGTCCAAGGGAATGCACAAAAAATATTAAAACCCTAGATGCACACTATATGCTTTTGCTCTTTCAAATGCCTAGAATTTCAAGTATATATTTACCTTTGTTTATTATCTAGGTTTTCCATAAAAGTGGGTAAAAAGCAAACAAAAATCAACCTAAAGATCTATTAGGACACTTATATTATCCGATAGTTGATCCAAGCCTTATCTTTCGTCCATAATATCCAATGGCTTCAATCCTACAAAATAACTTCACAAAACCCTAGAAAATTTGATTAATGTTTAGGGGCATGCTTAGGCCACTATATAGCTGAGCTTGGAGGTGCAACATTCAATCCCCCTTAGTCCTTTTAGTTGACCTATTGAACATAAAATGATATTTCAACTTCAGAACATGCACACATATAGTAAAAAATATATGCAACAATATTGTGAAATGCAGCTAAGATGGACACAATAGAAAGCTTCAAGATGGGGTGAAAATTGGGGTTTCAAAGTGCAAATATTACCCCAAAACCTTAGTTTTACCAAATTTGTGCCCTATAACTAGGAGGCATGAATATGGTTGACCAAATTTATGCCCTTTATGGATTGGGTGAAAATATGATTTAGATGCCCTTTTTAGGGCCTAAAACAACGAAAAACGAGGTGTGAAGTACAAAACACAAAGTGCTAAATTCTAATAAAATAAATGCAAAACTTGATGAGTTATTGGAGTAAGCAAGAATAAATGAAGAGGTGGAAGAAGCACTCCAAAATGGTTGATCTATCCAATTGTCAAAACTTCTTCACTCAATCCCTAAGGGAAACAATCACCAAGCACCAAAAAAGCTAAAACAAAAAAATTCAGTAGAAATCCACTTTAAAGCATGAACATGTGAGCAAGTCAAGAATTAGAATCACCACCAAAAAGCATTGGGAGAACTAAAGGGATCCTGTTGTGGAGTTTTCTTGCTTACCCTCTTAAGATTTGTCATGTCACATGAAACTCAAGAGATCACAACCAACACTATGGATTATGGCTGATCCACCTCTTTAACCTAGGAATAGATTACTTGGAAGGCTCTAGACAGACTAGGTTGGGTAAGGAGACCCCAAACGGTGGGTTTGTTTATTATAATTTTATAGTTCAAATACCCACTATGCTAGACAAAATATTTTTATAACGCTTTTATAATTTTGTGACCAAACCTAACTTTAATGGAGCTTCGTAAGACCAGACCGATGCCATGTCCATTGGGTAGTCATAGAAAATTTAGGACTAATTTAGAAAAGGAGGGGGGAGATCTAGTTCGTTTTAATCCATTCAAATGATGTAATGTAAGAAAAATGATTAAACCAATGATAGAAAATGTTATTCATAGATTATGATTATAGTAATGCATGAACAAGCCAACACATAACATTCACACAAGAGATACCAAGGGAAGAGTTAATATTTTCATTAATATAAAATATTTTTACATATGAATAGACTAGCAGAGTGCTTGATCCTCATATGCCATTTCATTACAATAGATCCCTGGTTTGAATATTCATAACAAAGGGGTGTTTTCTCTCCATCTTGATTGCAGTGACGTAAGAGTTCTCAACTCTGGCACGTTCTACAAAAAAAAATCTCAACGAATGGTGCTCCTCAAGTAGTTTCTTGGTGAATGACAAGTGAAAGGGTGTTAAGGGATACAAATAGGTTAAAATATGGAGAATACAACTAAAACACTAGATAAAGCTATACCCAAGCCTTTCTCTCTAAGAAGTTTGATAAAAACACTCCAGCTGCAACTTACTCCTTATCGTGCAGGTTCACCTGAATGTTGTAACCACTTGCTTCAGATTGATCAATCCTGTTGTACTCAAAAGTAAGATGCAGTTAAAAATGGGCACGTAGCCCACGCTCTGTTATTACACAGGTGGTGGCTGTGTATCTCCCCCTGTACTACCCTGTGTTGGTGACTGCAAAATCCCTAGTGTGTATTTAAGAGGAAATGGGCCCCACTCCCATTCTCAGGTTCTGAATGGCCTGGTCAATGAATTCCCATGCCTCATCATGGAATATCAGTGAGAACAACAACAATTTTAAATCTTGTGTGGCCTTTTTCACCCGGTATCTTGCCCATTGTATGTATTTTTGAGTGAAAACACATAGGCGGTCCACCATCTCTACCAAGGTCGTGAAGCGCTTTGATAATTTATCACAAAAGTTTAAATCAAACTCTTGAATATTTTGAAATACAAAATATTTAATATTGGAAGCCCACCCAGAATACTCAATCATGAGGTTGTAGTTTGCCAACTCTTCATTGGATTCCTTCTCGACACCCACCATCTCCTGACTCCACTTGAACCAAATTTTTTTATTCTGTAAAAACGTAAAAACTTTGATATATTCCTTAGCAAAGAAGCAGAAGGAATCATCTAATAGGGTGGTCGTCATATGATAAATTGGCACGTAGTCCTCCTGAAACCTTCGGTACACAAGAAGTATTGCATTCACCATTTGCTCTCCTTGTTGTAGGTATTCTATATGAGATCAACAGTATGTCAGGTGGCATAAATATCTACAAGGGTGGACTCCAAATCTCTCATTCTTTCTTAAATTTTATCCTTCATTTCCTACTTCAACTCATCTACTGATTCGAGCTGAACGCTAGCCTATGTAGTAGAAGGAGTGGGCATTTTTAATTTATCAACTTTACTTTGAAGTTGCTTAACCTTGAGTTGCAACTATCCTGATTTGCCAACCTTTGCCTTCCACCCTTCTAATTATTTTTCCACTACTTTTGCCACCTATGCTTGGGAAGCCATATGGGATTTCATCATTTCAATAGGTGTAGTTGATGCCCTTATGACACCTTTTATCGCGTTAATGGTGGCTTATGTCATGTTAGGTAGCAAAGGGATTTCAAAGGTGGTTGTAGACACATTAGTTACCTCCTACCCAATTGTTTTTCATGGCCTGATTACTCCTTTACTAGGGGAAATTTTCTCCTTTATTTCCTGAATCTAGTCCTCCTCATCAGCGATGAATTGGCAACTATCTCTGACCCTGGTCAATGTGAGACTTTTGACACCTTGGCCTGAAGGCTAAGTTTGAGCCTTCTTTCGAGCAGGTGACTATGAAGGACTTTTTCCTTGCACTTTGTAGTCCCTTAGTATATTTGACAACCCCCCAGCTTCAATTATTTTCTTCATCACCTTGGGGGACTTATTTTTCTTCCTAGTTGATCACCAGGGTGGCAAAATATAAGGAACGTTGACCATTTTCCAACTGCTCATGCTCTCCTGGGTACATTAGCATCATATATGATGATGTGAAATTTTAGTATAGGCCAATAGCTAACTCCTTCCATTTTGATATGGCATAGGGAGAACTAGAAGAAGAAGGGAGTCTTGCCTGATCCTGTTGTGCCTTGTCAACGATCTTCATCATGACCTCGAAGAGGTTAGAGTCTTCCTGGATAACCTAGAAGGTGGGGTCCTCAAATTCCTCTAGTAGAGTAGCTGGGACCAGTGGGACCGATAGTTAAGGGTCAATCAAACACAGTAAAAAACAAACATTAATCGCAGCGAAAAACTTAAATTTAATTGCACCCTTCAACAACCTTCAAACATTACATAATATTGAATATATATATGTAGGTGAAAGGGAAGAAGTCGACGAAGGGGAGTTGGAGGGATAAGGGAAAGGGAGTTGGAGGGATAAGGGGGAAGAAGGAATAACGGAGGAAATGGAGGGATAAGGAGGAAGGAATATAGGAGAAGAATATAGGAGGGGAGTTAGGGAGAACAAGAAAAAATTTGTCGACAAAACTTGCCGACAAACCTGAAGAATTTTCACACTTAGGGCTAGAAAAATATTTTTCTAAGCCACTTAAGTTGAAACCCTCTTCACACTTGCAACATTCTCCCCCTTAAAGTTGAGAGGACTGACTACACAGTCTCTCAGCTTTACAAATTGAGCTTTAGTCATCGCCTTGGTGAAGATGTCCGCGACGTTCTCCAAAGTGTGACAGTATTGAAGCTCAACAATTTCATGTTCCACCATATCTCTGATGAAGTGGTACTTCATATCAAAATGCTTCGTTCTGCTATGGTGGATAGGATTATATGCCAACTGAATGGCACTGATGTTGTCGCAGTAGATTCTGGTCGGACCACTTTGCTGTTCTCCAATCTCTTCTAGTACTTTCCTTAGCCACAAGGCTTGAGTACTTGCATAAGTAACTGCTATATATTCAGCTTCTGTTGAAGATAGCGCTACTACTATCTCGCTTTTTGGAACTCCAAGTTATTAGTCCTGATCCAAGACTAAAACAGTTTCCTGATGTTGACTTCCTGTCATCAATATTGCTACCCCAATCACTATCATTGAAGCCTACAAGCTTGATAGTGTTACATTTATGGTACTGGATTCCAAAATCCAATGTACCTTTCACATATCTCAAAATTCTTTTAGCTGCCTGCAAATGCAGCTCAGATGGGTTAGCCATAAATCTAGAAACAAGAGATACAACATACTGAATATCTGGTCTGGTGTTGGTGAGAAACATCAAACTCCCAACCATGCTTTTGAAAGTGGTCACGTCAACTTTTGGTGCTCCATCATCTTTGCTTAATTGGATCCCATGTCCAACTGGAGTTGCAACTGGTTTGCAATGCTCCATAGCAAACTTCTTGATCATATCCTGAGCATACTTATGTTGACAGATGAAGATCCCTGTATCTGACTGATGAACCTCCATTCCAAGGTAGTAGTGCATTAAGCCAAGATCCTTCATCTCAAACTGCGTCATCATGGAGTGTTTGAACTCCATATTCATTTTTTCATTACTACCCATAAAAATAAGATCATCCACATACAAGCAAACTATGAGGATGTCATTACCTTGCTTTAGGTAGTAGAGTGTGGGTTCATTTTTTCTCCTGGTGAACCCATAATCTTTGAAGTACCCATCAATGCGTGAGTACCAAGCTCTTGGTGCTTGTTTAAGACCATAGAGTGCCTTCTTCAATCTGTAAACAAGGTGTTCCTTACCTTGCTCTTCAAATCCCTGTGGTTGCTCAACGTACACTTCTTCTGTCAAGTAACCATTGAGAAATGCACTCTTTACATCCATGTGTTGGACTTTCCATCCTTTGTGTGCAGCTAAGGCAAGAACTGTTCTGATAGTCTCCTCGTTGGCTACAGGAGCAAAAGTCTCTTCATAATCTATTCCATATTTTTGAGTAAAACCCTTTGCCACTAATCTTGCCTTATGCTTCTCAATGCTTCCATCAGCATTAAACTTGGTCTTGAAGATCCATTTACAACCAACACATTTCTTTCCTTTAGGAAGCTTCACGAGCTCCCAAGTGTCGTTGTTTTTTATAGAGGTTATCTCCTCTTTCATGGCATCTTGCCAAATCTTTTGAGTACATGCCTTCTCATAACTAGAAGGTTCAAGTTGTGCACTAGTTAACAAAGCATAGTTAACTTGATCTCCCCTAGGTTCTTGCTGGGATTCATCATCACCATACAAGTGCATACTTTCTAATATGTGTAAAACAGATTCCATTTCACTAGCTTGACTCCTAGTGTATCTTCTTGAAAAATTTTTATCCAACATCTGAGATGATGGATGATACTGTAGAGTTCTCTTACCTTTGGATGGAAAATCAATGTCCATTGGTGAGGAACTTATTGATCGCTGTGGAGAAGGACTTGGTGAAGTAGTTGAATCAGAAGATGGACTTGGAGGATGTGTGGGAGGAGACTGCTTTCCTTTCTGTGGTATCTGTGGTTGCACCTGCTGAGCAACTATATCAGTGGCTTCAACATCACTGAATATTTGGGGCTTACCCCACTCTCCCCCTTCATCAAAAATCACATCCCTTGAAATCACTATCTTTCGAGTTGTAGGATTGTAGAGTCTATAACCCTTTGTGTTTTCACAATATCCTACAAAAATGCATGCCTGACTCTTTGGATCCAGCTTCTTTCTCAGCTCATCAGGAATGTGAGCATATGCCAATGAACCAAATACTATGAAATACTTCACATTTGGTTTCTTACCATACCAGGCTTGGTAAGGTGTCTTCCCTTTCAAACTTGAAGTAGGACTTTTGTTCAAGATGTGAACACTAGTCCTTGTTGCATCTCCCCAATATGAATTACTCAAATGCTTTGTCTGAAGCATTGATCTTGCCATCTCCACAATGGTGCGATTCTTCCTTTCTGCTACACCATTTTGCTGTGGAGTGTAGGCAGTTGTGAACTGCCTCTTGATGCCATGATGTTTACAAAAATTCAAAAACTGATTAGAGGAGTATTCTCCTCCTTTATCTGATCTAAGACATTTTACAGAATATCCACTCTCACTTTCAACTTTTGCTTTAAAATCAACAAAGCATGCAAATGCTTCATCCTTATGCTTCAAAAAATATATCCAACACATTCTTGTGCAATCATCAATAAAAAGTAGGAAGTAAGAGTGGTTACCTAGACTCTTGGTCTGCATCGGACCACAAATGTCTGAATGCACTAACTGGAGTGGATAGCTGGCCCGCCATGCTTGTCCATGAGGAAATTTCGATCTGGCATGCTTGCCCAAGGCACACCCTTCACGGACTTCCTTACTATCTTGAATTTTGGGAAGTCCAGTTACCATTGCTTATGAAGTTAGCATTTTCAAACTTGCTGAATTCAAATGACCATATCTCAAGTGCCATAGGACACTTGGATTGGTAATAGCAACATTTGCTAACTTATTTCCTCCTAGCTGGCCAAACTTCAAAGGGAATAATCTATTCTTTGACATTGGCACTTGTGTAATGATTCTATTACTATTGTTCTTGTCAAAAATGGTGCATTTACCCTCATCAAAAATCAACTTGTAATTCTTTTCTAGCATTTGACCAACACTTAAAAGATTGTGTTGAAGATGAGGTGTGTAATAGATATCACTTACTTGCTTGACGCCTTCTTTCGTTGGAACCTCCATGGCTCCAATGCCTTCAACTGCCAATGACTTGTCATCTCCCAATCGGATGCTGGATTTGTATGAGGAGTCTAAAGTAGCAAAGAGTTCTTCTTTGCCACTCATGTGATTTGAACACCCAGTGTCCAAAATCCATGTATCATTCATATTTTGCTCTGTCTGGCCATAAGAAAGAAAGAGATTTGTGGACTCTTCCTCTTCTCCAAAATTTCCAAATTGACTGCTCTGGTTGCTGCTGCTTCCTTGCGAAGACTTTGACCAACAATCTCGAGCATAATGGCCAGGTTTGCCACAATTGTAGCAAACTTGTTTTGATTTATCTCCTCCTTTTCCTTTGCCAGATTGTTTCCCTCTATATTGTTGCTGTCCTCCTCTATTCTGATTTCCTCCTCTGTTGGATGATCCTCCTCTGTTAGGAGTTCCTCCTCTTTGATTATTCCTGCCTCTGCCTCTTTGTTGTCCTCTGCCATGGCCTCTACCTCTTCCTTCATGTGTGGCAAAAGCTTTATCATCTCCTCCATAACTGGTGGTAGGAGTTTCCTGTAACCTCTCTTCATGTGAGAGAAGTGAACCAGTTAGGGCATCAAAAGACAATGAGGTTAAGTCTTTGGATTCTTCAATAATTATTGCAATAGAATTCCATTTAGGAAGAAGTGTTCTCAACACTTTCTTCACCATAACCTCTGGCTTAATATCTTCCCCTAGTGTGACCATTTTATCAACTACGGCTTTCACTCGCACTCAGTAATCTCCCACTTTTTCATTTTCTTGCATCTTGAGATTTTCAAAATCTCGTTTCAATGTTTGCAGTTTTACCTGTTTTACTTGGTCACTACCTCTATAGCTTTCTTTTAGGGCATTCCAGGCATCTTGTGCAATTACATAAGAGGCAACTCTAGGGAAGATACTTTTATCTAGGGCAGCATGTATGTGATAAAGGGCAAAAGCATTGTTTTTCTGTGCTTCTTTTCTAGCCTTTTTATCAGCATTAGAGAAAGCTGCCCATTCAGCAGCAGTAGGTTCAGTATAGCCCTCTTCGACTACATCCCATAAACCTTTTCCTATCAAAAGAGTTTTCATTTTAATAGACCAATATTCATAGTCTCCTCCATTGAACTCAGGAATCGGAAGACTAGTATTGGATGCCATTGCAGAATAAAAACAAACTTTATTTGAAGCAAACAAGTACTATAAAGCAGTACAAAGAGATTAATGATTCAAATCAAATCTCGCATTTTTAGAACATTCAGGTTCTGCTTCGAAACTGCTGCTGATGACAATGACCTCAGGTTCTTCAGGATCCACTTCCTCTGGATCTTCTTCTTCTTCTTCTTCTTCTTCTGCTTCTTCTTCTTCGTCTTCTTCTTCTGCTGCTGCTTCTGGTTCAGGAGAGCGTGGTGAATAGCTCTCACTTGATTCTGCTACCCGTACACCAGGTGTATAACTGGCACTTGCTTGGTCCTCTGGTACAACTTCCATAGTCTCGGACTCTTCAATCCTTTGTCCGAAGATGTTGTCTTCAGAATCTCCCTCGTACCCTGAATCCGGTTTCCTCAGATGATCAATCACCTGATTTTCCAGCTGACAAAACACTGTATGGAGACTTGTTCGTCGAACCCTTTCATCAAAGGATTCCGGTGTCTCTCGTCTCAAAATCGAGAGAAGTGCATTATAACACCCCACTGACCGGATCATCTATCATTGCACGGGCACATTATTTCTCTTTTTTTAAAAAGCTCTTCAAACAAGGTTTTTAAAATTTTTATAAAGTCTTTTAAAAAAATTTAATAAATTTTTTATATTTTTTTAAATTACCTTTTAAATTAATTATTAAAAAGATAATTTTAAACAAAATATAATTTAAATTTATTAAATAATTTTAAAAACTTAAATAAAAATTTAAAACCTTTTAAAATTAAAAAAAAAAACTTTTACCTTCACGCGGGCGATTCGACCCCGCGACCTCCCAACTAGCGGCGGGCGAGCTTTGCCGCTACACCAAGCGGCTCGGCTGAAACCAAAAGGGACCTCTGCCCTTTTATCCTTAACGACGGCAATTTAAAAAAAAAAAAAATATTTTATGCGACCGGCGGGATTCGATCCCGGGTCGTCTCCCTGCTAGCGGACCGCCTTGTCCGCTGGGCTACGTCCCTCGGACGAGTCTCAAAGGCGACGGGGGCGGATTTAAAAAACACAGGGGCGGATTTAAAAAACACAGGGGCAGAAATTTAAAAAAAAAAAAACTTTTGTTTATCCCACATTCACTGCGCGATGGCGCAGGTGGGGTTTTTATACCTGAAGGCACAAACTAATATTCGACTGCCTTCGGGCAGTCACAGTTGCATTATTTTGCCGCCCACACAGCCAATCACTAACCGCCACGTCAGCTACATGTCGACCAATGCAAATCTGCCACTTGTCGCCATGTGGCACACTTTTTGACCAACCACATGCCGCCACATCAACTACCACCTCAGCTACTTCAATTTGTGTGTTGCCTCAGCGTCGCCACGTCAGCCACCTCGATTCATGTGCTACCCAGTCAGCACCTAGTTCGCCGCCACGTGTCGCCTCGAAATCCATGCCGAGCCTGTTGTTTGTTGCCATGTGTCATCGCGAGATCCATGCCCGATCTGCCTTGGGGTCTGTGCACGAATCTGCTCATGATCCGCCTCGAGATCCGAGCCCTACTGGCAATGCCTGCCTTGGGAACCGTGCCCGACTACTATCGAAATCCGCCTCAAAAATCGTGTCCAAGCTCTGATACCAGTGATAGTTAAGGGTCAATCAAACGCAACAAAAAACAAACATTAATCACAGCAGAAAACTTAAATTTAATTGCACCCTTCAACAACCTTCAAACATTACATAATATTGAATATATATATGTAGGTGAAAGGGAAGAAGTCGACGAAGGGGAGTTGGAGGGATAAGGGGAAAGGGAGTTGGAGGGATAAGGGGGAAGAAGGAATAACGGAGGAAATGGAGGGATAAGGAGGAAATAGAGGAGAGAATATAGGAGAAGAAATAGGAGGGGAGTTAGGGAGAACAGGAAAAAATTTGCCGACAATTTCTTGCCGACAAACCTTAAGAATTTTCACACTTAGGGCTAGAAAAAGATTTTTCTAAGCCACTTAAGTTGAAACCCTCTTCACACTTGCAATAGGGACCACCTTGTCCACTAATAGCCCCTGATGCAATTTCAATTGGGAGCTATAATCACCCACTATCTCTAGACTGCTATAAGGCCTATCCCTCATCCTCCAGACCAACTCCAACATCTAATTTTTGCTGAAATCCTTCTGCATTTATCTTCAAAGTCATATTTTATGTGGCTCACCTGCAAAAGGGTAAGTTTGCCAGCCATATTGTCTTTATGGTATCGATGAGGGTCATAAGACCTTTAGGTGACCTCCTAAAAAAAATAAGTGTCCATATTCCATATGGTCCTCAACAGTGCAAAATGGATGAGGTAAGTATAAGGGCCCATTGAGCATGGGACCAAAAACCATGGTGCAGGTCCCTTATTTTTTATGTACCTAATTTTGACCTCTTCAGCCATTTGCCGAGTAATTTCCAGTATAGTGATAGAAGTTGGACAGTGCACAAGGAGTGCCTTCGGGGGTAGTTTTGAACCATATATTCTAATGTAAGAGAGATCTTCTGAGTAGAAGTCTCCCACCTATGCATTATGTAGAAAATTTCTCACACTAGTTGCAATTCTTTCTGGCTCCTCTCCACATAACCGAAGGTGAATTACTAGGAGGACCTTCTCAAAGAAGGTTTTGTAGTTGGAGCATCCCTCCTGAATGCACATCAACTGATATTGTAGTGTGGGCACAGTTACTCCTCCCATTTGAGCCACCAAAGATTTATCCAATTGTGCCATAATCAAGTGAATAAATAATGAATAATATGAAAAAGGAGGTATTTCATTTTTATCAGCCAGAATGGCCTCCTGTAATTTTTGCAGCTTCTTGTCAATATTATCACTAATTACATCCTTCCACTAGTAGAGAGGAGTCTTATCAGTTCTATTGCATTGGATGATTAAAAAAATTACCTCCTTGGTAACCCACTTCAGGTCCTTGACCCTGAATACCAAATTAATTATGTCAGCATAATCTTGCGCCCAGGGACAAAACGAGAATTTTGTAATTGGAAAATTGGAGGATCTGCTCCTTACCATATTCAACAGGGCTTGAGGGAATGTGGTATTAAGCATATAATTAGCCTAGAGGACCAACATTTTAAAATACACCACCCTGAAAGCAGTGGATAGTCTAAAAATTTTCTTAATTCTATCGACCGTCACCCGAGCCACTGCTTGGTTCTTATAATCTTGAATTGTTCGGCTTCTAGAATCATAGGCGACAGTGAGCCACGCCAGTAAATCAGAGGAGTGGTAAAATCTTGGGAAAGTCAACCATCCCAGATTCGTAGTCCATTTATTGTAGATTAGGATAGGTGATGTACTGCCTCTGTGCGCTCTCATGTACAAGCTTCTGAGTAACGTGGGATGTCGTTGATTGTCCTCCTTAGTGGGGTCGAATGCATAAATAGTCACCCCTTCAACTTCTTTCTATTCTTATGCGATGATGTCCCGACCAGTGTTTGGCAAATTGGCCAGACCCTTAGGGTCTTGAGCTCTCCTCGTATTTCTGGTTACCAGTAATGCCCCAGTAATTTGGGCCACTCTCCCCTTGAAAATGGATGTGTCTGGTGCAGCTGCACTTGTGGAAGCCATGGTGACGAAAGACAAAGATAGTTTCCCCTATTTTTTATTATTGCACTCGATCTCATTGAGGACTGATTTTCTTGCATGTGACAATGATGTAGAACAGGTCCGCCACCCTCCTAATAAAGCACGTGTATTAAATTTGTTAGGTGGGCCTTGTGCACTTTTACATTTGGCAAGGCATTTTGGTTGGTGGAGCACGCCACATAATTTTTGCTTTTTAGCGAACCAAGAAACCTGTGGGGGTATTTGTAGATATTTTTGGGGGCAGCGAGTGGGAAACATGATGGTGTTGGGTTGGCCGGGGTGGTGTATGCTCAGAGCGTACGCATGGACTACACTTAATTAAATGTTTGTGCGCTTCATTGGGGGTGGAGCGTGTGGCCCTTGAGGTGAGTGCACGACTTCATGCACCCACTTATTTTTCATGTACCCCAATGGAGTGGGGCACGTAGGACCTAATGGGGTGTACAAACTATGCATCCTCAAAAACCTTTGTGCACCCAACTATGGAGTGCACAACCCGAAGGTGGATGCACAACTGGCGCACTTGGCTAGGCCTTTGCGTGCTCTAATAGAATGAAGCGCGCAGACTCGATTTGGGGTGCACAAGCCTGTGCACCCTGGTGGAAGTTGTGCACTCTACTTTTGGAGCCAAGCGCGTTGGTCAGGGGGGAGCGCATAGCTTGTGCGCTCCAAGGCTTCATGTGCGCCCCAATATAATGGAGTGCACAATGGGTTTTGGGGTGTGCACCCCTTAGGCAATTTGGTGCGCATCATCAGAGTGGAGCGTACAAGGTGGGGATGGGCACACAAGGTTGTGCATCCTTCTGGGTTTATGTGTGCTCCACTTATTTGGAGCACACAGACTTCTGATGGGGTGCACGATTTGTGCACCCCTTGGGAAATTTGTGCACCCCATTCCCCAATGGGGTACACGAGCTAGGGACGAGTGCATAGCTTATGTTCTTGATCGGATTATTGCACATTCCACTAATGGAGTGCATAGGCTTCGACTTGGGGCACATAGCTTACGCACCCAAGGGGTTTTTGGTGCACTTCAGTGGGAGTGGAGCACTTAAGGTCAAATAAGGGTGCACCATCTTATGCACCCTTAAGATAAATGTGACTTAGACTCCCAAAATGGGGACTACCCTTTTTGGGGTCAACATCGGCTCTGACTAGGATAGGGGGGTGGATGGAAAAAACCATCCTAAGAACTCTAGACTCTTCGGGTAGACCAATAACTAACTAACACACACACACTTATATATATATATATATTAAACCTCAGCCAATGGGGACAAAAGACTTCATATGTTGCCCATTAACTGGTATAGGCACTTCTTCTCCTTCCATGTCCTTTAACTTGTAAGTGTGTTTATCGACTATTTTAGTGATTTGATAAGGTCCTAGCCACTTAGGTTCAAACTTGTCCTTCTCCCCAGGTTTGTCATTCTTTGGGTCCCAATAGAGCACCACTTCACCCATAGCAAAAGTTTGACCCTTGGCCTTCTTGTTGAATAACTCCACTGTCTTGTTCATTTGGTTGATCATTCTTGCAACAACTTCCCTCCTGTCTTCCTCCAATTTCACTAGTTGATCCATTCTCCTTTGCAACCCATATGATCTTTCATGATCTTGTAGCAATAAGGAGAGAGATGCTTTTTCTAGCTATGGTGGCCACAGTGCCTTTTCTCCATAAACCAACTCGCATGGTGACATACCGGTAGCCCTCTTTATTGAAAGTTTGTCTGCCCACAAGGCAAATTTAAGCTCACTATCCCATCCTCTTTTGTTCTTCCCCAATGACCTCTTAATCCTGGTAATGATATTCTTATTTGAGGATTCGGCTAGCCCATTGCCCTAAGGGTAGTAATTGGTAGAGTGAGCCAGCTCAATACTGTATTTAGTGCAAAAATCAACCATCTCATAGGAGGTAAAGTACTTGGTATTATCTGTTACCAATTTCTTGGGTGCCCCAAATCTGGTTAATATATTTTCCTCCAAGAAATTAATAATGGTTGTTGTTGTAGATATCCTGAGAGGGGCTGCTTCAACCCATTTGGTTAGATAGTCTATGGTAGTGATAATCCATTTATACCCTCTTGAATAATTGGTGTTGATTTCTCAAATTAAGTCTATCCTGCACTTAGAAAAGGGGTTTCAATAATCAATGGCTTTAGTGGCATTACAGGCAGGTTTTTCTTGCCAATGAAAACTTGATAGTTGTAGCAGCTTCTTACTGATTGATATGCATTCTTGAACACGGATGACCAATAATATCTTGCCCTCATGATTTGATTAGTTGTTGCCTTAGGAGAAAAATGGCCACCATAGAAACCTGTATAAAATTCTTTAATGATCCCAGGGGCTTCCTTCTTAGTTACACACAATAGTAACACCCCATTGGGGTGCCTCCAATACAACCGATTTTCTTGAAGGTGGTATTTTTGAGCCTGTTGCTTAATACTCCTAATTATGCTGGAAAATTTTCTAGGTAGGAAGGATAGATTTTTTAGATAAAACAACACATCCTTATACCATTCAGATACTTCATATCCAAGTTGTTCACCCTACTGTTCTTCCTATACCAAGACAACATTATTCATTTCCTATTCTTATTTGCAAGCCATGTACTTTGCCAACCCTTGGCCCTTAATAATTTTTATCGCTTTGAAATCCACATCATACTGTATTAGTTTTACCATCCACCTTGTTGAACTGCTTGTGGGCTCAGGCTAGGTGAGGACATCTTTGATGGCAATGTAGGGAATACAGACGATAACTTTACAAGCACCAAAAATACTCTTAAAATGCTCCAAAGCCTATATGAGGGCGTAGGCCTATTTTTCAATTGGTTTGTATCTCATCTGGGCCCCTTTCATCCTTGAAATCATGAATGCTATTGGCCTCTCATTCCCCTATTCATCCTTTTGAGATAGTACGACTGCTATAGTATGCTATGAGGCAAAGAGTACAGGTTGAAATCCTTTGAATGAAATAAGCAGGTCAAAACAGGTGCAGTGGTGATGGAATCCTTAATCTGCTGAAATACCTTGATGTTGTCTTCATCCCATTTAATTTTTGCATCCTTTTTAATCATATTGTTTATAGGCTTGGTGATCTCAGTGAAATTTGAGACAAATATTTTGACAAAATTTATTTTGCCAAAGAAGGACCTGACTCCCTTAAGGCTCTTGGGGGTGTTATTTGTGTGATTGCCTTTGTTATTTCTGGGTCATTATTGATTCCATATTTTGAGACCACATGCCTCAACAATTTACCATGGGTGGCCCCAAACAGAAACTTATTTGGGTTTAATAAAATCCCATATTCTTTGCACCTTTGAAACACCTAAGACAAGTGGGAAAAATGATCTGCAGGGTTCTTGGAAAAAAATAATGTCATCGAGGTAAACCACCACTATTTCAAACATAAGCACTTTGAAAGCAAAATCCATAGCCCTCTTAAAGGTGGCCCCGACATTCATCAACCCAAATGGCATCCTTTGATATTCGAAAGTTCCCAAAGGAGTAGTCAAGGTAGTTTTAAAGCGGTCTTCGGGATTAACTAGGATCTGGTTATATCCTAAAAAACCATCAAGGAGAGATATTCGAGATGACCCTACTACTACCTGCAATAACTGTTCCATATTGAGGAGGGGATAATTATCCTTGAGGGAGCTCTTGTTTAAATTTCTAAAATCCACACATAGCCTGATTTCCCCATTCTTTTTCCTAATAGGCACAAATTTGCTATCCAGGAAGAAAACCTCACCTTTTTAATTATTTTTGCATTGAGCAGTTTTTGAACTTCCTTTTGCATAATGGGGTGCAGTGTGGGGTTGAAATTCCTTTGTTTCTGTCTAAAGGGTTTAGCACCTTATTTTAGGGGGATGATATGGGTCATGACTTCAGTGTTGAATGTTCTTAAATCTTCATAACTCCATGCAAAACTCTCCCTATTTTTACTTAAGTACTGTATATACTATTTCTTTTCCTTAGTAGACAATGACTTATCTATTCTAACCATATTAGGATGCCCAACAATTCCAAAATTGACCTCTTCTCTCTCAGATTCACTAGGTGCAGTTCTATGGGCCTTATCGAAGTCATCAAACAGAGACTCCAAAGCCACCAATCCTCTAGGGATTTCATTTGTTTTGAGTTGTATTACTTCAGTGGGTGTCCCTATCACATGTAGTTTTTCCTCATCTTCTTCATCACAAATAACCCCGAAAAAATAATTTTGTATCGCCATGAAATCCTTGATGTTAGTATCATCCTGAAAAACCTGCAGGTAAGCCATATTATCTAGGATAGAGGGTTGGTAGACAGAGATAGTGGGGAATATGTCCATGTATTATGTATCAATCTCAGGACTGTCTACCCTAGAAGCATTCACAACCAATAAATTGACCACATGATTCTTCTCCTTGGGTATGTGTGAAATGTTAAAATCTATGAATCTTTCAATCTCATCCAATAGTACCTGCTTGTATTGTTTCAACCGAGGATGTTTAGTCTAGTAATTTCCCTTAATTTTCTATATTATTAACTCAACAACCCCATAGACGATGAGGTAATTAATTCCCAGTTATCTAGATTTTCTCAGTACCAATAGTAAGACCTCATATTCTACCACATTATTGGTACAGGGGAATTCTAATCGGTAGGGAACACCTAGGTAATTACCATTTATATTGGTTAAATTAATCCCAGCCCCAGTCCCTGTTTATGACTTAGCTCCGTCAAATGTCATGGTCCATATTTTAGTGGTAAGGACCCTGTATGAATCAACATTTATAGCTACTTTAATCCTGGGGTCCAACCCTTTGGCATTGGGTACTTCTTTAAGAAAAGGGGTGTGCCAAATGGAATAAACATCTAACTCTTTTTATTCTATAGAGCTGACCAAATTTACTATGATATTATCAGGTTTTATGAGTTCAACTGATCTTTTGTTGAAAGGCTCCCTCCTAAAACTATCATGTTCTTTGGATGAAAGGGGGATGGTAGAAAATGACCATTCTAAATGAATTTATCCTCCTAACTAGTCTGCCCAATATCTAGATAACAACAAGAAAAATAAAGGGTCTACATCCACCACTGCTACATCCATGACAATCCCTTTCTTTGGATATTGGTCCAAGAAGACTAAAAGGCCTATAATTATTCCCACACAGGGCACCTGCCTGTTGTCCATGATAGAAATGGGAGGAGAGTATTTGGTGCATATCAGTCCCAACTGATCAGCCACTTGCTTGGGCATGACATTGTGAGAGGCCCCATTGTCAAGCATGCAATTATGTATTACATAGCGGTCACCATACCCAGATGTATATCTGAGGGAAATATAAAATGGTCTTACTGAGGCGGGTGTTCTGCTTGAAGGATTGGAACTCGAGGTTGCTAAAATATGGCTCTCTCCCTGGTCAGTCAATCCAAAGGCTCTACAAATTTGTTCTCTATACTTAGGGATAGTCATTAGTTCTCCAAATGTTATATTAATTTTTTGCTTGGCTAACTCCATCCCTATGTCAAACTCTATCCTCTTTACCTATGTTCCATTATTAATCGGTTCCATTCTTTCAGGAGGGGGAGGTTGATAGACCTCAGTGTTTCCCTTCTCATTAATAGGTTCCTTTTCATTCTTCTTATCGGTTTTTTTGGGATGGTTCTATTGTGTAACCTGGTAGCATGGACTCTCTCCAAGGTCTCAACCTCTTTAGTTGTAGGAGTTAATTTACCCTACCTTATCTATTCGAAGTGGTTGTTTTGGGGTCTTCTCAATATTTTTACATCATCATTGGCAAATGTAGTAGGCCGATTTTCAAGATTTAGAGACTGATTTACTTCTTCTAGAATTGGGGGGCTATCAACAGTTTCTTCCCATGTCCAATAGGCATTAATCCTGATCTCATCATCAGACTCTTCTTCTAGGTTAACATTTGAATGAAGGCCATGAAATACACCATAATCGGTAGGGTTATGAGGAGCATCACAAGATGGGTAGAAGAAGGGAAAATCAGAAGCCACGTTAACAGAGGCCATGGGGTTTGGGACAGCATCCTGGTCTTTCTAAGTCTCCTTCCTTTTCCAATTACTGTTAAAATTTCTACCCCCCTCATTGTTCCAGTTCCTGTTGAAATTTCTTCTGAAAGGAGGCCTACTATCACTCTAGTTTTGGGAAGGTTCTCCACTATCATTATTGTCTCTCTCAATTTTAGACAACCGATTATTCATTGACAAGAACATTTTTGTGACTTGTGATGATAGTTTTTCGATAGGATCTGATTCTGCTTTTTTTTTTTAATTTTGAACCCCACCTTTTTATTTTTTCTTTCAATTTGGCTAGGACTGGGATCCATGGAGGTAGCCTTCATCTTTCCACTGTCTATCATGTCCCTTTCTATCATAATGGCCCTCTCCATATAGGCATCAATGATGATCATAGGCTGTTGCCTTAGCTCATAGTTAAAATAATTTGGGAAGGCATTTTTATAGAAGCTAGATAGACTGGTGGTCATTAGGCCTCAAAGTAGTAGGGATCTGATTTCTCAATTTGGTGAACCATCTATTAAAATCATCAACTGTTTCGTTCTCTTTATTTTTTATGGTGGCCAATTTGGTTAACAGGGACTGTTCATTTTCTTCCCATACTTT
Organism: Wollemia nobilis; assembly: GCA_028583015.1. Classification (NCBI taxonomy): domain Eukaryota; kingdom Viridiplantae; phylum Streptophyta; class Pinopsida; order Araucariales; family Araucariaceae; genus Wollemia; species Wollemia nobilis. Next base: position 2,785,091 of record JAQPPZ010000753.1, read on the forward strand.
TTGAGGAAGGCAACTTCTAGATCATGGAAAGTTCCAATGGAGTCAGTTGTCAGGCAATTAAACCACTCCCTGACATCCTTTTCTAGGGTTTGTAAGAATAATCAAAGGACAACATCTTCATGTTCTACCTCCAAACTATCCATAGCATACAAGAAGTCCTTCACATGATCTTCCCTAGTCATGGTATTGTCCCCTAAGAACTTAGGTAGATACTTATGAGCCTTTGGGGGTAGGGGGTTTAAAACTTGAGGTAAGACAAAGGGTCTATACCTATTTAGGCACCAGTTATTTAAATGCGGGTTTGCCATTGGTGGGACGGGTCCCCTCGGGACAGTGGATGCAATAGGTGAAGAAGTACTAGTTTGGGGACTTTGAGGAATGTACAGAGAACTGCTACTACTCTGATTACTAGAAGGAATGGAAATCAAAGTGCGCTTTTTAATTTTACTCATTCTAAAAAGTACCTGTGGGAACACTCTCTCTGGCTAAGATTGCTCAACCCGAAAACCTCACAGGAAAAATAGAAACGAAATATATATGTCACAAGGGGAAGTAAAATGATAAAAATAAATTAGGTCTCCCCGAAAATGACACCAAAAACTATTGTAGAGTTTTCCCGTTTTTCCTCCTAATATTTGACACGTCATGGGAAACTCAAGAGATCACAACCAACATTGTGGATTTTAGCTGATCCACCTCTTTAACCTAGGAATAGATTACTTGGAAGGCTCTAGATAGACTAGGTTGGGTAAGGAAACCCCAAACGGTGGGTTTGTCTATTAGAATTTTATGGTGCAAATACCCACTATGCTAGACAAAATATTTTTATATTGCTTTGATAATTTTGTGACCAAACCTAACATTAATGGAGCTTCTTAAGACCAGACCGGTGCCATGTCCATTGGGTAGTCGTAGCAAATTTAGGACGGTTTTAGAAAAGAAAGAGGAGGGAGAGCTAGTTCATTTTAATCCATTCAAATGATGTAATGTAAGAAAAATGATTAAACCAGTGATAGAAAGCGTTATTCATAGATTCTGATTACAGTAATGCATGAACAAGCCAACACATAACATTCACACAAGAGATGCCAAGGGAAGAGTTGAGATTTTCATTAATATAAAAGATGTTTACATATGAATAGACCAGCAGAGTGCTTGATCCTCGTATGCCATTTCATTACAATAGACCCTTGGTTTGAATATTCATAACAAAGGGGTGTTTTCTCTCCATCCTGATTGTAGTGACGTAAGAGTTCTCAACTCTGGCGCGTTCTACAAGAAATAATCTCAGTGAACATCGCTCCTCAAGCAGTTTCCTAGTGAATGACAAGAGAAAGGGTGTTAAGGGATGCAAACAAGTTAACACAGGGAGAATATGACTAAAACACTAGATAAAGCTATACCTGGGCTTTTATCTCTCAAAGGTTTGATAAAAAACTCTAGCTATAGCATGCTCCTTCTTATAGTGCAGGTTCACCTGACTGTTGTAACCGCTTGCTCCAGCTGGATCAATCATGTTGTACTCAAAAATAAGATGCAATAAAAAATGGGCACGTAGCCCATGCTCTCTTCTTACATAGGTGGTGGCTATGTATCTCCCCCTATACTGCCTTGTGCTAGTGACTACAAACTCCCTGGTGCATGTGTTTTGGAGGAAATGGGCCCCACTCCCATTCTTAGGTTCTGAATGGCCTGGTCAATGAATTCCCATGCCTCATCATGAAATGTCAGTGAGAACAACAACAGGTTCAAATCTTGTGTGGCCTTGTTCACCCGATATCTTGCCCATTGTACGTTGTTTTCAGTGAAAACACACAGGTGGTCCACCATCTCTACCAAGGCCATGAAGCACTTTGACAATTTATCACCAGAGTTTAAATCAAACTCTTGAATCTTTTGGAATACAAAATCTTTAATATTGGGAGCCCACCCAAAATCCTCAATCGTGAGGTTGTAGTCTGCCAGCTCCTCATTGGCTTCTTTCTCGGCATCCACCACCTCCTGACTCCACTTGAGCCAACTTTATTTATTCTATAAAAACATAAAAACTTTGATATATTCCTCAACAAAGAAGTAGAAGGAATCATCTGACAGGGTGGTCGTCATCCCAAAAATTGGCACATAGTCCTCCTGAAACCTTCGGTATATGGGAAGTATTGCATTCACCCTTTGCTCTCCTTGTTGTAGGTGGTTTTGTATGAGGCCAACAACATGTCGGGTGGCATAAATATCTATGAGGGTGGACTCCAAATCTCTCATTATTTCTTGAATTTTGTCCTTCATTTCTTGCTTCAACTCATCTATCGATCCAAGCTGAACGTTGGCCTGTGTAGTAGAAGGAGCGGGCATTTTTAATTTGTCAACTTTGCTTTGAAGTTGCTTAACCTTGAGCTACAACTGTCCCGCTTTGGTAGCCTTTGCCTTCCACCCTTCTAATTCTTTTTCCACTACTTCTGCCACCTGTGCTTGGGAAGCCATCTAGGATTTCATCATTTTAATAGGTGCAGCTGATGCCCTTATGACACCTTTGCTCACATCGATGGTGGCTTCTGTCATGCTAGGTGGCAAAGGGATTTCAAATGTGGCTATAGATACAACAGTTACCTCCTACTCGACTATATTTTATGGCATGATTACTCCTTTACTAGGGGACCTTTGCTCCTCCATGTCCTGAATCTGGTCCTCCTCATCAGCAGTGAATTGGCAACTATCTCTGACCCTGGTCAACGTGAGACTTTTGACGCCTTGGCATGAAGGCTCAGTTCAGGCCTTCTTCCAAGCAGGTGACTGTGAGGGACTTTTTTCTTGCACTTCGTAGTCCCTAAGTATATTTGACAACCCCCAACTTTAGTTATTTTCTTCATCACCTTGGGGGGACTTGTCGTTCTTCCTGGTTGATCACCAGGGTGGCAGAATATAAGGAACATTGGCCTTCCACCAACTGGCCTTGCTCTTCTGGGCACATTAGCATCATAGTTGATGATGTGGCACTTTGGGATGGGCCAATAGCTAACTCCTTCCCTTTTGAGGTGGTAGAGGGAGAACTGGAAGAAGAAGGGAGCCTTACCTACTCCTATTGTGCCTCATCAATGATCTTCATCATGACCTCGAAGAGGTCAGAGTCTTGCTGGACAACCTAGAAGGTGGGGTCCTCAAATTCCTCTGGTGGAGCGATTGGGACCAGTGGGACCACCTTGTCCACTAATAGCCCCCGATGCAGTTTCAATTTGGAGTTGTAATCACCCATTGTCTCTAGCCTGCTATAAGGCCTATCCCTCATCCTCCAGACCAACTCCAACATCTGATTTTTGCTAAAAGCCTTCTGCATTTCATCTTCAAAGTTATTCTTTACGTGGCTCACATGCAAAAGGGTAAGTTTATCGGCCACATTGTCTTTATGGTATCCATGAGGGTCATAAGGCCTCTAGGTGACCTCCTAAAAACAATAAGTGTCCATATTCCATATGGCCCTCAACAGTGCAAAATGGTCGAGGTAAGTGTAAGGGCCCATTGAGCATGGGACCAAAAACCATGGTACAGGTCCCTTCTTTTTGATGTACCTAATTTTGACCTCTTCGGCCATCTGTCGAGTAATCTCTAGTATAGCGATAGAAGTTGGACAGTGCACAGGGAGTGCCTTCGGGGGCAGTTTTGAACCATATACTCTAATGTAAGAGAAATCTTCTAAGTAGAAGAAGTCTCTCGCCTGTACCTTATGTAGAAAATTTCTCACACTAGTTCCAATTATGTCTAGCTCCTCTCCACATAACCGAAGGTGAATTACTAGGAGGACCTTCTCGAAGAAGGTTTTGTAGTTGGAGCATCCCTCCTGGATGCACAACAACTGATCTTGTAGTGTGGGCGTAGTTACTCCTCCCATCCAAGCCACCAAATATTTATCCAATTGTGCCACAACCAAGTGAATAAAGAATGAATAATATGAAAAAGGAGGTATTTCCTTTTTATCGGCCAAGATGGCCTCTTGCAATTTTTGTAGCTCCTTGTCGATATTGTCACTAATTACATCCTCCCACTGGTAGAGAGGAGTCTTATCAGTTCTATTGCATTGGATGATTAAAAACATTACCTCCTTGGTAATCCACTCCAGGTCCTTGACCCCCAATGCCAAATTAATCATGTCAGCATAATCCTATGCCCAGGGTCGAGAGCGAGAATTTCCTAATTGGGAAGCTGGAGGGCCTGTTCCTTCCCTTCTTCAATAGGGCTTGAGGGAATGTGGTATTAAGCATATAATTGGCCTGGAGGGCCAACATTTTAAAATCCACCACCCTGAAAGTAGTGGCTAGCCCAAAAACTTTCCTAATTCTATCGGCCATCACCTGGGCCACTACCTGGTTCTTATAATATTGAATTGTTCAAATTTTGGAATCATATGCAACCGCGAGCCACACCAATAAATCAAAGGAGTGGTAAAATCTTGGGCAAGTCAACCGACCCAAATTCGTAGTCCATTTATTGCAGATCGGGGTAGGCAATGTACTGTCTTTGTGCAGTATCATGTACAAGATTCTGAGTAGCGTGGGATACCGCTAGATGTTGTCCTCAGTGGGGTCGAACACGTAAGTAGTCACCCATTTGACTTATTTTTGTTGTTCTACGATGATGTTCGATTAGTGTCTAGCAAATTGGGTAGAGCCTTAGGGTCCTTAGCTCTCCCCGTATTTTTGGTTATTGGCCATGCCCGAGTAATTTGGGCCAGTCTCCCCTTGAAAACGGATGTGTCTGGTGCAGCTACACTTGTGGAAGCCATGGTGGCAAAAGACAGATAATTTTCCCTCTTTTTCTTTTGCTACGCTCGACCTCGTCAAGGACTGATTTTATTACATGTGACAACGATGCAGAATAGGTCCACCACCCTCCTAATAAAGTGTGTGCATTAAATCCATTAGGTGGGCCTTGTGCGCTTTCCCATTTGGTGAGGCATTTTGGTTGGTGGGGTGCGCCATGTCATTTTTTATTTTTAGCAAACCAAGGCACCCGCGGGGGGATCTGCGACTAGGGGTTGTGAGTGGGACACATGGTGGTGTTAGGTTGGCTAGGGCGGTGTATGCTCAAGTAGAGCATGCGCACAAACTGCGCTTAATTAAATGTTCGTGTGCTTCGTTGGGGCGGAGCGCGTGACCCTTTAGGCAAGCGCACAACTTTATGCACCCACTTATTTTTCACGTGCCCCAATAGAGTGGGGCATGCAGGACCCAATGGGGCACACCGATCATGCACCCTCAAAAACCTTTGTGTGACCAACTATGGAGTGCACAACCTGGAGGCGGGTGCACAATTGGCTCACCCGGCTAGGCCTTCATGCGATCCAATAAAATGGAGTGTGTAGACTCGGTTTGGGGCACACAAGCCTATGCACCCTGATGGAATTTGGGAGCAGAGTGCATTGGTCGAGGGGAACACATAGCTTGTGCACTCCAAGGCTTTGTGTGTGCCCCAATATAATGGAATATGCAACAGGTTTTGGGGCACGCACGAAGGTGTGCACCCCTTAGGCAATTTGGTGTGCATCATCAGAGTGGAGCACACAAGGTGGGGATGGGCGCACAAGGTTATGTACCCTTCTAGGTTTATGCGTGTTCCACTTATTTGGAGCACATGGACTTCTGATGGGGTGCACGGTTTGTGCGCCCCTTGGGGACTTTGTGCACCCCATTTCCCAATGGGGCGCACGGGCTAGGGACGGGTGCATAGCTTGTGCGCTCGGCAGTGTTCTTACGTACTCCACTAATGGAGTGCGTAGGCTTTGGCTTGGGACACACAGCTTGCACACCTGGGGGGGTTTGGTGCGCTTCATTGGGAGTGGAGTGCACAAGGCCAAATAAGGGTGCACCGCCTTGTGCACCCTTAAGGGAAATGTGACTTAGACTCCCAAAAGGGGGACTGCCCTTTTTGGAGTCAACAGATCCAAACCCTTATTTATAAGAAGTTTGGAGGACAAAATAAGCGAGAAAGTAAAATTTCACTTTAGGCAAAGCTGACCTCAAAGCGAACCAACCAGGGGAGGGGTTTAAGTGAGAAAAACCCCTAAAAGGCCAAATTTTTACCCTCTCCATACAGGGCGTAAATCTAGCAATCCAAATTCGTGCCCAGTGTGGACCGGGCGTGAATTTGGTAAAGCTAGGTAAAAAAGGCAAGAGGAGAAGGCAAAAAGACCCAAAATTTGCACTTAGCAAGTTTGGATGGCTAGCTAGGGATCTAAGGGAGATTTGAACCATTTTTGTGGGTCAACTTTTGTGTCGATAAAAAGTAATTGTTATGGCCATCAAAAAGAAAGGAAGCAACAATGTTAGCAATAGTACACGTAAAATATACTTTTAAAGTCACTTTCACAAATAACTATTTTTGTTTTATTAATTGATATATTTTTTTAATAAAAAAATAGTTCTCTTTTTGTTTGAAATAAAGATATTGCTTGGGAAAAAAGTAAATTCTTTACTCAACTAACTATTTCAATTATAGGGGCAACAAAACCAGCGTACAACACAATTATCTAAGGTTAAATACGTTGAAACATTGTTCTATCTCTAGTCCAAGAGAAGAAACAACTTTATAGCAACAAAAATGACTTATTGACAATATTGGACAAGAGAAATGCAAAGTGTATGCTATCATTCCATTTTATTAAAGATGAAGTAGTTGGATTGGAAAAATGGATGCATGATGTTGCTTAACAATGTTTATCTCTATGAAGTTGCAAGCTTACTATAGTGGTAACGACATTGGCCTCTCTTTGAGACGTTCAAGGTTCAAACCCCACTCAGTAAGAGGGGACCAAGACCCCTCATAAAAACCAATGTAAACTCATTAAAAAAACAATTTTTATCTCTATGAAACAAATTTCTAAGTGGGAGTGAAGAAAATTGATAGGATGTTATTTATGACTTGCTTAAATTTTGTTGGAATGAATTTTTTATATGTCAAGATTTCGAATTGTATACAAAATATTTCTATGAAGAAAAAGGAAATGCTTGGGAAGTCGTAATCCATTTGTTATTGAAGATAATGTTGTTATGCATAGTAATTTTGAAACATAGTTTATAACATGTTTTATTAAATATAAAATATAATCTTTATTTATTTCAAAAAAAGAAAATTATCTCTCAAACAATTAGTATTCCTCCAAAAACATTTATCAATTTTTTTATAAATACTATATATATATATATATATATATATATATATATAAATAAATAAATAATTAATTAATTAATTAATGTATGTGGTGCCAAGTATTTTGATTACTTTTGTATATGTTAATATAAATGAAAATGCTATATAAAGCATTTGTTGAAAGAAAGAGTAGGGAATTGTTCTAGTCCACCAGGTTTATATATTTATTAAAATGCAACATTAAATAAACTATGTAATTACGACAGTATGAATCTCAAGTAACAGGTGGTCTTCACAACAGTATGAATTCCAATCAACCGATGGTCTTCGAAATAGGTTTGTTGGAAGCAACCCATTTAGTTTGAACCCTGCTCTTGTCAATTATTAAAAATAGTGTGATTATAACCAACTCCTTATATATCTAAAAAAGATAAAATTTAAATAAAAAATTAAAAGAAAATTCAATTTAAATATTATCACCTACTAACTTCTTCGAGAGGTCCAAGGTTCAAACCGTGGTATGGCTGAATATGTGATAGGGTGAATGTGTCTCATGGTCAAACCCCTATCTTAATATTACCAAAAATAAATAAAAATAAAAATATTATCACTACCAAACCTTTTTTTTAATTTATTACTACTTGCATAAAATGTTGAAATACCATATTAGACTATGACCACCTTGGGCCAGGTTGGTGATAAAATCAACCACCCTCCTCCCCCGGACCGAGACGCTACCTGCCTTTTGACCATGGTTTTAAAGGCTGATTGAAATGAATATATGTATATTTGTTAAAATGTAGATTTCGGCTCTAACCGCATAGTATAGGCTCCATAAATGTGTATAGGGTATTTAATGCTAGTAAAATGGGCATTATACTTTTCTACGCTGATAGACGTCCCACCCCGTAAACAATATTAATATTTTATTAAAAAAATTGACATTTGAGAAAATTATCCGCCCATATAAAATATTTAAAAAATATTTAAATTATTTAAACTAAAATGGTGCCCAAACTTTCTAATATTATTTTAGAAAAACTAGTATATTAGTATATATTTATATAAATATTATATATAAAATTTTATTTTTATTAAAAAAATATTAAAAATGTTTACATAGGCTTGTCTAAATAAGCATTTGAAGAACTTTAAATATAATGAAATTTCATCTCTAAAATTATCATTTAGATTCCTATATTTAATAAACAATATTTATTTATTTTTATTGAATAATACTTCTTATACACATTCATCATGGGTATTGAAATGAAATGAAAGATTTTAATTACGTCGGCGAGACCCAAATATGGTCTATGGGACCTCAAATATGGAAGTACAACTGCTCAAATCATATCATATGATCTTTAATATCTTTGAGAAGGTTGTTCCTTCTCCTGCTGATTTGGGTTAGCAATTCCCCAACTTTTTTTATTTTACTGTCTTCAAATAACTCTGTCATAGACCCGTTTCCAAGTGTTTCTTTGTATTTGCCACGGATGTCTGAAAAACTCGGGCACTTATAGATGAAGTGTTCCTCTGTCTCTACTGCCCCTGTGTTGTATAAAGTACATATCCTTTCTTCCCATTGTTCTTTGGGTGTTGTCCCTCTCTTTTTTTTCATAAGTCTAAGTGTCTGGGGGGGTTTGTCCTTTTTGTGCAATGGGGAATTTTTTTTTTTCCTCTTTTTTTTTGCGCCTTTTTATGCTTTTTCCTTGTGATCATATGTTGGGTTAAACTTTGCAATATAATATTGTCTTTTCCTCGCTTGCATTTTTCCACATTCCACTTCTAAACTTTTCATTCACATAGCTTTTGATGTCTTTGTTGAAATTTGGGCATTCATTTATGTTGATTTCCCAACGTTTCATCCATTTCTGATTTTGTTTCATCCATGTGTTCTTCCGCCTATGCAACTCTTCGTCCTTAGCTGCCCTTGGCCATCTGTCGTTTTTCATGTTTTCTATTTTTTCAAGTAACATAACAACTTGGTCATAGCAATTGCTTCTAAAGGAAACATTCCAGTTTCAGCTAGAATAATTTCATAAGGGGTTGTGGCCTTAATTTTGAGAAAATTTGTGATTAGATATTTTTGAATCCTTTCTATTTGCCTCCATTTTGCCTTTGTTGTGCCACTAGCCCACACCTCGCAACCATACAACAAAACCGGTGTAACAAGTAGGCCAAATAAAACCCCTGGTGGTCTTCCAGTCCCACAGCTCGGCATTCCTACACCTATTTTGAAGTGCATACGGTGCTCTCCAACCGCTTTGAGTTCTTTTCATCCTACATGTATTCCAATTGAGTTTGTCATGAAAGTCTATGCCCAGGTATTTGTATTCTACTACTACCTCAAGTGGTTCTCCTGCAAACTGAAATTTGAGTTGTTGCTTCTTCTTTTTTGTTGAAAAAATCATGATTTTTGTTTTGCTTGTGTTTACCTGCATCCCAACTTCCTTACAAAAGAGTTCTAGAGCTCGAAGGTGATCTCCTAGATCTTTGGTTGTTTTGGCCACAAGAATTACATCGTCTGCATACATGAGGAGTTTTACCACATATTTGGCTAAGTGCACACCCTCTCCCCCAAATTTGTTTATCCATTCTTCTAACTTGTCAATGTACAACCCAAATAAGGTAGGAGATAGAGGGCAACCTTGTTTGACACCTATGTCACTACCAAAACATTCAGATAACCCTTCATGTGTTTTGATTCTAGCTTTTACATGCTCATATAATCTGTGAACTGCTGCCCTGTAGTGAATTGGAACCTCTAGCTCTTCCATTCTGCTCCATAATTTTTTCCTTGGCACTGTGTCAAATGCCTTTTTGAAGTCTACAAAACAACATAAAGCCTCCTCTTTTTTGTCCCATATTTTTTCCACTATGTGTCTGAGTGTGATACAATGATCAATAGTTGAGTGCTTGGGCCTAAAACCTGCTTGTCCCTTTGCTCTCTTTCCCTTTTCTTTTGCCCATATACTGATCCTACGCTCTATCATACTCCCAAACAACTTTGCAAAGAGAGGGTTGATCATGATAGTTCGATAGTTTGAGGGATTATTTACATCTCCACTTTTAAACAAAGGAATGGTCAAGCTAGTTGTCCACTCGGTAGGGAAACCATTTTGTATGACCTCATTGAAAATTTCTTTGATCTGCGGTGCCAGAATATCTACCCCCCATTTTATATGCTCTGCTTGAAGATTGTCTATGTCACGGGCTTTACCAGTTGCTAACTTTTTTATCCCTTGAATAATGTCTTCATTTGTGAAAAGTTCTTTCTTGACAGTGATAATAGGGGGTGTCTCCTTCTGGTTACTACGTTGATACAATTGTTTTGAATACTCCAACCACTGATTAACTGTTATGCTATTTTCAGCTTGCATCCTTTTTATGCTTAGCTCCTTCCAAAATTTCTTTGGTTCATGCTTCCCTAAGTAAATCAGTTCTTTCCTCCTTGTTCTAGTGTATTCTTCTTTTTTTGCCCTTACCAGTTTCTCATATGCTTTTCTATTTTCTCTTGTTTTACCCGTTGGTTCCTTTAGTAATCTTCGTGCTTCTTTGCAATCTTCATCGAACCATGGGTTGGTTGGGAAGCTATTCCTTTCTTTCTTTTGAGGTTTAGCTCTCTTGCATTTGTTTAGAGCTTCTTGGATAATGTGCATTAACCATTCACTCTTACTGTAATCCCTGCTACTATGAGGTAGTTTCTCCCTTTCCTGTAACTTGTTATTTAATACTGCCCTAAAATTCTATCGATTTTCATCTGTTAAGAGAATGTTTCCCTTGTGAGGATATTTGTTTTGATTGCTTTGCAAGTGTTTTTCCCTTGGTTTGTCTCCTTGCATTCGAAGTTTCATAACAATTGGGTTGTGATCTGACTTAAGTTCCACTGGAGAATCTTCCACTTCTAGCTCCTCTATTTTTGGTATGTAATTTTGTGAGCATATTACATAGTCTATTACACTTTGTCCCTTATATGTTTTGCATGTATACCTTCCTGAATTTTTCCATTTGTTCATCCCATTGCAAATAATCAAGTTGTGTATGTTGCAGAGGCCTAACAACTCTTCTCCATATTGCGTGATAGCCCCATGCTCATCTTCTGAAGTCCTGGTCCACTGTTGATTTTCCTCTTCTGGCATCCAAAGAGGATTCATCTCAATATCTTCACTTCCTTCTAGAATGTTAGCTTGCTTATTTGTTGTCCTTGCATTGAAATCTCCAATTAATATAATCTCCCCCAACTTACTGTATATTGAAATATCTCTTTTTAGGGAGGAGTATGGATCTTCTCTGTTAAGGTCATGTTTCTTATAGAATTTAGAATTCTTGGGAGCAAAATAACATGTTGCTATGCTAATAACTGACTTATTTTGTAGGATCTTTATCCAGATGTACTGTTTGTTTTCATCATGTTTTTCAATTTTAATGACCCTATCCCATTCCTCTTTTATTAAAACCATAATACCCCCATGCCCTTTGCCATTTTCTGTTGCTTTATTCCATACTGCTATTTTTTTGTATCCCACAAATTCTGGAGTCCTACATCCATCATGTTCATGTGTTTCCGTCAGGATGATTATATCTTTGTCTCTAGCAATGGGCCCTAACCCGGGTCCTCTTCTCCAAGGGTAACCTCTACAGTTCCAACTTACCATCGTAAGATGTTCCTGGGTGGGCCATACTCCCTATTTGTTTTGTTTAGATGTGATGTATGCCTTTCCATTTCTTAAATATGCCTGTTTCCCTTCATTCCTTGCTGCCCTCACCTTTTCCCATTCCTTGTTTCTTTCTTCCTGCTGTAAAAATGTTAGGTCATCATCTAAATAGAATTGTGACCCTCTCAGCATGCCTCTATTTTTTAGTAACCTTGTTTTGTCCTCGTAGCTCATCAATGTGACCCGGATATGCCTATCTCTGTCGCCTTCTCTCAGCCTGCCAATTCTGCTTGTTTTTTTTATTTGACCTTTCCATTGTAACCGATCTGACAAGAAGTCCCTGGTTAAACGGTTTGTGTCTTCCCTATCCCCATAATCTTTCAACCCTTTGATGATTATATTTGATAACTTCTCATGTCTTTCTTTCTCTTTTGTTATTTGAATTTTTACTTGCTTCTCTATCAACTCTTTTTGTTGATTGATTGGTTCTTTTACTACTTGAGACCATGTCTTTGCCTTTGCTAATTCATTTCGCAACTCATTTTCTCTTGTTTCCATGTTTCGGAGTGTTTCCCGTACCTCTTTTATTTGACTTGCATTTGTTTTTCCCACCTCTATTGCATCATTGTTTGGGGGGTGGATGGCTTGTTTGAGGACATGCCATTCACGCTGACCCATGTTCGCAAGGTTTTGTAGCTTTGACACCTGCTCCTTGAGTTGGTTGTTTTCCTTTTCCAGCCTCTGAATGGTGTTTATAATCTCATGTGATTTAGTATCTCTTAATTTCTCCCTCCTTTCCATGCTTTCAAGTTTCTCTTTCATCTTCATTAGCTCTTGCACATAAAGTCTTGGTGCCCACATAAGTGGTGTGGTTGTGGGACTGTAAGTTTCTTCCTCATCTGAAAACTCATTTTGGTGACCTCCACTTTCCATGTTGAATGCTTTCTTGCAGTTATTTTTTATTTTTTTCTCCTCGCTTGTTTTTCCTTCTATATTTCTTTTATCTTCCTTTTTTTGTCCCCTCTGTTGGGCTGACTGATCTCCTCGTCCGATGATGGTTAGTGCCTTTGTTTGTTCTTTATTCTCCACATGTTTATGTGGTAGAATATTCTTTATTTTTATTTTACAATTAGTCCTCTTCATTACTGCTGCCCTTGCTCGAGCTTGTCGACGCTTTATTATCCTCCAGTACTGTTTCTCATTGACATATATTGGTTCTTGCAATTGTTGCTTCCCTTCTTCCATTGTTGAACCCCCTATATTATTGATTCGATGAAATAGATATGTAATAAAACCTTATGCCACAAACCCTCCTCTGCTGCAAACCCTCCTTCGCTACAAGCCCTTGTCAAACCCCCTTATACTATTGATCTGATGAAATAAATATATAATAAAACCCAACTCTCCTTGCTCTGCAAACCCTCCTCCACTGCAAACCCTCTACTTGCTCTGTCTAACAATGTTTTACTTAAATTGTTTTATTTATCGAAAGAAGAAGGAAAATGTGCTTACCCGATGAGATAGGTGTATAATAAAAAGCACTCCTTTGCTCCCATAATCATTCACCGCTCCCGTTATCTTCCTTTTTTTGTCCCCTCTGTTGGGTTTACTGATCTCCTCTTCCGATGATGGTTAGTGCCTTTATTTGTTCTTTATTCTCCACATGTTTATGTCGTAGAATATTATTTATTTTTATTTTGCAATTAGTCCTCTTCATTACTGCTGCCCTTGCTCGAGCTTGTCGACGCGTTATTATCCTCCAAAACTGTTTCTCATTGACATATATTGGTTCTTGCAATTGTTGCTTCCCTTCTTCTATTGTTGAACCCCCTATATTATTGATTCGATGAAATAGATATATAATAAAACCTTTTGCCACAAACTCTCCTCTGCTGCAAACCCTCCTTCGCTACAAGTCTTTGTCAAACCCCCTTATACTATTGATCTGATGAAATAAATATATAATAATACCCAACTCTCCTTGCTCTACAAACCCTCCTCCACTGCAAACTCTCTACTTGCTCTGTCTAACAATGTTTTACTTAAATTGTTTTATTTATCGAAAGAAGAAGGAAAATGTGTTTACCCGATAAGATAGGTGTATAATAAAAAAGCACTCCTTTACTTCCATAATCATTCACCGCTCCCTGTTATTAAACCCGGGTCACATCATCGATAATGCAAGTGATGTCTTTGAAATTTATTTATTTTTTTGATATGAGGAGTTTGTTACAACCACACTACCACTGTCAGCTTAGCCAATTGTAAGTGGATTCAAAGCAGACTATTACCTTTACAAATTAATATTGTAAACCAACTAAACAAACAACTACCAATCCACAACCGTATTTGTTTTTTATTTCATTTGACGATCGGAATCAAATGACAACCAGCTATCTTTGAAATAGGTTTTGCATTCGATGAGTAAGGCATCTTTGACATTGTGGACGTGGCGTTTTTCTTTCCACTGTGATAATGCGATTGACTATGGCAGACTTCTTTCCATTCTTAAATGCTCCTGTGTTTTCCACCTCACCATAGTATAGATGACAACTGTCGCGATTCCTCAAATTCCTGCAAAATGAAAGGTAGTGTAGAAGATTCTATTTGAAAAACCTGAACATATGCTTGATAGTGGTTCTACAATGTCAAATTAGATTGAGGAACCTCAACATGTCCCACCAACGAGCACTTTTATTTTTTAACAAATTATCGACCACGACATTAACCAACCATAAGAAAGGCAACATAAACATCATTGTCAACTAGAGGTCTCTTTATACTTATTAAGTTCTATTCACATGACCAGTGACTGCAGGCCAAACTATTAGATTGTAGTTCATAAAAGTCATTCACGCTTATTAAATTGATTACAGATTAAGTCTTTAGAGTTAGTGGATTGGTATATGTTTATTTGGTTAGATATTTATTATGAATATATTTAGGTTTAAATTTAGGAGTAGCCTGTTTGCAAAGGTAGTAGTTTGATCTGAATCTTTTGAGTGTACGCCATATCAAAATGACGATGGTACTAATTCCAAGCAACCATTGATCCCTTCACGTCAAATCAACAATAACAAAAACAAAGCGAAATAAGTTTGGTAAAAGTAACCCATATAATTTAAACCTAAAAATAATATGATTGTAACAACTTTTCAAAAAAAAAACTTGACCAAAGATTAAATTGTATCTCAAAAAAATCTAAAATGAGGAATCCCAACCCAATACGATGTTGATAAAAATATGGAAGCCCACCTAGATTCCTATCATAGAATTTGGTTCCACTTTTTCTAAAATGAACTTTTCGTCTCCATCGTACTAATCAGGTCCAGTAACCACCGTACTCAGGGTGAAGGGGAGTCAATAATAGCGCGTTCATGTCCTGAAAACACGGAAAATGAAGACAATGGGGGCCAAAGAATGGAGAATAATAGAGGAGTCCCTCTGCAATTCCTGCTTAGTTTTTCCTATTCTGGCAAGTGATGAAGACACCCTCGTTTTGGCGGCACGCCTCTGTAGGGTAAAAATATACTTTATGTCTCGTCCCTCTGCAATTCTGCTTAGATTTTCATTTCCCGGTCTATTTCACTTTATTTCAACGTGACAGCATTGAACGAATCCCTTCTTATACTACTCCTACTACTATTATTATATAAAGTGAGGGCTGGCGTTAGCTTATAGTAAGATTTCAGAACGAGGTGCAGAAGAAGAAAAGAATTTGAGATGGCAAGAATGAGAGAGCCTCTTGTGTTGGGAGGAGTTATTGGAGATGTGGTGGACATGTTCGTGCCAAGTGTGAAGTTGAAAGTGACTTATCCTGCTCGCTCGGTGAACAACGGCTGCGAGCTAAAGCCTTCTGGGGTCTCCTCCCCCCCACGTGTTGAGGTGGGAGGCGATGACTTGAGAGACTTCTTCACTCTGGTAACTATTTTGAATGTTCCTCATCTTCAACTTCATGTCATACCCTTATTTACATTATTCACTCTGGTAAATCTTCAACTTCATGTCATACCCTTATTTACTAAATTAGTTATAGTAACTATCTATGTGAATGTTCCTCATCTTCAACTTCATGTCATACCCTTATTTACACTAGTTATGACGTTTTGAATTTCATGGTCAGATTATGACCGATCCAGACGCTCCCAGCCCAAGCGAGCCAACACTTCGTGAGTACTTGCACTGGTAGGAACAAATTTACATTTTTTTTTTTTTTTCATTTGGGGGTCAAATTTAAAATAAAAAGAACAAGCCCAATAACAATTTTGAGCGTTTAAATTGTGCAGGATTGTTGTAGACATTCCCGCAACAACATCGCATGCGTGTAGGTTGTTATGCCCTTCACTCTTTGATCTTTCTATCTGCTGGGACTAGTTTATAACAAGTTTTTAGAACTGTACAGGTCGGGAACTTGCAGAGTATGAATCTCCAAGGCCTACGATCGGCATCCACAGGTTTGTGTTTAGTTTATTCAAGCAGACGGGTAGAGAAAGTGTAAATCCACCGCAAGCGCGCAGCAACTTCAGCACCAGAGATTTTGCCAAAGCCAATGGGCTTGGTCTGCCTGTCGCTGCCGTCTATTTTAACGCTCAAAAGGAGACTGCTGCTCGAAGGCGTTAATGAAACCCATAAGAATTCTGTTTGGTGATGTTTTTCGAATTCTGTTAAGAATTATGAGAGATGTGCAATACTGGAATTCCAAATTCTGAGAGAGAGAATTAGGGTTGAATTGGAAAAGGAATTAAAATTGCCAAAGGAATACGGGTGAAGGACAGCAGGATTACAAATAAAAGTATTTCCTGGGTTTCTAGAATCAGTATGCACTTTACGGCACGCTGCGCTTGCCTTTTTCCTTATGTAATCTTCGCTTTTATGCTTTATGTACTTGTCATTATTGCTTTCACTTTTGTGATGTATACGTTTTTGTGACAAGGTTTATTTTAATAAAATTAAAATAATTATATTTTTTATTTTTTTAATTAATTTGTTTATATATATTAATTATAATTTTTATTAAAAAAATTAAATTTTATAATTTAATTTAAATTTTAATATATAAAATTAAAATAATTTCAATTATAAACCATTAATGTAACAATAAATATAGAAATATCCTTTTCCATCCTAATCACTATTATTTCACAATGCCTTAAAGTGGTGGATAGACGTTATTACCAATAGATAGTTTTTAGAAACTAATAAAATAATTTTTACCATTATACGTCATCACATCACCTAGTTAAAAGAATATTTTATTTATTTATTTTTATTTGAATAGTTTGAGAATTTTTTATAATTTATGTTTTTATAAGGTTAAGAGTTAAACTTATCAATGCCATATTAACTTACAACGAATCTTTTATTAAAAAAATACTACTTGTTTTAAATATATTTTTTAAATTTGCAAATCTAATGTTCTCTATTTTTTTTTTTTACTTTAAATTTATATTAATATTATAAAATTATATAGTGAAAGGATACGCTTATTGGTAGCAACAGAGTTCTTGTAGGTGGGCTGCCCTAGTTTTGATTCCTTGTACAATTAAGTCCCGATAAAACGGTTTGATTCCATAAACAGTGGGATCCTTTTGAATTCGTCTTTATCCAAAACATTAAAGGTTTCTTAACCTCGTTTTTACCCAACTAACTAAGGTTTTTAATTGATTAATATAAAATCAAGAAAAACAATGCTATAATGTGAAGTACAACTTGTGGTGTAGTTGAGGCCACATTCCTTCTTATGATTTGAACTAAGGTTACCCAAGTACACTAGTAATAGCCTCCCTCCCTATAATTTAAATTAAAACCACCGTTAAAAAAACTAAAATTGAAACATTTATAGATTATAAAAACAATTTAAAATTATAAATATTTTTCAACTCAACTAACATTAACATTTGTATTTATATAGTTAATATATGAGATTTTATTTTCTTTCTAAATCTTATTCTTATAATATTTTTAAGCGAAAAACCCTCTGTAGGGGCCGCCTTGGTCTAAGAGACCAAGAACAGGGGTTCTACACCGTCAAAGTCATTCAAGGATCGCACCCAGCCTTGTCCACACCAACATTATCAATTGGATTTTGGGTACTCAATTTAGCTTTTTGGTAGGGTGGAGATTCGAACCTAGGACCTCCCTTGGAGGATTGCCCTTTCCTCTCCAACTCACCTATAACATCTGGATAATCTTATTCTTATATTAATGATTAATATATTTATATTATTTTTTAGTTTTATTTATTTTAATAATCATTTTTTATAATATTTTTAAGTTAAATCAAATTTTTAAAATTAAAAAATAAAATTTTAAATTTTAAAAATTGAGTATAAATTTAGTTTTAATCATAGATATTGGATGGTAAGATTTAACCAATTTTAAATTTCAACTATAAGATAACTTTATAACCATTATAATTATGAACCCAAAAATAATATGAGATATTTCAAGAGTATAATTATAATTTAATACACTAATATATATATATTAATATATATATATATATATATATATATATATATATATATAATTTCAAATTTAGCTTTTAAATTATATTAAAAATATATATTTTTATATAAAATAATGATTCATATTTTTCATTATATAATATTGATTTTGAATACATCGTGTAAGAACTAATTTCACATATAAATACATAAAAGGGAAAGTGATTTTAACTAAATTAAACTATGAAAAGTATGTGGTGGGTTGCCCCAATTCCTTGTACAGTTAAGTCCCAATAAAAGGGTTTGATTCCATATACGGTGGGGTCCTTTTGACTTTGTATTTACCCAAAATATTAAAGGCTTCTTGACTTCATTTTTACCCAACTGGTTAGGGTTTTTAATTGATTAATAACAAAAATCAAGAAAAACAATGTTATAATGTGAAGTACAACTTGTGGTATAGATGGGGCTGTTAGAGTAAATCACTATATAAAAACATATTTATATAGAAAAGCAATTATAGTGTTTCAAACTTTAACGACAGAATTAAAGAAAAATTAGACAAACACATACAGAAGAAGAGACAATGATTTTAACGTGGTTCACCCAATGTGGGTTACATCCACCGAGAATTTTCAATCCTTCATTTTCTCAATCCAAGCAATAGAGGGTTACAACCTACAACAAACATCTGCTGTAATTTCCTCTCTATATTTCCAAGGAATCAACACAGTAATTTTCTTTGTCATAGTATTCTTTGTTTTTCCTCACAACTATATATAAGAAAAAAACAGAAAAAAACAAACTGCTTTTCTTAATACATTCCAAGATTAACATTGAGTTCCCAACATCTAATTTTGGGATAAAAACAAAAAAAATTTCTCTGGTTGTCCTGTTGTAAATCCGGAAACTTTCTATGGTAGACTAACAGACTATAAATCTAGAAACTTTCCCTGCCCGTCCTGCAGTAAATCCAGAAACTTTCTCTGTTTAGTCTCCTCATAATTAGGCTCCACTCCTAACAATCTCCCACTTGGAGACTAATTCCATTGCACCAACTGCAACCAAGGACTAAAAAATTCTCATCATGGCCTCTTATTCCTTAAGGCCAACTGAAGTTGAGCAAAAGCTCAACTTTTCTCTTGACACCAATTTTGTAAGCATATCAGCAGGATTTTGTGATGTGTGAACCTTCCCTAATTTCAAAGATCCATCTTCCACTACTGATTTAATGAAATGATACCTGAGTTTGATGTGTTTAGTTTTTGAATGGAATTCTGAATTCTTTGCAAGGTGTATAGCACTCTGGCTATCACTCCACAACCTATTATCCTCTTGCTTCTTCCCTAGTTCTTCCATTAGTATTTGCAACCAAACCATCTCTTTGCTTGCTTTTGTAGCAGCAACATATTTAGCTTCAGTGGTTGAAAGGGCAACTACGTGTTGGAGTTTAGAAATCCAACTAACCGCTCCTCCTCCTATAGTAAATATGTAGCCAGTAGTGCTCCTTCCACCATCAAGATCACTTGCCATATCAGAATCTACAAAACCTTTCAAGCATATATTAGAGCCTCCAAAATTCAAAGAATAATTTGAAGTTCCTCTCAAGTACTCGAGTATCCATTTTACCGCTTGCCAATGTCCTTTTCCTGGATTACTCATAAATCTATTCACTACTCCCACTGCGTGGGCAATTTTTGGTCTTGTACAAACCATTGCATACATCAAACTTCTAACCTATTGATGCATAGGGAACCTTAGCCATATGCTCTTGTTCCTTTTGTGTCTTGGGACACAAATCTTTGGTGAGTTTGAAATGCTTTGCCAATGGAGTAGCAACAGACTTTGCATTGTTCATGTTGAATCTCTTAAGCACTTTTTCAATGTATTTTGCTTGTGATAATTTCGAGTGTGACTCTCCTTGTCTCTTGTTATCCTCATACCAAGGATTTGTTTGGCTTCTCCCAAATCCTTCATGGCAAAGGATTTAGCCAACTTCTTCTTGAGCATGTTTATATCTTGCATATTTGTTCCTGCAACTAACATGTCATCCACATACAATAGCAAAATAACATAGTTACCATTTCCAGTTTGCTTAAAATATACACAGGTGATCACTTTGACATCTTTCAAACCTTTGATTAGCCATGAACTTATCAAATTTTAAATACCACTTGTCTAGGAGCTTGTTTTAACCCATACAAGCTCTTTTTCGGTTTACATACCCAATCCTCTTTACATTTCACTCGAAAGCCTTCCGGTTGGTGCATATAAATTTCCTCCTCCAAATCACCATGAAGAAATGTCGTCTTCACATCCAATTGCTCCGAAAACAAATTTTCTATAGCTACAAGACTCAAAATAGCTCTAATAGAGGTCATTTTTACAACTGGAGAAAAATCTCATCAAAATCAATACCTTTTTTTTGAGCAAATCCCTTGACCACTAGTCTTTCTTTGTATCTCTTATGCCCTTCATTCTCCTTTTTAATCCTGTACACCCATTTATTGGTCAAAGCTCTTTTACCTTTGGGTAGCTCAACCAAATCCCAAGTTTGGTTGTGAAATAAAGAGTCCATTTCTTCATTCATTGCAAGCTCCCACTTATTCCTGGTATCCATTTGTAATGCTTCCGAAAAACATTCTGGCTCACCAAAGCATCTGTATACAAAACATAATCATAGAAACGTTGAGGAATTTTACTTATCCTGGTAGAACGTCTAACAAAACTTTCTGAAGATTGAGGTGCTTGTTGCTGCTGCTGTATATTTTGATCTTCTACCACTTTTGGAGTTACCTTTTCTATGTGTCCATCAAGGTCTATGTATTTAGTAATTTCCTCTTTCTGTTTCTTTCCCTGCAACCGATCTTTATACAAGTTTTTTTCATTAAATATGACATCCCTACTTCTAATGACTTTTCAGTTATCACAATCCCATAATCTGTAACCCAAGCCATCAATATTGTAACCAATAAAATAGCACTTTTGGGCCTTAGCATCTAACTTATTTCTGTTATCTTTGTCTATATGCATAAAAGCCTCACATCCAAATACCTTAAGGAAAGAATAATTTAATTGGTTTACCCGTCCAAAGCTCTTCCGGAATTCCTCCATCCAAGGCACTAGACGGTCCTCTATTAATCGAGATATCTTGCAGAGTATCAACGACATGAGCCCATAAAAATAATGGTAAGCTTCGCATGTATTCTCATGCTCCTAGCATGCTCCATGATGGTTCTATTCATTCTTTCTGCAACCCCATTTTCTTGAGGTGTTCTTGGAACTACCTTGATTCTTCTAATTCCATTTTTAGAACAAAACACATCAAATTCTCTACTGCAATATTCTCCACCATTATCCAAATTTAGACACTTTAACCTTTTTCCAGTTTCATTTTCAACTAATGCTTTCCAATTCTTAAAGGTATTAAAAACATCACTTTTATTCTTAATGCAATATATCCATGTTTTCCTTGTTGCATCATCAATAAAAAGTACATAGTAAGAGGAACCTCCAAGAGAAGTTACCTAAGGTGGGCCCCAAACATCTGAGTGCACAAGCTCCAATTTCTCTTTCTTCCTTTCCTTGCCATCCTTGAGAAATCTAACTCTCTTTGCTTTACCATAAACACAATCCTCACAGAATTCCAAATCAATCTCTTTTAACTTAGGCAATAACTTTCTTGAATGTAAAATTTCCATACCTTTTCCACTCATATGGCCAAGTCTTTGGTGCCACAAAGATGCACTCTCACCTGTAGAAACTAAATTCATGGAGCAGAGAGAAAAATCGGTAAGTAAATAAAGAGTACCCACCAATTTACCTCTAGCTACTATCAATGAACCTTTAGTAACTTTCCAAGCATTTTCTCCGAATGCAACCGTGTATCCTTCACCATCAAGCTTACTTGCCGATATAAGATTTCTCTTTAAATCCGGTATGTGTCTCACCTCTTTAAGAGCCCATTGACATCCATTTGGGGATTTAATCAAAATCTTTCCAATACCCACAATTTTACATGGTTGGTCATTTCCTAATAGAACCTGTCCATAATCTCCAGAAACATAATCTATGAAGTATTCCTTATGTGAGGTAGCATGGAATGAAGCACCACTATCAATTACCCAATAATCACTATTTCTATCAAGAGATAAGATTAAAGCATCTTGTAGAATTTGTCCAATAATATTGGCTTCTGAAGTGTTACCATTATTATCATTACCTTCATTTCCATCACCCTTTCTTTGCCAACAGTCCTTCTTGAGATGACCCTTTTTGCCACAGATGCCAACACCGTAGCTTTCCTTTTCCACGTGATTTGGATCTGCCTTTGGATTTTCCACGATGTGAACTCTTGCCTCTTTCTCTTCCTCTTCCTCTATTCTCAATAGTTAAGGTGGTGCTAGATGATTCTCCTGTGGTTTTTCTTCTCATGTCCTCACTGAGTATCACACCAACCACATCATCAAATTCTAATTTATTTGAACTCGAAGCAGAGTTACTTACCGCCATTACCAAATTGTTCCAACTTTTTGGAAGAGAGCATAAGATTAATAAGGCCCTAAGATCATCATCAAAATCCAATCCCACTGAATGCAATTGATTAGTGACAGTATTAAATTCATTTAAATGATCATGCATAAATCCTCCTTCACTCATTTTTATGTTAAATAACCTTTTCATTAAAAATACCTTATTTGATGCTGATGGTTTCTCATACATCTTGGCCAACTTATCCATGACTCCCTTGGTAGTATTTTCATTAGATATGTTGAAGGCTACGGTGGCTCCCAAGCACAACCTCACAGTACCCAATGCCTTTCTATCAAGGAGACTCCACTCCTCATCAGACATAGATGAAGGTCTCTCTGTTTCCCCCTCAAGAGGTAAGTAAAGATCCTTCGGTACAAGTAATCCTCCATTTGCATCTTCCAAATTGAAAATTTTGGCCATTGAATTTTTGAACTCTAAACCTCCCTTCTTCCGCCATTGCTCCCACTTGATCCAAAAATTCTCCTTCTGTCAAGTGCACCCAACAAAACAACCGCTCTGATACCACTTGTTAGAGTAAATCACTATATAAAAATATATTTATATAGAAAAGCAATTATAGTGTTTCAAACTTTAACGGCAGAATTAAAGAAAAATTAGACAAACACACACAGAAGAAGAGACAATGATTTTAACGTGGTTCACCCAATGTGGGTTACATCCACCGAGAATTTTCAGTCCTTCATTTTCTCAATCCAAGCAATAGAGGGTTACAACCTACAGCAAACATCTGCTGTAATTTCCTCTCTATATTTCCAAGGAATCAACACAGTAATTTTCTTTGTCATAGTATTCTTTGTTTTTCCTCACAACTATATATAAGAAAAAAACAGAAAAAACAAACTGCTTTTCTTAATACATTCCAAGATTAACATTGAGTTCCCAACATCTAATTTTGGGATAAAAACAAAAAAACTTTCTCTGGTTGTCCTGTTGTAAATCCGAAAACTTTCTCTGGTAGACTAACAGACTGTAAATCTGGAAACTTTCCCTGCCCGTCTTGCAGTAAATCCAGAAACTTTCTCTGTTTAGTCTCCTCATAATTAGGCTCCACTCCTAACAGGGGCCACACTCCCCTCCCCAGTAACAAGAAGTCTTCATTCTTATGATTTGAACTAAGGCCATCGAGGTCTTGCTGGCATAGTAACAAGAAGCCTCAACGACAATGAAACGCTAATAACTTACAGTTAAAAAATTAAAATTGAAATATGTATATTTATAAATTATAAAAACAATTTCAAATTGTAAATAATTTTCAACTCATCTTATCCTTATTCTTATGTTTCGAGACTAACATTTTTTTTAAGGTCGCCTTGGTATGAGAGACCACGACTAGGGGTTCTACACCATCAAAGTCACCCGAGAGTCGCGCCTGGCCGACCTTGCCCGTACCAACATTATCAATTGGATTTTGGGTGCCCAATTTAACTTTTTGGTAGGGTGGAGATTCGGACGTGGGACCCTAGAACCTCCCTTGGAGGATTGCCCTCTCCTCACATAAGTAATTTCAAGACTATCATTAACATTTGTATTTTTATAGTTAATATATCAAATTTTATTTTCTTTTTAAATCATATTCTTATATCAATGATTAATGCATTTATATTATTTTTTAGTTTTATTCACTTTATAACATTTATTACTATTAATAATATTTTTAAGCTAAATCAAAAATTTAAAATAAAAAAATTTAATAATTAATTATAAATTAATTTAAAAATGAGTATAAATTTAATTTTAATCATAGATATTATAGATATTGAATGGTAACCAATTTTGAATTTGAGTTTCAATAAATGATTATAAGATAACTTTATAACCATTATAATTATGAACCAAAAAATAATATGAGATATTTCAAGAGTATAATTACAATTTAATACACTAACATATATTTAATTTCAAATTTAACTTTTATGTTTATATTAAAAAATGATATTTTTATATAAAACAATGACTCATACTTTTCATTTTATAATATTGATTTTGAATACATCATTTAAGAACTAATTTCACATATAAATACATAAAAGGGAAAGTGATTTTAACTAAATTAAACTAATAAGTAAATTATGTTTTTTTTAAATACCTAAGTTTTAATAATGATAAAAATTTAGGTATATAGAATGCTTTATTTTATTAAAATTTATTAAAAATTGTAAAAAAACTATTAAGACAAACTATGAGCACTTTTATGTTTATATTAAAAAATGATATTTTTATATAAAACAATGATTCATACTTTTCATTTTATAATATTGATTTTCAATACGTCATTTAAGAACTAATTTCACATATAAATACATAAAAGGGAAAGTGATTTTAACTAAATTAAACTAATAAGTAAATTATGTTTTTTTTAAATACCTAAGTTTTAATAATGATAAAAATTTAGGTATATAGAATGCTTTATTTTATTAAAATTTATTAAAAATTGTAAAAAAACTATTAAGACAAACTATGAGCACTTTTATGTTTATATTAAAAAATGATATTTTTATATAAAACAATGATTCATACTTTTCATTTTATAATATTGATTTTCAATACGTCATTTAAGAACTAATTTCACATATAAATACATAAAAGGGAAAGTGATTTTAACTAAATTAAACTAATAAGTAAATTATGTTTTTTTTAAATACCTAAGTTTTAATAATGATAAAAATTTAGGTATATAGAATGCTTTATTTTATTAAAATTTATTAAAAATTGTAAAAAAACTATTAAGACAAACTATGAGCATAAATATGAACATGAACTTTATTGGAGTAAAATGGGTCACAATAAATATTTTATGATATATTAATAATTATTGTTAGAAATCCATCAAAATATAAAAATGCATAGTATTTTGGATAGATAAGTTAGGTTGAACTCAATGAAAATTGCTTCCTTAAGATGATGTTGTCTACTCAAACATAGTAATAAGATATAATACTTAAACTACTAAAAAAATCAATCTCAAATGATTAAGTTTGATGTCTCATATATTTCAACCAAATCAAGTCAATTTGTGAAGATGAGGAAAGTAAATTCAAACAAATAAATAATTGTAACACTTTCCTAATATAAAATTGACAAGAAAATGTTAAAGTGGACTCATGCTTTGAAGAAATATACATATAATTCAAATAAAATAAAAATGTAACACTTCCACAATAAACATTTTATAATAAAAAGTAGAATTACTATTGAAAATAATATGAAGTAACAAAAAGGTAGTAATCGAATCTTAGCAGCGTGAGTCCGATGATGACAGTACGAATCTTGAGCGATCGATGGTTCTCTTCTCACCGAGCTATAAAATAACAAGGTGGTATAGGCTTGTTGGGGCAGCCCCTGTGGTTTGAACCCTGTACTTGGTAGTGACTAAAAATAGTGTGAATGTAACCAACTCCCTTATGTGTCCAAAAAAATAAAAAAATTGCTGGATATTTTCATTTAAATTTATAGCTTTTCAAGAAGTTATATATAATTAATAAAAGGTAATATAAGTATGTATATTGTGAAATTCAACTAAAATAGATGCATGTGAGTAATTCAATATTTTGTGGACTTTGGAGAGGCCAAGGGTCAAACCCTACTCAGTACGAGGGAATTGAGATCTCATAAAAACTTGTGTAAACTTATTAAGAAAAAAATATTTTGATCTATCTTTGTAATT
The DNA here is from genome assembly GCA_028583015.1 of Wollemia nobilis. Classification (NCBI taxonomy): domain Eukaryota; kingdom Viridiplantae; phylum Streptophyta; class Pinopsida; order Araucariales; family Araucariaceae; genus Wollemia; species Wollemia nobilis. The sequence goes on from JAQPPZ010000753.1 coordinate 2,811,550, forward strand.
ATTTATATTTCATTTAAATATATTAAAATTTATTTAAAATTTAATAAATATGATGTTATCATGAAATTTATATACTTTAATTTTTTTAGATTAAAAATTAAATGGGATTGAAAGTATCATTTGTATCACATCATTACCACAAACTCGTATTACAATAAGTTGACTATTTAAGCATGTATCCTTTTACAAGATTCAAACCTTGGTCTTCTTCTTCAAATTCAAGGAATCTAATAAGTTGAACTAATGCTATTAGATTTATATACTTTTTTTTTTGCTTGATAAAAAAGGGGTTGTACTCGAGTCCCCCACCCTTAAAAAATTACATCTCTCTTCTTTAGATCTTGAGAGTTTACAAATAGATACACTTATCATCTCAATTGAGATGCTATAGTTAGAAACCTATATCATTTTACATAAAATGTTTGAATTCTTGATTTTTATTTTTTGGATCTTTTCAAATCTTTGTATGAATACAATTACTCCATAATTTAGCATCTTTCTTGACATTTTTCTATAGCAACCTTCACAATGCCAAAACTTCACCTCTACTATCTATGCCTTGCATCTTAGTAGAGTAATATTTTCAAAACATCGTACTAACATAGTTCGCTTTACCAAATTTGGATTGCTAGTTTCCTTCCTGAAACACAATTTTTTTTTAATTTACATGGTGGAATCGGTAGCCGCCACGAATCCGGGCAGGCTGTCCAGCTTTTATGGCCGCCACAGTATTCTGCGCTATCCACCCTAGAAGCCGCCACATAGATCTTCGTGTAGTTCGCCCCTATAACCACCATGCCACAATCATTTTAAACCTTTTACGCCGCTGAAAGCACCAGGAAAGGGACAAGCGTTCAGTCCAACGAGGCCCGAGATTTGAACCTTGGACCTTCGCCCCCTTATGGGGTTTGGATGAACCAATTGGTCTACACGTCGGACCTTCCTGAAACACAATTGCAACCATAGAAATTATAATAAATAATTCATTAAAGTAAATCTTAATCATTAATTGATTTAGGAAATCAACAATTTTTATTAGCTTCAACTAAACTTTCTACTTCCTCTAACCATGGAAGGGAGATGTTAACTTCACGATCCTCAATCAAAACCCCTCAAAATCCCTTTATTGGCTAGCTTATCTACACATTTGTTTCCTTCACTTTTTTTTAATAAGCTATGTATGGCTTCTATTGGGGGCCACTCCCATTACGAAAACAAAACATTACATTGCTCTCGTTACATTTCTAACAAGTTAATTAAAGCATATCCAACTTTGTCATTCTATCGAAGATATTCTTCATTTACTCTTCTATCAAAAATATTCTTCATCTTCCTCAAACTGCTAAGTTTCCACATATCAATTGCCTTAAAAAATTTAAATTTTGTCAAGATGAATTTCAACACTACAAATAGCAAATATTTGTTGCCCAGCTTCGATATCCAAAAATATCTTATCTATAAAAACCTCACAATTTATTAATACATTTTTTAGGGTTCTTAATTCCCCTAATATTCCAAGATATTATTTTCATTGTTATTTTTTTATTTTTTTTGTGGGTTTAGCCCCACTTCTTGTTAACACTTTTGATATTTCCTTTTGTTTTCCCATATCAATATCCCTTTGTGTTTCTTTTTATCTTTGTTTTTTCCTCTTGGGTCTTCCTCTTTTTTTCATTCTCAGTAATACTTTCATCTTCAACAATCTCTTCAATCTTCTCACACTGCTCATAGTCAGACTTATCATCTTTACGTTTACCTTGTTTTAAAGGATCTAAAGTGCAAGGAATAACCTCAAAAGCACACTCTTATTTATATTTCCATGGAGACCTTGAAGTACAAGGATGCTCTTTTGTAGCAATTACCTTCTTATTCTGCCCTAAAAACCCTAAATTGTTATGGGTTTCCTCCAACCTCATTTCTATATTATTCTGCTCTTGAAACCTTAAAGTGCAAGGGATAACATCTTCACCACTTTCACTTTTATTACTTGAAAAGGATTCTATACTGCTTGAGGAAAATGAAGATGATTTATCTGGAATAAACTTTACCTTTTTTGCTGTCTTTGTTTTGGGTTTTATCTCGACCTATTTTTTTGCACCTTTAATTCCTTCTAAACTTGTTAATTGATATTGTCGATAGGATTTCTTTGCCTCTTCTTTTGGAGTGGAATATCCTTGATATGATCTAGCTTCTATTATTGAATGATTTCCTTGCTTTGTCTTGAAGTTTATCTCATGGCTAGAATTTTTTATCTCTTTCTTCATAGTTTTTACTTTACAAACTCTTGCCATGTGTCTAATATCAAAACAATTGTGGCAACGAAATGCAATATTTTCATAATCTACTTGTTGATCCCATTCTCTTGATTCAAATTTTATCTTAATGGATTGTGGTAAAGGTTTTGAAATATCCATAGCAACAAAAATTCGAGTATATATAGCATGCTTTCACTCCTTAGTTTTCGGTCCTTCCTTGATGAATTACCCTAGGGTATTTCCAATATTTTTCAAAACATCCTTATCTATAAGATGATATGGAAGTCCAAAAAGCCTAACCCACATTGGAAGCTTCTTAATGGTTTCTGTCTTAGATAAAAAAAACTTGTTCCATCGTCTCAAATAAAGTGCATATCTTCCCATAAACCATGGACCACAAACCATTATTTTATCCCTAATTTCTGAATTGGAAAAGATGATGAGGAAAAAACCTTTAGGAAAAAAGTCACAGAATAATTTGAATTCAATCCCCACTTCCACTTGATCCAATTTTGAATCTCCAAAACCTTGACCATGATATATGGAACTTACATATTAGCCCTCTACTTTTAAGAACCATTATATCATGCTCAATCATATCATCCTTGATACTTACTTCTAGTGTACCATTTTCTACTTGGATCAAACTTGCCATGTATTCACTCTTTCGCTTATCTCTAGCTTGGGCCTTCATACTTCCAACAAGAGTATTTTAATCTCTAGCTAGGGCATTGTGACTTCCCATTAGGTCTTCCAAAAATGAATTTCCCTCTACAATAGCTAATGGGTCTTGCTATTGGCTTGAACTCCATCTTGGTTTGCACTCTCTCTTTTCTTGCACTTGCTCTTGCTCCCAGTGTTCCTTTGCTTGAATAATTTTTTGAAAACAATGTTCCATGTATTTGTGGTAAGGGTTTAAAGCATTGATGCACTCGGGATGAACTTGACGCTCTTTAGCCATGCTTGAATCTTGAATTGCACTTACTCTTAGTTTGCACTCCTTTTTGGTTCACACTCTCTCCTACCTCACACTCTCTCCTACCTTGCACTCACTTCCAACTTGCACTCCCTCTTGGCTCACAATTGCCCTTGTATCTTATTTTTACTAGCTTTCCTTGGCTTCAACAATTTTTTAAAAACAATGCTCCACACATTCATGGTAAGGGTTTTAAGTATTGATACACTTTGGATGAACCTTCTACCATGACTACTACACTTACTTATAGCTTGCGCTTGCACTCACTTTTGGCTGCACTCACTCACACTCACTTTTGGTTGCACTTACTCAAACTTGTTGCTACACTTACTCCTTGATCGTGCTCACACTTTCTGCTGCACTTACTCTTGGCTTACACTCACGCTTGTTGTTGCACTTACTCCCAGCTCATGCTCGCACTCGCTACTGCACTTACTCTTGGATCGCGTGCTCGCACTCACTGCTACACTTTTTTTCTAGGTTTACACATCCTTTGTTTCCTTCCTTTAATATATGTGTAAACTTGATTTCTTCAAACTCTTTAGCAAGATCTTGAATTTCCACATTTAAATATTGTATGTTCCATGGAGCCTTTGCTTTCCTCAAAATTGCATTTATTACTATGAGAGAATCACCTTCCATCCAAACTCTTTTCCATTTTATTTGTTTACATATTTTTAACCCTTCTAAAGTTTCCCAAGCTTCAACTTCATTATTTGTCTTAAATTCACAATTGAAAGCATAATGAGATAAAATCTCTCCTCTATTATTTCTAATTATTCCTCCTACTCCTAGTCTTGGGTTTCCTTTATATGCTTCATCAAAGTTCAATAAAACCCACTCCACATCTGGTGGTTTCTACTTTATATTATTTACCTTATTTTTGCTTCTCTTGTATCCAATACCATAATTCCATTTAATGAATTGACTCCATCCATCAAGAATCTCAGCTTCCAAATTAGGTATTGGGTGAGTTAATAGGGTTGGTTTAGGCTCCTCTATGGATAAACATATCTTCTTTTTCATTACCTCTAAACTGATATCCTTTCCTTTAAATATTTTTCTATTCACTTCTAGCCATATAGTCCAAAGTATTGTATCTTTTGATATATCCCATATTGTCTGTAAAGCCTCACTTTTATAAGTTCTTTGCCATTGCTTTAACCAATCTTCAATTCTACTATTCATCACCATGCATTTACCAAACATATTAAGAATCCATTGCCATAGATTCCAGACTATTGAGCAATGTACCAACAGATGGTCAATACTCTCCTCCTTATTATAGAAAACACATTTAGAGGGGCCATGAAAACCCCTTTTCATAAGGTTATCCCAGGATAAAAATTCTTCTATGACCTACTAGCCAAACAAACATTTTAACTTTAGGAATGCTAGGGCTATCCCAAATATATCTCCAAAATCTAGTGATATTATTATTATGTTGGTGGTTAACATTATATCCACTTCTTATTATGTATTCTCCTAAGTTATTCAACTCCAAAATCAATTTATCCTTGGTACCCCTTGGAATAATTATAGTTGTTATATTTCTACTCAATTGCCTCCTAGCATCAATGTCTTGTATACTTGTAAAAATATCTTATTTCCATTTTTATCTTCCTTCTCGATCCTTGTACAAAATGTTTAAAACCCTATCACCATATTTTTCTTGAAGCAATCTCATCCAAGGTTTCAAAACTGGATCTAAATTGAGAGGTTTTTTATCACACCAAGTATCCATCCAAATAGAATTTTTTCTCCAATTCCCACCACCCATATTAAACCTTTAATCATAATATCAATAGATTTTTTTAAACCATTCCAAAGAGAAAAACCATTTGGAAGAGAGAAGACAGTAAATATTAAACTTGGATCATTGGGATCAACATACTTAGAATAATTCTTGCCCATTGTCTTTGAATCTCTTTGTACAATCTCGAGATAAATTTTCTCCTAAGAGCTAAGTTTGCATCTAAAATAGTTTTTAAACCAAGACCTCCCATATTTTTGTCATCACACAACTTGTTTCATTTCACCAAAGAAAAATTCCTTTTATCATGTAAACTTGACCATAAAAAGGATTGCATAATAAAGATTAAACTTTTTTCAACTGATTTTGGCATAGAATATAAAGACATATAATATGTTGGAATGGCTTGTAAGACCAACTTAATTAACTGCACTCTTCTTGCTAATGATAACCATACACCTGTTGTGACTATTTCACAACTAACCCAAATATTGGGGATCCCCTTGAAATTTGTAAAAATTTGAGTTAATGGGATAGTATTGAGCAATTGGATACTTATTTTTGGTTATTGTATGTCCCTTGATTTTCATTGAATATGGTACTAATGGGGACCACTTTTCTAGTGATTAGATAGAAAGGCATTACCTTGTATTTGAGAATTGCCATGGCTAGCAAAATGATTCGTAACATTGTTCAATCTTTAGATTTTATTTTTTTTGATGGTGTTTAATTTTCATTAGCTTCCTTTATTATATTTTAGTGGTTAGTTTGTATTGTATTTATTTTAGAGTTCCTTTGTTAGTTTATGTTATTTTATTTTAAAGAGGAGTACACAGTTTGTTTTAATGTTAGTGCATTTTATTTTTGTGTGGATTATATTATATTTCCTTAGACTATAGTTGTTGGATTATTTTCTTAGTATTTAGGTTTATGTTTTATTTAGTTTCCTTTTTTATTTAGGTTGCTTTTATATTTTATGTGATTCCTTTTAGTTAGTTTTATCTTCATGTTATGGTTATGTAAATTTGTCTTTATGTTTAGGTTAATAAAGTCCTTATGTTAAAATTCCCTTCGTTAGTCTCACCCCGCTATGTTCTAATGTTCAAAATATGTGTACAGGAATGATCGTCGATAGTGGAGTAGCGGATATGCTAGCTGAAGGACAATGAAGCAGCAAAGTTAAAGCATCGACAATAGAGTCAAGGTAGTCCAGTAGAGACAGCAGGGTAGAGACGGGGCAACTTGCCACATGGACAAGCGACTAATGAGGGGACCTCAACACTGAGCTGTATGGGGGGAATATTGCCCAAAGATAGTCAATGAATTACAGGTAAAGTTAGCCTTATGAAGCGGTTGGAAGCAACACCAGGAAGCAGGTGGGATAAATGAATCTCCCATGTAGACCATAATATTGTGCGTACACATGGCACATCCAAGGATCGTGATTGCAGATCAGTAAAGGTCATTCTAGAGCTGTGACAACAAGAATGGGGGACAACATCCTTCACCAAACCATTGTATAAGGATAGCTAGCATTATGTGACAGGGGAATCATCAGTTAGGGTAGCCCTACCATCTCTCATTCACTTAAACATACTTCAAAGTGGCCAGTTAATAAACATGGGTGAGTGGAAGAAATTTATGATGCTGAAGGAGGGCATAGACTGGCTATTGAGCAGAGCATCACATAGGAGGAATGTGATGTAGAGTATAGCACTACGTGAGAGAAGCCATGACATAGAGAAGAACCATTTAGATGAGCACCACATAGGGAGGAGAAATAAAATGGTGGTCACAAGGTTTGGTTCTCAGCCCAATCCTAACTACAATGGTAGGGGTAAGCTAGATAGGGCTTGCACCCCATCGACTCGGGTTCGAATTATACTGGAGCCACCCGGATAAGGGTTTTTTTTTATGTTCTTATTGATTGATATTAGTATATCATGCACCCCTTTGATAGAAAGCATTATAATTATGGGTGTTTGTGGCCTTGGTAGTGCCCACGAGCCTAACCCACATTTTTGTAAGGGTTAGATATTATTCTTGGGGCCCTTTAGTATTATTATGGTTGAATATTTCAGAATAAGGACCAAAGGGTAAGTTTTAATTCAGAAAGGAAAAAGTTGAACTTTATCCTTTTTGTTTTTTTTGTTGTCATCTTATTTTGAAAAGGTTTAAAATGTTGGAGGTTATTTACACTTCCATTTTTTTTGTAAAGGGATATGAAACGAAATGGTTCCTAAAAATGTTAAATACCCATGGAAGACCATGTTGAAGGGGCTAGAATTTTTGTAATAAAATAATACCATTTTGATGCACATTGATCCGAAAACTTGCACCTTGTGAGCAAGACTGAAGGAGTTCATTTTTGAGGATTATTGTGTTAATGTCCATTCTTTTTGCTGCATTTTTTAAACTTATATCTAGTGTTGAATGCTCTTAGGAGGTTACACTACGTGAAGGTTTATGTCGATGCAGGTTTTGTTTTTCCTTTGATTCTAGCACTTGATCTAATTCAATTGTGCTATTGCAAGTTTGATTCGGTTGGGTTATCCTCATGAGTGACTCATGATATTTGGCTTTGCATGGTAGGGGAGCATGATACAGTATTACATTTGCATTTTTATTCCAGCTTTAGCATAGTTAGTTGTAGTTTCCTCATACAAGTTTTCTTCCTTTTGCACATCCCAAATTTTTTTCTATAAATTCTCAATTTGAAACTCAGAATCCCTAAAGATCCTATTTACATCATAAATGTGATCTGGGAAATATAAAGTGTACATGATCCAAGTAATTAATTTTTTGAGCTTTTACCTTTACAATTATTTGGATAATCTTTCAAGAGTATTAAAAGGAACAAATATACACAATTTTCACATGGCATAAGCAAGATAAAATCAGTCTAGGAGGGAGGGTTACTAACCTACTACTTCATCTTAAGTGCAGATAAAACAATGAATGCTAACTTGCTAACTTTATAACATTCTAACTTTCTAACCTGCTGACTTCTAACTTTGCAATTAGTGGAAAAATAATTTGAATATAAAATTGAACCTACTAACTGCAAATACTGACTACAATCTCACATTAAAGGCATGGATTTAAAATGAAGTGGACAATTCCACAACACTCTAACTTTGCATCTTAATTTGAAGATTAAAATGAACCCACTAATAGGGATTCAGGGTAAGACAGATTAATGCAAAGATAATCAATAAAAAAGCACTTTATTTTATGGATTCACATTAAGGCACAACCATGGCAATCTAAGGAAATTAATTGCAAAGCATGATTGAAATAAACCAGCAGGCCCCTTATTTACAATCACTTGCAAATCACTCGATTGTTTCTAGCACTTGTTATTCATGAACATTTTACTTTCAAATATACTTGTGTAATGCTTATATAGTGAAATCTTGGAGAAGCTATTTTCTTTGTTTAAGTTCTTTGCAAGAGAGGGTTTTCGGTTTAATACCATGACTATGGTGGGGATTTTGCAATTGGGAAAAGTATTCACTAAAAATAATGGCACTATAAGGAGGGCCTCCTTCATTGCATAGCTTTGTGATTTGTTTACTTAAGACCATGTTCATATAAAAATATTTGTAGTTGTGAAAGCCTCTTATTTTTTGACAACTAACGTGTGAATTTTTGTTTCCACTATGTTGTGTTGCAGGAAATTTATTTTGCAGGTTTTTGGTTTTCCTTTTTCTTGTTTGAGTTTGTTGTGAGTTGTGAAAGGTCTTGTAGAGCAAGTGTCTTCCCAAGCTGAACCAACCTGAGTATATCACTACTAGGTCTAAAACCATTGGGGAAACCATATTTCAAAGCCTTTCTCATAATTCCAAAAACTTAGGAACAAGACTCAAGAGGTTGAAATTCCATCTAGTGTGCTTGCCTTAGGTTCACCTATAGTGTCAAGTACAGCTAGTGTTTCTACACTAATTTTCTCTACTACCGTGAGTACACCAAGTGTATATGCATCAATTACCTCTGTTATTTCTACTACTCTTTATTGCGGGCCAAACAAGGTGAATGGTTTCCTATTTTTGTCACATGCCCGTGCATTTAATTATCAACCCAGGGAGCTTCGTAAACTTGCGAAGAGTCGAAACTAGGTTACAACAATACCACTGGAGGGTGAGTCTGCTAATCCTACGTTTGGGGGGTGTTTTTGAGATGGTTGTCAATCATTCCCGCACTCCTCAATAAATTACGTAAGAAGAACAGAAATAAATATACAAAAATAAATCTAATGCACATTCCTGGAAATAAACCTACTGCAGATACTAAAACTAGTAAATTAATGAACGTTCTATGAAAGCAATAAACTAATAAATAAACAGAAAGGAAATGGGGAAGAAATACTGGCTTGGAGTGGGCCCAGGCTCCAGCAGCCTTCTTCCCGATCGAACACGCTCTTTTAGAACTTCTCGTAACTAAAATATATTTATCAACGCATTACAATGTCACTCTTAAGTATTTCTATATCGCTATATCTTTTCAGAACGATCTGCGTGTGTTTATATAACACACCCGTAGAACTTCTGTTACAGAAGTGGTTACAACAGTCGATTCTTCCCAGACTAAATTAGAACAGTCTGGCGAATGCAATCGACGTCTGGCATTCTGTTTTGATGGCGGCGTGTTCGTTTCGACTTGTGCTTTGCCTGGCACCCGTAAGATGTTTTGATACGTTGGTGCTATCTCCAATTTAGCTCTGCATGACGCAGAGCTGGAACTGCACCAACCGTTGTCATCCACGTCCTTCGAGTCTGGTCAACGGGCAAAGAATCAGTGGCGCCTTTCGACTGCAGGGAGGCGCTCCCATTCAGTTGGTGCCTTTCGACTGTAGGGAGGCGCTGATATTCAGTTGGCGCCTTTCGACTGTAGGGAGGCACTCGTCTTTGGTTTGGCGCCTTCCGACTGCAGGGAGGCGCTTGCATTCAGACGATGCCTTTCGACTGCAGGAGGCGCCCATGTCCAATCGATGCCTTTCGACTGCAGGGAGGCGCTTGTTTTCACTTGGCGCCTTTCGACTGCAGGGAGGCGCCTATGTTCAATCGGTGCCTTTCGACTGTAGGGAGGCGCTGTGTTCAATTGGTGCCTTCCGACTGCAGGGAGGCGCCTATGTTCAATTGGCGCCTTCCGACTGTAGGGAGGCGCCTATGTTCTCTCCATTGACTTTCGATGAAATAAAGTGCCAGGTCCATCGAAAGGACCTCGACTGTTCCAAATCTAACTAAATCAACTGCAATTCCACAAAACATACTAAAAGCACACAAATTAGATAACACGCATAATTATATCAAATATCTATATAATCATTTATAAAAGCATGCAATCCTTATTATACAGCCGCATATTGATCCAAGAAGTATGTACAAAATATGAGCATTTTTGGTGCTCATCATCCCCCCACGCCTAACATATGCCACGCCCTCGTGGCATCCAAACTGCAGGTAGCCCTCAGAATTTTTCATCATCGCCATCTCTTGGAAGATTCGGCTGCCCCTGCGGCCCGAGTCTGTCTTTTCGTGTCGGCATGTGAAGGTGTGGTTCTCCTCTGCCTATGGGAAACTACGGCTGTTAATTGTCCCCTTCTTGTTCTGGCCGCTACTGGTGGTGGTATAGCCAGCGTTGTTCCTACCGATTGAAATGCAGCTTCGGTAGCTTGCCAGAGGTCGGCGTCTGGAGGTTTGACCATTGCCAGAGGGATATCCGAGTTATCCTCTCTGGAAGGCACTACTTGGGCCTTGTATAATCCGACCACTTCAGGGGTAAGCCCTGCATTTTCCTTTGCAATTGCAGTGGCCTCCAATTGTGGGCCATAGACTCCCCATCATTCCAAATACCTCCTCATCATGGAAGGCCGCCCTTGGGATGAACCATAGATGTCCCAAAACTGGTTGTTTTCTGTCGGATTCACGCAGATGCCAGAATCTCCTTTTATCCTCGAAGATGCCTTCCTGGCCGCCTTGGCTGCTTTCATTTCTTTGCGTAGCTGCTCAAAATATTTTTGCCATTCGATGAATGGCTGCATATCCCATTCATCCTCTTCTGACTCGACGAAGGTTAATTTCGCCTTCTGTCGAGCCGTCCTGGGCCTCTTTGCCTTGGCCTCTGCAGAAAATGTGGCGGCTCGGACAGGGGTCTCTTCTTTCTCTTTTGGGGACTTCTCTTCACTCCGAAGGATCGGTTGTGCTGCTATCTCCGAGGGTGATTCATCCTCCTGTCTTCCTGGTGTCGACCCCTCAGGCTCTTCTCCTTCTTCAGGCCTGGGGAGGTCCTCCGTATCCTCTGGTCTTATCTGGAGGCCTTCGTCCTGCTCTGTGTCACTCAAGACAATGACAGGGGGCATCGTAGGACTTCTGTCTTCTTCACCCCTGAAAATAGAGGATTCCTCCCCCGCCTCCGGCTGCTCTCGTCGGGCATCTGATCGAATCTCCCTTGAAGAGAATACTCTTTCGACGGATGTGGGAGAGTTCGTCAACACTGCTTCTGCCCAATCAGTCTGAGTGGCCGCCTCCTGTCTTGTTGTTCTTCTGCCATGAAGTATTTGATTTTCTTCCTGCATCTACTGGACCAACTGCTCGAGCTGAGCGATTCTTCTATCCTTTTCCTCCAATTCCTTTTGATGCTGGTTCTGGCAATCCTCCAGAATCTGTTGTGCCATCCAACAATCAGTTTGCCAGTTGAGCGCTTCCTCCAAGGCCGCATTGATCTGGTCGTTGCTCCCAAAATTTTCCTCATTCCATGGGCTCTGGTTCGTTAATTCATGGAGGGTTTGGGCGGTGACATCTATCTCTGTGTCACTCTGTTCTTCCTCTATCGAGAGGAATCACCGTAGACATTTCCTCCTGGGAATTGGTTCGTCTTCACCACCAGCGGGTGGCGCTCCTTCCTCCTCATACTCGAGCACTGGGGAATGCCCTCTATCCTCTATGTCTGTGGGCACCGGTGACTATTCTGCCCTTCCTATAAAATAGGGCAATGCCAATTGCCCGATGTTTGCTATCTCCTCTACAGGGGATGCTTGCCCTAGTTCGACAACCGCATTGTGTTGCTCTATTTGGCCGCCATCTCCCTCTGTGTCACGGTTCTGTCTCTATGTTTCTGCGTGGCGGACCAATGCCGATATCAGCCCATGGTGGGCTAGGGCGGATGGTGCCCCCTTCTGGTACCGAGCCGCTTCATCCTTCAGAGTAGTCGCCAGATAGAAGGGTATATTTATTTTCCTCCCATGCACTAGGTGATTGAGGAAGTGCACATGATTGATGTTCAGATGCGTATACTTCCCTGTGCATGTGAAGAATCGAGCAATCTGCTCGAACATCTTCCGTATATCCATGGGGAGACTGCTTTTGAGTAACCCCTCTCTTTCTATCTGCACGTTCCCTCCCGGCAGTAGTATTTCGGTGTATAGCTTTAGCACTCCGCCCTTGTATGCACATTCCCCTGTGAGAGGCAATCCAGTCGCCTGTGAGATGAACTCAGGGGTGACTGGAATTTCCACCCCTCGTACTTGGGCCGCATCGCCCCTCAAAGAGGTGGCGAATTCCCTAGCTGCCTCCACATCCTGGCCCTGACTGACCAGGGTGCAGTATTCGAGCCACCCCTCGGCTTCGAATCGAGTCTTCACTGCCCCTCTAATTCCATCAGTGTCACTGGGTTCGTTCTTCTTGATCGCGTGGTTCTTGGACCTTCCTCCCATGGCGCCTTTCGGTGTTGTATATTTTTTTGTCCTTCCTGCTGCAAGAAGGCGCCTTCTTATAGAAAAGATGCCTAACCCTAGCAGTTATGGAAGGCGCCTTATCATTGGCACGCGATTTCGACGATGGGGGGATACGATCTTTATGACAGTTGTATTTTTTTGGTACTACGTATTTATAAACAATTATATAAAAGATTTGATTTAATATGCGCGTACCTGATTCGGCATTCCAGTTGTCATGGCAGCTGCTGATTTGCTGACTTGTGACACAAGGGAGGGGTATTTGATGATGCTTATACGTGTGATGCTCTGTTCCGCTCGAGGCATCCGGTCGATGTAAATGCTGCACGCGGGAGGCATTCTTTGGTACCTTCCCCATGTGGATGGTGTCCATGTAGCGCCTTTCGGTGTTGTCGATGCTCGTCTTCGAACGGATGCGCCTTTCGGTGCCTTCTGATTGGTGGGAGGCGCTCTTGCCTACATGCGTCTTCCCAATGTGGGAGGCGCCTCCTCCTGGTTCGCGCCTTCCCGATGTTGGAAGGCGTTCGTCTTGATGAATGCGCCTTCCTGATGTCGGAAGGCGTATTCGGCTGGATGCATGCGCCTTCCTGATGTTGGAAGGCGCCTTCGGCTGATTTTTTTTTTTTTAATTGGGTGCCTTCCTGCCACGGAAGGCGCCTATTATATATATATATATATATATATTATCGGATGGGTGCCTTCTGACTGTAGTAAGGTGCCTCTTCTGGATGGGCGCCTTCTGATTGCGGTAAGGCGCCTTCTTCTGGTCGGGCGCCTTCTGACTGCAGTAAGGCGCCTTCTTTTGGACTTGGCACCTTCTGACTGCGGTAAGGCGCCTTCTTTTGGATTTGGCACCTTCTGACTGTAGTAAGGCACCTTCTTCTTGATGGGCACCTTCTGATTGCAGTAAGGCGCCTTCTTCTGGACGGGCGCCTTCTGACTGCAGTAAGGCGCCTTCTTCTTGCATTGGCGCCTTCTTCTGGATGTAGTAAGGCGCCTTCTTGTGGGCTTGGCGCCTTCTGACTGCGGTAAGGCGCCTGCTTTTGGACTTGGCGATTTGACTCGAAGAAGGGTGATCAAACCTTCCCAATTTTTTTTCACGCTGCCCAGATTCTATCTACGAGCCGGTGTCGGAATGCTGAGCCGAATCAGGCCTGGTTTCCCGGATACCTATCCCTCGTGCTATCAGGTCCTCCACCTACAAAAAGCAACCAAAAAAGAAAAGAAAATAAAGGCAGTTAGACGCGTTCCATGCCTGTTAGGCCCTAGGTTAGGATGCCTACAGCTTGCATGCGGGCGTCGTCCCTGCAAAAAAACACACATTAAAAACTATAACTAACTAAACAAATTGGGTGAGTACTTTCGTGCCCACCATTTCACCTGTGAGAGTTCGGTCCAGTTCTAGCAAGATGGGGTCTCCCCCACGCCTACTCTGGATTCCACCTGAAATGTTTCGGACGTATTATAGGGGCGTAGTCGGTGGCCATTGACTGTGAACATGGTGTTGCTGCCGTCAATTGTCTTGACGCGCACCGCCCCATTCTTAATGAGCTCCGCCACTTCATACGGCCCCATCCACCTCTGCATAAGTTTGCCCTTCCTTTCTTGGAACCAGGAATCGTATAACATTACCCATTCCCCTACCTGGAACTTCTTCAACTTGATGTGGTTATCATGCCACTTCTTCCTCTCGCTTCTGTATAATCTCTCGTCCTCTCGCAAAGCATCCAGTCGGATTTCGTCCAGCTGATCTAGCTGGCGAATCCTCTATTTTTGAGCTTCGTCCAAGCTCAAATTTAATTCTGAAGCCGTCCTCAGAGTTTTGATTTCGAACTCGATGGGCATCATCGCATTTTTCCCATAGACCAGTTGGAAAGGTGTGCATCCTGTGGTGGATTTCCACGTGGTGTTGTATGCCCAAACTGCCTCCGGCAACCGTGTGGCCCAATATTTCTTGTGTTGCTTGCACGGTTTTGGTCAGGATGTTTTCTATCTCCCCGTTTGTCACTTCTACTTGCCCGTTCGCCTGCGGATGGTAGGGCATGGTTTTGTTGTGCCGAACTCTATACTGCTCCATCAGCTCCTCAATCAATTTGGAGGTGAATTGGGGCCCTTGATCTGTTGTTATCTCCCGAGGAACCCCAAATCATGTGAAAATATGAGCAAATAAGAAGTCGACGACCGTTCTTTCCTTTGAGTCCCTTAATGCCTGCACTTCCACCCATTTGGTGACATAATCCGTGCAGACCAAAATAAACCTCCTTCCCATCGAAGGTGGATTAAATGGTCCCACGAAATCCATGCCCCATTTATCAAAAGGTTCCAGATGTACCTGGGGCTGCAGGGGCATTTCATCTCGGTGGGTTGGTCTACCCATCCTCTGGCACTCGTCACACTTGCTGGTATATGCTGTCGCATCTTTGAACAGAGTGGGCCAAAAATACCCAGCCTGCAGGATTTTGTAGGCAGTTCGCTTCCCTGCAAAGTGTCCTCCACATGGCTCATCGTGACATGCCTTAAGCACTTCTGAAAACTCCTGTTCTGCTACGCATCTTCTTATAATTTGGTCCCATCCTATTTTAAATAGGAGACCATCCATCCAAAGGAATGATGCGCTCTTCTCTATGACCGCCTACTTTTCTCGATAGGAGAGAGCAGGTGAGGTCCTTCCGGTGGCCAAGTAATTGGCTATGTCTGCATACCACGGAGTTTGTTCACTAATAGCGAATAGATGTTCATCCGAAAACTGGTCTTCCACTGCTTGATGATCTCGTTGGTATCAATCTGGATAGAAAATCTGCCACGACGTTGTCCTTGCCTGGTTTATCGACTATAGTAATGTCGAATTCCTGCAATAGCAACAGCCATCTGATAATTCTGCCACCAATGGCCGGCTTGCTCATCAGATACCTGATAGCCGCGTGGTCCGTATGGACGAAGACCTTGTATCCCGTTATATAGTGACGGAATTTGTTTATTGCATGGACAACTACGAGGAATTCTTTTTCTATCATTGTATAGTTGAGCTCCGCTCCCGCCAAGTTTTTACTGACATAATAGATGGCATAGAATTCTTCGCCATATTTCTGCTCGAGGACTGCTCCGATCGCACCGTTAGATGCATCGTAGTAAATATGGAACGGTATGGCCCAATTCGGTCCTCTCAAGACCGATGCAGATATCAATTTTTCTTTTAGCAATTGGAACGCTTCTTCGCAATCTCCCATCCAATTGAACTCTACGTCCTTAGAAAGTAAGGTGTGCAGTGGTTTGGCAATCTTACTAAATTTGGTGATAAATCGTCGGTAGTACCCGACTGAACCAAGGAAACTTCTTACCTCTTTCTGCGTTCTAGGGCTAGGTAGGTCTTTGATGACCTCGATCTTCCTCTTGTCTACTTTTATCCCTTCTGTAGAGAGGTGGTGTCCCAACACGATGCCTTCCCTGCATCATCATAAAACATTTTTCATTACTTAGGGACAAATGATTTTCCTTGCTCCTGTCGAGCACTCTTTCCAGATTTGTCATTGCCTCCTCGAAGGTTTCTCCATAGGCGGTGAAGTCGTCCATGTATACTTCCACCCCATCTCCTATCATATCTGAGAATATGCTAAGCACCGCCCTTTGAAAGGTGGCCGGTGCGTTGCACAATCCAAAAGGCAATACCTTATAGGCAAACGTTCCCCATGGACAGGTGAACGTTGTTTTATCTTGATCTTCTTCCCCTATCTGGATCTGGTTGTAACCACTGAATCCATCCAGAAAGGAGAAGTATTTTCTTCCTGAGAGTGTGTCCAAGACCCGATCGATGAACGGGAGTGGGAAGTGGTCTTTCTTAGTCGCCTTGTTCAACGCCCGGTAGTCCACGTAGATCCGCCATTTCCCATTCTTCTTGGGGACCACCACTAATGGTGATACCCATTCACTGTCAGAAATCGGATATATGAATTCGGCAGACAGAAGTTTGTGCAGTTCTTCTCTGACAATGTCTTTCATTGCTGGGTTCATCCTTCTCCTGTGGCTGCCGACTAGGAGTTGCCTGGTCATCTAAGTAAATCCGATGGGTACATATTTCCGGGCTGATGCCGTGCATATCTACGTAGTCCCATGCAAATGCTTGCTGGTGCTTTACCAGAAGCTCTTCCAATTTTTCTAGTTGTATGGGCGTCAACCTGCTGTTGACGTTTAATGTCCTCCCTGGTCCAACGTGTATTTGTTGGATGTGCTGATCTTGGGCGCCAGTTAACGGTGATCCAGGTGTGGAGGTGGATGATTCTCCATGGAGAAACTCCATGATAGCACCATCCTCGTCCTCTTCTACCACCTCCTCCAAGGTCATCACCGGCTGGATTATGGACAGACTCCGTAGTTCCGTGCTCGGTGATCCTGGGTTCTTCTGTCGAGTCCATAGACTGAGCTGGCGGTGAAATGGTCAGCCTTTTGACATTTTGCCCATTGGAGATGGTCATTAGCCCATCCCGACAGCTGATGTAGGCGTCAACTATTGCCAGCCATGGCCTCCCCAAAATGAGCGGGTAACCGCCCAGCCTGGTCTTGGTTTGCAAAACTAGAAAGTCAGCTGGATATTCCCATGCACTTACTGTTACGATCACATCTTCCAAACATTCCTTTCGGCGCCATGGTTGATCGATCGGCTAACTGCAGACACCGTCGTGGTTGGCTTCAGGTTCGTGAGCCGCAACCTCTGCATGGTCTCTTGAGGCATCACGTTGATGGCTGCCCCGAGGTCAACCAGTGTGTTGGACAGGGAATGTCCTCCAATTTTTACGGTCAGCACTGGGCTGCCTGGGTCTGCATACTTCGGATGATGTGTTCTACCCATCATTAGGTCTGCCAGTTTACCCACGACGTTGATAGTCTGGGTAACCTTCCACCCTGGTCTCCTTAGACACATTTCTCTAATTGCCTTGGTGTAAATGGGGACGTCTCGAATTGCTTGAAATAATGGGATTGTTACCGTGAGATTCTTCAAGCTCGACAAGATGTCGAATTCTGGCTGGGTTGTTTTTCTTTGTTCCTGCAGTCGGCTAGGAAATGGAGCCTCCGCTCTCTCAAGTGCTTTTCCTTCTTCTACCAGAGGTGTCTCTTCTATTTTTGCCTCCTCTTCTACCAATGGAGGTATCTCTACCATTTCTTCCTCCTCTTCTACCAGAGGCGGAGTCTCTACTCCTAATTGCCTACCTGATCTAAGCTGAATATTGTACATATGGTACATCTCACCTTCTACGTTGTATGCCGACTGATTTACTCTGTTGTTCGGGTTTGCTGTCGGTTGTGCTGGTAGCTGCGTAGGTCTCGCTGCTGGCAATGCTGGTAAGTTCTGTTGGATGTGAGCAGGAGCTGCATTCTGTGGAGTCTGATTCCATGCATTGTGGCCTCTCCACTGCTGCCCAGGATATGGATATGGCATCCATGGCTGCTGATTCGGGAATGCTGCTGGGGGTGCGTTCGTCCAGGGTGACGGTCCCCACCACCCCATATTAGGTGGTTGAGGGGGTCCTTGGTGCATGTATGACCCTCCCCCATATGTTGGCATTTCGGTTGGCATATTCCCCATGGGGGGCTATGGCCAACTCTTCCTATTGCCTATGAAATAGGCCTCCGTGCTCTCAGCCGCTTCTTGTTTACTGGGCAGTTGTGGGCACAATCGAGTTTTATGATTCAGCCTGCAAACTGTGCATTCTCTGACCTTGTTTTCTGGGCATGCATTCTTTGCGTGCCTTCCTCTACATTTTGGGCAGAAATAGGCTAATGTTGCGTCATTTTCTTGTTTCTTCTTTTCTAAGAGCAGCGTATCCATCTGCAATGCTAGAGATGAAAGCATTTCGCTCTTCAAATCCTCCAACATGTTGCCTATCTCTATTTTGGTGACTGAAGCAATCGCCTTCATGGTCCTGGGGGTGACTTTGCCTCGCCTTCTCGAGTAGTTCCGGCATAATTTCCGGATGTCATCCATAGCATGCTGATAGACATCACCTCCAGAGATCATGTTGAGAGCCTCCAGTGACTCATTGGTAAGTCCCCTCAAGAAGATACTTTTGAGGGACTTATCGGATAGCTTCGAGTGAGGGGACCATTGAAGATTAAAGGTGAATCTCTCCCAATACTCCTCGAGAGACTCATCTTCTCTTTGTGTCATGCTCAGGACCTCCTCCCTAGAGTCTCTTGCTCTCCCGAAATCTTGATATTGCTCTAAAAAGAGCGTCTTCATCTGGTCCCGGGTGGTGATGTGTTTGTCTCCCAGACCGATGAACCATCGCAGAGCTGCATCGTCTAATGTGGAAGGAAATAATTTCAACTTCTGCGCATTTGATTTGTAATCCACAGACCTGCACAAAACATCAAATTTAAATAAAAACAAGTCAGGGTCCTCAGTCGGGTGTCCTCTAAAGGACGGGAGGTGAGCAGGGGATATGTTTTTCATTTTGGTATCTCCTACTCCCTCCTCTATGGGGAAACTAAAGCCAGATGAGACTTCATCGTTATCTACCATTTTTTTAGGAAATGTGGTTTCTAATGCAGCGTTTATGGCCTTCCGGTCGTTTAAAACTTTCTGAGTCAATGCTCTAAGGTTGTCTGGCGAGATCGTCTGATCCTCCATAGCCTTCCACAATAGGGCTTCCTCTAGAGGAGTCCTATTAAACAGGGGATTTGTGATGATTCGTTCATCCCCTTGTTGATGGGATGAGGCGACACTTTGCACAAAGTGCGGTTCCTCACTCCAATGGACTGCTGGTAGGTCGGACGGGTCTAACTCAAATCCAAAATGCTCGACTGACTCAGGTCCTGATGGATTAGTTCTTATAAAGCGACCGTCAGGTCCTCTTCTTCTAGAAGAACTCATGCAAGGTCAGGTGAAGGTTTCAGGGTATTGTAGGTAATCTAATTGAGACGCTTCCCCGACAACGGTGCCAAAATGTTGCGGGCCAAACAAGGTGAATGGTTTCCTATTTTTGTCACATGCCCGTGCATTTAATTATCAACCCAGGGAGCTTCATAAACTTGCGAAGAGTCGAAACTAGGTTACAACAATACCACTGGAGGGTGAGTCTACTAATCCTACATTTGGGGGGTGTTTTTGAGATGGTTGTCAATCATTCCCGCACTCCTCAATAAATTACGTAAGAAGAACATAAATAAATATACAAAAATAAATCTAATGCACATTCCTGGAAATAAACCTACTGCAGATACTAAAACTAGTAAATTAATGAACGTTCTATGCAAGCAATAAACTAATAAATAAACAGAAAGGAAATGGGGAAGAAATACTGGCTTGGAGTGGGCCTAGGCTCCAACAGCTTCTTCCCGATCGAACACGCTCTTTTAGAACTTCTGTAACTAAAATATATTTATCAACGCATTACAATGTCACTCTTAAGTATTTCTATATCGCTATATCTTTTCAGAACGATCTGCGTGTGTTTATATAACACACCCGTAGAACTTCTGTTATAGAAGTGGTTACAACAGTCGATTCTTCCCGGACTAAATTAGAACAGGTCGGCGAATGCAATCGACGTTTGGCATTCTATTTTGATGGCGGCGTGTTCGTTTCGACTTGTGCTTTGCCTGGCACCCGTAAGATGTTTTGATACGTTGGTGCTATCTCCAATTTAGCTTTGCATGACGCAGAGCTGGAACTGCACCAACCGTTGTCATCCACGTCCTTCGAGTCTGGTCAACGGGCAAAGAATCAGTGGCACCTTCTGACTACAGGGAGGCGCTCCCATTCAGTTGGCGCCTTTCGACTACAGGGAGGCGCTGATATTCAGTTGGCGCCTTTCGACTGCAGGGAGGCGCTATCTTTGGTTTGGTGCCTTTCGACTGCAGGGAGGCGCTTGCATTCAGACGGTGCCTTCCGACTAGGGAGGCGCCCATGTCCAATCGGTGCCTTTCGACTGCAGGGAGGCGCTTGTTTTCACTTGGCGCCTTTCGACTGCAGGGAGGCGCCTATGTTCAATCGATGCCTTTCGACTGCAGGGAGGCGCTGTGTTCAATTGGCGCCTTCCGACTGCAGGGAGGCGCCTATGTTCAATTGGCGCCTTCCGACTGTAGGGAGGCGCCTATGTTCTCTCCATTGACTTTCGATGAAATAAAGTGCCAGGTCCATCGAAAGGACCTCGACTGTTCCAAATCTAACTAAATCAACTGCAATTCCACAAAACATACTAAAAGCACACAAATTAGATAACACGCATAATTATATCAAATATCTATATAATCATTTATAAAAGCACGCAATCCTTATTATACAGCCGCATATTGATCCAAGAAGTATGTACAAAATATGAGCATTTCTGGTGCTCATCACTCTTGTAGGGCTGCCTTTATCAAACACTATGGCCCAACCACCACCAGATACCTGGTATGGCATATGTAATATTCCCCTAAACATAGTTGGGGATGTTCATAACATACCTAAAAACATTGAGAAATATTTGTCCAAGTTCAAACACGATGATCTTGGAACAGTCGAAGATCATATTCAGGCTTACAAGTATGTGTTAATTAGACTATAAGTAGAACATGAAGATATCACTTGTAGACTCTTTCTCATGAGTCTGGATCAAATGTCTTATGAATGGTATATCAATTTACCTGCTAGATCCATTACTTTGTGGGTTCAACTCGAAAACACTTTTGTCAATTAGTTTAGGTCTCCTTTGGATTCCACTATCATGTATCATCATTTTGCGACATCTAAAAAGGTACCTAATGAGTCGACTAGGATGTTCAATCAGACATTTCAAAATTTTTATTCCAATTTGACTCGACACTTTAATATAGATGTTGCTTTCGCTTTACAAATATACTTTGGGGTGTTAGATCCCATGACTGCCATGTTCGCTAGGATAAATCCTCAAGTTAGAACTTTAGTCCAAGCTTACACGGAGGCCATGGTCATAGAACAATAGATGACACCCCAAGGAGTTGGTATGCTCCAATTACCTATGATAGGATAGTTTGGTCCTTATAGTTAATTTGCTATGATGAATCAAGTCATGACACCTCAAGTTCCAATGATGAATGCCTTACCTTACCATCAGTCTTACCATTAATGTCCACTTATCCATCTATTCCCACCTATCCGAATACTTCCATTTCATCTACCACACTGTTACTCCCTGATAATCAAATGAATACCAATGCTCAAGATTTTTTAGCCTTTCCCATGCCTACACCTCTTCATAGTGTGAATCCTTTATTAAATAAAAATGTGCAAAGTCAAGCCATTATTTCAAGTCAAGATACTTTTGGTATTGGAAATTATTTTGGACCCAATACCATAATCCCTTCACCAAAAAAGTCTAATTCTGAAGTTGAGGAACTAAATAATATGTAACTCAAATTGAGTAATGATATGGCCCACATGCAAAAGCATAATTCCCAAGATCCTCACTCTAATTGAAATATCAATAATCAGAGGAGGCCATGGAATACTAGGCCTAAAAATTGGAATGTGCTTAACCCCGTATCCAATTAGGCTGATGCTTTTGCAAGCCCTAGTAGATCATATTCCATTATCAATATTCTAGATCTTACTTGGGAAAAGGGATGTAGGTTGCACAATACTAAGGACCATAATGAGGAGTGTCTAAAAATTTCCTGATACACGAATTATTTACTAGCTCAAGTTGATGAATTAGAGCTAGTGCCCAATGAGGGTCCACGTTATCTTTCTAAGGGAAAAGACACTGCTTTGGTGGTTGAAGTAGTTTATTATCAAGAGAGTGAGGAAGAAGAAGAGGATATTGAAGTCTTATCAGAGGATGATGAGGAAATCACATAAGAGGAAGTCCAAGCTATTAGGCAGTTTAGGAAAGGGAATCATGGTTATTTCATGAGAAGTAAGTCTAGGAGTCCCAAAAATTCCTCTAATCCACCAAACAATTCCATTATTCCTCCAAATACCAAAGTTGATAATAATCGTCCACCACTACCTACTATAGAATCATCCAATCCAACACAAAAAATGTAAAATTTTGAGAAGCCTACATATGACATAGTGGAAGACCTGAAAATGACTAAAGCTAATGTCTCATTCATAGAGGTTGCTAGGTTTCCAGGTCAGAAGGAAGCCTTGATGAAGGTATTATACCCACCAAGACAAACCCATGAGGTCAAAGGTGTTGAGTCTCACTTGGTTTTACGAAAGGAGAAGCAAGAAGTGCCTCCTTTTATTTTGACAATTAGGATTGTAGGTAAAAACTTGCATAATTATTTAGTGGATTCAGGTGCCTCGGGCAATATCATACCCCTTGAGATTTGCCAAAGGTTAGGTTTAAAGACAATTCCTTCAAGGAGCAAGGTTATACAATTGGATAGGATTGTAGTGGATATGGTAGGAACTATTTATGAAGTTCGAATTCAAATCAATTTAGATCCATAATTTAGCATCATATTGACATCCTGATGGTCAATATTCCTACCAAGTATGGCATGGTGTTGGGTAGGGATTGGAGTAATAATATGAATGGCTATGTAGTTACTGATTCTTCCCATATGTGGCTACCTTGGAGAGGATTAGCAAACCAAATTTGGGTGGATAGTGAGCCAAGACTTAAAGAAATGATTACTAAATAAATAGACCCAATGAAATTCAATTTGTAGAATCTGACTTAGGGATATATAACTTATATATAGAAGAGGCTACCAAAGAACCTCAAAAAGTAAATCTTTCTTGTAGCCCTCTTGAAAAGAATAGTTTACTTTAAATTCTCAAATTTGATGGATCTAAATCAAGACAAGGTGTTGGAGCTAGTATTGAACTCACATGTTAGGGAAGCAAGCCTTTGCTTACGACCTATAGGTTATAGTTCCCTTGCACCAACAATGTGGCAGAGTATGAAGCCCTTATTTTTGGGCTATAGCTAGCTCTAAGTAAGAAATTCAAGTGTCTCAAGGTCTTAGGGGACTCTGAGTTAGTTGTTAAATAGGTTAAAGGGCAATATGTGTGTCATGAAAAAGGATTGAGCCATTATAGGACTCGAGTTAGGAATTTTATATATGGGTTTGATGCTTTCAATATTTCTCTTATCTCTAGAAAAGGTAATAGGATGGTCGATTCTTTAGCCGTTGCAGCAGGTATGCTCAAACCAGTTGACAATAAAAAATGTAAAAAGTTTTTGATTGAGCTAGTTTCATGTCCTTCAATACTAGATAACGTTAGGAATCTACAGGTGTTTGAGAGTGATAGGCACATTTTTAAGTTTTTTACTAACTCTGGTATTTTTGAAAATCATATCATAGATGAAGACCATATATGGCAAGAGGAAACATATGAGGATAGTGAAATAGCGTAGAAAATGAATAAAATACCAAAAGAAATTATTTCACTAGAAAAATTATTTGATACAAGGTATCAAGCAAAAAGAGAAAAAATGATACCACTCCCTAAAGAAGCATGTTATGCAATCGACTTAGGGAGTGTAGAAAATCCACAAGAGGTATTCATTGCCAAGGCATTTACAAGTGAATAAAATGAGTCTATCATTCATGCATTGAAAGAATACGTGGATTTTATAGCCTAGAGTTACAAGGAGCTGAAAACCTATGATCAAAATATTATAATGCACATGATCCCATTGAAACCTGACTCCAAGCCCTTTAGACATAGAAAATGACACATCAACCCATTGTTAGAACCCTTGATAGAGAAATAAGTGAAAATATTACTAGATGCTAAGATTATCTTTCCTATTAGGCATTCTACATGGGTTGCCAACCTAGTTCCTGTGAGAAAGAAGAATGGAGAACTAAGGTTGTATATAGATTTTAGAAATCTGAACAAAGCATCTCAAAAGGACAACTACCTATTGCCTTCCATTAATGAGATACTCTAAATGGTAAATGGGTCAAAAATGATGTCATTTTTAGATGGGTACTTAGGGTACAACCAAATTCTCATCCATACAAGTGATAGAATGAAGACAACCTTTACAACCAAATGGGGAACCTTATCCTATATAATAATACCCTTTGGATTATTAAATGCAGGTGCAACTTTCCAACGTGCCATGGATTATGAATTTAAGGGACTCATAGGTAAGTGCATGAAGAACACAAGCTTATACTGAGAGGGGGGTGAACAGTATAATACCACCTTTTACTTTTCTTTTCAATTCAATATTATTTAGTGTATAGACAACAATATCAATAGTAGTAATCAAGAAATGCACAAAACACCATACACAATAGAGACACCACAATTTATGTGGTTCACCTAGTTTGGGCTACTCCACGGAGAAAATATTTTACTAAAACTTTCTCAATCAATTTCTTTGGGAATCCTTCCCAATTACAATATTTATGGATCTCTATCCAAAGGAGATGTTGATCCCCTAATATCAAGTTCATGGATATCTTCCATAGGAGAACTCTTTCCCCTTCTGCTCTGGCTAGTGATCTTCTATAAGACTTTGTCTCTCTACTGCATTGACTGGTGGATATCTCTCCACTTGAAGACTCCTCACTAAGATCTGTCTTCAAATGTCCTGGCTGTTGGATATCTATCCACTAAGACTCTATCATCTGTACTCTGTCACCTCCAAAGCTCTTTCAATAGGCTCGCTTAAAACCTGCTCAATAGGCTCACTTAGAACCTGCTCAACAAGCTCTCACAGAACTTGTTAAAATTTGCTCAACAAGCTCACACATAACTTGTCCAAATCTGCTCAACAAGCTCACACAAAACTTGTCTAAATTTTCTCAAAAAACTCACACAAAACTTGTTCAAATATGCACTAGCAAGCTCACCAAGAACTTACCCAAATTTGCACTAGCAAGCTCACCAAGAACTTGCCCAAATCTACTCTAGCAAGCTCACCAAGAACTTGCTCAATAATTCAATCTCATAGAAGCATAAAGAGAATTGTTAGAGACTCAATATGTTCTATACTCAAATCCCAATCTCAACTCAAATCAATCTTATAGAAGCATAAATATAATTGTTAGAGACTCAATATATTCTATCCTCAAATCTCAATCTCAACTCAAATCAATCTTATAGAAGCATAAAGAGAATTGTTAGAGACTCAATATGTTCTATCCTCAAATCTCAATCTCAAATCAAATCCAAAATATAGAATAGTTTGTTTCATGGAACTTGAACAACCACTTCACACAATCACTTGACTAGGCTCAAACAACTCTTCTCAACCAACTACCACAAGGAACGACTCTTTCTTACAAACCCTAGTCCAAGCATGTATCAACCAACTCAAATGTTTCCAAAAATGCTCAACCACAAATCTCACATAACAATGATACTCATGTTCTTTTCAAGTTCAAGTTCTTTGCATAACCAATGGGTTTCAACAACAATGCTAATAAAATATTCTTCACATAACAATGATACTCATGTTCTTCTCAAACCATATCTCAGGTTTTCACACTACTAATGGCTTCAACAACAATGCTTATAAAAAAATATTTAATAGCAACTCTCAACCCAAAAAATCTTGAAGCATTCAACCAACTACTTTCGAAAAGGAAACCACAATTAATCCTTTTCTCTCCAATGATATTTCAGAAATCAACCACCATAAACAATCAATAGGAGAATGTGCCCATACCTTTTATGAAGATGAAGAAGCCTTTTGGTTGTCCACAAAATTTGTCTCACTCAACACACTTTCTTTTTCAACTTTCAACAAGGGTTAGAGATCTTGATTAATAACACAACAATAACATCCAAATAACACCTTATTACTCCTACTCAATAACATATACCATATCACTTCATAAATGAATTAATCTCTTTTGAAAAAGAACAAAGCAACCTTCACTTTTGAATCTCTTTACAAAATCAAAAATATCTCTTTACACACACCTTATTTCTCCCTCTAAGCAATTTAATCAAATAGCCCTTAGAATAAGCTTTCCAAAAATATATAATATGATATAATTTCAAAAATTAAATCATCAGAAATCTCTCCTTTTCTAAACATGCATCACAACCCTTATTCCTCGTAGGGCACTTTAGAAAAATAAAATATATTTAAAAATTATTAACTTGCCTTTGTCCCTGATGGGATTCAATCTCATGACCTTCCTGCTCAATGCATTAACCATAGCCAACATGCCATTGGACCACACGCCCTCATGTGATCAAAAGGAGCACACAACAAAACCTTATGCCGCGAATATCTGCACCCTTCAAAAACAAAATGTGCTTCACGCATTTCAACATAGCAAAACACCTCCGACAAGAATCGAACGTAGGACCTCCTGATTCACACATAGTGCACAAACCACTAGGCCAAGGAGGCCTATACGTTTGGCTTTACTCCACAATTGTCTCTTCAACAAACGTGAAAATCATAAGCCTTTTAAAACCTTTTTCACACACACTTCGACACACGATGTGCAGGCTCTTTTACCATTCGAATAAAAATATCAAATCGAGCGCTTAGGAAAATAAATCAAAACTTTGGGCATATATATATATATATATATATATATATATATATATATATATATATATATATATATATGTCCTCCTCCTTTCCTTTGACGTGGGTGCAATAATTTAAATATTAGTTTTATGCCTTTTCCTTTCTTTGACGTCGGCGCTATAAATTAAATTTTAAATAATTTAAAATTTAAACTTAAATATTTAAAATTAAATATCTCCATCACCGGGGCACCTTTTTTGACGAAACGAAAAGCCAACCTATTGAGTGGTATTTTCACCCAATTGTGAAAGTACACTCTCCCTTAGGATTTGGATTCCAAATCCCCTCTTGCAAAGAAGTTAAACAAACAACTTCTCCAAGGTCTCCGTTATATTAGCATTTGCATATGTGCATTAGTAATCTCAAATAAAGATATTCAATTTAAATGCTTGGAACACCTTAGTGATTGCAAGTAACTGAGTAAACAAGGGGCAATGTTGGTTTATTTTACCATGAAACTTTAGTGATTGTTCATTGAACCAAAATAAATCAAATGTGAGTTGGCCCTCATATGACCACGATGTAGTGCTTTAATTCCTTTTATCTTGATGGTTTTAAAATGGATTTTATCTTGCATTAAATCCTCAATGATGAATAGAATCTTCAAAATGTCACTTTAACTTATCCCTCTTAAATGAAATCAAATTTTCATCAAGATGAACAATTAAGTGCTTTAAGGCAAAGACCTTCAATATAATACTCAAATTATCCCCCTTTCGTAAAATTGGAATTTTTATGAAGAAAGGATAATTTTAGGCCCGAAATGGAAATTTGCGAAAATGCCGTAAAACATAACTCCTTCAATGAAATTGGAATTTTCATGAAGGGAATGTCATCATAGGCTCATGAATGCAAAACAAAACTGGAAAAATGAAATTTGACCTTAAAATGGAAAATTTCTATTTTCGGATTTTTAAAATCAGTGACAAAGCAACAACTTCGGTAAATTTTTAAAAATACTAAACAACTCCGAAAATGAAATTTCAAAGTGCGTAATGGAAGTCTGAATTATAATCTACGCAATGGTGAAATTATTTTTGGATTTTGAAATTTTTTTGATGTTTATTTTAATGCCTGAAAATAGGAAAAAATTCTAAAATTAAAATTTCTGAAAACAGAAAATTCAAATTTTGCATCAAAATAATTTCTGGAAATGCAGCAATGCAAAAGCTCCTTCAGTTTGATGCTCAAATTACCCCTCTTTCGTAAAATTGGAGTTTTTATGAAGAAAGGGTAATTTTAGGCCAAAAATGGAAATTTATGTAAATGCCATAAAACATCACTCCTTCAATGAAATTGGAATTTCCATGAAGGGAATGTCATCATAGGCTCATGAATGCAAAACAAAACTGGAAAAATGAAATTTGACCTTAAAATGGAAAATTTCTATTTTCGGATTTTTGAAATCTGTGACAAAACAAGCAACTTCGGTGAATTTTAAAAAATACTAAACAACTCCGAAAATGAAATTTCAAAGTGCGTAATGGAAGTCTGAATTATAATCTACGCAATGGTGAAATTATTTTTGGATTTTGAAATTTTTTTAATGTTTATTTTAATGCCCGAAAATAGGAAAAAATTCTGAAAATTAAAATTTTTCAGAACAGAAAATTAAAATTTTGCATCAAGATAATTGCTGGAAATGCAGCAATGCAAAAGCTCCTTCAGCTTTGATAGCACCCCGTCCCGCAAAACCGAATACGTGAGAGTTTCATACATGCAACCTAGCCTATTTGATCCGTACTACACACAATCAAAGTAAACTAAGTGCTTGACTTCTAGGGTTTAAAATAATTTCCAAATTGCAAACATTCACATGAAATAACCCATCCCATGGCGTAAATTTCACATACAAATCTGAAATTTGGAAGGGGAAAGATAAAACAATTAAAATAGAGCATGCAGAAAATTTCTCATTCTTTCTTGCTAACAAGGCCTTGAAATTTCTGAAAAGAAGCTTTCCCATTCAAATTATATTCCTCTTTTACACATCAAATTTTGCCGCATTTGGCCATGCCAAAAGTTCCTCTCCTGTGCATGCATTTCAATGGGTATTTAAAGATTTTCCTCCATGGCTTTTCGTTTTCTCCTCCATGACTTTTCGTTTCTCTCTTCCTTTCTTCCATATGCAATACCTTGCAAAAAAAACAAAAAACTAAACTTTACTTAAACCAACATGAAAAAATTAAAAACTAACAAAAAACAAAAAAGCTAAAAATAATCCTATTTTATTTTTATTATTATTTTTTTGTTTTTTTTTGTTTTTATTTTATGTTCATTTGTTTTATATATATATATATATATATATATATATATATATATATATATATATATTATTTTTACTTATTCCCTTTTTCTTTTTTCTTTCTTTTGTTCTATTAATTTATTTATTATTATTATTTTTTTATTCCTTTTTTTTTTTAGTTTATTTATTTTTTTAAACATGAATTAACCCAAAAGTTAATGTTTGAATTACAAACACATTAATAGACAAAAAAAACCACACCAAAAATTTATCAAAAAAATGTGGGTCCCCAAGCTTAGGGGCTAGTTGTGAAATAGTCACAACAAATGGCGATTCTCACTGGGAAATGCTCCCGAGCATTTCGATGAGAACCCAAAAAGAACACCTGAAAACACACTTCAAAAATTTAACACAAGCATCAACAAATATCCAAAGAATGCCAATAGATCAAAAATACATGAAACATCAGAATCGCTAAGCATTAGCTCAGTGTGTGCAATGAATTTCTTTCCTCATCGTTTGAAATTGATCAACATTCCATTGTCAGTTTTGCATGAATGCATATGCGAGATTGTGAATGATTTGTGTACCCTAATGAATATGCCATGAGATTTTGCTTTTATAAAATGCATAGTCACTCTTCTAGTATTATGTACAAACATTCAAGACTCGCCAAACCCTCTTAGGATCCACTAGTGAATGGTTCATTATATCCCAAAGTTGGTTGTGAGTCCCTACTATCTTGAACCCATGTGCGAGTGGATGTGAAATCAGAACTTTGGGGAATCAGACTCCCAACCAACCGAGATGAGAGTTTAACCCTATCCTTACTATTCTCGATTTAGAATTCTTTACCTCACTTTGAGCAAAATAATTAAACCAATTATGGAAGAAATGGTCATGCTAGTCTAACCCTCTAAACAATCAGTGGTCTTGTTTTTAGGCAAGACATGATGCCATGCATGGGCATATCTAACCCCACAATCCAAAACTTATCTTCATTTCTTTGGACCTTGGGGATGACTATCCATCCTTTGCAGAGGACAAGTAGTACGATCCTTACAATCCGATATAAATATGAGATGGAAAAAATTTATTTTTACTTCTTGGACCTTGGGGATGACTACCCATCCTGGTTAGGGACAAATAGTACGATCCTTACAATCCAAGATTTAAATGTAAATGGAAAATATTAATTTTGTTACTTAGACCTTGGGGATGACTACCCATCCTTTGCAGAGGACAAATAGTACGATCCTTACAATCCAAGACTTATTATGAAATGAGACATAAGAGCTTTGGGGAATCAGATTCTCAACCAACCGAGATGAGAATTTATACCCTATCCTTACTACTCTATGTGGGTCAAATCAAAGCTTTGGGGAATTGGATCCTCAACCTAAGTTTGATGAGGATTTAATCCTATCCTTACTACTTTGATTTTAGGCTTTAAGCTCTATGGAAGTGGTGACAACCACTGTTTTAAGGATCATGTTGCATAATAGGATAGACAAAAACTTCTTTCGCCCAACCTTTTCCTCCAAGTTAGGTTTTGATCATTTTGCTCAAGATCCTTTTTAATGTATGAGACGTGCTTGGTTCTAGACATTTCAAGACTCAGCTTCCAACCTTAGGATTTACTTAGATTTATGTTATAACATAACCCTAAGAGGATTTGACATACTTAAATAATTTGCACCTAAGATGCATATGCCACTAAGATGAAATGTATGAAAAGTGAGATGGAAAATGAATGTATTACTTCTTGAATTGCAAATGAAATGATTTGTCATGCAAAACTGACTCTTTCATGCATCACAAGTTTCAAATGATATAAATTAACGGTTTGTATTACATGTGGAGCTTTTACAACACAATTCCAATGTTTCATATTCTCCTGATCTTAGGCATAAGTTGACATCTCAAATTTATCGAAACACGTTCAATAAAATCAAACACACGACTTAAATCCTAATCCAAATAGCAATCCCAAAATGAAACTTGAAAACACAAACTCAAACCAAAATCAAAATTTATATACAATATAGTACAAGATGATGCAAAGCTTGGATTATCACTTTCCTGGATCCCAAACATGATTAGAACATTTCAAAAGGCATATGTCACAATACACATGCCAAATGTTGTAGGAATCCAACAACAATAAGATCATACCAAGCAATGCAACAAACTTCAACTTCCCTCTCTCACCCCACCAATTAAATTTAGTTTCATTAGTATTCATATAGGTGAGATTCAAAATTTTAAATTGATCGGACAATGATTGATTTTCAATTTTATCATGTCTATTCTTTAAAGTGCAAATTTCATCATTCCATTCATAATTTAGAAGTAGGCTTTCCTTTTCAAATGTGAGATATTGCAAACAAGAGCCTATTTCTAAAAGTCTTGCATTCAAATTCTTCAAGAATTTAAAGCCATCAAAATCCATCAAAACATCACCAAGATTTGACATTTCATCATTAATGACATTAGCATCCAAAGGGACATCATGTAATCTATCACTTGAAATTTTTATAGCTACTACCAAAGGTAAAGATTTCACCTTGTCATCCATACTCAACCCATCATGGTTAGAATTTACCACAACTTGATGAGTGTTAGTAGCTTTTTCTTCTTCCTCATTGTCTTCTTCATCATCCAACACCTGTTCAAAAACACCAAAGTTAGGCACCCAATCAAACATGCATCCATCCTTTTCAAAACAAGAGCCTAATTTTTCAAGATATGTGTCACGTGACACCTTTCCATGATCAATGGCTTGAGTTGCCTCAAAATTCATATTTTCATTAGGATCATCAACATTATCAAACCCACACCACTTAGGTTTTGTAATTTCATGATTTTGAGATGGCATGGACATTGTAGAAACAATAGGTGGATCAAGATTTTCTATTTCTTGCCCCTCAAGGGGAACAAAAACAATTGATTCTCCTTCTTGATCCATGGTAGTAACAACATTATCCTTCTCAAACCTTTGATGAGATTCCAATCCTTCTTCCAAAACATTTTCAGATTGCACAAGACTTGTAATATCCTCATGTGAAAGGGCAATTGTATCATCCTCCATATCAATAGGCATACAAATTTCATTAGCAATTTTGGAGTGAGCATACTCTTCCCAAGAATCATAATGATCATCTTTCAAAATTAAATTGTGATGCTCAACTATTTCTTCTTCATCTTTTAATTCATCAACATGTTTCTCATCAAATTTATCTTCACCTTCCTTAGATGGTTCAATTACTTCCAAAATTGGGTTATTGCTTGTATTCAAATTGATAAGGCTATCATAATCCAAATTTGTAACCCATGATTCAATTTTATCACAATTTGGAAGGTGTGAATTTTCTTGGCCATCATTTTCAACAATGTCATCCGAAACAAATTCATCCTCATAGAATTCATCTTTTGGTGAGTCAAGGGTTTCCAATTTGTCACATGTTTCAATACTAGTTGGATCTAGCACTCCTCCCTTGCTTAAAATCATCTTCTTATGAAAATCATTAAAATCGATTTTAGAACCATCTTTTGAATCAAGATGAGTACTTTGAAGTTGATTCATACTTAAGAAAGATGGTTGATCTTGCATAGTAAGTTGAGGATTTTGAAATTGATTGAAGCTTGGGAATGATTGTTGATTCTGAAATTGATTCACATTCGAATTTGGTTGAGGTGGATAAATCATTGGGTGGGTAAAGGAAGTATTAAATGATTGAAGATTACATGATCCAAAACCCACACCATAATTTTGACAACTCAATTGTTGCTCAATTGCCATTGCTTGAGCATAGGCTTGAGACAAAGAAGTGATTAAGGGCATCCCGGGAATCCCTCGCAAATATGTGGAAATAAGTGGGTCAAGAGCATTGACATATATTTGGAGAGCCACTTCTTCTTGCAAAACATAACATGTCACTAATTGAGCATATAATCCAAAGAACCTTTCAGAAAATGACTTCACATTTTCACTTGGTCCTTTTCTGATGGTGAAAAATTGCTCATATATGCGGATTGGGTCAACTTGCTTTTTGTTGAATTGATTAAGAAATGCCGCCTCTAGTTGAGCCCAAGAAGTGATAGACCCTAAAGGTAGACTTGTAAACCAATCAAATGCCACTTTGTCCAAGGTGTAAGGGAACATTTTACAAACAACATCATCATGCCAAATTATTAATTGATTCACAACAAATTTGAATGCTCGAATGTGTTCTCCTGCAGTAATTGTCCCATTAGACCAAAATCGAGGAAGACAACTCTCCCAACCGACGGGCAAATAATGTTGAACTCCTGGTGTGTTCAATGGGCTACCTGTCATCCATGGTGAAAACATAGCCATTAGTGAATCTTAAAGAATATAACTTTAATACCCAAAAATTTTCTTTTTTATTTTTTATTTTTTATTTTTTATTTTTTTTAACATCAAATCAAATCCCATTATTCCTGTATGAACAATCAAAGCGTTAGAACAATGCATAGCAATTCATGTCCTCCTTTTAACAGTACCAATTTGTAATATTAAAAGAGGGCTACAGTATAATAATCAATAGGGCATGAAATATTCAAAATTTAAATCCCTATAGCATTTAAATCATACTAAAATAAACCAATTCAAGCCCTCCTTCTAGCGCCAAAATGTTGAGTGGTATTTTCACCCAATTGTGAAAGTACACTCTCCCTTAGGATTTGGATTCCAAATCCCCTCTTGCAAAGAAGTTAAACAAACAACTTCTCCAAGGTCTCCGTTATATTAGCATTTGCATATGTGCATTAGTAATCTCAAATAAAGATATTCAATTTAAATGCTTGGAACACCTTAGTGATTGCAAGTAACTCAGTAAACAAGGGGCAATGTTGGTTTATTTTACCATGAAACTTTAGTGATTGTTCATTGAACCAAAATAAATCAAATGTGAGTTGGCCCTCATATGACCACGATGTAGTGCTTTAATTCCTTTTATCTTGATGGTTTTAAAATGGATTTTATCTTGCATTAAATCCTCAATGATGAATAGAATCTTCAAAATGTCACTTTAACTTATCCCTCTTAAATGAAATCAAATTTTCATCAAGATGAACAATTAAGTGCTTTAAGGCAAAGACCTTCAATATAATACTCAAATTATCCCCCTTTCGTAAAATTGGAATTTTTATGAAGAAAGGATAATTTTAGGCCCGAAATGGAAATTTGCGAAAATGCCGTAAAACATAACTCCTTCAATGAAATTGGAATTTTCATGAAGGGAATGTCATCATAGGCTCATGAATGCAAAACAAAACTGGAAAAATGAAATTTGACCTTAAAATGGAAAATTTCTATTTTCGGATTTTTAAAATCTGTGACAAAGCAGCAACTTCGGTAAATTTTTAAAAATACTAAACAACTCCGAAAATGAAATTTCAAAGTGCGTAATGGAAGTATGAATTATAATCTACGCAATGGTGAAATTATTTTTGGATTTTGAAAATTTTTTGATGTTTATTTTAATGCCTGAAAATAGGAAAAAATTCTAAAATTAAAATTTCTGAAAACAGAAAATTCAAATTTTGCATCAAAATAATTTCTGGAAATGCAGCAATGCAAAAGCTCCTTCAGTTTGATGCTCAAATTACCCCTCTTTCGTAAAATTGGAGTTTTTATGAAGAAAGGGTAATTTTAGGCCAAAAATGGAAATTTATGTAAATGCCATAAAACATCACTCCTTCAATGAAATTGGAATTTCCATGAAGGGAATGTCATCATAGGCTCATGAATGCAAAACAAAACTGGAAAAATGAAATTTGACCTTAAAATGGAAAATTTCTATTTTCGGATTTTTGAAATCTGTGACAAAACAAGCAACTTCGGTGAATTTTAAAAAATACTAAACAACTCCGAAAATGAAATTTCAAAGTGCGTAATGGAAGTCTGAATTATAATCTACGCAATGGTGAAATTATTTTTGGATTTTGAAATTTTTTTAATGTTTATTTTAATGCCCGAAAATAGGAAAAAATTCTGAAAATTAAAATTTTTCAGAACAGAAAATTAAAATTTTGCATCAAGATAATTGCTGGAAATGCAGCAATGCAAAAGCTCCTTCAGCTTTGATAGCACCCCGTCCCGCAAAACCGAATACGTGAGAGTTTCATACATGCAACCTAGCCTATTTGATCCGTACTACACACAATCAAAGTAAACTAAGTGCTTGACTTCTAGGGTTTAAAATAATTTCCAAATTGCAAACATTCACATGAAATAACCCATCCCATGGCGTAAATTTCACATACAAATCTGAAATTTGGAAGGGGAAAGATAAAACAATTAAAATAGAGCATGCAGAAAATTTCTCATTCTTTCTTGCTAACAAGGCCTGAAATTTCTGAAAAGAAGCTTTCCCATTCAAATTATATTCCTCTTTTACACATCAAATTTTGCCGCATTTGGCCATGCCAAAAGTTCCTCCCCTGTGCATGCATTTCAATGGGTATTTAAAGATTTTCCTCCATGGCTTTTCGTTTTCTCCTCCATGACTTTTCGTTTCTCCTCCATGGCTTTTCGTTTCTCTCTTCCTTTCTTCCATATGCAATACCTTGCAAAAAAAACAAAAAACTAAACTTTACTTAAACCAACATGAAAAAATTAAAAACTAACAAAAAACAAAAAAGCTAAAAATAATCCTATTTTATTTTTATTATTATTTTTTTGTTTTTTTTTGTTTTTATTTTATGTTCATTTGTTTATATATATATATATATATATATATATATATATATATATATATATATATATTATTTTTACTTATTCCCTTTTTCTTTTTTCTTTCTTTTGTTCTATTAATTTATTTATTATTATTTTTTTTTTATTCCTTTTTTTTTTTTAGTTTATTTATTTTTTTAAACATGAATTAACCCAAAAGTTAATGTTTGAATTACAAACACATTAATAGACAAAAAAAACCACACCAAAAATTTATCAAAAAAATGTGGGTCCCCAAGCTTAGGGGCTAGTTGTGAAATAGTCACAACACAACCTAGGTTTTAAGAAAAACCCATTTCAAATATGCCATCCATGGTTTTAAATAAAACCTTTTATTTTGCCTACCTTGGTTTTCACAAAAACCCTGTATATATCCATGCTCTCCAAAATATCATAAATGCTTATTTATGAAATGTTTTGGCCACCAAAACTCAATGTGATCCATGTGACATCAATGACAACATAAAATCACTCAAATTTCCAACAATGCATTATTGTTTATGTGGATGATACTCCTATTTTCTCTAAGAAGAAATAAGATCATGTCAAAGATTTGAAAAAAGTTCTCCAAATATGTAGGGAACATGGGATCTCCCTAAACCTGAGAAAAAGCATCTTTGGAGTAATAGAGGGTAAGATTTTGGATCACATTATTTCAAAATAAGGAATTTTATTGATCTCGAAAGAATAGAAGCTATCCAAGAAATCCCTCCTCCCCATAACAAGAAGGAAGTAAGATCATTGTTTGGTAAAATCAATTTCGTAAGGAAATTCATTGTTGGATTTGCTGAGATTGTTAAACCATTGAATGACATGCTAAAAAAGGATGTTGATATTAAGTAGAAAAATGAGAGTAAGGATGCTTTCCAAGGCATTAAATATACTATTTCTAAGACACCTATTTTGGTAAGTCCAGATTACTCAAAGCCCTTTTACATTTATACATTTGCTTCAGAGCATTCATTTGTAAGTGTCATAACTCAAAATAATGAAGGTAATGTTGAAAATTCCATCGCTTTTCTAAGTTCTCCTTTGAAATATGTAGAGTTGAGATATTCTAATTTAGACAAGAAAACGTATGTGCTATTTAAAATAATAAAAAGATTCAGACATTACATTATACGTATTAGGGTTTATGCTATTGTGCCTGACCCTGCTGTCAAAACTATGTTTCTACAAAATAAACTAGGTGAGAGAAGAGAAAAATGGATTTCTACACTCCAAGAATTTGATTTTGAAATCCAAACTATGAAGCTAGTTTGTGGACAAGGGTTGGTAAAATCAATTACTGAAATTGATTCTCAAATTTCATGCCATCATTATATTGTAGAAGAAATTACTAAAGATGATTGGTATGTAGATATTGTATATTTTTTGTTGAACGATAGGTGTCTATTACATCTCAATTATACTCAAAGAAGAGCTTTACGTCTAAAATTTGTAAACTTTTTTATTAAATATGGTGTCTTGTACAGGCGAAACCATGAAGGGATTTACCTTCGTTGTGTGAATCGAGAAGAAGCAAGCCAAGTGCTCAATAACATCCATGGTAAGTATGGAATCGAAAATAGGTCAGCCAATGAAACAACACACCAGATTCTCAAAGCTGGATACTATTGGCCTCATATTTTAAAGGATGCACATGCTCATGTGCGATCTTGCCATACATGTCAGGTAGCGAAAAATAGAGAGAGAAATGTAGCCATGCCATTACAACCTGTAGTGGATATGAGGCCTTTTGCACAATGGGAGTTGGATTTTATTGGGGTCATTAGTCCCAACTCATCTGATTCTCATAAATATATCCTCCCAACTACAAATTACTGCACTAGGTGGACAGAAGTAGACCCTACAAAATATACTACCACTAATGTTCTTATTAAGTTTTTAGATGATTGCATTATAACTTGTTTTGAAATACCTAGTGCAATAGTAAGTTATAATGGTTCCACATTTTCTTCTATTTAATTGGTAGATTGGGTATATGATAGCAAGGTGATCTTGAAATTTTCTTCCAGTTATTATCCACAAGGTAATGGTTTGGCATAATCTTCTAACAATAACTTGTTGTTTAGCATAAAAAAGTTGCTTGAGAGGAATCCTAGAGATTGGCATGGTAAGTTAAAATTTGCTCTTTGGGCTAATAGAACTAGAGTGAAAGAATCAATTGAAACATCTCCATGTCATCTAGTTTATGGGTAGGACCCCATTTTTCCCACTAATCTACGGTTGCAAACTCTTCATTTTATGAAAGAATATCTTGGAACTGATAATCAAACAGAAGCTCGACTAACCCACTTGATGTATCTTTATGAGAAAAGAGAGGAAGCCATGATTCATTTTAGTAAACATCAAGATGTAGTAAAGATGTGGTTTGATAGGAGAGCTACAGTTAAAACTTTCAAGATTTTTTATTTAGTGTTATTGTGGGATAAAAAACATGAAAAAATGGAGATCATGACAAATTTGATTGTTTATGGTTAGGACCTTATCAGATTTCTGAAATCCTAGGTAAAAACACTTTTAGATTACAAACCTTGGATGGAAAGGAATTATATTTTCCTGTTAATGGGTTGCATTTAAAGCATTACTTTATCCCATGAAATGTGTGATTGTGTATTATATGTATATATATATATATATTGTTTTTTCTTCTTTCTTTTTGTCTTCAATTTGGTGTGCTGATTTTCTATTAATTAGATTGTTTCTTTTCTATGTTTTTATTGGTTTGGTGTGTATAGTTTAGAGTCATGTTCATGTTCCCATGCATTTTTGTTTTGTGTAGTTCCCTTTATTGTGGTTTTGGTTTTGGGATGGTTATTGATAAAATGGCATATTTTTAGAGTCAATACTACAACCTAAGAATCAAACAAAACTAAAGGTAAGGAAATAAAGCTATTTAATGGTTACCCTTGGTTAAGTATACTAAGATAGTGGAATGTGAAACAATGAAATATTATGCTAAAGCTTCACTTTAATGAATTACATAAGAGACACTTCTTGGGATTTTGAAAGATGAAATAATTTTGGTAAACTAATTAAGGCTAATCTAACATGCTCATATCACATACAAGTTTGCAAAGTTCACTATAAAAGAGGAATAAAAGCAATGCAAAGATTGATCAAATAAGTCACCAAGTCTAATAAAATCCACCGAGGCTATAGACGCCTGATTGGCAATGGGGCTCTGTTTAGACAAAAGCTTGAAAAAAAAAACATTGAAAATCTTGATCAAATTAGTCACTAGATTTGGATAAACTCCATCGGGGCTATAGACACCTAACTAGTAGCGGGGCTTTGTCTAGATCATGCTCAAAATATTATTCAAAATAAGTTTTATGAGCAACATTCCATGGCCTAAAGGTGGACCAAATGATGGAATCTGGATAGTCCCAAAGGTGTAAATTGAACCACAATGCACACACCTAGCTGAAGCAAATAATCCATTTGTTCTCATGTGAAGCTATTGACCTTGCTTTCCTAGGATGTCATTGAATGGTGTATACTTTTCTAACCTTTGGTTTATCAATTTTAGAATTGGGTTCTCATAAAAAATGCTCAAGAGCATTTCCCAGTAGAGTCACCATTTGTTGTGACTATTTCACAACTAACCCCAATATTGGGGACCCCCTTGAAATTTGTAAAAATTTGAGTTAATGGGATAGTATTGAGCAATTGGATACTTCTTTTTGGTTGTTGTATGTCCCTTGATTTTTATTGAATATGGTACTAATGGGGACCACTTTGCTAGTAATTAGATAGAAAGACATTGCCTTGTATTTGAGAATTGCCATGGCTAGCAAAATGATTCTTAACATTGCTCAATATTTAGATTTTAGTTTGTTGATGGTGTTTAATTTAATTAGTTTTCTTTATTAGATTTTAGTGGTTAGTTTGTATTGTATTTATTTTAGAGTTCCTTTGTTAGTTTATGTTATTTTATTTTAAAGAGGAGTGCACTATGTGTTTTAATGTTAGTGCATTTTATTTTTGTGTGGATTATATTATATTTCCTTAGACTATAGTTGTTGGATTATTTTCTTAGTATTTAGGTTTATGTTTTATTTAGTTTCCTTTTTTATTTTGGTTGCTTTTTTTATGTGATTCCTTTTAGTTAGTTTTGTCTTCATGTGGTTATGTAAATTTGTATTTATGTTTAGGTTAATAAAGTCATGTTAAAATTCCCTTCATTAGTCGCACCCCATTATGTTCTAATGTTCAAAATATGTGTACAATGATGACCATCGATAGCGGAGCAACGAACATGCTAGACGAAGGACAACAAACTAGTGAAGTCAAAACATCAACAGTGGAGTCAATCTGGACCAACAGAGATAGCAGGGCAAATATGGGGCAACCTGCCACATGGACGGGTGACCAATGAGGGGACCTCGAAAATAAGCAACACAGGGGGAAGACTATCCGAATACATTCAATAAATTATGGGCAGAGTCCACCTTATGAAGTGCTCGAAAGTAATGGCAAGGAGCAAGTGGGATAAATGAATCTCCCACGTAGACAATAATATTGTGTATACATGTGGCACATACAAGGGTCATGATTGTAGAGTAGTAAAGGTCATTCCAGAGATATGGTAGTGATAATGGGGGCTAATGTCCCTCACCAAACCACTACTAAAGGACAGTGAGAGGTAGGTTACAGGGGCATCATCAGTTAGGGCAATGATACAGAGGAATCTTAATGGAAGCCCTAACATCTCTCCTTCACTTAAACACACTTTGAAGTGGTCGATTGATAAACATGGGTGAGTGGAAGAGATGTTTGATGTCAAAGGAGGGCTTGGACTAGCCATAAAGTAGAGCATCGTGTAGGAGGAATGTAATGTAGAGTAGAGTGTTGTGTGAGAGAAGCCATGACACAGAGAAGCACCATTTGGATGAGCACCGCATAGGGAGGAGAAATAAAATGGTGGCCGCAAGGTTTTGTTCTTAGCCTAAGTTTGGGTGCAGTGGTGGGGGCAAGCTAGATAGGGCTTGCACCCCATCAACTCGGGTTCGAGTCACGCTGACATTTCTCGAAGCAGGATAAAGGAGTTTTTTTTATGTTTTTATTGATTAATATAAGTATATCATGCACCCCTTTGATATAAAGTGTTATGGGTGTTTGTGGTCTTGGTAGTGCCCACGAGCCTAACCCACATTTTTTTAAGGGTTAGATATTATTCTTGGGGCCCTTTAGTATTATTATGGTTGAATATTTTCGAATAAGGACCAAAGGGTAAGTTTTAATTCAGAAGGAGATATAAGGGAAAAGTTGAACTTTATCCTTTTTTGTTTTTTTTGGTGTCATCTTAAAAGGTTTAAAATGTTGGAGGTTATTTACACTTCCATTTTTTTTGTAAAGGGAGATGAAACGAAAGGGTTCCTAAAAATGTTAAATACCCATGGAAGACCATGTTGAAGGGGTTGGAATTTTTGTAAGAAAAGAATACCATTTTGATGCATATTGATCCAAAAACTTGCACCTTGTGAGCAAGACTGAAGGAGTTCATTTATAAGGATTATTGTGTAAATGTCCATTCTCTTTGGTGCATCTTTTAAACTTATATCTAGTGTTGAATTCTCCTAAGAGGTTACACTACGTGAATATTTATGTCGATGTAGATTATATCTTTCCTTTGATTCTAGCACTTGATCTAATCTGATTGTGCTATTGCAGGTTTTATTAGGCTGGGTTATTATCATGAGTGACTCATGATATTTGGTTTTGCATGGTAGGGGAGCATGATATTGTTTTACATTTGCATTTTTATTCTAGCTTTAGTATAGTTAGTTGCAGTTTCCTCATACAAGTTTTCTTCCTTTTGCACATCCCAAAATTTATTTCTACAAATTCTCAATCTAAAACTCAGAATCCCGAAAGATCCTATTTGCATCATAAATCTAATATATGAAATCTAGAGTGTACATGATCTAAGTAATTAATTTTCTAAGATTTTACCTTTATAATTATTTGGATAATATTTCAAGAGTATTAAAAGGAACGAATATGTACAATTCTCACATGGCATACACAAGACAAAATTAGTCTAGGAGGGAGGATTACTAACCTACTACTTCATCTTAAGTGCAGATAAAAAAATGAATGCTAACTTTCTAACATTCTAACTTTCTAACCTACTAACTTCTAACTTTGCAATTAGTGGAACAATAATTTGAAGATAAAATTGAACCTACTAACTGCAAAGACTGACTGCAACATTAAAGGTATGGATTTAAAATAAAGTGGGCAATTCCACAATACTCTAACTTTGCATCTTAATTTGAAGATTCAAATGAACCCACTAACAGGGATTCAAGGTAAGACAGATTAATGAAAAGATAATCAATAATGTAGCACTTCATTTTATGGATTCACATTAAGGCACAACTATGGCAATCTAAGGAAATTAATTGCAAATCATAAATAAAATAAACTAGCAGGCCCCTTGTTTACAGTCACTTGCAAATCACTCGGTTATTTCTAGAATTTGTTATTCTTGAACATTTTACTTTCAAATATACTTGTGTAATGCTTATATAGCGGAACCTTGGAGAAGTTTTTTTTGTTTAACTTCTTTGCAAGAGATGGTTTTTGGTTTAATACCTTGACTGTGATTGGGATTTTGCAATTGGGAAAAATATCCACTCAACACTACCTTTCAAAAATGGAAGTTTATTTTGAACTTTACTAATAACTAGATTCCATAAATCTATTTTCATTCTCCCCTTAAATAAAGGCATCCCGAGATAAGTTGTTGGTAAATTTTCCTCCTCCATTTGAAGCAACCTATAGATTCTTTCTTTGATATTAGTAGGATTTTTAAGAAAGTTTATTTTTGGATTTAGTGCTATTAATTTTTTTCCTAAATCTCTTTTGTACTCTTTTAAAAAGTTATTCAAAGCTCTGGCCTCATTTATCCTTGCCCTTCCAAAAAGGGTTGTATCATCTACAAACTTTTGATGGGTAATGTTATCAATGTTATTACTAACCTTAATTCCACTTATAAACCCATATTTGTAAGCCTTCTTTAAGTTCTTACTCAAAACTTCTACCATAATAATGAACAAATAAGGAAATAGAGGATCTCCTTGTATAAGGCCTCTCTTGGCTTTAAAATATTTTATCGCTGACCCATTGACCAACACTGAATAAGAAAATGTAGAGACATAAGATTTAATCCATCTAACCCATTTCTTCCAAAAACTAAACTTATCTAAAACTGTAAAAAGAAAATTTCATTTTACCCTATCATAGGATTTACTCATATCAAGTTTTAAGATCATAACTTTCTCTTTTCTTGAAGTCGTTGAATGTATAACTTCATGAGATACTATGATCCCATCCAAAATTTGTCTCCCTTTCACAAAACCTCCTTGCTCTTCTGAAATAATTTTGTCTAACAAAGGCCTTAATCTATTCGTCGTCACTTTGGAAATAATCTTATAAGCCATATTACACAGGCTTATGGGTCTAAAAGAATCAAACAATTCAGCATCCTTCTTTTTAGTAATTAGGGTAAGATAAGTTGCATTTATTTTATAAGGAATGTATTGTTTTACCCTAGACTGCTCCACTACCACCAATAAAGAATCCTTCACTATATCCCAATTATGTTTGTAAAAAGTTGTAGAGAGCCCATCTGGACCAGGGGATTTATCCTTATTAAAAGAGAAAAGAGCTAAATGAACTTCTTCTAGAGTAA
Source organism: Wollemia nobilis (assembly GCA_028583015.1). NCBI lineage: Eukaryota > Viridiplantae > Streptophyta > Pinopsida > Araucariales > Araucariaceae > Wollemia > Wollemia nobilis. Next base: position 2,855,459 of record JAQPPZ010000753.1, read on the forward strand.
TAGGCTCCATTTGTTTCCTATTGTATTCATTTGTTATAATTGAAGGAACATCTTGAAGAAGTTTATCATTAAGAACTTCAGTCTCCTATGAACCTATAATATTTTGATAAAATGACTTAGCCTCTTTTCTAATTTCACTTTGATCTTCAATCCAAACCCCTTCTATTGATTTAATTCTACCAATTCTAGAAGAAGATCTTTGTACTATAGCCATCCTATGAAAAAAAAATATTTTTTTATCTCCTTTTAACCAAGTCTATCTTGATTTTAATCTCCAGAATTTCTCTTCCTTACTCAAATTATTATGATATTCACTAAGCAACTCCCTTTCCTCTAAGCTTGTATTATTTTCATCAACTTTTTAGAATTTTAAAATTTAATCTTTTAGCTCTTCTTTCTTCTCAAAAATATTTCCAAAGGTGATGGATTTATATACTTTAATTTTATGTGTCAATTTTATTTTTTATATTTTATATAGGTTATTAGATGAAATATTTTTGACTGGTTGGAAGAAGGGATTTTGAAAGGGACCCAAAATATTTTACAAACCAATAAGGGGTTTTGAGGGTCCCCAAACCTTTAACAGAGAAGGGCCTCAAGGAGAAATATTTTCCATTGGTAATATTTGCTTTATTTTGTAACATTAATGTATTTTTATTTAGACTATTTATTATAATTTTGTGGTTGCACTTGTATTTCAGGAAGGAAACTAGCAATATGCAGACCATGATAGTGCGATGTTTTGGAAATATTACTCTACTAAGATGTAAAGCATAGATAGTAGAGATGAAATTGGCATTGTGAAGACTGCTATAGGAAAATGTAAAGAAAGATGCTAAATTCTGAAATAATTGTATTCATACAAAAATTTGAAAAGATTTAGAAAATGAAAATCAATAATTCAAACATTTTATGTAAAATGATGCAGGTTTCTAGTTATAGCATCTCAATTGAGATGAGAAGTATATATATTTGTAAACTCTCAAGCTCTAAAGAAGAGAGATGTAATTTATCAAGGATGGGAGACCCGAATACAACCCCTTATTATCCAACAATATATATATATATATATATATATATATATATATATATATATATATATATATATAGAAATATCATTTTACATCTAGCCACGATTATTTCACAATGCCTTAAAGTGGTAGAAAGATGTTATTATCAATAGATAGTTCTTATAAACTAATAAAATAGTTTTTTTTCTATCATGATACCATCACAAGTCATCACATAAACAAAAATTTTACGTTTGTGGTTGAAAGAGTATTTATTTATCTATTTTTTTTAATTTGGGTAGTGTGAGAAATCCTTACAACCTACCTTAAGGCTAAGTATTTTCATGATATTTCTTAAGGTCAAGAGCTAAAATTATTAACACGAGATTTAAATACAACCATACATGACTTGAAACTTGTTAAAAATATATTTATAACTTCTATGAAATATTATACTACTTGTTTTAATTGTATTCTAAATATATATTTTTTAAATTCTTAAAACTAATGTTTTATATCTTATTTTATTTTACTTTAAATTTATATTAATATGTGTCATGGGGACAGCGTATGGTTCAGTCTTTGGCTCTTCTTCACGAGGTCCAAGGTTCAAAACGCGGCATGGGCGAGTGTGTGAGGGGGTGGGTTTGTGGTGGCTATGTTAAATCCCTATTGATAAGCATATTTCTCATATTTACGAGGGGTCATGGTTGGGATGAGACTCTGCTCAGCTATGTGGATTGGTTGTAGGGGTTTCTCACATTAACCAATATATATATATATTATATAATGAAAGGATAGGTTTATTAGTAGCAACTGAGGGTTTGGAGGTGGGTGGACTACCCCAATCCAATTCCTTGGACAATCTAGTCTCAACTTTGTCTTAACCCAATGAACTAGGGTTTATAAATGTTCCCTACCCAAACAAAATGATTTGATTCCATGGATGGTGGGGTACTTTTGACTTCGTCTAGTTCTTAATTGATTAATATAAAAAATCAAGACAAATAATGCTATAATATGAAGTACAACATATGGCATAGTTGGGTAACAAGAAATATCCCTCCCTATGATTTGAACTAAAGCCACCGAAACCACACTCTCCAAGGATATAGTAACAAGAAACCTCCCTACCTATAGTTTGAATAAAGGCCTTCAAAAGGCCACTGAAAGCTAATAACTTAGCTTTAAAAATTAAAATTAAAATATTTATAAATTATAAAAACAATTTCAAGATGTAAATAATTTTCAACTCATCTTATTTTTATGTTTCAAGACTAACGTTAACATTTGAATTTATATAGTTAATATATTATATTTTATTTTCTTTCTAAATCATATTCTTATACCAATGGTTAATGCATTTATATTATTTTCTTTTATTGATGGGAAAGGGTTTTGAAAGGGACCCTAAACATTTTACAAAGCATAAAAGTGAAAATGGGTAAATCAATAAGATTAACCCAAGAAGAAACAAAAAATGGAGCAACTAAAACAATATCTCAAACCAAACGGAGAGAGGAAAGAAACCCAAATAAACCTAAGCACAACCAGTTCCAAGAACTGCAAAAATATCGAAAGAAAATTTAGAGTAAACAAATGTCATCATCCTGATTGGTAGACCTGAGGTTCTGAGGAAAATCAGCATGCCAAACCCGAAGGGTCTCTTCCTCAATGCCTCTATTAGCAAGTGAGTCAACAACTTTATTTCCTTCTCTTAACACGTGTTGGATAATGATATTAGAGTACCTGCTAACAAGCCTCCTGCATTCATAAATGATATTGGAAAGGCTCCACAAAGGGGATTGAGAAGCTTTGAGATAGTTGATGATCAACAAGGAATCTCCTTCAATGATTAAGTTGCTAGAGCCAAAGCCTTCTAGGACAAGCAGGCCTTGATAAAGAGCTCTCACCTCAGCCAAGTTGTTGGTTTGAAATTTGATATTCTCTGCATAGGCTGCAATGATTTTCCCTTTGTCATCCTTGATTATGCCTCTGCTCCTAGCCCTTCCAGGATTTCCTTTAGCCGCTCCATCAAAGTTGAGCTTTATCCACCCTATAGGAGGAGGGGTCCAAGTAATGCCTGATCTGTCAACAACAGGTCGAGGAGTTCTTGCAACATAATTTGTTAGATTAAAACTTGCAAACAGGTGAGATTCGAGACCAGGTTTGGGGGCCCCATTCGATGAGACAAGACAAGGTATTTTTAGAGGCAAATGTGGTGATGCGAAGGAAGATGGATTGAGAGTCTTTGGAAACTCCTTTGAAAACTTTGTTGTTACATTCCAGCCAAATCTACCAAAGGAAGTGGTGTAGGCATGTGGACCACAAGAATTTTAACTAGGAATTAAAGAAAGGGTTAGGCCATTGCTCAAACAAAAGGATGATGGAAGATGGTTGAACCCAAGCAATATTGACCAAATCAAACAGGGAATTCAGAATGGAAAGAGAAAAAGGGCATTGTAGGAAAATATGGATAGTTGATTCCCAATTGGACTTGCAAAGAGGGCAACAATTGGGGATAAAAAGGCCTCTAATGATTAAATTATCCATAGTTAAAATTTAATTTTGAGAAGCAAGCCAAGAAAAGAAGCTGATTTTTGGAATCAATTTTTTAACCTAGACATACTTAGCAGGGGTCCAGCTAGGTGAGGGGGTATCTTGAATATAGTAAGCAGATTTAACCGTGAACTTACCATCCTCACTAAGCTTCCATATGAGGTTATCTTTTGACTGGGAGTTTGGAATAACAAAGACTCACAATAAATTTTGAAGGATTTTGGTAGTAGAGGTGGAATTGACATCCAGATCATTGGTGGGAATGGATTTCCAGAGACGTCAGTTAGGAGACTGAGAAATGAAGTTAATCACTCTACTTTCAAAGGTTTGGTCCATGAAGGGCTTGAGAATTACCATATTTGGCTCAGATATGAGGGGGTGATCCTTAAGCCAAACATCTTCCCAGAACCTGATAAAATTATCACAACCGAGTTTCCATCTCATTCCCTTCTTGATGATGTCCCTACATTGAATGATAGAATTCCAAAAGCACGAACCTTGAGGAAGAGGTTGGTTATCCATGAAAGAGGTTTGCTGGAGGTATTTCTTTTTTACTATATCAATCCAAGTAGATTGAGCCTTAGTGATAATTCTCCAAGCTTGCTTTGCCATGAGTGCTAGATTTATTTTGTGGATTTCCCTAAAGCCTAACCCTCCTTGGTCTTTTTCTTGCAGATTCTATCCCAAGCAACTAAAGGGAATCTATTCCGATTTTCATTTCCAGCCCAAAGGAACCTCCTTTGAATTTGTTCAATCTTATGGCAAACGAAAATAGGAACTTTGAAGATTGACATGAAAAAAACTGGAATACTTTGGAGGTACGCTTGCACAAGAGTAGCCTTAGCCGCTTGGCTTAACATTATTTTTTTCCACCCTACCATCTTCTTGTTGATTTTCTCAATGACATTGCTCCATAAGAATTCTGAAGGATTGCCATGAAAAAGAGGGAGCCCAAGGTAAGTAGAAGGAAGCTAAGAAATAGTACAACCCATAATCCTAGCAATATTAAGTTGTCTGTGAATGGGAGTATTTAGGAAATAGATTTTGCTCTTCACAAAGTTAATTTTCTGCCCAACAACTTCTTCAAAAAAATTAGAATAGATTTGATTATTTTGGCTTCAGGAACTGAGGATAGAGTTTCTAGGATAGTATCATCCACAAATTATTGATGAGTAATGGGCCTAGAAACAGATGAGGGCTTGATACCAAAAAGAAGACCCAAAGAGCAAGCTTGTTTAAGGGATCTACCAAGTGATTCAGCCATGATGATGAAGAGGAAGGGTGACAAAGGGTCGCCCTGCCTGAGTCCTCTAAAACTTTTAAAGTATCCCGCTACTGAACCATTAACAATAACTGAGAACCAGACAGATGTTAAGCATTCCTTGATTAAAGTGACCCACTCCTCATGAAAACCAAATTTCTTTAAAACTACAAAGAGGAAGTCCCAAGAAACCCTATCAAAGGCTTTGCTGATATCAAGTTTTAGGAAGAGGCTAGGTTTCTTGCTCTTGGCAACAGAATGAATAAGTTCATGTATAGTAATTATACCATATATTATGAATATGCCTCTGATGGAGCTCCCTTGGTAGTGATCTATTATGTCTGGAAGGATAACCTTGAGTCTATTGGCCAGAACCTTGGATATGAGCTTGTAAATGACATTACAAAGGCTTATCGATCTAAAGTCAGAGATGGATTTACTTACTTGGGACTTAGGGATAAGAGCCAAGAATGTTGAATTAACATCTCTAGGAATGGATTTTGATTGTTGAAAGTCTTGGACAACATTGGTTACATCGTTCTCAACAATATCCTAAAAGTGCTGGAAAAACCTAGGAGGGAATCCATCAGGTTCGGGAGCCTTATCGGGGTGCATAGAGAACAGGGCATCTTTGATTTCTTCTTTTGTGAACTTCTCAAGAAGATCAACATTTGATTCTTGGGAAATAAGGCAAGGAATGTTTTGAAGAAGAGCATTACAGGCATGGAGGGAGGATGGTGCATTGGGTCCCAAAATATTCTCAAAATGAGAAACAACTTCGGACCTGATTTCATGAATGTCATTGATGCTTGAACCATCACTCCTGAGGAGTTCCCTGATTCTGTTAGAACTTCTGTGTCTGAGCATTGATGCATGAAAAAATTTAGTGTTGGAGTCCCCTTATTTTAACCACAATGCTCTGGATTTTTGCCTCCAGAAGATTTCTTCCTTAGATAGCAGATTGTGGAATTCAGCAAGAAGGTTTTGTTCATCCTACCTGAGACCTGGGTCTAGATTCCCATTCTGAATACTAGATTCAATATTCATCAATTGTTCAGAGATTCATTGTTTGTCCTAGAAAATATTCCCAAAAACTTCTTTATTCCACTGCTTTAACTTAAGCTTTATAAAGCAAAGTTTCTTGGCTAATTGGGTTAAGGGAGGCCCTGAGAAACTTTCTTTCCACCAATCAGAGATGCAGGTTCGAAGGTCAGGGTGTTGAAGCCACATTGACTCAAATCTGAAAGGTGTTTTGAACTAGAGAGTTGGTTGCAAACCTTCAAAAATTAGAGGGTTGTGATCTGACCCTATTTTAGGGAGAGAGGTCAGAGTAGCATCACCGAGAAATTGAATAGCTTCTTTAGACAATAAAAACCTATCAAGTCTCAACTAGATGAGTTGACTGCCATATCTCCTATTGCTCCAAGTATACTTCAAACCTTTTAAGTGAACATCCATTAATTCATTCAAATCAACAAAATCTGCAAATTCTTCAAAACATCTGGAAGTGACTGGAGCTCCCCCATGCTTGTCAGAAGGATAGAGAGGGCTATTGAAATCACCAACAAGCATCCAAGGTTCATTTTGAAAGTTGCTCCTCATTTGGTTTAGTGTGGTCCAAAGGGCATGACGACCAGTAATGTTGTTAGGAGCATAAATATTTGAGATAATCCACTGGTGTTTGGAGTCTTTATTGAAGAATAGAATGTTGATGATTCTTTCTGAAATGGATATAAGTCTACCCTCAATAATTTTTGGATCCCACATGCACATGAGTCCACTTGAAGAGCCATTGGTAGGACTAAAAACATATTCACTATTTTTCCATAATAATTTACCAATCCTTTCACTATTCTCAATATCAGTTTTTGTTTCTTGGAGTAAAATGATGCTAGGCTTCAGAGTTTCCCTCATGGATCTAACCAACCTCTGTTTGGTTACTCCATTGAGGCCTCTCACATTCCATGAGAGGATCTTCATCTAGAATGTTTGGAAGATTTCTTTCCCACCCCTTTGCCATGAGATGGAAGTGGTTTGGATATTTTTCCCTCCTCCTTGGGAAAATCAATGTTTGTTTGATCTGATAGAGATGAAAGAATAGTAGGTTGAAAGCCATTGGCAATATCTAGATCAATTTCTTTCTTCCTTCTCTCTTGATTTGATGGTCTACCATTTTTCTTGTCACTTCCAACATCGGTAACATTTTTTTCCTTGGTTTCTTGTAGCCTATTTAAGAGGACTGAGAAGTTGCTCCAGAATAGGGGAATGCGAGTCAAGGGAGAGGAGGAATTTGATAGGAAAGTAGAATATTCCTGGGCTGGAAGGACTGGGTTAGGTTTTGGAAAAAAATGGCCGGAGGTGGGAAAGAAGGCCCAGACCTAGTGGGGATCTAGGGAGCAACATCACAAGGGTGAACAGATAAATCAGTGAGATTATTGTGAATAGTTTTAGCTATGGTAAGATCTACAGTTTTAGGGTCAGTAGGGGTATCTTCAAGATTCGGGTCTTGACCATTTAAGGGCATGAAAGGATTAGGCTTTGTGAAAAGAGAACTTACCTGGTATTCAGACTATGAGGCCTAGGTCTGAGAGATAGGTTGCTTGCCTTTGTCGATCTGATTCTTTTTCTAGAATATTTGAGTCGGTTGACTATTCCCCAATCCATTCTTGCCATGATTTACATCCTTCTTTAAATACTTCTTTAGAGTGGGGCACTAAGCATGAAGATGACCCTATTTTTGACATTCAATGCAAAAAGTAGGTTTGTTCTCATACTCGATAGCCTGATGCCTTCTATAAGATCCTAAAATGAGATCTACGTAAGTCGATAGTTGGGAATCTATATTTGCAATGACGTAGATGTAGGCGTAAGTAAGGTGACTTCTTGCTTTGGTTGCTAATTCAATGGCAACAAGGTCACCAATGGTTTGAGCTATACCTTTGAGAATTCCAGGATGCCAGAACTACGATGGGAGGCTCGGAAGCCTAACCCAAATGGGCATTGAGTTTATGCTTTGTGTTTTTGGGTCAAAATATTCACCCCATTTCCTCAAGAATAGACTTCTTCTACCAAAGAACCATGGACCTCTAGTGAGGATTCTGCTTGAGTCTTGAGGATTGTTTAATCTGATTAGGAAAAACCCTCTTGGGTAAGTTGCTAGCTCCATGTTACCCATAGGTCACCACTTCGAGAAGGCCCATTTGTGAATGGACTCAATGTCTGTCCTGGCATCGATAAATTTCCCAATTAGTGATAATGATTCTTGGAATACCAGGGGAGCCATAACCTCAGGAGGAATGATGACCTCTCTTCCTAAAATAATGAGAGGAATGGAGTCCTAGATAGTGGAAATAGAAGGCACCATCCCAAAGCGGACTTTATCCACAAAGGAACCAAAAATGGTGTTTCGAGATGGAGCTATCGGGGGTTCCCCTCCAACTCCCGTGAATTCATATTTATCTGCATCATCAGAAGCTCCATCACCGGTATCCTTGATTCTGATCGAAAGTCCTCCCTGATCTTCACCTGAGCCTAGAGACCTGCCTTGCCATGGTTCCCACTCTGTTCTACCATGGTTCCTACCCTACTGCACTACTCCACTATTGCTCACCTTTGTTGCCCTAGCAATGCTCAGCCGTTGCACTTTGTTGCACTTCTCTACCCTAGCACTGCTCATCCATTGCACTTCATTGCCCTAGCACTTCTCAACCGTTGTACTTTACTTCCCTAGCACTGCTCAACCATTGTTGCCCTAGAAATACTCAGTTGTTGCACTTTGCTACACTTCTCTATCCTAGCATTGCTCAGTTGCTACACTTATCTATCCTAGCACTGCTCAGTCATTGCACTTCACTGCCCTAGCACTGCTTAGCCATTGCTACCCTAGCAATGCTCAACCGTTACACTTTGCTGCACAATTATTTTTTAGTTTTATCACTTTAATAACATTTTTTAATCATTATTAGTTTTAATAATATTTTTTTAAGTTTAGTCAAATTTTTAAAATTAGAAAATAAAATTAGAAATTACAAACTAATTTTAAAAATTAGTATAACTTTAATTTTAATCATAGATATCGGATGTCAAAATCTAACCAATTTTGAATTTCAGTTTCAAAAAATAACTATAAGATAAATTTATAACCATTATAATTATGAAACAAAAAATAATATGAAATATTTTAAGAGTATAATTATAATTTAATACATTAACATATATCTAATTTCAAATTTAACTTTTAAATTCCTGCTAAAAAATAATTTTTTTATATAAAACAATGATTCATATTTTTCATTTTATAATATTGATTTTTTTTTGTTATGTACAATCGGACACACACCCACCCCCTCACACACTCACCCACGTTGTGGTTTGAACCTTGGACCTCCCAAAGAAGAGCCAAAGCACGAACCATTGCATTGTCCCCCTAGGACATAATATTGATTTTGAATACATCATGTAAAAACTAATTTCACATATAAATATGTTAGCATAAGTAGCATATTTCATACTATATGTTATATTTTATTACATTATTTTTGTCACATATATTCCACATGGTGGTTAGGGCATGGTTTGGGTAGTTAGGTGCGTTATCAACCACTTTGGTTGGTTGGAGACATTGTTCACCGAATTCTCATGTATTATTTATGCCCCTTTCATGGAATACAATTGCTAATGCTCCTGCAATATGGTATCAGAGCCAACATATGTTCTTGGGCAATGTGATTTGTTTTCACTCCATGCGTATTCTATGATCTTGTGGTGAGTGAAGATCTAGGTCGTGTAGATTGTTTCATATTGAGTGGCAATATGTTGACATGAGCAAATATTAGAGCGTGACTGTGTACATATTCTAACATGAGCATAGATCATAGGGAGGGGAGCAACCAATGTTCACTATCCTCTAAATTTTTTTCAAATCCTTGATGTAAAACCAGGCACGATGACCAAGGCACGTGAACTGGAACATGAATTGACTAAATCTTGTAGTAGAATCTTAGCATGCAAACCAAGATAGAATCGAAGGACAAGAGCCCAACATGTGGTATCCCAAGAAGCAGGCTTGATGTGGCAGACTTTAATTGGGTTAATTTTGGTGATTCGTGTGACGTGTAATTGGTTGCACGGGGGAGGAAGAAAAATGTTTGTTTTATGACTTTCTAAAGGCAGTCAAATAAGTAAGTGTGGACCGCTTCTTTTATCCCCATGTGCATGCCGCTATCGGGTGCATGTGGGATTTAATCCTAATTTTTTTTAAGTTTTGTCAACCCTAAAGAATATAGGGCACATCGTGCCTTCTCGTGTTCATCTTCCCAGTAGTACAGTTGGTATCATGTTCTTTGCTAAGATGCTAGGGGAGGTTGCGCGAGTTCGAATCGTGTTGGGTGCAATTTTTGCTTAAACCAAAGGTTTATGGAGCGTTCTTAAGGTATTTTTTGATTTTGAATTATTATTTTTTAATAAAAATCATTACTTAAGCACCTATTTGCCTTATTTTTAAGTCCAAGTGCATTGTTTTTGTGCCATGGAGGGATAAGTAAACCTATTTGCACTTAGATTCTTTTGAAAATTGAAAGGGTATATCAAAAATTTTCCAACCTTGTTTATTTTGCAATCAAAAGGGGGGATACAAGCATTATTTTTTATTGCAAAATTCTAAGACAAAGGGGCAAAAATTGTGGTTTTGAATATTTTTTTTCAAACCAAAACCTCAAATATTTTGCAAAAATCATTATAACAAAGATGCATTTTCAGTGGAAATCAACATCTTGAAACCAAAAATTGACATTGTAAATAGGTACATTTTCGGTGGAAACCGAAACCTATAGCTAAAATTTGTGGGCACTTGTGATTTTTTTTGCATTTAATTTCATGTTTTTTGCATTTCAATCATAAGTTAACATTAAAAAGCAAGCAAATAAAAGACCCCAAATTTTACACCTATTTGTGCAATTTATTGCATTATAGTGTTCAGTATAAACGGTACCTTTGGCCCACACTTATAGGTAATGATGTCGTGCTTTGGGATATTGTATCTAACACCTAACATAGCTTCAACAATGATGTCTAAGTTATTGTTATCTATAAATCATCAGGGAGAAATAAGAAAATTCAATTTTGATATTTACTCCATTTTATACCCTAATTCATTCTGATTGTTTGGATTAAACTCCTCCAACTCATTATCATTTTTTGGAAGGGTTTTGAGGCAAGTGCCATCAATTTTATTGAATTCCCTTTCATGTACTCTTTAAAGTATATCAAAAGGGTGACCATTTGGTGATATAAGGAACCTTCACAATGGGCACTGTTCACAAATATTTGTCAGATTCATAGTTGCTCAAAGGTTCTAATTTTACACCATGGAAAACAAATATGAGAGTTATTCTTCAAGTTGAATATTTGTGGGATGTAGTGACTAGCACTACAAAATGTCCTACTTCACCAAGGCCAGATCAAGAGGTATTTTATAAGAAGGACATAAGGTCTCTCATGTTTATTCTGCTTGCTACTTTAGATGAGGTACAACCTCATATTTGTGATGCTACAACTGGTAAACAAGCTTGATATTTTTTAACCACCATCTATGAAGGGAAGAATTAGTTCACTATTCTTAACCTTCAATCTCAACTTCATACACTCAGCATGAAATTTGGTGAATCAGTTGAACTATTCTTATGCAGAGTGGTAGAATTGAAAGTCAAATTGAATGCTATGGGAGAAGCAGTGGTAGATACTCTCTTGGCTTCAATCATTTTGAGATCTTTGCTAGAATCCTACAAGGTGTTGATCACATCTCTTCAAGTGTCTTTTAGACAAGTTACTTTTTTGTATTTGGTAAATTTACTTCAAACTGAGGAGTCAAATCAGCTTCAAAGAGATGAAGTGGTAGATAATACACTTTACTCACAACAAGGGGGAATGAAGAAAGGTAACTTTTAGAAGGGATGATATTCATCCAAATGAAAATGGAAACAAACTCAAAAGAAAGATAAGTATTGCAAAATCTGTGATATGGATAACCATGACACCAACAGGTGTTGGTTCAATAATAAACAACCCAATGACCAAGATCACAAGAAAAAGGGAAAGGGGAAATACAAACCACAGAAGAAGCATAAACAACCCAAGGGACATGTTGCTTATGAGGAATTAGACTCTGACTCTGAGAGAGCACACAAAGTACTCATGACCCACATATCTTCTCAATAGAAGTATCATGTATGATATATTAATTCTAGTGCTAGTAAACACATGACTGGTGATAGATTGTGGTTTAAGACTTTTGAGGTAAAGGAAGGCAAACCAGTGACAATTTTTAATGATAAGACCTATCGAGTCAAAGATGAAGGATATGTTTCAGTCACTCTTCCATATGGACATTGTCAGATTGAGAAAGTTCTTTATGTTCCTGGATTAGAAAATAATTTGTTGTCAGTCCCTCAGATCTTGGATAAAAACATGGATATTTTTTTCAGAGTTGAGAATGGTAGGAAGTGATGCTTCATCATCAAAAAGGGAAAGCATGTAGCAACAGGTTCATATAAGCATGGCTTGTTTATCTTATATGCCATTTCTACACCTCATGTTGCCATGGCAGCAAACACAAAGGAGGCCACTTCTCTTTGGCATAAGAGATATGGGTATATTATTTTAGGATATTTGCTCGAGTTGAGTAAATATGAGATGGTGAAAGGTCTTCCCAACCTTTCATCCACTTTTCTAATTTGCTCGAATTACTTACCAAGGAAGCAACACCAAGTACCATTTGAGGTGAGCTCTTCATGAGCTAAGAAACCTTTGGAGTTGGTACACACCAATATGTGCGATCCTATATCAAACAGTTATGGTGGAAAGAGGTATTTTTAGTTGTTTGTTGATGATTACTCAAATAAGATGTGGGTTTTATTTTTATAATTGAAATCAGAGGCATTTTTGTACTTTTAGCAATTCAAGAAGAGTGTTGAGGAGTTAGAATGTTCCATAAAGACCCTTCGCTCAGATCAAGGGGGAATATACCTCCAAAGAATTTTCATCATTTTTGAATTCACATGGGATTAAGAGACAACTGACAATAACCTATACTCCATAGAAAAATGGAGTTGTTGAGAGGAGGAACAATTCCATAAAGTAAATGGTTTGTTGTATGATTAAGGGGGCACATCTTGAGCAATAGTTTTGGGTAGAAGCAATCAATACAACAACGTACCTCTTGAATAGAGCACCCACAAAAGCTCTATAAGGAATGACTCCACAAGAAGCATGGAATGGTAGGAAACCCTCCATTTCTCATCTAAGGATTTTTGGGTGTAATACATTCATATAAATTCCAAAATAGAAGAGAAAGAAGTTAGATGAGAAAACCTTGCAGTGTATTTTTCTTGGTTATGATGAGCATTCAAAAGGATATCGGTTGATATATTCTAAAACCAAGAAAAATCATGTAAGTAGAGATGTGGTATTTTATTAAGCTTTCACATCAGATTACACATCTTCAGTTGTATACCTAGATGAAGAGGAGCCTAAGAAAGAGAATCCATCTCCATATAAAAAGGTTTCAAAATGGTATACTAGTACATTGAGATATTTAAAGTTGACTTCACTTCCAGATCAAACTCTAGATCAACCTTGCACATGCAACATGACTCAACATATGAGATTAGAGGTATCAAATTCAGAGGTTGATGAGATTTTTCAATAGTTTGATGAACTATCTATATATTTAGAGGAAGACAGAGAAGCAGATATGGATGATGAAAGGGTTTTTATTTTTTCATTGGATGAGAATGAACCCATAACAGTTCAAGATGCACTTAATGAGCCTTAGTGGAAGGTTTTTATGGATGTTGAACATACATCTCTTATGAAAAATAACACATGGAAGCTAGTTGATCTACCTTTTGGAAAGAAGCCCATTGGTTGCAAATGGGTGTTCAAAGTGAAGTATAAGGTAGATGGAACTATTTATAAGCATAAGGCCCATATTGTTGCAAAGGGTTATGCTCAGAAAGAAGGAATTGATTATGAAGAGACTTTTGCACCCACTGCAATAATGACTACCATTCATGTACTTTGTGCTTAGGCAGCTCAGTTTGGGTTGCAGATACATCATATTGATGTCAAAAGTGCTTTCTTGAATGGTGACTTGTAAGAAGAAGTGTATATGATCCAACCAGTATGATTTGTGGTTGAAGGCCAAGAGCAGAAAGTTTGAAAGTTGGTTAAATCCTTGTATAGGTTAAAACAAGTTGCACAAGCTTGGTACAACAAAATGGAAAGTCACCTATTGTAGCATGGATTCAAAAGTCCTTCAGGTGCTAATCTCTATATCAAGAACAATGGTTTTTAAATGGTGATTTTAGTACTCTATGTGGATGATCTGATCATTACTGGAAGTTCAAATAAAATGATTGATGCAGTGAAATATGACTTGAAATAATCATATGAGATGATAGATCTAGGACTTATTCACTATTGTCTTGGTTTAGAAGTGGCTCAAAAAAATAATCATATCAGAGTGACACAAAAGAAGTATGCCAAGACATTGATTGAAAAATATCGTATGAATGATTGCAAGCCGAAAGCAACTCCAATGGAACCAAAGCTTCAGTTATTGTGTTATGATACTTCTCCATAGGTAGATGGTATTCTCTATCACCAGATGATTGGGAGTCTTATATATCTGACAAGCACCAGACTAGATCTTAATTTTGTTGTGGGTTATCTTTCAAGGTTCATGCAGGAACCTAAGGCGAGTCATTGGAAAGCAGAAAAATGGATTCTTCATTATTTCTGTGGTAGTACAGAATATGGCATGGAGTACAAGAAGAAAGATAATTTTTTCTTACATGGATACACGGACTCAAACTATGCTAGATTTATTGATGATCAGAAATCAACTTCTGGATATATTTTCCATCTTGGATCTGGACCTGTCTCTTGGCATAGTAAGAAGCAGTAGGTGGTTGCTTTATCTTCTATAGAGGCATAATATCACATAGCACATGGAGCAGTCTACGAGGTGATATGGTTAAGTCACATTATTTCAAGTATGGATCTACCAAAGAATCTTCTAATTCACTTGTTTTGCGACAACCAAGGTGTTTTGAAGCTTATAAAGAATCCAAATTTTCATGAATGTACAAAACATGTTGAAACTCAATGTCATTTCATTTGAGATGAAGTTCCAAGATACAAGATACATCTCCAGTACATTCCCACTAATGAACAAGTTGTAGATATTTTCACTAAGGCACTTGGACGTGTCAAATTTGAGTTGTTTCGCAACACTCTTTGTATTTCAAAATAATGTAATAAGGGGAGTGTTAGCATAGGTAGCATATTTCATACTATATGTTATCTTTTATTACATTATTTTTGTCGCATATATTCCACATGGTGGTTAGGGCATGGTTTGGGTAGTTAGGTGTGTTATCAACCACTTTGGTTGGTTGGAGATGTTGTTCACCGAATTCTCATGTATTATTTATGCTTCTTTAATGGAATACAATTGATAATGCTCCTGCATAAAATACATAAAAGGGAAAGTGACTTTAACTAAATCAAACTAATAAGTAAATTAAGTTTATTTTTCTTAATAATGATAAACATCTTTTCATTTATGTTTTATTAGGTATATGGAGTGTTTTATTTTTATTAAAATTTATTATAAAAAAAGCTATTAAGACAAACTATGAGCATAAATATAAACATGAACTTTATTGGAGTAAAATGGGTTGCAATAAATATTTTATGATACATTATTCATCATTATTAGAAAGCCATTAAAATGAAAAAAAATGCATAGTATTTTGGATAGATAAGTTAGGTTGATCTCAATGACAATTGCTTCCTTAAGATGATGTTGTCTACTCAAACATAGTAATAAGATATTTTACTTAAACTACTAAAAAAATCAATCTCAAATAATTTAGTTTGATGTCTCAAATATTTCAGCCAAATCAAGTAAGTTGTGAAGATGAGGAACTTAAATTCAAAAAAAAAAAAATTGGAAAACTTTCCTAATATAATTTTGACAAGAAAATGTTAAAGTGAACTCATGTTTTGAAGAAGTATACATTTAATTTAAATGAAATAAAAAAGCAAGAGTTCCACAATAAACACATTATAATAAAAATTAGAATTACTATTGAAAACAATATGAAGTAACAAAATGTAGTAGTTTGTTCTAATCTTTTGAGTGTGTCAGATCGATGACAACAGTACAAATCATGAACAATAGATGGTCCTCTTCACCTCGGGTTATAAAATAACGAGGTGGTATAGGCTTGTTGGAGGCATCCCTTATGGCTTGAACCATGCACTTGGCAGATACTAAAAATAATATGGATGTAACCAACTCCCCTATGTATCCAAAAAAAAAAAAAATTGGTGGATATTTTCACTTGAATTTATAGCTTTCCAAGAAGTTATATATAATTTAAAAATGATAATATAAGTATGTATGTTGTGAAATTCAACTAAAATAGATGCGAGTAATTCAATATTTTGTGGACTTTGGCCTCTCTTTAAGAGATCCAAGGTTCAAATTCCACTCAGTATGAGGGGAGCGAGACCCCTCATAAAAACCTTTGTAAACTCATTGAAAAAAAATATTTTGAGCTATCTTTGTAATTATTTATATTTCATTCAAATATATTGAAATTTATTTAAAATTTAATAAATATGATGTTATCATGATATTTATATACTTTAATTTTTTTTTAGATAAAAAATTAAATGGGATTTAAATAGTCTCATATGTATTACATCATTACCACAAACTGGTATTACAACAAGTTGGCTATTTAATCATGTATCCTTCACAAGATTTGAACCTTGGTCTTCTTCTTAAAATTCAAGGAATCTAACTATTTGAGCTAATGCTATTGGATTTATATACTTTAATTTTGTGTCATTTTTTTATATATTTTATATAGGTTATTAGATGAAATATATATATTTTTTGATTGGTTGGAAGAAGGGATTTTGAAAGGGACTCATAATATTTTACAAACCAATAAGTGGTTTTGAGGATCTCCAAATATTTAATAGAGAAGGGTCTGAAGGAGACAACCATAAGAAATAAATAGAAAAGAAAACCTGAGCAAGACACAACTGGATATGACATTCTTCTCCAAGATAAAACTCTGAGAGATAGAACCAGATCCCCCAGGATCCAAGAAAGGGATTTGAAAGGGATCTCAAAAACTTTACAAACCAACAAAGGGGTTTTGACGGTCCTTGAACCTTAAACATATAAGGGCCTTGAGGAGATGACCACAAAATAAATAGAGAAGAGAATCTAAGCTAGATACATCGGGATCCAACAACAAGATCCAAGAGCAATCTCTTAAAGAAATACTTGGATCCCCCAAGATCCAAACACACCATCCAAAGAAGCAAAATAGGGTGTCAATTCCAAGATGAGACTTGAAAAAAGTCGAGACCCAAAGAGAGACTCAGGATCTACCCAAACCACCAAAATTACACTTTCATTACAATTTGAAATTTAAAAAATAACTCGCTCAAAATTAAATCCAAAGGATAAGGAACTTTCCCACCTAGGTCAAACAGGGACGTACAAGCATCCAAACATTCCTGCTCACTTTTGAAATAAAAAAGGTAGGTTTTCCCTCTTGGGACAAGCACAAACATACATGTATCCAAACAATCCCGTTTAATTTTGAAATAAAAAAGAGATACATTCTCGCTTGAAACAAGCACAATTTTTGTGGGAATCATTTTTTCCATAGAACCAGTCATATCTAGATCTTTCAAAGCTACAAATATATCAAAACCACAAGCTGAGATTACCTAAATTTTTACCCCAAGTCAAGAGAACAACGAGAGATCAATTTTGTCGAAAACCCTAGAGCCAACCAAAATCTTGATCTTTCTCAAAACAAAATATTGAAAATATTTTCCATCTTGGAAGTCAATCGTAACAAGATTCTTTAGAAAATACAACTTAGAATTCTCAAGCAAAGGAGGACTGGGTTCCATCCCTAACACAACAAGAACCAAAGTATATGCCCCAAACAAACCCATCACCAAGACTGGAGATCAAGGAGCAGACACTCCAATCTAGAATCCTGCTAACATCAACCAAAAATATTTGGACCTTTCTCCCACCCCACACAAAGGCCATGAGGGGTATTGCCTAAAGATATAGCTTTGGATCCACAATATTTGGATCCACGAACTATGGCAAAAAATCTTTCGATCCAATAATAGAATCACTAGCCGCCAGGACCCTGTTCACATTAGCTAACAACATTTGAGTATTTGTTCCTCCTAGCACCAATCCAACAAAGGAGGTTGCCTACAATAACCACATATGACCCATATTATCTGACATAACAAGCCTAGGCTTAGTAGAGAGATTACAATCCATCGAAAAGTTATTCACAACACTAGAGATTTGAAAATTTTTCCATCCAACCCAAAATCCATGAAATGGAAAGCCTGCATGAACCTCATAGGATATGCAAACATAGGATTTGAGTTCATTTATAAAATAGATCTAGGATTAACTGATATCCAACGTACAACTACATTGAGCAACTAGGAAAAACACCTACAAACAATGATCTCCTTGCTAACAATCAAAAGCACATCTAAAAACCAGATGAAGAAAAGAATATTTTTCTCACCTAGGATAGACTCCATGGACAAGAAAACCAAATGAAACTCCCTAGAAACCACAATATTTGAGATTACCAAAATAATAGATCTAGGATCAACCAAGATCTAGTGCAGAACTACATTGAGTAACTAGGAAAAACACTTGCAAATAACAACCTCCCTGCTAACAACCAATAGCATGTCTAAAAACCATATTAGGAAATATATATTTTTCCCTCCCAAGATAGACTCCAAGGATGGGAGAACCAAAATAAACTCCCCAAAAAACCATAGGAGTTGTAGGAACTAGAACCACTCCAATACCAGTAAGCTTCAATCCTGTTGGTATAGAAAAAACCCACCAAAAATAGGGTACCACAACAAGGGAACCCTTCCACACCCTTGCAGTCTCTATAACCCTCTTCCTCTCATCCTCTCTCTCGTATTAGATGAAATATTTCACACAAAATTCTATCCTATAATTAATTGAGTTATATCTCTAATTTTATTGTTTTTTTATGGATTTCACTTTGCAAACCTATGTCATATCACCTCCACCCATGGCATATAAAATAAAAATTATATTTATTTTCAAACCTATGTCATAACCCCTCCACTCATGCCATATTAAATAATAACTATATTTATTTGCTCTTTAAAATAGTATAATAAAAACACCCCTCAAGTCTAATGGATTTAGGGAAAACTATAAAGAGTGAAAAGTTTTACATCACAGTCTAAGGTTCACATCCTAATGATGACTCTTAATATTTTTATCAAATGATATGAGTTCACATGATAAAAAATATAGACTTTCAAGGTGAAAAACTAGGTTCAAACCTTACCAAATGATATATGTATAATTATAAAATATCATTATATGGCTTGTTGAAATATTACAATAACATAGTTAAAATGTAATAAGGATGGGAGTCATTTCAACCCCATATAACCAACAATGATAATAATATAACCCTCATTCTATCTATTTTTATTATATTATTTAAAAAATTTCTTCTTGATTGTAACATCTTATATCCACTAGTTTCACATCTAAATTAAGAATTTTAAATATGTTAAAAACTATCTATTGAATTGTGGAAAAATCTGACTTCTTATGCATCTACAATTATGGTTTCAATTATATTTATATGGAAGGGTTTGAGGCATTTTCCAACCTTTGTATTTAAGCAAAATTCCCATTATCCTTGCTAAATTATAAATTAACCTAATCTAATTGTATGAAAAAGTGTGAGAGAGAGGAGAGACAGTTTCTTTCTCCCCCATCGACCCGACAGCACCTACGACCAGTAGAATAGCTATCTATGGTCCCAACCGGGGTAACAATGGGAAAGCCTCATACCCTAACTAGCAATAAATTGATCGAGCAACGGGCTGACCTTTACCTACTTGAAAGAAGGGTGAGCGAGTGCTTACTTATTTAATGGCTTGGGTTGCTCTCTATTTTAACCGAAAAGCCTCGTTTTTATAGCTATCTATATCGGATATCAATGAGCTGCACTTGAAAGGTGAAAACCCATCTCCAATAAAGGTTATGGATAAAGAGCCCACCATTTAAAAGGGCCTTTTTAAAACATGGGGGAGCAAGCCCTTTTTTCTTTTAAGGGGTGAGAAATAATTTGTTCAATAAAGCGACAAGGCCTCGACCAATATGAAAAGTAAATGCAGATATTAAAATGTGCAGAAGTAAATTATGAAGTTTGGGGTACAAGATATTAAAAGCAAATATAGTCAAAACTATAGAAAGGAGAGTGTGTAATAAATCAATGTATGACAAAGCCAAATAAAAGTAATATTACCATTCAATTGAGATGAAATTGTGAGGAATAACAAGATGGAAAAAAGGGTTATGCCTCAAACACCATGTATTATACAATATAGGAGAGCAATGCCATTGATGGAGAGCAAAATATTTATCAATATCCCACCAAATTTTTGAATTGAAAGAGCACAATGCATGTCTCACAAAGTGTAGCTTTGAATTCCTCAAAGACAAAAGATGTTTACAATAAATCCTATGGATCCTAATTATAATAAATGATTGCCCCTAAGTTACTTGGGATGAGAAGTTGTTACTCCTAATAAAATTAAATATTTGGGGATATAATAAAATTATACACTCCCAAATGTTACATGCCTTTAATTATACCTCTAAAAATCCTAGAAGGATTTTAAAATGAGTTATGGCACCATTATATGCCAAAATATCACTTTCCAAAGATCTTACTTAGGTCCATGTTTTGTTTTATGCTTTGAGCATGGTGACCATTCGATGCAGTTATTGGATGCATCTAGTGCTCACTCCTAGCGAAGACCACACAATCTAAAAGTCTAAGGAGCATGGGATATAACTCTAGGGATGGCCTCCAAGACCTTTTATCAAAGTTAGCTCCTTGATTTGATGTAATCTTTGATGCTCACTTCCTAACCTAGCCTAGTCTAAGGAAAAGGGATAGAAGAAAAGCAATGACCAAAAATAAAAGAAACATGAAAGTAAAATCCTACTCTAAGGAAGATGATGCACCAAGATCCTAAAGCTTTTTTGTGTGACTATAGGAGTAATGAACACATGCATCATTTATCGACAACACCCAAGGAACATAGTTTCATCAAACAAAAAGTGTTGCAAATATGCATACATAAGGACCAAGACAAGAGAGAAATATTCACAACTTCTTGGATATTACATAACCAGGTTACATGTATGCCTGAGAAAGAGTCTCAAATATTATCAATAGAGCAAATCAATGCTCAATCCAGACTATCACAAAGAAGAGAAGTGAAAGAAAAACAACGTACAAAGTCAAATACTATGCACAAATACAATTAATTCTCCTCCACCTTTATAATGGATGAGAAATAGATATTTATAGGTGAAAATGAGAATGATTTCTCCCAAAAAATCATGCAATAATTTTAAATGTCTAGTTCAAAAATTTCTTCAAATTTTCTTAGGCTTGTGAATGATCTTGAGATCTCTAGATTCATAGCCATAAATGTTACAACATGTTGGCTTGATGAGACATAAACTCTTGAAATCTTACCAATTATCCATACTAAGAATCTGCTATGATTAGATCCCTGGGATTTTTCTCATCAAGATCCTTAGGCCTGATGTTGCTCCTTGGTTTACCTCTATGTTTTTTCCTTGAATGGACCATATACTACTTTGGACACCATGTTTGGTTACTGAAGATGGCGGGATAAAAATTGGAGTGTTGCTCTTTCCCTTGTGTTTGGTCACCCTAGGCTAGTCTAGTATCCTGGTGGGGTCCAATGATTTGTCTTATGTGTGGCCTGATGCACTCCTCTAATGAGACTCTTCTTTGCATGTCATTTGGGGTTTTGGCGATGACTAGGATTATTGGATATTTTACTTTGGTGGGGTGCCTAAGATGTTCTCCTCTTCCAATTTTATCCAATGTGCTTTCTTTTGCTCATTTTCCATGGATCTTCAGTCTAACCTTCATAAGGACCAACAATATTGATTGATCTATAGATATTTCACAACTTGAAATATTCAAGATGCTTTAGCTTTCATAGACTTTTAAGTGTTAATCTACTCTTGAGGGAGGAATAGGAGCTTTCCTTGTTGGTTTCCTATTTTATCACCTTGTGCCCCCTTATTCCTCCATGACTGTTATGTCTTACTCCCTAAGGTTTATAGTTGGTGCTACCTCATGACTACACTTGGATATTTTGACTAATTAGTTAGTCACTTCAAACCTAAATAAATGTGGAAGCTAACTTAGTATGTGACCTCTTTCTTTTAGGGAGAAGAAATTTTCACAACCATTATTTGGATCGAAATCCTACCAAAGGTGGAGTCCTTTTAGCTATCACCAAAAGGGATCTAGGACTCCTACCACTGGTAGGCTAGCTTAGTTACCACTAGAAAGGCTTATGGGATGTTGATGTTCAATCTAGTTGGTCACTGTGGCCTTGTGGCATAGGGATCTTGAGGTTTAGCTTATGGTGGAGGTTTCTCCTTGGAAGCATTCATGATGGCCCTATAGTGTTGGATACTTTGTATATTATGGAGGATTTGGATCTCTTTATCTTGTTCTTATTCAGCCAACCCTAGATGATAGCTTGCTCAAAATTACTACTTTGATAGGATTTGCCTGATATAGTGAATTTTCACTATAGCTTTGGTGACTCATAGGGGATATTCTTCTAGTAGGAGGTAATGAACCCAAATGTGTGAGCCTTATCCTTTGGAAATAGAGTCGAAAGGGGGGTAAATCCTAGGGCTTTCTATAACTTAGGTGAATGGTAGGAGGATATACTTTTGGAGGGTGGCTCTACTTTGAGTCCCATAGTAAATTTGTAGGGGTATTGTTCCTTTTATAGGCTTCTTTCACTTGGAGGACCATCAATTTCATCTTCCTCACCTATTATTATTGATTTCTCATTCTGGCGAGTTTATATGGGAGGATTTCTTCCTATGTGCATGATCAATGAAGACATCGTCATCCTTCATTTCATCTTATTATTAATCATGGTGATGGTATTTTAGTTGATCAGATGATCTTTAGTGGTAATATCAAGTAGGTTTGTGCTTATGTCATGTCTTGTGCAAGCTACTCTTCAGGCATGTTGATAATATTATTCCTCTATCATGAGTCTAAAATAATCAATACCCTGCAAAACATAGATAATCACATTAGATGACAAGTTTTTTTATTTTTTTGTACAAAGGCCCAAGGACGGTTGATGATTCAATATTTTTTCTAGGCACTATCCTATGATTATGGGATCAAATGTATTGATGGGACCAGAGTCCCATGATTCAGTGACTCATAGTCTTTTTTTTTGGTGGTATGCATCTTGACCAAAGATCTCTTTGGCTCAAACTACTCATCCTTTTATTCATAACTTTTCCTTGTACCTAATTCATATGATTAGCTACTCAATGTGGTACCCATAGAGAGGCTTAGATAGAATCTTGATCCTATCCTAGGCTTTAGTCCTTAGGACTATTCATGTCTAGTTTTCCCATAGGTAGTCTTCTAGCTTGGTGATGAAGTCTCTTGAAAGACAAATGCCAAATGATGTCAGGAGATCAATCATCATGATATCTTAAGAAATAGTAAGATAGGGGCAAACGTATACCATGATATTGGGACCACTTACTCCCCCATGGACTTGGATGAAAATTTCATCCAACTATGCCACCTTTATATTGATTTATTGAAAATTTAACCCAATTATGTTTACCACCACCATTGGTATTACTAAGGTGTTGGCTCTAGAATCAATTATATAGTTATGCACTAGCTTATCCTCACAAATTAAAGTTAGGTATAAATGTTTCAACTTGATCTAACTGGCCATCAGATCAATATTCTAGATGACTTATGGTTGCTCCAATCCCTCTTGATCTATCCAAGTTTCCTTTGGGTCTTGCTCTTGCAAGGTGCTTTATGGTGCTTGTGACTTGGGCTTATTTTCAACTGACCCAAATATTTTTGGGGACTCTAGGGGCTCATTTCCAATGGCCAAAACTTTAGAAAATTTGTAAAATGATGCCCCTTGGTCCATTTGGTCTATTCTATTGGATTTATTTGGTTACTTAAAGTCCAATTAGCACCTTGTAGTCCATTTTGGCCTATTGCTAGTTGAGTTTTTGTAGGATTGTCAAGTTGTCCATTGCATATGCTTTCCCCTCATAGATGACTAGGACTTGTTCTAGGTGAGCAGTAGTTGGATCATGGATGACCAAGGAGTGGATTGGTTTCCTCTATGTTGATGCCCCTACTCCCAACATAGGGATAGAGGCCAAGATGGGTATTTATTTCCATGGCACTATTGTGTATGGCTAGGAACCCCCTCCACGATAGGCATACTAAGGGTAAGCATATTTATATGGAAAATACCATGTTGTGGGCTCCTCCATATAATTATTTTGCATGGGGAAACATCTCTAATGTGATTAGAGGAGCCTACTATAGCAAGGTATGAACAAAAACTATTTTTTTATTATGTTCCTAAATTGGTTTAGCATTCTTGTATGTCAAGAATTGAGGTCACATATACCTTTCAAGAGGGGGCCTATAGCCTTTGATATTTTTTTGGTATAGATATCTCGAATAGTTTTTCTATTGAAACCTCTAAATATTATGTTACCTCCTGAAATCTAGTATCTCATACAAGAGCACCTACATCTTCCTTTTCATCTTATTCAGTCATAGGTTGGGAACTTAGGGTCAAAATATTAAGTGCAAGGAATGGGGTTGGAACCATGATCAAATTTATGACTAGAGTAGGCTAGAATGTGATGGATTGCACAACTAGAGGTGGTTGATATGAGGGATGGATGCTTGGAAATAATGACGTTGGGG
This sequence comes from Wollemia nobilis, assembly GCA_028583015.1. NCBI lineage: Eukaryota > Viridiplantae > Streptophyta > Pinopsida > Araucariales > Araucariaceae > Wollemia > Wollemia nobilis. The sequence continues at coordinate 2,880,283 of JAQPPZ010000753.1, forward strand.
ACTTAGGAGATAGGATTAATATTTGGATGAGATATTTTTTTTCTTGTATGGCTATCTCATACGCTATTGGAAAGGAATTCCTTGCCCTTGACTTGATTACCATAGTAATATTTGAGTTAAAATATATAAGGTAGTATATGAATAACATACTCAAAGGGATAAGATATCATCCGATATTCTATACCAATTTTTTAAACTAAGTATTAAAATCATCCATTACCTCTATGGGGACTCTTTTTTATGGTCATTAGTTACTTGAGCAGAGATACTTCATCTTCCTTCTCTCTAAATCTATTCACCAGCTAGTCAGCTAATCGGTCCCAACTACCAATCAAATATGGGGGGAGTATTATATACCATTCTCATGCCTTACTCTTGTAAGAGGCTACTAGTAGCCTCAATGCCATATTTTTCTCATTGATGTTGAGTAAAATACATAGGATCACCATGTTATGGAGATGCTACATTGGTGTGGTTGCATCTTCTCTAGTGTAGTTGGACAACGTTTTCAAGGTCACAATTAAAATTGGGTCCTAAATAGCAAGTGGGATTGGGGGAATAAGGGAAACTCTATCATTCCATATGGGAAATATTCTTGTTTATGGGTTTGGATAGACAACCATATTTCAATTTCAAGATTTCTCCCTTGCTTTTCTTGAAGATCTATAATTGGTCTTATGCTAGCAGGGTTCTGGGTTCTTTTGATTTGAGCAAAGTCACTAGGTAAATGGTTGTACTACTTTGACCAAGCAGGTAGATTGAGACTTTCATTAAGATCCTAATCTATGACTTGCTTATATGGCTAATTCTGAGATCATTTCTAGTGGATTCACTAAACTTTTTGAGTTCTTCAGCCAAGTGAAGTCCCAAGGTGAATATTGGTAAAGCTTTAATAAGTAGTAAATTGAGACATTTATCAAAGTCTCAACTTAATATTTGTTGATGTGTTTGGGTACCATAAGGTATGCCAATAAAAATATTGCCATGCTTTGAGCATGATGACCATACAATATGGTTGTTAATTGCACTCGATGCTCATACCTCATGAGGAGCACGTAGTTTTAAATTTTAAGTGTGGGATACAACTTTTGGGATGACCTACAAGATTTTTATCAAGGTCAACTCCTTGTATTTATGTGATCTTGGACACTTACTTCCTAACCTAGCCTAGTCTACTAGGTTTTATCTAAGGAAAAGGGATAGAAGAAAATCAAAGACCAAATATAAAGAAACATGAAAGTAAAAGCCTAATCTAAGGGAGGCTATGCATCAAGATCCTAAAGCTCTTGTGTGTGATAGTAGGAGTAATGAACACATGTATCGTTTATCAACAATGCATAAGCAACACAATTTTATCAAACACAAAGTATTATGAATATGCATACACAAGGACCAATACAAGAGAGAAATAGTCATAACTTATTGTATATTACATAATTGGGTTACATATTTATATGAGAAATATGATCAAATATTATTGATAAAGTGAATCAAGGCTCAAGTCATAATATCATAGAGAAGATAAGTAAAAGAAAAATTACATACAAGATCAAACACTAAGCACAATACAATAATTGTTCCCCATTTACAATGGAGGATAAATAGATATTTATAGGTGAATATGGTCAAGATTTCCCCCCAAAACTCATGCAATAATTTCAAAATGTCTACCTCAAAAATTTCTTTAGCTTTTGAATGATTCTGAGGTCTTTGGATTCATAGCCATAAATATTGTAGGCAAGTTGGTTTGATGGGACGTAGAATCCCCTTACAGCCTTTCCATTAGTCCATACTAAGAATTTTTTATGATTATACCCTTAAAATATTTCCCATTAATGTCCTTGGGCCTAATGCTACTCCTTGATTTATCTCCATGCTACTACCTTTAATGTACCATCTATTGCTTTGGACACCATGTTTGTTTCTAAGGATGGTAGGACCAAAACTATACTACCATTCCTTCCCTTGCATCCAGTTGTTGTTAGGACCCTATCCTAAAACTATTTTGTAATTCTATTATGATTATGTAATGATCCCCTTCCAACGTGGGGACCCTTATATAATGTTATTTTGTAACACTTTATAAAGGTATGTGGCAAGTAAGGTACCTAGACAAGTGAGGCCATTTCATGTAGCCATTCTCAAGAATGTAGTTGATTTTTAGTAGAATATTCTAGATCATGTGGCACTTTGCATGTAATATAACTCTTGAGCATTAGGTTAGGGTCGCATGAAGTGTATATTTAAAAGACATGGGCCCATGAAAAAATGTGTATTTTTATAAATTAATGAAAGTATTGAAGAAGGTTTCCCCCTAGAAGAGTCTTGTGATTTTGTGTTGTTTTGTGAGATTGCTTTAATTTTGCATTTATATTTTTGTGTTGCAATATACTGTCATTTCATGAAATTATATTTTAATTGCAATATTTATTTGAATGAGTTTATTTTTATTAGAAGGTTCCTAACAAGTGGTATCAGAGCCCTTTTCATGGTCAATTTGTGTTGCGATTGTGATAGTTCTTGCCCTTCCATTTCAACTATTAGGTATAAATTTCTCATGTTTTCATTTTTTGCTTGTTTTCTTATTAAAAAAGACACAACCTTTTTTTTGTGCATTAGTTTATTAGGTTAGAAACCCTATGCTAGGGGTTTTAAAATAAAATACAGTTTTTATTATTGGTTAATCTACATTACTCGTAAAACATCTAGTGAAGTGAGGGGCAATCAGGATCCAATACCCAAGCCTCAAACAACACCTATATATTGAATTGATCTCCCACATATCTTCAAGTATATCATGAGACCACCTAGGATTAGGAGAAACCTTTAGCCCTAAGAATATTTTTTGCCTTGTATTATCCATAGTACACCAGGCACAACATTCAAAAAGATCACCCTTCCATACTATCAAAGAGGCAAGTAGTGTGCTTAAGGGTATACATGGAATCCTCCTTTATTAGTGGCCTAAAATATTGGTCCAAACACTATCATTCATCATTTCAGTATAACAGAGGGCCTATGGGTAGTAGATACACCTTGGATTAGAATACCCTATTTTGTTGAAAGTTAAACCTACAAAAAACTTCATGTTCTATTGAATTTTAAACCTACAACCAAAAATCCTACCATAAAAATTGAGTATACATAGGGGACTTTTATATCACAAAATTACTACATGAAAAAAAAAAAGAAGTTGGAAAGAAACATAACAATCAAGATGAAAACAATTAGAGTCATTCACAGTCAAGACAAAGTTTTCTAGTGTTGATAATAGTCAGGTATACATTTAGTTTGAGACAATAATAATAATTATAGAGTTAATATTTTCTAATGTTAGTAGTAGTTATCTATGACAGTCAAAATTCATAGCAAACAAAAAATGTCAGTGATAAAGTTAAGACCAAATAGTCGTCAATATAGGGAATCATAGTGTTAGTAACAAACAGTGCAAACAATGTCAATGATACAATAGTGTTAGTAACTAATAGTGCAGAGATAGTGTCATAAGGGGTTGTCTGACAAGAAACCAATTTTCTAAGCAAACCAAGCCTCTAGGAGAAAACCAAAAACACTCAAAGAAAACACTTTTTTAAAGGTTCCAAAAAATATCATTTTGGGGCCTAGTCCATTACTATTGTCTTTTCGAGCTAATTATTTTGATATATAGCACCCAAAAATTCTTCAGTCTAATTACTAAAAATAGTAACTTCTAGAACAATACTTCTATTTTTAGTAATTTAGTGGAAGTGGTTCAAATCATACTAAAATGGCTAGTGGAACTAGAGGACACCAAAAGGAGATATAACAAAACACTCAAAACACTTGTAGGATATGCAAGCTACCATCACTACGCTTCTTAGTGACGTTAAAAATAAAGGAAGAAGTAAAAATTTTGAGAAGTGACCATGTGAGATCCAAAGCTAATCTAGATGAAAAAAAATTGGAGGTTGAGGAGAAACTTAATGATGGTCCAAAGGTGTTTGAGCATCATTACGATGATCCACCAGGTGGCAGTACTGACAATAGAGATAAAGACATTCATAAGGAGAAGGAATTATATCATTCTATTTTTGACATAGATACTCCATTTAAGATGCCTAAATTAGAATTTTCTAAGTTCAATGGAAAGGACATTGATGGGTGGTTATGTCGAGTAGATTAGTTCTTCAAACTTCACAATGTTCCTAAATATTTATGGGTCACCATGGCATCTTTCAGCATTGAATATGAAGCCTTACAGTGGTATCAATGGTTAAAAAGCATAACTCATAACCCTTCTCGGGAATATTTTGAGTCTCAATTACTCACTCATTTTGGCCCTAGTGAGCATGAGGACCTTAGCCAAACTAAAATTAACTTCAATGGTTCGATACTATCAAACCCATTTTGAGAAATTGGCTAACAGGACCAAGGGGTTAAATGAAGATTTTTTTAGAGTTGTTTCATCAGTGGCTTGAAAGATGATATCAAGGTTGAGGTCATGATGTTTAAACCACAAACTATGATGTAGGCCATATGATTGGCATGGTTGGATGAAGAATTTTTTTTGGCTCAAAGGAGGTCACCTAAATTTCCATAGGCCAAACCCACATTTCCTTCCAATTTCACACCCAATATTGGAAATAAATCTACCCCCTACAAGCGCTTGACTATACAAGAGATGGATGTTTGATGTGCACAAGGTTTATGTTATAATTGTGATAAGAAATATTCACCAAGGCATAAATGAAGCTATTTTTATTGGATATAGAGGAGTCAGTAAGCACTGAACATGTTGATGATGAGATAGAACCATTAGAGGAACCACTTAAAGATGAAGGTGAAATATAAGAACCACAACAAAAAAAAAATTCCATGCTCTTGTAGGAATTACTACCCCTCATATAACGAAAGTAGTAGGCTTTTCAAATGCCAATACCTTACAATTCTAATTTATTCAAGAAGTACACATAATTTTATTGATCCCCAAGTTTCCAAGCAAGCCAATTGTTATATACATGCATGCAAATCCTTTGAGGTTATGGTGGCAAATGGTAGAACCTTACCTTGTAAAGGCAAATACCACAATGCTAAGTTAAATATAGGGTCATGAACTCAAAACATGCATGTTTGTTCTTTAGCTAGAAAGATGTAAAATTGTGCTAGTAGCTCAATGGCTATTTATGGATGCGGTTTTGACATAATGGTAGGTCCTACACTCTTCGTGGTTTGCAAGCAGGATATCCCCAGACTATCAATTCAAATCATGTGGATAAGTTGTTAAAAAATATTATTGTGGGGTGTTCACTCAGATATTTGCAATACAATCACCCACTTCAGTAGAGGACAAACTCTCAAAATATTTGCAACTCATTCTGACTAAGCATGATGCAATTTTTATAGAATCAATAAAATTACCACCTCGATGCTCCCATGATCATTTAATTCCATTGGCACCCTATAGTGTACCACCTAACATCAAACCATACTAGTACCCCTATGTACTTAAGTCAAAAATAGATAAATTAGAATAATATTTGTTAAAATCTGGAGTCATTCAACCTAATAACAATCCTTATTCTTCTCCAGTCCTATTGGTTTGAAAGAAAGATGGGTCTTGGTGATTGTGTAGTTTTTTGTGAGCTCAATAAGCTCACCATTAAGGATAAATTTCCTATCCCAATGGTAGATGAATTGTTGGATGAGCTACATGGTGCTATGTTTTTCTCCAACTTAAATATATGCTCAAGATACCATCATATATGGCTCAAAAATGAGGATATTTCCAAAATAATATTTTGTACTCATGAAGGCAATTATGAATTCTTGGTTATGCTATTTGGCTTAAAAAAATGCACCCTCCATATTTCAAAGCCTCATGAACAACATATTCTACCCATTCCTTCACAAATTTATTTTAGTTTTCTTTGATGATATTTTGGTTTATAGTCACTCTTGGGAGGAGCACCTCATCCATGTGGATCAAAATTTGTAACTTTTGGCTCAACATCAACTTTATGCTAAAATATCTAAGTTTTATTTTGGTTTGACTGAAGTAGAGTATTTGGGACACATTGTCACCAAATATGAAGTTAAAATTGACCCTAAGAAGATTCAATTCATTCAATATTGGTTGAAGCCTCACACTCTTAAGGATATTCATGGAGTTTTAGGACTCACGAGGTATTATCACAAATTTATCCAATACTATGGTAGAATCGTTGCTCCTTTGATGGCCATGCTAAAAAAAATTATTTTACTTGGACAAACCCATCTAAGCAAGCTTTATTTGAACTAAATAATGCTATGACAACCACTCTAGTCTTAGCAATACCCGATCTATCTAAACCTTTTGTAATTGATAGTGATGCTTTAGGCAATGGCATTGGAGCCATGTTGATGCAGGAGGGAAGACAATTGGCCTTCACTAGTAAAGCACTTTCAAGTCAAAATTTAGGTAAATCTACTTATGCAAAGGATATGCTCACCATTTTGCATGTGATTACTCACTAGCGACCCTATCTCATTGGGCATCATTTTTCCATCAAAACAAACCACCAAAGTCTCAAGTACTTCCTGGAGAAATGAGTCACCACCCTCGAATTAGTAAAATTGGATCTCTAAATTAATGGGCTATGATTATGAGATTACATATAAAAAAGGAAATAAGAACATTGTGGCTTATGCACTCTCTCACCAATTTGAGGCTCAGAGTATGCTATGTGTCATCTCTTCACCCATACCTCAATGGATTAATTCTCTTAGAGAGGATGTGCTCAAGGACTCTAGGTTGTAAAATTTGATTGCCACACTCCAAATAGAGCCTACCTCATGTTTGGGATACACTTGGGATGGACAAGATTTACGATATCTTCAATGCCTTGTTATTTCCAACACTTCTCAACTATAGGAACTCATCTTGAAGAAAATGCATGCTTCACCTACTATAGGTCATTTTGGGTTCCTCAAAACTTATGAAAGGATTCAACATACTTGTTTTTGGAAGGGAATGAAGAAGGACATTCAAAATTCTATGGAAGATTGTGACATATTCCAGTGGATGAAAGGATAAATGGTGCATTCCCTAGGAACTCTTCATTCCTTACCCATTATAGAACAAGTCTGGACAGATATTTCCATGGACTTTATTGAAGGGTTACCTATGTTAGGAGGTAAATCAGTTATTTTTTATGGTAATGGATCATCTCATGAAGTATGCTTATATGTTTCCCTATCCCATCCCTACATGGCCTCTGTAGTAGGCCAATTATTTCTCGATTCTATCTTCTGCCTTCATGGCATACCCACATCCATTATGTTCAATCGAGACCCTACCTTCACTAGTAATTTTTGGCAAGAATTATTTAAGTTGCAGGGAACTTAGCTCAAAATGATTTTAGCCTATCATCCACAAACATATGGTCAAACAAATATTGTAAACAAATTTTTGGATACCTGCCTTCGTTGCTTTGCCTCTGATCATCCTATGTGGTGGGAAAAGTGGATTCCCTTGGCTGAATGGTGGTATAGCACTACCTATCACACTACGACCAAGGTTACCCCTTTTTATGAAATTTATGGTTGACCTCCATCAACACCTTCCTCCTACATTCTAGGTAGCTCCAAGTTTCATGCTATTAACACTACACTCAACCAACATGTCACAGTTTTCCATCGCCTAAAGATGAATTTGGAATTGGATCAGAATCGTATGCACAAACAAGCTGATATACACCATTCTAAGCATAATTTTGAAGTAGGGGATATGGTTTTTCTCTACTTGTAACCATATAAATAGTCCTCACTCCAACTTTGCAGGTTATAAAAAATAGCTACCAAATACTATGGCCCCTACCAAGTCTTACAATAGATTGGTGCAATGGCCTAAAAATTGGCCCTTCCATCTACATCAAAGCTCCATATTGTCTTTCATGTATCTTCTCTCAAGAATATTATGGGCAATTAGGTATAGGTTCAATGCATTTTTACCCGAAATGGTTGAAGAGGGATCTATCTTGCTTGAACTAGAACAACTGTTGGACCATAGATCACGTACTCTTTGGAAACGTGTCATCATTGAGGTTCTTGTTCAATGGCATGGACTACATCCAAAATATACCACTTGGGAGTCTCTCCAGTAACTACAATACTAGTTTCCTCATATGCAACTTTGAGGACAAATTTTTTTTAAGAAGGACGTGTTATGACCTTATCCTAACACTAATTTGTAATTCTCATATGATTATGTAATGACTCCCTTCCAATGTGGGGATCCCTTGAAAATTTTATTTTGTAATACTTTGTAATGGTATATGGAAAGTAAGGTGCTTAGACAAGTGGGGTCATTTCATGTAACCATTATCAAGAATGTAACTGATATTTGGTAGAAGATTCTAGCTTGAGTGACACTTTGCATGTAAGCCAACTCTTGAGCATTAGATTAGGGTTGCATGAAGTGTATCATTAAAATACATGGGACTTTGAATGAATGTATATTTTTACAAGTTAATTAAAGTATTGAAGGAATTTTCTCCCTTGAAGAGGCTTGTGATTTTGTGTTGTTTTATGATATTGCTTTAATTTTGCATTTAAATTTTGTATTGCAATATACTATTCTTTCATGAAATTATGTTTTAATTGCAATATTTATGTGAATTTATTAGAAGATTCATAATAGTTACCTTGGGATTTTCTGGTATCTTGGTGGGTTTCAATGATCTACCTTCTTTATGGCCCAATGGATTCCTCTAGTGAGGCTCTTCCTTGCATGTCATTTGGGGTTCCGATGATGACCAAGAATACTGGGTATTTTTCTCTGGTATGGTGCCTAAGACATTCTCCTCTTCTATGGAATATTGTGATATATTCCAGTGTATGAAAGGATAAATGGTGCATTCCATAGGAAATCTTCATTCCTTACCCATTCTAGAACAAGTTTGGACAGATATTTCCATGGACTTTATTGAAGGGTTACCTAAGTTAGGAGGTAAATCAGTTATTTTTTATGGTAATGGATCATCTCATGAAGCATGCTTATATGTTTCCCTATCCCATCCCTACATGGCCTCTGTAGTAGGCCAATTATTTCTCGATTCCATCTTCTGCCTTCATGGCATACCCACATCCATTATGTTCAATCGAGACCCTACCTTCACTAGTAATTTTTGGCAAGAATTATTTAAGCTGCAGGGAATTTAGCTCAAAATGATTTTAGCCTACCATCCACAAACATATGGTTAAACAAATATTGTAAACAAATTTTTGGATACCTACCTTCGTTGCTTTGCCTCTGATCATCCTATGTGGTGGGAAAAGTGGATTCCCTTGGCTGAATGGTGGTATAGCACTACCTATCACACTATGACCTAGGTTACCCCTTTTGAAGAAATTTATGGTTGACCTCCATCAACACCTTCCTCCTACATTCTAGGTAGCTCCAAGTTTCATGCTATTAACACTACACTCAACCAACATGTCACAGTTTTCCATCAACTAAATATGAATTTGGAATTGGATCAGAATCGTATGCACCAATAAGCTGATATACACCATTCTAAGCATAATTTTAAAGTAGGGGATATGGTTTTTCTCTACTTGTAACCATATAAATAGTCCTCACTCCAACTTTGCAGGTTATAAAAAATAGCTACCAAATACTATGGCCCCTACCAAGTCTTACAATAGATTGGTGCAATGGCCTAAAAATTGGCCCTTCCATCTACATCAAAGCTCCATATTGTCTTTCATGTATCTTCTCTCAAGAATATTATGGGCAATTAGGTATAGGTTCAATGCATTTTTACCCGAAATGGTTGAAGAGGGATCTATCTTGCTTGAACTAGAACAACTGTTGGACCATAGATCATGTACTCTTTAGAAACGTGTCATAATTGAGGTTCTTGTTCAATGGCATAGACTACATCCAAAATATACCACTTGGGAGTCTCTCCAGTAACTACAATACTAGTTTCCTCATATGCAACTTTGAGGACAAATATTTTTTAAGAAGGGCATGTTATGACCCTATCCTAACACTAATTTGTAATTCTCATATGATTATGTAATGACTCCCTTCCAATGTGGGGATCCCTTGAAAATTTTATTTTGTAATACTTTGTAATGGTATATGGAAAGTAAGGTGCTTAGACAAGTGGGGTCATTTCATGTAACCATTATCAAGAATGTAACTGATATTTGGTAGAAGATTCTAGCTTGAGTGACACTTTGCATGTAAGCCAACTCTTGAGCATTAGATTAGGGTTGCATGAAGTGTATCTTTAAAATACATGGGCCTATGAATGAATGTATATTTTTACAAATTAATTAAAGTATTGAAGGAATTTTCTCCCTTGAAGAGGCTTGTGATTTTGTGTTGTTTTATGATATTGCTTTAATTTTGCATTTAAATTTTGTATTGCAATATACTATTCTTTCATGAAATTTTGTTTTAATTACAATATCTATGTGAATTATTAGAAGATTCATAATAGTTACCTTGGGATTTTCTGGTATCTTGGTGGGTTTCAATGATCTACCTTCTTTATGGCCCAATGGATTCCTCTAGTGAGGCTCTTCCTTGCATGTCATTTGGGGTTCCGATGATGACCAAGAATACTGGGTATTTTTCTCTGGTAGGGTGCCTAAGACATTCTCCTCTTCCAGTTTTAGCCAATGGGATTTATTTTTCTCCTTTACCATAGATCTCTAAGGTGACCTTCATATGGACCAACAATATTTATTGGTCTATGGAGGTTTCACAACTTGAAATATCTAAGATACTTTAGCTATCACAGAATGTTAGGTGTTAAGCTCCTCTTGAGGGAGGAATAGGATTTTGCTTCTTTGGTTTCCTATTTTGGTCACCTTATGTCCCCCTTCTTCCTCCATGATCATTGGATTTCATTCCCTAGGGTTTAAAGCTGGTGTTGCCTTATGACTACATAGAGGAAAAATGACTAGTTATAAAATCACTACAAACTAAAATAGATGTGTAATCTTAGTCTACAACATCTTTATTTTAGGGAGACGAAAGGTTTATAGCCACTATTTGGATTAAAACCCTATAAAAGGTGGAGTATTTTTAGCTATCATTAAAAGGGCTCTAGGACTTCTATAAATGGCAAGGGTTGGCTTAGCTACCACTCAAGAATTATGGGAATTTGATATTTGGTTTGGTTGGTTAGTATACCCTCATCGCATAGGGATCTTGAGGTTTAGCTTGTGGTGAAGGTTTGTCCTTGGTAGCATTCTTGACGGCCCTATGGCATTGGTTTATTTATAGATTTTATGAGATTCATATCCCTTCATCTTGTTCTTCTTCAACTGCCCCTAAATGGTAGCTTAATAAAAATTGCTTCTTCAGTAGGATTTTTCTAGTGTAGTGAATTTTCACTACACCATGGTTATCTTTTTACCCATTCATTGGTATTGAGTGATTTTCTCTAGGAGTGAGTGAATCACTCCATTCTACTAGCACTATGCCAACATTTTCTTAACAATTTGTTCCTACAATTCAATTGCTTTACTTTGCTAATGAATTGCTCTTGGAACAAATTGGTCTTCATAGAGAAAATTGGCCTTTGCCTTTACCATAGTAAGATTTTATGGGTTATACTTTTACTATTTTATAACCTTTCAAAATTGTGAATCACAAGGTAGTGACTTATCACTATTATTATGATGACTTCATGGGACATCAAGCTTGATTGGTAATAAATCCTAGATCCTAGTATTATCCTTGGACATAAAGTCTTCCAAATTGGAATTCCTACTATAAAATTAAAAAATTATGGTTCTTTCTATTCCACTTTTATGATAACAACCTCAACAATTTTTTTTCATTCTTCATGTCCTAGTAGTTGGATGTTTTCAAGGTGCTCCACATTTCCTACCAAGTTCTCATACGATTTCTCTAAAAACCCATCCTACTTTCCCACTAACTCTTATAGATTGGTGTATAATGGCTCTAGTTTATTGAATTGCTTGACCAAATATCTAGATTCAACTTTATATTTTTCCTATTTGAAAATTGAGTCAATGGTGTCATCAATGAGGAGTTTCCTCTAAGGGTCAAAAATGTCAGGTAATACAAAAGTGACGAACCCTTGAATTTCATTTACCATTTCCTACATAGGGGTATTTATAGAGGCTAAAATATATTTGTAGACCTAAAGGTATCTTTGAGCATTAGGGATATTTTTCAACTTCTTGACCATATTTTCAATCTATCCCTAACTATTGGTCTAGTGTTACCAATATTATAATAGAAGTTTGAGCACTTTTTATTATCTCTCCTTCATAATTAATTGCTCCTCAACCTATTTGATAATTTTTGACACTTTGTTTAGGTTGATTTATACATAGGTTATAAAATTGAAGCACCTATTGGCACTTATAACTTGGTATTTGATTTTGTCCCAAAAAAAATCCATCCTTTTGACCTCAAATTTTATCCCTATATCTATTTTTGCTCCCCCTTTTAATGTTGTTATTTATTCTTAGAGCTTAGAAATATTTTGATCTCTCATTTTTAGGTGTCTTGGAGTTATTTTACTTGGTCTTCTAGCAAGGATTTTTCTTGTTCATTTTGCTTCCTTAAATAGTCTTACCTTTGTGCAAGTTGTGAGAGATTCTCTAGTTGTTTCCTTTTTATTTTAGCCTCATCAAGTTGGGATTTAAGGTCCTTAAACTATTTATTTAGTTGGTCCTTTCTTGTGGTGTCTTTCCTTAAGGATTTATTGTCATGCTAGAGTTTATGTTTCTCAACCTTCAACTAGGACATTTTTGCTTCTAGATCTATATTATTTTTCTTTAATGCATCATCCTTTACTACTAGTTGGCCAAATTGCATGACCATGGAAATTGATAATTGATTCACAAGTTGAATCATTTTGAATGGATTTGATCAACTTATATCCAACTTGGTATTGAAGAATATTATATTATTTGGTACATGCAAATGTACACCCATGGTACCTTCATGGTATAATTGTAAATATATAATAGATTAGGGTTGAGTATTTAGTTTATATGAGTGATTTATATTTCCCCTTTCATGTAAGTGTCAATGTATAGGAAATGCACAAGTGTCATGTATGTAAGTGTGCAAATATATAATGTGAGTATAGACATGGAAGATTGACCCACCCAAGTGAGTCATTTTTCATAGAGCCTCAGAGAGACCCTTAAAATTGTCAAAATAAAAGCTTGGTCCTCTCTTCCCCCTCCATCTTCCTTTTTTCCTAGTTTTTTCAAAATTGTGGTTGCCCAGTATGGGGCATGATTTTGACAAGTTAGGTTTTTCTCTTAGAAATCCAGCTTTTGGGCTGACCCCCAAGACGTTGACCCTCTCTTAGGTTTACCATTTTGTTTTCTTGTCCTTTTGCCCTCCAAACCTCTTATAAATAGAGGGTTTGGATCCTCTTTTATTTGAAGTAATAAAAAAAAAAGCAATTTTTGGAAGAAGTGATTTTGGCTAATAGTTTTTCCTAGAAAGTTCTTTGGAAAGCAAGTCTTCTAAAAAGTTATTTAAAACAAGATCAAGTGTTCTTTTGCTACTCTAATTTCATTTATTGTTCTTGGTGGGCAAGTGTTGGAGCCTTGAGGTGGAGTCTACCATTTTTTGGAGGTATTAATCCTTTTGACTATTATTTCACTGCTACAAAGTTTCTTCTTGTATTTTAATATTCCTAGGTTATTAATTGTGCATTTCATTATTTTATTTTTTATTAATAAATATTTTTTGGGATTTTGCTACAAAATCATGCCCTATCTGTATAGGGCATGATTTTGGTAGATCCAAAATCGTGGTCGCCCTTTACAAGACACAATTTAGATTCATCAAGTTTGGGGGTAAATTTTCACTCCCAAACCCTTAATCTAAATTTACATACTTCATTTAGGCCATAATATCGTTGTTTTCATTGTGTTTTTTATACTATTTTATTTCCTTACATCTGGTCTTGTTTGTTCCCAAAAATGTCAACAATCACTCTTGCTTTCGAATTACTGACTAAAAGGACCAAGAGGGCTTCCCTACTGCACCTCCAAGCTAAGTCACATAGTGGCCTAAGTAGGCCCCCAAACATTGATCAATTTTTCTAGGGTTTTTTGAAGCTATTTTATAGCTTGTGAATTTGTTGGATATATTTGGATGCAAGTTAAAAGCTAGGATCAACCACCGGATCAATTAAGTGCCCTAAGTAAGATTCTTAGGTTGTTTGTTGTTTGCTTTCTATCCATTTCTATTCCAAACTTAAATCACAAATAAATTAAAAAATTATTTTGTTACATTTTTAGGAATTTGAAAGAGAAAAGGGATATAGTTTGCATTCTAGGGTTAACTTTGTTTGTGCATTCTCTCAAAAATTTTCTAAAAATGAAATATCTATTTTATTGCAAGTTAGGGTTTAGTCCTCATTGAAAATCAAGAATCATCCTAGGGTTAGCTTCTTGTCTTCTTGCATCATTGTTTATCTTGCATTGTTCTTTTATTTTTCATAGCTTAGATCTTAGAAAAGCCAAACGTAGGTGCTTGCTCAATATACAGATAGAAGTGTAGTAACAATCACCATATAGCAAGCATTGATAATAAAGCTTGTATACAAATTTTTGAGCAATTTATATTGTAAGTATTCTTCATGCATGTACATGAATTATTTTGGCCATTTACATTCATATTTGATATTATAAGTGAATGTTATTTCATTATTATATTGGCCTTGATATATATATATATATATATATATATATATATATACACTAGATTGCTCATATATATAAATATACTCTTGATTATTAATATTTTGACCTATAATATTATGGTTTAATTATATTGGGATCTATGATATTTTGAGATAGTAAGGCTTAAAAGCCAAATCTTGGAGACCCTAGCCATGAAGTTGACAAGGGATGTGATAGTTCTAGAAATGTCATTTTGCACTACTTCTATAATGAGGATTTTATTACCTCCATATTCCAACTATGACCACATTATAACTAAAGGCTGAGAGGTTCCTCTCTCAACTATTTATATTTATTTTTAATTCTCTCCTCTTATTAAAGGAAATCAAATGCCTTTGGAGAATTCATACTCTTGGGATCATTTCTAACATTCCACATAATTTACTTGTTAGACCTTGCATCTACATTAGTATTTGAAGCTATTTTTGTGGGCTTAGTTATGAAATTTTTCATGGGTGACATCATTGCATGTAGTAAGAGTTATATGTATTACGACGTGGATGACATGAGTAAGATAATACAATGGGAAAAACAAGTTGCATGGAGATTTGAATGAATGGTTATGTGGAAGGGGTTGTTGTTATGCTAGTTATGCTAATGTTTTGGTTAACAAGGATATTAGTGAGGGGCTTGATGAATATGATACTAATGATTGTGATATGGAAACATGAAAGGTGGTTTATGGGAATAAAGTGATAGGGGTGGTACCAAAAATAAATATTATGTATGGAGGTAGGGTTCCTCTATGATGGCGGACAAGAAAACGACACTCCATGAATTCCAAAATTTTCTCTATTAATCTGGAAAACACTTACATCAACAGCCCGCAGGCTTTACAATAACCAGCGCTCGACTTGGTTTTCTCTAACTGTGCTCTCTAAGTCCGTCATCAAATGGTATCAGAGCTAGTGTTCCTGAGTGCGTAAGCAGATCGTCGACCGTGAGGCAGTTTGCGCCAGGATCTATGGTAGGGTTCTGAGAGAGAGAAGAGTGAGTTAGGGTTCCTGAGTGTGTAACAGATCATCGAACGTGAGGCAGTTACACCAGAATCTGAGGGAGATATGATGACAATGAAAGAGTTCAAGGCGTTGTAGAGGCAAGTGCAAGCCCTGCAAGAGGAGCTGCTCAGAAGAGATTTGCAGAGGCAGGTGAAAGCCCTGCAAAGGGAGTTGCACAGACAGCGTGAGGAAAAATAGAAGAGAAGAAAAGTTGGAGTGAATCTATGCGCATTCTCCCATCTGTCATCACTCTAGGATAACCATGAGTTACACTAGTAGATGGTAAGGGAGTGAAATACAAGGGGTAGTAAAAGAGAAATAACAATGGAGAAATAAGCGATAGAAATGGTGAATGGAAGGGAAGTGTAGGTGAAAGTAATGGTGGCCACTATTGTGATCATTCCCAACTCAATAGGAGTTCCTCATTAGGGAATTTTCCCCTCCTCAACCTAAGGTATTCGATATTGTTGTTGCCATATTTTCAAACCTTTCACTTTTTACAACATATTTCTTGTTATTTCTTATACTATGAAGCTAATGACTACAAGTATGGTTGGTATCACAAATATTACAATTTCTAGTGTAGAGGCAAGAAGTGGAATTGGGGGCTTGCTAGAGATTCTTATGTTGTTCTTTATCTCTTGGAACTCCTTGGATTCCTCCCATCATAGATGGCCAACAAATTTTCATTGAACGAATCATCTCACAATGGTCTTGTTTTCATTCTAGTTTTGTATCTCATATTTTTCTAGGAAAGGATTTTTCTTTTGGAGTATCCTTGTTTCTCCGAGATCCCCAAAATGTAATGGTTTGGCTAAGTTTGAAATTATCCTTCATTTTTACCTCAACATAAAAGGAGTACCACTTTGGGGGCCTGGTGTACCAACCTTGTATTTCATCTTCATATCCTTGTGTGATCCCCAGAGTGGCTGATACTATCTCCTTGCTTGATTTTGTTTTCTTTTATATTCCATACCTCTTATCCGGTGTGAAGAAGGTATTCAAACCCTTATATTTTAGCTTATTTCCAAAATATTTTTTTAGATCATAGGACCACATATCCCAAAGTTGCTCAATCTCCAGGTCTCTAATTTGTTATTCTATCACCTTGTGAAACCCCCATAGCATTGGTATTATCTTCATGATCAACTGCTTAAGTTGGTAGAAGGTGGTATTCTTCTAGCCATTGAAGTGCATATTCAATGTTAAAAAAGTAATCTGACGCAAATACCAACTCAAAAGGAATGGCTAAAAAGCTAAAAATATATATGGAAGACCTTTTTCATCCCATGTAAAGTCTCCATTAGGTCATTCCTTCAATTTTAGAAATTTCTTGATCTCTTATGATAGCCTTAAAGAATTTTCCTTAATATTATCCATGATTATATTGCACACTTCATCATATAAATAGTATGATGTCCTAGATTCTTGGCAAGATACATCTATGGAATCCACCATTAAAAGTGGTCGCCTATCTAGTTTCATCTGATTTAACTAGATGTCAAGATTCAATGCGTCTTTTCGTACAAAATGAGTTATACTAAGTAGGAAGTGTAGGTGATATTTATTTTCTCAAATTCTTTGAGCTAGTTTCTCATCTAGTTGGTAATGTACCTTAGATAGTTTATCATTAAGGAATGTCTAGGATAATTATCAACTGCATAAAGGAGGTAAATGTGCTATTATTATGCTAGCATTTATTTTTTCTCTAGGTACAGTTGCAATCCCAAAAAAGGCCATATGGACATTGTTCATGAATAAGTCTAACTCTAGTGGGATGCTAAAGTTGAGTGCTTTATTTGGGTTTTTGAGACAAGATATTAAGAAATATGAGTAGCTTTGGTCACATCAGTAGTAAATTTATTTCTAAATTTATGGCTTTAAAGTGACCTAGATTCTTGGATTATCAGCTACTTTCAACATTTTCTTTATATTTCCTTCCCATGTGTAGAGTAATTCTTTGGTTAACTAGGGTGGTTTAATGCTTCTGCTTGTTAACACATATCTCTCTACACATATCTCTAACCAATTCTAATAAAATCCACACCTATATGGCCAAGATCATTACTAGGCCTAAGGTCCATATTTTTCTTAGGCTCTATGAATCTATTTATGGGCCCAAGTTGAACCTTTTGAGGACCCCTTTTCTTACATTGTAGATGTCATGCTTATACTTTCCCTCTTTGATCCTTTTGTATGGTTTTTCAAATATCTCTTTATATCTTCAACGAGGAGGGGATGGTTTCCTTCTCTTAAATTTATTTCTACCTTTTCCTTGGAGGGACTTTCCTCTTGCATTACTACTTGAAATAGTGATAGTGGAGTTGACAAGGGTGGGGCAGTGGTTGTGGAATGTGGAGACACTAGGTTGGTCTCTAGAATAGAAGGGCTCATGGAGGAAGTAGTGTCCATGATGGTTAGAAAAGAAAAGTGGATGAGTTTAGAGTTATGAAAAATATTGTATGCTTTATACGAAGGGAGTGATTTACTTAACCTTGTAATTAATTCATTCGATTGGCTATGTGGATCACTTGCTTGAGGAGAGTCAATAAATTTTTAATTCATATAGTAAATCACTTGATTTTTCTAGTGATATGCTCATGTGAGCTATCAATTCACTAGTTTATGTTGACTTAGCAAGTTTTTTCTTAGAGAATAACCAAAATTTTAAAAATTTATTGATTTTCTTAGTTTTTCTAGAAATTCACTAGTTATCTTATGCTTGAACAAATTTATTCTCAAATAGGTAGAGTGGTTCAATGGTTGAGCCCTTCATTTAAAGGATGAGTCAATTATTCTGGGAAGCCCTTGTGGGGTTCAACCCTATTGGTCAACTAGAGTAGTTTAATACTATTTAAAGTTCCTTAGCACATATGCAAGATTATATGACTAGCAAATTTGAGAGAGCTATGAGGAGTGGTTTTCCTCTAGTTGGCCAGTTCATAATAAAAACCATTTTTTAGAGTCCATGTGGTTTTCTTTAGCTTCTTGGATAATGTAAGCATCATGAGTGAGGTAATTTGTGGTCATGAAGGGAACTATGAAGAGTTGGATGCAAATGAGGTCTTCTTTGCATCCTAAGGGGGGTTTTATATCTCCTACCCACCCATGCTTGACAATTAATATTTGGGCATGTATGATGGCCCAAAAGGGTAATTTTCGTAATTGGGAAATTTGTTCATCATGCCCTTATTGATGATTCACTCATTAAAATATGTGAATCACTCTTAATAGGATATGATCTGCTCATTTGGCCCTTAGCCTTTTTAATTTATTAATCAAGACTATACAAAAATAAACTTAGTGACTACATGAATTTGGATGGTTGATAAAAGAAAAGGAAGAGAAAAAATAGGATTTTACATGAAGGAAGAGGAACAATAATAGCAAAAGTAATAACCAAAAAGTGAAAGATTAAAAGAGGGGTATATACATATTTTACATTCTTTTGGTCAAATAGGTTGAAGATGTTGCCTATTCACTAAAATTGATGTCATCCTTACATCCATTCTGGTAAGCTTGTAGGTGTTTAGACCCATGATTTGGAGAATCTGGTAGGATCTACTCCAAAGGAAATCAAACTTGTTTATGGAATATAATTTTAAATTTATTCTCATCCCACTTGAATATGAAGTCTCCTTCTTATATTCCATCTTTTTGAACCATATTTTGACTACCTTCTAGTGTTGGACTATTCTCTTGAATGCCTTCTCTATTTTCTTCTCTAAGGTCAATAGGGTATTCATTCATTGCTTATATTGGTGTGATATTAATTCCTAGAAGATCTAACTATCATGATATTTAGAGGGAAGAAAGTTTTAAATTAACTAACAATGTGACCTTCTTCCTAGAGACTAGCATGTATGGAGACATCCCCATAGAGTTTTTTGGAGTTTCTCAATCTGCCTAAAGAACTTTCCATAGTTATTCCTCTATGATGTAGTGAATGATATTATTTAGGATCCTTACAATATTTTTGTTGGTGTACTTTGCTAGTCTATTGACCTAGGGATAATAGTTGGACAATGTTTTAAGCATAAAACCATATTTTGAGGAAAATTTCATTACTTTGAATTCCTTGAAGGAGGTGGTATTTTTGGTGACTACCATGGATGGTGTCTAAAATTAGGTAATGATATCTTCCAAAATTAGATGACTTATTCCTAATTAGCTAATTTGGATAGAACTGCTTCTATCCACTTATTTAAGTAGTATTTTGTGATGAGGATCCATCCATGTCCTACATTAGATAAAGGACTTATCTTTTCAATGAAGCATATACCCCACTATTGAAAAGGTTTAGTGATGATGGTTTTCATGGGAATTGGGGATTTTTTCTTTATCCCCATAAATATAAGAGGGTATTTGTAATTCTTGACCCATTGGAAGTAGTCAAAGTAGATAGTGGGAAAATAATATCATGATCTTAGGATTTTATATATTATAGTTGGTGTAGAATAATTCCCTCCCTCACTTTTTTTTTTATTAGGGCTTTTCATCCTTTATCATTCAATGCACCTTAGTAGGATGTCATCATACCATTTTATAAATAGTACATAATCTAGCCAAGCATAGTGCATTGCTTTCTATCTAAACCAACCCTCTTATATAGGTTTCAATCCTTCTAGGACCTATCTAGTTGCATATACATGCAAAAATCTCCCATCCATCTTGTTTGATTGTCATGCTCAACTTCTACCAAGAAAAAATGATACTTTGGAAAAACATTTATAAGATTTCACAGAAGTATATACTTTATGAGCTTGGTGGATTTAATTTCTATATCAAACTTCCATATTTTATTTTATCCATTTAGATCTCTTCTCCCTCAGTTCACCATGAAGCATAAATGATTGAACATCAGGGTGGGCTAAAAAAATGGTAGTCTTATTTTGGGGTATGTAGTATCTAAATAAGAGCTTTCATGATAGAAAAAACATATTTTTCAATGGTGTACTTCTCCTCGTACTTGTGAAGGACTTGGCTTATGAAGGAGATGGGATGTTCTTATCATTCCTATGGGTTAGTATTGTAGCAATATTCTCATATGTCTTGAACACATTGAGCCTATTTTTAGAGAAATAAGGATTGACTTGAATGGGGATCTTAGTGATGGAATTTTTAATGTTTTGAAAATATTTTTTCCCCTCATAAATCCAAGCTAGAGTTACATCCTCTTTTAGAATCTTGGTGACTGGATTGAATAGTCACATGAAATTGATTATAATCTTGGAAATAAACTAGATTTAACCAAGGAAATATTGGATTCCTTTGATATATGTGGATAGAGGAAGGCCTTGGATTATTTTTATCATATCATTGTCTATGGCTAAAATATACTTTAACACCATATGACCTAATAATTTGCCTTTTTAAACCATAAATATGGATTTTTTAGGGTTTAGTGAATACTATATTCTCTAAACCTCTAAAAAATGGAATCTATGTGTTCAATATGTATGTTCCTCTCTTTTGAATATATATTCAAATCATCAAGGTATATGAGAATGATATCACTGGTTAATCCTATGAAGACAATGCCCATAGCTTGTTAGAAGGTAGATCCTATGTTTGACAACCCAAACAATATTCTTTGGTAGGTGAAGGCTCCCCATTTGTTCATGAAGGTATTTTTGTTTTTATTATCATCATTAAAGTAGACCTGATTATACCCTAAGAAACCATCCAAGAGTGAACATCTATGACCTTTCTATATTTTACAAAACTTGATCTACAATAGGTAGGGGATAGTGATCTTTTAATGATGCCTTATCAATATTCTTGAAGTCTACACATAGCCTGATATCACCATTTTTTTATTTTGGATTGGTTCCAAGTTTACTACCCATATGGAGTGCTTGATTGGAAAGATGATTTGGACCTATAGGATCTTTAGGATCTCATTCTTCATAACTACGTTAATTTTAGGATTCACAAGATATTATTTCTATCTAAAGGGCTTTACACTTGGTTCTAATTTTATGGTATGCTCTATGATATCCCTACTATACACCTTATGAACTTCATAGGACCAAACAATGGTGTACCTATATTTTCCATGAAGTTCCTTGAATAGACAAATTTCCTCTTTGATGCACTCTTTACTAAGCAACAATCCTTCCATTCAACGAAATTGACATGGTGGTAGGAAGAGGCCTTCAGTTTAATGTTGGATATATTTGAAAACTATCAACATGATTGAATAAAATTTCTAGAGTGCTTAACCCATTTTGCAGTTGATTTATCTTTAGATGAATTACCCATCTTTAGTGCCATCCATATACACATTTCTTTCTTTAGCATGCTAAGCTTTTTTAAGAGGAAATTGATAATTTGCTCATCATTGTTGAATACCTGTCAATGATTACAATTATATAGGATGGATGACCTAAATATTATGTCTATATCCTTAAATCTAACCCAAATACCAACAATGGGATTGGTTTTTACTACCATTGGCACTAGCTCATTTGCTTTGTCATTTTACTCCTTGGGAACTACCTTGATATCATAGGTTATAAAGCTTTCTAGTAAATCTCATACCTGATGTTTGTACTACTTTAGGTGTTTATTATTGGTGGCATATTGAGAATTAACCTGATTTATCACTAATTTAAAGTCACCAAATATTTTCAAGTTTATGGTCCCATAATTTTTGTCCATCCTTAAACTAGTGCATAATGCTTTGTATTCAACCATAATATTTGTGAATCAACATGCAAAATTAATTTTTTTTGCTTGTGTGTTGAGGAATTGAATACCTGTTTCTTATCTATTTTTTGGTTCTAGTGCCATCAAAGTGTATTATCCATGTTTTAACAAACCCTTATGCTTGTTGACTAGTTAGAGTTGGAATTTTAGATGGTTCTTTTAATATGAGATATTTCTCAATATTATTTCCCTCAAAGTCAAACTCTAGGTCCTCATCATCCTGGAATATACCAATAACCATATCTATCTCATACATTTGACCATATTCTAGCACTTCTTCATCCACTAATTCTAGTAGTATGCTTCAAATTGTTGCACCATATTTATCTATCTTGTGCAACAAGTAGTCACACGCAGGATCACTCTCAATCCAAATAATATTTCCATCCTATGGTACCTTCATGTAGGTGTAATCCATTTTGACATATCCATTCCCAATAATATTAGGTATCCATTCTCTAGAAAATAACATACCAAAGTATTGACAAATGTTGACTACTATTACCTCCTATACTACTACTAGTTATAGATGTTTTAATATGGTCATAATCAAATCTTGTAGGACCCCTATTACATTTACCTTATTGCTATCCATATAAATTATATGCTTAGCTATTTTAGTTTAAGATAATACCATATCTTCATTGACTACTTTAGGCATAACTATCATGACTACTTTTATATCGAC
This sequence comes from Wollemia nobilis, assembly GCA_028583015.1. Taxonomy (NCBI): domain Eukaryota; kingdom Viridiplantae; phylum Streptophyta; class Pinopsida; order Araucariales; family Araucariaceae; genus Wollemia; species Wollemia nobilis. The sequence continues at coordinate 2,903,401 of JAQPPZ010000753.1, forward strand.
TATGCAACTTCTCTACAGGTAATTTTCAAACTTGAAAGTCACATAGAATGGTGGTGGATTTAGAATTTTAGGGTTTAGAATGATCAATATGTATATTTGTTTACTTCAATATTAGATGGATCCCCTTATGATAGGTTTTTTTATCCATCTGGATTAGGCTACATAGGCTTAGGTTACCCATTTTTGGTGTAACTCATTTCTCTTTAATAGCTTCTTGGAGTATATCCCATTTACTAGGAAGGTCTAATGCATCCACTATAATCACATTTGTAAATATTTTATTCATTTCTTTTATAATGTTGAATTTGAATTTGATCAAACTATTCTCATTGTATGGTGTGAACTTTATATACTGTATAGTATTCATTGCATGTTTTTCACTTGTGAGGGAAGGATATTTGAGATGTTGCTCTATCTCATTCTAAATTTGATCCCTCTTTAATAATCCTCCCTTCCCTAGACTTATATAACTTTTTTGTGTTTCTCTTTTTAGCTTTAAATTTCTTTCTTTTAGTTGGTTGCTTATACTTACTAGCCTGTTTATTTGTTTGGGATGTATCAATAGTGTTTTACCCACATTTTTACTTTATTTTAACTATTGTGTAGTTGTTACTAGCCCTTTTTATTTCAAATGTAATGAAGACCTTTTACTCTTCTAATGCTTTCCTTTTGTCCCTTGTTCCAACCCCCTATTAATTTGCACACATGGAATTATCCTCAAATATGCAATCTTTATCCCCTTCAACTATTTTCTAAAGTTAGAAAATATCATGTTTTTAGGATTTGTAAAGGTAAGGACTACATGTTGTGCTTGAGGTTGTGAGTAGACGAGTTGATTTATTATTAGTTCCACTTGACCCAAGATAGTGTCTTGTTGAGCCAAACATTGTTTATCATACTGATTTGTTTGTGAATACCTAATGGTTGTCACACAATCTATAGGATCATAACATTACATGGGGAACACCATAAAGTATTGATTTCTAAATTATAATTTATCATATTATTCTAAATTTGGTTTTTCCCTTGGTTAGGAACCTAATATTTGGTAATATAGGGGGTTTTCCTAGGCTACTAGTTTTATTGTTGTTTCCACCTACAATTCTATTACCATGTCTCTTTTCAATGTTTTTTTGATTTATCAAGGTCCTTACCACTAAAAAAAAATTATATCAAGCTTGTATTGGTTCATAATGGAATTATATTTATTATTGGATGGTGATGGGGCAAGCAAGGCTAGAAATTATAGTTGGAAGATAATGATTTATGGTGACATATATCTAGGATGCATCATGATGTATGGAGAAGGGATTGAGTTAAAATATAAATTGGCATTCAAAATGGATAAGACATGGGACATAGATATAAGAACTTATGGATTTTGGATGACAGGAATCATATGCCATATGCAAGGCTAGTGGTAGCTTTCCTAGACTGTTCAAAATGTCTTCTACATGAGTTGCTTCATCAAAGGATACAAATAGAGTTATGTGATTTTCATTACAAACCACCAAAGCTAAGTTATATTATAAGCCCTTGATGTAGTATGGCATTGCTTGTTCTTCATTTGGGGTAGAATTTTATGGAATTAACTTTATCATCTTTAATAATCTAGTGTTGTGACCATGACTATTTTCTTAAATATAGATTTAAATGAAACAAAATAGAATACATATTAAGCATACTACCAAGTCTATGCATGCAATATTCTACAATTGATACCCAACTGATAATAGAATTATCAAGCAAACATCTATACCATAAAGCAACTTTATTATGCAAATAATAGATATATAAGCATACCATGATGTATTCCTCTTAGACATAATCGATTATTTTAAGTGTATATAGCTCATTGAGATATTCCAATGTCATATTATTCTCTCTTATTAAAGGTGAGGGATGATCTAATCATGATAAATGGGACATGAGAATAGGATTTGTTGGTCCTTAATAAGCCCAATTAGGTAGTTGGTATTGTGGTCTAGTTGGTTGAGGTGTTAGATTATTTTACGAGGGTTGGCCATATTGCATTGGATAGGGATATACTACATAACCTTAAGGATGGTAGGAGGAATTTGATAATATTGATATGCAATATAGTAATACAATGGGAAAGTATAGTCTAACATTTAAAAAGGAGGAGGTGGAGAATTAGGACAAGCCCATTATTGATTTAGGAGAGATTTTATATTTTGAAATAGAGGAGGATATTGCAAGCCTTGTGGAGGGACTTGTTGATTTAGAAAAATGGAGACATTATTACATATGTTGCTATATTTGGCTAGTTAGAGATGATGTTTCACCCAAGGGTTTTCCTATGTAATTTGTGACCCATTTGACTAATTTATAATTACAAATTCTAAGCATGACATTGGTTTTGATTGGAAATAAGAATGTGTTATGAAGATCCTACATTTTACAACACAAATTGTTTAGATGAAAGGTTTATTATTTTTGACATGCTATATCCAATTGGAATTTGAGATGAAGTCATACTATGAGGATGGATATCTAAGCGTTAAATGTTGGAGGTTGAATAACTTTATTTGGGGCATGAATGGTTATAAAGGATAGATTATTCACAATATTTTCTACATAAAATGTCATTCTATAAAGGGAATTGTATGAGTAAAATTAGGACTTGTACTTTCCCATGTTTAGTTCAGAAGGCTAGATGAATAACTATACAAGAACTTAGGGAAGCCATGTTATTAGGTTGTAGGATTTTAACTAACATGATCATCCATTAGAATTTTTTCTTTTGATGGAATGGGGTTAGATGTAAAGATCTCTTCAACCTTTTGTCTTGATGCACCCATGTGGCAATTTGCTCTTTACTTCTCCTTTTCAAATTATTTCATTGATATGTGATTAAATCCAACAATTGATGCTCTTTACCTGATAAATATGTTTTGAGTGTGTATTCATAAGCTTGATCTCTTATGTGTATGTACCCACAAGGATAGAATTTTTAGGTCAAAATCTAACTATATTGTAAAATTTGGTCTACAAAGTGTTTTGCTAATAAAATAGAGTGAATCACAAATAAAATTGAGTAAATTTCTTATTTTTTTTTTAATTTACATGGTGGAATCGATAGCCATCACGAATCTGGGCAGGTTTTCCAGCTTTTATGGCTGCCATAGTATTCTATGTTGTCCGCCCCAGAAGCCACCACATAGATCTTCGTGCAGTCCGCACCTATAACCACCATGCCACAATCATTTAAAACATTTTACGCCACTGAAAGCACTAAGAAAGGGACAAGCATTCAGTCCGGCGAGGCCCGATATTTGAACCTTGGACCTCCATCCCCATTATGGGGTTTGGATGAACCAATTGGTCTACACCTCGGACCTGAGTAAATTTCTTGTAAAAACTAAAATTTTGATAAATTTAACATGTAGAGGGTCAACCAAATTGCTTGGAGTGAACCACTTCCATTATATATGAATCACTCTCCTTGGATGAGTTAGGAAAACTTTTTATCTTTCTAAGAAAATCACTCCTTACAATCTAGATGAATCACCCCTTAAATTTTGCATGGAGAAATTTTAATATTTCATATCAAATTACTAGCTAGATGGAGTGAATCACTAGTTGCATTGAACCTTTGTAAAAATTCCCTAAAATTTATCCAAATATCTTCTACCTATGGTAGATACATAATTGGAATTAAAATTAAGAAATAATGGTAGATCCACATATTTGGTATCATTTTAGTTGCTTGATCCACAAAAAAATTATGATTCTGAAGTTCATAATAAAGTTTATAATCAGAAAGCACCTTTAAATATTAGATACAAATAATGAAAAATATGTGAAATTCAAGGTCAATTTGAAACTAGGATCAACAAATTAAGTCACTAGTCACATTGAATCACTCTAGATTCAAGGTATAAAAAATTTATAGATTTGGAGTGTATCTCCAGCTTAGTAGAGTGAATCATTCTAATAATTGGACTTAGGATATTTTTGATGAATTTTAGGCTATTGGACCCAAGTGGAGCAAATAAATCCAAGTTTGAAACACATTACTACCTAATTGGGGACTTGGAAAAAATTACTTAAGTTTAGACCAAATGCTTCCTATCTTTGGGAGGATGAAAAATTGGCACTAAAATTTAGAAATTTATCAAAAATATTAACTAAATTTCTAGGGTCCCACTAAGAGTGCTAAGATCCTATGTTGAATTATGGTAAATTTTGACTTCTTATATGCCCATAATTCTAATTTCAATGATAGTTATATGGAAGGGTTTGAGGGCCTCCAAATTTAGGTTGGCTCCTAACTATCCTTTCTAAACTCTAAACTAACCTAATACAATTACATGAAATTAAAATAGAAAAATTAAATGCATAAAAGTAAAATTTGAAGTTTGGGGTTCAAGATATTAAACGTAAATACAACAAAAACTATAGCAAAGAGAGTATGCGATCAATTAATGCATTATAAATCCAAATAAAAACTATAATTCCATTCAATTAAGATTAAATTGTAAGATGGATGACAATATGGGCAAAAGGGTTATATCTTAATCACCACACATTCTGCAATCTAGGAGGATAGTGTGATTGATGGATAGTGAAAGACATCAATTTTCCAACAATTTCATCAATTACAAGAGCACAATGTGGGTCTCACAAAGTGTAGATCTAGATTCCTCAAGACCAAAAGATGTTTAAAATAGATATCATGGTTAATATTGAATAACACAAGCTTATACTGAGAGGGGGTGAACAATATAAGATAAAAAATATTAATTTTCAATCCAAATGATAACAACAATAATATCAAGGCAGTAAATAATGCATAAATCATCACACACATAAGATACATAGATTTAACGTGGTTCACCCAATGTGGGCTACGTCCACAAGAAAATATTTCTTCTAAATTTTCTCAACAAATCTCTTGGGAACCAATTGCCTATTACAATTTTTATGGATCTTTGTCCAAAGGAGATCTCAATCCTCTATGCTCAAGTTCATGGACCTCTATCCATAGGAGAACTTTATCCCCTTAACTTTGGTTCGTGGAACTCTATCCATAGGAGAAATCTATCCCCTTGCTAGTCTAGTTTGTGGAACTCTATCCATAGGAGACTCATATCATTTGCTCTAGTTCATGGAACTCTATCCATAGGAGACACCTCTCCTCTCTACTCTGGTTCATGGAACTCTATCCATAGGAGAAACCTCTCCTCTCTACTTTGGTCACCTCCAAAGCTGGTACACACCTCTGCTTAACTTTATTCCAAGCCTACTCACGAGGCTTACTTAGGTCTGCTCACAAATATGCTCTCAACTCTACCCAAAATCTGCACATACTACATGCACAAATCTATCTCGAATCTATCCCAAATATACACACATTACATGCACAAATCTGTCTCAACTCTACCTCAAATATTCACACATTACATGCACAAATCTATCCCAAATATGTACACATTACATGCACAAATATGTCTCAACTTTGTCCCAAATATACACACATTACATGCACAAATATATCTCAACTCTATCCCAAATTTGCACACATTACATGCACAAATTTGTCTCAACTTTGCCCCAAATCTGCACACATTACATGCACAAATCTGTCTCAACTCTACATCAAATCTGCACATATTACATGCACAAATCTATATCAACTCTGTCCCAAATCTACATACATTACATGCACAAATTTGTCTCAAATCTGTCCCAAATATGCACACATTACATGCACAAATTTATCTCAAATCCGTCCCAAATCTATACACATTACATGTACAAATATTCCTACAAGCCTTCTCAAAATACTTGCTCAAAATAGCTCACAACTGTGCACAACACATGCTCAAATCTGCTCAAAACACATACTCAAATTTGCTCATCAAAATCTGTCTCAACTCTACCTCAAATATGCACACATTACATGCACAAATCTGTCTCAACTTTGTCCCAAATATGCACATATTACATGCACAAATTTGTCTCAACTCTATCTCAAATCTGCACACATTACATGCATAAATTTGTCTCAACTTTGTCCTAAATATACACACATTACATGCACAAATCTATCTCAACTCTACCCCAAATATGCACACATTACATACACAAATCTGTCTCAACTCTACCTCAAATCTGCACACATTACATGCAAAAATCTATCTCAACTTTGTCCTAAATTTGCACATATTACATACACAAATATCTCTCAACTCTATCCCAAATTTGCACATACTACATGCAAAAATTTATCTCAACTCTATCCCAAATTTGCACATATTACATGCACAAATTTTCCTACAAGCCTTCTCAAAGTACTTGTTCAAAACAACTCACAACTATTCACAACACATGCTCAAATCTGCTCAAAACACATACTCAAATTTGCTCGAAACACATACTCAAATATGCTCAACAAAACCTATTCTCAACTCTCCAAATCTTGTATACACAACAATGTTCATCTATTTCAAGATCTTGCATAATAGTATCATCAAGTGCTTTATCTAATATTCAATGTGCTTTCCTTAACTAAAGCAGTTTAGACATATTCTATCCAAAATTTGTTTAACCTCTTGAACATATAGAGAATGATATGCACTTGACAAATTCTCAATATGTTCTACACATTCATTAAGTCTATTGCTTTCACATGTCTCACATTCAATAAATTAGATATCTACCTCGTACAAATTCCTTTTAAATCAAACACGCTAGTGTATAAATTTCTTCATAAAATTGGTCTATGTTCCTTGCAAATTTGCTCTCAAAGATCAAATACAATAATGCACAAGTTTACTCTCAACCCTAGCACAAGTGTTTCCAATTTATTTCAATAATAGAGCACAACTTGTTCACAAACTCTAGCACAAGTGTTTCCAATATTTTTCAAAAATGAAGCACAACATGTTCACAAACTCTAGCACATGTGTTTCCAATCTCATTCAACAAGGATGCACAATTTATTTCACAAACTCTAGCTTAAATATTTCTAATGATTCACATATGTAATCCTTATTTCTCCACCTTATGATTCAAAAATATTTTCTCAACCAAATACCTTAAAGAAGGAATAATATCACCATACCTCTTAACTTGCTTTGATGAAGATGTGCCCTCAAAAACCTATCTCAAAAGAATTTCCTTTTCAAAGTTCCACTTCAAAACTGATTAGTAGATTTCTCTTTCAAACCATCAACATTAAATTAATTCTCAAAAATATGTGCACAATGAAATATGAAAAATGATGCTCAATGACTCTCCTTTTGATCTCAAAAGATATGGCATTAACAATTATCAAAACCCCTCAAAATTTATTTTCACCATACAAAAATTACAACCAAAAATCAAATCAGAATAACACCTTATAACTCCTACTTGTAAATGACACAAATAATTTTCAATATCAATAATGTACCTTATAATCATCCAAAACCCTAAGTGCAAAATACAATTTTAATTCCACTTTCATACACCTTATACCTCCTATTATCACATGAAAAGATATATCCTTTGTATTTCCTCTTTATACTATATGTAAAATAAAAAATTTATGAAACACACCCTTATGACTTATATATTTCAAACTAAAATATTTTAAAACATACCCTTATAACTCCTAGTTTGCCAGATAACAAATATTTTAACACATCCTTATGACTCCCTATATGCAAAAAGGAACAAACCTTTAACACAACCTTATGACTCCCTAATCAATACATACCATAGGAAATTTAATTAAAAAAATTTATGCCCTTACCAATACAACCACCATGAATCAAAACTACCACCTCTTGCTTGCCTGCGCCCTAGCGCAAGCTAGGTTGTCACATGAGCTAGCCGCCCACACAAAATTTTAAGCCCACAAAATACTCCTTATTGCTTTGGTGAACTTCTTCCTTGATCAAAATGCTAACAAAATTAGAGCCAATGTGAATCGATCCCATGACCTCTTATCTACCAGTGCCTTAGCTTCAGCTAAGCTGCCGCCTAAGCTAACTGCCTGCTTAGAACAATGAAGGTATGTTCTTCAATTTATTTCCTTGCTTATGTCCTGAAATGAATGTGCATGCTATCTTGCTCCTCTGCTCCCTTTATGAAATGTGAATGGATTGATTACGGTCAACATTCAACCTTAGCATTAATGAGGTATTTTGCCCTTCATTAAATATGCACTTCGATTATATATTTCAAACATCGGTGGTGTGCACCTTTTAAACCTTAACCTTAGTTATATTATAATATTTTAAAAATATTATAATAATAACTTTTAAACTTTTGCCTCTAATTATGAAATTTAAATCTTTTGAAATCAAGTAAGACCTTGTCCTTTTCTTGCAAATATAACCATGGAGAATGACCTTGTCCTTTTCTTGCAAATATAACCATGGAGAATGACCTTGTCTTTTTCTTGCAAATATAACCATGAAGAATGCTTTTGCCTTGACAACTTTTGTACCTTTGACACTGCCTTATGTATCCTTTGAATATATTTACCTTGCACTTTAATATTTCAACCTTGAAGATAATTATCAACCTTTTCACCTTTGACATCAATGACAACTAATATACTTACTATTTCCAACAATATCCCCCTTTGTCATTGATGGCAACCCTTCTTAAAATATTTACTTTTACTGCCACTGGATTCCAAATATGCTCCCCCTAAGAAGCTACTCCTCCTTATTGATTTCTCTCCCCCTTACTAAAAATATCCCCCTTTTACAACAATGGCAAAGGGCTCCTTTAGGGCTAAAAAATAAGACTCTTAGCTCAGCCCCCTCACCACCTCTTCTCATTGAGGTGATCAATTTTGGAATGGGAGATAATATACTCCCAACTTACAATGCTCTTCTCCCTTCTCAACTTTCTTCTTCCATACCTTTGAATTTATACCTCTTTGAACCTTTTGATCATCTTTGTCCTTGCTTATCTTTGGAAGTTTTGGAAACTCTATTCTACACCACCTTGCTTTATGCCCAAAATTATTACAATTGTAACACCTGATGTTGTGATTCTTGGAAGGTGCAAATGACTTGAATTTCCTCTTGGTGAAGCCATAATCATTCTTTCCATGAGTCTTGCAATGTGTAGCTTTGTGACCAAAATGATTACATGAGAAGCAATAACCTTGGAAGTAATAATCATATTCAAATAAATTGAAGTTCCTCTTGGTGAAGCCATAATCCTCCTTTTCATGAACCCTGCAATGCACTATTTTATGACCAAAATGATTACATGATAAACAATAACCTTAGAATAAATATTCATATTACCTTGGAAAATATGGTCTCTTGGTCCTTTCTTTGCCTTTCCTTTGATGACATGTGTTATCTTATTGTGCATTGTCTTCTTTCTCTTTGAAGCTTCCACTTCCTAACTTATCAACATATGTCTTAGGTTCTTCTTCAATCTCTTCCTTTGAAACTTCCTTTCCTTTGGAGCTTGACTCCCCTTTTTGTACCTCTTGACCTTCTTCATAACCAAGTTCAGTCTTTATAAATGGAGATCTTTGTACCTTGAGAATATCATCCAAATATTTTGAGCTTTTCTCAAGCCTATGTAGCTTATCATTAGAATATTTCACTTCCAACCTTAGAGAAACCACTTCATGTTCTAATATCTCACATTCTAGTTCTTTTGCCTTTAACTGTTCAGTCATACCTTCTTCAATTTTCTTTGCCTCTTCAACCTTGACTTTTAGGTCAATGAGATCTTGTAGAAGTTTTACCTTTGTTTTCTCATCCTCTTGTACTTGAGCCTTCAATCTTGAGTTCTCCTTTTTTAACTCTTCAAAAACAAGTTCCTTTTCCATATCAATTGTGACTTCCTTTTCTGAAACTTTCTCTTTTTGTAGGTCTTTGACAATAGGAGCATCTTCATTCTTTTGTATTTGAGATTTCAATTTTGAGCTCTCCTCTCTAGCCCTCTTTAACTCAGTAATGAGTTTCTCTTTTGTGACTTCTTCATTTTTTGAACCTTCCTCTTCTTCTTGGTTTTCAATTTTAGGATCATCTTCTTTCTCTTCACTGCTACTGAACCCATTACAATGAGTTGCATCATGACCAAGGATACCACAAAAAAAACATTCTTCTTCTTCTTCTTAACGACTACTATAAACAATGTTCTGTAAGGTGACCAAAGTTACCATAAATAAAACATTTGAGTATTCTTAGTTCCTTATTATTCCCTTTTACAAAGTTAGCTTCCTTTTCACTGCTTGATTCATCTATTTCACTTCCTCCTTTTGAGTTACAATCTCTTTGTGAGAAAAATCAAATTCCTTTTCCTATTTACTACTCCTATACCTATTTTTTGGATAATAAAGTACCATGTGACCAAGTTTACCACATTCCACACATCTCACAAAGTTTTCCTCTTCCCTCCTTTTAGTCTCAAGATCAAATTCTTATTCCATGGTCATGTGTGTTCCTTCCTTCTTAGGAGGATGTGATATTATAGTTTTTATTTTCCCTTTTCTGGCCATGTATTCTTGTATGATCTTCCTTCAAGCTATTATACTTCCCTAAAGGAACCTGCTCATATACCAATTAAAGAACACAAGCTTATACTAAGAGGGGGGTAAACAGTATAAGATAAAATTTTTCACTTTTCAATCCAAATGATAATAGCAATAATATCAAGATAGTAAATAATGCATAAATCATCACACACATAAGAGAAAAAAATTTAACGTGGTTCACCCAATGTGGACTACGTCCACGAAGAAACTCTTTCTTATAAATTTTCTCAACAAGTCTCTTGGGAACCAATTTCCTATTACAATGTTTATGGACCTTTTTCCAAAGGAGATCTCAATCCCCTATGCTCAAGTTCATGGACCTCTATCCATAGGAGAACTCTATCCCCTTAAATATGGTTCATGGAACTCTATCCATAGGAGAAATCTATCCCCTTGCTGGTATGGTTCATGAAACTCTATCCATAGGAGACTCCTCTCCTTTGCTCTAGTTCGTGAACTATCCACAAGAGACACCTCTCCTATCTGCTTTGGTTCTTGTAAATCTATCCACAGGAGAATATCTCCTCTCTGCTCTAGTCACATCCAAAGGTGGTACACACCTCTACTTAACTTTATTCCAAGCCTACTCACGAGGCTTACTTAGGTCTACTCACAAATCTGCTCTCAACTCTATCCCAAATCTACACACACTACATGCACAAATATGTCTCAACTCTATCCCAAATATGCACACATTACATGCACAAATCTATCTCAACTCTACCTCAAATATGCACACATTACATGCACAAATCTGTCTCAAATATGTCCCAAATATGCACATATTACATGCACAAATTTGTCTCAACTCTATCTCAAATCTGCACACATTACATGCATAAATCTGTCTCAAATTTGTCCTAAATATACACACATTACATGCACAAATCTATCTCAAATCTACCCCAAATATGCACACATTACATACACAAATCTATCTCAACTCTACCTCAAATCCGCACACATTACATGCAAAAATCTATCTCAACTTTGTCCTAAATTTGCACATATTACATACACAAATATGTCTCAACTCTATCCCAAATCTGCACATATTACATGCACAAATTTACCTCAACTCTGTCCCAAATTTGCACATATTACATGCACAAATTTTCCTACAAGCCTTCTCAAAATACTTGTTCAAAACAACTCGCAACTGTTCACAACACATGCTCAAATATGCTCAAAACACATACTCAAATTTGCTCAAAACACATACTCAAATATGCTCATCAAAACCTATTCTCAACTCTCCAAATCTTATATACACAACAATGATCATCTATTTCAAGATCTTCCATACTAGTATCATCAAGTGATTTATCTAATCTTCAATGTGCTTTCCTTAACTAAAGTAGTTTAGACATATTCTACCCAGAATTTGTTTAACCTCTTGAAAATATAGAGAATGATATGCACTTGACAAACGCTCAATATGTTCTATACATTTATTAAGTTTGTTGCTTTCACATGTCTCACATTCAAAAAATCAGATATCTACCTCTTACAAATTCCTTTTAAATCAAATTACACTAGTGTATAACTTGCTTCACAAAATTGATCTATGTTCCTTGCAAATTTACTCTCAAATATCAAATACAATAATGCACAAGTTTGATCTCAATCCTAGCACAAGTGTTTCCAATTTATTTCAATAATAGAGCACAACTTGTTCACAAAATATAGCACAAGTGCTTCCAATATTTTTCAACAATGAAGCACAACTTGTTCACAAACTCTAGCACATGTATTTCCAATCTCATTCAATAAGGATGCACAATTTTTTTCACAAACTCTAGCTTAAATATTTCCAACAATGCACATATGTAATCCTTATTTCTCCACTTTATGATTCAGAATTATTTGCTCAACCAAATACCTTAAAGAAGAAATAATATTCACCATACCTTTTAACTTGCTTTGATGAATATGTGCCCTCAAAAACCTGTCTCAAAAGAATTTCCTTTTCAAAGTGCCACTTCAAAACTGATTAGTAGATTTCTCTTTCAAACCATCAAAATTAATTTTCTTCTCAAAAATATGTGCACAATGAAATATGAAAATGATGCTCAATGACTCTCCTTTTGTTCTCAAAATATAGGGCATTAACAATTATCAAAACCCCTCAAACTTTCTTTTCAACATACAAAATTTACAACCAAAAAACAAATCACAATAATTCCTTATAACTCCTACTTGTAAATGACACAAATAATTTTCAATATCAATAATATACCTTATAATAATCCAAAACCCTATGTGCAGAATACAATTTTAATTTCACTTTCATACACCTTATACCTCCTATTCTCACATGAAAAATATATCCTTTGTATTTCCTATTTATACTATATGTAAAATAAAAACTTTATGAAACACACCCTTATGACTTATATATTTCAAACTAAAATATTTTAAGACATACCCTTATAACTCCTAGTTTTCCAGATAAGGTTTATTCCTATATGCAAAAAGGAATAAACCTTTAACACAACGTTATGATTCCCTAATCAACACATACCATAGGAAATTTAATTAAAAAATGTATGCCCTTACCTGCCACCTCTTGCTTGCCTGCGCCCTAGTGCAAGCTAGGCTACCGCACGATCTGCCCACACAAAAATTTAAGCCCGTAAAATACTCCTTATTGCTTTGGTGAACTTCTTCCTTGGTCAAAATGCTAAAAAAATTGGATTCATCGCGAATACCCCCTGACCTCTTATTTGCCAGTGCCTTAGCTTCGGCTAACCTACCACCTAAGCTAGCTGCTTGCTTAGAACAACAAAGACACATCCTTCGATTTATTTTCTTGCTTCTTCCCCGAAATGAATGCGTGTGCTATCTTGCTCCTCTGCTCCTTTTTCAAAATGTGAATGGATTGATTGTGCTCAACATTCAACCTTAGCATTAATGAGGTATTTTTCCTTTCATTAAATATACACTTCGAGTATATATTTCAAACGTCGGTGGTGTAAAATTTAATTTTTCAATGACACCTTTTAAAGCTTAACCTTAGTTATGTTATAATATTTTTTTTGGACATTTTCAGTGGATAAGTTGTCATTGATGTCAAGAGTAAGTGGTCATTTATGTCAAGATTTCAGCACCAATTAATGGCAATTTCGACGGGCAGCATCAGTTTTAGGTTCTCCAGTTTTAGTTGATCAAGACCCGGTTCCAGGAAGTCAAATATGGCCCAAAGTGTAAAAGAAGAAGCTCAAGTGGATAATATTATAATATATTTTATAATATTATAAAGGGAAGTTTAAAATTAATTATAAATTAATTAATATAATTTTTATTATAATTTAATTTACTTAACTTAATTAATTTAAATTAACTATTAATTAATTTTACTATTAGTTATAAAGTTAAATTTATATTAAATTTACCCAAGTGTTGTAGGTGAGTTGGAGAGGAGAGGGCAATCCTCCAAGGGAGGTCCTAGGTTCAAATCTCCACCCTACCAAAAAGCTGAATCGGGTATCCAAAATCCAATTGATAATGTTGGTGCGGGTAGGGTCGGGTGCGACTGCCGAGTGACTTTGATGGTGTAGAACCCCCTGTTCGTGGTCTCTCAGACCAAGGCGACCCCACAAGGGGTTTTTCACTTTAAAAAAAAATTATATTAATTTTTAACTAACCCTAATGTGGGTTATTAAATTAAATTCGAATTATTAAGCGTCGACATGGGAAGCAAATACCCACGTGTATAAAAAGGGGATTACCCACATTACCCAAAATTACCATACCTTTGAATTTTTTATTAATGTCAGCTTGTGTGAATCGTGCTGAAAATAGGAGTACTTGATTTTTGTGGGAATTCAAAGGTGCACCGAGGTAGAAGAGGAAGGAAGTCCTCCTTCATTCACATGGGCACCAATAGCCCACTCGGTGGGCTCCCAAGCGCTTAGGCTTGGGGAGATAGTGAATCGAGTCACACCAAAACCCCTTTTGGGGGAATTCAAAGGTATGCTTTAAAGTTGAGCGCCAAAAATTTTGGGGATATTAGTTAGGCATTTAAAAATTAATTTTTTATTGATTTGGTTTGTAAGGTTATAAGGGGAGTTATAAGGCTTATGCAAAATTAAATTTTTGGTGTTATGTGTTTTAGTGTTTGGAAAGTGAAGGTGTTTTAGGAAGTTGTGTGAGGTTGGATATTATTTTAAGTTGGAGTTTATAAGGTGTATCCAAGTAATTATTTTTCATGTATGATTTTATGGATGTTAATTTTAAAAAGGGAGCAATAAGGCATAATTAAGTTTTTATTATTATTGTGTCTAATGAATATTTTGAGAAAGTGTTGGAGTGATATTTTGTTATCTAACCATTGAAATTGGAGAGAAGAAAATTTTGATTGAGACAGGTTTTCTAAAGGTATTTTTACATCAAACAAAAGGTATGGGCACATCTTCCTAGTGTGTGATTATTGAATGTTGTGAATGCAAAGTTGGAGTGAAAAGGATTGTTTGGTAAGCATTGTTGAGTGTGTGTTGAATTAATGCTTCAAGGTTTTTTGGAATAAAGAGTTGTTGATGAAACCTTGTTTTATAAGCATTTTTGTTGAAGTGATTAGTTGAGTGAACTTGAACTAGGGTTTGCAAAGATCAATATTTGAATTTTTATGTGAGATTAGCATTGTTTTTGAAGCAATTGGTTGAGTGAAGAACTTGAACTAGGGTTTGCAAAGATCATGAGTATCATTGTTATGTGAGATTGATTGATAATCATTGTTGGAAACATTTGAGTGAGTGTTCATATGCTTAGACTAGGGTTTGTGAGCAAGGGTTAGTTCATTGAGTGATTTTTTGAGTAAAGTTGGTTAAGCTTAGTCAAGTGGATGTGTTGATGTGATAATTCAAGTTTTGTGAAACAAATTGTTCTATATTATGAATTGATTTGAGGAAAAGGTTGAGCGTGGATGAATGTGAAACATATTAAGTCTCTAAAAATTCTCTATATGTTTCTGTTATAAAAGAGAGATTGAAAGTGATTGAGAGTTTGTGAGTGTGAAACATATTGAGTCTCTAAAAATTCTCCGTGTTTCTAAAATAGTGATTGGAAGTGATTGAGCATTGAGGTTAATGTGAAGCATATTGAGTCTCTAACAATTCTCTATATGTTTCTAAAAGAGTGATTGAAAGTGATTGAGCATTGTGATGAATGTGAAGCATATTGAGTCTCTAACAATTCTCTTTATGTTTCTATGAGATTGGACAAGTTCTAGTGTGGACTTGTTGAGCAGATTTGAGGCAAGTCCTAGAGAGGACTTGTGGAAATATTTGTGTGAGCTTTTGTGGAAGATTACATTATAGATTTGAGGAAAGAGATTGAGAGCAAAGTTGGACAAGTTCTAGTGAGGACCTGTTGAGCATATTGTACAAGTTGTAGTGAGTACTTGTTGAGAAGAATTGGACAAGTTCTAGTGAGGACTTATTGAGTAGATTGGAAAATTTCTAGAGAGGACTTGTGGATAGATTATTGTAAGCTTTTATGGAAGCTTACAAGGTAGATTTGAGATAAGTGTTTGAGAAGACTTGTGATTAGAGTTGATTCATTTATTTTTTCAAACCTTGAGTTAAGGTTTAGGGAAGATCTAGAAAGTGTTGATTTGTGATTGGATCAAGCTTTGTGCTAAGGCTTGAGGACAAATATTGAAGATATATTTATGCTAGATCGAAGGACTGTGTTTAGTGCAGATCATAGGATAGATATTGAGAATAATTTTTTTCTAGACTGAAGTATTGTGTTTAGTGCATATCAGAGGATGAATATTGAGGATAGATTTGTGCTAGATCGAAGGACTATATTTAGTACAGATTCAAGAATAGAATTTGGTGCAACTTTGAGGATAGGTTTGTGCCAGACCAGATATAGAGATTGAGCATATTTGTGCTAGACCGAAGGATTGTGTTTAGTGCAGATTTAAGATAAATATTTAAAGGTGACAACATATAGAGGACGATAGTATCCAGTGGATAGAGATCCATTAGCTAGGTTAGTGAGGATAGGTGTCTTCAATGGATAGAGATCCATTAGCCAAAGCAATGGGGGCAGTTCTTCTAGAATATCACCAGTCAGAGCTAAGGAGAAAGGAGTTCTCCTATGGATAGATATCCATGAACTTGATTAGGGGATTGGTGTCTCCTTTGGATAGAGGTCCATAAACATTGTAATAGGGAAAGGATTCCCAAGAGATTGATTAAGAAAATTTTAATAAAATATTTTCTCCGTGGAGTAGCCCACATTGGGTGAACCACATTAAATTGGTATTTCTATTGTGTGTGATGATTTGTGCATTGCTTTGGTTACTACTATTGATATTGGCATTGATTATATTGGATAATATTGTTTGGTAAAGAAAATTAAAAAGTGGTCTTATACTATTTACCCCCTATTTGTATAAGCTTGTGTTCTTCAATTGGTATCAAAGTGGTTTCCTTCAAGAGAGTTTAACAACTTAAAGGAAAAGCTTTCAAGAACACAATAGAATATAAGAATGTGTTCTCAGATAATTCAACACCAATATTTTATAGAAGTGATTATATATTTTGGAGTACGAGAATGAAGATTCACCTTATGGCACTTGGCAATGAAATTTGAGAAGCAATTGAAAATGGATACATACCACTAACTTATCCACCTATAGATAAGGAAGGTAAGCTTCTACAACATTACAATTCAAAAGCAATGAATGCAATTTTGAGAGGTTTACATAAAATAAAATCAATAAAATTTATGCATTGTAGAGATGCAAAAGAAATTTGGGATAAGTTTCAAAGCATATATGAAGGAGATAAAAGTGTCAAAAAGGCAAAGATACAAAATCTCAATGGGAAATTTTAAGAGTTAAGAATGAATGATGAGGAAAATATTAGTACTTATCTACTTTGGGTAGATGAGGTTGTTAATGCCATGCAAGTACTTGGACTTAATGTTGAAGAATCAGATGTGTGTGATAAGTTCTTAAGATCTCTTCCAAAAAGATTTAGTGAAAATATTTCTGCTATAGGAGAATCAAAAGATAGTGATTCTTTGACAAGAGATATGTTAATTGGTATTCTTACAACTTTTGAGTTAAGAACAAAAGAGGAACATAATTCCCAGAAGGAAGCAGCATTCAAAAATACTAAGAAGACAAAGGGAAAAAAGTCAGATTCAAGCAATGAGTCATCTAGTGATGAAGAAGCTAATTATAGCAGAAGGAATAAGGATTCAAGAAGATTTAAATATGCAAAATTTGTTAGATGTTTCAATTATGGAAAGTATGGTCATTATGCAACTGATTTTCAAGAAGCTAAAAATAACAATGATGAAGAAAAATAGGATCATAGGAACAGGGAATCAAAAAGATACATGTACCAAAAGAAAGGTAAGGATGGACGAGACAAACAAGGAAAGAAGTTATTTCAAAGACAAAAGAGGAGCTACTATGCATACAAGGCAAGTAAGTACTCAAGTGATAGTGATAATAGTTTTTCAGATAATGATAAATATGAAGTCTTATTTCTAATTGAAGAAAAATAATAAGTTAAGAAAAGGTCACCAATAATTCTCAAGTGTTTTAGATGTGGTAATTTTGGACATCTTGAATATAGTTGTACAAGGAATGGTTTTAGTTTTAGTGATGATGAATATGAGGATGCACTTGAAGGACCAGGAGAGAATATTCTAATAGCACTAGAAGAAGAAGAAGGTGAGCCTATAGAAGACAAGTCAAAATAAAATGAAGATGTTGACAAAGGTAAACAAATAGAGGAAGAATCAAAAAAAGGAGGAGTTGATCTTGAGGGAGAGCTTATTTATGCTCTTAAAACTTTAAAGAAGGTAAGAAAGCAAAACTCCCAACTTGAGATCCAGTTTCAATAATGTGATGAAGAGAGAGGAAAGCTTATAGATGATCTAAACAAGTCAATGGCTAAGACAAAGAAGTTCAAGGATAAGTTAGAAGCAAAGGTCTTAGAATGTGAAAATTTAGAACAAGAAGTAGCTCTACTAAGGGAAGAATTAGAAAAGTCCAAGGACAAGCTACACAAGTTTGGAAAGAGCTCAAATATTGTAGATAAGATGATCAAGGTACAAAGAAGGTCAACAAACAAAATAGGTCTTGGTTTTGAATAGGCTCAAAATAAATAAGAAGAGTCAACCTCAAGTTCTAAAGAAGAAGAAACTTCAGAAGAAGACAGTGTAAGAGAAAGTGAGACTTCTAAGGATGAGTTGGACAATAGGAAGTTCAACAAAGAAAGGAACAATGCACAAAGAAGAAACATATGGAACATGAACCAACATAGAGAAAAAGAGACTAAGAGACCAATGAGGTCAAGGCAAGGAAATTTCAATGGATGATGTTTCTCATGTCATATATTTGGGCACATGGCTTCACAATGCAGGACACATGAAATACAGGAATATGGAAACTTTAGAAACATACAAATTTTCCATGGGTATTGCTACTCATGTAATCAGTTTGGTCACAAGGCAATGAATTGTAAGGTACATGACAAGAACAGAGATGGCTTCACTAGGAGAAATCCCAAGACATTTGCACCTCTAAGGAATAATAACATTAAGTGTTATAAGTGCAATAATGATGGACATACAACAAAGTGGTGTAGAGCAGACATTCCAGAATCAAGCATGAAAAGGAACAGGAACAAGAATATGGACATGGACATGAATAGGAACAAGAATATGGATAGGAATATGGATAGGAATAGGAACATGGACATGAACAGGAATAATCAAAGGAATCATAAGGATCAGATGAGAAGGAAAGAGGACAAAGGTAAAGAATAGTGCTTGCTGGGAGTAGAAATACTCCCACCCTAGAATTAACCACCTCAAGAGGAGGTGGGGGAGGGGCTAAGCTAAGAGACTCATTCTTAGCCCCGAGCCCCAAAGGTGACCCTTTGCCATTTATGTCAAAGGGGAGATATTTGAGTAAGGGGGAGAGATTTGGTTTAAGGAAAGAGCATTGAGTCAGGGGGAGAAATTTCCTAGGGGGAGCAGAACAGGAAAAAAGTCAAGTGTTTGGTAAAAAGAATTTGGGTTGCCATCAATGACAAAGGGGAAGATTTTTGGACATTTTGAGTGGATAAGTTGTCATTGATGTCAAGAGTAAGTGGTCATTGATGTCAAGCTTTCAGCACCAGTCAATGGTAGTTTCGGTGGGCAGCATCAGTTTTAGGTTCTCCAGTTTCAGTTGATCAAGACTCGGTTCCAGGAAGTCAGATATGGCCCAAAGTGCAAAAGAAGAAGCCCAAGTGGATAATATTATAATATTTTTTATAATATTATAAAGGGAAGTTTTAAATTAATTATAAATTAATTAATATAATTTTTATTATAAATTAATTTATAATTTAATTTACTTAAGTTATTTAAATTAATTATTAATTAATTTTAATATTAGTTATAAAGTTAATTTATATTAATTTTTAACTAACCCTAAGGTGGGTTATTAAATTAAATTCAAAATTCGAATTCGAATTATTAAGCACCGACGTGGGGAGAAAATACCCACATGTGTATAAAAAGGGGATTACCCACCTTACCCAAAATTACCATGCCTTCAAATTTTTGATTAATGCGAGCTTGTGCGAATCGTGCTAAAAAGAGGAGTACTTCTTGATTTTCATGGGAAGTCAAAGGCACACGGAGGTATAAGAGGAAGGAAGTCCTCCTTCCTTCACGTGGGCACCAATAGCCCACGCGGTGGGCTCCCAAGCGCTAAGGTGCTTAGGCTTGGGGAGACGGCGGATCGAATCACGTCGAAACCCCTTTTGGGGGAAGTCAAAGGTATGCTTTAAAGTTGAGCACCAAAAATTTTGGGGATATTAGTTGGGCATTTAAAAATTATTTTTTTGCATATTGATTTGGTTTGTAAGGTTGTAAGGGGAGTTATAAGGCTTATGCAAAATTAAATTTTTGGTGTTATTTGCTTTAGTGTTTGGAAAGGGTAGTAAGGTGTTTTAGGAAGTTGTGTGGTGTTGGATATTATTTTAAGTTGGAGTTTATAAGGTGTATCCAAGTAATTATTTTTCATGTATGATTTGATGGATGTTAATTTTAAAAAGGGAGCAATAAGGCATAATTGAGTTTTGATTATTCTTGTGTCTAAGGAATATTTTGAGAAAGTGTTGGAGTGATATTTTGTTATCTAACCATTGAAATTGGAGAGAAGAAAATTGTGATTGAGACAAGTTTTCTAAAGGCACTTTTACATCAAACAAAAGGTATGGGCACATCTTCCTAGTGTGTGATTATTGAATGTTGTGAATGCAAAGTTGGAGTGAAAAGGATTGTTTGGTAAGCATTGTTGAGTGTGTGTTGAATTAATGCTTCAAGGTTTTCTGGAATAAAGAGTTTTTGATGAAACCTTGTTTTATAAGCATTGTTGTTGAAGTGATTAGTTGAGTGAACTTGAACTAGGGTTTGCAAAGATCAAGAGTATCATTTTTATGTGATATTAGCATTGTTGTTGAAGCAATTGGTTGAGTGAGGAACTTGAACTAGGGTTTGCAAAGATCATGAGTATCATTGTTATGTGAGATTGATTGATAAGCATTGTTGGAAACATTTGAGTGAGTGTTCATATGCTTGGACTAGGGTTTGTGAGCAAGGATTAGTTCATTGAGTGATTGGTTGAGTAAATTTGGTTGAGCCTAGTCAAGTGGATGTGTTGATGTGATAGTTCAAGTTCTATGAAACAAATTGTTCTATATTCTGAATTGATTTGAGAAAGAGGTTGAGTGTGGATGAATGTGAAACATATTGAGTCTCTAACAATTCTCTATATGTTTTTGTGATAAAAGAGAGATTGAAAGTGATTGAGAGTTTGTGAGTGTGAAACATATTGAGTCTCTAACAATTCTCTATATGTTTCTAAAAGAGTGATTGGAAGTGATTGAGCATTGAGGTGAATGTGAAGCATATTGAGTCTCTAACAATTCTCTATATGTTTCTAAAAGAGTGATTGAAAGTGATTGAGCATTGTGATGAATGTGAAGCATATTGAGTCTCTAACAATTCTCTTTATGTTTCTATGAGATTGGACAAGTTCTAGTGTGGACTTGTTGAGCAAATTTGAGGCAAGTCCTAGAGGGACTTGTGGACAGATTTGTGTGAGATTTTGTGGAAGCTTACAATACAAATTTGAGAAAATATATTGAGAGAAAATTTGGAAAAGTTCTAGTGAGGACTTGTTGAGTAGATTGTACAAGTTCTAGTGAGGACTTGTTGAGCAGAATTGGACAAGTTCTAGTGAGGACTTGTTGAGAAGATTGGACAAGTTCTAGAGAGGACTTGTGGATAGATTAGTGTAAGCTTTTGTGGAAGCTTACAAGGCAGATTTGAGATAAGTCTTTGAGAAGACTTGTGAGTAGAGTTGATTGATTGATTTGTTCAAACCTTGAGTTAAGTTTTGGGGTAGATCTAGCAAGTGTTGATTTGTGATTGGATCAAGCTTTGTGTTAAGGCTTGAGGACAAATATTGAGGACAAATTTATGCTAGATCGAAGGACTGTGTTTAGTGCAGATCATAGGATAGATATTGAGGATAGATTTGTGCTAGATCGAAGGACTATGTTTAGTGCAGATCAGAGGATAGAGATTGAGGATAGATTTGTGCTAGACCGAAGGATTATATTTAGTACAAATTTGAGGACAAATTTTGGTACATATTTGAGGACAAGTTTGTTCCAGACGAGAGACAGAGATTGAGAAAATTTGTGCTAGATCGAAGGACTATGTTTAGTGCAGATTTGAGATAGAGCTTTGAAGGTGATAAAGTATAGAGGACGATAGTCTCTAGTGGATAGAGATCCATTAGCTAGGGCAGTGAGGACAGGTGTCTTCAGTGGATAGATATCCATTAGCCAGAGTAGTGGGGGCAGCAGTTCTTCTAGAAGATCACCAATCAAAGCTAAGGAGAAAGGAGTTCTCCTATGGATAGATATCCATAAAATTGATTAAGGGATTGGTGTCTCCTTTGGACAGAGGTCCATAAACATTGTAATAGGGAAAGGATTCCCAAGAGATTGATTGAGAAAATTTTAGTGAAATATTTTCTCCGTGGAGTAGCCCACATTGGGTGAACCACGTTAAATTGGTGTCTCTATTGTGTGTGATGATTTGTGCATTGCTTTGGTTACTGCTATTGATATTACCATTGATTATATTGGATAATACTATTTGGGAAAGAAAAGTAAAAAGTTGTCTTATACTGTTCTCTCCCCCCTCTCAGTATAAGCTTGTGTTCTTCAATTTTAAAAAATATTATAATAATAACTTTTAAACTTTTACCTCTAATTCTGAAATTTAAATCTTTTGAAAGCAAGTAAGACCTTGTCCTTTTCTTGCAAATATAAACATGGAGAATGAAATATAACCATGGAGAATGCTTTTGCCTTGACAACTTTTGTACCTTTGACATTGCCTCATGTATCCTTTGAAGATATTTACCTTGCACTATAATATTTCAACCTTGCAGATAATTCTCAACCTTTTCACCTTTGACATCAATGACAACCAATATACTTACTATTTCCAACAACTATTTATAGGGAAATTTTACATCGGAGTTACCTAGGGTGAGAAACTATTACTCCTAGTAAAATTAAGGATATGAGGGAATTTCTAAAAAAATGGTACACTTCAAAATGTTACATACCTCTAAATATACCTCTAAAAGTATTAAAAGGCTTTCAAAATGAGTCATGGTACCTCTACATTCCAAAATATCACTTAAAGATCTTGTTCAATATTTGCGCTTGCATTTTTATTATTTTTTTGGTCTATAAGTGATTCACTCTAGGAGATAAGTGAATCACTCCATTCTTTTAGTTCTTCACTAGATTTTTCTATAATTTTGCTCCTATAAGACAATCATTTTAGTCTTCTAATAGATCACCCTTGGAACAAATTGGTCTTCATGGAGCAAACTAGCCCTTGTCTTTAACTTAGTAAAATTTGAGGGATTTTCAAAGGTATTAAATAATTGAATTCACTATTTTGTATACTTCTAAAATTACAAATCCCGAGGTAGTGACTTGTCAATATACTATTTTAACAACATACTATTTTTTGGTAAAATTAAAATAATTTATAAATAAAGGTTTACTCAATAAAAATTGTTGAGGTATATTACATTATTTGGTACATGCTAATGTACCCATGGTACCTTCATGGTACATTTGTAAATAGTAGATTAGGATTGAGTCTATAGTTTATAGTGTGAAATATATTTTCTCTTTTATGTAAGTGTTTTATTTAGTATTGCTAATGTCCACTTGTAGGTAGTGAATACTTGGACTCTATTTGTAAAGGTTTTATTTAGTAGAACAGGCTAGTGTCTTTCCATTAGGTTGAAGGAAAGACACTAAATACTAGGACTCAACTATATTGAAGATAAGGGCCAACTTAGAAGATAATTTGGACATTAATTGATAGGTAGAACCAACCTAGAAGGAATATTGGTCATTCAGGAAAAGAGCCACCTTGACATTGATTTGAAGATTTGAAGGGATTGTAGATTGAAGATTGAGGTAGGATTCAACTCAGAATATAGTTGATCATTCATGGATATTCAGTGCCACCCTGACATTGATATTGGGTTATCTAGTAAGGGGAGAATCATATTGAGTTCTCAAGTATGACCTAAGACATTAAATATTTTAGATTTTAGAGTTTAGAAAATACAATAGCAATTAAGCTATAAAAGTTTGAGAAGCTTCCTACAGAAGATAAAGAAGAATTTTAGCTTCTGAATAATATATAAGAAGAAGAATAATTAGGTCAAATATTTATTTGATCTTGATACATTTGCAACAAAAATAAATATTTAATAATCAATCCATATTGGATAGCAGAAGGCCTACGTTGAAGAAGAAAGGCCTCTATTGAATATAAGAGGACTAGAGAAGCCTACAATGAGTATAAGAAGGTAAAAAAGCATTTATTGAAGTTTATTATTAGAAGAAGAAAGCATTGAAATATTTCTAAGATTAAGAAATATTAAGCATTGAAATATTTTGATAGAAAGATATAAGAAGCCATAAAATAAGAAGAGAGATTTTTGATAGAAGAACAAGGCCCATATAGAAAGAAATACCTAAGAGAGAGGTTTTTATTATAAAAGGTCTAAGATATAGTATTAAGAGAATAGGCCCATATAGAAAGAAATACCTAAGAGAGAGGTTTTTATTATAAAAGGTCTAAGATATATTATTAAGAGAATAGGCCCATATAGAAACAAAATAGAGGCCTATATTGTAGAAGAACATGCCCATTTGGCCAACTCAAGAAATATCATAGTGAATCCATTTAGGCAACTTCAAAAAGAAGAATAGTGAGGCCCATTTGGTCAAAATAAATAATAAGAGTAGAGAGGCCATTCATCTAATTTAAGTAAGAAGAGTAGATAGGCCATTTAGCTATAACTCTAGCAAGAAGAGTAGAGAGGCCATTTGGCCAACTCCAATAAGAAGAGCAGAGAGGCTATTCAGCCAACTCCAGCAAGAAGAGCAGAGAGGCCATTCAACCAAATTCAAAAAGAAAAGTAGAGAGGTCATTCGGCTAATTTTAGAAATAAGAGAAGAAAGACCCATTTTGTCCATATAAGGATTATAAATCGGCTATAACAACAAAGAATTTGACCAATATAGCAATACAACAATAACATAAAGAAAAAATATTGTATTCAAAAGAAAAGTGGTAAAAAATATTATTGTTATATAGAATCACTATATGTCAAAAATCTATGAATATACAACAAAGTAGAAGAAGGTCAACCTTAATATCAAAACCAACACAAAGATTAGTACTACAACAAAATATTATAGCATATCAAGGAAGAGATATAATGTAAACCAGTGAAAGCATGGCTTTCAAAGGAATAAAGTAAGTTTTCCAACATTCAAAGGAAGAACTAAAGCTTCCAGTACTAAAGGATGGATAGAAGCAATGCACTAGAATTCAACATTGTAGGGAGATGGAACATCCAACATTGAAGGAAGGCAAAGCATCCAATGTTGAAGGAAGGCAAAGCATCCAAGCATTGGAGGAAGGTGAAGCATCCAAGCATTGAAGGAAGGCAAAGCATCCAAGCATTGGAGGAAGGCAAAGCATTCAACAGTGTTGGAAGGCAAATTATTTAGAGTTCATGAGGAACGAAGAAGTCTATATGTGTGTGTTAATGACATGTACTCAAATACCTCAATGTCTACACCATAATAATTTAGTAATGTGTTGAATGTTAGAGCTGAAGTGTTTCTAAATGTATGCAGAGCTTCACACGGATGATATTCATCATTCAACACACCCAATCTAGATTTACTTAAACAAAGGTGTAGTAAGAATGTATCTTGAAGCACGTATGAAGGCAAAATACAATTTAGAGAAAATTAGTGAGCAAGCGATTCAGAACAATAGTGTGCAAGCTAGCATGATTCAAAAATCAAAGTGCCTAAGGTGGAATATAAGGTTAGATTACAATTTAATTTTTAATTAAGGTTTTACAAAGTTATAAGGTGTCTATATAGTCTAAAAGGAATTTAATTTAATTAAGGAGTTATAAAAAGGCTACAATTTAGGAGTTATAAGAGGAATATAATTTAATAGGACTTATAAAGTTAGGATTTATAAATATTTTGAAAGCATGGAGGTATAAGGGTTTCTAATAGTTAATTTGTTTTATTTAATGTTGTTTTATATTTAAAGTTTTTTAGAAGTTTTACTTATAGAAAAAAATTAAATAGTTTTTGACGGTTCTTGAAGTTTTGCAAATCTAACTAGGGAGTGAAAAGTTTATCTACATCAAAGGATTTGAAAGTTTTTAATTTAAAATCTTCATATTTGAATTATTATTTAAGTTATTTTTTAACTTAGGGAGTCATAAAGTTTTTTACTTCAAAGGAATCAAATTACAAACTTCATATTTGAGTTATTATTTGAACTTAGGAGACAAGAATTTCAACTTAAAGATATAAGATGAATAAATGGCAAAGAGAAACTTTTCAACATATGAGAAAATATCAAAATGGAAAACCATACTTTATGAAAGGAAAAGTTCAAAAACAAAACTTATATCAAAGGTAATTTTTTGAATACAATGGGCAAGATCACAAAAGAGTTCTTCAAAAATCTTATCAAATATGTAAGATAATATCACTTGAGTCTAATCAAAAGGTTCAAATGGAAAAATATATTTGGTATATAGACTCAGGAGCTAGTCATCATATGAATGGAAACTTATATTGGTTTGAGTATTTAGAAGTTAGGGATAATCTATCTAAATATTGTGGATGATAAGAGATATCATGTTCAAGGAACTGGTAGAGTAATACCAAGCATACCTTTTTTAGATTTTGTGCTAGATAATGTTTTATATGTTTCTAGACTATTAACCAATCTTGTTTCAGATAGTCAATTGGTTGAAAAAGGAACATCAATTGAATTCAAATATATAAGTGACCATAGCAAATGCATTATAAGAGTAAAAAAAAATAGGAGCTACAGGTTAAATAAAAATAGAATATATACCTTAGATTCAATTGGTTTTTCTCAAGAGATTATTGAATGTCTATCTCAATATGAAGTTAATGATAAATTGTCTGAGTGTTCAGAAAAACAGGATATAGGGAATTGGATCCAGCATAGTCCAGATTTTTCCTACAAACATAAGCATTGGATGAACCCAAGGTTCAAGATGATGAAAAATATTCAAGAGAATCAGAGGTTCATGAACAATGCAAGGTCACTTGAATATTTAAGATAAATACAAAGACCAATATTGAAGACTAAATTATTCAATAACCAAATAATGTAATATAGGGGTGTGTTGAAGTATATTACATTATTTGTTGCATGCTAATGTACCCCCATGGTACCTTCATGGTACATTTTTAAATAGTATATTAGGGTTAATTCTATAGTTTTAAGTGTGAATTATATTCCCCTTTTATGTAAGTGTGAATGTGTAGGAAATGCACAAGTGTCATGTAAAAGTGTAATGTACATGAAATGCACAAGTATCATGTAAGTTAGAGTGCAAGTATAGGTTGAGTAAATGTGTCCAAGTGTCTTGTAGGTAAGAGTGCCAAAATGTAATGTAAAGTTGTGCACAAGTGTCCTAGATTAGGAATGAAATTAGAAGTGTAAGAGTCATGTAGAGGTGTGCAAATATTATAGAGTCAAGTGTTCATCAAGTATGCAAGTGGTAAGTTGATGAGACTTGGCATATGGAGAGCAATAGTCAAGTACTTAAAGAGTCACGTTATTATGGCTATATTATGGAGACAATGCATCATAGGAAGGCGTTGAATTTAATCAAGAATCAAGGATTCATAATAAAGTTGTAACAGGAAGAAAAGCAATAAAGCTTGTATACATTTTGAGCAATTAATATTGTAATTTGTTCTTCATTCATAGTACATGAATGATTCAGGCTATTTACATTCACATTTCAATATATAAATGAATGTTATTTGATTTATTATAATCCTTGATATACATATTAATTTTCTCATATTATTATTATTTGACCTTCATTATTGTGGCTATTTTATATTTGGGGACCTATGTGATATTGTGTAATATTTTGAGATAACCTGTGATATTTTGTGGTAGTATAAAGGCTTAAAAAGCCAACAAAAATGAATGTGAATTTATATAAAATTTATAAAATAAATTTTTTCTTTAGTCCTCGTTACAATAGTAAAATACATATAAATAAAAAACTAATCCTTCTTCCATTAATATCTTGGAATATATTGGTATGCCTTTTTTAACTAAAAAAACTCTATATAATCCAATGCATAAGTTATTTCTTATCCAATAAAAACAACAAAATGTGACTTAATGATCATATCCACTTGAATATTTATATCTTATAAACAAAATCATACATGCTACATATTGTAAGTGCATTAGATGTGGTATGTACTAAACACATGAAGACTAGGATTTTATATTAATATATATGTAAAAGTTATGTGGACTTCTATTGGGGCTACTTCCATCAAAATAACAAACATTACATTGTTGTCATTACATTATCCAACTTGTTTGTTTATCAAATATATTTACCATATTTTTCAAATTCTTATGTTTCCACAATCAATCCTTTAAAATCAATTTTACAAGGATATAAAATCTCATCGTATCAACTACCTTCTAAAATTTGAATTTTTCCAAGAAAATATCAACACAATGAATGGTTAAAATATTTGCTACTCGAGCAAGATGAGAGGTAGAGGCGGAGGTAGAGGCAAAGGCTTTGGTATATTGAACGTGAGAGGCAGAGGTAGAGGAATCTTCAATTTGAGAGATCATGGGATATTGAACATGGCGAGACTCCGGGACGATTAGCTTATCGGTTACACATTTATCAATCCACAATTGGGAGAAAAATAGAGATGAGTGTGTAGAAGACTAGAGATATGAGAAAGCTTTATATTTGCAAACAAGCTTGGTTTTGATGGGCATCGACATAAATACCATTCCTTCTTCTTGTGGTAATGGTATTTCATCTTTTGGGCTAGTTCTTGGTGCTACATCTTCTATTAATCCTTCTTTTGTGAAGGATGAAGGTATTATTTTATGCATAAGACCTGTTGTTTATCGAGAAGGTGTTATTCCATTAGCCTCTAAAAGTTCTTTGGTTGAGCATGTTTGTGTTATTCCTCCTCGTGTGGTTACTCCCAATCAACTGATGTCTCATCAAGTGCTTTCATGAATAGATACTCAACCCTCCATGGATATGATAATATCTGAGGACATTATGATGATTGGAATGGAAAACTATTTGAATTATAGTCTTGTGAAGGAATTCCATCTCTCACAGGTTGAGTTGGAGCCCAACTGGGATGAAACTACTACCTTTTATCTCTCTAAGAATGGAGAGTATAAAAGCATGGTCATAAATTCGATCATCCTAAATTATATGGAAAAACTACCAATTGCTGACATGGGGCTTAGTGTAGACCAGACTTTAGCTACTGAGGTGGAAAAAATCACTGACTCAATTCTAGTTTGCCAAGTGGGTATGGATAAAATTTTGGCTTGTCAAGATAGCGTAGTTAAAAATTTGGTTTTACCCTTGGTGGACCCTTCTTCATATTTGGATAAAGTTATTGTTTATGAGAAATATTATGTTGCAGCAATCACTAAAAAAGAATCAAGGGTTCCTAATCTAGAGTGCTTGTTCGAGCTCAATCTTGTGTAGAATTATTTATCATTGCCTATTGATTTATTAAATTTGACCATGGAATAAGGTGAGAATTCCCTTGTTGGGAAATTCTTGGGGAACTCCAAACCAGACTTAGATTCGATAAGAATATAGGCAGCTTTCAAGTGGTCTCCTAAAGTACATATGGAGGTAGTTGCTTTGCTAAAATATTTTTTCCTCATCAGGCTCTCCCTACGAGAGGACTATCAACACATTTTGTGAGATAGCCCATGGTTTTTTGGTAGAATAAGCCTCTTCATTTGCAAATGGGGAGTGGATTTTGATCCTAACACACAAAATATAAACATGTATATTTGGGTAAGCTCCTTGGCCGTCATCTTCACTTCTGGCATGAAGAAGTTTTAAAAGGGATTACAAATATTTTGGGTGATCTTGTTTCTATCGATCCTTCAACTAGATCCAAATCTCACATGGTCTATGCATACATGTGTATTATAATGAATTTATATGCTAAGCTTCCTAGAAACATAGATTTTTTGTCGAAGGTCAGATCTAGAGTTTAGGCTCTAATATATGAGAATAGACCCTTGTTTTGTTCTCTCTGTAACAATTATGGTCATGAGCAGTCCAGATGCCCTAAATAAAAGTATAAGATTCCTAATTTACAAAATACAAGTGTATGTGAGGAGGAGTTTGTTTCTAAGGAAGATATGATTAGAAATGGCCAAGCTCTAAAGCCAATTGGTAAATCCCCTGCTCTAAAAGGAATATGTCTACGTCCTCTTCTTTGAAGATCCCAAAGGAGCCAACTTTCGATAAGGATTGTGGGAATTTTTTTGAGTGTCTGATTACTAAAGAAGTAACTCCTGATAATTCTATACTTTTAGGTTTCTTAGAGGTCCCCAAACATTCTAAAATAGTCTTAGTTCTTCAATAGGAAAAAATTAATGGAGCTGCTCCTAGCTCGATAACAAGAGGGTAATATAGTAAAGGAAAACCTTTCCAAGCTGGTTTTGAGCTTGAGAAGAAGTGTATTCAACTATCCCCTAGCTATAATATTGACGATGGAAGATAGAAAAGAATCTTCTGAGTTGGATTTCTAGTTTGGCAGGTGGGAAGTCAAGCAGGCTTTTTCAAATTCAAATTCAAATTTTAATTTCACTTGGCTCTTTGCTCATATTTTGAAAGTGTATGGTCTATTTAATGTCTTTATTAACCTAACTATAATTTTAAAAAAATTTGGTTTGTTGTGTGCATTTAGTGTGCCTAGCTTTAGTCGCTCTAATTTAAACCTTTGCCTTTATTATGTTGACCTCTCCTTTTTCTTCTCAACAATGTGTTTTATTCAGTTAATAGTGTTTTTTGATCATTGTTGTTGCCATTTTCTAGTGGATATCTTTCAAGCTCCATGCCTTCATGGTTTGTATTCTATGATAGTTTGCGGGTTCCTTTTGTAAATTGTTTAGGGGAGCCTTTCAAAAGTCCTTTTTTTTCACATCTAGTTAAAAATATATAGATTTGTTACTCGATTTCACTCTCTATAAATATGTTAGCTATAAAAACCTACTAATTTATTCATACCTATATTTTAAGGGTCTTATTAATGCCCCTAATATTCCAAGATATTGTTCATATCATGAATTTTTATTTTTATTTGTGGACGTAGCCCCATATTTGGTTAACACTTGTGATATTTGCTTTTGTTTTCCCATATCAATATCCTTTTGAGTTTTCTTTTCTTTTATCTTTTACATATTAGGTTTTCCTATCAATTTCTAATTTAAATCAATAATTTCATCTTCATCAATATATTTAAATTTATCATAATGTTCATTTTAAAATTTATCATCTACAAGTTTTCCTTGATGTAGAGAATATAAAGTGCAAGGAATAACCTCAAAAATAAATTCTTCTTTATGATGCCCTAAAAACCCTAAAGTGCAAGGGTGTTCCTCCATAGTAATTACCTTTTTATGCTTCCCTAAAAAACCTAAATTTCTATGAATATCCTTCATCCTCATTTCTTTATTATGCTACTTTTGAAACTCTGAAGTGCAATGGATAACTTCTATATTAATTTTATTTCTATTGCAAGAAAAGGATACTATACAACTTGTGAAAAATAAAAATTATTTACCTAGAATAGAATTGACATCTTATACCTCCTTTTTTTTTTAAATTTCCTCCACATATTTCTTTATACATTTAATATAATTTAAATTTGAACTTGCACATTATACCTCTTCATCCCTTGTATCCTTCTTTGTTTCTTCTAGTTGTTGATTTGAGTGAACTATGATAACCTTTGATACATGATGCTATAGATGGGATTTTATTCATATTTTTTAGATTTAAATATCCTTGATCTAATTCAAATTCTACCACAATGTGATATCCTTGTTTCATCTTGAAGTTTTTCACATAACCATTTTTTTGCTCTTTCTCCATTGTTTTCACTATGTAATCTCTTTCCATATTCCCATCCTCATAGCATTTGCAATATTGGAATGCAATATTTTCAAAAATCACTAGTTGATCCCATTCTTTTAATTTTAATTTATTCTTAATGGATTGTGGTAAAGATTTTGAAACATTCATAGCACCATATATCCGAGTATATACAACAAGATTTCACTCCTTAGTAGTTGGTTCCTATTGGATGAAATTCCCTAGGGTATTTCCAATATTCTCAAAAAAACCTTATTGGTAAGCTAATAAGGAAGTCCAAAAATCCTAACCCATGTGGAAGGTTTTTAATAATTTTTGTCTTGATAGAAAAATATTCACTCCAAGGTCTTAAATATAGGGTTCTCTCCCCTAAACCATGGTCCACAAGCAATACCTAATTTTCATATTTAAAATATGATGAGGAAAAAAATTAAGATGAAAAGGTATGGAGTAATTTGAATTCAATATACAACTCTATTTGATCCAATCTTAAATATTTGAAAACCGTAGATAATATATGTGGAACTTACATTTTAACCTTATCCTTTTAAGAATGATTATATCACACATCATCATCTCATTCTTGATTTTGACTTATGATGTAACATTTGCAACCTCGATTCAATTCATCATATATTTGTTATTCCTCTTGTCTCAAAATTGGGCATCCATACTTCTAGTTGGGGCATCCTTACTTCCACATCACTTTAAAATATGGTTTTCCTTCCATGCTATATAGCTTATCCTCGTATGAATCCTTTATTTTTTAAATTTCCCTGAGTATTTGGAACCAAAGAATGTGATGTTACTGGCTCACACTCACTCCCAACTCACATGGTTAAGATATTTTTTAAATTAAAATTTATATATATTTTTAAATCTTTTGTTATGTAATTATGTTTGAATGTTGTCATATATTATTAGTCTTATCAATAATTATAACCACAATTACATGGTAATTCATATGTTCTAAGTAATGAACCTTGTTTTGGTGGTTTATATGGATCTCTCCTCAGATATCTCGCCCTGTCTTTGGCTGGTGATATGGATCCTAGGTTATCTATGTCTTTATTTCTTTAAATTTTTGTGCCTGGCTATTTAAGTGATTATTGAATCTCTCCTAGAGATTCGTGCTCCTATTTAATGTTCTTGGATGAAGGTTTTTTGTTGGATCCAGGGAGATCCTGATATTCCTTTTGGATATTGATACATTGTCGAATCCCTTTGTAGCTCCTTCAGATATTTATCTTTGTTTCTCTTGGGTTGCTCTCTTGTGATCCGTGTTTGTTGGTAAAGGTTTGGGGACCTCAAAACCCCTTTGTAAAAGGTTTGGAGAGCCTTTAAAAGCCCCTTACACCTAAAAAAAAAGTAATGAACCTTGTTTTAAGATTACTATGATATCACTAATTTATGTACTTAGTTATTTAAATATATCTTGTCTTCTTCTTTTTTTAACGTTTTCTCTATTTTAAAATATATTTTTCTTGTTATTGTTATTTTTATATTTTATTTTTATTATTATTTTAATCTTATTCCTCGAATATTAGTTACAACCATATTGATGTTTTTAAATTAATTACAAACTCTTTGATATGAAGTTCCATATTATGACTGTTTTTAGATAGCAGAGGGACGTTTTTCGTAGGACTACCCAATCTATCGAACTTGTTTCGGCCATATTTCACTCATCCAAACTCGAATTGAGCTTAAATTTTGAGGATAGATTCCTGCAAAACCCTAGAACATCTCTACCAAGTTTTAGATCATTTGGATCAACATAGATCCTAGCGCATCCCTATGTGTGAACAATATTTTTGGCAAGCGATTGTGCGAGGTTTTCATCTGGGTTGAGTGCAAGCAGCTCCAAAGGTTAGTTTTTGAGGCCTTTGAGTCCTAGAGGCCAATATTTTTATGGTTTCTACTCAATATTTTAATAGGATATATTACAGGGGATCCAATATGGGTTAAAAATCTATCTTTCAATAAAGCATATCGTGAACTTGAGTGATAACGACTTCTAATTTGCTGCACAAAATAAAAGGAAAAACCATACCTTTCCACGACATCTAGGGCAAGGATTAAAGATATAATGAATCAAGTTTCAATTAGTTTATCAAAAAATGGCTCAAATCTCAAGTGAATCTGGTGCTAAGGTGCACTCAAAAAATAAATCTACTTTGAGAACCCTTGTCAAGGATAAGAATTTCGAAGACTCAGCCCCAAAAATGAATTTTAGGGATGCCTTCCATGGTGGAAAACCTTAGGCCAATGCTAATATGAATCTTAGGGCTTACCATAAACCTCTAAGAATGCCTAAGATTGATCCCAAGAAAATGAAGTCAGGATGTCTTAAAGCAGCTAATGGAACTCCTATTATTAAGCTTGATATGGGTAACATTCAAACTGGCATTGAATATCTGGAAAAATAGGACTAATTTATCAATTCGTGGGTTTTCGTATGAGCCTATCTGCTTTCAAATTTTGGGCTAAAAAAATCTAGAAAACTAAAGGTGAGTTACAAATCTCTATTTATCCAAATGGTTATTTTCTTGTTTTATTTGCTAATAATGAAGATAGAGAGAAAACTTTTCAAGGGGATCCCTGGTTCTTTGGAAGGGTAGGGCTTTTCATGAAGCCCTAGCATACTAAATTTAAATTTGAAGAAGATATGCCTTCTACAGCTCCCATGTGGGTTAGACTCTTTGGCCTCCCTATTGAATTTTGGAACCCTACTATTTTTTCTTCAATTGGAAACTCTTTAGGAACTTTTATGATGACTATTGATTGTACTCAAAATTTTGAACATATTATTTATGCTCGAATTTGTTTTTTAATGGATTTTGACAAACCCCTACCTAAAAATATCACTTTACAATTTGGGGAAGGCACTTGGGAGCAAGTAGTGGACTATGAGAACATTCCTTTTCATTGTAGAATTTACCATGAATATGGTCATTTTGCTAGTGCTTGCCCAAATAAAATTCTTGATCAAAAGAAAGAAGATATAAACTCAACAAGTTTCCAAATGCCTAAGAATAAGAACACTCAGAAAAACCAGTTATGAAGGATCAATCAAAGTCATCTACTAATATGTTTGAAATCCTTTCCACAAATGATGTCCCAAGTGAGGAAGAGGAAATAATGGAAACAAAAATCTTAGAAACACAATTTAAATATGAAGGGAAGAAATCAGAGACAAACCAACAAATCAAAGGTTTTCAATAGAAAAAAAAGGAGAAAATTTACACAAGAAAAACAATCTTTTAAATGTCAAAATTTCAAATAATACAGGTCCCAATATAGACTCTGTTGAACCCTCTAGTAAAATTTTGGCTGTGCATGAGCATTCTTCAAGGTTAGAAGCCATCTCAGATTCAATTGGAGTAAGTCAAGAAATAGGGGAAAAAAATTGAAGATGGATTCTAATCAAAAGGCAGGTCGCAAGACCAATCAATATCATATGGTAAAAGAAGGTGAAAAGCTTGTAGAGGAAGGTAATATTAATGCCCTTCCCAACTTTTTTAGCCCTGGTATTAATGAATATCATCACTTGGAATATTAGAGGACTCAAAGGGAGTCTTTCAAAACAAAATTAAATTAGAAGAATGATTCAGATAAATCATCCACATATTGTTTTCCTTCAAGAAACAAAGATGTCAATAGAGGATATGGACTCCATTGCTAGTAAAATTTGGCCAGCTAGAAAAGTGGTTTCCCTCAGTTCCCAGGGGACTTATGGTGGCATTTCTTGTCTTTGGGACCCAAAAGAGGTAGTTATTCACCATATGGTTGGCAGTTGGGGTATTTTAGCTATAGCTATTCAAAGTAGACATTCCAACCAAATTATGCTCTGCATTATTGTTTATGCTTTGACTACTTTGGAGGAAAAAAGAAGACAGTGGAAGGATATAACTTATATTATCTCTCATTTTCTTGAAGCTTGGATCTTGATCGGAGGAGATTTCAATACCATCCTCTCTCTGGATGAGAAAATAGGGGGAAATAGAAATTTGGACAAAAGCACTGACCTCATGAGCGAATATATTGCAAACCTCCATCTTGTGGACATCCAACCAGATAATGGCCTTATGAATTGGTCTAACATAAGGCAAGGCTTAGCTTGTATAATGGAGATATTGGATAGGTTTTTTCTCTCTAAAAATTTCTTAATCCATGGTCACATTCCTAAAGTGAAGACTCTTAACAATGTTGGTTTGATCACTGGCCAGTCATGGTGGAAATGTGGAAAACCAATGTGAGTTTCTCTCCTTTTTCATTTTCAATTAATGTGGCTCAGAGACAGTTCCTTTAGACCTCATGTGCAACAATGGTGGAAGGAAGGTAAGCCTAGGTATGAGACTAAGATGTTTTGTTTTGCCAAAAGACTACAATACATTAAATCCAAAATCAAGACTTGGAACTGGAAGGAGTTTGGGGATGTTCATAAAAAAAACATGAAGTTATTGCTCAACTTGAAATTTTGAATAAGAAAATCCATTTAGATGGCCTCACAGAGAGTATAAGTGCATATGAAATTAAACTCACAACTCAGTTAGAGGAATGGAAAAAAAGAACTCTTATGGAAGCAAAAATCTAGAATTCAATGGCTCAAAGAAGGAGATCGAAACACAAATTTCTTCCACAAATATCTTCTAGCTCAAAGATCTCACAACTTTATTTCTTCCCTGAAATCATATTTTGGAGATGTTGTCTACACTTGGGATGGCATGAACTCTATTTTTTTTGATTACTTTTCCATTTTTTTGTGCCGCTACCCCTCTTGACTCAGCTTCTCAACAAAATGTTCTTCAAGCAATCCCTTCTCTTATAACTTATGAGGAGAACTCTATTTTGATTGCTCTTGTTACTATCAATGAGCTTCAATAGGTAGTTTTTAAAATGCAAAAAGGGAAAACCCCAGGTCCTGATGGTTTTCCCATTGAGTTCTACCAAGAGTTCTGGGATATCCTTCATGCTAATTTATTAGAGGTGGTGGAAGAAGCCAGGAAAGCCAAAGAAATTTTGAAGGTTATCAATAAAACTTATATTACTCTTGTTCCAAAATCTCAAGAGGTTGATCATATCTCAACTTTTAGACCTATTTCTTTATGTAATGTTCTTATCAAAATCATTACTAAGATCATGGCAGAAAGGTTGAAGCCTCTTTTGCATAAGATTATTTTCCCTGAACAAGGGGGTTATGTGGAAGGGCATCAAATAGTATATGAGATAGTTCTTGCTCAGGAAGCCATCCATTCCATGGATATGCAAAAATCTCCTTCCATGTTCATTCGGTTAGACTTATCCAAGGCCTATGACAGAGTGGATTGGCACTTCCTTATCAAAGTTTTGAGGCAATTTGGTTTCTCTAAAGATTGGATGGATTGGATTATGGGATGTATCTCTTCAGTTTCCTACTTAGTTCTTATCAATGGCAGGCCTTCTCAGTTATTCCTAGCTTCCAGAGGTATTAGGAAAGGTGACCCATTATCCCCTTATTTATTCATCATTCTCGTTGAATGCTTGGGTAGGACTATAACCAAAAAGAGAGAAAAAAAACCCTTGAGGGAGTTACCATTGCTCATGGAGCTAGACCTATCTCTCATCTTCAATTTGTTGATGACTCTACTCTTTTAGGTAAATCTACAGTTAAGGAAGCTTCTAATATTAAGCAAATCATTAGTTTGTTTTCTAAGGCTACTGGGCAATTGATCAATGAAGATAAATCTAAAGTCATTTTCTTTCACTGCTCTTCCAGAAAGGAATCCATGGTCTTGGATAAATTAAGATATAATAAGACCTCCCTTCGATCACTTATTTAGGTATTCCCATCAATATTCAAAGGCAAAAAAAATATTGGAATTGGTTGTTGGACAAAGTCAAGAAGAAAATTGGAAAGTGGACCAACATGTGGCTTTCTTCTGGGGGTAGAATCACCTTGGTAAAATTAGTCCTTCAAGCTATTCCTATT
Organism: Wollemia nobilis; assembly: GCA_028583015.1. Classification (NCBI taxonomy): domain Eukaryota; kingdom Viridiplantae; phylum Streptophyta; class Pinopsida; order Araucariales; family Araucariaceae; genus Wollemia; species Wollemia nobilis. Next base: position 2,941,534 of record JAQPPZ010000753.1, read on the forward strand.
TATGTTTCTTCCGTGTTGAATATCCCAAAGGTTGTTCTTCGTGAATTGGATCAAATCAGTCATCGGTTCCTCTGGAGTGGTACTAAGGAGAAAATAAAATGGGCCTTGGTGAAATGGGACACTTTATGTCTTCCTAAGAATGAAGGGGGGTTAGGATTTTGATCTTCTATTAATAACAACAAAGCTTTAGCTGCTAAATTATATTGGAGGATGTTGCATAACCCCAATGCTCTTTGGGCCAATAATCTTCGTGCTAAATATGCTGAGAACAAAAGTCCTAAAGACCTTGTTCGCTATCAATTGCCTACCAAAGGTTCTCCTATTTTAGCAGTTCTTAAGACTGGTGAGGATTTGATAAAGAAAAATTTATTTTGGATCATTCATAATGGTCAACAAGTAAGTTTTTGGACATATTCTTGGGATGGTCACAAGCCTTTGATAACTCAGTTTTCCGATTGGAGGCCTTGGATGGAGGAGCTTCACCGAGCTAACTGGATAAAGGTGGCTAATTAATGTCGGTACCATAAGGTTGGTAGATATTGGATCCCTATTGAGGACTGGCCTATTCAAATCCCATAAAGGTAAAGATAAGATATCCAAGGCATCCTTCATATGAGATCTCTCTCTTGGTCCCATGAAAAATATTGTTTTGGATGGAACAACACTACTAAGGGTGAGTATTCAATTGCTCAAGGTTATTTGACCTTATGCCATAATAATCCCAACCAATATTCTGACATATTTTCTCAGTTGTGGGCTCAAAATCTCTGGCCTAAGGTGAGGTTCTTTACTTGGATTTTATTGCATCGTAGGGTGCTTACTGGTGAGCAACTTATGAAGTGTGGTTTTCATGGCCCTTTTAGATGTGAAATGTGTGGAGAGAATGTAGAAACTCTCAGCCATATTTTTATTGAGTGTACTTTAGCCTCTGAGCTATGGAGGAGAATGGCCACTTTACTTGGCTTACAGTGGTCCAATTTTTTAACTTTTGAACAACTTTGGAGGGATTGGCCTAATCAAGAGGGTGTTGATCATTTTATTAGGCAGTTAGTTTGGATGGGTTCTACCATTCTACTTTGGAATATATGGAATGAAAGGAACAGCTGAATTTTTAATCAAGATAGGAAGGATATTCACTATATTTGGTAAAATACCATTGCCAACTTAGTTGAATCAGTCCATCAACTCCTTAATCACCCCCAAAACTCCCACCAAATATGGGATCAAGTGATGCAAATATTGAATATTAAATATTCTAAGGGCAACCAACTTAAAGGGAATGTGAGTAATTGTAATATGGATAGGACAAGAAATTGGCAACCTCCTCCTAAGGATTTTGGAAAATTCAATACTGATGGAGCCTCTAGAGGGAACCCTGGAAAAGCTAGTGCGAGAGGAATTGGTAGACTTTCAGATGGCTCCCTAGTTTTTAATTTTGCTGAGAATTTGGGTATTCTTTCCAATAACCTTGTTGAGGGGTATGGTATCCTCAGAGGCCTTCAAGAGGCTACTAAGGTTGGATGGGAAAAGGTGCTAGTTGAGTCTGACTCTCAACTCATGATTAATATTTTGAAGACTCCTAAGAATCATAAGGTTGATTGGAGAATAAAAATAATTATTGAGAAGATTCAATTAATCCAGATGGGATTTTTGAAAGTTGATTACAATCATGTGGTCAGAGATCAAAACAAGAGTGTTGATGCTTTAGCTAATTGGGCTTTGGACAAAGGTGATCTTACTTGCTATGGCCACCCTCCTAGATGGTGGGCTTCACAAATAAGGGAAGCTCTTCTTTCTATCATTTCTTTGGATGGCTCCAGTTCTGGAGGTACCTAGTTTCTTCTTGCTTTATTTTTGCTTCTCTTTGGTTCGATCAGGGTATTTTAGTTCCCTAGCTCAAACTATTATTTATTTTGTTTCCTCTGTTGATTCTTGCCTTAAAAGTCTTTTGGTCTAGAAAGGTCATTGTTGTGTTCAATTTTTTTCTTTTTTCTTTTTTCTTTAGTTTTTTGAGGTGTGTGTGTTTTTTTTGTTTTGTTTTATTTTTTTATTTTTTGTGTTGTTTTTTGTTGTTCTTGTGTTTTTGTTGTTTGGTGCTTTTTGTGTTTTTTGTTATTGTCCTTGTGTTTTTGTTGTTCTTGTTCTTGTGTTTCTGTATGTTTGTGTTAATTCGTGTTTTTGTGTGTGAGTGTTTTCTATGTTTTTTGTTTTTGTTTATTGTTTGTTGTTGGTTGTTTTTTATTTTTAATTTTTAATTTTTTAGGTTTTAATTGTTTTTATTTTTCATGTTTTTGTTGGTTATGTCTTTGTAGCATTCTATTGTTCTTGTCTTGTTTGTGTTTTGTTATGTTGTTCTTGTGTTTTTTCTATGTGGTTCATGTTGTGTTTTTTTTTATCTTATTGTGTGTGTGTTTGGTTGTGCTTTATCTTTTCAACACACTCAAGGAGCATGTTTTTTATTTTATTTTATTATTTTTATTTTTATTTATTTATTTATTTATTTCTTATTGTGTGTTTGTTTGCTCCTTGAGTATGTCAAAGGTGGTAGGCCAGGTGCGAGCCCTAGGCGATTTTGGCGGAATAGATACCCTTGCCTCCTTAGGTCTTACCCAAAAGTGGCATCCCTTCTCGAATGTTTTCCACAAAAAAAAATCTTATTCCTCTTTCATTTTTGTTTTTGTTTATTATTAATAATTATATTTCTTAAATACTTAATAGGATTAGGAATAAGCTTCATCTCTTCAAAATTTACTTTTTGTATTGTTTCTCCCTCCTTTATGCTTCATTTATTCTTTCTCTCTTCATATTCGTTTTCCTCCACTTCTCCATATTTTTATCTCTCCTATTCTCACTCTTCAATATATATATATATATATATATATATATATATATATATATATATATATATATATTTTGATATTTTTTTTTTCTCTCATCCTCCTTTTCTACCTTTTCACTTTAATCTATTGTACTTGTATTTATAGATAAAAATTAGTATCCATAACATATTTTATTAAAAATAGAAATACCTTGGCTGCTACCTTCAAATTTCTATAAGGAATTAGCCATGAAGGACAATGGAAATGAATTTGTAGTCCAAGTACAAAAATGCCTAGCATAAATTTTGGAAAATTGATTGAAAATTGGTTACATTCTAAAAGAGTGTTTCACTCCTAAATGTGCAATCTATTCCAAGATTATGCATAAGGGGTAAGACCCAAAATCTATTTATAAAAATAAGGTGAAAGCAGTTTTGAAATTGAGGTGAATCCTAGCCAAATTCATGTAGGAGACATGGAGAATTACCTTTATTTTTCACCAAAATTTATAAAACTATGGAAAATTTTATAGTTTTGATGATCGATGACATAAAATCAATTGTCAACCACTTGCAAAATAAATTTGACTATAGATCGAGTTGCAAACAATCGCTCAATTGACAATCGGTTGTAAATGACTACTCGATTGTCGGTCGATTGAAAATGACAACTTGGATATCAACTAATAGAAAATGAATGCTTGATTGTCGGTCGTTAGCAAATAACTAGTCGACTCTAGATCAATTGCAAAATTATGATTGACTTCAGCCTGGTAGTAAAACTCTTACTAAATTTGGATCGGTGGTAAAATAGTGACCAACTCTAGATCGGTTGTAAAAGATTGATCAAATTTGGATCAGTTGCAAAATAGTGTTTGATGTTGAATTAGTTGTAAAATGGTGTTTGACTTTGGATCGATTGCACCAAGGGTTACGTTACCATGTGTCAAAAGATTGATCATTCACCTATGCATGTCAAATTACATGCTAGCATGTGTCCATCCACATTCAATTTTGGCATGCAGATGTCTATAAAAAGACATCTACTATCATGTTTGACATTTTTTCTTTTGCAGATCATTAGAGAGAACCCTAGGCAGCCAATACCCTACACCCTACTCTCTCAAAAATTTACCCTGCTTCCACAACTTCCAATAATGACCACCACTTTCATCCCTTCTTCTAAAATTATATTCAAAAACCTTGTTTGCCCCAACATCTTAGAAGTGTTAACCACACTTGGATACAACATTTATTGGATCAATGATGTAGGGTTTAGTTTCGATGTTACATTTTAGAATAGATAACCATGTCTTGTAGAATATTATAGACATCTACGATAATGATATGACAACCGTCAATCTGACAATCTAGAATAATAAGATATGTTTTACTATCAAATCCTTAGACGTGGAAATATTGGCAGGTCTCTCTCACAAGGATGTTGATCCCATCACTACGAATTTCTCGCTATATACCGATTGCAAAGAATTCTAGAGACCAACTTCAAAATCTCTTCAAAATTATTGTTAGGTATAATTCTTGATGTTCTTTAAAGTTCAAAATTTCAAATTTATGATTTCTCAACTAATGATTTTTTTGTTGTTTTTGCCTTTAAGTCCAAAATGGGTATAACTAATTCATTTGTTGAAGACAAACTTCTTAAAGTGGTTATCAAATTCTTCCAAGAAAGACTCATCCTACAAACAAGATCAATGAACATTCCATTTTGGGGATTGGCCTATTTGATTTGATGTCTTCACCACCAAAAATTTGATTGTACATATATTATGTAGTGCATCTAAGTAGAACTACATAAAATATAAATGAACACAACGATGACTATGATGATGTGTAACTATATTCTCATATTTTATTACAAATATTTTTACAATGTATAGAATGCAAATGTACCGATTGTGTTGCACCCAACCCTAGAAAGCATTGCCATGTCAACCCAAGAGGTGAAGGTAAAAATTTCCATCTTTCACCAATAAATAAATTTTTATAGTACATCAGGTTTTTATTTTTTAATTTAAAATTTACACCTAAATGTAGATAAGGTCAACCACTACCATGACCAACTAGGATGCTACTATAAGGGGTCATATTCCAGAAACCACTAGTGATTCTTATGACACACAATTAGAAGCAACACCCTTGTAGAGACCTCCAAAATGTTTGATACATGCTTCTTCTCTTGGATTTTCCCATCTACATCTGCTTGCACATAATGTGCAATATGAATCTAGTGAGACCACTCCTATAACAAGTAAGTTTATTATTTTGAGCTTCTTTGTATATATTTGTTTAGTTGAAATTATAATAATTTTTGTTTATTTTTCATATGGTTTCAATGTTACGTCTTGCTTCCACCCACACTGGCATGGCTTTACAAGTTGTAGAGACACAACACATCTCATCATCATCATGTAGGTGTATTTATTTTAAATTAATATATATTTATTTTATTCAATTTTATTTTCTTAAACAAAATCTTATTGTAATATTTTTAGGTGCCTCTCCACAATTCATTGTAAGAAGGCAGTAGATGATGTCGCCATGGCCAACCCCTCCACCACGACAGTAATTAATGAGAGGCCAATGTAGAGATGGAAAATATTTTTTTCTAGTCATATCGCGAGGGGCACCAAGCTAGACTCTATCTAACTTTTCAAATATTTCATTTACAACAAATATTTCATTGTAAGAAATTTTGAGCTTAGGATTAGATAATCCTCCACTAGATGAGGATTATCTTTTACAGGGTAATATTTTAAGTTTCAAATTGATAGATGTGCTTCAATATCCACATAAAGAAGCACAACAAACACAAGAATTCCCTGCAGCTCTACAAACCTCATCGTCACCTTCTCAACCCAGTGATTCAAGTCCTCTAATTGAGGATGACAAAGTTAACTTTTCTAAAGATATTTTAATGGTTGATAATTGTGAAACAATAATCAAAGAAATGATGCTTCAATATTTAGTAGAAATGAGGTATTGAGAATTTTGAGCCAAGGTCCTTACCAAGGATATAAATGCTCGATATAAAAAAATTCTAAAAGGAAAGATATTTTTTCTCTAGTCGAAAACAAACCATAAAATCTTGGTGGTCTACTACATAAAGCTAAATTAGGCTCAATGAAGTCTACACATTTGTACAATAATAAAGTTTTAAATATTATTTTTAATAGATTTAATAATATTAATGCTAAATCCCAAGCATATTTTAACCAAAGGGCTTCTAATAAAAAGAAAGTTACAATTGTTGAGGTTGTAAGGGATGTGGTAAGGTGAGACTTTAGTTGCAATAAATTTGATTATTTTTTATCATATATCTCTCAACTAGCTTATGTTTTCTTTTATATTTTGTAGTCAAATTGTGATAATATAAATAAACAAGTTAAAAGCATGGAAGTTCATCTCCGCATGGTGAAGAAAACCCTCGAAAGTGCGATAAAAATTAAAGAAACATTATGAGACAAGATCAGAGACAATAATTATTTAAGAAGAATTATAAAGGAACACAAAATGGATCCGGATATCTTTCTTAAGTAGAAGGGTAAAGAAATACTTTCTACAGTGCAAGAAGATCTAGCCAAAGAAGAAAGAGCATTTTTGGGGAGCTTACAGTGTTGTTTTTTGTTGTTCTAGTGTTTTTGTTGTTTGGTGCTTTTTGTGTTTTTTGTTATTTTCCTTGTGTTTTTGTTGTTCTTGTTCTTGTGTTTCTGTATGTTTGTGTTAATTAGTGTTTTTGTGTGAGTGTTTTCTATGTTTTTTGTTTTTGTTTATTGTTTGTTGTTGGTTGTTTTTTATTTTTAATTTTTAATTTTTTAGGTTTTAATTGTTTTTATTTTTCATGTTTTTGTTGGTTATGTCTTTGTAGCATTCTATTGTTCTTGTCTTGTTTGTGTTTTGTTATGTTGTTCTTGTGTTTTTTCTATGTGGTTCATGTTGTATTTTATTTTATCTTATTGTGTGTGTGTTTGGTTGTGCTTTATCTTTTCAACACACTCAAGGAGCATGTTTTTTATTTTATTTTATTATTTTTATTTTTATTTATTTATTTATTTATTTCTTATTGTGTGTTTGTTTGCTCCTTGAGTATGTCAAAGGTGGTAGGCCAGGTGCGAGCCCTAGGCGATTTTGGCGGAATAGATACCCTTGCCTCCTTAGGTCTTACCCAAAAGTGGCATCCCTTCTCGAATGTTTTCCACAAAAAAAAATCTTATTCCTCTTTCATTTTTGTTTTTGTTTATTATTAATAATTATATTTCTTAAATACTTAATAGGATTAGGAATAAGCTTCATCTCTTCAAAATTTACTTTTTGTATTGTTTCTCCCTCCTTTATGCTTCATTTATTCTTTCTCTCTTCATATTCGTTTTCCTCCACTTCTCCATATTTTTATCTCTCCTATTCTCACTCTTCATATATATATATATATATATATATATATATATATATATAGTTTGATATTTTTTCTCTCATCCTCCTTTTCTACCTTTTCACTTTAATCTATTGTACTTGTATTTATAGATAAAAATTAGTATCCATAACATATTTTATTAAAAATAGAAATACCTTGGCTGCTACCTTCAAATTTCTATAAGGAATTAGCCATGAAGGACAATGGAAATGAATTTGTAGTCCAAGTACAAAAATGCCTAGCATAAATTTTGGAAAATTGATTGAAAATTGGTTACATTCTAAAAGAGTGTTTCACTCCTAAATGTGCAATCTATTCCAAGATTATGCATAAGGGGTAAGACCCAAAATCTATTTATAAAAATAAGGTGAATCAGTTTTGAAATTGAGGTGAATCCTAGCCAAATTCATGTAGGAGACATGGAGAATTACCTTTATTTTTCACCAAAATTTATAAAACTATGGAAAATTTTATAGTTTTGATGACTGATGACATAAAATCAATTGTCAACCACTTCCGAAATAAATTTGACTATAGACCAGTTGCAAACAACTGCTCAATTGACAATCAGTTGTAAATGACTACTCGATTGTCGGTTAGTTGAAAATGACAACTTGGATATCAACTAATAGAAAATGAATGCTTGATTGTCGGTCGTTAGCAAATAACTAGTCGACTCTAGATCAATTGCAAAATTATGATTGACTTCAGCCTGGTAGTAAAACTCTTACTAAATTTGGATCGGTGGTAAAATAGTGACCAACTCTAGATCGGTTGTAAAAGATTGATCAAATTTGGATCAGTTGCAAAATAGTGTTTGATGTTGAATTAGTTGTAAAATGGTGTTTGACTTTGGATCGATTGCACCAAGGGTTACGTTACCATGTGTCAAAAGATTGATCATTCACCTATGCATGTCAAATTACATGCTAGCATGTGTCCATCCACATTCAATTTTGGCATGCAGATGTCTATAAAAAGACATCTACTATCATGTTTGACATTTTTTCTTTTGCAGATCATTAGAGAGAACCCTAGGCAGCCAATACCCTACACCCTACTCTCTCAAAAATTTACCCTGCTTCCACCACTTCCAGCAATGGCCACCACTTCCACCCTTGCTTCTAAAATTATCTTCAAAAACCTTGTCTGCCCCAACATTTTAGAAATGTTAACCACACCTGGATACGATATTTCTTGGGTCAATGATGTAGGGTTTAGTTTCGATGCCATATTTTAGAATAGATAACCATGTCTTGCAGAATATTATAGACATGTACGATAATGATACGACGACCATCAATATGACAATCTAGAATAAGAAGATATGTTTTACTATCAAACCCTCAGACGTGGAGAGATTGACAGGTCTCCCTCACAAGGATGTTGATCCCATCACTACGAAGTTCTCGCTATCTACCGATGACAAAGCATTCCTGGAGACCAACTTCAAACTCTCTTCAAAATTATTGTTAGGTATAATTCTTGATGTTCTTTAAAGTTCAAAATTTAAAATTTATGATTTCTCAACTAATGATTTTTTTGTAGTTTTTGCCTCTAAGTCCAGAAGGGGCTTAACTAATTCATCTGTTGAAGATAAACTTCTTAAAGTGGTTATCGAATTCTTCCAAGAAAGACTCATTCTACAAGGAAGACCAATGGACATTCCATTCTGGGGATTGGCCTATCTGGTTTGGTGTCTTCACCACCAAAAATTTGATTGGTGTACATATATTTTGTAGTGCATCAGAGTAGAACTACATAACATCCAAATGAACACAACGATGACTATGATGACGTGTAATTATATTCTTGGATTTTATTATGAATATTTTCACAATGTATAGAATACAAATGTACCGACTGTGTTGCACCCAACCCTAGTAAGCATTGCCATGTCAACCCAAGAGGTGAAGGTAAAAATTCCATCTTTCACCAAGAAATAAATTTTTATAGTACAATAGGTTTTCATTTTTTAATTTTAAATTTACACCTAAATGTAGAGAAGGGCAACCACTACCATGACCAAACAGGATGCTGCTATAAGGGGTCATATGCCAGAAGCCACTAGTGATTCTTCTGACACACAATTAGAAGCAACACCCTTGTAGAGGCCTCCAAAATGTTTGAGGCATGCTTCTTCTCCTAGAGTTTCTCATCCACATCAGCCTGCACATAATGTGCAATGTGAATCTAGTGAGGCCACTCCTATGACAAGTAAGTTTACTATTTTGAGCTTCTTTGTATATATTTGTTTAGTTGAAATTATAATAATTTTTATTTATTTTTCATATGTTTTCAGTGTTACGCCCCGCCCCCACCCACATCGACATGCCTTTACAAGTTGTAGAGGCGCAACACATCTCATCATCGTCGGGTAAGTGTATTTATTTTAAATTAATATATATTTATTTTATTCAATTTTATTTTCTTTAACAAAATCTTATTGGAATGTTTTTAGGTGCCTCCCCACAATTCACTGTAAGAAGGCAATAGATGATGTCACCACCCCCTCCACCATGACAACAATTAATGAGAGGTCAATGTAGGGGTGGAAAATATTTTTTTCCAGTGAGATCATGGGGGGCACCAAGCTAGACTCTATCTAACTTTCCAAATATTTCATTTACAACAAATATTTTAGTGCAAGAAATTTTGAGCGTAGGATTAGATAATCCTCCACTAGATGAGGATTTTCTATTACAGGGTAACATTCCAGGGTTCAAAGTGATAGATGTGCTTCAATATCCACATAAAGAAGCACAACAAACACAAGAATTCCCTATAGCTCTACAAACCTCATCATCACCTTCTCAAACCAGTGACCTTGGTCCTCTAACTGAGGATGACAAAGTTAACTTTTCTAAAGATATTTTAATGGTTGATAATTGTGAAGCAACAATCAAAGAAATGATGCTTCAATATTTAGCAAAAATGAGGGATTGGGAATTTTGGGCCAAGGTCCTTATCAAGGAGCTAAATGCTCGATATAAAATTTTTCTAAAAGGGAAGATATTTTTTCTCTGGTCAAAAATGAACCAGAAAAGCTTGGTGGTCTACTACATCAAGCTAAATTAGGCTCAATGAAGTCTACGCATTTGTACAATGATGAAGTTTTAAATATTATGTTGAATAGATTGGAGAACATTAATGTTGAAGCCCAAGCATATTTTAACCAATGGGCTTCTGATAAGAAGAAAGTTGCAGTTGTTGAGGTTGCAAGGGATGTGGCTAAGGTGAGACTTTAGTTGCAATAAATTTGATTATTTTCTTTTGTCATATAACTCTCAACTGAATTATGTTTTCTTTTATATTTTGTAGTCAAATTTTGATAATTTAAATAAACAAGTTAAAAGCATGGAAGTTAATATCCGCATGGTGAAGAAAACCCTCGAAGGTGTGATAAAAATGAAAGAAACATTATGAGACAAGGTCAGAGACAATAATTATTTAAGAAATATTATAAAGGAACACAAAATGGATCCAGATATCTTGCTTAAGTAGAAGGGTAAAGAAATACTTTCTACAGTGCAAGAAGATCCAACCAAAGAAGAAAGAGCATTGTTGGGGAGCTTACAGAAGGTAGAGGAAGGCCTCATCAGAATTGGAGCACTGCCAGCGTAGGTTGTTGATGAAGGAGATATGGGAAAAGAACCTGCAACTCTAGGAGAATCTCAAACTCAAGTTGATCTAGATACTCAAGGAGTGATCGAAACTGCCTCAAACCCCCCATCTCAAAATTAAGAAATTGTAAATTGTTTACTAGTTGACAACAAATTTTGTTGTATTGCAATCAACAATTTTGTACAATGTAATATATTTTCAATCCAAATAATGAAAAATACATTTACTAAATATGTGTCTTCTATCATTCAATGGTTGTTTCCATTTATATTCTTGTGTTGCTTTTAAATTTATGATGATTCAATTATATTTACTATTGTAATTTCAAATAACAAATGAAATATTACTATGATATAACTCAGTTGTGCCAATACATTAATATCAATACATTAACAATACTATGATATAAAACATAAGGTTTTATCAATGAAGATAGTTAAGACACTAAGAAGGCTACGATATAAAACATACAATTTGACCAACAACATTGTGATATAAAACATAAAATTTTATGAACAAACAATTTTTTCAATTTTGATATCCGAGTAGGATGAAAATGATAACAAATAAAGTCAAATTTATCAATGTTGTTAAATCTTGGAAAAATTACAATGGAGGTAGCTGAAACAAACACTTCTCAGCTTGTCCAAAATCACTTGTAAGCATAGTGGATCTCTGTGTCTCCACTATATGATCACTGCAAGTATCATTATCCTCATTATCATGCATATTAGTGATACCCCTTCTATCTACTAGGGATTTCTAGTATGCCAATGCTCTATCATAGGGATACTTGTCCAACTCATACATTGACACATATATTCTCAAACAATTTTCTAAATTTTTATCTAGTCTATTACAAACTTTAGATTTCACAAAATATAGTGCACTAAAAACCCTCTCATCTTCCACAGATCCCAAAATCATTGTTTGACATAATTCATATAAACAAAAATATTCACTGATCGTATCTTGTAAGACACTACTTGGATACAATTTTTTCCATAAATGTGTAATGGAACCAGGCTCATGGGGGTTACTCAAATGTGATATTTGACCAACCATTATCAATCCAAAATGTGATGATTATTGTGTTAAAATTTCTTTGTTGAGAATACCATTGATTTCAATACCATTGACTTCCACACTTTTAGTGAAATGTTTAACAAGTGTGCCCATATATCTAATAAACAACTCACTTGTAGAATTGTAGTCAATACAAGGATCCCAAAACATGGGGTTAACCACACCCATGGCCTCAAGCAACTCATCTCTTTGAAAATGATCTCTTATTTTCCTTGTCAATGATTCTACTATTTTTAACAATTTAATCTTAGTATTGTGTAAAACTACTTCAAATCCACTATGTTATGGGCATTTGTTCAACATCATCCGTAACTATATGTGATCGCCTTTCAAAACAATATAGAGGTATCATATTTCCATGAACATTAATACAAAGATGATCATTGATGTCAAACTTCAAAAAGATTTTTGGATCATTCACGTTAGTTAATATTTTCCAACTATCAAACAAAGGATCTATAAAATTTTCTTCGGACAAGTATATCTTGTCAATATGCATACATATTTGTTTTCTCATCCTGATAAAATCAACAATATAGATGGATCTTTCTTGTGCAAGTTTAATCAATCTATTCATTTCTTGCAACATTGGAAGAATACCACATAATGTTAGAAGTGTTTCCAAGTCAATCAAATGGTATAGCAAATATTTTGCCTTATCAACTACCCTACAATTTGCATGCATAAACCCTATTAAGGATTGATATTCTGTAAAAACTTTGTATGCAAGTTGATACAATGAAATCCACCTTGTATCCACATATTTTAACAATTTTCTTCCTTCTGTAACTCCTAGTGCAAATTATTGAAACTCTGCAAACCTTTTTGGACTGCATAAAAAATAAGCATGTATTTCATGGATGAGGTCTTCCACTCTCGCAACATTTTCAAAAGTGCTCACAATTTTGTATGCAAGATTCATTCTATGAGCCATGCAATGAATGGGTATCAAATATAGGGTAATTGATGTCTAAAGTTGAATACAAAGACCACTCCTATGTCCTTGCATTGTAGCAACACCATCAACCCCAACACATATTAAATTTGTGGCTATTTCTATATCATTCATTCTTGCAATATATTTTAAACTAGTTACAACAATATTATAGAGGTTTTTTGCATTATAATTTTCCACCATCTTATGTAATGCTAGCAAACTAGGTTGCCTTACATGATTTTGGAATGTGTACACATGCATGCAAATCCAAGATGTGTTGTCAACAACCGTCACCTCATCAATTGAAAGTGAAATGAATTTGGTGTGTTTTACTTTCTCTCTCAGGTCCTCCTTCTCAACCAATGATAGACATTTTATCATTTCCCAACCACTTCAATCTGACCAATGGGAACTTGGAAGGTTTTGCACATCAACTAGTTGAAATAGGTGCTTATAATCAATAAAATTGGACATAGGTCTACCCTTTTTAAGAATACTATATACGATAGCAAATTGTAAAATTTTTGAAGCTAAAGTGGTCTTATGAATTTTTTGAAATTGGGCTTGAATCATTCCACCTTTCTCAACAAGAGATTTTTGTACCTTCATTTCTTGTTCATATTCTTGTGCATATCTAACATGCATGCATTTTGATGCATCCTTCCACCTAATTATTTTCTTAACTGTTCCATCACTTTCTTTAACTATTGAATAAAATTTTCCATAATGTTTTTCTATTGTATCTAACTTCAGTTGCATCTTATGATCCTTACCTAGTTTCCAACTACAAATTATGCATCTACATTCTATTGCAATGTCATTGTTATTCTCTAGTTGGATTGGATCTATAAAGGGATATGTTGATGACCATTCAAGCTGAAATGTCCTTCCAATAGTCCACCTTGTTAACTTTCTACGTTTAGTTTTTTGACTTGAAGATTCCCTAGAAGTCTGTATTGTATTTGAATTATCATTTTCTTTTTCTAGTGGCATATCATTTTGAGGAATATCTTTGAGTGTTTGTTGGATGTCATTGCTAAGAGAATTTTCATGTGGAGGCATCTCTTGGTGAGGAATATCTTCAAGTGGAGGCATATCAAGGTCAATAGTATTTTTTACATACAATGATATTCTTTATCATTTTATGATGTAAGAGAACACATTTTTACAAATAAAAAAAATATTCAAAGCAACATGCAATGTGTTTAGTGTACCTTGAATTTGTGTAGATGTCGATGGCTCATTGGATTTTGATATATGGCTAAAATATTTGAGGATACTCTTTTTAGCAGAAGATTGGCCTCCCTTCTTTCCATCGCTAGTAGGTGTCATTCTACTTGTAAAGAAAAAAAAATTTCATTTTAGAAAAATAATAAAATGTTGAATAGATCTTACTACTATAAGGCCTCAAAATCATATTGTAACTAGAATAAACAGAGGATTGGTTGGTAGAAAATACATACCAATTTCCAATCAGGCTTTATCATGATTTTTTTAGTGTATGCCACTCCTCTCTTTTTTGGAGATAGATAATTTTTTGCACTTGTATTTATTCAATGGATAGACAAAATATATATACATAATCAAATCTGGAGCAAAGTACAAGAATTTCTACAATTTTAAAAAATGAATGTATATGGATATGAAATATAATTAGAGATTCAAATGTGGAACAATACCAGATTTTACTACTAAATGGACTCAAACTCATAGTCTTAGTGGAATAGATAGAGGATTGATAAGCACCATGTGCCATGGAAGAATCTACTAAACATACCAATTTGCAATTAATCATTATCATGATTTTTTAGATCAAATCTCTATGTCTCTACTCACTCCCCTCTTTTTAGAGGATAGATAATTTTTTGCTTTTGTATTTCTTCAACTAATAGATAAAATGAGGATACAGATTCAGATGATGAACAAAACAAAAGTAGAGAATCTTATATGGCTTAGAAATACACTTAGTGATTCAAATCTAGAGAAAATGTCAGATCTTACTACTACAAGGCCTCAAACTCAAAGTCTAACTAGAACACAGAACCTACAACATACCAATTTGTAGTCACCCGTTATCATGATTTTTGGAGCTCGAATCTCTCTATCTCTGATCTCTCCCTCTTTTTTAGTGATACATAATTTTTTGCATTTGTATTTATTCAGGCAATAATGTAAATGAAGATAAAGAATCAGAAGATGAGCAAAATGAAAGTAGAGAAATTTGATTAATTTTAGGTCAAAAAAGAATATATATGGCTTATAAATACAATTATAGACTCAAATCTTTGTAAATGGTAGTAAGAACAAGTCCTTTAACTCATAGTCTAAATAGAATAAACAAAGGATTGATTTTTTTGCATTTGCATTTATTCAGCTGACAGACAAAATGAACATACAGAATCAAATGATGAACAAAATGCAAGTACAAAAACTTATAGAATTTTGCAAAAAAGGTACCTATATCACTTAGAAATAGACTTAGAGATTCAAATCTACAACAAATGCTAGATCTTACTACTACAACTCATTGAACTCATATTCTAAAAAGAATAAAGAGAGGATTCATCAGTACCATGGCATAAATTGCAACATACCAATTTTTAGATAATTTTATGCATTTGTATTTATTCTATCAACAAATAATTTTTTTTGCAATCGATCGCTCTCAACAGTCTTCTGCACCCGATCAAAGATCAACTAGTTTCTACACCTGATAAAATATCGGCTAGTTTTTGTTCTTGATCGAAGATCGACTAATTTTTACACCTGACCAAATATCGACTAGTTTCTGCACCCAGTTGAAGATCGACTATTTTTGCACTCGACCTTAGATCGGCTAAATTCTATGCTCGATCAAATATCAATAGGAATTTGCATCTAGTCAACTAGTTTTTGTACCAATAGATGATCAGTTAAATTTCTAAAATTGATTTATGATTGGATGGTTCTATAATCGATTCATTATCGAAGATCTCTACAACCAATCTATTATCGATAGGTCTCTACAACCGATCGGTTATCGATAGGTCTCTATAATTGATCAATTTTAGGTCTTGTCTTTTTGTTGGAATATTTTCGTTGTTGTAGCTCATTTTTCAAAGAGTTTGAATGTTTTACATGAATAAGTATCATTGTCACATTAAGTATATATACTAGTGGTATAAGAGGTGAATTTGGTAGGATAAATAATTTTTTTTTAATTTCAAGGTGAAAAAGGTCCATGATTTAGGTGGGAGTGTTGGCAATTTAAAATAAAAACTTTAAAATTATTATCAATGTGGGGCAAGCTGACCCCTAAAAATATTTTGGACCCAAAAAATTTTGGTGAATGGGCCCTAGTCTAGGGTCCCCAAATTCACCAATTTCCAATTTCGAAAATGCTAATATTCATGAATTAATGATGATTCACCACTATGCATAACCCCTGATTCATTCACAAAGGTGTGATCCACTTCTAAAAATATGATTATAGTAAGATCCTAAAGGTGTGATCCACTCTCAAAATTATGGTCTACTCCCAAAGGTATGATTTACTTCCAAAATCATAATTCATTTCCAAAATTGTGATTCACTCCCAAAGGTGTGATTTGTCTCAAAATTGAAAAATCATAATTTTTCAATCAAGCAGGACAAGATCAACATAAAATTCAACAAAAGTGATAATTTATATTCATATGACATCCAAGATGAATTAGAATCCTACTAAATAAATTTTAGATGCATTTTTAGGGGAATGTCAAGTTTAGAGGCACGTCATTTTGCTAAAGATACCCCTAAAGCAGTGATTTTATCATAACTACAAAGGATTTTCCTTAGGTAACTTATAGATAAATAATTTATTATAAATAGTAGCTATGGGATCCATTGTATACATATTTTGGCCATTTAAGAAAATAAAAAACTACACTTTGTGGACTCCACATTATGCTCTTTAACTAATTGTGAAATAATAGAAAGATTATTCATCACATTTTCTTTTCAACTTTGGCACTTCCCTTTTGGTTTGTGGAATGCAAAGTGATTGTGGCACTACCATTTCACCTTTTTTTGTTAGTTCTTTCATGCTATTATTTCCAATTTCATATGTGATGGAGAGCATTAATGTTATTTGAATTCTAATGTATTGATTGATCATACACTAATCTTACTATGGTTATGGTCGTATTTTATTTTCTTGTAGTTTTCTCAATCTCTCACATCCTTACCTATCAAAATTTACTTTTATGCAATTAAATTATATTAGATTAGCATGATTAGTGGGGAGCCAATATAAATCTAGAAGTAAAAAAGGATATGATTTTCCTTCTTCCAACCATTGTAATAAAATTGTAGATGCAATGATAGTTTGACCTTTTCATTATTCAACATAAGCACATGCTAAGTATTACATAAAATGATAAATTCTTAATTATAATATTAATTTATAATACAATTAAATAGTCTTAAAAATTAATTAATGTGAAAATTAATTTAAGAATAGTAGTAATTGTGTTTTTAAAACTCTAATATTCATCTTTAATTTTGATTATCATTCATTATTATAATGTGTTATTTGATGCATAAATATCCTTATATTTACATCAAAATACATGAGGTCAATCAATTAAATCCCTCAACTTTCAAGGAGAAGACTAAGGTTTAAATATTTTCAAGTAATACATGCATAATTGTCAATTTATTGAAATACCATTGTTACGATCCACCTTGGCAAGACTCTTTGATAATATGGATGATATGTAAACATGTGATGATTTAATGCTTAATATTTTTTTTTGGTAAATAAAAGTCTTCATTAATTACCGGGTTTTGCAGGTTAACCCAAAACCTATTACAATATCCAACCTTCTGCTGAGATTGTAGATCCTAGTCATCCTTGAAACTTTCTTACCAGAAATTGTGTTGAATCCCCTACAACACCTTACTAACAAAGCACACCCATACCTAAACATAACTGTAAACATTACTTACATTGACAAGAATTGAAGTTTGGAACTTTGCACTTGTGAAAAATGTTGCTTGCCCATTTCCTATTCTCTGTCGGAATCTTCCAAGGCTTACACCCTGTTACCTTCATTTCCAATTTGGTATGATTTAGAGAGAAACCCCATAGTTATTACTAGCTCCATGGGAAAATAACACCCATTCATCTTTCTCCTTAACGGGTAGGTTTCTTTTCATGACTAATAATATTTTCCACTTCACGTGGCACACCTTGTGTCCATGTCACCAAACTACCAACATCAACACCTATGTTGGCTAATTTGTCAGCTGACTTGTTGGCCTCACGGTACACGTGATGAGCCCTCCTGTTCTATCTTGTCGCAAAAAGGATCCTCACTTCATGGATGACTCCCTCGATTCTCCATGGAGGTTTTTTGCCATTGGTTAACAGGTTGATGATGTTCATAGAATCACCTTCAATCATCAAGTTACCTTGAGTTGCTTGGGCTACTTGCAACCCTCTCCAAAGGGCTCTAGATTCTGCTTCGTTATTAGTTCTGATTCCCAATGGTTCAGCGAAGGCCTTGACTAGATTTCCTTGATGATCCCTGATTATTCCTCTGGCTCCAGTATTAGTTGTATTATAAATGCTTATTCATGAATGTCATTTTGATTATATTATTTGAGAATATGTTACTGTTGATATCATATGTGGTTGTAAGACCGGGTACTCTTGTGGATGGATGAGGAAGTTGACCATCGAGAACAAGAGAGCAAACTAAAGAAAATGATGATCAGATATATTGACAACTCTAGGGTAGGAGTTACCCGTATTTAGTTGCATATCATATTACATGTTTGAATAAGGTGATATCACTAGCTAGGAACTTGCGAGAGCAAGGGAGTAGCTTTTAGTAGCAAGTGATGGTAAGTCATCGAAAACTTTCTAACTAAGAACAAGGGGTGGTACGCCATATTGAAATTTTTTGTTTATAAGTATTTGAATTTAATGTGTTGTTGGAATGAATCTAGCAATTTATGTTTGTTGTAAAATAAATTGGGTAAAAGATTCATTTAAGGAAATGATTAATAATTAAAGAGGTTTTATTAATCCCCTAATGGTTGATGTCAATGTTAATTATTACACCAAATTAATTAATTAAGGGATAATTAATTAATTTATCATATTTGTTCTAATGTTTAAGTTTAACATTAGAAATGAAAAGTAATTGACATGTTTATGCATTAGGAGATGTTTGGATTTGTGCTCAATATCTATGATATTAGATAATTATTAAATTAATTGCAAAAAAGGGAAGGGGCAATTAATTTAAATAAGCATGGAATTAAGAAATGATAGGCAATATGGGGGAAAGGCGGTAAAAGAAAAAAAAAAAAAAATATATATATATATATATATATATATATATATATATATATAATTCAATATGGTGAACTTTATATTAAAAAAGAGATTTTCTTTTTAGATTTTAAATAAAATTCTTTTCTTGTGCAAAATTGAAAAAAAAATTCTGCATGAGCAGATGATTAATAAATTTTTGGGTGAGAGATGTGTCACGGGTAATGCGTGCATTAAGAGCAGCATTTAGGAAATTGCATGCTCTTGGCTTTTTGGAGGCTGGTTTTATCAAGATTGAAAGTGGTGAAAAAAAGAGAGCAGAAGAAAACAAAAAGTTTTAAGTAGGAAACACAGGGAGGATCTGGAGAGTAAAGGAAAAAATATAGAGTGGAAGGGATTCACTTTACCAGGTTGGATCTATTAATAATTTTTTCCTATCGCATGAGTAATTTATATTTTTATTAAATAAGTTTTAATATGAATACTTTCATTCTGGAATAGAGAGCCTGGGCAGTTTATATTTTTATTAAATAAGTTTTAATATGAATACTTTCGTTTTGGAATAGAGAGCTTGGCCAGTTTATATTTTTAGTAAATAAGTTTTAATATGCATACTTTCATTCTGGAATAGAGAGCATGGTAGTTTATATTTTTATTAAATAATTTTTAATATGCATACTTTTCTTTGAGAAAGAAAGCCTGAGTAAAAGATAAGTAGTGGATCATTATATTAAATATGTTCTTGTTGTTTCTTTTTAAAAAGGTTGAAAATATATATGGAAGGATTATTATTTCTTTTAAAGAATGTTGTGTGGATATTCTTCTAGGAAAAGAAATTTGTGCTTTTATATATTTAAAATATATAAAATATGTATTCAAAGGAAAGGTATTTGGGCTATTTAATATATATATATATATATTTGGGTTGATTAAACCCAAATATATAGTCTTATCTAACTCCACTCAGTGATGAGCCCTGAATGACCGGCAGTCCCCATCTCACGCCGGGTTAACGTTAACGAGCCATTGATGGTTTGAACCCTACACTGGCAGTTACTAATTCACATATGTAACCAAAAAAATATATAAATATTGCATTTAAAGAAAGACATTTAGACATTTGGTTGTTTAGAAAATATATATTACGTCGTCGCGGCTGCTGGAGAAAAGTTGTCGCGATATCGCGACATGTTGCGCTGTCGTGACCGATGCGGGAAATTTGTCACGATATCGCAACATGTTGCGTCGTTGCGGCCGTCGAGGAAAAGTTGTCACGATATCGGGACATGTTGCGTCGTCGCGGCCAAAGGAGGAAAGTTGTCACGATATCGCGACATGTTGCACCGTCGCTGCCACCGAGGGAAAGTTGTCGCGATATCACAACATGTTGCGCTGTTGCGGCCGATGTGGGAAAGTTGTCGCGATATCACAACATGTTGCGCCGTCGCGGTTGTCGAGGAAAATTTGTCGCGATTTCGCAACATGTTGCACCGTCGCAGCCAAGGGAGGAAAGTTGTCGCGATATCGTGACATGTTGCGCCGTCGCGGCCGCCGAGGGAAAGTTGTCGCGATTTCGCGACATGTTGCGCCGTCGCGGCCAAGGGAGGAAAGTTGTCACGATTTCGCGACATGTTGCGCCATCGCTGCCGCCGAGGGAAAGTTGTCGCGATATCGCGACATGTTGCGCCGGCGCGGCCAAGGGAGGAAAATTGTCGCGATATCGCGACATGTTGCATCGTCGCGGCCAAGGGAGGAAAGTTGTCGCGATATCGCGACATGTTGCGTCGTTGTGGCCGCTGGTGGATTTTTGTCGCGATATCGCGACATGTTGCTCCGTCGCGGCCAAGGATGGATTTTTGTCGCGATTTCACGATAGGTTGACTTTTTTGCGGTCAGAGGAGTCTTGTGTCACGATTTCGTGACTTGTAGCTTTTTCGCGGACAGAGGTGAAGTTGGTGTTTGCTACGTGTTTTCGCGATAAGTTGTTGTAACAGACCTATCAGCTCTCTCAGCTAGCTTGGTATTGGTTCAAGAGATTTGGATCCAGTGCAAATCTTCCTCTTCTCTTGTAATCATGTGCTTTCATTGTTTTCGGCTGGGATGTGTCTTATCCCAATTGTAACTGATCAATGTTTTAATACAAGTTTTTTTCAATTTTTTCAAAAAAAAAAAAGAAAAGGCATTGGGTTGTTATATATATATATATATATATATATATATATATATATATATATATATATATATTAATTAAGGAAAGGCATTTGGGTTTTTGCCTTGTTTTTTAAGAAAAACATTGGGATGTTTAAATATATATTGTTTAATTTTAAAAGGTAGTGGGTCTGTTTTAAAATTATATATTACATGTTTTAAAGAAAAGGTATTGGCTTGTTTTAAATGTGCATATTGGGTTGTTTGAAAGAAGAAAGAAAATGAGTTTGTTTTACCTAGGTGTTGTAGGTGAATTGGAGAGGAGAGGTCAATCCTCCAAGGGAGGTCCCAGGTTTGAATCTCCACCCTACCAAAAAGATGAATTGGGTACCCAAAATCCAATTGATAATGTTGGTGCGGGCAAGGTCGAGTGCGACCCCCGGGTGACTTTGACAGTGTAGAACCCCCTGTTCGTGGTCTCTTAGACCAAGGCGGCCCCGCAAGGGGTTTTTCGCTTAAAAAAAAAAGTTTGTTTTAAGAGGTTTAGAGCCCTCTTATTATAAGGAAATTATGAGTTTTTTTTTTACTTATTTAATTAAGTTAAATAAGGTACATAGATGTTTTTTTAATTAAAGATAAAAAGGGGGTTTGTATTGTTTTTAAATTAATGAATATGTGAATGGAACGTAGATCCCAATGGTAATAAGGAAATTATTGGGTTTTCTTATTTATTTATTTAAGGTGAAATGGGTGCATAAATATTTTATTTAATTAAAGATATAGAGGGGGTTTGTATTATTTTAAGTTAATGAATGTTTAATTAGACGTGGAGTCCAATGGTAAAAGGAAATTATGGGGTTCCCTTATATGTATTATATTTTGTTTTAAAAAAAATATGGAATATTCAAATGGGGCGTGGAGTCCATTTTGAATGAGGAAATTATGGGTTTCCTCACATGTTGGTTTTTTAAACAAAAGAGAAGTAGAAATGTAAAGGATCATTTCTATATGGGTTTTGATGTATTGATTAAAGAATATAGAAATATGAATGGTTATTTCTATATATTGTATTTGATGCATTGAATATGAAAGAGCATTTAGGAATGCATTATCATATTGAGGAGCTATAATGATCTCTTACTCCAATCACCTTCTCAATGGAGGTCATGTAAAATCAATAAAGAACAATATGGATAGAGAGAATTCTATCATGTTTTTACTAAAGTTTTATATTTATTATGATTATGATGTAATTGGACTCTCATGTAACAATGATTAATTCATGGATTTGATGTTATGTATATTGAATTATATTGCTAAGGGAACATTGTAATAAGTCTCTTTATTACAAAGAGATTTGAATATTTGATATTATAAGTATTCATTGTTGTTATTTCCAATTTATTTTGAAAGAATTAATTTATATTATAAGTATTTGATATTATAGAAATATGAATGGTTATTTCTATATATTGTATTTGATGCATTGAATATGAAAAAGCTTTTAGGAATGCATTATTATATTGAGGAGCTATCATGATATTTTACTCCAATCACCTCTCAATGGAGCTCAAGGAAAGTGGGGCTCAAGGAAAATCAACAAACAACAATATGGATAGAGAGAATTATATCATGCTTTTACTAAAGTTTTATATTGATTGTGATTATGATGTAATTGGACTCTCATGTAACAATGATTAATTCATGGATTTGATGTTATGTATATTGAATTATATTGTTAAGGGAACGTTGTAATAAGTCTCTTTATTACAAAGAGATTTGAATATTTGATATTATAAGTATTCACTGTTGTTATTTCCAATTTATTTTGAAAGAATTAATTTATATTATACGTATTTGATATTATAGAAATGTGAATGGTTATTTGTATATATTCTATTTGATGAATTGAATAGGAAAGAGCGTTTAGGAATGTATTATTATATTGAAGAGCTATCTTGATCCTTTACTCCAATCACCTTTGAATTGAGCTCAAGAAAAATCAACAAACAACAATATGGATAGAGAGAATTCTATTATGCTTTTACTAAATTTTAATATTGATTATGATTATAATGTAATTGGACTCTCAAAGAAAGAGATGTAACAATGATTAATTCATAGATTCGATATTATGTATATTGAGTTATATTGCTAAGGGGATGTTGTAATAAGTCTCTTTATTACAAAGAGATTTGAATATATGATATTATAAGTATTCACATTTGTTATTTCTAATTCATTTTGAAATAATTAATTTATAGTTATTTTTATTATAAACTCCTCAAGAGAGATTATATTTGTTGTCAAAATGAATGAAATAAAGATGCAAATCTATTTATAAACATGTTCTTGCTACCAAAAAAGTAAAATTTATTTAGATGTTTAATGATTTCAATATTATGCTTTAGAAATATTTTAATTCATTTCTTAATTAAGCAAAATGAATATGCTTTACTTTTGTTGAGGAGAGAGAGTGAGAGTTAAGGTAATTGATGTTATGCTTTTGGGTTATGAAGGTTTTGGAAGGGCATGCTTTAAATAACCATGTTAGAATCCTTAAGATGAATCCAAACCTGAGGGAGTTGTGAAGAAGCAACACCCAACACTTTTTGCAATGGATGCATCTAAATTGAGGAACTCAAATGTTATCTAAAGACGAGGAGTTTATGGATAATAAAATTAAATGGGTAGCTTAAAACTTATTTCCTATCATGGAGGTTAGGAACCCATTTGTGATGAAGTTAAGTGATGGTACCTTGAGCAAGTAGGCTCAAATATCTATGCAAAATTATCACATGGAGTGATAATCACCTTAACTAATCCATCGTGAAGATGGGGTAGTTAAGCATTGAAGTATTAGTAATTCCATTGCGAAGGTGTAATGACTAAGCTTGAAGGCATTACGCCTGAATGCACCAACATAGATTAACTTATGATTGGTGAGGAAATTAGCATCCCCCTTCTCTAAATATTGAGGAGGGATAATCCTAATGCTATGGTCAAGTTGTCTAACATTCGCAGAGAATATAAGGAATGTGGGAAGACCATTTGAAGCATACTTTATGTCTCGAAGGTATATAAGGTGAACCCTAAAATTTTACAGGAGTTTAACCAATCCTATCCACTCGAGAGTCATCTACAATGATAAGGTCTCGAAGTGTGGTAATGCCTTATCAACTTTAATCTATTGGAAACATCTTTAGTGAACCTTGACTAAGATCATTACTTGATTGTAAAAAAAAAGTTGCTCTCTCTCAAAATGGTTAGAAATGGGTTGTTACAACCATTACGTGGTCATAGTGTAATATAGGCGGGGACAATTTCAATCCCACATAATCACCTAAAAATATATCATATTTACATTTTATTTTAATAAACATTTGTTTATTAATTTTTTAATATAAACACAAAAATAAGCATTCAATACCTTAGTTAATAATTAATTATTATCATTTAAACATAAATGTAATAGATAAGAACATCTCACAATTTCTTATCACTTTGTTTTTTTCATCTTTTTTCACTGTCTTTCTTTCAAATTATATTTGCATTTAATTATTACTAACATTTGATTATTATTTTATTAAATATAAACAAAAAAAAACATTCAATAGTTTAATTAATAATTAATTTTATCCTTTTAAAATAAATACCATAGACAATAACATGTCAAACTTTCTTATCACCTTAGTTTTTTATATTCTCCATTTTTCATCGTCTTTCTTTCAATTTTCTAACTTTATTATTTGTTTTTTAATTGGTTATATATTATTGAAATGGTCCCCACTCATTACAACATGACCACATAGTGGCATTACAATAATATGGCAATCATGCTATCATTGGGAAAGCTTTGAACCTGAGCATCCTCCTTCAAAGCTGAGGAATATAATCAATTTAGCTAATGCCATTCAATATTTTTTTTTTTTTTTTGTTATCATCTTTTTAAAATTTATTCTTAATTTTTTATCTCTTATATTTTCTTAATTTTTATAGGGGATTGAAACCTACCCTAATTGTATTACATCATGGCCACATAATGATATTACAACACTAGTATTACATCATGACCTCATAGTGGCATGACAACTTGGAAATTATGCATATAACTCTTGGTAGGAATAGAACCTAGGACTTCTCCTTGAAAGTCAATTAATTTAATCAATTTATCCCATACCATTTTATTTATTTTATCCTTATATTTTATTTTATGTAAATAAGTTGTGTAGGTCCTATTGGGGACCACTTCCATAAAAATAACAAAACATTATATTGTTGTAATTACATTTATATTAGTTAATTAAACCAACTTCCACTTACTTGTTTATCAAAAAAATATTCATTTGCCTTTTTATCAAAGATATTTCTCATCTTGAATAATAAATATCCAAGTGCTGGGGAGTAAGTGCAGCAGCGAGTGCGAATGCGAGCGTTGGGAGTAAGTGCAACAACAAGTGCAAGCGTGAGCCAAGATTAAGTGCATCAATGAGTGCAAGCACTATCTGAGAGTGGGTGTAGCCAAAAGCAAGTGTGAGTAAGTGCATCCAAAAGCGAGCACGTTTGCTTAGGATTAAAAGCAGCAACGAGTGTGAGTGTGAGCTGAAAGTAAGTGCATTAGTGAGTGCAAGTGTGATCCAGGAGTGAGTGTAACCAAAAGTGAGTGCGAGTAAGTACATTTGGAAACAAGTATGAGTGAGTGCAACTGAAAGTGAGTGCAAGTGAGTGTATCCAGAAGTGAGTGTGACCGTGAATCAAGAGTAAGTGCAACAACAAGTGTGAGTGCAAGCTAGGATAAAATAATATCTAAGAGGAAGTGTGAACCAAGAGGGAGTGCCAAATAAGATTTAGTCATGGTATAAGAGTGGCAGGTTCATCCAGAGTGCATCAATTCTTCAAACCCTTACCATAAATGCGTGGAACATTATTTCTAAAAAATGGTTGAAGCCAAGAAATATCGAGAAAAATAATATATAAGGGCAATTATGAGCCAAGAGGGAGTACAAGTTGGGAATGAGTGCGAGGCAGGAGAAAGTGCAATCCAAGAGCGAGTGCAAGCTGAAAGGGAGTGTAAACTAAGAGGGAGTGCAAGCCAAAATTTAATCATAGAAAAAGAGTGATGGGTTCATCTGGAGTGCATCAATGCTTCATCCCCTTACCATGAATGCATGTAATATTATTTCTAAAAAAAATTGAAGTGAAGGAACACCAAGAAAAATAAGAGACATAGGCAATTATGAGCCAGAAGGGAGTGCAAGACAGGAGCAATTGTGATGCAAGAGAGAGTGTAGGAGAAGCAAGTACAATCAGAGAGGAAGTGTGAACCAAGGAGTGTAATCCAAGAGTGAGTTCCATTAGCTATTGTGTAAGGAAAGTCATATTTAAAATCTCTAATGGGAAGTTAGGATTCCCTAGGTAGAAATATGAATATCCTAGTTGGAAGTATGAAGGCCCAAGTTGGAAATAAGAAGAGGAGTGAATACATGACAAGTTCGATATAGGTAGCAGACGTTACACTAGAAGTAAGTATCAAGGATGAGATGATTGAGCATGATATAATGGTTCTTAAATGTAGAGGGTTAATATGTAAGTTCCATAGATCATGGCTAGGGTTTTTAGATATTCAAAATTGGATCAAGTGGAAGTGGTGATTGAATTCAAATTATTTTATGACTTTTCTTCCTAAAGGTTTTCTTTATCATTTTTTCTAGTTGAGAAATTAGGGATAAAATAATGGTTGGTAGCCCATGGTTTAGAGGAAGATATGCACTTTATTTGAGACCATGGAATGAAAGTTTTTTTGTTGAGACAAAAACTATTAGGCAACTTCTACTATGGGTTAGGCTTTTTGGACTTCCATATCAGCTTATAAATAAGGATGTTTTGAAGAATAATGGAAATACCCTAGGGGAATTCATCAAGGAAGGACCAAACACTAAGGAGAAAAATCATGCTATATATACTCGAATGTGTGTTGCTATGGATATTTCAAAACCTTTGCCACAATTCATTAATATTAAATCTGAATCAAGAGAATAGGATCAATAAGTAGATAATGCAAATATTGCATTTTGTTACCACAATTATTTTGAGATTGGACTCATGGCAAGAGTTTGCAAAGTGAAAAATATGAAGAAAGAGATAAAAAATTTCTATCCATGAGATAAACTTCAAGATGAAGTAAGGAAATCATACAATAATAGAAGCTAGATCAGATCAAGGATATTCCAATACAAAAGAAGAGACAAATGAAGCCTATCTATAATATCATTTGGTAAGTTTAGAAGGAATTAAAGGTGTAAAAGAATATGTGGAGATAAATCCTAAAACAAATATAACAAAAGAGGTCAAGTTTATTCTAGGTAAATCATCTTCATTTTCCTCAAGTAGTTTAGAATCCTCTTCAGGTAATGAAAGTGAAAGTGTTGAAGATGTTATCCCTTGCACTTTAAGGTTTCAAGAGCAGAATAATAAAGAAATGAGGTTGGAGGAAACCCATAAAAATTTAGGAGTTATAGGGTAAAATAAAAAGGTAATTGCTACATAAGAGCATCCTTGCACTTTAGGGTTTCTAGGGCAACATAAAGAAGATTGTGCTTTTGAGGTTATTCCTTGCACTTCAAATCCTTCAAAACAAGGTAAACCTAAAGATGATAAGTATTACTATGAGCAATGTGAGAAGATTGAAGAGATTTATGAAGATGAAAGTATTGCTGGAAATGAAAAAAAAATAGGAAGACCTAAGAAGCAAAAACAAAGAGAAAAAAAACACAAAGGAATATTGATATGGGAAAACAAAAGCAAATATCACAAGTGTTAACAAAAAGTGGGGCTAAACCCACAAATAAAATAAAAATAACAATGAAAATAATATCTTGTAATATTAGGGGAAATAAGAACCCTCAAAAAGTATAAAAAATTATGAGGTTGTTATAGACAAGATATTTTTGGATATAGAAGTTGGCCATCAAATATTTTAGCCATTCGCAGTGTTGAATATCATATTTATAGAATTTAAATTTTTGAAGGCATTTGATATAAAAGGAGTTGATTGTGGAAACTTAGCAGTTTGATGAAGATGGAGAATATCTTTGATAGAAGGGTAAATGAAGAATATCTTTGATAGAAATACAAAGTTGGATATGCTTTAATTAACTTGTTAGAAATGTAATGAAAGCAATGTAATATTTTGTTTTCGTAATGAGAGTGGCTCCCAATAGAAGTCATGCTTATATATATATATATATATATATATATATATATATATATATATATATATATATATATATATATATATATATATATATATCATCTTCTTGAACTACTATATTTTCATTCAACTCTTTGATATCATTTTATCGGATCTAAAATCTCACTAGGTTAATTACATTCTAAAATTAATAAGATGAACACAACAAATGGCTAAAGCATCAACTACCCATATTTCTTCTTTATAATTTTGGCTATAACAATCTATCAACCCCCTAATACTTATTTCTTTAGGGGTCTTATTCATGAACCTAATATTCCAAGGTATCATTTTCATTGTCACTTTTTGTTTTTATTTGTGGGCTTAGCGTCCTCCTTGTTAACACTTATGATATTTGCTTTTGTTTTAATATTTTTATTCTTAGGTATTTGTATTTTTTTTTCATTCCCCTAACACTTTCATCTTCATAAATATCTTTAATTTTTCATACTTTTAATAGTAAGACTTATCATCTAAAGGATCATACTACTTTAAAGGATCAAAAGTGGAAGAAGCGATCTCAAAAGTGCTTTTTTTTATGATGATCTAACACTAAAGGTGCAAGGATGTTACTCCAAAGTAATTAATTTCTTATACTTATAAAAAATCTTAAAATGCTATATCCTTTGTCCTAATTTATTTATTATATTGCTCTTGAAACCTAAAGTACATTGGATAACCTCTATGTTTCTTTCATTTCTATTTCAAAGAGGATTTATACAACTTAAGAAAAATGAAGATTTAATTGAAATAATTTGACCTCCTTGATAGCTTCTTAAGCCTTATACTACCACAAAATATCACAAGTTAACTTGAAAATATCACACAGGTCCCAAAATATAAAATAGCCACAATAATAAATATCAAGATAATAATATGATAAGTATAATAATATGAGCAATTTTAATATATATCAAGGCTTATAATAAATCAAATAACATTCATTTATATATTGAAATATGAATGTAAATAGCCTGAATCATTCATGTACTATGCATGAAGAACAACTTACAATATTAATTGCTTAAAATGTATACAAGCTTTATTGCTCCTCTTTTTATTATGGCTTTGAATATAGCTCCTCGATTCATTGTCTTTCTTCTGTATGCATTCAATGGAGCATTATCTCCATAATATAGTCATAGTAATGTGACTCTTCACATACTTGACTATTGCTCTCCATATGCCAAGTCTCATGACTCTTGGCTTATCAACTTTTCACTTGCATACTTGATGAACACTTGACTTTATAACATTTGTACACCTTTACATGACTCTTAAAATTCTACTTGTACTCTCTAATATAAGACACTTGTGCATATTTTTACATTATATACTTGCACTCTTGCATACAAGACACTTGTACACATTTACTCAACCACACTTGCACTCTAACTTACATGACACTTGTGCATTTATTGCACATTGCAAGTTTACATGACACTTGTGCATTTCTTGCACATTCACACTTACATAAAGAGGGAAATATAACTCACACTCTAAACTATGACTCAACCCTAATCTATTATTTACAAATGTACCATGGAGGTACATTAGCATGTACCAAATAATGTAATATACTCCACACTCCTCTACATCCTTTGTTTTAAAATTTTCCTCCACATCTTTCTTTGCACCTTTAATTCCTTTTGAATTTAAAATTGCACATTGTATTTCCTTACCCATTGAATCCTTATTTGTTTCCTTTAATAGTTGTTCCAAGTGAACTACGATGACCTTGTCATTTGATACTATAGATAGGACTTATTTACCTTTTATTTTGAAAGTGAAATATACTTGATCTAATCCAACCTTTAATATTGTATAATCTTCTTGCTATTAGAGTAGGAGTGAATGATAAACTTGTATTGATAATGATAAAATATATAATACAATGTTAGGCTTAGAATAGCCAAGATAATCATGCTAATCTAACCTATCACATGAATCATGATAACCACTAACAAACAGATGCTAACAATAGTATATTCTCTAAATAGAACTATTTAGCGAATCAATCTATGATAGATAACAATATACTAACCTAACCTAACATCATATAACCAAATGAGGTAATACTATAGTTACTATGGAATAGTAACTCTAACATCCCCCCTTATTACATTATTTGGGTAATACATATAACTGTCCCAATACAGTGAAGAAGAAGAGAAATAAAATATGTTATCTCGAGCTCAGGCTCAGGCTCATGGCTCTGGCTCTAGCTCTGGCTCTAAGGTTATCGTTGGATGAGTACCTTTGGGTCTATCTCTGGATCTGCCTGTGAATATACCTCTAGATCATTACCTTTGGATCTTCCTATAGATATACCTCTGGAACTTTGTCTTTGGGTATATATTTAAGGTCTGTCGTTGGGTCATTGCCTCTGGTATTGCCACTCGGTCTATCACTGGATCTTCCTCTGGGTCTACGATATGTTTTACCTTTTCTGTAGAAGCCAAACAATATTTCTTTCATCATGGTCCATTGTGTGAAATCTATCCATCCATAATTGATATGAACCTTTTTGGCCATTTTCACTTTGTACCAACAACTTGAAGAAGAGTGATTTGTAAATCCACATGATTCACAAGGATGTAATTTCCAACACCTAGCTGCTACATATCTTGTTCTACCATAATGACTGCAACAATGCTTTTTAGGAGTTGTAGGAGATTTAGGGTTTACAAACATTGTTTTACTAGTACTTACTTGTCCAGAATAGCCAAGACCTTCATTATTTTCCCTGACATTTAGCATTATTGGAGTTTTAATGTCTTGTTCATGTTTACCTAATCTCTCACCATTGAATCCCATTTTCTTCATCAATTTGAATCCAAATCCTTTGGTGTGTTTTTCAAAACACTCAATTTCACCATCTTCAACAATGCTTTTAACAATATGGTATTTGTCATTATTGATGAGATTATGGAGTTTATTTTTATGAGGTTCAGTTTTTAAGTCACTAGTGTCACAAGCAAAATCTGCTACTATGATGAGATTACTTGTGCTACAACTGATATCCACCATTGAAGGTATGAGGTCATCTGTATCACAACAAGAATTGGCCATCATGGGCCAAAGGTGACATATGTCACAACAAGCATTTGCCACCATGGGTTGAAGATCATTTGTGTCACAACAAACATCGACCATTAGGGATTTGACCTTTTTTTCCTCACTAATATCCCTTTTCACTTTACATTGAGCAATGTCAAGAGAAACCAATGACATGTATACTGCCCTTATAATGCCAACAGGGATTAGAACACCATTCGTTTGAATGTTTTCACAAGACAGAAATCGAGCCCTTCCTTTTTTGGTGGAAAATAAGGATCTTTAACTGATTTAGCAACAACATCAATTGATTTTGGGGCACTATTTTTCTTTGATTTACCCATTTTCTTAAGGTGTTAGTCACTGCTGAAAATACACCTTTTACAATGAAATTTTGCAAAAATAAATGGCTAAGGTGTCGGTCACTACCAAAAATGCACCTTTATAAGATTATCCCCCTTTTTTTTTGCAAAATTATAATATATCCCCCCTATGTGCAAAATAGGAGATGGTGAAGAAAAATGTTAATCCCCCCTTAGTGCAAAATAAATACAACTAGAAATCCTCTTGGGCTGTTACAAAGTTTACCTTCGTGACAAATTTCAAAAAAATATCACCAGAATAATCCCCCCTTAATTATAAGGACTTCAAAAAAAATAATTTGCTATTTATGAAGCCTAATAAGAGTTTGACTATTGTGTTGACCAAGGTGTACAATTGTATTCCCTTGTCTTTTTAAAATTGCAAAAAAATTAAATTAATCAATTATTTTAAATAATAAGAAAATAAAATTTTGGTAAAAATCAATTAAATTATGAATAAAATTGATTTTAAACAAAATAAATATTTAATTATTAAAAAAAATTGAAAATTTTAAATAAAAAATGCAAAATTAAAATATTATACCTTAGTTTTTTTTTTTGTGGGGGGGGTTTAAAACCCTAACCTACTATTTTGGAACAACTTGTCTACCGGCATCCAACCACCCCGGCTACCACTGTCGATGGGTGGTAAATGGGATGAACCCCTACTTGTAGAGGTGTCACGTTCACGCTACCTCCATTGGGCAACGTGGCCTCCTCTAGGCTGCACGGCGGTGCTCCTCTCTAGGTGGAGCTCCTCTCCAAGCAGATTTGCTTCCTCCAGGTGGTGGTCGATGGTGGCTCTCCTACGAGCGGCGGTGGTAGCTTGGCGTGAGCCGACAACAAAAATCCATGATCACTTGCACAATAAAAACTATAAATCCAATGAAAATGTGTTGTGCCTGTTACTTCTCCCGTAATCCTTCGTCAAAATTTTTTATTGTGAGTGTCTTAAATATAGGGTATCTCTCCCCAAAACCATGGGTAGCCACTCATAATTATATCCCTAGTTTTTAAATTAAAAATATTGTGATGAAAAGAACCTTTAATAAGAAAATTTATTGAGTAATTTAAATTCAATCTAGACCACTCGATCCAATTTTGAATCTTTAAAAAATCTAGCCAGTACCTTTGGAACTTACATATTAACCCTCTAATTTCAAGAACTAATATATCATGCTTGATCATCTACTATCTGAAATCATTTTTGGTGTAACATTTATTTTCTTGATCGAACGTGTCATATATTCACTTTTCCTATTATATCCAACTTGTGCATCCATACTTCTAACTAGAGCATCTTTGTTCCCAATTAGGAATTTCAAATTTGGATTTCCTTCCATGCTACCTAGTTTTTCCTCATATAAATAATTTACTTTTTGAAAATTTCTAAATCTTTGAAGTAAGAAAATGTGAGGGTTATTCTTTACTTACACTTGCTTCTAATTTTCATTCATACCCTATTGTTGACCAAATATCTAAAACAAAAAAATGTGAGTCTCACTCCTAACTCACACTTGCTATTGACTCGCACTCATAGGTGGGATTCATAAAAACTATAAAAAGGTTAAGGATCGCCCATGAGATTTGAACCTTGGTTTCATCTTTTCAATTTTGGTTTCTTCTCTTTGTCATACTATTCTTCTTTCATTTTTTATTTAATTTTCCTTTTTCTTATTTAAATATTAATAAATTAAAATAATTAAAAAAAATCAATTGGACTTTATACCAAAATATGTGTTACCAGGGAAATTATCATCCTTAGGATATATATAATGTATTTATCACATATTTAATTAAAAAATTCTCAACCAATGCTATAATTTTATTAAACTATTTTTTTTTTCATATGTCTATGCATAATATATAATATTGCATGAAAAATAGTTATTTTTATTAAAATAGTAAAATAATAAAAACATAAACTCTCAATCCTTGCTCGTAGTAATTTGAAACTTAAAATTTAAAATTATTATCCACTAGTAACTTAATCAAGTTATTGAGAATGCATGAGAACTATATTTAGTTTAAAATTTATAAGAGAAAATAAAGATAAAACTTAAGCATTAAAACACAAAATACTATTTGGGAGATGAGGAGCTAGATAAACTAGGGTTTTAGAGGTATCTAAGCTTAGAGGTCTGAGGAATCAAACTAGGATTTTAGAGGCTAGGACAGAGGTCTGGAGAACATTTTCATGTAAAAAACATCATCATAGAGGATAAATCTTGTTGGAGGATCTTTCAATAGTACGAATCATGGCCAAAAATGGGTGACATAGGTACTTTGGTACCAATTCCTCCAAAACAAAAAATCTCATACCGGGAGAAGCTATGTGGTACCCAAGATAGCTTCAATGACTATCAAACATAGGAAATGACAATAATTATCACCATGGGGAAGCGAAAAAATGAGTATTCTCTATCAGAAAGGGTGAATGGATGTTTACCACAAGCAAAGAAAAAACCAGTATTGGAAATAGTTGAGGACTGGATAGTTGAGGATATAGTTTATAATACAAAATACAAATTGATAGGAAAATTCGTGGGTTTTAGACCGTCTATGCACTTCCTTCCCATGTGGATAAGGAAACAATGACATCTAGGAGTATACAAAATTTTAACTCTCCCAAATGGGTATTTTTCTATAGAGTTCACATTAGTGGTAGATCGATAAAAAGTATTTGAGGGAGGGTCGTATCATCACATACCAGCAGGACTATTCCTGTATTTATTGAATATGGGATTTAACCTAAGGATGGAACCAACTGTAGTACCAATATGGGTAAGATTATTTGCCCTTACCCTTTAATTTTGGAAAGAGCAGATACTTGAGGCAATAGGCAACTTACTAGGTCATTATCAAGGTAGATCAAGAGAAATAGTTTTAGGAGGATCGATAATGTTTGCTAGGGTTTGTGTAGAAATGGACCTCAATAAACCTCTTCCAATAGATATAGACCTAAAAATAGGAACTTTTATTTAGAACCAACAACTGGATTATGAGGTTATTCCATTCAGATATCGGGTATGCCATTCTCATGGACATCTGGCTAGAATGTTCCCAACAGTTAAGGATCATCAATTTGAACAAGATGGGACAAGAGAAAATATTAGCATGGCAGTCCAATTTCCTTAGCAGAATATACATAAGAAGGAATGGAAAGGTCCAATAGACTCTGAGGGCTTCCAAAAAGTAACCAAAAGACCAAACAAAAGAAATTAGCACAGTAACCAAATACAAGAAGAAAAAGTGGGAAGAACAAATAATAGATATGAGATATTCAAACAATTGGGAAGCTTGGAAATAGAAGGGAATTTTCAAATGGAAGGATTAGAGGATGATACCTAGCAAGTCACACCGGTAGATCAGGAACAATACTCCAGTATAGTGTTAGGGAACAAGTAAGAAGCAGAACCGGACACAACCTCTCTCATGGAAGAGGAGATTTAACCCACAAGGGAGACTAGAGGAGGGAAAATAGAGCAGGGGATAGTTTTAACTCAATAAATAGATATGGAAGAGGAAAATAAGAACAAATGCAACCCTACTTTAGGGATTCATCAAGTGGAGAAGAAACAAAAACCAAACCAATATGTAGAGAGAGTCAAACAAGGAAAATATGGAGGAACATGGAAGAGATTTGAGCTAGAATGGAAAGGTAAAATCGATGGCTGATTTTTTCTCTCCTAATTCTCAATTATATTAATTACTTGGAATGTGAGGGGTTTAGGTAATCATCCTAGACAAAATACAATCAAAAACATTATCATAGATATGAGTCCAGATATATTTTTGTTACAGGAAACCAAAATGTAAGGAGAAGACTTACAAAAAATAAATAGAAGGATATGGCAAAAAGGAGAGATCCTACTCAATCAACACAAGGGAAATCAGGTGGATTGGCCACTATTTGGAATCACCAATTTTTCCTAGTGATAGGAGAGGCCTCTACGAGAGGGGTGTTGATGGTCTAGTTACAAAATAGGGAAAGTGGGAAAAACTTGACTATAGTTAATTTTTATGGAGCACATACAGTCAGAGCATAGAGGGATCAATGAGTAGCCATCCAAAATTTTAGAGACAACTACCCGGAGGACCAATGGATTGTGGAAGGAGACTTCAATGCAAATCTTAGAATAAATAAAAAACAAGGAGGCATGTCCATGTTGGAGGAAAAGGATAGGTTTTTCCATCAATAACATGTCAAATGAATCTAATAGATATCCCAACTATGGATAGCTCCATGACCTGGACAAATAGAAGAAAGGAAGGAGAGACAGTAAAATATTGCTTGGATCGTTTCTTCATGGGAGAGGAACTATACTTGCATACCAAGCATCAAGCGAGGTTCATGGATAGGCTTTCTTCAGATCATTTTCCTGTAAACCTTACCATAGAAGAAGATAATCATAAGGTTGTAGGAACTTTTAAATTTGAGGTATGGTGGCTGAAAGATGAGGATTTGGAGGACCACATAAAGGAGTGGTGGGAATTAGAGAAACCAAGGTTTGGGACAACCCAATTCAAACTTCACAAATAACTAAATATGTTAGGACCTAACTAAAGGAGTGGATTAAACACAAGAAGGAACTCACTAGAATCCAAAATAATGAAATCAAGGATCAAAAGGAGAATATTGCTCAGGAGATAAGACAAGAAACTATTACAGAATATTTGTTGCAACGTGAGGCAAAAATTATTAGGAGAGAGGAATCTTTGGAGGAACAATAAGATATCTATTGGAGGTAAAGAGCCATAGTTACATGGTTAAAGGAGGGGGATCAAAACACAACTTTCTTTCATAAGAAAACAACAACTAGAAGACAAAAAAATAGAATTACAGGTCTTAAAAATATGATGGGTCAAGTAAAAACTAGTGGAAGTGAAATGAAAACTATAGCAAATCAGTACTTCCATACTCTTTTTAGTAGCAATGAAAATTTGAATGCAATATGGCAAGAGAAGATACTAGAGGCAATTCTACAATTAGTCAAACCAGAACATAATAAATTATTAATGGAGGAAATTTCTCTGGAAGAAACATTGTAGATCATACAAAAAATGCAAACAGGAAAGACCCAAGACCAGATGGATTTCCCATTGAATTTTATCAAAATTTTTGGGAAATTATGGGCCAAGAAGTGGTGGAGGCACTGGAGGAAATAAAACAGAGTAAGCAAATGTTAAAAGCCTTGAATAATATGTTTATTACCTTAATTCCTAAGGGCCCACCGAATGAGATAATTAATTAATTATAGGCCTATTTCACTCTGTAATGTAGTATACAAGATATTAACAAAGCTTATGGAATAGAGGTTAAAACCTTTTTTACCAAATCTAATTTCAAGTGAGCAAGGAGTTTTTGTTGAAGGCAGACAAATTCTAGATGGAATAGTAGTGGCACAGAAAGTGATACACACAATGTTCAAGCAAAAGGACCCAGTTACATTTATTGAATTAGATATTTCTAAATTCTATGATAGAGTAGACTAGTATTTTTTACAAATGATTTTAAAAAAATATGCTTTGCAGAGGAATAGAGAGATTGGGTAAAAGCCTGTACACAAACCACATAATTCTTAGTTCTGGTAAATGGTAGTCTCTCTCCCATGTTTATAGTAGGAAGGGGGTTGAGGCAAGGGGACCCTCTTTCCCCTTACCTTTTTATTCTTTATGCAGAGGGTCTAGGGAGACTGTTAAAAAAATGGAGACAAGAGGGGAGGCTAAGGGGTCTAAAAATTAGTTCTCAAATTGAGATAAATCACCTCCATTTTGTGGATGATACAAATCTTATTAGTCAAGCCAATATCCTAGTAGCAAGAAACATAAAAGAAATTTTAGATGGGTATACTCAAGCTACAAGGCAAAATTTTAATGGAAAAAAATCTCAAATAGTTTTTTCAATACAATGAAGAGGGTGAGAGACAAAATTATACAATTGTTGAACTTCATGGAAACTCCTTTACCCATACAGTATTTAGGAGTACCTCTATTTGCAAA
Source organism: Wollemia nobilis (assembly GCA_028583015.1). NCBI lineage: Eukaryota > Viridiplantae > Streptophyta > Pinopsida > Araucariales > Araucariaceae > Wollemia > Wollemia nobilis. Next base: position 2,979,551 of record JAQPPZ010000753.1, read on the forward strand.
GAAAACAAAAAGCAAGGAGTGGAAAGGGATGATTGACAAATTTCAAGCTAATTTGAGCAAATGTACACACAAATGGCTAAGCTTGGGAGGAAGGCTTACAATAATTAAAGTTCTGCTACAAGCTCTCCGAGTTTATAAATTTTACATACTTCAAATTCCAAAGAAAATTCTAAAAGATATTGATAAATACACAAGAAATTTTTTATGGTCAGCTGCTATCACTGGTTAGGTGGGAGAAGATATGTCAACCAAAAAAATGAGGATTGGGGATAAGATCATCATCCCAAAGCAATAAGGCACTAGCAGGGAAGTTATATTGGAGATGGATTACAACTACTAGGGGCTTATGGAGTAGACTGTTACAAGCTAAATATTACCTAGGAGTGGCTAAGAAATATATCCCAAGATACAAAGTGGAAGGAGAGGGATCTACAGTATGGAGAACAATGAAAGCAGGCCAAGAGTTAATAAAGCCATACATATATTGGAAGTTAGGGGATGGAAAGGATGCTCTATTTTGGGAGGATTCGTGGAATCAATCTCAACCAATTATTGAGACATTTATAAATATGGAGAGTTGGAAAGGAGTGCTCTAAAAGGTAAGGTGGTGGAAAGCCTCTTCCCATATGAAATCATGGAATCAACATGTTGCAGACTTACTACAATCGAAACATCCTCGATAATGGCCAGTGAGGGGAACAAAGGAACTAACTAAAAAACTATGGAGACATCTCCAAAGAAACCCAATTCAGGATGGTTCTATGAGAGTTATGTTTGCATGGGGAGGAAGCAAGTTGGGAATTGTTGGAGCCAAAATTGACTCAACATCAGATACCCCTAAATTTGAAATTTTTGGTTTCAATGTTTTCACCCAAATTGTTGGTCTCTGTTGCATCCAAATTTTTGAAAAAGTTGGTCTTCTAATTTTTGCCACAAAATGATGTTCGAAATTGTCCATTCAATTTTCAGTCCATGGTAAAACTTTTATAATTCTTGTTTCAAATAATTGGAAGTCATCCTAATTGCTAAAGAAGAAAATATTTGATGGTCAAAAGGTCAACATTTTTATTTCACCAAGGTGGTCCTTTAATTTTTGGCCCTTAGGAGTCATTGTAAAAAGGTACATCTTTCCCTAAGTAAAAAGGTTAAATCAGAATTAAGCCTTAACAAAAAATATTTAAGTTGAATACCATTTGGGTCATTGAGTGAAACCAATAATATTTGAAATTTCCCCTCTATTATTAAAAGACTTATAAATTCTAGGAAATAAAACATCCACTAAGAAGGTCCCTCTAGTCCTTTGGTCCCTAAGAAAATTAAATAAAGCATTTGGTCCTAAGCAAAAAGAAATAAATTTTCAAATCTTAAGGTTAACTAAGATTAAATTTTCCCAAACGAGGGTATGCACCCCTTTTAGCTAAACAACAAGCAAGTTTGGTCATCTTAACAACAATGCTTAATCCCATCCCGATCCGATGGAAGGTGCTCATTAAAATAACCAAAAGTTAATCGCAAACTTCATTAAGAGCAAACCACACATTAAAAGACTTGCAACTTTGTTGATCTGGATGAGTGCATGCGAATCCTTGTTAATCCAATGATGCATGCTCCTAGACGTGCAAGGTCTTTAAGAGGTCAAAATTTAAGGTTGGTCAGCACCGATAAAAGCTTGATTAGCTCGTTTAATTAATGTGGGTTTAAAGTCAATATCACAATAAATCCTAAAGATAACTAGCACACAACTTCTCAGATCTAAACGATAGTGCACAACTTGAATAAAATCTACTGGCATGCGCTACCTAAGGTAACCGATCCTTAACGTCGAAATTTTTAATAGCACCCAAGAATCAAGTTTTAATTAATCCTCATTAGCTTTAAAATAAGCATGATTAAATAAGGGTCCTAAGCACATTGTAATCGTTCCCCCTTTTCGAGCTTAACAAACATGCAGTTTTTTTTATCTCAACGAGTGTGCACATCTAAAGTCTAATCCAATGATGAACACTCAGGGAAGTAATCACTTTTTAAAGTGCTTGTGGTTTAATAAAAAACTATTAAAGGTTTTAATCACCGATCAATTTTAATAATTCTAGATTATGTGAGGGTTTAATATATTGTTAAACATTCTCCCCTTTGAAATAATCAACGTGTTTGAAATTACCAAGGTATAAAGTGAAATTATAACATAAGGTTTTGCATAAATTAAAAATGAGGGTAACACACTCCTTTAAAATAAATATCATGCATCTTGCAGATCTAAACGATAGCGCGCGATCCCCCTTTGATCCAATGATAAGCGCTCATCGAAGTGGTCGGACGATAACAATCAAATATCCATAAACTAGATTCAAAGCATGTTAAAGCAAAGCTAATTATGATTAACAAGGGTTCTAAATGCATAATAAATGATTCCCCCTTGGGGTAAAAAGCATGCAACTCTGAGATCTTGACGGTAGCGCTCACTCCTACCCAGATCCGATGGGACGCGCTCCCAAAGATGCCCGAAAGTTAATGCACAAGGTTTTATCGGATAATTAATCAAAGGTTTTATTAAGAATTAATCTTCATGCATAATCATGATTAATGAGGGTCTAATACGTTGATGATGACCCCCCTTCTTTTTGATTAACCAACGTGCATATCTAAGGTATTCAACTGGCACGCACATCCATTATTTGATCTAATGGTAAGCGCATGGAGAGATAATTAGACTTTAAAGCACCTATGATTCAATCAAAAGCTATTAATTTTTTTAATCACCAATCAAATTTAATAAATCAAGATTAATGAGGGTTCTAATCACATCGATAATCATCTCCCCTTTGAGATAATGAGCGTACCGAGAGTTATAAGATTTAAACCTAAGTTTTTCAATCAATTTATTGTTAACCTAAGGTTTTCGACCTAATGCTCGAGGTTAGTCTAATTAATTGTGCGTTTATATGTATATCATTGGACTAACGACCATGCAGGTTTCAGGATCTCGACAATACACAAGGTGAACTAGATCTAAGGAAGCACTCACCTCAAAGAAAAATCTACGGATGCGCATGTTCAAAACTGCAAGGAAAATAAGAGTGTTTATTTTAAGCATGTTTTCTAAGGTCAAAATAACGTCGAATACATTTATTTGTTATACATCGAAAGTTTCATCCCCAGCTAATCCTCATGCAGGTTTAAATGATCTAACAAAAGTGCTTCATCCGAAGTAAATCTGATGACACGTACATCACAAGATGAACTATTTTTATCCTCACAAACACACAGTCAACAATGACATTCATACTAGATCAGACCAAAGTACAATTAATAGCTCAGTAACAAGAATACTATAAATTCAGATAGTAGCCGAGGAAAGAAATGTTTAGATGATCAAACTGAATCCTACGGACTGTACCAAGATAAGTAAAAGCAAGCTACTCAAGTAACAAATCTGATACCCAAAAACCAAATAAGATCTCTTCATATCTTCAGAACGTGATCACGTACTAGGCGACAATAAAATAAATTTGCTTAGAATGGACTTATAGGATAAAGATGGACCGAAGCGAGCAAGAATTGTTGTTCATGAGAAATTTAACAATGGCAATAGGGTGTAAAGTGTAGACTCAAATCTTCGAGAAGAAGTCTCGATGGTGCAACCAGTTCTTGTATTGCACACTCAAAAAATGCAAGAAGCACAACAAGAGTGAGAATATACTTAGCTCATAGAAAGTTTATTCACTCAATGCTTTGACAAAATATAGTTATAGAGGGGTCACTCCAATGGAGTATAGTTACAAAAGTACATCGTGATTTCCACTCCATTCATTTTATGTGCTTCCAGATCTTATTTTCCATTCTATCCTTCTTCCTACCTATCACTACCCTCCTCTTTCTAGGCATTCTCTCTTGACCATCATAACCATTCACCCCACAAAGCGTCATCTCACCACCATCCCATGCACAAAACTACTCCCATTGTATCCACCTATTTCATTACCATTCTATAATCTATTCCATTTCATCCTACTATTTTCCATATCTCATTCCCTCTCCTCACCATCACGTCGGGTCCCCCTCTATTTCACATCAAAAATCCACTACAACAAACTAGTCTGATCCCAACTGATAAAATCAGATGACTAGGATAAACAAGAAACAATAATATATATATATATAAATAAAAATAGGTTCACCATTTATCTGCACAAAATATAAAGCATATAAAATGCCTGGCCCACCATATTTTGAGAGCTCCCTTCAAATCAAGAGCAAATTATGACAGGAAAAACCACGAGAACTAAGTTGCGAACAACAAGCATCAATTGGTTTCTAGTGATAGGAAGCCCAGTTCTAAGTGGTTCAGAACAGCTGGATAGCACACAGAGAGATCAAGCCAGAGAATGACAACTGTAAGGCCCAGATGAGGCCAAAAATAACCGAATCAAGAACTAGAGGCTATAAAAGAAGCAACCATGGTCAGAATCGGCATCAAGCTTTAGAGATAGCAAATTTTTGCTAAGAGGTATACTTGAGTGCCCTGTAGTTGTGTTGTTGTATTCCCTTTGTGTCTATCTTCTTTTCATCCCTCATTCTTCCCCTTTGTTGTGTAGGTTTTGATAGAATAGTGCTCAAGAAGCTGAGATTATTTCCAGATCTATTGAGCCCGAGGTCCAGAGACTTTTCTGTTACCAGATTGGAACGGGAGAGTAGAAGAATTTTGTTACATAATTTGAACAGAATTTCTTCATTGTATTAATACATTTTACAGAGTTAAATGACATTCTGCCAACTTTGCATGTAACTTTCTTGAAAATTAATACAATTTTGGACTTCATTTCTATCAATTCATTATCTTCAGTTTTGTGTGTAGCTTCATAATATATTACATTATTTGAATGTGTTATGAATATTTCTTTCATTGGTTAACTATTAGGTTTATTACGATATTCGAATGAATTTAATAGCACTAATTTCTTCTTTTCTCCATTCTTTCTATTCATTTGAAGGTGTTATTAAAATTGCTATAACAACCCAATGAATCTAGGCACCGGTCTACACATAAGGTATAATTAGAATTGTTATCCTTGCTTGGTCAATTTTATAAAAGTAGTTTAAACCTAAAATCTAGAAGTGCATAAACTTGTAAAATATTTAAGTTTACCATAGGGGTTTCCTTACCCATTTTGGTCCATTTAAATCTAATAATAAAACCTTTTACCAAAATGAAGAGGCAGGTTGTCCAGAGCCTATAATAGCTCGTTGGTTTCAAATAATTCTTGTAACATGACAACTCAATCCTATGGATGCAAGAAATTGTTCCAATAGTTTTTTGGTGCCATTTTCAAGGATAAAATCTTCATGATTTTAGACCTAGGATTTCACAACATATTTTTACTAGTTATTCACACTAGCTCGTCAAACTTACGCCAACAATTTTTTGGTACTGTTGTTGGGGAAGAATTTTTAAATTCTAAACCTAGATTCAATGAAAATTTTCTTATCAACCCGCTAACTAACACCAATAGTTTTTTGGTGTCATTGTTAGGAGGACCTATTAAATAGATTATTTATCTTTTTAAGTTTTCCCTGAATGACTATATTTTTAATCAACAGGTGACCAATTGAAATAAAGAACCTACAATTTAATTTTTGCATCTTTTATGTTCTTTGTTTCTTTTTGTTCGTGATTTCCAATTGTCTTTTTGAAGTGTTCTTGATTTTTCAAAACTTTCTTGAAAACTCCCCAAGAATCATCTCCTGTGAGGCTGAGAGTATAAATATCAAGCAATCTTGATCATACATTATGTTCTTTCTGCACTACTTGTGTTGGCGACTCTGTCTGATCAAACCCAAAAATCAAAAATCAAGAAAGAAGGAGCAGAACGTGTTGGCGCATACGAGGAGAAGTGGTAAGGAGCTATTTCTAGAATTTGAGAACCCTAAGGTATTTACCCACAATCAAAAAATCCTAATTCTAAAAAGTACTGTGTATGAAAATAAATCTTATTTTACTAGTAGAAAGTACGTAAAGAAAAGTAAGAATCAAAATACTACTGTTGCAGACATTGTTGTAAATGGTGTTTTAAATTTTGCTATAGATAACACATCCAATTCTTCTCAGTCCCATAGCCCTGTTATTAGTAATACTGTAGTAGATAACTCAATAGATTATACTGAAGTTACCCAGCCCCACATTCCTGTAGGTAATGCTACTATAAATTAGAATTTTGTTACCCTTACAGTCACAATGGCTCAGGTAAATATTCAAAATCAAATGAATCATCAAAAAAATCAAAATCAACAAAATAAAAAAATCAAAATAATCAGAATGTTCAACTGTGGAGAACTAATAGGTACAGACCTTTCATTTTACCTACAAATATGAATGCCTTACCTAGTAAAGCCCATAAGTATTTACCCAAATTTTAGGGAAATAATGCAGTCATTAGTGAGGACCATATCAAGAGTTTTCTATATGCCATGGATAGTTTAGAAGTAGAGAATGAAGATGTAGTCCTGAGGTTATTCTTGCAAACATTGGAAAAAGATGCCAGAGAATGGTTTAACACCCTCCCAACCAATGATATTGTAGACTTTGCAAAAATGGAGACTGTATTCCTGAGAAAGTTTGGAGAAAGGAAAAATGAGCAATCCCTTTTAACTGAATTAGCTACCATGAAGAAGAAAGAAAACAAAGTTGTCAGTGATTTCAATAGAAGATTTTCTAAAACTAGGAACAAAATCCCTGCAAACCTCAGGCCTAATGACATCCAGTCTATCTGTTTCTATAAGAATGCTTTCCCAAGGGAGTTTAATTATGAGTTGAGGCAAGAGCAAGCCACCACTATTGATGAATGTATGGATAAAGTAATAGATATTGAAAGAAACATGTTAGATAGTGGGAAAATGAAACCATACTCTCTAGAAACAAACCAACCTGATAGAAAGCCTAAAAAGGTAGCCTTCAATTTACAAAGAAGATCTGAAGTAGATCCTATGGAAAAATTAGCTAATCAGATGACAGAGATGTTCAACACTATGAATAATAGGTTAGCTAGAATAGAAAGAAATAATGAGAATAATGGTGAATCATCACAACCAAAAGGCTCTAGATTGATAATTGTCCTCCTTTCAAAAAGAATTTCAATAGAAATTGGGGAAACAACAATAACTCAGATGAAGGTAACAAAAATAGGAACAATGGAAATAATAACTAGAAGAAGAGAGAATCTGACAGAGACCAAAACAATGTTCCAAACCCTATCCCATATATTAATCTCACAAAAAATTTTCCTTATTTTTGCTCAACCTGTGATGCTCCCCACAATCTAGAGGGATGTGGAATATATTTAAGTACACAACATAATGTAGATCTTAATGATGATTCGGAAGATGACATAAGAATAAATGCTTGTTGGTCTTTAGAAGATGAATCAAGCGAAAGACTTTTTGAGGAAAACATGGATAAATATGCTTCCAATCATCATCCCCAGATCTTAGTGGTTGAAGGTACTAAAATTTTGCAAAGACCACAGGAATCCAGATATGACAAAATGAAGCTAGGGAAATTAATTCCAACTGCTAAAGAGGTAGAGGAATTAGAAGCTACTCATACTCTGAACTTAAGGAATAGAATAGTCCCAGATAGAACAGAGAAAGCTTCTACCAGTGAAATAAAAAAACAATCCTCCACCAACAGGAATACTAGTAAAGAAAAAGTTGATAAGACCCCCAAAAAGGTAATCCTAGATCTGGTAGAATTAGAAGAAGAGATGCCTAAAGAAGAATGCACCAAACCACTTGATGTGAAAAATATAGAGTTTGATGTTGGTTCAGAACTTAGTAAACAGAAAGTAAATATCACATTTGGTGAGCTCATGAAGGTTCAACAATACAGAGAACAAGTCTGTAGAGCATTTGGACTCATTGAACAAAAAGAAGATCCATCTTGCAATGTTGCTAGACAAATCCAATAGGATACCAGGTCACCATCCTCTATCAGACCCTTCTATGTTTCTTTAAGATACAATTCAGATGAAGGAGAAAGGTATGTGATCCACAATTGTATGCTTGATAGTGGAGCTTCACATAATATCATGCCCAAGATGATAGCTGATCAAATGGGATTAATTTGTACAAGAGATTATGCTCCTATGTCAGTAATGGATAGTAGGCAAATACCTTGCATTGGAGTAATAACTGGATTATTAGTTTATCTAGACCAACATCCTAAAAAAGGTATAGTGATGGATGTTGCAGTAGTTGATGTTGATCCTTTATTTTCATTGCTACTAAGTAGGCATTGGGTTGAAAAATTAGGGGGATCTATTCAATTGGATTGGTCCTATGCTACCATTCCTATTTTTGATAAGGAAAATGTAACTCTCCGAAGAGAACCTTTCAACAAATATTCTGTAGAGTTGATTAAGATAGATGATACTATGATAAACTTGGTAAATTTAGTAGAAGAAAAAGGTATGGGAGTATATTCAGTATGGCATAACCCTTTCCTTATAGAGGTACCAGAAGCTAAGGACATGGATCCAAAAATCATGAAGATGGTTGATGTTGAATCTGATAGAGTGTTGACACAGGAAATGTGGACAATGACTTTTGATGGAGCTAAATCTCAGTCTAGAGCAGGTGCAGGAGTTAATCTGACTGATATAAAAGGAAATTACCTTGGTATTCCTTACAGACTAGAATTTCCTTGCACCAATAATGTAGCTGAATATGAAGCTTTATTACTTGGACTTAGAAAAGCTAAAGAGTTAGGCATAAATTACTTGACTGTAACTGGTGATGCAGAATTGATTATCCAATAGATAAGAGGAAAATACCAAACCAAACATCCTAGGTTAAAATAGTACAAAACTATAGTATTAGAAGAGATTGACAAATTTTTGGCTTTCAATATTTCATACATTCCCAGAGAACAGAACCATATTGTTGACCTACTAGTTGTAAATGCATCAGGTATGGATAATCCAGAAATCACTACAGAGTATATGGACAGATTTCCAACTATCTCAGTTTATAAACCTTTTGTACCAGATAATATTGTCTACTTACAGGTTTTCCAAGATGATGTTGATATAAAGGACTTCATGACATTACAGAATCAATATGTAGATATAATTTGTGATGAGGAGGATGAAGAGAAACTAAAAGATCAGATAGGAGAACCAGTAGAAGTAATCCAACTAAAAACAAATAGAATACCAAAAGGATTGGTTTCTCTAGAAAGTTTATTTGATGATTTTGATAAAGCATACAAACCTCTTCAGAAAGAGACTATAGCTGAAGATGTCAACATTGGTACAGTTGAAGAGCCTAAAATAGTAAAAATTGACAAAGCTTTACCAGAAAAAGAAAAAGTAGGATACATAAGTTTCTTAAAGAGAAATAAAGAACATTTTTCTTGGACATATGAAGACCTCAAAACCTTCAAAATAGATGTTATGTCACATATCATACCCCTGAAGGAAGATGCCAAGCCTTTTAGATAGAAACAAAGGAAGTTTAATCCTACTTTACACCCAATAATGCAGAAGGAAGTACAAAAGCTGCTAGATTCTAAAATTATCAGAAAAGTGAGATTCTCATCTTGGATATCCAATTTGGTACCAGTAAGAAAGAAAAATGGGGATATCAGACTCTGTGTAGATTTTAGGAACCTAAATAAAATCTCACTAAAAGATAATTATCCTTTTCCCAATATGGAACAATTGTTACAAGCAGTAGTTGGGTCATCCAGAATGTCACTATTAGATGGATTTTCTGGATATAATCAAATACAGATTAATCCAGAGGACAGACACAAGACAACATTCACTACACCATGGGGTACTTTTGAATATTTGAGAATACCTTTTGGTCTGATGAATGCAAGGGCAACTTTCTAGAGAGCAATGGATTTCGCTTTCAAAGGTCTGATGTTCAAAATAGTGGTTGTATATCTAGATGATATTATAGTATTCTCTAAAAATCCAGAAGATCACTTGGAACATCTTGCTACAGTTTTTTCCAGGTGTAAGGAGTTTGGAATTTCCTTGAATCCTAAGAAATGCATATTTGGAACCACACAAGGAAAATTACTAGGCCACATAGTTTCAAAAAAAGGAGTAAGTATAGATCCAAAAAGAATAGAGGCTATCTCAAAAATTCCCCCCTAAAAACATTAAAGGAGTCAGGTCTTTCTTTGGAAAAATAAATTTTGTAAGAAGGTTTATTCCTAATTTTGTAGAGATGACCAAGCCTATTAATGATATGGTCAAGAATACTGGAGAAATAAAGTGGACACCAAAAAATATGGAAGCATTTAAAAATATTAAAGAAGCCATTTCAACTGCCCTAGTCTTAACCTACCCTGATTATTCAAAAGATTTCAATATATATTCATTTGCATCTGATCATTCTATTGTTGCAGTCCTTTCTCAAAAGGATGATGAAAAGAATGAAAGACCAATAGCTTTTATGAGTTTAGGTTTGAAGGGAGCACATCTCAAATATACTCTGTTAGAAAAACATGCTTATGCAGTAATCCAAGCCTTAGAGCATTTCAAGAATATATTTGGTTCTAATAAAGTTTTATGTTGCATTCCTTTCATAGCTATAAAGGATGTCTTTACTCAATCTGAACCATTAGGAAATCCTGCAAGGTGGATGGTAAAACTACTACAATATGATGTTGAATTCAAAATAGTTAAAATTGTAAGAGGGCAGGGCTTAGCTAAATACTTAGCTTATAAATAAGGAGAAGACTTTAATAACATCGCTATAGTAGATGAAATGCATGACATCAGAAGGACTAATAATGTAGAATGTAAGTGGTATGATGACATATTAGCTTATCTTCAAACTCTATCTTTCCCTAGAGGCATGTCAGCTAGAAAAATGAGATCAATAAAATTGCAAGCACAGAAATATCATGTACAAGATGGTATGCTTTATTGGAGACACCTTGATGGTGTATTACTAGTCTATCTATTTGAAAAAGAAGTCCTAGAAGTAATTAAAGAATTTCATGATGGTTTCTATGGAGGACATTTTGCACCAAAAGCCACTGCTAACAAAATTATGAGAGCAAGTTATTATTGGCCTTCCCTTTTTAAATATGTATATCAATATGTGAGGAATTGCCATAACTATCAAGTTTTTGCAGGTAAGAAGCATTTGGAAGCTATGCCCCTCAAGCCAGTAATCATAGAAGCACCATTTACACAATGGGGCATCGATCTGATTGGAGAGATCAATCCAAATTCATCAGGCAGGCACAAGTGGATCATAACTGCAATAGATTACTTCACTAAATGGGTAGAGGCTGCTCCTTTAAGAAACTCCACAACTCAAACTATTATTAATTTCTTAGAAGAAAGTATTCTAACTAGATTTGGAGTTCCTCATAAACTAGTAACAGATAATGGGAAATATTTTACATCATTTGAGATGATAAAATTTTGTGCTAAGTATGGAATAGAACTTTCTCACTCTACAAATTATTATCCTCAAGGAAATGGTCTCGTTGAATCCTCAAATAAAAACTTAATAACCAGAATTAAAAGATCATTGGGTAAGAATAAAAAGAGTTGGGATAGTGAACTAAAATTTGCTCTGTGGGTAGATAGATTGTCACTCAAAAGAAATACAGGAAGAACTCCTTATGAAATGGTGTATGGAGAAAAAGCCTTGTTGCCCCCTAGGACAGAAAAATTAGCATTGTCCCTATTGTTGCAAGATCATGAGAATCCTAATGCCTTACAAAGAAGGTTAGATCAAATTGCCTTGTTACAAGAACAAAGAAGAGAAACTCTTAACAGGATGATTGAACAAACTCAGAAAACTGTGAAATTGTTTAATAAGAAAGCTAAAGGTACTCCCTTATTTGAAGGAGATATAGTAATCTACTGGGATCCTAAAAATGATAGACATGGTGAGAAAGGAAAGCTTGAACCTAAATGGCTTGGCCCATACCAGATAGTTCAAATTGTTGGTCAAAATACTTATAAGTTGCAAACCTTGGAAGGGGAACCAATGAAGATTCCTATAAATGGTCAACATCTCAAGATTTACAACCCCTGCTATGGGGTCAGGAGGAAGGAAATGCCCTAATAATAAATAAATAAATAAATATAATCAAAAATAGAGTTGTATTTTTGTAAAAATGTTTTGTTGTGTTTGTTTTGTCAGTCACCATAAAATAGATTTTGTTTCCTCATTTTATTGTAAGAGTATTCCTTACTGTTTATTTCTCTAAGACAAGCAGGAGAGGAGGAAATTTATTTTAGATTTTGATGTTGCTTACAATTTACAAATTTGAATGTTTATGCAATTATCATATGGTATGAGACAAAACAAAGTAAAATCATAGTTGTTGGTCCATCATGACAAAGCCTCACATTGCAAACAATACTAAAAGAAATTTTAGGGTCCAAAGGATAGAGTTATCTTTGGTAAAATGATTAAGCCAAAAATCATTACACTCAATCCTTTAGCCAAAAACTGATCCTCAACTTAGGCACACTCATTGCACAATTTGCATTCATCAAAATATTTCTCAAAAGAGAAGGAAAACCATTTATAATGCAAATTGAGTTAGTGTCTGAGATATCTTGGAAAACCTCTATCGGGGCTATAGACGCTTGACTGGCAGTAGAGTAAAACCAGATGGGATCAGTAGCATCTCCATCGGGGCTATAGATGCTTGACTGGTAGTGGAGCCCTACAAATGGTGAAAATATTTAAGAGTGAAATTACCTAATAGGCTTAACCATTTTCCAAACATGATAAAGTTCTGGAAGATCAAGAAATCAAAATGAATGCACTAACACACACTTAGGCCAAGGCATGATGGAACAAGTGACTCTGATAAATTATGTATAATCATATCCTAAGACCTTGTTGAAACAATCATAACAATATGTTAAAAGGCACATCTGATTTTAAAATTTTGATCCTTTGATCCTAATTGCCTAAAAATAAGTAACAACTTTGGAAGTTTTTATACCTTTCTTGTATCTTTTTAGTTTAGAGTTTTTATGTTTTATGTTTCTAAAATATGCAAAACGCAACACCCAAAAAATGCTTGAACAAATGAAATACAAGAAAACACAAGATTGCACAATAGAATAATTTTCATTGACTGGGGGAGCCTAGAAACTCCATTGTTTATAAGCTTGGATCCTTGAATCCTTTTGATATAATATTACAAGGGGTTAGGGTTCTCCAAAACCCTAACAAGAAAAGTTGTGATGTCTTCAAGTGCATCTTGATTCCAACAGGGTTGAGTGGGCTTTTTTATATGCGAGGTTGGGCCACTCCAGATGTTGATGTAGTACTTTCAGATCTGCACACAAGGACACAACAAAATAGTTAGTAATACCTACGAGGGATCCACAGTGTGAGGCCCTCTATAATAAATAATAAACCCTAACTAAATGTTGCAAATAGAGTGAATAGAAACAAAAGCACATGCATAAAATAATAAATTATGGATCTATTTTACTTACTTATTGTGCTCTGTTGTGTGATGTCTGATGCAGGTGGCTAGTGCAGCAATGCCTTAGCATTGCTCGAAGGCTAGGGGGTCTTTAGGAGTAATAACATAAAATTCCTATGGGCACCTAGTTGTTGCAGGAAATGCCCATGGGTTCCTGGGATTGATGAAAATGATTCTATAGAAGCAGATCCAATGAGGGAGAAAGGATGGTGACGGTGATGGGGGTTACAATGAGCGATGATGGTGGTAGAAGCAATGCAAGGTGGCTTAGGGAACTTAATGATTTTAAGCACTCAAGGAACTCAAAAAACTTTAGGATGTAAGGAATTCAAAAACTCAGGGGTTGAACCATCAAAATGACTCCTACTTATAATCCAACCTAGGGTGTGCTAGGGTTTCAACGACACTAATCGTGTGGCTAAGATTAAAGCACATCTAAGGGTAGATATTAAATCTAGGGTGTGGCATGGATTTATGTAAATGGGTTGTTGATATTAAATGGAATTAGATGCCTAGGATTAATTCACTTACATAAATACATATTTATTAAACATATATAAAAATATAATATAAAATATTATATTTAAATATATATAAAATAAATAGACATAAATAAATGTGAATAATATTTGAAAATGGCAGGAAATAGGGATGGTGGACAAATTGGCTATGTTTTGGTGGTGGAAATGACAAGGAGAGCATGGATGGAGGACAAATTAATGTCTACAAATACCCCTTTTTGTACTGTGTTGTGTGGAATACAATGTAGTGCAAAAATATGAGACACCTATTTTGGTCAGGTGCAGAAGTAGCTTCTCTTGGGATATGGAGTGTGATCTTGAAGATAAAAGAAAAAAAGAATTTTGATTTTTGTGTAGCTTACCCCCTCAATTGTAAAATGAGGTCACAGATGAATCTCATGAGCCAACTGAAAAAATTATGCAAATGGAATGTGGATGATATGAATGATGTAAAATGTGATACCATTATTGCCCCAACGGTGGGAAGGGGATTATTGAAAAATGTGTTTGTTTTTACCCCAACAGATGAAAGGATTTTTACCAAGTGTAGATACCATGATCATGTAAGATGTATCCCATTGCGGGAGGGTCAAAACAAAATGTGTTTGCCTTAAATTTGGGGTGATTCGATGCTATTGAAAAATATGCCTTCTGGAAACATTGATATGCAAATATGATAATGTAAAGAAAGAAAAACAAAGAATCAACCTTGGAGGACCTACTAGTGATTGTGTGAATAATTTCCATGATTGGAACCAATCATCATAGCTAGTGCCTATCTCTTTGGTGTAGGAATATTTTGAGTGATGAAATTTGAGTTTTTGTCCATGTTTTAAGCCCCACGAACTAGGCCATCAATGACAGCAGTTGTCCAAATTGTTCTTGAAAATGTTTCACTCAAACTATGAAGTACCAAATATGATTGTGATCTTGAGAAAGGAAATAGGTGATGATGATCGTGGATAGGTGTCCTTATTGTAGGCTATTCATCTTACCAAATTGCATGGAGGTAAATCATTGCAATCACCAATTATATAGAATAACCCACTATATACGAGGCTCACTTGAATGTTATGTGAACTTGGCAAATATGTAAATGATGATGATATTGAATGTTGTGCAAATGATGTGTGAATGATGATATTAATGGTGATGGCCATTTTGTGAAGAGTTGGACCATTTTGAGGTGCTTTTGTAGCGTGTTTAATGAATTTGCAAAATATGGTTGCAAATGAAAATTATGCATCCAAATTAGTTGGAATCTTCACAAAACCTGATAAAATGATGAAATGTATAAATGAATGAGATTTGGAGTGATTTGGTTGGGGGAAGCTACTATTTTGTGTGAGTTTTACCTTATGTTAATGCTGACGCAAAACGCCAATGGGCGCTTGCGATCTGCAGAAATACCCGTAGGCACTTCAGCATGCCAAGAAACGCCCATGGGCATTCGAAGGCACCTGAAGCATCTATAAATAGCTTGTTGGGTGAAATTGAAGCTCATTTGTGCATTTGGGAGTTCGATAGGCTATGTGTGAGGAGTGAAGGGTGAGTAAGGAGTGAAGTGAGGTGAGGTGTTTGGAGCATGGAAGCTATGGCAGTGGATGGAGTTGGTGTGGAGGTCGAGGCTGATGCTAAGGCATGGATTGTTGAGGTAAGGCATTGTATTGTGCAAAGTCTTTTTTTTTAATTATTAAAAAATTCTTTGTACTATGATACAGCTTAGAGTTTTGGAGGCTCGACATAATTTCTCGCCTTACATCCCCGAGATGAGGAAGGCGATTACGGAGGAGGACTGGGAGTTGTTGGGGGAAGTGGGGCTAGTGAAGGTAGCCCAACTAGATGTGGTGAAGGCTAATGAGGGGTAACTCTCTGCCTTTGAGGAGAGGTGGGATGCAGACAAGGGGATATTTCATCTCCCCACGGGTGAGGTGATAGTTACCTTGGAGGATGTATATCGCATCCTCAAGGTACCGATGGAGGAGATCCGGGTTGAGGTCGAGCTCAACCGGAAGATGGAGATGATGTGAATTTTTAGGGATGCATGGAAGGGGGTGAAGGTGGAGAGTGGGGGTATACCCTATTTTTCCATGTATGTGGACAAGGAGTTGGATGCCCTCTGAGCTTTAGTAATGTTTGTATTGGCCAACATTGTGGCCTCAAATAGTATCGGGTGCAGGTTCCCTTGGAACCTGATAGGGGTGGTGAGTGATATGCTCACGATGATTCAAGTATATGTGTGGGCTTCTGCCTTACTAGTGCAGGTGTACTGGGAGTTATACAATGTGACCAGGTAGGGGTGAAAGGTTTTAGGTTGCAGCTTATTACTACAATGCTGGGGATGGGAACACTTCAAGGTTGCTTGACTCGAGGGCTTGCTTGTGGAGGAGTTTTGTAGGGAGTAGCTCTACGCTAGGCAATGGGCTTTGGTGGATGAGGTTTAGCTAAGTTTTCCAGTGAGGATGAGTCAATGGTACAGGGAGCTGTGGGTTGGATTTACATATGCCCAAGTGGTATGGAGGCCATGATGGGGTGGCCGATGGACCAACGATGGAGAGCATCTATGGTGGGTGTGGTAGGGTAGGTTGGTGATTGGGTGACATTAGAGCGATGTAGAGTACTTCCAATTCTTATGAGTAATCCATCATTTTGGGCTGAGGTAGGATGTCCCTGATGAGCCAGTGTGCTATAGGAGACATCAAGAGGAGATCGGGCTACCTTGCACAGAGCTATGGAGGGTAGATTTTGAGGATGATGAGGATATGAATATCCTCGATGTGGAGGATGCAAGGATTACTGTGGAGTATGACACATAGTTCATAGCTCAGCCACCATGGGTACTGCCTCGAGGAGTGGCTAATGGGGATGGAGGTAGAGAGGTGATGGATGGGGGTACCCAAGAGACCCAGTATAAGGGGTCCTAAGAGGTCCCCAAGCGGTAGTGGTGCCTTCAATTAGATAGTCAGATGCAGAAGGCTAAGGGTGTAGCACAATAGGATATTGAAATTAAGGGAGATGGAGGATATAGAGAGGATGCGAAGGCGATTCCAAATGTATCGAGTGAGTAGGAGTGGTCACAACTGGAGTAGTAGGTGGCAGAGCAAGATGCAAGGATCACGAGGCTCCAAGTAGAGCTAGCAAAGAGAGCATCAGCATAATGTTGATATAGCACACCTTCGGTATTGATAGAGATATATCGAGGCATTGGAGGATAGGTTGATGGAACATCATATTCCACTTCTTGATCCTCCAACCTCATTTTTTTCTAGGGGTAGGAGGCGTAGTGAGTCTAGGCATATCTCTAGGTCTAGGGCTCCTCCTAGATCATAGGGGTCCTCTTAGAGAGTGTAGCTAGTGCTTAGATGCACTTTTTGTATATGAGCCTTGGTGCTCCATTGTATGTAGCCTTTTCGCATATATATATCTATATATATATGGAAGAAGACATGGATGTTGATATGGAAGAAGACATGGATGTTGATATGGAAGAATATATGGATTTTGATATGGAAAATTGCTTGTTTTGCAAAGACTCAAACATCTAAAGGCATCAAACAAACCCACTAAAATTACCTAATTCCTCTAGAACCAAATGTGTGTGTAGTGAATTCATTTATCGAATCAAGAGCATGGTAATGGCCTTAGACAATAAATAACCAGTGTGTGTGCAAGTGAGTTCATCAACTCATCTTGAGTAAATTGGGTAAACCTTTCATGGATGAAACCAAGAAGCTAGCTCGTCTGTATGAGCGGTCAGAGGTCTCATTTAAGAGACACATGTCGCCATGCATGAGCATACTCCACTACAATTCAAGCGTCTATAGCTCTGGTGGAGGCTAAATCCATAGTCCATGACTTTTTTTGTTGATCTCTTAGGTTTTGGGGATGACTACCTAACCGTCTGACTAGAAATGTAGTACGATCGTTACAACCCAATTGATTAGTGGTGTGTGATGTAAAAGATTTAGATTTTTTATGAGGAATTTTCCCTAATCTTTCTTTTATTTTTGGAATTGTGATAGTTGTGAGAACCACTATTTTTATGGACTATGTTGCATGATGGTACTAGCAAGGATGACCCTTTTCACTTCAAGGTTCATACCAAGTACGATGTTATCCTTTTTGACACAAGATGTTTTTAAGATGTGAAATTGTGTTTGGTTCAAGAATATTTTGGAGGCAATTCCCAAAGCTCAAGATTTTCTTAGTGTATATGTGCAATAGTCCTAAGAAGAACTCGACATGTATTTTGGAGGTTGCTTAAAACACTGGGAGTGGTTGAGTGACCGAAAACACCTAGGAGTGGCTTGTGCTAATGGTAATTTGACTTTGTGAAACTGTGTGGATTACATTGTGAAGGTGTCGCTGATTAAGGCAACATAAATTTTGTTGGACCAATTAAGACCTTGAACTTAATAAAGGATCCCTAATATGACATGTGAAATGTGTATGTGAATGTGAATGAAATGTGTGACATGAAATTTAATGAAATGTGAGATGCAATATGAAATGTGGGTGAATGCATTGTTTTTGGAGTGTAAATGCAAGTGCAATGCAATGTTTGGAATGAAGTGTATGCAAAGTATTTTTGTGTATTAGCCATGTATATATATAATAATCAAATCATGCATAGAATACTCTCAAGTGTATAACATTAAGTGGTTCAGATTCTTCCTCTCCCTCTAGATTGGCAAGTCTATAAGTACCATTACCCACTCTTTGTGTAATGATGTATGGACCTAACCAATTGGCTAGGAATTTGTCACGAAGATATGGCAGTGCGTTGGTATTTTGCTTATTCTCTTTAATGACAAGATCTCCTATTTGGAATTCACGTAGATGAACTTTGGTGTTGTAAGCATGTTTGAGGCGGTCTTGATAAACTCATAAATGCTCTAAAGCATTGACTCACCTCTCATCAAGGAGTGTGAGTTGGTCAATATGTGCTTGTCTAGCAATATCATCATCTATGAATTCCTACAAATAAATTTGCAAGGAAGGGATCTCGAGCTCAAGAGGTATGATTACTTCGGCTTCATAAACCAATGAAAAATGGTGTTGCCTTTGTAGGCATGTGGATGCTTGTTCGATAAGCCCATAATTCCAAGGGAATTTATGTATGCCAATCTCTATGATTTTCTTTGACAAGTTTCTTGAGAATAGCAACTAATGTCTTGTTTGAAGCTTCAGCTTGTCCATTTTCTTGTGGGTAATAAGGAGTCGAGAAACTATGTTTAATATTGTATTTCTTTCAAAGTGCTCGAACATCCTTGTTCTTGAAAGACTTGCCATTGTCTGAAATAATTTTCGAGGGGATACCAAAATGAAAAATGATGTGATAAAGTATAAACTCCACAATTCTAGGTCTTGTTGTGTTGGTTAGAGGAATCACTTCAACCCACTTTGTGAAGTATTTAGTGGTTGTGATGATGAAAGTATCTTGTCCTAAGGAAGGAGGTGAAATTTTTCCAATTAGATATTATGAAAAGGGCCAAAGGCTTTGAATGGGTTGTAATTCTTGTGATGGTACATGAGTTAAATTAGCATGTTATTGACACTTTTTACAATGTTTGACATAGGTGCAACAATCACATTCTATTGTGGGTCAATAATAACCCATGCGTAGGATACACTTTTATTAGAGAGCACAATAGAATAATATTATTGATAATAATGCTATAGTTAAATACAACTATGATAGGTTATAGATAGCTAGCCAACGCGTTACTAACATTAAGGTAGCTAACAACTAATAAAAATAGATTAACAACTAACCATAATATATTCGCTAAATAGTTCTATTTAGCAAATTCACTTAGGATAGGAAATACTTACTAATCTACCCTAACAACTAAAACCAAATGAGGTAATAATATAGTTACTATGGAATAGTAACTCTAACATCCCACCTTATTACATTATTTGGGTAATACATATAATTGTCCCAATACAATGAAGAAGAAAAGAAATGAAAGATGTCTCAAGCTCTCACTCTGGCTCATGGCTCTGGCTCTAAAGTTGTTGTTGGATGAGTACCTTTGGGTCTATCTTTGGATCTGCCTGTGAATATTCCTCTGGATCATTGCCTCTGGATCTACCTATAGATCTGCCTCTAGAAATTTGTCTCTGGGTCTATATTTAGGTCTATCTCTGGGTCATTGCCTTTGGGAATTCCACTCGGTCTGTCACTGGATATGCCTCTAGGTCTACCATAGGTTTTACATTTTATGTAGAAGCTATATAGAATTGCTTTCATCAAGGTCCATTGTGTGTGATTTGTCCATCCACAATCTATATGAACCTTGTTGGCCATATTTAGTTTGTACCAGCAACATGAAGAAGAGTGATTTGTACATCCACATGAGTCACAAGTATGTAATTTCCAACACCTAGTTGTTACATGTTATGTTCTATCATAATGACTACAACAATACTTTTTAGGAGTTGTAGGATATTTAGGGTTTACAAACATAGTTTTAATGGTACTTGCTTGTCCAAAATAGCCAAGGCCTTCATTCTTTGCCCTGATATTTAGCATTATTTGAGTTTTAATACCTTTTTCTTGTTTACCTAATCTCTCACCATTGAATCCCATTTTCTTCATCATTTTAGATCCAAATCCTTTGGTGTATTTTTCAAAACATCCAATTTCATCATCTTCATCAATGCTTTTAACAATATGGTATTTTTCATTGTTGATGAGATTATGGAGTTCATTTTGAAGAGGTTCAATTTTTAATTCAATAGTGTCACAAGCAAAATCTGCTACTATGATGATATCACCTGTGCTACAACTGATATCTACCATTGAAGGTATGAGGTCACCTGTATCACAACAAGCATTGGCCACAGTGGGCTCAAGGTCACATGTGTCACAACAAGCATTTGCCACCATGGGTTGAAGGTCACTTGTGTCACAACAAGCATCGACCATTAGGAGTTTGACCTTTGTTTCCTCACTAATATCCCTTTTCACTTTACATTGAGCAATATCAAGTGCAATGAATGACATGTATATTGCCCTTACAACACCAATAGGTTTTAGAACACCATTTGTCTGAATGTCTTCATAAGACACAAAATCATTGAGGATGGCATTTACACCACTACATAGTGTGACAAATGTTCCATCCTCATAAAAATCTATCTCGTCCATGTATGGGGAAAAGTATGGGTCTTTAATTTAGCAACATCAGTTAACTTTAGGGCATTTTTATTCTTTGATCTGCCCATCCTTGAAGGTGTCGGTCTCTATCAAAAATGCACCTATTACAAAGGAAATTTTGCAAGAAGTATAACTAAGGTGTCGGTATCTGTCGAAAATGCACCCTTATAAGTTGTTTCCCCCCCTTGTTGCAAAATATTTTGTGACAGAATATTACAATAATTTTGACTAAGGTGTCAGTATCTGCCAAAAATACACCATTTTAAGTCGTCCTCCCTTTTTAGAAAAATATTCTATGAGGAGAAAAATAATGATCCCCCCTTAGTGCAAAAAATGCAACTATGAAGCCTAAAAAGCTTTTACAATGTGAGGTAGGAAAGAAATGTGTTATCCCCCCCTTTTGTTGCAAAATTATGGTGGAGAAAAAAAACGTATCCCCCCTTAGTGCAAAAAAAATATTATCCCCCCTAGTTACAAAAAAATGGCAACTATGAAGCCTCTTGGGATTTTACAATGTTTCCAATTGAATGGAAAAAAAATTGCACAATGTTGTAAAAGTTTAAGCCTCTTGGAATTTTGTATACAACTTTTCAGCAAGTTTTAGCAAAAAATGTTGAAAATTATCAATAATGAACAACTTTTAGCAAAAAATAAATGATGAGAAAAATTTGCAGCAATTTTCTTTTTTTTTTTTTGAATTTTTAGCAAAAAATGTTGAAAATTATCAATAATGAACAACTTTTAGCAAAAAATAAATGATGAGCAAAAGTTGCAGCAATTTTCTTTTTGTTTTTTTTTGTCAACAATGTTGCAGCAATATTTGGTTAGGCAAAAAATGTTGAGCAAAAAATTTACCACTTGGTGCAGGTGGGAATAGAACTTGAGACCTCCCAAATCACAGCACCTTAGTGGTTGTCTTTCAACCAGGTGGGCTACCACTACCCATGGGAAAGAAAGGATAGGATTTATCCTTTATAATCTTGGTTTGACCATTTGGATGAGCAACTATGTGTGGGGTGGCTTGCCAAGCTGGTGGTACTCATGGCTCTCATCCTTTGTGCAGCGCGATAATTATTCCCCTCTCTGGGTGGTGTTGCTTGCATCGAGCAATGGCCAACACTGCAAATCATTGGATGATAAATTTCTTAGTGATCTCTAGTGCGAAATCAATTGATGCGGTGTGTCCACTAAGATTTTATCGAGCATCACTATGTTGCATTGGATCACAAACTGTGAACACCAAGATCATGGTGCTATCTGTCTGCATATCCTACATTACTTGTACCACAATTTCCTTCACTACATGCCCAATCATGAAAAAAATCTTGTAACACTTGAAGTGTCTCACTCTTTTACTATCAAAGTTGTGATTAATGACAGATCAACAACAATATTCTCCAACGTAGGAAAATTTATCTAATGATAACTTGACGATTGAATGTTATCTACGGGGAAAAAAATTTAACCATGAGCAAAAATGCTTTCCAGGCACGATCAAAATAGCCTATTGTTAATAGAAATTAATCGCCAAATCTACGAACTCGTTTGCGTTGATGAAAAACCAGTTGCGATGATTGTAATTCAGCCACCAAATTTGGTTTAGATCTACAATCACCGTACGAGAATAGATCCTTCTCAACTGCAAGAGTCTCATATACAAGTTTCCCTTTGCTTCCTCATCAACAAACCTATAAATCACCCATGATTGTAAATCAGAAAATTGTACCTTCAATTGTTAGCAATGCCATCGATCGGAGCATGACGTATTCGAGCTTCATCTATGCAGGTGAGATGTGTCTATGGAAACTGTTACAAGAAATTATGGACTTATGCAAGGTGGAATCACGTTCATCCATTTTCTAGTCTCTACGATGCAAGAAAAAAATATAGCAAGGACCTGAGTTGCTTTATCTATCGGATCAAGTGCACAGTTGGTCTGAGTATATCGAGTTGTTGTCTATCACAAATCAATTCTATAAAAAATTCCACTATGTGATGCTCCAATTCAGCCAAAACTTGACCTGTTTTATCTGTAGGAAGATGTCCACAACATTGCACAAAATGATATCGAGCAATATCTGCAAGAATACCATAAATCATTTATTTTTAGGAGCATCTAGCCCTTTCTTGGTTATCATCGTAAACTAGAAATGGAGCATAAATCTGGTGGTGCAGGGATCACACACACTCACTTACTGCACATCGTTGTGTTCAGTGTGTTGTCATAGCGATGTCGATCGTTTGCTGATTCAAACTTGAAACCAATCCCTTGTGTGTACTTTTCATCCGCAACACAAGTAGTCATCGTCGGAGTGTGCTACACACAATGTAGGTCTGCTTAATTACACAGATATGTCTCGAAGTGCATCAATGCAGCAACTATAATACTTGGGACTACACTCAAATATCCCACATCAGGGAGGAAGACGACTATTATAGTGTTTAAAAATAAAAAGACACAAATAGCCTAATGTCCACCATATGGTGGATGATCCAACTCTTTGGCATTTTGTCTACCACCTTGCAGAATCATCTGTGGCCACGTGTTAATCTGCATTTATCAGCTAGTTAGGATGTCCTCAGCCACATCACATCTAGTTAGATTCCTCCATGAGGTTGTCCTCCTCCTCCTCATAGTTCAAATTACACTATGTCATTCAACGCGTCATGTCACCTCGTTAGCACCAATGTTTGGTTAGGTCCACACGTGAGTCGCCATGTCGGCTTAGGATTTAGGTTCACTAGTTATCTTCTTAGGGTCCCGGATTCAGGTTCACTAGTTATCTTCTTAGGGTCCCGTTTGTCCATGTCAGTGTCTGGTCAGGTATGTGGACGGTATGTGGACCATCTAAGTTAGATAGGGTCCTCGCGTCAATAGTCCATCCAACAGATCATGTGTTAATAGTCCACCTAGAATATTAGCTCAGGTATGTGGATGGTATGTGGACCATCTAAGTTAGATAGGGTCCTCGCGTCAATAGTCCATCCAACAGATCATGTGTTAATAGTCCACCTATAATATTAGCTTTTTCGCTATCAGTAAAGCTTGGTTCTTGTATATAGGTCATGTTAGGTTGTTATGGCATTCAGCTACATCGTAGGTCCATCACCTAGCAAATTAGATTTTCTGCTATCAGTCAAGCTTGCTCCTTGTATATAGGTCATGTTAGGTTGTTATGGCATTCAGCTACATCGTAGGTCCATCGTAAGTCCACCATGTCTGGTCAAGTCTGTGGACCATCTAGGTTAGATAGGGTCCTCGTGTTAGTAGTCCATCCAACAGATCATGTGTTAATAGTCCACCTAGCAGATTAGATTTTTTGCTATCAGTCAAGCTTGCTCCTTGTATATAGGTCATGTTAGGTTGTTATGGCATTCAGCTACATCGTAGGTCCATCATAAGTCCACCATAGGTCATGTGACCAATCAACCCGAGTCTAGCGCTAAGCCCACCTACCAGGTAGATGTGGTTGGTCCTCCAGTTTGTTGGGGTCCATGCAACAATCTAGTCCTCCACTTCATCAGTGTTTAGGTAGCTTTATTAGGCTAGGGCATCATCACACTGATTAGTCCATCAAATGATCAGATCTAGAATATGTCAAGTCAAATCAGCTCTAACCTATTGTCCCTTTGGATCACTCGTCTAGGGCGAGCGTCCATCGATCTACTGACTGAATTGCCACTACACTTCAGTTAGGGTTGTCCACCTCAACAGGTCTAAAGGGAGAGATTCTCTAACTGAGCAACCTGACTGAATCACCACTACACTTCAATCAGGTTTGTCCACCTCAACAGGTCTAAAGGGAGAGATTCTCCAACTAAGCAGCCTGTCGAGAGAGTGAAACCTACTCTGATACCATATTAGAGAGCATAATAGAATAATATTATTGATAATAATACTATAGTTAAATACAACTATGATAGGCTATAGATAGCTAGCCAAAACGTTACTACCATGAAGGTAGCTAACAACTAATCAAAATAGATTAACAACTAACCATAATATATTCACTAAATAGTTCTATTTAGCAAATTCACTTAGGATAGGAAATACTTACTAATATACCCTAACAGCTACAACCAAATGAGGTAATAATATAGTTACTATGGAATAGTAACTCTAACAGCTTTGTGACAGCCATACCGCTAAAATGACCACCACAAGTGCCATCATGGGCTTTAGCTATGGCTATTTTAACCTCACTAGCCTCAAGACAACGAAGGGCTCCATCATAACCATATTTATACAACACGTCTCTCAAAAGAACTAAACGGGTTACCTTTTTTTTAAAAGTGCATTTGGCAGTTTGTGACATATCAGATGGAAGTGTTCCAAACTTAAGAAAGGCTACTATTGGGCTTGACCATGGCTCAAATGAATTCGACTGGATAAAGTAAACATCCTTTTCATATTTAGATTTAGTGCAAAAAATTATAGATTTAGATATTTTTGAAATGATAAGGGGTTGTACCTCTTCAAAGGAGTCTTTTGGAATCAATGATCCAAGGGAGGTCATCACATATGTAAATATGTTAGTCAAACGTGGCAAGCTATTGATTTTATACCAATCAAACTTAGAGAGTGATTTCATTGCTACCTTTTGATTAAGCTTAATGGTAGGTTATTTGCATTGGTATTCTCCATTTATTTTCTTGACAACAAGTTGAGAATCACCAAATATCCTAATACGCTTAATGCTCATAGCTATGGTTGATTAAATATCTAAGATTAAGGCTTCATACTCTACAGTGTTGTTTGTGCATTGGAAGCCTAGTTTGAATGACAAGGAGATAGGTACCCCCTATGGTGTATGAAATACAACTCCAGCACCTTGACCTTTGGTGCACTTAGAGCCATCAAAGAATAGTGTGATATTGACGTCTTCCTCCAAAATGACATCTTCTTCTTGTTCAGTGATAGCAAATACTGAATCATCTGGGAGTTCAATAATCAAATTATGGTCACTAGGTAGTGGATCTTTCGCAAGTTGATCAGCTATTACCTGACCTTTAATGGATTTTTAGTTGATAAATTCCAAGTCAAATTCAGTGAGGAGCATAATACATTTAGTGGTGTGGGTGTTATTGTAAGTGCGGGACATCATGTAACATAGAGGATTTTCTCTAGATATGACATAAGTTGTGTAGTTAAGCATGTAATGTCAAATTTTCTTAGTGGTGAAAACCACTGCTAAGCATATTTTCTTTGCATAAGTGTATTTAGTCTCATAACTTACCAATGTTTGACTAATGTAATAGACAACTTACTCAATTTTATTCATTGTTTTGTGCAAGCATTGTCCCTAAGGCAAAGTCTGTTGTTGAGATATAAAGATAAAATGGGACCCTGGATGAGGAGGAGCTAAGACTAGTAGAGAATATAGGTATTGCTTAATGTCATCGAAGGCTTTTTTGACAGTCATATGTCCAAGAGAATGGCACCTCCTTTTGTAGTAGGTGATTGAATGGTCTACATTTTCAAAATGTTGCGAAATAAAATGATGGATTGATTGAATCTTTCCTTGTAAACTACGTAATTCCTTTAAATTAGTTGAGGGAGGAATCTCCATGATAATATTGACTTTGTTAGGGTCCACCTCAATGCCTCTTTTTGAGATAATGAATCCTAGAAGTTTACCCGAGCTAACACCAAAGACACATTTCCTGGTATTTAACCTTGCATTATGCTCTAGGAGTTGGTCAAAAACTTTTTGCAATACACCAATATTTTCTTGTCAAGTTTTAGATTTAGCCAAGATATCATCCACATAATATTTGATAATCTTATGCATGTAGTCATGGAAAATGTATGTCATGGCACATTGATAAGTTGCACCTGCATTTTTGAGGCCAAAGGGCATCACCTTGTAACAAAAATTTCCCCAAGGTGTAGTGAATGTTGTTTTGTGTTGGTCATCAAGATTTATTCGAATTTGGTTGTATTCTAAAAAATTGTCCATGAGTGAAAGCATTTCATGGCCAGTGTAGGTATTACAAGAGTATCAATGTTTGGGAGAGGGAAATCATCCTTAGGATACACTTTGTTGAGATCTTGAAATTCAGTACATACGTGTATCATCCCATTAGGCTTGTGAATAGGTACCATGTTTGAAATCCACTTAGGATAGTTGATAGGAACTATGAAGTTCACATCTAAGATTTTTTGAAGCTTTGTTTTTACCAAGAGGGCCATAGTAGGATGCATTCTCCTAAGTTTTTGTTTGACCGATTTAGCATCAGGTTGTAAGGTGAGATTGTGGACCACCAAACTAGGGTCAAAATCGAGAATGTCCTTGTATGACCATGCAAATATACCCTTTTTCCTCTTGAGGAGAGCAATAAATTGCTCATGTTCATCAGGTGATAGAATTTTTCCAAGCTTAACAATTTGGGGATTGTCTTTGTTTGAACTAAGATCCACATTGATGGTATCTTCAATAGACATGTAGGAACCTTCCTCAAGTTGATGGGGCATAGGGATCAAATGAATATCATCTAAGATGTCATCAAACTCTTCTGGATTATCCTCATCTATTTCTTCCTGGAAAACCTCAAGATCCGAAGGTGAAGGTGGAGGGGATGGAGAAATGTAGTTGGCGGAAGCCCTTAACAATTCCTCATACAAGATAAATTTAGAAAAGGTTGGAGGCGAGGAAATCCAATCCATATCAATAAGGTCTATTTCAATTGGAATTTTCTTAGCCAGATCATATGGATTATAGAGCGGGGTGAATAAATCAACAGGAGTCAT
This sequence comes from Wollemia nobilis, assembly GCA_028583015.1. Taxonomy (NCBI): domain Eukaryota; kingdom Viridiplantae; phylum Streptophyta; class Pinopsida; order Araucariales; family Araucariaceae; genus Wollemia; species Wollemia nobilis. The sequence goes on from JAQPPZ010000753.1 coordinate 3,007,471, forward strand.
GTTGACTTATGGGCAAGGTGTAAAATGTTGGACTTGAATGGATGGAACCTAGAAACCGATGCTAGGAGCTTGGTTAACCTGAATAGTAGCAAGAAACACAAAATATTTTTTACTAAATGGTATATTTACATATGTAATGCAAAGAAAGAAAACATGTTTTTTATTTTTTATTTATTTTTTATTTTAATTTTTTTGGTAGTGGTGAAAACCACTAATTTTTTTTTATGTACATATGTTACAAGTTTAGCTTATGGAATGTAGGTGGTGGTTCACCAGTAGGGGCGGCTCACTCTTGTGGAAGAAGCAAGTTAAATATAGGCTCATTATGGGGAACATGTTGAGGTAAAACTCATCTTGTTAAGAATGGGTAATGATGGGCTCCGCTTCTTCTTTAGATTCATCTAAAATTATGGATATAAGCTCGAATTGTTCATAGATTTCATCGTCAAAATTATTGAGATGGATGGCTTCTTCTCCTAAATTGAGGTTAAGCCTTTGGAAGGCTTGTTCAAAAGAAGAGGTGGTAGGAAGTGGGTGGTAGCCTAGACCTGAACGGTCGTGCACCTCTTGATATGGAACATCGATAGGTTGATGCACTCCCTATTCATGCAGTCCTATACCATAATCTTGCCAACTGATAATGTGGAAATATCAATATGGGAATCTCGTCATGTTTGAAATATTGGAAAGTTTTGGTTCTTTGGGTTCCTCTATGGGAGCCAGACTTGATGAAGATTCAATTCCCCATATACAAAATTTATGCTATTTGGAGTTGAACCCATGTTATAGATTGCTCCTATTGCTAAAGGTGGGTCATGTGGGTGATCGAAATCCTTAGCACTAGGGATGGTGAGGGGTGTAATGGTGATGTCGTCAACCACATATTCACCAATACTAGGATTGGTGAGGTGGACCTTGACTTGGGATGACATGGAAGGATTATGATCAGGTGATGGCTCGAGCGATGGTGAAGATAGAAATATCTCACAATCCATTAATTCAACTTGTGAAACATTGGGTGATGGCAATGGATTGGCTTGGGAAGGCTTCTGAGTGGATGATGATGATGTGGATAGCAATGATGTTGATGATGTGGATTGAGTGTGATCACATGTGCATGTAGTCATTGATGACAATGATGAGGATATGGAGGTTTTATGAGGCTTGGTGATGGGAAGCTCTTCAGGAATGGGATCCCTTGATGAAGAGATTGGTGTGGTGGTGTATGTATTGGATGATGGTGAAATAAAAATATGAGTGTAAGGGGGCATGGACTCATAGGGATTTGATATGAAATTGCAATACTTAAATGGTTCGATGTCTGTCGGTATGCAATGTACTTGTCCCTCATGAACATATTTCAAAAATTGATGTAGTATTGAAGGGACACATCTCATTTACCTCATCCAAGGTCTTCCAAGGAGTACATTGTATGCCATGGATCCTTCCAAGATGTGGAAAATTGTGTGCAACATTTTAGCCCCTACTTCGATGGAAAAAATGACAGTTCCAACTGTGGAACATAAAGCATCATTGAATACTTTGAGGGTGAAAGATGACTTGGTGATGTGATATGGAGGAAGGTTCAAATTATGAAGAGCGAATGTGGTGATGATGTTGATAGAGGAATCGGTGTCAATTAGGACTCTTTTAAAAGGCTTATTGTTAATTAGAGCCATGATATGCAATGGAGGGTCTACAAATTTTGATGATATTGGTTTAATATCAAAGTCATAAAATGTTATGGAAGGCTCCATGCATGTTTGGATACTCCCCACAAAGTTGTTAAAGGCATTAGGATCTTGTGATTGCAATTTTATGGATTTCTAAATTTCCATTAATGCTTCACAATGTGGGGGAGATTTTTGGATTAGCTCATAAATTGAAAATTTAGCAAAGGCCATTTTCAAACTTGTAGTTATCTAGCTTCTCAATGAGATAACTGGTCAAGGTGGATGATTGATGGTTGGATTTTGTGGATTCAATTGGCTAGGAACACGGATGGGTGATGAAGTATTAGGGGAGAATTGGATAGGTGGTGATGGAGAAGGTTGTGACACACTTTCTTGAGATGGTTGCCTTTGTTGATTATGTTGTTGACCCCTAGTGACCACATGGATGGCCCCTACAAACCCTTGGTATTTTTGAATGTGGTTGACTTTATTAGGAGAATTTTTAGCATTATCCCCCCTACATTTGGTTGCACCTCCTCATGATGAGGAAATGATGTTTGAAATATACCAAGGTCTTGGTTTTTTGAGCAAGGGGACTATTAATTTTGATTACCCCCAAGTTAATGAGGTTTAGGACTACATTTTTAAACTCATGACAATTGTTGATGTCATGCTCATTTTACCTATGGTAAGGACAAAATAGGTGTTCCCAATAATTTTTACCATGTTTGGTGGGATCATCTGGTCTAATTTAGGGCAAAGCAAGTTTATTTGTCTCATACAACCTTTTAAAAAGGGAGGCATATGATTTGGCTAATGGGGTGTATTGGTAATTTTGTCTAACCAACTATCGCCAGGGATGGTCTTCCACAGTTGGTATTGTGTTTTGAACTGTTGGAGCTTGTGTTGTGAAGGGGACCGCATGATATGAAATTTGTTGTAGTGTTTGTTGCATAGGTTGTTGTTGTTGAGGCATTACCAGCTAGCTCATGACCACTTGATTGACCTGATTGGATTGGGTGGCTGGGGTAGCCTGTGTTGATTTTTGTTGGCCTGAATAATTGTTTTTGTATTGGTCCTTGTTTTGCCATTCTTTCTTCTTAGGCTTAAGAATACCTTCTTGGATTTTGATATCCTCAATGACACTAGCTTGAGCTAAAGCTTCTTCAAATGATTGATAGGTTCGTAATTGGAGCATCCAAGAGATAGGCTTTAAATAACTCTTGATGAATAGCTTAATTAGCTCATCCATTGGTAAGGTGAATGGCAATTTATTGATGATAACCCTCAAACGGTTTCTAAAATCATAGATAGATTCATCATCTTGATGCCTCAAGGCATAGACATCAGATAATGAGATATTATTCTTAACATTTAGGATGAAACGATCAAAGAATTGATCAATAAATTGATCGAAAGTATAGATACTATGGCTTGGCAATTGATTGTACCATTCTATGGCATCTCCTCCCAATATTTGAGGAAAATTTTGAAGCATGAGAGCATTATCATTTTGAATTCTAAAGCATGCATGAAAAAATGTGCTCACATGTTCTTTGGGATCCTCAGTTCCCTTAAATTTATCAAACTTGGGTACCATAAAATCTATCGGATATGGAGGGGATGGTACCGAAGGATGAATTGGTTGATTGATCAATTAGTGTAAGGTTAATTTATGGTTTGAAAAACTAGGATCAAATTGCATTAATTGATCTATTTGTTTCTACATGACCTCAATCTGAGAGTCTTCCTTAGGGATGTGGAAACTCTGAATTACCTGATGGGTTTGTGGTGGTGTGGAGAGATGTTGTGGAGTGATAAAATGATGAGGAGATTGGTACTGATGACTAGGTGAATTGGATGGGATATGATGAATGGGATATTATTGATGAAAATATGGAGAATTATGGACTGATGTTGATGTATGGGGGTTATGGCTAAGCTAGCCAATGGGAATAGAATAGATTATGGTGTGGTTGGATGGGGGAACAGGGATAGAAACCACAGAAAACTATAGTACCCATGATGGACCCTGGTTGACAAGGACAGTCTGAGTAGAGTTATGCAAAGGCTTAAGGTTTTCTTGTACTTTCTATTGAGCATTCTAACGTTGTCTAAGCAATTTTTTTAGGTGTTTCCATGCCTCACTAATATCTCTATCAGAGGCTAAGGGTATATAAGTGGATGGTATGGATGATGTGGTTTGGGTACAAGTTATACTAGGTATGTTAACTTGTGAGGCTGGGACTTGTGAAGTAGTATTTACATGTTCTTCATATAATGGATTGGTGTAGGTGGAGGTATATAAGGTGTTGGGAGAACATGAAGGTTGGGGAATGGATGCATGGGATGAAGGTGCAACTGATGTCTCAAAAAGAGGGTTAGTATACACTTGGGTAAATATGGATGGGGGTTGGAAGTAAATAGGCTCTTGTTGTAAAGCAGGATCCTATCTAGGTGAATTGGGAATAGACTCTAAGACATAATTAGAAGACTTCATGAAAGCTTCTACTCTTGCCATGTCTATATGGGTAATGTGGTTTTCAATGGTAGGGGAGGTTGACTCCTCTTGGGGCATGGCCATATGATAGGTTGTGGATGGTAAGGAATGTGAGGGACCTACAAATAAATTTTCCTGTGTCACATTCAGGGATTCTACCACAGAAGTGGTGGGGAATGTGGATGAAGGTTCCATTAATTTATCTTGACTTATAACTTTCTTTTTATTTCTAGTTAATACCATAAGCAAAATAAATCAAGATACAAATTAAAATACCAAATGTAACACAAAAATTGAAATTCTTAAGGAAACAAACAATCAATGCTAAGTTTCAACCAATGTGGCTTACCTTGTTCATTTATTATCTCCTTTTAATGTGTATTCATTTTATGTGCTAGTCTTGTGTGTTTTGATGTTCTAATCTTGCTTAATGAAATAAAGGTAAAATATGTGGCGAAGATAGGGCAACGATATTCTTTTTGGTGATGAAATACAAGTTTTCTTGAGGGTATCATAGGGTGTCTATGGGCAGAGATTGGTGGATGGAGATGAATGCCATTGTCACCTAATCTCAAGCAATGGCTGGTGATAAAATCTAACCATTACCGTTTTGAATGAAATGTGTTGTGTGTGAATTTATTTTAATTTTTTTTATTATTACTGTGTACAAACAATGTTAAAAACAACAAATTTCATTGATCTAAATTAGAAGCCAACAAGAGAATGCCAAGTTCTCCAAAGAGCGTGAAGTACACCGCTTAAGACCCCTTGTCTAAATAACAACTGGAGGGTTCGTCCATATCTCTACCTGGAATAAACCAACTGGAAAGGATACTTTTGGCATCCTAATTATGTTCCTACTTAGATAAATGAAAAGAGTTGCTTTTAACCCTAAAATGCAATACTATGTTATGCAATTTCTCAGTTCAAATGCAAACAAAATGTAGCATTTTATGTTTGTGAATACATTAAAAATAGAAACTTTAAATTTGATGTGAATGGAGGCAAAACTAAAGTGCAAAATACAATGAGTTCATTTCCATATCATTAATGATGGTTCATTTTAAAACTTAAAATCTAAAAAATACAGCAGATAACCCAAAATACGTAAAATGGAAGACTAGGGTTTTAGATAGCATACTTACTGGATAGCCTATGTATTTGCTCCTAGCTTTTTGTAAATTCCCCTGGGCACTTTTGGATACTTTTGATATGCCCCTATGCATTTCTGAGTTGCCCTCGGACACCATCGGGCGTTTCGCACACCTTCTGCAAGCTTCTATAGATTTTATAAACCCTAAATCCAGTGAAATCTACAAAATCTGTGCTTCTAAAAAACTTGAAAGATGACAAAAAATAGCTAGTAAATTATTAAAACATATCATAAATAGAAAACCTTAGGGGGTCCCACCGTGATCACCATTTGAAATATGTAAAACGCAACACCCAAACAATGCTTGAACAAATGAAATACAAGGAAACACAAGATTGTACAATAGAATAATTTTCATTGATGGGGGGAGTCTAGAAACTCTATTGTTTACAAGCTTGGATACTTGAATCCTTTTGATGCAATATTACAAGGGATTAGTGTTCTCTGAAACCCTAACAAGAAAGTTGTGATATCTTCAAGTGCGTCTTGATCCCAACAGGGTTGAGTGGGATTTTTTATATCCAAGGCTAGGCCAATCCAGATGTTGATGTAGTACTTTTATATCTGTACACAAGGACACAACAAAATAGTTAGTAATACCTATGAGGGATTCATAGTGTGAGGTCTTCTATAAGCAATAATAAACCCTAACTAAATGCTACAAATAGAGTGAATAGAAACAAAAGCACATGCATAAAATAATAAATAATAGATTTATTTTACTTACTTATTGTGCTTTGATGTGAGATGCTTGATGTAGGTGGCTGGTTAGGTGATGCCCTAGCATCACCTAGAGTCTAGGGGGTCTTCAGGAGTAATAATGTAAAATACCCACGGGTGCCTGGCTACTACATAAAATGCCTATGGGTGCCTGTGGTTGAGGGAAAGGATTCTACAGAAGCAGATATGACGAGGGAGAAAGGATGGCAATGGTGATGGGGGTTACAACAAGCGAGGATGGTGGCAGAAGTAATGCAAGGCGGCTTAGGGCACTTAAGGATTTTAAGCACTCAGAGAACTAAAAAACTTTGAGACTTAGGGAATTCAAAAACTTAGGGGTTAAGCCATCAAAATGGCTCCTGCTTATAATCCAACCTAGGGTGTGCTAGGGTTTCAACGACACTAATCATGCGATTGATATTAAAGCACATCTAAGGGTAGATAGTAAATCTAGGGTGTGGCATGGATTGATGTAAATGGGTGGTCGGGATTAAATTGAATTGGATGGTTGGGATTAATTCACTTAAATAAATACATATTTATTAAACATATATTAAAATATAATATAAAATATTACATTTAAATATATATAAAATAAATATACATAAATAAATGTGAATAATATTAAAAAATGGTGGTAAATAGGGATGGTGGAAAAATTGGCTATGTTTTGGTGGTGGAAATGGCAAGGAGAGCATGGATGGAGGACAAATGGCTAGATTTTGGTATCTACAGTTTCTAATCAGGTTTAACGATTTATGATTCTCTCTAAAGCTTGTAATAAAACCAGGAGATTCTAGAGTCCTCAAGTGCTTCAGGTTTTCAACACATTGTCCCAGTCAGAGCCTATGTTGGAGCCAAAATTGACTCAACATCAAATACCCCTAAATTTGAACTTTTGGTTTCAATTTTTTCACCCAAATAGTTGGTCTCTGTTGCATCCAAATTTTTGAAAATTTGGTCTCCCAATTTTTGTGATAAAATGATGTTCGAAATTTTCCATTCAAGTTTGTCCATGGTAAAAATTTTATAATTCATGTTTAAAAATTGGGAGTCATTTTAATTGCTAAAGAAGAAAATATTTGAAGGTCAAAATGTCAACATTGTAATATTCACTAAGAAGGTCCCTCTAGTCCTTTGGTCCCTAAGAAAAATTAAATGAAGCATTTGGTCCTAAGTGGAAAGAAACAAATTTTTAAATCCTAAGGTTTAACTAAGATTAAATTTTCCCAAACTAGGGTATGCACTCCTTTTAGCTAAACTACGAGCAAGTTTGGTCATCTTAACGATAGTGCTTAATCCCATCCCGATCCAACGAAAGGTGCTCATTAAATAAAACAAAAATTAATTGCAAACTTCATTAAGAGCAAACCAAGCATTAACATTAATAATCTGATACCTATAAATATTTTAAATCATCAACCACGTATTAAAATACTTACAACTTTGTCGATCCTGATGGGCACATGTGAATCCTTGTTAATTCAACGATGCGCACTTCCAGACGTGCAAGGTATTTAAGAGGTAAAGTTAATGTTGGTCAAAGTCGATAAAAGTTTGATTAGCCCATTTAATTAATGTGGGTTTAAATTCAATCTCAAAATAAATCCTGAAGATAACTAGCGCGCAACTTCTCATATCTAAATAATAGTGCACAACTTGAATAAAATCTACTAGTGTGTACTACCTAAGGTAACCAATCCTTAACGTCAAAAATTTTAAAGGCACCCAAGAATCAAGTTTTAATTAATCCTCATTAGCTTTAAAATAAGCACGATTAAATAAGGTTCTTAAGCATGTTACAATCGTTCCCCCTTTTCGAGCTTAACGAACGCGTAGCTTTTTTGATCTCAATGAGCATGCGCGTCTAAAGTCTAATCCAATGACGAACGCTCGAGGAAGTAATCACTTTTTAAAGTCTTGTGGTTTAATCAAAAACTAATTAAAGGTTTTAATCACCAATCAATTTTAATAAATTTGGATTATGTGAGGTTTTAATACATTTTTAAACATTCCCCCTTTGAAATAATCAACGCACTTGAAATTACCAAGGTCTAAAGTAGAATTATAACATAAGTTTTAACGTAAATTAAAAATGAGGGTAATGCACCCCTTTTAGATAAATATCATGCATCTTGTAGATCTAAACGGTAGTGCACGATCCTCATTTGATCCAACGACAAGCGCTCGCCCAAAGTGGTCGAACAATAACAGTTAAAAATCGATGAACTGAAGTCAAAGCATACTAAAGAAAAAATAATTGTGATTAACAAGGGTTCAAAATGCATAATAAATGATTCCCCCTTGGGGTAAAAAGCACGCAACTCTGAGATATTGATGGTGGCACTCACTCCCACCCAAATCTGATGGAGCACGCTCCCAAAGATACTCGAAGGTTAGTGCACGAGGTTTTATCAGATAATTAATCAAAGGTTTTATTAAGAATTAGTCTTCATACATAATTGTGATTAATGAGGATTTAATACATTGATGATGACCCCCATTCTTTCCAGTTAACCCGCATGCATATCTAAGGAATTCAACGGGTGTGCACGTCCATTATTTGATCTAATGGTAAGCGCATGGAGAGATAATCAAACTTTAAAGTGCCTATGATTCAATCAAAAGCTATTAATTTTTTTAATCACCTATCAAATTTAATAAATCAAGATTAATGAGGGTTCTAATCACATTGATAATCATCCCCCTTTGAGATAATGAGCACATCGAGAGTTATAAAGTTTAGGCCTAAGTGTTTTAAATCAATTTATTGTTAACCTAATGTTTTTGGCCTAATGTATATCATTGGACTAAAAACCATGCAGGTTTCAGGATCTTGATGACAGCATGCAAGGTGAACTAGATCTAATGGAAGCACTCATCTCAAAGAAAAATCTACGGATGTGCATGTTCAAAACTACAAGGAAAATAAGAGTGTTTATTTTAAGCATATGCTAAGGTCAAAATAATGACGAATACATTTATTTGTTATACACCAAAAGTTTTGTTCCTGGTTAATCCTCTTGTAGGTCTAAATGATCTAACAAAAGTGCTTCATCTAAAATAAATCCAATAACACGCGTGTCACAAGAACTATTTTTATCCTCACAGACACATATTCAGTAACGATATTGATACTAGATCAGATCAAAGTACAATCAAAAGCTCAGTAATATGAATACTACAAATTCAGATAGTAGTCGAGAAAAGAAATGTTCAGACGATCAAACTGAATTCTATGGACTGTACCGAGATAAGTAAAATCAAGTTGCTCAAGTAACAAATCTGATACCCGAAAACCAAATCAAATCTCTTCATATCTTTAGAATGTGATCACGTACTAGGTGGAAATAAAATAAATCTGCTTAGAATGGACTTCTAAGATAAATACGGACCTAGGCGAGCAAGAATTGTTGTTCATGAGACATGTAACAATGGTGATAGGGTGTAAAGTACAGACTCAAATCTTTGATAAGAAGTCTTGGTGGTGCAACCAATTCCTATATTGCACACTCAAAAATATAAGAAGCATGGCAAGAGTGCGAATATACTCAGCTCGCAGGAAGTTTATTCACTCAGTGCTTCAATGGAATATAGTTACATATGGGGCACTTCGATGGAGTATAGTTATGAAAGTACATCATGATTTCACTCCCTTCATTTTATGTGCTTCCAAATCTTATTTTCCATTACGTCCTTCTTTCTACCTATATTTTTTTTTAATTTTATTTGTGGAAAACATCCCAAAAGGGATGCCACTTTCGGGTAAGACCCAAGGAGGCAGGGGTATCCATTCCACCAAAAATGCCTAGGACTCGGACTTGGCCTACCACCTTTGACATACTCAAGGAGCAAACAAACACACAAAACCAATTTAAAAATAAGTAAATAACAACAAAAATAATAAAATAAAATAAAAAACATGCTCCTTGAGTGTGTCAAAAACAAAAGCACAACCAAACACGCACAATAAGATAAAAGAAACCACAACACAAACCACATAGAAAAACACAAGAACCACATAACAAAACACAAACAAGACAAAAACAACATAACACTACAAAGACATAACCCAAAAAAAACATGAAAAATAAACACAACCAAAACCTAAAAAATTAAAAAATAAAAATAAAATTAAAAAACAACCAACAACAGACAATAAACAAAAACAAAAAACATAGAAAACACTCACACATAAAAACACGAAATAACACAAACAAAGAGAAACCCAAGAACAAGAACGAAAAAAACACAAGAACAATAACAAAAAACATTAAAAAAAAACAAAACAAAACAACAAAAACACATGAACAACAAAAAACAACACAAAGAACACAAAAACAAAACAAAACAAAAGAACCCACCCACCTTAAAAACTAAAAAAAAAAAAAATTGAACATAACAATGACCTATCTAGACCAGAAGACTATTAAGGCAAGAATCAACAGAGGAAACAAAATAAAGAATAGAATGAGCTAGGGAACTAAAAAAAACAAAAAAAAAAAAAAAAAAAAAAAAAAAAAAAAAAAAAAAACTAGGTACCTTCAGAACTGGAGCCATCCAAAGAAATGATAGAAAGAAGAGCTTCCCTAATTTGAGAAGCCCACCATATAGGAGGGTGGCCATAACAAGTAAGATCACCTTTTTCCAAAGCCCAATTAGCTAAAGCATCAACACTCTTGTTTTGATCTCTGACCACATGATTGTAATCAACTTTCAAAAATCCCATCTGGATTAATTGAATCTTCTCAATAATTCTTTTTATTCTCCAATCCACCTTATGATTCTTAGAAGGAGTCTTCAAGAGATTAATCATAAGTTGAGAGTCAGACTCAACTAACACCTTTTCCCATCCAACCTTAGTAGCCTCCTCAAGGCCTCTGAGGATACCATACCCCTCAACAAGGTTATTGGAAAGAATACCCAAATTCTCAAGCAAAAGTAAAAACCAGGGAGCCATCCGAAAGTCTACCAATTCCTCCCACACTGGCTTTTCCAGGGTTCCCTCTAGAGGCTCCATCAGTATTGAATTTTCCAAAATCCTTAGGAGGAGGTTGCCAATTTCTAGTCCTATCCATCTTACTAATACTCACATTCCCTTTAAGTTGGTTGCCCTTAGAAGATTTAATCTTCAATATTTGCATCACTTGATCCCATCTTTGGTGGGATTTTTGGGGTGATTAAGGAGTTGATGGACTGATTCAACTAAGTTGGCTATGGTATTTTGCCAAATATAGTGAATATCCTTCCTATCTTGATTAAAAATTTGGTTGTTCCTTTCATTCCAAATATTCCAAAGAAGAATGGTAGAACCCATCCAAACTAACTACCTAATAAAATGATCAACACCCTCTTGATTAGGCCAATCCCTCCAAAGCTGTTCAAAAGTAAAAAAATTGGACCATTGTAAGCCAAGTAAAGTGGCCATTCTCCTCCATAGCTCAGAGGCTAAAGTACACTCAATAAAAATATGGTTGAGATTTTCTACATTCTCTTCACACATTTCACATCTAAAAGGGCCATGAAAACCACGCTTCATAAGTTGCTCACCAAGAAGCACCCTACGATGCAATAAAAGCCAATTAAAGAACCTCACCTTAGGCCAGAGCTTTTGAGCCCACAATCGAGAAAATATGTAAGAAGAATGGTTGGGATTATTATGGCATAAGGTCAAATAACCTTGAGCAACTGAATACTCACCCTTAGTAGTGTTGTTCCATCCAAAACAATCTTTTTCATGGGACCAAGAGAGGGATCTCATATGAAGGATGCCTTGGATATCTTGTCTTTGCCTTTCTGGGATTTGAATAGGCCAGTCCTCAATAGGGATCCAATATCTACCAACCTTTGAATTACCAAGATGGTACCGACAGTAATTAGCCACCTTTATCCAATTAGCTCGGTGAAGCTCCTCCATCCAAGGCCTCCAATCGGGAAACTGAGTTATCAAAGGCTTGTGACCATCCCAAGAATCTATCCAAAAATTTACCTGTTGACCATTATGAATGATCCAAAATAATTTTTTCTTTATCAAATCCTCACCAGTCTTAAGAACTGCTAAAATGGGAGAACCTTTGGTAGGAAGTTGATAGCGAACAAGGTCTTCAGGACTTTTGTTCTCAAGATATTTAGCACGGAGATTATTGGCCCAAAGAGCATTGGGGTTATGCAACATCCTCCAATATAATTTAGCAGCTAAAGATTTGTTGTTATTAATAGAAGACCGGAATCCTAACCTCCCTTCACTCTTAGGAAGACATAAAGTATCCCATTTCACCAAGGCCCATTTTCTTTTCTCCTTAGTACCACTCCAAAGGAAACGATGACTGATTTGATCCAATTCTCGAAGAACAACCTTTGGGATATTCAAAATGGAAGAAACATAAATAGGAATAGCTTGAAGGACTGATTTTACCAAGGTGATTCTACCCCTAGAAGAAAGCCACTTGTTGGTCCACTTTCCAATTTTCTTCTTGACTTTGTCCAACAACCAATTCCAATATTTATTTTTCTGCCTTTGAATATTTATGGGAATACCTAAATAAGTGATTGGAAGAGAGGTCTTCTTATATCTTAATTTATCCAAGACCATGGATTCCTTGTCTAGCAGAGCAGTGAAAGAAAATAACTTTAGATTTGTCTTCATTGATCAACTGCCCAGTAGCCTTAGAAAAATAGCTAATGATTTGCTTAATATTAGAAGCTTCCTTAACCGTAGCTTTACCTAAAAGAGTAGAGTCATCCACAAATTGAAGATGAGAGATAGGTCTAGCTCCATGAGCAATGGTAACTCCCTCAAGGGTTTTTTTTCCCTCTTTTTGGTTATAGTCCTACCCAAGCATTCAACAAGAATGATGAATAAATAAGGGGATAGCGGGTCACCTTGCCTAATACCTCTGGAAGCTGGGAATGACTGAGAAGGCCTGCCATTGATAAGAACTAAGTAGGAAACTAAAGAGATACATCCCATAATCCAATCCATCCAATCCTTAGAGAAACCAAATTGCCTCAAAAATTTGATAAGGAAGTGCCAATCCACTCTGTCATAAGCTTTGGATAAGTCTAACCGAATGAACATGGAAGGAGAATTTTGCATATCCATGGAATGGATGGCTTCCTGAGCAAGAACTATCTCATCTACTATTTGACGTCCTTCCACATAACCCCCTTGCTCTGGGGAAATAATCTTATGCAAAAGAGGCTTCAACCTTTTTGCCATGATTTTAGTAATGATTTTGAGAAGAACATTACATAAAGCAATAGGTCTAAAAGCTGAGATATGATCAACCTCTTGAGCTTTTGGAACAAGAGTAATATAAGTTTTATTGATAACCTTCAAAATTTCTTTGGCTTTCCTGGCTTCTTCCACCACCTCTAATAAATCAACATGAAGGATATCCCAGAACTCTTGGTAGAACTCAATGGGAAAACCATCGAGACCTGGGGTTTTCCTTTTTGCATTTTAAAAACTACTTGTTGAAGCTCATTGATAGTAACATGAGCAAGTCAAAATAGAGTTCTCCTCAGAAGTGATAAGAGAAGGGATTGCTTGAAGAACATTTTTTTGTGAAGCCGAGTCAAGAGGAGTAGCAACAAAAATATTGGAAAAGTAATCAACAACAATAGAGTTCATGCCATCCCAAGTATAAACAACATCTCCAGAATCTGATTTTAAGGAAGAAATAAAGTTGTGAGATCTTCGAGCTAGAAGATATTTGTGGAAGAAATTTGTGTTTCGATCTCCTTCTTTGAGCCATTGAATTCTAGATTTTTGCTTCCATAAGATTTCTTCTCTTTTTTCCCATTCCTCTAACCGAGTTGTGAGTTTAATTTCATCTGCACTTCTCTTCTCTCGTGAGGCCATCTAAACGGATTTTCTTATTCAAATTTTCAAGATGAGCAATAACTTCATGTTTTTTTTATGAACATCCCCAAACTCTTTCCAGTTCCAAGTCTTGATTTTGGATTTAATGTATTGCAGTCTTTTGGCAAAATAGAACATCTTAGTCCCATGCCTAGGTTTACCTTCCTTCCACCATTGTTGCACACGAGGTCTAAAGGAAATGTCTCTAAGCCACATTAATTGAAAATGAAAAGGAGAGAAACTCACATTGGTTTTCCACATTTCCACCATGATCGGCCAATGATCCGAACCAACATTATTAAGAGTCTTCACTTTAGGAATGTGACCATGGATTAAGAAATTTTCAGAGAGCAAAAACCTATCCAATCTCTCCATTATACAAGCTAAGCCTTGCCTTCTGTTAGACCAAGTCATAAGGCCATTATCTCGGTTGGATATCCACAAGATGGAGGTTTGCAATATATTCGCTCATGAGGTCAGTGCTTTTGTCCAAATTTCTATTTCCCCCCTTTTCTCATCCAGAGAGAGGATGGTATTGAAATCTCCTCCGATCAAGATCCAAGCTTTAGGAAAATGAGAGATAATATGAGTAATATCCTTCCACTGTCTTATTTTTTCCTCCAAAGAAGTCGGAGCATAAACAGTAATGCAGAGCATAATCTAGTTGGAATGTCTACTTTGAATAGCTATAGCCAACAAACCCCAACTGCCAACCATATGGTGAATAACTACCTCTTTTGGGTCCCAAAGACAAGCAATGCCACCCGAAGTCCCTTGGGAACTGAGGGAAACCACTTTTCCACCGGCCAAATTTTACTGGCAATTGAGTCCATATCCTCCATTGACATCTTTGTTTCTTGAAGGAAAACAAGATGTGGATGATTTATCCGAATCATTCTTCTAATTTCATTTTGTTTTGAAAGACTCCCTTTGAGTCCTCTAATATTCCAAGTGATGATCTTCATTAATACCAGGGCTAAAAAATTTGGGAAGGGCATTAATCTTACCTTCCTCTACAAGCTTTTCACCTTCTTTTACCATATGATATTGATTGGTCTTGCGACCTACTTTTTTATTAGAATCCATCTTCAATTTTTTTTCCCTATTTCTTGACTTATTCCAATTGAATCTGAGATGGCTTCTAACCTTGAAGAATGCTCGTACACAACCAAAATTTTACTAGATGGTTCAACGGAGTCTATATTGGGACTTGCATTATTTGAAGTTTTGACATTTGAAAGATTGTTTTTCTTGTGTAAATTTTCTCCTTTTTTTTTGTTGAAAACCTTTTGTTTGTTGGTTTGTCTCTCGAGTTCTTCCCTTCATATTTAAATTGTGTTTCTAAGATTTCAGTTTCCATTATTTCCTCTTCCTCACTTGGGACATCATTTGTGGAAAGGATTTCAAACATATTAGCAGATGACTTTGATTGATCCTTCATAACTGGTTTTTTCTTAGTGTTCTTCTTCTTAGGTATTTGGAAACCTGTTGAGTTTATATCTTCTTTCTTTTGATCAGGAATTTTATTTGGGCAAGCACTCGCCAAATGACCATATTCATGGCAAATTCTACAATGAAAAGGAATGTTCTCATAGTCCACTACTTGCTCCCAAGTGTCTTCCCCAAATTGTAATGTGATATTTTTAGGTAGGGGTTTGTCAAAATCCATTAAAACACAAATTCGAGCATAAATAATATGTTCAAAATTTTGAGTACAATCAACAGTCATCATAAAAGTTCCTAAAGAGTTTCCAATTGAAGAAAAAATAGTAGGATTCCAAAATTCAATAGGGAGGCCAAAGAGTCTAACCCACACGGGAGCTATAGAAGGCATCTCTTCTTCGGCTTTAAATTTAGTATGCCAAGGCTTCATGAAAAGCCCTGCCCTTCCAAAAAACCAAGGACCCCCTTGAAAAGTTTTCTCTCTATCTTCATTATTAGCAAATAAAACAAGAAAATAACCATTTGGATAAATAGAGATTTGTAACTCACCTTTAGTTTTCCAGATTTTTGCAGCCCAGACTTTGAAAGTAGATAGACTCGGACGAAAACCCACGAACCGACAAATTAGTCCTCTTTTTTCCAAATCTTCAATGCCAATCTGAATGTTACCCATATCAAGCTTAACAATAGGAGTTCCATCAGCTGCTTTAAGACATCCTGACTCTATTTTCCTAGGATCAATCTTAGGCATTCTTAGAGGTTTATGGGAAGCCCTAATATTGATATTAGCATTGGGCTGAGGTTGTCCACCACGAAGGGCATCCCTAAAATTCATTTTTGGGATTGAGTCTTCGAAATTCTTACCCTTGACAGGGGTTTTCATAGTAGAATTATTTTGTGGGTGCACCTTAGCACCATATTCACTTGAGATATGAGCCATTTTTTGATCAACTGCTTGAAACTTGTTTTGTGATCTCTTTAATCCTTGCCCTAGACGCCGTGGAAAGGTATGGTTTTCACTTTTCTTTTGTGCAGCAAATTGGAAGTCATTGTCACTCAAGTTCATAGTATGATCTGTTGAAAGATAAATTTCTAACCCATCTTGGATCCCCTGCAACATTTCCTACTAAAATATTGAGCATAAACCACAAAAATATTGGCCGCTAGGGCCCGAAGGCCCTAAAAACCAACCTCTGGAGCTGCTTGCACTCAACCCAGATGAAACCCTCGTATAGTCGCTTGCCAAATATCTCGTTCACACATAGGGATGTGCTAGGATCTGTGTTGCTCCAAATTATATGAAAATTTGTGGAGATGTTCTAGGGTTTTTCAGGCATCTACCCTCAAAATTTTAGCTCAATCCGAGTCTGGATGAGTGAGATATGGCCAAAACAAGTTCGGTAGTTTGGGCAGTCCTACGAAAAACATCTAATAAATGTTTGGGTCTCCTATTACACCTTCTCTATCACATCATTGTGCCATCAAATTGGTTATTTAGTGAGTGTGGTATAAAGTAATTTTTTGAAGAGGAACTTAACCCCTATTTCTACCTATCACTGCCCTTCTCTTTCTAGGTAATCTCTCTTGGCCATCGTAACCCTTCACCACACAAAGCATCATCTCACCACCATCCCATGCACAAAACTACTCCCATTGTATCCACCTATTTCATTACCATTCTATAATCTATTCCATTTTATCCTACTAGTTTCCATATCACATTCTGTCTCCTCACCATCACATCGGGTCCTCCTCTAATTCACATCAAAAATCCACTACAGTAAACTAGTTTGATCCCAACTGATAAAATCAGATGACTAGGATAAGAAAGAAACAATAATATATATATAGGTTCACCATTTATCTGCACAAAATATAAAGCGTAAAAAATATCTGGCCCACCATATTTTAAGAGTTCCCTTCAAATCAAGAGCAAATTGTGATAGGAAATCCATAAGAACTACATTATGGATAACAAGCATCAACTAGTTTTTGGTGATAGGAAGCCCAATTTTGAGTGGTTTAGAATAGTTGGATAGCACACAAAGAGATAAAGCCAGAGAATGAAAACTATAAGGCCTATATGAGGCCAAAAATAACTGAATCACGAACTAGAAGCTATATAAGAAGCAACCATAGTCAGGTTCGACATCAAGCTTTAAAGATATCAATTTTTTACTAAGAGGTATACTTGAGTACCCTATATTTGTGTTGTTGTATTCCCTTTTTGTCTATATTCTTTTCATTCCTCATTCTTCCCATTTGCT
The DNA here is from genome assembly GCA_028583015.1 of Wollemia nobilis. Classification (NCBI taxonomy): domain Eukaryota; kingdom Viridiplantae; phylum Streptophyta; class Pinopsida; order Araucariales; family Araucariaceae; genus Wollemia; species Wollemia nobilis. The sequence goes on from JAQPPZ010000753.1 coordinate 3,025,091, forward strand.
ATGCAGGTTTTTGATAAAATAGCACTCAAGAAGATGATATTATTTCCATATCTATTGATCCCGAGGTCTAGAGCCTGTTCTATTCTAGATTGGAATGGGAGAGTAGAAAAATTTTGGTACATAATTTGAACAGAATTTCTTCAATGTATTAATACATTTTATATAGTTAAATGGCATTCTGCCAACTTTGCATGTAACTTTCTTGAAAATTAATACAATTCTGGACTTCATTTCTATTTATTCATTATCTTCAGTTTTGTGTGTAGCTTCATAATATATTACATTATTTGAATGTGTTATGAACATTTTTTTCATTGGTTAACTATTAGGTTTATTATGATATTTGAATGAATTTAATAGCACCAATTTCTTCTTTTCTCCATTCTTTCTGTTCATTTGAATGTGTTATTAAAATTGCTATAACATCCCAATGAATCTAGGCATCGATCTACACATAAGGCATAATTATAATTGTTATCCTTGCTTGGTCAATTTTATAAAAGTAGTTTAAACCTAAAATCTGGAAGTGCATAAATTTGTAAAATCTTTAAGTTTACCATAGGAGTTTCCTTACCCATTTTGGTTCATTTAAATCTAATAATAAAACCTTTTACCAAAATTAGGAGGCAGGTTGTCCAAAGCCTGTAATAGCTTGTTGGTTTCAAACTATTCTTGCAGCATGATAGCCCAATCCTATGGATGCAAGAAATTGTTCCAACAAGAATCTATAAGGTGAAGGAGGGATACAAGGTAGTTTGTGGATATGAGATTACCCCAACACCACTTCCATAGACATTTATCTAGAAAAAGGAAGGGTGGCCTAAAATTAATATTTTCTCATGGTTGATTAACCATAGAAAGTGCTTGACATCTGATAATATAAGAAAAATAGGTTTCTACGGCGCTTCCAAATGTGTTGTGTGGAAAAGTAGAGGAGACCTTGAATCACCTCTTTTTTGGGTGTTCTTTTGCTAAATACATGGATCAGTTGGTGGAGGCAGATGAGATAGCACTGGGAAATTTTTGAGAGCCAGGAAAGCTTTTATGAGAAATGGAAACAGTGCAGCTTTAAGACTAAAACAATGAATTTGGCATGGAAGTTGGGGCCTAGCTTCATATGGTGGCAATTGTGGCTAGAATGAAATGCATGCATATTTATATTAGAACACAAAACAAGAGATCAATTATGGTAGATGATTATGATTAATGTAATGGAAACACTACCTATTATATTACAGGAGGAAACAAACATAGAAATGGAGGAAGTGATAATTTTACAGAGCTTTGGAATAACTATAAAAGAAAAACAACTAAGGGTTGGATGCGCATGTGAGATCTCCTTAAATAACATAGAGTGGAGACTGCCTACCAAAGAGTGGGTGAAGGCAAATATAGATGGGGATTCTAATGAAAACCTTGAAAATTTTGATTTTGTCATTATCCTACAAAATTGGAAAGGAGAACAGGTGTACTGGAGAGCAGAAGGTATGGGGGAGACAACAAATAATGAAGCATAAGGACAAGAAATCTTGTCAGAATCAATGATAGCTACAAATCTACATTTACATAAGCTATAAAGAGAGACAGTATCTCAAATATGGGCTAGAATCTTGGATCTTATAAGACCCTTTCAGGTGTTGGGAATTGGTGAGAGAAGGAAAGTGGAAGCAATTCAAAATATTTGGAAAGTTTGTCAAGATGTTTTTATTAAACATATCAAGCGAAAGGAAAATAGGGTGGCATATTATTTATCAAAATGGGGAAAAGAACTGAAGGAAGGGCAATATGTGGACTCTCAGATGGAAAATTAGACAAGATGGTACCAAAGAATCCAAGGGATGGGAGAGGTGGTACAAACAGATAATAGAATAGGAAGAGAAACTAGTGATTCTAATGAATCTATCATAGCTAGGCCACAGAGTGAAACAGTATGAAGATAGAGGGATTGGTAATTTTTGAACCAGGAGGTATTGGTGGAGAATTTTTTCTCCCATATTTCCTATCCAACTCATTTTACTTTGTAGTACATTTTCTATAAATATAATATATTTTTCATTTTTCAACAAAAAAATAAAAAATACTTATATAAGTAAATGAGTTGAGTTGTTGGTCATCTCTTTGATGAATAAAGCTATATATTTTTTATCCTAATAATGAATAATATATCATAAAAAGCCTTGATATTATGTTAATCAATAAAATCTTCTATGGACCTCATAATATGTTGGACATTTATATATAAATTTTTCCTCAAATTATGTTTCATTGACGTAAAAACTATGTATACATTAATATCTTGAGATAATTTGCTTTTGAATTCATATGAATTTGATGAGATCATACCTACAATTGGATCAAATAAAATCTAAAACTAAAAGAGAATCTAGTGTGCTCAAGGGAGGAATAATGTGTTCATATTTTATTTGAATATAACATTCAAAGTAGGATATGTTTTTTGTTGACAATGTTTTTGTTGGTTCTATCGATTTGATTTCATGTAGGATTTTGTGATCTCATCCTTTTTCAATGATTTTACACAGGTTTTTATGAGGGATCCTGGTCCCCTCATATTAAGTGGGGTTTGAACCTTGGACCTCTCAAAGAGAAGCCAAAGCCCTTACCATTGCAATAAGCTTGCAACTAATTTTTTGATCTCATCCTTAATTCCTCACTGAACATATCTTTTCAATATTTGAGAAGCATTAATGGAAAAGTTATTAGGAAAAATATAACTGATATGAATATGAATTACTTACAATGAGGACATACATTGGGTATATCATGTATTTTTGACCCCTTGTTAATATAACTTCATAGATGATTTAAGGGCCTTGAAAGGATATCTATTATACCTAATTATTGTATCTTCTATACATCTTAATCTGTGAAACATCACTACATAAAATACTACTAAAATATAAAGAGAATGAATGTTAAATTCAACCAAGATAATTTCAAATGGAATTGCTAGTTTTTCCCTTAAATTTTTTTAATAACATAAAAATAAGAACTCTATCAACCTAAGCATAACTAGTACTACAAAGTCAAAGTCCCCAAATCTCATAATCTTACAAGACTAATAGTGAAACCAAATATAGGAAAATATACAATTTTGCTTTCGTATCTTGAAACTAAGATTGGAAGCATTGTCTTTCAATTGTATTAAGTGCATCATAACCCTTGCATAACATCTCTTCTACAACAAGGAGTAGATTGAAGGGAGTTCTTGTGGACATCAAGATAAATATAAGAGGACACCACTACAATAAAATTTTCTTTGTAAATAATATTACTTTCCTATTTGTTTTAAAAACCATGACCTTTTTTTATTCAAGTTCACTTGTAAACCATGAGTATCACAAAATGAAATTAATATGTTAATATGTCATTGTAAGTGTATAGACCCATGATGGATACTGTACTGGTAAGTCCTTGGGTTTTTATTAGGAGACCCAAGTTTAAACCCTAGTACGAGGGGATTGGGACCCCTCATAAAAACCCATGTAAACTTAAAGTTTCCACACTACTCAATAGTCTGAAAACTATTATCAAACTTTCTCTACTAGAGGACTTCCAACATATTCTGGGTAGAGACCCCTAGTTTTTTGGGTAAAGGAACCTCTTCCTTCGTAAATGGAGAATGAATTTTGATCTATATACTCAGAATATTAACACTAATCCTATTTTGGGTAAGGTTTCCTAGGCTCCCTCTTCATTTTTGGCATGAAGTCATTCTGAAAGGGATTGGAAAAATATTGGGTGATCTAGTGGCAATTGATCCTTCGACTAGAGCTAGATCTCGGATGGTCTTTGCTCGTATGTGTGTGGTGATTGATTTAGATGTTGAGCTCCCTAGTAATTTTGAACTACTTTTGGATGTAGGATCTAGGATCCAACCTCTTATTTATGAAAACATGCCACTTTACTATTCTAGCTACAATAATTATGGTCATGAGTTTTCTCAATGTCCTAAGCATAATATTATCCTATGCGCTCATCAAAAAGAAAATATTTGTAATGAAGAATTTAGAAGATCTAACTCTAAGGTGGTTTTGATTGGTAAATCCCTATCCCTTGATGGTAGCACTCCAAAAATCTCTTCTCCAATGAATTCCAAGGAAGTTTTATCTAAAAAAACTACAAACTCCCTTCTAGGAAATTCTTTTGAATGCCTAGCAATAGGTGAAGAATCCCTTGAGGAAATAGTACCTTTGAGTAATATAGAGATATCTAAATTTTGTAGGACCCTTCGATGTCTCAGGAAATAATAATTGATAAAATTGATGCTTCTCCTGGACCTATTACAATAGGACAATCAAGTCGAGGGAATCCCCCTCCTTCTAGAAGCATCTCTGAGATAGAAAATAACTCTCAACTATCTCCTATTAAGAGTTCTAACAGAATACCAAGGGAGTTAGACGTTAATGAATCCTCTAAGGTGGCTTTATACTCTGATTTTTTTCAATAGGATATTTGGGTGGGTTTTTCCAGTTTTAAATTTAAATTCAAGTTGATATTTTGAATTTGAATTATTTTTCCTTTATTGCTACCTTTATGTCTCTATCCTTCTCATTCAAGGTTTGTATTTTTGTAATTGACTGATCTCTTCACAACTCCTTGTGTTCTTTGTTGCTTTTGTGGAGATCCTTAGTGGTTGGGTTCTTTCTAGCTCCTTTTTGTAAAAAGTTTGGGATCCCTTTTAAAATCCCTTTTTTATCTAATAAAAAATAGTCTAAAAACTATGGCAATGGATTCTTAATATGTTTGGTAAATGCATGGTGATGAATGAAAAAATGAAGAATGGTTAGAGCAATGGTAGAGCACTTTTAAAGGTGACACTTTACAGACAATATGTGATATATCAAAAGATACAATAATTTATACTATATGGCTAGAAAGTAATAGAAGAATATTTAAAGGAAAGGAAAGTCATTTAGAGGTAATAAAAAGGAATATTTGTTTAGTTATAGAGGAGCCTAAACCAACCCTATTAAGTCACCCAATCCCTAATTTAGAAGTAGAGAGCCTTGATAGATTATCAAGTCATCAAATGGAATTATGATGTTGGGGATAAGAGAAATAAGAATAAGGTAAAGAATATAAAGTGGAAACCACTAGATATGGATCTGGTCAAATTGAATTTTGATGGAGGATCTAAAAAAAATCCAGGACCAACAAGAGGAGCATGAATAATTAGAAATAATAGGGTAGATATTTTATCTCACTACGCTTTCAATAGTGGATTTAAGACAAATAGTGAAATTGAAGCTTGGGTGGCTTTGGAAAGGTTAAAATATGCAAACAAATGAAATGGAACAAAGTATAGATAGAAGGTTATCCACTCATAGTAACAAATGCAATTTTGAGGAAAGCAAAGGCTCCATGGAACATACAAGAGATAATTGTGGAAATTCAAGACCTTGCTATAGGGTTTGAAGGAATCAATTTTACACATACATTAATAAAAGGAAACAAATGTGCAGATAGGCTAGCCAATAGAGGGGTTTTATTGAGGATCATGAAGTTAAATTCTCTTTTCCTTGGTTAGAGGAAGTAGGAGGTTTAGTTGAAGCTCACAAGAAAATGTTGACTGCCTAAATCAAGTAATGATTAAATTAAATTTAATTATTTAAATTGGTAATATCTACTTTATTTTTAACATTAATGTGCTTTCATATAAACTATGTATTACATTTTTTGTGGTTGCACTTGTGCTTCAAGAAGAAAACTAGCAATCCAAATCTGGTAAAGTGGGCTATGATAATGCGATGTTTTGAAAATATTACTCTACTAAGATGCAATGCATATATAGTAGAGGTGAAGTTTTGGTATTGTGTATATCAAGAAGGATGTTGAATTCTAGAATATTTGTATTCACATAGAAAATTGAAAAAGTTTCAGAAAATGAAAATCAAGAATTCAGACATTTTATGTAAAATGATGTAGGTTTCTAGCTATAGCAACTCAATTGAGATAATAATTAAATATGTTTGTAAAATCTCATGCTCTAAAGAAGAGAGTTGTGATTTTTCAAGGGTGGGGGACCTGAGTACAACCCCTTGTTCTTCAGCAAAAAAGAAATTTGTATAACACTTTGTGACATGAGAATAATGTGACTTTTTATTAATAAAATAACAATTATATCATGAAGAATGCACACATCATATATTTCTATTAATTTTATTAGATATACTCTAATTTATCTATGTAGATAATGAATAAAATAGGTTAAAGTAGAAAACCCCATTTTAACACCAATTGTGTTATTGATATCATATGTAAACCTAGTAAGTATTAGGATCTGGTCAACAATATTCTTATAAAGTGTCATGAGAAGAACAACCAAGTGTTATCGAATCTACAAATATTGAAGTCATTGGATTAGAAAATATCTAGAAATATTTTCAAATGCCTCTTGAAAATAAATGAAACAAAAAGAAACCTCATGCTTTTAATTTGTTGTTGCTTCACTTATAGCTCCAAGCATCAATATATAATCTTCGTTTGATGATTATGTCTAAAATCTACTTGTTCTTTTGCTTCTTCAATTACAACTCTAAGAATCAATATATGATATGTTATGTGATGATTATGTCTACAACTTGGTTGCCCTTTTCTTTAGATTTTCTTAGACTCAAACAATCTATAAATTAAATCATTAAACAATTTTTCAAATAGCTTACTCAAGGCGTACCCAATCATAATGGTTTTATAATTATTTAGATCTTGTTCTAGGTTTAAATATGGGATAGATGATATTTATCTAATTTTATAAGTCAAATATATAAACTATTTTACATTAAATATGTACTTTTTTTATTATATAAGAAGAGGGGTTTTGTAAGGGATCCCAAACCTTGTTACAAGAGGAACAGTAAAAGCTGATGGCCACACCATAAAGCTCTAACAAGTACAACAAGTTGAAACAATCATTCACTCAAGAGACATGCAAATCGAACAACAGCCAAAACAAGTTGGATGGCATACACGAGATTTTGCAACGGATACCAAACTAGAAATTTATGGAAAACTGCATCACAATAGAAAAAACAAAATAAAGAATCCTACAACTGATAGAAAATATGGTTGCCAGCAAGGACATCCTGCCAACAGGGAATTTAAAGTTTAAGTTTTGAAAAGAAGGTGCTCAAAAAATATAGCTCGAACTTCAACAACTCTCAAACTTGAAATTGAACAACGACCATCCTACCCGAAATAGGAAGACGGAGAAAAAAGAGGAATGGATCCCACTTATAGATAGTCGGATCACTCCTATAAAACACAAAACACCTGTAATTGGAAAGTAGATATAGAAGAACCATTCCAAAGGCAAAACTTGGTCAAGATTGTTGCATCGTTCAAAAAACCAAGGTCTAAAATCAAGCTTTACTTCCTTTCAGCAGTATGAGGAGTTCAACCTCAACTGCTTACTCTCACCATATGATTCCTCTCCCAATTTCAACAACACTTGAGAACCATTAAATATATCAGTCTCTATTTCTCTCTTTCTCAGCATATTTTTGAAAGGTCTGCCAATATTTCTCTTGATCCCCACATCAAGAAAACCTTTTTCAGGTTACCCATCCTTCCATATTTATTTCGAGCTTCCACCTCTAAAACATCTTGACCATTATATGTGTACTTTTAATTATAATAATAAATTATAATATTATTTTTGGCAAAAGTCTTTATATGTATATTATTATTGTTGGTATAAAGATAAAGATGATAAAACTTAAATATATTTATTATATTAGTAATAGGAAAATAATATAGTAATTGTTCATATTTTTCCCTAATACCATATGCTTGACTAATTATAATTTATAATTAAATTTATTTAATATTGAAAAAAAAAATTATTTATCTTATTTTTTTAAAATACATCATAGTGAAAAGGTGCATTAATTGTTTCTATAACCCATACTTATTATTACTATTGCTTAAATAAGTTTTATTAATTTTAGATATACCTATTCACTTTTATGTTTATATCTTAAGTACACTATAAATAAATCAAATGGCATGAGCTCAAGTTGTTAAATGCATCAACTTTCAAGGAGGAGACCTACCTACGTCTGAATATAGTGAAGAAATACATGCATTATTGTCAAATAAATATTTTAATACTATTATGTGGTAATAATGTAATATGAGTGGGGCTTATTTCAATCTCATATAACTAAAGTAAAAAACTAAGAAAATAAATACATTAAATATTTGAAAATCCATAATTATTAAATTTAAAATTTATTTATATATTTAGATAATAAGATAACCAAGTTCCCCATCAAATGACATTAGCTTAAGTGGTTTTAAATATGATCTTCCAATGGAGAGACCTAGATTCACATCTTGGCAGGCAATATAATACTATTACATGGTTTGTTGGAATACCTTGACAACATGGTGATGATGTAATATTGGTATGGTCATTGGTTGCATCATTTTAAAGGCTATAGAATCATAACCAATAGTCAATGTGAAATGATGTTTCAATCCCAACTGCATAACATCTTAGGTGATAGTGGCACCATTGAATTTTTTAGACTAGCATGTTGGGAAACACATGGACTTATGGATAGTCATTTTGGATATGTCCAAACTTAGTGTCTTGGGGATTGTTTGAAAATACAATGGTAAGAAGAAGTGATACATGTAATCGTGTTATGGGGAAAATGGTCCTTGGAAAGTAAGCAAACTTCTTGTCCAACTAAATCACCACATCCTACCAAAGGACTAACAAAGTTGATCCACTTGTACCCACATTTAGGAAGGTGGACATCTCCACCACCATGAGTCAGTTTTCAGTGCTCCTTTTCTAATTACTTATCACACATTCCTAAGGATCATTTATGATACCATATTAGATAGCAAGTTGTGAATCCTTAGGAATAGAAACAAAAAGAGCAATATATGATAGTTGAAATAATTGAAATGAAATTCTATCTAAAAAGAAAAAAATTATTATTTTTGAATCTAGTGTCAATGCAAAATATAGAAAAATAAAATATAAAAAAATATTAAGGAATTATAATATAATCAAGTGGTATTATCTCAACCAGTTAGATTCTTCAACATTTAAGGAGGATACCAAGGTTCAAACCTTGCCAAGCGATACATGGATAATATCCAAGCTTTGTTATAATACCACTATGTCGTGATGATGTATTATGGATGATGCCCATTTCAATCTCATATAACATTGGTCTTATGATGTTCCTACAAAACTTAATAAAAATAAACATAGAAAAATTGATTATGCAATTAATAATTCAAAAATATAGAGAGAAAATTTTGGTTTTTAAATCCATTTTCACATGCATATCTCCTCTTCTTGAGAATATTATACATCCATTGTAGGATCTATAGGGTTAACTTAGGCATGCAAGTAATAGAGGATAGGATCGAGGATGTGACAATAGGCACCATGATGGAGAGGTGACTTGAAGTGGTACTATTAATGACAATAGCTATGGATGTGGTGGGATCTATGATGGATTTGCTCATGGCTATAGAAGCATTCAAAATCAAAGGATAGGTATATACTATTAGAGATTAGGCTAGGATTACTACTAGATATAGTGTATGTATGATCACATAGGCATTTATATTATAAGTTCATATTGCATTGGAACATTTGTTCTAATATAGTTTTATGGTGGCCTACACCTGATGAGGTGATTGATATGATAGTCACCATAGAAGATATGTATTTATTTTTAGGTCTTCCTATTTTGGGCTTGACTCTTTTGATTGTGGAAAATAGGGTGACCAGGATGATATTAATAGAGTGGTTCACAAACAAGTAATGCCTTGACCCACAAACCACTATGTGGCTTCTCAAGGTATGGGATGTAAAGGATATTCCTTCTATGTGTTAGTCTAGATTTTTGATATTATTATCATGTGTATTATCATAAAGGAATGAACAATATCCAATTCTTATCCATTATATCTAGCTTTATATAGGGGATATAGATGATTCGAGAGGGTCTTTGCCCAAGGACATGCACTCTTAGGCCTTTGTACCATGATATGTATAGAATTTAGGATAGGATGATGAGGACCATAAATCCTATACTTTTATTAAAGTATTAATATTTTTAGCACTTCACATGTATAGGCCATTATAACTTCCTCATAAGATACATCTAAGGGATATTTGCATTCAAGAGTGGAAGTGTATCTACAAGATATCTAATCCACATGTGGTCCCTCTTTCATAGATTCCTTAAGAGATAATCATCTAGACTACCTATTATCATCTAATAGGTACTATAATGTAGGGCCAATAAGAGATAATGACCATCTAATAATTAGTTTTTCTTCTAGACCATCAACCATAGGTGGTAAATTCCCACAAAGTAGACCAAGTATCAAGCAAGTTTTTGGATTCTCATCCAAAATAGAAACTAGATAGGCTATAGTATGGATGGTACCACCTAAGGAATAGGATGGTAGATAGTATGAGAGGCCCCCCACTTGTGCAACCATAAATTTGCCACCTCTAGATATATGCTAACTCTGCTCTTAAGATCTAGGAGATGAAGGTCCACCATTATAGAGGACATAAGAGCTAGGATGAACATTAATGCAACCTCATTATGTTAGAAGCTTATTACAACAATTCCAATGGATATGAAGATAAATACTTCTATCCCACTTTTATGGGAATCCAATGGAAAATCCTATTATATGGTTTCTATGAGTATAGGGATGTATGAAGAGTATGATAGACATTCAATGAGGAGTTATTTATTAAGGTAAAATGTGCTATAGATGAGGTTGTATATAAAAATAAAAGGAGAAGGAGGGAGAGGAAGAGATTGAGATTGAGATCATTAAGATTAACTATATATGCAAACTAAATAGTGACACCCTAGGATGAGACTAAAAATACCATGGAGTAGGAGATATATCCATTAAGGTACAAGATAAACTAATAGGGTGACCTAGGTATACCCTTTAGATCAAATCCTTTACTTATGTATTGATTAAATATTATCATGAATAACTTGTTATAGCTTAGCTAGTTTTATGATCATGATTATTTTTCTAGCATTTTAAATTTAATTTATGATTGTAGAGATATCTCAAGGTTGGCATAATCTGATTGGACATTTTTTTAGTTGACCTTGGGATCAATTATAAATTTTGTTAGACTTGAGATACCCTTAATGCTTTTGAGTAGCTTATTAACCCTTATAACTAGGGATGGCATATAGGTAACATTATATCATAGATGTTGAGGGTTGATCATACACCCTACTAACTATGTGTTTGTGTGTGTGTATGAGAGATATATAAATAGAGAGTTATGGTCATAATAAGAGATGAGAGAAATAGAATATTGAGTGCCCATCAAGGAGTAGATATTGTAATAACAGCTAGCATAGGCCAACTAGGTTTAGCAAACGTATATGGCAATATTACAACTATCAATTTTGAGATAAATAGAAACCAAAAATATGACCCATCAAAGTGATACATGAGTTCCCAACACTCAATCAAAGGTGCATTGATATTTTTATTGATATTTTTTATAGTCATCATGGCACATGTAGACATGTATCTAGGACTATGGGATATGTGTCTATGTATATGGATTGTTTAGTAACTTAGAATTATGGCACATGGTGCCCCATAATATATTATATATGGTATATTCATTATACTTTATGATATGATCAATTTGGGTATCACATTCTATTCTTATAGGCATATGATTCCCATTTATTTGATGTTCTTGTATCAATGCATGATTTTTATTTACTTGCTTTGAACTTTATACTATACATGTTTTCTTAATGGTATATGTATAACATTGTAAATCACAATGTCATTTTCAATAGAAAATAGGTGCAACCAATTTCCATTGATATTTATGTGAAAATAATAAGTAATATAACTTTTAAACAAAAGATTTCTATGATAGGATCATAGCAATTATAAGGAAAAATTCTCCTAGAATATGAGAAGATAAGGCATGTCCCTCAAACAGACACTTAAGTATACATGAAGTTTCTATAAGAAATAACAACAAACATTCACCATGATAATGGAAAGAAATACACTCTATAGTGTAGGTGAAGCATGAATTTACCATAATAGAGAAAAATGCATACTCCTAATATAGATGAAGTATTTTTATAAGTAAAATAGCATATTCTTAATAGTTTATAGCCATGACAATTCTACTTCCATAGAATTGCATAGATTCTACCTCAAACAAACTTCTGTTCCTATATTTAACATTGATCCAATCAAGGTGGGAGGCAGCAGCGATGAGCAGGAAGGTAGCGACGGGAGGGCACGGGAGCGGGAGCGCCAGCACTGTGAACCTGGGCACCGGCAAGTTGGAGGGCCACAACAAGGCAGAGGGAGGGCAGTCAGAGAATGGAGGCTCGACGGAGTTACCCGAAGATGGAGGCAGACGCGGGAAGGATCCGCCTGACAAAGGGAGAGACTGCCAACAGAAATCGTATGCAGAGGCAGCGGCTTCTGAAACCCCAAATGGTATTTTCACTAAGGACCTCTTTCCATCCGGGGATGAACTAGACATCCCGGAGGAAATCCTATCAAGTTTCATCGAATTTGAAAAATTTACCCTAATCGGGAAGTTTATTGGAGGGCGTCCCGATATGGAGACCATCCGTAGGTGGGCGGCAGGAAAATGGCGGACCTCGGGTCATATGGAGCTGGCTGCCCTATCCCGGGGTTTTTTCGCAATTAGGCTGAATAATGCGGAGGATTACTATAAAATTTTGGCTGGGGGCCCTTGGTTTCTGGGACGCAGGAGTCTCTTTCTCAAGAAGTGGGGGATGGATTTTAACCCCGAAACCCAGAGTATTAATATTGCCCCAATATGGGTTAGGCTGTCGAACCTTCCCCTTTTTTGCTGGCATGAAAATGTTATCAGGGGTATCGCCCATTCCATTGGTGAGTTGGTCACCATTGACCCTCCCACTCGGGCCCGAACCAGATTTGTCCAAGCTCGCTTCTGTGTCCTGGCGGATTTGGAGGCGAACCTTCCATCCTCCATCACTCTTCGGTCTGGAGGCTCCGTTCTTCATAAGCAAGTCATTAACTATGAAAATAGACCGGCCTTTTGCCCCCGATGCAGTTCCTAGGGGCATCTTCAGTCAAATTGTCCTCTTCAAAAGCTGGGGATGAAGGGTGGGGCTTCTGGAAACCCCCGGAGCAAGAAGGAAAACAACCGAAACACCCTGTAGCGATAGTGCCTGAGTCTCCAGATCCTTCTGGGGTTCTCCCCGAGTCGGACGTCGTTCTGTGCAATGCAAGTTCCCAACCAGAACCTCAAGTGGAAAAGGATCAGTCTCCTTCCCGTATGTCTGCTCAGCTGATTCCCCTATTTGTCAAAACCAGAAACCTCTCGAGTCCCTGCTGGAAGAGTATCTGCTGGGCAAGAGGGACGAACAACATGGCAACATTAGTCCACGAAACACTAGAAGCCGAAAGCAAGGGGTGGATTTCGGCTGTGAAAGAAAATAGGGGCGACCTCCTAACAAAGAAAGAAGGGATAAGGAAATGGCAATAGACATTGCAAATGGATCCCAGCGGTTGCTTTTTCAAGAATATTTCGACTCCCTGGTGGGTGATTCGCCTGTCCCAAAACCTCCCATCCAGCAGGGAAAGGGAGGCAAGAAAGTCTTTAAAATGTCCAGATGAAAATCCTCTCATGGAATGTGAGAGGTCTTAACGGAGCGGCCAAACGTAGGGTGGTGGCCGATCTCCGAAAGAAGTCTAACCCATCCATCCTCATTTTGTAGGAGACTAAGTCCGATGCCTCTGCCTCTGTCAAGGTTGCCAGGGCCATTTGGGCCAAGGCCAAATTCCTTTCCAGCCCTGCAATAGGTTCTGCAGGCGGTCTCATGGTGTTGTGGGACTCTGACAAGGTCGAGGGTAGTCTTCTATCGGCTTCCAACAGGACTATCAATGTCCTGTTTCACTCCAAGGTTGATAATTTTTCATGGATTTTGACCAATGTTTATGCCTCGAACTCTGCTTCGGAGCGAGCTGAGTTGTGGAAAACCATCTCTCTGATGAGGGAAAGTTTTAGTGACTTCCCATGGGTTGTGGGAGGGGATTTCAATTGCCCTCTTCATCCCTCTAAAAAGAAGGGAGGCGCTGAGCTGGCCAACCGTAGCATGGAGGATTTCAGAGATTTTGTTTCATCCAATAATCTGCTAGACATCGAACTTAAGGGGGCGTCCTTCACCTGGAGCAACAGGAGGATTGGGAGCAATCTCATCCAGGTCAAGCTCGACCGGTTCCTCATTTCCCACGAAGCTATTCCCTTCCTCGACGCTGCAACTCTCTCAGCTTTGCCAAGAATCGGGTCGGACCATAATCCCATTCTGTTAGAGGCCACTGGTGGGCCTAGGTTTAAGATCCCTTTCAGATTTGAGTCCATGTGGATTTCCCACAAGGATTTCAAACAGTTGGTTTCGGAATGGTGGCAGGTGATGGTGGTTGGTTCAACGTCCAAAAGACTGGCCCTAAAACTTAAGATGATTAAAAAGAACTTAAAGGCATGGAATAAGGAGGTTTTTGGCAACATTTTTGAGTCTAAAAGGTCCATCTCTGAGTGCTTGAAGAGTTTAGAGGAAAATATGGAGGTCGAAGGGTATTCTGAAGGCCTCAGAGAGGAGGAACGGAGCCTCCTGGTGGACTATCATTCCATTCTTGCCAGTGAGGAAACATTTTGGCGTCAGAAGTCCAGGGATCTCTGGTTGAAGAGCGATGATTCAAATTCAAAGTTTTTCCACGCGTCTACCATGAGACACAGGGGGGCCAACAAGATCAGACAGGTGTTGTGTAAGGATGGGCGCACTACCAGGGAGATTGAGGAAATTCGAAGCGAAGCAGTCGATTTCTTCCAGGATTTGCTGGGTGCTCCTCCTGATAGCGTCCTCCAAGTTCAAAAATCCTTGCTTGCTAATTTCCCTACCAAAGTCCCCCATGAGGCAAGTATTAAACTCCTGGAACCTTTTTCCCATTTCGAGATTAAGGATGCTCTTTTTTCCATGCAACCAGATAAGGCCCCCGAGCCTGATGGGTTCCCCCCGATTCTTTCAAGTTATGTGGGATGTTGTGGGGCCTGATGTCTGCGAGGCTATCTTAGAAATCCAAGCATCAAGATCCATCCATCCGAAGCTCAACTCTACCTTCCTAGCTCTCATTCCTAAGTCGCCCGCCTGCAAAAGTTTTTTTTACTATCGTCCCATAAGCCTCTGCAATGTTTTCTACAAGATTCTTACCAAGACCATTGCCAATCGTCTGAGATCCCTCCTCCCCTCTTTGGTAGGTTCAGCTCAGGGGAGCACCGTTAAGGGTAGAAACATCCTTGACGGTGTCATTACTATTCATGAAACCCTCCATACTGCCCAATGTTCCAAGAATGCTGCGCTTTTCCTTAAACTAGACATGAATAAAGCTTTTGATAGAGTGGACAGGAGGTTCCTCTGTGCTGTCCTTTGCAAGTTGGGCTTCCATCATCACTGGATTGACCTTGTGAACAGTTGCATTTCCACTCCATCCTTTTCTATGCTGATCAACGGGTCCCCCGCTGGATTCTTCCAGAGTGCTCGCGGCCTCAGACAAGGTGATCCTCTGTCTCCTATTTTATTCATTCTTTTGGCAGAGGTCCTTAGCTGGTCTTTGAATGAAGCCCTCCATCGAAGCAAGATTTCTGGCATTCTGCCTACTTCCAGAGTTGATCCTGTCACTCACCAATAGTTTGTGGATGACACGCTCATATCCACTGGAGCGTCTGTCACTCAGGCCAAATCTATCAAGCGCATTCTGTCCCGGTATGAGAAGGCTTCTGGCCAAAAAGTTAATTATTTGAAGAGCAAAATTTATTTTGTTAATACCCCTCTGCGTAGGCAAATTCGCATTGCCAGAATCCTCGAATGCACTATTGATTCCCTGCCTGCAACTTATTTGGGGTTGCCGCTAGTTTGCAATGGGCGAGGCAGTGGGAACATCTGGAATTCAATTTTGGAACGGCTTCATAAGAAACTCAGCACTTGGAAAGGCAAATTGCTATCTCAAGCTGGGAAGGCAACCCTCACCAAAGTCTGTCTTCAAGGAATTCCCACCTATTTCATGTCTGTTTTCATGCTTCCCGTGTTTATCCATTCCAAAATCGAGCAGATTCAAAGGAATTTTCTCTGGTCCGACAACGAAGAAAAATCCAGAATTCCTCTGGTGGCATGGGATAAGGTTTGCCTTCGAAAGGACCAAGGGGGCATGGGATTGAGAAGATCCAGGCTCATGAACACTACCTTAATTGCCAAACATGCTTGGAGAATTCTTATTAATGCACCGGCGAAATGGGTCAATATAGTTAAAAGAAAGTATCTTGGGGAAAATTCTCTCCTGGAAGCTGAGTCTCCTCATGAAGCTTCGGCTTTCTGGAAGACGGTGCTTCAGGGCCGTTCGGTGATTAACAGGGGTGCTCGTTGGATCTTGGGGGATGGATCCATGATCCTTTTTTGGAGAGACAAGTGGGCTACAGATGAAGCTCTCGCTGTAAATCAGAACTTGGCTGGCTTGAGGGCCCAGATTGATCCAAACAATCATCTCAAGGTTTCGGATTGCATTGACCGGAGTTCCCTTCCCCTCGATGGAAACTTTCGACGGTGGATGGGTTTGATAATGAGGTGAATTTCTTGTACAGTGTCCTCCAATCGGTGTTAATTCCTTCGGTCATAAGAGATGATAGAATTATTTGGAGCAACACGCAGGATGGGCGGTTTTCTGTTAAGTCCGCTTATGATCTTCTATCGTGTGAGGCTATTGTGGACCCCCGATGGAAAGCAATTTGGAGGAAAGGGATTATTCCTAAGATAAATTACTTTGCTTGGATTGCCTTTTATAACAAAGCCCTTACCATAGACAATCTCCACAAGAGAGGCCTTGCAATTCCCAACAGGTGCTATCTTTGCTTAGCTGACTGTGAAACATCCGATCACTTATTTTTGCATTGCCCCTTTTCCCATTCGGTCCTAAGTTGTGTGTTGTCTTCCTTCCAAGTACTCTGGTGCTCCCCTCGCTCCCTTAAAGATGCCTTCCTCCAATGGCCCAAGCCCTTTAAGAATTCTAAGCTCCGATTCCTTTGTGAGGTTGCCTTTCACCATTCCATCTGGCAAATTTGGCTGGAGCGTAATGCTAGAGTCTTCGGCAAGATCCCTAGAATGGCTCCCTCTGTTGCCCAGCGGGCCTTATCCTTTGCTGTCAAGAATTCAAAAACTATTCCCAGCTCCCGCCCTCACAATCCTTGGGAGGCAATTATTTTCAAAAGACTGGACCTTGGCTCCTCTTCCAGAGTTGACTCAATGAATGGCCGCAGGGAGGTCACTTGGACCAAACCTCCTTTGGGGTGGATCAAACTTAATTTTGACGGGGCTGCTAAAGGCAACCCGGGGCCCGCTGGTTCGGGGGAGCTTGTCAGGGACCATAATGGGAAGCTGATCTTGGCCTACTATGAAAATCTGGGCCCTCAGACCAATCATTTTGCCGAAGCCCGTGGTGTGTTGAAAGGGTTGCAGGTCATATCGAATGATCCTAGGCCTTTAATTATTGAAGGTGATTCTCTAAACATTATCAACTACCTTCGTGGCTCCAAAGACCCATCGTGGTGGGTCCTGAATATCATCCTCGAGGCTAGGATGCTCCTCTCTCGACGCGCCAGGTGGGAGGCGGGGCACATCTACAGAGAAGGTAACCGGGTGGCGGATCACTTGGCCAACAAAGGACTGATGACCACGTGCCCGGTTGTTTGGCATTCTCGTTTCCCAACCGAGGTGGATAGTTTGGCCAAGGCAGATATTCCCTCATGATGAAGAATTTGTATCATAGGTCTTCTCCCAAAGTTTGTTGATATATTGTCTTCGGCTATTATTCTGTTTTAATGTATTTCAAGATCAAGATTTCCAGGACTGTCCGCGTCTTCTGGGGCCCTCGGGCATTTTGTATTTCCCTATCTTTTTTATGAACTGCTCTATTTACCCAGCCATCCGGCATGAAATATCTTTTAGCAAGGCTGATTTTGTACATAAGGTTTTGGGATCCTTTATAAAAACCCACAATTAATCTATTATTATAATTACCAAAAAAAAAAAAACATTGATCCAATCAATAATGATAGTATCAATTTGTTTCATGAAAATAAGTCTCTAGAAAAATCACAATCACCCTCACAAATAGATATGAGGTATCTATAATACCCCATTATTGAAGCATGAATGCCAAACTCCCAATAAAAAACATAGAGTAAATACAAATCAAATTCAAGTTTTTAATCAAGGTGGTCATCAAAATGATCAAAACCAAATATACAAATCAAATTAGAATAATAAAAAAGACTTTAATTGACTTAATATGTGTATTCCTTCTACTATATATTTGTTGTGAATTATATATTCCTTTCATGTTGTTGCTTTGCTTTATGACCCTATTCTATGGGTATCTCTTCCTTCTTTCTTTTCTTCAATATTGACTACCTGTTTCTTCCATCATAAGACTTAGAGATATCAGAAATCTTTTTCATCCCAAGTGTATCTTGGACACAAGGTAGGCACTATTTGAAGTGTGGAAATCAAAGTTTGCAATCCTGAGTCCTTGACAACGTCCTCTTGGAGAGAATTTATCCATTGAGGTATGGTCAAATAGATGGCACATAGCATACTTGGAGCTTCAAATTGGTGAAAGAGTGCATCCACCATAATGTTCTCCTTGTCTTTTTATAGGATAGCCCATGAGTTTAGAGATCCACTTTTGTTGTTGTGGGGTTGCGACCCACTGCTTCAGGAAGTATTTGAGACTTTGGTGGTATGTTTTAATGGAGAAATGATACCTAATGAGATAGGGTTTCTAGTGAGTAACCACATGTAGAATCGTGAGCATCTCATTTGCATAAGTTGATTTGCCCAAATATTGACTTGAAAGCACTTTACTAGTGAATGCCAAGGGGTGTACCTTCTACATCAACATGTCTCCAATATCATTGCCTGAAGCATTGCTTTCAATTACAAATGATTTAGAGAAATCAAACATTGCTAATACTAGAGTGGTTTTCATAGCATGCTTTAGATAAAGGAAATTATGGTCATATGGGGTTGTCCAAGTAAAAAAATTATTTTTTAACATGGTCATTAAAGGAGCAGCGATTTTGTCATAGTTACGGATAAATTTGCAGTAGTAATCTATGAGTCCCAAAAATCCACAAAGTCCCTTAAGAGTGTGAGGCTTTGGCCAATCTTGAATGGCTTGAATTTTGTTAGGGTCAACTTTAACTCCATCTTTGGTGATAATGTGTTCCAAATACTCTACTTTTATCAACCCAAAAGAACACTTGGACCTCTTAGCATAAAGCTTATGTTGAGCCAAAAGCTACAAAGTCTTATCCATATGGATGAGGTGCTCTTCCCAAGAGCGACTATAAACCAAAATATCATCAAAGAAAACTAAAATTAATTTACAAAGAAATGGGCAAAAAATGTTGTTCATGAGGCTCTAAAATATGGAAGGGGCATTTGTTAAGCCAAATGGCATAACCAAAAATTCATAATGGCCCTCATGAGTGCAGAATGTTATTTTGGGGATATCCTCCTCCTTGAGTCGTATATGATGGTAACCCAAGTGAAGATCTAACTTGGAGAAAAACATAGCACCATGCAACTCATCCAATAATTCATATACCATGGGAATAGGAATTTTATCCTTAATGGTGAGTTTATTGAGCTCACAAAAATCTATACACAACCGTCGAACCCATATCTCTTGTGAACCAATAAGATTGGAAAAGGATAAGAACTGTTACTAGGTTGAATGAGTTTGTATTTTAACAATTCTTGTACTAATTTCTCTATTTTTGACTTTAGTGCATGGGGGTATCAATAAGATCTGATTTTAGGCAGCACAATATCGGGTACCAATGGGATTGCATGATCACGGGAGCGACAGGATGGTAATTTTATCAGTTCTATAAAAGTTGCATCATGCTTAGTCAGAACGAGTTGTAAATCTATTGGAAGTTTATCCTTGGTTGAAGTGGGCAATTTTATTAAAAATATTTGAGTTATTACCTCATGATAATATTTATTTTAACAACTTCACATAATTTGAACTAATAATTTGAGGAGATCCTACTTGTGAACAATGAAGAGTGTAGGACCTACCATTATGCGAAAATGACATCCATAACTTTGTAAAGTTCTATGCGATGGTTCGCAAAGTACCTAACCATTGAGCTCCTAACACAACATTGTATCCTTATATTTGAAGAGCAAACATATCTATTTTGAATTCATAATGCCTTATCTTCAACTAAATATTATGATATTTGAATTTACAAGGCAAAGTTCTACCATTTTCCACCATAACCTCAAAGGATTTGCATGCATGTATGTAATAATTGGCTTGCTTGGTGACTCAGGAAAGTTATGTGTGCTTCTTGAATCAATGATAATTGTAATAAAACCTTTGAAAAAGAGTGCTACTTTCATTTTCTGTAAGGTAGTAATCCCTGCAAGAGCATGGACAATAAATTTTTGGTTGTGGCTCTTCTTGTATTTCACCCTCATCTTGAGGTGGTTCCTTTGATGGTTTTTATTCATAATCAAGTTATTCACTACTTACCGACTCCTCTACATCTAGAAAAAATAGCTTTTTTTGGACGTATTTATGCCCTTGTGAATATTATTTATTACAATTATAACATAAACCTTGTGTGTGTCGAGCATCCATCTCGTTTTTAGTTAAGCACTTATAGGTGGTAGATTTATTTTTAGTATTGGGTGTGAACTTGGAAGGAAAGGAGGATTTAGCCTATGGAAATTTATGTGTCCTCCTTTGAGCCAAATTTTTTCTTCAACCAACTATGCCAAGCCTATGGCCTACATCATAATTTACACTTTGAACATCTTGACCTCAACCTTGAGATCATCTTTCAATCCACTAATGAAACAACTCAAAAAAAATCCTTCATTCAACCTCTTGGTCTTGTTAGCTAGTTTCTTAAATTAGTTTTGGCAGTCATGAACTATAGAAGTTTGTCTTAATTTGGTTAATGCTTCTGTGAAGTCCTCATATTGACTAGGGCAAAATGAGCGAGTAATTAGGACTCAAAAGCTTCCTAAGAAGGGTCAAGAATTGTGTGTTGTAACCATTGATACCACTGTTGGAAATATTGAGTATTTTAGTTGTCATTGATGTCAAAGGTTAAATGGTTGAAAATCATCATCAATGTTGAAATATTAAAGTGCAAGGCAAATATCTTCATGGGTACAATAATTGTCAAGGTAAAAGTATTCTTCATGGTTGTGTGTGCAATAAAAGGACAAGGTGTTATTTGGTTAAAAAGGTTCTCCATAGTTATGTTTGCAAGAAAAATATAAGGTTCTTCATGGTTATGTTTGCAAGAAAAATGAAAGGTTCTCTATGGTTATGTTAGCAAGAAAAAGACAAGGTAGACAAGGTTCCATTGAAAAAAAATTATTTATTGCAAGGTTGAAAATGATTTCAAGAACAAAAGACAAAAGATAAATTATAATATTTAAAACAAGGTTTGAATATTATAATAAAAATAAATTTTAATTTTAAATGGTGCCAAAATTTAAAATTCAAATGGTGGCAAGAGAGCCAACGTCTTCCTAAGTTTCGAATTGCATATATAAGAAGGAAAATAAAAGTCATTTGCAAGGTTTTAGAAATGAAGGCATAAGCACTATTTGTTCCATTCGTGAGGTTAGAAGTAAGGAGAGCGCACAAAGTTGAATGCAAGGGCAGACAGGAGTAAGGAGAGTGCACAGAGTTTGAAGTAAGGAGGACGGTGCATAAACCTCAATATAGGAGGTAGCACTCAATTGGTTCCAACTGGGCAGCTAGCTTAGGTGGTAGGCAGACTCTGCACAATACATTGATGTTGAGAAGGTTTTGGGTTCAAGTCACAGTGGCAGTTTATTTTTTAACTACGTTTGGGCAGAAGAAAATATTAATAAAATTTTGATTGTGCACCTTTGCTTCCAATAGGTGGGCTAGCCTAGCTGGCACTCTAGCTCGCACTAGAGTGTAGGATCCGTGAGGTTTCACGTTCAACTCTCCTCGACGGCATAAGTGGTAAGGGTATTAAATTTTGTTATAAAGTTTTGTTTTGAATTTAGGGAGTCATAAGGGTGTGAGTTAATAAAATTTTGTTTTTTGCATTTAGGGATTCATAAGGGTGTGAGTTAATAAAAAAAAAAATTGTAAATAAGGAGTTATAAGGATGTGTTATAAAAGCTTTCTATTTTGCAAATAGAAATTATAAAGGTGTTTTATAAAGTTTTTATTTTGCAAATAGCATAAAGAGAAAATACAAAGGGGATATTTTTGCATGTGAGAATAGGAGGTATAAGTTTTATTAAGGGGAAATAAAAATTATTCTGCACTTAGGGTTTTGGATGATTATAAGGTATATTATTGATATTGAAAATTATGTGTCTTTTACAAGTAGGAGTTATAAGGTGTTATTATGGTTTGATTTTTGGTTGAAATTTTTGTATGGTGAAAATTAAGTTTGAGGGGTTTTGATAATTGTTAATATTCTATCTTTTGCGAACAAAAGGAGATTCATTGAATATCATTTTCAAATTTCATTGAGCACATCTTTTTGAGAAGAAAGTTAATGTTGATGGTTTGAAAGAGAAATCTACTAACCAGTTTTGAAGTGGCACTTTGAAGAGGAAATTCTTTTGAGACGGGCTTTTGAGGGCACATTTTCATCAAAGAAAGTTAAGAGATATGATGACATTATTCTTTCTTTAAGATTTTTGGTTGAGCAAATATTTTTGAATCATAAGGTGGAGAAATAAGGATTATATATGTGCATTGTTGGAAATAGTTGAGCTAGAGTTTGTGAACAAATTGTGTTTCATTGTTTAAATGAATTTGTGAAGCATTTGAGCATTGATTTAAGTGCCATTGAAAGTGATTGTGAAAGTGTTTGAAATCAAGTTTTGTGAAGTAATTTATGAATTAGGTCTTGAGTTACTTTTGAAGAGAACATATTGAGCATTTGCATTGCATATTATTCTCTATATGTTCTAAGAAAGAACTCTAGGTAGAATATGTTTGAATTGCCTAGTTGGAGAATATATTTTGAAATAGATATAAGCATTATTTTGAACCTCATTTGTGTGCAAGATTTGTGATTGGTTGAGCATGTGCTATGATTTATTTTGAGCTTATTTTACGATTTTTTTTTTATCATGAGTGATAAGCAGGCTTGAGAAGAATTGAGAACATATTTGTAAGTTGTGAGTGAGTCTTGAGCAGAGTTGAGAACAGGTTTGTGAGCTGATTTGAGTAGGCCTTTTGAGAAGGCTTGTGAGTAGTTGTGTGCAGAGATAGTAATTAAATTTGAGCAAGTATTTTGAGAAGAATTGAAGCAGTTTTAAGGTATATTTGAGCAAGTCTTATGAGAGGACTTGAAGCAAATTTGGGATAGAGATAAGATAGATTTGTGCATGTAATGTGTGCAAATTTGGGACAGATTTGAGACAGATTTATACATGTAATATGTGCAGATTTATGATAGAGTTGAGATAGATTTTTGCATGTAAAGTATGCATATTTAGGATAGACTTGAGACAAATTTGTGCATGTAATGTGCGCAAATTTGGAAAAGATTTGAGACAAATTTGTGCATGTAATGTGTGCAAATTTGGGACAGAGTTGAGACAAATTTGTGCATGTAATGTGTGCAGATTTGGGATAGATTTGAGATAGATTTGTGCATGTAATGTGTGCAAATTTAGGATAGAGTTGAGATAGATTTGTACATGTAATGTGTGCATATTTACAGCAGAGTTATATCAAAGGTGTGTATTAGCTTTGGAGGTGAACTAGAGCAAAGGAGAGGTGTCTCCTATGGATAAAGTTCCACAAACCAGAGCAAAGGAGAAGTGTCTCCTATGGATAGATTTCCACGAACCATAGTAAAGGAGATGAGTCTTCTATGGATACATTTCCATGAACCAGAGTAGAGAGGATAAGTGTCTCATGTGGATAGAGTTCCATGAACTAGAGTAGAGAGAAGAAATGTCTCCTATGGATAGAGTTCCATGAACCAGAGCAGAGAGGATAAGTATCTCCTATGGATAGATTTCCACAAACCATATTAAAGGATAGGAGTCTCTTATGGATAGAGTTACACAAACCAAACAAGCAAGGGGATAGAGTTCTCCTATGGATAGAGTTCAACGAACCAAATTTAAGGGGATAGATTTCTCCTGTGGATAGAGGTCCACGAACCTAAGCATAGGGGATTGCGATCTCCTTTGGACAAAGGTCCATAAACGTTGTAATAGGGAATTGGTTCCCAATATATTTATTGAGAAAATTTAGAAGAAAAATTTTCTTCGTGGATGTAACCCACTTTGGGTGAACCACGTTAAATCTGTGTCTCTCATGTGTGTGATGATTTATGCATTGCCTTGTTACTACTATTGATGATATTGGTTAATATTGTTTGGAGAATTATTGCAATCAATTATATTGGATGCTATTGTTTGGGAAATAAAAGTAAAAGTTTATCTTATACTGTTCACCCCCCTCTCAGTATAAGCTTATGTTCTTCAATTGGTATCAGAGTGGGTTCCTTCAAAAAAATTTACCAGCTTGAAGGAAGATATTATAGGAACACAGATGGATTCTAAGAATGGATCTTCAACAAATAAGGCTCCAATATTTTATGGGAATAATTATGCTTTCTGGAGTATGAGGATGAAGACTTATTTGATGGCACAAGGATATGAAACATGGCAATCTTTTGAGGATGGGTTCACACCTACAGCTACTCCTCCCACAAATAAGTATTGCAAGCAATTATATGTGAATAATGCCAAGGCTATGAATGGAATATTAAGTGGATTATGTGAATCAGAATTTGTGAAATTTATGCAATGCAAATAAGCAAAAGGAATATGGGATAAATTGAAGCAAACATATGAAGAAGATAGCAAGGTCAATTTGGCAAAACTTCAAACTCACAGGAGGAGGTTTGAGGAGTTGAATATGAAATATGAGGAATACATTGCTAAATACCTACTCCATGTTGATAAGGTTTTTAATACCATGTGTGGACTTGAAATGGATATTGACTATAGTGTTGCTCAAAAAGTATTAAGATCACTCCCTATGAGGTATGATGCAAAGGTTTTAGAAATAGAAGATATGAGTGATCTCGATAAGTTGACAATGGATGAGTTACATGGAATTCTCATAGCTTATGAGATGAGGACTAAAAAAGATCAAAATTGCAAGAGAGAGGTAGCGTTCAAAGTTTCAAAGAATACAAAAGATAAGAAACCAGAATCAAGTAGAGTCAAGCAGTGATGAAGAAGCTAACTATGTGAGAAGAAATAAGGACTCAAGAAAACACAAAGATATAAATACTGTAAAATGTTTTAATTATGGTAAGTTTGGTCACTATGCATCAAATTGTCCACAAGCTAGAAGTAGTAGCAGTGAATAGAAACAAGATTATAAGAAAAATGAAGAAATAAAATCGAGGTATGAAAAGAAAATTAGGTATGGTCAAGGCAAGCATGAAAAGAAGAATTTTCAAAAGTACAAGAAGAGTTTCTATGTGGAAGAAGCAAGCAATGCTTCAAGTGATAGTGATGAAATTTTCTCAAATAGTGAAAAAGAGATTCTATTTTTGGCAATAGAAGAGGAAGAGGACACTCCTATTGAATACCAAGTAGAAGAAAAAGAAGATGCTCCTATAATTGAAGACCTAGAGGAAGGTTTAGAAAAATAAGAAGAGGCCACAATTGATCTAGAATAGGAACTTATTGTTGCTCTCAGAGAATTGAAAAGAGTTAGAAAGTAGAACTCAAGACTGAAGGCTCAATTACAATAGGATGAGAAAACAAAGGCAAAACTTCTACAATATCTCATTGACCTAAAATTCAAGGTTGAAGAGGCAAATAAAATTGAAGAAGGTATGATTGAATAGTTAAAGGCAAAAGAACTAGAATGTGAGAGATTAGAACATGAAGTGGTTTCTCTAAGGTTGGAAATGAAATATTCCAAGGATAAGCTACACAGGTTTAGGAAAATCTCAAAAACTTTGGATACCGTTATCAAAGCATAAAGATCTTCATTTATAAAAATAGGACTTGGTTTTAAATAAGGATAAGGGAAACAAGAAGAAGGGTCAAGCTCAAGATCAAAATAAAATGAAGTTTCAAAGGAAGATATTGAAGAAGAACCCAAGACCTATGTTGATAATTTTAAGAGTGGAAGCTTCGTTGAGAAAGAAAACAATGCACAAAAAAGAAATAGGGATCAACACAGAGAAGGCAAAGAAAGGACTAAGAGACCAGATGTTTCAATACAAGATGAATATTTCTTCCAAGGGTATTTTTTCATGTAATCTTTTTTATCACAAAGCTATGCATTACAGGGTTCATGGAAAGGAGTATAACTTCACAAAGAGTAACTTCAACTCATTTGAATATGGATATTTCTTTCAATTCCATTGCTACTCATGTAATCACTTTGGTCATAAAGCTATACACTATAGGGTTCATGACAAAGATGATTATGGCTTCACCAAAAGGAACATCAAGTCATTTGCACCTTTCAAGAACTACAACATCAGATGTTACAATTGCAATAATATTAGGCATAAGGCTAAGTGGTGTAGAACAAATTTTTTGAAACTTCCAGAGTCAAGCAAGAATAGGGACACTCAAAAGGATCAAAAGGGTATGATTACAAAGGTGTTGAAAAGGAAGGTTGAAAAGGAAGAAGAGAATTGTAAGTTGGGAGTAGATTTACTCCCACCCCAAAATTAATCACCTCAAGGAGAGAAGGTGGTGAGGGAGCTAAGCTAAGAGTCTTATTTTTTAGCCCCAAAGGAGTCCCTTTACCATTTATGTCAAAAGGGAAAAGTTTCAGTAAGGGGGAGAGAAATCAGTAAGGGGGATCAGCTTCTCAGCGGGAGAAGATTTGGAATTCAATGGTTGCAAAAGAAATTTTTAGAAAGGGTTTCCACAATGACAAAGGGGGAGATTGTTGGAAATATTGAGTATTTTAGTTGTCATTGATGTCAAAGGTGAAATGGTTGAAAATCATCTTCAAGGTTGAAATATTAAAGTGCAAGGCAAATATCTTCAAGGGTACAATAATTGTCAAGGTAAAAGCATTCTTCATGGTTGTGTGTGCAAGAAAAGGAAAAGATAAGGTTCTCCATAGTTATGTTTGCAATAGAAAGATAAGGTTCTCCATAGTTATGTTTTCAATAGAAAGATAAGGTCCTCGATGGTTATGTTAGCAAGAAAAAGATAAGGTAGACAAGATTCCATTGAAAAAAATTATTTATTGCAAGGTTGAAAAATATTTAAAGAGCAAAAGACAAAAGATAAATTATAATATTTAAATCAAGGTTTAAATATTATAATAAAAATAAATTTTAATTTTAAATAGCGCAAAATTTTAAAATTCAATTGGTGGCAAAAGAGCCAATGTCTTCCTAAGTTTTAAATTGCATATATAAGGAGGAAAATAAAAATCATTTGCAAGGTTTTAGAAATGAAGTCATAAGCGCCATTCATTCCATTTGTGAGGGTAGAAGTAAGGAGAGCGCATAAAGTTGAATGCGAGGGCATACAAGAGTAAGGAGAGTGCATGGAGTTTAAAGCAAGGAGGATGGTGCATGAACCTCAATATAGGATGCAGCACTCAATTGGTTCCAATTGGGTAGCTAGCTCAGGTGGCAGGCAGAATCTACACAAGATGTTGACATTGAGAAGGTTTTGGGTTCGAGTCACAGCGGCAATTGATTTTTGAACTATGTTTGGGAAAAAGAAAAGATTAATAAAATTTTGATTCCGCATGTAACCAAAGAACTGAACACAAAATAAAATGAATATAGATACATAAGTAAATTTCTAAAATGCCCCTTTTGTGTTGATTTTGATACAACTTTTACAAAATATTTTTGAATTACCCCAAGTGTATTGGGAGCAATGTTACAATGTTACAAAAGGATTTGCATACATGTATGTAACAATTGGCTTGCTTGGTGACTCAGGGTTTGAAAAAGAGTGCTACTTTCATTGTCTGTGGGGTAGTAATCCCTGCAAGAGCATGGACAATAAATTTTTGGTTGTGGCTCTTCTTGTATTTCACCCTCATCTTGAGGTGGTTCCTTTGATGGTTTTTATTCATAATCAAGTTATTCACTACTTACCGACTCCTCTACATCTAGAAAAAATAGCTTCTTTTGGACGTATTTATGCCCTTGTGAATATTATTTATTACAATTATAACATAAACCTTGTATGTTTTGGGCATCCATCTCGTTTCTAGTTAAGCACTTATAGGGCGTAGATTAGTTTTTAGTATTGGGTGTGAACTTGGAAGGAAAGGAGGGTTTAGCCTATGGAAATTTAGGTGTCCTCCTTTGAGCCAAATTTTTTTCTTCAACCAACTGTACCAAGCCTATGGCCTACATCATAGTTTACACTTTGAACATCTTGACCTCAACCTTGAGATCATATTTCTAGCCACTAATGAAACAACTCAAAAAAAGTCCTTCATTCAACTTCTTGGTCTTGTTAGCTAGTTTCTTAAATTAGGTTTGGCAGTCATGAACTATAGAAGTTTGTCTTAATTTAGTTAATGCTTCTGTGAAGTCCTCATATTGACCAGGGCAAAATGAGCGAGTAATTAGGACTCAAAATCTTCCTAATAAGGGTCAAGAATTGTGTGTTGTAACCATTGATACCACTGTTGGAAATATTGAGTATTTTAGTTGTCATTGATGTCAAAGGTAAAATGGTTGAAAATCATCTTCAATGTTGAAATATTAAAGTGCAAGGCAAATATCTTCAAGGGTACAATAATTGTCAAGGTAAAAGCATTCTTCATGGTTGTGTGTGCAATAAAAGGACAAGGTGTTATTTGGTTAAAAAGGTTCTCCATAGTTATGTTTGCAAGAAAAATATAAGGTTCTTCATGGTTATGTTTGCAAGAAAAATGAAAGGTTCTCTATGGTTATGTTAGCAAGAAAAATACAAGGTAGACAAGGTTCCATTGAAAAAAAATTATGTATTGCAAGGTTGAAAAATATTTCAAGAACAAAAGACAAAAGATAAATTATAATATTTAAAACAAGGTTTGAATATTATAATAAAAATAAATTTTAATTTTAAATGGTGCCAAAATTTAAAATTCAAATGGTGGCAAGAGAGCCAACGTCTTCCTAAGTTTCGAATTGCATATATAATAAGGAAAATAAAAGTTATTTGCAAGGTTTTAGAAATGAAGGCATAAGCACTATTTGTTCCATTCGTGAGGCCAGAAGTAAGGAGAGTGCACAAAGTTGAATGCAAGGGCAAACAGGAGTAAGGAGAGTGCACAGAGTTTGAAGTAAGGAGGACGGTGCATAAACATCAAGATAGGAGGTAGCACTCAATTGGTTCCAACTGGGCAGCTAGATTAGGTGGTAGGCAGACTCTACATAAGACATTGATGTTGAGAAGGTTTTGGGTTTGATTCACAGTGGCGGTTTATTTTTTAACTACGTTTGGGCAAAAGAAAAGATTAATAAAATTTTTATTGTGCACCTTTGGTTCCAGC
Organism: Wollemia nobilis; assembly: GCA_028583015.1. Classification (NCBI taxonomy): domain Eukaryota; kingdom Viridiplantae; phylum Streptophyta; class Pinopsida; order Araucariales; family Araucariaceae; genus Wollemia; species Wollemia nobilis. The sequence continues at coordinate 3,054,755 of JAQPPZ010000753.1, forward strand.
AGGTGGGCTAGCCTAGCTGGCACTCTAGCTCAAACTAAAGTGTGGGATCCGTGAGGTTTCGTGTTCGACTCTCCTCGACGGCAGAAGTGGTAAGGGCATTAAATTTTGTTATAAATTTTTGTTTGGAAATTAGGGAGTCATAAGGGTGTGAGTTAATAAACTTTTATTTTTTGCAATTAGGGATTCATAAGGGTGTGAGTTAATAAAGTTTTGTTTTGCAAATAAGGAGTTATAAGGATGTGTTATAAAAGCTTTCTATTTTGCAAATAGAAATTATAAAGGTGTTTTATAAAGTTTTTATTTTGCAAATAGCATAAAGAGAAAATACAAAGGGGATATTTTTGCATGTGAGAATAGGAGGTATAAGTTTTATGAAAGGGAAATTAAAATTATTCTGCACTTAGGGTTTTGGATGATTATAAGGTATATTATTGATATTGAAAATTATGTGTATTTTACAAGTAGGAGTTATAAGGTGTTATTATGGTTTGATTTTTGGTTGAAATTTTTGTATGGTGAAAAGTATGTTTGAGGGGTTTTGATAATTGTTAATGTTCTGTATTTTGAGAACAAAAGGATTTTAATTGAATATCATTTTCAAATTTCATTGAGCACATATTTTTGAGAAGAAAGTTAATGTTGATGGTTTGAAAGAGAAATCTACTAACCAGTTTTGAATTGGCACTTTGAAGAGGAAATTCTTTTGAGACGGTCTTTTGAGGGCACATTTTCATCAAAGCAAGTTACGAGATATGGTGACATTATTCTTTCTTTAAGATTTTTGGTTGAGAAAATATTTTTGAATCATAAGGTGGAGAAATAAGGATTATATATGTGCATTATTGTAAATAGTTGAGCTAGAGTTTGTGAACAAATTGTGATTCATTGTTTAAATGAATTTGTGAAGAATTTGGGCATTGATTTAAGTGGCATTGAAAGTGATTGTGAAAGTGTTTGAAATCAAGTTTTGTGAAGTAATTTGTGCATTAGATCTTGAGTTACTTTGGAAGACAACATATTGAGAATTTGCATTGCATATTATTCTCTATATGTTCTAAGAAAGAACTCTAGGTAGAATATGTCTGAATTGCTTAGTTGGAGAATATATTTTTGAAATAGATATAAGCATTGTTTTGAACCTCATTTATGTGCAATATTTGGTTTTGGTTGAGCATGTGCTATGATTTTTTTTTATCATTAGTGATAAGTAGGCTTGAGAAGAATTGAGAACAGATTTGTGAGTTGTGAGTGAGTCTTGAGCAAAGTTGAGAACAGGTTTGTGAGCTGATTTGAGCAGGCCTTTTGAGAAGGCTTGTGAGTAGTTGTGTGCAGAGATAGTAAGCAAATTTGAGCAAGTCTTGTGAGAAGAATTGAAGCAGGTTTAAGGTATATTTGAGCAAGTCTTGTGAGAAGACTTTAAGTAAATTTGGGATAGAGCTAAGATAGATTTGTGCATGTAATGTGTGCAAATTTGGGACAGATTTGAGACAGATTTATACATGTAATGTGTTCATATTCAAGATAGAGTTGAGATAGATTTGTGCATGTAACGTATGAAGATTTAGGACATAGTTGAGACAGATTTATGCATGTAATGTGTGCAAATTTGGGAAAGATTTGAGACAAATTTGTGCATGTAATGTGTGCAAATTTAGGATAGAGTTGAGACATATTTGTGCATGTAATGTGTGCAGATTTGGGATAGAGTTGAGATAGATTTGTGCATGTAATGTGTGCAAATTTAGGATAGAGTTGAGATAGATTTGTACATGTAATGTGTGCAAATTTAGAGTAGAGTTAGAGCAAAGGTGTGTACCAGCTTTGGAGGTGAACTAGAGCAAAGGAGAGGTGTCTCCTATGGATAGAGTTCCACAAACCATAGCAAAGGAGAAGTGTCTCCTATGGATAGAGTTCCACGAACCATAGTAAGTGAGAGGAGTCTCCTATGGATACAGTTCCATGAACCAGAGTAGAAAGGATAAGTGTCTCATGTGGATAGAGTTCCATGAACCAGAGTAGAGAGAAGAAATGTCTCCCATGGATAGAGTTCCATGAGCCAGAGCAGAGAGGATAAGTATCTCCTATGGATATATTTCCACAAACTAGAGTAAAGGAGAGGAGTCTCCTATGAATAGAGTTCCACAAACCAAAAAAGCAAGGGGATAGAGTTCTCCTATGGATAGAGTTCAACGAACCAAATTTAAGGGGATAGAGTTCTCCTATGGATAGAGGTCCACAAACCTAAGCATAGGGGATTGATATCTCCTTTGGACAAAGGTCCATAAACGTTGTAATAGGGAATTGGTTCCCAAGATATTTATTGAGAAAATTTAGAAGAAAAATTTTCTTCGTGGATGTAACCCACTTTGGGTGAACCACGTTAAATATGTGTCTCTCATGTGTGTGATGATTTATGCATTTCCTTGTTACTACTATTGATGATATTAGTTAATATTGTTTGGAGAATTATTGCAATCAATTATATTGGATGCTATTGTTTGGGAAAGAAAAGTAAAATTTTATCTTATAGTGTTCACCCCCCTCTCAGTATAAGCTTGTATTCTTCAATTGGTATCAGAGCAGGTTCCTTCAAAAAAAATTTACTAGCTTTAAGGAAGATATTATAGGAACACAGATGGATTAAGAATGGATATTCAACAAATAAGACTCCAATATTTTATGGGAATAATTATGCTTTCTGGAGTATGAGTATGAAGACTTATTTGATGGCACAAGGATATGAAATATGGCAATCTTTTTAGGATGGGTTCACACCTACAGCTACTCCTCCCACAAATAAGTGTGGCAAGCAATTATATGTGAATAATGCCAAGGCTATGAATGGAATCTTAAGTGGATTATGTGAATCATAATTTGTTAAAGTTATGCAAGGCAAATAAGCAAAAGGAATATGGGATAAATTGAAGCAAACATATGAAGAAGATAGCAAGGTCAAGTTGGCAAAACTTCAAACTCACAGGAGGAGGTTTGAGGAGTTGAATATGAAATATGAGGAATACATTGCTAAATACCTACTCCATGTTGATAAGGTTTTTAATACCATGTGTGGACTTGAAATGGATATTGACTATAGTGTTGCTCAAAAAGTATTAAGATCACTCCCTATGAGGTATGATGCAAAGGTTTCAGCAATAGAAGATATGAGTGATCTCGATAAGTTGACAATGGATGAGTTACATGGAATTCTCATAGCTTATGAGATGAGGACTAAAAAAGATCAAAATTGCAAGAGAGAGGTAGCGTTCAAAGTTTCAAAGAAGACAAAAGATAAGAAACCAGAATCAAGTAGAGTCAAGCAGTGATGAAGAAGCTAACTATGTGAGAATAAATAAGGACTCAAGAAAACACAAAGATATAAATATTGTAAAATGTTTTAATTATGGTAATTTTGGTCACTATGCATCAAATTGTCCACAGGATGGAAGTAGTAGCAGTGAATAGAAACAATATTATAAGAAAAAGGAAGAAATAAAATCCACGTATGAAAATAAAAATAGGTATGGTCAAGGCAAGCATGAAAAGAAGAATTTTCAAAAGTACAAGAAGAGTTTCTATGTGGAAGAAGCAAGCAGTGCTTCAAGTGATAGTGATGAAAGTTTCTCAAATAGTGAAAAAGAGATTCTATTTTTGGCAATAGAAGAGGAAGAGGACACTCTTATTGAAGACCAAGTAGAAGAAAAAGAAGATGCTCCTATAATTGAAGACCTAGAGGAAGGTTCAGAAAAAGAAGAGACCATAATTGATCTAGAAGAGGAACTTATTGTTGCTCTCAGAGAATTTGAAAAGAGTTAGAAAGCAAAACTCAAGACTGAAGGCTCAATTACAAGAGGATGAGAAAACAAAGGTAAAAATTCTACATCTCATTGACCTAAAAGTCAAGGTTGAAGAGGCAAATAAAATTGAAGAAGGTATGATTGAATAGTTAAAGGCAAAAGAACTAGAATGTGAGAGATTAGAACATGAAGTGGTTTCTCTAAGGTAATCACTTTGGTCATAAAGCTATACACTATAGGGTTCATGAGAGAGATGATTATGGCTTCACCAAAAGGAACCTCAAGTCATTTGCACCTTTCAAGAACTACAACATCAGATGTTACAATTGCAATAATCTTAGGCATAAGGCTAAGTGGTGTAGAACAAAGTTTTTGAAACTTCCAGAGGCAAGCAAGAATAGGGACACTCAAAAGGATCAAAAGGGTATGATTACAAAGGTGTTGAAAAAGAAGGTTGAAAAGGAAGAAGAAAATTGTAAGTTGGGAGTAGATTTACTCCCACCCCAAAATTAATCACCTCAAGAAGAGAAGGTGGTGAGGGAGCTAAGCTAAGAGTCTTATTTTTTAGCCCCAAAGGAGTCCCTTTACCATTTATGTCAAAAGGGGAAAGTTTCATCAAGGGGGAGATAAATCGGTAAAGGGGATCAGCTTCTCAGCTGGAGAAGATTTGGAATTCAGTGGTTGCAAAAGAAATTTTTAGAAAGGGTTTCCATCAATGACAAAGGGGGAGATTGTTGGAAATATTGAGTATTTTAGTTGTCATTGATGTCAAAGGTAAAATGGTTTAAAATCATATTCAAGGTTGAAATATTAAATTTCAAGGCAAATATCTTCAAGGGTATAATAATTGTCACAGTAAAAGCATTCTTCATGGTTCTGTGTGCAATAAAAGGACAAGGTGTTATTTGGTTAAAAAGGTTCTCCATAGTTATGTTTGCAATAAAAATATAAGGTTCTCCATGGTTATGTTTGCAAGAAAAAGGTAAGGTTCTCTATGGTTATGTTAGCAATAAAAAGATAAGGTAGACAAGATTCCATTGAAAAAAAATTATTTATTGCAAGGTTGAAAAATATTTAAAGAGCAAAAGACAAAAGATAAATTATAATATTTAAATCAAGGTTTAAATATTATAATAAAAATAAATTTGAATTTTAAATAGCGCAAAAATTTAAAATTCAATTAGTGGCAAGAGAGCCAATGTCTTCCTAAGTTTTAAATTGCATATAAGGAGGAAAATAAAAATCATTTGCAAGGTTTTAGAAATGAACGCATAAGCGCCATTCTTTCCATTTGTGAGGGTAGAAGTAAGAAGAGAGCCCAAAGTTGAATGCGAGGGCATACAAGAGTAAGGAGAGTGTATGGAGTTTAAAGCAAGGAGGATGGTGCATGAACCTCAATATAGGATGCAGCACTCGATTAGTTCCAATTGGGAAGCTAACTCAGGTGGCAGGAAGACTCTGCACAAAATGTTGACATTGAGAAGGTTTTTGGTTCGAGTCACAGCGGCAGTTGATTTTTGAACTATGTTTGGGCAAAATAAAAGGTTAATAAAATTTTGATTGCGCATGTAACCAAAGAACTGAACACAAAATAAAATGAATACAAACACAGAAGTAAATTGCCAAAATGCCCCTTTTGTATTGATTTTGATACAACTTTTACAAAAGGTTTTTGAATTGCCCCAAGTGTATTGGGAGCAATGTTACAATGTTTCCTTCTCTCTGAAGTACAATGCTTTGATGGAGGGGAGATATTCTGACTCTTTCATAGGATGTAGTGTCCGTCGCTCTCTCATCACAGCTTCAAGGGGTGAATGGGCTTTGGTATTAAGTAAGGGGCCACTCCAGCTTCAACAGCTTATCCAAGATACTTGTCACCTGCACACATTCAAACAAGCAAAGGGGGATCAGTAGCACCTACGTATTTTAACCAATAAAATCAATGCTATTCATAAAACCCTAAGCAGCAGATTGCATGAAACAAGTGATAGAACAAGTAAACCAATAATGCCTTGCTAACACAAATTATTTTGCTGATCTTGGTTGTACGGGTGAATTCGTGCTCGGGACTGTGGAACCAGGAAAGCGCGGTTGTGGACTGGAAACCGCAGACCTACAGTTGTGAAACCGTGGACCGGTTTTTTTGACTGTGAAACCATGGATGGGCGGTTTCAACTAAAATGACAGGTTGCCTCGGGATGCATGTCAACGGTCAAGATCGAGCTCACGCTCTCAATTTCTTGTCGGGTCTGGATATATTTTGGCAGCCTGTCGATATGCAAATTCAGCTCCATTTGCTTGGTGGACTAATGGTATTTTTATAGGCTTCCTAGGGCTTCGAATGGGAATGGGAGGTGGCAAACCTGACTTGCCAAGTGGCAAATCTAAATTGCCAGGTGGAAGGGACAGTTATAGTGAGTCATTCAGTGTGCCTCACTTAACTAGGGTGATGTGACATCAAGTGGAGTGGGATGTGGGATGTTGTTTTATGTAAGGGACAAGGGGACTACAAAAAATGAGTTGTGGCATGGGTGTTGGAAATTTGTCTCATGTGCAAGGACAAGGGGTACAGGAGTGGGTAAGATGTGGCAGAGATGTTGGGTGAAGTGTCCAGGACACATGTCCAATGGGTGGACAAGGTATCCTAGGGTAATTTTCCCAATTAAATAAATTTGGAAAATAGAATGATGTGCAAGATTTTATATCCCTAAGTTTAGACTTAGATATATAATTTTATTATGTAGGATTTAATGATGGGGTGGTAGATGTGGTTTTTGAAGGTGTTGGATTTTAGTGTCTACAGTTGCCCCCTTTTGTACTGTGTTGTGTACAGCACAATGTGGTGCAAAAACGAATGACATCTAACTTTATTGTATGGATGGAGTCATCTTTTTTTTTTGTGTTTACCCCTCAATTGGTAAGTGGGTGAATAGTGAAGCTCAGTAACCAATTGATGAAAAGGTATTTTTGTTGTTTGTTTTTTTTTTTTCGTTTATGCAAATGATTGCCCTAAGTTTGGTTGACTATTAATTCAAAAGTATTGTTTGATTTGATTGACATGCATGTTCATGGTTTGAAGGAACCAATCACCTAGGTGTCTGTCCTGGTGATTGTTAGCAATTCCTTAATGCACAATGATTGTATCATTACCATGTTTTGTAACCTCACAGAGTGGGCATCAATTTCAACCTTGAGTTGATTTGATTGATATTGTCTCTTGATCCTGTAAGACCTTCATTTGTTTTTTTTTTGTGTAACCGTTGATTTGTGGTTTTTATGGTGGTAACCGTGGTTGCGTGTTTTATCTGCTGAAAACGTGTTTACGCGTTTTGTGGCACAAAACACGGGTTTGCATTTTGACACGCCGTAGAAAATGTGGGCGCGCATCTTTCGTCGCCAAAAGTGGCTATATAAAGGCATGATGTCACTTTCAAAGTCATTCTGCCAGTTGTCATTTTGTTATTTGTTGGCGAGATGAGTGGGATGGAGCTTGGTGAGGGAAGTGGTGGTGGTGGCTTGGCTGGAGCGGATGTCGGCGCCCGGTTTGCTGAGGTAGGTGGTCCCTTCTTTTATTGTTTTTGTTTGTTTGTTGTTTTTTTTTTTTGTTGCTTTGTCGTTTTCTTGTTGTTTTTGATAATTAAGTGAGGCTGGTAATGAATTTTTTTTTTTGTTTATTTTTGATTACCTAGGAGTAGGTAAAATTTTTTATTTTGTTTTTTATTACCTAGGAGTAGGTTAAAAAAAAATTGTTTTGTTTTTTGGTTACCTAGGAGTAGGTAAAAAAAAATTATTTTGTTTTTGATTATTTAGGAGTAGGTAAATTTTTTTGTTTTGTTTTTGTTTACCTAGGAGTAGGTAAATTTTTTTATTTTGTTTTTGTTTACCTAGGAGTAGGTAAATTTTTTTGTTGTTTTGTTTTTATTACCTAGGAGTAGGTAAAAAAAAAATTGTATTGATTTTTATTACCTAGGAGTAGGTAAAAAAAAAAATTGTATTATTTTTTATTACCTAGGAGTAGGTAAAAAAAAAAATTGTGTTTTTTATTACCTAGGAGTAGATAAAAATAATAATAATTGTTTTGTTTTTTATTACCTAGGAGTAGGTAAAAAAAAAAATTGTTTTGTTTGTTTCTGCTTATGTCTAGTTTGTTTTGCTAATTCTTAATGTGTTTCTTTCAAGTTAAGCTTCTTGATGCTCGGCATAGGTGGTCGAGGACTATCCGAAAAGTGCGGAAGGCACTTTTCGATGACGACTGGACCCTATTGCAGACTGTTGGTCTAGATGGTTATGGGCGGTTAGGCACCGTTCGAGCTGATGAGGATCTTCTTTCGATGCTTGTTGAGCATTGGGATCCATACAAAGGTACTTTTTAGCTCCCAAAAGGGGAGTTGAGGACATCTACCATATTTTTTGCATTCTTGTTGAGGGTCCTGCTGTTCGTGTTGGCCTCGAAAAGAAGGAGGCTTTGTTTCTTGTGTTCAGTGAGATGTGGGATGTAAACTATAGCAGCGGTGGTATTGCTTATTTAGACCTATATACAGCTGGTAGCTTGGGGGCACTTAGAATTTTTATGATGTATATATTGAGCAACATATTGTTACCCAATTCCATGGGATCAAGGATCTCATGGAACCAGGTGCCTATTGTTCTTGATCTCATATTTGATCCTCATGTTTGATGTGTCTCATCCTTTGCCGAGGAAATACTATACGGCAGGCACGAGAGGGTAGGAGGACGAAGCCCTCCCCGGGGGTTCTAGGGAGGGTCCGGGGGGGTGGTAGCCCCTCCCCCAGTCATGTCGAAGGCATCTACCAAAGGTGGTTTTCAGCAACGCCAAAAAAAAAATTCCCCTTTTTTTCAGAGCGATTGGCAGAGTTGTTGGGATTCCCACTATTGGTGGTTGGTTTGTGGGTGTGGGTGGTTTAGCCCACGATATTTTGCCCATTGTATTCTAATACCACATAGTGGTTTAGGGTTGTGAGAGTTTCCTTTATATTTTATTGTAATGTCCCATTTTCGGTCAAAAATAATAATAATAATATCAAGGAGGAGTGGCTCTTGTTTTTGCTGGAGTAGCCCACATCGGGTGAACCAGGGTAAATCTTGTATGTCATATGTGCATTGTGTGGTGTCATTTCTTCTAATTTATTTATTTATGCATTATTTTTGGAATAATTTTATGTAGATCTCTTCACCTCGTCGATTGTCCAAGGCTCCCGCTCTTCTTTGCGAGGTTGACAGTGAGCTATATGAGGTGAAGAGGCGAGGGCATAAGGGCCTGGGTTGTAGTTTGTTGCTCCAAATTTGGTTTTGGGAGCATATTATCATTGGTCGGCCTGTTGGTTTACCTTGTGGTGTGGGCTACTTCTCCTCGTGAATATAGATAAGTACTCAATGAGGAGGTTAGTAGATCAATAGTGAGTGCCTCAGAGTACAGAGATATCCTGAGTTCTATGACTAGAGATTTGATAAGCTGGAATCCTTGGAGAGGTGTGGATTGGGTGATAGATGCAGCAAAGCTTCATCAAATCAGACGAGGATGATGGATTGTTGGTGCTCATCTGAGGGATATGGAGTTTATCCAAATTTCTAGAGTGATGCATCAGTTTGGGCTGGTTTAGGATGTTCCTAATGCATCTGTGACCTATAGGCAGTAGGGTGACGAGTTAGGGCTACCTATTGCTCCTAATTTTTGGTGAGTTGATGATCCTTCTCACAATCTGGACTTGGAGGTTCTCGACTTGGATGATGTAGGTACCACCCCTGAGTATAACACCTGGTTTTTTTGCCAGCCACTCTGGACTCTGAGTATCATTGTAGATGACGACAGAAGTGATGATAATGCAGATGTTTGAGGTTGGATTCCCTGGTCAACAAAGCATCGATGAAGTAGCTCTTTGAGAGATGATATGGGTACCAATTTTTTGTAGCCAAAGGAGGCTGGTGGCGATGGTGATGATGGTGGTGATGGGGATGTTGGTGACAAGGATGCTCCTCCTTGGCAGATAGAGGAGGATTGGTATATGTTATAGGTTGAGCGTGGCAGCATAGGTTTAGAGGTGACTCACCTAAAGGGCGAGTTGGCATGGTACCAGGGTGAGGTGACTTGCCTCTAGGGTGAGGTGAATAGGATGCACGATGGGCCTAGCAATGATGCTCTTACTACAAAGGACTTGGAGATTTCTAGGCTTAGAGACGAGGTCACTCGGTTAGAGGGTGAGCTGACTCGACTACAAGTAGGGTTCGGTGGAGGTGACACTGCAGCTACTGTTGCTACTCTACAAGCAGATATTTCTCAATGGGTTGCTCATGAGGGTGTTGACTTGAGGAGCCTGTGCAAGTAGGCTTTTTATATAGAGATGTTGGTGTATCGCTCCAAATTTTTCGCATCCCTACCTTCAGTCTATTGGATCCGCACCCGAAAGGAGGATGGGAAAAGTATGGTGCGGTACCTCAGACTGAGAGGACTTTGCGAAGGTCTCGCCTCTCAAGGGAGGTGTATTTTGATGATTTTTCGACGGATGGTGGGTTCACCAGGAAACATTTGACGACAGTTTCCACGCCTAGGTTTTGGAATGTGTTTTGATGTGTTCGTTTTAACCTTAAGCATTCATATCCTAGGTTTGGCCGAATGCATCTAGATTACTCTATATGAAAATGCAAGTTCAATGAATACAAAAAACAGATTTAAAGACAGAAACAGAGAGAGTACAAAATGCAAGATGAGGAATACCTGATCCGGATGTCTGAAGAAGATTCTGATGTTGAAGTAGTCTGGATCATCTGAGATTTGACAGAATCATCTACAATCAGACAATATCATCTAAGATCTGACGAATTTTTCAGACGAATTCATCAGATAACTGCAAAACCGAAAACAGATGCAAAATACAAAAAAATACTACAGTGCTAACAGAGGGAAATGATATAAAATGGTAGCAATGTTATCAAACTGCAACTTAAACACAGAAACAAAAATGAATTGTGCTAATTTGATGATAATTAAGATTTAATTATGCACTTAATCTAAATGGGTGAACTCCAAATGCAAAGTAATATAAAACACTAAATAGATTATCTAATTTGCAGAATAAAATGACAAAAAAAGGGTTGAGGATCGCAAACTTCAGGCACTGATTGCCTTAATACGGACTGCAGTCGAGATCGTCTCACATCAGTACGCAATCACCTCAAATTTGACAGGTTCGCCTCCGATCTGAACAAGTTCATCGACGACGATAGGTGCTGGCTCCGACTGAAAAATAGTGTTGTACCTACAACAAAATTGATGTGGAACTATTGCAAATGCAAGATAGAGATGGTTTAACATATATGGAATTGAATTACAGAGAATTTCGGCCAGGGCTTGGGAAGGGAAAATCCTAGAGACTAAATAGGCTTAGGGGAGAAGTTAGGAGGTTGGAGATCATCCCAATTTGGGAGATCTCCAACGGGGGGAGGGTCCCAACGGCGCAGACACGCTTCTGCCCAAATTGGAGACCCGTTGGAACAAATTCCAACTTTGCAAAATCAGTTTTGCGACAAGATCATCTGGACTTCCTAGTCCAGACGAAATCGTCAAATCTGGGGCGATATCGTCTGATCGACGACGATATCGTCAAACGGTCAAAACAACCTCTAAAAATGGCACGAAAAAAGGGGGAAACATATTTCTCAGCGGTTAACGGGTGGTTTGGGAGGTTAAATTTGAATTTTAAATTATTTACTAAGGTGAATGTAATTATTGCATTTTTACTGTGCCAATTTTAGGGTGCTACATTTTGCCCCCTCTTTAGCGAATTTTCCGAAGAAAATGCGTTAAAGATGAGTTCTTCTCGATCTACGAGAAAGCAAAAATTATTCCCATTTTTAGGCGATGATTCTTGGTCGAATCGTACGATAGCTTACTATGGTGCCCCCTCCGTGTTTTTACCCAAATCGAACGTTTGAGGTAAAAACGCGAAAAAGCAAAAAATTATTTTTGAATAAAATTAAGAAAAATAGGGAAAAACCCTAATTCATTTTTACTGTTCATTTTCTGGTTTTGGTATGATGTACATATTGTTGATATATATATAGATGAGATATTTTTTGATCATATGACTTGTGTCTTTGTGTATGTTTATGATGCTTTTATGTTTTGATTGATTGATTTGATAATTGGATGTAATTATGTCGTTGGAGATATTATAATTTGAATGTCATGGTGATATTTTTAAATGAAATAATCTGATGTAACAAATTGATTGTTTATGATGAAATGTGATAAAAATAAAAAATAAAAAGAGACTTCTAACAATAATTTCAAAGGACATTGTCGCTATTATAGACCATTTCACGGAGTCGCTGCTCACTCGATCGTCAAGCTAATCCCAGGATAGAAATATTGTTAAAAGTAAAAGAGTGCTTAAGAGACTGTCTTAAGACTTTGTTGTGATAGTGCAAATGATAATGATGATGATGGTTTGTTTTCAGATTTTCATAAAAATGTTTGTGCATGAAATGATGTTTTAAAATGATTTTTGCTAGGCATAAATTCCTAAGGGTGATAAATTTTTGGATAATTCTTTAGGAATTATACCATCATTGCAAAATTGAAGGTTGACATAATGACATGAAATAATGAAAATGTGTTTGCTTTGGAAAAGCATAATTTGTGTAACATAATGAATTAAGCCATATGGTTTTCATGATTATTGAATAAATGGGGAATAAAAATTGTTATAATGGTTTGCGCTAGGCATGGAATATGTAGGTATAGACTTATACCATTATCGCGAAAATCCAAAAAAAATAGTTTTATTGCATGGTTGATTTTTGATGAACAGAAAATATGAAAATGAGGACTTGCGCTAGGCATAATATTTCAATTTGGGTTTTGAAACTATACCATCGTCACGAAAGTCAATCAGATATATATGTATATGTTTTGATTTGAAAGAAATTTTTGATTTTTCTATTATATAGTTGTCTTTATGGTAAACAACTGTACTTGATTTATTCCAAACAAGTTGCAAAAATAATATTTCAAATTATTTTGAAGACAAAAGTTAGATTTATAAGGAATCCATTGTGCATATGTGAATTCATTTCTGATCTTGATTTATCATAATTGTAGACACCAAAATCCAGCCACTTGCAAGTCATCTATACCTTCCTGTCAGCCACGTGTCGGTCATCCACCTTCCCGCCATTATTTGGCCCAAATCCACACTTTCCCGCCATTATTTGGCCCAATTTCACCTTTCCCACCATTTTTCATCCCCAAATTTATTTAAATTAATATTTATATATATTTTTTAATATTTTAATATATATATTTAAATAATAGTTTAAGTGATTTAATCTGAGCCGTCCATCCTTCATTTAATCTCATCCGTCCATCCATCTTAATCCATTTCACAACCAAGATTTATTCTCTACCCTTGGATCCACTTTAATCTTAGCCACACGTTCAAAGTGTCGTTAAAACCCTAAAGTGTGCCCTAAGAGTAGATTATAAATTGAGTCACTTTGATGGCTCAAACCCTATGTCTTTTGCTACTTCTATCTCCTATGCGCTATCTCTGATTCTAATTCTTCTACTGCTATCTCCTCTCTTCTGCTACCCTTTCGTCGCATCCATCGCCGCTTTCGTCGCCGCTTTCGCCGCCATTCCTTCTACAGCATTCTGCAGAATCTCCCATTCCTGTCGCAAGTGCCCGCGGGCGTTTACCCCTTCACCAAGTGCCCACGGGCGTTTACCAAGTGCCCACGGGCATTTACCAAGTGCCCGCGGGCGTTTACCCACAGCCACAGACTCAGACCGGTGTCTAAAACCTTAATCCAGAAGCACGCGGGCGTTCAGCGAGTGCACCAGGGCGCCTTCCGCAGCCTATTCTGACAACAACATTACTTCCAGGTGTCGCCTGGTCTAGCTGCGTTAACAGAGAACGGGTATAAATTAGTTTAAAGCAAGTAACCTTATTTTCATGTATTGATCCGTTATTGAATTCCTGCATTCCATTTTTCTAGGGTTTTAGATTGTTTTCGAGGGCTCACGCGGTGGAGCCCTCTTATTAATTTCTAACTCCTTGATAGTGTTAATGTGTGCGGGTTTTTGATAGCGAGATCCGGTTTATTGATGGCGGTGATTAAGCTGGAGTGGTCCAAGCAAGGGATACAACAAAGCCCACTCACTCTGTTGGGATTGAAGATACATTCTTCGGAAGCGCCACCATTTGTGCCAGCTAGGGTTTTGGAGAACCCTAGCATAAATTGTAACTGTGTATCACAAATAAAGGGTTACAGGCCCAGTTGTATTCAAAAAGGAGTTTTTAAACTCCATCGATTAATAGAAATCGTTTGTTTTTGTGCAACTATTTTGTACTCTGTCATTGTGATTTTATTTATTTTTGTTTGGCGTGTATTTTTAATCTACAAATGGCGATCACGGTGGGACCCCCTAGGGTTTCATATTTTTAATACTTGCTTTACTAATCTGTTCTTATTTTCTGTTTCATTTTGCAGGTTCCAAAAATCATGAAATTCGTTGTTCCAGCGAACTAGGGTTTCGAGCTTGCGAAAACGCAGCGAGACACGAGAGGGCGTCCGGAAGTCCAATACGAAACGCGAAGGTGCGTTTCAGCCTGTGCAGACTCCCGTGGGCGTTTGAAGTCGGTTTTACAGAAAAGCGTAGGCTTCCAAGTAAGTCCTTGTACTTTTTACGTTTTTGGTTTTTTCTGCCATATTTTGTTTCTTTTTCAGATCATTACTTTAAAATGAACAAAAACTAAGTAATCTGGAAAAGAACAGTTATTTTTAATTACATTTTTCTTTGCATTGCATTATTGATTGTTGCTTGCATTTAAAAAAAAAAAAATTGCATACCTAGCTGCATATTAGAATAGCTACGAATTATTTGTTTTAATTATCTAAGTAGGACTATTGATTGGATGTCAATAGTACTCCTGCCATTGGGTGATTCCAAGCGAGAGAAGTGGACGAACCTTCCGGTTGCTCCTTTGATATCCGATATCATTGGTAGGTAGGGGGTTTTAAATGGTGTACTTCACTTCTTCAGAGGAAATGACATGTTTTCAGTAGCCTCTTGCTTAGATCATTAGAACTTTTGATTTATAGCCTTGTATGTACACATTAGATAACTAAAACATTTAAAAAAAAAAAATTCATTGCATTTTCATATTGCATTTAAAACAGTGATATCTGGATTTCATCACTAGGTATTGCTTGAAGTTTAGTGACGGTGGAATTCATCTCCATCCATTAAACTTCTGCCTTAGACACCATAGGTCACCCCCGAGCAAACTTGCTGGATTTCATCACCGAGTAAGAATCTCGTTGTCCTTTCCTAGCCATAGTTTTTACCTTTTTTTGTGAATAATTCAAGATTAGATCACATGCAAAACTCATAAACCGGACACTTAAAATTTACTACAGATTAAGATCAGAAAATAATTAATTAACCGCAGGTAAGACACATTGGTTGAAACCTAGGTTGTGATTATTTTCTGATAATTTTTGTAGTGTAAATTTATCATTCTAGTTTTGCATTCTTCTTTTCTGAATTTGTTTAGATTTATTGCTTCATGGTCTTAACAAGGAATCAATCTAAAATGTTAAATCTAAATAATCAAATGGGTAATTCACAGAACATCCCCACCACCAACATAGCCACTTATCCTAGTGAATTTTAGGCAGGTTCGCCTGCAGGTCTTTCACGTCCTTCTACCGTCTATCACATGGCCATGCCCATGGAGGAAGACAATTCCTGTCATATTACCCACATTGATATGGCCCAAGTGCAAACTCACTTAAGAGATGGCATTGGTTATGTCCTTGAGCCAATCCAAGATTCCCCTATGCAAGATTCTATTTTTTAGCGGGATATTGCATCAACCATACCCGTTGGTTTCACTCAGGTCTACACTAACCCTTTTTTTGAGGCTAATGTGGTATCTGTTCAGCCGGCTTCATCTCCAACATCTTCCCAGATGCTCAATTGTCCTCCTTTGGAGACAAATGTAGTGTCTTCCCGACCACCTTCTCCTCCATGTACCGGGTGTACACCAATTCTCTTTATGAAGTTGGTGGAAACTCTTCTAGCCATAACCAATTTCAACCCTCTTCTTCCCAAACCATTTATGGTTTCACCCTACCTGGGACACGGTCTACTGTTCCTTCCCAGGTATCGCCTACTTCAGCCACCTTCATTGCTCCTGTTGTGCAGTCCCCTGTGACTACCATGGCAGCCTGCCCTCCCAACTTCATCGCCCCTGCTATGCAGTCTTCTGTGACTACCATGGCAGCCTGCCCTCCACCTTCATCCAATCATCCCACCTCCCTTGGGTTAGAGATTAATAAGGTTAAGGAGTATCTCGACAAATTGATTTTGCAACAACAGCAACAAAATGCTCAACCACTTGTCGTAGTAAATCCTACACCCCAACCAATTTCTACCCGACCCGACTTTTATTAGCTCGGGCCCCACTGGGTACCCCAATCTTCGGTGGTGTCCATTCCTACCCCACCTTTCTCCCAACCTAGTCTAGTTCATCATCTACCCCAATCACCTTCTTTTCGGTATCATCCATACCAACAACCTGTCCATTCCACACCGCCTAATTCAGGCAATTTCATCCCATCTCATCAATTTTCCACTCTTCCATTACATCATCATAATCATCAAACGAGTCAAAATTTTCATGAAGATTCTCGACTCCATGCTATGCAACAGCAGATTGACAACCTTATGCTTAACGCGCCTGGCTCATTTAGTCAGAAACCTACGCTAAGGTCATTGATCAATCAACCAATTCATCCTTCGGTACCTTCACCACCATATTCGACTGATTTCACATTACCGAAGTTTGACAAATTTCGAGGAACTGAGGATCCTCATGAACATGTGAGCTCATTCATGCATGCTTGCTTTAGAATCCAAAATAATGATGCTCTTATGCTCAGAACTTTTCCTCAGACATTAGGAGGAGATCTTTGTACGGTGGTATAATCATTTAGCTCACCATAGCATTTATGCTTACGAGCAATTGATTAATCTATTTTTAGAACGATTCTCCCTGAATGTTCAAAAGAGAGTTTCATTGTCCGACTTATACAAGCTCAAGCAACATGACGATGAGGCTGTTTATGACTTTGGAAACCGTTGGAGGGCTATCATTAATAAACTGCCATTCTCCCTACCAATGGAGGAGTTAACCAAAATGTTCACCCGAGTTGTTCTAAAACCTATCTCTTGGTTACTCCAATTACAACAATACGGGACTTTTGAAGAGGCTTTGGCCCAAGCAAGTATCATAGAAGAAATTAAAGTCCAAGAGGGTGTTTTAAAACCCCGTAGAAAAGAATGGCAACAAAAGGGCCAACAACGAAATAATAATTATGGCCAAAACAAACAAGCACAGGCTAATACGACCTCAAATGTTAACCAAGTTAATCAAGTGGTGGCGAGTCAGCCCGTAATGGCTCAACAACAACAAGTAATGCAAAGTCAACCACAACCAATTGCTTATCATGCGGTACCCGCCCCTACTCAACCAGCTCCCAATATTGGGCCAACCATGGAAACTCGACCTTGGCAAAACAATCGTCCCAAGCGACAATTCACACCTTTAGATGAACCATATGCGGTCATATTCAACAAGTTATATAGCACAAATCAGTTAACTTTACCTGAGTTTAAACCTTTAGACCCATCTAGAAGGGGGAAGTATTACAAGGAGTACCTATTTTGTCCTTATCATAGGCAAAATGGGCACGATATCAATAATTGTACAGCTTTCAAACATGTGATCCAAGATCTTATTGAGATTGGAGCCATTAAATTGGATAGCCCCTTAGCCCAACAAAATCAAAATCTTGGTATATTTCAAACACCCCTTCCACATCGGGAGGAAGCTCCAACAACTTCAGGGGGAGTAACTCAGGTAACTCCTCCTAATCAAGTCAACCATGTACAACAATACCAAGGTTTTGTGGGTACTATTAACGTAGTAACCCGGGGTCAAAGGGCGAACCAACCAAATCGAGGTGAACCACGACCACCTGTACAAACCCCGAGTCCACCTCGGGTAACGGTGACCCAATGACGTGCTAGTACTTCTCAACAACCGCTAAATCATTCTACTCAACGCCAACGACCCATCATGTCATTGAGTAGCCGGTTAACTACCAGTTTAAAAATGGCTTATGCCAAGTTATCGATCTATGACCTCATTCAACAATCTCCCCCGCATAGAGAGGCATTAATGGAAATATTAAAGTCAATCGAGCTTCAAACTCAAGATACTAATGCCTTCAACAACTTTGTGGGGAGTATTCAAACATGCATGGAGCCCTCCATCACTTTCTATGATTTTGAAATCAAACCTATGTCAACGAAAAGTATAGATCCTCCACTGCATATCATGGCCAAGATCGATAACAAGCCATTCAAGAGAGTCTTAATTGACACCGGTTCCTCAATCAATATCATTACAACATCGGCGTTGAGTCATCTAAAGTTGTCGCCATCCCTTATCACCAAGTCGACTTTTACTCTTAAAGCATTCAATGATGCTTTATCTTCCACGGTTGGCATAGTTATCTTGCCCATTGAGGTAGGGGCCCGAACTTTGCATACCTTGTTTCACATCTTGGAAGGGACCATGGCATACAATGTATTGCTTGGACGGCCTTGGCTTAGGGAGATGAGATGTGTCCCTTCTATACTGCATCAATGTCTGAAGTATGTATATGAGGGACGAGTTCATTGTGTACCTGCTGACATTGAACCCTTCAAACATTGCAACTATGTCTCAAATCCTTATGAGATTGTGTTGCCATCCACTCATCTTTTCTTGACCCCATCTATTTCTTCTATACCATCTTCTTCTAAAGCTCCCATTCTTGAGGAGCCACCCATCATATCGCAACCATCTTCCTCTTCCGCTATTCCATCTCATTCACCACTTTCTTCATCAACTAATCTTCCTTCTTCTTCATCAGTGACCACATGCACATGTGGCCATGACCAATCATCTCTTTCCACGTCATTACCCCCTTCTTCTACACCTTCTTCAACATCACCTATTATTCCTCCATCTTCCCAACCATCACCGGCTGATGTTTCACAAGTTAGTGAAGCATCAACCCAACCAAATCCTTCCAATTCTTCTATCCCACATTCTTCTATTCCATCATCAAGTCCATCTCCCTCCCAAGTCAAGGTCCATCTCATTGATGCAGGTATTGGTGAGTATGCCATCCAAGATGTCCACATCACACCGTTCAATGTGCAAACGAGTTAAAGATTTTGGTCGTCCACATGACCAACATTTATCCATTGGATCGGTTTATAACATGGGTTCTATGCCAAATTCCATTAATTTTGTATATGGGGGAATAGAGTCATCTTCTAGTCCTACCACCATACTAGAACCTAAGCATCCGATCCCTACCAATATTGAAAGGATGGAGGGTTTTCCCTCTCGCTATTTCCACGAGACATAATTGGCGGCAATTTGGCCTAGGTCGATACGAGCAAGGGGTAACTGAACGCATCGATATGCCATACCAGAGACCCATCGAGCATTTTGGTGCGGGCTACCAACCACTTCCATCCCTTTCTTCTTTTGAGCAAGCTTTTCAAAGCATTAATCTTAATTCAGAAGAAGAAATCCTCCACCCCGACGAATCCGAAGATGAAGTCTATGAAGAATTTGACGTCATGTCAAATGGTGATGAATCTGAAGAAGAGTCGGCGCCCATTGTTCCCCTCACTAAACAAGACGAGTTTTATCTCCAATTGTTCCCTCTCCAAGAGGCCATCTTTCGCTTGCTTCTTCCACAAGAACGAGGTGAACCACCCCCTCCGCCACATCCATAAGCCATAATCCAAACCTGTATTATATGTATATACTAAAATAGTGGTTTTCACCACTACCAAAAAAAAAAAAAAAATCAGAAAATTCCAAAAAAAAAAAAAATCAAAATATAAAAAAAAAATAAAAATACTTTATTGCTTTATGTATGTGTGTAATAGTGGTTTTCACCACTACAAAAAAAAAACAAAAAAAAAAAACTCAAAAAAAAAAAAAAAAAACTGAAAAACTATGTTGTTTTGCACTTCAGGTCTTCCGAGGTCTTCACCGGTTTTCCCTTCCATTCCGCCCATCCTTTCTTCCATAAGTCGACAATGAATTTTGAAGACTTATTCACCCCGCTCCATAATCCATATGATCCGGATAAGCCAATCCCGATCAACCCAAGCTTGATTGACATGGATCGGATTTCATCCCCTCCATCTATTTCAGAGTTCATCCTTTTCGAGGAATTGTTAAGGGCTTCCGCCAACTACATTCCTCCTTCACCTCCACATTCACCTTCATCTTCTAAGCCGGAGGTCTTCCGAGGAGACATAGATGAGAGCAAGGCACGGGAGCTTGATGACATTTTAGATGACATAAATCCGATCCCTACTCCCCATCGGCTTGAGGAAGGTTCCCACATGTCTATTGAAGAAACTATCGATGTAGACCTTAGTCCGGACCAAGATGGCACCCAAATTGTGAAAGCGGCTAAAAGTCTATCATCAGAGGAACAAGAGCAAATGATTGCTCTACTCAAGCGGAAGAAGGAGATATTTGCATGGTCTTACAAAGACATGCCAGGCCTAGACCCTAATTTGGTTGTCCATAACCTCACCTTACAAAAAGATGCTAAACCTGTCAAACAGAAACTTAGGAAAATGCATCCTACTCGTGGCCCTCCTAGTTAAATCGGAGATTCAGAAACTTTTGGATGTTAAATTTGTCGTCCCGATTGATTATCCTGAGTGGCTTTCTAACATGGTACCCGTTCGCAAGCCTAACGGGGGGATACGTGTTTGCACCGATTTTTGAGATCTAAATAAAGCGTGTCCTAAGGATGACTTTCCTCTTCCAAACATTGATACTCTTGTCGACACTGCACTGGTCATGAAATGCTTTCGTTCATGGATGGATTTTTAGGATACAACCAGATTCGAATAAACCATGAAGATCAACACAAAACAGCATTTACCACACCTTGGGGAACTTTTTGTTACAGGGTGATGCCCTTTGGCCTTAAGAACACAGGTGCAACCTATCAACGAGCCATGACTTATATTTTCCATGATTATATGCATAAGATTATCGAAGATTATGTGGATGATTTATTGGCAAAATCTAAAACTCGACAAGAGCATTTTGATGTATTGGAAAAAGTTTTTGATAGGCTTCTAGAGCATAAAGTAAGGTTGAACCCTAAGAAATGTGTCTTTGGTGTTACCTCAGGCAAACTCCTAGGTTTTATTATCTCTAAACGAGGTATTGAGGTGGACCCAAACAAGGTCAAAGCCATTATGGAAATGTGTCCCCCAACTAATTTGAAGGAGTTGCGTAGTTTGCAAGGAAAGATTAATTCAATCCGTCGCTTTATTGCACAACTTTCCGATAAATGTAGGCCATTTTGCCACCTACTACAAAAGGGGGTACAATTTTCATGGACGGATGAGTGTCAGAAAGCCTTTGATGACATCAAGCAGTACTTAGCATCTCCGCCAGTCTTAGCTCCGCCTCGTCCGGGGGTCCCTTTCAACCTTTATATCTCAGCAACGGACTTTGCCTTAGGGACAATGCTTGCACAAAAGAATGAACAAAATCGTGAGCAAGCTGTCTATTATATTAGTCGAACATTGGTAAGCTATGAAACCCGATATGCTTATGTGGAAAAGTTGTGCTTAGCAGTGGTTTTTGCCACTAAGAAACTTCGTCATTATATGCTTAGCCATACAACATATGTCATAGCACGTCTTGATCAACTCACACTCATAGATGAAAAACGAATCAATGCTTTAGAGCATTTGCGAGTTTATCAAGACCGATTGAAACGTGCTTACAATGCCAAAGTTCATCTAAGAGAATTTCAAGTAGGGGATCTTGTCCTTAAAGAGAATCAACAAAACACCAATGCATTGCCGCATCTTCGAGATAAATTCGCGGCTAATTGGTTAGGTCCATATATGGTCATTGAAAGAGTGGGTAATGGAACTTATAGACTTGCCAATTTAGAGGGAGAGGAAGAACCCGAACCACTTAATGTTATACACTTGAGAGCATTCTACGCATAGTTTGAATTTTATATGTACATATATACATGGCTTGTACAAAAAAAAAAAAAAAACAAATAAAATAAAAAGAATTTGCATTTCATTGTTAGTTGCATACATCTCATTCAAAAACATTGCATTTCATGTGCATACATCTCATTGAAAACCATAACATTTCATTTTCAGCCATAGTTGCATATCATGTTAGAGACCATTCTATCTTTTGGATATAAAATTTGGTCAAGCAAAAGTCATGTTGCCTTAATCGGGGGCACCTTCATAAAATCCATCAAACCGAATTGTCATTCGTACACCCATTTTCCATTTGCACATATTTACATTGCCAAAATGTTTTCGAGTCACTCAACCATTTCTAGTGTTTTAAGCAAACTTTGAAATGCATGTCAAAGTTCTCTAGGGCCATATCACAAATTACACTAAATAAAATCTTGAGTATTGGGAAATGATTTCAAAAGCGGTCTTGAACCTATCACATTTTCACATCTTAAAAACATCTTGTGTCAAAGAGAGATAACACCATCCTTGGGTTGTGCCTTGAAGTGAAAAGGGTAATCCTCGTTTGTCCTATCATGCAAACATAGTCCATAAAATAGTGGTTCTTACCACTATCACAAGCAATCACAAAATATAAATATAAACAGAGTAGTAAGGATAGGGTAAAATTCTCATCATACTTCGGTTGAGAATCCGATTCCCCAAAGCTCTAAGGAAATGAACATTTTTCACACACCACCGATCCCAAATAAGTTGTAAGGATCGTACTACTTGTCCGATCAGACGGATAGGTAGTCATCCCCAAGGCTTACAAAGGTCAAAAACAACATGGACTATGGAGTTAACCTTCACCGGGGCTATAGACGCTTGATTGGCAGTGGAGTATACTCATTGCGTGGCGACATGTCTCTCCTCAAAGAGAGACCTCTGAATGCTCATACGGACAAACTAGCTTTGGGGTCTTCTCCATAACAAGGTTACCTAATTTGTGCAAGATGAGGTTAATGAACACACTTGCACACACACGGGTTTTTGATTGCCTAGAGTCACTACCATGCTTCGGATTTGGTTAATGAACTCACATGCACACACATTTGGTCCTAGTTGAATTAGGCGATATTAGTAAGTTTGTTTGATACCACTAGCATGTTTGAGTCTTTGTAAAACAGTCTTCCTCCATATTTTCTTCCATATCAACCTCCATATCTTCTTCCATATTCATGTCATTCCATACGTCATCCATTCACAAGCCACCAAGTTCGGTGCCCCTGATTAAACAATTATGATAACGGTTGGCTAAATCTAACTATCTAAAAGTATGAGTGCTTCTTAGTGCATATTTCATTTACTTAGTCTCGCATTAATCATCTATAACTTTGCATTCCATTCCATCACAAAAACATTAAAACATATAAAAACATGCATCACAAAAACATAGGCATTCACACAAAAGAAAGTAAAACACTAAAAATAAAAGCCATGTATATATATATGTGTATAAAGGTCAAAGCGTACAATGAATGCCAAAAGGCTACAATATACAATAGAGCACCAAGGCTCATAAAGAGTGCATCTAAGCACTAAGCTAACCATCAAAAGAGGACCCCTGTGACCTAGTAGGAGCCCTAGACCTAGTGGTGTGCCTAGACTCACTACGCCTAGAGACAGAGGAGGATGGAGGATCAGGCAACACAATGTGATGCCTAAACAATGTGTCCTCCAGAGCCTCAATATAATGAGTCCTAGACCTAAGTCTAGATATGTCTATCCCGTGTCGTCGCTCTCGCTCCGCTAGCTCTGCTTGGAGTCTCGTCACCCTGTCATCCTGGGGCACCCTAGTCGCTCCATCCAAGTCCGCCTGCATCTGGGCCATCCTCTCCTCCTGAACAGCTATCAGGGCATCCCGCTCTGCAACCTGTTGCTCCAGCCGAGCTATCCTCTCATCCTGAATAGCTAGCATAGCATCGCGCTCTGCTATCTATTGCTGCAGCTGTGCCAGATCATCCTCGTGCCCACTAGGGGGTACCTCCCTAGTCTCTCCAGCGGCCTCTCCTAGGCCCTCGCCATCATCCTCCTCGTCATCTCTGCTCCCCGGTGCCTGCCGTACCATCTTCCCCTTTCACCTTCGACTATCAGCTCGAAGGCGGGGACCCTCCCTATGCTTGGGAACCTCTACGGTTCCCTCATCCTCTCCAGCTCCAACAACCACCAATGGTGGCTCCCACCTCGACTCTGCGGCCATCCATGCTGCATACTCAGCTGTTACCCCGATGTCATCCATGTCGAGGATCTCCATGTCCTCATCATCCTCTGTCGCCTCCCTCCACGGCTCGGCACACGGCAAATCCCCCTCTGATCTGTGCCTTCGGTAGCGCACTGGCTCACCGGGGACATCCTATCTCAATCCGACCTGGCGGAGCACTCGAGACATCTGTATGTACTCCGCCTCGCTGTGGCCCCGACCCACTACCCATCTAGCCTGTCGCACCCGTCTCAGATGCTCTCCATCACCGATCCACCTCGCCTCCCGCCAGGGCCTCCAAATGACTTGGGCATCTGTCAAGTCTGCCCATAAACTCCTATACCATTGCCCCGATCTCACGGGGCGGCTCGACTGTCTCTCCTCCGCCACTGGCCATCTCCTACCATAAGCCTGGCTCATGTCCCAGTAAGCACATGGCAACCCCTCCGGTCGGGCCACTCTGAAGTGCTCCCAGCCCCAGCACTGGAGAACCAAACTGCAGCCTAGGCCCTTTCGGCCCCATCTCCGAACCTCATACAACTCCCGGTACACCTGCGCCAATAAAGCGGGCGCCCAGGCATACACTACCCTATTAGTGAGCATCTCGCTCACTACACCCATCAGGTTCCATGGAAACCTGCACCCGATGCTGTTCGGGGCCACAATGTTGGCCAATACGAACATCATCAGAGCCTCCACCGCTACCAACTCCTTGGCCGTATACATGGCCAAGTATGGGATCCCCCCGCTCTCCGTCCGGATCTCCCTCCAGTCATCCCCAAACAACTTGGCCATCTCCGTGGCCCTATCTCGTCCAACCTCCACCCGTGCCCCCTCCACGGGCACCTTGAGGATGCGGTATACATCCTCAAGCGTCACCGTCATCTCTCCAGTCGGGAGCTGGAACGTCCCCCGATCTGGATCCCACCTCTCGGCCAAAGCCGAGAGGTACCCCTCATCTGCCCGAACTACCTCCAACCGGGCTGCCTCCGCTAGCCCTACTGCTTCCAATATCTCCCAGTCTTCCTGGGACAATGACCTCCTCATCCCCGGAATGATAGGGGAGAATCGGTGTCGTGCCTCTAACACCCTAAGCTGCAAAACAACAAAACAAAAATTGGTTACAAATTTTTTTCCAAAAAAAAAAACTGCAAAAAAAAAAAAAAAAACAAATAAAAGTACTTGCTTAAATAAACAAATACCTCAGCTGGCTGCACTGGCGCGTCCACTCCCATCTCTGCCATAGCTCCCGCGTGCTTCACTCTCCCACACAACCTTTCACTTCACTTCACTTCATTCCACTCCCTCAGACGCACTTCTCTCAAGCTCGAACGCACAAATGAGCGAAATTCTCGCTGAAACTGTTTAAATAGCTGGTTTTGGTGCCCTGAAATGCAGTGGGGCATTTCATGGCGCATTTAGATGCAGTGGGGCATTTCATGATGCATTCAAACACCGGCGGGCATTTATGCCACCTCCAAATGCATACCGACGTTTGGTGTCGGTATTGAATAAAAGAACAAAACTTACAAAATTGAAGCTTACCTCCTCCAAATTTCATCAAATTGCATCCATCCATTCTTCTTATCATAATAAAACATTTTGTGAAGGTTACAACGGTTTTGGAAACAAATTTTGTCATTTTGCTCAAAAAGCGCATCATTCATCATTGATTTACAAATTGGGTTAAAAACATTCAAAACCTTCACAAAATTAACAACATTCATCAATTCTTCTGATCTATCGTCAATTTCATTCATTCTTCTTTCATCATGCATATTTTTGCCAAATTAAATTAAAGTAAACCTCGTATCTAGTGGTATATTCTATCACCTTGGCGATTGCGGCGATTTGCATCCATGCAATTCGGTAAGAGGATTAAACCACCATAAGGACACTTACCATTTATCATCATCAATTATTTCACTTGTTTGAAAATTGGAAATCAATTTTGGGTATCCTACTTTTCAAGTGACCTCATACCAAGATTAATTTGCTCAACAGTTGTCATTGATGGCCTAGTTCATGGGGCCTTAAACGTGGACAATCTTCAATATCATCATTATTTTGAGTCTTGCTAGAGATTAAGGCTACCTAGGTTGATTGGTTTCGACCCGAGGAATTATCCATACGAGTCACTAGGAGCATCTCTCGAAGTTACGGACTCTTTCATATTGCATCTCTGCATATCAATGGCGCCAACAAGGCAATTTCATCAACAGTATGGATTCACCCACGGGAGTTGGGGCATCCGTTATCAATTTTTAACTTTCCTAATAGTAGAATTCATCTTACATGATCATGGAATTTAAAATTTGGCAAAAATCCCTTTCTAACCGTTGGGGCGAGAAAATGGTTCATCTTTCACATCACTCATATCGTCTTCAATCATATTATTTTCTGGTTTGTACACCAACCCCTTTTCTGTTGGGACATAAACATATGGTTCGTACACCAACCCCTTTTCTGGTGGGACATAAACAGATGGTTCGTACACCAACCCCTTTGTTGGGACATAAACGGATGGTTCATACACCAACCCCTTTTTCACCGTTGGGGCAAAAACGGTTCATTTTCTTCCGAATTTCTTCCAATTGGCTCGTGAGAACCATTCTCGCTCGCCAATTGAGGGGGTAAGCTGATAAATTTTAAATATTCTTTTATTCTTTGGTCTTCAAAGTTGTGCTTTAGTCTTGAGAGAGAGTTGCGTCTGATCCGGCTTTTCGGGTGTCCTAAGTTTTTGTGCTGCATTGTGTCTTCACACAAAGCGGCTCAAAAAGGGGCATCTGTAGACACCAAAATCCAGCCACTTGCAAGTCATCTATACCTTCCTGTCAGCCACGTGTCGGTCATCCACCTTCCCACCATTATTTGGCCCAAATCCACACTTTCCCGCCATTATTTGGCCCAATTTCACCTTTCCCGCCATTTTTCATCCCCAAATTTATTTAAATTAATATTTATATATATATTTTAATATTTTAATATTTTAATATATATATTTAAATAATAGTTTAAGTGATTTAATCTGAGCCGTCCATCCTTCATTTAATCTCATCCGTCCATCCATCTTAATCCATTTCACAACCAAGATTTATTCTCTACCCTTGGATCCACTTTAATCTTAGCCACACGTTCAAAGTGTCGTTAAAACCCTAAAGTGTGCCCTAAGAGTAGATTATAAATTGAGTCACTTTGATGGCTCAAACCCTATGTCTTTTGCTACTTCTATCTCCTATGCGCTATCTCTGATTCTAATTCTTCTACTGCTATCTCCTCTCTTCTGCTACCCTTTCGTCGCATCCATCGCCGCTTTCGTCGTCGCTTTCGCCGCCATTCCTTCTGCAGCATTCTGCAGAATCTCCCATTCCTGTCGCAAGTGCCCGCGGGCATTTACCCCTTCACCAAGTGCCCACGGGCATTTACCAAGTGCCCACGGGCGTTTACCAAGTGCCCGCGGGCGTTTACCCATAGCCACAGACTCAGATCGACGTTTGAAACCTTAATCCAGAAGCACGCGGGCATTCAGCGAGTGCACCAGGGCGCCTTCGGTTTAAAAAAAAAAAATTTCTGGGGGGTCTAGGCTGCGTTAACGAGAGAACGGTATAAATTAGTTTAAAGCAAGTAACCATATTTTCATGTATTGATCTGTTATTGATTTCCTGCATTCCATTTTTATAGGGTTTTAGATTGTTTCTGAGGGCTCACGCAGTGGAGCCCTCTTATTAATTTCTAACTCCTTGATAGTGTTAATGTGTGTAGGTTTTTGATAGCAGATCCGGTTTATTGATGGAAGCTGATTAAGCTGGAGTGGTCCAAGCAAGGGATACAACAAAGCCCACTCACTCTGTTGGGATTGAAGATACGTTCTTCGAAAGCGCCACCATTTGTGCCAGCTAGGGTTTCAGAGAACCCTAGCATAACTTGTAACTGTGTATCACAAATAAAGGGTTACAGGCCCAGTTGTATTCAAAAAGGAGTTTTTAAACTCCATCGATTAATAGAAATCGTTTGTTTTTGTGCAACTATTCTGTACTCTGTCATTGTGATTTTATTTATTTTTGTTTGGCGTGTATTTTTAATCTACAATAATGATACACAAAATCTCTCAAATACAAATGTGTGTGCAATTGCATTGTTCATTTACCAGTTTTGAGCAAGATACTATGATACAAGTGATTTGAAGAAACCAAATAAGTGTTCATTAACCATGATGTAGATGCATATAACCATACTAGGCTACTATGTAGATCGGATTATCAAAAGCTAGCTAATCCATAAGCAGACATAGGTCTGTACAAAAGAAGGTCGCTAATGTGACGGACATATCACCACGCTAGGAGTTACCCAAGGCCAAGCGGGTTGGGCACAAACCACCTGTTATGGGGCTTACCTCACAGTTTTCGAATAATTGAGAATTCCAGGGATTCAAGCTCATCAGCCCTTCTTTTCTTTTCAAAGGGTAGGGAAAGGGATTTTATTGCTTTCTTGCTTTCTTTTGAACTTTGTTTATTTTTCTTTTGCTTGATTTTTGAGATAGTGCTTGAAATATTGTTGGAATGATATAGAATAACATTTTTCTTTTCTCTTTTCTTTTTCTTGAACTTTTTTTTTTTTTTTTTTTTTGCTAGGGATACTTGCTCGGATTAGCTGTAGAGCAAGGGATTTTTATTCTGGGTAGGGGTGAGCTTGTCCTTTTTCCAATTCTCAAAGATTCTAGACCATGTGCATGATAGGATAGCAGGGGAAACTTTTCGCTCAAGAAATCAATTCTACTCTGTAGCAAAACATGGAAATTACAAATATAATCATTTTATTGTGAAAAGATGTGCTTGATTTAAGCAAATAACAAGATCAATTCTCTATGCTCAAACTTTATTTAATTGAATTTTGTGAACTTTGATACAAGAGAGATTAGTAATCATGCCAGATAAAATCAAGATATTTATTGTTGTGAGTGTGCAAGTGAGGGATGCCAAATAAATGCTAATTTATCCAAAAATAAGTTGAAACATATAACTACAATAATTGTAAGAAAATATATATAAATGATTTTTTGAGAAGTTTGGAGAATGTTGACTCTCTCTTTCTTCTGTATATTGTTTTGGTTTCGAAAGAGTCAAGCATATAGCTGTTTTTATCATTATTTTGATTTTTGTTTTTGAGTAAACAATTTAACAAGTGCTTTAAATAAATGCAATAGATAGTTTTGAAGATTTTGGATGATTATGAATATTTTTGATGTTTTTGAATAAATTGAAAGAAATACAAGAGAGTAATTTTGAACAAATATATACATGGATGAAATGACCAGATTTATGCATAGTAACGTTTAAGATGCAAAATATTCATGGGTTCTTTAAGTTCTTTACCATCTAAGGTAGATAATTTATATGCTCCTGATGCAAATTTAGCAGTAATAATGTATGGTCCAAGCCAATTGGGCTCGAATTTACCTTTAAGTTCCTTAGTGGCATTTGTATTTTTTTATTTTTTTTGAGGATTTTGATTTTTTTGTATTTTGATTTTAATTTATGAATTGAAATTGGTGGTATATACAAATGATCTATATACACTATACAAGGTTATTTGAGTATAGCATGTTTAAGGTTGCTTCAAAATCAAAGGAGGTTTTGAAGGATAATCTGGTTGAGGTGAAGGTAAGAACAAAAGATGATGAATAAAAGGTAGTTATAACAAAAGCTTTGTTATAATGTAGCAAAAGATTTGACTGTTATATGTGGAAAATTAATCATGTTACAAAGTAAAATGTCAAAGATATAAGAAAGTTCTTCATTCTTATTATTATATTCCAAGTTTTGATAAGATGGAGAAAGTATATGTGAAAGATATGCATGAGTGTTATTTGGTAAACAAGAATGATCATATATGGATGAAGAAAAGTGATGGATAGCAGATAATTGTGACAATAGAGAATGTATAGAACTTGATGTTTCAACCGTTAAATATTCTTCAAATGGTGTTGGGTCACCATGTATGGTAACAATTTTATTTACAATTTCAAACTTCAAACATTGGTGAAGAGTGGAAGGGACAACTCTCATCGTATGAATCCAAGGACTTCTGAGAAGTAGGTTGTAAGGTGAAGGGCAATATCCTACATAGAATAAAATATCCAGGATCTTGGATCCAATATTAAAGGGAAGAATTATAGTACCTTGAGCTTCTTGAATTTCATTGCTAAAAGATTTTATAATAACATTTGATTCATTAAGATCTTCTTCCTTTGTTTTGAGCTTTTGGAATAATTGATAAGTGCATAAATTAAGAGAGGAGTCATTATCTACCATGATAACTTTAACAGGTGTGTCTTTACTAGATCCTGTAATGTAAAGATAGTAGTCTTCTTGTGGAGTAGAGGAAGGAATCTCCTCATCATAGAATGAAATATGGTTAACCTCAAGAGGGTTTACACCATTAATTATGTTCTTAGAGAAAATATGATGAGGAACAAATTGTTGGCTAGGTATTTTGAACAAAATTTCCTTGTGATAAATTTGGAATACTTCTAAAAGGGATATCTTTGCTTGAGGATTAATCACTTGTTGTTGGCTATCAAAGTGGATTTCAAATTGAGATTTTGATTCTAAAGATGAGCTTTCTATGTTTACATTCCATTTTGGATCATTCTCTAGAGCCAAAGATAGTTTTGAAGGTTGGTCAAATGAGCAATCCATATCTTGAATATCTGATTGAGTTGATTGAACTTGAGGTTGCTCATTTGTAGTTTTTGTTACAATATTAATAATATCATCATGATGGGACACATTAACATGCAATATTTGATTGGTTTCTTGTTGTTGATAATTGAATAGGGGTTCTTGGGAGATCCCCATGTCTTGATTGATCATTGGTATTTGTTGTGTAGGAGTTTGATTGTTTACTTGGAGGTTTATCATCAAGTTGTAGATTGTAATTCCTTTATATTAAAAAGACCCTTATCAATCAAATCTTGAATTGCACATCTTAAATCTTTACAATTTTGTGTCATATGTCCATCTACTCTATGATATTCACAATGTAGCTCAGGTTTAAACCAATTTGTTGTGGTGTCAGGTTGTCTTACGGAAGGGAGTTCAATCCTATTTGTGTCAAGTAAATACTTGAGAATTATATCCGTTGGTTGATTGAGCTTTGTAAATGTACGTGATGAAGGTTTTTGAGAGGTTTTTGATAAATGCTTTAGGAATTTCATCATAAAAGGGCCTAATGGTTTCTCACCTCTACTTTCTTTATTATGGGTAGAATGATGACAGGAAGATTGCGATGTAGGAGGTGAGTACATGGTAGAATTGGAAGAATAAGTATTTTCTTGTTGAAATGGATGTGTTGTATTGAAAGAAGAGTATTGAAAAGGTGGTGGAGGATTATATGTGGATTGATAGACATAATATGGATATATGGGAGAATAGATAATATCGTTATGAAGAGGATTGGCAAAGGGATTGTCTTGTTGGGGTAAGGATGTAAAATAAGAAGAGTGTGATGGAGGTGATGTTGAATAGGGATGAGGTTGGTCATAATCAACAAATGTATTTGGCTGAATTCTTCCAACATTACTGATGGGCTCATATTGATTTGAGTAAAAACTCATGGTTTCTTTAGTACTTCTAAAAGTGATACTTAGCATCTACTATTTAGAGTTGAATCTAAAACATGAAATGATGATTTTGTTTTTTTTTTCTTGTATACATATATATATTTTTGTTTTTGTTTTCAAAAGGTTTACAATGCATTCACGTCGGGTTCACCAAAATGTATCGCTCCAAATTTTTTGCATCCCTACCTTCAGGCTATTGGATCCGCGCCGGGAAGGAGGATGGGAAAAGGATGGTGCGGTACCTCGGATCTTGAGAGGACTTTACGAAGGTCCCGCCTCTCAAGGGAGGTGTATTTTGATGATTTTTCGACGGATGGTGGGTTCACCAGGAAACATTTGATGGCAGTTTCCATGCCTAGGTTTTGGAATGTGTTTTGATGTGTTCGTTTTAACCTTAAGCATTCATATCCTAGGTTTGGCCGAATGCATCTAGATTACTCTATATGAAAATGCAAGTTCAATGAATACAGAAAATAGATTTAAAGACAGAAACAAAGAGAGTACAAAATGCAAGATGAGGAATACCTGATCCGGATGTCTGAAGAAGATTCTGATGTTGAAGTAGTCTGGATCGTCTGAGATTCGACAGAATCATCTGCAATCAGACAAGATCGTCTGAGATCTGACGAATTCGTCAGACGAATTCGTCAGAGACCTGCAAAACCGAAAATAGATGCAAAATACAAAAAAATACTACAGTGCTAACAGAGGGAAATGATATAAAATGGCAGCAATGTTATCAAACTGCAACTTAAACACAGAAACAGAAATGAATTATGCTAATTTGATGATAATTAAGATTTAATTATGCACTTAATCTAAATGGGTGAACTCCAAATGCAAAGTAATATAAAACACTAAATAGATTATCTAATTTGTAGAATAAAATGACAGAAAAAGGGTTGAGGATCGCAAACTTCAGGCACTGATTGCCTTAATACGGACTACAGTCGAGATCGTCTCGCATCAGTACGCAATCACCTCGAATTTGACAGGTTCGCCTCCGATCTAAAAAGGTTCGTCGACAACGATAAGTGTTGGCTCCGGCTGAAAAACAGTGTTGTACCTGCAACAAAATTGATGTGGAACTAGTGCAAATGCAAGATAGAGATGGTTTAACATATATGGAATTGAATTGCAAAGAATTTCGGCCAAGGCTTGGGAAGGGAAAATCCTAGAGACTAAATAGGCTTAGGGGAGAAGTTAGGAGGTTGGAGATCATCCCAATTTGGGAGATCTCCAATGGGGGAAGGGTCCCAACGGTGCAGACACGCTTCTGCCCAAATTGGAGACCCGTTGGAACAAATTCTAACTTTGCAAAATCAGTTTTGCGACAATATTGTCTGGACGTCCTAGTCCAGACGAAATCGTCAAATCTGGGGCGATATCTTCTGATCGACGACGATATCGTCAAACGGTAAAAACAACCTCTAAAAATGGCACGAAAAAAGGGGGAAACGGATTTCTCGACGGTTAACGGGCGGTTTGGGAGGTTAAATTTGAATTTTAAATTATTTACTAAGGTGAATGTAATTATTGCATTTTTACTATGCCAATTTTAGGGTGCTACAGTTGGAGAACATTCTACATGAGTGTTAGATTCCTTTGCCTGTTCCTCCTTCTTCATCAACCACTACTACTAATCGAGGTGCTGATAGGAGTTACAAGACTCATTGTTCATCGAGTTCACATGGTGCTTCTACAGCATAGGGTCCTTAGAGGGATCTTGTTGGTACTAGCTAGTGTGACTTATCGCTTCTCTTTTTTGTATTTTATTTTTATTTTGCTATGAGCCTTAGTGCTTTGATGTATATAGCCTACGGGCATTTTGTACCTTTAGGACTTTTATATTTATACATATATATACATGGCTTTGTATTTTTTTTATCTCATGTTTTAATGTTTATGTGGATGTTTTTTTATTTATGCTTTGCTAGTGCTAGTGTGATGCAATGTTCACATTATTATATTTGTGCTATGATAAATGAATGTAACTAATATGTAATATGCAGCTTATGTTTATTTTCATTTAACTATATGATGACATGCATGATGTTTTTGTAATCTTTTATAGCTCAGAGTAGTTGACCATTACTTTTTCATTTTTGCAATTGGGGGTATCCAACTTGATGACTCTTCGCATTTTTTGTATGGTGGGTTTATGTATGTGATAATGTAGAACATGTGATAATGATATAATATTTGGTATGGTTTTTGATATATAACATTGGAGGATTTTCAAAGACTCAAACAGTCTAGTGATTTTAACCATTTTCTCAATGTTCTTTAGGACCAAGGTGTGTGCAAGTGGAGTTCATTTTCTAAATATTTGGTTTGGGAATGGCCCTAAGCAATCAAGAACCAGTGCATGTGTATGTGAAGTTCATTAACTCATGATGAGTAAAATTGGATGGTACCTATATGGGTTTACCAATTAGCTAGCTTGTTCGTATGTGCGATCAGAGGTCTTTCTCTTTGGAGAAATACGTGTCACCCTGCATGAGTTTACTCCACTGCCAGTCAAGCGTCTATAGCTCTGGTGGAGGTTTTCTCCATAGTCCAATGATTCTATCTTCGAGCTTTGGGGATGATTACATAACTTTATGAGGGGAATGTAGTATGATCCTTCTTGCTTTTGTGATATGTGGTGTGTGTATAGTATTTATCATGATATAGTTTGGGGAATCGGATTCTCAACCAAAATGTGATGAGAATGTTATTATATCCTTACTGTCTACCTTTTAATTTAATTTTTTGGATTGTTGTGATTGTGGTGAAAACCACCTTTTTAATTTGGACTATGTTACGTAATGGGACAAGCGGGGA
This sequence comes from Wollemia nobilis, assembly GCA_028583015.1. Taxonomy (NCBI): domain Eukaryota; kingdom Viridiplantae; phylum Streptophyta; class Pinopsida; order Araucariales; family Araucariaceae; genus Wollemia; species Wollemia nobilis. The sequence continues at coordinate 3,089,383 of JAQPPZ010000753.1, forward strand.
ATATTTCCTTTTCGCTTCAAGGTTGTAACCAAGTTGGCATTATCTTTTCTTACTCAAAATGTTTTTAAATTTGTAAAGTTTTTGTGGTTCAAGATTGCTTTGGGTCAATCTACCATACTCAAGACTTTCTTAATGTGATATAAGTGTTTTGGTTCTAAATAAAATTGGACATATTATAATTTTTGGTTTTTCACTAGACATTTTTGAGTGACTGAAAATTTGATTTATGATATAGTAAAACATGGGTGGATATGAACTTTGTTGACTTGCAAAGAGTCTTAGTTGGGTATCCCCAATTCTTTGGAACTTGTTTTTACTTGGTCGTATCATCACCACTATGAAATATCACTGAACATGGGATGGGATGGATGTAATTATGTGTTTAGTCTGATGCTGCTATATGCATGTGATATGCCTATTTAATGCACAAGATTTTTTTTTTTTGTAATATACAAATGCAACATTCTAAGTGCTAGTAATGACATTTTTATTTACAATGTAAAGAAATTTTGGAAATAAAAATTTTTTTCTCTTTTTTTTTGCTTTGTTAATTTTTTTTTTAAGCCATGTATATATATATACATATATTGCAAGTCGTTTCATGCATAAAATGCCTTTAGGTGCATTATGTTTAGTGGTTCTGGATCCAATTCCCCTTCGAAGTTGGCTAGTCTATATGTTCTTGGTCCCAATTTTTGCTTTACAATGTACAAACCTAACCAATTAGCCGTAAATTTATCTCTTAAGTGTGGCAATGCATTGGTATTTTGTTGATTTTCTTTGAGCACTAGGTCCCCCACTTGAAATTCGCGAGGATGGACTTTTGCATTGTAAGCACATTTGACTCTATCTTGATATACTTGTAAGTGATCTAAAGCATTGATACATTTTTCATCAATAAGTGTCAATTGGTCAAGACGTGCTTGTCTGGTTGTTTCATCGTCCATGAATTCCTGTAATGCTATTTGCAAGGAAGGTATCTCAAGCTCTAGAGGTAATATAACTTCAGCACTGTAAACTAGTTAAAATGGTGTCACTCTCGTTGGCGTTCTGATGCTTTTTCTATAAGCCCATAATGCCAAAAGAAGTTAAGTATGCCAATCTCGATGATTTTCTTTGGCCATTTTCTTAAGAATGAATACAATTGTTTTGTTTGTTGCTTCCACTTGCCCATTTTCTGGTGGGTAATAAGGTGTTGAGAAACTGTGTTGAATTTTGAATTTGTTGCACAATGCTCTAACATCCTTATTCTAAAATGACTTCCCATTATCAAAAATTATTTTTGAGGGTATTCCAAAACGATAGATAATATGTTGAAGTATAAACTCCGCTAATCGAGGTCCAGTCGTAGTGGTCATTGGAATTGCTTCCACCCACTTTGTGAAGTATTTTGTCACAATTATGATGAATTTATGTCGTCCTGATGAAGAAGGTGATATTTTACTAATCAAATCAAGACCCCATTATGAAAAGGACCGAATACTTTGAATGGGTTGTAATGCGTGCGATGGTACATGAGTCAAATTTGCATGATATTGGCACTTTTGACACTTTTTGACATATTTGCAATAGTAATTTTCCATGGTCGGCCAATAGTATCCCATGTGCAGTATTCTCTTTGCAATGGCCATTCCACTGAAGTGGCCACCGCAAGTACCATCATGGGCTTCTATTATTGCTCATAATAATATTCCATCATACCCATGTTTGTATAACACATCCCCCAGTAGAGTAAAACAAATTGTTTTTTGTTTGAATGTTTTTTTGTAGTTCATGTCATTTCTACTAGGAATATTCTAGATTTGAGAAAGTCTCTTATCTCATCAAGGTAAGAATTGTAAGGTTTAGCATGTATCAAACAAACGTTCTTCTCACCTGTAGGTTCTGCATTTTGAATTGATGATTTTGAAATTGTTGTTATGATTAGCGGTTGTACTTCTTCATGCTCATTCTTAGGGATGAGAAATCCCAAAGAAGCCATTGCATCCACAAATCTATTCTTTGATCATGGTAAATTACTAATTTTGTACCAGTCAAATTTTTCTAGCAACCTTATTGTTACTTCATGGTATTTCTATAAGACTGGTTCTTTACACTGGTATTCTCCTTTTACTTGGTATTCAACTAGTTGAGAATCCCCAAAAATTCTTAGTATTTTTATGCCCATTGCTATAGTTGATTGAATTCCTAAGATTAAGGCTTCATACTCTTCATTATTATTGGTGCATGTGAAGTCGAGTTTGAATTATAAAGTAAATGGTATTCCTTCAGGTGTATAAAACATGACTCCCACACCTTGCCCTTTGTTGCATTTAGACCCATCAAAGAACATGGTCATGTCTGATTCTTCCTCAGGAGAAACTAATTCCTCTTGTTCTACGATAAAAAATACTAAATCATTTGGGAGCTCAATTATTAACGGTTTATCATTGTGTAGTGGAGCTTCAGCTAATTGATCAGCTATCACCTGCCCTTTTATGGATTTTTGACTTACGAATTCTTAGATCGAATTTTGTTAAAAGCATTATCCATTTAGTAGTTTGGGTGTTGTTGTATGTATGAGTCATCATGTATCATAGAGGATTTTCTCTAGCTATGACATAGGTAGTATTGCTTAGCATGTAATGTCTAAGTTTCTTAGTGGCAAAAACCATTGCTAAGCATAACTTTTTGACATAAGCATATCTTGTTTCGTAACTTACCAGTGTTCGGCTAATATAGTAAATTGCTTTCTCCTTATGTTTTTTGTTCTTTTGTGCAAGCATTGTATCTAGTGCAAAATTTGTTACAAAAATGTATAGGTGAAAAGGGATTTTTGATCTAGGCATTGTAAGAACTGGTGGTGATGCCAGATACTTCTTTATGTCATCAAATGCTTCTTGACATTCAGTTTTCCATGAAAATTTAACTTCCTTTTGTAATAGGTGATTGAAAGGCTTGCATTTATCTGAGAGTTGTGTGATGAATCATCGGATAGATTGGATCTTTCCTTGTAAACTACGCAACTCATTCAATGTTTTGGGAGGTGGCATTTCTAATATTTCTTTTACCTTACCTGGATCCACTTCAATGCCTCGCTTGGAAACAATGAATCCTAGAATTTTTCCTGATGTGACTCCGAATACAAATTTCTTGCGATTTAGCCTTACTTTGTATTCTATCAGTTGATCAAACGCTTTTTCTAGTACATCGATGTGCTCAAGACACGTCTTGGATTTAGCAATCAAATCATCTACATAATCCTTGATGATTTTATGCATATAATCATGAAATATGTACGTCATAGCTTGTTGATATGTTGCTCCTGCATTCTTAAGTCCAAAAGGCATCACTCTATAACAGAATGTCCCCTAGGGTGTTGTAAATGCTATCTTGTGTCTGTCTTCGGGATTAATTTGAATTTGGTTGTATCCCAAGAAACCATCCATTAAGGAAAGAATTTCATGACCAGTGCAGAAATATACTAGTTGATCGATATTAGGCAAAGGAAAATCATTTGGGACACGCTTTGTTTAAGTCTCAAAAATCAGTGCATATGCGTATCCCTCCTTTCATTTTGTGAATGGGTACCATATTTGAAAGCCATTCTAGGTAGTCAATTGGTACTGTGAAGTGCACATCCAATAACTTTTGCAGCTCTTCTTTCATAATTAATGTGACTATTGGATGAACTTTCCTAAGATTTTGTTTGAAAGGCTTTGCATCATGTGCCAGTGTGAGGTTCTGGACTACCAAGTCTGGATCTAAACCAGGCATGTCTTTGTATGACCATGCAAACACTTCTTTCTTTTTCATTAGCATGTTTATTATGCGTTCTTTTCCTTTTGCGGATAAATCTTTTGCAATTTTGATAATTTGGTGATTGTTCGCGTCTTGACTAAGGTTCACATCTATAGATTCTTCAATTAGCATGTGAGAACCTTCTTCTAACTGATGTGGATATGGGATGATGTGGATATCATTCACCATATTTTCAAATGTTTTTGGGGTTTCCCCCTCTATCTCAATTTGAAAAATTGAATTGTTTGATGATGAAGGTTGTTATGGAATATATGCATTTGAAGCATGCAACAACTCTTCGGTCAGGATAAACTTGGCAGTGGATGGCGGGGATCAAATCCTATCCATGGCTATGAGACTAGTGCCAATATGGATCAGGTTTGTCTCATCATATGGATTGTGGAGTGGGGTGAGCAAATCAACAAAAATCATGTTGACTTGATGGAAATGAGGTGGTTGCGATTCAAGAATTTATGACTCATCTTCTCTAGGTTGCAACTGACCTAATGTGTGTGATTGGATGTGTTGTATGTGATGCTAATGTGATGGACGAGGTTCTGGTTTAGGACTCTCATGCTCATTGCTTAGCCGAAAAAGAGTGCAGTATATTGGAAATTTCTTTTGATACCAGTCATCTCTCCGAATAGAATCGATGTATGTTGCCTCCTCTTGAGGTTCTTCTTCTTCCTGATTTAGCCATTCAGGATGTGCCTCTACTTGAAGTATTATTCTAGCTTGCATTTCATGCATATGATTCATGAATATCATTTCATTTTTGTCCTCTTCATCATCGTCACTCATCCAAAAACCATTAGCATTTGTGTGAGGTCCCAATACCAGTGGCGTATCGTCTGACCTAAGGTAGGTCATTAATATGGGATATTTTGGATCTTGCTAAAAGGGTTGCTCTTGAGGGTAAAAAGTGTAGATCTGGTACCCACCATCTATTTTTTCATCCTCGTTATTAGGTTCATCTTACTCATCGCTCTTTTCTTCTTCTTCTTCACATTCTATGTCAAGTTCTTGGAAAGCTTGATTAAGTGAAGAGTTTGCAATGGAAGGTTTTTAGCCTAGATCAAAGCGGTCACTTGGCTCTCTATACTCTGGTTCAATAATGTGGTGAGGACCTTTTTCATGTCTTCCAAGTCCATATCCTTGCCAACTAACCTTTCAAAAATATCTCACTGGGAAACTTGGGTTCAATAGATCAATGTTTTCATTAAACTCTTGTAAAGAGTTGTCATCTTGAGGAGGTGGGTCCGATGAAGAATCCACCCCTTCATATATGAAATTTATTGCATTTGTTTGAGAACCCATTCTATATATATCACCTATAGCTAAATGTGGTTCATGAGGAGGACCATAATCCCTGACTGACTTAATAGGTGGTGTAACTGTGACACTATCAATAATATACTCACTAATGTCTGGATTGGCGAGATATACTACAACTCTAAATGGTTGGGAGGCTAATGGTTCAACGGCTAAAGAGGGTTATTGTACATTAGCTCATGGCTCTACTGGCGGTGGTGGATTATCTCTAATAAGTGGCCCTATTTGTGATACTACGGGTTCTAATGATTGTGATGTAGTGATAGATGGTGTGGGTTGTACTATGAATGTGAATGGTTGTTTTGGATATAGAAGTTTACTAGATGGAGTTGACGATTGGTTAGCAGGATGGGTAGGTGTGACTTAAAAATGAAATGTAGTGTTTGAAGGGTGCATTTAGCTAATTCTTTTGGATGCAAAATTTGGGTCAACTATAGGCAATTCTTCTTGAATGGGTGCTTTTGAGGATGTGCTACTAGATGTAATGGTCCTAATGGCTAGTGGTTGGATAGTTAGGTGCATTGATGGAAGCAAGGGCTCATATGGGTTTGAAATAAATTTGTAGTATTTGAAAGGTTCTGTGTCAGTTGGTATGCAATGCACTTTGCCTTCATGTACATATTTTAAGCATTGATGCAATGTTGAAGGCACACACTTCATTTCCCTAATACAAGGGCATCCAATAAGTATGTTGTATTTCATTTCTCATTCCAATATGTGGAAGAGAACATGTATTGTTTTCATCCCCATGGTGATGGGAAGAACAACATTCCCCACAGTTGAGCATAAAGCATCATTAAAAGCCCTAAGGGTGAATGTGGATGTTGTGATGTGAGATTATGGGATGTTGAGCTTCATCATTGCAGGTATGGTGATGAGGTTGATTGAAGAATCACTATCAATAAATACTCTCTTGAATTGTATCTTGTCAATATGAGCTACTATGTGCAGTGGTGGATCAGGTGAATCTACTGAGATTTGTTTTCCTCAAAGTCATAAAATACTATCGAGGGTTCCATACACTTTTGCACACTCCCTACAAAGGAATTGAATGCATTGGGATCTTCTGATTGAACTTGGATAGACTTTAAAATTTCCATCAATGCTTCCCTATGAGGTGTTGATTTGTGTATTAGCTCATATATTGATAATTTTGTTGAAGCCATTTTCAAACTTTGTGTTAACTGGCTGTTCAAAGTAAAAACTGGGTGATTGTGGAAAGGTGGTGGTGGAATATTTGGTCCAAGTTGTATGGGCACATTTTTTGGTTGTGTTTCTGGAGCCTATGTTGTGCGATTAGCTTGCCTCTGTCCATGGGTAACTATGCTCATAGCTCCTACAAAACATTATGGTAGTTGAGACACATAATTAATTTGGTTGGGAGGAATTGTAGAAGTTGATTCTCCCATAGGTTGTTGATTTGCCTCTCGGTGTGGCAAAGGTGTCCGATAGATGCCTAGGTTTTGATTGTTTCGGGCTAGTATGTTGTCAACTTTGATTGTACCCGCTTCCAATAAATCTTGCACATTTCATTTAAATCCATGACAACCTTCAATATCATGTCCTCTTTGCTATGATAGATGCAAAAGAGATGTTCTTTGTAGCCTTTTATTTTTGGTTTGTTAGGATCTTCAGGTTTCATTTTCGTCAATGTAAAAAGTTGTCACATACAACTTCTAAAACACTAATGAATATGGCTCTTGTACTGGTGTGTAATTTCTTTTTGGCTTAAAATGACATTCTTGCCTTTCTACAGGTTTTGTCTAATTTTGTGACTGATGTAGGGGTGGAACCACTTGCGGTTGTTGTTATTGGGGTTGTTGGATTTGTGTTTGGGCTAGTTGATTTAACTGTGGTTGGCCCAAAACAATCTGGTTAAACTGCACGGTCTTAGATTGACCGTGGTTATTCCCCTTTTGATTCTTATTGTGCCACTCTTTCTTCTTAGGCTTTATCTCACCTTCTTGGATTTTTATTTCTTCAATCAGTTTTGCTCAGGTGAGTGCCTCATCGAATGTTCTATACTGTTGTAGTTGTAGTAATGAAGAGATGGGTCTACCAAAACTCTTCGTGAACATTCGTATTATCTCTGGAATATGGAGGGAAAATGATAACTTGATCATGACTGATCTCCACCTATTACCAAAGTCATATACTGATTCATCGTCATATTATTTTAGATAAATCAAATCAGCCAATGTGGTTTATTTTCTGATATTCAGGGTGAATCTTTCCAAGAACTGGTCTACTAGTTGTTCAAAGATAAAAACAATTTTATGTGGCAGGTGGTTGTACCAGTCTTGTGCTTCTCCCCCTAGTGTCTGAGGAAATGTATGTAATAGTAATGCATCATTGCTTTTGATTATGAAGCATGTATTCGCAAATCTAGTTATATGCTCACAGGGATCCTCTTCCCTTTTAAATTCAAGCTTTGATATTTGAAAATCTTGTGGATATGGCGACTCAGGTACCAAAGCATGAATAGGGTGATTGATTAGTTGCCTCAAAGTTGGATTTTGGTATTCCAAACCTAGGATTTTCATGGCAAGACTATCAATTTGACTCTGTAAAAACTAGTATCTAGGGTTATCCACAGGACTGACACTTGAATGTACTTGATGCTTCTGGTAATTTGGTGGATTGTATGTAGGTTGTGGGTGATAAGACATGGGTGGCTGAAATGTGTTATGGTATGGATGTTGAGGTATGTTATTATATGTATGGGGTGATGGAGGTATGATGTTATGTTGACCTGTTGCGTTAGCATATGGGTGTGGCGGTTGATTATGAACCATAGTGGTAGAAGGAGGGTGCATTACCCAATATGGATCTTGGATAAAGGTGTTAGGTTGATGATATGTAGGTGGAAAATTTTTCTCAATCCCTTGCAAATGTTGGTTGGGGTCAGGGTTCATGCTACGGTTACCATTATCTAGAATTATTTGTTGTAGCTGTAAGAAATTTTGTTGCATAGCAATTGCATTTGAAGTAGGAACCGCTACATGTGATGTGGTGGACTAGGTTGGTTGTGGGACAACCATGGTAGTGGAAGTAGGTGGGGGGTAAGTAGCAAAAGGTATTGCTACTGACTGTGGTATGGTATGAGATGTATGTCCTACGAGTGTGGTGGGAGGAATGGATGTTGGGGCTTGCAAAACAATAGGAATTGCTTCATATAAGGGATTAGTGGAAATGGTCATTTGTTGAGGTAATATGGAGGGTAATTGGTTGGTTGGCGATGGTTAATTGGCCAATGCTACAATAGCTAACTCAAAAAGAGGATTGATGAAAATCTGGAGACTGTTGCAGATAGGTGAATGTGGATTCTTGTTGTGATGATGGTATGACACGGGATGGGATGGAGAGCGGTGGTAATTATGGGAAGACCATTCCAGCTTCATTCAAGTATATTATAATAGTATCCATATCTATCATGGTGACATGATTTTCTACCATCGCAGGAGGTTCACTCCTAGGTGTCTCTGGTATGGTTGTGTGAGTAGCCCTATGCATAATATCTATGTTCGTATTAGGGGCATTACTAGAAGGCCCTATATTAAGACTTTGGGACATAGAAAGGGGCATGTCTACTTGCCCTACCATCGAAGTGCGAGGAACGTTACCTGACTGAGAGGCCACAGGGGAAGACCACTGACTTTGGTTTGACACTAGTTTCTTAGCTTGATTACGAGTCACTACCATATGCTACTATGTGGTAAGATATGAAGTGCAACTATATATGTAAGGAAAATGACAATTTGATGCAATACAACACACAAAGCAAATAAACACACAAAGTTTTTTATGCTAGATTTTTGTATTTCTCTTTTTTGTTTTTTAGAATTTTGTTTGAAAAATAAAAAAGGCGTGTGCTCAATGTTTTTCCCTAAATGGATCTAGGATTTCACTTGTATACTCACAGCTCGACAACCTGGCTATGAACTCTAAGTTGCATAAATCCCCCGTGTGTGGCAATGAACTCCACACCTAGACAAGGAGTACAGGTCCTACCAGTCCTCACCCAGCCTCACTTGGTCAGTGTTATACTCTCCAAAGAGAAATATATGCAAATTTTCCAAGCTACAACGGTTCTTGGAGCCGGCTTTGGCCAAAGATCAGGGTATAATGTTGGTGGTTTGGTGAAAAAATCCAAACCCGACGGTGATGAAATCCAAACTCGACGGTGATGAAATCCAGCTGTTTTCAAACATTTACATGAGTGTGTGGTGGTTTTTTTAATTATGGTGTTATGCAATGATACCATGCAATTCTATTTCGATGCCTAAATGCAGAAAATAGAGAACAAAAAATGACAGACAACAAAGCAAGAGCAAAAGTGCCACCTTCAGGTCTAATTCCAATTGGATTCTATTAGACAGGGCTAATCGCGAGTGCGCGATTAGTTCTGGTAAACCGCGAATGCGCGGTTTGCCAACCGCGTGTCTGCATTTGGGATATCCCAACCGCGGATGCACGAGTCCTTTCTGCTAACAGAAATAGAATAACCTTTTCACAGACCCAAACCTGAAATACACACCTGAGTTATTTCTAACCCGGTGAATGCAAAATGATCTGTTTGCTACTATGTAAATGTAGATTTTCTTTAATTTTTCCTTGTTATTTTATGTATGGATGCAAAATTTAAATACATTTTCCTACCCCTAAGACCTAAATGCACACAAAGGCATACAGGATTGAGACCCTTAATCTACTTAAATGCATCCTAAACTAGAACTAAAGTAAAAATGAAACAGAGAGCGCAAGGTACAGACCTGTGTTCCTTTTGCCGCTCCTTCTATTGTCAACCGTCGATCTACATTTTTAAGGCAACAACCATGTTTCTACATTTTCTCAAACCAGGAACTGCACATCTACATTTTCTCTAACCAGGAACTATGTGTTTGCATTTCCTTAGATAGAAATCGCATTTTCGTGTTTCCACAGTAAACAATTCGGGTGCAAGGTTTTCTGAATGTATCGATTCAAATTCAAATTTGTGCATGTCTTGAATTCTCGAAACCTGTAGGTGCAGATAGAGATCAGTAAATTTAAAAAGAAGCTACACAAAACAAAATATAACCCTTGGGAGGTCCCATCGTGATTGCAATTCCTATAACCAAAGAACTGAACACAAAATAAAATGAATATAGACACAAAAGTAAATTGCCAAAATGTCCCTTTTGTATTGATTTTGATACAGCTTTTACAAAAAGTTTTTGAATTACCCCAACTGTATTGAGAGCAATGTTACAATGTTTCCTTCTCTCTCTAAAGTACAATGCTTTGATGGAGGAGGGGAGATATTCTGACTCTTCTATAGGATGTATTTTTCGTCGTTCTCTCATCACAGCTTCAAGGGATGAGTGGGCTTTGGTATCCAGCAAGGGGCCACTCCAGCTTTAGTAGCTTATCCAAAATACTTGTCACCTGCACACATTCAAACAAGCAAAGGGGGATCAGTAGCACCTGCATATTTTAACCAATAAAATCAATGCTATTCATAAAAACCTAAGTAGCATATTGCATGAAACAAGTGACATAACAAGTAAACCAATAATGCCTTGCTAACACACATTATTTTGTTGATCTCAGTCGTACGGGTGAACTCATGCTTGGGACTATGGAACTGCAGAAGCGCGATTGTAGATTGAAAACCATGGACCTGTGGTTGTGAAACCATGGACCTAAATTTTTACCATGAAACCACGGATGGGCAGTTTTGGTTGATATGACAAGTTTCCTCGGGATGCATGCCAATAGTTAGGATCGAGCTCGCACTCTCAATTTCTCATCGGTTCTGAATATATTTTAGCAGCCTTTTGGTATGCAAATTTAGATCCCTTTGCTTGGTGGACTAATGGTGTTTTTATAGTCTTCATAGGGCTTTTGAGGGGAATGGGAGGTGGCAATACTGACTTGCCAAGTGGTAAATCTGAACTTCCAGGTGGAAGGGGCAGTTACAGTGAGTCATTCAGTGTGTCTAACTTAACTGGGGTGATGTGACTTCAAGTGGACTCGGATGTGGGATATTGTTTTATGTGAAGGGACAAGGGGACAACAACAAATGAGTTATGGCATGGGTGTTAGGAATTTGTCTCATGTGCAAGGACAAGAGGGACAGGAGTGGGTAAGATGTGGTAGAGATGTTGGGTGAAGTGTCCAGGACACATTTCCAATGGGTGGACAAGGTATCCTAGGGTGATTTTCCCAAATAAATAAATTATGAAAATAGGATAATGTATAGGATTTTATATCCCTAAGTTTAGACTTAGGCATATAATTTTATTATGCGGGATTTAATGGTGGGGTGACATATGTGGTTTTTGAAGGTGTTGGATTTTAGTGTCTACAGCGCGTCTTTGGTTCCATTGGGTGGGCCAGCCTAACTGACACTCTAGCTCATGCTAGAGCGTGGACTCCGTGAGGTTTCACATTCGGCTCTCCTTGGCAACAAAAGTGGTAAGGGCATTAAATTTTGTTATAAATTTTTGTTTGGCAATTAGGGAGTCATAAGGGTGTGAGTTAATAAAGTTTTATTTTTTGCAATTAGGGATTCATAAGGATGTGAGTTAATAAAGTTTTGTTTTGCAAATAAGGAGTTATAAGGATGTGTTATAAAAGCTTTCTATTTTGCAAATGGAAATTATAAAGGTGTTTTATAAAGATTTTATTTTGCAAATAGCATAAAGAGAAAATACAAAGGGGATATTTTTGCATGTGAGAATAGGAGGTATAAGTTTTATGAAAGGGAAATTAATATTATCCTGCACTTAGGGTTTTGGATGATTATAAGGTATGTTATTGATATTGAAAATTATTTGTGTCTTTTACAAGTAGGAGTATAAGGTGTTATTATGGTTTGATTTTTGGTTGAAATTTTTGTATGGTGAAAAGTAAGTTTGAGGGGTTTTGATAATTTTTAATGTTCTATATTTTGAGAACAAAAGGATATTCATTGAATATCATTTTCAAATTTCATTGAGCACATATTTTTGAGAATAAAGTTAATGTTGATGGTTTGAAAGAGAAATCTACTAACCATTTTTGAATTGGCACTTTGAAGAGGAAATTATTTTGAGACAGGCTTTTGAGGGCACATTTTCATCAAAGCAAGTTAAGAAATATGGTGACACTATTCCTTCTTTAAGATGTTTGGTTGAGAAAATATTTATGAATCATAAGGTGGAGAAATAAGGATTATATATGTGCATTGTTGGAAATAGTTGAGCTAGAGTTTGTGAACAAATTGTGCATCATTGTTTAAATGAATTTGTGAAGCATTTGGGCATTGATTTAAGTGGCATTGAAAGTGGTTGTGAAAGTGTTTAAAATCAAGTTTTGTGAAGTAATTTGTGCATTAGGTCTTGAGTTACTTTGGAAGAGAACATATTGAGCATTTGCATTGCATATTATTCTCTATATGTTCTAGAAAGAATTCTAGGTAGAATATGTCTGAATTGCCTAGTTGGAGAAAATATTTCTGAAATAGATATAAGCATTATTTTGAACCTCATTTGTATGCAAGATTTGGGATTGGTTGAGCATGTGCTATGATTTATTTTGAGATTATTTTGTGAGTAGTTTTAGGCATGAGTGATGAGCAATCTTGAGCAGAATTGAGAATAGATTTGTGAGTTGTGAGTGAGAGTGAGTCTTGAGCAGAGTTGAGAATATGTTTGTGAGATGATTTGAGCAGGCATTTTGAGAAGGCTTGTGAGTAGTTTTGTGTAGAGATAGTAAGTAGATTTGAGCAAGTCTTGTGAGAAGACTTGAAGTAGGTTTAAGGCAGATTTGAGCAAGTCTTGTGAGAAGACTTGAAGCAGATTTGGGATAGAGTTGAGACAGATTTGTGCATGTAATGTGTGCAGATTTAGGACAGAGTTGAGATAGATTTGTGCATGTAATATGTGCAGATTTGGGATAGAGTTGAGATAGATTTGTGCATGTAATGTGTGTAGATTTAGGACAGATTTGAAACATAATTTGTGCATGTAATGTGTGCAGATTTGGGATAGAGTTGAGATAGATTTGTGCATGTAATGTGTACATATTTAAGATAGAGTTGAGATATATTTGTGCATGTAATGTGTGCAAATTTGGGACAGATTTGAGATAGATTTGTGCATGTAATGTGTGCAAATTTAGGATAGCTTTGAGATATATTTTTGCATGTAATGTGTGCAAATTTGGAGCATAGTTACAACAGATATGTGTACCAGCTTTAGAGGTAAACTAGAACAAAGGAGAGGTGTCTCTTGTGGATAGAGTTATACGAACTAGATCAAAGCAGAAGTGTCTCCTATGGATAGAGTTCTATGAACCAGAGCAACAGAAAGGAGTCTCCTATGGATAGAGTTCCATGAACCAGAGAAGAGTTGAGAAGTGTCTCCTATGGATAGATTATCATGAACCAGGGTAGAGAGGAGAAGTATCTTCTATGGATAGAGTTCCATGAACCAAAGTAGAGAGGAGAAGTGTCTCCTATGGATAGAGTTATATGAACCTAAGCAAAGGAGAGGAGTCTCCTATGGATAGAGTTCCACAAACTAGACCAATAAGGGGATAGAGTTCTCCTATGGATAGAGTTTCACGAATCGAAGTTAAGGGGATAGATTTATCCTATGGATAGAGGTCCATGAACCTAAGCATAGGGGATTGAGATCTCCTTTGGATAGAGGTACATAAACATTGTAATAGGGAATTGATTCCCAAGAGATTTTTTGAGAAAATTTAGAAGAAATATTTTCTTTGTGGACGTAACCCACTTTGGATGAACCATGTTAAATTTGTGTCTCTCATGTGTGTGATGATTTATGCATTGCCTTGTTACTACTATTGATGATATTGGTTAATACTTATTTGGAGAATTATTGCAATTGATAATATTGGATGCTATTGTTTGGGAAAGAAAAGTAAAATTTTATCTTATATTGTTCACCCCCTCTCAGAATAAGCTTGTGTTCTTCAACCACTATAAAGCTTTAAATTCAAATTTGAAATATGCCATAGTGATCCACAAATATTTATGGACATTATAAAGTTTGAAAAATTGATATACTCAACATAACCACCCATATGCATCCTTTCCATTAAATTTAAGAAAGTCCAATTTAGGCATCTTAAAGGGAGTATCATGGTCAAAAATAGTATGAGATCCTTCCATGTCCTTATGGATTTATTTTCCTTGACTAGAGTAGTTAGTGTCACGATTTTCAAACACCTTTGGGCCATCCTTAAGTTTTTCATTAACCTCTAGGAAATATTGTTTAAATTTGGCTTTGGAGCTTAAGTAGTCACCTCTCAAACGTTGTATTTCATCCCTCATTAGGTTAGTGTCATTGAGAAGGGTATTAAGTGTGGTTTGTATTTGCTCCAGAAAGTTGGCTTGTTCTACCTCCTTGTGGTGTCCTCTAGTACCACTAGCCATTTTGGTGTGATTTGAACCACTACTACTAACTTACTAAAAATAGAAGTATGGTTCCAAGAGTTACTATTTTTAGTAAGGAACTAGAAAAAGTGCTTAGGTGCTATATATCAAATTGATCAACTCAAAAAAATAATCATAATGGACTAGTCCATAAAATGATGTTCTTTGGCAAATCAAAAAAGTGCATTGAGGCTATATACCAAATTGATCAGCTTGATGAGATAGTCATAATGAGCTATATATCACTTCACTATTTTTAGGCACCCCTGAATTTTTTTAAAGTTTTATCTTCAAGTATTGTCATTTTTTCTCTTAGAGGCTTGGTTCACTTTGAAAATTGCTTTCTTGTCAAACAATCCCTTATGACATTGTCTCTACACCATCTTTATACTATATGTTACTAACACTATTATGTCACTGACACTATGGTTCCTTGTACCAACGATTGTCTAGTCTGAATCTATGATAATTCTCTATCTTCTACTCTACTATAACTTTTGACTATCATAGACAAATTTTATTGATATTGAAAACTATCTTTGACCTCACTATTATGGATCTCAAACTAAATTGATACCCGATTGTTACTGACACTAATAGTTTTTGTTATGTTCCTCTCCAAATATTTCATTTATTTCATTCAATACTTTGGTGATAGGGAATTCTCCTATGTATGCTCAATTTTTATGGTAGGATATTTGGTTTTAGGTTTAATATTCAACAAAACAAAAATAAATTGCAAGTTGAACTTTCAATAGAACAAGGTATGCTAAGCCAAGATTTATGTACTATCCATAGGCCTTTTTTTATACCATAGTGACAAATGATAGTGTATGTACTACCCATAGGCACTTGTTTATACCACTACTCAAGGAGGATTCCACACATACCCTTGAGCACACTACCTACCTCTCTAATAGTATGAGAGGGTGATCTCTTTATATGTTGTGTCTGATGTACCATGGATAATACAAGGTCAAAAAAGCTTCCTAGGGCTAAAGGTTTTTCCTAATCCCAGGTTACCTCCCGATATATCCAAAGATACGTGGGATCTCAATTCTATAGATAGGTGTTTTCTGAGGCTTGGGTATTGGAGCCTGATCACCCCTCACTTCACTAGATGCTTTACGAGTAATCTAGCTTAACCAATAATGATAGCTCTTTATGATATTTTAAAACCCCTAGCATAGGTTTTCTAACCTAATAAACTATTGCAAAAAAAAAATATTGTGTTTTTAGTGGTTTTTTCATAGTAAAAAGACAAGCAAAAAATGTAAAACATAGAAAATTTATACCTAACAATTGTAATGAAAGAGCAAGAACTATCACAGTCATAACGAAACTTGAACTTGGAAAGTGCTCTGATACCACTTGTTAGGAACCTTCTATTAAAAATAAACTCATTATTACATATATTACAAATAAAAAAGAGTTTCATGAAATAACAATATATTGCAATATAGAATGTAAATGCAAAATTAAATCAATATCACAAAACAACATATAACCATAGGTCTCTTCGAGGAGGCACCATCCTTCAATACTTTCATTAATTTGTAAAAATATACATTCATTCATGGATCCATGTCTTCTAAAGATACACTTCATGTAACCTTAACCTAATGCTCAAGAATTGTATTACATGCAAAATGTCACTCAAGCTAGAATCTTCTACCAAACATCGTTTACATTCTCGATAATGGTTACATAAAATGGCCCCAATTTTCTAGGCAACTTACTTGCCACATACCATTACAAATTATTACAAAATAACATCATAAATGGGTCCCCAAATTGGAAGGGATCATTACATAATCATATGAGAATTACAAAATTAGTGTTAGGATGGGGTCCTCACAAAAAATAAGGTATAGGTCATTGATATTACTATGTCATCTATGGAAGAGGACCATATTAATATGGGGAGTCCTTATTACAAGGGAGAGGGTGTAGATTTTGGTAGGATTGAAAGAATGATAAGCCCTAGTCATGTTATGAGTGGTGCTACAGACAAGGCTACGGGTAAAATTGAGAGTAGAATCATGAATGATGTCATGGGTGTTGCAATGGGAAACATTGAGGGTGACAACATAGATGACATCAATGGAAACAAGTGTAAAGGAGGTTGAAGAATGGTTATGGTAAATTCCATAGGTAATACCATGGATAAAAAGATGGATAACACCATGGGAAATGTGGGAGAAAGTGCCTCAAACAATTTGGTAGTCACTATGGAGGGTGATACTATGGATAGCATCATAGATGACATGGTGGGGATGTTAAGGGTAACACTATAGATGGTTCCATGGATGATACTGAGGATGATGCTAGGGAAAATGTTATGGAGGATACTCAGTGATGTCAAGAGAAACATAATAGATTATGCCAAAATGACATTATCATCCCAATGATTCTACATGATTGTTCCCTACATACAAAATGACAAGCATAGAAATGTTTGGAAAGGTAGGGGCTATAGTCAATGAGACTAATCATTTTGTAGCTATTGCCACTCCTAAGTGGGTATTTTCCAATTTATTATGGTCAATAGAGAGCAGGTTTATTTCATTATTCAAACATAAGTGGATTATATATGAGAAGGAAAAGATATGGATCTTGTGTTATGAAAATATGCAAGACTATATATTTAAATTAACTAAAGATAAGCTAAAACTAGCACAAGAATTGAAATAAAAATATGCCATGATTAAATAATACAAGGAGAAGATTGAATCTTTGAAGGATGAGCTAAACAAGCACAAGCGGCAAATGAGCATAGTGGGGAACTTGGTTTTGGAATAGCTAGGATGTTGTTCATCGACGCGTATTTACATCTTAATTTTGAGGAAGAGATATACCCTATTTAGGGTTTTTAGGATTATATCTGACATGTCCTATGACTTAAGGACACCTAAGCAATTTTGTGAGGCATTTTTCTTGAGTCCCCTAGAGTACCAATACCTGGTATGCAATTTATATTTACATAAATAGGTAGTAACTGACATCACAAGTTGGACATCAAACCCATATGTGGAAGAGGTGTAGTTAAGAGCATTTCTATTAGCCCTTAAAGAAAATGTAGTCAAAGCAGGTGATATAAAAGTGTATCGTCAAAGGGAACAGTGTGAAGGGCTAATGGTTAGATCTTAGCATCTACATCCTGACTAAATAATAAAATAGTATGATGCTCTTTAGAATAACCCCAGGTGTGTTAATAAAATGGAGGAAGCCCTAATCTTGTGTGTGCAAAACTATAATGTGGTCACCAACAAGTTTATGAGCTAAGAATTGAAGGGAAGAAAGAGAATATTTGACAAGCTATCGTAATCATTAAGAAAGAGGGAGTTGATATTAGTGCGCATCTGGTAGTTAGCCATGATGACCTTGTATCTGGTGGTAGAGTGGGGGGAGGTAGGACTCTATTGGATTGGACTAAAATTTAGGTTCCCATTTTTATGGTATTTATTACCAAATCACAAGAGGGCATTTAACAAGGATCCTAATGACATAGACAATGATTTCCATAGCAACACATTGTATAGAGGGTATCAACGAGCTAATGAGACACCTAAGAGGGGCCCCTATGATTTTAATGACTGTGTAGCTCAGCACTGGTCATCAAAATAATTATAAAGTAGAATGCACATATGCTTGTAATATAAATGATAAATTTGATTCTATTTTCTTATGGCTATGTGGATGGGTTATATATTTCTCTCTCTTCTTTAATATAATGAGGATGAACAAAGGAGAATATATATAGGGAAAATAGCAATTTTCCCTTAAAATGTGACCTCTTTGCCTGATTAACAAACTAGCACTTAAGCAACATTTCAATAGAATCTCAAGAAGTGTTCACCATTAAGAGAGGTACTTAAGGAATATTTTAGTACTCACTCACAAAGGGGTGTTTCAAAGTGATAATATGCTCACTCATGAGGGTGTTTTAGTTCTCACCCAAAAGGGGTGTTTCATGATAAGATAATATGCTCACTCATAAGGTTGTTTCAAGAAAAAATGTTCACCCATAAGAGTGTTTCAAGATAAAATGCTCACCCATGAGGGTGTTTCAATATGATGGATTGCTCACTCATGAGGGTGTTTCAATGCTCACCTACAAGGATGTTTCAAGATGATAAAATGCTTATTCATGAGAGTTTATTAATGCTCACCCACAAGGGGTGTTTTAAATTAAGATAAGATGCTCTCATAAGAGTGTTTCAAGGTAAATTTCTCATCCATGAGGGTGTGTCAAGATAAAGTGCCCATTCGTGAGGGTGTTTCAGTGCTCACTCATGAGGGGTATATCAAGATGATAAAATATATATGAAATACAATTTTGTTACCCCTAAGGGAGTATTAGATGATGTATTTTGGTCTATTGGGGTTTTATGTTTGAATATTAGATACCCCCAGTTAGAGGGACATGTTGTTTAACAGTCATATACCCCCACATAGAGGAAAGAGAAAGAATAGAGGAATATATAAGTGGGTGGTGTTTCCATCAGTGCTATAATATTTTTTATTACCCATCATAAATATCATAGGATGTACTAGTACATTCCATATGCTTTATATGTCAATAAGGAAATAGGGTATCAACAACCATCACCTAGTGAATGCATAAAGAAACCTGAAATGCTCATGTTGTGAGAGCTCATAGCAAGTTATCACATGGCAAAATAATTTTAGTTTAGAATATATATAGTAGAGGTGGTTAATGATGTGATAACCACATCACATAAAGGTGTTAGGTGGGGGAATGATGATGGAATTGTTTGAGCTATTAGGACTATGGATGATCGTGATGTTCTTCATGTAGCTTGTTTATGAGATAGAAAAATATAGATTGATCATAGGAGGTGATGCTTGAGTCCACTTATGATCCTCAGATATGGTGTACAATATTGCTACTCCATTTTTAGACATGTCTATAAGACCTTATGGACTTACAAGTCAAGGGTCCACCAATGTTGCATGTCCTATTAAGAACCTTGCGATAAAATAAAAGCACATCCACACAATATTACAATAATAATATAAAATGAGCTTGAAATTAATAATATTGTAAGATGAAATGGAATTGGAATAGACTATATTACAAAATAAAGAACACATTACAAAATCACAGATCTCTTTGAAGGGGAAATTTCATTAGAAGCATAGCTTCCATACAACAAAATATGAGATGCCCCTCTCTTTCCCCCTTGTCTCTTTTATAGACTTTGGCTACCCTAACCCTAATTCTTAAGGATTCCCATCCACATGCAAGTGGGGGATCTACTAGTACCTCTTAAAGAATAATTATTACATCTTTAAATGTATTTTTTATAATAAATAATGGTTATATCATATGGGCCCATAAAAATAGGTTCCCAAAGTACCACATAACAAAAACATGACCATCCCTTTCAAAAAAGCTTTATCTTCAAAGCTAGAGACGAGGAAATTTTTATTGAAGTTGCTAAATATACTTTCATGTAGCATATTCATGCTATAAACCTTCCATTATACCAAGACTTCAATGATGGTATGGTTATGGAGAGTGCAGGTTCTATGGTCCAAAATGTTGTTAGGCTCCAAGATTACTGAGCCTTCATCATCCAACTCAAGAAGTTTCGATTGGACTTGAATGTTGTTTTCAAGTATCTTCTTAAGATAAGAGACATGGAATACTAAATGGATCTTGGAAGGTGGTAACGTGAGCTAATAGGCCACTTGTCCAATCTTATGTAAGGTATGGTAGGGTTTATAAAATCATGCAGCCAATTTTTGATGAGCATAAATTTGTAATAAAAATTTCTTGTAGGGATGGAGTTAAATAAATACCATATCACTGACATTGAATTTGTGCTCATAACGGTATTGATAAATCAACTTTTGCATTTGGTTCTGAGCCATAACCAATTTCTCCTTCAACTATTGTAAGAGTTGGGTACATTCCTAAAGGGTTGCATCCATTGCTTGAACTTTGGAGTTTTGGGGGACATATGAAGAGGGTAAGGAACGTGGGTGTCCATAAATAGCCTTAAAAATAGAGGTTGTGTGAAATGAAGTGTTGTACCACCATTTATCCAAAGGCAACCACTTAACACATTGTGTTGGGTTCTTGGAGGTAAAACAACTAGGGTAGGTTTCCAAGCACTTTTTAACAATTTTAATTTGCCCATCAATCTACATATGGTAGGCTAAGCTTATTCATAATTGCATTCCCTGTAACAACCCCACCTGTTGTTAACTATAAAAAACCACTCTTGTTACTTAATATCATTGATAGAATAATGATTTTTTAAAAAACATTAACATATAGATGTATCCCTCTTTAATTTCTCATCATGAGGCATACCACAATTGAGAACTAGTCATTGTAGACACTCAAGTAGTCAGGATTAGCTATATCCTTTAATAACTTATATAAGTGCCTTGAATCCTAGATACCTACACCTCCATGGTGATATATCTAGTACTTAGTGCTTAATTACTAAACTAGCTAATTAAGGTATTTATCACTTCCTATGGTAAATAGCTTGGCCACTCGATCCTCCCGTTCAAGGTGCCAACACGAAACTTGCAAAGATACTCCATACCTTTATGGTAGGATATCAAGTCCAAGCTTTCCCACTTAGGACCTTCCCAAAGCTAACCCACTTTTGGGAACCCTCTAGGTTACGCCACCTAGAGTATTCAATCGCAAGGAGACTTGAGTGTTGCCTACCGCAACTCCCCTCAAGTAATAGAATCATCATAAATTTTGGATTAAAATAATGCATTAAGAGTTTCTACTCTCAATATTAACTTCTAAGAGATTAACCCTCAATTTATATTCTTAAATAAGATCCTTCAAGAATCATTGCTAACTTGTAAATAAGGGAATCACATAACCATTGAGAAGTCTATTCGCTTCGTAAATAATTGAACAACGCATGGAACACTATCAATTAATCATATAGATAAACACAAGCCAAAAGCTATCTAAAACAACATAAATATATTTTCAAAAACCATTACATGGCTACACATTTAAGAATATCTCAAGGTTAACATTTAATAATTCCAAAACCTTACATAAAAAGGTAATCAAGTTCTACTTTTTAAATAGCAATAACAATTACATCATTACAATGGATATTTCTTTAATATTACATCTAACATTTACAATAAGCTTCCCGTTAAATTGAAGCTTTATTACATAGATCTACAAAAATTTCATAAGCCTTTCAAAGAACATTTGTATGAAGTGAAAGTCTTCTAGTTCCTCCTTTATGGTCTCTTCTTGTACAATGGTGGTGGTTTTAAGGGATTAGGATGACTCTTGTACTCATGAATATGCAACTAACATATGCTAAACAATACACTAATTTATAACATATACACAAACCATGAAAGAGATCCACAAGCATCTAATCTAACCTTATAACATCAAAAAGGAAATCCCAATGTTTATAAAAGAATGGATTCCCAATCCATTATTCCCCAAATAATAATTTCTTAGAAAAGTACAATCCTTCCCTTTTACCAACTATTTTTGCAAAACAACCTTAAGCAAGAACCACAAAGATTTCACAAGCAACATACTTTTAAAACGCTAAGCAAAGGCATAAAATATTTCACAAAGCAACTAAATTTCTTAACAACAATTTTTTTACATAGTAAATTCAAGAAGGAATCACATATTCCCTTCAATAATGGATCTTCCATCCGTTCCTTTCAAAACATATTGTCAATTTAGTGATCATATAGGTGCATAGCAATATCACAAAATTTTCCAATCAATTCACATAACAATAATTTCCATTTTTTGTAACCCATTGAGTGCATCCATTACATAACCAAGAATTTATTCACTATCTATTCTCTCCCATAAGCAAGATCAATACTCAACTTAGAACACATAGATTTGAGAGGATTATAAACACTTCTCAACACAAAATAAACACCTCCTATAAAATCCTATCTAGGCAAGGTCATATTAAGTTTTACAATTCTTAACTTTGGATGGTATGAACTAGAGTTAAAGTCAGTGGCTATCCAAAGTTACCTTTCAATTAAATCTAGAGAACCCAATTGGCTGAAAAGTAATACAATGGCTCTAAGTACCACTCATAATTTCATAACAAGTTTACCTATAAATCAAACCCAATATTTTTCTAAACTTGCATCCATAAAATATGAAAAATCCAAAGGATAAAGCATTCATTTTCTCCACAAAACATAACTATAAGAAAATTAACTAGATACTCATTTCCCTATGGTTTTATCTTTCACTTTACTCCATAGAATAATAGGTTTGAAAGATTAAATTTTTTCCTCACTAAAACATAATTTGCTAGGAGGAAAAAAACATCAATTTGAGTCATACAATATCTCCTAAAATCGATTATTTTCAAAAGTATAAAACACTTCAATATTCAGACAAAAATCAATATGTTTTTTTAAGTAATTCATTTGTTTTCAAAAGAAAAAAATTTCTAAATAAAAAGGGTGTCTCAAATTGACCACTAAATTCAACCTGTCCAGACAGAGTCAAGTAGAGTCAATTAAAGTTAGGCAAAACCATATCCACGGTCAAATAAGTCAACAACCAATCCAACCAAACAGAGCATAGGCAACGGGTCACAAAGTCAATGATACAAAGTATCCACAGTCAATACAACACCTATCCAAGCCATCACCTAGCCAAGCACCCATCGTGCTTGGCTATCAACATATGTGGATGCTGGCCTTCATAAAGAGGGCCATTGCCCACATACGTCCTATGTAGGACTAAACAAAGCAATATGTTTTAAAAGTTTTTCTTTAAACCACTCAATTGAGAGTAATAGACAAATAAAATCTAATCGAGCCAAGTGTCAACCTTCTAGCAAGGAAAGGGTGATTAATCAATTAGAAATTCAAACATCTAATCAACAACATACGAACAGATGGTAACACCCACCCACGCAGTTCTACCTACAACACTCCTACTCGGTGATCTTCCAAACCACCGAGTGATGGTCAACTTAGTTAGGGAGCACACACCATTATAAGGTGCTTTGCACCTCTAACATCCCCTATGTGGGATTATAAATAGGGAAGGTCGATTCAGCCTTCCCTAGCCTGTGCTCGCCTAAGCGTCAACATCGTGATTACAACATCATGCTCAACAGTGTCAACCAGGGGAGATAATAAATATTACCCTCCCCTAAAACCTTAGGGGAGAGGTAAATTATTTAACTAATTTTAAAAGCATATTTTCAATGTTTTTACAGTGATGAACATCACTTATAATAGGTGACTATACCTATTACAAAGGGTTTAACTTGATAGAAGTAAAACAACAAACTTGAGGGCTACAAAACTTGAAGCAAGCTCTTCTAAAGAGCTAAATAATCATTCAAATTTATTTAAAATTTTATTAACCAAAACAAAGAAGAGATACATAGGCATAAACTTAAAATTAAGCAATTTATTTGCTAAAACATACAAACTAACTAAAAGCATGGAGGATTCAACCTTATCCACATGTTGATTTCTTCTTCTCCTTTGTTTTCCAAGCCTTCCCCGAAGCTCTCCAAGTTCTTCCAAAATAAAATCCTCTTCATTTATCTCATATGCAAAAAAGAATTATGTTTCTCTTGGCAGGCCTCCTTTTCTCAAGCAAATATCTATGCAAGAAAATTTTAAAATAATCCCCTTACTATTTTTAAAATTTAGTAGGAGAGATTTCCTTCTCTCCTTTTATTACTAAACTATGAAAGGAGATAGAGGAGAAATCTTCTTAATATTAAAATATGAAAGCATGCTCCCTCTCTTCATTTGGATCATTCAAGCATCCTTCAAGGTAGGGTTCTAATATTTTTAAATCTTTTGCCTTTTAAAATAAGATAAAGGAGAAATATTTATTTATTCTAAAACAAGCATACAACCATGATTAAGCAAATACAAAGAGAAAATGGTAAAGGAGTTCCTAATAAAATTTTACTGAATCTTATTCATAAAAATATATTCCTTAGTATTAAAATATTCACACATCTTTTCTATACTCTTTTCCAATATTTTATAAAACAATAAATTACTTTTCTTTAGCAATTTGCAAAGACAAAATAGATAAATGAATTATCCTACTTTTATTAATATTCATAACTAATATTGATTATTAGTTGAATATCAATTTATTAGGTGTTTGATAAAGCCTCAATATTTATCAACACCTAATCCGAAGAGTCCTTTGCTAGACCCTTTATAAAACAAACTATTTCACAAAATGAAGCATAGCATTTATAAAAGCAATCATAAACAACCATAGTCAACACTATTGTTTTATCCCTAAGTGGACAACCACTTTTAAAATAGATCCAACTATTACCGTTCCACTCTAGGGAGACTCATTGCAAGTAACGTCATTGCCCAAAGATGCGAACAAGGGTATAAGTAAACAAAATATAATGCATATACATGAATACTAGTTCATGATACCAGAAATCATTTGATGATAATTCACCCATCATCATTTCCTGTTTTACACTCACTACCGATGTTTGTCCATAAACTCATGAGAGTACCTAATCCTAAAATCATCACATGACAATCAGCAACACCATATTTGAAGCATAAAATGCATATAACCAATCATTAAACAATGACTATAAAGCAAGATTAAATATTGAACACACAACCATCAATATATAATCTCCAATCAAAAGAAGTCCTGCCTAGGGGGTTGTGACATACTCCCTCCCTTAGGCTAAACATAGTCCTCTATGTTTCCTCCTATACTAAAACATACATATTATTCACTCAAACAAATAAGGAAAGTGTTTTTGCATGTCTTCCACTTCCTCCCAAGTGGCACTATGTTCTAATAAGTGGTCCCACTAGACCCTAAATTGTTCTAAATTTTGTGTCCTCAAAGCCTTGAAATGAAACTCTAGAATCCTCACCGGTCTCACCTCAATGATTGATGGATCTGTCATCTGCAATTTGGAAATATCCCAAACATGTGTAGGATCAACAACATACTTTCTAAGTAAGGATATATGAAAAGTATCATGGATATTTTATAGGTTAGGTGGTAAAGCAAGTTTGTAATCCACACAACTTATCCTATCAATGATCTCAAAAGGCCCAATAAAATGAAGGTTTAACTTAGCAGATTTTATCAAAATTTTCTTAGGTCAAACCCTTAAGAAGACTTTATCCCCCACTAAGAATTCTCTAGGTATTCTTTTTAGATCTACATAATTCTTCTCTCGATCGGTGGCTTCCTTAAGCCTTTGTCAAATTATCCTAAGTTGCTCCTCCATCTCTCTAACAAAATCAAGTTCGAACATCACTTGATCCTCTAGATTATCCCATGATAGAGGTATCCTACATTTTTTGCCATACAATGCTACAAACAAAGCCATTCCTAAGGATTTATGGTAATCGTTATTGAATGCAAACTCCACTAGATGTAAAAAGTCTTCCCATCGAGACTTTTAGTCCATACAATACATGTGAAGCATTTTCTCTAGCACTTGGTTAACCCTATCTATTTGCCCATCCATTTTTGGATGATATATAGAACTAATATTAAGCTTTGTACCTACTACATGATGAAGAGCTTACCATAATTCTAATGTGAATCTAGAATTCCTGTTAGAAATGATCACTTCATGATATCCATGCAACCTAAAAATTTATTTGGCAAACCTATTTTCCACTACCATTGCATCATCCTGAATATTTCCTGGTATAAAATGTGCAACCTTAGTCAATTTATCGACTACAACAAGGATTGCATCATTTTTGTGCCTAGTTTTTGATAAACCTACAATGAAATCCATGGATATCACTTACCATTTCTACATAGGTATGTCATGCGGGTATAACTACCCTTTTGAATTTTCATCCTTAACCTTTTGATATTCTAAACATATAGCAATGAAATCTATGATATCCTTTTTCATTCCAGATCAATAGAAGGTATTTTTTCATGTTCTTCCTCATTTTTGTCCCTCCAGGGTGAGCAGAGTAAGGAGATCTATGCACCTATTGCATAATCTATCTCCTAAAATAACTAGATTTGGGCATAACCACCTTATCCTTGAAACATAAAAGACCATATTTTATACTAAAATCCTTATTTTCTAAAGGATTTATTTCCACTTCATCTTGAATCTCTACGTAAAACTGATCTTATAGTTGCATCCTTCTGACTTGATCCATCAAGTCCACATGACTTCGAGTTATTGTTGCAATGTACCCTCTTCTACTCAAGGCATCAACAACCTTATTTTCTTTTCCTTTGATATATTCAATACCAAAGTTTTATATTGCTATAAATTGTGTCCATCTTCTTTGCCTTGTATTCAACAAATGTTGGGTAAAAATATACCTCGATCTTTGATGGCCAGTTCTTAACTCAAATGGTTTTCCCAGCAAGTAATGTCGCCAAACCTTGAGATCATGAAAATCATTGTAATCTCAAGATCATGTGTTGCATAATTCACCTCATGCTTCTTGAGTTTTCTAGATGCTTAAGCTACCGCAGCTCCATCTTAGGATAGTACCCCTCCCAAACCTTCTAAGGAAGCATTTGTACAAATCATGTAATTCCCTTATGGATCAAGTATTTTTAAGATAGGTTTCATAGTGAGATTTTCCTTAAGAGTGTTAAAAGCGGCTTCACATTTATTTATCCACTTAAAATCCTTTCCCTTCTTCTAACTGTTAGTGATATGATAGGTAATTTTGGAATAATCCTTTACAAAATGCCTATAATACCTAGTAAGACCCATGAAGCTTCTTACTTCCAATACATTGGTGGGTGTTGGCCAACTCAAGATGGCTTCTACCTTCTTTGGATCCACAGTGATTCCATCATTTGATATGATATGTCCCAAGTATTTAACTTGTGGGATGTAAAAATCACATTTGGACAAATTTCCAAAGAGTTGATTCTCTTTGAGAACCTCTAGCACAATCTTTAAGTGCCTATTATATTCCTATTTACTACGAGAATAAATCAAGTTCATAAAAGTTGTTGGTGCATTTTTTTAACCCAAAGGGCAACACAGTGAATTTATAATTCCCATATCTAGTCTTGAAGGTCATTTTGTGAGTATCCTCCTCACGAATCCTTAATTGATGATATCTAGAAATTAAATCTGTTTTGGAGAATATGCTGGCATCCTTTAATTGATCAAAGAGATCCTCAATTCAAAGTAAAGGATATCTATTATTTATGGTCACTTTGTTTAACATTTTGTAATCAATACACAGCCTTAAGGAACCATCCTTATTTTTCATAAAAATAACAAGTGCACCCCATGGTGACATACTAGGTTTGATGAAACCTTTATCAAGTAACCCTTGGAGTTGCACCTTCAACTCCTGTAACTCAATAGGATTCATCCTATAAGGGGTTCTATTTATGAATTCTACTCCTAGCAATGGCTCAATGGTGAATTACAATTCATGCTTTGGTGGAAGTCCTGTAAGTTCTTCCAAAAATACATTCCTAAATTCTTGAAGAATCGGATGTTTCTTAAACACTTCGTTCTTCCTATCATCTTCCATTTTGTCATTTAACTTAATGACATAAATCATTCCACATTTATTTATAGCTTTGCTCAGTTTCTTTGCTGACAAAATCTAAGGTTGAAAGGATCCTTGCTCTCTACAAATCCTTACCATATTCTTAGTCTTGTCAAAATAATCCATCCATATTTCTTGAAAATTTATTATGGCTCCATTAGCCCTTAACCAATCAATCCCTAATATGACATCAAAGGCATATAGTGGTGCTACATAAAAATGCTAAATAGTAGAGTTTTTGGATATATTTACCTCGGTTGTGGGTATACATTGATCCACAAAGTAGGTATGTTCACACCCATACTCAACTTTCCACCCTTACACCAAAAATCCAATATTTTTTGGCATATCCCCTAATATATTTGAGGAAATAAAATTATTTGTAGCTCCACTATCAATAAGAATCTTAACTTCTCTATTATAAATCTTACCAACTATCATCATCATAGTGGCTTGCCCTTCTAGAGATTAATTACTAGTTGAGGCATAGATTTGATGATTCTAATATCCATCCTGATTCCCTAATTTTTGTCATCGAGGAAACTTGTTTGCAAAGTGTGGATCCCCATAATCATAGCAATTGCCTACAAGTACTTGAGATTTTTCTTTCCCTTGATGTTACACTCCAAACCTAGCCGTCGGCTAGGTATTCCAAGAGTTCATTAATTCATATATATATAGTAGTTAGACTATTCATAAGCATCATCGTTTTTATTTTTATATTTCTCTGCATTCGTTATTGCCTTCACGGCGGGGACGTGCCCTCCCTGAGTGGCGAAGGATTCCTATTCGATTTATATTATTTTCTACTGTTGTATCTTTACTATTCATCTTATTGCAATTTGAGGAGTTCGTTCCGTAATTAATTAACAAACGAAGAAAAACTCTTCCAAGTGGTATCAGTGATCCAGCTTCCAAGCCTCGGGACTTCCATTGCTGCTCTTTCCCTCACACATAATCGGGCGATCCAGATCAGCGAGTCTGCATTTAAAAACACATCCATCCCAGTGACATCTTCACGAAAGAAAAATTGGCGTTTGAATTCCATTCAGTGACGTCTTCGTGAAAGAAGAGAAATTGGCGTTCGAATTCAAACCGGTTTTAGCGTTCCGTTTACAATCTTAACAGCGCACGACCGAAGGCATAAATTAAGGTTTTAAGAGCAATCGGCCAAATCAACCGTTCGTGTCCCATTTCGATCTCAAGCAGCGGCCAGTGAAGTCATCTCCGCCTACAAAACCTCCGAAACAGGCATACGCCAGTGGTAATCGCGTCGTCCAATCATAATTCATGAAATTTTTCAATTAATCGGTTAGACTAAGGTAGTTTGATGAAAATCACTTGCTGACGTCAGATAAATTTGTTTTCGAGTGTTGGGCTCAAATGTTTATCCCACATTCGGCGTATTAAGTGGGTTTAAGGATTTAAAAGGAATTCGTAGCACCTTCTCAAGTGTGACTGCGGTCACACGTTGGAGCTCCTCCGTGCATAGTATTCCTTGTGCTATCGCTTTGTTGTCGGTCTCACGTATCGTGTTCCATTTCGCGCGTCGTGTCTACGTGTCTACTCATGTGTCACGTCTTCATTATATTCTGTCTCATTTCGCGTGTCGTGTCTGCTCGTGTCTCTATTACGTTCTATCTCGGTCCATGCATCGTGTCTGCTCGGTCCACTCATGTGTCGTGTCTCCGTTTTGTTTGTCTCGGTCCGTGCATCGTGTCTGCTCGTGTCTCCATTACGCTCTATCTTGATCCGCGCATCGTATCTTGATCTAGTCGCTGTCAGTCCTGTCCTTGTGTCGAGTTGTCAAAATCTGTCCAGTTTTCAGTCCTATCCTTGTGTCGAGTTGACAAAATCTGTATTGTTGAAAATCGTCAAAAGTCGTTGAAAGTCGTCAAAGGAGGTGAGCCAGCAAAATTTCAAATCCGCGTCGCAGTTGGAGCGACAGTTGAAGCGGAATCCACATTTTTTGCTAAATTCAAACCGAATTTTGCGATAGTTGAAGCGGAATCCTAAGCAGGTTATGTTAACAAGTGCATGAGCAAACAGTGGACCAAAGGTTCTGACGGTCGATTATCAAGCTCGAAAATGACCAATAACAACGCCAGAAGACCAAATCGAAGCCCAGGTACAAAAAATTCTCTTTCTCCTTTCAAAATTGGTAGTTATAATCCACATCATCCACTAGTCGATCCTATGGTGACTAACCCTCCTCCAACTCACGAAACCATCATACAAGGAGACTCAAGTAACTCAGCCGTTTCCAACGATGAATCTCTTCGACTCTTACTAGAGGGTATGAACCAGATGAGTCTCAACCTAAAAGCCCTAGTGCAAGCACAAAACCAGCTTAATCCCCATACTAATTCCCAAAATCACTCCCATGCCCAAAGGAATGAGGAAAATGTCGATCAAGATGATGATTGGGAACAACAAAGAGGAGATTCAGATAATTACAGGGATCGTTCTCATAGACAGAGGTATAACCAAAATCAAGAAAGGGATACGGGGTATCACCAACCAAGAGGCCCTAATAATTTTCCACGCATTGATATGCCCACTTTTGAAGGTCATGATCCTCGTGGTTGGATAGCCAAAATGGAAGGCATTCTCGACTTATATCAAATTAAGGAAATTGATAAAGTTCCTTTCGCTGCATCAAAATTAGGCACGGAGGCCTACCAATGGTTCGTATGGCTTAAACGAGAGAAAGGTGCTACTATTAATTGGAGAAAATTCACTACCTCTTTTTTAGAAAGATTCGATGAAGGAGCTACATCGTCATACACAGTAAGACTGTTATCTCTTAAACAAGAAGGATCGGTTAGCGAATTTGTTTCAGAATTCACCAATTTACTACCATATACTTTAGACCTTAGTTCCGACACAGTGGTAGGAGCTTTTCGCAATGGATTGAAAGAAAATATTCGAGTGGAGGTAGACATGCACAATCCAACCTTGTTGAACGATTGTATAAGAATAGCTAAGCTGGCCGAGAAGAGAAATTAGTTGTCTGCACGGCATGAAAACTATAGTCGTCCTCCATATCGCAACAATTCCTTTCGTAGAAATGATCAACCCTCACGATACTTTTGCTACAAATGTCGCAATCATCATCCCAAGGAACAAGCTTGTACCCCAAAACAAAACTTTCATATTGAGTGTGATCAATATGAAGGAGAAGAGGACGAAACTTACCAACAAGAAGAACCTATGCAAGAAGACCTACCAATTACTCTAGAAGAGAAGGAAGAGGATACAATGGCGATCTCTGTACACGCTCTCATGGGGTTAACCGCCCACCATACCATCAAGGTACCAGGATTTCTCCGCAAGAAAAAAGTGAATGTGCTAATTGATTATGGTAGTACCCACAATTTTATCGACATCAAAACAGCAAAAGCTTTGAATTTATTCATTAACTCTTCCAACAAAGACAAATTTCAGGTTCTAGTGGCCAATGGGGTGAACGCACAATGTGTTGGTCGCACATCTCAAGTTTCCATAAAAATGGGAACTTATACCTGGTTTGGGTCCCTCTTCGTCATGAATTTGGGGAACTCTGATGTCATTTTGGGAGTTGAATGGTTGGAAACATTAGACACGGTTAGCTTCAACTTCAAAAAATTATTTGTGGAATGGAAGGAAAACGGACGAGTCATTCGCTTACAAGGCATTACTACTCCTCCATCACAAATGGTGAGCTCTCATAGTATGGAGAAGATGTTAAAAAAGGGTGGATATGGGTTTATAGCTCAAATTAATTGTTTGGAAAAACAATCTCCAGCAACTTCGGATATTACTGCTCCAGAGTTACAAGACATCATAACACATTATGAAGAGGTTTTCCAAGAACCTACAGGATTACCACCTAAACGATCTCATGACCATGCCATCCATTTGATTCCAGGGAGTGTCCCACCTAACAATCGTCCTTACCGCTATCCTCAACCACAAAAGATAGAAATCGAACAGATCGTTCAGGATTTGTTGGATCATGGAGTCATTCGTCATAGCACTAGTCCTTATTCCTCACCTGTAGTCCTGGCTAGACGAAAAGATAACTCTTGGCGTATGTGTCCTGACTTTCATTCTCTCAATAAACTCACTATCAAGGACAAATTTCCTATCCCTGTCATAGATGACCTACTAGATGAGTTGCATGGTGCCAAATTTTTTACAAAATTAGACCTTCGCTCCGGATTTCACCAAATCCGTGTCAGAGAAGAAGATATCCCCAAAACTGCTTTTCGTACTCATGAAGGTCATTACGAATTTTTGGTCATGCCTTTTGGTCTCACCAATGCACCCTCCACATTCCAAAGTCTCATGAACCAAGTGTTTCGTCCACTCCTCCATAAGTTTGTGTTAGTTTTTTTTGATGATATTCTCATATACAACAAAACATGGATGGACCATTTACATCATGTGGATAAAGCCCTTCACATTTTACACAGAGAAAAGCTATTTGTCAAACGTTCCAAATGTTCATTTGGTGTCCAAGAAGTCGAGTATCTTGGTCATATAGTTTCACACGAGGGTGTCAAAGTCGATCCCAATAAGATTAAGGCAATTCAGGAGTGGCCCTTACCTAAATCCATCAAGAAACTTCATGGTTTTTTGGGTCTCACGGGCTACTATCGCAAGTTTGTACGGAATTATGGTAAGATTGCAGCCCCTCTCACAGCACTCACAAAGAAGGATGCTTTTCGTTGGTCGAAAGAAGCCACTCAAGCCTTCGAAGCTCTTAAGAAGGTCATGTGTACAACTCCAGTATTAGCAACTCCCAATTTTCACAAACCATTTATTATCGAATGTGATGCCTCTGGAACAGGAATTGGGGCTATATTAATGCAAGAAGGTCATCCGTTGGCATTTGAAAGTAAACAGCTCTCGGGGAAGAATTTGGGAAGATCAACATATGAAAAAGAGATGTTGGCTATTCTTCATGCAGTGGAAAAATGGAGACACTACCTAATCAGTAGCCGCTTCATTATCAAAACAGATCATAGTAGTCTCAAACATTTTCTTGAGCGAGAGGTTTTCTTATCCAGAACAAAATAAGTGGTTAACCAAACTATTGGGTTATGATTTTGTTATCGAATACAAGAAAGGGAAGGAAAATGTAGCCGTCGATGCCATTGTCCCAAAAATATGAAGACGAAGTAGTCATTAACGCTATTTCAGGTCCTTGCTCCCAATGGGTGACTCAATTACAAGATGACTGGTTAGCCAATAGCGAAACTGCTAAGATAATTCAAGACTTGTCTATCGGTTCCTCTAAACACCCTTTGTTCTCTTATGACGATAAAATCCTCAGAAAGAAGAATCGCATTTACATTCCACATAATTCAGAACTCAAATCAAAGATCCTCGACGAATCACACGCTTCTCCATCGGCAGGACATTCGGGATTTTTGAAGACATATTTAAGGGTCAAACAATCATTTTGTTGGAAAGGATTAAAAGCAGAGGTCAAACAATGGGTAGCAGAATGTGAAGTTTGCCGGCGCAATAAAGGAGAAACGAGTCAAATCCCCGGGGTTGTTACAACCACTACCCATCCCTGAACGAGCAAGTGGGAACATATATCCATGGATTTTATTGAAGGTCTTCCAAAGTCAGAAGGCAGGACAGTAATCTTCGTAGTCGTAGACCGGTTATCCAAATACGCTCACTTTCAGGCTTTACAACATCCATTTTCCGCAAGCAAGGTGGCCAAGGTATTTATGGATTCAATTTTCAAATTACATGGTATGCCAAAAAATATAGTAAGTGATAGAGATCCCATCTTCACTAGTAATTTTTGGCGGGAATTATTTCGACTTAGTGGTACCAAATTAAACATGTCCTCGACCTACCATCCACAAACAGATGGTCAAACAGAAGTGGTTAACAAATGTTTGGGTACATACTTAAGATGTTTCGCTCAAGATAAACAACATCAATGGAGCCAGTGGTTAGCATTGGCAGAATGGTGGTACAACACTTCTTACCATTACTCAATTAAGATGTCTCCATTTGAAGCATTGTATGGCACCAAGCCTCCAACCATCACAGATTACGTGCAAGGATCATCCAAAGTAGCCAAAGTGGATGATTGGTTCGAACAAAGGCAGTCTACACTCACCATCCTCAAAGAAAATTTAGTCCAAGCACAAAATCGTATGAAACAACAACAAGACTTGCACCGATCAGAGAGAACTTTTAATATAGGTGATTGGGTTTTCCTAAGGTTGCAACCTTACAAACAATCATCGTTAAAGATAAAGTCCAGCCAAAAGTTGGCTCCACGATTCTATGGTCCTTACAAAATTGTGCGCCGCATTGGAGAAGTCGCCTATCAGTTAGAGCTACCTTCATCATCACGAATACACCCGGTATTTCATGTTTCATGTCTCAAAAAAGTAATTGGCTAGAAAGTGCAAGGTCAATCGGAATTACCAGTGCTCGATGAGGAAGGACGCATACATCTCCAACCTGAAGATATACTACAACATAGAATACGAAGACTGAGATCACGTCGGATTCAAGAATTTCTCATCAAATGGCAAGATTTACCGGAGGAGGATGCCACATGGGAACTTGACAGTATTTTCCAGACATTTCCAACTTTGAGGACAAAGCTTTCCGAGGAGGGGAGTCATGTTACACTCCAAACCTAGCCGTCGGCTAGGTATTCCAAGAGTTCAATAATTCATATATATATAGTAGTTAGACTATTCATAAGTATCATCATTTTTATTTTTATATTTCTCTGCATTCGTTATTGCCTTCACGGCGGGGACGTGCCCTCCCTGAGTGGCGAAAGATTTCTATTCGATTTATATTATTTTCTGTTGTTGTATCTTTACTATTCATCTTATTGCAATTTGAGGAGTTCGTTCTGTAATTAATTAACGAAGAAGAAAAACTCTTCCACTTGATCTCTTATTACCTCTATATGCACTGGTTTAGCCTGCTACAAGGGTTGGAAGTTGGGAATATTATTTCTCCTTTGAAAATTCTTTTTGAATTTCCCTTGGTTCCTAGCACCCCTATTCCAGATTCTTGGATTCCATTTATTCCCTTGCCCTTGATTTGTAGGTCCAACACTATTTTTTCCCTTAAATTTGACTCAGGTTTTGGTTCTATTTCATAAACCCATCAATTTTTCTATTCCTTAGCTCTTGCCTACTCCTTTCTGACAACCCAACATAGAAAGGTTTCTTGTCTTGTTGATTTAACTCTTACTTTCTTGCTTTAACTCTTCCTTTCTTGCTAAGTT
This sequence comes from Wollemia nobilis, assembly GCA_028583015.1. Lineage (NCBI taxonomy): Eukaryota > Viridiplantae > Streptophyta > Pinopsida > Araucariales > Araucariaceae > Wollemia > Wollemia nobilis. Next base: position 3,124,746 of record JAQPPZ010000753.1, read on the forward strand.
ATAAGCCTTATCTGAATTCTTAGGTTCTAACAGGTTTATAAGTGTCCTTATCTTGTGATTTAATCCTAGGATAAATTTGTGCACCTTCAATCGTTCATTAGTCTCATACTCGAGCACATACTTCAAAAGTTTGATAAAATTTTGATAATATGTCTCTAAATTTATATTTCCCTAATGAAGTGTAGTGAACTCCTCAAGATTCTCACTATAAAATTGGTTTGTCAAAAACCTATTCTTGAAGGCCTTGACAAAATCCTTCCATTTGAGGTTCACTCCTTGTATTCCCTTTCTAAATTTGTAAGTGTTCCTCAAGTCTGAAGTTGCTTCATATAAATGGAGGATAGCATAAGTCGTTTTTATTGTTGTAAAAAATATTTTTATAGAAAAATGCATTTCCAATTCGTTTAGCCAGGCCTCGGCCAATTCTCTTCATCCTATACCATTGAATATAGTAGTTTTGACCATTTTTAAATCTTTGTATAGTTCTACTTCTATAATGGCTCTGCATTCTTGCTCTTTAGCAAGATCATCCTCAAGGTTTTTGTTCTCATATCCTTGGTTCACTAAAGATTCTATCAGTTCTCTATGTTAGCTTAATTGCTCCTGTAGTGAAGATACTACTACTCTCAAGTCTACTTCTTGATTTAGAACCCTAGAATTCTCTCTATGAGATCTAGTATCTTTTTCCCTTTGTTCAGTATTGCTTGGAGCTAGGTTTGTTCCATGTCTCCCTCTTATCAAAGTAGGTGTCATTATACCTAGCCACAAAAATAATATTAAGTTACTAACTTAATTTATTACCATTCGTTTGACAATGACTATTGTTATACTTGCTCCATGCAAGTTGCCACTTCTAAAAGTGGTTACACATAATAATAACAATGATCACACTTGCTCCCTACAAGGTGCTATACTAAGAATATTATCATCTACTAATGATGTCATTGGTCATACTTACTCTACGATTAAATTTCCTATATTGATTCTTTGGGAATCCTACAATCAGAAGTTCTAGGTCTTTCCGACTTTAGCTTAAGGACTAAATAAGGGCCTGTATAGGAAGATACCTAAATCTTTAGCACATTCCTAGTAAGATTATAGTCCATACGACCTAGAGTTTATCTAAGGAATCTTATAGTTCTATGATACATTAATAAATAAGAAAGGAGCTTAGCCAAGAGACACAGATGCCAAGTGAGGTCCTCAAAAGAGTCTAAGGTACACCGCTTAAGACCCACAAGATGTGGAGGGTTCGCTTAGCTCTTCCACTTTGATTCACCAATGGTTCTAATAGTGGGAGGAAAAGACTTGAACATAAGTAGACTCCAAGTACTTGTTTTTTCCTGACAAAGTATGTATCAACAACTCTACCATGAGAATATACTACTATTTATCCATATGATAAATAGTTAACTATGAGGAGTGGCTAACAACTATTATGGAATCAAAATCAATTGCATCCCTTTTACTAGCATTAACCTTATACTAGCATTCATTTGCTAGCTTGGCTCTGATACCAACTATAACAACCCCACTCTTTGTTAACTTTAACAAACCACTCGTGTTACTTAACAAAATTGATCGACTAATATTTTATTTTAAAACATTAACACATAGATGTATCCCTCTTTAATTTCTCATCACAATGTTGGACATTTTGAGTCAAATTTGTCATTGATGTCAATAAATGAAGTTGTCATTAATGAGCTACCGATAATGTCAAAAGGTCAAGAGGAACAATGTAGAGGTTAAAGGCAAAAGGGCTTCATAATATTTTTAATATTGTGTGGAAGCATAAGTTAATAGGTTTTTCATAAAAACCCAAGGAAGCTTATTGCAAAACTAAAGGAAGGTTTAATATTTTTTTTATAAAACATTTAAATTCAAATTGAATATAAATTTTATAAATAAATATTATTTATACAAATTTGTACAATGAGAGAAGGTCTTAATAAAACTAAAGGGTTTTAAATAATTAATTTATAAAATTAAAATTTAAGAGAATTTAAATAATTTATAAATTAATAAGTTTAAAAGGAAAATCATAGTGTCGACGTCTAAAGTTTGAAAGAAATTCAAAGCACCGACGTATATGTGTGAAGGAGGAAATTGATATAAAAACCATACCTTAGAGGCATTAAAAGTATCCTTTTGCTCAAACGTTAATGTGTGCAATTGTGTTGAGAACTCGTGCAAAAAAAGAGAAGTGAATTTCTTGTGTTATGTGCCAGCGAATAGACACAAAAACGAAAAGCGTTGAAATTTAGAAGCCATTTGGGCAGCGTGGCCTAGTGGCAAGAGGGCAGCAGTTAAAGTGTTTGGGCGCTTGTTGACCTTGTTGGCAATTTTGGGTACCTTGGGTACATTGCCTTTGCTCAAGTGTATAAGTTGTCATTGATGTCAAGAAGCTTTTGAAGGAATTTGATTTGATGTAAAATAATTTGTTTTGATGAAGGTTACGGCATGACAGGTTCGAAAGAAAGCAAGTTAGAAAAGTGTCGCGATATCGCGACATGTCGCAGTTTCGCGACTCAAAGAGGAGAGAGAATGTTTGAGTCAGAAATGTCACGATTTCGTGACATATTGCAAGGAAGGTTGAACGGACGAAAAAGTGTCACGATTTCGCGACATGTTGCAGGAGAGAGAGTCCGAAAGAAAAAGTGTCACGATTTCATGACATAATGCAGGAGAGAGAGTCCGGGAGAAAAAGTGTCACGATATCGCGACATGTCGGGTTTTCGTGACCCGAAGAAAAGAAAAGCGCTAAGGAGAAAAAGTGTCACGATTTCGCGACAAGTCAGAAGACAAAGTGGAAGCAAGATAAAGTGTCACGATTTCGTGACATGCTACAGAACTCGAAGTGAGAACTGTCACGATTTCGTGACATGCAGCAAAGGGAAGAGTCTGAAATGAGAAGCGTCGCGATTTCGTGACAGGTTGCAAAGAAGACGTACGGAAGCTGAAAGCGTCGCGATTTCATGACAGGTTGAAGAGAAAGCAAACAGATGCAGAAAGTGTCACGATTTCGTGACAGATTGAGATGGCAGCGTTCGGTTGGAGAAAGTGTCACGATTTCATGACAAAATAGAAAGCAGGTCTTCAATAGGAGAAGTGTCACGATTTCATGACAAAAGAAGAGGAAGGCTAGGAAGAAGAAGTGTCACGATTTCGACAGAAGGAAGAGTCAGAGAAGAGGCAAGGAAGGAAAGTGTCACGATTTCATGACAAAAAGAAAGAGGTTCGATGAGGGGAGAAGTGTCATGATTTCGTGACAAAAGCAGAAAGAAGGTCGACGAAGGGAGAAGTGTCGCGATATCGTGACAAGAGCTTGGTTGAAGTCGTCAAAGGCTGAAGTGTCACGATATCATGACAAAAGCCAAAAGAAAGTGTACGGTTGCAAAGGTGTCGTGATATCGTGACATGTTGTAGTTTCACGGAGAAGCTACAGAAGAGTTACAGAGGCAGTGAAGCCGACAAAGTTAAATTTTAGCCGATGAAAATTAGGGCTTGCAGTCGACGTAGATTAGGGTTTGTTTTTGGTATAACAGTCGACTAAGATTAAAGTTTTCATCATGAAAATTTTGTTATAAAAGGAGGGCTGTTTGGAGAGTTGAAGGATGAATGCGTGGTTGTAGTGCGACGTTCGCAGATAGTGCGTAGAGCAAGAAGTTCGATCGTCGAGAGCAGAGTGCGAAATTCGATCGTAGTGTGTAGAGTGCATTTCATCGAATCATTCCAAGTGTGAAAGATCACAAAGGAAGCAGAGTGTGCGAAGACGGTGCCACTGTGATTGCGCAGAGGTGCAAAGGTTGAAGTTCGATCAAGTGCGGCTATGATTGCGCAAAGAGAGCAGAGGGCGTAGAGAGCACAAGGGCAAAGACGAATGCGGAGTGCTGCTGCTTAAGGACAGAGGTGCATTGGTTCTTTGAGAAGAACTTGAGGATAGATTTGGCAAGTCTTTGAGAAGGCTTGTGTGTAGAGGATTGATCTGTTCAAGTGTTGGACAGATCTGACAGACAGAGGAAGACTTGTGCTAGACCGACTGACTATGTTTGGTACAAGTTGCTGAGCTGTTGTGGACGTGATCATAGAAGGCAGAGGTCTCTTAGGCTAAGCATTGAGGACAGGAGGTCTTCGGTGGAAAGGAGTTCCACATGCTGGCAAGAGGTAGAGACAATTGATCTTCTGAGGGATCATTTCCAGAGTAGAGGGGAAGGTATCTCCTTTGAGCAGAGGCTCATAAATTCAGTTTGGGGGAAGGTATCTCCTTTGAGAGAGGCTCATAAATTTAGATTGGGGGAAGGTATCTCCTTTGGGCCGAGGCTCATAAACATTGTAATTGGGAAGGATTCCCAAAGAACTTTGAGATAACTTTTAGAGAAAATTTTTGTGGACGTAGCCCAACCATTCTGGGTGAACCACGTAAAAATTGGTGTCACTTTGTGGATGATATTGTGCATTGTTTTGATATTGTTGTGGGTATATTGCTTTACTATTTTGTAATATAAAGGAAAAAGTAAAAAGAGGTCTTATATTGTTCACCCCCCTCTCAGTATAAGCTTGTGTTCTTCAATTGGTATCAGAGCGGGTGCCTTCGAAAAGTTTAACAACTTGAAGGAAAAGCTAGTAAAGAACACAATGGATTATTCAAGTGGCAATGCAGCACCTATTCTTGATGGGTCAGATTTTGGTCTTTGGAGTGCAAGGATGAAGGTTCATCTAATGGCACTTGGTAATGAGGTATGGGAAGTAATTGAAGATGAGTACACTATTCCTGTACATGGTCCAAATACTAAAGAAGAAAGGCTCCTACATCACAAGCAATTCAAAAGCAATGAATGCAATCCTGAAAGGCTTACAGAAAGCAGATCTCACCAAAGTGATTCACTGCAAGACAACTAGTGAAATGTGGAAACAGATTGCAGGTGGTTCATACAGGTGATACAAATGTCAGAAAGGCCAAGTTGAGACACTTCAAAGGTATGTTTGAACAACTCAAGATGAATGATGATGAAAATATTAGTGACTACATGCTTCGTATGGATGAGGTTGTTAACTCCATGAAAGACTTAGGTCTTGAGCTTGCTGAAAATGATGTTTGTGATAAGATTTTAAGATCTCTTCCTAATAGATTTAGTGAAAATATTTCTGCTATTGAGGAAGCTAAAGATTTGGATAAGTTGAAAAAGGATGAGCTCCATAGTATACTTGCAGCATTTGAGTTGAGAACTCAAGTGAAGGTTGACGTCAAGAAAGAGGCAGACTTTCAAGGCTACCAAGAAATCCAAGGGTAAACAGCTTCAAGAGAGTGATGAGTCTTCTAGTGATGAAGAGGCATATTACAGCAAGAAAGGCAAATTCTCTAGAAAGCACAAAAGCATGAAAAATATAAGATGTTTCAATTGTGGAAAGTTTGGTCATTATGCTATAGACTGTACTGTTCCCAAGGATGAAAGTGATGAAGATAAACAGGATTCTAAGAGCAAGGATTCTGAAAAGCACAAGCATCACAGAAAGAACAAAGATGAGCACAACAATCAAGGAAAGAGGTATTCTCACAAGCACAAGAAGAGTTTCTACCTAGACAAAGCAAGTAAGTGTTCTAGTAGTGATAGTGAAAGTTCTTCAAGTGATAATGAAAATGAGATGTTGTTCATATCAGAAAAAGAGGAAGAACCGAAACATAGATTCATTATCATGAAATGTCTTAGATGTGGAAATTTTGGTCACCTTGAGGATGATTGCACAAATAATGATTTGGTTTCTAGTATGTATGAGGATGCTTCAGAAAACTATAAGGAAGATGCATGTATGGTTTTTGAAAAGGGTAGCACCTCTAGTGATAAGAAATCTGAAAAAGGCTTTGATGATTCAGAAAGCAAACAAATAAAGGATCATGAAAGTGAACTTAGTAGTGCTCTTAGTGCTTTGAAAAAGGAAAGAAAGAAGAATGCTAGACTCAAGGATAAGTTAGATGAATGTTGTATGGAGAGAGATGATCTTATAGAAAATCTTGATTTCTCTATAGCTAAGACGCAAGAACTCAAGGATGAGTTAGAGTCTAAGGTTCTTGAGTATAGTGAGTTAGAACAGAAAATGGCTTCTTTGAAAGAGGAAATTAAAGAGTACAAGGATAAGCTTTACAGGTTTCAAGATAGCTCCAAAAGGGTTAAGTCTCTCATCAAAGGTCAAAGAAAGACAACAGATAAAACAGGCCTTGGTTTTGGTAAGAAACACAAGGAACAGGTTGGGGAATCTAGTAAGAGATTCCAAAAGGAAGAGAGTTCTGATGAGGAAAGTATTTCAGATCATGAGTCCTTGAATGATAGATGCGTAGAAATAGAAAACAGAATTCAGAATGAGAAGAAGAAGTTTTCAGGACCCAAGAGGTCGAATAAAGGAAAATTTCACGACAGATGTTTTGCGTGTCACAGGTTTGGTCACATGGATTCACATTGCATGGATCAAGTGAAGAAGGTAAATGACAGTTTTAGATGTGGTAATTTCTTTCAAGGGTATTGCTACTCTTGTCAACAGTTTGGGCATAAGGCAATTTTTTGCAAGGCTAATAACCAGGAACAGTGGTTAGTCGGAACAGAGTGGATTCAAAGAATAGGTATGCCTAAAAGAAATAACATTGTTACTTGTTATAAGTGCAACAATGAAGGTCACATAGCTAGACAGTGTAGAGCTGAACTTCCAAGGTACAAGAACAGGAACAGTGGTATGAATAGGTCCAAGGATCAAGGCATGGATAAGAACAGGAATGATAACAAGAACAGGAACAGTGACAGGAACAGGAACAGGAATATGGACAAAGAGTTCAAGAGAAGGCCCGACAAGGAAATTATAGACGCTGATGATGATCAGTGCCTAATGGGAGTTTTACTCCCACCCCAGAATTAATCACCTCATCAGGAGGTGGGGGAGGGACTAAGCTAAGAGGCTCATTCTTAGTCCCGAGCCCCAAAGGTGACCCTTTGCCATTGATGACAAAGGGGGAGAGATATGAGTAAGGGGGAGAGCTTCAAGTGAAGAGGAAAGCTTCAAGTCAGGGGGAGCAAAACTTCAAAGGAAGATTCTCAGTTGTGGGCACAGTTTCTCAGTTGTTAGCATAGTTGGTTTCAGTTTTGGCTCCTGAGACGTGTTTTCAGTAAAGGTTTGCCATCAATGACAAAGGGGGAGATTGTTGGCAATTTTGGGTACCTTGGGTACATTGCCTTTGCTCAAGTGTATAAGTTGTCATTGATGTCAAGAAGCTTTTGAAGGAATTTGATTTGATGTAAAATAATTTGTTTTGATGAAGGTTACGGCATGACAGGTTCGAAAGAAAGCAAGTTAGAAAAGTGTCGCGATATCGCGACATGTCGCAGTTTCGCGACTCAAAGAGGAGAGAGAATGTTCGGAGTTAGAAATGTCACGATTTCGTGACATATTGCAAGGAAGGTTGAACGGACGAAAAAGTGTCACGATTTCGCGACATGTTGCAGGAGAGAGAGTCCGAAAGAAAAAGTGTCACGATTTCATGACATAATGCAGGAGAGAGAGTCCGGGAGAAAAAGTGTCGCGATATCATGACATGTCGGGTTTTCGTGACCCGAAGAAAAGAAAAGCGCTAAGGAGAAAAAGTGTCACGATTTCATGACAAGTCAGAAGACAAAGTGGAAGCAAGATAAAGTGTCACGATTTCGTGACATGCTACAGAACTCGAAGTGAGAACTGTCACGATTTCATGACATGCAACAAAGGGAAGAGTCTGAAATGAGAAGCGTCACGATTTCATGACAAGTTGCAAAGAAGACGTACGAAAGTTGAAAGCGTCACGATTTCATGACAGGTTGAAGAGAAAGCAAATAGATGCAGAAAGTGTCATGATTTCATGACAGATTGAGATGGCAGCATACGGTTGGAGAAAGTGTCACGATTTCATGACAGAAATAGAAAGCAGGTCTTCAATAGGAGAAGTGTCACGATTTCGTGACAGAAGCAAGAGGAAGGCTATGAAGAAGAAGTGTCGTGATATCGTGACAAATAAGAAGGAAGGTAAGAAGTGTCACGAATAGAAGAAAGTGCAGAGGAAGTGTCATGATTTCATGACAAAACCGAAAGGAGGTCTTCTATAGGGGAGAAGTGTCACGATATCGCGACAAAAGCAAAGTTGATGCTGACAAAGACAAAAGTGTCACGATATCGCGACAAGAGCTTGGTTGAAGTCGTCAAAGGCTGAAGTGTCGCGATATCGCGACAAAAGCCAAAAGAAAGTGTACGGTTGCAAAGGTGTCACGATATCGCGACATGTTGTAGTTTCACGGTAGAAGCTACAGAAGAGTTACAGAGGCAGTGAAGCCGACAAAGTTAAATTTTAGCCGACAAAAATTAGGGCTTGCAGTCGACGTAGATTAGGGTTTGTTTTTGGTATAACAACCGACTAAGATTAAAGTTTTCATCATGAAAATTTTGTTATAAAAGGAGGGCTGTTTGGAGAGTTGAAGGATGAATGTGTGGTTGTAGTGCGACGTTCACAGATAGTGCGCAGAGCAAGAAGTTCGATCGCCGAGAGCAGAGTGCAAAATTCGATCGTAGTGTGCAGAGTGCATTTCGTCGAATCATTCCAAGTGTGAAAGATCACAAAGGAAGCAGAGTGTGCGAAGACGGTGCCGCTGTGATTGCGCAGAGGTGCAAAGGTTGAAGTTCGATCAAGTGCGGCTGTGATTGCGCAAAGAGAGCAGAGGGCATAGAGAGCACAAGGGCAAAGACGAATGCGGAGTGCTGCTGCTTAAGGATAGAGGTGCATTGGTTCTTTGAGAAGAACCTGAGGATAGATTTGGCAAGTCTTTGAGAAGGCTTGTGTGCAGAGGATTGATCTGTTCAAGTGTTGGACAGATCTGACAGACAGAGGAAGACTTGTGCTAGACCGACTGACTGTGTTTGGTACAGGTTGTTGAGCTGCTGTGGACGTGATCATAGAAGGCAGAGGTCTCTTAGGCTAAGCATTGAGGACAGGAGGTCTTCGGTGGAAAGGAGTTCCACGTGCTGGCAAGAGGTAGAGACAGTTGATCTTCTGAGGGATCATTTCCAGAGCAGAGGGGAAGGTATCTCCTTTGAGTAGAGGCTCATAAATTCAGATTGGGGGAAGGTATCTCCTTTGAGCAGAGGCTCATAAATTCATATTGGGGGAAGGTATCTCCTTTGGGCCGAGGCTCATAAACATTGTAATTGGGAAGGATTCCCAAAGAACTTTGAGATAACTTTTAGAGAAAAGTTTTGTGGACGTAGCCCAGCCATTCTGGGTGAACCACGTAAAAATTGGTGTCACTTTGTGGATGATATTGTGCATTGTTTTGATATTGTTGTGGGTATATTGCTTTACTATTTTGTAATATAAAGGAAAAAGTAAAAAGAGGTCTTATACTGTTCACCCCCCTCTCAGTATAAGCTTGTGTTCTTCAGACCTGCGTTCAAAATGCAGTGACAACATGTTTTGGTGGTCGTGTTTGTGTTGGAAGTGCCAAAGGAAATTATGCACGTTTTGTTAGGCAAAGTGGGGAGCTTTATAGAGCACGTGGTGCTCTTTACTCCCCAAGAAAGCACCTAGCTCGCGTGGTGGTTGTAGCTATAGCTAGGGCACTGGTTGAGGTTGCGTCGTGAGTTTGAAACCCACCAAGGCAAAGGTAATAAATTTTGATTATTATTTTGTGTTACCTAAAGTTTGACATGAGGTCTTAGGGAGTTAAAAAGAGTTGCTTAAAAGGATTTTTATTTGATTATTATTTTTGGTAAATTGGAGGAATAAAGGATTAGCTTTATGTTTGAATAAAGTGTTTGTGTCACATTGATTTGTTGAAGTTTTAAAAGGATAAAGGGAACTTTTTGCATTGAGTTATTTTGAAAATAAGAGTGCATTGAATATTATTTTAATTGGGAGATTATAAGGTGTAAGTGGTGAATTATTTTTGTAAATGTTGATGAATGTTTTCTTAAATATGGAGTGATAATGTGTGTGTGTCTTGATATTTATATTGTATTTTTGAGAGATTTTATCATCTTATAACTTCTTTGAGATTGGAAAAGAAGTGTTTGTGGTTTTGGTAGATTTATGATATTCCTTCATCATCAAGAAAAAGGTATGAGCACATTCTTCCATAGTTAAGTTGATTGGTTGTTTTTCTGGAAAATAAGTTTGGAGTGAAAAGGACTTGATTAGGGCTTCCTTATTGAGTGTGTTTGAGTTAATGCTTCAAGGTTTTTTGGAATAAAGAGTTGTTATTGAAATATTATTTTATAAGCATTGTTGTTGAAGCAATTGGTTGAGAAAAGAACTAGGGTTTGAAAAGAACATGAGTATCATTGTTATGTGAGAGTTGTTTTGTGAGCATTGTTGTTGAAGTGAGTTGTTGAGCAAAGAACTTGAACTAGGGTTATCATTGTTATGTGAGATTTTTTGTTGAGCATTGTTGAAAATATTTTGAGTTGGTGTTTATATACTTGGACTAGGGTTTGTAAGGAAGGATTGTTTCATTGAGTGATTGGTCAGAGTTGGTTGAGCCTAGTCAAGTGGATGTGTGAAGTGATTGTTCAAGTTCCATAAAACAAACTATTCTATGTTCTGAATTGAATTGATAAAGTGGTTGAGTTGAAGCATATTGAGTCTCTAACAATTCTCTGTATGTTTCTGAAAGAGTGATTGAAATTTTTTGAGCATTGTGATGAGTATAGAGCATATTGAGTCTCTAACAATTCTATTTATGTTTCTATGAGATTGGACAAGTTCTAGTGTGGACTTGTTGAGCAGATTTGAGGCAAGTCTATGAGAATACTTGTGGATAGATTTGAGTAAGCTTTTGTGGAAGCTTACAATACATATTGAGAGAATATTTGGTTAAGTTCTTGAGAGGACTTATTGAGTAGATTTGGTTAAGTTATTGAGAGGACTTATTGAGTAGATTGGACAAGTTCTAGAGAGGACTTGTAGACTGATTGGTGTGAGTTTTTGTGAAAGCTTACAGGGTAGATTTGAGACAAGTCTTTGAGAATTCTTGAGAGCAAATTTGATTGATTAATTTATTCAAACCTTGAGTTAAGCTTTGGGGCAAATCCAACAGATTTGATTGATTGATTTTTTCAAACCTTGAATTAAGCTTTGGGGCAAATCCAACAGAGTTGATTGATTGATTTTTTCAAACCTAAGATTGAGTCAAGATTTGAGTTAAGGCTTGAGGACAGAGATTGAGGACTGATTTATGCTAGACCGAGGGACTGTGTTTAGTACAAATTCAAGGATAGATTTTGGTACAGATTTGAGGATAGATTTGTGCCAGACCAGAGACAGAGATTGAGGACAGATTTGTGTTAGACCGATGAACTGTGTTTAGTATAAATTTGAGATAGAGATGAGTGCAAAATTTGGAGGTGATAGAGTATAGAGGATGACAATCTCTAATGGATAGAGATACATTAGCTAGGGTAGTGAGGATAGGTCTTCTAAGTGAGGACAAGATTCTTCAGTGGATAGAGATCCATTAGCCAGTGCAGTAGAGGCAGTAATTCTTCTAGAAGATCACTAACCAGAGCAAGAGGAGAAAGGAGTTCTCCTATGGATAGAGATACATGAAATTGATTAAGGGGATTGTTATCTCCTTTGGACAGAGGTCCATAAACATTGTAATAGGGAAAGGATTCCCAATATATTGATTGAGAAAATTTTAGTGAAATATTTTCTCTATGGAGTAGACCACATTGGGTGAACCATGTAAATTATGGTGTCTCTATTGTGTGTGGTGATTTATGCATTGCTTTAATTATTGCTATTGATATTACTATATTTATATTGCATAATATTTATTGGGAAAGAAAAATTAAAAAATGGTCTTATATTGTTCACCTCGCTCTCAGTATAATCTTGTGTTCTTCACACAAGGCATACCATAATTGAGAACTAGTTGTTGCAGATGATACTCAAGTGGTTAGGATTAGCTAGATCCTTTAATAACTTATATAAGTGCCTTGAAGCCTAGATAATTAATGTATTTGTCACTTACCATGGTAAATAACTTGGCCACCCAATCCTCCCATTCAAGGTGCCAACATGAAACTTGCGAAGATACTCTATACCTTTATGGTAGGATATCGATTCCAAGATTTATCGCTTAGGACCTTTCCAAATATATCCCTATTTTGGTAACCCTCTAGGTTATTCCACCTAGAGAATTCAATCGCAAGGAGACTTGAGTGTTGCCTACCGCAACTCCCCTCAAGTAATGGAATCATCATAAATTTTGGATTAAAATAATGCATTAAGATTTTCTACTCTCAATATTAACTTCTAAGAGATCTACCCTCAATTTCTATTCTTAAATAAGAACCTTCAAGAATCATTCCTAACTTGTAAATAAGGGAATCACATAACCATTGAGAAGTCTATCCGCTTCTTAAATAATTGAACAATGCATGTAACACTATCAATTAATCATTTAAATAAACACAAGCCAAAAGCTATCTAAAGCAACATAAAGATATTTTCAAAAACCATTACATGGCTACACATTTAAGAATATCTCAAGGTTAACATTTAGTAATTCCAAAACCTTACATAAAAAGGTAATCAAGTTCTACTTTTTAAATAGCAATAACAATTACATCATTACAATGGATCTTTCCTTAAGATTACATCTAACATTTATAATAAGCTTCCCATTAAATCGGAGCTTTATTACATAGATCTACAAAACTTTCATAAGCCTTTCAAAGAACATTTGTATGAAGTGAAAGTCTTCTAGTTCCTCCTTTCTGGTCTCTTCTTGTACGATGGTGGTGGTTTTAAGGGATCAATACAGCTCTTGTACTCATGAATATGCAGCTAACATATGCTAAACAATACACTAATTTATAATATATGCACAAACCATGAAAGATATCCACAAGCATCTAATCTAACCTTATATCATAAAAAAGGAAATCCCAATATTTCCAAAAGAATGGATTCCCCATCCATTCTTCCCCAAATAATCATTTCTTAGAAAAGTATAATCCTTCCATTTTACCAACTAATTTTTCAAAACAACCTTAAGCAAGAACCACAAATATTTCACAAGCAACATACTTTTAAAACATTAAGCAAAGGCATAAAATATTTTACAAAGCAACTAACTTTCTTAACAACCATATTTTTACATAGCAAATTCAAGAAGGAATCACATAATCCCTTCAAGAATGGATCTCCCATCCATTCCTTCCAAAACATAATGCCAATTTAATGATCATAAAGGTGCATAGCAATATCACAACTTTTTCCAATCAATTCACATAGCAATAATTTCCATTTATTCTAACCCATTGAGTGCATCCATTACTTAACCAAGAATAGATTCACTATCTATTCTCTCCCATAAGCAAGATCAATACTCAACTTAGAATACATAGATTTGAGAGGATTCCAAACACCTCTCAACACAAAATAAACACCTCCTAGAAATCCCATCTAGGCAAGGTCATATTAAGTTTTACAATTCTTAACTTTGGATGGTATGATCTAGATTTAAAGCGAGTGGCTATCCAAATTTACCTTTCAGTTAAATCTATAGAACCCTATTGGATGAAAATTAATACAATGGCTCTAAGTACCACTCATAATTTCATAATAATTTTACCCATAAATCAAACCTAATATTTCCCTAAACTTTCATCCATCAAATATGAACAATCCAAAGGATAATGCATTCATTTTCTCCACAAAATTAACTAGATACTCATTTCCCTATGGTTCTATATTTCACTTTACTCCATAGAATAATAGGTTTAATAGATTAATTTCCCACTAAAACATAATTTTCTAGGAGGATAAAAACACTTGTATGAGTCATACAATATCTCCTAAAATCGATTGTTTTCAAAAGTATAAAACCCTTCAATATTCACACAAAAATCAATTTGTTTTTTTTTAAGTAATCCATTTTTTTCAAAATAAAAAATCCCCTAAATAAAAAAGGCATCTCAAATTAACCACTAAATTCAACTGGTCTAGATAGAGTCAACCAAATTTAATCAAACTTAGGTTAAAACATATCCACGGTCAAATAAGTCAACAACCAATTCAGCCAAATAGAGCATAGGCAGTGGGTCATGAAGTCAATGATACAAAGTTTCTATAGTCAAGCCAACACCTAGCCAAGCTATCACCTATAAAAGCACCCATAGTGCTTTGCTATCAACATATGTGGGGTTTGGCCTTTATAAAGGGGGTCATCACCCATATACATCCCATGTGGGACTAAACAAGGCAATATCTTTTAAAAAAATTCTTTAAATCGTTCGACTAAACCTAATAGATAGATCAAACCTAATTGAGCCAAATTTCAATCATCTAGCAAGAAAAGGGCAATCAATCGATCAAAAACATCCAATCAACAACATACGAATAAAGGGTAACAACCCCCACGTAGTGCTACCTAGAGCACTCCTACTTTATGGTCTTCTAGACCATCGAGTGATGGTCAACTTAGCTAGGGGGTGCATGTCATTATAAGGTTATTTGCACTACTAACATCCCCCATATGGTATTATAAATAGGGAAGGATGATTTGACCTCTTGACCTACGCTCACCTGAGCGTCGACGTCGTAGCTACGACGTTGTGCTCAGCGATTTTGATCGAGGGAGATAATAAATATTACCCTCCCCTAAAACCTTAGGGGAGAGGTAAATTATTTAACTAATTTTAAAAGCATATTTTCAATGTTTTTACAGTGATGAACATCACTTATAACAGGTGACTATACCTATTACAAAGGTTTTAACTTGATAGAAGTAAAACAACAAACTTGAGGGCTACAAAACTTGAAGCAAGCTCTTCTAAAGAGCTAAATAATCATTCAAATTTATTTAAACTTTTATTAACCAAAACAAATAAGAGAGACATAGGCATAAACTTAAAATTAAGCAATTTATTTTCTAAAACATACAAACAAACTAAGAGCATGGAGGATTAACCTTATCCACAGGTTGATTTTTTTTCTCCTTTGTTTTCTAAGTCTTCCCTAGAGCTCTCCAAGTTCTTCCAAAAGAAAATCCTCTTGATTTATCTCATGTTCAAAAAAGCATATTGTTTCTCTCGAGAGGACTCATTTTATCAAGCAAATATCTATGCAAGAAAATTTTAAAATAATCCCCTTACTATTTTCCAACTTTCGTAGGAGATATTTCCTTCTCTCCTTTTATTACTAAACTATGAAAGGAGATAGAGGATAAATATTTTTAATATTAAAATATGAAAGCATGCTCCCTCCCTTCATTTGGATCGTTCAAGCATCCTTCAAGGTAGGATTCTATAAAATAGTTATATATATATATATATATATATATATATATATATATATATATATATATATATATATATATATATATATATATATATATGTAATATTTTACCTTTTAAAAGAAGATAAAGGAGAAATATTTCTTTATTCTAAAACAAGCATACAACCATGATTAAGCAAATACGAAGGAAAAATGGTAAAAGAGTTCCTAATAAAATGTTACTGAAACTTATTCATAAAAATATATTCATTAGATATTCTTTAGTCTTAAAATATTCACACATCTTTTCTATACTCTTTTCCAATATTTTGTAAAACAATAAATTACTTTTCTTTAGAAATTTGCAAATACAAGATAGATAAATGAATTATACAACTTTTATTAATATTCATAATGACTATTAGTTGAATATCAATTTATTAGGTGTTTGATAAAGCCTCAATATTTATCAACACCTAATCTGAAGAGTCTTTTGCTAGACCCTTTATAAAATAAACCATTTCACAAAATGAAGCATAGCATTTACAAAAGCAATCATAAACAACCATAGTCAACACCATTGTTTTATCCCTAAGTGGATGACCACTTTTAAAATAGATCCAACTATTATTGTTCCACTTTAGGGAGAATCATTGCAGGCAACGCCACTACCGAATGATGTAAACAAGGGTACAAGTAAAAAAAATGCAATGCACCTACATGAATACTAGTTCATGATACCAGAAACCATTTGATGATAAATCACCTGTCATCATTTCATTTTTTTACCCTCACCATCGATGGTTGTCCATAACCTTCCACCCGTGAGAGTACCTAATCCTGCAATCATCACATAGCAATCAATAGTACCATATTCAAAGCATAAAATATATATAACCAATCATTAAACAATGACTATAAAGCAAGATTAAATATTGAACACACAACCATCAATATATAATCTCCAATCAAAAGAAGTTCTACCTAGGGAGTCATGACATTCCCTATAGTTTTAATAGTTCTTGCCAAAAATGACTAATGAAAGTGGTTTCATGGTTAAACATGATGGATTTTGGAATACCATGGAGTTTTAAAATGGAATCCATGAATACTTGAGTAAAGTTTGATCCATATGTTGCAAGTGCTTCGCCCAAGTGCAACTATAGATGAGAATGTCATCAAATAAGACCAAAATAAACTTGCAGAGGAATGGGAATAAGTCATTGTTCATGAGACTCTGGAATTTTTAAGGTGCATTAGTTAGGCCAAAAAGCATGACCAAAAATTTATAATGGCCCTCATGAGTTCTAAATGTTGTTTTTGGAATGTCTTCTTCCTTGATCCTTATTTGATGATACCTAGATCAACGATCCAACTTGGAGAAAAATTTGGCACCATGTAACTCATCCAACAACTTATCAATCACAATAATAGGGAATTTATCCTTAATTATGAGTATGTTGAGTTTATAAAAGTCTATACACAATCGCCATGACCCATCCTTTTTTTTACCAATAATACTGGTGAATAATAGGGACTATTACTGTGTTGAATTACCCCTATTATTAATAACTCTTGGACCAACTTCTCAATTTCTAAATTTAGTGCATAAGGATATTTGTAGGGTCGAATGTTAGGTGGTAAGCTTCTTGATAGCAATTAGATTGCATGGTCATGGGAATGGTGTGAATGTAATCCTTTAGGTTTCACAAAAACAACATTATATTTAGTAAAAATGAGTTGCAAATCCCCTTGTGGTTTGGTTGCTTTAGTGTTATGGATTTGGATTGAAAATATTTTAGCTACTACTCCAGGTGAGGATTTTTTTAATAATTTCTCCATTTGACTTGAGCTAAAAACCTGAGGGGATCTTGCATGTAAACCATGAAGAGTGTATGACCTCCCATTCTGAGTGAATTGCATCCATAGTTCAGCAAAGTTCCAAGCTATTGTTCTGAATGTACAAAGTCATTGTGCCCCCAACACAATATCACATAATCCTAATGGAAGTGTGAACATATCAATTTTTTATTTTTTATTCCCATATATTCAACTTAATAGTTTTATATTTCCCTTTACAAGATAATGTTTCTCCATTTGCGACCATGACTTCAAAATAATTGCAAGAATTTATGTAGCAATTGGCTTGTTTAGCTATTTGGAAATCAATAAAATTATGTGTACTACCTGAATCAATAAGAATTATAATTCTT
Source organism: Wollemia nobilis (assembly GCA_028583015.1). Taxonomy (NCBI): domain Eukaryota; kingdom Viridiplantae; phylum Streptophyta; class Pinopsida; order Araucariales; family Araucariaceae; genus Wollemia; species Wollemia nobilis. Next base: position 3,142,249 of record JAQPPZ010000753.1, read on the forward strand.
TACCCCTTTAAATATCCTACTACCTTCATAGTTTGAGGGGTCGATATTCTTATAAGTGCATGAATTGAAATCTTTATTGTGGTTTGTCTTGTGCTTCACCCTCATCCTAGTACTCTTCGTCTAGTTATTCTTCTTCTTCCTATACTTCATTTATTGCATAATAATCCACATCCAATAGATACAATTTCTATTGTACACATGTATGCCCTAGGGAATATTTCTTATCACAATTATATAATAACCCTTGTGCTCTTTGGGCATCCTTTTCTCCCTAGTCAATTGCTTCAATACTGGATATTTATTTCTTGTGTTCGATGTGATATTAGATGTAAATGAGGTTTTGGCATATGGAAATTTAGATGATTGCATCTAAGCAAAAAAAGAAATCCTTTGCTAACCTAGCCAATCTTTTTGCTTGCATCATGGACTATGGTTTAAATATTTTTACCTATACCTTGATATCATCCTTCAACCCACTGATAAAATAACTCTAAAAAATCCATCACTCAAACCCCTTGTCATATTAGCCAACTTCTCAAACTAAGTCTAAAACTCATGAACAGTATAGGTATGTTTCAATTTTGTTAAATCTCCTATAAAGTCCTCATATTCACTAGGGCCAAAATAAGTGAGTAATTGGAACTCAAAGTCTTCCCAAGAAATATCAGGAGTCGTGTTTTGTACCCATTTATACCATTGAAGGGCCTCAGATTCAAAGTTAAAGGATGTAGTTATGATCCATAAATATCAATATAGATTATAGAGTTTGAAAAATTAATCCACCCAACACAACCAACCATTAGGGTCCTTTCCATTAAACTTGGGAAAGTCTAATTAAAGTATTAGTGTCAAAATGATCATGATGTGTTTCTTCATCTCTATTTCCTAAAATGCCAACCATTCCTTCATTGTCAACTTGGTGTAATTGTATGGATCCCTTTAAACATCCTTAAGGAATTTTTCTTCAATCCTCGTTTTGACTTTAATTTGTTTAGATTTCAAGAGCTGCATATGATCTTTCAAATGTTTAACTTGTCCAAATTGGTTTTGTTAGTTACTAAGTTGTTGATGTATTAGTCATGTTTGATCCATCAATTAGTTTTGCTCCTTCTTCCTCATTGCTCCTCTAGTCCCTACAACCATGGACTTGTGTTTTGGACCACCCTACCTTACTAAAAAAAGAAGTGTTATTTTAGGAGTTACTATTTTTAGTAATAGTCCAAAAAAAGTATTTGGGTGTTATATATCAAAAGGATCAATTTGAAAAGAATATCACAATGGACTAGGTTTCAAAATGATAATTTTTGGAACCTTGGACTTTTTTTTTAAATCAAGTGTTTGTTTTTCTTCTAAAAAATTTCTTTACCTAGAAAATTGACTTTCTTCTTTGTTCCTCAAAATTTGTCATATCTGAAATTGTAGTTCTTGTCGCTGACATTGCCCTGTCTTACATTGTTATTAACTACTGCTAACAATTGTCTAGGCAAACTTTGTTTTCACTATTACTAATAATGACCATATTTGACTCTATTTTCTATTATTATTGATAACTACCCTTGTAGACACTATTTTGATTGTTACTTATATTATCATGTTAGATACTATTCTTAACTGTTATTGACTCCAATAGTTATCTTCTCCAGTTGGTAATTATTATAGTATGGTCAATTTCATGATATATTTGGTCTCCTTAATATGGTCAAATATATGGTTAGGGTTTTAGAGGTTTGACAATCGATATTCAGATTTAAAATATGATCAAAATAGGGCAACTCTAATCCAAGGTATGCACATTGTCCATAGCCCTTTATTATACCATAAAGATGAACAATAATGATCAGACCAATATTGCAAGCCTCTACTCAAGGAGGATTTCACACATACCCTTGAGTGCACTACCCACCTCTCTGATAGTATGGTAGGGTAATCTTCCCGAGTGTTTTTCTTGGTGCACTATGGAATGATACACAGTCGAAAAGCTTCCTATGACTAAAGGTCTCTCCTAAACCTAAGGGCTTATACCTAGATGCCCAAAAGTATGGAGGAACTCAAGTCCATATACAGGTTTTGTATGAGGCCTAAGTATTGGATTCTGATCACCCTCACTTCACTAGATGATTTATGGAAAATCTAGCTTAGCCAATAATGACAACTCCTTCATGATATTTTAAAACCCCTGGCATAGATTTTCTAATCTTTTAAACTAAACTAGAGGGAAAATGCTTGATTTTTCTTTATAGGATTTTAAATGCCCAATTTTGACATGCTTCCCAATAAAACACATCAAACATCACACCAAGCATCAACAAACAATCAATCAGCTCATCTTGAGCAATTTAGACATCATTTTTAGCCTTTTTCAAATTTGCCACCTTATGACAAAAATGCTAGTGGTGATTTTGCTATCATGTGGCATTTTTGACAAAAGTTATTTTTTATCCGTTTGATTGGTCAAACTAACCATTAACCAAATATGCTAAGTCAAAAAAAAAATGCTAGTAGCAATTTTAACAAAAAGTAACATTTTTTCCAAAATGACCAAAATCCTTCGACATGAGCCAAAGTCATGCAGATTTCTTTGTACCACTATCTCATCTAGTCTTGCATACTCCAACCATGAACCAGATATATAAATTCAAATCTAGTCGTGTGTCCTAATGGCATATTGTTCCTAAATTTCCCTCTTGATGCCTCAAAAAATCTATAAAGGTAGCCCTTTGGGTAAGCATTCAACAAGCAATTTTAAGCTAGCATCTCTCTCTCTCTCTCTTGCATTCTCTTATTTTCTCACTTAGAGCACTCTCAACAAGAATTAAATCAATTCAAGCAAGACAATGTGGTAAGGGAATCATCTTGGAGTGAGTAGGAGCATTTTCTAGGACTATATATTTTCTAGCACCTCTCTCTTTCCATTTTTCTTATCTTCATTTTGTGCATTTTCCCTCTTATTTTGGCCTTGCTAACTTGGATTTTGCATTGGCAATCACTAACCTATGTTTCCTGACTTATTGAACACTTATAATACACAGTTGTAGTCATTTAATGCTTATTGTGTTTATATTTCTGTATTTACAACAATATTATTTCATTTATAAGCATCTCTTTCATTTTGGCATACTAGTCTCATTTCTTTTTTCATTCATGCATCAGTCCCTAATTTTTCTCACTTTGTACGTATTTATCATCATTTTATCTAACTCATATCTATTTGCAGGATTAATATCTATTTTTCTTATTTTTATATTCATTCCCATTGCATGTACAATTTCATATGCTTTTTTTCCTCATCTAATCTCATGGTTACATATTTTTATTTCCATGCATTCTAAATAAGCTTTTAATTTACATGTTATTCCATGTTCTTTCATCTTACATTGGCATTGTTGCAAACTAGATACAACTTATTTGTATTTACATTCCATATTGCATTCTCTCCTTGCTCCTTATTTTATATAAGGTGGCATTGAAGCCTCTAATTCAAATTTTGAACAATAACAACAATTCAAAAATCTATTATATAACATAGTCTTCCCTTTTTCCTTATTACATTCACCTTCCTATAGGTTTTGGTAGCTCTCTAACCTCATTTTTAGGTATCTTAGCTTTGATTTCAAGCCTATAGGCACCTTCATATTCTCATTTTGGGGCATATTTAAGCATTCACAAACCATTGCATGTCCTTCTTCACTCTATCCATCCTCTTCTATAAGATTTGGAAAATTATTAAAATTATTCCTAAGATTTTGTAAATCTCCTAGTTGTGGGTCCTGGGGATTAATTATTTCACCCTCCTCTGATTTGGGCTTAATTTTATCCAATTGATCCATAATTTTGACCCAAAACTCAATTGGCCTCTATTACTAGACAAAATTGCCACTTCCTACAACCACTATTGAATTTGACTTGTTAGCTTTTGATGCTAGATACTTAATGAGAAATCAACCACAAGATATAAAATGAGCATGCAATATTGAATCTATGATAATGGCAATATACTAAGCATGTAAAAATCATAAGAAACTTCTGAAATAACTCATAAAACTGCCATTAATGAAAGCTCATGAAAATAGGATCTTCATACAAAATGTGGAGATCTCAAGTACTCCATGCTTCATACAAGTTCTACATTGTCTCAAACTTGTATTCTACTCTACTCTACTTGATATGGAAAATATTATTCTACTTGCTCACACCAAAGGCCAATATATAGTGGGATGTGACTCTTGGCCTTTCATCTTCCTATGACTCTTCACCTTCCTATTCTATGGACTCATGTGCACATGGACTATGATGCACATTTACATTATTGAATACTTTGCACATTCTAATATTACTTGTGCATTTATTACATTGCATAAAGTAAATACTCAAACCCTAATCTAAGACAAACTCCTAATCTAAAGATGTACCCATGGTGGTACATTGGCATGTACCAAATAATGTAATATATTCCAACACCCCCTTGTATTACATTATTTGGTTATTGAAGACTTTAGTCTTCAAAATGGGTCTTCATCTTTCAAATGTTCTTCAACTTGATCAAGTTTCTTCTTCTTCTTTAATATGTAGATGGCCAAGTAGTCCATAGTTTTGTTGTCCTCTCATATTTCTCATTCTGAATCTTCTATTTTCCCGTTGACTTTTATGATATATAGATTTTTCATTTTCTGCAATTTGTTCCTCAGAAAATGCATTAGTGTTGTTTTGAAATACAACAATATCTTGTGAAATCTCAATTGAGTCTAGAGCATATATATCATTGTGGATTGATCATGTAGCTTCTATCTCATTTTGATTTATGATGAGACACTTATTGACTCCATTTATATATCTAAAATCAACCATCCTTTTGCTCTCTACCAACTTGGCTATTGAAATAAGATTTGATGTTAATCTAGGAACATACATTACATCATGTAACAAAATATTTGGAAATGATGTACTAGGTGTTACACACCCATATCCATGTATAAGATAGGTTTTTCCATCTGCAATTTTCAACCTAAAATTGTTAGTGACTTCAAGGTAATCAAACCATTGTAAATTTCCTGTCATGTGATGACTTGCACCAGAGTCAATAAACCAAATGTCCTTTTCATTTTGACCTGTAGAATTGTTTGTGCTTGAAGTAATTTTGCATCTTTGATATGGAATATTGTATGGATTTTGATCTTGAATCCTGTCATAGTGTATCTTGTGATGATATGTTCCTCTTGCTAACTTATCCATTATCTTAAGAAATTGTAGTATTCCTTATATCTCCCTAGTATTATATATTGAGAATAGTTTTGATAGAATATTTTAACTTTCAAAATCTTTGAAGTTGTCTACCTTATGACTCCCTAGTTTTGAGTATATGATCAAATTTGATAAGATATTTTCAATTTTCCAAGTTTTGTAGAATATTTTGTATCTCCCAAGTATTTTGAATATACTATGGTCTTGATAAAGTACTTAGCTTTCTTAGTTTTCCTTTGAGTTGAATCCCTTTTATCTCCCTAATGTTCAACTTCTATTCTTCACCTTATTTCTCCCTATTAATGAATAGAAAGCTAAAAATAATTTTGATGCACTTTCAATTTGATAAAATTTTCTATCTTCAAGACCTTTAGAGTTGGATTCCTTATGTCTCATTAATTTGAGTAAGAGACTAATTCCAATGTAGTTTTCCAACTTTTCAATAGCTCTATGTTTTGTTTCTTGTATCTTTCAATTCTCAATAGTATAGTTTCTAAATTTCAATAATCTATGTTGGTGTTGAACTCCTTATAACTCCCTAATTAGAAATTTAGAAAATATTGATATTTGCAAATTTAATGTTTCAATTTCTATGTAGAATTCCTTATTCCTCCAAATTAAGTTATTTGCAAATATTTCTTATGCTTGAATAAAGTAATTCCAAATGCTTTCCAATTAAATATTTCTTGCTTCAAAAGGCTTTCAAATATTTCAATAAAGCATCTAAGGTAATAGTATATCAATGCAATTCCTTATACCTCCATTTATTTAATTAATCTCAAGCATAAAAGATTAACTAAGTTTCACCTTAGCATTAATATTCCTTATTTCTCCTTTAACTTTATAAAAAATGCAAGTTAATTTAAATGCTTTTAGTACCTTCTTGATTATGGCATGTTGTGTATGTGGTCTGCTTCTCCTTGACTTCTCTATTCTGCAACTTGCACTCTGATTAAGGCGTTGTCCTCTTCACTGACTTCAATGCAATATGACACCTTTCTTACAACATTTAATGCTCCTCCTTTTAGCACCTTCTAAGACGTTGACTATCCTTCTAATGCTGGTTGGTTTCACTGACTTACGTATATGTTGTTCTCCCTTCACCTATATTACACTCTTATCTTAAGAGTGAACTTGTATGACTTGTCTTACATGCACCGAAGATGTTTCACTTCCCTTGGAGTTACCTTCTACACTGTGACACTTGGCAATGAAACTCTTCACTCCTCTTATGATTGTATTTAGTCCTTCCAACTAGTGGTGCTCCTCTTCCAAGTAACATCTACTTTCTTTCTTCGTAACACTTCCTATAATATTCTTTGCTTAGTAACGCTCTAGTCCACCTTTACGTAGCATGATTCCTTTCCTTTGTAATGCTCCTTTAGCTTGATAACGTATTGCTTCTCTTCTACACTTGGTAGTAACCTGATTCTTCTCCTCAAACATCTCTGCTTGATTCTTCTATGCCTTTGTAACAACAAATGGCATTAGGTTTTCTTTCAATGCCTTACGAATTTAGGTATTCTCCACTTCTTGGAAATGATGCTCATTCTTGGCTTTGGTGGCTCCTTCTTCAAGGTGGTGGCACTTTGACTTCTTGGTGGTGTTATGGTGGTGCTAATGGTGCTTAAGCTTCTCTATTCGTGGTGCTATCTTGAGACACCTCTGATGATGCTATCCTATGGATATCTTGTTGGCGCTTCATTGGTTGCTATCTCATGATACTTGGGTGGTGCTTCGATGGTTGGCTTGTCTGACTCGGCTCTTCACTTGGCTTGATACTCCACAAAGAAGTATGCATTGCCTTCTTCACCCATAGATACTCTAAATACCCAACCTTGGCTTCTTATTTTGAATAGCAAAACTTTATGTTGCTTTCCTTATACATTTTACCTTGTATTCAAGTATTATTCGGCCTAATATTGCAATACTTTGATGTTTAGAAAATCAAGGTAATATACCTTGTTCTTTGGGTGATATTTCTCTTTGTAAAATCACCTCTTACTAGTCTTCAAAAAACTGCACTTCGTTGACTCTATAGCATGCTTTGAAACTAATGCTTTCTTCCCTTATAACTCCTTTTATGCAATATCTAATTTGCTTTATGCTGTTAAAATGTGCAGGTTTGAAGATAACCAAGATGCCTCCTTTCTCACCTTGGAGACACTAAAATTTAGAGCTCTATTTTGCTAACTTTAATGGCTCTAATATGGTGCTCTTATAACCTTAAAGTAAACTGGTTTAAATGCTTAAATAATAACCTTTATAGCACCAATGTGGCATACCTTTTGTAGCTAATTCTTCTCTGATATTTGAAGATATAAACTTGAGACCTTTCCTTTTGCTACTCAAATATGGTGTTTTCAAAAAACTTAAATAATACTTGGATAAAAACTTTAATAACACCAATTTTCAAACCTTATTTTGGCCTCCTTTGTAGCAAGCTTTCTTGGTGATTTGGTTCACCTATTTGCTGCCTCGGATTTGTAAATTTTGTAGCTCTCCTTTTTACTTGATTGTTGCCTTGAACTTGTCAATTTTGCAGCTCTAATTGCTGCCCAAATTTTTTGCTTTTTAGCCTTTAATTTGCTGTCCAAAAATCTGATTTTTGTGGCTCCAATTCTCCTCCAACTTTGTTCTCTCGGACTCTAAAATTTGCAGCTATTAGTGCTGCCCAAAATGCTGCCCTCTTGCTGTCCTAAACTCTATAATTTTCAGCTTCTAATGCAGCCAATTCCTCCTTCATTTTGTTGTCCTTAACTCTCTCAAATTTTCTAGGAACTCCTCTAATTTGTAGCCTTCTTTTCTCCTTCTAATGCTGCCCAATTTTCTTGATTTGCTGCCTTCTTTTTCTGCCAACTCCTTCAATTTGCTGTCCTGTGACTCTTCAACTTCTGCTACAAAAATCAGCAATCTTCTCCTTTTCAATGGTAGTCTTCAATTCCTCAAATTGGTGGCCTCTTCTATCTTCTTTCTCCTCCTTAGCTCTTGTCAAATTTTGACTTCAAACTTGGCCTATTTAGTTGGCCTCCTTCTCAAGAATTTGAATGTCTTGAGATCTTCTAGAATCCTTTCCAAAATTTGGCAAACTTCTTGCCAAATCCTTCTTCCTTTTGGGCTTGTTGTCTGGGAATTGTCCCAAATTCTTCTTTTTAGGAGCTACTCCTTCTTGCAATCTTCTCCCTTGAGCTTTCTTCAAATCTTCTCCAATGGCCACTTCTTCAATTTCTTCAATAAGGCTTCTCTAGCCTTCTTCTTCTTTCTCCTTCCAACTTTTCTTGAGACCTCTTCTTTTGGGTCTTCAAATTCTGTAGCTTCTCAAATATTCAATAGGAATTTTCCTAGTCCTCCTCTATCTTCAATCTTCAATCTTCTATCTTCCAAATCTGGAAGTTCTTCAATGGGACCTTTCTCTTGGGTCTCCTCTTTCTCAATCTGCAGTCTTCAATATTCTATGGAGACCTCCTTCTTGGGTCTTCTCAATATTCTATCTCCAATCTCCAATGGGGACCTTTTCCTTGAGTCTCCTATTTCTTCAATCTTCAATGAGGACTCCTTTTCTTGAGTCTCTTATTTCTTCAATGTCTACTTTTTCTGCAACAAAGAACTAATCCTTGCATGAGGAAAGCACATAGAATTTTAGGCAATCGAAGATGAAATTCTTCTCTATCCATTGTAGGAAGCTTCTCAACTTTTGAGAACTAATTTTTTGCAACAAAAAACTTTAGATAGTAGCAAGCAAATCCATGCAAATATCTAGATCTCTATAAGTCAATAAACATCACTAGTTATCCTTCAATCTAGTGGAAAAGAGATCTATGTTGAGTCCTAGTCTTCACGAGTTTTCCTGCAACCCTGTGGAAAGACTCTAGCCAAAAATAAATTCTTAAAATGAGATCTCCCTATCTCCTCTCAATCTCTCTTGTGGCTCTCCCTATCTCCTATCAATCTACCTTGTGCTTTGATACCACTATTAGCTTTTGATGCTAGATACTTAATGAGAAATCAACCACAAGATATAAAATGAGCATGCAATATTGAATCTATGATAATGGAAATATACTAAGCATGTAAAAATCATAAGAAACTTTTGAAATAACTCATAAAACTGCCATTAATGAAAGCTCATGAAAATAGGATCTTCATACAAAATGTGGAGATCTCAAGTGCTCCATGCTTCATACAAGTTCTACATTGTCTCAAACTTGTATTCTACTCTACTCTACTTGATATTGAAAAGATTGTTCTACTTGCTCACATCAAAGGCCAATATATAGTGGGATGTGACTCTTGGCCTTTCATCTTCCTATGACTCTTCACCTTCCTATTCTATGGACTCATGTGCACATGGACTATGATGCACATTTACATTATTGAATACTTTGCACATTCTAATATTACTTGTGCATTTATTACATTGCATAAAGTAAATACTCAAACCCTAATCTAAGACAAACTCCTAATCTAAATATGTACCCATGGTGGTACATTGGCATGTACCAAATAATGTAATATATTCTAACATTGACTCTCTAGAATTACACGAAGTAATTTTGCCACTTCCTGTCAAAAATGCCAATGGCAAATTTGCCAAGCTATGGAGAATTTATTGGAATTTTCTTCCATTCCAAAGGTTCATGTTCCACACTTAAATATATTTTAACAAGAGGTTCAATTAGCTAGGAAGATAGCTTATCACCTCACTACAATTAGACAAACGGATTCCTTAAATTAGACAAAACTAATTTTTTTCTTATTGTAAATCTTATAGGTTTAAAAAATGCTAGCTAGTTACAAAATTTCCAGTGGCAAATTTCATAGCTTGTGGAAATTTTGCTCAAACTTCAGTTCAAATAATCATACCACTTGGCACCTCTCTACTTACTATCACTTCATTGTTTTCAATTTGTTGATCTTTGTTTCTTACTAAATTATCTATTTTAAGTCACGTTTATCTTGGAAAATCAAAGAATCCTGAGGATAGACTTTTCCTTTCAAAAGCATTTAGGCAATAATCAAAAGTCATATAGCTTGCATCCTAAGTTAGCTTGTTTATTGCACTATCCCTTGTTACCTTGAAAAGGAAAGACTCATTTAATCTAGTCATCATTCAAATCAAAAGGGCATGCTAGGTTAGAATTTGTTTTCTTGCATTTTTGTGTGATTGCATTTAGCACATACTTTAGATGATCTTTTTTTTGAAGTTAGCATAAATTTTATCTTGTGAAGACTCGATAAAGATTCGGATTAGAGATCCAAAACCTTAGGTGTTTGTTGAAGTAACTCATTAAATATTGTACAAATTTGGGCATCAACACAACATACATCAACCTTTTTAATACATGAGGTAGAGCCTACTCGTATTGAATATTCCCACATCTTAGGTACCTCCTTTGGAAAGAGGCTTTCAAGTGGGGAAGCAAGGGTTTCAATGGATCCCCCCACATGCGTGTGAGATTTTGAATCTACAAGGTTAATAAATAGGAAAATAAAAAATAAGGGAAATTTATACCTAGCAAATTGAAATGGAAAGACATAAATTGTTTGCATTGCAGTAAGACATAGCCCTAGAAAGTGTTTAGATACCACTTGTTAACAACCTTGTAGTAAAATAAAAGCACATCCATAAAATATTACAATAATAACAAAATTTGAGCTTAAAATTAACAATATTACAAGATAAAATAGAAATGTAATAAATTATATTGCAGAAATCAAGAACATGTTATAGAATCATAGGCCTCTTCGAGGGAGCAACCTCCTTAGAAGTAGAGATTTGATACAATAGAATATGAGATGACCTTATCTTTCTCCCTTGGTTATTTTATAAACTTTGGCAACTCTAACCCTAATGCTCATAGTTTCCCATCCACATGCAAGTGGGGGCCCGACTAGTAACTCCTAAAGAATAATTGTTACATATTTAAATAATGTGTTTTTATAATAACTACGATTTCATCATATGGACCCATAAATTTAGGCACTTAAAGTAAAACATGACTAAAAAATTATTAGAAATATTAGAGTAGGGTCTTAACATCATTGGACATTATAAAATATCTCAACACGAGGATAATGATATATAGTAGAGGAAAAATAAAGATTAATAGAGAGAAAGAAATGAGTATATGAATTGAAGTTTTGACTCCTGCTTAGCACCTTGACAGATACCTATAAATAAGAATGAGATTAAGTGTAGAGGAAGAAATAGGATATATAGCCTCCCACCATGTCAACTCCTCTTAAGATAAAAATAAAGTTATCATATTGATTATTATTTGTGAATGTCGTGTTGTCTTAATCATTCTAAATATAGTGAGATAACAACGTCGTTGTGTTCACAAGGGTGTTGAAAATATTAAAGTATTGTGTTGTTATTGATGTCAAAATATGCATAAGGTAGAAATATTTTATGTCCAAGGTTTGATGATAAAAAGAGCAAGTTACAAGGCTGGAAAAAATAAAAGAAAGCAAATATGTTAAGGAGTATAATATTTAAATATTATAAAGAGTATTTGAAAAAGGACAATGGACCAAGGTTTTAAAATAAAAATTATAATATTTTTTAAATATTATAATGCAAAGTTTCAAAAAGGAGGATGGCACCAAAATGCACGTAGAGGAAATAAATTTGAATTGTTTCTAGCACCGAAATAGTCCAAGGTAAAGGAGGGCACATATATTTACATCCAAGGTTTTACCTTAGTAAATCATCACTTGAATTGCGCATTGATTCTCATTCATCGAGAGAGCTAGCGAATGACAGAGGCAACGAATATTTCAAGGTGCAATGTTTGAAATATATCCGTGTGAGAATTGGTTGACGTCATGTTGGAAAATTACCATTAGTAAAAGGTTAAAAATTTGATTTTACCTTGGGTAAAGATAACTTACCTTTTACCTTACCTGGACGGCAGTTGGACGGCAGCATTTTGGGCGGCAAGAGAATTTGAGTTTATTTTCTTCTCCCCTAATTTCTCCTTTCCCCCCTTTTCTCTCAAATGGTTATTTTAACGTTTATTTAAACTTTGTAACCTTATGATTATTGTTAATGCAAATTTACTGTTTTATCAAAGTGCTCACCTTTCACATTTGGTATCAGAGCCGAGAGCCGAGACCGGCCCGAATCCCGAGGCGGTGGGGCCCGTAGTTCGAGGCGATGGCACGGATCCCGAGGCAGCCCATAGGAGCCGAGGTGGCACGGATCCCGAGGCGGCCCGTAGGAGCAGATCGGCATGATTCTCGAGGCGCTGGTGGAGCTGGACGAGGCGGCCCGCAGGAGCAGATCGACGTGATTCTCGAGGCGCTGGAGAGGCTCGTTGACGTGGCGTGGCGACCTGCACGCAGCCCGAGGTTCGTTGACGTGGCGTGGCGACCTGCACGCAGCCCGAGGCTCGTTGACGTGGCGTGGCGACGTGGCGTGGTGTGACCTGCACGTGGCCCGAGGCTCGTTGACGTGGCGACCCACGTGCGGCCCGAGGCAAAAGGTGTTCTACACTGTCATAGACTGCCCGCAGGCAATCAAAGCACTAAGTGTGCTTCGCTCTTTTTAAAGAGCTAAAACATCGCCGCAGCGGCGATGTGGGACTAAAGTCCCAAGAAAAAAACTAGCTTCGCGTCGAAGCGCGAAGCCAATAATAGCTTCACGTTCGACGCGACAGCTATAAGGCAGGGAGCCCGCTTAGCTCCCGGATCTGCCCGGTAGCACAGCGGCTACCCTTTGCCTTGACTCCCGCGAGGTCGAACGATCGAACCTCGACGGGGTCATTTTTTTGCTTCGCGTGATCTAGCGATAGCAACAAGGGCAGGGAGCTCGCTTTAGCTCCCAGATCTGCCCGGTAGCACAGCGGCTACCCTTTGCCTTGACGCCCGCGAGGTCGCACGATCGATCCTCGACGGGGTCAATAGTTTTATAAAAAAAAATTCAAAAAAAACTATAAGGAAAATTTATAATTTTTTTTTAAATTTTATTTATTGTAATTTCCTGAGAGGAAATAACTGTACAATTTAAAAAAAAAATTTGCAAAGTTTTATTTATCATTTAAAGTTGATAATAGACATTTCCTAAGAGGAAATAGTTGTAAAGTTTTTTTTTTTTTTAACTTTGAAAGTTAATTTTTTTTTTTTTAAATTTCCTAAGAGGAAATCTTTGTAAAAGAAAATTTCTGGGAAATTTTCTTAAATGATAAGATCGGAAGGATGTTACCAAGCCCTCTGCAAGTTGTTACTGAGAACAAACGCTGAAAACTTTGATAGGCACGTGAAAACACTAGGAATTAATACAGTTTTTTCACAGTTGCAAAACGCGGTTATTGCACACCAGAGAAATCCTGATCTAGGATACGAAGCAGATTCAGAAGATAACTCCTTTGGCAGCAGATTTGAACAATCCGACACAGTGGCAATTGCTTCACAAGGATCTGAATATACTCATTATAGTAATTCAGTTGAAATCCTACAAACTCCTTCTCCTGAAATAATATTGATCAGTGACGATGATGAACAAGTCGCTGACAATTTTGTAATTGCTGAACAACAAGAGTGAGTTGTTTATGATTGTAAATCAAGCAAGGCTTGATAGTTTGTAAAGTCTTTTTGAAATAAGACTATAAAAGAGAGGTTTCTTGTTTTAGTAGATAATAATGGGATCACATAATAATCTACCAATTCCCGAATTCAGTGGGGATAATTATGAGTACTGGTCCATCAAAATGAGGACATTACTCATCGAAAAAGGACTATGGGATATTATTGAAGACGGTTACACTGCTCCAACAGATTGGACTACTTTAAGTGCAAATGACAAGAAGATCTTCAAAGATGCACAGAAAAATAATTCTTTTGCCTTATACCATCTTCAATCAGCATTAGATCCAAGTATCTTTCCTAGAATTGCATCTTACTTAACTGCTACAGATGCATGGAATGCCTTGAAAGAAGGATTCCAAGGAAGTGATAAAGTGAAGCAAGTCAGGCTTCAGACCTTAAAAAGAGATTTTGAAAATCTCAGAATGAAGGAAAATGAAAGAGTCGGAGACTACTGTGTTCGAGTCAAAGCAGTAGTTGATATGATGCAAACTTTAGGTGAAGACACAAAAAATGAAACAATTGTGAAGAAAGTGTTGAGAACACTTCTTCCTAAGTGGAATCACATTGCCATCATAATTGAAGAATCCAAAGACCTTTCTACTCTTACATTTGATAGTTTGATTGGATCATTAACATCACATGAAGAGAGACTTCAAGGAGCACCTTCAACAAGCTATGGAGGTGATGACAAAGCCTTCACTTCGAATGAAACTGCAAGACGAGGACAAGGAAGAGGCCGAGGCAGAGGACAACAACAAAGAGGCAAAGGCCAAAGCAACTCCTACAGAGGAGGAAATCAAAACAGAGGTGGAAATCAAAACAGAGGAGCCAATCAGAACCAAAGCGGCAATGCAGGCCGTGGAAATCAAGGACGAGGAAGTAACAAGACTAAAACAACTTGTTTCAATTGTGGGAAACAAGGCCACTTCGCTCGTGACTGCTGGTCAAAGACTTCAAAAGATCAAAGCAGTCAATATGGCTCATTCTACGGAGAAGAAGAAGGTCCACCAAACCTTTTTCTCTCTTATGGACAACCAGATCAAAATCTTAATGATACATGGATTTTAGATACTGGTTGCTCCAACCACATGAGTGGCAAAGAAAATCTCTTTGCTACATTAGATTCAAATTACAAATCCCATGTTAAGTTAGGGGATAATAAATCTTTGCAAGTTGAAGGCATAGGAGCTATGGAAGTTCCAACAAAAGAAGGCCTTAAAAATGTGAATGACATATACTATACTCCACAGCTACAACACAATTTGTTGAGTGTTGGCCAAATGATGGAGAAGCATTACAAATTAGTTTTTGATGAAAGAAAATGTACAATCTTTGATAAAAACAATTGTAACCGAGTCATCACATAAGTACCTATGACAAAGAATAGGTTATTCCCTCTAAAATTTGGTGAGCCAGGGGGAGCTCAACTTGCAAACATTGCTATTACAAATCCAAGTGAATTGTGGCACTTGAGATATGGTCACCTCAATTCCGCTAGCTTGAAAATGTTAACATCACAAGCTATGGTGACAGGACTACCAAAAATTCCAGAACATAAGAAGGTATGCGAAGCATGTGCTTTGGGAAAGCACTCCAGAACAAAGTTTCCAAGAGGCCGAGCGTGGAGAGCAAGCTATCCTCTTCAGCTAGTACATTCGGACATCTGTGGTCCAATGCAAACAAAAAGCCTTGGAAACAATTCTTATTTTCTAACATTCATAGATGATTATTCTAGAATGTGTTGGATCTATTTTCTGAAACACAAAGATGAAGCATTTGATTGCTTCATAGACTTCAGAAATAATGTAGAAAAGCAAAGTGACTACTATGTCAAATGTCTTCGCACTGATAAAGGAGGAGAGTACTCCTCAAATGAATTTTTACATTATTGTAAGCAAAATGGGATAAAAAGGCAGTTCACCACTGCCTATACCCCATAGCAGAACGGTGTGGCCGAGAGAAAGAACCGCACCCTTGTTGAAATGGCACGAACAATGCTTCAGACAAAGCATCTCACATACAACTATTGGGCAGATGCAGTGAGAACTAGTGCATATATTCTAAATAGAAGTCCGACTTCTAGTTTAGATGGTATCACTCCTTATGAAGGATGGTACGGTAAGAAACCAAATGTCAAACATTTTCGAGTATTTGGTTCTTTAGCTTATGCACACATTCCTGAGGAGAAGAGAAAGAAGCTTGATCCAAAGAGTCAAGCATGTGTTTTTGTAGGGTATTGTGATTCAACCAAAGGGTATAGATTGTACAATCCCAAGACACATAAAATCATTATCTCCAGGGATGTAATTTTTGATGAAGGGGGAGAATGGGGTCATAAAAAATTTGTTGATTTTGACTCTAATTCGGACAGTTCCACATTAGTACCTCCCACATTTGTACAACCCAAGAAAAGCAGTGGAAAAAGTCCTCCTCCACAAATTCCACATCAAGAATCTTCATCAAGTACATCAAGTGGTACACCAAGTCCAAGAGGGACTTCTTTGTTGGCACCCCCAAATTCTCCAAAACGATTTCATAGATCTGTAAGCGCTCCAAGTCCGATGGATATAGATCCAATTTCTCAAAGGAAAGAGACAAATAAAGGAAAGCGCATACTACAGAGTCATCCATCTTCTCAAATGTTGGATAGGAATTTCCAACAAAGATACACTAGGAGTCAAGCTAGTGAGATGGACGACATTTTGTCAAGACTTGAAAATCTTCAAATGTCGGGAGATGATGAGTCTCATGAACCAAGGGGTGATGTAGTCAATTATGCTTTGTTGGTCGCTGCACAGCCTAGAACCATCTAGCTATGAAAAAGCATGCATTGAAAGTATATGGCAAGATGCCATGGAAGAGGAAATATCCTCAATTAAAAAGAATGATACTTGGGAGCTTGTGAAGCTTCCCAAGGGAAAAAAATGTGTTGGATGTAAATGGGTCTATAAGACCAAATTCAATGCTGATGGAAGCATTGAAAGGCACAAGGCAAGATTAGTAGCTAAGGGTTTTACTCAGAAATATGGAATAGATTATGAGGAAACCTTTGCTCCAGCTTGCTCGACAAGAAACAATTGGAACTCGTTCTTTCCTTGGCAGCCCATAAAGGATGGAACATTCAACACATGGATGTGAAAAGTGCATTTTTAAATGGATACCTGACAGAAGAGGTGTATGTTCAACAACCTCAAGGTTTCCAAGAACCAGGAAAAGAGAACCTTGTTTATAAATTGAAAAAAGCACTTTATGGCCTCAAGCAAGCACCACGAGCGTGGTACTCACGAATTGACGGCTATTTCAGCAAATATGGTTTCACAAAAAGCAAGAGTGAACCAACACTATACTACCTGAAGAATGGAGTAGATATCCTCATAGTTTGTTTATATGTGGATGATCTAATATTCATGGGTAGTAATAATAAAATGAATATGGAGTTCAAAAACTCCATGATGAATCGGTTTGAGATGAAGGATCTCGGATTAATGAGATACTTCCTAGGAATGGAAGTACATCAATCAAAGAATGGGATCTTCATATGTCAACAGAAATATGCTCATGACATGATCAAGAAATTTGCTATGCAGAAGTGCAAATCAGTTGCAACACCAACCGGACATGGAATCCAGCTAAGCAAAGAAGATGGAGCACCAAAAGTTGACTTGACCAATTTCAGAAGCATGGTTGGGAGTTTAATGTTTCTCACCAACACTAGGCCGGATATACAAGTATGTTGTTTCTCTTGTATCACGGTTTATGGCATGCCCATCCGAGCTGCATCTTCAAGCAACCAAACGAATTTTACGATATGTAAAAGGTACATTGGATTTTGGAATCCATTACCACAAGTCTAACTCTGTGAAGTTAATTGGTTATAGTGACAGCGATTGGGGCAGTAATATAGATGACAAAAAATCTACATCAGGGAACTGTTTTAGTCTAGGTTCAGGACTAATAACTTGGAGTTCCAAGAAGCAATCTGTTGTAGCATTATCATCTACGTAAGTTGAGTATATAGCCATTACTCATGCTAGTACTCAAATCCTCTGGTTGAGGAAAATCCTTGAAGAGATTGGCGAAAAACAAATTGGTCCAACCAAACTGAATTGTGATAATATCAATGCCATACAGTTGGCATATAATCCGATCCACCACAAAAGGTCAAAACATTTTGATATGAAGTATCACTTCATAAGAGATATGGTGGAACAGCAGACAGTTGAGCTTGAATACTGTAGCACTTTGGATAATCTAGCAGATATCTTCACCAAAGGCATGGCTAAAGCTCAATTTATAAAGCTGAGAGACTATATAGTCAGTCCTCTCAACTTTAAGGGGGAGAATGTTGGAAAATTACCATTAGTAAAAGGTTAAAAATTTGATTTTACCTTGGGTAAAGGTAACTTACCTTTTACCTTACCTGGACGGCAGTTGGACGGCAGCATTTGGGCGGCAAGAGAATTTGAGTTTATTTTCTTCTCCCCTAATTTCTCCTTTCCCCCCTTTTCTCTCAAATGGTTACTTTAACGTTTATTTAAACTTTGTAACCTTATGATTATTGTTAATGCAAATTTACTGTTTTATCAAAGTGCTCACCTTTCACACGTCATGCCTACTGGAATAGCGCAGTTGGTTGTTGGTCGTGTGTTAGAGCATTGGGCAGAGAGAGATCTTAGGGTCAAGTTCCCTCGACGATGATTTTTTGGCAAAAGAATTTTTGTTGTTTCCAAGGTAGAGTTGAAATAAATTACGCAGGCCATCTTTTGTGTCACCAAGCCGTGATAGCGCAGCCGATCGTTGAGCGCTTTGGAGAGCGTTGTCTTATCCGTTGATAAATTTCAATTTGTGGTAGCATAAAAGGTATTTGATTTTTCTTAAGCATGAAAAATATGAGGCATAAGGTTTGATTTAATTAATTTTTACAAGGTGTAAAGGCGGTTGGGTAGCAAGTATTTCTAAAATCTTTGTTAGAGTAAAGTGTTGTTGAGAAATGTGTGTACAAGAGGTATAAGGGTTGTGCAAATATTTTAGAATTATTGAAAGTTTATAAGGGAATCATAATGTGTATGAAAATTGTTTTATGCTTGCATGAAATAAATTAACATTACGATGTTTAGGGTGTTGTATGAGGATTGAAATATTGCATTATTAGAAAGGAGAGAAAAGGGTGTACTTGTGATCATTGTATTTTGTAATTCATGCACATAATAAGAAAAATGTTTAAGGGTTCTACAAGTTGTATTTTTGTGAAGACAAAAGGAAATAATAGAGTATTATTTTCAAGTTTTACTATGCACATATTTTGAGAAGGTTTTTCATGTGGATGACTTGAAAAGTGTTTTGCTATCTAACCCTTGAAGTGGCACAAGAAAGATAAGTTGTTTTTGAGACAGGTTTTTGTGGGCACATATTCATCAAAGCAATTTTGGGGTATGGTGATATAACTCATTCTCTAGGTGGTTGTACTTTTAGGAAATATTTTAAGGTGGAGATAAAAGGTTTGATTAGTGTGCATTGTTGGAAATATTTGAGCTAGGGTTTGAGAAAAAAATTATGCTTCATTGTTGAATGAAATTGGAAACACATATGCTAGGGTTTGAGAACAAATTGTGCATTTGTTTGAGTGTCATTGAAAGTGAATGTGCAAGTGTTAAAAATTAGATTTGTGAAGCAAGTGTGTGCATCAATTTTGATTGTGGTAAATACATAAGAAGGTCAGTTTTCAAGTGCTAGACTAGAGCTACCATTAAATGTGAGACATGTGAATGTGAAAAACATATTGGACATTTAATAGCACAGATCATTCTCTATATGTTCAAAAGGTTAAACAAATTATGGGTAGAATATGTCTAAACTACTTTAGTCAAGGAAAGCACTTTTGGAAAAGATATATGAAATTGTTTGTATGCAAGAATTTGGAATGTTTGAATAGTTTTGTGAGCAGATTTGAGTGTGTTATGATAATATTTAAGCAAGCCTTGTGTGTAGGCTTTGAGAGGATTTGAGTAGGTTTTGGAGAGCAGATTTAAGCAAGCCTTGTGTGTAGGATTGGAGAATATTTGAGCAGATTTTTGTGAGCAGATTTAAGCAAGTCTGGTGTGTAGACTTGGAGTAAATTTGAGCAGAGTTGAGAGTAGGTTTGCGAGATGATTTGGGAAAGCCTTGTGAGTAGGCTTGGTGGAGATTTGGGAAAATTTATGATCATTTTTTGTTGTTGATTTGAGCAAGACTTGTGAGTAGGTTTGGTGCAAATTTGGGCTGATTTGTGATCAGGTTTTGTTACTGATTTGAGAAGCCTTGTGAGTAGGCTTGGTGCAGTGAGTTGAGCAGAATTTTTTGCAGATTTGAGCAAGCCTTGTGTGAAGGTTTGGAGCAATTTTTGAGCAGAGTAATGAGCTATATTTTGAGCATACCAAAGCTAAGAGGAGAGGTGTCTCCTATGGATAGAGATCCATGAACTATAGTAGAGTTGAGGGGATAGAATTCTCCTATGGATAGAGTTCCATGAACTGGAGTTGAGGGGCTAGAGTTCTCCTATAGATAGAGTTCCATGAACTAGAGTTTATGAGATAGATTTCTCCTATGGATAGAGGTCCACGAACCAGAGTTGAGGGGATAGATTTCTCCTATGGATAGAGTTCCACGAATCATAGTTGAGGGGATAGAGTTCTCCTATGGATAGAGGTCCACGAACTAGACTTGAGGGGATAGAGTTCTCCTATGGATAGAGTTCCATGAACTAGAGTTGAGGGGATAGAGTTCTCCTATGGATAGAGGTCCATGAACCATATTTGAGGGGATAGAGTTCTCCTGTGGATAGATATCCACAAATTTGAGCATAGGGGATTTTTCTCTCCTTTGGATAGAGGTCCATAAACATTGTAATAGGGATTTGGTTCCCAAGATATTTTTTGAGAAATTTTATAAGAAATATTTTCTTCGTGGATGTAGCCCACATTGGGTGAACCACGTTAAATCTGTGTCTCTCATTGTGTGTGATGATATGTGCATTACTTTTCTACTACTATTGATGATATTGGTTAACACTACTTTGGAAAGATATTAAAATTGATAACATTGGATAATATTATTTTGGAAAGAAAAGCAAAAGTTTATATTATACTGTTCACCCCCCCTCTCAGTATAAGCTTGTGTTCTTCAAAGGGATCTATATGGAGGTGTGAGGTAGATGAGACAAAGAGAGATAGAACAAGTTATAAGTTTAAGATGTAGCAAACAAGCTAGAGAATTACTATGAAGAGAGATCATCTAGCATCAGTCGCCTAGTGCAAGTGCAATGTACATGAGCTATTCTTGACTAGGATCATCATCACATCCTAGCAAATATCTTGACTTGACATGCAATATGCAAACCAAGCAAACACAAGCATGTGCATGCAATTAGATGTGATGTTGAGCAATCATACGAATAGGTAGTCATACAATCAGATAAATGAACAGGTATTCTATGTAGGCTCAGATATAATATCTTTCAAGATGCATGATGCTCATAGGTTCCTTTAGTTATTTACCGCCAAACATGGCTAGGTGATAAATTTTGAGCCAAACTTGGTAGTGATGATGAATGGACCTAGCTAGTTAGTCTCAAACTTACCTTTGATCTCATCTTTGGTATTAGTATTATTCTTATTCTCTTTAAGAACCAAGTCACTAAATTCAAATGATCTAGATCGTACATTTTCATCATAGGCTTGTCAAACACTATTTTGGTAGACCCATAGGGTTTTTAGGGCATGGATTCAAATTTTATCAAGTAATTCTAATTGATTAATATGACTAAAGCAATATTCATCATTGAAAAAGGAGTCTTGTAGCAATACCCACAAGGATGAGACTTTGAGTTTTAAGGGAAAGATAACCTCAATCCTAGAGACCAAGGTGTATGGTATAGCTTGAGTAGGTGTATGGACACTAGTGTGATAAGCCCATAGGGAAAGATAAAGTTGTAAATACCAATCTCATCCACTCTTATTGACAATACTTTTAAGGATTTTGATTAGAGTTTTATTTGATGCTTCAAATTGGCCATTTTCTTGAGGATAACAAGGTGTCAACCACTTATGATAAATCTTGTACATAGCACAATTATTTTGGATGCCATTATTATTTGGAGAAATATTGAGGGAGATACAACCCTATGAAGTCAACCATCCAAAACAAGGGCAGTGACAATTTTTCAAGACACAAAAAACAAAATTGCAAAGTGCGAAGGATTTGGGTTTTTTCCTAAAAAATATCTCATATTTTAGGAGTCATATCTTCATGAAGAGTTATTCGATTCAATTTATTCTTGGATCAACTTGTACGAAATTTAAATAGCTTCAAAATGAGTGGTCATATGAAATATTCCAAGAAATATTGAGGGAGATAGACCCTGTAAAGTCAAACATTTGGAATAAGGGCAGTGACAATTTTTCAAGTCGCGAAAAATGAAATTACAAATATTTGCCAACTAGGGTTTGAACGATGAGAAGAGAAATGAGGGTTTAGGACTTTAGCGAAGCAAGTTATTTTTTCCCTTTCTTTATGTTAGAAATTGTGCATGAAAATTTTGTAAAGTTTTTATCAAATATTATATTTGCTAGAGGACTTATAGATAAATTTTATTAAATTTTGAGTTTTAGTTTCCTTTCCATGGATCGATTTATAGTTAAATTTTTAGAATCATCCCTAGTGGTAGAGGTTAGTGAGTGCACCTCAAATATATCCTCATTGCTCCAAGATAGGGTAGTTTTTGTTAAATTTAATGGGTAAATGTTGGGGGCTTCAGCCTTGATAAAATGGATTGATAGGAGTTGGAAATATCTAGGAGTGATTCTATCATTTCTTCCAAAAGGTTTATTCCTAGGCATTTTTTGTTCTAGGGAATAAAGATAAAGAATCCTAATAGGGGGTCCTTGGTTTATGGAAATAGAAAGGCTCTTCCTTACCCACTGGCATGAAGGCTTTTCACCTAAAAATGTAAATCTATCCCTAGTACCTGTTTGGATTAGGATGTTTAGGTTGCCCATTAAATTTTGGGAAATAGATACCTTCAAGGCAATAGGAAACACTCTAGGAGAATGAAGAACACAAGCTTATACTGAGATGGGGGTGAACAGTATAAGACCACTTTTTACTTTCTTTCCAAACCAATATCAATTAATATCCTTAATTACAATAACTAAATATAGTAGTGTGCATTAATAATCAGATAGCAGTAGTAAGCAAGAGCACAAGTCACCACACATAATTGAGACACAAGATTTAACGTGGTTCCCCCAATGTGAGGTACTCCATGGAGAAAATATTTTACTAAAACTTTCTCAATCAATCTCTTTGGGAATCACTCCCAATTACAATGTTTATGGATCTCTATCCAAAGGAGATGATGATCCCCTAATCTCAATTTTGTGTATCTCTTCCACAGGATAACTCTTTCTCCTTTTGATATGGTTATATGATATTCTAGAAGACTCTGTCTCTCTACTACACTTACTGGTGGACCTCTCTCCACTTGAAGACTCCTCACTCAGATCTGTCTTCAACTATGCTAGATGCTAGATCTCTATCAACTGAGACATTATCCTTTGTACTATGTCACCTCCAAAGCTCTGTCAATAGGCTCACTAAGAACCTGCTCGATAGGCTCACACAGAACCTGCTTAACAAGCTCACACAGAACTTGTCAAATCTGCTTAACAAGCTCACATAGAACTTGTCCAAATATGATCAAGCAAGCTCACCAAGAACTTGCCCAAATATGCTCTAGAAAGCTCACCAAGAACTTGCCCAATTTTGCTCTAGCAAGCTCACCAAGAACTTGCCCAAAACTATCCACAAATTTATCCCAAAACTATCCTCAAATCTGTCCCAACACTATCCTCAAATATGTCCCAAAGGCCTTCTCAAAGGCTCAATCAATCATGCTCAAGTAGCACTCAAATCTCATCCACAAATATATCAAGGCAAAACTCAAATATGAACTCAACAATGAATTGCAATGTACTCTTAAATGGATGACAAAAATTATCCACAATGATATCAACTCAACTCAACTCATAGAAGCATAAAGAGAATTTTTAGAGACTCAATATGTTCTAATCTCAATATCAACTCAACTCAACTCAAATCAATCTCAACTCAACTCAAGTCAATCTCATAGAAGCATAAAGAGAATTGTTAGAGACTCAATATGTTCTAATCTTACTCTCAACTCAAATCAACCTCAACTCAATTCAAGTCTTATAGAACCATATAGAGAATTGTTAGAGACTCAATATGTTCTAATATTACTCTCAACTCAAATAAAAATAATAGAATAGTTTGTTTCATAGGACTTGAACAATCATTTCACACATCACTTGACTAGGCTTAATCAACTCAACTCAACCAATCACCACAAGGGACAACTCTCTCTCACACAACCCTTTTCCAAGTATGTATCAACCAACTCAAATGTTTCCAACAATGCTCAACCACAAATATCACATAACAATGATACTCATGTTCTTTTCTAACTCAATTTCTTTCACAACCAATGGGCTTCAACAACTATGCTTATCAAAAAAGGTTTAGACACAACTCTCAATTCAAAAAACCTTGAAGCATTCAACAAACCACTTTTGAAAAGGAAACCACAAACAATCATTTTCCCTCCAATGATATTTCAGAAATCAACCACCATAAACAATCAATAGGAGAATGTGCCCATACCTTTTATGAAGATGAAAAACCTCTTTGTAAATCTACCACAATCACAAAATTCTTTTGCCAATCTTCACAAGGGTTAGTATATCACAAAATAATCAACATTACTTCACTTTTCAATAATCATCACCAAGGCCTTTAATTGCACAACTTCCTTATCTCTCCTAAAACCACTTGTACCATAAAATAAAATAAATCAAAACATTGCATAACCTTTTCACTCCCAAAACCATTTATACCATAAAATAAAATAAATCACAATATTGCATACCTTGTCACCTCATGAAAGAATTAATCCTCTTGAAAAATAACAAGGCAAACTTCACTTTTGGAACCCCTTTTCAAAATAAGAAATATCTCTTTACACACACCTTATTTTTCCTTCTAAATAAGTTAGTCAAATATCCCTTGAAATAAGCTTTTCGACGATATATAATATGCCCACTTTTCGAAATAAATTGAAACCTTTACATATATATATATATGTGTGTGTGTGTGTGTGTGTGTGTGTGTGTGTGCCAACCTCCATTAATTGCACATAGGTCAGCCCTCCATTAATTTAAACTTAAACTTTAAACTTTAATATCTTCATCATCGGAGGTCCTTTTTCGATGAAACAAAATTCCACCTTGGCTTTTAATAAAAGCCCTTTCCACATAATCCCACCATGGTTTTAAATAAAACCTTTTATTTTGCCTCAATGATCCATGTGACATCAATGACAACATAAAATGCCTCAAATTACCTCAAATGTCCAACAATCTCCCCTTTGTCATTGATGTCAACACCTCTAATGCAAACACCACAATCACTACAAAAACCATCTTTGAGAATCAAAGTTGCTCCCCCTGACTCAATACTCTCTATGGAGGCTGCTCCCCCTAACTCAATACTCTCTTTGGAGGTTGCTCCCCCTAACTCAAATCTCTCCCCCTTTGACATCAATGGCAAAATGGACACCTATGTAGCTAAAAAATATGACTCTTAAGCATAGCCCCCTCACCACCTTCTCTCTTGAGGTGATTAATTTTGGGGTGGGAGTACCTTTACTCCCATATTACATTGATTCTTTTCTCTATCAACTTCCTTCCATATTTTTTTGATATCCTTCTCTTGATGAATTACTTGATCTTCTTGTCTTGAACCTTTTTTACCTTCTTGCCTTAAACCTATTTGGAATTGAGTCCTACACCATCTTGCAATATGCCCAAATTTATTGCAATTAAAATACTCGATATTGTAGTCTTTTGCTGGTGCCCATATCCTGAAATTATTCTTAAAATAATTTCCATATCCATTCCTTTCCTGAACCCTGTATTGTGAAGCTTTGTTTTCATGACCATTATAACCATGACTTCTAAATTGTGTAGCTCTAAAACCAAAACCATGTTGCTCATTTCCTTTGCATTGAAAAGCTCTATGACCAATCCAGTTGCATGAGAATAAATTGCCCTGAAAACCATACCTTCTTCCCTTGAAGTTTCTTCTAGCAAAATCAAACTTTTTTTATCCATGGATCCTGCAATGTATAGCCCTGTGTCCAAATCCATTACAAGAAAAATAATATCCTTGAAAATCCCTTTGTTCATGCCTTGGTTCCTCATACCTTTCTTTACCATTATCCTTATGATCATCTTCAAATTGTGCATTGCATTCTTGAACCTTATTTGTAGCATCTAAAACCTCTTCCTTGCCTTTCTGTTCAATAAATTATTTTCCTTTTGAACTTGATTCACCTATCTCAAAACAAGAACCAAACTGAATATTTGGATCCATAGGAACTTTGGAAATTTCCTCACAAATCTTAGGTGCTTCCTTGCTTTCATCTTTTAGAACTTCCTTTCCTTTTGAGTGTGACTTTTCTTGGAAGTAAGATACAACCTTAAAATAAGTTTCCGCTCCTTTTTAAATCTTTTCATCTAATGTATCATTTCTTGCCATTGTTACCCTTAGTTCTTAATTCATCCTCTCTTATATCATTTTTACATTTTGAAGTTCTTCTCTGAGATTACCGATTGTTTGAAGTAGTTCTTCTCTGATTTTGACATCTGTTCGAATCTTGTTTTCAATATTCTTGTATTCTTCTTTTAACCTTTTGATTTTTGATTTTTGATTTTTGATTTTTGATTTTTGTTTACTTGGCTCATCCTCTTCCTTTTCTATTACCAAAAATGAGATTTCTTTATTTTCACTAGTGTTGGAATAGTCACTAGAACTGTTGCTTTCTTTTTCAAATACACTTTCCTGATTGTAATTGTTGTAGTATGTGCAATCATCATCTATATGCCCAAAATCTCCACATATGAAGCATTTTAGTATCCTTAGACCTTTCTTGTACCTATCTACTTGCTCAATGGCTATGGAAAGCTCTTCATGTCTTTCTTCAATAGGCACATCCTCTTCTTTAACTTCAATACCTAGGAATAGGTGTTCTTGCTTTTCTTCACTTATTCCAAAGAATGTACATTCTTCTCCATCTGACTGATCTTTATCACTATAATATGAGCTATCACTTGCCTCTACAATGTAGTAAGATTTCTTTACCTTACAAAAAAATTTCTTCTTCTTATATTTGTTTTGCTTGAATATGTCATCTTTGTCATGTTTATGCTTTCCATCTTCTTTTCTTCTTTGACCCTATTTTTCATCATCACTATTTTCTTCATGTGGACACTTGTATGCATAGTGACCAAGATCACCACACTTGTAGCATTTGACTTTCCTTATATCCCTAAAATTCCTTGAGTCCTTATTCCTTTTGATGAAGTTAGCTTCCTCATCATTTTCTATAACTCTATCTATTTCTGAAACTTTCTCTTTTTCTGAAGCCTTGATGCTTACTTACCCTCATCTCATAAGCTGTGAGAGTACCTTGCAATTCTTCCATTGTTAACTTGTTGATATCCATTGTTTCTTCTATTGCTAAAACCTTAGAATCATATTTCATGGGAAGTGATCTCAAAACCTTTTGAGTAACTTTTGATTCTTTCATCTCAAAACCTAGGCCTCTCATGGTGTTAGTAATCTTATCAACTCGAAGAAAGAACTTTGCAATATCTTCAGAATCTTCCATTTTCAATTCCTCAAATATTTTTCTATGAGTTTGTAGTTTTGCCAACTTTACCTTGGAATCTCCTTCATAAGTATTCCTCAACTTGGTCCACATCTCATTAGTTGAAGTACATACCATGACCTTTGAAAAATCTATCTCACGTAGCCCACTCAAAATACAATTCATTGCTCTTGCATTGATCTCAACCAATTTCTTGGTAGTCTTATCTTCCTCGGGATCACCTTCAACCTTATACTCTTTTTCAACCATCTACCATACCTCATATCCTTGTGATATCAAGTAGTTCTTCATTCTCATGCTCTAGAAAGCATAATTGTTACCATCAAACAATGGAGCCTTATTTGAAGATAATCCTTTCTATGAAGCCATTTGTGTTCTTTGTAGAATCTGCCCTCAAGTTGTTAGCCTTTTCGAAGGAACCTACTCTGATACCAATTGAAGAACACAAGCTTATACTGAGAGGGGGGGTGAACAATATAAGACCACTTTTTACTTTCTTTCCAAACCAATATCAATTAATGTCCTTAATTGCAATAACAAAATATAGCAGTGTGCATTAATAACTCAGATAGCAGTAGTAAGCAATAGCACAAGTCACCATACACAATTGAGACATAATATTTAACGTGGTTCCCCCAATGTGAGCTACTCCACGGAGAAAATATTTTACTAAAACTTTCTCAATCAATCTCTTTGGGAATCACTCCCAATTACAATTTTTATGGACCTCTGTCCAAAGGAGATGTTGATCCCCTAATCTCAAGTTTGTGGATCTCTTCCACAGGAGAACTCTTTCCCCTTCTGCTCTGGCTATGTGATCTTCTAGAAGACTCTGTCTCTCTGCTGCACTTACTGGTGGACCTCTCTCCACTTGAAGACTCCTCACTCAGATTTGTCTTCAACTGTGTTGGTTGTTGGATCTCTATCCATTGAGACTTTATCCTCTGTACTCTATCACCTCCAAAGCTCTATCAATAGGCTCACTAAGAACCTGCTCAATAGGCTCACACATAACCTAACAAGCTCACACAGAACTTGCTCAAATATGCTCTAGCAAGCTCACATAGAACTTGTCCCAAATTTGCTCAAGCAAGCTCACCAAGAACTTGCCCAAATCTGCTCTAGCAAGCTCACCAAGAACTTGCCCAATTCTGCTCTAGCAAGCTCACCAAGAACTTTCCCAAAATTGTCTACAAATCTTTCCCAACACTGTCCTCAAATCTATCCCAACACTGTCCTCAAATCTATCCCAAAGGCCTTCTCAAAGGCTCAATCAATCATGCTCAAGTAGCACTCAAATCTCATCCACAAATATATCAAGGAAAATCTCAAATATGAACTCAAAAATGAATGGCAATGTACTCTTCAATGGATGATAACAATGATCCACAATGATCTCAACTCAACTCAACTCATAGAAGCATAAAGAGAATTGTTAGAGACTCAATATGTTCTAATCTCAATCTCAAATCAACTCAACTCAAATCAATCTCAACTCAACTCAAGTCAATCTCATAGAAGCATAAAGAGAATTGTTAGAGACTCAATATGTTCTAATCTCACTCTCAACTCAAATAAACCTCAACTCAATTCAAGTCTTATAGAACCATAAAGAGAATTGTTAGAGACTCAATATGTTCTAACCTTAATCTCAACTCAACATAGAATGATGGAATAGTTTGTTTCATAGGACTTGAACAATCACTTCACACATCACTTGACTAGGCTCAATCAACTCAACTCAACCAATCACCACAAGGGACAACTCTCTCACACAACCCTAGTCCAAGTATGTATCAACCAACTCAAATATTTCCAACAATGCTCAACCACAAATCTCACATAACAATGATACTCATGTTCTTTTCTAACTCAAGTTCTTTCACAACCAATGGGCTTCAACAACTATGCTTATCAAACAAGGTTTAGACACAACTCTCAATTCAAAAAACCTTGAAGCATTCAACCAACCACTTTCTAAAAGGAAACCACAAACAATCCTTTTCCCTCCAATGATATTTCAGAAATCAACCACCATAAACAATCAATAGGATAATGTGCCCATACCTTTTATGAAGATGAAAAAACCTCTTTGTAAATCTATCACAATCACAAAATTATTTTGCCAATCTTCACAAGGGTTAGTAGATCACAAAATAATCAACATTACTCCACTTTTCAATAATCATCACCAAGGCCTTTAATTGCACAACTTCCTTATCTCTCCTAAAACCACTTGTACCATAAAATAAAATAAATCAAAACATTGCATAACCTTTTCACTCCCAAAACCACTTATACCATAAAATAAAATAAATCACAATATTGCATACCTTGTCACCTCATGAAAGAATTAATCCTCTTGAAAAAGAACAAGGCAAACTTCACTTTTGGAACCCCTTTGTAAAATCAGAAATATCTCTTTACACACACCTTATTTCTCCTTCTAAATAAGTTAGTCAAATAGACCTCGAAATAAGATTTCCGACGATATATAATATGCCCACTTTTCAAAATAAATTGAAACCTTTACATATACATATATATATGCCAACCTCCATTAATTGCACATAGGTCGGCCCTCCATTAATTTAAACTTAAACTTTAAACTTTAATATCTTCATCACCGGAGGTCCTTTTTCAATGAAACAAAATTCCACCTTGGCTTTTAAGAAAATCCCTTTCCACATAAGCCCACCATGGTTTTAAATAAAACCTTTTATTTTGCCTGCCTTGGTTTTCATAAAAACCCTGTATATATCCATGCTCTCCAAAATATCATAGATGATTATCTATGAAGTGCTTTTGCCACAAAAACCAAATATGATCCATGGCACAATGATCCATGTGACATCAATGACAACATAAAATGCCTCAAATTACCTCAAATGTCCAACAAGAATTCCTTAAGATTTCAGATACAACAAAAGATGGATTTTTGGCTATTTATGCTCGAATATTGGTCATGATTGATATAAGTAAAGCTTTACCAGAATCAATCATTCTTAAGTATGGGGATAAGATGTGGATCCAAAATATAGATTATGAAAACATATCTTTTAGATGTATAATATGTCATGAGGTGGGGCATATTGAGATATCATGCCCTAAGAAGAGCCCAACATAATCATATGTAGAAAATTGCAAGAGAAACTTACAAATGGATATGGATGAAGATGGTTTTCAACTTCCAAAAAATAGATCTAGAAAAATAAAAGAAAATAAAAAGTGGAGACCAGTAAGGAAGGATATTGGAAGAAATTCCAACTCTTTTAAGGCTTTAGCCTATGAAGAAAAAGTAGATTAAAACTTAGAGGACACAGTACAACAATTTCAACATATTAGCAAGGAACCATCTATTCAGTATGATCCTAATTTAGGGAAGAACATTCTCGATGAACCTAAGGAATGTGTCTCATCAGATTTTGAAGACTCTCTTGAAGTACCATGCACCATTCAGGAGAAAAAAATTGGTAAAGAAAATACGGTTTTAGAAGTTAATACCTCTACCATTAATAAGGAAATACCAGAGAAAGAGTAGGATAAGTCAAAATCTTCTATAGTAGAGCCAAGAGAGGATAAATATGTTGAAAAAAAAAATTGTGAAATAATATTGAGGAATAGAATAATAAGACCTACTCTTGATATAGGCAAGGCAAAAAGAGGAAAACCCTCAAATTATCAAGCAAGATCCAGGGAAGCAAGAGCAAACATAGAGAAAGAAACACAAACTAAGTTGGTTGAACTTCTCTTTACCAAACAACAAAATGATATTTGTAATGCGCAAGAGGGGTCAAAAGCCCCTAATGAGACATGATTATCATCTCATGGAATATAAAGGGTGCTAATTCCCCCTCAAAGCAGAGGTGTATTAGGGACATCTGTTTAAGTAATATACCTGATATTCTTTGTATCCAGGAAACTAAAATGACAAAGAAAGAAGTTTCAAAAACCTTGAAAGTAGTTTGGACTAGATGTGAATGGGATGTTATGGATTTTAAAGGAGTAGCAGGGGAAATTCTAACTTGTTGGAATCCTTCTAGAACCTCTTGTGTAACCATTCATAAAACTAGGCATTGGATAGCCTCTTTAGTCACTTGCTACTTTGCAGATATCCACTTCATCCTTATCAATGTCTATGGACCTACAACTCAATCAGGTAAATTAGAAGTTTGGAGTGGGATTGAAGCCTTTATGAGAAGTAAAGACCAAGAAACCTGATTCATGATCATAGGATATTTTAATACCATAACCAAGTTGGATGAAAAATTTTGGGGAATTAGGAAATTAACCCAAAGTATGAGATATTTCTTAGCTTTTATTCAAAACAATAATCTATGGGAGGTTGAGTTTGAAGAAGACAACTATACATGGACCAACAACAGGAGAGGCCAAAACCTAATAGCAAAAAAAATAGATAGATGCATTCTCTCATATCATTGGCTATATGAAGGAACTTGTGCTAAAATTAATACCTTGACAAGGATTGATTCAGATCACTGGCCAATAAGAGTTAAAATGGTGGTAAGTGAATTCATAAAAATATCATATTTTAAATATGAGAAGATGTGGGAAGACCATCCTCAATTTGTTGATATGATAGCTCAAACATGAAATCCTTTAGGAAATGGTGGGTTGTATGCTCTTCCAAACCAAAACATCTAGATTAAAATAATGGAACAAGAACACCTTTGGAAATATTTTTGAGAAGAAAGAAGAACTAAAAGATAAACTTTCAAAATTCTAAAAAGGTGATGATAATAATCCAAGTTCAGAGGAAAAGGAGTTGCTTAGTGAATATCATAATATTTTGAGTAAGGAAGAGAAATTCTGGAGATTAAAATCAAGATATACTTGGTTAAAAGGAGATAAAAAACAAAGTTTTTTCATAGGATGGCTATAGTACAAAGATCAACATCTAAAATTAGTAGAATTAAATCAATAGAAGGGGTTTGGATTGAAGATCGGAGTGAAATTATAAAAGAAGCAAAGTTTTTTTATCATAATATTCTAGGTTCAGAGGAGACCGAAGTTCTTAATGATAAACATCTTCAAGATGTTCCTTCAATTATAACAAATGAAGACAATAGGAAACTGATGGAGCCTATTACTCTAGAAAAAGTTCATTTAGCTCTTTCCTCTTTTAATAAGGATAAATATCTAGGTCCATATGGGCTCTCTACAGCATTCTACCAACATAATTGGGATATAGTGAAGGATTCTTTATTGGTGGTAGTGGAATAGTCTAGGGTAAAACAATACATTCCTTATAAAATAAATGCAACTTATCTTACCCTAATTCCAAAAAAAAGGATGCTAAATTGTTTGATTCTTTTAGACCCATAAGTCTATGTAATATGGCATATAAGATTATTTCCAAAGTGATGGTGAATAGATTAAGACCATTATTAGACAAAATCATTTTAGAAGAGCAAGGAGGATTTGTGAAAGGGAGACAAATTCTGGATGAGATCATAGTAGCTCATGAAGTTATACATTCAATAGCTTCAAGAAAAGAGAAAGCAATGATCTTAAAACTTGATATGAGTAAAGCCTATGATAGGGTTAAATGGGATTTTCTTTTTGCAATTTTAGAAAAGTTTGATTTTGGGAAGAAATGGGTTAGATGGATTAAAGCTTGTGTCTCTACAATTTCATATTCAATGTTGGTCAATGGGTTAGTGACAAAATATTTTAAAGCCAAGAGAGGCCTTAGACAAGGAGATCCTTTATCTCCTTATTTGTTCATTATTATGGCAGAAGTTTTGAGTAGGAACTTAAATAAGGCTTACAAATATGGGCTTATAAGTGGACTTAAGGTTAGTAATAACATTGATAACATCACCCATCAACAATTTGTAGATGATACAACCCTTTTTGGAAGGGCAAGGATAAATGAGTCTAGAGCTTTGAATATATTTTTAAAATAGTACGAAAGAGCATCTTGGGGAAAAAATTAGTAGGACTAAATCTAAAATATACTTTCTTAAGACCTCCTTCTAATATCAAAGCAAGAATTTGTAGGTTGCTTCAAATGGAGAAGGTAAATTTACCAACAACTTATCTAGGGATGCATTTATTTGAGGGGAGAATGAGGATATATTTATGGAATCCAATTATTAGTAAAGTTCAAAATAAACTTCCAACTTGGAAAGGTAGATGGTTATATTTATTAGGAAGAGTGCAACTAATTAAATCAGTCTTACAGTCCATTCCAAAATATTATATGTCATTTTATTCTATTCCAAAATTAGTTCAAAAAAGTTTAATATTTATTATGCGATCCCTTTTAAGGTCAAGTTTACATGATAAAAAGATATTTCCTTTGGTGAAATGGAGCAAGTTGTGTGATGATAAAACTAGGGGAGGTCTTGGTTTAAGAGTTCTTATTGATGCAAACTTAGCTCTTAGGGGAAAAGTTATATGTAGATTGTACAAAGAGAGTCAAAGACAATGGGCAAGAATTCTTCTAAGTAAGTATGTTGATCCCAATGACCCAAGTTAAATATTTAATGCATTCTCTCTTCCAAATAATTATGCTCTTTGGAATGGTTTAAAAAATTCTATTGATCTTATGATTAAAGGTTTAATATGGGTGGTGGGAACTGGAGAAAAAAATTCTATTTGGATGGATACTTGGTGTGATAAAAAAACCACTCAATTTAGATCCAGTTTTGAAACCTTGGATGAGATTGCTTCAAGACAAATACGGTGATAGGGTTTCAAACATTTTGTACAAGGGTATAGAAGGAAGATACAAATGGAAAGAATGTTTTTTTACAAGTATACAATTCATTGATGCTAGGAGGCAATTGAGTAGAAAGATAACTACTATGATTATTCCGAGGGGTGCCAAGGATAAATTAATTTGGGAGTTGAATAGCTCGAGAGAATACACAATAAGAAGTGGATATAATGCTCAACACCAACATAATAATAGTGTCACTAGAATATGGAGAGATATTTGGGATAGCCCAAGCATTCCTAAAGTCAAAATCTTTGTTTGGCTAGTAGTTCATAGAAGAATTTTATCATGGGATAACCTTATGAAAAGGGGTTTTCATGGACCCTCTCAATGTGTTTTCTATAATAAGGAGGAGAGTATTGACCATCTCTTGGGAAATTACTCAATAGTTTGGAATCTATGGCAATGGATTCTTAATATGTTTGGTAAATGCATGGTGATGAATTGCAGAGTTGAAAATTGGTTAAAGCAATGGCAGAGCACTTATAAAAGTGAGGCTTTACATACAATATGGGATATATCAAAAGATACAATACTTTGGACTATATGGCTAGAAAGGAATAGAAGAATATTTAAAGGAAAGGAAATCAGTTTAGAGGTAATGAAAAAGAAGATATGTTTA
Source organism: Wollemia nobilis (assembly GCA_028583015.1). Lineage (NCBI taxonomy): Eukaryota > Viridiplantae > Streptophyta > Pinopsida > Araucariales > Araucariaceae > Wollemia > Wollemia nobilis. Next base: position 3,177,226 of record JAQPPZ010000753.1, read on the forward strand.
GCCATAAAGGAGTCTAAACCAACCCTATCAACTCACCCAATCCTTAATTTGGAAGCAGAGAGTCTTGATAGATGGAGTCAAGTAATTAAATGGAATTATGATGTTGGGTAAAAGAGAAGCAAAAATAAGGTAAATAATATAAAGTGGAAACCACCAGATGTGGAGTGGGTTAAATTAAATTTTTATGGAGCATCTAAAAGAAATCCAGCAAAAATAGGAGGAGGAATAATTAGAAATAATAGAGGAGAATTTTTGTCTAATTATGCTTTCAATAGTGAATTTAAGACAAATAATGAAGTTGAAGCTTGGGTAGGTTTAGAAGGGATAAAAATATGTAAACAAATGAAATGGAATAGAGTATGGATGAAAGGTGATTCTCTCATAGTAATAAATACAATTTTGAGGAAAGCAAAGGCTCCATGGAACATACAAGAGATAATTGTGGAAATTCAAGATCTTGCTAAAGAGTTTCAAGAAATCAGGTTTACACATATATTAACGGATGGAAACAAATGTGCAGATAGGTTAGCCAATAGAGGGATTTTTATTAAGGATTGTGAAGTTAAATTCTCCTTTCCATGGTTAGAGGAAGTAGAAAGTTTAGTTGAAGTTGACAAGAAAATGTTGATTGCCTAAATAAATTAATGATTAAAATTTACTTTAATATTCTCCATTGGTAATATCTCTTTTATTTTGTAACAATAATGTGTTTTCGTTTAGACTTTTTATTATAATTTTTGTGGTTGCACTTGTGTTTCAGGAAGGAAACTAGTAATCCAAATTTGGTAAAGCGAACTATGATAGTGCGATGTTTTGGAAATATTACTCTACTAAGATGCAAGGCATAGATAGTAGAGGTGAATTTTTGGCATTATGAAGGATGCTATAGGAAAATTTCAAGAAATATGCTAAATTTTGGAGTAATTGTATTCATACAAAGACTTGAAAAGATCTAGAAAATGAAAATCAAGTATTCAAATATTTTATGCAAAATGATGTAGGTTTCTAGTTATAGCATCTCAATTGAGATGAGAAGTGTATCTGTTTGTAAACTCTCAAGCTCTAAATAAGAGAGATATAATTTTTCAAGGGTGGGAGACCCCAGTACAACCCCTTATTATCAAGCAAAAAAAGATCAAAATTGATGGAATGTCATACCAACAAAATTTTTTATTGAGAATGAACTTGAATATTTACACTCCAATAATTAAGGATAAGGAAATGTCTTCAAACCATTTGGTAAAGTATTTAGTGGCATTAATGGTGAACTTATGTCCATCATACAATGGTGGATTGGTTCTACAAATGATATCCATACCCTAAATGAAGAAAGGCCAAGGGGAAATTATCATTTGAAGAGCTTGTAAAGGAGCATGGATCAAATTATCATGCTTTTGACACTTATCACACTTCTTCACACAAACACAAGAATCCTTCTCCATGGATGATAAATAATATACCATATAAGAGTTTCTTAGCAATGGCAATACTGTTAAAGTGACCAACACAAGATCCATTGTGAGCTTTCTTAACAAGTATTTGAACCTTATCGAAAGCTAAACATCATAGAAGGATACCATCAAAGGAGAACCGATATAGGATATCTCCAATGATGATATAGTGACAAGTGCATTGTTTAATTTTTTTTATGTTTTTTATGGTTCAACCCTTTAATAAAAAACCCATATTTGAGGAAATTGAATATATCCTTATACTAAGGATTTGACAAAGGATATGCACCAAAAAAGAAAACCTCTAAGGGAGATTGATTGCATTTGATGGTAGTCAGTTCTTGGATTTGCTTGATGATTATTGCATATTTCTCATCTTCAAGTTCTAGTGGAATAAGAGAGGTAATCATAGCCATGGTTTATATATGCCAATTGCTTTATCTAGGGATGGCTTCTATAATGACTTTATGGAATAAAGCCATCGACTATTCTATAATAGTATTGTAAGGTTTTAATTTGTCATATTTGGTTTGATAGAAGTCTTTAACTTGGTTAACTAACTAATAATCTCCATAAATGGATAACATTTTAACTATCAAGGCTAGTGCAATGTGAAGACCTAAGATAACAAGCTCATTTTTTGTATTGTTGTTGGTATAGGAAAATTGAAGCTTGAAGGATAGTGAGATTAGCTATCTTTGTGAGGTTATCGAGATGATTCCTACCCCTGTTCCTTTGCAACAATGAGCATTATCAAATAACAATGTACAAGAATTGGGTTGGTCAACTTCTAAGGTGATAATTGATTCAATTGAGAACACTATGACCATGGGATAATTGTCTTCTAAAGGTGCAACAACCAATTGATCGACAATCACTTGACCCTTTATAAAAAATTTATTGATTAATTCAAGATCAAACTCATTAAAGGGCAAGAACCAATTTAGTTGTTCACACAAAGAGGTGAGACTTAGACATAATATAACATAACAAATCAACCTTCACTATAATATAATCGACCTGCACTATAATGTAAGTCTTGTGACTAAGCATATAATATCTAAGATTTTGCAAGGTGAAGACCATGACAAGGCAAAGCTTTTCTAAGGGGGTGTAGTAGACCTTGTAGTTAACCAACATTCAATTGATGTAATGGATAGCTTGCTCTCTATGTTGGTCATCATATGGTTACTAGAGCTCGAATAGTTGTTGAGATATACAACAAAAATGGTCATTGGATTAGGAGGGATGAGGATAGGTGGAGACATAAGATATGATTTTAGGGTGTCAAAAGCCTTTTGAAACTCATTGTCCCACAATATTAGTATCCTTCCATAGGAGCTTGGTGAATGGCTAACATTTATCAACAAGTTAGAAGATAAATCTATGAATGGCCTGGAGTTTGCCTTGGAAAATTTGAAGTTTAGTAAAATTTCTAGGGAATGGCATGACAATAATGGCTTAGATCTTGTTGATATTAACTTATATACCTCATCGAGAGACGATGAACCCCAACGGTTTTATAATGTTACCTCAAATACATGATTTTGTGGTTTGATATATACTCTGTATTGCTAGAGTCACTTAAACATATGCCTTAGATTATGGATGTGGTCCTCTCAATTAAGAAAGCATCCAAGAAAATCATCAACATAGTCTTCCAAAATGCCATACCTCATGTCATGGAAGATATATGTCATGACTCACTACTTTTATTATTTAAACCGAAAGGTATAACTTGGTAACAGAATTTTCCCCATAGTAATAAAGGAATTTTTGGTTTCATCTTTGAGAGTGATCTTTATTTGGTTGTATTCCAAGAATTTTTCCATAAGGGACAACATACCGCAACCAATAGTTAAAATGACAATCATGTCAATTTTGGGTAGGGGAAGTTTTCCTTGGGACATGCTTTATTGATGTCCCAAAAATTGGTGTTGACTCATGCACTATCTTCCTTATTGGCAATGGATACTATGTTGAAGATCCAATCAGAATAGGCAATGGATTTGATAAAGTTGACATCTAGGAGATTTTTGAAGCTTGTATTTGACAAGGAGGGTGGCTTTAAGATGCATTTTCTACAATTTATGTTTGACAAGTTTTGCATCTGGTTGCATGACTAGGTGATGAATAATGAGTGAAGGATCAAGACCCGACATGTTAGCATAGGTCCAAGTGAAAATATCACTAAATTCCTTTAAGAGCTTAATGTATTCTTCATGTCATTAGGAGTTAAGATTTTTTTAAATTTCAAGGTATTAGGATTATCTCATGTTCCAATATTGATGCTTATTGTCTCTTCAATGAGGATGTTCAATTCATCCTCAATTCAAGGGGCAGGTAAAATCCTAAGCTTTCAAATTCAACCAGGCTTAACTATTCAATATTAGGTGATTTTGAGGTGTAAATGTTATAAATTTGTGACAAAGATCCCTCAAAATGGAAATTATCCTATCCAAAAGGATTGTAGAGAGTAACTTCCACCTTACATTCATTTTCATTGGCTATCAATTCAAGATGGACTAAAGTTAAAAGTTTTACACTAGTAAATTATGCAAATTTACAAGGACCAGAGCCAAGGAGGGACCAAAGCTCCTTTCAGTCTTCCTCATATTAATGTGACCCATGTAATGAAATGGTATCATTATGAGATTTTTAAAAGAAATAATTGGCTTCGTCATTATTCTTGGATGATAACAAAACAATAAGATGTTTTCTCTTACTAGGGATGTAACCTATCCCATAACATCCTAGATAGGCTTTTATTTTTAAGGGTTATTTGATACCCTATTCATGATGACCAAGAAATTTTTCCTAATATCCCATATTGACCAAGATCTATTATGGAATGGGATATAAGGGAGACAGATAACATGAAGCATATTTTCATTGAGTCAAGAGAGAATGACTACCATGAATTTGTTCTTTGTGGGTAGTATCGACACAAATGAAGTAAAAACTCTCTAGTTGCACTATTGCACATTTTTTAGTAGATAAACCTAGGGTTTGGGGAGAAAGGAAGAGACTAGTTGGGTCCAAGGATGGATCATTGTTTTGATTTTTACCATTTTGATCCTTAAGTTGTGTTTGGGTATGATCATTAGCATCTATATTAATATAGAGAATTTTTGGCCCTTCCAATAGTTTATAATCCGATTTAGATTGTTCATTTAAGATAAGTGGTCATAATGCATTATCAACAGAGGTAGAAGAAGAAGATGGTAGAAAATATGGATTAAGGGAAGGACAAGGATTTTTTTTGTATTGCTCAACTTTGATTACTTGATAATAAGAAAAAGGTTTAATATCAACAAGGATGTGGATTGTCCTTCCTTTCTATTCATATTTATTACATTGGTGTAATGTGGAAGGGATAGCCCTCATATAATGGATCCAAGTTCACCCAAGTGAAATGTTATAAGATAGGTCATAGGGAAAAATATAGAAGAGTGTATTGAGGATTCAAGGGCTGAATTTGAGAGGCAAGGTGATCGTAACACTAGCCTCATGTTGTTCATTGTTGAAGGTCCTCCTAATGAGATTAAATTTTCTCAATATTTATTGAGTCAATCCAAAATGGCTAGGGAATTTTAGATTGCAAATGTTGAGTCTCAAACCATTGTTAATGAGGACTCGTTTGATGAACTTATCGTATACGAAAGTAGTAATGTAAAGGGGTAATTCCCTATCCATGTAAAATGAAGGAATGTCACTTTCATGAAATGATATGAGAAGATATCCTTATGGGAAAGATAAATGTTTAAAAGTTCTTAAAGAGATATTTTGGTAGGTGTACTTTTGAGTTGATGACGAAGATTAAAAAGACTTTGGTTGTCTTTCAAAGGCAAAAGGACAAAAGGTGGTTTGTTGGAAGAAGAGGCTTTGTTTATTGGGCAAAGGACCAAGGTAGGTCAAGGGGGTTGATTTAAATACTGGTTCTTATTCTATTTCCTAGTCACAACATAGACGAAAGATAGATGAGTTGTGCCTACCATATTTTGGACTTAAATATTATTGGTTGCTCTTTGATTATGATTGGGGAAAGTATCTTGGAAGAACCCAAGATCTTTATTGGAGGAATATTTGGTGTTAGAGTCACAAATAAAAATTTGTACACCCTTTATGAGTTTTTGGATGATTATATGCAAGGTATTACATCTATCAATTTTATGTCCATCAACACAATGAAAGTCATAGTGTTCATGGTGACGATACCAATGGGGTAGTACTTTCGTGGTATCGAAGAGTTTAATTTATGGGAATTTTGTGATTTTTACTTTAATAAGTTGTCTTAGAATGACATAAGGAGGCTAGTATAGTCTAGTGAAGTTACGCCTAGGCTTTTGTTGCTTTGTTAGGATAATATTTTGGGATGAAGTTGCTGTTGCATTTACATTGTTGGTTTCATGAGAATCATGACCCCATCACGCACCACATGCTTATTCTTATATTGTCAATTGTGATTTGAGGAGGATGGCTTTTCCTTTTCCTTCTTATTTAAGTTGTCATGTTCATATGAGAATGACCTCGATGCATTTACAAGATCTACCACTTCTTTGAAAGAGAAAATGTTGGTTGTTTCCAAGGGATAGTTCAATTTGTCTTGCAAGTTGCATACAAAAATATTTAAAAGATCTTTTTTAAAGGGTGATATATTTAAGTCTCCCCACTAGGGCTCACCATTTAGCTACACAACTAGTAAATAATTCATCCTTGGCTTGCTTAAGTTGGTAAATATCATGAATTGTGATATTTTCTTTAATATATACCAAAAATTGTTGAACAAATATTTCTACAAGCTTTCTAAAGCTCTTAATTGATTGACACGATATTTAAAAATATTATTCTAAGGCAATACCACTAAGACTTTTGGGAAATATTCTAAGAAGTAACATCTCATCATGGGCAATGTCACTACTAGCAATTTGAAAGAGTCTAAGGTGATTTATTGGATATTTCTTTTTGTTATACATTTCAAACTTTGGGGTTTCAAAGTTGGGCTAGAAATATTGACTAGATACAATGGGATCTAGTGGATAGTTGTAAAATTCATCATAAGATTACTTTTGACTATACGAAGATCCTTGGAGGGAGGTCATTCGTTGCTCGAGTTGCTCTAATTTGAAGTTTATGTTCTAATATTCAAGAGGATATGGATTCAAAGGTGCTTGAGGTAATATCAAAGGAGGTTATGGATTAAAATATGAATAAGATCTAAGGTATTGGAGGGAGTGACACCATAGGAGGTGTCATATAACTCAATACCAAATATTTTGTTATATAGCTCACCCCCAAACCACTTGATAGAAAGGATTTGTAAAGGTAATATTTGAAGGGGGATGAGTTTGATAAGGAGCGACAATAGGAAAAGAGGTAGAGGTAGGCACACTTGTGGAAATTGGTTATGTCATAAATTAACTTACATTAGTTATAGGATATCTAGAAGAGATGTGGGCATGTGGTATTCTAAAGATGATGGGATGTTTCAAACCTTACCACCTATAATGGAAACCACTAGAGGAGTGGTAGAGTCTACAAAGTAGGTGATATATGCATTAAGGTCATAAGTGATCCCCTAGTTAATGTTTTTATTTATTTTTTGACATTAGTGTTTGGTTGGTTTTTCAATTCATTATTATTTTAATTAATTGTGTTAGAGGGCATATAATTTGAATTGGGTTGATGAGGGTGATTCAAGGCATCTTCCCCATAGGAATATTTTAGTTATTATGGTCATCTCTAATGATGTCCATAAAGACATGTTTTTATTCTCTTATAAAATCTCTTAGATGGTTTATAGAGTCAAAATCCATCTTGTCTAGGATGTCTCTTTGAGGGGGTTTGTTCTTATCCCCCTCAAAATTAGGGTTGGCAAAAGGATTCTCTTCTTCATAATCATTTCTAAAGGGAGGAACATAGGAGGACCTTGGGTGTTCCTTAGCTAGGGGTGTCATAAGGATGTTCAACCATATGGTAAGGTTGAGAATAAGGATTCAAATTTAAAGAGATGATTTAGAAGAAAAAAATATTTTGTCTCCTTATATCTCCTCTAGATATATCGATATGATCGATATACCTTAAGGGGGTCCTCCCCATATATCAATACCTTCTTATATACCTACCCTTTCAATATACCTATCAATACATAGAAGAAGCTAGTCCTCATAATATATGTGATCATACGTGAGAGAGACCTTAAGGTACATGAAATGCAGACAGTATGTGAAAGTGATCTTCCCTATATACATGACCCAAGATGGTACATGAGAGGTAATAGAATATCCTCCTTATAACTCTCACAAGTGTACCATATTATACTCCAATAGGCTTAAAGTACATGTGGAACCCTATGTGGGAGGCTAGTGTCCCAGACCCACTATATACCCAATGTTGCCTAACAATTCATACAATGGTTTCTCAAGGGGTTGTGTACAACCCCTAGTGAGACTAGCAATTAGTTGTGTTAATTAAACTTTGTTGATGTGAGCTAAACTATACAAACAAAATAATAGAGTCTTAATTAAAAAGTGTGATAAATTTTAGCTTTATCAAGCTAGAGTAAAGGTCTAGGAATATTGGACAACCGTGGAGGTGTTTCACATTGGATTTGCCAAAATGTAATGTTGATAAAAAGTATCTTACCTCAATTTTTACAAGGTATATGTATATGGTATATGGAGTCTAACAACTATGTTTCATGAATAAATTAACAAACACCTATATTTTGGGTCAACTAGACTCCTTGATCTAACCGCATAAAAGCCTAACCTTTGCTAAAACGAAGTATATGTGATGGATATTGTAAAGCAATACAAAATACAAGAATATAGTGAGTGCAAGTAGATAAATAAATAAGCTAATATAAAATTTTAGATTTGATGATGTTCAAAAAACAAACAAAACAATCCATTTGGAAATCAAGGGAAAGAGAACAATGTTATCTCTTTATTACATTATTTGGATGATAAAAAATTATCACATTATTTGTTGCACCTCATGAGAGATTGAGAGAAGTTGAACAATTAGAGATGAAGGTGAAGCACCCAAAGTCTCTTGAGACATCCAAGATATATTATATGTATTTATATATGTACAGATATAATGTAGGAAAGTGGAATGAAATAAAATATTTGTTTTTCAAATACATCAATGGTATTAGAGCATTAAATGGTTCTTGCTTGGCCATATCCCATATTTTTTTTCTCTTTGTTGTTATTTTTTTAGCTAGATTATCATAGGCCTAAAATATATGGGATCTTGAGTTTTCTCATATATTACAGCAACTTAATATAAATGGTCAAAATCAATAAACTTAAAATTCATGAAAATAACAATATTAAGATATAAATGGCCAATATCATTCATGAATTAACATGAAGAAAACTTGTAATAATCAAATATGTTTACAAGCTTTACTCGATATCCATTCAATGTCCTGGTATATTCTTCGATACATTACATGGAGCTTTGTCTCCATAATAACATTAGAAAGGTGACTCTTGGACTCTTTGTTTGTTGCTCTCCTCACATATCCAAGAGATGCATCTTTTCCTATTTCATGCATAAGACAAGTCTCTCATGTCTTTCAGCTTCTAATCTTGCCACTTGTATACATGACTCTTGACTCTCTATTTACTCTTGCACACTTTACTCTATGACACTTGCACACTTATGACACATTGCACACTCCTACAAACTCTATTACATGACACTTGTGCACATTCTCACTCTTCACACTTGCACACATAATTACATGACATTTGTGCACATCCTACAGATGAACAAATACATAAAGGGGGGTTATAAATCACACTTCTAAAACCATAGACTAACACCCTCATCTATTACATATTTACATTTGTACCATAAAGTTACCATGGGGTATATTAACATGTATCAAATATGTAATATTCTCCAACATTTGCCATCATTTTTCTTCCATAGTCTGTGTTTGGTTTTGAAAAACTACTCATAAATTGCATCTTGTAAATATCTTGAAGTTTTGGGAGTTTTGGGAATTTTAGGTTTATTCCCATTCTTAGGGATTAGTGATTTTAAAGGAAGGCTTGTCAACCTTGTTTTTTCTACTAAAATATTGGTTTGTATCTAGATGGTCAGAGCCCTTTGCACCTTCAACAGAACATACAATACTTTTTTCTTGCAATAAATTTTTCCTAGCAACTTAGTGAGCTTAGGAATGCATGGAGTGTAAGCATATTCAAACATAATTTTTTGTTGTTGGAGAATAAGGGGTTGTACATGGGTCCCCCATCCTTGAAAAATCATAAATCTCTCCTTTAGGGCTTGCGAGTTTACAAACAAATTCAATTCTCATCTCAGTTGAGTTGTTATAGCTAGATACCTACATTTTTAAAAAGAAGTTTAAATTGTTGATTTTCATTATTTTGATTTTCTTCATTTATCTATGTGAATACAAATATTCCAAATTCAACATCATTCTTCTTTATATTTTCCTAAAACAACCTTCATAATACCAAAACTCCATCTCTACTATTTATGCATTGCATCTTAGTAGACTAATATTCCCAAAACTTCGCATTGTCATAGTTTGTTTTACTAGATCTAGATTGCTAGTTTCCTTCCTAAAGCATAAGTGCAACCATGAGAATTGTAATTGTAAATGTGCTGCCATGTTTGGAACTGGTCAAACACGCTTCTATATTTTCCATTGATCAAACGTGCTTTTGCAATTTTTGTTGATCAAACACACTTTTGCATTTGCAAAACGCAGTGCTGCATTTGTGAGGGAACAAAAAAAATCACCCCTTCAATCATCACCACAACACTCCAAACTTCACAAAACCAACAAATAAAATCATCAAATACATTATCATATTATATCATCTCATCTTGTCCCAGATCAGACCAATTTGGTAACTCAAATTTGGAATGTGACTATGTTCAAGAAATTTTGCACAAAGCTATCATTAAACCCTCTCTACAGGGCTAAAAAATGAAAATCTCTCAAATCAGTATGCACCTACCAATGTCAAAGTATAAATTCAATGACTAAAATCAAGGTGTAGAGATAAATTCCACATCCAAAGATTCTATAATCTCATGCACATCCACATTGGCTGGTCGATTTACCACATCAAATTGCACATAATTTTACCAAGAGCAAAGTTTCGACCATGCATTCCCAATCCAAAATTGGGACAACCAACTTGATCATCATATTGAACAACCACATCCATCAAATTACATCCCTTTCATCATCCATAATCTGTCAAGTGACTCATGGGTTTCATCTATTTCAAAATTCACCCATTCATCACTTGAAGGGGTAAGCCAAAATCAAAATTTTACAAAAGTCATTCAATATTTGCACCGAAATAGCCATAGTCCATTACTTCATCCAATAATGCTAGGTGTCTCTTATTTTTGCACCGCATTGGGCTTGGCACAACATGGTACAAAAAGGGGTATCTATAGACACCAAAACCTAGCCACTTGCAAAACCACATTCACATTGCACATTTTAAATCTACATAATAAAATTATATACCTAAGTCTAAACTTAGGTATGTATTTACTGCACATTATCCTATTTTCTATATTTTATTAAATCTAGAAAATCCCCCCTAAGATACCCTATCTCTCCATTGGACATGTGTTCTAGCCACCATTACCCCTCCCCTTGTCACATCTCACACACCTCACTCCACTCTCACCTACCCACATGGCAACACTCCACCTAAGTGGGACACTCTGAGTAAATCATTGCAACTACCTAGGATAGGTGGTTTTCCAACCCCTACCACTTAGCAACCCTAGCTTTCCACCTATCCTTTTCCTCCAAAAACCTCAAAGGTCTATAAAGGCACCATAACTTCACCCAAAGGAGGCTAAAAATCGTATCGTCACTCTACCAAAATAACAACAGGAGGTTATCATCATATGTGTAGGTCAATTCTTTGAGGTCTTAGGTTGAACCCTCTTCATTCTACAACTCATTAACAAACATAATAGGGCATTTACACAGTCATAAATATGGTTTTGCATTTGCACAAACGCACGCCTTCGTTTAGCCAAACTCAAACACAGCTTCGTGTTTGCTCAGGAGCACTTTCAGCCAACAATAGACACAAGGCAGGTCAGGTAATCAACAAGGCATTTTTGGTGTTTTACTATTTATTTTTCCTGCATATTATTTCAAGATTTTACAAGCATTAATGTTAGGGTTTTTTTAGTTGCTTTTATTAAAATCAATAGATGTTACTCACTCTCTTTGTTTGCAAGCGCATGTGTGTAGGAAATAGGTTATGGAAGGTTGTTGCAGTAAGGATGGTCCATGAGGATAGCTGAAGCCCATCCACCAATCTGGTTGTAGCAGAGAATATTTGAAAACACCCACATCCGTTGAATCATAAAAGGGTATTGTCCTCCTTTTGCCTATTGTAATCTAAGAAAGTAAGCAAAGCATTGTAAACAGACACTTGCACGTTCGAGATAAATTATTGTAAAAGGAGACTAAGGCTCCACTGTATTCAATATAAAATCAATTCTTTTATTGTACTTGATTGTATTAAAGCAAATTTTACCAATGGAAAACATTAAAATAAATCTTAATCATTATTTGATTAAGACAGTAATCATTATTTGATTAAGATAGTCAATATTTTTTTGTTAGCTTTAACTAAACTTACTACTTTCTCTAACCATGGAAAAAATAATTTAACTTCATGATCCTCAATTAAAACCCCTCTATTGGCTAGCCTATCTGCACATTTATTTCCTTCCCTTAACATATGTGTAAACCTAATTTCTTCAAACTCTATAGCAAGGTCTTGTATTTCCATAATTATCTCTTATATGTTCCATGGAGCCTTTGCTTTCCTCAAAATTGCATTTATTACTATTAGTGAATCACCTTCCATCCATACTCTATTCCATTTTATTTTTCTATATATTTCTAACCCTTCCAAAGCTACCCAAACTTGAGCTTCTTTATTTGTCTTAAATATGCTATTAAAAGCATAATGAGACAAAATCCCTTCCCTATTATTTCTAATTATTCCTCCTCCTCTTGTTAGTCCTAGATTTCCTTTAGATGCTCCATCAAAATTCAATTTGACCAAATCCACTTTTGGTGGTTTCCACTTTATATTATTTGCCTTTTTTTCGTTTCTCCTATACCCAACATCATAATTATTCTTTATGACTTGACTTCATCTATCAAGGACCTCTTCTTCAAGATTAGGAATTAGGTAAGTTGATAGGGTTGGTTTAGACTTCTCTATGGCTAAACAAATCTTCCTTTTCATTACCTCCAAACTAATTTCCTTTCCTTTAAATATTTTTCTATTCCTTTCCAGCCATACAGTCCAAAGTATTGTATTTTTTGATATATCCTAGATTGTTTGTAAGGCCTCACTTTTAAAAGCACTTTGTCATTGCTTTAACCACTCTTCAATTCTATCATTTATCACCATGCATTTACCAAAAATATTAAGAATTCAGTGTCATAGTTTCTAGACCATTGAGCAGTGTCCCAAGAGATGGTTTATACTCTCCTCATTTTTACATAAGACACATTATAAGGGGTAATGAAAACCCTTTTTTATAATGTTATCCCAAGATAAAATTCTTCTATGACCTATTAGTCAAACAAACATTTTGACATCAGGAATTCTTGGGATATCCTAAATATCTCTCCATATTCTTGTGGTATTCCTATTTTGTTGGTGCTTTATATTATATCCACTTCTTATTGTGTATTCTCCTTAGCTATTCATCTCCTAAATCAACTTATCCTCAACTCCCCTCAAAATAGTCATTATTGTTATCTTTCTACTCAATTGCCTCCTAGCATCAATATCTTGTATACTTTAAACAAATCTTCTTTCCATTTGTATCCTCCTTCCTGATCCTTATACACATTATTTGAAATCCTATCACCATATTTGTATTGAAGTAATCATCCATGGTTTCAAAATTGGATCTAGATTGAGTGATTTTTTATCACACAAAGTATCCATACAAATAGGATTTTTTTCTCTAGTTTCCACCGCCCATCTTAGACCTTTTATCACTAGATTAATTTATTTGTTTTTAATCATTTCATAGTGCAAAACCATCAAGTGGTGAGAACGTAGTAAATATTAAACTTGGGTCTTTGAGATCCATGTACTTAAAAGAATTATTGCCCATTGTATTTGACTCTCTTTGTACAATCTCCAAATTACTTTTTCCCCAAGAGCTAATATTGCATCTGTAAGAACTCTTAAGTAAAGACCTCCCCTATTTTATAATCACACACCTTGCCCCATTTCACCAAAGAAAATTTACTTTTATCATGTAATCTTGACCACAAAAATGACCGCATAATATAGATTAAACTATTTTCTATCAATTTTTAGCATAGTATACAAGGACATGTAATATGTCGGAATGGCCTATAAGATTGATTCAATTAGCTGCACTCTTCCTACTAATGATAACCATCTATCTTTCCATTTTGATAGTTTATTCTGAACTTTTTTATAACTAAATTCTTTCATATATCATTATTCTCCCATCAAATAAGGGCATCCCTATATAAGTTGTTGGTAAATGTACCTCCTCCATTTGAAGTAACCTGTATATCTAATACGGATAATATTGCCACAATACTTGTCAGATTTTTCCATTGATAATATCCTAATTTTATAGGTGAGGAAAGCCTTTACAAAATTTGATTAAGTCCCTTACAAGATAAGAAAACATACAATTGGCCTGTCAGTTCACAGGATAAGGTGAAAGGAGGATGGAAAAAGGCTGCAACTACTGACAAAAGGTTGCATTCTCTAAAATGGTTACTAATAATTTTATAGGAGAATAAAATCTATGGAGAATAAACCTATTAATTAAATCCTAAAGCTAAGGTTTTTAAAACTAATATTTAATTATTAATCCATATCATTCCTCCCAACAACAAAAGCATTGGACTCTAATGCATATAGAAGGGGAAGGAGATCAAGATCTATTTGACAGAGAGAACCAACAAGTTGAATGTAGAAGCTTGAAGAACCTATGTAGGTTTGGCAAATCTTCATGATGGCAGGCACCTAAGTAGATCCAAGGGCTGCCTTTAAGTTGAAGTGGTTGTTAAATAAGTTGGGTCGATGAAAACTATTAAAAAAGAAGTAATGTAGATGGCATGCCAAAATTATATTCATAAAAAAAAGGATATGCCTTTTGGATATTAAAATCCTACAAGGTGGAAGGGGCAAGATGCTGAAAAACATGTACAAAATTTGGAGCAGGAGTAGGAACTAGAGCAATAGGAGCAGGAAAAACAAGAATAGAAGCAGGAATAGAAACAATAGGATCAGGAGCAAGAATAGGTGCTCTATGTATAGACCCTTATACTCTTCCTCGGGATCACATTCAACCTTATACTCTTTTTCAACCATCTACCATACCTCATATCCTTGTAATATCAAGTACTTCTTCATTCTCATGCTCTAGAAAGCATAATTGTTACCATCAAACAATGGACCCTTATTTGAAGATAATCCTTTCTGTGAAGCCATTTGTGTTCTTTGTAGAATTTGCCCTCAAGCTATTAGACTTTCTGAAGGAACCTACTCTGATACCAATTGAAGAACACAAGCTTATACTAAGAGGTCCACCAGTAAGTGTAGCAGAGAGATAGAGTCTTCTAGAAGATCACACAACTAGAGCAGAAGGGGAAAGAGTTATCCTATGGAAGAGATCCACAAACTTGAGATTAGGGGATCAACATCTACTTTGGACAGAGATCCATAAACATTGTAATTGGAAGTGATTCCCAAAGAGATTGATTGAGAAAATTTTAGTAAAATAGTTTCTCTGTGGAGTACCTCACATTGGGGAAACCACATTAAATATTATGTCCTTAATTGCAATAACCAAATATAGCAGTGTGCATTAATAACTCATATAGCAGTAGTAATAAAGATCACAAGTCACCACACACAATTGAGACATAATATTTAATGTGGTTCCCCCAATGTGAGGTACTCCATAGAGAAACTATTTTACTAAAATTTTCTCAATCAATCTCTTTGGGAATCACTTCCAATTACAATGTTTATGGATCTTTGTCCAAAGGAGATTTTAGTTTTTGGATCTCTTCCACAAACTAAAGGAGATTTTAGTTTGTGGATCTCTGTCCAAAGGAGATTTTAGTTTGTGGATCTCTTCCACAGGATAACTCTTTCCCCTTCTGCTCTAGTTGTGTGATCTTCTAGAATACTCTATCTCTCTGCTACACTTACTGGTGGACCTCTCTCCGCTTGAAGACTCCTCACTCAGATTTGTCTTCAACTGTGCTAGGTGTTGGATCTCTATCCACTGAGACTTTATCCTTTGTACTCTATCACCTCCAAAGCTCTGTCAATAGGCTCACTAAGAACTTGATCAATAGGCTCACACATAACCTGCTTAACAAGCTCACACAGAACTTGTCAAATATGCTTAACAAGCTCACATAGAACTTGTCCAAATTTGCTCAAGCAAGCTCACCAATAACTTGCCCAAATATGCTCTAGCAAGCTCACCAAGAATTTGCCTAATTCTACTCTAGCAAGCTCACCAAGAACTTTCCCAAATTGTCCACAAATCTGTCCCAACACTGTCCTCAAATCTATCCCAACACTGTCCTCAAATCTATCCCAAAGGCCTTCTCAAAGGCTCAATAAATCATGCTCAAGTAGCACTCAAATCTCATCCACAAATATATCAAGGCAAATCTCAAATATGAACTCAACAATGAATGGCAATGTACTCTTCAATGGATGACAACAATGATCCACAATGATCTCAACTCAACTCAACTCATAGAAGCATAAAGAGAATTGTTAGAGACTCAATATGTTTTAATCTCAATATCAACTCAACTCAACTCAACTCAAATCAATCTCAACTCAACTCAAGTCAATCTCATAGAAGCATAAAGAGAATTTTTAGAGACTCAATATGTTCTAATCTTACTCTCAACTCAAATAAACCTCAACTCAATTCAAGTCTTATAGAACCATACATAGAATTGTTAGAGACTCAATATGTTTTGATCTTACTCTCAATTCAAATCAGAATAATGGAATAGTTTGTTTCATAGGACTTGAAAAATCACTTCACACATCAGTTGACTAGGCTCAATAAACTCAACTCAACCAATCACCACAATGGATAACTCTCTCACACAACCCTAGTCCAAGTATGTATCAACCAACTCAAATATTTCAAACAATTCTCAACCACAAATCTCACATAACAATGATACTCATGTTCTTTTCTAACTCAAGTTCTTTCACAACCAATGGGATTCAACAACTATGCTTATCAAACAAGGTTTAGACACAACTCTCAATTCAAAAAACCTTGAAGCATTCAACCAACCACTTTCTAAAAGGAAACCACAAACAATCCTTTTCCCTCCAATGATATTTCAGAAATCAACCACCATAAACAATCAATAGGATAATGTGCCCATACCTTTTATGAAGATGAAAAAACCTCTTTGTAAATCTACCACAATCACAAAATTCTTTTGCCAATCTTCACAAGGGTTAGTAGATCACAAAATAATCAACATTACTCCACTTTTCAATAATCATCACCAAGGCCTTTAATTGCACAACTTCCTTATCTCTCCTAAAACCACTTGTACCATAAAATAAAATAAATCAAAACATTGCATAACCTTTTCACTACCAAAACCATTTATACCATAAAATAAAATAAATCACAATATTGCATACCTTGTCACCTCATGAAAGAATTAATCCTCTTGAAAAATAACAAGGCAAACTTCACTTTTGGAACCCCTTTGTAAAATCAGAAATATCTCTTTACACACACCTTATTTCTTCTTCTAAATAAGTTAGTCAAATAGACCTCGAAATAAGCTTTTCGACGATATATAATATGCCCACTTTTCAAAATAAATTGAAACCTTTACATACATATATATATGCCAACCTCCATTAATTGCACATACGTCTGCCCTCCATTAATTTAAACTTTAACTTTAAACTTTAATATCTTCATCACCGGAGGTCCTTTTTTAATGAAACAAAATTCCACCTTGTCTTTTAAGAAAAGCCCTTTCCACATAAGCCCACCATGGTTTTAAATAAAACCTATTATTTTGCCTACCTTTGGTTTTCATAAAAACCCTGTAAATAGCCATGCTCTCCAAAATATCATAGATGATTATCTATGAAGTGCTTTTGCCACAAAAACCACATATGATCCATGTGACATCAATGACAACATAAAATGCCTCAAATTACCTCAAATGTCCAACATAGAATTCCTTAAGATTTCAGATACAACAAAATATGGATTTTTGGCTATTTATGCTCAAATATTGGTCATGATTGATATAAGTAAAGTTTTACCAGAATCAATCATTCTTAAGTATGGGGATAAGATGTGGATCCAAAATATATATTATGAAAACATATATTTTAAAAGTAGAATATGTCATGAGGTGGGGCATATTGAGATATCATGCCCAAAGAAGAGCCCAACATAATCATTTGTAGAAAATTGTAAGAGAAATTTACAAATGGTTATGGATAAAGATGGTTTTCAACTTCCAAAAAATAGATCTAGAAAAATAAAAGAAAATGAACAAGTGGATACCAATAAGAAAGGATACTTGGAATAAATTCCAATATTTTTGGGCTTTATCCTATGAAGAAAAAGTAGATTAAAACTTAGAGGACACGGTACAACAATCTCAACATATTAGCAAGGAACCATCTATTCAGTATGATCCTAATTTAAGGAAGAACATTCTTGATGAACCAAAGGAATGTGTCTCATCAGATATTGAAGACTCTATTGAAGTAACATGCACCATTCAGGAGAAAATAATTGGTAAAGAAAATACGGTTTTAGAAGTTAATACCTCTGCCATTAATAAGGAAATACCAGAAAATGAGTAGGATAAGTCAAAAGCTTCTATTCAACAAGAACTAGAGCTAAGCCCACTAATAAAAATAAAAAGTGATGATGATGAAAATGATATCATGGAAATAACAAAGCTATTCCACCGCAGTGCAGCAGCAATAGTGCAGCAGAAGCAGCAGTCGCCATCATGCGGAGAGGGGAGCAGCAGTCTCCCATCAAATTCGCCATTGTAGCAGCCGACACTGTAGAAGCCTGCATACTGTAGCAGCTGCCACTTTAGCAGTTCGTGCACGGTAGCGGTCACAAAAATTTTGGCCCTAAAAAAAAAAAAAAAAAAATGGCAGATTTTGGAGGCAACAAGTTGTGACGGATGGAGCAGCAAGGAGGAGGAGCGAGAGGTCTAGGGGCATCAAACCCTAGGTGTGGGACTTCGAGAGGCAGATCAACAAACGCGGCAGGTGGGGGCTCTGGTGAGATAGCAGGCCCCCAAGCGGAGGATGTGGACAAGGAAGTTCTATTGGAACCGGTCCAAGGGCGTTGGGCGGATGCGGTTGAAGATTTCTCTGAGGGGGACCAGGACTCTATGCGTCAGAATCAAAGGAAGACCCAAGAAGGAGATAAAGAGAAACCTGGCAACTGGAGACCTTCATATCTTAATGCTCTTCGTGGTAAGCAAAAATTATCCGACTCTTGTTTTAATCTAAAATTTGTCAATGGTAGGTTGCACGTCTCGAATTCCTTAGCTCAGCATGTGGCTATGGAGGGCAGAACATCTCTGGTGGCTAAATTTATGGGGGTGAGGCCAGACATGGAAGTCATAAGGAGATGGGCCATCCAAAAATGGCAGCCAAGGGCCGGTATGATGATTAAGGCTTTACCCAAGAGTTTTCTTTTGGTGACATTTCAATGTGAACGGGACATGGAAAGGACTCTCCAAGGAGGTCCTTGGTTTTTTGGGAAAAGGGGCTTGTATCTGAAGCGTTGGTCCCCCGATTTCAACCCCCAGACCTAGGTTTTGGATTTGGCTCCTATTTGGGTTAAGATGCCAGGATTACCTTTGCTTTTCGGAACGAACAAATCTTGGTCGGGATAGCTACAGAGATTGGAGAACTAATAGCTATTGATCCTGCAACCTTGAGCAAAACAAGACTCTTGTCTGCTCGCATGTGTGTGTTGGCGGACCTGAGTAAAGAGCTCTCTAAATCCATTATTTTGTCGTCTATGTTTGGCCTTCATACTCAGGTCTTTGAATATGAAAATATGTCTTTTAAGTGTAGTGTTTGTGGGAAGGTAGGGCACCAGGGTATCCACTGCATTTCCAAGAACCAACCCCCACTCCAAAATATTGATCCTCAAACCCAGAATAATATCCCTCCCCCACAGATCTCCATTCCTACCCAACCTGGGCCTCAAGGACGTGGAGCTCGAAATCCGAATATCAGAGACCCTATTCGCCCTATTGTAAGCAAGAGGCAACATTTTAACCCTCCTCCCAAAAATTCCTATGCCCCGAAACCCTCTCATAGGGGAGCTGGTCCCTTTGATGGGAACCCTCAAGCTCAACCTGCTCCTAAGATGATACAACAAGCCTCAGAGCCAAATCACAAAGGAAAGAACCCCATAGATCAACGCCCTGGGGCAAGTAAGTTTGATTAGGTGATCTGGGAGGCCTATGGAGGCTCGGTGGAAGTGGTCCCATGTCCTGCAGAGGAATTTATGGGAAGAAATTCCAAGGAGATCAACATCCCGGTGGAGAACAGGTTTTGATGCATTAAATCATTTGAAGGGAGATCATATGGACAGCCAAGAAGTGGAATCCGAGGTAGAGGAGACTCAAGAGAAGGATTTAGAGGAGAAAAATCGAGAGGAAGGAGCGAGGAAACTAATAATATAGGCAAGGATACTCGGGAGGAAGAGGTGAACCACCAAGATCGGTGTAACCCCAAAGCAGGGGAAAAAAGAATCTACTAATCAAGAAGCTAAGAGCACGGAATCATCTCCACCGTCAAAAAGACCGGTTAACCCGGAAAGCCGATTGTTACCCCAAAGACCAAGACTGACCTACCCAAGATGGTTACTAGAAGCCAAGTGAATCCCAAGGAACTTCAACCTAGAGCGGATGTATGGGGATATGGTTCGGTAGGAAGAGGGAAACCTAGCAATGTTGCCTTAAGGCAGAAAGAAGCAGAGCGAGGAGTGGCTGATGGCACTCAAGCAGTATTGCTCTTTGGGGCGAAGGCTCAAGGATCCAAAGCCCATAAATGAAGATTCTTTCATGGAATATTCGTGGGAGTAATCCTGCAAAAATAAGAGCTTTGTATGCTCTTAGACAAGAACACAAACCGGATATGATTTTACTGCAAGAAACTAAAATGGAGGAGAGTAGAGTTATTCCTTTTAAGAATAGGACTTGGCGAGAAGCTGAAGTAGTAGGCCAAGAGGCCACTAGAACAGCAGGAGGGTTACTGGTTATGTGGAACAAAAATGTGATTGATAGTAGAGTGATTCTGATGTCTAGTTGGTTTATTTGTCTCTTATGTGTGGATAAAACCACGCAGGAAGAGTGGATCTTAACGAATGTATATGCTCCAGTTAGACAGGGACTGAGAAGGGTTCTTTGGAGTCAGCTAGCTGAATTGAGGGAGACGGTCCCCAACTACCCTTGGATTGTGGCGGGGGATTTCAATTGCTACCTTAATCCTGTAGATAAATTGGGGGGCTCTCAAAGAATAACTGCTGATATCTACGAGTTTAGAGATTTTGTTGAGCAACATGAGCTGATGGATGTGGACCTGCATAGATTCTCCTATACATGGTCTTGTAGACACCAAAACAGCACCATTTCGATTAAGTGATTACAAACATTGATCACATTGATATCACAGCTTTTAGGGCAGCCCTTAGAGGTCAAATAGTGGTCTTAACCACTCGCACAATAGTTTAAAAGATCGGAAAATGAGCAGAGCAAAGTCGGTCGTTCTAGAGCCTTTAACAAACTTCTTAGCCTTCTTCAAAGCCTTCTTTAAGCCAAGCCTTTTGTCAAAAACCAAGCCCTGGCCGAAGTGTCGCGATATCGCGACACTTTGGGCCCCGACCAAGCGGGCCCAAAGTGTCGCGATATCGCGACACTTTGGGCCCCGACCTAAAGCGGGCCCAAAGTGTCGCGATATCGCGACACTTTGGGCCCCGACCCAAAGCGGGCCCAAAGTGTCGCGATATCGCGACACTTTGGGCCCCCAGGCCCAAAGCGTCGCGATATCGCGCACTTTGGGCCCCACCAAGCCCCAAAGCTCGCGATATCGCGACACTTTGGGCCCCGACACAAAGCCGGCCCAAAGCGTCGCGATATCGCGACACTTTGGGCCTCGAGCCGACACGTCACCAAAGTCAAAAGCATGCATTCAACCATCCAAGGAACGACCGCCACGTGGCACCTCTACGTGTCCCTTCTCGAAGAGACCCCATGGCTCTGTAAAACGGCGGATTTTACAGCGGACATTAATTAGACGAGCGGTGTTAGCAGAATATCCGATCCGAGGCCACGCCTCATAACTACGATCTGTCAGTGCGAGCCAGGTCCCATAATGGCCCGATAAGGATCAAATTCGAGCGGCGCCTACGGATTTAGGGTTTCGAACATTAATGTTCTCAGAGGCCGAACCCTCTATAAATAAAACCGGCTCGATACGTAATAGAGAGATTACGAAGTATTTTTCTGGAAACATAACGAAGTGCTGTTAAACTGAATATCCGACTGTATTCATCTGAACTTGCAATTCCGGCATTGGATTACCTTAATCCATCAATTCGACGACAACTCTTGCTTTAGAGATTTCGGGCCCATTCCCAGTGGGTTGGCGCCGAGATCAAGCTTTACCGGGTCGGCCCGCTTGGGGCATCCTACGCATTTCCTCGCATGCTTTGGTTAAAAGCGATATATGTTGTTTGCGGAAGTTTTAAAATAGCTTATGTTTATGTTTTAAAATATATATCTTTCGAGTATATTGAAGCACAGTTCAAGTTTTAATGCTTTCAGAATACATGCTACCTTCAAATATGATTAAAACAGTCTATGATTCCATGATATATGCTGTTTTCGATTATGTATGTTGTTTTTCGTGAAAGTTGCGAGGTTACATAGAGTTGTTTTATTCACGTATTTGACCAACCTTTACATGTATTTCTCATGGATTTTAAAGTCAAAAGTTCTGTTTTCTTACGCAGGTGCTACTAACAGTTGATTGTTTCTTTGGACGTAGGAAGAACAGCAGCAAGCAAAGACTCACTTACACCAGCGGCGGCAACACTCTCAGCCCGTCCGTTTCAAATGTGGGCATGCGGAAAGAGATCACCGTTCATCCGGTGTAACTGAGAATATTGCATTAAAGAGATTTATTGTAACCGGGCTGGAATCTTATTAATAAAAGGGGTTGTGCTCCTGTTCTTTTAATTTGATTGTATCCGTGTCATTTCACGTATAAATCTGGTTCTATTTTTATTACATCTGAACACTGTTTTCTTTATTCCGGAATCTCATGCTTTCAGTGGCGATCACGGTGGGACCGGTTCCCATATTTTTAAAAATCACAGAAGTTAATTAAACTTGTTGTGTCTTGTGCTTAACAGGTACTTCTTTTTAGCCGGAGGTCAGAAACAGCAATTTCGGGCAGAAAGGAGGTAACGATTCTAGCCGTCCATATCATTTTCATTGCGAAGTTTCGGGTTATTTCGTTTATCGACATTTTAATTTCTTTTAATTATTACAATAAGGTAGAAAAGTTTTTCTTAAAAATTTTCTTGCTTTATTTAATTATGTAGTTATCTGCGTAATTATTCATCTAAAAAAAAAATTTTTTTTTTTTTTAAGAAAGGTAAAAAAAATTTCTTTGCAATTTTTACTTGCTGTTTTCAGTTAGTATTATCTGTCTGGCATAGGGAAAGATTTCTTTTTCGGTTTCCTGTTTCAAATTTGCAAAGTAAAATGAATCCCACACACCACGTGGTACTTTAAACCAAGGCGTTGGTCGTAAAACCCCAACCCTTGAGCAAGACCAAAGGTGGATTCCATTATCACTTTGGCTTGAGATATTGCATCCATTACCTCGATCGCGATCGTTGCTAGACGTAAATCCCGACGAAAGCTGACCGAGTGTTGCTTGGGGTGATTCCCATGCACGCGAGGATAAGTCTTCTATGGTAGGTGTCATAAACGGAGCGATTCCCCTTCCGTACCGCCTATGTTCCACGTACCATCTGCTCTCACGTACCTATAGTCTCCCTCACGTAAGGGCGGGTATATAGAGAGGTTGGTATATCGGTCCGACAATGGTATATTGAAGGGGCGACCATTTATGGGAGTCATATGAGCCAACATTATGCATTTAAACGTTCTTCCAAAATTGCAAACACAAAACAAAACATCAAAATGCACTAAACCAATTTAGGACACACTATCAATCCTTAAAAGAGATAATCACGGTTTTGTGTATGTGTGTGTTCATTTCCGCTTAGTGTAGACAAAAAAAGACAAATCATCATAAACGAGATAAAATCTGCTTAGATAGTAGAGAAGCAACACAATGGTGTACACCCGTAGCCAAGCCCAATCAAGGGCGGAAGCTGTGGAAGGTGCACAAAGGGAGGGCACAAGTCGCCCTCGCTTTAACCCCAAGGATTTGGTCATACCACCTTGGCGGCCTGACACACAAGGCGGTCCCCTCCACACCTTAACAGATAAGGACTATGGGGGTACCCCTTCTAGGAGCACTCCTGTTCAGCATAGCACTCAACACACATCCTCCCATGAGGGGTACATCCATAGGAGAGCTACCTTAGATGCTCGTTATGAGCGGTCACCGCGCGATGAAGCGCTGAGTCAACCTAGGGTTCGACGAGAGGAACCACATGGTTACATTATCCCTCTTTCAACCCCTCCAGCTTGTCGGGACTGCAAGGACAAATTCAGAGCACAAGGCTCCTCAGGCAGGCCAAGCCAACTTCGTCCGCCAAATCGTGCTCACTTATGAAAGAGAGCATGAGGAAGATTCCTACCTTCCTCAAAAACAATACACATCACGGGAGCAATACGCCTTCGCACCTGCTAGATATCATGGTCACACTCTGAGGCCAGCGCCTCAGATAAATGCCGCTACCCCCATCAGAGAGAGATGGCCTCTAGAGATCTTGGATCACTACGACCAAGATAGATATGTCAGGAGAGGCATCTAGGCCTTCTACACATGAGGCGACAAGACCAACTATCTTAGAGCCTGTCAAGCATTTCGCACGTCGGGTGCAACTCACGCAACGTGAGCGAGACCGACTATCGTTAGCGAAACTGTACCATATTAACGAAGAGCGCCTTCAACGCCAGAAGGATGAGTTGTTCCAACACACTATGCAAGAAAGGACTCCAACCCCTCACACACATAAGACAAAACATTATGAGAGGCACAAATCCGAACCTCTTGAGCAAAATAGGGTAGACCACATCGACCCGACAGTCGCTAGAAAAGTCGTCCGCCAAGCTCAAATAACGCAGGTTGAACAAGGTCGCCAGGAGTTAGAAAACTTATACATGCAGCGCAAAGCGGATAAGTTGCGCTATAAACTACCCGAGAAGGCGCCAACCCCTTGCATCCAAAGAGCACAACAAGTATGAGGAGCACAACCCCCGGGTGCGAGACGAGTCTCTGCGACCTTATCAAGCATCACCCCCAATGCCTCCTAGACATGAGCAGGAGGCTACTCCTATAAACAATGACGAGTGCCTTCCTCGGGAACCCACTCGGGTTTATGGGCCACCCTTAGAAAGTCACCAAGAAGCCTCCCGAGGAATCGGAGCAAAGAGAAGAGCTGGATGAACTGCCCTACCAAGACATGGGGGGTGCTATTCGACTACCCCTCCATAGGTCCCCGGTTTCTCAACATGAACCAATCAAAGCGGAGGAGCTCAAATCTCCCGATCTATGCAAAGAGCTAGAGCACTTAGAGTTGGTGGAGACCAAGATTTTGGAGCTCCCAAGGCCCAACTTACATGAGGCTCTTTTGAAGAGGATCAACCTCTAACTGTAGGACTACACGATGATGCAGTCCTCCATATCTCGAATCTCCGGATCCCGATGAGCTATACACATTGTTCGAAGCTTCAGGAATCGAACAAGAAGAAGAGGGGATGAACAGCCCCACCAAGACATAGGGGGTGCTATTCAGCTACCCCTCCATGAACCCCAAGTTCCTCAACAAGAACAAACCAAAGAGGAGGAGCTCAAATCCCCTGATACATGCAAAACATTGGAGCACTTAGAGTCGCTGGAGACCAAGATTTTGGAGCTCCCAAGGCCCAACTTACATGAGGCTCTTTTCGAAGAGGATCAACCCTTGGTTGTAGGACTACCTGATGATGCAGTCCTCCATATCTCAGAATCTCCAGATTCTGATGAGCTATACACATTGTCCGAAGGTGAGGATGAAACAGAGATAGCTCAAAGCAATCACATACGACAGCATCGACATCCTATAAATATCGATGAAGCATGTCAAATGATAAACATAATACTAGGGCATGAGTGGCGCATAGACCCAACCCACCGACATCACATGTCCATCCCACTCCTTGGGGAAGGTCGCGAGCAACTTCCACCCAGAGATATCATAGCACCATCAGTGTCGAAGGCAGACCCTGTCTTCCTATCCGTGCATAAGGCCGATCCATTCGTGCCAATTCCTACAGAGCCAGATCCGGTGCACAAAGATTGTCAAGCTGGGGGTACCTCTATTCCCTGAAGAGCAAGTGGATTACACCAAATGCTCCAAAGGTGTCCATCAACCCTTTGGTCAAACCAAAAAGCTCCAAGGATTATCGCAATCTCTTGGTCACCCCAAAAGCTCCAAGGATTATCGCAATCGCTTGGTCACCCCAAAAGCTCCAAGGATTATCGCAATCGCTTGGTCACCCCAAAAGCTCCAAGGATTATCACAATCTCTTGGTCAACCCCAAAAGCTCCAAGGATTATCGCAATCTCTTGGTCACCCCAAAAGCTCCAAGGATTATCGCAATCTCTTGGTCACCCCAAAAGGCTCCAAGGATTATCGCAATCGCTTGGTCAATCCCAAAAGCTCCAAGGATTATCACAATCTCTTGGTCAATCCCAAAATGCTCCAAGGATTATCACAATCGCTTGGTCAATCCCAAAGGCTCCAAGGATTATCGCAATCTCTTGGTCAACCCAAAATGCTCCAAGGATTATCACAATCTCTTGGTCACACCAAAAGCTCCAAGGATTATCGCAATCTCTTGGTCACCCCAAAATGCTCCAAGGATTATCGCAATCGCTTGGTCACCCCAAAAGCTCCAAGGATTATCGCAATCTCTTGGTCACCCCAAAAGCTCCAAGGATTATCGCAATCTCTTGGTCACCCCAAAAGCTCCAAGGATTATCACAATCTCTTGGTCACTCCCAAAAGCTCCAAGGATTATCGCAATCTCTTGGTCACCCCAAATGCTCCAAGGATTATCACAATCGCTTGGTCAATCCCAAAGCTCCAAGGATTATCACAATCTCTTGGTCACCCAAAAAGCTCCAAGGATTATCGCAATCTCTTGGTCACCCCAAAAGCTCCAAGGATTATCGCAATCTCTTGGTCACCCCAAAAGCTCCAAGGATTATCGCAATCTCTTGGTCACCCCAAAAGCTCCAAGGATTATCACAATCGCTTGGTCAAACCAAAATGCTCCAAGGATTATCACAATCGCTTGGTCAAACCCAAAGGCTCCAAGGATTATTGCAATCGCTTGGTCAATCCCCCAAAATGCTCCAAGGATTATCGCAATCGCTTGGTCACCCCAAAAGCTCCAAGGATTATCGCAATCGCTTGGTCAAACCAAAATGCTCCAAGGATTATCACAATCGCTTGGTCAATCCCAAAGGCTCCAAGGATTCTTGCAATCGCTTGGTCAATCCCAAAACGCTCCAAGGATTTCCACAATCACTTGGTCAAAAATCATGAAAATTCAAAAACAACAAAAATCACCAAAAACAACAAAAATTTGCATCTCATTTCTAGGCATATTCAAATTCATCAAATAGAGAATTCTTCTCGCAATTCATCTTCATATTCACCAAAATCAATCCATCAAAAATACAAAAATACATAGCTGCATCCAAGCATTGCATCCATACATTGCATATTCATGGTCGTACAGGTCAACGGCACCATAGGCTATCATGGTTCTACTAGTCCATCTTGTTCCACACTGTTCCATTTTACAAAAACAGCAAAAACACCATTCATTTTACCACACTAGAGTCAGTGGTCTTTTAATGTATCAAGAGTTTTTCGTGATCCAGTCATCATTTTGCTCTTTAGCAATGAAATGTATCAAGTCAAACAGATTTTACGAAGGTAGAGTTACACTTGCAATACACCTTGTTACGTAACATCCCAACACAAATTAAAACACATAAAAATTCCCGAGTTGTGTGAACGAAGGATGAAACCTGCACGATAATCCAGAGTTACCATAAGCGAAACGGTTATCTTGCTCATCCCCCTGTGCGAATGACCCCAAGAATGCTGAGAGTTGGCAAAAGGACAAGCGTCCTCCCTACCCAATTCCCTAAGAATCCCAAAGTTGCAAAACGTCAAAAATTTGCAAAATGTCAAAACTTCAAAATTTGACACCCTACAGTGCACATCTCAAAAAGCACAAAGAATAGTGATTATCGTCACTCCATATCCCTTGCTCAAGAGAAAAGAAAAACAAATCAAAATAAACAATGATTATTATCACTATAACGAGCAAGTATCCCAATACAATTGAAAAAAAGAAGGGAGTTGACCTTGAATCCCCGGAACTCTCGAACATTCTGACAGGTCATGAGGCAAGCCTCAGTATCGGTTTGGTTGATAGCCTATCGGTCACTGGCGGTAAACTTCTCGCATGACGATATATCTATCACATTAACTTGTGTACAGATCAATATTTGCATGTGGATGAGCTAGCTTATGGTATCCTGGAGAACACCGTAGATTAATCTAACTACATACAACAAAGGAGTTAGTGGAGCTAATTAGGTGATCCTCAGTACAGGTTCGGTTGAAAGCCCATCCGGCACCGGCGGTATCCCGACAAATACCACATAAATGAACTCAATTGCACACACAGGGATGTGAAATAGCTTGGTCAAAAACAAGTCCGATTCATACCTTGTTCAAAAGTCTTGTAAGATAAAGTACAGTCATGGCTAGTGAGTTAAAACTGTCTGAGTCTCAGAAAACCTTAGCTACATTTCTAAACCAACTGCGCTACTTTTCATCCTTGCAATACCATCAGAAAATACAAAAAGAAGAAACACCACATTTGTACATAGCAAAATAATGGAGTTCTAAACAGTCTATGGTGCCATAACCAACTCTCACCAAGTCCATACATCCATTTCATTTCTGCATATCACATGCATTTGCATTCCTCATGCATCCATCAAACTAAATCAACATACAACATTGGTAATTATCATACCATATGCATCCATCCATATCAAGTAGCATGCACCCATCAACATCAATCATTGTGCATAAAATCATGACATATACGCAAAGAAAGAAAATCAAAACAACAAAAACATCACAAAAATGCAACACAAAAAGAAGCAATAAGCATTGCCGGACACGAGTGCTCTTGCACTCAACCTCTTGGCATAGAAAATCGATGTCGGGGCTCAAATTCTCATTCTCCTACTTCCCTAAGAAGGCTATCATAGCTGGACCGCTCCACGGGAAGACGGGTTTTTGATGATTTCACCCCATTATGGCATCACCAAAAGGGTTAACACCCACCAAAAATAGGTCCAAATGTCGGGAAATTGCACGTGCTCAAATGGAAAAACATCTAAAGCCACCCTAACCTAAGTCATCTTGGGTCAAGCGACTCGTCGCTTTTCTCACGAAGGTCATTCCCTCATCGATTCGTCGCTTGAGGGGGTAGTCACACTTAGTCACCAATCAACAAGCACACACCCAATCAAGGCAATGACATGCATTCAAAGAATCATTGACAAAGACAATCACGCTCCTGCTTGGGGCAGCAAACAAGCAATTATCACAAACTGATTAAACACTTGGCATTCCCGAAGCATGAACACAAGGTTCCCCTGTGGATAAAAGGTTGCGCCCTTTGCCTAATCATGACTGATCAATGTCCAAGCTCAAGTCACACCTCACCAAAATAGGTTAACACTTGAAATCAAATTCCTTAGCTCGTCAGAAGCAAGGATTCAAGAATGCATGCCCTTTCCATACTTGGGGCATTAAAAGTTGGTTAGGTTACCAAGAAACCCTAATCATTAGTGCTTTGGTCGTATATTTTTGCTCAGCACTGCGTCACCCGCAGACGCTTCCCAAAAAGGGGCATCTGTAGACACCAAAACAGCACCATTTCGATTAAGTGATTACAAACATTGATCACATTGATATCACAGCTTTTAGGGCAGCCCTTAGAGGTCAAATAGTGGTCTTAACCACTCGCACAGCAGTTTAAAAGATCGAAAAATGAGCAGAGCAAAGTCGGTCGTTCTAGAGCCTTTAACAAACTTCTTAGCCTTCTTCAAAGCCTTCTTTAAGCCAAGCCTTTTGTCAAAAACCAAGCCCTGGCCGAAGTGTCGCGATATCGCGACACTTTGGGCCCCGACCCAAAGCGGGCCCAAAGTGTCGCGATATCGCGACACTTTGGGCCCCGACCCAAAGCGGGCCCAAAGTGTCGCGATATCGCGACACTTTGGGCCCCGACCCAAAGCGGGCCCAAAGCGTCGCGATATCGCGACACTTTGGGCCCCGAGCCAAAGCCGGCCCAAAGCGTCGCGATATCGCGACACTTTGGGCTCCCGAGCCAAAGCCGGCCCAAAGCGTCGCGATATCGCGACACTTTGGGCCTCGAGCCGACACGTCACCAAAGTCAAAAGCATGCATTCAACCATCCAAGGAACGACCGCCACGTGGCACCTCTACGTGTCCCTTCTCGAAGAGACCCCATGGCTCTGTAAAACGGCGGATTTTACAGCGGACATTAATTAGACGAGCGGTGTTAGCAGAATATCCGATCCGAGGCCACGCCTCATAACTGCGATCTGTCAGTGCGAGCCATGTCCCATAATGGCCCGATAAGGATCAAATTCGAGCGGCGCCTACAAATTTAGGGTTTCGAACATTAATGTTCTCAGAGGCCGAACCCTCTATAAAAACCGGCTCGATACGTAATAGAGAGGTTACGAAGTATTTTTCTGGAAACATAACGAAGTCTGTTAAACTGAATATCCGACTGTATTCATCTGAACTTGCAATTCCGGCATTGGATTACCTTAATCCATCAATTCGACGACAACTCTTGCTTTAGAGATTTCGGGCCCATTCCCGGTGGGTTGGCGCCGAGATCAAGCTTTACCGGGTCGGCCCGCTTGGGGCATCCTACGCATTTCCTCGCATGCTTTGGTTAAAAGCGATATATGTTGTCTACAGGAGTTTTAAAATAGCTTATGTTTATGTTTTAAAATATATATCTTTCAAGTATATTGAAGCACGGTTCAAGTTTTAATGCTTTCAGAATACATGCTACCTTCAAATATGATTAAAACAGTCTATGATTCCATGATATATGTCTGTTTTCGATTATGTATCGCTGTTTTTCGTGAAAGTTGCGAGGTTACATAGAGCTGTTTTATTCACGTATTTGACCAACCTTTACATGTATTTCTCATGGATTTTAAAGTCAAAAGTTCTATTTTCTTACGCAGGTGCTACTAACAGTTGATTGTTTCTTTGGACGCAGGAAGAACAACAGCAACTGAAGACTCACTTACACCAGCGGCGACAACACTCTCAGCCCGTCCGTTTCAAATGTGGGCATGCGGAAAGAGATCACCGTTCATCCGGTGTAACTGAGAATATTGCATTAAAGAGATTTATTGTAACCGGGCTGGAATCTTATTAATAAAAGGGGTTGTGCTCCTGTTCTTTTAATTTGATTGTATCCGTGTCATTTCACGTATAAATCCGGTTCTATTTTTATTACATCTGAACACTGTTTTCTTTATTCCGGAATCTCATGCTTTCAGGTCTAACAAAATATTGAAGGAAAACCAAATTCAGATAAGATTAGATAGGTTTCTTCTTTCTCAAGAATGCCTGGAGAGGTTTGGGGACTCTTCATTAACGGCACTCCCAAGAATCGGGTCTGATCACAACCCAATTCCGTGGGAAACAGGGGAGGACTCTAAGAAAAGATACATCAGACCCTTTCGATTTGAACTTATGTGGTTCCAACATCGGGATCTCAAGGATCTCGGTTGCCCAATGGTGGGACAAAAAGTATAATGGTTCGAAACTGGCCCAAGTGGCATGTAAACTAAGGAATGTGAAGGCTAATATTAGAGAGTGGAACAAAACTTCCTTTGGCAATATTTTTTTTAAAAAGGCAGAACTAAAAGGCAAGATCAATGAACTACAGGAGAAGCTGAAGTCAGAGCAGCTTACAGAGGATCTGAGAAACCAGGAGAGGGAGCTGTTAGCCGAATACCACATGATGCTAGGATTTGAAGAAACCTTTTGGAGGCAGAAATCCAGACTACGTTGGTTAAAGGAGGGTGACAGAAATACAAAGTTCTTCCATGTCTCTACTCTTCGCCACAGGAGTACTAACAAAATTAAGGAGATCAAGATGGCCGATGGGTCTAACACCAAAGATATGGAAGACATAAGGAGGGAAGTGGTTGAGTACTTTAAATCATTGCTAGAAGATGTAAATTCGACTATTGAAGAAGAGGACTCTCTGTTGGCAGCCATTCCACCCCTCGTAACTGATAATCTTAATGGATTCTTACTTAGTCCTTTCACAAAGGAGGAAATCAAGAAGGTCGTTTTTGACATGGATGGTAACAGCTCCCCAGGACCGGATGGCTTCCCTGCAGCTTTCTTCCAAAAGTTTTGGGATATCCTAGGCAATGATGTAGTGGAAGCTATAATTGAGGCTCAAAAGGACATGGAAATCCCAGAAGGAGTTAATGCTACTTTTTTAGTCCTCATCCCTAAACTAGTGGGAGCAATGGAATTTTCCAGCTTTCGCCCTATCGCTTATGTAACACTCGATGAAGATTCTCACAAAAACAATCGCCAATAGGCTGAAGGTTATCCTTCCTTTCATCATTGATATGAACCAAGGTGGATTTGTGAAAGGGCAACAAATATTGGATGGTATCATCACAATTCATGAGGTTATTCATTCAATGGTGACTAGTAAGGAAGCAAGTATGTTACTAAAGCTTGATATGAATAAAGCCTACGACCGGGTCTCATGGCGGTTCCTCACCAAGATTTTGGGTAAGTTTGGTTTCTGTCCCCAATGGATTAAGTTGATTTTTAGTTGTATCTCTACTACAAGATTTTATGTCATGGTGAATGGGTCACCCTCCGGTTACTTTAAGAGTGAAAGGGGGTTGCGACAAGGAGATCCTTTGTCTCCATACTTGTTTATTATTTTAGCGGAAGCATTGGGTAGGAACATTTCAGCAGCGGTGGCAGATGGTCAATTGGAAGGTTTTAAACCAGCCTCAACAGCAGAGCCAGTGTCTCACCAACAGTTTGTGGATGATACAATCATTGTGTCCAAAGCCTCGGTGCCTCAAGCTAGGAAGTTGAAGAGAATTCTAACCAAGTATGAGACAGAAGCAGGACAATACATAAACTATAAGAAGAGTAGCATCTATTTCTTTAACACACCTGGTGGGAGGGAGGAAAGAATAGCTAACCTCTTCGGTTGTGGAAAGGAGCTTCTACCAGAAACTTATCTAGGCATGCCTATGTTCGAAGGAAGAATGAAGGCTACTTTGTGGAACTCGGTCATTGACAGGATCTCCAAAAAGTTAGCAGGGTGGAAGGGCAGCCTTCTCGACTCCGCAGGAAAAGCCTTATTAGTTCAAACTACTTTACAGAGCATTCCAATTTACTGCATGTCTCTATTTAGAATGCCTGCAAAGGTCCGAGCTACATTGGAGCTAATTCAACGCAACTTCTTGTGGTCAGGTTCAGAGGAGAGAAAGAGAATTTTGTTGGTAGCATGGAATCAGGTGTGTGCAAGCAATGATCAGGGGGGCCTGGGGTTAAAGAGAATGAAAGAAATGAATCAAGCTCTGATTGGCAAACAGGTATGGAGATTTATCAATAATGATCAATTGGGATGGGTAAAACTTTTTAAGGCAAAATATATCAAAAATAATCAGGACTTCCTGAAAGCTGATAATCTTCCTAGAGGATCCTATTTTTGGAATTGTTTGCTCGAATGTCGGGAGGTAGTCAGGAAAGGCATCAGATGGATAATTGGTAATGGAAGACAAGTGGACTTTTGGAAAGACCCGTGGTTGGAAGAGGCCCCTCTGAAATATAACTTAGACCTTCAGGTCCTCCAACATAAACTTTTGAAGGAAATGGGAGGAAAAGTAGGGGATTTTATTGCTGTAGCACAGAAACTTCTTCTTGGAAGAAAATCATAGTTCATAATCTGTCAGAGCAAGAGAAGGTGGCCCTAACCAAACTCAATGATGCTTTAAGGGTGTTTCCGATCATTCCTGGGGGAGGAAGAGACAAGGCGATTTGGGGCAAAACTACAAGTGGGATCTATTTAGTAAAAACTGCCTATAAGTTAATCCACTCAGGATTCAATGGCTGGACTCCGACTTCTGTTATTTGGTTAAATAATTTAACCCCAAAAATAGCTTTCTTCTTTTGGTTGGTAGTTCAAAATAAGATCCTGACAACAGATAATCTGCAAAGGAGAGGTTTCCAATTCATCAATCGATGTATCTTGTGTGAGAAAGCAATAGAATCTGTAAGTCATATATTTCTAACTTATGATTTTTCTTGTACACTCTTCCAAATGATCCCGTCCAAATTTCATATAGATTGGGTCTCGTCCAAATAGCATGTCCGACTTCTGCATACAGTGGGCTTCCCCCTTCCGGCAAAGCTTTTGACTTGGCTCGGAAGCTCACCTTACCCCATTTTTTATGGGGGATATGGAATGAGAGAAATAAGAGAGTATTTAAAGGATGTAAGAAAGATCCCAGGTTATGTGGTAATAAAATAATCAGAGCTTTGAAAGAAAACTGGAAAACTTTCTTCTTCAAAAATGAGACCATGTCTCTAAGGGAAAGGAGGATTTTGCGGAACTGGGGAGAGGAACTTCCAGACCTAGACATTACAACCAACCCATGGGATGGTGTCAAGTGGATACCCCCCACACAAAAGTGGGTTAAGTTTAATTTTGACAGGGCAGCTAAAGGAAATCCGGGCCGCAGGAGCAGGAGGAGTTTTGAGAAATGAGGAAGGAAAAGTGGTCCTTGCCTTTGCAGAGCCTTTGGGAACTCAAACAAATCATTTTGCAAAAGCCCGAGCCTGCATGCAGGTAATGAGAATTGCCAGACTTGAGGGTTATAAGGAAGTTATCTTTGAAGGGGATTTGCTTAATATAATCAAGGCAATTAAGGAGGATAAAGACCCCATCTGGACCATATTGGAGCTTATCCTAGAAGCAAAGATTCATAAATCTCATTTGGTTAATGCCCGAATCCAACACACCTTCAGAGAAGGGAACCGAAGCGGCGGATCTAATGGCAAATATTGCAGCTTCGTTGGGGAGATGCAAATTTGGAAGGATAACTTCCCTCAATAATTATTGGTGTTGGTCGCTAGAGAAGAACTAAGATCAAACCCGTTAGAGCATCGGGAGATCGGAGGGGCTTATGATGAGTAATTCGACAGATGGAATTAGGCGAGAAAAGGCATCCCATTTGTCGGGGCCTCGGGAGGTGACAAGTGTACAAGACAAGCAACCTAGTGTTAGTAAGTGCTAGGTGTTGTTTGGTTTTTGTTTTATCCTGAATATTCAAGCGACAAGTATAGGACTATGGACTCTAAGTATGGCTTAATGTGAGTCTTAGAAAGATCCATTTTGTATTTTGATTATACGGGCTTGATGCTAGAACCAGCCCATTTTGACTTTGTAAAAGGTTTGTGGACCTTATAACCACCTCTACCTTATACCAAAAAAAAGTCAAAAGCTTCTATAATAGAGCCAAGAGAGGATAAATATGTTGAAAAAAAAAATTGTGAAAGAATATTGAGGAATAGAATAATAAGACCTACTCTTGATATAGGCAAGGCAAAAAGAGGAAAACCCTCAAATTATCAAGCAAGATCCAGGGAAGCAAGAGCTAACATAGAGAAAAAAACACAAACTAAGTTGGTTGAACTTCTATTTACCAAACAACAAAATGATATTAGTAATGTGCAAGAGGGGTCAAAAGCCCCTAATGAGACATGATTATCATCTCATGGAATATAAGGGGTGCTAATTCCCCCTCAAAGCATAAGTATATTAGGGACATATGTTTAAGTAATATACCTGATATTCTCTGTATCTAGGAAACTAAAATGACAAAAGAAGTTTCAAAAACCTTGAAAGCAGTTTGGACTAGATGTGAATGGAATTTTATGGATTTTAAAGGAGTAGCAGGGGAAATTCTAACTTGTTGGAATCCTTCTAGAACCTCTTGTGTAACCATTCATAAAACTAGGCATTGGATAGCCTCTTTAGTCACTTGCTACTTTGTAGATATCCACTTCATCCTTATCAATGTCTATAGACCTACAACTCAATCAGGTAAATTAGAAGTTTGGAGTGGGATTGAAGCCTTTATGAGAAGTAAAAACCAAGAAACCTGATTCATGATCATTGAAGATTTTAATACCATAACCAAGCTAAATGAAAAATTTTGGGGAATTAGGAAGTTGACCCAAAGTATGAAATATTTCTTAGCTTTTATTCAAAACAATAATCTATGGGAAGTTGAGGTTGAAGAAGACAACGATACTTGGACCAACAACGGGAGAGGCCAAAACCTAATAGCAAAAAAAATAAATAGATGCATTCTCTCATATCATTGGCTATATGAAGGAACTTGTGCTAAAATTATTACCTTAACAAGGATTGATTCAGATCATTGGCCAATAAGAATTAAAATGGTGGTAAATGAATTCAAAAAATATCATATTTTAAATATGAGCGAGATGTGGGAAGACCATCCTCAATTTGTTGATATAATAGCTCAAACATGAAATCTTTTAGGTAATGATGGGTTGTATGCTCTTCCAAACCAAATTAAAGCTATGACATCTAGATTAAAAGAATGGAACAAGAACACCTTTGGAAATATTTTTGAGAAGAAAGAAGAACTAAAAGATAAACTTTCAAAATTCTAAAAAGGTGATGAAAATAATACAATTTCAGAGGAAAAGGAGTTGCTTGGTGAATATAATAATATTTTGAGTAAGGAAGAGAAATTCTGGAGATTAAAATCAAGAGAGGCTTGGTTAAAAGAAGGAGATAAAAAACAAAGTTTTTCATAGGATAGATATAGTACAGAGATCATCTTCTAGTATTAGTAGAATTAAATCAATAGAAGGGTTTGGATTGTAGATCAGAGTGAAATTATAAAAGAAGCAAAGTTGTTTTATCATAATATTCTAGGTTTAGAGGAGACCAAAGTTCTTGATGATAAACATCTTCAATATGTTTCTTCAGTTATAACAAATGAAGACAATAGTAAACTGATGGAGCCTATTACTCTAGAAAAAGTTCATTTAGCTCTTTCCTCTTTTAATAAGTTCATTTAGATTAAAATATGTTTGACAAGTTTTGCATCTGGTTGCATGACTAGGTGATGAATAATGAGTGAAGGATCAAGACCTGACATGTTAGCATAGGTCCAAGTGAAAATATCACTAAATTCCTTTAAGAGCTTAATGTATTCTTCATGTCATTAGGAGTTAAGATTTTTTTAAATTTCAAGGTATTAGGATTATCTCATGTTCCAATATTGATGCTTATTGTCTCTTCAATGAGGATGTTCAATTCATCCTCAATTCAAGGGGCAGGTAAAATCCTAAGCTTTCAAATTCAACCAGGCTTAACTATTCAATATTAGGTGATTGTGAGGTGTAAATGTTATAAATTTGTGACAAATATCCCTCAAAATGGAAATTATCCTATCCAAAAGGATTGTAGAGAGTAACTTCCACCTTACATTCATTTTCATTGGCTATCAATTCAAGATGGACTAAAGTCAAAAGTTTTACACTAGCAAATTATGCAAATTGACAAGGACCAGAGCCAAGGAGGGACCAAAGCTCCTTTTAGTCTTCCTCATATTAATGTGACCCATGTAATGAAATGGTATCATTATGAGATTTTTAAAAGAAATAATTGGCTTCGTCATTATTTTTGGATGATAACAAAACAATAAGATGTTTTCTCTTACTAGGGATGTAACCTATCCCATAACATCCTAGATAGGCTTTTATTTCTAAGGGTTATTTGATACCCTATTCATGATGACCAAGAAATTTTTCCTAATATCCCATATTGACCAAGATCTATTATGGAATGGGATATAAGGGAGAGAGATAACATGAAGCATATTTTCATTGAGTCAAGAGAGAATGACTACCATGAATTTGTTCTTTGTGGGTAGTATCGACACAAATGAAGTAAAAACTCTCTAGTTGCACTATTGCACATTTTTTAGTAGATAAACCTAGGGTTTGGGGAGAAAGGAAGAGCCTAGTTGGGTCCAAGGATGGATCATTGTTTTGATTTTTACCATTTTGACCCTTAAGTTGTGTTTGGGTATGATCATTAGCATCTATATTAATATAGAAGGTTTGGCCCTTCCAATAGTTTATAATCCGATTTAGATTGTTCATTTAAGATAAGTGGTCATAATGCATTATCAACAGAGGTAGAAGAAGAAGATGGTAGCAAATATGGATTAAGGGAAGTACAAGGATTTTTTTTGTATTGCTCAACTTTGATTACTTGATAATAAGAAAAAGGTTTAATATAACCAAGGATGTGGATTGTCCTTCCTTTCTATTCATATTTATTACATTGGTGTAATGTGGAAGGGATAGCCCTCATATAATGGATCCAAGTTCACCCAAGTGAAATGTTATAAGATAGGTCATAGGGAAAAATATAGAAGAGTGTATTGAGGATTCAAGGGCTGAATTTGAGAGGCAAGGTGATCATAACACTAGCCTCATGTTGTTCATTGTTGAAGGTCCTCCTAATGAGATTAAATTTTCTCAATATTTATTGAGTCAATCCAAAATGGCTAGGGAATTTTAGATTGCAAATGTTGAGTCTCAAACCATTATTAATGAGGACTCGTTTGATGAACTTATCGTATACGAAAGTAGTAATGTAAAGGGGTAATTCCCTATCCATGGAAAATGAAGGAATGTCACTTTCATGAAATGATATGAGAAGAATTCCTTATGGGAAAGATAAATGTTTAAAAGTTCTTAAAGAGATATTTTGGTAGGTGTACTTTTGAGTTGATGACGAAGATTAAAAAGACTTTGGTTGTCTTTCAAAGGCAAAAGGACAAAAGGTGGTTTGTTGGAAGAAGAGGCTTTGTTTATTGGGCAAAGGACCAAGGTAGGTCAAGGGGGTTGATTTAAATACTGGTTCTTATTCTATTTCCTAGTCACAACATAGACGAAAGATAGATGAGTTGTGCCTACCATATTTTGGACTTAAATATTATTGGTTACTCTTTGATTATGATTGGGGAAAGTATCTTGGAAGAACCCAAGATCTTGATTGGAGGAATATTTGGTGTTAGAGTCACAAATAAAAATTTGTACACCCTTTATGAGTTTTTGGATGATTATATGCAAGGTATTACATCTATCAATTTTATGGCCATCAACACAATGAAAGTCATAGTGTTCATGGTGACGATACCAATGGGGTAGTACTTTCGTGGTATCGAAGGGTTTAATTTATGGGAATTTTGTGATTTTTACTTTAAGAAGTTGTCTTAGAATGACATAAGGAGGCTAGTATAGTCTAGTGAAGTTAGGCCTACGCTTTTGTTGCTTTGTTAGGATAATATTTTGGGATGAAGTTGTTGTTGCATTTACATTGTTGGTTTCATGAGAATCATGACCCCATCATGCACCACATGCTTATTCTTATATTGTCAATTGTGATTTGAGGAGGATGGCTTTTCCTTTTCCTTCTTATTTAAGTTGTCATGTTCATATGAGAATGACCTCGATGCATTTACAAGATCTACCACTTCTTTGAAATAGAAAATGTTGGTTGTTTCCAAGGGATAGTTCAATTTGTCTTGCAAGTTGCATACAAAAATATTGAAAAGATCTTTTTGAAAGGGTGATATATTTAAGTCTCCCCACTAGGGCTCACCATTTAGCTACACAACTAGTAAATAATTCATCCTTGGCTTGCTTAAGTAGGTAAATATCACGAATTGTGATATTTTCTTTAATATATACCAAAAATTGTTGAACAAATATTTCTACAAGCTTTCTAAAGCTCTTAATTGATTGACATGATATTTAAAAATATTATTCTAAGGCAATACCACTAATACTTTTGGGAAATATTCTAAGAAGTAACATCTCATCATGGGCAATGTCACTACTAGCAATTTGAAAGAGTCTAAGGTGATTTATTGGATATTTCTTTTTCTTATACATTTCAAATTTTGGGGTTTCAAAGTTGGGCTAGAAAGATTGACTAGATACAATGGGATCTAGTGGATAGTTGTAAAATTCATCATAAGATTAATTTTGACTATACGAAGATCCTTGGAGGGAGGTCATTCGTTGCTCGAGTTGCTCTAATTTGAAGTTTATGTTCTAATATTCAAGAGGAGATGGATTCAAAGGTGCTTGAGGTAATATCAAAGGAGGTTATGGATTAAAATATGAATAACATCTAAGGTATTGGAAGGAGTGACACCATAGGAGGTGTCATATAACTCAATACCAAATATTTTGTTATATAGCTCACCCCCAAACCACTTGATAGAAAGGATTTGTAAAGGTAATATTTGAAGGGGGATGATTTTGATAAGGAGCGACAATAGGAAAAGAGGTAGAGGTAGGCACACTTGTGGAAATTGGTTATGTCATAAATTAACTTACATTAGTTATAGGATATCTAGAAGAGATGTGGGCATGTGGTATTCTAAAGATGATGGGATGTTTCAAACCTTACCACCTATAATGGAAACCACTAGAGGAGTGGTAGAGTCTACAAAGTAGGTGATATATGCATTAAGGCCATAAGTGATCCCCTAGTTAATGTTTTTATTTATTGTTTGACATTAGTGTTTGGTTGGTTTTTCAATTCATTATTATTTTAATTAATTGTGTTAGAGGGCATATAATTTGAATTGGGTTGATGAGGGTGATTCAAGGCATCTTCCCCATAGGAATATTTTAGTTATTATGGTCATCTCTAATGATGTCCATAAAGACATGTTTTTATTCTCATATAAAATCTCTTAGATGGTTTATAGAGTCAAAATTCATCCTGTCTAGGATGTCTCTTTGAGGGGGGTTGTTCTTATCCCCCTCAAAATTAGGGTTGGCAAAAGGATTCTCTTCTTCATAATCATTTCTAAAGGGAGGAACATAGGAGGACCTTGGGTGTTCCTTAGCTAGGGGTGTCATAAGGATGTTCAACCATATGGTAAGGTTGAGAATAAGGATTCAAGTTATTAATTTAAAGAGATGATTTAGAAGAAGAAAATATTTTGTCTCCTTATATCTCCTCTAGGTATATCGATATGATCGATATACCTTAAGGGGGTCCTCCCCATATATCAAGACCTTCTTATATACCTACCCTTTCAATATACCTATCAATACATAGAAGAAGCTAGTCCTCATAATATATGTGATCGTACGTGAGAGAGACCTTAAGGTACATGAAATGCAGACAGTATGTGAAAGTGATCTTCCCTATATACATGACCCAAGATGGTACATGAGAGGTAATAGAATATCCTCCTTATAACTCTCACAAGTGTACCATATTATACTCCAATAGGCTTAAAGTACATGTGGAACCCTATGTGGGAGGCTAGTGTCCCAGACCCACTATATACCCAATGTTGCCTAACAATTCATACAATGGTTTCTCAAGGGGTTGTGTACAACCCCTAGTGAGACTAGCAATTAGTTGTGTTAATTAAACTTTGTTGATGTGATCTAAACTATACAAACAAAATAATAGAGTCTTAATTAAAAAGTGTGATAAATTTTAGCTTTATCAAGCTAGAGTAAAGGTCCAGGAATCTTGGACAACCGTGGAGGTGTTTCACATTGGATTTGCCAAAATGTAATGTCGATAAAAAGTATCTTACCTCAATTTGTACAAGGTATATGTATATGGTATATGGAGTCTAACAACTATGTTTCATGAATAAATTAACAAACACCTATATTTTGGGTCAACTAGACTCCTTGATCTAACCGCATAAAAGCCTAACCTTTGCTAAAATAGAGTATATGTGATGGATATTGTAAAGCAATACAAAATACAAGAATATAGTGAGTGCAAGTAGATAAATAAATAAGCTAATATAAAATTTTAGATTTGATGATGTTCAAAAAACAAACAAAACAATCCATTTGGAAATCAAGGGAAAGAGAACAATGTTATCTCTTTATTACATTATTTGGATGATAAAAAATTATCACATTATTTGTTGCACCTCATGAGAGATTGAGAGAAGTTGAACAATTAGAGATGAAGGTGAAGCACCCAAAGTCTCTTGAGACATCCAAGATATATTATATGTATTTATATATGTACAGATATAATGTAGGAAAGTGGAATGAAATAAAATATTTGTTTTTCAAATACATCAATGGTATTAGAGCATTAAATGGTTCTTGCTTGGCCATATCCCATATTTTTTTTCTCTTTGTTGTTAGTTTTTTATCCAGATTATCATATGCCTAAAATATATGGGATCTTGAGTTGTCTCATATATTACAGCAACTTAATATAAATGGTCAAAATCAATAAACATAAAATTCATGAAAATAACAATATTAAGATATAAATGGCCAGTGACTACCTTACGGTAGTCACACGCCTGCGATCGGAGCCCTCGCCCTCGCTATGCTGCCTTTGTGCCTGCCTTTGCCTGCCCTTTCACCTTGTAATACGTGTTGTCTTCGCTCGCCCTCGTCGTGCCACCTGTGTTCCTGCCTTCACCCGCCCTTTCCTTGCCGCACCTCGTATCTTGGTTGTTCTACGTTTTTCCCCTGAGCAAGGGGGTTTTGTTGAAGGAAGACAGATCTTGGATGGAGTGATCTTGGCTCAGGAGGCTATCCATTCTATGCATAATTCAGGTAACAAAGGAATGTTCATCAAATTGGATATGTCTAAGGCTTATGACAGAGTAGAGTGGGGTTTCTTGGTCAAGATGTTGGCAGCCTTTGGTTTTTCTCAGACTGGATTGCCTGGGTCATGAGCTGTATCTCTACGCCTTCATACTCTGTTTTAATTAAGGGGCTTCCCTCGCCACCTTTTGGAGCCTCTCGGGGTCTCCGTCAAGGAGATCCATGTTCTCCTTATCTCTTTCTTATCTTGGCTGAAGGTCTTGGCAGACTCTTCCTGAGAAGAAGACGTCAAGGACAATTACAGGAATTAAAATTGGAGCCGAAGTTTTGACTCATTTACAGTTTGTGGATGATACGGGCTTGGTGGGAGTTGCCA
Organism: Wollemia nobilis; assembly: GCA_028583015.1. Lineage (NCBI taxonomy): Eukaryota > Viridiplantae > Streptophyta > Pinopsida > Araucariales > Araucariaceae > Wollemia > Wollemia nobilis. Next base: position 3,220,240 of record JAQPPZ010000753.1, read on the forward strand.
GTCTCAGAGAAGCAAGAGGAATCAAAGATACTCTTAACGTCTACCTTCGGGCTTCTAATCAAGCCATCAATGATTTAAAATCAAAAGTGGTCTTCTTCAACCTTGATCAAAGGTCGCAAGAGAGAGTTATGGAGATTCTGGGCTTCACTCGGACCTCCCTTCCTGTTGTTTATTTGGGGGTTCCCCTGCACTTTAAAAAACTGACAGCTGATTTCTGGAAGGACCTGCTTGATGGCATCAAAGAGAGAATGAATCATTGGTCCCATAGATGGTTAAGCTATGGGGGCCGATTAACTTTTTTGAAGTTTGTTATTCAGGCTATGCCTATTTACAAATTTTCAATTCTGGCCGCCCCTCCCTCAATCTGGAAAGAGTTGGACAAAGCGGCTAGAAGTTTTCTTTGGGAAGGTGCCAATGGAGAGAGGAAATGGGCCTTGGTTGGTTGGGATAAGGTCACCCAACCCAAGGAAAAAGGTGGGCTGGGCTTGAGAAGCTCCAAGTTTAACAATCGGGCCCTGGTTGGGAAATTGTACTGGAGGTGGATTTCTCAGCATTCGTCTCTCGCGGCGAGAATCCTTTCTAGTAAATACTTGGGTACTTGATCCTCCCAATGACTTGGGCCGCTATCCTCTGGAAGGTAATGGTTCTCTTGTGTGGCAGGCGCTCAAGCTTGGTTCTTGCATTATCAAAGATCAATTGTTCTGGAAAGTTGGGAGAGGGGAGAAGGTCCGGTTCTGGACTGACTCTTGGGATCAGCATCCTCCTATTCTTGCAGTGTTTCCCGATCTGCTTCCGCTAAAAATAGCTCTTGAAGACAAAGGCTGGATTCATATTCAGTCCTACTTTACTACCAGCCCTCTGGGGGAATATAAGGTTAAAAAATTTAAGCGGCTGGGTGAATGGCCTATTCCAATCCCCCCGGAGCAGGCCCCAACTCTGGAAAAACTTTTGGCTGAAAGGTTTCTATCTGGGAGTGATGAGGAGGATGAGCTTGCTTGGGGCTTTGGGAACCTTGGGGTTTATTCTGTGAAGGAGGGCTATGCTTCGATCCTACCTGAGCCCCCCCCACACTCTTTTCCTGTTCATGAATGGAGGAAGATTTGGCATCCCAAGAGCTGGCCGAAAGTGAACTTCTTTGCTTGGCAACTGATGCATAATGGTATTTTGACCTTTGACAACCTTAGAATTAGAGGCATCATTGGTCCTTCCCAGTGCGTCTTATGTTATAGGAATGAGGAAACTGTGAACCATCTTCTGTTTGATTGCTCTTTCACACAGCAGATTTGGCAACGTTGGTTCTCCCACTTTAAACTTCAGGTGCTTGGAGATCTGTCCCGGACCAATTTATGGGAAAGCTGGAAGAGAGGTAGATTTATTTCTAAAGCTCTTCGTACTGGCTGGGAGATCGGTTTCCTTTTTATTTGGTGGCAGGTTTGGTTGGAAAGAAATGCTCGTATTTTTCGTGAAACCTTCTCTTCGGTGGAGGGGATTTGGCAGATCATTTGGAGCAAAGTTGTGGAAACCGTTGCTATCTATGCTGAGAAGGAAAACCAGCCTGCTTCTAGGTCTTTGAGTGGGAGAGGTGCTGATCTGGAGAGACAGGTAAGAAGTGGTTGGAAACCTCCCCCAGAAGGCTGGGTCAAAATCAATACTGATGGAGCTGCTAAAGGTAATCCGGGCAATGCTGGCAGTGGTGTTATTTGCCGTGATCATGCTGGGACTGTGCTATATTGGGAATTGCAAGGTCTGGGATATGCCACTAACAATGAAGCTGAGGCCTTTGCTATTAAATCTGCTTCCATCTGGGCCATCAAGCATGGCCATAGAAAGATAATCATTGAGTCTGATTCTCAAATCTTGGTTGGTGCTCTTGATTGCATGCGGAACTTTGCCTTAAAAGCTTGGAGGCTCCAGATTTTGGTTGCCCAAATTTTAGAGCTTTGGAAAGAAATTGAGGATGTGATTCCTGTTTATGCTAGTAGATCTCTTAATAAAGCGGCCGATTTCCTTGCTAAGTTGGGTGCTCAGAGAGAGGTTGGGATTCATCTGCATAGCAATTTGCCTGTGGAGAATGTCGAGATCAGACAAGGCCTTGATCAATTCCTGAAATAATGTGCAAAAGTTTTTTTGCTAATGGTCCTTTCTGTCGCGATTTCGCGACATGTTGCCCTGTCGCGGCTGTTGGTTGGCTTCTGTCGCGATATCGCGACAGGTTGAGTCTTTGTAGTCTCCGGCTGGTTTCTGTCACGATATCGCGACATGTCGCGTTATCGCGGGTCGCGATTCCGCGACATGTCGCGATAGCGCGACATGTCGCGTTATCGCGGGTCGCGATTCCGCGACATGTTGCGCTATCGCGACATGTCGCGTTATCGCGTGATGCGATCCCGCGTCTTGTTGCGATATCGCGACATGTCGCGTTTTCGCGCCTCGCGATTCCTCGACATGTTGCGATATCGCGACAGGTCCCGCCTTCCTGGCGTCTGGGTGGTTAACTGTCGCGATTTCGCGACCTGTTGTGATGCTGCTTCTTTGTGCTGGTTTTTGTCACGATTTCGCGACAGGTTGTGCCCTCCTGGTCTCTGGCGTTTTTCTTGCACGATTTCGCGGCATGTTTGGCTCCTTTGCGACTGGGTGGTTTTCCGTCGCGATTTCGCGACCTTGTTGAGGCTTGTTAGTTGCTTTCTTTTTCTGTCGCGATGTCGCGACGCTTTCTGCGGGTGGCTGTCGGGGGCCTTTCCTGTCGCGATTTCACGACATGTCGCGATTTCACGACATGTCGCGATTTCGTGACATGTCGCGTTTTCGCGCCTGTTGGTGCCTTCGTGGCCGTGTTGGGTTTTCCTGTAGCGATTTCGCGACATGTCGCGGTTTCGCGACCTGTTGCTGTTTCGTGCCTTCCGTTCTCTGTGCCTTGCGGTTCTTTGCCTTGCCTTGGTGCGCCTTCCCTGTTGTTTTGCTTGTGGCTCTGGCTCGGGATGTGTTCTCTCCCGCTTGTTTCTGGTTCTTGTTTTAATACAAGTTTTTCATTTTTCCAAAAAAAAAAAAAAAGATATAAATGGCCAATATCATTCATGAATTAACATGAAGAAAACTTGTAATAATCAAATATGTTTACAAGCTTTACTCGATATCCATTCAATGTCCTGGTATATTCTTCGATACATTACATGGAGCTTTGTCTCCATAATAACATTAGAAAGGTGACTCTTGGACTCTTTGTTTGTTGCTCTCCTCACATATCCAAGAGATGCATCTTTTCCTATTTCATGCATAAGACAAGTCTCTCATGTCTTTCAGCTTCTAATCTTGCCACTTGTATACATGACTCTTGACTCTCTATTTACTCTTGCACACTTTACTCTATGACACTTGCACACTTATGACACATTGCACACTCCTACAAACTCTATTACATGACACTTGTGCACATTCTCACTCTTCACACTTGCACACATAATTACATGACATTTGTGCACATCCTACAGATGAAAAAATACATAAAGGGGGGTTATAAATCACACTTCTAAAACCATAGACTAACACCCTCATCTATTACATATTTACATTTGTACCATAAAGTTACCATGGGGTATATTAACATGTATCAAATATGTAATATTCTCCAACATTTGCCATCATTTTTCTTCCATAGTCTGTGTTTGGTTTTGAAAAACTACTCATAAATTGCATCTTGTAAAGATCTTGAAGTTTTGGGAGTTTTGGGAATTTTAGGTTTATTCCCATTCTTAGGGATTAGTGATTTTAAAGGAAGGCTTGTCAACCTTTTTTTGTCTACTGAAATATTGGTTTGTATCTAGATGGTCAGAGCCCTTTGCACCTTCAACAGAACATACAATACTTTTTTCTCGCAACAAATTTTTCCTAGCAACTTAGTGAGCTTAGGAATGCATGGAGTGTAAGCATATTCAAACATAATTTTTTGTTGTTGGAGAATAAGGGGTTGTACATGGGTCCCCCATCCTTGAAAAATCATAAATCTCTCCTTTAGGGCTTGCGAGTTTACAAACAAATTTAATTCTCATCTCAGTTGAGTTGTTATAGCTAGATACCTACATTTTTAAAAAGAAGTTTAAATTGTTGATTTTCATTATTTTGATTTTCTTCATTTATCTATGTGAATACAAATATTCCAAATTCAACATAATTCTTCTTTATATTTTCCTAAAACAACCTTCATAATACCAAAACTCCATCTCTACTATTTATGCATTGCATCTTAGTAGAGTAATATTCCCAAAACTTCGCACTATCATAGTTTATTTTACTAGATCTAGATTTCTAGTTTCCTTCCTAAAGCATAAGTGCAACCATGAGAATTGTAATTGTAAATGTGCTGCCATGTTTGGAACTGGTCAAAGACGCTTCTATATTTTCCATTGATCAAACGTGCTTTTGCATTTTTTGTTGATCAAACACACTTTTGCATTTGCAAAACACAGTGCTGCATTTGTGAGGGAACAAAAAAAATCACCCCTTCAATCATCACCACAACACTCCAAACTTCACAAAACCAACAAATAAAATCATCAAATACATTATCATATTATATCATCTCATCTTGTCCCAGATCAGATCAATTTGGTAACTCAAATTTGGAATGTGACTATGTTCAAGAAACTTTGCACAAAGCTATCATTAAACCCTCTCTACAGGGGTAAAAAATGAAAATCTCTCAAATCAGTATGCACCTACCAATGTCAAAGTATAAATTCAATGACTAAAATCAAGGTGTAGAGATAAATTCCACATCCAAAGATTCTATAATCTCATGCACATCCACATTGGCTGGTCGATTTACCACATCAAATTGCACATAATTTTACCAAGAGCAAAGTTTCGACCATGCATTCCCAATCCAAAATTGGGACAACCAACTTGATCGTCATGTTGGACAACCACATCTATCAAATTACATCCCTTTCATCATCCATAATCTGTCAAGTGACTCATGGGTTTCATCTATTTCAGAATTCACCCATTCATCACTTGAAGGGGTAAGCCAAAATCAAAATTTTACAAAAGTCATTCAATATTTGCACCGAAATAACCATAGTCCATTACTTCATCCAATAATGCTAGGTGTCTCTTATTTTTGCACCGCATTGTGCTTGGCACAACATGGTACAAAAAGGGGTATCTATAGACACCAAAACCTAGCAACTTGCAAAACCACATTCACATTGCACATTTTAAATCTACATAATAAAATTATATACCTAAGTCTAAACTTAGGTATGTATTTACTGCGCATTATCCTATTTTCTATATTTTATTAAATCTAGAAAATCCCCCCTAGGATACCCTATCTCTCCATTGGACATGTGTTCTAGCCACCATTACCCCTCCCCTTGTCACATCTCACACACCTCACTCCACTCTCACCTACCCACATGGCAACACTCCACCTAAGTGGGACACTCTGAGTAAATCACTGCAACTACCTATGATATGTGGTTGTCCAACCCCTACCACTTAGCAACCCTAGCTTTCCACCTATCCTTTTCCTCCAAAACCCTCAAAGGTCTATAAAGGCACCATAACTTCACCCAAAGGAGGCTAAAAATCGTATCGTCACTCTACCAAAATAACAACATGAGGTTATCATCATATGTGGAGGTCAATTCTTTGAGGTCTTAGGTTGAACCCTCTTCATTCTACAACTCATTAACAAACGTAATAGGGCATTTACACAGTCATAAATATGGTTTTGCATTTGCACAAACACAAGCCTTCGTTTAGCCAAACCCAAACATAGCTTCGTGTTTGCTCAGGAGCACTTTCAGCCAACAATAGACACAAGGCAGGTCAGGTAATCAACAAGGCATTTTTGGTGTTTTATTGTTTATTTTTCCTGCATATTATTTCAATATTTTACAAGCATTAATGTTAGGGTTTTTGTAGTTGCTTTTATTAAAATCAATAGATGTTACTCACTCTCTTTGTTTGCAAGGGCATGTGTGTAGGAAATAGGTTATGGAAGGCTGTTGCAGTAAGGATGGTCCATGAGGATAGCTGAAGCCCATCCACCAATCTGGTTGTAGCAGAGAATATTTGAAAACACCCACATCCGTTTGAATCATAAAAAGGTATTGTCCTCCTTTTGCCTATTGTAATCTAAGAAAGTAAGCAAAGCATTGTAAACAGACACTTGCATGTTCGAGATAAATTATTGTAAAAGGAGACTAAGGCTCCACTGTATTCAATATAAAATCAAATCGTTTATTGTACTTGATTGTATTAAAGCAAATTTTACCAATGGAAAACATTAAAATAAATCTTAATCATTATTTGATTAAGATAGTAATCATTATTTGATTAAGATAGTCAATATTTTTTTGTTAGCTTTAACTAAACTTACTACTTTCTCTAACCATGGAAAAAAGAATTTAACTTCATGATCCTCAATTAAAACCCCTCTATTGGCTAGCCTATCTGCACATTTATTTCCTTCTCTTAACATATGTGTAAACCTAATTTCTTCAAACTCTATAGCAAGGTCTTGTATTTCCATAATTATCTCTTATATGTTCCATGGAGCCTTTGCTTTCCTCAAAATTGCATTTATTACTATTAGTGAATCACCTTCCATATGTACTCTATTCCATTTTATTTTTCTATATATTTCTAACCCTTCCAAAGCTACCCAAACTTGAGCTTCTTTATTTGTCTTAAATATGCTATTAAAAGCATAATGAGACAAAATCCCTTCCCTATTATTTCTAATTATTCCTCCTCCTCTTGATAGTCCTAGATTTCCTTTAGATGTTCCATCAAAATTCAATTTGACCAAATCCACTTTTGGTGGTTTCCACTTTATATTATTTGCCTTTTTTTCGTTTCTCCTATACCCAACATCATAATTATTCTTTATGACTTGACTCCATCTATCAAGGACCTCTTCTTCAATATTAGGAATTAGGTAAGTTGATAGGGTTGGTTTAGACTTCTCTATGGCTAAACAAATCTTCCTTTTCATTACCTCCAAACTAATTTCCTTTCCTTTAAATATTTTTCTATTCCTTTCCAGCCATATAGTCCAAAGTATTGTATTTTTTGATATATCCTAGATTGTTTGTAAGGCCTCACTTTTAAAAGCACTTTGTCATTGCTTTAACCACTCTTCAATTCTATCATTTATCACCATGCATTTACCAAAAATATTAAGAATTCAGTGTCATAGTTTCTAGACCATTGAGCAGTGTCCCAAGAGATGGTTTATACTCTCCTCATTTTTACATAAGACACATTATAAGGGGTAATGAAAACCCCTTTTCATAATGTTATCCCAAGATAAAATTCTTCTATGACCTATTAGTAAAACAAACATTTTGACATCAGGAATTCTTGGGATATCCTAAATATCTCTCCATATTCTTGTGGTATTCCTATTTTGTTGGTGCTTTATATCATATCCACTTCTTATTTTGTATTCTCCTCAGCTATTCATCTCCTAAATCAACTTATCCTCAACTCCCCTCAAAATAGTCATTATTGTTATCTTTCTACTCAATTGCCTCCTAGCATCAATATCTTGTATACTTTAAACAAATCTTCTTTCCATTTGTATCCTCCTTCCTGATCCTTATACACAATATTTGAAATCCTATCACCATATTTGTATTGAAGTAATCATCCATGGTTTCAAAATTGGATCTAGATTGAGTGATTTTTTATCACACAAAGTATCCATACAAATAGGATTTTTTTCTCTAGTTTCCACCGCCCATATTAGACCTTTTATCACTAGATTAATTTATTTGTTTTTAATCATTTCATAGTGCAAAACCATCAAGTGGTGAGAACGTAGTAAATATTAAACTTGGGTCTTTGAGATCCATGTACTTAAAAGAATTCTTGCCCATTGTATTTGACTCTCTTTGTACAATCTCCAAATTACTTTTTCCCCAAGAGCTAATATTGCATCTGTAAGAACTCTTAAGCCAAGACCTCCCCTATTTTATAATCACACACCTTGCCCCATTTGACCAAAGAAAATTTACTTTTATCATGTAATCTTGACCACAAAAATGACCGCATAATATAGATTAAACTATTTTCTATCAATTTTTAGCATAGTATACAAGGACATGTAATATGTCGAAATGGCCTATAAGATTGATTCAATTAGCTGCACTCTTCCTACTAATGATAACCATCTATCTTTCCATTTTGATAGTTTATTCTGAACTTTTTTATAACTAGATTCTTTCATATATCATTATTCTCCCATCAAATAAGGGCATCCCTATATAAGTTGTTGGTAAATGTACCTCCTCCATTTGAAGTAACCTATATATCTAATACGGATAATATTGCCACAATACTTGTCAGATTTTTCCATTGATAATATCCTAATTTTATAGGTGAGGAAAGCCTTTACAAAATTTGATTAAGTCCCTTGCAAGATAAGAAAACATACAATTGGCCTGTCAGTTCATAGGATAAGGTGAAAGGAGGATGGAAAAAGGCTGCAACTATTGACAAAAGGTTGCATTCTCTAAAATGGTTACTAATAATTTTATAGGAGAATAAAATCTATGGAGAATAAACCTATTAATTAAATCCTAAAGCTAAGGTTTTTAAAACTAATATTTAATTATTAATCCATATCATTCCTCCCAACAACAAAAGCATTGGACTCTAATGCATATAGAAGGGGAAGGAGATCAAGATCTATTTGACAGAGAGAACCAACAAGTTGAATGTAGAAGCTTGAAGAACCTATGTAGGTTTGGCAAATCTTCATGATGGCAGGCACCTAAGTAGATCCAAGGGCTGCCTTTAAGTTGAAGTGGTTGTTAAATAAGTTGGGTCGATGAAAACTATTAAAAAAGAAGTAATGTAGATGGCATGCCAAAATTATCTTCATAAAATAAAGGATATGCCTTTTGGATATTAAAATCCTACAAGGTGGAAGGGGCAAGATGTTGAAAAACATGTACAAAATTTGGAGCAGGAGTAGGAACTAGAGCAATAGGAGCAGCAAAAACAAGAATAGAAGCAGGAATAGAAACAATAGGATCAGGAGCAAGAATAGGTGCTCTATGTATACCTTCTATAAAGGTGCAACATACTAAGTGTACATGAGGACTTTTGCTTGTGAGTCCTCATAATGTGGCCTACTTGAAACTAATGCAATCTTTTATGTTTGATGCAAATTGGTATGGACCATATGTGTGGTGTTCTTGATGCTTCATATGAGAAATATTTTGTGCTCATCCTATAAAGTGTAGGTGTTATTATATGCATCATACTAAGCCTTTTTATCATATTTGTAAGGCTTACCTAGCAATAAACCAGAACAATTTATAGGGATCACATCGCAGGTGATAGTATCCATAAACTTAGGGCCAAAAGCAAAATATAGGGTGCAAGTGTGTGATCTTTGAGGTGGTGTCACTATCCTTTCATCTAAGTAAGTATGGACAATGATGTGGGTGTATAAGCAGTTGCAATTTATCAAAAATGAACTTTGCAATCAAGTTATATTGTTAGAGTAGGTTGTTTACCTTAGCTCATGTTCACCTAGGTTATTTATTTCCTTTTATTTAGTTATTCCATGTATTTTCCCCACCCACTTATGTGTGGATATTTCTTTTATCTTATTTAGATATTATGAGATGTTACATATTTATTTCTTAGATATTATGGGGATATTTTTAGGTTTGACTATTCCTAGGAGTGATATTTGGATGGTTGATATTCTTTCTCCCATAACAGTTACATAGCTATGGCCCATATCACATATTCCTTTTGTATGGTGGATATTTGTCCTTAGCTTGATCCTACGGATATGGTTGATCATACTTACCTATATAAGCAAGGCACCTTCATTGTACTCAGTGCTCCATTTTCAAATCTAATATATGATATTGTTGCTCTCTTGTTTGCATATCTATTTGTAAGCTTATGTTGTCAATTTGCTTTCAGATTCTTATTTTGGTTGAATGTGGTGTTATGTTAACACTTGGGATCCTTGTGGCTTGGAATTATCTGATTATCATTCCTTTCATGGCATCAGAGCAATAGGTGTTGTAGTCATCCATTTGTGAGTGTTGTGCAGTTGTTTCTCTTGCAAGTTCAAAGAATGGTGTGGAAGCTTCGGTTTTTGTGATCGGGTCCTTGGTGGAGTCTTTTGGCCAGTTTGTGTCACTCCTTCCATTGTAATATCATTACCAGCCTCCTAAAATCTCGTATGTCCATACTGCAATAGCCTCATTCCCTTGGATCTATCCTAAGCATTTTTTTCTTGAGCATTTCCATTTTTGGTAGGGTCACCAATCCAGCCCATTTTTATATTTTACATGTATCTCCTGATAGAAATTCTATTTTTACACAAAATTTTTTGGAGGTATGTATATGCATTCATTTGAGTTGTGCCCAAAATTTCAGCTCATTTGGATTAGTATTCTTCAAGATATCTTGATTTTACGAAAACCTATAATGTTTTAGTAATATGTGTATATCTTCATCAAAACTTCTGATTTTTTGTAAATATTTTTACAGAATGTGTAAAATAATATTATAGACCATCCCATAAAATTTAAGAAAATTTGGAGTTGTATTTTGACAATTACAGTGATTTTACTATTTGTAGTAAAATCATTCATAAGTTGTGAGAGTACCTTGAAATTCTTCCATTGTTAGCTTGTTGATATCCATTGTCTCTTCTATTGCTAAAACCTTAGAATCATATTTCATGGGAAGTGATCTCAAAACCTTTTGAGTAACTTTTGATTCTTTCATCTCAAAACCGAATATCACAAAACTAAAGCAGAAGGGGAAAGAGTTATCCTGTGGAAGAGATCCACAAACTTGAGATTAGGGGATCAACATCTCATTTGGACAGAGATCCATAAACATTGTAATTGGAAGTGATTCCCAAAGAGATTGATTGAGAAAATTTTAGTAAAATAGTTTCTCTGTGGAGTACCTCACATTGGGGAAACATCATTAAATATTATGTCCTTAATTGCAATAACCAAATGTAGCAGTGTGCATTAATAACTCATATAGCAGTAGTAAGCAAGATCATAAGTCACCATACACAATTGAGACATAATATTTAATGTGGTTCCCCCAATGTGAGGTACTCCACGGAGAAACTATTTTACTAAAATTTTCTCAATCAATCTCTTTGGGAATCACTTCCAATTACAATGTTTATGGATCTCTGTCCAAAGGAGATTTTGATCCCCTAATCTCAAGTTTGTGGATCTCTTCCACAGGATAACTCTTTCCCCTTCTACTCTAGTTGTGTGATCTTCTAGAATACTCTATCTCTCTGCTACACTTACTGGTGGACCTCTCTCCGCTTGAAGACTCCTCACTCAGATCTATCTTCAACTGTGCTGGATGTTGGATCTCTATCCACTGAGACTTTATCCTTTGTACTCTATCACCTCCAAAGCTCTGTCAATAGGCTCACTAAGAACCTGATCAATAGGCTCACACATAACCTGCTTAACAAGCTCACACAGAACTTGTCAAATATGCTTAACAAGCTCACATAGAACTTGTCCAAATTTGCTCAAGCAAGCTCACCAATAACTTGCCCAAATATGCTCTAGCAAGCTCACCAAGAACTTGCCCAATTCTACTCTAGCAAGCTCACCAAGAACTTTCCCAAAATTGTCCACAAATTTGTCCCAACACTGTCCTCAAATCTATCCCAACACTGTCCTCAAATCTATCCCAAAGGCCTTCTCAAAGGCTCAATAAATCATGCTCAAGTAGCACTCAAATCTCATCCACAAATATATCAAGGCAAATCTCAAATATGAACTCAACAATGAATGGCAATGTACTCTTCAATGGATGACAACAATGATCCACAATGATCTCAACTCAACTCAACTCATAGAAGCATAAAGAGAATTGTTAGAGACTCAATATGTTCTAATCTCAATCTCAACTCAACTCAACTCAACTCAAATCAATCTCAACTCAACTCAAGTCAATCTCATAGAAGCATAAAGAGAATTTTTAGAGACTCAATATGTTCTAATCTTACTCTCAACTCAAATAAACCTCAACTCAATTCAAGTCTTATAGAACCATACATAGAATTGTTAGAGACTCAATATGTTCTGATCTTACTCTCAATTCAAATCAGAATAATGGAATAGTTTGTTTCATAGGACTTGAAAAATCACTTCACACATCAGTTGACTAGGCTCAATAAACTCAACTCAACCAATCACCACAATGGACAACTCTCTCACACAACCCTAGTCCAAGTATGTATCAACCAACTCAAATATTTCCAACAATGCTCAACCACAAATCTCACATAACAATGATACTCATGTTCTTTTCTAACTCAAGTTCTTTCACAACCAATGGGATTCAACAACTATGCTTATAAAACAAGGTCTAGACACAACTCTCAATTCAAAAAACCTTGAAGCATTCAACCAACCACTTTCTAAAAGGAAACCACAAACAATCCTTTTCCCTCCAATGATATTTCAGAAATCAACCACCATAAACAATCAATAGGATAATGTGCCCATACCTTTTATGAAGATGAAAAAACCTCTTTGTAAATCTACCACAATCACAAAATTCTTTTGCCAATCTTCACAAGGGTTAGTAGATCACAAAATAATCAACATTACTCCACTTTTCAATAATCATCACCAAGGCCTTTAATTGCACAACTTCCTTATCTCTCCTAAAACCACTTGTACCATAAAATAAAATAAATCAAAACATTGCATAACCTTTTCACTACCAAAACCATTTATACCGTAAAATAAATTAAATCACAATATTGCATACCTTGTCACCTCATGAAAGAATTAATCCTCTTGAAAAATAACAAGGCAAACTTCACTTTTGGAACCCCTTTGTAAAATCGGAAATATCTCTTTACACACACCTTATTTCTTCTTCTACATAAGTTAGTCAAATAGACCTCGAAATAAGCTTTCCGACGATATATAATATGCCCACTTTTCAAAATAAATTGAAACCTTTACATACATATATATATGCCAACCTCCATTAATTGCACATAGGTCGGCCCTCCATTAATTTAAACTTAAACTTTAAACTTTAATATCTTCATTAGCGGAGGTCCTTTTTTAATGAAACAAAATTCCACCTTGGATTTTAATAAAAGCCCTTTCCACATTAGCCCACCATGGTTTTAAATAAAACATATTATTTTTCCTGCCTTTGGTTTTCATAAAAACCCTGTAAATAGCCATGCTCTCCAAAATATCATAGATGATTATCTATGAAGTGCTTTTGCCACAAAAACCAAATATGATCCATGTGACATCAATGACAACATAAAATGCCTCAAATTACCTCAAATGTCCAACATATAATTCCTTAAGATTTCAGATACAACAAAATATGGATTTTTGGCTATTTATGCTCAAATATTAGTCATGATTGATATAAGTAAAGCTTTACCAGAATCAATCATTCTTAAGTATGGGGATAAGATGTGGATCCAAAATATAGATTATGAAAACATATATTTTAGATGTAGAATATGTCATGAGGTGGGGCATATTGAGATATCATGCCCTAAGAAGAGCCCAACATAATCATTTGTAGAAAATTGTAAGAGAAATTTACAAATGGTTATGGATAAAGATGGTTTTCAACTTCCAAAAAATAGATCTAGAAAAATAAAAGAAAATGAACAGTGGATACCAATAAGGAAGGATACTGGAATAAATTCCAATATTTTTGGGCTTTATCCTATGAAGAAAAAGTAGATTAAAACTTAGAGGACACGGTACAACAATCTCAACATATTAGCAAGGAACCATCTATTCAGTATGATCCTAATTTAAGGAAGAACATTCTTGATGAACCAAAGGAATGTGTCTCATCAGATATTGAAGACTCTATTGAAGTAACATGCACCATTCAGGAGAAAATAATTGGTAAAGAAAATACGGTTTTAGAAGTTAATACCTCTGCCATTAATAAGGAAATACCAGAAAATGAGTAGGATAAGTCAAAAGCTTTTATAATAGAGCCAAGAGAGGATAAATATGTTGAAAAAAAAAATTGTGAAATAATATTGAGGAATAGAATAATAAGACCTACTCTTGATATAGGCAAGGCAAAAAGAGGAAAACCCTCAAATTATCAAGCAAGATCCAGGGAAGCAAGAGCTAACATAGAGAAAGAAACACAAACTAAGTTGGTTGAACTTCTATTTACCAAACAACAAAATGATATTAGTAATGTGCAAGAGGGGTCAAAAGCTCCTAATGAGACATGATTATCATCTCATGGAATATAAGGGGTGCTAATTCCCCCTCAAAGCATAAGTATATTAGGGACATATGTTTAAGTAATATACCTGATATTCTCTGTATCTAGGAAACTAAAATGACAAAAGAAGTTTCAAAAACCTTGAAAGCAGTTTGGACTAGATGTGAATGGGATGTTATGGATTTTAAAGGAGTAGCAGGGGAAATTCTAACTTGTTGGAATCCTTCTAGAACCTCTTGTGTAACCATTCATAAAACTAGGCATTGGATAGCCTCTTTAGTCACTTGCTACTTTGTAGATATCTGCTTCATCCTTATCAATGTCTATAGACCTACAACTCAATCAGGTAAATTAGAAGTTTGGAGTGGGATTGAAGCCTTTATGAGAAGTAAAAACCAAGAAACCTGATTCATGATCATTGAATATTTTAATACCATAACCAAGCTGAATGAAAAAATTTGGGGAATTAGAAAATTGACCCAAAGTCTGAAATATTTCTTAGCTTTTATTCAAAACAATAATCTATGGGAAGTTGAGGTTGAAGAAGACAACGATACTTGGACCAACAACGGGAGAGGCCAAAACCTAATAGCAAAAAAAATAAATAGATGCATTCTCTCATATCATTGGCTATATGAAGGAACTTGTGCTAAAATTATTACCTTAACAAGGATTGATTCAGATCATTGGCCAATAAGAATTAAAATGGTGGTAAATGAATTCAAAAAATATCATATTTTAAATATGAGCAGATGTGGGAAGACCATCCTCAATTTGTTGATATAATAGCTCAAACATGAAATCCTTTAGGTAATGGTGGGTTGTATGCTCTTCCAAACCAAATTAAAGCTATGACATCTAGATTAAAAGAATGGAACAAGTACACCTTTGGAAATATTTTTGAGAAGAAAGAAGAACTAAAAGATAAACTTTCAAAATTCTAAAAAGGTGATGAAAATAATACAAGTTCAGAGGAAAAGGAGTTGCTTGGTGAATATAATAATATTTTGAGTAAGGAAGAGAAATTCTGGAGATTAAAATCAAGAGAGGCTTGGTTAAAAGAAGGAGATAAAAAACAAAGTTTTTCATAGGATAGCTATAGTACAGAGATCATCTTCTAGTATTAGTAGAATTAAATCAATAGAAGGGTTTGGATTGTAGATCAAAGTGAAATTATAAAAGAAGCAAAGTTGTTTTATCATAATATTCTAGGTTTAGAGGAGACCAAAGTTCTTGATGATAAACATCTTCAAGATGTTTCTTCAGTTATAACAAATGAAGACAATAGTAAACTGATGGAGCCTATTACTCTAGAAAAAGTTCATTTAGCTCTTTCCTCTTTTAATAAGGATAAATATCTAGGTCTATATGGGCTCTCTATAGCTTTTTACCAACATAATTGGGATATAGTGAAGGATTCTTTATTGGTGGTAGTGGAACAGTCTAGGGTAAAACAATACATTCCTTATAAATAAATGCAACTCATCTTACCCTAATTCCAAAAAAAAGGATGCTAAATTGTTTGATTCTTTTAGACCCATAAGTCTATGTTATATGGCTTATAAGATTATTTCCAAAGTGACGATGAATAGATTAAGGTCATTGCTAGACAAAATCATTTTAGAAGAGCAAGGAGGATTTGTGAAAGGGAGACAAATTCTGGATGGGATCATAGTAGCCTATGAAATTATACATTCAGTAGCTTCAATAAAAGAGAAAGCTATGATCTTAAAACTTGATATGAGTAAAGCCTATGATAGGGTTAAAAGGGATTTTCTTTTTGCAATTTTAGATAAGTTTGATTTTGGGAAGAAATGGGTTAGATGGATTAAAGCTTGTGTCTCTACAATTTCTTATTCAGTGTTGGTCAATGGGTTAGTGACAAAATATTTTAAAGCCAAGAGAGGCCTTAGACAAGGAGATCCTTTATCTCCTTATTTGTTTATTATTATTGCAGAAGTTTTGAGTAGGAACTTAAATAAGGCTTACAAATATGGGCTTATAAGTGGACTTAAGGTTAGTAATAACATTGATAACATCACCCATCAACAATTTGTAGATGATACAACCCTTTTTGGAAGGGCAAGGATAAATGAGTCTAGTGCTTTTAATATATTTTTAAAATAGTACGAAAGAGCTTCAGGGCAAAAAATTAGTAGGACTAAATCTAAAATATACTTTCTTAAGACTCCTTCTAATATCAAAGCAAGAATTTGTAGGTTGCTTCAAATGGAGAAGGTAAATTTACCAACAACTTATCTAGGGATGCATTTATTTGAGGGGAGAATGAGGATATATTTATGGAATCCAATTATTAGTAAAGTTTAAAATAAACTTCCAACTTGGAAAGGTAGATGGTTATCTTTATTAGGAAGAGTGCAGTTAATTAAATCAGTCTTACAATACATTCCAAAATATTATATGTCATTTTATTCTATTCCAAAATTAGTTGAAAAAAGTTTAATATTTATTATGTGATCCCTTTTAAGGTCAAGTTTACATGATAAAAAGAGATTTCCTTTGGTGAAATGGAGCAAGTTGTGTGATGATAAAACTAGGGGAGGTCTTGGTTTAAGAGCTCTTATTGATACAAACTTAGCTCTTAGGGGAAAAGTTATCTGGAGATTGTACAAAGAGAGTCAAAGACAATGGGCAAGAATTCTTCTAAGTAAGTATGTTGATCCCAATGACCCAAGTTAAATATTTAATGCATTCTCTCTTCCAAATAATTATGCTCTTTGGAATGGTTTAAAAAATTATATTGATCTTATGATTAAAGGTTTAATATGGGTGGTGGGAACTGGAGAAAAAAATTCTATCTGGATGGATACTTGGTGTGATAAAAAACCACTCACTTTAGATCCAGTTTTGAAACCTTGGATGAGATTGCTTCAAGCCAAATACGGTGATAGGTTTCAAACATTTTGTACAAGGGTATAGAAGGAAGATACAAATGGAAAGAATATTTTTTTACAAGTATACAAGTCATTGATGCTAGGAGGCAATTGAGTAGAAAGATAATTACTGTGATTATTCTGAGGGGTGCCAAGGATAAATTAATTTGGGAGTTGAATAGCTCGAGAGAATACACAATAATAAGTGGATATAATGCTCAACACCAACATAATAATAGTGTCACTAGAATATGGAGAGATATTTGGGATAGCCCAAGCATTCCTAAAGTCAAAATCTTTGTTTGGCTAGTAGTTCATAGAAGAATTTTATCATGGGATAACCTTATGAAAAGTGGTTTTCATGGACCCTCTCAATGTGTTTTCTATAATAAGGAGGCGGAGAGTACTGACCATCTCTTGGGAAATTACTCAATAGTTTGGAATCTATGGCAATGGATTCTTAATATGTTTGGTAAATGCATGGTGATGAATTGCAGAGTTGAAAATTGGTTAAAGCAATGGCAGAGCACTTATAAAAGTGAGGCTTTACATACAATATGGGATATATCAAAAGATACAATACTTTGGACTATATGGCTAGAAAGGAATAGACAAATATTTAAAGGAAAGGACATCAGTTTAGAGGTAATGAAAAAGAAGATATGTTTAGCCATAGAGGAGTCTCAACCAACCCTATCAACTCACCCAATCCTTAATTTGGAAGCAGAGAGTCTTGATAGATGGAGTCAAGTAATTAAATAGAATTATGATGTTGGGTACAAGAGAAGCAAAAATAAGGTAAATAATATAAAGTGGAAACCACCATATGTGGAGTGGGTTAAATTAAATTTTTATGGAGCATCTAAAAGAAATCCAGCACCAATAGGAGGAGGAGGAATAATTAGAAATAATACAGGAGAATTTTTGTCTAATTATGCTTTCAATAGTGGATTTAAGACAAATAATGAAGTTGAAGCTTGGGTAGGTTTAGAAGGGCTAAAAATATGTAAACAAATGAAATGGAATAGAGTATGGATGAAAGGTGATTCTCTCATAGTAATAAATACAATTTTGAGGAAAGCAAAGGCTCCATGGAACATAGAAGAGATAATTGTGGAAATTCAAGATCTTGCTAAAGAGTTTCAAGAAATTAGGTTTACACATATATTAAGGGATGGAAACAATGTGCAGATAGGTTAGCCAATAGAGGGATTTTTATTAAGGATCGTGAAGTTAAATTCTCCTTTCCATGGTTAGAGGAAGTAGAAAGTTTAGTTGAAGCTGACAAAAAATGTTGATTGCCTAAATCAATTAATGATTAAAATTTACTTTAATATTCTCCATTGGTAATATCTCTTTTATTTTGTAACAATAATGTGTTTTCATTTAGACTTTTTATTATAATTTTTGTGGTTGCACTTGTGTTTCAGGAAGGAAACTAGTAATCCAAATTTGGTAAAATGAACTATGATAATGCGATGTTTTGGAAATATTACTCTACTAAGATGCAAGGCATAGATAGTAGAGGTGAATTTTTGGCATTGTGAAGGATGCTATAGGAAAATTTCAAGAAATATGCTAAATTCTGGAGTAATTGTATTCATACAAAGACTTGAAAAGATCTAGAAAATGAAAATCAAGTATTCAAATATTTTATGCAAAATTATGTAGATTTCTAGTTATAGCATCTCAATTGAGATGAGAAGTGTATCTGTTTGTAAACTCTCAAGCTCTAAATAAGAGATATAATTTTTCGAGGGTGGGAGACCCCAGTACAACCCCTTATTATCAAGCAAAAAAAAGATCAAAATTGATGGAATGTCATACCAACAAAATTTTTTATTGAGAATGAACTTGAATATTTACACTCCAATAATTAAGGATAAGGGCATGTCTTCAAACCATTTTGTAAAGTATTTAGTGGCATTAATGGTGAACTTATGTCCATCATACAATGGTTGATTGGTTCTACAAATGATATCCATACCCTAAATGAAGAAATGCCAAGGGGAAATTATCATTTGAAGAGCTTGTAAAGGAGCATGGATCAAATTATCATGCTTTTGACACTTATCACACTTCTTCACACAAACACAAGAATCCTTCTCCATGGATGATAAATAATATACCATATAAGAGTTTCTTAGAAATGGCAATACTGCTGAAGTGACCAACACAAGATCCATTGTGAGCTTTCTTAACAATTATTTGAACCTTATCGAAAGCTAAACATCATAGAAGGATACCATCAAAGGAGAACCGATATAGGATATCTCCAATGATGATATAGTGACAAGTGCATTGTTTAATTTTTTTTATGTTTGTTATGGTTCAACCCTTTAATAAACAACCCATATTTGAGGAAATTGAATATATCCTTATACTAAGGATTTGACAAAGGATATGCACCAAAAAATAAAACCTCTAAGGGAGATTGATTGCATTTGATGGTAGTCAGTTCTTGGATTTGCTTGATGATTATTGCATATTTCTCATCTTCAAGTTCTAGTGGAATAAGAGAGGTAATCATAGCCATGGTTTATATATGCCAATTGCTTTATCTAGGGATGGCTTCTATAATGACTTTATGGAATAAAGCCATCGATTATTCTATAATAGTATTGTAAGGTTTTAATTTGTCATATTTGGTTTGATAGAAGTCTTTAACTTGGTTAACTAACTAATAATCTCCATAAATGGATAACATTTTAACTATCAAGGCTAGTGCAATGTGAAGACCTAAGATAACAAGCTCATTTTTTGTATTGTTGTTGGTATAGGAAAATTGAAGCTTGAAGGATAGTGAGATTAGCTATCTTTGTGAGGTTATCGAGATGATTCCTACCCCTGTTCCTTTGCAACAATGAGCATTATCAAATAACAATGTACAAGAATTGGGTTGGTCAACTTCTAAGGTGAGAATTGATTCAATTGAGAACACTATGACCATGGGATAATTGTCTTCTAATGGTGCAACAACCAATTGATCGACAATCACTTGACCCTTTATAAAAAATTTATTGATTAATTCAAGATCAAACTCATTAAAGGGCAAGAACCAATTTAGTTGTTCACACAAAGAGGTGAGACTTAGACATAAGATAACATAACAAATCAACCTTCACTATAATATAATCGACCTGCACTATAATGTAAGTCCTGTGACCAAGCATATAATATCTAAGATTTTGCAAGGTGAAGACCATGACAAGGCAAAGCTTTTCTAAGGGGGTGTAGTAGACCTTGTAGTTAACCAAAATTCAATTGATGTAATGGATAGCTTGCTCTCTATGTTGGTCATCATATGGTTACTAGAGCTCGAATAGTTGTTGAGATATACAACAAAAATGGTCATTGGATTAGGAGGGATGAGGATAGGTGGAGACATAAGATATGATTTTAGGGTGTCAAAAGCCTTTTGAAACTCATTTTCCCACAATATTAGTATCCTTCCATAGGAGCTTGGTGAATGGCTAACATTTATCAACAAGTTAGAAGATAAATCTATGAATGGCCTGGAGTTTGCCTTGGAAACTTTGAAGTTTAGTAAAATTTCTAGGGAATGGCATGACAATAATGGCTTAGATCTTGTTGAGATTAACTTATATACCTCATCGAGAGACGATGAACCCCAACGGTTTTATAATGTTACCTCAAAGACATGATTTTGTGGTTTGATATATACTTTGTATTGTTAGAGTCACTTAAAGATACGCCTAAGATTGTGGATGCGGTCCTATCGATTAAGAAAGCATCCAAGAAAATCATTAACATAGTCTTCCAAAATGCCATACCTCATGTCATGGAAGATATATGTCATGACTCACTACTTTTATTATTCAAACCGAAAGATATAACTTGGTAACAGAATGTTCCCCATAGTAATAAAGGAAGTTTTGGCTTCATCTTCGAGAGTGATCTTTATTTGGTTGTATTCCAAGAATTTTTCCATAAGTGACAACATACCGCAACCAATAGTTAAAATGACAATCATGTCAATGTTGGGTAGGGGAAGTTTTCCTTGGGACATGCTTTATTGATGTCCCAAAAATTGGTGTTGACTCATGCACTATCTTCCTTATTGGCAATGGATACTATGTTGAAGATACAATCAGAATAGGCAATGGATTTGATAAAGTTGACATCTAGGAGATTTTTGAAGCTTGTATTTGACAAGGAGGGTGGCTTTAAGATGCATTTTGTACAATTTATGTTTGACAAGTTTTGCATCTGGTTGCATGACTAGGTGATGAATAATGAGTGAAGGATCAAGACCCGACATGTTAGCATAGGTCCAAGTGAAAATATCACTAAATTCCTTTAAGAGCTTAATGTATTATTAATGTCATTAGGAGTTAAGATTTTTTTTAATTTCAAGGTATTAGGATTATCTCATGTTCCAATATTGATGCTTATTGTCTCTTCAATGAGGATGTTCAATTCATCCTCAATTCAAGGGGCAGGTAAAATCCTAAGCTTTCAAATTCAACCAGGCTTAACTATTCAATATTAGGTGATTGTGAGGTGTAAATGTTATAAATTTGTGACAAAGATCCCTCAAAATGGAAATTATCCTATCCAAAAGGATTGTAGAGAGTAACTTCCACCTTACATTCATTTTCATTGGCTATCAATTCAAGATGGACTAAAGTCAAAAGTTTTACACTAGCAAATTATGCAAATCGACAAGGACCAGAGCCAAGGAGGGACCAAAGCTCCTTTTAGTCTTCCTCATATTAATGTGACCCATGTAATGAAATGGTATCATTATGAGATTTTTAAAAGAAATAATTGGCTTCGTCATTATTTTTGGATGATAACAAAACAATAAGATGTTTTCTCTTACTAGGGATGTAACGTATCCCATAACATCCTAGATAGGCTTTTATTTTTAAGGGTTATTTGATACCCTATTCATGATGACCAAGAAATTTTTCCTAATATCCCATATTGACCAAGATCTATTATGGAATGGGATATAAGGGAGACAGATAACATGAAGCATATTTTCATTGAGTCAAGAGAGAATGACTACCATGAATTTGTTCTTTGTGGGTAGTATCGACACAAATGAAGTAAAAACTCTCTAGTCTATTGCACATTTTTTAGTAGATAAACCTAGGGTTTGGGGAGAAAGGAAGAGACTAGTTGGGTCCAAGGATGGATCATTGTTTTGATTTTTACCATTTTGACCCTTAAGTTGTGTTTGGGTATGATCATTAGCATCTATATTAATATAGAGAAGGTTTGGCCCTTCCAATAGTTTATAATCTGATTTAGATTGTTCATTTAAGATAAGTGGTCATAATGCATTATCAACAGAGGTAGAAGAAGAATATGTTAGCAAATATGGATTAAGGGAAGGACAAGGATTTTTTTTGTATTGCTCAACTTTGATTACTTGATAATAAGAAAAAGGTTTAATATCAACAAGGATGTGGATTGTCCTTCCTTTCTATTCATATTTATTACATTGGTGTAATGTGGAAGGGATAGCCCTCATATAATGGATCCAAGTTCACCCAAGTGAAATGTTATAAGATAGGTCATAGGGAAAAATATAGAAGAGTGTATTGAGGATTCAAGGGCTGAATTTGAGAGGCAAGGTGATCATAACACTAGCCTCATGTTGTTCATTGTTGAAGGTCCTCCTAATGAGATTAAATTTTCTCAATATTTATTGAGTCAATCCAAAATGGCTAGGGAATTTTAGATTGCAAATGTTGAGTCTCAAACCATTGTTAATGAGGACTCGTTTGATGAACTTATCGTATACGAAAGTAGTAATGTAAAGGGGTAATTCCCTATCCATGGAAAATGAAGGAATGTCACTTTCATGAAATGATATGAGAAGATATCCTTATGGGAAAGATAAATGTTTAAAAGTTCTTAAAGAGATATTTTGGTAGGTGTACTTTTGAGTTGATGACGAAGATTAAAAAGACTTTGGTTGTCTTTCAAAGGCAAAAGGACAAAAGGTGGTTTGTTGGAAGAAGAGGCTTTGTTTATTGGGCAAAGGACCAAGGTAGGTCAAGGGGGTTGATTTAAAGACTGGTTCTTATTCTATTTCCTAGTCACAACATAGACGAAAGATAGATGAGTTGTGCCTACCATATTTTGGACTTAAATATTATTGGTTGCTCTTTGATTATGATTGGGGAAAGTATCTTGGAAGAACCCAAGATCTTGATTGGAGGAATATTTGGTGTTAGAGTCACAAATAAAAATTTGTACACCCTTTATGAGTTTTTGGATGATTATATGCAAGGTATTACATCTATCAATTTTATGGCCATCAACACAATGAAAGTCATAGTGTTCATGGTGACGATACCAATGGGGTAATACTTTTGTGGTATCGAAGGGTTTAATTTATGGGAATTTTGTGATTTTTACTTTAAGAAGTTGTCTTAGAATGACATAAGGAGGCTAGTATAGTCTAGTGAAGTTACGCCTAGGCTTTTGTTGCTTTGTTAGGATAATATTTTGGGATGAAGTTGTTGTTGCATTTACATTGTTGGTTTCATGAGAATCATGACCCCATCACGCACCACATGCTTATTCTTATATTGTCAATTGTGATTTGAGGAGGATGGCTTTTCCTTTTCCTTCTTATTTAAGTTGTCATGTTCATATGAGAATGACCTCGATGCATTTACAAGATCTACCACTTCTTTGAAAGAGAAAATGTTGGTTGTTTCCAAGGGATAGTTCAATTTGTCTTGCAAGTTGCATACAAAAATATTTAAAAGATCTTGTTTAAAGGGTGATATATTTAAGTCTCCCCACTAGGGCTCACCATTTAGCTACACAACTAGTAAATAATTCATCCTTGGCTTGCTTAAGTTGGTAAATATCACGAATTGTGATATTTTCTTTAATATATACCAAAAATTGTTGAACAAATATTTCTACAAGCTTTCTAAAGCTCTTAATTGATTGACACGATATTTAAAAATATTATTCTAAGGCAATACCACTAAGAATTTTGCGAAATATTCTAAGAAGTAACATCTCATCATGGGCAATGTCACTACTAGCAATTTGAAAGAGTCTAAGGTGATTTATTGGATATTTCTTTTTGTTATACATTTCAAACTTTGGGGTTTCAAAGTTGGGCTAGAAAGATTGACTAGATACAATGGGATCTAGTGTATAGTTGTAAAATTCATCATAAGATTACTTTTGACTATACGAAGATCCTTGGAGGGAGGTCATTCGTTGCTCGAGTTTCTCTAATTTGAATTTTATGTTATAATATTCAAGAGGAGATGGATTCAAAGGTGCTTGAGGTAATATCAAAGGAGGTTATGGATTAAAATATGAATAAGCTCTAAGGTATTGGAGGGAGTGACACCATAGGAGGTGTCATATAACTCAATACCAAATATTTTGTTATATAGCTCACCCCCAAACCACTTGATAGAAAGGATTTGTAAAGGTAATATTTGAAGGGGGATGAGTTTGATAAGGAGCGACAATAGGAAAATAGGTAGAGGTAGGCACACTTGTGGAAATTGGTTATGTCATAAATTAACTTACATTAGTTATAGGATATCTAGAAGAGATGTGGGCATGTGGTATTCTAAAGATGATGGGATGTTTCAAACCTTACCACCTATAATGGAAACCACTAGAAGAGTGGTAGAGTCTACAAAGTAGGTGATATATGCATTAAGGCCATAAGTGATCCCCTAGTTAATGTTTTTATTTATTTTTTGACATTAGTGTTTGGTTGGTTTTTCAATTCATTATTATTTTAATTAATTGTGTTAGAGGGCATATAATTTGAATTGGGTTGATGAGGGTGATTCAAGGCATCTTCCCCATAGGAATATTTTAGTTATTATGGTCATCTCTAATGATGTCCATAAATACATGTTTTTATTCTCTTATAAAATCTCTTAGATGGTTTATAGAGTCAAAATTCATCTTGTCTAGGATGTCTCTTTGAGGGGGGTTGTTCTTATCCCCCTCAAAATTAGGGTTGGAAAAAGGATTCTCTTCTTCATAATCATTTCTAAAGGGAGGAACATAGGAGGACCTTGGGTGTTCCTTAGCTAGGGGTGTCATAAGGATGTTCAACCATATGGTAATGTTGAGAATAAGGATTCAAGTTATTAATTTAAAGAGATGATTTAGAAGAAAAAAATATTTTGTCACCTTATATCTCCTCTAGATATATCGATATGATCGATATACCTTAAGGGGGTCCTCCCCATATATCAAGACCTTCTTATATACCTACCCTTTCAATATACCTATCAATACATAGAAGAAGCTAGTCCTCATAATATATGTGATCATACATGAGAGAGACCTTAAGGTACATGAAATGCAGACAGTATGTGAAAGTGATCTTCCCTATATACATGACCCAAGATGGTACATGAGAGGTAATAGAATATCCTCCTTATAACTCTCACAAGTGTACCATATTATACTCCAATAGGCTTAAAGTACATGTGGAACCCTATGTGGGAGGCTAGTGTCCCAGACCCACTATATACCCAATGTTGCCTAACAATTCATACAATGGTTTCTCAAGGGGTTGTGTACAACCCCTAGTGAGACTAGCAATTAGTTGTGTTAATTAAACTTTGTTGATGTGAGCTAAACTATACAAACAAAATAATAGAGTCTTAATTAAAAAGTGTGATAAATTTTAGCTTTATCAAGCTAGAGTAAAGGTCCAGGAATCTTGGACAACCGTGGAGGTGTTTCACATTGGATTTGCCAAAATGTAATGTCGATAAAAAGTATCTTACCTCAATTTGTACAAGGTATATGTATATGGTATATGGAGTCTAACAACTATGTTTCATGAATAAATTAACAAACACCTATATTTTGGGTCAACTAGACTCCTTGATCTAACCGCATAAAAGCCTAACCTTTGCTAAAACGGAGTATAAGTGATGGATATTGTAAAGCAATACAAAATACAAGAATATAGGGAGTGCAAGTAGATAAATAAATAAGCTAATATAAAATTTTAGATTTGATGATGTTCAAAAAACAAACAAAACAATCCATTTAGAAATCAAGGGAAATAGAACAATGTTATCTCTTTATTACATTATTTGGATGATAAAAAATTATCACATTATTTGTGCACCTCATGAGAGATTGAGAGAAGTTGAACAATTAGAGATGAAGGTGAAGCACCCAAAGTCTCTTGAGACATCCAAGATATATTATATGTATTTATATATGTACAGATATAATGTAGGATAGTGGAATGAAATAAAATATTTGTTTTTCAAATACATCAATGGTATTAGAGCATAAAATGGTTCTTGCTTGGCCATATCCCATATTTTTTTTCTCTTTGTTGTTAGTTTTTTAGCCAGATTATCATAGGCCTAAAATATATGGGATCTTGAGTTGTCTCATATATTACAGCAACTTAATATAAATGGTCAAAATCAATAAACATAAAATTCATGAAAATAACAATATTAAGATATAAATGGCCAATATCATTCATGAATTAACATGAATAAAACTTGTAATAATCAAATATGTTTACAAGCTTTACTCGATATTCATTCAATGTCCTGGTATATTCTTCGATACATTACATGGAGCTTTGTCTCCATAATAACATTAGAAAGGTGACTCTTGGACTCTTTGTTTGTTGCTCTCCTCACATATCCAAGAGATGCATCTTTTCCTATTTCATGCATAAGACAAGTCTCTCATGTCTTTTGACCTTCTCATCTTGCCACTTGTATACATGACTCTTGACTCTCTATTTACTCTTGCACACTTTACTCTATGACACTTGCACACTTATGACACATTGCACACTCCTACAAACTCTATTACATGACACTTGTGCACATTCTCACTCTTCACACTTGCACACATAATTACACGATATTTGTGCACATCCTACAGATGAAAAAATACATAAAGGGGGATTATAAATCACACTTCTAAAACAATAGACTAACACCCTCATCTATTACATATTTACATTTGTACCATAAAGTTACCATGGGGTATATTAACATGTACCAAATATGTAGTATTCTCCAACATTTGCCATCATTTTTCTTCCATAGTCTATGTTTGGTTTTGAAAAACTACTCATAAATTGCATCTTGTAAAGATCTTGAAGTTTTGGGAGTTTTGGGAATTTTAGGTTTATTCCCATTCTTAGGGATTAGTGATTTTAAAGGAAGGCTTGTCAACCTTGTTTTGTCTACTAAAATATTGGTTTGTATCTAGATGGTCAGAGCCCTTTGCACCTTCAACAGAACATACAATACTTTTTTCTCGCAATAAATTTTTCCTAGCAACTTAGTGAGCTAAGGAATGCATGGAGTGTAAGCATATTCAAACATCATTTTTTGTTTTTGGAGAATAAGGGGTTGTACATGGGTCCCCCATCCTTGAAAAATCATAAATCTCTCCTTTAGGGCTTGCGAGTTTACAAACAAATTCAATTCTCATCTCAGTTGAGTTGTTATAGCTAGATACCTACATATTTAAAAAGAAGTTTAAATTGTTGATTTTCATTATTTTGATTTTCGTCATTTATCTATGTGAATACAAATATTCCAAATTCAACATCATTCTTCTTTATATTTTCCTAAAACAACCTTCATAATACCAAAACTCCATCTCTACTATTTATGCATTGCATCTTAGTAGACTAATATTCCCAAAACTTCGCACTATAATAGTTTGTTTTACTAGATCTAGATTTCTAGTTTCCTTCCTAAAGCATAAGTGCAACCATGAGAATTGTAATTGTAAATGTGCTGCCATGTTTGGAACTGGTCAAACACGCTTCTATATTTTCCATTGATCAAACGTGCTTTTGCATTTTTTGTTGATCAAACACACTTTTGCATTTTCAAAACGTAGTGCTGCATTTGTGAGGGAACAAAAAAAATCACCCCTTCAATCATCACCACAACACTCCAAACTTCACAAAACCAACAAATAAAATCATCAAATACATTATCATATTATATCATCTCATCTTGTCCCAAATCAGATCAATTTGGTAACTCAAATTTGGAATGTGACTATGTTCAAGAAACTTTGCACAAAGCTATCATTAAACCCTCTCTACAGGGGTAAAAAATGAAAATCTCTCAAATCAGTATGCACCTACCAATGTCAAAGTATAAATTCAATGACTAAAATCAAGGTGTAGAGATAAATTCCACCTCCAAATATTCTAGAATCACATGCACACCCACATTGGCTGGTCCATCTACCACATCAAATTGCACATAATTCTACCAAGAGCAAAGTTTCGACCATGCATTCCCAATCCAAAATTGGGACAACCAACTTGATCGTCATGTTGAACAACCACATCCATCAAATTACATCCCTTTCATCATCCATAATCTGTCAAGTGACTCATGGGTTTCATCTATTTCATAATTCACCCATTCATCACTTGAAGGGGTAAGCCAAAATCAAAACTTTACAAAAGTCATTCAATATTTGCACCGAAATAACCATAGTCCATTACTTCATCCAATAATGCTAGGTGTCTCTTATTTTTGCACCGCATTGTTCTTGGCACAACATGGTACAAAAAGGGGTATCTATAGACACCAAAACCTAGCCACTTGAAAAACCACATTCACATTGCACATTTTAAATCTGCATAATAAAATTATATACCTAAGTCTAAACTTAGGTATGTATTTCTTGCACATTATCCTATTTTCTATATTTTATTAAATCTAGAAAATACCCCTAGGATACCTTATCTCTCCACTGGACATGTGTTCTAGCCACCATTACCCCTCCCCTTGTCACATCTTACACACCTCACTCCACTCTCACCTACCCACATGGCAACACTCCACCTAAGTGGGACACTCTGAGTGAATCACTGCAACTACCTAGGATAGGTGGTTGTCCAACCCCTACCACTTAGCAACCCTAGCTTTCCACCTATCCTTTTCCTCCAAAACCCTCAAAGGTCTATAAAGGCACCATAACTTCACCCAAAGGAGGCTAGAAATCGTATCGTCACTCTACCAAAATAACAACATGAGGTTATCATCATATGTGGAGGTCAATTCTTTGAGGTCTTAGGTTGAACCCTCTTCATTCTACAACTCATTAACAAACGTAATAGGGCAATTACACAGTCATAAATATGGTTTTGCATTTGCACAAACACAAGCCTTCGTTTAGCCAAACCCAAACACAGCTTCGTGTTTGCTCAGGAGCACTTTCAGCCAACAATAGACACAAGACAGGTCAGGTAATCAACAAGGCATTTTTTGTGTTTTACTGTTTATTTTTCCTACATATTATTTCAAGATTTTACAAGCATTAATGTTAGGGTTTTTGTAGTTTCTTTTATTAAAATCAATAGATGCTACTCACTCTCTTTGTTTGCAAGTGCATGTGTGTAGGAAATAGGTTATGGAAGGTTGTTGCAGTAAGGATGGTCCATGAGGATAGTTGAAGCCCATCCACCAATTTGGTTGTAGCAGAGAATATTTGAAAACACCCACATCCATTTGAATCATAAAATGGTATTGTCCTCCTTTTGCCTATTGTAATCTAAGAAAGTAAGCAAAGCATTGTAAACAGACACTTGCACGTTCGAGATAAATTATTGTAAAAGGATACTAAGTCTCCACTGTATTCAATATAAAATCAAATCGTTTATTGTACTTGATTGTATTAAAGCAAATTTTACCAATGGAAAACATTAAAATAAATCTTAATCATTATTTTATTAATACAGTAATCATTATTTGATTAAGATAGTCAATATTTTTTTGTTAGCTTTAACTAAACTTACTACTTTCTCTAACCATGGAAAAAAGAATTTAACTTCATGACCCTCAATTAAAACCCCTCTATTGGCTAGCCTATCTGCACATTTAATTCCTTCCCTTAACATATGTGTAAACCTAATTTCTTCAAACTCTATAGCAAGGTCTTGTATTTCCATAATTATCTCTTATATGTTCCATGGGGCCTTTGCTTTCCTCAAAATTGCATTAATTACTATTAGTGAATCACCTTCCATATGTACTCTATTCCATTTTATTTTTCTATATATTTCTAACCCTTCCAAAGCTACCCAAACTTGAGCTTCTTTATTTGTCTTAAATATGCTATTAAAAGCATAATGAGACAAAATCCCTTCCCTATTATTTCTAATTATTCCTCCTCCTCTTGTTAGTCCTAGATTTCCTTTAGATGCTCCATCAAAATTCAATTTGACCAAATCCACTTTTGGTGGTTTCCACTTTATATTATTTGCTTTTTTTTCGTTTCTCCTATACCCAACATCATAATTATTCTTTATGACTTGACTCCATCTATCAAGGACCTCTTCTTCAAGATTAGGAATTAGGTAAGTTGATAGGGTTGGTTTAGACTTCTCTATGGCTAAACAAATCTTCCTTTTCATTACCTCCAAACTAATTTCCTTTCCTTTAAATATTTTTCTATTCCTTTCCAGCCATACAGTCCAAAGTATTGTATTTTTTGATATATCCTAGATTGTTTGTAATGCCTCACTTTTAAAAGCACTTTGTCATTGCTTTAACCATTCTTCAATTCTATCATTTATCACCATGCATTTACCAAACATATTAAGAATTCAGTGTCATAGTTTCTAGACCATTGAGCAGTGTCCCAAGAGATGGTTTATACTCTCCTCATTTTTACATAAGACACATTATAAGGAGTAATGAAAACCCCTTTTCATAATGTTATCCCAAGATAAAATTCTTCTATGACCTATTAGTCAAACAAACATTTTGACATCAGGAATTCTTGGTATATCCTAAATATCTCTCCATATTCTTGTGG
The DNA here is from genome assembly GCA_028583015.1 of Wollemia nobilis. Classification (NCBI taxonomy): domain Eukaryota; kingdom Viridiplantae; phylum Streptophyta; class Pinopsida; order Araucariales; family Araucariaceae; genus Wollemia; species Wollemia nobilis. The sequence continues at coordinate 3,251,220 of JAQPPZ010000753.1, forward strand.
TATTCCTATTTTGTTGGTGCTTTATATCATATCCACTTCTTATTGTGTATTCTCCTCGGCTATTCAACTCCTAAATCAACTTATCCTCAACTCCCCTCAAAATAGTCATTATTGTTATCTTTCTACTCAATTGCCTCCTAGCATCAATATCTTGTATACTTTAAACAAATCTTCTTTCCATTTGTATCCTCCTTCCTGATCCTTATACACAATATTTGAAATCCTATCACCATATTTGTATTGAAGTAATCATCCATGGTTTCAAAATTGGATCTAGATTGAGTGATTTTTTATCACACAAAGTATCCATACAAATAGGATTTTTTTCTCTAGTTTCCACCACCCATCTTAGACCTTTTATCACTAGATTAATTTATTTGTTTTTAATCATTTCATAGTGCAAAACCATCAAGTGGTGAGAATGTAGTAAATATTAAACTTGGGTCTTTGAGATCCATGTACTTAAAAGAATTCTTGCCCATTATATTTGACTCTCTTTGTACAATCTCCAAATTACTTTTTCCCCAAGAGCTAATATTGCATCTATAAGAACTCTTAAGCCAATACCTCCCCTATTTTATAATCACACACCTTTCCCCATTTCACCAAAGAAAATTTACTTTTATCATGTAATCTTGACCACAAAAATGACCGCATAAAATAGATTAAACTATTTTCTATCAATTTTTAGCATAGTATACAAGGACATGTAATATGTCGGAATGGCCTATAATATTGATTCAATTAGCTGCACTCTTCCTACTAATGATAACCATCTATCTTTCCATTTTGATAGTTTATTCTAAACTTTTTTATAACTAGATTCTTTCATATATCATTATTCTCCCATCAAATAAGGGCATCCCTATATAAGTTGTTGGTAAATGTACCTCCTCCATTTGAAGTAACCTGTATATCTAATACGGATAATATTGCCTCAATACTTGTCAGATTTTTCCATTGATAATATCCTAATTTTATAGGTGAGGAAAGCCTTTACAAATTTTGATTAAGTCCCTTACAAGATAAGAAAACATACAATTGGCCTGTCAGTTCATAGGATAAGGTGAAAGGAGGATGGAAAAAGGCTACAACTACTGAAAAAAGGTTGCATTCTCTAAAATGGTTACTAATAATTTTATAGGAGAATAAAATCTATGGAGAATAAACCTATTAATTAAAATCCTAAAGCTAAGGTTTTTAAAACTAATATTTAATTATTAATCCATATCATTCCTCCCAACAACAAAAGCATTGGACTCTAATGCATATAGAAGGGGAAGGAGATCAAGATCTATTTGACAGAGAGAACCAACAAGTTGAATGTAGAAGCTTGAAGAACCTATGTAGGTTTGGCAAATCTTCATAATGACAGGCACCTAAGTAGATCCAAGGGCTGCCTTTAAGTTGAAGTGGTTGTTAAATAAGTTGGGTCGATGAAAACTATTAAAAAAGAAGTAATGTAGATGGCATGCCAAAATTATCTTCATAAAATAAAGGATATGCCTTTTGGATATTAAAATCCTACAAGGTGGAAGGGGCAAGATGCTGAAAAACATGTACAAAATTTGGAGTAGGAGTAGGAACTAGAGCAATAGGAGCAGCAAAAACAAGAATAGAAGCAGGAATAGAAACAATAGGATCAGGAGCAAGAATAGGTGCTCTATGTATACCTTCTATAAAGGTGCAACATACTAAGTGTACATGAGGACTTTTGCTTGTGAGTCCTCATAATGTGGCCTACTTGAAACTAATGCAATCTTTTATGTTTGATGCAAATTGGTATGGACCATATGTGTGGTTTTCTTGATGCTTCATATGAGAAAGATTTTGTGCTCATCCTAGAAAGTGTAGGTGTTGTTATATGCATCATACTGAGCCTTTTTATCGTATTTGTAAGGCTTACCTAGCAATAAACTAGAACAATTTATAGGGATCACATCGCAGGTGATAGTATCCATAAACTTAGGGCCAAAAGCAAAAGATAGGGTGCAAGTGTGTGTGATATTTGAGGTGGTGTCACTATCCTTTCATCTAAGTAAGTATGGACAATGATGTGGGTGTATAATCAGTTGCAATTTATCAAAAATGAACTTTGCAATCAAGTTATATTGTTAGAGTAGGTTGTTTACCTTAGCTCATGTTCACCTAGGTTATTTATTTCCTTTTTATTTAGTTATTCCATGTATTTTCCCCACCCACTTATGTGTGGATATTTCATTTATCTTATTTAGATATTATGAGATGTTACATATTTATTTCTTAGATATTATGGGGATATTTTTAGGTTTGACTATTCCTAGGGGTGACATTTGGAGGGTTGATATTCTTTCTCCCATAGCGGTTACATATCTATGGACCATATCACATATTCCTTTTGTACGGTGGATATTTGTCCTTAGCTTGATCCTACGGCTATGGTTGATCATCCTTGCCTATATAAGCAAGGCACCTTCATTGTACTCGGTGTTCCATTTTCAGATCTAATATATGATATTGTTGCTCTCTTGTTTGCATATCTATTTGTAAGCTTATGCTGTCAATTTGCTTTCAGATTCTTGTTTTGGTTGAATGTGGTGTTTCTGTTAACACTTGAGATCCTTGCAGCTTGGAATGATCTGATTATCATTCCTTTCATGGCATCAGAGCGATAGGTGTTGCAGTCATCCATTTGTGAGTGTTGTGCAGTTGTTTCTCTTGCAGGTTCGAAGAATGGTGTGGAAGCTTCGGTTTTTGTGATCGGGTCCTTGGTGGAGTTTTTTGGCCAGTTTGTGTCACTCCTTCCATTGTAAGATCATCACCAACCTCCTAAAATCTCTTCTGCCCATACTGCAATAGCCTCATTCCCTTGGATCTGTCCTAAGCATTTTTTTCTTGAGCATTTCCCTTTTTGGCAGGGTCACCAACCCAACCCATTTTTATATTTTGCATGTATCTCCTGATAGAAATGCCATTTTTCCACAAAAATTTTTGGAGGTCTGTAGATGCATTCATTTGAGTTGTGCCCAAAATTTCAGCTCATTTGGATCAGTATTCTTCAAGATATCTTGATTTTACGAAAACCTGCAATTTTTTAGTAATCTGCGTATATCTTCATCAAAACTTCTGAGTTTTTGCAGATTTTTTTACAGAATGTGTAAAATCATATTATAGACCTTCCCATAAAATTTCAGAGAATTTGGAGTTGTATTCTGACAGTTACAATGATTTTACTATTTTTAGTAAACTCATCCTTGCAGGAGAAATATTGGGAGTTGCTCAGCGAAATTTTTACCAGGCTTGTAAAATCATTTTTTTGATATGTCTATAAAATTTCAGATTTTTTGGATCTGTATTTAGACAGTTATAATGATTTTATGACTGCACTCTCAATATTGCATTGTGAAAAGGTTTTTGCACTTGAACCTTGTATATGGACTATTGTTATAAAGTCCCATCTTCTGCATTCTTGTGAAGCTAATAAAATAATATTTTGGGGGGTTGTCTCGGTGCTGATTTGTGCACCCTATCTGCATTATTTTTCTCTTTGGTGATTTTTGTAGAATGGCTTCTTCATCTTCTTTTGCATTAGATCAATGTGAGCCATTAACAACACATAATTACCACACATGGAGACCAAGAATGGAAACAATCATTAAACGCAAAGGATTATGGGCTTTAATGCTTGAAGAACAACCAGAGTTCACTAGAGAATATGAAAAATTTCAGCACCAATGCAAATTACATGAATGTATGGGTTTGATAGGAACTTATGTAAGTGATAGTCTTTTATTTCATTTGGAAGGATGTGACTCTCCTTTCAAAATTTGGGAAAAATTAAAAGGATTATTTGGTAAGGTGGATCACATAAGAGCCATGCAGCTTGAAGTTGAGATCACTTCTCTCAATCCTGAATATTTTCCATCTATTGTAGACTATCTTACTAAGTTCAAGCACTTGTTGACACAGTTAAAGGGGAGTGGGAGAGACAAGAAAGATGAAGAGTGTGTTTACCTGATTCTATCCAAGTTGAAAGGTCCATTCCAAATATTTGCTTCTACCTTTTTCTCTAGCATGGATGCCTTAGGTGACACATTCATAATGCCTGATTTGGAGTTGTTTTGTGAAAGACTTACTAGGGAAGAATCCAAATTGTCTAACCTTGAGTCTTCCACCTCTCAAAAGGCATTAGTAGCATCTAGTCCTAAGGGTAAGGGAAAATTCAAAGGTAAACCTAAGTCTTCTCCTTCTCCATATCAAAGTGCCCCTAAACCCAAAGAATCTAACTCTAAACCCAAAGAGTCTTCTAAATCCAAGAATAAGTCTAGCCTTTCATGCTCCTTTTGTGGGGGGAATAATCATGTAGAAACCAGGTGTTGGAAGAGAATGCAAGCCTTAGAGGATGCAGTCAGAAAACACAAGATCTCTATCTCCACTCCACCTCCTTCTAGTGAGCATGGCAAAGCACTTAATGTTGTTGGGAGATCTCAATCAGTTGCTACAGATAGTTGGGTTATAGATTCTGGTGCTTCTCACCATATGACTTCTTCTAAGGAGTCATTTGTATCTCTTGGTTTGAGTTCTACTTCCAACATTGAGGTTGGAGATTCTTCCTTTATTTATGTTAAGGGAAAAGGTGACATACAACTTGATGGTGGATGCATCAATGATGCACTATATGTTCCTGACATCACTACAAATTTACTTTCTGTTTATCAAATTTGTCATTCTAGTCAAGGCAAAATAGTGACTTTCACACCACAAGGAGCTGAAGTTAGAACCTTGTTGGAGCCTCATTCACTTGTTGCACAAGGTGTTGTTGATCATAGTTCTAGACTATATCACTTTGAGGGTTTTGATGACACTTCTTCTGTAGGGACATGCTTGGTTGCTCATGCAGATTCTGAGAGTAAGCTTTGGCATGAGAGATTTGGACATCTTAATTACAGATATTTGAAGGAGTTGAGCACTCATGGTATGGTTGATGGTTTACCTAGAGTTTCTTGTCTTGATGGAGTTTGCCCTGGATGTGCATTAGGGAAACAACACCAAGATCCATTTCCTAAGGGTAAGTCAAAAAGAGCTTCTTCACCACTTGAGCTTGTGCATAGTGACTTGATGGTTTTTTCTACTCCTTCTTTCAAAGGAGCTAAGTATGCACTTACATTTATTGATGATTTCTCAAGGCGTACTTGGGTTTATTTTCTCAAGTACAAGAGTGATGTCTTTTCACACTTCAAGGTGTTTAAGGCTTTTGTTGAGAATCAATCTTCTAGTTGCATAAAGAAGCTTCGCACTGATAATGGGGGGAGTACTTCAACAGAGAGTTTTCTAATTTTTTGGTAGCTCATGGCATTGTTCACCAACATTATGTTCCTCATACTCCACAAAAAAATGGCTTAGCAGAAAGGAAGAACCAAACTTTGAAGGAGATGGCTAACTGCATGATGCATTCCAGGGATTTACCTCCTATATATTGGGCAGAAGTAGTTAATTGTGTGAACTACATTCAGAATCGTACACCACATAGAGCACTTGAGCATTTGACTCCAGAGGAGGCTTGGTCTAGGACTAAGCCTGATGTCTCATTTTTCAAAGTTTTTGGAAGCCATGCTTGGGCCTTTGTGCCAAAGAAGCAAAGGAAAGCCTTGGATAAGAAGAGCAAACCCTTGATCTTTGTTGGGTATTGTGAGGACATGAGAGCTTATCGACTTTTGGATCCTAATACTCATGAAGTTCTTTTCAGAACTCATGTTCAGTTTGATGAGCGCTTCTCTTCTCATGATTCTTCTTCTTTACTTCCATCCATTGATGATTCTTCACTTCATCTTGAGGATCCCTTCTTTGAGGAGCAAGTTCAGGAGGTAGTTGAGGAGGTCATGGATATAGATTCAGATGAGAATCTTGTTCCTCCTAATGTTGTCACTATGCCTAGGTGGGCTCGTACCACAATTTTTGAGGCAACACCTTTCATACAAGATCTTCCACCCACTAGACATCATCATGCACATTCTACAGGTTCTAGACTTTTATGTCAGGCAGTTTCTAGGGATCCATAGTCTTTCTCACAGGCTCATGGGATACAGGAGTGGGATGATGCGATGACAGATGAGTATTCTTCTTTGATGAAGAATCATGCTTGGGATTTGGTCTCTCTTCCTAAGGGAAGAAAGTTGGTTAGGTGTAAGTGGGTATACCGAACCAAATATGCAGTTGATGGGTCCATTGATAAGTATAAGGCTCATCTTGTAGCGAAGGGTTTCTCACAAGTCGAAGGTATTGATTACTCTGAGACTTTTGCACCCATTGCCAAGATGGATTCTGTGTGCCTTGTACTTTCTATTGCTGCATCACAGGGTTGGCCAGTGTACCAGATGGATGTGAAGAGTGCCTTCTTGCATGGAGATTTGTAGGAGGAAATCTACATGGAGCAACCTGCTGGGTTTGTTCATGACTCTTCTCTTGTTTGTAGACTACGGAGGTCTCTCTATGGTCTCAAACAAGCCCCTCGAGCTTGGTATGAGAAGATGGACTCTTTTCTTCTATCTACTGGTTTTGTTCGTTGCCACTCAGATCCTACAGTGTATATACAACATGTTGGAGAGGATATAGTTATACTTGTCTTGTATGTTGATGATTTGCTTCTCACTGGTAGCTCTTCTTCCCACATTCAGACTATTCAAAGGGCTCTTTCAACGCAGTTTGATATGACAGATCTTGGTCTTTTGCACTTTTTCCTTGGTTTGCAAATTTCTCAGTCAGATTCAGGGATTCATTTGAGTCAGCAAAAGTACACCCATGATCTTCTTCAGCATTTTGGTATGGCTGATTGCAAGCCATGTCCCTCTCCTTTCCAGTCTAGGGTCTCTCTTACTTCCAAATGCACCACTCCTCTTTGTGATCCTACCTTGTATAGGCAGTTAGTTGGAAGTTTGATGTACTTGACCCATACTCGCCTCGATATTTCTTTTGCAGTTGGACTTGTGTCTCGGTTTGCACATGCCCCTCATAGCAGTCATTGGTAGGCTGCCAAGAGGATTTTGAGATATCTACAGGGCACTTCACACTTTGGATTGCACTACACCCGAGGTTCTACTCAGTTGGTTGGATATACTGATTCAGATTGGGCAGGTTCTATTGATGATAGGCGTTCCACTTTTGGCTACATTTTTTGTCTTGGCTCTTCTCCGATTGCTTGGGCATGCAAGAAGCAACAAGTTGTTGCACTTTCATCTACAGAGGTAGAGTACAGGGCAATAGTCACAGTGAGTCAGGAGGTTCTTTGGCTATGATAGTTATTGATAGAGTTTGGCTTCCCATAGGATTCAACAATAGTACTTTGGTGTGACAACCAAAGTGCAATTCACATTTCTCGCAATCCTGTTGAGCACCAACGGACCAAGCATATTGAGATTCACATGCACTTCATTCGTCAGCACATTCAAGATGGAGTTCTTTGCTTGGAGTACATTCCAACTCAGCAGTAGGTTGTCGACATCTTTACGAAGCCTTTTGCATCACCTCGCTACCTTGAGTTGCGTGGCATGCTTGGGGTTTCAGAAGTTGTCCTTGGGGGGTGTTCTTGAGGACATCTTCCTTCTTCTTTCTCTCTCTTTCTAGCAGGATGATTTTTTCCCATGTGGTTTTTCCTTCTTCTAGTTCGAGATTTCTTCATGGATATATTGTACATGAGTACCTGATCAGGCCTTGTTGTCGGGACTCATACTGTGGATATGCCACTTTTCTTTTTGGCCCCTAGCTTCACTTGAGGGGGGGTGTTAGAGTAGGTTGTTTACCTTAGCTCATGTTCACCTAGGTTATTTATTTCCTTTTTATTTAGTTATTCCATGTATTTTCCCCACCCACTTATGTGTGGATATTTCATTTATCTTATTTAGATATTATGAGATGTTACATATTTATTTCTTAGATATTATGGGGATATTTTTAGGTTTGACTATTCCTAGGGGTGACATTTGGAGGGTTGATATTCTTTCTCCCATAGCGGTTACATATCTATGGACCATATCACATATTCCTTTTGTACGGTGGATATTTGTCCTTAGCTTGATCCTACGACTATGGTTGATCATCCTTGCCTATATAAGCAAGGCACCTTCATTGTACTCAGTGTTCCATTTTCAGATCTAATATATGATATTGTTGCTCTCTTGTTTGCATATCTATTTGTAAGCTTATGTTGTCAATTTGCTTTCAGATTCTTGTTTTGGTTGAATGTGGTGTTTATGTTAACACTTGAGATCCTTGCAGCTTGGAATGATCTGATTATCATTCCTTTCATATATGATCCATTATCAATAATACAATCCATAGAGAAGGAAACAAATTATCACGTTCTTCTATAGAAGAGTGGTGATTAAGTAAGGTGACGTTATCAAGTCGACCTTTTAACTCATCATAGGTGGTTTCCTATAAGTATTGATGGGAATATTTTGAGTTTCCTCATCAAGAGATTGTACAAGCAAATTTTTATTTTTCTTTTTGGATAATCAAATTTTATATGTCCCTTATTTTTACAATAATAACAAGATATTTTAGGAGTTAGAGAAGAATACAAATAAGAAGAAGGAAATTATTTCTTTGGATAGGATAAATATTGTTGATTTGGAGAAGTTGAAGGTCTAGAAGTGCTTATTGAGAAGGAAGATCGAGGTGATCCTATTGAGAAGGAAGATCGAGGTGCTCCTGTTGAGAAGGAAGATTGAGGTGCACAAAACTGGGCAGCAAGTTTCTCTTCTTCAAGTTGCATCAACTATGGTAAGTAAAGTATATTTCAACTCTCGAAATAAGTGTGTCTCAAGGCCACTCTTAAAATTTGCAATAAGAGTATTTGTAGGGTCTTATGCACAAAGCAAGATGCATAAACGATTGAATTAATATATATAATCATGCACAAACATGCGACTTCCTTACCTCAAGAAAAGCCATTGGATGAACAAATGATCATCATAGTTAGAAGGATAGAATGTAGCCTTCAATATTACAACTAATTCATCCCAAGTAGTGATGGGGTTTTGTGTATCGTATCACTTAGTAATTAATATTTCAACTACTCCAAAAAATTGGAAGGCTTTCGTTAAGCCTGTATATGTTTATTTTCAGTTATATTATATGCAGGTTAAAAAAAGGTGCCCATATTAACATTTTAAAACAAAAGCATATTTGATAGAATATTTTATGGTAATATTCCCTAATGTTTCAAATGTAAAGGGCAATCAATTTCCCTTATCTTTTTTTTTTGCACGATAAGACTCTATTTTTCAAATAAATTGAGGCATCAAACCAGTTACAAGTATAGTCTTATAAATATTCGTCAAAAAGCTCTTTTCAAGCCCAATCCAGTGGAATTAGTATTTTACAATTTTGTGAAGACTTGTTCAGATTCCTAAAGTTTTGAAGTTCAGGTCGCTCATATTTCAATTTTTAAGCTCTTCATGATTTTGTCCTCTCCTTTTTGTAACACATTAGAGTCCAATGCTTTTGTGGTTGGGATGAATGATAGGGAATCAATATTAATTAAATACTAATTAAACATTAAATTTAAGTAAATTTAATTAATTAGGTTTTAATTAAGTTTGTTAGGCTCTAAAAAAATTTGTCAAGCCTTATCCTACAAAAGTTTTTAATAGGTCTATCTTGTTGTCAAGCTTATCTTCCACTCCGCTCATGGTTTTGGGCCAATGTTTTTTACCAACCATGGTTTTGTAAATGCGTATAAATGTATTTGATATCAAAAAAATCATCATGCAAGCTATGAGGTAAACTTGATCCTTATCAATTGAATTGCATTTTAAGTTATTGATCCAATTCTCGTATTAATATCCTTGCTTTGATTCTAGTTAAAGTGTCTTGCTTTAATTATAGTTGGAGTGTATAGGAAGTAAATTTTGGATTTTTTTCCATTAAGTTTTTACCTTGATGCTCTTTTATATTCCTTTAATTATTTATATAAAGCTTTGGTCTCGTTTATTCTACCCTCCCAAATAGGATTGTATCATCTATAAATTATTGATGGGTGATGTTTTCGATGTTACTACTAGCCTTAAATCCACTTATTAGCCCATATTTGTTAGCCTTCTTCAAGTTCCTACCCAATACCTATGCCATAATAATGAACATACATGGTGATACAAAATATCCATGTCTAAGGCCTCTCTTGGATTTAAATGGTTCTATACTAACCTAATGACCAACACTAAATATGATGCGATAGAGACACAAGCTTTAATCCATCTAACCCATTTCTTCCCAAATCTAAACATTTCTAATAATGCAAAAATAAAATCCCATTTAACTATATCATAAGCTTTAGGTTTGAGGTGTAGACCAATTGGTTCTCCCAAACCCCATAAGGGGGGCGGAGGTCCAAGGTTCAAATATCGAGCCTTGTTAGATTGAATGTTTGTCCCTTTCCTGGTGCTTTCAGTGACGTAAAAGGTTTAAAATGATCATGGCATGGTGGTTATAGGGGTGGACTACACAAATATCTGTGTGGCAAATTTTGAGGTGGACAACGTAGAATATTGTGATGGCCATAAAAAGCTATACAGCTTGCTTAGATTCATGGCGGCTATCGATTCCACCATGTAAAAAAATATATATATCATAAGCTTTATTTGTATCAATATTTAAGACCATTGCTCTTTTTTCTTGAAGTTGTTGAATGCATAACTTCATGAGCCACTATGATCATATCTATAATTTGTCTCCCTTTCACAAATCCTCCTTGCTCTTCTAAAGTAATTTTGTTGAACAATGGTCTTAACTAATTTACCATCAGTTTGGATACAGGCTTATGGGCCTAAATGAATCAAATAATTTGCATCCTTCTATTTTGGAATCAAGGTAAGATATGTTGAATTTATTTTATAAGGTATGTATTATTTAACCCTAGGTTGTTCAATTGCCACCATAAAGAATCATTCACTATATCCCAATTATGTAGAATGTTGTAGAGAGCCCATCCAAACTTGGTGATTTATCCTTGTCAAAAGAGCTAAATGAACTTCTTATAGATTAATAGGCTCCATAAATTTCCTATTGTCTTCATTTTTTATAACTGAAGGTACTTCTTGTATCATTAAGAACTTCAAACTCCTTCAATCTAGAATATTCTAGTTAAAAAACCTTACCTCTTTTTTTATTTCACTATGGTCTTCAATCCAAACCCCTTCTACTCATTTGGAAAGAAATGGGGTAGATTGATTAAAGATTGTGTCTCTATAGTTTTTTATTCAGTTTTGGTCAATGGGTTAGTAATAGAATCTTTTAAATCCAAGAGAGGCCTTAGACAAGGAGATCCTCTATCTCCTTATTTGTTCATTATTATGGCAAAGGTTTTGAGTAGGAACTTAAATAAGGCTTACAAATATGGGCTTATAAGTGGACTTAAGGTTAGTAATAACATCGACAACATCACCCATCAAAAATTTGTAGATGATACAACCCTTTTTGGAAGGGCAAGGATAAATGAGGCCAAAGATTTGAAAAACTTTTTAAAGGAATACAAAATAGCTTAAGGGCAAAAATATAATAGGAAAAAATCCAAAATCCACTTCCTTAACACTCCAACTAATTTCAAATCAAGAATTTGCAGGTTACTTCAAATGGAGGAGGTAGCTTTGTTAGCAACTTATCTAGGGATGCCTTTATTTGAGAAGATAATGAGGATAGAATTATGGAATTCGATTATTAATAAAGTTTAAAAATTAACTTCCAACTTGGGAAGTTAGATGGTTACCGTTAACAGGAAGAGTGCAATTAATTAATTCAATCTTACAGGCCATTCCAACATATTATATGTCATTGTATTTTATGTCAAAATCAGTTGAAAAAAGTTTAGTCTATATTATGTGATCCATTTTAAGGTCAGGTTTAATTGATAAAAGGAAAATTTCTTTGGTGAAATGGAGCAAGGTGTGTGATGATAAAACTATGGGAGGTCTTAGTTTAAGATTTCTTACATATGCAAACTTGGCTCTTAGGGAAAAAGTAATATGGATATTGTACAAAGAGAGACAAAGACAATGGACAAGAATTATTTTAAGTCTGTTGATCCCAATGACCCAAGTTTAATATTTACTGCATTCTCTCTACCAAATGGTTTTGCTCTTTGGAATGGTTTAAAAAATCTACTAATATTATGATTAAAGTTTTAAGATGGGTGGTGGGAACTGGAGAAAAAAATTCTATTTGGATGGATACTTGGTGTGATCACTCAATTTAGATCCAATTTTGAAACCTTAGATGATATTGCTTCAAGACAACTATGGTCATGGGGTTTCAAACATTTTTTACAAAGATCAGGAAGGAAGATAAAAATGGAAAGAAGATTTTTTTACAAGTATACAAGATATTGATTCTAGGAGGCAATTGAGTAGAAAGATAACAACTATGATTATTCGAGGGGAGCCAAGGATAAATTTATTTGGGAGTTGAATAGCTCAAGAGAATACACAACTAGAAGTGGAAATAATGTACAACACCAATAAAATAATAATATCACTAGAATATGGATAAATATTTGGGATAGCCTAAGCATCAATATTTGTTTATCTACTAGGTCATAGAATACTTGTATCTTGGGATAACCTTATGAAAAGGGGTTTTCATGGCCCCTCTCAATGTGTTCTTTGTAAAAAGGAGGAGGAAAGTGTAGATCATCTATTGGGACATTGCTCAATAGTTTAGAATCTATGGCAATGGATTCTTAATATATTTTGTAAATGCATGGTGATGAATAGTAGAATTGAATATTGGTTAAATCAATGGCAGAGCACTTATAAAAGTGAGGCTTTACAGACAATATAGGATATATCAAAAGATACAATACTTTGGATTGTATGGTTAAAAAGGAATAGAATAATATTTAAAGGAAAGGAAAGCAATTTAGAAGTAATGAAAAGGAATATATGTTTAGCCATATAGGAGTCTAAACCAACCCTATCAACTCACCCAATACCTAATCTGGAAGTAGAGAGCCTTGATAGATGGATTCAAGTCATTAAATGGAATTAGGATGTTGGGTACAAGAGAAGACAAATAATATAAAGTGGAAACCACCAGATGTGGAGTGGGTTAAATTGAGTTTTCATGGAGCATTTAAATGAAATCTAGGACTAGAAGGAGGAGGAGGAATAATTAGAAATAATAAATGAGAGATTTTATCTTGGTGTGCTTTCAATAGTGGATTTAAGATAAATAATGAAGTTGAAGTTTGGGTGGCTTTAAAAGGGTTAAATATGCAAACAAATAAAATGGAACAAAATATAGATGGAAGGTTATTCTCTCATAGTAATAAATGCAATTTTGAGGAAAGTTAAGATCATAGGTTAACCCCGAGCAAAATTGTTGGATTTCATCACCAGTAAGAATCTTGTTGCCCATTCCTAGCCATAGTGTTCACCCATTTTAATTCATATTAGTGCATTCAAACACACAAAACCAAAAAAAAATGAAAAAGCATTAAAAGGAGATAATTAATGAATGAGGTAAGACACAGTTATTTTATAAGCATAGCATTGATTGTCTTAATTTGATTTTTGTGAATTTCCATTTCTACATTTCCTTTACAACACATTTTACAATTGGTTTAGTAGCTTATGGTCTTAAAAATAAATTAGAAAAAATATTTAAACCAAAACAATACATCTATGGACTTTTCATCTTCATTTCCAACCACTATGTGGTAAATCCCATCAGTATGGTTCAGATAGATTGCACAAATTTATCTATGGGCCCATCACACGCTGTGCAAGCTACTGATGTCTCACACAGATACACCTCCACATCTCTTCCATAAACTGAATCATATTCACCCACAATTGACCACACCATTACCCACATAGACATGGCCAAAGTAGAGGCTTTCTACAAATTGACCAATTATGTCTTGCAACCCATACATAATGTCCTGGATCAAGATCCTTCTTTACAACAGGATCTTGTTCCTTCCTAGCCATCCAACTTTACACAGGCATACACTAACCCTCTTTTTGAAGCATCAATTGCACCATCATCTCATGTTTCCATTTCCCAACCATCATGTGCTCCTATCACTTCATATGTATCCACCTATATCAAACCCTTGTATAAAGCACAACTCAATGCTGCTTCACAAGTGCCCATTTCATCCAATCAAATTGCAATTCCCATTGCCACTTTTCCCCCATCCACATCATCTATTCCATCTTCATCCATGCCTACAAATGATGATATGGAAATTCATGAAGCATGGGAACATTTGAACAAATTGCTTAAGAAGTGACAGAATGCTCAACAACAATTTCAAGTGAACCCTAAGCCTTAGAAAATTTCTATGCAACCCACCTTCATCACACAGAGTCCATCATGGATACCATAATATTTGGTGGTTTCCATTTCTACACCTCCATCAACCCATACCAATTCCATTCCAATAGGTCAACCCAGCCACAATCCTCATACATTGTGCTCTCTTCAACAGTCACTATCATTTCTCAATCAATCTCATCATCATCAATTCCAATCCACTCCGCCTATCCATCATCATAAATTCCAATCCACTTTGTCTATCCATCATCATCAATTCCAATCCACTCTGCCTATCCATCATCATAAATTCCAATCCACTCTACCTATCCATCATCATCTTGTCACTGCACAATATCTTTCCACCCCATCACAAAATCATCAAGTGATTCAGGGCTTTCACATTTTTGGGGAATATCCTAGAATCAAGGCTATGCAATAACATATTGATAATTTGATATAACATACTCCTGGTTACAATAACCAGAATTCAACCTTACGCCAATTAATCAATCAACCAATTCACCCTTTGGTACCAAGGTTTGACAAGTTCAAAGGTACTGAGGACCCTAAAGAGCATGTGATCACATTCGTGCACTCATGCTTTAGAATTCAAAATGAAAATGCTCTCATGCTCCACATATTTCCTCAGACATTGGGGGGAGACACCATAAAGTGGTATAACCAATTGCCTAATCATAGTATTTTTACTTTTGAACAACTGGTTGACCAATTATTTGAACGATTTGCCCTTAATGTAAGAAAGAAAATCTCATTGTCTGATATATATGGTTTAAGACAACATGATGATGAGTCTATCTATGATTTTGACAACCGTTGGAAGGCCATCATAACCAAAATGCCATTCACCCTACCAATGGAAGAGCTAATTAAGATATTCATTAAAAGTTGCTTAAAACCCATTTCTTGGATGCTTCAATTGCAAACATATCACTCATTTGAGGAAGCTCTTGCCCAAGATAGTGTCATCGAGGAGATAAAAATCCAAGAAGTTATACTTAAGCCAAGAAAGAAGGAATGGCAAAACAAGGGCCAATACAAAAGTAATTATTCTGGCCAAACCAAATCAACACAGGCCAATCCGACCAATCAAGCCAATCACATCAATCAAGTGGTCATGAGCCAACTAGTAATGGCTCAACAACAACCAATGCAACAACCACCACAACAAATTGCCTATCATATGGTGCCCTCAGTAACCCAATCTATGCAAAACATAGTGCCAACTATGGAGAATCACCAACATCGATAATCTGGTTGACAAAATCATCAATACACCCCTCTATCTAAATCTTATACCTCCATCTTCTGAAGGTTGTATGACACCAATAGACTTGCTTTTCCTGAGGTCAAACCAGATGATCCCACCAAACATGGTAAAAACTATAGTAAACATTTGTTTTTCCCTTATCATTGACAAAATGAGCATGACATAAATAACTGCCATGTATTTAAAGTTATAGTACAATACCTCATTGACTTGGGGGCCATCAATCTTGACAACCCCCTAGCTCAACAAAACCAAAATCTTGGTATCTTCCAAACACCACTTCCTCGTCATGAGGAGGTGCAATCCACAACGGGAGGGTCTAACATCAAGACCCCTCCCAATCAAGTTAACCACAAGGGAGTCTTAAGGGAGTCTCAACCTGTTCCATCACCACCCATCCAAATTTTCCCAAATCCTTCTTCACCAATCCACATTCCTAACCATTCTAATCCATCAAGTCATCCCATAAACCACCCTCAAAGGCCAATCATTTCTCCCCAACATCATGAGGTATTAATGGATATTCTAAAATCCATCGAACTCCAATCTCAAGATTCCAATGCCTTTAATAACTTTGTAGGGAGTATTCAAACATGCATGGAGCCTTCCATAACATTTTATGACTTTGAGATTAAACCAATCTCATCAGAATAGGTGGACCCTCCATTGCATATAATGGCTAAAATTGATAGGAATCCATTCAAAAGAGTCTTAATTGATACTAGCTCCTCCATTAACATCATCACTACATCTGCTCTTCATTATATCAATATTCCTCCATCTCACATAACCAAATCCACCTTCACATTGAAAGCATTTAAGGATGCTCTCTGCTCTACAATTGGTACTGTTGTTTAGCCCATCGAAGTAGGGGTAAAAATGTTGCATACCTTATTCCACATATTAGAAGGATCCATGGCGTACAATGTACTCCTTTGAAGATCTTGGATGAGGGAAATGAGATGTGTCCCTTCCATATTACATCAATTTCTATAATACATACACAAAGGGCAAGTACATTTCATACCAACGGATGTTGAGACATTTAAATATTGCAATTTCATCTTGAATCCTTGTGAATCTATGCTTCCTTCTACCCACCTTTTCCTCACGTCATCCACCACATCATCAATCAATCCATCTAATCCTTCATCAAAAGCTCCCATTCCTGAGGAGCTTCCCATCACCAATTCCAAGCAAGCATCCACTTATACACCTTCATTATCATCATTGACTACATGTATATGTGGTCAAACCCAATCCATGTCATCCACATCATCATCCCCTTCATTGGTCGTAATAATTCCTTCACAACCAAATCCATTTCCATCAGCCAACGTTTCACAAGTCGAATTGTCGAACTGTGAGATACCCACATCTTCCCCATAGCCTGAGCCATTAGCCAACCATTAGCCTCATATTTCCATTTCATCCTCATCATACCAAGTTTATATCCACCTCATCAACTTTGGTATTGGTGAATATGTGGTCCAAGACATCACAATCACACTGCTCAATATCTTAAATACAAAGGATTTTGATCGCACATGTGACTCACCTTTATTTATAGGAGCGGTATACAATATGGGGTTAGTACCTAATAGCATAAATTTTGTGTATGGGGGGACATAATATTTATCTAATCCTACTTCCCCAAAAGAACCCAAACAACCACCACTTGCCAATTTCCAAAAAATGACAGGTTTTCCACCCTGTTATTTTCATAGACATAATTGGCAAAAACATGGCTTAGGTCGATATGAACAGGGAGTGTCTTAGATTATTGATATTCCATATCAATAAGTGCATGATCATTCAGGTCTAGGTTATCACCCACTTCCCACCATCTCTTCTTTTGAAGAAGCCTTCCAAAGACTTAACCTGAATTCAAAATAAGAAGCCCTCCACCCTAATGACTCTGACGAGGAAATGTATGAAGAATTCAATCTCATGTTGATAGCTCCTGATGAATCTTATGAGGAATCAAATCCCATCATTCCCCACACCGAACAAGATGAGTTTTATCTCAAAGTGTTCCCCATCCATGGGCCCATATTTCGCTTAATTATTCCACAAGAATGAGCTAAACCTGTCGGTGAACCACCACCTCCATTTCATTAATCCATCTCATCAGCCAAAATTGTAACATATGTATATAATGCAAAAAAAAAGATAAAAACATAAAACAAACAAAAATATCTTACTTTTATGCATTTCATGTATATAGCATTTAGTTAAGTGCATTCATTTGTGTTGCTTGCTATTGTCCAAGTCTACCAAGGTCCTAGCATTGGTTCTTAGGCTCCATCCATCCCATCCATTTCACCTCCTCAATTTTTCATTAAGTCAACATGAATTCTGCTGACTTGTTTGCCTCCCTCCGTAATCCATATGATTTGTCAAAGCCAATTCCTATTGACATAAGCCTTATTGATATGGATCGGATTTCCTTGCCTCCATATTTTTTTAAATTTGTCATGTCTGAGGAATTGTTAATGGCTTCATCCAACTACATTCCTCCATCCCCTCCACCTTCACCTTCACCCTCATCTTTGAATCCTGAGGTTTTCAAAGTAGATGTATATGAGGACAATTCAAAAGAGTTTGATGAAATCATAGACAACATTCATCTAATCCTAAATCCCCATCAACTTGAGGAAGGTTCTCACATGTCTATTTAAGATACTATTGATGTGAACCTTAGTTCAGATGTAGATGATTCCCAAATTGTTAAGCTTGGCAAAAGCTTATCCAAATATGAACAAGAGCAATTAATTTCTCTCTTCAAGAGGAAGAAGGGAATTTTTGCATGGTCCTATAAAGACATGTATGGTCTTGACTCTAACTTTGTTGTCCATAATATCACCTTACACCCTGATGCTAAGTTAGTCAAACAAAAACTTAGAAGGATGCATCCTACCATTGCCCTCTTAGTTAAATAAGAGCTCCAAAAGCTATTAGATGTGGGTTTCATTGTACCCATTGATTATCCCGAGTGGCTCTCAAACATGGTAAATGTTTGCAAGCCTAACGATGTGATACGTGTTTGCACTAACTTTCGAGAACTTAACAAAGTGTGTCATAAGGATGATTTTCCTCTCCCAAACATTGATACTCTTGTCGACACCTGCGCTGGCCATGAAATGCTTTCTCTCATGGGTTATTTTTAGGATACAACCAAATTCAAATAAAACTTTAAGACCAACACAAAATAACATTCACTACATCTTGGGGAACTTTTTGTTACAAGGTGATGCTCTTTGGTCTTAAAAATATAGGTTCCACTTATCAATGTGCCATGACATACATTTTCCATGACTATATGCATAATATTATCAAAGACTATGTGGATTATCTCTTGGAAAAATTCAAAACTCAACAAGAGCACATTGGTGTATTGAAATTTTTTTTTGACAAACTCGTAGAGCATAAGGTAAGGTTAAATCCCAAAAAGGGTGTCTTTGGTGTTACCTCTGGAAAACTACTAGGGTTCATAGTCTCTAAAAGAGGCATTTATGTGGACCCAAACAAGGTCAAGGCTATCATGGAGATGCCTGCCCCAACAAATTTAAAGGAATTACGTAGTTTACGAGGAAAGATCCAATCGATCCGTTGCTTCATTGCACAACTTTTTGACAAATGCAGGTCATTTAATCACCTGCTACAAAAGGGGGTGTCATTTTCTTGGATAGATGAGCGTCAAAAAGCCTTTGATGATATTAAGAATTACTTATCTTCACCACCAGTCTTAGCTCCTCCTCGTTCGAGGGTCCCTTTTTATCTTAATGTCTTAGCAACAAACTTTGCATTAGGGACAATGCTTGCACAAAATAATGAAGAAAATCGAGAGTAAGTTGTATATTACATTAGTCAAACATTGGTAATCTATGAAACCAGATACGCTTATGTAGAAAAATTGTGCTTAGCAGTGGTTTTTACCACTAAGAAACTCAGACATTATATGCTTAGTCACAGAACATATGTCATAGCTAGAGAAAATACTCTATGTTATATGATGTCTCACACTTACAATAACACCCGCATCGCTAAATTAATAATGCTTCTTACTGAATTCGACCTTGAGTTTATTAGCCAAAGATACATTAAAGGTCAGGTCATAGCCGATCAACTTGAGAAAGCTCCACTACCTAGTGATCATCCCTTGATTATTGAGCTCCTAGATGATTCGATATTCACTATCACCGAACAAGAAGAAGATGTCATTCTGGAGGAGGACATAGATATCACACTATTCTTTGATGGCTCTAAATGCAAGAAAGGTCAAGGTGTTGAAGTCATGTTTCATACACCCCAGAGGGTACCTATCCCCTTATCATTCAAACTAGACTTACAATGCACAAACAACACTACAGAGTATGAAGCCTTAATCTTAGGCCTTCAATCAGCTATAGTTATGGGCATTAAGCGTATCAAGATATTTGGTGATTCTCAACCTGTTATCAAGCAAATCAATGGAGAATACCAATGTAAATACTCTACCATTAAACTTTATCATGAAGTAGCAATGAAATTGCTCTCTACATTTGAATGGTATGAAATCAATAATTTTCCATGTTCGACTAATATATTTGTAGATGCGATGGCCTCTCTTGGATAATTGATTCCAAAAGACTCCTTAGGAGAGGTACAACCTCTAATTATCACAACAATCTCTAAATATGCAATTATTTGTGCTAAATCTAAGGATGAAAAGGATGTTTGCTTTATCTATTCGAATCCATATGAGCCTTGGTCAAACCAAATAGTAGCCTTTTTCAAGTTTAAAACAATCCCATTTGACATGTCTCGAACTGCTAAATACACTTTTAAGCAAAAACCATCTTGTTTTGTTCTCTTGGGGGACGTGTTGTATAAACATGGTTATGATGGAATCCTCCTTCGATGTCTCGAGGTTGTTGAGGTACAAAGAGCCATAGCTGAAGCTCATGATGGTACTTGTGGTGGTCATTTTAGTGGGATGGCCATCACAAAGCGCATTCTACGCATGGGTTATTATTGGCCCACCATGGAACAAGACCATTGCATTTATGTTAAACATTGTAAGCAATATCAAGAGAATGCTAATTTAACTCATGGACCATCACAAGAATTATAGCCTATTCAAAGCCTTCGGCCCTTTTCACAATGGGCTCTAGATCTAATTGGCAAAATATCTCCTCCTTCCTTGGGACAACATACATTCATCATCACAACCATTGAATACTTCACAAAGTGGGTTGAGGTAATTCCTTTAACCAGTACAACAGGACCTAGAATTGTGGAGTTTTTACTTTATCATATCATTTTTCATTTTGGTATTCCCTCAAAAATCATCTTCGACAATGATAAGTCTTTCAAGAACAAGGATGTTTGAGCACTTTGTGAGAAATATAACATTCAACACAGTTTCTCGACTCCTTATTACCCGCAAGCAAATGGACAAGCTGAGGTTACTAACAAGACCTTAATTGCTATTCTCAACAAACTGGTTAACAAAAATCATAGATATTGGCATATTAAAATTCCCTTGGCATTATGGGCTTATCCAACAAGCATTCGCATGCCTACTAGAGCAACACCATTTTCATTGGTCTATGGAGCCAAAGCGATCATGCCTCTTGAGATACCCTCCTTGCAAATTTCTTTGCAGGAATTCATAGATGATGACACTTCTAGACAAGCACGTCTTGACCAACTTACATTTATTGATGAGAGGTGAGTCAATGCTTTAGAGCATTTATGAGTTTATCAAGATCACCTAAAGCGTGCTTACAATACCAACGTTCATATACGCGAATTCCAAGTAGGAGATCTTGTCCTTAAAGAGAATCAACAAAACACCAATGCATTGTCGTATATTTGTGATAAATTAATGGCTAATTGGTTGGGTCCATACATTATCACTCAACAAATTGGTAAAGGTACTTATAGGCTTGTCAGTCTAGAGGTAGAGGAAGAACCCAAACCACTTGATGTTATACACTTGAGAGCATTCTATGCTTAATGAGATTTATATATATGTATCTGTAGACACCATAGCCATTAATCCTTCATCCTAACCATCCCACCACCCACTTGTCCACCTTAGCCCTTTCTCGCCACTCATTTAGCCATTTCATGCCTTTCCCGCCTTCAAAAGGCCCACTTTAGCCCTTTCTCGCCACTTTTCGACCCCTTTGGACTTAATTTATATTTATTTTATATTATTTATATTTAATATAATATTTTATTATTATATTTTAATATATTTATTATAAAATATATATATTTAAACCCAATTAACCTCAACCGTCCAATTTAGTCTAATCTCAGCCATCCATCTTCATTAATCCATGCCACACTTAAAGTACAATCTTAGTCATAGGATTTAATCTAATCTTAGTCACACGATCAAAAGTGTTAGGCTAGAACCCTAAGAAAAACCTAGGTTGGATTATGAGTAAGGGCATTTGCAAATTATCAAACCCTGGAATGTTCTCGCCCTTGGAGAGATTGTTGAAGAAGCCCTTATGAAGCAGAAGGTTGCAGAGCCCTGAAGAACCCCTCGATCAAATCTACTTATGAGAGTTGACTAAAATCCTAGCCTGCCATAGGACTTCCTCCATTCCAGCCACTTCCACATCTATCCTCCATCGTCGTTGCAATCCCCTCATTTTATGCATCCTTCGTGCCCCCGTGATCTACTTCTGCAGATTAAACCCTCACCCACAAGCACCCTCTAGAGCTTTCCAGGCTCGCTACAAAGCTTGCCAAGCACCCACCAGAGCCTGCCATATCCTGTAGGCTCACACCAGAGCTTTCCAAGCTCGTGCTAGAGCCTGCCAAGCGCCTGCTAGAGCCTGCCAAGCTCGTGCTAGAGCCTGCCAAGTGCCTGCCAGAGCCTGCCGTCATCATCAACGTGAACCAAAGCTTACCGCATCAAATCATCAAGTGTCGTTAGGGCACCCTGCCACCAAATCTACAATGAAGCAACGGATCATCATCATCAATAACAAGGTAAATCTATATTTTGTTATTATCTGGTGTTATTACATTCTACATATTCAACTTACATAGATCTAGGGTTTGTAATCTGCATTTTTGAGGGTTCACACTATGGAACCCTCATTTTGTTTACTAACAACCTTGTTTGTTGTGTGTAGGGTTGAATAACATCAATCAAGAGATCATTGTATAGCTACTGAAGCTGGAGTGGCCCAGAATTGGATATCTCACAAGCCCACTCACTCTGTTGGGAGCGAAGCACAGTTGAAGACACTCATCTTTGTATAGCTAGGGTTTCGGAGAAACCTAGAAAATTGTATCTATTGTATCAAATCAACTTTGTCAAGGTAGAATAATTGTAACAAGGAGTTTTTTAGCTCCTCCCCCATTTATTTAAATATATTTCATTTTGTGCAGTTATTTGTCTCTTTGAGTTTATTTCTTTATTGCTTGCATAATATCGTGTTTTTAGCTCTACAGTATATATACATAGCTAATAAACAAAAACATTGCACTTCATTTGCACACACTTCATTTAACAACAAATGCATTCATACATTGCATTCATATCCACATTTCACATTTTCATATTAGGGATCATTTATTTAGTTCAAGGTATTAATTGGTCCAATAAAGTCATGTTGCCTTAATCAGGGGCACCTTCACAACATCATCCACACCATTCCACCAAGTTAAATTGTCATTTACCTCCATATATCCATAATTCCTAGGTGTTTTCGATTACTCAGCCACTCCTACTTTTTAATAAAACCACCAATACATGTCAAAGTTCTTTTTAGGACCATTACACATCTTCACTAAGAATATCTTGAATTCTAGGAATTGACTCCAAAACATTCTTGAACCACACACAATTTCACATCTTAAAAACATCTTGTATCAAAGAGGGATAACACCATACTTGGTTTGAACCTCAAAGTGAAAAAGGGAAGTCCTTGCTTGTCCCATCATGCAATGTAGTCCACAAAATGGTGGTTTTCACCATTATCACCATTGCTTCCAAATTCAAAATATATAGTAGTAAGGGTAGGGTACAATTCTCATCACACTTAGTTTGAGAATATGATTCCCCAAAGCTCTAAATATTTCATCACACACCACTAATCATTGGGTTGTAAGGATCATACTACATTTCCAATTAGACGGTTAAGTAGTCATCCCCAAAACTTAAAGATCAAAATTATTGGACTATGGAGCTAATCTCCACAAGAGCTATAGACACTTGACTGTCAATGGAGTACACTCATGCGTGGCGACACGTCTCTTTTAAAGAGACCTCTGACCGCACATAAGGACGAGCTAGCTTCTTGGTCTCATCCATAACAAGTCACACCCAATTTACTTAAGAGGAGTTAATGAAATCACTTGCACGCACATTGGTTCTTGATTACCTCGAGTCATTACCAAACTCATGATTCAATAAATGAATTCATTGCACACACTTTTTTTTGGTAAGTTAAAATTTCATTTAAAAGGGGGTTTTTAAAGGGCCCCAAAACTTTTTTACAATAGGTCACCAGACCAAAAACAAGGCCACAGGATAGGCCGAAGGAAATGCCAAAGGATAGGCCCAAGGATAGGCCAAAGGATATCCTATAAAATCCTGCTCAACATGAAAATTGAAAAACCCGCCCACTGAGAAAGATGAAAAATCCTTCCCAGCGGGAAATTTGAAAATATAAAATCTCGTCCAATGGGAAATTTGAAAAATCCCGTCCAGCAGGAAATTTGAAAAATCCTGCCATAGCAAGAATAAAACAAATTTGAAAATCCCACATAGGGGAGAAACCATAAACCGGTATTCCTCTAAGGAAACACCGAAAAACCAAAATTTCCATATACAAAACCACCCCAAACAGTAGGATGGAGTAGAGGAACCACCAAGAAGGAACATCCCACTGAGGGAGGGTCGGGATACATGCAAGGATGCAATAAAATAGACCAGAACAACATCTTGTATAGGCCTAGAAAATGGATCAGCAATCTGAGGATCTCCATAGGCCATGAAATACCTTTGCAACAAGGTAGAGCTACGTAGAGACCAAAGCAATTAGAGGAAGCAGTAGAGGCAGAACCGCAAACCACGAGAAAGGGGTGAGAAGGTCCCAAGGAATAGAAATAGAACAAGTTGTAGGTGTTAAGTCCAAAACCAAAAAATGCAGTAAGAAACCCCAGACAACCTCCAACACCGCAAATGAACAACTTAAAGGATCAAGAAAAGGAAGACCAACAGAATATTAGTAACAAGTAAAGTAGAGGCCCCTCTAAGCCACG
Organism: Wollemia nobilis; assembly: GCA_028583015.1. Taxonomy (NCBI): domain Eukaryota; kingdom Viridiplantae; phylum Streptophyta; class Pinopsida; order Araucariales; family Araucariaceae; genus Wollemia; species Wollemia nobilis. Next base: position 3,276,079 of record JAQPPZ010000753.1, read on the forward strand.
AAAAAATGCTGAGAGCCCACTGAGAAGACCACATCCAAGAACCCAAAGAGCATATCGATAAAAATAAGCACGTGGTCCCCCAGACCAAAAAAAAAAGCTATGAAAAACTCCTCAAGAAGCAACTCCCCCAAAGCCGCGATGCACCACACCTGAAGAAACTCTAAAACCTGGCTCCAAGTAGAAACCTGCAAAAAACCTAGGATAAACCTGAGAGCACCAGGGAAAAAAATCCTTGAAGCAACATAGAAATCCTAGGGAAGGTCCCAAGGACGTACTAGAACAGTGGCACATGAAAGAACCCCTTAAATAGACATGGAAAAGAGTAGACAAAAGGAAAAGTGACCTCCCACCCCAAGGAGATCGTCTGCAACCCCAGCTAGCCAAGGAGGAAAGGCCAAGGAAGTGCTAGGGAACTGGGATGAGACCAGGGAAGGAGGAAGCAAGGAAGTAGAACATGACTTCCCAGGGAAGTCCCCTATAGTCCCCCCTCACCTGGACTAATGCTACCATTGCACACACATTTGGTCCTAGAGGAATTAGACAGTTTTAGTGAGGTTGTTTGATGCCACTAGTATGTCTAAGTATCTGCAAAATAGTCAATTTTTCATATCAATATCCATATCTTCTTCCATGTCAACACCTATGTCATTTTCATGAGTCCTTTTCACCCCACCTACCACCTAGTTGGATGCCCCTGATTAAACAACAATGCTAAAACATGGCCAAGCAAAATCTAAACTATGAATGATCATTAGAACATTTGCATTCCATAATTTGCATTTATCATACATTACCACTTGCATTAATCATCCATATACATATTCATCCATACATAAACACATCCACACAAAAACATTCACACAAAAGTAAAAGCCATGTATATATATATATATATATATATATATATATACAATGAGTTTCCAAAGGCTACATATAATGAAGCACCACGGTTCATATAAAAAAAGTGCATCTAAGCACTAACTAAGCCCTCCAAGAGGACCCTTGTGACCTAGAAGAAGCCCTAGACCTAGAACTATGCCTAGACTCGCTACGCCTAGCAAACTCAAATACAGATAAGGAAGGTGGATCTGGAAGCGAAATATGATGCTCCATCAACCTATCCTCCAATGACTCGATATACCTCTATCAAGACCAAAGGCATGCTATGTCAATATTATGACAATGCTCCCTCTCTAGCAGCTCTGCCTGGAGCCTCGTGATCCTATCCTCCTGAGCTACCACCATCGCATCTCGCTCTGCCACAAGCTGCTCCAACCTCACCCAATCCTCCTCGCTCTAACCTAGAGATCCATACGAAGTCTCCTCTACATCTTCCCCATCTCCACCATCTCCTCCACTCCCTAGATCTTGCCTCATCGCACCCTTAGCCCTCCTCCTTCGACTATCAAATCAAAGGTATCTCTGATGCTTAGGAGCCTCATCAATATCCTCAATATCATCCCCATATCCACCAACTACTACTAGAGTCGGTGCCCATGGTGGTTGTGTAGTGAACCATGCATCATACTCTATAGTAGTCCCTACATCATCCACATCTGGGAGATCTATCTCCTCATCATCCTCATAAGTCTCCCTCCATGCCTTAGCACATGGTAACCCTATCTCATCTTGATGCCTCCTATAGAGCACTGGCTCATCAAGAACCTCCTACCTCAAGCCGAACTGATGGAGCACTTGTGAGAACTGGATATACTCATCCTCACTTCGATACCTCCCAACCACCCACCTAGCCTGCATGACCCATCCAAGTTGCTCTCTGTCTCCTATCCACCTAGCACCCCACCATGGACTCCATATCACTTGGGTGGATGTCAATCTAGCCCATAAATCCCTATACCATTGACTCATCTGCACATGATGACTTGTTGTACCTCCTTTGCCACCGCTCATATCCTAGAATAAGGATTCTTCCTATCCCAGCCTGCAACTGGTAGTCCCTCCAATCAAGCCATGCTGAAGTGCTCCCATCCCCAACACTGTAGTAACAAACTACATTTCAATCCCTTCCTCCCCTACCTCCTCACCTCATAAAGCTCTCGATACACCTGCACCAACAAGGTAGGAGCCCATGCATACACCTGTGGTGTAGCGATCATATCATTCACCAACCCTATGAGGTTCCAAGGGAACCTACAACCGGTACTGTTTGGGACCACGATGTTGGCCAATACAAACATTACAAAAGTCGGTAGGACATCCAATGTCTTATCCATATACATGGACAAGTACAAAATACCTCCACATGTCACCACCACGCTCTACCAGTTGTCGCCAAACATCCTCCTCATCTTCATTCCTCGATCATGTCCAACCTCGACATGAATCCCCTCCACCGATAGCTTGAGGATGTGATATACATCCTCAAGTGTGAGGGTAATCTCTCTAGTGGATAGTTTAAAGGCCCCCCTATTTGGATCCCACCTCTCTACCAAGGTAGAGAGGTACCCCTCGTCCACCCTCACCACATTTGGCTACCTCCACTAGCCCCACAACCTTCAACCAATCTCAATGCTCACTTCGCAATGCCTTTCTCATCCCAAGGACAAGAGGCAAGAACCGGTGTCGAGCCTCCAAAATCCTAAGTTGCAGCACAACACAAAACATTTGGTGTTAATACATATTCATAATTAAAAAAAATGCACAATATTAAAAAGAGCTTCAAAGAGGGCCTTACCTTAGAAAGTGTACTTCCACTTCAATCGCATCTTCCGTCGCCATAGCTTCTACGCCCACCTCTCTCCGCTTCACTCCACCCCACTCCACCCAATTCTCCTAGACGTAGCTTCACAAATCCATAAATGTAACAATGAGCTCCATTTTCACCGTGCAGGCTATTTATAGCTACTTCAGGCACCTTGAAACGCCCATGGGAATTTTTGGGTGCATTGAAGCACACTATGGCGTTCGAGGACTGCCCAAACACTAGCGAGCGTTTGCGCATGCGGTAAGCGCCAAATGACATTTGTCATCAAAACTAACAAAAAGACAAAATCAATGCAAAACAATGGCTTATCCCCACCAAATCACCCCAAATTGCATCCATGCATTCATTTCATCATATTATAAGGTTTTGTGAAGGTCCAAACCGATTTGGACGCATAATTTTAGTTTACACCCAAAAGACGCAAAATCACTTATCAAATTCCAAAGCACTCCAAAACGATCCAAATTTTTACAAAACGACCATAATCACCATTCTCATCATCATTACTTCATTTCCAATCATCAATCATAACATTTGCACATTTGCCAAGTTCAAACAAAAATTCAAGTGAACCTCATATCTAATGGTTTATTCTATATACTTGGCGATTGTAGCGATTGGTATCCATGCAAGTCGGTAAGATAAATAAATCACCATAAGGACACTTGGTCATTTTCATCATCCCATATCTCCTTGTTCGAAATCACAATTACCTTTGGTACTTCACATTTTGAGTGAAACTATACCAAGAATAATTTGCACAAAAGCTACATTGATGGCCTAGAACGTGGGGCTTAAAACATGGACAAAATCACATTTCATAATTTCCCATTTCCTTGATAGTCATCATGGCAACTGGCCTTAGCTAGGGTGATTGGTTCCGACCATAGGAATTACGTGACAGTTACTATTTGGCCCTTCGAAGTTGACTCCTTTTTATTTTTGCATCTTCATCTTTGCATATCAATGACCCCATAAGGCACATTCTTCAACAGCATCGAATCACCCCAAATTTGGGGCAACCACATTTGGTTTTGAATTTCCCACAATGGGATACATCTTACATGATCATGGCATCTACACTTGGCAAAAACCCCTTTCTCTGTTAGGGCAAAAACAAAGTCAATCACATGCATCTTCCACAAACTCCCTTTCACCGTTGGGGTAAAAATGGTATCACATTTACATCAGTCATATCATCTACAATTACACCATTCATCCATTTAGTCATTTGCACTCATTTTTCAATTGGCTCATGAGATTCATTCGCAAAATCATTTGCCAATTGAGGGGGTAAGCTATGCAATCAAAAATTCTTTTGTCTCCAAGCTCATGTCCACATCTCAACAAAGTTGCTTTACCATCAAGCCAAAATAGGTATCTCGTATTTTTGCATTGCATTGTGTTTCATGCAATGCGGTACAAAAAGGGGCATATGTATACACCAAAATATAGCCACTTGTCGTCCATACAGGTCTTCCTGCCATTTTTACCCATTATTTACATATATTCTTAGTTACCAAGTTCAAGTTTGTGTTCGAGTTCGACACTCTTGAAGTTCAAAATAAATTCGACATGTTCAAAAATTTGGAATAAAATTCGACGTAAAATTTGATATATATTAAATGTATATATCCTAATTTTTTTTTGTAGTTGGATGCAAAGCAATGTGCCAAGAGGTCGTCGACGATATCAATTTGTGCCTTTTTGGTAGTCAGATGCAAAGCAATGTGCCAAGAGGCCGTCGATATCAATTTATAGGCACACATGTAATTCCGCCATAACCAATGTCTAATTAATGTCATTCGGTTAGTTACAGCACCCAATTAGTTTGGGTTGTTCCTCTATCAATCCAATTACCCGGAGTTATATTCATTTACTAATTTACTCAGACAAGAATCGGTATAAATTTGCGATTGATATGTTTCTTTACTAATTGTGGCATTTACTGTGTGGGTTTGCCAATCATAATATTTTCAAACCTAGGTGTTGTACAGGCTTGAATTTTGGTGTCACTAGATTTGTGGATCAAATTTATCACCTTAACCTTATTTTATTTTTAAAAGGTAATAACGGTTTAGTTTTGGGTATTCAAATTACCAATACACAAATCAAGGTAAATTTGTTTCATTAATTAATTACTATTAAATATTATTTATACATAATGGTTAAGGTTGGGTTTTTTTTATGAGACTTTAGGTGAAAAAATATGTATATGTATGGGGATTTGAGGTCCTGCATTCTGGATCATTTGCAGTTAATAAATTCTATAGTGACTATTGCAAGTGTGAAGAGGAATATAGACTAAAGTGGCTTAGCAATATCTATTTATTTAGCCACAGTGTGAACACTTCATGTATTTGTCGACAAGGTGTTTGTCGGCATGATTTTTATTTTCCTCTCCGTCATTCTCTCCTTGCTTCCCTATTTCTTCGCCTCCTTATTCCTCCTATATTCCCGACACCTTTTCCTCCTTATCCCTCCGCTCCTCATTCCCCTTATTTCTCCTTTTCTCCCGCTCCACGTCCTCCTTATTCCTCCCTTCCTTTATCCCTCCACGTCCCTTCTTCCTCCACCCTTCTCTAACCTCCATAGCTTATAAATACCTATGTTATATTGCATAATATGTAATCGAAGGTCGCTGCGTAAATTTTAATAAAGGAGGCTATTTTGTTTTAATTAAATTGTTTTTTGTCTCTTTATTAAAGTTAACTCTGCTCAGATTCGGTCATTGGTATCAGAGCCGAGGCCAGGGGCTCAAAAATCAATGCGAAGGCGACCAGGAGTTTGGCCCATTTTTTGAGGCAGACCAATCCAAGGAAGCTGTCATAAGACGCAGGCGGGGTCCATTTTTTGAGGCGATTCGACGATCGAGGAGAACACGAGGCGGTTCGATGATCGAGGAGAACACGTAAACAATAGAGCAAAATTTTTGAGGTGACACGTGGTAGAGCTCTAGAGGACACGTGGACAATCGACATGGAGGGCACGCAGCTCAAGGAGCTGAGCTGGCAGAGGTGAGCTAGCAGTGACGTTGCGGCTGAGTAGGCGAGGTGACATGGCATGAGTGGACGCTGGCAGTGACATGGCGGCGAGGTGACAGCTGGCAGTGACGTGGTGGCGAGGTGACCTGGTGATGTGGCAAAATGTTGGGTTGCTCGATTTCTCGAAGGCAATCAGTTGATAACGTGCACCTTTGTGATATTATACACCTCCCGCACCCATCTCCCACTACATGTGGGATAAAAGGAGGTATATTTTTTTAAAAATTTTTGTGCCGCCACTGTTTTAATATTCCTTGTTTGCTCTTAACTCCCATCCGAGCGCATAGCGCAGTTGGCAAAGGGTGCTGAGTAGTTTGGCGGAGGTCTCGGGTTCGAAACCCGTCGAGACGATTATTATTTTTTTTTGTGGGGTTTTAATATTTGTCAACGATAAATGGATGCGCCGGGAGTTTGGTTTCAAAGCCGCGAGGCGGCGTAGTGGTTGAGGCGGTCAGTGGAATAAAAGAGGTCGTCGGTTTGAGCCTCTCCAAGCTCGAATACAAAGGTTTTATTAAAGTTTTTAAAATTTTATTTTTATTAAAGTTTTTTTATTAATTTAATAGTTTTTAAATTATATTCTTTAATTATTTTTTAAATATAATTTTGTTTAAAAAAATAATTAAAGATATAAATAAAATTATTAATTTTTTTATAAAGACTTTATAAAAAAATTATTATTGAAAACCTTGCAAAATTGTGTAATAGCCTAAGAGGCAAGCATTGTAAAAAGAAAAAAAAGTGACGGGAAGCCTTCCGGAGCGCCCGTTTATCGCTTTCGAAAAAAATTGGACTCCTCGTGCCCCTTGGAACCCCGTTCAAGGCTAAAAAATTTGTGTAATAGCCTCAGCGGCTGTAAAAGAGCAAAAATTGTAACCTCAGAAGCTCTAACAATTTTTTTCTTTTTGCCTTGATGAGTAGATGATCAGATCTACCGGATGTTACCATGCTTTGTGCTCTCTACTGTGAAGAGAAACTGTCGAAGCTTTTGATGAACGAGTTCGACGAGACGGACTGCATGTCGTATTCAGTCAGCTGCAAAATTCTATTATAGCCCACCAAAGGAATCCGAATTCTGATTACGAGGCTGACTCAGAAGACAATATATTTGGACGAGTGGAGGAGTCCAATTCAATGGCATTTGAACCTGAGGAACAATCTAGTGAGAGTTATACCCCATGCTCTCCAGAGCTTGAGCCAGCGAAGGTTGAGCCAGCGATAGCTCTTGAAATTGTTGTCATCAGTGACGATGAGGATTCCATTGCAGACAATTTTGGGCCTCCAGTACTGGACAATCCTCAAGAAGAAGAACAAGAAATCAGTGAGAGAGTTAAGAAATCTAGATTTGATTTGAATTTGTAATTGCTTTGTACTTCCTGTTTTTAGTCAAATCAAAGTTTGCTTTCAAGTAGTAGAAATGGCTTCAAATTCAAATCTCCCAATTCCTAAATTTAATGGTAGTGATTATGAATACTGGTCAATAAAGATGAAAACTATGTTGATTGGTAAAGGTTTATGGGAAATAGTTGAAGAGGGTTACACAGAACCTTCTCCTATTGACTGGTCTACCTTAAGTGATGTCGATAGAAAAGCCAAGAAAGAAGCCCAGAAAATCAATTCCTTTGCTCTATATCATTTACAAGCAGCCCTAGATAAAAGTATATTTCCTAGAATAGCATCCTGTATAATAGCTCAAGATGCTTGGAAGGCTTTAAAGAAAAGTTTTCAAGGGAGTGATCAAGTGAAGGCTTCAAACTTTGAAAAGAGATTTTGAAAATCTCAAAATGCAAGAGAATGAGAAAGTAGGAGACTATTGCGTGCGAGTCAAAGCCGTAGTAGATAAAATGGTCACTCTAGGTGAAGAGATTAAACCAGAAGTTGTAGTGAAGAAAGTGTTGCGAACACTTCTTCCTAAATGGAATCATGTAGCAATCATTATTGAAGAGTCAAAAGATTTGACTGCACTTTCCTTTGATGCACTAATTGGTTCTCTTCTTTCACATGAAGAGAGATTGCAGGAATCTTCTTCCACTAGCCACGGAGGCGATGACAAAGCCTTCGCTTCACAAGAAGGAAAAGGATAAGGTAGAGGTCGTGGCAGAGGTCAGCATAGAGGTAGAGGTAGGAATAGTCCACAAGGTGGAACTCCTAATAGAGGAGGATCTTCAAACAGAGGTGGAGGTCAGAATAGAGGTGGACAACAGAACAGAGGGAAGCATCCAGGACGAGGAAAAGGAAGTGACAAGTCAAAACAAGCTTGCTATAATTGTGGAAAACTTGGCCACTTCGCTCGTGACTGCTGGTCAAAATATTCACAAGGGAGCAACAGCCAAAGCAGTCAGTATGGAAATTTTGGAGAAGAGGAAGAGACCTCAAATCTCTTTCTCTCATATGGCAAGTCAGATCAAAACCTGAATGACACCTAGATCTTGGACACTGGGTGTTCAAATCATATGAGTGGCAAAGAAGAACTCTTTGCTACTTTGGATTCTTCCTACAAATCCAACATCAAATTGGGAGATGACAAGTCATTGGCAGTTGAAGGCATTGGAGCCATGGAGGTTCCAACAAAAGAAGGCATGAAACAAGTAAGTGATATCTATTACACACCTCATCTCCAACACAATCTTTTAAGTGTTGGTCAAATGTTAGAGAAGAACTATAAGTTGCTATTTGATGAGGGTAAATGTACCATTTTTGATAAGAGTAATAGTGATAGAGTCATTACTCAAGTGCCAATGACAAGGAACAAGTTATTTCCTTTAAAGTTTGGCCAGCTAGGAGGAGATCAATTAGTAAATGTTGCTATTGCAAATCCAAGTGTGTTGTGGCACTTGAGATACGGTCATTTGAATTCAGCCAATTTGAAGATGTTAACTTCTCAAGCAATGGTGACCGGACTTCCTAAAATTTAGGACAATAAGGAAGTCTGTGAAGGTTGTGCCTTGGGAAAGCACGCTAGAACCAAATTTCCTCATGGACAAGCATGGCGGGCCAGTTATCCACTCCAGCTAGTGCACTCGGACATCCGTGGTCTGATGCAGACCAAGAGCATTGGTAACAACTCTTACTTTCTTCTTTTCATTGATGATTTTTCAAGAATGTGTTGGATATATTTTTTGAAGCATAAAGATGAGGCATTTTATTGCTTCATAGATTTTAAAGCAAGAGTTGAAAATGAGAGTGGATATTTTGTTAAGTGTCTCAGATCGGATAAAGGAGGAGAATACTCCTCTAATGAATTTTTGAATTTTTGTAAAAAACATGGAATAAAGAGGTAGTTCACTACTGCCTATACTCCACAGTAGAATGGTGTGGCTGAGAGAAAGAACCGCACCATTGTAGAGATGGAAATATCTATGCTTCAAACGAAGCATTTGAGCAATATGTATTGGGCAGATGCAGCCAGGACCAGTGTGTATATTTTGAATAGGAGTCCTACTTCAAGTTTGAAAGGGAAAACTCCTTACCAAGCATGGTATGGTAAGAAACCGAATGTCAAGCATTTCAGAGTATTTGGTTCACTGGCTTACTCACACATTCTTGATGAACAGAGGAAGAAGCTCGATCCTAAGAGTCAAGCTTGCATTTTTGTAGGGTATTGTGAGACCACAAAAGCTTACAGACTCTACAATCCTAGGACTCGAAAGATAATACTTTCTAGGGATGTGATTTTTGATGAAGGGGGAGAATGGGGACATCCCCAAATTTATAGTGATGTTGAATCTCATGATACTGGTTCTTCACAAATTCATCAGGCGCAACGTAAAGGCAAAAAGTCTCCTCCTCCAAGCCCAAGCAGATATTCTACATCCAGTTCATCATCTTCTTCACCAAGTCCTTCTCCACAAAGGTCGGTTAGTTCCTCACCAATGGATATTGATTCTCCATCCGGAGGTAAGAGAACTCTCCGGCATCATCCATCTTATCGGATGTTGGATAAAAAATTTCAAAGAAGGTATACTAGAAGTCAAGCTAGTGAGATGAGTTTTGTTTTACAAAGACTTGAAAATATGCATTTGTATGGTGATGATGACTCCCAACTTGAACCTCGGGGAGATGTAGTTAACTATGCCTTGTTAACTAGTGCACAACTTGAACCTTCTAGTTATGAGAAGGCATGTACTCAAAAAATTTGGCAAGATGCCATGAAAGAGGAGATAACCTCTATAAAAAACAACGATACTTGGGAGCTGGTAGAGCTTCCTAAAGGAAAGAAGTGTGTTGGATGTAAATGGGTCTTCAAGACCAAATACAATGTTGATGGAAGCATTGAAAGGCATAAAGCAATATTGGTTGCAAAAGGATTTACACAAAAGTATGGTATTGATTATGAGGAGACATTTGCTCCTGTAGCCAGATAGGAGACCATCAGAACAGTTCTTGCTTTAGCTGCACATAAGGGATGGAAAGTCCAACACATGGATGTGAAGAGTGCCTTTCTCAATGGGTACTTAACAGAGGAAGTGTATGTTGAGCAACCTCAAGGATTTCAAGAGCAAGGTAAGGAGCACCTTGTTTACAGACTGAAAAAGGCACTCTATGGCCTCAAGCAGGCACCGCGAGCTTGGTACTCATGCATTGATGGGTACTTCAAAGATTTTGGGTTCACCAAAAGCAGAAATGAACCCACACTTTACTACCTGAAGCAAGGTAACGACATCCTCATAGTTTGCTTGTATGTGGATGATCTCATTTTCATGGGTAGTAATGAAAAAGTGAATATGGAGTTCAAGCACTCCATGATGAAGCAATTTGAGATGAAGGATCTTGGCTTAATGCATTACTTCCTTGGAATGGAAGTCCATCAGACAGATTCGGGGATCTTCATCTGTCAACATAAGTATGCTCGGGACATGATCAAGAAGTTTGCTATGGAGCATTGCAAACCAGTTGCAACTCCAGTTGGACATGGGATCCAATTAAGCAAAGATGATGGAGCACCTAAAGTTGACGTGACCACTTTCAGGAGCATGGTTGGGAGTTTGATGTTTCTCACCAACACCAGACTAGACATTTAGTATGTTGTTTCTCTTGTCTCTCGATTTATGGCTAGTCCATCTGAGCTGCATTTGCAAGCAGCCAAAAGAATTCCTAGATATGTGAAGGGTACATTGGATTTTGGAATCCAGTACCATAAATGTAACACTATCAAGCTTGTAGGCTTCGGTGATAGTGATTGGGGCAGCAATATTGATGACAAAAAATCAACTTCGGGGAACTATTTTAGTCTGGGATCAGGACTAATAACATGGAGTTCCAAAAAGCAAATTGTGGTAGCTTTGTCTTCTATAGAAGTTGAGTATATAGCAGTCACCTATGCTAGTACTCAAGCCTTGTGGCTAAGAAAAGTGTTGGAAGAGATTGGAGAGCAGCAAAGTGGTCCGACCAGAATCTATTGTGACAACATTAGTGCCATTCAGTTGGCATACAATCCAATCCACCATAGCAGAACGAAGCATTTTGATATGAAGTACCACTTCATCCGAGATATGGTGGAGCATGAAATTGTTGAGCTTAAGTTTTGCCGCACTTTGGAGAACGTTGCTGACATATTCACCAAAGCGATGGCTAAAGCTCAATTTTTAAAGCTGAGAGACTATGTAGTCAGTTCTCTCAACTTTAAGGGGGAGAATGTTGCAAGTGTGAAGAGGGATATAGACTAAAGTGGCTTAGAAATATCTGTTTATTTAGCCATAGTGTGAACACTTCATGTATTTGTTGGCAAGGTGTTTGTCGGCATGATTTTTATTTTCCTCTCCGCCATTCTCTCCTTGCTTCCCTATTTCTTTGCCTCCTTATTCCTCCTATATTCTCGACACCTTTTCCTCCTTATCCCTCCGCTCCTCATTCCCCTTATTTCTCCTTTTCTCTCGCTCCACGTCCTCCTTATTCCTCCCTTCCTTTATCCCTCCACGTCCCTTCTTCCTCCACCCTTCTCTAACCTCCATAGCTTATAAATACCTATGTTATATTGCATAATAGATAATCGAAGGTTACTACGTAAATTTTAATAAAGGAGGCTATTTTGTTTTAATTAAATTATTTTTTGTCTCTTTATTAAAGTTAACTCTACTTAGATTCGGTCAGCGACAAATGTGACCTGACCGGGAGCAATACACGAAATACACCGTTTGACCCGTCGCAATTGGTTTTACATACAAATTCTCATTCGTGCTAGACACGAACAAATTAAGATGGTTCATGACCATAAATTCATATGGCTCCTTTTTTTGCCCTTGTAATGTCGATGTCGATCCGCTTGCACCTTTCTTCCATGTCGTACTTATGTCTGATAGTTTACACTACCTTGCAACTTCAAACATCCACCATTAAAACAATTTTAAAAACTAACAGGTCGACATGTACATACCTACGTTCATAATAAATAAATAAAATGACTTACCTTATGCCAATGCTAAACTGAAGATGACCACATGTAGAACCAGAGGAGAATTCATAAATATCAAACCTATTTTCTGCCAATTTTTTTTCCATGTCGAATTTAAGATTTGTTCGTCGAATTTATTTGCCATGGTTTTAAATTCGACGAATTTCGAATTTTATCTCAAAAATTCGACGAATTTGATAACTAAGCATATATTTATGTATATTTGTTTAATATATTTAAATATTAATATTTTATATTATATTATATATATATATGTAAATTAATCTCAGCCATCCATCTTGGTCTAATCCTAGCCATTCATCCACCTTAATCCATGCCACCTACTTAGATCTAATCTCCACCATCCATTACGTTTTAATCTTGACCGCACAAATTGTGTCGTTGAAACCCTAATGTACCCTAGGGAAGATTATAAATAGAAGTCATTTTGATGGCTCAACCCCTAAATCTGAAACCTAAACCTAAATTGGAATTTAAGCAATCCAAGTAATCCATGACCTAAGATTTCAGAAGTCTCCTTTCGCATCCCTCGCCTTCGCCTCCACATCCACCATCATAGCCCTTACCCAAAGCAAATATGCTTTTGCAAACCTTGTCTCAACCCTCGAACACCTCGTTGCTGCCCCCGAGCGCCTCTCTACTACTCTTGAGTGCCTTTGGGCACTTTCCACCATCCTCGAGCGCCCACAGGCGTTTCTTGCTATCGTCGAGCACCTGTGGGTATTTCAAACCCTAGTTCTACATATCAACGAACCCTCAGGTGTCGCTAGGGCATTTGTGCACTAGTTTTCTTACAACGACGACAACGATAGATCAGAAAGCAACAAGTTTACAAGGTAAATCACTTTTTTTTAATATTAATTTCATTATTTCTATATTTTCTCACATAATTGTTATTTGATAGCTAGGGTTTTTATTGATTTTTGAGGGTCTCACATATCAGAGCCCTTACAATTGCTATTAACCCTCTTTGTCATTTTTTGTGTGCAGATCTAGAGATATACAGGCATTTGGCAGCTGCTTAAGCTGGAGTGGTCCGGTCAATAGTTGAAGCCCACTCACCTCTATTGGGAGTAAAGAGAGCTTTGAAGACACCACAAGCATTGTTGACTAGGGTTTCGGAGAACCCTAGTATATTGTATTAATTGTATCAAAATAAATAGTGTAAACCCCTATTTGGAGCACATTTGATTGTATTGAGATCCACCGGTATTAATAATATAAGATATGTTTTATTGTACAATCTTTTGTATTACTATTTGTTTTTGTTTTATTGTATCTCTTTGTATTGAAAAAAAAAATTGATCGACTTCTAGAACATAAGGTAAGGTTGAACCCCCATAAAATAAAAACTTTATTTCCTAGAAGGTAAAGATATTTATGAAGATATCAAGTGGCGTTAGCTCAACCGATTAGATTCCTCAACATTCAAGGAGGAGACCAAGGTTCAAATATTGCCTAGCGATACATGGATAATATTCAAGCTTTGTTATAATACCACTATGTGGTGATGATGTAATACAGGTGGGGCCCGTTTCAATCCCATATAACCAATTGAAAAAATATATATTTATGAAAATTAAATTTTTTTAACACTAAGGAGCTACTTTCGAACAATTCTCAAAGAAGCTAATGCTTGTGAAGATTATTTTTAAAATGGTGTTACTTTATCTATAAATGTTGTTAGGACATTATTTACGGGATTAATCACTCTTGGAATCTTCAACCATAAAAGACAAGGGGAAGCAAATGAAATATTGAAGGACAAGCATATGATGGCAAATGGTTGTGACACAAGCGACCTCAAGTCCGTGATAGAAAATATTTTTTATGACACAAGTGACCTCAAGCCTATGATGGTAAATGGTTGTTGTGACATAAGTGACCTTATCCAAAGGATAAATTTTGATTGTGATATTAGTGATTTAAACACTTTTGATGATAGTAGTGTTTGTGTTAAATATGAGTATCATGATCTCATTAGCCATGTCAAAGGCCATGTTGCTAAAGACCACAACGATAATGAAGAGTTTGGGTGTTTGAATGTTGTTGGTGGTCTTAATCATGACAAAAGCCATGTTGATGAAGGAAGCAATGATGAATAAATTGGGTGTTTTGAAAAGCACACCAAAAGAATTGGCTCAAAAGTAATAAAAATAATGGGTTATAATGGCACAAGATTGGGTAGAAATGGGCAAGGCATGAGGAAGACCATCGAAGGCCAAAGAATGAAGGCATTGGTTTTGATGGCCAAGCAAGAAGTAGTTTGACCAAGTTTGTAAAAAGAGAAACCTATGTTCAAGAGAAAATGCCTAGAATAAGTTGTCATTGTGAACGATCTGGACATTAAATAACTAGGTGTTGGAATTTTGCATCCCTATGAGATTTGTGGAGGTAATAACTAGAGAAATTGTTGGTATCAAGATAAAATGGCAAACAAAATACATGTTGATTATGGATGGATGAATGTGATAGAGTGAAATAAATTTTGAATGGATTTTACAAAAAAAAGGTTATCCTCAAAAGAGAGCAAGATAAAACGGAGTTTGATGGTTGATAGAGACCATAATGTAAGTTTTCCCATGAAACAACATAATCCTGGGAATCTTTAGAGATGCATGACTTTTGCATTGAAAGCCTACAACAATAGAGCCTATAGTAAAACATCATATGAAAGATTCTAAATGTATGGTGGAAAGTGCTAGAGGCGATGACCTAGAGGTGATGATCTAAAGGTAGACCCCAAAGTTGACCCAATGGCAATGACCTAGAGGTTGACCTAGAGGTAGAACCAAAGGTTAACCTAGAGGCAATGACCTAGAGGTAGACCCAAAGGTAGACCTAAAGGTGATTACCCAAAGTCAGAGCTAGAGTCGAAGCCAATGCTAGAGCTAGATTAAGAGCTATACCATAATTTAATTATCCCAAAATTAAGGGGTAGTCATTTTTTAATGTAAAAGATGCATTTTTTGCTATGATCGACACCTTAAAATATTTACTATACTAAATAATGTAATAAGAGGAGGTTTATCTCATTGTCACATTATTTGAATGATAAATAATTATCGTAATATTTGTTTCACCTCATTGGAGGTTGAGAGAAGTTGAATAGTCAAAGATGAAGGTGAAGCACCAAGAGTCTCTTAAGACATCCAAGCGATAATGTATGAATTTATATTTGTACAGATATGTAGGAAAGTGGAATATAAAATATTTGTGTTTTAAAATCCATCAAACAAAACAATAATTGAACTACCCTAAATGCCTCTAAGTGCAATTATATTTTCTTACCTAGGATAAAACAATGATGGTGTAACAATTATATCTTCCTCCTAACAAATGGATAGTAAAATAAAGACTTAGATTTTTTATTTAATTATAACAACGACTAAACTATGAGAATTAGAATGGACAACACATGGAAGGTAGCACCTGATCGCTAGTGAGGTTGTGGAGTATGTTTCTCCATTCACCCTATTGCTAGAAACATTGTAAAACCTACAAATTAGATAGATAAAAACAACACAACAATGATGGTTATCATAAAGGGGTCTGCCAAACTTAAGGAAGGATGGGAAACTTCCTTGGTTGGTAGGTTAGACCCTGTCTCTCTTAAGAAAGTGTAAGAGATCATTGATGTACATGTATAAAAGCATGAAATACCTGATCTATGCTTTAGTAAATACCTTTGTTTTTAATAGCAAAATAAACAAGTAAAGAACATGAATTTGTAGTTTTATGCTAATAGACATATATAGGTACTTTCAAAACAATAAATATATATTTTTTAAAGTGAAAAACCCCTTGCGAGGCCGCCTTGGTCTGAGAGACCATGACCAGGGGGTTCTACACCGTCAAAGTCACCCGAGAGTCACACCCGGCCCTCCCCGCACCAACATTATCAATTGGATTTTGGGTACCTAATTCAACTTTTTGGTAGGGTGGAGATTCGAACCTAGGACATCCCTTAAAGGATTTCCCTCTCCTCTCCAACTCACCTACAACACCTGGGTAAAATAATAAGTGCTTTTATATGTAACCAAAATGTAAGTGATAAGAAATGCGACTAAACTATCATGCAAATCTAATCTGAGAGTATGTAATGAAGACCCAATTAGAGACAATTAGAGATAAGTAACAAGAAAAGAAAAGGGATCAACCAACTAAGATAGACAAAGAGCTAGTGAAACATATATCTCGGATGTAATCGAGTGCAACCAAGGAAGAATGAGGTAGACACAATTTAACACCAGAGGACACACCACCACATGCATTGGCTAGAGGTATTCCTTTGTGGTCAAATATTGTATAACTACAATAATAAAAGTATGTTATGCATAGGGTTTTTGAGAAGCCAATGAGCAAAGCAAAAATCACAACAAAAACATTTTAGTTTGTAGCAAGAAATTGATAGTACTTCATTATATTATTCCATGCATATGATCTCATGCTCTTTGTCATGGTGGTATTTATAGATGAATTTAGAGCATTGTAGGGAATTTTTTCAAGTCATGTGTCATCGCACGAGGTAATAACGATCAATTTAGAACAAATCCAGTCAATGACTAATGTTATGCCACATTGGACGATGCTTAGCATTATCAGCCAATGGAAATATAATAAGGTAGGATGTGGTCAATTTCAAGGTGTGTCTAAGCATAGCCTACAAGGTCAGCCAATAATATAACGCCATGACAAGTGTTAGTTGATTAATCGACAAATGGGAATACAAAACATATTTGTTTTAAGAGATGTCAAAGGGGTAAGCTTGAACTAGATAGTAAATACATTTATTGGTAAATGCAACACAACCAACTTGCTATTAAATATAGGGCATAATTTGAATTATTCAAGTCATTGCAAATTACACCTAGATCGAGTTTAGGCTTATTTATGATAAATTTTAGAATCAGGTAATGAGGGATATGTCAAACATGTGCCTATTGACTTAGCTTGTCAGTCTGGCCAATACGAGCATGCTAGAGAGGATGTGCCTAGCTATGAGTGTGTCAGGTACATGTTGAGCATATGTTAAATACGTCTAAGGGCAAAAAATGACATGTGGAGGTTTTAGACACATTTGGCCATGATTCATAAGAAGGGGTTACCAAGGATCTATAGCACTTCATTACTACAAACAAAGGGTCCATTGCATTTGGTCATTATAGATGAGAAGAGGTTCATGGTATTAGTCATTGTAGTCGACAAAGGATCCATGGTGTTGGCTACCATGAATGAAAAGGGATCCACAACATTAGTCACTGTGGATGAAAAGAGATTCGTGGTGTTAGCCATCACAGATGAAAAGTGGTATACAACGTTAGTCGTTACGGGTGAAAATGGGGCCCATGACATTAGTTGCCATGATTGAAAGGGTATCCATGGAATTAGTCATTGTGAATGGAAATGGGCTTGTGGCATTAGTCATCATAAATGAAAAAGGGGCCTGTAATGTTAGTCATCATAGATAAAAGGGGGCCTACAATGTTAGTTGTTATTAACAAAAGGGGCCACACCATGTGGTCGCTATAAGGGGATAATCCACATTATGTGTCTGGGTTGATTTATTGTGTGATATTGGGATGACAACTATTGCAGGAGTATCGACATATGTGTATTTACTGAAATACTATTTTCAAGCTTATTTCGATGATGGTATTTTTACATAGTTTTTATGAGTTTTCAACAAATATTAATGTTGTAAATAGGTGTAACTTCATAATGCCTAAATTTGAGTGAAATTAGTTGTTAGTTATGGGCATATTTGTACTTGTTGGAAAGCTCTCTTTTCAAACCTTTTCCAATGAAAGTATTTTTTTATAGATTTATGAGGATTATGAGCAAATATTAATGTCCCAATGTTACAATGGATCGATGTGCACAAAATTGGGTGTTTACAAGTGTCAAAGCTTTTCAAGGTAATCTATACTATGAAGAAACATATCGACATTGACCTCCATCAATAATTCCCTCACTTCGTGAAAATAAGCCTTTGAGAGGAAATATATAGAGTAAGCATCAAGTACTATGCAAGGGACAAGAAAGTAAGTTGATCAAGACAATGTTGGTGAAAAGAGCTTCAACATCCACTATACTTGTGATCCACCAATCTTGACTAATAAAAGGAAGATGGGAGCTATTGGTCATCAGGACACTTTCAATGCAAAATATGAAAGTCAAGATCTTGAGGGTGATACAAGATGAGTCCCTTCAGAATGTTTAGGCACATCCTACATGTCCTAATAAGTGTGAGATCTTGCTCTTTAAATACAATCAAACATGTGTAAGAGGAGCTAATATCCAAGGCAAAGTACACTAGAGGACTCCCCATCCAATGAAATAAATGAAGTAGTTGGATATGTCAGACAAGGAGATATTTTATTCAATGAGTTTACACAGGTTTTTGTGAGGGATCCTAGTCCCCTCATACTGAGTGGGGTTTTAACCTTGGACCTCTCAAGGAGAGGCCAAATCCCTTACCACTGTAGTAAGCCAAACAAGGAGATGTTAACCACATAGTTGAAGGACATATTCTACATGTAAAAAAAAGCCTAACAATACAAGCTATCTATGATGCCCTTGGAATGACAATTGAATAATTGAGAAAGGAGATATTCATGGATAGTATTCAAAGTGGATCAAAGTGGAGGTATTCATGGATAGTATTGCCTACTGCTTTAAAGGAGATCATTAAACTAGAAATCCAATTGTGGAAGTCAAGAAATTTAAGAGGATTAAGGAAAGAGCCCTCTGTAGGGTTAGTATGAGGAGGTGGTATCAAAGACCAAAATGTAGATGACCAAGTTGCACCCTTAAGCACTAATTAATAGATAGTTTTTAACTTATTACCTCCAAATTTAAACAAATGTGGCCCACAATTATGCTATTTCACAAGGATTCCATGTTTGAAGACTCTACGTCCAAGGATAATGGCAATATTTGGAATCTCTTGCCAATATTTGGAATTCCTTATTGAGTGTTTTAGTCTAAAATATGCTTGTCCTTTTCCCTTGTTTCCTTGTTATTTTGTCCACTTGTTGATTGTACTCTCAACCATGCTTCCATATAGCTTTGCAAATAGGAAATTAACCATCATGGTTTGATAATTTGAATAATTGCTTATGTCTCCACTCTTAAAGAGAGGTATTGCTAGACTTGTTGTCCAATCTCTTGGAAGTCCATATTGGATGATGTTGTTGAATATCCTTTTGATATGTGGGGATAAGTCATCTACTCCCCAATTTAAGTATTTTGCATGTAGTCCATCCACATCACAAGCATGTTCTCAATCTTTTTAATAGTTTTCTTAACTTCCCTTAAGGTGAGTAAATTTACTATTATATTGGTTGTGGGAGGGGCCTCTTCTTCTTGTTCATGTTCATGCAACTACTTTGCATATTCTTCTTTTTGAATTTTAGCGAAAAACCCCTTGCGAGGCTGCCTTGGTCTGAGAAACCACGACCAAGGGGTTCTACACCGTCAAAATCACCCAAGAGTCATGCCCGACCCTGATCGCACCAACATTGTCAACTGGATTTTGGGCACCCAATGTGCATTTGGTAGGGTGGAGATTCGAACAAGGGACCTCCCTTGGAGGATTGCCCTACCCTCTCCAACTCACCTACAACACGTGGGTAAGCTGCTTTGCATATTCTAACAATTGTATTATTTTATGTTATTTTCTATTTTTTTGGTTGAAGTTCCTTCCAAAATAACATTATATTATTCTTCCCTAAATAAACTGGTTCTTCTCGTCATTTGTTTTTCAACGAGTTTACACATTTTTATGAGGGGTCTCGGTCCCCTCATATTAAGTGGGGTTTAAACCTTGGACCTCTCAAAGAGAGCCCAAACCCCTTACCACTGTAGTAAGCTTGCAACTTAATTCTTCTCATATTACACTCACATACTTCTCTTAATTTTGCTTTCACTATATGTTTTTACATTTTTTTTTTTGTTTCCCTCCTTTTTGTCTAAGTCTTTTAGATCTATCCTTGTTGCTTTACATTCTTCATCGTACCATGTATTTTTTAGAAAACTATATTTTGTCTTCTTCGTAACTTTAAACCATTTGCATCCTTTTAATACCGCTTCAATTATACTTGTTAACTCATGGCTCTTGGTTCCTTGGTCTCTTCTTATTTTAAATCTCACCTTCGCATTATTTGTTTTATTGTTTCCTTGAAGATTAAAATTTTTTCTTTGGTTATGAGAACATTTCCCTTTACTGGAGATTGTTGATAGGGCTACAAATTTTCTATTTGTTGATTACTTTTTGGCCATGACATACTTATACACATTGAATTGTGATATGATTTTAATTATGTTGGGGATTCTTCAATCTGTACTTCTATTATCTTCTTTATCAGAAAAAATAACACAATCCTTTATAAGTTTTGTATGTATACTTTATAGATTTCATTCATATATTCAAACCATTGTATATAAATTAGTCCATATATGTCATATAAGGTCAATAATTCTTCATTAAAATGATTAATAACCCCTTTATCCTTTAAGCACCTTGTCCATTGATAATTTTGCTCTTCTACTAGGCATAATAAATTATTATCTAGATCCTTCTTATCATTATGGGTGTTGGTTTGCTCACTTGCTCTCCTTGCATTAAAATTCCTTATTAGAAATCCATCTGACTTTATATAATCTTTTAATGTCTCAAATCAATGAGATGTGAATTGAAACACAATTCGAAAACCTTTCCTCAATGACTAAGTTGTAATAACATTATATTTATTTATTTTGAATAATAAAGCCTCCAACTTATTAATATGCAATGTTTCATTCTCTATCAAATTACACAAGCTTAATAGATTAAATTCCTCAATTTTCAAAAGAGACTTAAGTTTTAATCTTGATTTTCCAATTGTTTTTTTGGTTGCGTAGAGAACCTCTATAAACCCTAGCCTGTTGGGTAAAGATAAAGTTAATGGGGCCCTTGACTGTCTAGGGAATCGAACTAGGGTAATCCATCAACAAACACCTGACTATTATGAACCATGAACTAGGGTAACCCATCGACAAACACTCGATCACTACCAACCAACCTATCCCTCTTGGATAAAATTTTGAGTTAAAATGTGGGTTTTTGTGAGGGATCACGATTCCCTTGTACCATGGTTTGAACTTGGATCTCCTAAATGAAAACCCAAAGATATACCACTACGGTATCCCTCACGGGACTAAAAATCTTAGCGTAAAGCACGAGGTTTTGAAAGGGGTCTTGGTCTCCTTATACTAGGTTTGAACTTGGGTTTTCTGGATGAAAATTCAAAGACATACCATTATGGTATTCCTTACAAGCTAATTTTTTTAAGATAAAGCATAGGTTTTTTTGAAAGAAATCTTGGTCTCCTTAATGAAAACCCAAAGACATACCACTATGGTATTCCTTGCAAGTTTTTTTTTAAAGGGATCTTGGTCTCCTTAATGAAAACCCAAAGACATACCACTACGGTATCCCTCACAAGACAAAATTTTAGTGTAAAATATAAGTTTTGAAAGGGTCTTCATCCTCTAATATTGGAGTTTAAACTTGGTTTGTTGGATGAAAACCCAAAGACACATCAATATAGTTGTTATTCCAATCTTGATTATCCAATTGTTATAATACCACCATGTAATTATGATAGGTGAGATCTATTTCAAACCTCATCCTTTATAAATAAAAATTAATATTGTTTTAGGGGGACAACACAACGATACAGGCTTTGGCTTTTCTTTAGAAGGTCCAAGGTTCAAACCACGACGAGACGAGTGTCTGAGGGGTGGTTGTGTATGATTGTGTGTTTGGCCCCCATTAATAAGCTCAATTCTTCCCCTCATGAAAAGTCATAGTAGAATGACATACCCAACCCTAAACGTTAATCACAAGGTTTCTCACACTAACCAAATCTTAATAATAATAATTAATATAAAAAAAAAATATAAAAAGGTTATCTCTCCAAATTAAATCTACTTTCTTAAATTAAAATTAACTGACTCAAAGGAAACTTAAATCCTCCTTCATAGTCAAGGTCTTTCCAGTGTGCGCATAGCTAACATTTACTTTTCGATTTTTTTTGGTAAAAAAATAGTAAACCGATCACCATCTTGAAGTCGGTTTTATTCATTCTCGAGCCCTCCACATCCTCGGTTTTATTCATTCTCGAGCCCTCCACATCCCCTAGTTGAAGTAATATGTCACTAAGCCAAGGCGGGCTTTGTATTAATAACCAGTAACGGGAATAGTGAACAAGCCAGTTGATTATACTTTTAACGACCGAAAGGACATTCGGAGGCAGCGTCTTGCTAACTAGGGCTTCGAGTATCTCCTTCTCTCTCATTCAGACTTTTGCATTGAAGCTGTGAGACCTATTGATTAGCTGAAATTTTCCAAAGCCCAGAAGCAACAGATAGCTGCGCAAAATGGCGCTGTCAGCTCAAAATTTGGACATCATGGGAGAGCGACAGTCCGGCCAGGACGTCCGCACTCAAAATGGTTTGCAATATGCTGATCTTGACATTCATATTGAGAGCTTGAAGGCTTGTTCATTTTATGTGATAGACAGATGCTCATTCTGCAGTTTTATTATGTTTTGAAGGTCTGAAATCTAACAACGGTGTTTATATTTGTGTTTGCACATGGACTTAGTAATGGCATGCGGGGCGGTTGCAAACATTGTCAAGACGTCTCTCGGGCCCGTTGGGTTGGACAAGGTAAGTAAACCCAGGGTTAGGGTTTAACGAAATAAAATTTTAAACATGCTTTCAACATGAATTTTAAGCTAATACATCATAAACCTATGTTTTATGAGTTTTGAGAAGTTTCGATAGAGACTGGGCCTGATTTACCCGAACTTAATAGCTCTTGTTTATCGCAGAAGCCTAGTCAAAGTATGAAAGCAACCTATCTAATCTTAAAATGATGATTTGAGCGCAAGTTTTATTTTTATTTTTGCCCCTTCAAAATGTTTTCCATGTAAAAAGTCAAATTTGAATCATCATACTCTCTTTTTCTCTCTTGAAGAAGCATCTTTAGCTACTGACCTTGCTGATAAATTCTCTAGCTTCTCTTTTCTTGTTTCATCATACAGTTCAGGCATAGAATCCACTGCTATGCATAACTATCTTGGATATTATTATAAACTTTGCATTCCAAGATAAAGTGTTTAAATGTTTCCACTGCCTCTGATGTGCAATGGGTGCATATTTTCTCTTCCCATATCTCTTTAGGTCTCTTCTGTCTATATGCCTGTATCACGTCTGAGTAAATGTGAGCTAATTCTCAGCTGAGCATAAGCGTCTTTGAGCTAAACCTCTCTATTTGCCTCCATTTCGATATCTGTGTACGGCTGGCCATACTTCACACCCATAAAGCACCATTGACACTACCAACAATCCAAATAAGACAGGGATGATCTTCCAATCCCTCAATTCTGCCTTGCTACGTCTGTTCGGCACTGCAAAGAGTGTTTTCAGCGTCCCATTATTCTTTTCAATCTCCATGTTGTCCAACTGAGTCTACCATTGAAATCTACAGCGGTATTTCTATTCTGGTACTTCTTCTAGGAGATGCCCTTGATATTGGAAGCTTATCTGTTTTCTTTTCTTTTGGTTGGTGAAAACCACTATTTTGGTTTACAATGAGAAAGAATAGGTAGCTTCTTATGGTCAGTGGCATTCTCCTGCTAGGCAAATGCTAAATAGAGACAGTTGGATGGGCACTTAGATCTGGATATTAGACTCCGAGTATGCAGACCAGAATAGCGTTTGCTTTTCTATTGATAAAAGACTAATATATTAGTACAACAGTACAACATTTCAGAGGTTCAGTCAATCTGGTAAAACCCACGGCTGATGAAGAGTAAACGATAAAGCATTTCAGGAACAAGTTTTTTCTCTCAGAAATTAGCCATGTGGCTTAAAAAAGATTCAGTGACATGATTGTATTGCAAATATTCAGAAACGATTGCCAGAATCTGCTGAAATGGACAATACTGCTGAAGAGATGCTGCATTTATTTCCTCTATTCCATGGGGGCAGCTTTGAAGGCTTTGCTCATTTATCTGTTCCATCTCTTCTTGTTTTCCTGATTTACCCACTTGTTTATATCTCTCTTGTGGATTACTGAACCACATCTACTGGTGCTTGTTCTAGTTCTAAGGATTGAGGCTGATAATTGGGCTTCGCAAGAAGTTGTTCTCCATTATCCTCCTTTGGATTACATTCTTTCAATGTTGTGAAAGAGTGAAGTTTAGAAAGTTTGCAAGGTGGCATCTTTCATGGGTGCTTGCTGAAATGCTTATCATGTCTAGCAACCTTTTCAATTCCTTGCTGTTGTCCTTCAGACCAGCCTTACATTACTTCTTCATAGTTTTCCGTTTAATTAACTCTATAGACTCTTTCCATTCAACTGTTTGAGCTTGGAGCATCCATTTGTATTTTGAGGCTTGAAGAGGCAAGATGAAGAGGGCATCAGAAATAATTCCTTATCTCAATGGAATGCTGGTATAATATAGAGACTGTTCTGAGCTATGGGCATCAATTATTGCTTAATCTAGTGACTGTTCTGAGCTACGGGCATCAGTTGTAGGTTAATCTAGAGACTGTTCTGAGCTACGGGCATCAGATGTAGGTTAATCTAGAGACTGTTCTGAGCTACGGGCATCAGATGTAGGTTAATCTAGAGACTGTTCTGAGCTACGGGCATCAGATGTAGGTTAATCTAGAGACTGTTCTGAGCTACGGGCATCAGTTATAGCTTAACAAAAACTCAATCTAGAGACTGTTCTGAGCTACGGGCATCAGTTATAGCTTAACAAAAACTCATATGCTTTTCCAAAGTGTGTTTATGTTTTTGCATAATTTATGTTAGCTATTCCTTTGGTCGTCTTGGAAAGTATCATAAGTGTAACTGGAGCATTCCCACTCTATTCAAAAACTGAATGTCAAGGGTTCATGAGTTGGCCTGCTCTTCCATCATCAAGAGCCCATTTAAGAATATTGCCAGCAAGAAATCCTCTCGGCAACACTATGATCACCAATTTATTTTGGCATTTCTAGTTGACTATATATATATTTTTTTGCTGTCTCTGTCAGGGGTATGATTCCCATAAGTGGTCATAGCAGGATTCTGTCGTGCAGATTCTGAATGTGGTCAATCACTATTTCTGTTTTGAACTTTCAACTGTTGGAAATTTATTCTTTTAAAAACTGTTCGATCTAATGCTGCCAAGGAAGGCTTGTCTTTGAAATTTTTCCCTAGTAAACTTGGACATTCTCTGAAGATAAACAGATAGAAAGATCCTGTTATATATTCAATGCTATCTGCTTCTACAGGAATTAAGATGAGGAAAGTACAGATTCCACATTCAATAAAACGCAGGAACCAAGTTTCAGAAAAAGCAACGCTGATCTAAAAGTTGAAATGCGTCAAAAGCTTGACATATTTGCACAAGAGGGATGGTTGGAATGGGTACGGGTTAGAGGTCATCTCTTTCTGTGAATAGTAGTGTCAGAAGAGCTGATAACAGGATAAATCTCTTTTCTTTATGGCCACCAAATTCAGGATATGAAACAAGAGGTATTAATGCCATAAGAAGCCTGTCAAGGACATTACTGAAGAGATTGAATGGTTTTGAAATGTAAAACCTCAAAGTTGTGGAAAGCATTGACAAGTTTTTGTCACAAACCCTTGTGGAAAGGAAAAATTAAAAATGGGGAGCACAGTGCTAACTCCATAAGAGGGTCAGAAGGTATTGCATTGGTCAACAGAGTTAGACTACCATCACAGGCATTGTACAAATGCTTCATCTTCCTGAAGATAGTCATAGTTAGTGCATTGTATATGTTGAATGTTCAAAAATATTTTTTGATTTATGAGGGAATGGATTTAATTAGATTTTACAATGTAAAGCTTACTTTGGGCATGATGAAAGGCAAATAATAAAGCACAATATTTAATCTGTCTGTATTCTGCAATTCAAAACCATGTAGTTGTTTAGGTTTATATCAATTAAGAACAATTCACCATTCCATGGTTTGATGCTTTAACTTGATTAGCATAAAACAGATGTTAGTTGATGATATTGGAGATGTCACAATCACCAATGATGGAGCAACCATATTGAAGATGTTGGAGGTGGAGCATCCAGCTGCCAAGGTTGGATTAATTGTGCTGATGTTTATTCTTATTATCTATGCTATACTAGATTCACCTGTAATGACTTGGAAAAAAAATTCATTATTATAAACATTTTTTCACAATCTTTTAATGCAATCACTATGTCTTGTTAATGTTGCTGGCTGCGATTTCTTCTGTTTACAGGTTCTAGTGGAACTTGCAGAATTGCAGGATCGAGAAGTTGGGGATGGCACAACCTCAGTTGTTATTATTGCTGCAGAGTTGCTTAAGGTATGTTTTAAAGATTTTATCTTCCATAAGTGAGATTTATGTTCTATACCTCCATTACAGTTGTGTAAGAATTCCAATCTTTAAGTCTTCAATCTATGTAATTTTCTGTAACTTTTGTACTTGCAGCGAGCAAACGACCTTGTTCGTAATAAGATTCATCCTACATCTATCATTAGTGGATTTAGGGTAAGTGTAATGATTTTTTGCCTTACTAATTATGACAGCGTGCATATAAATTTGTGTTTATATGTAGTAGAATAAGGATTCGAAAGGCAAACACTGTGAGAATTAGAATAAACCGCATTCAGATGATTCTTTTGTAAATTGTGTTTTCAATCAATTGTGAGTCATACTTTGATTTTCTTTTTTATGGAACAGCTTGCAATGAGAGAAGCCTGTAAATACATTGAGGATAAGCTGGCTGTTAAGGTGAGTTCTGCGTCGAGAGTTTTTATCATGGCTTATGAAGTTGGTACCTGCTTGACATACTTAGTCCTTTTGTTTAATGGTCTAATAGCTACCACCAAAGAATTCAGTCTTCTTATAATTCATCTTTTCCTTGGGAAATTCACATTGGATTTTGTTTTGGTTTAATTTATTTATTTTAAATTTTTTTAAAGACTTAATTATGGGAGGTGACCATTTTTCTGAGGTTTTATGCTTAAAGAAATTCAAAGTTACATATTAGATTGCTTTTATGGGTTTCTCTTTCATTTGACACTTAATTAGTGTGAGGATGTTACTGACATTGGCAAATGAAAATAATTTAAAAACAGGTTGAGAAGCTGGGCAAGGACTCTCTTATCAACTGTGCAAAGACAAGCATGTCCTCAAAAATTATAGGTACCGACAGTGACTTCTTTGCAAAGATGGTAAGTCTCCGATCAGCATGTAAACTGAATGAAGTTACATTATATCTCTATGATGCTGTTAATGTTTACATTTTAACGTGAAAACAAGCAAAATAACAATTTTTTTTAAAGCTTTACAAAGAGTTCATGGCATTGTATGTATTCATATTTATTGTGGCTGAATATGTATGTCTTTTTCATGATTCCTTATTGAAACACTTTTGTTGAATTCTAAGGAATCTCAAACAAATGAGTGAGCTCTTAATGTATGGTTGACATTCTTACGAACAAATTAATTTTTTTGCAAGACTACTCTCATAGCCATCAACAGACTTGCAACACAGCTGAAAAGAAAAAGACAAAATGTGTCTTATGAAATGCTGTAATAATCATATATATTCTTATAGAATTTGATTAACAATAAGATGAATTGATATTAATTCCACAAAAAACAATAAAAAGCACTTAAAGCATTTAAATCCATGAGGTGATCAACTTGCAAAATGATATTTTTGTGGATCTTGTTGTATGGCTAACATTATGATGGACTGCTAATAAAACAAAAAACAGATCATAAAAATCTGCAAGCACTGCAGTAGTTCTGATTAAGCACAAGATGAATTGATATTAATTCCATAAAGAACAATGAAAATCAGTTACATAATTTGATGAACATTTAATTCATAAGGGGGAACAACTCCAATATCCCCATAACCTGTTGCATTAAACAAAGTGGAGCTTGATATAAGAGGAATCACATTTTATTATTGGTTATTCTCTTTTAGAGTGCCTGAACCTTAGATTCTGAAGGGCTGCAAACCTATTAAAGAAGTGATCAACACTAGCATTAGACTTAAGCAAAACATGTACTACTGTTCAAAAGTTGAAACCAATCCTAGAATCAAGCAAAAAGTTAACTAAAATGAATTAAATACTTTGGCCTCAAAACAGTTGCAGCAAATGGAGGAAAGGTCAGTTTCTTTTTTCACCTTTCAAGCTGGCATTCTCAGTTGGTAGATTTAGCCAGCTTGAATAATTTTTTTTTTGAATAAGCTATGTGTGGCTTCTATTGGGGGCCACTCCCATTACAAAAACAAAACATTACATTGCTCTCATTACATTTCTATCAAATTAATTAAATCATATCCAACCTGCCTTTCTATCAAAAATATTCTTCATCTGCCTTTCTTATCAAAGAGATTTGCCATCTTCCTCACTGCTAAGTTTCCGCAATCAACTCCTTTTTATCATTTCATACAGATGCCTTCCGAAATTGAAATTTTGTCAAGATAAAATTCAACACCATGAATGGCTAAAATATTTGCTGCCCATTTTTCATATCTATAAATATAAATATATTGTCTATAACAATCTGAGAGTTTCTTAATACCTTTTTTTAGGGTTCTTATTCATGCCCCTAATATTCCAAGATATTATTTTCATTGTTATTTTTTGTTTTTATTTGTGGGTTTAGCCCCACTTCTTGTTAACACTTGCGATATTTGCTTTTGTTTTCCCATATCAATATCCCTTTGGGTTTCTTTTTCTCTTTGTTTTTGCTTCTTGGGTCTTCCTCTTTTTTTTTTTCATTTCCACCAATACTTTCATCTTCATCCATCTCTTCAATCTTCTCACACTGCTCAAAGTAAGACTTATCATCTATAGGTTTGTCTTGTTGTGCAGGATTTGTAGAGCAAGGAATAACCTCAAAAGCACATTCTTCTTTATATTGCCCTGGAAACCCTAAAGTGCAAGGACGCTCTTCCAAAGCAATTACCTTCTTATTCTGCCCTAAAAACCCTAAATTGTTACAGACTTCCTCCATCCTCATTTCTTTATTATGCTGCTCTTGAAACCCTAAAGTGCAAGGGATAACCTCTATACCACTTTCACTTTTATTACCAGGAGAGGATTCTATACTACTTGAGGAAAATGAAGATGATTTACCTGGAAAGATCTTGACCTCTTCTGTCGTCTTTGTGTTTGGATTTTCCTCCACATTTACCTTTGCACCTTTAATTCCTTTTGAACTTGAACTTACATATTGTACTTTCTCATCCCTTATATCCTTCTTTGTTTCTTCTAACTGTTGATCCAAGTGAGTTATGGTGGCCTTTTCCATAAGATGTTGTAGATAGGCTTTCTTTGCCCCTTCTTTAGGAGTGGAATATCCTTGATCTGATCTACCTTCTATTAATGTATGATTTCCTTGCTTCGCCTTGAAGTTTTTCTTATGACCAAAATTTTCTGTCTCTTTCTTCATAGTTTTCAAAAGCCAAGTGGCCAGTCTCATAACAATTGCGGCAACGAAATGCGATGTTTTCATAATCCACTTGTTGATCCCATTCTCTTGATTCAGATTTAATCTTAATGGATTGTGGCAAAGGTTTTGAAATATCCATAGCAACACATATTCTGGTATATATAGCATGCTTCTGCTCCTTAATAGTTAGTCCTTCCTTGATGAATTCTCCTAGGGTATTTCCAATATTCTTCAAAACATCCTTATTGATAAGCTGATATGGAAGTCCAAAAAGCCTAACCCAAATCGGAAGCTTCTTAATAGTTTCTGTCTCAATAGAAAAATATTCATTCCATGGTCTTAAATAAAGGGTATCTCTCCCTCTAAACCATGGGCCACCACTCAATATTTTATCCCTGATTTCTGAATTAGAAAAGATGACAAGGAAAAAACCTTTAGGAAGAAAACTCACAGAGTAATTTGAATTCAATCCCCACTTCCACTTGATCCAATCTTGAATCTCCAAAAACCCTGGCCAAGATCTATGGAACTTACATATTAACCCCCTGCTTTTCAAAACCATTATATCATGCTCAATCATCTCATCCTTGATGGTCACTTCTGGTGCAACATCTGCTACTTGGATCGAACTTTCCATATATTTGCTCTTCCACTTATCTTCAACTTGGGCATCCATACTTCTAGCTAGGGCATCCTCACTTCCCATTAGGGCTTTCAAATATGACTTTCCTTCCAAACTAACTAGTGGGGTTGGGGCTGGGGATCACTCTTGGCTTGCACTCCCTCCTGGCTCGCACCGGCTTGCACTAGCTCTTGGTGTTCCTTTGCTTTGGCAATTTTTTGGAAACAATATTCGCCGCATTCATGGTAAGGGTTTGAAGCATTGATACACTCCGAACGAATCTGCTGCTCTTCTGCCATATCTGAAGATCTCAAGATTGGCTCGCACTCGCTCTCGGCTCGCACTCGCTCTCGCTCGCACTCGCTCTCGGATTTCACTCCCTCCCAGCTTGCACTCCCTCCTGGCTCACACTCGCTCTTGTCTCTTCTTTCTCCCGGCGTTCCTTTGCTTCGGCAATTTTTCGGAAACAATATTCGCCGCATTCATGGTAAGGGTTTGAAGCATTGATACACTCCGAATGAATCCGTTGCTCTTTCGTGATATCTGAAGATCTCAAGATTGGCTCACATTCGCTCCCAGCTCGCATTCGCTCCCAGCTCGCATTCGCTCCAATCAAAGCAATACATCTCCGGTGTTCAGCTTGAATAATTTTTTTGACTTAGAGGTTTGTCTCTAATTTATTTGGATCGAGTTGACAGGTCTGCATTCTTTTTCTCTCGACTGTCAAAGACACAATTCCTTGCATCTTACTAGAGTATTGCTTTTTCAGAATTTTCCATAGCTTTTGTCCTTTGTTCATGAATTGTACTATTACACACAATCTATTTATTCAATTTTTCCAAAATCATTTTACAAGGTATTGAGTACTACATACCCATGCTTATAGCATACACAAAAATAATAGTAGAATGCTGGGCATTATTGAACTGAAGATTGACATTTTTGTTTTCATTAGGTGTGTGATCAATATAAAATGCATTTATTGCTTTTATAAAGGAATTTTATCAATCTGCATATGAAAGACCTGTCATATTGGTGCTATTTTTGTCAAGAAGCATGTAATGTTTACTACCTTTTCATATCTGTATTTTATGGTGCCTAATTTCTTTCTTTCTTGGGTCTTGATTTGCAGGTTGTAGAAGCTGTTCAAGCTGTTAAAACTACTAACAACAAGGGTGAAATAAAATATCCAATAAAGGTAGGTGTTTGTCACCATAAAGCTATATGGTTTCGGGTATCTGTGATTTTTGTTTATTTATTGCCATATCATACTTGCACTCTTTTTTGAATATCACCTTTTGCTTTGTACCATTAACGTGTTTGTTAAATATCAATTTATATTTTATAACATTCTTCCAAATCCCATAGAAGGAATTATTATAATTTTTATAGTTTTATGCTTTCACTTTTATGTCGTAATTTTTTCACATGTCCTTTGTATTTTCAGTTTATGAATTGGTTGATTGTCTTGGCATCATTTTTTACACAATTGCAAACGGAAGAAATAGTTGCTAAGTTGTCATCACCTTTTGTTATATTTTGTTTGAAGCTAGCAGACTAGGCTATTGATATCATTGCATGTTTGGTTTACCGTGTATTGCATCTTTTCTTAGCATTTACTGAAGTCTATTGGAATGTTTGGCATTGCTACATGAGAATTTATCAAGTGATAATTTGGAGATATAGTCAGATTAAATTATGTTGGAGATTCTGCTAATTCAACAAAGGGTATTAATTTTTATCAAGAGAAAAACCAATCTTTTAATAATAATAATAATAATAATATTTCTTAAATTTATTAATTTTTTAAATTTCATTTTCAGCTTGTCATTTGCTATGTTGTGATATACTTGTGATGCATTTAATATTTTAGATGTATAACATGTTTTGGTGCATGTGAGTAGTAGTTTTCATCTAACTTATCTTTTCCAACAACTACTTGGTATTCCTGTCCTTCAAGGTTTATTTTTCTACTATTTTTTCAATTATTGAAGCAGTAGTTCTGGGATAGAGTGTAAAGAACATATTAGGTTATCATATAAGCAGTCTCATATAACTGCTGATTAAACAGTTATGGTTTTTATAGATTCAAAACTAGGTGAGCAATGAACAAATTGAGGCTGCTATTGGAGAATTTTTTTTAATGAAAATAATGTGGGATCTATAGGGGCCAACTCCCAGACATGGAAAAAGAAACAGTCAAGCAAATGCCTTTTCTCTGTCTGTAGAAACAACAATGTTAATTCCTCTCAAAAAGAGGTGGTACATTCTCTTTGATTTTGGATTTAATAATCTTTAGCCCTAGCATTAACTGGTCATTGTGATATTTCAGTGTCATTTACTTTCTACTAGAGGTTGTTGTTGACTTGAACTAACCAGGATATCCATGTCGATCAGTTCTTGAAGTCCTGGCCAGTGAAAATGGTCTATGCCAATCTGTCTTTTCAAGTCTTGTCGCCCCTGGTTGGCTAGGAAGTCTGCCATTCTGTTCCCTTCGAGGGCAATATGTTGCCAGGAGATGGATTCAAATAGCTGCATCAGTTGAAGGTCTTCTGTGAAGATGTGGAGTAATTCCCAATCGTGACATTTTCCTCTGGATATAGCCTCCTCGTGATCATTGAGTCACCTTCCACTACGAGCTTGTGGATGCCTAGTTGTATTGTGAGCTTGTGACCTTATATCACTGCAGTTGCTTCAGCCTTATTATTGGTGAGGGTTCCTAGGGTGAGGGACACTGCTTTGATGATGTTTTTTTCATGGCAACAGAGAAGAGTGCCAGCTCCTGCAGGACTTGGATTACCTTTGGAAGCCCCATCAAAGTTGAGTTTCACCATATGGGGAGGAGGTGGTTGCCATAAATATGGCGTCCTCCAGCCTTCTGGGTTGGAGTTTTCTTGGTTAGTTGTACAGTGGTGGGTATGTGGGGCCAATTTTTTGAGGTTATGCTGCATCTAAAGCAAGTCCGGGCAATTAGAGGCCCTGAGATAGGTTTGGATCTTTTCTGAATTAAGAGATTCTATCTTGTCACATGCTCCACAGGGAGGTATTGTTCTCTGAAAATGCGGTGGTTTCTCTCTAACCAGAGAACCCAAATGAGGATAGCCAGTATGATGCCCCAAAAAATTTCTGCAACTTGTGAAGTCTGCAGCCAGCTTTCAAAAACCTGTCAGATGGTCTTGGGCCCTGCCCATCATAGAGGCAATTTTTGTAAAAAGTGGCTCCATACTTGAGACTGAATGTAGAGTGGAGTGGTAGGATGTGGTCTACGGTCTATACCTTGTTCTTATTAAGTGAGCATTGTGATGGCCCCTCCCAGCCTCTTTTTTGTAAATTATCAAATGTGAGTATTTTGTTTTCACTTGCCAACCATGTGAAAGCATTAGCCTTGGGGAGGCCATATTTGAACCAGATCCACTGGGAAAGGTTTGAATTGGAGGTCCAACGGTAGCAGAGAATCTTGTATCCTCTCTTCACCTTATATTTACTGGTGGGGTTGGCTGCCCGTTTGAGGATGTCCTCCCCTGATCACAACTATTCTTTTAGTCCGCACATGTTTGTCTAAGATCAGTTTTTGGCTTCGAGTGATTTGTCACACTTTATAGCTGTGGAAGGACCAGTAATGACACACTTTGTGTACTATGTTTATTGATGCTCTATGCATAACAGGGTGGTATTTGAGAATTAAGTGTTGTTTTAGGATTTGTCTTGTAATCCAATAGAGTTTAGAAGCTGAATTGATTTTTGGCAGATCACAGATCTACAGTGGCATGAGTTCTACCAATTCTTTTTAGTGTCTGTTGCATTTCAGACTTGAATTGCTCCTCAATCAATTGGAAAACACTGGGTTTTTTGCCAGATTTTCCCGTCTTTTCCAAATATATGTATTTTCAAAACAATGTAGTCATTAAGAATTTTTTTCTTGTTTTTTATAGATGAAATTTACTAATACAAAAGTTAGCTACTAGAAGCCTTAAGATAACATTATAGCCTTCTAGGAGAAATCCTGTGTTGAAAGTCGCTATACAGTATATAAGAGAAGAAACAAGGACATAAATACTCAGATATCCATGAAACATATATAATGAGAATATAGAATAATTTTGAAGTGTAGATGCATGGGTGCATGTAACCCACCAAATTCAGGCCACACTGGACACAGCCATGCATGGTAGACTAACATTGGTTTAGAACGCATCCAAACATGTTCTGGATGTAACTGACATACAAGCTGATTTCAGGTCTTGTGTTGGATCCATTTATGATGACTAACTCATGCATTGACAGAAAAGCCCAAAAATGTTAGAGAGACCTGAAATATGTATTAGAAAAAATGACCTTTCTATCAATATAAAAGCATAAATATCCAAAAACAAAGTGAAAAAAAGCTCCACATCGACTTATTTTATGCTGGAGAGGCCATTTTTCCCGTATAATGGAGAATTTTTTTTGCCACATTTCACAGTTAGGGGTGGAAGTAGTGTTTTTTTTGGGTAGTGGAGGTGGTAATAGGCAATGGGTTTCTTTCTTGTGCTTTGACAATGTCTTTAATCTGTAGGAAGTGGTTCTGAATTTTGAGAATCTTATAGGAGGCTATTGTCTGTTGTTAAAAGGTTGTGGAAGGGCTTTTGTGCTGTGCTACTTTTTGTGGAACAAGGATGCTTGGGTGTTAGAAAATCAATCTTTCTTTTTTCCTTAACCACGATGGCTCTTATAAAGAGACTCGAAGACTATTATGTGGTAGATTTTTTTTTTTGTGTAAAATTATTTTTTTTGTAGATGAAAATGGAGTTTCAAAATTAATGAATGCAATCTTTGTGGAGAAGTTGGGAATGTGGAAATCCATAAATACTAGATAGTCCTGTTTGAAGGGAAGAGTTAAAGGATAATATTGGTGGATTTGGAACTTAATCTTGAACTCTAACTCAACTTCTTGCTGGTTTTCCCTATTCTGTATGTTTGACATTTTTTACAATATAGTTTAAGGGCGCTTGAATATGATAAATGGTTTGGCTGAAAGAAATCCTTATATGTTAAGGACATGGATTATTGCTACATACTTTTTCTCCATTTGCTGGTTAGGCATTTTGTTATGGACTACCTTCCCTGTACTTGAATAATACATGAAGCAAGGGAATATTGGCTAACTTGTCAATATGCAGTTCAATCTTTCTCCTGCATTATGGGAAAATGATGATTTTGATTCTACTGGACACTTAGGAAGAGAAGTAAGATCTTTACCAAATGGTCCAAATCAATTATGGGCTTTTCATGGTACAGACCATTTGATGTTTATTGTAATCATCGTGTTGGGAATTGGGGTCACTAATTAATGGCACCAGTAAACTTGGCTATATCCTTCCAACCTAGCATTATACCACTCCTATTGTCTCCAGATCTCCTCCTGAAAATAAGTAGATCCCATGTATTTCATGTAGGAGATACAAGTGACAAGTTATGCTGTTTGATATTTATTGATATCATCCTGTCGGGAATTGTGCTCCCAAATCTGTGTCTCCAATCAACTTCTCTTTACATCTTTCCTACCTTAATTTATACCATGGCTGTGAAAAATGTTCCTTTTGGATAATTGGATGCCATGTGATTTATCTATGAGATACAGATGAGTATTTGTGACAGACCACGTGTCTATGTTTCTTTGTGGGTTTCAGTGGGAAGTTGACATAGAGATAACATAACAGGCCATGCTTAGTGTTTTTTCCCCTATTTGTTTAAAATCTCATTACCAGCAAAGTTTTGAGTACCCACCTTAGGGACAAGCTCTATGTTTATGGATAGTAATACATGATAATTTCTATGAACATGATAAATGAATGCAAATTCAGCAATAAGTTCTTCATAGGACATATTAACACATTGGAGGAAGGATGGAACAATACGTCAGGAAGACATTGCTTATGAAATTAATCTCATATTTTGTCAACAATGCCCCTAATTTAATTGTCACTCTGATTTCTTACATTTGGTTTTTTCATGGAGGTCTTAGGTTTACATGGTTGTACTACTGTTCCACAAGGTATATTGCATTAAACATAGGTTTGCCATATGTGAAAATGGTCATTTTTAAAAAAATTTTGGATTCCGTTTTGCTCTAATAACATCTTTTTTAATCAAAAACAACATTTGACATCAAATTTACAACTATGAATTCTTTTGAGGTACAGCCAGACTTAAGCTGATATTGATGAGAAATTTCAATGGATATTAAACGTGTCTCCTACCATTGTATAATGTAACAAAGGACTACTAAGATTCTTTAAGCTAATGATAACATTAGCATATGATGCCTAGGGGCTTGGCCTCTTACATAACTGAGTGGATAGTCATAAACAACCTGTTATATCATCAGACTTGGATATCATTTTTCCTATGTTGGAACAAACTCCTAGTGTGCCCTCATTTCCCTTTTACGAAAACTTGGAAACTCCTCGGAAACTCCCAGGAAGATTTTGGATGTTTCTAAAAGATGATTCCAACGGGTTTTCAACGTATCTTGGGATTTTGAAAAATGGTCATTTTTAAAATTTTTTTGGATTCAGTTTTGCTCTAATAACATCTTTTTTAATCAAAAACAACATTTGACATCAAATTTACAACTATGAATTCTTTTGAGGTACAGCCAGACTTAAGCTGATATTGATGAGAAATTTCAATGGATATTAAACGTGTCTCCTACCATTGTATAATGTAACAAAGGACTACTAAGATTCTTTAGGCTAATGATAACATTAGCATATGATGCCTAGGGGCTTGGCCTCTTACATAACTGAGTGGATAGTCATAAACAACCTGTTATATCATCAGACTTGGATATCATTTTTCCTCTGTTGGAACAAACTCCTAGTGTGCCCTCATTTCCCTTTTACGAAAACTTGGAAACTCCTCGGAAACTCCCAGGAAGTTTTTGGATGTTTCTAAAAGCTGATTCCAACGGGTTTTCAACGTATCTTGGGATTTTGAAACAAAAAGATAAAAGATTCCAAATTTTAGGGGTTGTGTAGGTATTGCATGAGGCCCACATTGGACAGACATGCCCGACTTTAATTAAAAAACAATCTAGTTTAAACAAAAAGATCTAATATGAGAAAAAGGGAAACAAACTAAATGATAACTCTAGAATGATGATAGGTTGGGATCAATGAAGCCAAAGAATCTAGAACAACTGCCAAGGTCTTTGGCAATAAAGAGGAATTGAATTACATATAGGTTTACTTGTTGAAACAAATGAGGATGATACAAATATAACACCTATTCTTTTAATTAGGCGCTTCTATTGTTGTTTCCATGTAACTTAGCATTTTTCCAAAAGAAATGGCTTATATAAGCTGAAACATCTTCAAATTTTGATGATGACTTTTGCAAGTTAGAGCATGAAGAGTCATCAACTTCATCTGAATAGAATGATAGCCTGTAAAGTCAAAATGAGACTATGTGTGCTTTTGCCCATGCTGCAGTGCTTGAACATTATACATTGAGAGACTATGTGTGCTTTTGCCATTTGTGATTAGGCATGGTCATAATTTCAATCTGCTAAACATATGAACACAGTATTGGATATGGGAACAATCAATTTTCAAGAACCCCTAATACAGATAAGGCTGGATACAGAAGCATAAAAAACATGTCTGTTATATATTAAAAGAAAAAGCATAGAACATAAAACTGTTCATACCAGTATAAGTCTTATGTGGTACATTTTTGTTAGTCAAGGAGAGGAGTTCCATAGTTTTTTAATCTAAAAGTTATTTCTTAAAATTTGTGTTTTTTAATTCTCATGTCATGGATAATGGACAGTATATGGGTTTATATTTGGATATCTTAAAATACAATTTGTATATTTAGACACAATTGAATACAATATCAGATAAGTATTTTGCATTCAAATCAGTATTGGATATGAAGATACGAGAATCTGGACAGAAGGAGCGCTGGATATGATAACTCTGATGGAGGTCTTAGGATAGAGTTCAAACTTCTTATTTATCACATCATCTACCTTATGAAAGGACCATTTTTTTCCCCAGCATAAGTCAGTCTTGCTTCTCAGGAAATCCTTTTACCTGTCATTTCTCTTCCTCTTTCTTTCACATCTATTTTTGTCTAGAGGGAAAAATGTGTCAGTTGTTGCAATTGAAAATTCTTCATAATGGGCCAAAGTCACCCAAGTTCAGTTGTGAAATCCTTTTTTTTTATTATAACAGTTTTACTCGCATTGCAAGTGCAAATTTTGTTTTACAATGAAGCTATATCAAAGTCCCTTTTGAGAAATATGAGGCTTCATTTATCCTTGGTGCACAATGTTCATAAAAGCATTTGGTCTATTACGTATGATGCAAAACGAGTAACGTTTATGGTCATAAATCAGCAAAACTGGAGCAAGTAGCGATGAATTGATGTAGCAAATTATTCACTGATCAATATACCCTTTGCTGGGATATTGCACTTTCCTTTTACGTAGACTATTTAATAGATTAATTGAATCAAATTTTTGAGTTGCTTTTGAACAAGCCTGGTTTGTATTTTCCCCAGGGCATCAATATTTTGAAGGCACATGGACAAAGTTCTAAAGATAGTTATCTATTGAATGGGTATGCTCTGAACACTGGTCGTGCAGCCCAAGGAATGCCTACAAGAGTGGCACCAGCAAAAATTGCATGTTTGGATTTCAATCTTCAAAGGACTAAAATGCAGATGGGAGTGCAGGTTTTAGTGAGTGATCCAAGACAGCTTGAAAAAATCCGTGAAAGGTACTAAACTCTTCGGTTAATCTCTGGATAAAATCTAGATCGTACCTTGAGTTCTATAAGTGCCATATTAAATTGGTTTGTTGTTTATATTTCTATTATGCTAGGTTTTCTTCCCATGGAGAATTTCTATGACCATTATGTGCAAAGATGTGTTTAATTTTGTCCCGGTTAACTATAATTTTTGCATAATTATTTGATAGAGAGGATTATTATGGGGTTTGAAATTGAATCGCTCTTGCTAGCCTGGTTCTCTCGGTGTTGAATTTTATTGATTTCTGTTTGAAGGCAAGCATGATACACATGTCTTTTGCAGAGAAGCAGATATAACAAAAGAACGCATTGAGATGCTTCTAAAAGCTGGTGCAAATGTCATACTAACAACAAAAGGAATAGATGACATGGCTCTTAAGGTGCACTTTGATGTTGTGGATGCTCATATTTTACTGTAGTTTAGTAGTGTACAAACTGAAAAGTTCTTCATTATTATTATTTCTTGGATCAGTTTCCCAATGCAGCTGTCAATTTATGCATGTGCAGTACTTTGTAGAAGCTGGGGCCATTGCTGTACGTCGTGTGCGTAAGGAAGACTTGCGTCATGTAGCAAAAGCAACTGGTGCTACTCAGGTATTTGTCCTGTTTTCATTGCTTTTAAAGCCAAGGAGAAATTGATGCTAGATATTCTTGCAAATCCAACATACATGGGCTAAACTGCTTTTTGACTTGTTAAGCTGTTTGTTTATTTGTTAAATGTTGCACTGAGATGTCATTGGGATCTTTCACCTAAAGCCTGTGCAGTGAAATGTGTCTAATTTTTTGAAGTTCCTAATTTTGTAGAAGATAATTGTAAAGTTTTCTCAACAGAGATGTGGTTTTAGGTGTACAACTTGAGTGGGCCTAGCAGTGGAAACTTTGGAACTCTGAATGGAGGTCCAAGGTTTGAATCCTTGAGGGGGGTAGGGTTGTACACCATACTTCGGTAAGTGGAGCATGGTTGGATAACCATATATTATGTAAACAACATCCTCTATAAGGGTCGTCTCATATGGCCTATGGCGTCGCAGACGTTAAAAACTACTTTACCTTTTACCTGCAGACGTTAAAAACTACTAGAGTGGGCCTAGCGGTGGAGACTTTGGAACTCTGAATAGATGTCGAAGGTTTGAATCCTTGAGGGGGTAGTGTTGTACACAATACTTTGGTAAGTGGAGCATGGTTGGATAACCATATATTAGGTAAACAACATCCTTTAAGAGGGTCGTCTCATATAGCCTATGGCGTCGCAGACGTTAAAAACATCTTTACCTTTTACTTGCA
The DNA here is from genome assembly GCA_028583015.1 of Wollemia nobilis. Taxonomy (NCBI): domain Eukaryota; kingdom Viridiplantae; phylum Streptophyta; class Pinopsida; order Araucariales; family Araucariaceae; genus Wollemia; species Wollemia nobilis. The sequence goes on from JAQPPZ010000753.1 coordinate 3,316,485, forward strand.
GACGTTAAAAACTATTTTACCTTTTACCTGCAGACATTAAAAACTACTTTACCTTTTACCTTTTATGGTTTAATTTTTTAGTAAAGATTTCAGTTGAAGCATGAAGCCTCCAATTGGGAATGAAGTGGACATTTTTTCTAGCATTCATAGTTGTGTTAGTTAAATTTCTTGTATGCTCATAGGAAAATGATTTCTAGTTCATTCTGCATATGGCATGGTCTCATTTGCATTTCCCTTAAGGCATAGACTCCATGATATTGTATCTAGGAGTGTTAATGTATCATTTGAATGGCAAGAAGAGGTTGTATTATCTTCTTGAATCTTGGATCATCCATTCACCATGACTGGTTTAGATTTTGTTTTTCTTTTTGCCTCTCAGGATATTCTTTTGTAGTCATCCCAACCTGACCTCTTTTGTGCTTTTATTTATTTTTTAATTGGTTATATGGGTTTGAAACGGGTCTCACTGGGTATTAAAACAACATTTTTTGCAATTATGCATATAATGCCTTGCAATCTTTGAACTTGGGTCTCTTTGAAAGTCGAGGAATTTAATCGGTTGAGCTTTTAAACTCTTTTTTTCCCATTAAATGTCTTAATGGGATTGAAATGGGCGGCACCTATATTACATCTTGACCATATTGTGGTATTATAACAACTTAGCAAATATGCATATATCGCTTGGGGAGATTCAAACCTGGCTCTTCTCCTTGAAAGTTGAGGAATTTAATTGGTTGAACTCTTTGTCATTTGATTTTTTTTCTCCTTTGTACTTTTAATTTAACAGAGTATTTATTTTATTTTATTTTATTATTTTTTTTAATTTTTGAACTCTTTAAATTTTCCAGCATAAAATGATCAACATAACATGAGAATGTGAGGCATACCCATATTTTTGTTGAATTTGGAGCTGCTTTCTTCAAATATATAAATTTGCGAACCATATTATTGCATTTACTTTAATTAAGGTAGCAACAATTAACAGGAGTACACAATATGTGAACAACATAGCAATGTTATTGCGTATCCTTCACATGTCAGAGATTGGGGACCTTGGTATATTATTCACATGTTGATGCCTCTCAGATTGAGAGAATCAATAAGTCCATGTGCTACAGTCTTGGACATGGTTCCAAAATAGGCTTTAATATTGTTTTGTGTGCTTGAAGATCGGATTTTGGTGTCTTTGCAAACTTCCTTTGAATGTCTATTGAAATTCTTATAAGCTAATTATTTATGTGTTCATAGTAATGGAAATAGTAAACTCGTTGATCAGCCATAATATCCAGTCTTCTTTTGATTTGCATCTTCCTGTTACTTGTGAAATAGTTTATTGCCTAATATTGATATTATTCTTCAGAAGTAGCTGAATTCACATTCAAGTATTTAATTTGCTCTGAAACATAAGTCATAGCTATGATGGGGCCCTTTTTAGAAATTGAATGCCAATGTGCAATGTAGTAATTAAAGTCTTTTTCTAAGTCTAATACTTATTCAGAATAGGATAAGCATAAAAGCTTCTATACATGCTAGCATAATTTCCATCTCCATCTTAGTATTTTGGTGAATAAAAGTGTTGAATTAACTAGTAGGATATTTTCCTGCCAATACATGCTCTTGCTTATTGGTTAAGAGTTTTCTGTGTAGATCCTTACATTTGCCGATATGGAAGGTGGTGAAACATTTGATCCATCATTTCTTGGTTCTGCGGATGAAGTTGTCGAGGAGCGCATAGCTGATGATGATGCCATTTTGATTAAGGGACCCAAGTGTTCAAAGGCGGTATGTAACTATTTACACTGTTAAACATTGAAGTTGTATCCTCTGAAGGAAAAAATGGCTCTGCTCCTTGTTATTTCTGTCTTAGTGTTGTGTGAGAAACACTCAGAAAGACTGATGAGCTATGGATTTGTTTGATAAATCAGGTTTCTGTTATTCTGAGAGGCGCTAATGATTACATGCTGGATGAAATGGAACGATCTATGCATGATGCCTTGTCAATTGTGAAGAGGACGTTGGAGTCTAACGCTGTATGACTGCTGTGGTCTATAGTTGTTGTTTTATTTTGATCCTTTATTAGTTTTCTTCTATAGTACCTTTCCTTGCTTAGGGACATTTACACCATTTCACTGGATTTCTTTTAACTTGACAGGTAGTTGCTGGCGGTGGTGCTGTTGAAGCAGCTTTATCTGTATACTTAGAGAACCTGGCAACTACATTAGGTTCTAGAGAACAACTTGCTATTGCAGAGTTTGCAGAATCTCTGTTAGTCATACCAAAGGTTAATGCATAACTGTTATGTCTGCAGATTTGCTTTTATATAAGTTTATGACTCATGTAATTCATTTTTTACACTTCTTTCTCTGATCTTATCTTGGAATGCAGGTTCTTGCTGTTAATGCTGCAAAAGATGCCACAGAGCTTGTGGCTAAACTTCGTGCTTACCATCATAGTGCTCAGACAAAAGCTGACAAACAACATCTTTCAAAGTATGATGAATGGCATTGTTTCTGTTGAATTATGACTTGCAAATTGGGAAATATATAGATGTTATATAATACCAAAGAAATATCAGTCAGGTGCTAAGGGACATTCACCAATAGTTTTTGGCTGTATTGGTTTCTTGTTTGAACTTTCAATCACAATTTTTAGTTAGTGTTTGCGGTAAAAAGATAATATATATTAAAAACACAATTAGTGCACTTCCATATCGAACTTAAGAATGTATCCCTAGATGTGGAAACAATCGATGCTAGCTTTTTAAGGCCCTGATGTGACTGCCAAGCCTTGTCAAAGCCCTAAATACCCCAAGGCTTTGTGTTTGAAGGAAGATTGGTAGAACACTACGGCATTTGATTATAAGTTTTTTTTCACAGTTATAAAGGGGTTTTACCTTTTCCTGTTCAATTTCTCAAATATGGACCTGATCCAAGTGGTTTTGTAAAGCTCTTATGTGCCGGCTTTTTGAAAGTTTAAACTGTTACTGATATTTTGTGATGTAAATCATGTGTGCTATTGAAGCATGCCAATAGATCTAAAGATCTCTCCAACTAAAAGGTTGTTTTCTTGCCATTCTTTTATGGATGATTTGAAATAAGAGGTCAAACTGATCATGTTGGGAATGAGAAATCTGTATAGGATGTTAAATCCCAAGCTTTTAATGGAGCCGTTTACCACCAAGCAATGAGAAATCTGTATAGGATGTTAAATCCCAAGCTTTTAATGGAGCCGTTTACCACCAAGCAGCCCAGATTGGACACTGAAATCATATTTGCCTTAGTATTGCAAATTATATCATGAAGTTGAAAAAGTGACCTCATTCACGATTCTTTTTTCGGAGTGTGCTTAACATGTGATGCTGTTGCTGACCATTTTTCTTCAAGGATTCTTTGATATCCATGCCCTTTGGAAGAGTGCACATGTCCCAAGACTCCAAACAGATTCATTTCATCCCTTCTACCTTGCCTCGAAGAAAGCATTTTAGCACCTTCTCTAGCTCATTTTGCCCTTTCTGAGAGGGGAAATGGTTGGATAAGTAGTGGATGTGCTTTGCTGCTTAAGATTTATCTAGCCATAATTTTCCCTGCAAGGGGAGTTTAAGGTCACTGCAGATTTGTAACCTTGTTCCTTATCTAGCCTTTTTTCATTGGCATTGGTACAGCATTGGAGAGCAGAATATCGAAGGGTTACTCAAGTAATGAATAACCTCACCTATACTGCTCTCAGCTATTGGTTGATGACAAATCATTAGCATTGAGTTCTCTTTAAGTAATTGGGTGCTACCTGGTAAAGAGTTTTATTTATTTTGCCCTTTTAATCTAATCATTGTGACCAAGGGCATCTGATACTACCACTCTCAAATTACATCATTTTGAATTTTGTATAGCATTTGGTTTATTTATAGAGTTTGCTCATTATATGAGCCTATTGTGTGAGAACTGATATTTTTTTTGAAAAGGTTTTGTGGCTTTGTCTAACAATTTGGGACTTGATGTTTTGTAGCATGGGACTTGATCTTGTAAAAGGGCAAGTGAGGAACAATCTTGAAGCAGGTGTTCTTGAACCAGCTATGAGCAAAGTTAAAATCATACAGGTTTGTGATATTAAAAGGAATGGAATTCATGAGATTTCAGTAGCTTCTTGTCTTGAATTTGTTACCTATAGAATTTAACTAATTATTTTGTTTACAGTTTGCTACAGAGGCAGCTATAACAATTATGCGTATAGATGACATGATCAAGCTTTACAAAGAGGACAATCAAAATGATGACTAGAAATGGGAGGAGTTGAAGTCTTTTAAATATAGTGAATCGAATTTTCCTATCTTGAGGCCGATGTATTTTTCCTTGAGATGTGAAAGACTTGACTTTGCAAATTGTCTTCCATATATTTTCAGTCTTTGAGGTATACAATACTTGCAAGGTGTCCAATGTTTTTGCAGCTAATAGTGTTCGCACAGATCTTGAGAGATCCTATGGAAATATTTGCAGTTTGGTGCAACTGAGGAGGCTCTATGGATATTTTTGCTTGTTTTTCTCAGCAAGTTGCTGAAGCATTCTATGAAAAATATTTGAAATGTCTATAGCAAGAATTTGATGTTATATTCCAAACTTTACCATCTCATGAATATTTAGTTGCTTTCTGTCTTAGATCCAAAGCATGGCAACAGTCAGTGTTTAGTTCTCTGGCAAGAAGTTTGGCTTTGCTTTATTGTGCTTGTTTTCAAGTATTTATCTGAGAGGAATGTTTAATTTGGTGTTGTATGCTTATTTTGAAATCAATTTGTTGACCACAGTTTGTGCTTTTTAATGTAGATCTTGAGCAAGCATTTCGTTATGCTGGGAATCATAAAACACACCTTGTTATTGGATGATGTTGTAGTTTTCATGGTAATTTTGGGTATTTGTGCTTAAAATTAATTAGGATAGAAACATGTTAGGTTTTATTATAATATGAAGCTAAGCCACTTGTTCATTATGATGGGAATCCTGAAATAAAACTTGCTATTGGAGTATATCTTAGTCTACATGTTGATGTTTGCAGAACAATGCCTTGTTTTCTGTAAGGCACCCTCTCAAATTTCATATTTTTATCACTTTTGATTATATAGGCATTGTGTTGAATTTGAACGCATGGCCATACAGGCTACGTTATGCCCTTTGAAACAGTTAAGAGAAACATTTATTGTCCCTGGATAACATAGCATTGCTTTCACAGTACTAAATGGTTCCGGTAGAGTTTGTAATATTCACCTTGGTACTAGCCATTGCAGGTCCTGCTATATTTCAAATACAATTGCAGTTGCAATAGCAGGTTTATTTAAAGGCTGGTCTGATGATTCTGTAGGTGACTTTAGATGGATTAAACAAATTGTTGTATGGTAATCGGTTAAGTGGCAAATATTGCAGATGGTTGTTAATGTTTCAAGATGTTTGTATTCTGATTTCATACAGCGGGGACAGCTAATTGTTTTCTTTGTCTAAGATACTAGTAGTAGTGCTCTTAAACTTAAATGGTTAGAGTGCCCCCTCAGGAGCTAGGAAATTATAAAGCTTATAAAACATAATGTCAGCACATCAATCCATCCCTTATTTCCATGTGAATTTAATTGTTCTGATCCAAAACTACAGTATTGCAAATGTCATGATATTTTATTACTAATAAAGATACTTTTGAAAATGTAAGTGTTTGGAATCTGCCAAACAATGACAATCGAACCTTTGTTTTTTGGATGTGGTACAATTAGAGTATATCTAATTTTCCGGTTTTCTAGGAGGTTTTTTTTTGTTGTTTGTAAAATGGCAATTCCTTTACAAATTAAAAAAAATGTCATTTCAACAAAATTTACACAATGCCAACAATAATTTTCAAAAATAGCCTTGTGTAAAAACGCATTGGATTTGTAGAAATTAATTAGGAAAAGAGTATTTGTTTTAAAAAATAGAGAGGTTATAATAGGCATATTATTTATTTTAATAGGCATATGCTTTAGTTTAATAGTCAGAAGGTTTTGCATAAGAATTGATGGTGTTAAAGGAAATCCAATTCCATGAAATTGTCTGAAGACAACGTAAGGTTTAATGTAACTAAATTAAATGTCTTGATATTGAAATTGTTTTACAGAAGTTGGTAGTTTTACTATTGAAAGAGGTTATAATAGGCATATTCTTTATTTTAATAGGCTTATGCTTTATTTTAAAGGTCAGAAGGTTTTGCCTAAGAATTGATGGTGTTAAAGGAAATCCAATTCCATGAAATTATCTGTATACAACGTAAGATTTAATGTAACTAAATTAAATGTTTTTGATATTGAAATTGACAAACGTTGGTAGTTTTACTATTTAAAATTAATTTCATGAATATGTTGGCTTTATGTGATATTGACAATGATTATCTTAAGCATGCCATTTTTCAATTTTTGTTCATTGTGCTCTAAGTTAGTGATTTTTATAGTTTGTTTCTGTTTCTTTGTAATTATGCCTGTTCGGGTTAAGTTTTAATTCTTAAAAGGTGAGCTGTTATAGTTCCTCATGCTCAGTTTAAATTCGTAAAAGCTGTGTTCATTAATCTGCCCTTAACACACAAGATGGATGGGGTTTCTGTTTTCTATACAACCCAAGGAAGGTATCTCACCTTTCATTGCCTTGGGAAGCCCTTAAATGTGGTACTTACATTTCCTGGTGGCTCTTGAAGTTCTGGTGTCCTACAAGAGGTGATTGGCTCTCAAAATTACATCTATAACATTGTCTTATAACCAAACTATGCGTTTAGGATGTCATTCTGTTGTCTATATAACAAAATTTGCACTTGAATTTCAAATATTTTTATGTCTTCTATCCTAATACTCAGATTTGGAATGACATCTATAAAATTGTATTCCAAGAAGTGAGTTATTTTATTGTTATGTTTTAATAGGTCACAATCATAGTTTTAAAAGATGCTATTAATATAGAAATTTTCTTCTTGAACTGATCCAAAGATGTTAGTAATTCTGAAGATTATTTTCTTCAACTGATCCAATTCTTTGGAGATACTCCCAAAAATCTCTTGTTGCTGTAATAAATGAAACATAGTATTTTCTCTTTCAGGTGTCACTACCTTTATGATTGCCATGCACTAGAGCTTCTTTCTTTTCTTTTACCATGTACATGCTGATCTTGTGTTTACTTTCTTCATGGCTTCATTGAGACTTCCAAAATTGAGCTCCAAAGAGTGATTCCATTCTCTTGAATAGATGATTTATTTTTCATTGATCTAGGGTCTACTAAAACCTTTTGCTCTGTGATTCACAATGCTATTATTTCATTTTTTCTTTTAATCTTGTGCTTGCTTGCATTGTCTAAGACATTGTCTCTTGAATGTCAACCGCAAATACAGTAGTATGCCATAAAAAATCATATATTTAGAACACATATAATGTCATATATATATATATATTATTGTAGAGACTTGGCATAAGCGGTAAACTCTATGACCCATGGCATCAAAGCTTATCCTGCAATTCTCACAACAGTTGGAGGATGTAGATATGCTATATCCTTACATGGGCAATGAATTTACTAAAAGCTTAATATAATTAGTTCAAGTATAGTAGTTTGTATGGTGTTTCTTTTTCATCTAGTTTTGACATAATATGACTTTGAATTGTATAATCACCCTCTAATGATTTCTTTCTCTTGGTTCTGATAATCCCATGGCATTGGATGGTTGATTACTATTTAGATTGAATATATTCATCACAAGTCAAAAAGTATTTGGTATAAAATTTATATTAAATATTTTTCATTGTTATTTATTGATCAGCATGCAACCTAAAACCAAATCACTTCTTTGTAGTTTTGATAGATCACCTTTGCTTGGAGTATTTGGTAATGATCATGCTTAGTTAGAATAGTATCACACAATAATATTTAATGAAGTACTAATTTTAATAGTTAATAATTGTCCATGATTAAATCAAAGAGCCTATTGTATCTTGATGATTAAGACCAACACATCCCTTGAAGTAATTCTTTGATTTCATAAATAAGATAACACTACTATCCACTAAGGATTGTCAATAGTTTTTTAGGGTTCTTGAAAATTCAACACATACATGCATAAGATATTTTGCTAGCAATGAAGATTAGGACTAGCACAAGTTTCTTTGCTACCCCTTGTTTTTTTTTCCTAATGTTAGAGCAAGAAAATAGTACTCTTGTTGCTTGCTTGTTTTCCTAGATAAATTTTGTGGGCCAAAAATGAGAGATTGAATATAAACAATTACTCTTGATGATGTTTGTCTCTTGAAATATTTGACTCAATATTGTTAAAGAAATTGATGGAACTAGGAATATATTGTCAAAAGAATTAAGTCTTGAAATATTTGACTCAATATTATTAAAGAAATTGATGGAAGTAGGAAAATATTGTCAAAAGAATTGATTAAGATATGTAAAAGTGAAAGTACTACTTGTTGTGAACTTGAGGACACTGAGCTTTTAATTTTGAAAGTAACAAAGACCTAGAATCTAGAATCTTGAAGTGCAATTTAACACCTATGTTTTTCTTTTCTCTTTGTCCTCGTCTTTCTTTTATGATTTGTTTCTTTTTCCTTAGTTGGCTTGGAGGTGTGGTCAATATACTTTCTTTGTTCTCCATCTCTTGCACTCGACTTTATTTTGGAGTTGAGACCTTGCCTTTTTCGAAAGGATACTTCTTTTGAAACTAAAGATTTACTCTCTTGAGAAGTGAAGTGTCTATAACTTTTAGTTGACAAATCGCTTCATTGTAGATTGTATTGTTTTTTCTTCAACTGGTTATAAGGGATTGAAAAGGGCCCCACCTGTATTACATCATCACCATGTAGGTATTACAACAACTTGGATATTATCCATGTATCACTTGGAAAGATTTGAGCTTGGGTCCCGTCCTTAAATGTTGAGGAGTCTAACCAATTGAGCTAATGCCATTTGGTGTTAATCTTGTTAGAGGTGCATCTATTGAGAAAACTATGAATAATTTTGGTTGTTTTATTTATTCATCTAATAAAGTTAAATTTCATGCTGATTTCTTTGGAAATGCTTGGGTTCACTTTTTGATTCATAGTTCCTTTCACCTCCCATTATATGTTAACACCTCCCTCTAGAATTCTTAGAAGAATTATTAGACTCATCAACTCCCACTTTTCATTTCATCACTTCATAGGCTTCATAGTTGATCCAATAGTATTTAAGATTTGTTTTTTGTTTAGAACATCTTTCCAATTGTCAAATGTTGGGAGGTCAACTTGTTAAATACATCAATTTGCAAAGTGAAGACTAGGGTTCAAATCTTGCCAAGCGATATATGCATGATTGTTAAAATTATTATTTCAACGCCATTAGGTGGTCCTGATGTAATACGAGTGGAGTCAGTTTCAATTCCATATATCAAACCAATTTTTTTTTTTTTTTTTCTTACATATAGTTAGTTTGCATATATTTTTGATATTTAAATTCATTTTTTAATGGCCAAATTGAGTTCATGTATCTCAACTATTAAATCTTTAGTGGTCTTAGCACTTTTACATATATATTAACTTATTGGAATTGATCTAGAGATTTAAAAATTGATTATATATGAATTATTATGCCAGATATCTTCATACAATGAAACAAGAGCTCATTATTTAGGCACTTAAGTAGGTCTTAGGTTTATTGATTAAGCTATACACTAATATATGAAAAAGTATGGTTACAAATGATCCATGCGATCCATTCCTTAGAAGCTTTCTTATTTCTTTAACAATGTATGCATTAGAATTATTATAAACTTCATTAATAACCTAATTATATAAATCTAGTTGATTATCACATAATTTTATATCAAGTTTCCTTGTAAAACCTATGATAATATAAAATCTACTCTAATTTCTTGGATGCTTTTTAATAATACCAACTTGTTTGTGGTTTTTCAACAAGCATAAACTAATTAAAAAATAATGTAATTTTTTTTGGATGATCTTTACATTATTCGACTATACTAATGGTGTCACTTATTCTTTTCGACCATCTAAAAATTTCTTTTGAGGACTTCTTAACCATGGTTTCCTTATTGCTTCTTGGCTACTAAGTTGGTTTTCCTCTTAAAGACTTTGAACAATGTCCTTATCCACATGCATATCCTTGTTTTATATATATATATATATATATATATATATATATATATCAAATAGAGGATTGAAAACACATTTCAGAGTCACAAGGACTTCATCCTTAAGTGTGCACATTTCCTTGGTGATTGAGGGAGAATTGTAGGCACTCTAGCACCAATTATAAGTAGTACTTGATAAAGAGATTTGAGATCTTTTATAAGATCTTGTTTTCTTTTCTTCTATTATCCCTAAATTTAGTTTAATTATTTGTTCTACTTCAAAGACAATTTAAAATTTGGAATCCAAAGGCTTATATTAATATTTCATGTTCTTTTAAGACTTCAAAGACGATGAGGTTATAATGAAAATGTTGACTGATGATTTAAAAGATGCGTGTTTATAGCATTTTGATGGGTTAAATTGTTTTGAATTTATTTTCTGGTGGGTTTTGCAAAAATAGTTCCTTTTCATAACTATATTTTAAAGTGTGTAGTATGTAGTATCATAGTGGTGTCAATCTATATGTTTTTTTTTTTTAAGTTTTAAGAAGCAATTTTGTGATGCTACTATGGTGCTAATGAACATTTTTATAATGCAATTTTAATGATAGTATAGTATCACTGTGACCAGGTAAGCTAATTCCATCCTAGTGTCATAAGTTAGAACTACCCACCCTAATAATATAAAATCATTGTATTATACTGCTAAAGTGGTATACTATAATGATGCTCTAATGGATCAAATGACATTAACTCAATCAGTTAGATTCCTCGACTTTCAAGGAGGAGAATAAGGTTTGAATTTTACCAAGCTATACATGCATAATTACCAAGCTTGTTGTGATACCACCATGTGGTCCTCATGTAGTGCAGGTGGAACCTGTTTCAATCCCATATAACCCATTTAAAAAAAAAGATGCTACAATGGAATCAAATGGCATTAGCTCAATCGGTTAGATTCCTCAACTTTTAAGAAGATGTAGGTTCAAATCTACTAATGGTCATGATGTAATATGAGTGGGACCATTTCAATCCCACATAACCCATTAAAATAAATGATGTTACAATGTTGTAATGTTGATTTTTTTTTTTTGCTTTTAAGGAATCAAATGACATGAGCTCAACTGGTTAGATTCCTCAACATTCAAGGAGGAGATCCAGATTCAAATCTTGCCAAGTGATACATGGATAATATTCAAGTTTTGTTGTAATACCCATGATGTAATATGGATGTGGCCTATTCCAAGCTTGATTTTTTTTTTAATAAGCTATGTGTGGCTTCTATTGGGAGCCACTCCCATTGCAAAAACAAAACATTACATCTCACATTACAATTCTAACAAGCTAATTAAAGAATACCCATATTTGCATTTTTTATCAAAGATATTCTTCATCTTCCTCCAATTGCTAAGTTTTCATAATCAACTCTTTTTTTTTTAAAGGAACTAACAACAAGAACAACCCTTACATGACACATAACTCCAACAGATAGAAGGAAAAAACATAACAACCATCCATCAAAGAGGAAATTAGTTTGATTATTTTTCTTCTATATTAGAGGTTCTTCCTCCTTCAGAGTGACAAGATCTAAGAATGCATTTTTGCACTTCAGGTTCCTGAGGTAATATCTAGTTGTAACACATTTTTGTAGGATCACCATTTTCAGAAAACTGACCATCATCGATTGGGGGGCCACTCCCATTACAAAAATAAAACATTACATTGCTCTCATTACATTTCTAACAAGTTAATTAAAGAATACCCATCTTTGCCTTTCTATCAAATATATTCTTCATCTTCCTCAGATTGCTAAGTTTTCATAATCAACATTTTTTTTTTCAAAGGAACTAACAACAAGAACAACCCTTACATGACACATAACTCCAACAGATAGAAGGAAAAAAACATAATAGTCATCAATCAAAGAGGAAATTAGTTTGATTATTTTTCTTATATAGTAAAGGCTCTTCTTCCTTTAGAGTGACAAGATCTGAGAATGCATTTTTTGCACTTCAGGTTCCTGAGGTAATATCTAGTTGTAACACATTTTTGCAGGATCACCATTTCCATAAAACTGACCATCATCGATTGTTTCATAATTATCTTCAAGAATACCATTTGAGGTGCTAATATTTTCCATGGAACCGTCTGGATGGTCTTTAGTAAAATTTTATCAATGATCTAATTCAAATTCTTCTTTTGGGGTTGAGTCTTTTGTTGCTCACATAACTCTTGATGGACAATTGGTGCATCTAGAGGATAAGCTTCTTTCTTTTGAACTGGAACATTTGAATATTTCGAATCATTTGCATGCAGGGCCTTCTCCTCCACTAAGGAGGAATCAAAGCATGATCGAATGACTAGGCATCTCTTCTTCAGGTGGCCATATTGCTAACAACCATAACATCTTAGGGAAAAGTTTTCATATTCAATATTTTGGATCCATTCCCCTTTGCTTGAGGAAATAGTAATGGATTGAGGTCCAAGAACTGAAACATCCATCCAAACAACCAATCTTGCTTTACTCATATTAATTTTATTGGACAAATTTTCCTTTGTTTGGGCATCCATATATTGGAATACACTAACGACATTAGCTATTTTGGTGAATATCTTCTCTCCCAAAAACTCCATAGGGAGAGCATAAAGATTCACTCAGACTAGGAAGCCATTAACTTATTTGTAAAAGGGTTGAAACCATGAATTTAAAAGTCTTATATAGACACCCCTCTGTCCAAAAAAACCAATTATATTTATAAATAATTATCCTATCCCTATCCACTAAATTAGAAAAGGAAACAAAAAATAAATTTTTGAGTAGGAGAGTTACCTGGAATTTTGTACCGGTCCACCAATATTTAATGTATCCTTTGAGCTCCTCTAGACGTGATCTTTTGCCTTTGAGTTTGTAGATAATTGTTCGGACTTCATGATCAATCAAATCCAACCCAAATTCATCCTTTGAAATCTTGATAGAGGGTAGAGGTTCATCCACCCACAAACCCAAAGATCCCTGAGAGATATTTCTTTTGATCAAAGAGGCTTTCTCACAGATTGAAGAGACGATCTGCGAACAACCTCTTCCTTCAATGCTTAAATGCACCTAGAGTTTTCATCCCTTTCACGAAAAATGTAGCCAAATTTATCACTTTGTTCCATCACTTGACTACACCTAAGGTTTACACCTCTTTTGCTATTCCAAACCCAAATTTTAATTCTAAAAAAAAATTAATTAATTTTTAGTTTAGTTAATTAATTACCGAATGACACAAACTCAACCATTTAAATTCCTTGAATTAAAGATAAAAGCCTAGGTTCTAATCTTACCAAGCTATGCATACATAAATGTCCAAGTATCATAGGTGGATTAGTTTAGTTTAATTAATTAATTATCGAATGTCACAAGCTCAACCATTTAAATTCCTTGAATTAAAGGAAAAGACCTAGGTTCTAATCTCACCAAGCTATGCATACATAAATGTTAAAGTATCATAACATGGCGGTGATGTAATATGGGTGGGTCCCATTTAAAAACCATATAACCATAAACAAATATTATTATTTTTATAATTTATTTATATTTAGGTTTGGTTTGTGTGAGAAACCCCTATGATCGGCGCTCAAGGCTGGGTATCCCCATACCACCATGAGCTTATCAATAGGGGCCAAACACACAACCATAAATACACCCATTCTCTCACACACTCGTCCACGTCACAATTTGAACCTTGGACCTCTAGAAGAACCAAAGCTCAAACCGTTGCGCTGTCCTCCCTGGAACACAAACAAATTTTATTAATTAATTATATATTTTTAAATACATATGGAAAATTGGTAACACCATTAGTAACGCTGCCATCTCTACTATCTATGCATTGCATCTTAGTTTAGTAATATTTCCAAAACCTCACACTACCACAGCCCGCTTTACCAAATCTGGATTGCTAGTTTCCTTCCTAAAACACGAGTGCAACCACAAAAATTATAATGAATAGTTTAATAAAGCAGATATTACCAATGGAAAACATTAAAGTAAATCTTAATCATTATTTTATTAAGGCAGTCAACATTTTCTTGTCATATTTAGCTAAACTTACTACTTTCTCTAACCATAGAAAGGAGAATTTAAATTCACGATCCTCAATAAAAACCCCTCTATTGGCTAGCCTATCTGCACATTTGTTTCCTTCCCTTAATGTATGTGTAAAACTAATTTCTTCAAACTCTTTAGCAAGATCTTGAATTTCCATAATTATCTCTTGTATGTTCCATGGAGCCTTTGCTTTCTCAAAATTGCATTTATTACTATGAGAGAATCACCTTCCATCCATACTCTATTTCATTTCATTTGTTTACACATTTTTAACGCTTCTAAATCCGCCCAAGATTTAGCTTCATTATTTATCTTAAGTCCACTATTGAAACCGTAATGAGACAAAATATCTCTATTATTTCTAATTATTCCTCCTCTTGTTGGTTTTGGATTTTCTTTAAATGCTCCATCAAAATTCAATTTAACCCACACCACATATAGTGGTTTCCACTTTATATTCTTTGTCTTCTTTTTGCTTCTCTTGTACATAACATCATAATTCCATTTAATGACTTGACTCCATCTATCAAGGCTCCCTACTTCCAAATTAGGGACTAGGTGAGTTGATAGGGTTGTTTTAGACTCCTCTATGGCTAAACATATCTTCCTTTTCATTACCTCTAAATTGCTTTCCTTTCCTTTAAATATTGTTCTATTCATTTCTAGCCATACAATCTAAAGTGTTGTATATTTTGATATATCCCATATTGTCTATAAAGCCTCACTTTTATAAGTGCTCTACCATTGCTTTAACTAATATTTAATTCTTCTATTCATCACCATACATTTACCAAACATATTAGAATCCATTGCCATAGTTTTCAAATTATTGAGCAATGTCCCAAGAGATGGTCTATACTCTCCTCCTTTTTACAAAGAACACATTGAGAGGGGCCATGAAAACTCCTTTTCATAAGATTATCCCAGGATAAAATTCTTCTATGACCTACTAGCCAAACAAACATTTTGACTTTAGGAATGTTTGGGCTATCCCAAATATCTCTTCATATTCTAGTGATATTACTATTTTGTTGGTGTTTTACATTATATCCATTTCTAGTTGTGTATTCTCCTAAGCTATTCAACTCCCAAATCAATTTATCCTTGGCTTTCCTCAAAATAATCATAGTTGTATCTTTCTACTCAATTAACTCCTAGCATCAGTGTCTTGTATACTTGTGAAAAATATTCTTTCCATTTGTATCTTCCTTCCTGATCCTTGTACAAAATATTTGAAACCCTATCACCGTATTTGTTTTGAAGCAATCTCATCAAAGGTTTCAAATTTGGATCTAAATTGAGTGGTTTTTTATCACACCAAGTACCCATCCAAATATAATTTTTTTCTCCAACTTCCACTACCCATATTAAACCTTTAATTATAAGATCAATAGATTTTTTTAAACCATTCCGAAGAGTAGAACTATTTGGTAGAGAGAATTCAGTAAATATTAAACTTGGGTCATTGAGCTCAACATACTTAGAATAATTATTGCCCTGTCTTTGACTCTCTTTGTACAATCTCTAGATTACTTTTTCCCTAGGAGCTAAGTTTGCATATGTAAGAACTCTTAAACCAAGACCTCCTCTAGTTTTATCATCACACACCTTGCTCCATTTCATCGAAGGAATTTTCCTTTTATCTTGTAAACCTGACCATAAAAAGGATCACATAATATAGATTAAAATTTTTTCAACTAATTTTGGCATAATATACAATGACATATAATATGTTGGAATGGCCTGTAAGGCTGACTTAATTAACTGCACTCTTGTGGATAATGATAACAATCTACCTTTTCAATCTGGAATTTTATTTTAAACTTTACTAATAATTGGATTTTATAATTCTATCGTCATTCTCCCCTCAAATAAAGGCATCCCTAGATAAGTTGTTGATATAATTACCTCCTCCATTTGAAGTAACCTGCAAATTCTTGTTTTGATATTAGTTGGAGTGTTAAGGAAGTAAATTTTGGATTTTGTCCTATTAATTTTTTTTTCTAATGCTCTTTTGTATTCCTTTAAAAAGTTATTCAATGCTCTGGCCTCATTTATCCTTGCCCTTCCAAAAAGGGTTGTGTCATCTACAAACTGTTGATGAGTGATGTTGTTGATGTTATTACTACCTAAAGTCCACTTATAAGCCTATCTTTGTAAGCCTTCTTTAAGTTCCTACTCAAAACCTTTGCCATAATAATAAACAAATAAGAAGATAGAGGATCTTCTTGTCTAAGGCCTCTCTTGGCTTTAAAATATTTTCTTACTAACCCATTGACCAACACTGAATAAGAAACTGTCGAGGCACAATATTTAATCCATCTAACCCATTTCTTATTGAATCCAAACTCTTCTAAATCTGCGAAAAGAAAATCCCATTTAACCCTATCATAGGCTTTACTCATATCAAGTTTTAAGACCATTGCTTTCTCTTTTCTTGAAGCTATTGAATGTATAACTTCATGAGCTACTACAATCTTGTTCAAAATTTGTTTCCCTTTCATAAATCCTTGCTTTTCTAAATAATTTTGTCTAACAACGACCCTAATTGATTCACCATTATGCCATATTACATAGGCTTATGGGTCTAAAAGAATAAAACAATTCAACATCCTTATTTTTTTGGAATTAGGGTAAGATATGTTGCATTTATTTTATAACGTATGTATTGTTTTACCCTGGACTGTTCCACTGCCACCAATAAAATATCCTTCACTATATCCCAATTATGTTGGTAAAAAGTTGAAGAGAGCCCATTTGGACCTAGGGATTTATCCTTATTAAATGAGAAAATAACTAAATGAACTTCTAGAGTAATGGGCTCCATTAGTTTCCTTTTGTCTTCATTCGTTATAACTAAAGGTACATCTTTAAGAAATTTATCATTAAGAACTTCAGTCTCCTCTAATCCTAGAATATTATGATAAAAATACTTTACCTCTTTTTTAATTTTATTCTAATATTCAATCCAAACCCCTTCTATTGATTTAATTCTACTAATTTTGGATGTTGATCTTTGTACTATAGCCATCCTATGATTTTTTTTTGTATTTTTATCTCCTTTTAACCAAGTCTATCTTGATTTTAATCTCCAAAATTTCTCTTCTTTACTCAAAATATTATGATATTCACTAAGCAACTCCATTTCCTATGAGCTTGGATTATTATGATCACCTTTTTGGAATTTTGAAATATTATCTTTTGGTTTTTTCTTCTAAAAAACATTTCCAAAAGTGTTCTTGTTCCATTCTTTTAATTAATATGTCATTAGATATAATTTGTTTTGGAAGAGCATACAACCCGCCATTTCCTAAAGAATTCTATGTTTGTTCTATCATATCAACAAATTGAGGATGGTATTCCCACATCTGTTCTTTTTTAAAATATGACCTTTTTTGAATTCACTTACCACCATTTTAACTCTTATTGGCCAATGATCTAAACCAATCTTTGTTAAGGTATTAATTTTAGCACAAGTTCCTTCATCTAACCAATGATTTGAGAGTATGCATCTATTTGTTTTTTGCTATTAGGTTCTAACCTCTCTTGTTGTTGGTCCATGTAAAGTTATCTTCTTCAAAATCAACCTCCCATAGATTATTATTTTGAATAAAAGTTGAGAAATCTCTCATACTTTGAGTTAATTTCCTAATTCCCCCAAATTTTTCATCCAACTTGGTTATGGAATTAAAATCTCCTATGATCATGAATCGGGTTTCTTGGTCTTTACTTCTCATAAAGTCTTCAATCCCACTCTAAATTTCTAATCTACCTGATTGAGTTGTAGGTCCATAGACATTGATAAGGATAAAATAAATATTTGCAAAGTAGCAAGTGACTAAAGAGGTTATCCAATACCTAGTTTTATGAATGGTTACACAAGAGGTTCTAGAAGGATTCCAACAAGTTATAATTCCCCATGTTGCTTCTTCAGAATCCATAACATCTCATTCATATCTTACCCATATTGCTTACATAGTTTTAGAAACTTCTTTTGATATTTTCGTTTTTCGGATACAAAGAATATTAGGCTTATCACTTAAACATAGGTCCCTGATATACCTTTGCATTAGCACCCCTTATATTCAATGAGATGATAATAATGTATCATTAGGGGCTATTGGTCCCGCTTCCGTATTACCAATATCATTTTGTTGTTTGGTAAAGAGAAGCTCAACCAACTTAGTTTGTGTTCCTTTCTCTATGTTTGCTCTTGCTTCTCTAGATCTTGGTTGATAATTTGAGGGTTTTTCTCTTTTTGCTTTGCCTATATCAGGTGTAGGTCTTTTTATTATATTCCTCAATATTCTTTCACAATTTTATTTTTCATCATATTTATCCTCTACTAGCTCTACTATAGAAGCTTTTGACTTGTACTACTCATGTTTTGGTATTTTCTTATTAATGGTAGAGGTATTAACTTCTAAAACTGCATTTTCTTTACCATTTTTTTGCTCTTGAATGGTGCATGGTACTTTAAGAGAGTCTTCAAAATCTGATGAGACACATTCCTTAGGTTTATCGAGAATGTTCTTCCTTAAATCAGGATCATACTGAATAGACCGTTCCTTGTTAATATATTGAACCTGTTGTACTATATCCTCTAAGTTTTGATCTACTTTTTCTTCATAGGCTAAAACCTCAAAAGAGTTGGTATTTCTTCCAATATCCTTCCTTATTGGTCTCTATAGTTTATTTTCTTTCATTTTTCTAAATATATTTTTTAGAAGTCGAAAACCATCTTCATCCAAAACCATTTGTAAGTTTCTCTTGCGGTTTTCTACATATGATTTTTTTGGGCTCTTCTTAGGGCATGATATCTCAATATGCCCCACCTCATTACATCTTCTACATCTAAAATATATGTTTTCATAATCTATGGTTTGGGTCCACATCTTATCCCCATACTTAAGAATGATTGATTATGGTAAAGCTTTACTTATATCAATCATGACCAATATCCGAGCATAAATTATCAAGAAGCCATCTTTTGTAGTATCTAAAATATCAAGGAATTCTCTTAGAGTGTTGCCCATTACCTTGAAGGTATCTATTTTCTAAAATTCAATGGGTAACCCAAACATCCTAACCTAGACTGGTACTAGGGATAGATTTATATTTTCAGGTGGAAAAACCTTCATCCCAACGGGTAAGGAAGAGTCCTGCTCTTCCCATAAACCAAGGATCCCTTTTAACTTTTTTTTCTCTTTCTTCCCTAGAATAAAAATGGCTAGGAAGAAACATTTGGGAAGAAAGGATAGAATAACTCCTGGATATTTCCAACTACTATCAATCCATTTTCTCAAGGCTGAAGCCCCTGGCCTATACCCATTAAATTTATCAAAAACCACCCTATCTTGGAGAAATGAGGATCTCTTTGAGGTGCACTCACTAACCTCTACCACTAGAGATGATTCTAAGGATTTAACTATAAATCAATCCATGGAAAGGAAACTAAAACTCAAAATCTATTGAAATTTATTAGAATATCCTATAGAAAATATAATATTTGATAAAAAAAATTATAATAATTTGCATGCAAAATTTCTAAGATAAAGAAAGGAAAAAAACTTAGCTGAAAAATTATGTCCAGATAGAATGTCTTGCCTCATTGAAGTCCTAACCCTTCATTGCTTTTCCCATCATCCAAATTCTAGTTGAAAAATATTTGCAAATTCATTTTTCACGATTTGAAAAATCGTCACTGCTCGTTTCCATATGGTTGACTTCACATGATTGTATCTCCCTCAATTATTTATCATTAAATTAGTTCATTAAATATTTATTTATTTATTATGTGACATTCCAAAATATCCTTAAGATATCCACCATTCTTATAGATGATAAATTTAATACAATAATTATTAACTATTATATTTTAAATAGTGATTAATTAATTGTTCATTATTATGTTCCTCTCATCTTTGCCTCCCTTTCATGGTTGACCTTGTTTCCATCTCCTCTACATTTATGTGTAACCACTATAAACAAATAATTCCTTCCATTATAAAAATGTAAAATTAAAAAATACTATTAAGTGCAAGATAGAGATTCGTGGGATTATCATTATGTTAATTAAGCTGCAAGCTTACTGTAGTGGTAAAATTTCTTAAGTTTTCATTCAAGAGATCCAAGTTCAAACCCCACTCGATATGAGGGGACTAGGACCCCTCATAAAAACCTATTTAAATTAAAATTTTATCAAATAGTAATACTCAACTGATTGGATTTCTAAACATTAAAGGAGGAGAGCAAGGTTCAAATAGTTTTTTTGTAATACCACTATGTGGTGATGATGTAATACATGTGGGTTTCAATTCCATATAACCTATAAAAAATACTAGTGGTCATTAACACATATACCCTTTTAAAAATTTATTAATTTAATAATAATTATAATTTATGGGACCCACAAAGCATACAAGTACTTTAAGCGATATTAATAATAGACCAAAAAATGATGCTACATCAACTCAAGAACTTTGGGACTCCCACCCAATAACTACTTTTATATTGACAAAACATTTTGAACATCTAATGCATTATGAATCCACCTTGTCTTACAAAGCGTCACCAAGGTGGGACAACTCTAGAGCATATTTAAACATATGAAATTTTTTCATACAACGACATTTATTGAAAGAAAGGTCTGAATGGGATTTTCATTGTGTTAATATTTTTTAAATGAATTTATTTTGAGTCATCATTAATTTTTATTACCTTTTTTAAACCTCATTGATCTAATAATATAAATTATGGAAATCTAGAGAACACACAAGTACCTTAAGTGATGCTACTTCTAAAGAGACATGATGCTAAGTCATTAACTAGGGGACTCCAAGTCATTACCTTAAGGGCATTCATTATACAATGTATTTTGAGAAACACAATCAAAATTAATTTTGATAAACCCAATTTCTAGACATTTCTATTTTATCGTAGATCGAAGCAAATTCCTTTTTGCTAACTCCATTGTCACAAATTACCCTTTCATGTATATTCAAACCATGTAACCTAGAGGTTGATACCTATTTTTTCGCACTTAAGTCTTTCTATGATGCCTCTTTTTCCGCATTTAAGACTTTCTATGATGGGCACCATGTTTATAAACATGACAATAATATGGTTCCAAATTTGGGCATGTTTTGAGATTTACTTTTAAAAAATTCTATTTCTCCTTTCAAGTGGTAGAATCCTGAAGGTTCTAGCTAATATTTAATAAATAAATAAATAAAATAACATTAATTTAAAAGAATCACTTTTATTATAGAATCACTGTTGCATTGGTATGGGGGATCCCTCCAATGGATTTGAACAAATATTATATTATTTCATCATGGATACCTTCAAATGAATGATTGGACAAGGATATATATCTACCCTAACCCTAACCCTATGTCACTTCAATATGTCGGTTCATAATAATTAATATATTTAATTATTATGACTATCTAACCCTAATAATATAATATAATATAATATAATAATTAATTATTATATTATTAACTATACTAACCTTAGTATATTAAATGTATTTTATTATTATTAATAATGAGGGTTAGGATATAGGATCCTAACATGCCACCCCTCCTTAAAACAACTTTGTCCTCAAAGCTAAAAAAAAAATACAAAAGTCATCACAACAATTGGATGCAAAAATCATTGCCAAAATTGCTCAAAGTTGTCATAAAAAATGGGGCAAAAACATCATAGAATTTGGTGCTAAAATTTGCTCACATAATTTATGGCAAAAGTTGACAATAATTTTTGTGCAAAAATTAACTCTTCAACAGGGTACCTTAGAACATTAGGTTATCAGTCTCAGATAGCAACCGTTATTACTCTTTAAGGACGTGCTCGACTAATTCTTGCAACCGATGTTGAATGATACGTCCAAGTGTCAAAGAATGTCTTCGTTGCTAACGAGTAACCGTTTCAAAATTTTGACTGTTCCTTAGTGACCTCCAATGTTTTAAGCCTTCACTTATGATAGTTATCATCCCTTATTCAACTAACACACTTAGCTTGTGACCAATTTGCGTGGTTTTCTCTTAAGGTAGTGATGCTTCCTACAACGTGCACTATAACTTGTCTGAATCTCCTTTCCAATATTATGCACGGCTATCGAACCATGTGCTAGCGGTGATCATGCATGCTAATCCACATGATATGCTTAAATATTTATTTCAACGTTATTCAAAATATATCAAGTATTGTATTCGTTGTATTGAGAATATGTCAGTCATTGTATTCATTAAGATGATGAATCACAGGCTCCTTCCATGGTAAAGGGGTGAATGAACCTTAAAGAGTTTGGTATATCTTTGTCTGGTCTCTTAGGTTAATTCATTAACTCATTTCTCAATTTGATCTAATTCAAAGCTTGGATCTTCTTTGACGTTCAAATAAATTCGTATTCTAACATCTCCTTGAATGTTTCTATTCACTGTGCAGTGTGGTGGTTGATCTCTTTGATGTTGGATACATATTCTTAACAGTAGATAATTATTGCAATGATTTCTCAACCAGCGGTGCCCTAACACAATCAACAATAGTTGACTCTCTCAAAATGAAGCTTATCTCACACCATTATTTGATTTATTTGGAATATTTCAATCATTGGAAACATAGTCATTATAATAATCCTAGCGAAATGATCGCTTCCAAACTAAAGACATTCATTGTAGTAGTTTCTAGGTTAGGTGGAGGTTCTTAGTAATGGATCTTATCCACGTGCTTTAAGTAACATCTCCCAATCACCTTGTAATAGCTATATTTTAGACATAAATCAAGGTGATTCTAACTTGTTTAATGATTTCGATGAAATGGTTCTTGTAGAAGTTATTAAAAACTAATGTACTCTTTAAATTGTAGTCTTCTCACATAAATCGTGCTGCTCACTCCTTGATTTCTCAATGAAAAACCTTCACTGCTTGCAACGATTGGATGATAGATTTGAATGTTTACTTCTGACATGGGCAAAGACTCTCCAGATCGACTGTTGATGTTTGAGCGGTGGTGATTAGGTATTTAACAACTTTAATTAGATAATATTCTCCCTTCAAGCCCCAAAAATAGAATATTCTATGAGTTTTGAAAACATGCACTGAAAAATTGGAAATTTCTTCACGTCTCTCCCAACGCCTTGTCGAAGAAAATTTTTGACACATAAGGTTGGAAGTTTATCGACAGAAATATTAATTTATTTTTATTTGTTTAAAATGTTCTTAAGGTCTATGAGGACCTTGTGCCACCGTGAAACAGAGGTGCCAGAAAATAAAAGATGATGGGCTCAAAAATACTCATTGAGGGTTAGTCAGATCTGGCCCAAAGTTTTGTCAACCGATCTACATTGGAAATAGATTTAAAAATATGCTATTTCATCCACCAAATATCCTCCTGTGACCAGTTGTAAAGATGAAACCTATAGAAAATATGATTTCGCTCGTAGTGATATGCAGCTTGGGATATGGATCAATTGATGAGTGTTATACATTCATACAAGAAGATGTTGTCAGATGCAGGCTAAGCACCGGATTTTCTTTAGGCAACGTCCCGTGATTTCCAACTTGGCAAGATTTTCTTCAGCAACACATTTCCAGTGTTGTATTTCTCAAATCTGATAGTATTTAATATTCAATTGATCAATGCATTCTTGCACAGACACACCTGAACAAGCACTGGTTTATTAAGTAATTGTGAAATCTTTGCACAGGCTGAGAAGATAACTTCTAGAAAATGCATTCTTTCATCATGATGTCTATGAGAAATCCACATCAAATAACATGTAAAGGTATCAGTAATGCAGGTACACGCCAATGCACTCTTGAAACCAACAATGTCACTTCATTGTTGGAAAAAAGGTGGTGGCCAAGGAGGCGGTCTTGTAGAAAATAGACATGCTGACAGTGTATCTCTTCCCAATGGATCATATGCTAATTTTGTAAATGCACTCCCTTCAACATCACAAGCATACTTATTAAACTCAATTTTCCCTGAAGTTATCTCCTTCAATAGAACCACTCCAACAGGTGATGCATAAATTGGAGAAACAATCTTGCAAATTCCATATTTTGCTGTAGTAGGGGTAATGGATTGGAGATAAGAGAAAGGATCATCAAACTCCTCCACTGATGGATAAAAGGTTGGGCATACAGGGATATGCCTGATCTAGTCCATCTCATTAGCACTTGGATAAACCCTGCACTTTGTTTTCTTGAAAATATTTACCTCTTCCTCCTCGTACACTTCTTTTATGGAAAAATTTGCATTTTTAGGGTTGGAATTATTTTCTTCTTTCTTCGGAAGTGCAATAGGTACCACTTGGAGATCTATGGCTACGGGCTCCTCCAAAGGAAAAAAATTTCTAGGGTTAGGAGCAACTTCTTCACTTGCAATTTCCTCCCCTATTTCTTCCTTAATGGTTTGAGTTTCTTCACTTGCATCTACTTATGCTTGGATTTTTATTAGATACTCAAAACCACTACAAATACTGTCAAAAATTTCCATGTTTTTACTTATATTATAATCTTGTTCATTCCATCTTATTCCACGTTGAGCATTTAATTTGTCTTCGGCTATTTGGGCCAATTCGATGGTCTGCATCATGTTATAGGATTTGAACTTCGTCAACTCTATTTTAATTTACTCTTTCATTCTCTTGATGAAGCAATATATAATAAATGCTTCATCCAACCCTATGTTGTATTTGGTGATATCCTTAAATCGAGTTTCATACTCATGCACGGTAGTGTTTTGACAAAGAACCCTGAGCAATTCCCACATGGTTGGGTCCCACATGGCTCTGATACCAAATGGTAGAACCCTGAAGGTTCTAGCTAATATTTAATAAATAAATAAATAAAATAATATTAATTTAAAAGAATCACTTTTATTATAGAATCATTGTTGCATTGGTATGGGGTATCCCTCCAATGGATTTGAACAAATATTATATTATTTCATCATGGATACCTTCAAATGAATGATTGGATAAGGATTTATATCTACCCTAACCCTAACCCTACATCACTTCAATATGTCGGTTCATAATAATTAATATATTTAATTATTATGACTATCTAACCCTAATAATATAATATAATAATTAATTATTATATTATTAATTATACTAACCTTAGTATATTAAATGTATTATATTATTAATAATAATGAGGGTTAGGATATAGGATCCTAACATCAAGCTATAAATTTCTATAAATATTTGTAGGACCAATACTCCACAAATACATAATGCCTTAGCTTTAAAATAGTTAAACAAATATTTTATCAACTCTTTCAATATTTATGGAGCTACTTAATATATTCTCATATGGTTTGAAAAAGCATCACCAAATTGTGTAAGCAAAGAGATAATAAATAGGTAAATGATACACTTTATAGATCTTTCTCACACAAGGCACACTTGAAAGGTCCATGATGTCCTCTTCTTTGTAGATTATCTCCTATAATAATATTGTTTTAGATTGTGAATCAAAGATATGTTGAGGCCTTTGGGTGGGCCTCTAATGACCAAACTTCTTCCAAGGAAAATCATTGGGAGTAAGAAATTCCATCTGCTCTAAATCCTCATATTCCAACTTGACAAAGTATCCACCATATTTTCATAGATTTCAAATCAACTCATCCTTGTTGGAATTCACAATATTTTTAGAAATGAACATAAGTAATCCATCCATTCAAATCTTATACAAAAAGCAGAAAAAATGACAAAAGAGAGAAAGATATAGTGGGAACCCTTAGGCACCATAATTAATCACTATACTCTTTGTAGTTAAGGATCACAACACTCTGATGATAAATGGAGTGGTGGAGGTATTTATACCAATACCTAAACCCCAATCACATAAATAAACTTAACCTAAGCCGACATAACAAGAGGGATTTAAGGCTAATTGTAAGTTTGTAAGGTGGGTTTAACCATAATAAGATTAACCACAACCCACAAGGCTTATATAATAAAATATTACAATAAATTAAATACACTGTATAATGAATGCCCTTAGGCCTATCCAATATTACATTATACAATACCGACCTTGGCTATAAATTAATTTACACTTTCAACACCTCTTCATAATATGAACTAAAGGGCCAAGGAGAGAAGACATTAGTGACAATAAGATCTTTCCACCATAATGGATTCTCTATTGGGCCTCTGTAGTTGAGGTATATCCTTTTGATTCCTCCTCATCATCTAGAAGACATTGAATCATCTTAAAAAACTCAATTTCAATCCTTTGTAATTGTAGAGGGAGAAAACAACCCATCGCATATGATCCTCGATGGATCCACTGGGAGTAGAGGTGACCGTGGGGCTATTGTGGTTCTCTACACTTGAGGGGCTTGGGGATCAAAGGGTTCACTATGAATGGTTTAAGAACTTACTCCAAGTTTGGGATGGAAGGTTTGCTATGCTTATTAAGCAAAGTACCTAAGTTTAGACTTATTAAGATCTAAACTATAAAGAATTGAAGAAAAATAATGCAGGGCAAACAACAATGTAAGCAAACAAAGGACTATTCCTAGAATGATTATTTATTTTGATGAGGACTATCCCTAATATTACAAGAAAGTAAATATTTTCTTTTTTAAGTAAAGGTCCAAGAGAGTGCACAAACAAGATTAGCCTAAATGCAAATTATATGCTTTTCTTCTTTTGATGCCTAGATCTAAAACCAAAATGTAATCTTCTAATCTATCAAATTTGTGTTATTTATTTCAACTACAAAAAGAAAAATGATCATGGACACTCAACAAACAACCTAAAAGATCTAATAAAGCACTTACTTGACCTAGTGGTTGATCCTAACCGAATTAACACCTTGTAAATCCCGACCATAAATTTGGTCAAACCTGCAAAACAACTTCAAAACCTTAGAAAAATGGATCAGTGTTTGGGGGCCTGCTTAGGCCACTGTGTGACTAAGCTTGAAGGTGCAATAGTTAATCCCCCTTGGTCATTTTAGCTGACCGTTTGAGAATGAAAATGATTGTTGACCTTTGCAAATAAAAAAAAACAAGATATAACAGTATGGAACAATGAATATAAAGTGCAAAAAAAATGGATGCAATGGAAAAAAGGTATGCAAATGAGTACCTAGGACTTTGGTATCAAAAATTTACCCCCAAGATATTATAACCGAATTCACGCCTCGTAGTTAGAGGTTACAAATTTGGAAACAAAGGAGAATATGAGGAAACCAATAGTTTCATCAAATTTGTACCCCATAATGGCAGGACATGAATTCACATAAGACTGCTCAAAATCTAATTTTAGAATGTAAAATACAATTTAACACTAAGAATTAATGATCTAAGAGTTAATAAATCCATAGAGAAAATATGATAAGCCTGTAATGGGAGTAAGAATAGAGGTAGCAACCAAAGTGAAAGATATTTCCTACTTAAAAGATAAATGATGTGCTCAATTTATCGTTAAAGCTTCCCTACTTGCTTATCCTCAACAAAATATCATAGAAAACACACTAAAAGTAGGGCATTAGAGCATTCCAAAGCATTAAATCTTGAGAGCATGCATATAATGATCCCAAAATCTTTCTTGCTAACTAGTTGGGAGAAAAAGGGAATCCAATCCTTCTATTATAGGAGGTTTGGAAGGGTTTAGGTGAGAAAACAAAAAATAAACTTGGCTAAGAGCCGATGCCACAAAGGTCGGCCAAAAACTTAGGCTTTTCAAGAGAAAAATCCTAAAATTGTTGAATCCGTGCTCCATCTTAGACGATCATGAATTCAACAAAGATAGGAGAAAAAACCAAGCAAAAGGAGGAAAAGAAGCTCAACTTTTCACCTAGCAACTTTGAATGTCTTCTTAAGGATTCTAAGGAAAATGACCTATTTTGATGGGTCAATTTTCCATGTCTACATTTACCCCCTCTTTGATGCATTTATGGCCTAATAAATGTATCAAAGAAAGATGTAGACATCTATGGATAAAAAATGATGAATACAAAAAAGGGGTGGTAGGTTTAGATAGAGGGATGGTGCAAAAATGGTTTTATTTTGAACACTTTTAAATTTTACATGCTAATTGAGGCATTAATGACCCTAAGGCCAAGGTGCCCCCTTGAGTTTCAAAAGGAATGCGAAATTTTTGAAGAAAATCGAAATGATAGACATGGAAGAAAAGAGAAACAAACAGAAAGAAAAAACAAAATAGGAGAGAGAAAATGAGGGATAAAAGGGTAGGGAAGGTGAAAATAAATTCATTTTCACCGTGCAAAGAAGGTGAAAAGAGATATAGACAAAAAGAACAAATGGTGCTTCCCACACATCGTTTAGCCATTGCAAGGGGTAAGGCTAGCACATCAACAGAGCTAGCATAGGTAAGGACCAAAACCAAACTTCTAGACTAGGTTATATTAGGGTTTTAAGCATTTAATTATTATTATTTTTAATTTTTAAAGGAAATTGGTGCATAAGACCCTGATGCAAATTCGAGGGTTCGATTGCAAATTTATCTGGAACTTGATAGTGACCGAATTCACACCTTAAAAAAATACTAGATATGAATTCAAAATAAAAGAGAGAAAAGATAGGAAAAAGGAAAAAATAAAAAGAGATAAGAGAAGAAAGAAATTAAACTTTGTTAATTAGATTATGATTTTTTATTTGGGGTTTTTATTTTTAACTAATAAAAGTTTTATTAATTTTTTTATTCAAAATATGATGTATTCGAGAGCAAGGAGTAGCAACCAAACTTCTTAGAGGAGATACTACGACAACTCATAGCAACAAAGAGGGACACACTATGGGTGATGTAACTACTACACTTGGTAGAGACGATGGATAATTGCTAATGGTGCTGGTAGAGAGGTGGTACCCACGATCGTCTAGCTTCTAGTTATCAACAAGAGATATGACCATCACACTAGAGGATGTGTGGTGGATCCTACACATCCCTATTAGGGAAGAGTAGTTTATAGAGCACATGCACGTTGGAAAGTGCTACAATAATTATCAGGAGACTCAACCCATGAGATCCATCATAGTGGATTCCATGTAGACAAGATGCTGATATGATATGGAGTCGATGTGTTGATGATTGTAATCTATGGGAAAGTGGCTAGGTTGCTAGCATGCCACACGAGCAGGTGATACTTGCCATGGGAATTGGCAGGGGTAATGGCTGACATGTAAGACCAACATGTTATGCTCGCATGGGGTCCATATGTGCTGACTCATTTGTACAGGATATTGTACAATGTTATGTATAAATGATAAACATGGCTAGTCAGTTTTACTTTTCTCTAGGTGTGGTGATAGGAGCACATATCCATATGGATATTGCATGCGCTACTAGGAACACAACCCGACTCAGAGTGAATAACAACATATAGGTGGGTTTGAGACTTCAAGCGAGTCTAAAGGATGTACATCAATATCTTATTACTAGGGAGGCGGATGATAGATTAGCTACAAGAGCACTAGATCATATGGCAATCGTGACATCTATACCTTGGATGGGATGAGGATGGGAAGGAGTTGGCTTGGGTTAGGAGAACTTGATGGGTCACCATTGAGAAGGACGAGCTCGAGCTATATCAGTTTGATCAAGTACAATGATAGTTCAACATTCTTCAGGAGATATTAGACCTCGATGACTATTGGTTTAGACAAATGTGAAGGGAACCATCAAGAGTTGAAGGAGACCTTTATATGGGAAGGTCTTCAGAGGAGGACTTGGATGACCCACTCTATGTGGACCCAGGAGTGGATGATGTCAGGATAGCCCTTGGGTACCAAAGATGGTATAGGAGAATTATACCCCTGAGGATCTCCCCACTAATGCTATTGTAGAGGTTCCAAGTCATGGGTTGACAAGTGTAGTTGACGTTTCAAGAAGCTACCTGATACACAACTGAGTGATGATAGAGGGGTGAAGACCCACCTAGGTAGAAAAAGGTACATGTTTAGATAAAGATGATGACAACCATGAGGACAACTATCACTCTACCTAGCTTAGGGTGAGGGGGACATCAAGAGGTGCCACCATAATGACAGAGGTTGGGTCGAGTAGGATAACAGGATATGCCTCTACAATGGCAACTATAGAACCTAGTAGGATCATGGGTTAGGATGATCTAGCAAGGGAGGTTGAGGTTTTGTAGGCCATGATGGTATCCATGCAGAGGGATATAGAATTGTTTTGAGAGGATATGTCCAAGAGGTTAGAGTGGATGTGGGATGCCCTAAACATGACACTCATAGAGCAAGACATGACAAGGGCCAAGGCAAACTACCTTAAGCAAGAGATAAGTTGGCTAGAGTAATAGCGTTAGCATGTTCGAGCAGAGGGGATAGTTGTCATCACTGGTAGCCAATAGGGCAACGAGATTTGGCTATTGTAGGAGCTGTAGAGGGTAGAAGAGAGGCTAGAGGTATCTATAGGAGGGAGACTTTCTACTAGGTGTTATAATTTTAGGTATTTCTAGTAGAGCAGAGGGTGCCTCCATCGACCTCACAGTTGCAAAGTAGGTCACAGTATAGGTCATGGAGCAGAGGATACTGACTCATAGAGCTAGGGCAAGGATCAGGATGACATGCTATTTTTTGAGTGTGGCATGCATTCCTAGGCTAGAAGATGGCCGAGTGTTCTAGGCTCCTATTATGGTACATCGATCCGATTGACATGCTCTATTTTGAGTAATATATCATGCTACAGTTTATAATTACGTGTGTGAATTTTATGTGTTTGTAAATTTTTGATTATGCCTGAATAGATGAATGAATGAAGAAAAATAAAAATGCATGAAGACACAAAAAATGCACTTAACCAAAGAATGCATACTATATGAACTTAACTAATGAATGCATGACTAGATGATTGAATTGGAAGCATAAAAAGGCGTTGAAAAAAAGAAAAAAAATAAGGAGAAATAAAAATAACACTACAATCAAATTCGTACCCTATAAAAATAGACTACAAATTTACACCCTATAAGGATAGAGCACAAATTTGGAAAAATAGAAGAAAATAAGAACAAGGAAGAGAAGAAAAGGAAGAAGAAGAAGGTCAACAAAAGGTTAAATAAAGAAAAAATATGCTTAGAGTATGATATTTGAATCAACGTAGACTGCAAGGGGTTACTGTGATCAATCATAAGCTAAGAGAAAAAGAAAAGAAAATATGGAACGAAACCTTGTGAGGATGTATGCTCATAAATGGCTGAGGATGGAGCAAAACCTACTATTGGTGTAGTTCTTACGAGTGGACATGAAGCTATCCTGTGAAGGTGTTATGCTCGCTGAAGAAAAGAAGATTGAGTGATACCTATTGTGGGTGTGTGCTCACTAGTGACCAAAATATGAAGTAAAAACCCACTATGGGTGTGATGTTTGCTAGTGGTTGCATGTGAAGTGATACCTGCTAGTATGTGTGCTCACAGATGGCCTGAGTAGAGGTTGATGCTTGTTGGTGACTATGAATCTATCCTGCGATGAGGTGTGGTGCTCATTGAGTTAAAAAAAAGAGTAACTTGATAAGGGTGTAATGTGTGCTGATGGTCAAAAGGAGTGCAACCCAATAGGGTTATTAGCTCTTTGAAGAAGATCAAATTAAACCAAGAAGGTGTTGTGTGTGCATGTGTGAGAGAAAAGAAATATAGAAAAGAAAAATAAGGTGATGAAAATCAATGTGCATGTGTGCGTGTCTTTGTTGAAATTTCAAAAGCTAAGGGATGTGTGTAGAATAGTCAGTGGCTATATTAACACCATAAATGATATCCATGCAGTATCTACCCTATCCTATGAGGATCCCTTAATAATAAAAATATAAATAAGGAAAAGTGTGAGAAAAATAAGATGCGTAGATAGATGAAGGAACTCATATCCTTTGTCTTGGAGAAAAGAAAAAATGATTGAAAACTTGCAAAGGACAAAGACAAGTTGATATGAAGAACCATATCCCTTGACTTTGAGAAATCTAAAATTATTGAAAAATTCAAGGTCAAGGAATATGCCCTACGTTGGAGATTTTCTACGTATCAGTGACCTAGTATGAGTGCAATGCATATGAGCTAAAACCTAACTAGGTTTCATCACTTGCCATTAGAAAGTCCCCAAAAATATATATGATCAAACATACATGCAAGTATGATCTAGCAATCAAGTAGCTATATGAAAAGCATAAGATGCAAAAGAGAGAAGTATATCAAGCAGTCCATGCAATGTATGAAAAACAATCATGCAATATGAGAAAGCAAACAAATGCAAGATGTCATAAAAGGAGAAGAAAAAAAGATGAGAAGAAAACAATAGAAGAAGAGAGATGATCAACAAAAGGAGAAGAACATAAGAGAGATGATGTGATTTCATGCATAATATCATTTTAAGTGCATTATGTTTATTGGTTCTTTAAGATATTTACCATCTAACGTCACTAAATGATATGCTATTGATCCAAACTTGGCTGCTATGACAAAGGGGCCTAGTCAATTGGGCTAAAACTTGCCTTTTAAAATGGCAAGAGCATTAGTGTTCTTTTGGTTTTCATTGAGGACGAGGTCCCTAACCTCAACAGAATGATTGCAAAATTTCTTAGAGTAAGATCACTTGATCCTATTCTGATAGGCTCAAATATTATCTAAGACATGGATGCACTTTTCATCCAATAAATCCAATTGTTTTAAACGATCTAAACGACACTCATTGTTGATCAAGGCATCTTGCAACAAGATATGCAAGGATGGGACCTATAACTTGAAGGGGAACACTGCATCAGTTCCATAGACCAAGACATAAGGGGTTGCACCTGTAGGAGTTCATACACTAGTACGATAGGCCCACAAGGCAAGGTATAGCTAGATATACCAATCACGACCGGTATTACTAACAAACTTCTTGAGGATATTAACTTAGGACTTGTTGGAGGCTTCGGCTTGATCATTACCCTATGGGTAATATGGAGTTGACCATTTTGTAGACACGAAAAATTGACCCACTTTAGTGGGCAATCTTCCTTGAGCCCTCTAGGGGACCCCTTAGACTTGCCTAAGGCAAGGGCAAGGCCTTTCCCCCTTTGTTTTGCCTATTTTCCCTCTCTATGCGAAATCGCGCCCGATCCTTGATGGGGCGCGACTTCGCATTGCGATATCGCGATCAGCCCGGATGGGGCGTGATTTTGTATTTTTAGGGTTTGATGCATTAAAACCCTAATTTTTTAGGGTTGGCATGTTTTACGTCGGCCCTCCTTGGTTTTCCTGCTCTTTTCACCTTCAAATCCGCTATATAAGGAGGGTTTGAATTCACTTTTCACACACGATAACACACAAGTTAACACACGCTCACATAATCGACACTTAATGATTTTATTGCTCGCATTTGATTTCTCGCAAAGTGTTTTATTCGGTCTGCATCTTTCTTCTTCTTCTCTCGCAAGCAACTTTGAAGTTTGGAGTTTGATTGTCTGCTGCATTGTTCTTCCTCGCTCTTGGTGGATTGTTGTTGGAGCCCTAAGGAGAGATTGACCATCCGGGAGATCTAAAACCCTTCTGTTTTGCTTCTGCACTCTCTACTAGGTGAATTCACTCTTTTGCATGCACATTTAGGTTTTTTGAATGACGTAATCGAGCTTTTGCATTCATATTTTATTTTTCGCATAGTTTATGCGAAATCATGCCCGATCTGCTATGGGTGCGACTTCGCCTGGCGTTATCGTGGTCGCCCATTACGGGATGTGATTTCGCCTGAGACCAAACTAGGGGTAATATGTTGTCCCTATTTTCTCCATTGCATTCTAATTTGCATCTAGAGCATAGTGGCATATTTTATTTTGTGATTTTTGCATTCTGTTTTGTTGTATTGCATTAATGTTTGTTTTCCTCCAAAGGTCAATTTTCGCTTTTAATTATCAAAGGTCAGCTAAAAGGACCTAGGGGGCTTGACTGCTATGCCTCCAAGCACTATTGTACAGTGGCCTAAGTAGGCCCCCTAACGCTAATCCCATTTTCAAGTGTTTGTTGAGTTATCTTGCAGGAACAGGTATTATTAATAGCATTGGACAAAGGGATAAAAGCAAGGATAAATCACCGGATAAGCTAAGTATTCTGATTAGTCTTTTAGGTTGTTTGTTGAGTGCTTTTATTTCTGTTGTAAAAACCCTAGATCTGATTTTAAAGAAATATATTTTATTTAATTCTAGGTATTGAAAGGAAAACAACATATAGTGTGCACTTAGGGTTAATTATGTTTGTGCATCCCTTCTTGAGCCCTTGCTTAAAGGTTGTTTGTTTAGAACCCTAGGTTAGAAAAGCATTCAAAGAAAAGAATCATTCTAGGGTTAGCTCTTGTATTCCTGCATTCTGTATTTCTGCATTGTCCTTTATCTTTTATAGCATAGATCTAGAAAGGCCAAATCTAGGTGTTTGTCTTAAATCGAATACATCAAACATTCCTAAAAATCTTGTGGACTTGGAGCGAGTCCTTAAAGCCATTCTTGGTGAACCCATCCCCCTAGCACCGAGTGTAGAGAACAACACATCCCCCATGGTTCACCCCATAAGGCTTCTCTCCTCTCTTATGGATCCAACATTTTGGGAATTGTACATGGTAGGGCGGTTTTCCTCCTCTACATCTTTGGTGAACCCGACGTGAACACCTCATTTTTCTTTTAAAAATTTTTTTAAGCAAGATCATTAAATCTATTTGTGTGGTTGAAGAATCTTAATAATATCTTTAAAAATATTTTTGTTTCTATTGTTAGTATTCTCTTCTATCCTTTCACTCTTCTAATGGCTCCTATCCTTAGAAGTCAATGAAAGCATCTTGAATCTGATTGTATTCCTCTAAAAGATGATCAGATTGATAGAGAGGATCCTAACATAGATCCAGAAGAGCAAGACAACATGGATATTGAGATGAGTTTTGATCCTTATGAGGGACCTAATGGTAGCTTTGTCTTTTCATCATTTGAGCATATTTGGGGTTTTATGAAAGCTAATAGGGATAGGATATTGGGAGGCATGGAGCAAGAAGCTCACCTCGAAAGAGATGAGACTCCTCCTCCTTCAATAAGCTCCCCTATGCTTAACCAAGAAAACCCCTTGCCTAAATCAGTACATCTTGATAAGTTGAACTCAATTATTGATACTACTACTACCACCAACATTGGAAGGAATATGCAAGCTCCTCCAATTAGTAGTGTCACTCAAAAGTGTTCTCAATTTCTTCCTCAATCTTCTAATATCAACACTTTTGCTTCTATTCTTCCCAATGTTAGTTGTCCACTTTCACAAGGTGCCACATATAACAATAATATCCATACTTCCAACCTGAATCAAGCATTGGTTCCTCAACACACATATGGGAATTTAGGAATAATGCATAATAGTAATCCAAAAGTACAGAATTTGGCAAATATGGTGAAGTAGTTGGTTTCAAAAGTTGAGATGATTCAGCCTTCAAGTTTTACTTACAGTTATAAGGAAATGTGTAATCAACCATTGGATCCTATTGTTGCTGCTAGGCCTTATCCTAAGCACTTTCCTATGCCAGTTTTACCTATCTATAAGGGGACAGAAGATCCAATAGAGCATTTAAGAAGATTTAGAACAACTTGCCATGATCTCATTTATGATGATATGTTGTTGCTTAAAACATTTCCTAAGAGTCTTGGTGGCATGGCATTAGAATGGTATTATCGATTGCCTAATTATTCCTTAAAGAGTTTTGAAGAGACAACAGAATTATTTGTTCAACAATTTGGTGCTTACATTGAGAAAGAAGTGACAATGAAAGATGTGTATAATTTAAAACAAAGTAAAGAAGAAATCTTTTCAAAAATTTTGGCTCGTTGGAGAAGTTTAGTTGGACGTTTGAGATATACTTTACCTCCTAAAGATATGCTTGAGATATTTATTGGTAATTTACAAGAACAATTATCTTATGCATTAGAGACTACTACTATTACATATTTTGATCAAGCAATTGATTTAGCAAGAAAAGTAGAACAGGCTCTCATCAGGAGAGGTCAACTCAAAGTTAAGGAAGAAAAACCTACTAAGTCTCAACATAAAAATAGACATATAGGAGGTGATAATGGAATGGATAGTAGGCATATTAATAATGTTACTAACAACCTACAAAAGATAGTACTTCAGAAACCTCCACAAAGGAATTTTACAAGGCTTAATATGTCTATGGAAGTAGTTTTGAAATAACTCTTAGAAGCTAAGGCAATTGAGTTACCTCCTATTAGACAACCAGATACTACAACTCATTGGTATAAGGTAGGTCAACATTGTGCATATCATAGAGTGGAAGGACATTGGATGAATTCTTGTAAGAAGTTGAAACATGTGGTTCAGGATTTGATTGATGCAGGATGCATTGACTTAGGTAATTCTCAGGTAGTGAATAATCAAGTACCTATCCAACAAAATGTGACTACCAATCAAGATATGGGAATATTTAAAGATCCATTACCAAAACATAATCAACAAGTAGAAAATCAGGTGGCTCATCAGAATGAGCCTCCTCCCTATGGTAATATGGTTGGCATGGTTGGGATAACTACAAGAAGACAAGCTCAAACTCAACATCCTCAACAAGGATAGAATTCTATGTTACAACCCAATTCAATTTTGAAGAATAATCAAGGAAAAGTTTCAGATACAGGGACTCCACCTATTGTATTGAGACCACAACCTAAGGTTTCATTTGATCTCCAAAAGAAGTTGGCTAGTACTCCAACAAAGATATCAGTTTTAGAACTCCTTCAAACTTCTCCCAACCATAGAGATGCTTTGATGGAATTTTTAAAGCAACAATCAGTTCCTTCAGATATTTCACCCAATGCTATAGTTGATGTCGTAGGTTCTCTTGGGATACATCATATCTCATTCTTGGATGATGATAAACCTTCCTCAAACTTGCAAGAAGATTCTTCACTTTACATCACTGCACTTATTGGGGATACTTTTATCAAGAGAATTTTGATTGATAATGGTTCTTCCCTCAATTTGTGTACATATCAATTCTTTCAAAAATTTGGATTAAAAGAGGAAGACTTAACAAAATCCGATATCATTATAAAAGCTTTCAACAATGAGTCCCAAGAAGCCTGTGGTGTCATATCTCTTCCTCTCAAAGTTGGGCCTAAAATATTGGATACTTTATTTTATGTGGTACATTGTCCTGCATATTTTAATCTTCTTCTTGGACGTCCTTGGATTCATGCAATGAAGGTCATCCCTTCTACTCTTCATCAATGTCTCAAGTTTGAGTTTAAGAATCAAGTTATCACCATTCCGGGTGACCCTCGACCATTTGAATTTTGTTCAAATGTAGAGTGAGCTCGATCTGAGTTCAACCTATGTCCCTCAATCTCTTCAATGGTTTCTCCATGTTCCTCATCTCAAATATCAGAACAATTTCAAAATTTAAAAATGAGTGAGGAACATATCTTAAATTCTTCATCTCGAGATCATGATAATCAGTTTCTTCAAGAACCTCTTCTGGATCTAGCTAAGCTACCACCATCACCAAGAACCATGGGTTTACCCCATAAGAAAGGTGATGTTGTACACTTTGGCACATGTACCTTTATCTTCGTAGGAACTACCTTTGAAGATAAGATACGTGGTAGCAACCCCTCTCCCATTGAGCATTCTTTTGCTCATTGTTACCTTTCCAATGATTACCCACTTCCTAAACAGATCCTATCTAGTATGGGATATGTAGGTAAAGGCTTGGGGCCACAACAGAAGGGCATTCAAGAGCCTTTGGATGTTGAAATCTGGCCTGGGAGATGTGGCATAGGTTTTATACCTAGAAAAGACCAACCTTTACCATTTGACAATGATGATCATCTTATGACTTACGCTGAATATATGGATTATCAAAAGTCAGGAGTGGGTGATGAGGATGATGGTCCCCCTTATTCTTCTAATGTCTTGTTTTGCAATATGATTGATTCTGTGTGTTCTAAAAGTAAACCTTCTATTTTAGCAGAGGATCCTACTTCGTTGTCCTATAGTGATCTTGCGAAGTTAGGAATTGCTCCTCCTTATGTTAAAAGGAATGGTTATGTTCATGAGTGCATTGATTATCGTGCTATGGCTACCAAAGAAAGAGCTATGAAGGAGCCTCTCCATAATTCTAATTATCGAGAAGGCTTACCTTTTAGAGATTTCTTTGATAAAACAGTCCATGGCATGTCTGTTCTTTTTGTTAAGAAAGGCGGCACACTTATATGTTGTGTCGACTTTCATTCTGCTTGCTTAAATTAATTAATTTAAATTACTTAATAATAAAACATAAAAACAAATAAAAATTGCATCAAATCAATTAATCATCATTTAGCTATGCATTTGCATTTCCATTGCATCCATCTGCTTGCTCATATTGCATTGTTGCTTATCATCCTTTTGCATTGTTTGTCTGACATTTAATCCAACTTGCATGCTTGAATGTCATATTTTGCATGATTGCTTGTTCATGACTACTTGATCATATAGATTTTTGGGGATCTTGTGACAATGGCATGTGATGATACCTAGTTAGGTCATAGCTCACATGCATTGCACTCTCTCTAGGATTCTGATGCCTAGTAAGATCCCCACCTAGGGCTTTCTTCTTCAATCTTCTTTCTTGCTTTATCTTCCTTAATCTCAAAAATAGTGAGAGTATCTCCTAGATCAAAGGTGATAGCTCATTAATATCTCCTTGTCATTTTTCTATTGCCTTATTTTTCTTTGTCTTCCTTTGCTTTTGACAAGGAGATACATGCATTTTATCTCTTCCTTTGTCATTCTTAAGTTGTCTTCTCTACACATTTGCACACACTCACTTGTGTTCAGTTTCTAAACCCCTATCGAGGGTAGCACTCACCTAATATATATTTTATCCTTATATATTACACCCCACATGGGATAGCTATACATCCTAGCAGGTATCTTATCGGATATGATCTTCTATTGGGTTATACTCCCTTTTGACTCAATGGGCTCAACACCCCATTACAGGATAAGCTCCTTGGCCATTTTTAGTAGGCCTCGACATACATCCTAGTAGGTAATCACCCCACAATAGTCAATAAGTGAGAAACCACCCATAGTGGGTCAGAATCCAACACCTCATCCCTCTTGATGAGCACTACACCCATAGTGGGTTTAGCTCCCTCTTTTCTAGTATGATTCATAGTATTTAGTCACATTGGTCCCTTGCGACC
This sequence comes from Wollemia nobilis, assembly GCA_028583015.1. Taxonomy (NCBI): domain Eukaryota; kingdom Viridiplantae; phylum Streptophyta; class Pinopsida; order Araucariales; family Araucariaceae; genus Wollemia; species Wollemia nobilis. The sequence continues at coordinate 3,355,901 of JAQPPZ010000753.1, forward strand.
TACGCTGATTTCAATACTATGTTTCACCCATCCTTCTCTATTTTAGATGGTTGACCTTTGGATTGTCTTATTCTTTTCTATCTTCTTCTTCATCTCATGTTTCTTTCTTTTCTTCCATCCATTTTTCATCCATGCATTTCATATAGCATTGCATTTAAGATAGATTGCATACATAAAATATTAAATTAAAAAGAAACATCTAAGATAACAATTAAAATCACATGCACACATTCACAAAATATAAAAAAGAAAGCAACTATGTATTACTCAATGAAAAAGAGAGATACAGTCATGTCTAGTTGGTGTACCATAGTCTAGTCTCGGTACACTCAACCAATCCCTAGGGGTGCATGCCACAATAAAAATTGGTATGTCATCCCAATCCCTAGCCTAGATCTGAGAGCCTATCTCCTCTACTCCACCCAGAGGAGGAGGTGGTCCAGGCAACCGCATACCCATGGACGAAGATGCCGAGAATATCCATGATCGAGACCATGACCTACTAGCTGACTAGAGGGATGAAGGGAGTGTCACTCTCTACTCCACTAGTACTACCTAGTAGTACATAGTCTCATAAAAGGTAGCCCATTGAATGGCCACCTCCAGCCTCTACCCTACCCTCTATAGCTCTACCTATAGAAGGTAGACTCCATCGCTAGCCTGGCTGCTCCCAATGATAGCCATCCCCTCTACCCAAGCTCTCTAATACTCTATGTCTAGATGACTCACCTCCCCTCAAAGATGATCAACCTCTACTCGAGCTGCATCCCTCTCCCTCTCTATGATGCTCAATGAGCCTCATAGTCCCTCGATCCTCTTGGACCTATCCTCCTAGAGTAGGTCCACCTACCTCTATAGAGTCACCACCTATACCCATAGTGCCTCTACCTCCTCCCTCGGATCCCCTCATCCTAGAGCCTAACCCTAGCTAGCTACCACTGATGTGGAGGCCTCTCTCAATCCTCCACATAGTAGTACCCTAGCCTCTATGGGGGCAACTCTAGATATCCCTACCTCCCTAGGTCTCGATAGCATTAGTGTCCTCCATCACCAACTCAATCCTAACCTGAGCCTACCTCTATGAGCTACTAGTCCCTACTGAGCCCTCTCTATGGCCCTATGAGCTACCTCTCAAAATGCTCATTGCATGCTCAAGCCCATCACCTAGTACCTCTATATCAAAACTAGTAGGGAGACCCTACGAGGCATGACTCCTCTATACCACCACTAGTAGTCAAAGGCCACTCCTACATCATCCACCCTAGGATCCATGTAAGGAGGATCATCTAAGTCCTCCTCAACCCACCTAGTCAAGTCTAGTCCACCTCCTACCCCTACTAGGTCTCGATAGACTCTCCAATACCAGTAATCCCCTAGGTCCAGGATGCCCTGCAAGATCTCAAACTACCTCAAGACTCGATCAAATCTGAAGACCTCTGGCTCTCCCTTCTCCATAGTCAACCACCTGATCCTCCTAACCCTCACCAACTCCATCCTATCCTCAACCCATCCTAGATGTAGATGCTAGGGTCACCATACTATCTTGGCCTCCCTCAACTCATCTACTATCTACCTCACTAGTGGTAGATGTTCGACGTAGGTCCTCATAACCTGCTCTAGGGATCTAGGCCACCTATATGTTGTTGGTCACTCCAAAGTGGGCAATGGACCTAGTAGTGCATCCGATATCCACACCGCTATGTGCTCCCAGCTCCATACCTAGAGCAAAGTCATACACACTATCCCTATATACCACTTGTACATGATATTGTACAACATCCTATACAAGCGAGCCAACACATATGGACCCCATGCGAACCTAGCCCTCTAGTCTCGCATGTCTACCACTACACCCACCATCACCCATGGTAGATATCACCTACTAGTGTGGCACATCAGCATACCTACAACCACCCCATAGAGCATGATCATCAATGGGTCTACCCCATACCGCCCCACTAGGTCATCTATGACTATGGTGCTCTCTCGCACCTGGTGGGTCCAGCCTCTTGAAAATCATTGCAAGGTAGTTAGCCTCCCTCGTACTCTATAAACTATTCTCCCCTTGATGGGGATGTGCAAGATGTACCACACATCCTCTAGTGTGATGGTCATCTCTCCCATGGGTAACCGAAAGGTAGATGACTCTGGGTACCACCTCTCTGCTAGTGCTGTTAGTAGAGCCCTATCTGCCTCCACCCGAGGTAGTCTAGCCAAGTGGTCTAGCCCCACCACTGCTAATGTATCCCTCTATACCTATTTGAGTACCTCTAGCTCCACCTCCAAGGAGCCTGCTCTCCACTCGTGGCTCTCGAGTACCCTAAGCTGCAATAACAATAAAATAAAAATTTTCCATTAATAAATTTAATTAAAAATTTAATACATTAAAATTAATTAATTAATTTTAAATCAATCTAAATCCATAGCACAATTAAATTCTACATCTTTAAATTTGTTTGCTTGCATTCTTTTTCCTTCTTTTCTCTTCTTTTTTCCTCTCTTTCCCCTTTTTTGGTGAAATCGTGCTCGCTAGGCGCGTTTTCGCGAAATCGCGCCTAGTCAATTTTTTCCAGGTGCGATTTCACCACTACTACCTAGGGTGAAATCATGGCTGAGCCGTGAAATCATGCCTAGGTCATACATGGAAAAACCATCGATTTTGGTAGAAAACCACTAAAAATGCATGAAAATTTGAAAAATTGACATGCAAGGAAGGGTTTTCGATCCTACCTGTGCCCGCTCTACCTCCATGCCGACCTTACCCCTCATGATCATTGAATGGTGTATCGGTAGTGCCATATCCTCCATTTCTCCAGAGCTCCTTTCTTCTCCCTCATGCAGTTAAAATGAATTAGGGTTTTGCCCCCTTTTCACTTTTAACCCTGTTTTCATGCGCTTTTTCTCCTTTTTTCTTTTTTTCTCTTCTTCTTATGAGTTTACCTTTTTGAGTTTTTATGAGGAACGTGTCCCTCATAAAACTCGAGGGGGCACCCTGGCCTTAGAGGCATTAATGTCCCTAATGCCTCGATTTGCGTGTAAAATTTGAAAGTGTTCGAAATAACACCATTTTTGCACCATCCCTTTCTTCTAAACCAGCCACCCCATTTTTGCTTGTCTTTTTTTGTTTGTGGGTGTTTACATATCTTCTTTGACACATTTATTAGGCCATAAATGCGTCAAAGAGGGGGAAAAATGTAGACACAAAAAATTGACCCACTTTAGTGGGCAATCTTCCCTGAGCCCTCTAGGGGACCCCTTAGACTTGCCTAAGGCAAGGGCAAGGCCTTCCCCCCTGTTTTACCTATTTTCCCTCTCTATGCGAAATCATGCCCGTCCTTGATGGGGTGCGACTTCGCATTGCGATATCGCGATCGGCCCAGATGGGGCATGATTTCACATTTTTAGGGTTTGATGCATTAAAACCCTAATTTTTTAGGGTTGGCATGTTTTACGTCGGCCCTCCTTGGTTTTCTCACTCTTTTTACCTTCAAATCTGCTATATAAGGAGGGTTTGAATTCACTTTTCACACATGATAACACACAAGTTAACACACGCTCACATAATCGGCATTTAATGATTTTATTGCTCGCATTTGATTTCTCGCAAAGTGTTTTATTTGGTCTGCATATTTCTTCTTCTTCTCTCGCAAGCAACTTTGAAGTTTGGAGTTTGATTATCTGTTGCATTGTTCTTCCTCGCTCTTGGTGGATTGTTGTTGGAGCCCTAAGGAGAGATTGACCATCCGGGAGATCTAAAACCCTTCTGTTTTGCTTTTGCACTCTCTTCCAGGTGAATTCGCTCTTTTGCATGCACATTTAGGTTTTTTGAATGACGTAATCGAGCTTCTGCATTCATATTTTATTTTTTGCATAGTTTATGCGAAATCGCGCCCGATCTGCTATGGGGTGTGACTTCACCTGGCGTTATCGTGGTCGCCCATTACGGGGTATGATTTTTCCTGAGACCAAACTGGGGGTAATATGTTGTCCCTATTTTCTCCATTGCATTCTAATTTGCATCTAGAGCATAGTGGCATATTCTATTTTGTGATTTTTGCATTTTGTTTTGTTGTATTGCATTAATGTTTGTTTTCCTCCAAAGGTCAATTTCCGCTTTTAATTATCAAAGGTCAGCTAAAAGGACCTAGGGGCTTGACTGTTGCACCTCCAAGCACTGTTGTACAATGGCCTAAGCAAGCCCCCTAATGCTAATTCCATTTTCAAGTGTTTGTTGAGTTATCTTGCAGGAACATGTATTATTGATAGCATTGGACAAAGGGATAAAAGCAAGGATAAATCACCGAATAAGCTAAGTATTCTGATTAGTCTTTTAGGTTATTTTTTGAGTGCTTTTATTTCTATTGTAAAAACCCTAGATCTGATTTAAAAGAAATATATTTTATTTAATTCTAGGCATTGAAAGGAAAACAACATATAGTGTGCACTTAGGGTTAATTTTGTTTGTGCATCTCTTCTTGAGCCCTTGCTTAAAGGTTGTTTGTTTAGAACCCTAGGTTAGAAAAGCATTCAAAGAAAAGAATCATTCTAGGGTTAGCTCTTGTATTCCTGCATTCTGTATTTTTGCATTGTCCTTTATCTTTTATAGCATAGATCTAGAAAGGCCAAATCTAGGTGTTTGTCTTGAATCGAATACATCAAACATTCCTGAAAATTCCTGTGGACTTGGAGCGAGTCCTTAAATCCATTCCTGGTGAACCCATCCCCCCTAGCACCGAGTGTAGAGAACAACATAGCCCCCATGGTTCACCCCATAAGGCTTCTCTCCTCTCTTGTGGATCCAACCTTTTGGGAATTGTACGCGGTAGGGCGGTTTTCCCCCTACATATTTATACTAAATCTTGTACTTAGCACAAATTTTATGGGTATCCTTGTTCTTGAAAGGAGTGCCATTATCAGAGATGATAATTGAAGGAATTCCATACCTACAAAGGATTTATTTGAATATGAACTTAGAGACTTGGACTCTAGTCACCATAGCCATGGAAGTGGCTTCTACCCACTTGGTGAAGTACTCCGTGACCATGATGATAAACTTATGACCATTAGATGATGTTGGGTTAATATTCCTGTCCAATACCCACATGGAGAATGACCAAAGGGAAGAAATAACTTGAAGGTTTTGAGGAGCATGAACAAGGTTGTCATGGTGTTGATACTTATTGCAACATCGAACATAGTCACATGCATCTTTCTCTATGGAAGGCCAATAGTATATGATCTAAATGAGCTTCTTAGCAATAGAATTACCACTAAAATGGCCTCCACATGATCCTTCATGAGCTTCACTAAGGGATATCTAGGCTTCATTGAAGTTAATACATCGTAAGAGGATACCTTTAAAAGAACATCGATATAAACTATTACCGATTATGATGAATCAACACGTTCTTTTTTGTAAAAGTTTTTTTTTATTACTACCCAATCCATTAGGCATTGTGCCATTACTATCTAAGCCATTAAATTTAAATATGTCTGTGTACCATGGCTCAGATGGAGAACTTCAATGTTTAGGACATCTAAAGGAATGAGGCTAGAGCTAAGGGTTGCAGGCTCGTAGAGTTGTTTGATGATGATAATCACTTGATCATATTCTAACTCCAAGGAGATAAGGGATGTAGCAGTGGCCATGGCATCTGCATGGTGGTTAGAAGATCTAGTGACAAAATCAATGGTTACCCTATCGAAGGTAGACAAGAGCTTGGTGATAATTTCTTTGTAAGGTTTTAGTTTATCATCTTTGGTTTGATAAACGTCATTGATCTAATTAACCACGAGTTGAGAATCACCAAAGATAGAGATGACTATAACTTTCAAGGCTAAAGTGGCCCTAAGACTAGGATCAAGACTTCATACTTTGTAGTATTATTAGTACAAGAGAAACATATCTTGAAGAAAATGGGGATGAGCTATTTTTGTGGGGTGAATAATTCTAGAAGCAATGCCCTTTAAGCATCAGGCTCCATAAAAAAACAAAGTCCAAGATTTAGGATCTTTTACTTCTAAGTTAAGGCACTCATCAAGAAAATTTATGACTAAGGGATGGATGGACTCTAGGGGAGCAACGACTAGCTGGTTAGTAACCACCTGACATTTTATAGCCTTTTGACCTATAAAGGTTAAGTCGAGTTCACTAAGGCTTAGGACCCACTTAGTGGCTTGACCTGAAATGTTGGGCTTTCATATTAAGTAGCGAAGATGATCAAACCTTACAAATACCAATGTCTTATGGTTAATTATGTAGTGTCTTAACTTTTTGTAAGCAAACACTACAACAAGGTAGAGCTTCTCTAAGGAAGTTTACTGGGTTTCATAGCTAACCAAGGTTTTACATATATAGTAGATAGCTTGCTCTTTGTTCTGATCATCATGCTGAGCAAGAATAGCCCCCAAAGCTTGGGTTTAGGCTACTATGTAAAGCATTAAATGTTTATCTAACCTATGGGTAACAAGGACAGGCAAGGAAGTGAGATATTTCTTGAGTTTATCAAAGGCTTTTTGACATCCAATATCCCACTTGAACATTACACCTCTCTTAACAAGCTTAAGAAATTGCTAATAGTTATCAGCTAACTGGGATATGAAGTGATGGATAGCTTGAAGTTTTCCTTGCAAGCTATGCAGCTCAGTTAGGTTACTTGGAGGAGGCATGAGCAATAGTTGCTATCTTAGCAAGGTCCACTTCAATGCCTCACCTAGACATTATGAAGTTTAAAATATTACTAGATGTGAGTCCAAACACACACTTAGAGGGCTTAGAATGAACTTTGTATTGTCGAACTCTTTAAAATATATGTCTTAAATATTGAGCATGATTTTCTCAATGAATGGAGTGACCAAGAAGATCATCCATATAGTCCTCAATAATGTCATGCATAAAGTCATGAAAGATATATGTCATGGCCCTTTGGTACATGGCACCTGCATTCTTCAAGTTAAAAGACATCACTTTATAACAAAAGGTACCCCATGGAGTTATGAAAGTTGTCTTAGATTGGTCCTCAAGGATAATCTTGATTTGTTTGTATCCCGAGAAAACATCCATGAGCGATAGCATTCCACATCCGATGAAAAAATCTACGATTACGTCTATGTTGGGTAGGGAAAATTCATCCTTGGTACATGCAAAATTGATGTCCAAAAATTCAATACACACTCTGATTGTTCCTTCCTTCTTAGCCATAAGAACGATGTTGGAGATACAATCAGAATAGTCGATAGCTTTGATAAAATTGACATCAAGGAGTTTTTAGAGCTCCTCTTTGATTAGTAGGGCAACTTTAGGATGCATCTTCCTAAGATTTTTCTTAATGGGTTTGGTATTAGGTCTAACTACTAAGTGATGCATAATTAGGGATGGATCAAGCCTTGGCATGTCAGCATATGACCAAACAAAAATATCTTCAAAACTTGTTAATAATTTGATCAATTGCTCCTGCTCGTCCATGGATAAGGCTTTTCCTAGCTTAAGGATTCTAGGGCTTTCCTTAGAACCTATATTAACATTGAGAGTCTCCTCAATGAGAATGTGGGATTCATATTTATAATGAAGAGGGATGAGGATCAATTATAATTTCTCAAGGTCTTCAAGAGATATAGAAATAGGATTTGATTGAGAACTAGAAGACTCAACATGGGTGACACAAGGGATTGAATCATCAAAGAAGAAGCTATTTCAAAGGATATCTTCATGATCCATATCACAAAGAGTATTCCTTTCAACATACTCCCCTGGGGTCGCAACTAACTTAGGGTGCACCAAAATTATCATATTACAAAATAATATGTTAGAGAGAGAAGGAGGTCCCTTATCCTCATTACTCCATTCCAAGCCATGATGATCCATGAATTCAATGAAGGTGACAACTTGATCATAATCAATAGGTAAAGGTTGGTTTTTTTTGGGGATGTAACCTATGCCACATCTCCCAGGCCAAAGCTCAACTTCTAAAGGCTTTTGAATGCCTTGTTGTCATGGTCCCAAACCCTTACCTATATATCCCATACTTGATAGGATCTATTTAGGAAGTGGGTAATCATTGGATAGACAAAAATGGGTAAAGGTTGTCTCTACTGGAAAGGCCTTGCTACCATGGATCTTTTCTTCATGGAACATTCCTAAGTAGACAAACGTACACATATTGATGCATACTACTTCATCCTTTTTATGGGGCAAACCCATAGTTCAGGGTGAAGGTGGTAGCATGGCTAGATCTAGAAGAGGACTTTCAAATAGATGATTGGCTTTGTAACAACCCTCCAAATACAACTACTATTTTTTTAAATAGAATGATAAGCTATACTTTTGTTTACCCCTAGAACGTGGTATTACTGATGGCATTTATGTTTGCAAGAAACAGGTACCCTCCTTCAGGCAATAGATAAGGGTTGATCGTGAGAGGTAAGGAGGGATATGATGGAGGTGTGAAAAAACACCACAACTCATGGGTACATGGAAGCCCATAAAAATTGTATTCATATAGGAGCATTCTGACTATTTGATTGCATTATACATTTGCTTTGGTTGTTGGATTGTGTGTCTTCGAAAAAATGAACATTTTAATTATTTTATGTTTAATTATATAAATTGTTATTTATTTACAAAAATATATATAATAAAATAAAATAATAACAATATATAAATCTTTTATTTATGAAGATACATAACTTAGATGTTTTCTAAGACCCTTTTTGCCACGACTATAAGTGTACCTCCACCTAAAGGAACTTAGGGAATCAAGGTGGGGTTTTGCATGTTAATCTAAGTTTCTAAGTCGACTTTCGCTAAAAATATTTTATTAAGACTCGAAGAAGCTGAAGCTTGGGTATTGTGTGCTATTGTGCTCTACTCTGCTTGGTGTTTTATGTCTAGTTTGAAAGAGTAACTTGTAGAGGTGCTACCAAAATTTATAGGTCAAAGTTTCTGGAATGTAATAGTGCTTATATAAACATTAAATGTTGTATTTATAGAGTTGAATTCATGATTTGAAAGGAGTAATTGAATTTATGTTGCATATCTTTGAAATATCTTCTTTTACTAAAATATTTTGTGTAAATTCTTTAATAATAAGTGTGAATTAAAAAAAAAAAAAAAAGCTAAGGAATGGTTGGTTGGTTTACCTTGTTTTTTACCCGAGTCTTGTGCAGCCATTGTTTTTTACCTGAGTCTTGTGCAGCCATAGATTAAACCTTTAAAAATATTAAAGGGCTTTGTTTAGCTTGATTTGTTGACAATCTTGAGTCAGTTTTATTTTAGATACATTTTAGGCTCATAGTATGCAAAACCTTCTCCGTGTGAGTTTAGGTAGCTAGTTATGAAGGAAGTTTTGTCTGTCTTTCTTTCACATCACCTACGTATTGTTTTTTTTTTTGAAAAAATGAAAACTTGTATTAATACAAAGACCAATTACAAACGGGAGAGAACACATCCCGACCCAGAGCAAAGAGCAACACAACAAGGGCAAAGCACAAAGGCAGCACTAGCAACCACAGGGCAAAGAAAACAACAGGGCGCGAAAAGGCGACATGTCGCGAAATCGTGACATGTCGCGAAATCGCGGCAGTCACCCCCGTCTCGACCGCGTCGGCGCCAACAGTCGCGATAACGCGACATGTCGCGAGATCGCGACATGTCGCGAGATCGCGACATGTCGCGAAATCGTGACATGTCGCGATATCGCGACAGGAAGGGCCCTCGGCAGCCGCACGCAAAAGGAGTCACGAAATCGCGACGAAGTTTCTAAGCGGCACTCATGCCACAAAAGGGTCGCGATATCGCGACAATTATCCTCCCAACCGCTTAAGTGCCAAACGTGTCGCGATATCGCGACAAAAATACCTTGCAGCTTCCAGTTTACCAAATTGTCGCGATATCGCGACGAATTATCAACTTTGCTCTTCATCTTCAAAAGAGGCACGAAATCGTGACATAATCTCAACAAGAGCCGCGATAGCGCGACATGTCGCGATATCGCGCCAGAAACCCGCCAAAGGCCGCAAAGGCTCAACCTGTCGCGAAATCGCGACAACTTCCAGCTCGAGGCCGCGACGGCGCTACAAGTCGCGATATCGCGACAATTTTCCTCCCAGCCGCTTAAGTGCCAAACGTGTCGCGATATCGCGACAAGATTACCTTGCGACTTCCCACTCTCCAACTTGTCACGATAACGCGACGAAATTTCAACTTTGCTTTTCAACTTCAAAAGGGGTGCGAAATCGCGACAGGATCTCAACAAGGACCGCGATAGCGCGACATGTCGCGATATCGCGACAGAAACCCACCAAAGGCCGCGGAGGCTCAACCTGTCGCGATATCGCGACAGCTTCCAGCTAGAGGCCGCGACAGCACTACATGTCGCGATATCGCGACAAAAAATTTCCTTAGCATAAAAAACACTGCACATTATTTCAAAATTTGTTCAAGGCCTTGTCTAATCTCTGCATCCTCCACAGGCATATTACTATGCAGATGCATCCCAACCTCTCTCTCAGCACCCATCTTAGCAAGGAAATCAGCCGCTTTATTAAGAGATCTACTAGCATAAACAGGTATCACATCCTCTAATTCCTTCCAAAGCTCTTTAATTTGGGAGACCAGAATCCATAGCCTCCAAGATTTTAAGGCAAAGTTCCTCATGCAATCAAGAGCGCCAACCAGGATTTGGGAATCAGACTCAATGATTATCTTTCTATGACCACGCTTGACGGCCCAGATGGAAGCAGATTTAATAGCAAAGGCCTCGGCTTCATTGTTTGTGGCATATCCCAGACCTTGCAATTCCCAATAGAGCACGGCCCTAGCATGATCACGGCAGATTACTCCACTTCCAGCATTGCCCGGATTGCCTTTTGCAGCTCCATCAGTGTTGATTTTGATCCGACCTTACGGGGAGGTTTCCAACAACTTCTTACCTGTCTCTCAAGATCAGCGACTCTCTCTTCCGAGAGGCTTAGAAGCAGGCTGATTTTCCTCCTCAGCATAGATGGCAACGGTTTCCACAACTTTGCTCCAGATGACCTGCCATATCCCATCCACCGAAGAGAAGGTTTCACGGAAAATACGAGCATTTCTTTCCAACCACACCTACCACCAAATAAAAAGGAAACCAAGCTCCCAGCCAGTTCGAAGAGCTTTAGATGTAAATCTACCTCTCTTCCAGCTTTCCCATAAATTGGTCCGAGACAAGTCTCCAATAGCCTGAAGTTTAAAATGGGAGAACCAACGATGCCAAATCTGTTGTGTGAAAGGACAATCAAACAGAAGATGATCCGCAGTTTCCTCATTCCTATAGCATAAAACACACTGGGAAGGACCAATGATGCCTCTGATTATGAGATTGTCAAAGGTCAGGATTCCATTGTGCATCAGTGCCGAGGCAAAGAAGTTCACTTTCGGCCAGCCCTTGGGATGCCAAATCTTCCTCCATTCTTGAACTGGAAAAGAGTGTGGGGGGGGCTCTGGAAGGATCGAATCATAGCCCTCCTTCACAGTATAAACCCCAAGGTTCCCAAAGCCCCAGGCAAGCTCATCCTCCTCATCTCTCCCAGTAAGAAACCGTTCTGACAAGAGTTTTTCCAGAGTTGGAGCCTGCTCCGGAGGGATTGGAATAGGCCATTCACCCAGCCGCTTGAACTTTTGAACCTTATACTCCCCCAATTGGCTGGTATTGAAGTAGCTCTCAATATGGATCCATCCCTTATCTTCTAGAGCTGATTTTAACGGATGCAATTCAGGAAACACAAGCAAGAATGGGAGGATTACGATCCCAAGAATCAGTCCGGAATCGGGCCTTCTCCCCTCTCCCAACTTTCCATAACAATTGATCTTTGATAATGCGAGATCCAAGCTTGAGCGCCTGCCACACTAATGATCCATTACCCTCCAAAGGAAAGCGGCCCAAGTCATTGGGGTGAACAAGACCCAAGTATTTACTAGAGAGGATTCTGCTGAAGAGGGACGTTGGCTGGGAAATCCACCTCCAATACAGTTTACCAACCGAGCACGATTGTTAAACTTGGAGCTTCTTAATCCCGACCCACCTTTTTCCTTGGGCTGGGTGACCTTATCCCATCCAACCAAGGCCCATTTCCTCTCTCCTTTGGCACCTTCCCAAAGAAAACTTCTAGCCACTTTGTCCAGCTCTTTCCAAATTGATGGAGGGGCAGCCAGAATAGAGAATTTATAAATTGGCATGGCCTGAATAACGACTGCAGGAAAGTCAGTCGGCCCCCATAGCTTAACCATCTATGAGACCAGTGATTCATTCTCTCTTTGATGCCATCCAAAAGGTCCTTCCAGAAATCAGCTTTCAATTTTTTGAAATGCAGAGGAACCCCCAGGTAAACAACAGGAAGAGAGGTCCTAGTGAATCCCAAGATCTCAATAACTCTGTCTTGTGACCTTTGATCAAGATTAAAGAAGACCACTTTGGATTTTGTTTCATTGATGACTTGATTAGAGGCCCGGAGGTAGACGTTAAGAGAATCTCTGATTCCTCTTGCTTCCCTGAGGTTGCCACTCCCACCAATCCGAGTATCATCCACAAGCCGTAAATGAGTCAAAACTTCAGCCCCGATTTTAATTCCTGTTATCTGTCCTTGAAGTCTTCTTCTCGGGGAGGAGTCTGCCTAATCCTTCGGCCAAGATGAGAAAGAGATAAGGAGAGCAAGGGTCTCCTTGGCGGAGACCCCGAGAGGCTCCAAAAGGTGGCGAGGGAAGCCCCTTAATTAAAACTGAGTATGAAGGCGTAGAGATACAGCTCATGACCCAGGCAATCCAATCCTGAGAAAAACCAAAGGCTGCCAACATCTTGACCAAGAAGCCCCACTCTACTCTGTCATAAGCCTTAGACATATCCAGTTTGATGAACATTCCTTTGTTACCTGAATTGTGCATAGTATGGATAGCCTCCTGAGCCAAGATCACTCCATCCAAGATCTGTCTCCCTTCAACAAAACCCCCTTGCTCAGGGGAGATTATATTATGAAGAAGAGGTTTTAGTCTTTCAGCCATAATTTTAGTGATTATTTTGTAAATCACATTGCATAAGGCAATAGGTCTGAAATCAGAAATGTGAGCCCCCCCCTCTCCTTTTGGAATTAAGGTAATAAAGGTGTGATTTAGAGCCTTGAGCATTCTTTTGTTAGTTCGGGACTCCTCAATGACAACCGACACATCCTCCTCCAGGATATCCCAGAAGGCCTGAAAAAACTCAATAGGGAAGCCATCAGGACCAGGCGATTTTCCAGTGCACATCCCAAAGACCACCTTCTTGAGTTCATCACGATCAATGGGCTTAAGAAGGGCCTGATTCTCTTCATGAGAGATAATAGAGGGAATGCCATCAATGACTTCATTTTGGGCTTCCACATCATGCTCCATACTTTCCTTAAAGAGGTTTGAGAAATACTCCATTGAGTGGGAGTGCATATCAGGGAGAGTGTCAAAAGAGTTTCCATTCTCGTCTTGAAGGAGTTCCATGTTATTCAATTGTCTTCTAGCACAGCGAGAGCGATGGAAAAATTTTGTATTTCTGTCTCCTTCTAATAACCATGTGTTTCTTGCTCTCTGTTTCCAGTAGATCTCTTCTTGATTATCAATGTCCTCAACCGCTTTGCGTAAAGCATCATCCTCGGATTTAAGATGCTCAGAAATGATTCCTTCCCTGAATTGTTTTTGCACCTCATTCCATCTGGCCAACAAGGGAGCCCGTTGGAGCTGGAAATCAGATTTGTTAGTTTGCCTCCACTGTTTTAGTTTACTCTTAACAAAAAGAAGTTGTTTATGAAATTTGAACATAGCTGTCCCAAAAGGGAGACGACCTTCTTCCCACCACTGTGGAATTTTCCTTCGGAGGTCCTCTTTTTGCAACCAAAAATTTTCAAATTTAAATGGTTTGTAATACTGCCCTGACATAGTCCCTCCCTCCAGCAAAATGGGAGAGTGATCTGAGACTGGGCCCTCCAAAATCTGGAATTTGATATTCCATCTAACATAAGCTTCCTCCGAGACCAGAAACCGGTCAAGCTTAACCCTCCTGTTGTATGGCTCTCTTCTCTTATTAGTCCAGGTAAAGTTTGTACCAGGGCCTTTGATATCAACAAGGTTAAAGGCCTGGACTTGGGCAATAAAAAGCCGGTCCCCTGTATCCAAAACTGGGATGCCACCTTCCTGATCCCTGGCAGATAATTTGGCATTGAAGTCCCCAGCAATAATCCAATCAAAATCTTCCCGGGAGGACCTCATGTTTTGAACAGCTTTCCATTGAGACCGCTGACCATCGATGTTCTGAGCCCCATAGAAATTTGTAATTAAGACTTGTTCAGCTGTAACAATATTCCTAAAAAGAGATGTGAGGACACCCCTCCAGGCTATATGTTCTATTGCTATCCACGCCAAAGGGTTCCAAAGAGTAGCAATCCCTCCCGAGGCACCTAGAGCAGCCACAGCCATATGGCCGGATCACCCCTCCAGTTTCGACTGACAGTTTTACTCATAAGGTCTAAAGACATTTTTGTCTCTGAATGAGCGAAAGTCTGTTTTACTTCTCTCTAAAAGTCTTTGAACAGCAGATTGATGGGTTCTCTTGTTTAAACCCCTCACATTCCAAGATTGAATAATCATTGGAAACCTTGGGAGCAATACGAATCAATTGTTCTCGCCAATCCTCCATTGATTAGCTTATCTCCTTGCACTGCAATTAGATCCTTATTGGATTTCCTGCCCACCCCTTGGGAATTACTATTTTTCGACCTCTTCTCCACCTGGGTAATCCCTAGAGCTGGTCTTTCTCTGAACTTTTCTGCATTTCCCATGGTGACATCTTTAATAGCTGGCTGTGTTGGGGAGTGGATTACCAATGCCCCTGGGTTTTCTAGCTGCAAAATCTCAGAGGAGTCAATCACCTGTTCTAGGACAGGGGTTGGTGAGGGAGGAGCATGAGAAAGGATGATATTATCCTCAAGGTTCCCATCTGCTCCTTCCATAATTTGGTCTTCTTGATCCACAAGAGATTTGAAGATTTCATACCGGTTGGTTGGCTTGGGATGAGCTTGCTCCTTGCCATTTCTCTTTTTGTTTCTTCTTCTCTTCTGCTGTTCAAAGCCATCTTTCTGGGCATCAGAACCAGGGGGAATGATGGGTGGTTCCTTGACCGGAGTGGACTTACCCTCTCGGGGGCGATTTGGCATTCCCTGTGGAGCATCCGCTTTGGTGCTCAAGATATTTGGGCAGAACCTTGCCAAATGGCCATGCTTATGGCAAACTCTACATCGGAAAGGTAGGGCTTCATAGTCTAACTGTTGTATCCAGGAGTGTCCTGCTAACTCCAGTTCCATCTCGCTGGTAGCGGCTGGCTAATATCCAGTTCTACACAAATTCTCGCATAAACAGCAGTGTTTCCTTCTATGGTATCTTTGGAAACTCCCAAATATCTACCTAGAGAGTTACCTATCAGTTCAAGAATCTGCTCACCCCAAAACTCCATCGGGAGAGCATACAACCGGATCCAAACCGGGACAGCCGTGGGCTCAATGCGAGGGTCGAAGCCCGCTCTCCACGGTTGGACAAATAACCCTGTCGGGCCATGGCTCCTCTTTTTTGATTCAAATGCTCTGTTTCTATCCGCTAAGGAGGAAAAACTAATAATAAAATACCCATTGCTTATGGGCCATAAGGAGTACTCACCGATAGGCTCCCGTTTTGTCTCACCCGGGAGTGCGAGAAAGTGCGGGGTGGGTCGGATGCCCATGAATTTGCAAATCAGATCATGAGTAGCACGGTAGTTGATCGTGTCCTCGACCAGCTCTGGTTCTATGACAATCTTCGGTCTAGAAGCGGATTGCGGGAGACATCCATTGACTCTATGCACAGGAGAACCCTTGCCCGCATTCCTGGATAGCGAATGGTAAGCACTCCGTTGAGCTTCATCGGAGGAAGACGCAGGGTTTTCTCTTAATATCTCGGCATAAGAGGTCTTCTTCCCATCGAGAAATCCTGGAGGAGACCCCATTGGGCCCTCCCGGGGCAACGAAAGAGCCGTCAGCAAAAAACAACAGCAAACCACCTGAGTCCCTGGTAGAATCTTCCCACCAGAAACCCTAGAGCCTCGGCCGACGACAGTTCAGAAAGTTTCCCGCCAAATCGCCAGAGCTCAAAAATTCAGATCTAACCATCACCTGCGTATTGTTAGATAGGAAATAAATGTAATTTAGTTGTATGGTTAATATAAGATGAAGCTAGATTCTTCTTATTGCTGCGATTAGACCCATGATGCCATCTTAAATACTATAGCAACAATAAAATGTTCACGTAGAGGCTAAATTATATGATGTTGAGTAACCTTTTCTTCTCTATGCCACCGAGGCAATAAAATTTATATAGTCTAAATCTTAGAATAACATAAATTTTGTTTGATTGAGTTGATGATAAATGCACTATAGTTTTATGTGTCATAGTATTGTATCTATTTACTTAGACTTTTACATATGAGCTTTAAAGTAGGAATGTTCTATTCAAATATAAAATTCAGCTTAGTTATAAATTTAAAAATTGATATATTCCATTTATAATAAATTATATTTTATTTTAGGTGAACTTAATTATTTTATATTTATCTATTCAATTAATAAGTTTAGACTATGAGTGGATACTCGTAGCTATAATTTTGGATTTCTAATTAGATTTTATAATATATATATATATATTAAACGAGACTCAATTTCAAGCTTATGGAAGTTGAAAGAATTAAAATCATTTAATCAGGGTTATGCATAAGGGGTTGGACTCAAATGTACTTGTAAAAAATGGTGAATCGTAAGCAAATCAAATCAATCATCTTCACACCAAAATTTGGGGCATTTGAAGCCCTAAAATGTAAGGTCATATTTGGGATAAATTTTGACCTATTAAATCACCTTATAACTTCATAAAAATACCACAATTAGATCAGGATCAAAAAGAGCTTTCCAACAAGTACAAATATGCCTATGTTTGGATATATATTATGGTGAATTAACCCTAAGAAAAAATTGGTCCTTGAAATTTTAGGTGAATGGGCCGATGTCGAGGGTCCTCATATTCGCCAATTTTCAATTTTGAAAATCCTAATATTCGCCTAATTTGTGAATATTCGCCACTATGTATAACCATGCATTTAATTATTTTTATACTGAAAATTGTTTTTGAAAGCATTGACCTCCTTGGTATAAAACCCAACTGAAATGTAGTATCGGTTTTAGCAAAAAAATAAACATATTATTCATTATCTTATGTCCATTTAACAAAAGTTGATATGAAGGTTTGCTAAACCAAATGATTGAGAAGATATTTCCAAGGTATAAATAAATTAAAATCATTATGAAGGCACGTAGTAGTAATACACATAACTATTGAAATTTCTTCTTTGAAACATAGGAATTAAAATATTAGTAAAAACCCCCGTTGAATTGATATCCTAAGATTAGCTTGACATGGTGACAGACTCCTTAAGGGTTTTAAAAGAAACCAATGTATTGAGTTAAGCATTATAGGGTTGAATGAAAGAGTGTGTGATGTTTTTATAACTTTACTACCAAATTCATTATAGGAATGTTTTTTTTTTTTAAGCGAAAAACTCTTTGCGGAGCCGCCTTGGTCTGAGATACCACGAACAGGGGGTTCTATACCGTCAAAGTCACCCGAGAGTCGCACCCGACCCTGCCCGCACCAACATTATCAATTGGATTTTGGATACCCAATTCAGCTTTTTGGTAGGGTGGAGATTTGAACCTGGGACCTCCCTTGGAGTATTGCCCTCTCCTCTCCAACTCACCTACAACACCTGGGTATCATTATAGGAATATTCAATTTTAATAGAAGTTATACTTATTTCTGAGTAAATATATATAGTACCCTTTAAAAAGAACAATTCTTTATGTAAGATAGGATTTAAAATAAGAGATACTTATATTAATTTTAGTTGCTTCCTCTTGATTATATGATTTGAAAAAAAAAAAGGTTGTACTGCTTTTACTTATGTATTATCTCATAGAAAATGTAGAGGAACTATATTTATATGAATTCTTATTTATTATAAAAGATATGATTTGAAAAAAAAAGGGTTGTACTGCTTTTACTTATGTCTTATCTCATAGAAAAGGTAGAGGAACTAGATTTATATGAATTCTTATTTATTATAAAAGTTGAAAATATTATCTTTTACTAATAATATTTTTCTATATTATGAATGACTTGCATTAATCTAGAACTAAATTATGAATAAAGGCTTGAATTTGGAATCTTCTTTAAAACGTATGTGTCTATTCTTTCTTTAAATAGCTATAATATTGTAAAAAAAATGATAATTTTATATGAAGGAGAATGGGGCTGAATCATAGGCTTTAGTAAGCAGTAAATCCTTCATGAAACCCTAAACCATGATTAATTCATCATGAAGGATGAAAATTAACCATCATGGAGGATGGTGAAACTCTAAACACCCAATACCAATGATTACAAGTAAGGTAATCATCATGATTTGGGAGTGACTATATTCTTGACGTGTAAGATCAATACGTAAAGGTAACGAGGGACAGTATGGGATGTTACCTCTAGGTCACTAAACAAGTAGTACGATGATGGGTCCTTGTACATAATACGATTACTCCGTGATAGTTGGTATGAGATAACTCATCATTAATTGTGCTATGATAAGTGATACCAGATCATAATCCACTGTAGTGGCAAGGCCCTAGTTGACACCAGTGAAGTAGGACCCTCAAATAGGCACAAGGCATATATACGCTAACCCCTTACATGTTTAAAATTTGAGATAAAAAATAGGTCAAAAGGAATCCAAGTCCCTCATGCTAAGGGATGAGGAGAGTATGTGTCCATCCTATAGGTGTTATAGGCCCTAGAGGATAACCCCAGCCATGAACTTCACTCGTGTATGAGAAGATAGATTCACAAAAAGGTACCTTCTATAGGATTTGGTCAATCTCGTCCACTTGGGAGACCGTCCGTAGCGGTCAGTATTCCCAAAAGTAGGCTTACTATACCTTGTACTAATAAAACGTTGGGTGACCATTAAACCTTTTTACATCAAAATTTTTTACCTAGCCTTGATTCCATTCAAAATTTTTACTTTGTGAAACTATTGTGCTAGATTGTGTTGTACAACCAAGTGTGTTAGACATGGGTTGTTACAGGCTTGACCTTGTGATAAGACTATGATTGATGGTTCCTCATTTATTTTGAAATCTTCAAACCCCTTGGTGATCTGAGAATTTCTATGAAGAGAATTAGATGGACAAAAAATGATGTTAGATTGGGCTTGCTCAACCATTGAACAATATTGGAATGGATGAGGGTCACCTTAGATGATGATAAGAGGATTTTTAAATCTATACTTCAAACATTGGTGAAGAGTAGAAGGGACAAATATCATGACATGAATCCAAGGGCATCCACGAAGAATATTATAATATGTTGGGCAAGATACTACATAAAATAAAGTATCTAAGACGTTGGGTCCTACCCTAAGGGGAAGGGATAAAATTTTGCAGGCCTATTGGGACTCGTTGCTGAAGACCTTTATGATGATATCAGATTTGGTTAAATCATCCTCCTTTAATCTAAAATTTTAGAAATTCTTATAAGTGCATATATTGAGGGAGGAACCATTGTCCACCAATATCGTCTTGATGAACTTTGATTTGGATAATCCTCTTATAAGTTTGAGGAAGGAATATTGTCATCATAAAAAGATATATGATTTATCCCAAGAGTACCTACAACATTGACTAAGTTACTAGGGGGAAGGTCTTATGGGACAAATTGTTGAATTAAATGCTTCAACAACGCTTCTCTATGAATAGGAGAAGTCTGTAAGAGTTCTAAGAGGGATATCTTGGCAGGTGTGTTAAATATTATTGGAGGTTGAAGGAGACTTTTGGTTGTGGGTTCAACACTAAGGGTGTTTTTTCTACACTTGTGCTCCTTTTTTGGATACTCTTAATAACTAGGGATGGTTTAGAGGTTTGGTTGGATGTAGAACTTATATCTTGCTAAGATTGTTGATTCAATTGAGATTGAGCTTGTTGTCTTGTGGTAGCTGCTATCATACCCACCGTATTATTGTAGGGAGGTAACATATTATGAGATGACACTTGATTGGTTGTCTATTGCCCATGATTTGGTAGAGGATTTTGGAATATCCCCATATCTTTATTGGTTATGGATGTCAGTTGAGTAGGAGGTTTATTAGTTGGAGGTTTGTGGTTAGGAGTGGTTTGAGATTCATCCACAATAAGAAAATCCGCATCTATTAAGTCTTGAACCACATGTTTCAACCTCTTACATGAACTTGTCATGTGCCCATCCACCCTATGATACTCACAATGCTAATTAGGCTTATACCAAACTATTGTTGTGTCAGGTTACCTTATGGGAGGTAATTCAATTATTTTAGCTTCCAAAAGTTGATTAAGGACCGATGAAATAAGTTGATTGAGTCTAGTGAAGTTCCTTGGTTGTTTTTTTGGGGGTTTTCTAAGTACCAACTTCTGCAAGGTACTAGTGACATTGACATTGTTGGTGTGTTTGTTATTTGTTACCCCATCACCAACTACATGCTTTTTATTATATTACATTTTTGTGGTCCTTTCCTCTTATTTCCTTAACTTGAGTTGACCTCTTTGAATAAGATCCTTCTCTACTCTTCTTTCCAAATCTATTGCTTGTTTGAAATAGGTAATGGTTGTTGTTTCCAATTCATACAAGATTTGATCTTGCAAGTTACTAATAAAGATCTCTAACATCTCTCGAGGAGGCAAGGCGTATATTAAGCATCCAACTAAACTTCTCCATCAAGACAAGAATTCATAGAAACCTTCATCCTTACCTTATTTTATAAGGTATAAATATTAAATGGTTACTCCTTTCTCGATATAAGCTCTAAATTGTTGAACAAATAACTCAGTTGTTTCTTCAAAGTTTCTTAAATAATGAAGGGGTAGTTGATAATACCATTCCAATGTCACACCACCAAGGATTTTAGAGAACATCTTTAGAAACAATATATCATCATATATAATATCATGGCATGTTGTTCTAAACATCCTTAAATGTTCTATTGGGTCCTTTGTTCCCTTATAAATAGGTAAGATCAACATTGAAAAGTGCTTGGGGTAGTTCCTAAAGGCTACCATAAGATCAAGGGCTTTATTGCACATTTCTTTATTGTTATAAGTGAAACTTGGAGCTTGAAGTGTATCCATTCTCAATACCAATTATTTCACTATAGTTGTAAAACTTTGCATAGTTGGATTGTTGTTGTGCAATACCCCTATATTCCCTAAGGGTGAGTTATAGATAGGCTGTTGAAAGGGAACTTGGTTATTATTGGAGGAATTAACACTATTGTGGTATGGGTTATGTAATGGGATGTTTTGTGTAGTATCTTATTGTGGGACAAAATTCGTATTTGGTGGAACAAAAGAAGGAATTTTGAGAGAAGGAATATTATGAGATGAAAATTGAACATTATTTTGATATGCACTACTAATTGGAGGAGGTTGTGAAACCCCCCATTGTTGGTGATTGTTGTAGTAGCATATGTAGGTGTATGAAACAAATTAATGTGATGAGAAGATTGAAACAAAGGATTGACATGAATGTTGAGATGAGAATTGGTTTGATGATGAGACACTCCAGCTTATTCGAAGTAGGTGTCTCTATCTAAGGCTTCATTCAGGACTTGCCTATTTTACCTAAAGAAATTCAAGAAATGATTATGTGATTTGAGGGTGAGTTGACCATGAGGTCCTTCAATAGCATCAGATTCGTCACCAACCTTTATGTCCTCTTCTTCTTCTAGATTGAGATTCTTCCTATCAACCAAATCATCCCCATGGTATAGAGTATTCTCTTATGGTTCTATCACCTTTTGCTTAATCCTAAGGTTTAGAGCCATAGGATTAAGAGAAAGAGAAAAAAGGACCTAAGTCTAGCGAAAGATACACAAGAATTTTAAGTGTTTTTATATTTTTCTAATCTAAACAAATAGATTAAATGATATTGCTTATAGTTTAATACAAAAACAAAAGGATCCAAAGGGAAAAGGCTTCCTAAATGGCCATAAAGGATGTGTTTAATGTTGGGTTCACCAAATATGTAGAGGGATAAAATAGCCCACCACGTACGATTCTCAATGGATCCATCGGGAGCCAAGGTGACCATAGGGCTATTGTGGTTCTCTACACTCAGGGGGATTGGGAATCGAAGGGTTCACCAGGAATGGTTTAATAACATGCTCCAAGTCTAGGATGGAAGGTTTGATCTAAGTTTGGTCTTATTAAGATCTAAACAATAAATAATTGAAGAACAACAATGCAAGTAAAAAAATGACTATTCCTAGAATGATTCTTTGCTTTGATGAGGACTATCAGTAATCTTGCAAGAAAGTAAATATTTTCTTTTTCAAGCAAAGGTCCAAGAGAGTGCACAAACAAGATTAGCCTAAATGCAAATTATATGCTTTTCTTCTTTTGATACCTAGATCTAAAACCAAAATGTAATCTTCTAATCTATCAAATTTGTGTTATTTCCTTCAACTATAGGAAGAAAATGATCATGGACACTCAATAAATAACTTAAAATATCTAACAAAGAACTTACTTGACCTAGTGGTTGATCCTAGCTAAATTCATGCCTTGTGATTCTCGACTATGAATTCGGTTAAACCTGCAAAACAACTTTAAAACCTTGGAAAATTTGATTAGTGTTTGGGGGATTGTTTAGGCTACTATATGAATGAGTTTGGAGGTATAATAGTCAAGCCCCCTTGGCCCTTTTAGCTGACCATTCAAGAATGAAAATGATTGTTGATCTTTAGGAACAAACAAAACAAGATATAACAATATGAAACAATGAAAACAAAGTGTAAACATATTGGATGCAATGAAAAACAAGTATACAAATGAAGACCTAGGGCCTTGGGAGTAGAAATTTACCCCCAAGCTATTGTGACCGAATTCGTACCTCATAATTAGATATCACAAATTCGAAAATAAAGGAAAAGATGGCAAAACCAATGGTTTCTCCAAATTTACACCTTGTAAGGGTAGGGCATAAATTTGTACAAGAGTGATCGAAAGCTAATCTTAGAATGCAAAATTCAATTTAACACTAAGAAAGAATTATTTAAGAGCTAATAAATCCATAGAGAAAACTTGATAAGCCTGTATTGGGAGCAAGAGTATAGGTAGCAACCAGAGTGGAAGATCCTCCTTAGAAGATAAATTATGTGCTCAATTTATCGTTAAAGCTTCTTCAATTGCTTATATTTAGCAACAAATCATAGAAAACACACCAAAAGTAGGGCATCACAACATTCTAAAGCATTAAATATTGAGATCATATGTATGATGATCCCAAAATCTTTCTTGCTAACTAGCTAGGAGAAAAAGGGAATCCAATCCTTCTATTTATAGGAGGGTTGGAGGTTTTAGGTGGTAAAAATAAAAATAAACTTGGCTAAGAGCCGACACCATAAAGGTTAATCAAAAACTTGAGATTTTTAAGAGAAAAACCCTAAAATTCCCGAATTCGTACCCTATCTTGGATGACCGTAAATTCGACAAATCTAGGAGAAAAATCCAAGCAAAAGGGGGGAAAATAAGCTCAAAATTGAACCTAGAAACTTTGAATAACTTCTTAGGGATTTAAAAAAAAAAATACCTATTTTGATGGGTCAATTTTCTATGTCTACAATAATTTTAGCAAGCAATTCTTCATTATATTCCCTACCCTCTTACAATATCCATAAGATATTTTCAGCTTATTTAAATAATTAGCCTTGACCTTGGGCACTTGGGTCTTAGCCTCCTTAGGTTTGAATTTCTTTGTATGAGCTTTTATTTATGAAGTATCATCACAATTCTCCATTGCCACCTAAAAATGAACTAAGAGAAACAAGTTATTCAAGGGTAAGAGTTTTTTGAGGTTCGAAGAACATAGGAATCATATGAACCATGAGGTTCAACATATGAAAAGGAAAGATATTATCAAGGATAATATTCACACATTCTACATCATCTTTCTTTTACCTCCAAAAGATGTAATATCCACTCTCAATGCCTTAAGTTTCATAATATAGTCCTCAATGTTATCAAATTCAGTCAGATTGAGAGACAAAAACTCTAATTTTAAGTGACTTATGTTAGTCGTATTAACTTTCCAAAATAAATCATACAATTCCATGCCTTGATACGTTCACTTTCTTGTTTGACATGGAAAAACAAGTATGGTTCAATCAATAAGGAGAATAGGCCAAGAGCATTTCCTTTCTTATGTTGGTGAATTTCTTCATCAATTCTTGTTACTTTATCTTCTTTAAATATGCACCATAGGTTCTTACTACGTAATAGGCCAATAATTTAGGTTGACTAAATATTATAATTTCTCCCATTGAGATGAGTAACTTGGACTTGATGATCCATTTTACATAATCTAACCTCTAACACTATAACAAGTCCTTGAATTGATACCACCAATGTGTAAAGCTTCAAAAATTTGTGCAATTTAAAAAAATGGACTGAAAATGCTTTCGTATACTAAAGTTATGGCCTTAAAAAATTTTTCTCTATGGATCTAAAAAATAATCAAATAAAATACCCAAACCTTAAAAAATTAGAAGATAATTACCTACTGCCATTTTGTGCCAATGTGCCCTATTTTTTTTTGTGGAAAACATCCCAAAAGGGATGCCACTTTCGGGTAAGACCCAAGGAGGCAGGGGTATCCATATGCCAATGTTCCCTATGATCTATTGGTGTCTTCAACTAATATTTTTCCACTTGAGTGTGTCTTGGTCTATGCAAATTTGATAATTAGTGTTTTTTTATTGGTTTAAGTGGGTTAAAAACAAACAATTATTTGATGTGGTGCATAGAAATACCATATTGTCCAAGACTACCATGCCAAATAGAAGAACATCACTTTCCTCTCATATTGACAAAATAGGGATTCAATTTTTGGGTTGGACAAAAATTGTATCTCTCGCTAAATAGGATGTCGCATTCCTTAGATAAAAGACCAAAAATATTCTTTTTATGCTCTTTAGCTAAAAAAATTGACAATAAAATGACTTTTTTAGTGGTATTTGAACACATGACCTCCTACTTATAGCATGCTTTGATTGGCCACTACAACAGTGTGATATTTTTAACATCAAATCTAAACCTCTCCTTGAAGCTAGTCTTCTATTCAAGAAAAACTCAATGGATGCAAAATTACATAGGTGCGAGTTTCAAACCTTGCACCTTCCCCTACTCATGCATTGATCATTTGTGCCATTACCAATCCACCACACATGGTGAAAAGTCCAAAAAATTACCAATATGTCCACCTTTCCATGTGTTTGTGCATACCAAGCTAGTCAATGCCCTCTGTAGATGGAATAAAGTGTACTAATTCATAATTTCACCATCTATAAAATGTATCCAAAAGGATGTTGCAGCATGTGTACCCCTTCTTTTTAAAAAATTAAATTCAAAAATGGTGCTAGGTCTTCATTTTTAAGTCCAATTTTTAAAAATGGCAGAAGCAAAAAATATGGAAAGATGAATCCTTTAGAAATAGAAATTATGGATGAGAGTTTGTGTAAGAGAAAATATTTTTTACTCTTTATGCTAAAAACACTTACAAAACTTTGAAGGAAGATTCACCCTAAGGAAGAAGAACTAGAGGCTCCGAATTAACTTTTTGCATGACTAAGCAATGTTGCTCCATACTTTCTCCGATACAATGTTGGAATTCACAATATTTTCTAGGGAAAAATAAAAGCAATCCATCCACTCAAATATTACACAAAAACATAAAAAAAGTATGAAAGAGAGACATATATTGGGTATCCATAGACACCGCAATTAATCACTATACTCTTTATAAATAAGAATCACAATACTTTGACAATAAATGATGGAGTGGTGGGAGTATTTATAACAATACCAAAACCCAAATATTTAGATGAAATTAATCTGATCCAACATAACAAGATGGGTTTAAGGTTAATTATAATTTTATAATGTGGGTTTTACCATAACAAGGTTAATCGTGACCCATGGGGTTTACATAATAAAATATTACAATACATTGTACAATGAATACCCTTAGGCCTATCATATATTACATCATACAATGTCGACCTTGTCCATGAATCAAATTATACTTTCAATAGTCCTTTCATGTAAACATAGGCAAATAGAACTCTTGAAGCATCTTTTGAAGCTTATTTGCTATTTGTTTGAGTTCCTCTCCTTCAAACAAGTTCCTAATAGAAATCCATAATCTGGAGTTGTTCTCACATTAATATAATATTTTCCTTTAGACCTTTATAAACTAGAGATGCTAGAGCTAACAATTGCCATTTTGAATCAGAAATAAAAGGATAAGGCTTCAACCAAGCATTTGTGCCAAAATTTTGTAGAATCCTCCTCACTGAATAACCATCTAATATGCTTCTTGATCAATTGTAAACTATCTAATATGCTTTTTGATCAATTGTAAACTATCCAATATGAATTTCCATGATGGCGATCCCTTACTTTTATGAAATTTTAAATATTATTAATTTAATGTGTTAGTAATATGTTTATCTTTGGTACTAAAATTGCTTAAGGTACTAGTGTGCTCATGGGTATCCATAAGTTATAATTATATTTAAATTAATGAGATCTAAAAAGGTCATGGAACTTAATGACCACTCATTATAAAACTCATTTGAAAATTACTATTATTCATGCAATGAAAAATTCCATGAAATTCTTGGAAGTTCCTCATCAGAGTGTTGAGAAAAGTTGGGTTTCAGCAGGATTGGATTGACTTATTAGCAACCTATTTTACCTCAGCTATATTCTATCAATGGTGTTATTGTTGGTTATTTTAAAGGCAAACAAGGTCTATGGCAAGGGGATCCCTTATCTCCCTATCTCTTTATCATCCTTGTCGAGGCCCTTGGGAGAACTATTTCAAATGTTGTGGAGGAAGGAAAGTTGAATGGTATTTTGCCTGCTTCCACCCTTAGACTTATCTACCATCAGCAGTTCATAGATGACACTATTATCACTTCAAAATACTCTATATTGCAAGCAAGAGAGTTGAAACCTATTTTGGAAACCTATGAATTAGCAGTTGGCCAAAAAATTAACTTTGCAAAAAGTAAAATATTCTTTTTAAACACTCATGTCAAGAGGCGGTTGAAAATTGTAGGTATCTTTGGATGCATAATTGGATAATTTTCTTCAACTTTCTTAGGATGCCCATGTTAAAGATAGATTTTGGGATGGTATGTGGAACCCAATTGTGGAGATATTTTCCAAGAAACTAAAACTATGTAAAGAATCTCTTCTTAGCTAGGTAGGGAAAGCTCTTTTGGTGAAATCCTATCTTCAAAGCATCCCAGACTATTTTATGTCCCTCTTTTAGCTGTTGGCTAAATTTTGTAATAGAATTAAATAGATTCAGAGGAATTTCCTATGGATTGGTTCAGAGGACAAGAGTCATCTACTAATGGTATCTTAGGAACATGTATGCCAAAAAAAAGAAGCAAGGGGCTTGGGTTTTAGAATATTGGGAAAACTGAATAAATCCATCTTAAGAAAGTGTGGGTGGAAACTAATAAGGAATGAAAATATAAGATGGATGAATATTCTTCAAGCTAAGTACCTAAGAGATGATGTTGATTTTCTGGAGGATAGGAATTTTTCCAATGGCTCTAACTTTTGGAATAATTTCTAAGCTATCAGATCATTTTTACAATAAAGTTTACAATGGAAAATTAGGAGGGGTAACAAAGGTTCTTTTTTGGAAATATTCCTAGCTTAAGAGCATTCCCCTTAATTGAGACTTATGGGCCCATGGTTAGTGATTACATTAGAATAGGAGAGAGTAGACCTATATGGAAACAAATTAAAGTTGAAGGTTTGGATCCAAGAAGGAACAAGGTTCTTAGTAACCTGAATAGAATAATTCGAGTTTATTCCTTGAATAACCTAAATGCTCAGGATTCTAGGTGGTGGAAATTATCCAATCAAGGGACATATTTAATAAAATTTGGTTACTATTTATTGGAAGGTGGAAGTCCTTGTTGGCTATTATCTTCAAATATTTGGTTAAAAAATTCCACTCCTAAAGTTATCTTCTTCTTCTGGCTTATCTGCTAAAATAAGATCCTTACTATGGATAACCTTATGAAAAAAAGTTTTCAACTTCCAAATAGGTGCAACCTTTGTGAATATATGCTAGAATATGTTAACTATTTGAGCCTGAACTGCTCTTTTGCACAAGAAGTCCTCTATTTGGTTCTTAGTAGATTCTAGGTTTCTTGGGTCTTTCCCAACTGCCTTAGTGATATTTATCTTCAATGGAAATCCCCTTTCAATAGTAAGAGGCTTAACTCTATGGAACTTTAGTCTTCCTCATTCTCTGTGGGCTCTTTGGAAAGAACAAAATAGCCATATTTTTAACGGGAAAATAAGGGATGGTCTTGTTGTAGATAATAGGATTTTCTCTCTAACTATGGAGAATGCAAGATTAGGTAAGTGGGAAGAGGTCTGGAAATCAAAGGAGAAAGGTATGATTACTATTGGTTGGGATCTTGATCTAGTGACAAGTATATGTGATCCTTCTAAATATATTTTAAGGAGGCAAACAAAATGGACTCCCCCTTTGAGTGGTATGCTAAAATTGAACTTTGATGGGGTAGCTAAGGAAATATTGGACCTAATGGAGTGGGAGGTTTGATAAGAGATAAAAATGGTAATATTTTTATTGCTTATGTTGAAGCCCTAGGGGACCAGTCTAGCCACTTTGTGGAGGCCCATGCTATGTGCATGGGAATAAAGTTGGTGAGTAATCTTTAGGTTAAAAAAGTAATTATAGAAGGGGATTCCTTAAACATGATTAATCTGATGAAAAAAGATATAGAAATCAACTAAAATTTAGCCTCTATGATTGGTGAAGCTCAAAATATTATACGACTTATGGAGGTAGTGGAATTTAATCATATTTATAGGGAAGGAAATAACGAAGCAAATTGTATGACTTATTTTGGAATAACACAAGAAGGGATCAATGTTTGGGAAGGAGACTTCCCCTAGAAATTTATTGCAATTATTGATAATGAAAAAAGAAATGGGGTTCACAATGATTAATCTTTCATTCCTTAACAATTTGTTTGATTTATTTCATAGAAGGATGTGGTAGGATATTAGGAGTAACATAGAATATCGGTCCTATGAATCGATGTTTAGGAGAAAGTTTGAAAATTGAATATGGTACAACTCTTCTAACAGCGGTGCCTCCCATTTTTACATGGTTTTTAGAATAAGGAACTCTAGTGATGTTGGATCTTATTTGTGCCACTCTTTTCAAAGAAAATTTCTCGTGTTTGGCACCATGGTCATTCAGGCCTCTTTTTTGTTAATATTTGCTTTCAAAATATTTGGCTTGAATATGTTGTGTGTGGGTGAGTACCTTTCCTAGGTTATTTTGACCTAGGTATTCCACCCTAGTTAGACTGCGTTAGTGGTTAATGTATGTTGTAGTTCTAAGAATAGAAGGCTGGTGGGGTAGATTCATAGAGTTTTCCCAATAAATATTATCCATATATGCCTAATTGTGTTATCTAGATTGTAGCTTGTGATCCTTATTTTGGCCAGTATGAAGCCCACGTGTTTCACTAATGGTATTTTACTAGATGTTCTACATTGGGACTATCTCGAGTGGGTCAAAGACTTTGAATATATGGAAATAGATTACCAGGAATTCAAGGTTCACTATCGAATAGAATTTATCCAGAATAAAGCTACCATGAAACTGATGTTTGATGCTTATGGTAGTGTCTAGAATGACCTGGTTATAATAACCATGGTGGTTTGGGAGAACAATCCCTATCTAGATGTTGGTTGGATTTGGTTATGAGGAAGTCATCTTCACTTTTTTTAGGATAGCAGGTTATTGGGACTGGTGCATAGCATGTTACCCATAAAGCTCAATTAGATGTGCAGATAGTGGGATTATAACTCAAGATAAGAAAAGGAATTATATTTCTCTATTGCTTCAAATTGCTATAGTTTTTGTTGTGTTTAATAGGTGATAGCTTTTATTTGGTGCAGGTTGTATTTCTAAGTTTTTGGTGTTTGTATGGCATGGAAGGATGCTTTTTTGTAAAGTTTATGTTTCTCTTGGAAGTGTTTGGTCTTATCTTCTTGTAAAATTTTGTTAAAAGGTTTGGGGAACCTTTCAAAATCCCTTCTTTTATCCTAATAAAAAAAATCCATGAAGTTATTTCTTACATTAAATATCATTGCATGAAAATTTTATATTTTTAAAATACTATTTTCATACAAAAAATTACATATGTTCATTTTCATCGTCATCTCTCTTCTCTTGGTTGATCTAGTTTCCATTCATACCTCCATACATCCCTATAGCTCAAGTATCCTATTGATTTGAAAAAAAGTACAAGTTTTTATGTGCTCTTAATGTTGGAAATATGTTGAATATTTTCCATGTTATTCTAGTGGGGTTAACTCTAAAAGGTATTGGACACTCTCCATGTATCCTCATCAAAAATTTTAGGGTTTCTTAAGCTATTTTTAGACCCATATGGGTTGTTTAGGGTTAAATATTTGAACCCATGGTTTTTTGCCCATGGTATTGTAAAATTTATTCTTGTGTTGTTATTTAATTGCACTTGCATCAAGGTTTGAAGAGAGATGAGAGATGAACATTATTGTATTGGAGATGATTAAGTTTATACAATAAGGAGATATTATTATGTTAGGTTTTTTCTTGTAAGGGTTTCCTAGGTGAAATATTATGTTATGTGTGTATCTGTTATCTTCTTTTTTCCTTTGATTATATATTTACTATTTTTCTAGATTTAGTTTATCGAGGCCTTTTGCTCTTCATTTGGTATCAGAGCTAGGTTTTTTAGATTTGTTCGAGGAGTAAGGGTTTCAACCCTATGATAAATTAATTCTTGAGTGGGAGTCATACATGAAAGAATCTAGGCGAAGGAAAATGATGGGAAGCACATGGGTAGAGATTGAAAAATTTAATGGATAGAATTTTGAGTTATGGAAACTCAAGATGGAGGATCTGTTGGTTGATAGAGATCAATGGATTGTGATCTCGAGAATAAAACCAACATCAATGATAGATGAGGATTGGTTAAAGATCGATAGGAAGGCAAGGAGTTCTATCAGATTATGCTTATCTGATTTGATATTGTTGAATGTATCGATAGAGACCATGACAAAGTCATTATGGGATAAGCTAGGAACTTTGTATCAGATAAAGTCATTGGTAAATAAACTCTTTCTCTAAAAGAAGTTGTATTCACTTTGGATGAATGATGGTGACTCTATGGTTGAACATCTGAATGCTTTTAACACTATGGTAAGTCAATTAAACTCTATTGAAGTAAAAATGGATGAAGAGGAAAAGTGTATTACTTTACTTTATTCATTACCTGATTCGTGGGATAACCTAGTTATGGCTATCACCAATACTACTTCTACATTGAAAGTAGAGGATATAGTAGGAACATTGCTATCTGAGGAAATGAGATAAAAATATTCTAAGGATTATCATCAGAAGGATGCCTTGGTTGTGAGAGGTCATTCTCAAGAAAGAAGCAAAAAGAAATCAGGAGAAAGGAAATCAAGATCTAGGGGTAAATTTGTTGCTCCAAAAAAGAGGAAATGTTGGAAGTGTGGTAAAATAGGGCATTATAAAAGAGACTGTAGATCTAAAAAGGTTGATAATAGTCGATCATATGATGAAGGAACTTATGTAGAAATGAAGACCACAAATGAAGATTTAGGGGACTTATTCTTAGTTGTAGCATGCTCAAGTGAATGCCATGACTCATGGTTGATTGACTCAGGTGCTTCCTTTCATATGACTCCTCATAGGGAGGGGTTCTATGAATATGAAAAGATAAATGGAGGTGAAGTCTTCTTGGGAGACAATTCGACATATAAAATAATAGGTCGAGGAAGAGTCAAGTTGAGGTTAAAATATGGAAGAATTAAAACCCTTCCTGGTGTGTTGCATATTTTAGGTTTGGCAAGGAATATAATATCCATGAGTAAGATGAATGATATGGGTGTGACTATGGTATTCAATAAGGATAGTTGCAAGATGGTTCATGGAGTCTTGGTGTTGGCAAGGGGAGTTTATACAAGAACTCTATTCAGACTTGAGGCTAGCATTATAAGTATTGATTGCAATAACTCTTTAGTTGTAGAGGAGAATAATATGGTAGAAGTGACTTTAAGTATTCTTATAGTGAAGACAATGTTGTGGCATCAATGCATGGGGCATATTGGTGAGAAAGGCCTTCAAACATTAAAAATGAAAGGTATGGTTGAAGGAATTTTTGATTGCCCATTAAATTTTGATTTTTGTGAGCACTATATTTTTGGAAAGCAAACCCGAGTCAAGTTTCCTAGTAGTGCTACAAGATCTGAAGGAATTTTGCATCTAGTTCACAATGATGTGTTTGGACCTACAAAAGTACCATCGTTAGGTAAATCTATCTATTTTATTACATTTATAGATGACTTTTCAAGAAAGACCTAGGTATATTTTTTATGGAACAAATATGATGTTTTCAATAAATTTAAAGAGTTTAAGGCTCTTGTAGAAAATTAGATAGAGAAAAAGATAAAGGTTTTGAGAAGTGACAATGGTGGTGAGTATTGCTCTAATGAATTTGAGTAGTTTTGCAAGGATTATGGAATAGAAAGGTAGAAAACAACTCTATATACTCCACAACAGAATGGAGTTGTAGAATGGATGAACAGAACATTGATGGATAAGGCCAGAAGCATGCTAAGTGGTGCAGGGTTAGAAAGGAAATTCTAGGTAGAAGTCATGTTAACTGCTTGTTACCTCATCAATAGATCTCCTACCTCAACTTTGGTGGACAAGACTCCATAGGAAGTGTGGACTAGTAAGAAACCCTCTCTCAATCATATAAGGGTTTTTGGTTGTGATGCTTATATGTATGTCCCAAAAGAGAAAAGGACTAAGCTAGACTATAAATATAAAAAATGTATATTTATGGGTTATAGTATTGGTGTTAAAGGATATAAGTTGTGGAACCCAGAAACACAGAATATTGTTTACAGTCGTAATGTGATCTTTAGAGAAACAAAAGGGGTTCCAAAATAGGAAATGCAACCAAGCAAAGAACCTAAAATAGTTCAAGTAAAATTGGAACAGGAGGAAGAACTTATGGTAGAACCTAGTGCTACAGAAGAAGATGAACTATAGAGAGAGTCTGAAGAGGAAAATTTAGAGGAAGAAGGTGAGGAGGAAGTTGAAGATGTAGAACTTGGAACTCCAAGTTTGAGGAGATCAGATCGAGTGAGAAGACTCCCAGAAAGGTATAGCCCTTCAAATATTTATTCTTGCATTTAATATATCAATTATTGATGAAGAACCCAAGACTATAAAGGAGGCACTTCAATCAAGTGAGAATAAGTCTTGGAAAAGGGCTATGGAGGAAGAAATGGAGTCCCTAGATAAAAATAAGATGTGGGACTTGGTGAAATTACCCCTTGGAAGAAAATTGGTTGGTTGTAAGTGGGTATTCAAGAAGAAGTACAATGTAGAAGGAAAGTTGGAGAAGTACAAGGCTTGCCTGGTAGCAAAAGGATTTTCTCAAGTTGAGGGAATTGACTTTGGTGAGATTTTTCTCCTGTGGCTAAACTAACTTCAATTAGATTTATGTTGGCTATTTCTACTACTTTTGATCTTGAAATAGAATAGATGGATGTAAAGACAATATTTCTACATGGTGAACTTGATGAAGACATATATATGTCACAACCAGAATGCTTTAGGGTAAAAGGTAAGGAGGACTTGGTATGCAAGTTGAAAAAGTCTCTTTACGGCTTGAAGCAATCTCCAAGAATGTGGAACCAAAAATTTGATAGGTTTGTTTTGACACTTGGGCTTGGAAAAAGCAAAGCAGATCCATGTGTGTATTTTAAACAAGAAGGTGAAAATTTTGTTATCATTGTTTTGTATGTGGATGACATGTTGTTAATTGGTAACAATAAGGAGATGATAAAGTTACTAAAATCTCAGTTATCTTCTGAATTTGACATGAAGGATTTGGGTGTTGCAAAATTTATTTTGGGTATGGAAATAATAAGGGATCATGCAAATAGAAATTTGTGGTTAAATAAAAGGAAATATGTTGATTTGATACTATAGAGGTTTAGGATGCATGATTGTAAACCAATATGTACTCCATATCCTATTGGTCAAAAGTTATCTGCTAAATAGTGTCCTAAAATAGATGAGGAAATTGAAGAAATGCATCATGTTCCTTATGCTAGCATTGTTGGTAGTCTGATGTATGCAATGGTCTGTACTAGACCTGATATTGCACATGTAGTGGGAGTAGTTAGCAGATATATGTCCAATCTAGGAAAGGAACATTGGATTGCTATGAAGAGGATCTTCAGATACTTGCATGGAACTTCAGACTATGCTATCTGTTACCAAGGAAAATCTGGAGATAGTAATATTGTAAATCTACAAGGTTTTGTGGATGTTGACTGGGCTAGAGATCTAGACAAGAGAAGATCCACGAGTGCTTATGTGTTCAGACTATTTGGAGGGGCAGTAAGTTGGATGAGTAAAAAGCAATCAATGGTTGCTTTATCCACAATAGAGGTAGAGTACATTGCAGCAACTCATGCCTGTAAAGAAGTAGTGTGGCTACAGAGGTTGTGTTCAACATTTGGTCTTAAGTAGAAGGCTGTGAGAATTGATAGTGATAGTCAAAGTGCAATATTTTTGGCCAACAATCCTGGTTTTCATGATCGATCAAAACATATTGATATCAAGTACCATTTTGTGAGAGAGATGGTTGAAGGGAATCGAGTGATGTTGGAGAAAGTTGATACAAAGAATAATATTGTTGATTCATTAACAAAGGTTGTACCTGCTCAAAAATTTTTTTAGTGTAGAAGATCTATGGGCATGGTTGCCCTTGATAGTTGACAATGGTAGTTTTTGGCCCCTATGGAAAGTATTCAACAAGTGGGAGAATGTTGGAAATATGTTGAATATTTTCCATGTTATTCTGGTGGGGTTAACTCTAAAAGGTATTGGACACTCTCCATGTATCCTCATCAAAAATTTTAGGGTTTCTTAAGCTATTTTTAGACCCATATGGGTTGTTTAGGGTTAAATATTTGAACCCATGGTTTTTTGCCCATGGTATTGTAAAATTCGTTCTTGTATTGTTATTTAATTGCACTTGCATCAGGGTTTGAAGAGAGATGAGAGATGAACATTATTGTATTGGAGATGGTTAAGTTTATACAATAAGGAGATATTACTATGTTGGATTTTTTCGTAAGGGTTTCCCAGGTGAAATACTATGTTATGTGTGTATTTGTTATCTTCTTCTTTTTCTCTTTGATTCTGTATTTACTATTTTTCTAGATTTAGTTTATCGGGGCCTTTTGCTCTTTACTTAATTTCATTTCAAAAAATTGGAAGAAAAGGGAGTATGCCCCTTCTGACCTCTGAATTTGGGCTGACTCCTTGCTATCGTTACTAAATCTAATTTAATCTAAACTAGATATAAAATTTAAATGCAAAAAATAAATGCATGAAAATAAACTTTAGAAGCTTAAGATGCAAGATACTGAAAGTAAAATATGACCATAACCATAGCAAGGAAAGTGTATGATCAATCAACACATGATTCAAACACAACTAATTATTCACATACGTAAAACAGAAGTAACAAGAAATTAGAGGATAAAAGGGCAGTGTCACAATCATTATGCATTCCACATTCCAAGAGGTCAATGCCATGAATGAAAAGAAAAATGTCTTGTTCAATATTATTATTAATTTCTAAATTAGCAATTACAATATGGGTCTCATAGAGTATTTGCTTTGATTTCCTCAAGGACAAAATATGTTTACAATGGAGCTCATGGCTCATATTTATAGAAGGATTCCACCCTTGAGTTATCTTAGGTGAGAAATTTTTACTTCCAATAAAATAAAATGTTTGGAGGCATCTTTAACAAAATGATGCACTTCCAAATATTACATGTCTCTAACTACACTCATGAATAGCTTAGGAGCCTTCCAAAATGGTTACTAGTACCACTACATGCCAACATATTACTCTTCAAAAGTATTCTCTGGAATCCATGCACTCCTTGCCTATTTTTACCTATCATAAAGCTATTCACTCCTAGAATGGGAGTGATTTGCTCCTAACTAGTGAGTGCTTTACTCCACCTAGACCAATCACACCTCTTTGAGCAAATTATACCTCAAGACTCTACCTTGCAAAATTGGTTCCTTAGAGGCTTAAATTGTTTATCCCTTTGGTTTTGCAAGTCTTTAAAATATCAATAATCTTAAGATAGTAACCAAGTTAATACATTTTGGATAACATCATGGGATTTCAAGCTTGGTTGGAGAGAGATCGCAACTGCTTCCTTTAGCCTTGAGCACAAAGTCTACAAAATTGGGACCCTGCCATTACAAAAATATATAATATTGGTTTAGTTCTCATTAGTCTCTTCAAAGCAAAAAAAATAGCACTTTCTTCCACTCTATATCTAGGTAATTTTAATTCCATTAGGTTTTTTATGTTCCCTACAAGATCTTCATATGGATTTTTGGTTAGCCCATCTTGTTACTCCACTAGTTTCTTTATTTTACCCAATAGTGTCACTAGTTTTCTTATTTATTCTAGTGTTATATCTACTCTAGATTTGGCCTTCTCCTCTTTAACCATATCCTGAACCATATCTTCATCAAGGAGTCTTCTATGATTACCATAGATGTTAGGCAGTCCAACATTTACTAACCCCTATATATTTGTTATCATTTTTTAAATTAGATTATCACAGAGGCTAATTTTGTAAGCTTACATTCCTCTCTAGACATTAGGGATCCTATTCAATTGTCAAATCATATCCCTTCAATATATTCCTAATTTTTGTACCTATGCTATCATCATGGTATCCAATTATTTAAAGATATCTTTATATCTATCCTTTGTCGCTAGCTCATCCTCATAATATTCTTGAATAAAATCAAGTGGGGTGTTCCTATAAATAATTTGATCTCTACCATACTGTAAATATTCTTGAAAACATAATGTCTCATAAAGCATTCCATAAAATCTTACTATTGATATGCATAATGATTATGTACACCTTGTACTCTAGTAATATGATATGAGAGGGTTTCCACCCACTCAACCTTTAGAGAGGGTTGACTCCCTTTTTTATATACTTAATCAAAAACTAAGAGGAAAAGGGTTAGAAAATATAGAAAATAAATCTAACTATGAGGCTATAACAGTGAAATATTGACCCAATTGGGGTTTTATAAATCTCTATAGTTATAATCCACCATGAAAATAAACAAGTCAACAACAAATATTGAAGAAAAGGATTAACAAAATCAAAATTATAGAGCCACAATCATTTTTCATTTGCATTCAATGAGGTAAGAGAGAAACAAATAGTTCAAAATAAAATAACCATGCCCAATATATGAATATCCATCATAGAAGTCCATCCAACTTATATCACAATCAAAAGAGTAATCTAAGTTTTTAGATTTCCCAAAAAGCTCTTTTCAAATGAGCCTAAGCTCTTATTTATAGATGAAAATATCTTAATTATACCTTAACTCATCCAAAAGGAAAATCTAATTCTATTTTAACATTTAAAATAAAATTTTATATCAATGCACTATAAAAGTTTGGTTGGTTCAAGAGAGTTGATATTATACTTTTTGGGCTCTAATTCTGATGACATGGAACTCTATGGTTGGTCATGGACTCAATATATTTGTCAAGTTTAGTAGATTAGCTACTTAGGTATATTTCCTTCTTTATCAATAGTCTCTCATATAATACATCCACATCATCTTCTAGCAAATTAGTAGATTACCTTTAACCCCTTTTATTTCTCCTTACTAATTAGTTGTTTTGATTGATCAACTAACATCATTATTATGTGAGGCACCTTTGGAAAATAAACATTAGCATATTTGTGTCCATGCTAGACATTTTCACAAACTCATATTTGATGATGGATAGGTGACCAAGTCAACAATTTGGCGTTTACCATAACGAATCGACAAATTATGGAAAATTCATTCCAATAGATCAGTCAAGTCTTAGATTTAGAAAAATTTTGTTCTATGCATTTATCTTCTCTAAAACCTATCTTTCCAAGATATTTTTTTTCTTTTCCTAACTTGTTCAACTGGCCTATCTATTACCTTTGGGAAATTTTTAAATCAATTCATTCTTTGCTTTGATGTTGTCATTGATCTATGGTCTTTTATCCAATGGGAGTGGTAAACACCACTACAATGAGTTGTGTTGAAATCATGTCATTTTATATATTTTGGATAGAATATGTGAATATGCTTTAGATATTGCCCAATTATTTTATAAATTATAAGGTGTTATGAGGTCATTTCAATATAGATAAATTTGGAGTACATCTTCCTCCTTAGAGAATATTGATATCATTAGAAGATGTACTTGTGGAGCTTTTGCATCCCAAGAGAATTGATATTGTGCATCGGTTCATTAGTCATTCATGTCTTAAAAATGGATAGAGCATTGCAAAGTCAAGTTGCTTAAGATGATGATAATCTTGAGATTGTTCATGTGCACGAGAAGATCATAATGTTGAGCTTGATTATGTCAATTTTTGGAGTATATTACATTATTTGGTACATGCTAATGTACACCCATGGTACCTTCATGGTACACATATAAATATTATATTAGGGTTGAGTCTTAGTTTGGAGTCTGAGTTATATTTCCACTTATGTCCATGTGAATGTGTAGGATATGCACGAGTGCTATGTAAAGTTGTAATGTGTAGGAAATGCACAAGTCTCATGTGAGTGTATGTGTAAATGTAAGGTGAGTTTATGTGCATAATTGTATTATATGTAAGAGTGCAAATATGTAATGTAAATATGTGCACAAGTATCTTAGCTTAGACTGTGCAAAGTGAAGGTCAAGATTCATGTTTAGGTGTGAATACAATACGAAGTCATGTGTTCATCAAGTATGCAAGTGTCAAGTAGAGAAGCCAAGAGTCATGAGACTTGGAATATGGATAGGAATAGTCAATTTTCCTAAGAGTCATACTACTATGGATATATACTCCATATAGATACTCTTGATCAAATCAATAAAGATCAAGCATAGAGGATCAAGAAGTATCAAGTATCGAGTATCAAGTTCTATAATATTTGTAAGAGAAAGTGGAGTAATAAATATTACATACATTTTGAGTAATTTATATCTATATATATAGATATAGATATATTAATTTTCTCATATTACTCTACTCATATCATTATCTTGACTTTATTGTTTTGTGGCTATATTATATTTGATCTTATGATATTTAACCTATGAGATTTGTGGTAGTATTAAGGCTTAAAAATACATCAATGGTATCAGAGTTACCATCATATTCTACCCAGGTTGATAGAATTTAATCTAGCTACTTGTAAAAAATCAATTTTATCTAGTTTGATAAAATTGATTTAGAGTCTATCTATTTTAAAGGCAGTAAGACTCAGACTTTATTGTAAGGTTTCTATAGTTGGAGACTAACTAGTGAATACTAAGACTCAACTATAGAGTCTTTTCATGATTGAAGAATAACTAGTGAACACTAGGACTCATTTATAGTCTTTTCATGGTTATAACTAGTGAAGACTAGGACTTAGTTATATTGGAAGGTATATCAAATTTGAGATAGTTAATATTTCAAGGACATAGCCAACCATTGACACTGATTTTAGAGATAGTTGATGAATCAAGCATATTTAGATTTACCTTGATATTAGAGATAGAGGTATTAGGACTTTCAAGTCACCTTGGCAAGATAGAGAAAGAGATTCAATAAAGACTAATAATTAGAAGTGTGAGAAGCTTATTACAATAAGTAGTGAAGAATTTTAGCTTCTAAGTGCAAGTGAAAGCACAATAGGAGAAATATGCATATGTATTAGAGAATAGGACTGCTATATCTATTTTAAAGTAAGTTCTTTATCTAGTAGTAGACTCATAAGAGTTACAATATATTAAAGATTTAGGTTTCATAAGTCTTGACATTGGAGTTTCAAGTTATAGAGATATTGACCTTGAAATAAAGGATCCAGGTCTTAGAGATAGACCTTGACATAAAGTATATTTCAAATCTTAGACATATACCTTGACATAAAGTAGATTTCAAGTCTTGGAGATAGACCTTGGCATAAAAGAATAGATTTTAGGTCTTGAAGAGAGACCTTGACATTGAAGATGCAAGTCATATAGACGTTGATAGAATAAGAAAGAAATTTTTAGGTATTAACCTTGACAAAGGTTTAAGAGGATTGATAAATGTATCCATATAGATATTGAGATAAAAAGTAGAATATTCTAAGAAATAAAGATATTTGGCTCTAGAAAGGACTCTATATCGTAAGAACATTCATAGAAAGAAAGTGTGCACTAAAAGAAGAATTATTGAGAAGAGATATCTAATGAGTATATGCCTAAAGTTCAAGATGTAGAAGAAGCTTGAGGTCTAAAACATCACTAATTCAAGGCATCACTAAATGGATAGTATCATTTTTCTCACAATAGAGCTGAATAGGACAATGATATTTGGTTCAAAGCATAGCAAAAGAAGATATTGTAATTTGGTTCAAAGTAAGCTAAAAGGAGACTTTAGCATTAATATCAAGCAATAAGTATAAATAAGAGATTGCAACTAAAATAAGAGAATATAGAGCTATTGACATAATGATGAGCCACTAACCAAACACAAATAAGTGTCACATGACCTACAAAGAAGAGCTCCTAGTAAATTATAGAAAGCAAAATAAAATTACAAAAAAATATCCTATCATACATCAAACACTAAGGTGGAATATAGTGCAAGAAGGTGGAAAAACCATAGTGAAATTCAATCTAACGTTGGATTATCCACATCATTACAGTATGCAATACCAAAAGAGAAAAAATCAAGCATGAAGGATAACAATCAATATTCAAGTACTTCATTGGAACACTAAGTTCCAAACACGAGAGTGAGTATCCAAGAACTTCATTGGAACACTAAGCTCCAAGTACAATCATTAGAATTCAAGTGCTTCATTGGAATAGCAAGAGATAAGTGCTTCATTAAAGGCAATCAATTGTTGAGTGCATTGTTTTTCAGTGGAGACAATCAAGTTCTAAATATTTCATCGAAATGAGATAGAAAGCAAGTGCCAATTGGGAGATAGAGAAAGTGTTGAATGGATACCAAGTGAGCAACCAAGTGCAAAGCATAATTACCAAAGGTGAAAGCATTCAAGTGACAAGCAATTACCAAGTAAAAGAGTAATCAATATCCAAGCATGAAAGGCAACGCAATAGCTAAGAGAGTGCATAACATCTACTACAGAGGCAATGACAACTAGAAATACAATAAATTTGTAATGTATGCATGATTAGAAGTGTCATTTAGGAAGGAGTTGAAAGTAAGCTTTAAAGCATACATGAAGGTACTTGAAAGAAGCAATCAAAATTGCTACAAAATTCACATGTTGGGAGATTTTCTCATGCAAATATTGGTGGAGTGATTTATTTGAAATATAATTTAGGGTTTTATTATCTTTGAAGCTTATTTTAGAAAGTAGGAGAAATAAGGCTATTTTAAATTTTAATAAGGTTTAAGTTGTTTTTTTGGAGTGATAAGTAGGAGTAATAAGTTTTTTAATTATTTTTAAAAGTTTTATAAAAGGTTTGGAGTGATAAGTAGAGTTAATTAAATTTGTTTAAGTTATTAAAAGTTATTAGGAGAGATAATTAGAATAAATTTTATTTAAGTTATTCATTTGGAATAATAAGGTTTGTTTATATTTGATTAATAGATTGAAGTTATATAGTATTTGGAGTGATAAGTAGTAATAGTTAAGTGTTATTGGTTTGTTTAATAAAGAACTAAATTTATTTAAGCTTATTGGAGTGATAAGTAGAATAGTGTTTATTTTTTAGTAGATTAAAGTTTTTTTGAATTCTATTTAATTTGGTTTTATTTTTGAAAAGAATTTTTAAAAATTAAAATTTCTTGAATATTTACAAATTTATTTATTTGGGAGACAAGGATTTCAACATCAAA
Organism: Wollemia nobilis; assembly: GCA_028583015.1. NCBI lineage: Eukaryota > Viridiplantae > Streptophyta > Pinopsida > Araucariales > Araucariaceae > Wollemia > Wollemia nobilis. Next base: position 3,398,165 of record JAQPPZ010000753.1, read on the forward strand.
CTTAGAAAAAATAATTTGCAAAATTCATTTTAGTTTCTAAAACTAAAATGAATTAAAGATTTCTACTTCATAGGAAAAAAATTAGAAACTCTAGATCTAGGAAGATATAAGGTTGCCTACATCAAAAAAATAAATTAAGAAATATTGAGAGACACCCAATGAGGAGACGCTTGAAGTTCTAGATGTAAAAGAAGCTTGAGATCTGAAACATCAATAGCTCAAGGCGTAGCTAAATGGATAATGTCATTCGACTCACAATAGATCTGAATTAGAGAGTGTTATTTGGATCAAAGCATAGCAAAAGAAGACAACACCGTTCAGTTCAAACCAGAGCAAAAAGAGAGTTTGGCATTTGACTCAAACCATAAGCATAAGGAAGAGATTGCAACTCATATCAGAGAACGTAGAGCTATTTACCAAACGATAATCCATCTACTAAACATAGATAAGTTTCATTTGATCTGTAAAGAAGAGCTACCAACAAATTAGATTAAGCAAAATAACATTACAAAAATATATCTAGAGTCATACGTCAAGCACTAGGATGGAATACAGTGCAAGAAGGTGGAAAAGCCACGTTGAAATTTAGCCCAACATTGGATTATCCACATCAGTTTAGTGTGCAATATCGAAAGAGAAAACGTCAAGCGTGAAGGATAGCAATCGATCTCCAAGTACTTCATTGGAACACCAAGCACCAAACATGAAAGTGAGTAGCCAATCACTTCATCGGAACACCAAGCGCCAAGTATGATAGTGAAAATTCAAGCACTTCATTGGAAAACCAAGAGACAAGCGCTTCGTTGAAGGTAATCAAGTGTTGAGTGTATTGTTGTTCAGTGGAGGCAATCAAGTTCTAAACATTTCAATGAAAGGAGATAGAGAGCAATTATTGAGTAGGAGATAGAGAGCAAGGGTCAAGCAGGATATAGAGCAAGTGTTGAACGATTACCAAGTGAGCGGCCAAGTGCAAAGCACGGTTTCCAAAGGTGAAATCATTCAAGTGACAAGCGGTTACCAAGTTAGAGAGTAATCAAGAGGTAAGCGTGCCAGGCAATATAACAATCAAGCAAGTGCATAACGTCTACTACAGAGGCAACACCAACCGAAAATGCAACAGATTTGCAATGTATGCATGATCATAAGTGTCATTCGGGAAGGAGTTGAAAGCAAGATTTAAAGCATATGTGAAGGTCCTTAAAGGAAGCAATCAAAATCACTATAAAATTCTCACGTTTGGAGTTTATTGCATGCAAAGGTTGGTGGAGTGATTTATTTAAAATATAATTTAGGGTTTTATTATCTTTGAAGCTTATTTTTAGAAAGTAGGAGAAATAAGGCTATTATAAAGTTTAATAAGGTTTAAGTTGTTATTTGGAGTGATAAGTAGGAGTAATAAGTTTTTTAAAATTTTTTTAAAGTTTTATAAAAGGTTTGGAGTGATAAGTAGAGTTAATTAAATTTGTTTAAGTTATTAAAATTTATTAGGAGAGATAAGTAGAATAGAGTTTATTTAAGTTATTCATTTGGAGTAATAAGGTTTGTTTATATTTTATTAATAGATTCAATTTATATAGTATTTGGAGTGATAAGTAGTAATAGTTAAGTGTTATTGGTTTGTTTAATAAAGAACTAAACTATTTAAGCTTATTGGAGTGATCAGTAGAATGGCGTTTATTTATTAGTAGATTAAAGTTTTTTTTTAAGTCTATTTAATTTGGTTTTATTTTTTAAAATAAATTTTGAAAATTAAAAGGTCTTGAATATTTGCAAATTTATTTATTTGAGACAAGGATTTCAATCTCAAAATTAGAAAAAAATAAAAAAATTGCAAAATTCATTTTAGTTTCCAAAACTAGGGAGACAAGGATTTCTAATTTATAGGAATTAAATTAGAAACTCTAAATATAGGGAGTTATAAGGTTGCCTACATCAAAGGAAATAAATTAAGAAAGTGTTTCAACTTAAAGGTACAAAAATGGATAAATTATCAAGAGGAACTTTTCAACATAGGAGGAACCATCAATACACAAAGCCATATTTCATAAAAGGAAAAGTTCAAAAACAAAATATGTTTAATGAGCAACATCATACTCTTCAAAACTCTTGTCAAAGGTGCAAAATAGTTTCAAGTGAATCCAATCAAACAGTTTTATCAGAAAAAAAAAAAAAAAAACTTTGGTATATAGACTTAGGTGCTAGTCATCATATGACTGGTAATTTGCAATGGTTTGAGTGTCTAGAAGTCAAAGATAATTTATATTTAAATATTGCATATGATAAGAGATATTTAGTTCATGGAAGTGGTAATGTAACACCTAGTTTACCATTTTCACACTTTGTACTAGAAGATGTTATATATGTTCCAGGATTATCAACCAATCTCATTTCAGTTACAAAGTTGGTTGAAAGTGGAATATCAATTGAATTCAAATGTATAAATGAGCATAATACATGTTATCAAGAATGGAAATATAACAAAGGCTACAAGATCAATAAAAAATGGAATATATGCTTTAGATTCAATTGGTTTTTCTTAAGAACTTTCTCAAGATGAAATTGTTGATTGTTCTAAAAGACATAATAAATGAACTTGGATTCAACATCCCTTCTACCAATGCAAGCATTAGGTAAATCTAAAGTTCAAGATGATGAAACAAATATGAGAAAAGCATATCACTTGCATTGCAAGGTTACTTGAAGAATGAAGATCAAGACAAAGACCATGATTGAAGACTAAAGTCTTCAATAACCAAATAATATAATACAAGGGAATGTTGGAGTATATTACATTATTTGGTACATGCTAATGTACCCCCATGGTACCTTCATGGTACATATGTAAATATTAGATTAGGGTTCAGTATTATTTTATTTTTATTTTTTTTAGCGAAAAACCCCTTGCGGAGCCGCCTTGGTCTGAGAGACCACGAACAGGGGGTTCTACACCGTCAAAGTCACCCGGGGGTCACACCCAGCCCTGCCCGCACCAACATTATCAATTGGATTTTGGGTACCCAATTCAACTTTTTGGTAGGGTGGAGATTCAAACCTGGGACCTCCCTTGGAGGATTGCCCTCTCATCTCCAACTCACCTACAACACCTGGGTGTTCAGTATTATTTTATAGTGTGAGTTATATTTCCCCTTATATAAGTGTGAATGTGCAAGATATGCACAAGTGTTATGTAAAGTTGTAATGTGCAAGAAATTCACAAGTGTCATGTGAGTGTGTGTGCAAATGTAAGTTGAGTCTATGTGCACAAGTTTCTTATATGTAAGAGTGCAAATATGTAATGTAAAGATGTGCACAAGTGTCTTAGATTAGAGTGTGCAAATTGAAGTGTAAGAGTCATGTCTAGGTGTGCATACAATATAGAGTCATGCATTCATCAAGTATGCAAGTGTCAAGTAGAGTAGGCAATAGTCATGAGACTTCATATGGAAAGGAAACAAGTATCCTAAGAGTCATATGACTATGGATACATACTCCTTTAGGATACTCCATATCATACCAAGAAATATCAAGTACAAAGGATCAAGTATCAAGTATCGAGTATCAAGTTCTATCATATTTGTAAGAGAAAGTGGAGTAATAAATATTGCATACATTTTGAGAAATTAATATTGTAAGTTGTGCTACATGCTTTGTACATGTATGATTTAGGCTATTTACATTCATATTATTGTTTATTAATGAATGTTATTTGATATATTATTAGCCTTGATATACATATTAATTTGTTCATATTACTCTACTCATATCATTATCTTGACCTTATTTCTTTGTGGTTATATTATATTTGATCTTGTGATATTTAACTTGTGAGATTTGTGGTAGTAGTAAGGCTTAAAAAGCCATTACAACTATAGATTTTTTAAGTTGCAAAGTCATTCTTGGAATGAGGTGTTGTGGACATCTTCATTAGTCGTTTAGGAATGAGGTCTAAGAGATGCTCAAGCAATCATCATCAAGGAAGGACATTGTTGTACCAACACCTTTCTAGACCTTCAATTTATGTTTAAGGAGATGTGTTGGACTATATGAACCTGATTATCAATTCCTTTCACATGTTTTGTAATATTTTGTATTAGACATTTTCTCATTGAAAATATTTTATTAATATTTTGTAACTTGATGTTAAGGACCCAATTTTGTTAATCGAACACATTTAGCTGATATGAGCATATCTCATTTGCTATAATCATAATTACAAAGTTATGGATATTATCATAATTTGAGTTTTGATTCTTATTTTGTAATGTATTCCTTCTCTCAAATATTTTCATTTTTTTTTCTTTCCAGTACTTTGTACTTTGGAATGATGGACTTTATGACAAATGGAATTTAATATAATTCAACTTTTCATCAATCATTTTCTTATATGATAATACTATTACCTTGTAAAAATCATCCCTAATATCAAAAAAGTAACTCAATATTCTATGGTGATTTTACAAGAAGTATGTACTTATCATTAACCTTCACAAAACTAAAATAATGATAGTTAAATCCCTAAAATGTATATGGTCATAATACCCTTTAAGAGGTGTAATACTATAAGTGCATAGTCATTGGTTTTTACTGGCATTTAAATTGGAAAAAATGTCAATTTTTTTTAATAGGTTGACAATTTTATTATGATCCTAAAATTGCAGTGATGGTAAGCTTAATAGAATAATGAGACCCTTCTCAACATTTTGCTCTTATAATTTTTTGTTATCAACTATGACATTGAAACATTTCTTGTGAGACTCGACCTATAATTGCACAAATTGAAAAACATTTTGCAACCCATAACTTCAAAATCAAGCATAAAACAATGTATCCTATCCTTTTGATTTAAATCAATTATAATTTATGGAAGTAAAGATATGTTTTTTCCATTATTGAATCTATTAATACTAGGATCAAAAGAGGTTATGCCAAAGACTCTCAAGTAGGATTAACTATTATAACATATATGATGGGAAAAACAACAATGCCATTATTATTTATTCCTATTAAAAAATTAAGTGGTCAAGAACTTTTCATTATTGCAATCATGTCAATTGTTATCAATCAAATCCAAAAAAAATAAAAATAAATTGTTTTATATTAGAATATGTTGCTAGAGTGGTGAGTGGAGGCACTCATTGTGAAGAGGTCAAGGGTTCGATTTCCCTCAACACTTATAATGCCACTCATAGTCTCAAGTAATCATAAACCAAATCTCCACCTCTATGATAGCAACGACATGGAGGTGACTTACGACATGTTCATAGAAAATATGAGCATTACTACCCATTATTATTTATTCCTATTAACAAATTAAGTGGTCAATAACTTTTCATTATTGCAATCATGTCAATTGTTATCAATCAAATCCAAAATAAAAATAAAAATAAAATGTTTTATATTAGAAGATGTTGCTAGAGTGGTGAGTGGAGGCACTCATTATGAAGAGGTCAAGGGTTCGATTTCCCTCAACACTTATAATGCCACTCATAGTCTCAAGTCATCATAAACCAAATCTCCACCTCTATGATAGCAATGACATGGAGGCGACTTACGACATATTCATAGAAAATATGAGCATTACTACATTCATTGAACTTTTCTTTACCTAAGTTCCTTCAGCCATCATGTAGTGGCTCTAAATTTTGCATCATGTCTTCTTTTATTGGAGATTCTAATTGGCATAAAGGAATTGTTCTTTGGTGTTCAAACTATAAAATAAAACATTAAGCGCCTTAAATTAATTAGAAAACTAGATTTTGAAATCCAATATGAACACTATAATATAGCTCATTTTTTAAATGTTTTAAAGTTGTCATTTTTTACAGTAGATCATATATGGCTTAAATTGTGGTTGATAATGCCATTGGCTTATGACATGGAATATTCTTGGTATATGTGTTAGCCTTATCCATGAGATAGACGTGTGTATACTAGATTAGGACAGTCCATTGAAATCAACTTAAAAATAATTATACAATCATAAAGGCACTTACTAATATGCACACGAGGACATGAGATCAAAAGGGGACTGGAACCCTTGACCTCTTCACAAGCACCCCCCACACACCTAATGACATGTCAATCAATGTGATAAGAGGATGAGGATGCCAAATTATTTAATTGAGTTTTTAACTTTGGATGTGTGATGGGCCTATTTTGTGAGTATTTTTCAATAATCAAATGGCATTAGCTTAACTGGTTATATTTCTCAACTTTAAACAAAGAGACCCAAGGTTCAAATCTTGCCAAGAGATGCATGCATAATTGTCAAACTATTGCAATACCACTATGTGATCAAGATGTAATATGAATGGGGCCCATTTCAATCTCATATAACTAATTAAAAAAATTATAAACATATTTTAAATTATCTAGTTCACAATTTCTCTTCCCAATAAAATGAAATAAAGTTCTGTTATTATTTTTTGGAAGAGATTATTAAAAGGATAATTTAAAACATGTTTATTAAAAACTTTAAATTATTGTACTTATAGGTGTATGATAATTTAGAAGACAAATTACAAAATATAAAAATATATAGCTTTGCATAAGAGTTATTTTCTTCTCTTTTTGCTATTTTTGTTCTTGTTTTATTCAAAATTAATAACTTCAATTATGCAATTTATTTCAGTAGTAATTTGTTATAAACCTTTATTATCATTAAAATAAGTCATTCACCATATACTAAAATAACAAAACATCCATCTACAAATAATTATCCACAGTAACAATCCACACAATGAGATAGAGATAGATAATACTCTTACGGTAAAGTAACACCAACAATACTCCTTAAAGAAGGAATTACTCTACATCCCCTCCAAGAGCAAGACTGTTACAAGAGAATACTCGATATGATTGTTTAATTACAATGACAATATCTCTTCTTTATATACCCATATTCCTTAACCCTTATCCTATTCATTATTATAATATGATATCATAATATAATCAACCTTGGGCTATGTGTGGCCAATGCCAACTACCCATACACTTTAATATCATATCCCCATATTCCTATCCCTAACATGCCATCCTCCTTGAAAATGTTTTGTCCTCGAAACAAAAGAAGAAACTAAATAATATGATTTCTTGAGAAGTTAGCAACCGGTACCCATCTTGATCATTCCTCCATCCAAGTGAAATCTTGTTTAGTAGTGGTCTACGATGATGCCAAGTTGCCCTTGTGCCACTTGAATATCCATAGCTACTCTATTGGCTCCATGATGTTGTTGCACCCCTCTAAAATCTAGAATTACTATGTTTTTTTTGTCAAACATTGCTATACTTGATGCCTTGCTCCTAGTGGTGTGGGTGTCAATATGTTGCAACCTTAACCTAATGTGTTATTATCTTTGATTCTTTAGCATTTTTTTCTTTTCCTTTAAATTCTTCCCCATGGTCTTTTTTGTTCCCTTCTTTTGGTGTGTCCTTGCACGTTTCTAATAGAGCTTCCTTTGCTATTGCTTATTCAATAGACTTTGTTGTCGCTACTTCTTTAGATTCGACTTTTGATTCTTCTATTGATTCCTTAACTTGATCCTCTACCATAATTGATTTTTGCTTCTCCTTGGATCCTTGCTCCTTAAGCTAAAAAAAATCCTTTTGTTGGTTCTTTAACTTGTTCCCCTACTATGATTGTCTTTTGCTTCTCCTTCGACCCTTGCTCCTTAAGGTTTAACTTGTTCCCCTACCATAATTGCCTTTTGCTTCTCCTTGGATCCTTGCCCCTTAAGGTGAGAAATATCCTCCAACGTTATCTTCTTTTTCATGTTCTGTAACTTCATAAACTTCTTTTGTATATTAATGTTAATAGTACCCAAATAATCCAACCAATATTAACCAAGAACAATATTCACATATTTATCCATGGTGATCTTCAAATCTTTAAAAATTTGAATGATTTTTAGTTGGAACCTACAACCTCTTAACCAAAGCAATATTTATGAAATTATATTTGTTGCTAGGTTATATAGAACTAATATCCTTTTCCCTCTGAATATAAGCATGAACCTACAAAATATTTTTTTTAGATTCAAATAAATCCTTGTGAACATTGTTTAGCCTATCTATCACCAAAGTTGTGATTCTCTCAATCTGCACACTATTATCCTTATCTTTTTCTTCTACCAATTCTTTGCAAATTAACTATTTTTAGTTCTTTTTGTTCTTGAAGCCCAACTATCCTCTCTATGTATGTATATTTATAGGCATGCTCAAAGTTTATAAACCACAATAAAACTTCCCCTCTGGCAAAACTAAAAATCTTACTCTTCCATGCCAAATTAGCAAAATTTAATGAGTTAAATTTTCCACCATTCCCTAGCATCAATATCATTCTTTCCAGTGAAATATGACAACTTCATGACCTCAAACCAGTGAAATATGACAACTTTATGACCTCAAGCCCAAAAATTCTCAAAGCAACTAGGGTTTAATAAACTATGATTTCTCCCAAAATTGAAATTTCTCAAATCTCGTCTATTCCTTTCAACTATGATTTCTAAAATTTCTCAATGTAACAATTAGATCTGCATTTTCTTTTCAACACAATAAATTGCAATTAATTTGCTTACCCAAACTAACACATTCAAATTTTATTTTCTCGAAAAAACATGATTTAAAAAATTGGTACTGCCCTTGTTTTGGATGGCTCACTTCACTAGGTCATATCTCTCTCAATATTGCTAATATTGCTCAAATTCCTTCATATGACCGCTCATTTTAGAGCTCTTCAAATTCTTAACAAAATGGCACAAGAAGCATCTAAATCAAACCAATACAATTTTTTTAACGTATTCCCATGCAACAAAAAAAAAACATCGATGGCCCAACTTCAAACATAAGTAACTCTTTCAATATTTATCAAAATTTAACATATAACCAATCATTTTGTAGTACGCAAAACAATCTACATGATGGTGCAAGAATATTATGAATATAACTAATGACAAAAACGATATAGTTCCTAATTTGCCAAAACATTGCTCTGATATCACTTGTTACTAACCTTTGTTCTCATTAACAAAAGTCATTTACCCTACACTAAATAACAAAACATCCATCCACAAATAGTTATCTATAATACCAATCCACACAATGAGATATAAATAATACCTTTAAGGTACGACGACAACAATAATACTCTTTAAGAAGGGTAGTCCACATCCACTCCAAGCGCCAATGAAATATAGATAATACCTTAAGGTACGACAACACCAATAATACTCTTTAAAAAAGGAACTAATCCACATCCACTCCACATGCCTAGCCCATAACAAGAGAATACTCAATATGATTGCTTAATTACAATGACAATACCCCTTTTTTATATATCCATCTTCATAATCCCTTCATCTTTCTAAACCTTTATCCCACTCATTATTATAATATAATCAACCTTCATAAATTCCTCTCTTTCATTCATGATTGAAGAAATTTCAAATTTATTCAATTTAAGGGCAAAACAGTTTTTTTATTAAAATAGGAAAACTACTTGATCTCAAAATATTTAAATGGGAAAAAAGTATAACCAAAATGTTAAAAATAAAAGTTTTTTTCTTGGAATTTTGAAGATTGATCATTTAAGCTTACCTTAATATCTTGTGTCTGCAAAAGTGGCCTTGTCAATTTCCAAATGCTTCATCTACTCAAGAAGACTTATTAGATAAGTAAATTCCCATTCAATATAATACACTCACCAACTAGATTGGTTCGGTTCGTATAAAAAATGAAAGAATTTATTCATACTATACTAAATTTTAATCGGTAATCATATATATATATATATACACACACGATAAAAACATAAAATAGAGCTCATAGCTGTCACGTCACGACTTAATGATCGGTATCAACCATTAAAGTTAGAGATTTGCAGATTCAAACAGACAAATTCCAACCCCAGGCCATCATGTACCTAATTCCAACGAAATAACGATAGAGCCATAACAAAGGTTAAAACACCATCTGTGTTGAGGCCATAAAACTACGCCCTAAAGAAGCCTGATTATTAAGTTAGTTAAAGGAACATTAAAAGTTTAGTAACTCCTTGACTTGCCATTTAGTGAATTAATGATATTATTTTCCTTCTTGCCATTTAGTGAATTAATGATATTCTTTTCGTTCAGATTGAACGAGTGTTGAATATGTAACAATAATGTCTTTTTTAAAGAGATGCATCCACGTTGCAAGAGCAATGTCTTTTTTAAAGAGATGCATCCACGTTGCAAGTGCATACTTGTTTATTTGTGTATGATAAATGTTAAACAGGTAATAATGATTTATGTTCAAAGATTCACAGCTAAAGGTGCATGCAGCATGGTTAAGATAAAGCCCACTGGAAAGAAAAATCCTTGTAACCCATGTAGATTAAGCAACTATATGTCCTAATATAAGAATTGAAAATAATGGAACACCGGCTATCATTTTAAGCTCATAAAAACATTCAATACATGTTACAAAATTGGAACGATCCTCAGAAGATGAGCATAGCTTCTATGTAAGGAAAATACAATAAAAAATAGGAAAACGATCTAAACCGCTGTATTTCTTTCCTTTTTATTCAAGTGTATTAATTAACTGTCCCCACAAGAATCACTCTTAAAACTCAAATCTGATAATATATAGTTAATATGTTAAAGTTGGACACCTCTCTTCAAATGATCTGGCATTATATGTGATAACAAGGAGGACAAATGTTTTATTGTTCCTGGCAGAAAGAAGCTTCACTCTCTTGAAACTGATTCTAGTTCAAATCCAATAACCAAGAGTTAGATATCTAAAAAGGAGATACATTAATATTTATTTATTCCTGATTATCACCTTGGATAAACTTAGGACAAATCATGTAAGAGACTGAAGAGTAGCAGGAATGAGATAATCAAGCTTAATCCAAGAAATTGTAATGAATTAAAACATTCAACCTTCTAAAGCACACAGTCCCTGTCTCCGGTAAAGAAAATATCAAAGTAGAATAATGACCAATTATTTAGGCAATCAAATACTATTAGCTAGTCTTTACCCCTAGTATTGGCAAAGCGGAAGGATGCTTGGCCTTGCAACTAGTGCTTCAGACTATCTTAATCCATTCAGTTTGTTTGGGCTGGCTTATGGGAGGAAACCACAACTACATAAGCCAATTTTTCATATTCACCCATATCCGACATAGGCAAACCTAATCTTTCATAGATGCATTTTTACAAATTTTTATTTTTAGATGAATGCAAATTTAAAACCTGAATATTTTAACTACAATGTATGCTCTCCACTGTATGACACTTTTTATATGAATAGCCAGTGGTATACAAAGGATAACAGAGCTGCACTGCCCCTTTTCTAATTCTTCAGCAATGGTTTCAATTTTGCAATTAGCTCAGACAGCAATATATACGAGTACAGTTTTATGCCAAGAATAGTACAGTAGGAGAATTCCCAATTTCCCTGAACATCAACCTACTAAATACAAAAATCACTGATTTATTTGATGGGTTATAGTAGAAAAAAACAAAGACCTACTTAAGAACAACTCCTGCCATGCTTATTGGTCCAGGCCTCGTGTCAATCTTCAAATAAGAATACTTTTGTAAATGCAAAAGACATTACTCATTTGGTTGACTTGAGTACTTTTTATACAAGCTCCACTGGAATGCATTTCCTTAAGTGTTCACCGTGAAGACCCAAACACTTCTACATAGCAAACTGGGCATGCCTGGATCATAAACATGAAAAGAAATGAAATAAGTCTCATGGCATATGCCACATAAACTGTGTTAAACTTGACTTTCTTTTTTCATAAAAAAAAAACAGCACCGACCTTATTGATTTGTAGCCATCTTTTAATGCAGTCTGCATGGTAAGGGTGCTTGCATGGCAATGTGATCATTCGATCCCCTCTTTTGTAGTTCATATGGCAAATCACACACCTATTTAAGAAACATGAAAGGTTTGAAATCGAAAAACAATTTTGTTATTTTTGTTTAAGCAAATACTACGATGAATTAAACAAGAGAAAATAAAGCGGACACGAGCTGAGTAACAAATAGGTTCGTGTAAACGTGGCTTCTGACAAATATTGTGAAGTTGGTGTTGAACTCAAACGGTTTAAAATTGTTTATTTCAGAGACTGCCATCAAGTTAAATTGCAAATGAACCGGATTAAAGTTTAGAGCAGATAGAAGACTGACCATATTTTTGTTAAAACTGACAATCAATTCATTTCCTCACAACGTTCCCTCAAAAAAGGGATGGCAAAAATACTCTTGTTCGCAGTCCTCCTCTAACAATCTGTATCAGTTCTTAATTCATACAGAGCTAAAAAAGGATAACACATAAATGCAAATTTAAAATTAATCAGTCTGGCATTGTAGCAGCTCTGTGCCTTGGTCTATTGATTTAAGAGATGTTTAAGACTAGAATAGAAGAAGACGCCACCTGGTTCAAATTTCTCATGCTGAGCTAAACAATGCAAGACAAACAGAGTGATGGCATTAATAATAAGATATAAGACATGCAACAGCTTACAGAAGAATAGAGCAAAATATTTAATCCTTAACAATGACAATATATTGTTGCAAACTATCAAATGGCATTAGCTCAACTGGTTAAATTCCTTGACTCTCAAAGAGATCAAGGTTTGAATCTTGCGAAGCTGTTGTAATACCACTATGTGGTTATGATGTAATACAGGTGTGGCCAAGATGTAATGCAGGTGGAACACGTTTCAATCCCATATAACCCATTAAAAAAAATAGATTGTTGCAATCTCCATGAACTACATTTTTCCTATTGGAGCAGGTAGCTGTTGTAATTTTGGTTTTAAACAAATAGAAAAGATCAAACTACAAGGTCTCTTAGCTTTCCTCTTCTTGCTATAAACTTCCAGAGATATAAGACAAGAAGCACCCAATAAGCTGTCATCCATTTTTTTTGATGAATAAGCTGACTGTAAAATCTCAGCCATAACCTTGTTTACTGAGATTGCATCACCTATAAGTTTTACCTTGGGAAATATATTATACTTTGGGCACTCATTTACTGGTTGTAAACTATATGTTGATATTGTGTCAGTTAAATTAACCATATTTTGTCATTAGTCTATTAACTTAATTTCAATTTCATACTACTGATCTTTATCAAACAATAAATAAACAAGATACCTACTGCATGACTAATCACTCCCATGAAGCACCATCACTCACAGGAAGTTTATATACTCTATATTAATATGTACTGTTAGTGCAAACATGAAAAGAATCCATCACAAAATGTATCCATATCTAAGCCCTCTTCTCACACTCTAGGCTCCACAGTTTGGAGTTTAATGAAGAAAATTTAGTAATAGTTTCATGTATTGCTTAGACAAGTAGTGAGGCCCTCATTTGCCTTCTAGGATATTTCAGATTTTCTTTTCTCCTGCGAGAACTGCTGCAAAGCATCTTATCTGTTAGGTTAACTTTTCAGTTTTCTCTTATCATGCTAGTATCTATCAGATTGACTGTCATGCCTTTCAACGATTGGCAGAGAGTGCCATTCCACTCCTTCAGCTTATTCGTGAATCAGATCTTTCAGATCAAGCTCTAAGGTTACTTAAATGCCAGATCCAGGATGGAAGGATATAGTGTATGCATCAGCAATTTTTATGCTGATTTATCTGATCCGCTATAATAGAACCTTCCCATCTACCCTCTTAATCTCGAATAGACATTGTGAAAATACACCCTCCAAACAGAAAGTTTCTTTTGTTGGAATCTTTCATACCCAGCTTTTGCTAGTTCTCACAGCTGAAACTGCCCAAAGACACAGCCAACAAGGGGAATCATTGTGTCTTCTTTGTTTGCAAGCGAATGACACTTTCAGTCATATCGACCAGAATCATGCTTGAGGACAGCAAATTTTGTGTGTTTTCAATTTGAATTAGCTCTATCACCATGTGGATTCTCGTCAGATTAATGGTGATATTTTCTAATGGATGAAATATGGGAGTATTCAAAATAAAGTTTCAAACATAAGGCACCTGTTTGTCCTATCTGCTTAGGCCCCTTTCTTCTGTCTAGAGCTGCCACAATCTAGCTGTTTCTAGCATGTTGTGTCTTTGCCAGCCGTTGCTATTGGCAATATAAACATGTTAGTCAATATATTATTTGAATTTAGAAGCAATACAAAGTTTCCATATAGCCTTCTATCTTCATTTCCCATATCATTCCATAATTATTTTTTCCAGAATTGCAGACTTGTTGAATTTGTTGAAGTTCTCTCTCAACATGGGCCAGGGCCACTTGTGACCATTGCCCCTGGTGATATTAAGTACATGATAGACTCCTGGCCCTATACAAAAGTGGCGCATCACAGGCTTATAAATAGAGGACTGACAAATGTGCAGAAAATCCTGGACATCTATTAGAACAGTAGTGTGGTGTCTTTCTTGTAAATGCTCTAAGCCCCAACTGTCAAATGTATGGGCATTATATACATTTTGGTAGGCAACTGCAATGTGTGGGGATTTCATGCTTTTTTCCCAGGCAATGAGGGATTTTCACAGGCAGTTTATCTCATCATCCAGCAACATCTTATTACGCAGTAATTGAAGATTCTCTGGTCAAATAATGCTTTCAGCTACTTGCTTTCCTATTTGTCTGGTTTGTCATTTACTGTGTCTACTGATTATTGGTCTTGTGCCTTTGTTTTTCTAACAGATGTTTTAGCCATGGGCATAGTTCTTTACATGTCTCCTTGGATGTGTGTTAAGAGACCCTTATGGACAGGTATCATACTCTTCCATCATCACTTTTCTCTATATTATAAATATTCAATTTCATACAACAAGGTAAGGCAAATATATGGTTTTAAACAAAACATGTCATGTAATATTCATATACTTTGATGTATGTCTCTCTCTTTTAATTGTTGTCTATTCATAAAAGGGGGATTAAATGCTTACCATATTTTCAGTACTCAACTGCTTTGGCCATCCAAAAAGAATGAAGCAATCTCTTTAGAAGGATGGATACAAATACATTTTTTATGTATGGAAATACATAAATATTAGTAACAATGCAACCGTTTAGTAACATGTTTGCCTTCAGTTTACTAGCTGTAGCATCTGAACAAATCCAAAATGTGTTCAATTTTTTGATGATCTTTCTATTACAAAGATGCAGCAAGGAAGCTTCCTAAAATGTTTGATTGTTAAAATGAGAACATATCCTGATTATCTTTCATTACATCAAAATGATGGTTTCCAAATTAAAAATCAATCTTCCTTGCCTATATATAGTTTCAACTGGAAAAAATTGCACTGTTTGGAGGAATGAACAAGTAGAAAATATAGGCCTGGATAATACACCACTCAGGCCAGATTACAAAGAACAAAAATCAAGAGAAAAATAATCTTCTGACCTCTCATTTTTGTTTCTACATGAGAAAAACTTTGTCTTGTATTTCGAAACTGGAAGACAATCAATTAAATCCAGGCAAAGGCCTCTATTGTGAGTTCCAACCGCCTCTCCCAACTCAATCAGTTCCTGAATAAACAATTTTCACAAGTGATACATATGATTTCAATGTTGAATCTAACACCATAAAGGAAATAAACGAAAGTGCAAAGAAAAAGGAAAGAACAAATGCAAGAAGCTAATAAAATGCTGCAGGGAAAGTCTAGCTATTCTTGTTTTATGATTTTCATAACAATAAAACCAAGTACAATAACCATAAATGATCAAATGTTCCTACCAAAAATGTTGTAAGCTATGTTTCACAGAAACAAATATGGTATCAGATATGGACATGGTATCCGATACAGATATGGCAAATTTCAAGACCCCCTAGTATGGTTATTGTTGAATATGGCATTATAGGAAGCAATATATTTTCTAAATCCAAAGAAAAAATATAGAACATAAAAAATTACACAGATTAAATTTTTGAACAGGTTGAGTTCATTAATAAACAGAGAATATTCACTATTTTTTCAATTTAAAATTGATTCTTAAAGCTCTATGTTCTTTTAATCTCATGTCATGGATGCATCTCCAGTTGTGCCTAGCCCGTATCCAGATGTATTAGATATGGACTAGATACAAGCATGTATTCGGTTATGTTGCGATACAATATCTGCATATTTGGATACGTTGGGTACAGTATTTAGAAAATATTGTATCCTCATATGTATCTTATCTGCAGATACCAGTATTCAGGCAGGAGTACCTGATACAGCAACTCTGGTTGCAAGGTATACTTGTGTTAGAATGCACAAAACAACTTCGAATAGTCATATTGCCCATGCTTTAGCATTTAAAAATTATAACTACTTCCTCGTGTCCAAATTAGAATGAGTACAAGATAACTCCTCTCAGAGTTTATTTATTGGATGGTTGGGAACAAAATAAGTTGCTACTGTTCTTTCTTGTACTTCTGGGGATGGGATTCCCTTACCTATAAAGAGAAATAAAAAACCCGATCTACTTCAGAAAATTATATAGACCTAAATTTTTTAAAATCTGTAAAAACACAAGAAATAGAGCTCATAAGAAAATGTCTACAGATTCATAATTGGATAGTGACCTCTCAGGTGTAGATCAGTCTGGGACTCTGAGCCATGGGCTCATCCACTGTAAAGACCAACAACTTCAAATATTTCAATTTGATCTAGGCAGCGGCAGTGAGAGATATCAGATATTCTCTATCATACACAAAAGTTTTCTGAAGAAGCAAAGTAAAACCACTCTAAAAGTTCATAAAAAATGTCTTATTTACAGAAATCTAATTAAAACCAACAACTGAGCTTCAACCAGACATAGTCAAATTCAAGCATCCAACTGATGGGCACATCAAATTCGAGCACCCCATGGATGGAAATGTGCCCGGTGGTTTTATCAGCTGCTGGCCAAGCTATAGGACACTCAAATTATGGGTAAGCAAACATTGGAAGATACTCATTGTGGAGTAGATCCTGGTGGGAAGGGGCTACTTTGAGATTGTATGGTCAAGGGTGTAAAGAATAACTATTGTCAATCAGGTGATTAAAATGCACAACAGCCCACTAAGATACACAACGATAATAGTTTTATTAATATATCAAATCTTAATACAATGACAAATTGGCTAAAGCAAGACAACTCAAACAAAATTCTAATATATTCATGAGAACACAAATTACAAGCACAAAACTAAACCCAGATACTAGCTTTCCTGGATTTGCATGTTTTTTCACTTTCTTCCGGTCTCCTCTCTTCCTCAACATTGAGAGGACTCACAGTTTCACAAAAGCTGAACCAATCTGTCTTCATCCATCATTCCAAGATCCTATAAACTTCCTTGTGTCTATTAGAGACTCCATTGATGAGTGTGCCTCCCATAAAAGTGTTCTCTGTAACTGCTCTTTGTGCATATTCTCCACAAGTGTTCTTTGGGGATGTTCTTTTCAAGTAAGTTGACAAGAAGTTGGCACATAAGAAGGAAATTGAAGACTGAGAAGTTGTGATTGAACTCTGGGATCTAAAAGCCCACATTCCTGAAGACAATGATCCTGAAATCAACAACCCTAAACTCCATAATCTTAAATACCTTGACCTGGAAGTATGCAAGTCATACTTCAAACATCATATTCATGGATGTCACACCTCAAATGTGACAGCCATCAAGCATGCTGGTATCAAAAATCTTCCCTTGGCCAAATTCTACCTCAAAATCTATCTCCCATTCTGTCGAAGTCATGAATCAATTGGTACTTGATTAAACTTTGCCAGAACTGAACAAGTTATAAAAGATGTGCATAATGAATCCTTTAGAAACAAAATTGGGCACACTCTCAATGTAGGACCAGATATTCCACCTGAGATGTTCCAATATCAAACTCCCCTTGCCAACCTGACTATCCCCTAGTCAACTTGACTACGTTACACTTCAGGACTTGAACAGGAAATGTAAAATGCTCAACCAATTGGCCAATTGTATCTCCGAGTTCAGTATTCATTATATCTTTGACAGCATGTTTTCTCACATCTCCATCCAAGATCTTCACAATCTCCTATTGTTCCTTTTTTGGAATTTGTCTTCTCCAATCTAGTAGTTGTTCTCCTTCATCTTCAACTTCATTGCAACCAGGACATGAATACAATTCTCCTATACTGAAAATGGGCAAAAAAACATCAGATCTTCAAGCAACTCTACCTTGCAGGTACTGTTAAAAAATTCTCTCAAAATCTTACAAGGGCCAATATTTTATATTCCAACTTGTTATATCTCCTAAATGATCATCTGTCTTTTCTGAAATTTACCAAAAACAAATCTCCAACTTTGCATGATTTTGCCTGTTTAATTTTATGCACTTTCAACTTGCAATTTAGTAGCCAAGATCTCATGAATCACGATTGAACTCTGAGATCCCAAATTCAACAATCTCCAAGTATGCAAACCTAAAGTCCATGATCTAGAAGACTGCACATTGCACTTTCAAAGTCTCAGAAAAGTCATACTCTGGATGTCAGAGTTATGAACATCACACTTTTATGTCACATTTACAGACATTGCACATGATGATTCCAGCATTCTTCCCTTGTGCAAACTCTGGCTCAATATATGTGCCCCCTTTGTTGAAGTCATCAAACACCTGGGACTTACCTTCATTTGATGCTCAATAGGATATGTTACATTGTTTGATTAAAGTATGTCAAGAACATTTTCGTAGACTCATCTACATTGCCTTATGTCCTCTGACATTTGCTATTTGTTTTACAGCAAAGCAATATTGTATCAGTGCAAGGTTCAGCAGATGTGAGTGCCTGAACTTTTATCTGATTGCTATTTGTTTGCATTTTACAGCATACAGCTAGAATTATATTTTTTTTTGTCTTAAACAAAAATGATCCTATAATAGGAAATCAAGTTGTTTGTATGTAGTAACCTGATAAAAGGAAACAAAAAGTATCACTGATCATTTTCACAAGCCTCCAATGAAGGGTTTTTAAAGGCTTTACCTCATATGTCATATTGTCTGGATCAATATTGTCTTGCCATGTATTCTGCAACACGAAAGTTCGAAATTAGAACACTAATACCTTCAAATTTGTTGCACATTTTCAAGTAACTAGTAAGTAGTAAGTACCAAAAGTTTCCAACAAAATAATAGACAACAAACATAGATGGAAGAAATAATTTTGCAAGTATTCAAAAAGGAAAAAGAATGAAATACAAAATGGAAATATTAATAGCTGTCAAAAGAAGAAAGCATATGATGTCAATTGCCAGGACCTTTAAGCACCAGAAGAATGTCTTTGTTTGAAGATCACTAGGATGAGCTGTATACCAATGATTCATGTATAGCAATTAGATGAGATTATTGTAGCATACCAATACTATCAAGTAACAATCTCTCTTGCTCTCCATGACATCAAAATAGCTAACATCTATTAAGCACTAGCAAGGCTGGTGATTTTGAGGGATTTCAGGCTGAGTTCTTGAAATATGGTGTTGAAGCTCTTGGCTATCCCATTGCAGAATTATTCAATGAGGTTGTTTGTTCTGGGTTCCCTGCCTCCTGGTCACAGCATATTATCCACCCCATCCACAAATCTGAATAACTACAGAACTATCATGATTGGTAACACATTTGCTAAGCTTTATCCAACAATATTGAATACGAAACTCTTAGAATTGTTGGATCAAGGCAAGCTTAGAGCGAGAGTGCAGGCTGGTTTTAGAAGGGATCATCAGACTATTGATCATGTTCTCACTCTCAGAGCTATTATTGAGGAGGCTCGCCAACAGTCCTCTAAAGTGTTATGTTGTTTTGTGGACTTTAGAAAGGCCTTTGACATCGTTCCCAGGCATCTTTTATTTCAAAGACTACATGACATTGACATCTCAAAGCTCTTTATCACTACCATCAAGAGACTATATGAGGTAGTTGTTGGCCATTTTCGGACAGCTTTTGGTTTCTTAGAGGATGTCCAGAGCATGGCAAACAAGGCTGTCCTCTTTCTCCACTCTTTGGGATCTACATTGATGAGCTTGAAGAATTTATTCATCAATACGTACATGTTGACGATGGTTGCCTTCTACATCATGTCTTGATATCTATATTGCTTTTTGTAGATGATGATGTTCTTCTTGCTCATACTTTTGAGGACCTACAAAGACAGTTGGATGCTCTTGCTCACTTTTGTGACTTAAAACAACTGGTAGTCAATCTTAGCAAGACTAAGGTGATGATCTTTAACGCATCAAAGAGTACCCTATCTAAGTTTCAGTTCTTCTATAAGGGCAAGTCCATTGAGATCACCACTACTTACACCTACTTGGGGGTTCAGTTTATAGGTCCTTCCCTTAATCTTTGGCTAGCTTCACAGTCACATCTTTGCAAGGGATACGCATCTCTCTCAGTCTTGGAACGCCAATGCTTCCAACAACACTTTCAAGACATACCTACAAAGATGCACCTCTTTGATTACATCATTAAACCCACAGTCCTTTATGGATCTGAGATTTGGGGTCCAAGTCTAGGGTGCATTGATTGGGCTCGCATTGAGAGGGTCCAGACTATTTTGCTTCAATGATTTATCTGATGTAAAAGAACAATTCCCCAATGTATTGTTCAAGCTGAGTTTGGCATTCATCCTCTTCATCTTGAGAGCATCTTTAGAATTATTTTTCAGCTTCATCGCCTTAGATCCATGGGTGACTGCACCTCAGGCCAAGAGAGATACCCATATTTGGTGCTTTGCTCCTCAGAATGCATTACCTCTAGGGGCTCTTTTGGTCCTTATCGTTGATGGTACTCAGAAGTTATTTCTCTTCTTCAATCAGTTGGCATCTCCATAGATCAATTACCTCCTTTCAAATACTCCTTAAATGCTCCTCCCCGCTTTCTTCCTAATAAGAGGGTAATTAATCAAGCAATCAGAGATGATGTTTATCGACAATATATTCAAATCACTTGGGTCACTCCATCTCAACCTCTTAGTCCCAAGTTGGCCTTCTAAAATAGGCATTTCATGAGGATTAAGAATGGCATTATTACTCGTCCTAATTATGTCGAGAGACATCGGACACACAACCTTAGGATTCCTCTTGGTCAACTCAGAGTATGCTCACATCAGTTGCAGGTGGAGACAGACCACCATATACAAGAGAGGATATGGTATGTCATCTTTTCTCAATTCAAGAGGTGGAGACTCAAGAACATTTCATCTTCAGGTACAGACCGACCACTTAAAAAACAATGACAATCATCTTCTTAGTTAACGAAAATATCATGTTCAAGACATACATGAGCATATACATTTTTGTGTTATATCTTTTTTCTTTTCATATATAAAACATATATGCTTTTTATAATGTCATATCCAGCCGTATCCATATTAGGAGGTCTTGAAAATTTGTCATATCCATATCAGATACTGTATCCATTTCCATGCACCATTGCTCTAAAGTATTAAGAAAATAGGGCTTCACCAAACTGAAGAGGTTCAGTTGAACCAAAAAGTCCAGTTTGAACCAAACCGGTTAACTAGCATTGACTGCATGTTTAGTATTATGCGTTCCAGGTCACAAGGAGATACTTTGGCTTTCCAGTGCAATAAGGAGATAGGCAACAATTGGAAATCTTCAAATAAGGGAAGGAGAGAGAAAGACAAGAATCTTTGGGCCAAAATTTCCCTGACTAGCAAGTTTTAATAAATTTGGAAATATTTTTGTAATTCCAAGCCATTTTCTAGGGCTTTTTTTGAAAATTTTGTGTTGGACATGACTTTTTATAATACTTTTCAAGTTTCTAAAACGGTTGTCCATTATTTACAAGAGTTTCTGTAGGTTTTTCTTGTTTGCGACATTTTTTCCTACCAATTTCCAGTTTCTTACAATTCCTTAGAACTATACCTTAAAGTTTTTGTTGCTCTTAATGTAGACATTTTCAAATCTAATAATTTTGCTTTCAAAGTTCCCAAGTACCTTACAACCAAAGATTCAAAGTATATTAAGCACCTTAAGTATCTTTGATCAAACTTGCATTTTCAACCATTGTTGTTATGATCAAATGGAAACAATACAACCAAAAGATTCCAAACCTCATATCTTGTAATGGAATAATATCCATTGCCACTTAACCATGGAAAAAAAATATATCTGTGGAAATATATGACTGAAATAGGGATCCTCCCTGATCTGAGAATCCAGTATGTAAACTACATGAACAAGTTGTTGCTAAACTTAAAACTAATCAAGGATGGAAAGACGAAATCCAGATTTCACAACAAAATAAGAATGAAACAAGGTTGTTTTCTATGCCCTAACCTCTTTTGGAAAACACAGAGATAGACTAGAAAACTCCAAAAAGAGAAAGGATGTTTAGATATTAATCTTTCCCATTGGACCCTCATGACTCCTATGAGTCCTATCTAACAACAGCACAGTTCTATTTCCTAAACACCATACAGATTTAGATAAAGAACCAAAATTCTTTCAAACATTCTAAATCAAGCATGGCCTGATGGAAAATGTTTGATTAAACCAAAATCATGTTATTCAAATCTAGAGAGACAACTTACTCCAGAATTCCCTTCACCAACCACCCCCTAGAAATAGTTCCTTTCTACAGATATCTTGGCCTTGAATTCAGTCGTAATTTGCGCTAGATTATTAGTATTAAAAAAGTATTTTGCAAAAGTTAAGCCTTCCATAGATTAGATTCATAAATGCTAAACTCGAGCATTCAAAATTTCAAAGAAGGAAAAGAACAAAATTTAAAAATGTATATATTTTGTAACCTTAAGAAATCAATCATTCTCTATGGTTGTGAAGTCTCGCATGCAAATTTATCTGAAGACAAAAAGAACAAAATTGACCATTACCCAAAAACAGTTTTTCATCAATCACTCTACACACTATCCTATTCTCATGGAGGGCAGTTTTCTGTCCTTTAAATGTGAGGCCTTAAAACACTAGATATTGAACAAACAAAAACTATCCAAACTAATCCAAGATAGACTCGTTAAAATTGCCCGCCAATTATGCTCAAACCCAAATCCAACTTAAAAAGGTCAGCAAAAAGACATATAAATGGCTGAAATATTGGACCATCTATATGACAAAATGATATTGAGAGAATTGAACGACTTGAATTTAGACGTCAAAGCCAAAATCAGTCACGACCTTCGGAACAATGCCTAAAATTTCAGAGACAAGGAAAGAAATAGCCTTATAAAAAAACAGCAAAATCCCCACCTAACCACATGAGGTTGCTTACATTAGAAAGAAAATCATGATAGCAAAACTCAGAAGTAACTTGCACCAACTACGTAGTGAAACTAGCATATGTACTCATCTAAAGCAATGAAGTAAAGGATAAAACTCATTTCCTTTTAGCCCATCCGATTTACAATGATATTTGCTCAATTGTCTAGATATTTGTATTCACAAACTAGCACATAAAACCCTAAATCAAGACAATTAAAAAAGCTTGGATAATTTACTATAATTACTTGAACTCATCCAAATCATGTTCTTGCCAATTAGATATGTTTAGATAGATCCTCTAGACCAACATAGGCAAAAGGACATAAAACTTATCTTTTATCAAAGCAATCCTTCCTCCTAAGCATGTCAACCAAACTAGTTGCCTGCTTCCCATGTTTTTTAGAATCAGTTGTATCAAGTAAATTATTGAAAAGACACATTTTCACATAATGCTTTCTCTTCTACTCCACTCCCCTCTTGACGGAAATAGACTCTTTCTGGATGGCAAACAACTTCTTTTCCACACCTAATGGTGACAAAATCTTCCCGAACAGTTGAATTCACACAGATGGCCTTTTCTTCTTACCACACGACAATCTCTCTTCTTGACGACTTCCCCCAACTTGCAGATAGCTGCTCCCTTCATTGCGTCAGTCAAGGTATGTAACCAAACAGCCTGTTGTAGTCCCTTCTTCCACTAGACAACTTTGCTCAAGCTCCAAATGGTTTCTAGTTTGCACAAGGCAACCCTCTCTATGCCCCATGTTTGTGTGTTCCACTACACTTTTGCGAATGTCTTCATCAAACTTCGTTGTCTCCTTCGTGTGCAAGCCATCATGCATCCACTTGCGCATCTTCCACTTCTTTTTGTCATTAGAAACAATGTCTCCGAACAGTCAAGCTCTCTTCCTCCCCAATATTTTGTACCTTAGCTCAATTTCCCTAGTGATATTCACTTTTGCATTGTTGTCGTTGATTTTTCCTCCTTCAAAAATTATGGTTCCCCCCTCTAGCAAAACCCGCACTCGTGCCCTTTGGCACTTAGCAATTTGACTCAGAGCCAGACAACCTAGGTCCCAACTTAGACAACCTTGCCCCAAATGACCCAATCCACATGGCCTTCTTCAACGTCACTCACTTCGCCGACAGCAACCAACACTTGGTGAAGTTCTCCTCTAAATGCTTGCATGTGTCATTCCTTTTGATTTGGATTGAGTTGCATGATCATCGCATTGTCCACCCCAGTCTCTTCATCCACCACCAATATACTTCCACCCAGTTATGCAGCTTCAAGTTTCAACCACTTACACAACCTCCTCTTTTTGTGCAATCTCCATCTCCTCGATTGTAATCAAGTTCACCTCCTCAATTGGAAGCAAGTTCACCTCCTATGCTTCCTAGCTAGGGCTATGACTCCTTTGGCTTTTCAAATCCTGCTCACATTATAAATTTAACTTGACTTGTAGCACTCTGACACTAATGTCACCAACGCTGCACAATGGGTCTACCCTCAATATCATACTTTATTTGGCATCTTCCAATTCTATGGTGGCTGTCACAAACTGCCCTACCAATGGCATTCCTCCTTGGAACAATCTCCATCTGTGTTGCATATACCTGTAGTGATGATTTGACATCTGAACATGCATTCTTTGTGTCCCACTCCTCAAAGTCATTGTTCTCATCGCTTTCACCTTCAAAGTCACTTTTTCCACTAACTTCTCAACCCCAACATCAAGATGATGCCCTCAAATCATCCTCAAGCTACTCTTGTTCTCAAAATTTTCATTCTCACTACTAAAGTCACTCTCATCATCAATCATTTTCATCTTTGGGGTTGCTCTCGTCCTTATTAATATGACCCCAACAATTTAATGAATTCTTTTCGTCGCTTTCCAAATTTAAGGCCCACTTAAAGGCCTCTTAACATGACATTGAAGAAAGCACCTTGATCTTCTTCAAATAAGCAAGAAGAAGGCCCTCCAAGAACCACCTCTTTTTCAATGCATCTGACGGATCCTCCTCCAAATGGGTAAACAACCCACTCAAACTCCGGTTATAGAACCCAATAGACTCTATCTCACCCGATTCCATGTTATGGAGTTTAGCAACGACCTTATCATCATTGCTGAAAATTTTAAATACTTCTACGAAGGCCTCCCATAAATGCTCCCAGGTTTGGGACTTGCAATTGCATGTACCATTCCATTGCAAGTCCACGCAATGTCATAGGGAATAACTTTCTCCAATCTGCTTCATTCTCCTTCACATTGACCTTCTACATCATAGGAAGACTTTCCAATGTCTGATTGGGTCCTCTTTACTTCACCAACAAGAAACATGGGACACTTGTGCATTATACCAAAATTGGTCTTTGTGGTGATCAATTGGTTCAACATTGGCAATGGTTGTTTTCACGTTTCACCCTCTTCACGTACATCATCAAATGCGACCCACCGCAATTGCTCTCGTGTCAGACTCCCATCCTTAGCATAATGAAATGTACCAATTTGTAGTTGCTCTTATGTCAAAATGTTGTCCCGCTCACCACCAAGCACACCAACCTGCAGTTGCTCTGGTGTTAGACTCTTGTCTCATGTATTGTTAAACAGGCCATCTTCCTTTTGCTACGATGTCGAACTCTTGTCCCGCTCACCATCAAACACACCAATTTACAATTGCTCCAATGCCAAACATTTGTCATGCATACTATCTACACACCACCTAGTCCAACCACTCCCAACCTTTCTTGTCAAACCATGTTTTCTTTTCCGTCAAACTTGTCATCAACTTTGTCTCCCCCAACTTCATCGACATGAACTTCCAAATCTGCATGTACCTCTTTGCCTGCTACGCACAATGTATGCATGTCTTGACCTGCATGCATGTCCTCCTCACACATCATGTTGTCATACACATCTTCATCACACCCTTTGTCACAAACACCTTCATCGACAAGTCTTCTATCATCACATGTACCTTTGTCACAGACACCTTCATCAATTGCATGCATGTCTTCGCAAACATGTTCAGATACGCTCAAGTCTATGTGAATTTGTCTATCTATGCGCATGTCTTCACTTGCGCAAGCTCGTCCGCCTATGCAAACTTGACAATCTGCATGCACATCTCTGCCTGCATGAACTTGTCTCTCTGCATGTGAGTCTTTGGTTGCAAAAACTTATCCATCTACGTGCAAGTCACCATTGCGTGTGCATCATCGCTTGCGCAAACTAGTCCATCTATGCACACTTCTTTGCCTTCATGCATGTTACTACGCACTTTACCGTACACTTGTACATCTATACAAACATCTTCACTTGTGTAGACTTCTTCATCAGCATGCACGTTTGCACATTTGCGTGTTCCTCTTTGCATATGCTATTGCGAAGTTTGACGCATCACTTTTCGCATAAGTTGTCACATCACTTATCGTGTAGGTTATCATCACGTAGGTTCTCCTTGCACACTTCTCTATATGTGGGCACACCTTCATCACTTAGCCCTTTGTTGACATCGACAAACAATGTCACTTTCGCCTGCAAATTCCAATCTTCCCTCCTCCCAAGGGAAGCTACGTCATTCATCGACTACAGACAATATGCTCATCACAACTCCATGTCTTCAATTTTGACGCCTCTTCAAACTAGTAACGGTGCCAGAATGTAGAAATGGAATACAAAACCATACAATATAACTCCATTACCACTTATACACGCAAGAGTATGTAATGGGACTAATTGACAAATACAAATGTATACACTACACACAGCATGTATCTTGCACAACAACTATATGCATCATACTTCAACGAACAATCTACCAATACGCAACTCTGGCCAACAACAACAAGCACCCTCACATCTCTCACATATGTGTGTACTTATAGATATAACAGGACCTGTAGGCAGTTAGTAACTACCTAGCTGCCTCCTAAATACATGTTTACATAAAACATTAAAAATACCCCATTACATTACATTATTACAAACACTTTGCCACTTGCACATTATTACACACTTTGTGCGCACGCATTCGCGCATCTATTCAAACGTTCTTGCATGGCACCCATGTAAACATGTCAAATCATCTTCCTACATTAAATATCTCTATAACTTGGACATAGCCATCATTGTTGTTTCCACCATGATTACTACATTTGTTATAAAATTTCAACATCTTTCACTGCCACCTATGATATTATAAAAACCTTTGTCTTCATTGAAACCAAAAGGTGTCCAAAATAATTTAAATATCTAACCCAAATTCCAATCAATCATCTATATTCCTAATAAGCCTTGCAAACAAAGACAAAACATCTTTCCTTATATCATTCATATGCCCAATTCAAGGCTTATCAATGATGATTATTGCCACTATCCTACAAAACCCTGTGCACAAGCAATTAATAAGGTTATATAGATTATAAACTACAAATTTCATCAAAGACTAGTTCTTCTGATTAGTGTTAGAGTGGTTGTCTCGTAATTCTCCTTGACATAAATGCTTTCAGATTAATGATACACATCCAATTAGAAACTAGTGATAGGTCTCAACTCATCCTCAATCTTCTATGAGATCTTACAAGCAACAAAGCCAAGTGTTCCCTTATCTCTATGCCTTGGAGATCTTAAGACTTATAGACAATCTTGGCACATCAGACTTCACATTATCACTTTACATCAAATTTCAATCAATTTCAAGATTTATCATTATACTAGTATGTTATTCATTCACTGTCTATGAAAACTACATATTGGATCTCAAATCCTAATGAAGTCAAATATACTTGCTTTTGTAACCAAATTCAAAAAGAACCATAGCATTATTATCCTACTTAAATAATCTTTTTAAACTTGAAAAAGACAAATTTCATGATGCTAATTATATCTATGACTTGGCAATGCTCTTCACTGTCATTTTCCTTAAGATCATGTTTTTCATGATTTTGAGGACACATAATTCAATGGTGACCTCCTTCATGCATAACACTTTGCTATTGTTCTAAAGATTTCACACAGAACTTTGCTATGAACTTTGTGATCTTGGGAGGTGTAAACATTTTCTATCATGCTGTGGTATATATTACTACATCCACGATAAAAGGATTAAAATTAAATATGATGGGCCCCAACCTTCTACAAACTATATCATCAAAAGTTCAATATAATTCTTGGTTCATTTCAACATCTGAATCTCACTAGTTACTATACTTGACAATATTGGTCAAAATACGCCACCTTCATCGTAATGGCCTCTTGCTGTTGTTTTTGGAATTATCTTTAAAATAATATAAATTCTGATATGTCTTTACACATGAAAAGCTTTTTATTATATATATATATATATATATATATATATATATATATATTTAAATTCATTTTAAATATGAAATCTATACTTGGCATTAGTGGTCAAAAGAGGCCACCTTCGTCGTAATGGCCTCATGTTCTCTATGAGCTCTTCCCAATGTCAACCTTTAACATTTAGTCCAAGGCACCATGGAGAAATGATAAATGGGATGCAATTATATGAGTGTGACACAAGTTCAAATCCCTGCATTATGATGGACACTCCCAAAAAGAAGGTGGAGCTCATGATAGGATGGTTTGTTTTAATACCATGATGATGCAGTTCATTGAAATGCTGTGACAATGTTCTCATAATATGAACCATGTGCTATTTTCAAGCATGAAGTATGATAAATTTCATTTTTAACCATATCCCAACATTATAAAGCATTTGCAATTTTTTATACAATAGATGATAAGAGTAACATCAAAGGCTTTTGCCTTATAATACACAATTGTTCTTCAAGTAACAGAGAACATACAATAAAAGCATCGTAGTATGAAGTACCTGAGAATTGCTGCTTTCACCATGATGCCCTCTGTTGCCTGTAAGGACCAGGCACTTAAATAAGAACACCACAATTATCCATGATATGATTACCTTTCGCCTCTTAAAAGTACATTTTATCAAAGAATGAATAGAACAGAAAAGAAATTTTTATATCAAGTAAATTATCAGGTCATAATAAAGTAAATTAGAATATCACGGTAGCTGACATGACATAACACCACATCAATTCATGTCAATTAGTAGCAAGCCAATACTTACCAGCATAGATACCCCCAACTGAAAAGTTTGTCAATTATTATACTATCATACTAAAACAACTCAATGTAAAGTTCATATTAGATAATTTATTTCATCTCTTTGGAAAGAGTGTATTTAGCTTAAAAGTTGGAGCTTCATGACATAATATAGGCAGTCCCTTGCTGCTATGCCTTACATTTCATACCCATTTTATTCTCACCAATTTCTTAGGGACCTCTAGGAGATGGGCACCGTAATTTAATTTCTATTCCTATATCTAAAAGATGAGGACATTGTGGATAGCAGAAACTGTACATGTTGCAAGCTTATTGCATGTTATGGAAGCAAAAATTACATACAGGAACTGTTCAAGAAGCAGGAAATTCAGCTCTACAATAAGCAAGAACCATGCAAATACTAATCTTGGGACTGGTACCCAGGTGTTGTAGGTGAGTTGGAGAGGAGAGGGCAATCCTCCAAGGGAGGTCCCAGGTTTGAATCTCCACCCTACCAAAAAGTTGAATTGGGTACCCAAATCCAATTGATAATGTTGGTGCGGGCAGGGTCGGGCGCAACTCCCGGGTGACTTTGACGGTGTAGAACCCCTGGTCGTGGTCTCTCAGACCAAGGCGGCCCCGCAAGGGGTTTTTCGCTTTAAAAAAAAAATCTTGGGACTGGTAAACTGGAAAAGCATTTTGCATCAAAAGCAAGAAGATGTTGAGAAGGCAAGAAGCACAGAAATGTGATAAGGTAATTAGGCCATGGTCTCTAAATTGTTATTTTTACTATGGCACTGCAGGAACTTACAATTACCACTGCTCAAGGACCTTGGCTTCAGGCACGATTTAGCTAAATATGAGATTTAAGCTTTGCTCTTCTATTGTTAAGAGTTTAAGATGGCTCCACTTAAAGACCTTTTGTTCATAACCGAAAAAAGCAAAATTTATTATGATATATAGTGGGAGGAAACTCTGTCCAACTTTGATTGTCTCCCTTTACTGTGTGTGGACACAAGCCACAAAACTTTTGACAGGAAGAAACGAAATATGATCACTCTTTTATGTATTTATAAAGCATAGCAACCCAAAAGCCAACTCTTAAACTCGCCTAGTTTTGGACTACTCTATAAAGAGAAAATATATTCTAAAATTGAAGCAACAAAATAATCATCTCAGAAGAAAATGCTGAATTCTGGCAAGGAAACTTACACTCCTCAATATGTGTATTTGCCATCATGCGAGTTATATCCTCAGGACCCTCTGTCTCCTGTAAAACATGTGCTAGTGCTTCATCATTATTGGGCTGTGAGTGATTATCCCAACTTCTGATGCTATCCCTTGTGCTTGTTCCATGTTGATTCCCTTCATAATTCTGACCATAGCCATAATGAGAGTTACTGCTAGTAGAGCCTGTGATCCCGTGCTTCTCAGAGTATGTTTGAAGTGACCAATAAGCACTTTCCTGATCAAAGATCAGAAAACAATGAAGGAGCATGATTAGTCCTTGTTTAAAATGTTAATAACTAGATATCACCACCAACATTGAACTTTTATGTTGTTTATATGCAAATCAAAATTCTACATATGAGAAATAAAAACTCAATTTATCTGCTCAACAAATGTCATCCATACCCAAGTGATTTGACAATCAATCCAAGATGAAACATGATGGATCATTATCTGGAATGGAACCCAAAAAGCTGTACTGGATATTTTAAACAATGTCTCATTACATCCCAACCATAACTCTGGAAACAAAGACAGTTTTTAAGTTTTTTATGTTTATCTAAGCACAAAACTGTCTATATGGTATCTGAGAGCCTGAAACTACCTATAAGGACAGTAATGACTTTTCATAAACGCACACAAATATTATATAGAATTGAACTACAATCTAATTCAATTTCTTTTTTAATAAGTTCAATGAGTTTACACAGGTTTTTATGAGGGTTCCTGGTCCCCTCATACTGAGTGCGGTTTGAACCTTGGACCTCTCAAAGAGAAGCCAAAGCCCTTACCACTGCAATAAGCTTGCAGCTATTACACAATCTAATTCAATTACACTATACAGTTATCAGAAAATAATGGAGAAGAAAGCACAACATAGCCTATCAGAGTGGACAATCAACAAACAACATGATTTTTGCATCATGATTGTAAGAATACATCAAAATGCAGCAACCCCTTCCAACATCATTTGTGCTTCCTATTTGGTGTGCAGTTCATCTTTGATTAGTGATCTTAAATAGGATATGAATCTAGCAAGATGTCTCAATTCTATTATGCAAAAGTTACAATAGTTCAACAAGTTAGACTATGACAATTCTGCTCATGTGTTGCCACTGTATTCAACTGATTACAAGTTACACACAAGCAGGTAAAAATTTATTCTTCACTTCATTATTGAACATGTTTGCACAAGAACTGGCCAAACAACAAAGCAAATAGCTTACCATGTACTTGTTCTATGAAATATAATTCATTTGTTTTGCATTGAATGCAGAGTTCATAATGCCAATTTTCCCTCCATGTAAGTAAAATTCTAAGAAAACTTTATCATGCATAGTATGGACTCGATTGATTCTGAATATTTATCTTTATATTTCTAAGAACGAGAACCATTTGTTAGGAAAGTATGTTTCTAGGCCTAGATGAAATTCAATCATATCGTAGTTTGTAATTCAGTCTAAAGCTACAGTGGGAATAGAGCTGCCAGCCAGCATGCATTTTAATTTGTTTAATAATGTTTCCTTGGCACAAGGGATGTGAGGTGAAATCTTTTTGCAACAACCATTGTTGTTTCTCCACCTTTTTATGCTGTGAAGAATGCCATGGTGAGAAATAAAAATGATCCATAATTGCACAGGGTCAAAATTCCTTTTATCTATGAACAAAAGATCTGATTGTCAAAGGATATTACACAGTGAACATTTACATAACTCCCAATGCATGCCACAAGTCAACTTATTATGGTCACTCCAATCAATTGTAGGTTACGTAATTACTGCTGCATGCCACAAGTCAACTTATTATGATTATTCCAATCAATTGCAGGAGAGAACTGCCATCTTGCAAAGTCTCTTCATTTCATGTCTTTTAATCATGTCAAATTTTCAGCAACTCAAGTTGCAAATTCATTGGGTAAGTATGTCTATATTAGACAAATAGCAGATATTGATTTCAAGTAATGGAAACTTTGCTTGATTTCCATATGGAGGACATTCCTGATTTATCCAATCATGATTACTTCATATCTTCTTGCCTGATGCTCCATGCAAAAGCTTGTGTGAGCTGACATCTTGTTTGCCTGCAACTGCTGATGCTCTGAGTACTTTGGATAATTAATTTTATAATGAAATGGTCTTTTTATTATATGGCTTTATACATTTTGTGATTCTCAATCTTTACTTTGAGAGGATGTTTATATTCCAGATATAAAGCAGCCCTTAAACATATTATGAGGTCTTGTTTCCTGTACATATTGTAGTGGTTTAGTTCTTTCCTAGTCTTAAACTTGCCACATATAAAAATTATAGTTTCCAGGACGATCAAATATGGCTTCTAGAAAGTTGTTGCCAGATGAAAATTGGAGCTTCACTGAAGATCTTATTAACGCCTCTACGGTAATAAAAGGCTTATGGATGAACCAAATGGCATGAGCTCAAATGGTAAAAAATGTGGACTTCTTAAGTGGAGATCAAGGTTGAAATCTTATCAGGTGATATATGCATTAGTGACAGTTTTATTCTATTATTACGACTATGTGGTTGGTTGAAATAAGGGTGGGGCTCATTTCAATTCCATATAATCAATTAAAAAATAAATAAACAAAAGGCTTATAAATGAGGTGTTGATTTTAGTGTTTTTTATTCAAGAAAACAAAAAGGCTAGTGATTAAGGTCGCATTGGTTTAATACTGGCATTGGCTACGGCCTGTAAACAGAATGGAATTGATATGCATCTTATAACATAAATTCCTGTTAGTTGAAGCATAGTCTAAATGGAATTGAGCTGATAATGTATGTTTTGTAATAAGGAACGAGCATTAGAGCTTGACAACAGTATATGTTCCATAGAAGACATGCATGTTAAGCCACTAATACGAAGAAAAATAAAGTGAAACACATAGTTAATACGTGTGTTGATGGAAAAAGAAACGCAGATTTAGAGGACCTACTTGAGGCCATAGTGTGGTGCATAAACTTCTCCATATTGTAAAGGAAAGGGAGGAGGAGTTACACCTAGGAGACACCAAGTGCCGATCCCCTTAAGCAATGGATGAAATGCATTCATTAGAAAATGCCATCCTTAGCAGAATTATGTGACCAACCTACACCTTCTTGGACACGTGATTGATCAAATGATGATTGAAAAAACATATAACTGAAGGGTAACATCCCAACAACTTTCATAACCATTATCATTTCAGTTTTGCACTCATTTTCTTAGAACAACATAGAAACAGGTCTGTTATATATCTGACTTTTGCCCCTTAGGTAGAAGGGGATGTGGTAAAATAGATGCAATGTAGCTAGGAACTTGAAAATGCTTCTAACCCCTAGAAATAAGGCCTAAGAGGAAGGTGCCCTATATTTGAGCAACGGGAAATTCTGCTGATACAGTTAAATCAGCCTCTCAATGCATACAGTTACAGAAATTTCAGATTTTGAGGAGCGTGACTTGGTATATCATGGAATTAAAGCAGACTTCTATGTCAAACTGGACAGATCATAACTCCTTCAATACAACACCCAAAGCATGGACAATAACCACTCAAATAAATGAGCTTACTATATTTTCTATTAAACAAAGTTAGAATCTTTTTCTTTTATGTATGTATTACTACATTTCAATAATCCTTTGGCATAAAGGTAAAAGCAGCCACCAAGTGCTTCATCAAGTATCATAGTCACCAACTTTCCCTTCATCAATCAATTTAGTCTCTAGTGGGCAGCATCATAAATGTCTGTGTGCTTGTATCTGTGCCGAGCAGACGTGTGTGACAGGACAAGGAGACATATATATATATATATACATGCATTGATGTCTAGGAAGGACCAAAAGTGCTCAATAGGACTGTAAAATACGGCAACAGTGATAGCAAAAGATTCCAATCTATGTTGCACGAAGCTCTGGAATGGGAATGGCGGGACACATTTTCGAGACGTCTAGTGACGGCCTGCAAATCCCAGGGCGAGTAGCAATGGGACATTGATTCCAATGCATAAAAGCATGTTTCACGGAAAAGATCAACGAAACGATAAAATATATAAATACAAAGAGGCTTCTTTGTTTACGAAACGGTTTGCTATAAGAACGAAAACCAGAGAATCACGAAAGAACGATCATGCAGATTGTATATGTTAAAAAAGGGTATTTGAAATTTGCTGATCCTTAAGTACAGATCAGGAGTGTGACGACACAAGCAAATTAAAAACTGAAAAAAAAAAATAACAGGTGATCAAATGTTGAGCGTTACAGAGCCCTTGATCAGACGGTAAACAATGAGCGAAGCTCAAATATACATCAGCCATCTCAGCAATAAAAAATATATGTGAAGGCTGGCCCAAAGTTCCAGAAACAAAAAGAATGCTTTCGACTTGAAGATGTTTTCTAAATCATCATTTATCATCACAGTTTCAACTCGATTTCTCACAATGTATATTTGCTATCACATTATTTATGCTGGCGAATCTACATTGCTCATAAATCAAACCTCTCCGTCTCTATCTTCTCAAAGTTGAACGCAGACGTTAAATTATAATCAAATTAAGCTGTTTCTACGGCTAGAGGTGACTCTCCACGACGAAATCCGACCAAAAGCTGACGACGACGAAGCTGTCGATAAAAGAAAACTAAACTAAATAATAATTTTCAACAATACCTGATCCTAAAGGGCTTCGACAAGTGCAAAATCTGCTTGAACGTAATTTAGACCTTCAAACAAGTCCATAAAACTGTCCGTGACAGTGTAAGGAAAACCTGTGTTTATATAATGAACCTCCAGCTGTTGATAGTGGTTCATTTTGACCTTTTTTTCTTGTTTCTTTTCCTTCCAAACAATATTAAAAATAAAAAACACTCCAAGAATGACGAGCTTCCCCTATTCTAGAGCCTTAATATCTCCAAATTCAAAGCTCGACTAAATCTGCCAAAACAAACAGAAAGAGGGAAAGAAAAGTTCAAATACATGTACATCCTCAACAAAACAACTACGGTCGTCCAAAATTCAGCGAAAATTTGAACAAAATGTCCAAGCCCGTCGATCTGGAACACTACGGCCAAAATTTACAACTTATTTCTACAGCAAATATAAAAATACAAAATAAAATGCTTCGACGCCTTTGCTTCGGCCATACCGGGCCTAACAATGCCGCAAGTTTAAACCGCTCTCCAATCCCGGCTGTCGGACGCCCAAGCAACATCACCATGGGATCTGAAAATGCTCGTCTGCAATAGAGCAGGCCAGATCTCGCCAATTAACTGGCAAAGCGTTCACATGCACATGAGATACAGAGACATTTATGGAAGCCCTGCGAATCGATCCCCGGCGTTTCTGTTTGTACAAAAATCATCCAGGCGACCGATCGATCGACGAAAACATTCATTCCATACCCCTTGAACACAGTCGTCGTATTATTATTACGAGCAAAACTTTATTTCCTTATCCGTCCTTTACGGCAACCACCTCCCCTCCGGCGAATCATTTTTTCCGTCAACTTTTCCCGTCTCATTAATCCACAACCGGACAAAACCGCGCCGACTACCAGAACAAGACTTTCGTCTGTGTCCGAGAGCCCTAATTCCTCCACGACGTCTTCCTGTCAGCCCAAGGGCGGACCCTCGTCCCCTCTTTTCCAACTCTCTGACGCGGCACCTTTTCCGCCGTCCGATGCGCCTCGGGATTTGACGCCGTCGGCATCTTCCGTCTTTGCCCTTTAACTTCTTTGTCGCCTCCTCGCAGAATCCGAGCTCATGCCATCCCGTCGGGCCCACCGTTTTTTCTATTAATTGTTTTTTATAGTTGCCGTACACATATTTTCTCCGTCAAGGTGACCAACCCCGGCTTTTAAAATGTTGTGCATCCCAACGAAAGCTGAAAGTAGTTGTTTCTTCACCGACCTCAACGGAATTAATTCTAAAGCAATTTTGCTTCAGGGCCGGAGACATAGCTAGGATGGTTAAACTACATCTTAATTACTTTGTATGTCTTATGCGGCTGGGTGGTCCCACCACTTCCGTATACGACAAATTATTTCCTTAAGTGAAAATGGTCGATGAGCCAATTCTGTCAGGGGTTAAACCTGCTCCCCTTCTGCTTGTTTACCTATGTTTTCCCCTTAATATTAAGAAATTAACTTGAGATTCCGTAAATGAATGCCAACGAATAATGTTGAGTTGTTGGAACGACATGCTCATGTGAAATAATAATGCCGGGTGTAAAAGGTTGCTCCCCGAGCCTAACGACCGACTGACTGTAATGGTCCATGATTTAAAAAATAAATAATTTATTTAATTATTTACGTGGTTAAATTTAACTATACATTCTTGTTAGGTTTGATAAATGGTCTGGTGAATGCTTCTTTCTTTCTCTTTGAAGCGTATGTAAATTGTCGATCGATGATACGGAGGAGTTCACGAAAAGTAAATGTTGTCGCAGCTGCCTTGTGTGGGTGACGTGCACATTTACGCTCTGCAAAGAAACGAATAACCTTTACTCTCGGCTGATTGCAGGGAGAAGGAAGAAAAATAAAATAAAAATTAGGAGGGTAAATATATGCGATAACTTTTAATATTTAAGTAAAAGGGTACAACGTGTAAAGGGGAAGAAAAAAAAGCCAAGAGAAGCATGTGGTGGTTCTATGTGATTTGGTTAGATTTTTTTTTAACTTGTAATATAGTGGTTTGAATTTAACTTTTTAGAGATATATAAATTTGATGTAAAATAACGAAATTATTATTTGTATGAATACAGTGAAAGATAAAAGTCTGAAGGATATCGTCTTCAATATGATAATAGAGGGAATTTATATGAGCAAGCAAAGCAATTTTGCGTGGTGGGCAACCTGGTTTGTCCCTTGGGTGTCCCAAGCGGTCGTAAAGATATTCCGGCAATTTTTTGCGTGGAGGCCAACATGGCTTGTCCCTTGGGTATCTCACCGATCGTAAAGATATTTCGTGTCACTTTATCGTAAATTTGGGTAACTGCGAGACATCGTAGAGGAACAAGAAGCTTAAACACAAATACAAACAATTGGGCAGACCCGAGCAATAGACGGCTGACCCAAGGGTTGGTTAATAAATACGTGCACGTCCCAATGGATCTTTAAAATTAAAAATAAATAAACTTATATAATTTTTTTTGGTTACATAGATGAATTAGTTACAACCACGATTTTTTAGTCACTGTTGAATGGATAAACAAATTTGGGGGAGAGGGTGTGCATTTAGCCAAATATGTGGTAAAACTCCTCATGTATGCAGATGATGTAATTCTTGTGGCCAAAACAGCCAAAGATCTAGAAGATCACCTTCAAGCTCTAGAACTCTTTTGTAAAGAAGTTGGGATGCAGGTGAACACAAGCAAAACAAAAATTATGATTTTTTCAAGCAAAAAGAAGAAGCAACAACTCAAATTTCAGTTTGCGGGAGAACCGCTTGATGTAGTAGTAGAATACAAATACTTGGGCATAGACTTTCATGACAAACTTAATTGGAATACATGTAGGATGAAAAGAACTCAAAGTGGCTGGAGAGCACTATATGCACTTCAAAACAGGTGTAGGAATGCCGAGTTGTGGGACTGGAAGACCACCAAGGTCTTATTTGGCCTACTTGTTACACCGGTTCGTTGTATGGTTGCGAGGTGTGGGTCGGTGGCACAACAAATGCAAAATGGAGACAAATAGAAAGGATTCAAAAATATCTAATCACAAAATTTCTCAAAATTAAGGCCACAACCCCTTATGAAATTATTCTAGCTGAAACTGGAATGTTCCCTTTAGAAGCAATTGCTATGACCAAGTTGTTATGTTACTTGAAAAAACATAAAACATGACAAATGATAGATGGCCTAGAGCGAGTTAGAGACGAAGAGTTACATAGGCGAAAGAATACGTGGATGAAACAAAATCGAAAATGGATGAAACGTTGGGAAATCAACATAAATGAATGCCCAAATGTCAACAAAGACATTAAAAATTATGTGAATGAAAAGTTCGGAAGTGGAATGTGGAAAAATGCAAGCGAGAAAAGACAATATTATATTGCAAATTTTAACCCAACGTATGACCACAAGGAAAAAAGCGTATATAGGCGCTGAAATCAAGTGGAAGGAAAAAATACTCATTGCTCGAGATAAGGACTAGCTCTCATAGGCTTAGATGTGAAACGGGGAGATGGACAACGCCCAAAGAACAATGGGAAGAAAGGATATGTACTCTATGCAAGACAGGGGCAGTAGAGACAGAGGAACACTTCATCTATAAATGCCCGAGTTTTTCAGATATCCGTGACAAATACAAAGAAACACTTGGGAGCGAGTTTATTACAGATTTATTTGAAGACAAGAAAATAAAAAAAGTTGGAGAATTGCTAACACAAATCAACAGGAGAAGGAACAACCTTCTCAAAGATATTAAAGATCATATGATATGATTTGAGTAATTGTACTTCCATATTTGAGGTCCCATAGACCACATTTGGGTCTCGCGGACGTAATTAAAATCTTTCATTCATTCGATGAATGTAGGTTCAAACCTAAACCTATATAATTTAATTAGTTAAATTCTTTAATTTTTAAATAATTTTTAAATTAAAGATCTAAGTTTGAATCTTATAATTAATATATATAAAAATATAATTTAGATAGTGTGAGAAACTTTGATCATTCTCATCACAGTCATGATCCCTTGTAAGACTGAGAGCTAAGCTTATTAATAAGGGATTAACACATCTACCCACACAAGCACCACGGTTTGAACATTGAACCTCCCAAAGAAGAGCCAAATCTCGAACCGATGTTCCCTAGGACAATTTTTTTTTATACATAGAGGAGTTGGTTACATCCACATTATTTTTAGTAACTTGCCAAGTGCAAGGCTCCCAACAAGTATATACCACTCGTTATTGTTGACCCAACATGAGGGGACCATTAATCGATCGTAGACCTAGCGCCCCGTACCATCATCATCGGTCTAGCGCGCACTCAAAAGATTCGGATCAAAACTACCGCTTTTGTAATAAGCATGCCCCCAAGGTTTGAACCAAGGTCTCTTCTTGGTAAGTGTCTCCCAAGGTTTGAACCAATGTCTCTTCTTGGTAAGTGTTTCGTCAAAAAAAAATTGGTTTAGGGTGGACACTAAAGAAACCTTTAGATCCCCAACCACAACCAATGAAGAATGGGTTTTTTGCCTATCCGTAAGAGGGAGTGGGAATCGTACCCAGATCGGCCACGACCAACACCCTTTGTTAAGTTCCCATGATCAACCAATTTACCCACTCAAGTAGATTGAAACTTTTAGGTTATAAAAAAACCTCGAGAGCTGCTC
This sequence comes from Wollemia nobilis, assembly GCA_028583015.1. Lineage (NCBI taxonomy): Eukaryota > Viridiplantae > Streptophyta > Pinopsida > Araucariales > Araucariaceae > Wollemia > Wollemia nobilis. The sequence continues at coordinate 3,438,042 of JAQPPZ010000753.1, forward strand.
TTAAGTGACCGATAATGTTGTCCCATCTAGGTATACCACTATCTAATGGGAAGCCACAAGAGAATTTTTTGTGTCCCCCTTCGCATTGCAAAGGTTCGAACCGCGGACCACCTCCCGTTCAATGGAGGCAAGCTCGCATTTTTCATTTGCACTACAAGTGCAGCCCTCAAGACAATCTTATCAAATATATTTATCAAATTAGGGATGAGATAAGTTTCAATCAAATATATAATTTGATGTCCCACAAGTACAACCTAATGGTTAGGGCTTTGGTTTCTTTTTGGGAGGTCTAAGGTTCAAACCATAGCATACCAAAAAAGGAATAGGTTGAATGGTAGCGACCGAGTATTTATCTGTTGGTTGCTTTAGTTCAATGTCTCGGTTGGTTGCTTTAGTTCGATGTCTTAGAGGGTCAAGGGTCCTATTGACTTCATCTAACCCAACCCAATAGGCGTAGATTGGGTTTATAGTGACAACATTCAATGATGTTATCGATTCTCTTATGTTTATATATATATATATATATATATATATATATATATATATATATATATATATAAATTAAAAATTTATATAATGTCTCAAGAGGACAACGCAACGGTTCGGACTTTGGCTCTTCTTCGGGAGGTCCAAGGTTCAAACCGCGACATGGGCGAGTGTGTGAGGGAGTGGGTGTGTGGTGGCTATGTGTTAAATTCCCTATTGATAAGCATAGCTCTCGACTTTAGGAGGGGTCATGGTTGGGGGAGCCTGCTCAGCCCTATGCGTTGGTCGTAGGGGTTTCTCACACTAACCAAATAAAAAAAAAAATTATATAATATATTTTAAAAATGTTTAAATAGTCCTTGTCAAGACACCGTAATAGTAAAGGCATTGGACTCTTTTAACGAAGACCCAAGTTCAATTCATGGGAATGGGGAGGATGGCCCCTGATCTGCCCCCAACTATATGCTTCGATTGTTATTGTATTTGTCAAAAAAAAATGTCAAAATATATAAAGGATAAAATATATTTTATTTAAAAAATGGACAATTACGTTGGTGAAGGAGATTATGTAGGATTTCAAGATATATATGCTCCACAGTGGAGGCATTGTAAGAGAAAAATTTTGGAGTAGCCCAAGGCTTTTTTTTTATGGTCCCTCATCTGCCCCCAACTATATGCTTTGGTTGTTATTGTATGTTTCCCAAAAAAAAATGTCAAAATATAAAAAGGATAACTTATATAATGATTAAAAGAAGATGGACGATTATGTTGGTGAGGAAGATTGTGCAGGATTTCAAGATAGATATACTCCATAGTGGAGGTGTTGCAGGAGGTGATGATTTTGGATTAGCACAGGGTTGTTTTTTGGTGGCAGGTTTTAGATTTGTCAACTCATTTATTGAGATGATGGATTGATCATTTCCAACAGCTGGAGAGGGAGATTACATAGGATTTCAAGACAGATATATGGTTTTAGAGCTCCATAGTGAAGGCACCATGGGAGGTGACAATTTTAGAGTAGCCTAAGGCTGTTTTTTGATGGCAAGTTTTAGATTTGTCGACTCATCTATTGAGATAGTGGATTGACCATTTCCAATGAGTGGTGAGGGAGATTGCATATGATTCAAGACAACACTATGATTCCAAAGCTCCACAGTGGCAACGTTGTAGGAGGTAATAGTTTTGATAGCAGGTTTCAAGTTAGAGACCTTTATTTTCTCTAATCTATAATTTTTATGGTATTTTTAATCCATGAAGGCTTTGATGGTTCGAGGATGAAGATTACAAGAGAGAATATTTATTGTGTGATTGATTCCTCTGTTGGGAATGGAGATTTGTCAAATCATTTATTGAGATAATGGATTGACAAAAGTTTACAATAAAATTTTCTTTTAAATTATTAAAAAAAACCTTCAGGGAGAGATGAAACGTGAAAATGGAGGATGATGAGAGGGAAGAAAGGTTTAAGACTTTACTGGAACAAGGGTTTGAAGAAGAAGCAATCAACTATTCAACAGATCCTCATGAGGGAACCTCCTTCTTTGGTAGTGGAAGGAAGTCTAAAAGAGAGGAGTCACCTTTTGAAGAGTTTAGGAATGGGTTTGAGTTGTTTTTGATTTTGCAAGACGACTTGCAGTTTTTGGACAAGAGTGGGGATTGAGATTCCACTTTTTTAGAGCAAGATTGTCAAAATATGCCATAGTTCTCTGAACAATGTTGTGAGGTACAATAAAAAGGTAAGGAACCTTGGTTGGTGCCATAGAAGAAGAATTTGGAAGGAGAAAACTCAAAGAAGAATCCCTTGGAAGCACACAAAAAGGTAACCAAGTGCATTTGAAGGAAGAGTAACCAAACAAACTTAGTCCTAGGAGAAGATGTGAAAATAGGGGAAGTTATTGAACTCTCAAAGAAAATGCTTATTGGGAGATTATAAGGGCATGAGATTTTTATAAAATCCTTGGATGACTAGATAGCTAGGAAATGAATGAAAGTCCTAGCACATATGCCTAGTTTCTTACTCTTGGTAAGAGGGTGGTTGTCATTTCAGTTTAGGACTAAGGAAGATGTGGAGAAGATTTTGTTGGAGAAATGGTTTTGGGGGTCAGCTTTGTTAATCCTCAAATTATGGGACCCTTGTTTTGACCCTAGGACCAATCATATAATTGCTTACCCTGTATGGATAAAGTTACCTAGTTTAACACTATAATTTTGGTCTAGAGATGTTTTCTAAGCCATAGGCAATTGCATTGGTTCTTTCTTAGATGTGGATGAGAGGTATCAATCCTCATGCATGAGAATAATGGACAATATACTTGTAGATGTGGATTGTAGAGATGGATTGATGGGGGAATTGTGTTGAAGTACAACAAAGGGATGCATGTTAGAACTATGGACTACATTGGAGTACCTTTTAGGTGTGTGCATTATCATAACTATGGACACATTTTGAGGGATTGTTCTTTGAGGAAGGTTTCATATTGTAAGGTAGAGGAAGGGGCCTTTAAGGATGAGAATGAGATGCATAATTTCCTTTCGGCACATGACTCACAAACTAAATATAAAATAAATTAGTGCATAAGGAACACAAGTTAGAGGAATCAAGGGAAAGAACAAGAGATGCTGAGAAGGTGGAGATAAAATTTTTGTGCCAGATCAAGTAATGGATTTAGAACCATCTTAGCTTTAAGCAACGCTAGGAATATAGGAGCAAAATTTGGATGCCATGCTCTTGGACCCAGATACAACCTTACTAAGTGAAACTACTGCCAAATATCATTTCTCATTTGGGATCATAGGTAATTCTCCTCTCGGTCTATCAATCTCTAAAACTAAGTCTCCTCTAGAATGGGATAAGGGTAGAATTTAGGTACAAGGAGAACCCTATAATTCTTCTTCCTTGTTGGAGGTGGATCCAGACCTTGGTTTAGACTCAGTGAAGTTTATCAATATTGCTCCATAGGTTAACCACTTTGAGTTTGCTTCCCCACTTTATTATGATTGTGGTCAAGAAGGTTTTGTGTCCTTTGAAACCCATAAGTACCCCCTACAATACCTAAAAGGAAGAATAAAACTAAGGGAAGGAGTTGGAGGAGGCCTCAATTTATATGTGGGGGTGAAATTCTCTCTAGTGGGAGGGGCAGAAGATCTCTTCTTTCACTGGCTAAGAATAAAGCCCTCTATGAAGTTCAACAAGGCAAACAATCTACTTTAAAGCGGATCCTTAGAGCAAGGAAGATCCCGAACACAGTTAACCAATGAAATTTCATTCCTTTAATAGTTGAGGGATGGGCAACTCAGCAAAAGGGGTTGCTCTAGGTAGGTTGGTAGAAATGCATAATCCAAAGATCTTGCTAATTCAAGAGACAAAAGGGTTAGCTAAGAAAGTGATGGAAGATCTTAGTAAATTTATTTAAAGATGGGATTTTCTAGCCCTTGATGTTGTAAGGGCTTGGGAGGAGTGATCCCAAGGTGGAAGACTAATTAATTTTGCCTAACAAATTTTGCAATGCTTGACTCTGGAGTAGGAATTGAATTCTTTTTAATGGAGCTCAAGGAAATAGTGATAATGGTGAACATTTATGGTCCCTATAAAGACATGAAGTAGTATTGGGATAAGCTAATGGATTAGAAGTTCCTAGAAGATAAAAAAAATAACTCTAAGAGGTGATTTAAACTTAACTCTTTCTAGGAGTGAAGTGTGAGGTATTGCTACTAGAATTGATCCATTAGCTGATTACTTCATCCAAAACTTTGAAGTTAAGGGGTCGGTAGACCTTGCGTCTATAAAGTTGGTCCCAACTTAGAGAGACATTAAGGCAGGGGTTGATAGAATTTCTAAGAGACTAGATAAATTCTTTATTATTGAAAGTTTGGCAAATGGCAATTATAGACTAAAGTCATTGATTGATATTGGAGAGGACTTTGATAAATCCAATATGCTCCTTATAGCCAAAGAAGAGAAAAATCACCTTGTCCTTTAAAGTCAACTCTAAGTGACTAAAATAGGACATCTTTGTAACTCTAGTCTAAACAGAATAGGTGAAGTTTGTGTAACAAAAAGAACTGAGCACAAAATAAAGATAAAACACAGAGAAAGACAAATTGCCAAAATTGCTTTGTATATTGATTTTTTTTGATACAATGTTACAAATGTATTTTGAATTGCCCCAAGTGTGTTGGGGGTAATTTTACAATGCTCTTTCTCTCTGTATGATACAATGCTTTTGATGATGGAATGGGGGTCTTCCAAATCTTCACAGGGATGTGTGCTCTTCATTCTTTAGCTACAGCTCCAAGGGTGAGTGGGCTTTGATATCCAATACAGAACCACTCCAGCTTCAGAAGCTTCTCCAAAGTACATGTCTCCTATACATGAAAACCAAATGAAGGTTAGTAGCATCTGCAAATCAAGATATAAAAATGATTCTATAGAATCCTAACCAAATAATCATGCAACATAGAAAGACAGAAGCAAATAAACCATAAGCCTTACTGAATAAGAATTTACTGATTAGATTTTTATGTCATACTTGGATCTAAGAAATCGTGTGCGTGTGGTGGCGACTGTCAAACCGCGTACGAGCGATGGGCAAACAATGCAGGTGCGGTTTCGACTATGAAACCGTAGATGTGTGGTTTAGGCTGAAGGATAGATTACCTCAAAAAATGGACCTTTGAGCTACAGGTCTTGGTTCTTCTTGGGATACGTGTAGAGCTCTGATCCTATTTCAAAATCCTAACAGTACTAGTGTTCAACCTTCTTTAATTTGGTGGGGTAAAGGTGCCTTTATAGGCTCCTTAGGGTTTTGGAGGGAAATGAGAGGTGGCAAGCCAGGATTGCCAATTGGCAATTATGGGCTGCCAAATGGAGGGGGCAGTTAGAGTGAGTCACCCAGAGTGTCTCACTTAACTAGGATGATGTGGTTGCAAGTGAAGTGTTATGTGGAGGGCTACCCCATGTGAAGGGACAAGGGTGACAAAGGTGTGTGAGATGTGGTAAGGTGGGGTAGTGAGGTGGCTAGGACACATGTCTAGTGGGTAGGCAGGGTATCCTAGGCTAATTTTCCAGATTTAATAAATCTGGAAAATAGGATAATGTGTAGTATTTTATACACCTAAGTCTAAACTTAGGCATATAAATTATTATGCAAGATTTTATGTGGGGTGGCAAATGGTGACTTTGTGGATGACAAGTTTTTGGTATCTACAATTTGATCCCAATTTAAGAGAATTTGCTAGTATTCAATTTGCAACAAATCTAAAAAGGGTTAAGGCAGCAATATTTCAGTGGACTAGTAAAAATAGACTAATGAATGAGCAAAAACTCAGGGAGATTGAGGAGGAGCTTGCAATGTATTTAGCATATGACTTTGAAAAATATTTAGATGAGGATATAAGGCTTAAGTACAAAAGTTTGGTACAAGAGAAAATAATATTGTTGGTAGAGAGAGATCCATGATGGAGGCTTAAAAGTAGAGCTCTCTAGACGAGAACACTAATTTTGTCCATAGTTGTACAAATAATAGAAAAAAATAAAATACAATTTAGGAGTTACAAGGTTAGGATGGAAGTAAAGTCTCCTCTTTTAAAGGAATAGCAAACATGAGCATAAGGTATTTTGGTCAAATATACAAGGATCTTGGTAAAGTTAATATAACTGAAATAGTCAAAATAACTTCTCTCCTTCCCAAATTTCTATATGAGGAAGCCAATGATGAGTTGGTATAGGAAGTCTCGAACGAGGAGCTTAAAGTTGTTTTAACTTCCTTCCAAAAAGATAAGATTTTAGGGCTTGATGGTTGTACTATGGAATTATTCCTTAGGATCTATGACCTTCTAAAGTCTGACCTGCTCAAGGTTGTGGAGGAGTCTAGGAAATTAGGAAGGATAAATGCATTCTTCAACTCTACATTCATTGTCTTAATTCCAAAAAAGGACAATCCTTCTTCCTTTGAAAATTTTAGGGTCATATCTTTGTGTAACTGTGTACAAAATTATAATAAAATTAATTGCATAAAAAATTAAAGGCTATTCTTTGCTTTTATTTCAATTGAGTAGTTTGGGTTCTTGCATGGTAGACAAATTCATGAGGCAATTGCTGCTACTCAAGAAAGTCTTCATTCCATTAAATCAAAGAAAATATCAGCAATGGTGATGAAGTTTGATCTCTTCAAGATATTTAACAGAGTAAATTTGCTATATATAAGACCAGTTCTTACTCAAATTGGTTTATGTGTGTAGATGATGAATTGGATTATGAGATGTTTGTGTTTTGTTTCTTTTGTAATATTGGTTAATGGGTCAAATTCTTAGTTATTCAAAGCTTCTCTAGGGATAAGACAAGATTGCTCCATTTCACCACTGTTATATCTTCAAGTAATTGAGGAATTAAGTTGTAGATGCATTTTAAAATCCAATAGGGTAGGAGCAGTAAAGGAAATTAGAATAGGTAGAATAGTGTAAGTCACCCATCCATTTTTTGTAGATGATGTTCTTTTTTTATGGATGGAATAGTAAGAGCAATAGAGAAGTTAAAACAATCTTTAGATCTTTTAACCTAGCAATAGGTATGCAAATTAATGTACATAAATCAAGCATATCCTTTAACCATGTGGATCATGATCAGACTATATTAATAGGTCAACTCTTCCCCTTTAATAGAATTGATCTTCAAGAGAGGTTTAAATATCTAGGGTTCTTTTTGAAACCCAATGACTACTCTAAACAAGACTAGAGTTGGTTGATAAAGAAGGTGGAAAGAAGAATTAATAAATGGTGAAATAGATAGCTCTATTTGGGGGGGAGATTAACTTTGGTCAAGTCTATTTTAAAGGCCATATAAATTTATTGGTAATCTTTGGCTCATATAAAAAGAGTATTGGACAAAATTATATAGTTAAGCTACAATTTTTATGGACTGGAAAGAGGGAAAGGGATGGCATCCCCTTGGTTAAATGATAATCCTTAGCTAAGCCTAAGGAAAATGGAGTATGAGACTTAAGAACATCCACCTGTTTGGAAAGGCTCTAGCAACCAAGTGTGTTTGGAAGAAAATAGCAAAGGCAAACTTATGGAATAAGATTGTTTAGGAAAAATATCCAGAGACACTCATAATTGAGGAGTGGATAAGTCCCCCAACAAAGCAAATCCATAATGTTTCAATCTGATGGAAGGTATTTATCTAGGCATTTTATTTTGTAGGAGATTGTCTTACCTAGAAAATAGGGGATGGATCAAGGAAAAGACTAGGCTTAGACCTTTGGATAGGTTGTGGAGGTATGTACAGACTACCAAATAATGTAACTTAGATATTAAGAGATCAGAGGATTGGAACTTTTTCCTAAGTAGCTACCAAAATTATCTACAAAGTGGAGACAAGGATGGAAAGAAGCAAAAGAGTTAGGGCTTCAAGGCCAAGAGGCACACCAATAGGAAGAATATATGGAAAGTCTTAAATTTGGATATATTAAGTTGTCAGAGGAATTTGATCAATTGGTCTAGACAAAGAATGGAGCTAGGGGGAGTACACTCCAAATTTGGGGTATAAGACTCTATTGGAAGATTGGAACGATAATTCAACATGATGGTGGAAGTCACTTTGGAAGTAAAAAGCCTCGTTGAAGACAAGACTGTTCTTACAACTTGCCATGAAAAATAAAATTTTGACATGGAAGGTATTATAAAAAAGGAGTTGGAATGGTTCAGGAAGGTGTCATTTATGTAAGTCAAACAACGAAACAATTGATCATTTGTTGGTAGCTTGCTCTTTTACTAGATAGGTTTGGAGGGAGGTTATTGCATAGTTAAAGCTTCTTGTAGGATGGTAGGAAGACTCCCTAGGAGAGTGTTTGAAATCTTGGATTGAAAATAGGTCATACAAAGGTTTTATAGATCTCCTATTGTTCATGTCATGGGGAGTATGGATATCAAGGAACACATGAATATTTTAGGATTAGGAGAAGCCTACTTGGCATGTCTCCTCCTAAAACATTGAAAGTTTTAGTAACTATAAGGTTTCAATAGTGGCAAAGGTAATCAGGTAAATCATTCCTTAGAAAATCAATAAATCAAGGTATTGGGGTTTTTTTGATGGGGCTAGTTAGGTTGTCCCTAGAGTTTGCGGGGCAAGAGGATTACTATATATTACTAACTTTCATTAATTTAAATTTGAGGTTAGATTAGAAGAGGGTTCCAATAATTATGTTGAAATAATAACACTTAAATTGTTGGTTAAGTTAGCAAAATCAAAAGGAATACAAAAGATCCAAATTTACATAGACTCATAGGTGGTGATAAGCTGGATGCTTGGTACTTCTAGTATGGAAAACATGTTGAGGAATATTACATTATTTCGTACATGCTAATGTACCCCAATGGTACCTTCACGGTACAATTAAAAATATGTAATAGATTAAGGTTGAGTCTATAGTTTAGAAGTGTGATTTATATTTCCCTTTTATGTAAGTGTCAATGTGCAAAAAATGCACAAGTGTCATGTAAGTTAGAGTGCAAGTGTAGATTGAGAGAATGTGCACAAGTGTCATGTATGTAAGATTGCAAATATGTAATGTGAGGATATGCACAAGTGTCTTAGATTATGAGTGCATGTAGAAGTGAAAGAGTCTTGTATACGTGTGCAAGTGTCTTAGAGTCTAGTGTCCATGAAGAGTCCCATATGCAAGTGGCAAAATGATAAGCCAAGAGTCATAAGACTTGTCATATGGAGAGCAAGATTCAAGTACTTAAATGTTCACATTACTATGGCTATATTATGGAGATAATCTCCATGAGAAAACAATCCAAGAAGGAGAAACAAAAGTGTAATCTATTTAAGAGATCCAGTTTAGAATAAAGCTTGTATACAAATTTGAGCAATTAATATTGTAAGTTTTCTTCATGCATAGTTCATGAATGACATAGGCCATTTACATTCATATTTTATTATATAAATGAATGTTATTTTCAATATTATATAGGCCTTGATATACATATTAATTTGCTCATATATTATTCTACTCATTATATGATTATTTTAACCTTTAATATTATGGCTATTGTATATTGGGACCTATGATATTTTGTGGTAGTGAGGTTTAAAATGCCAATAGTCGTATAGGAGCTACCCCTTGACTCTATCCATTTTGATAGAGTTAATTTTAGCCACCATTATTAATTAACTTTATCCACTTTTGATAAAGTTAATTTAGAGTTTATCCACTTTGAAGGCAGTGTAGACTTGGACTCTATTTTTAAAGGTCTTATTGAGTAGAAATTGAGGGGACAAGGATTAGTCACCCTGATTTTGATGTAAGGGTCTTTCCACTTGGTTGAAGAAAAATTATTGAAGACTAGGACTCGACTAATTTGATTGAGGGTCAACTCAAAAGAAAGTTGGACATTGATTGAGAGCCAACTCATGAGAAATATGGACATTTATAGATAAAGCCAACTCATGAGATAATTGGACATTAGGAAACATTCATGGTCACCCTGATATTGATATTGGGTTATCTAGAAAAGAGGATAATCATATTTTCTTCTTAGGTGTGACCTAAGATATTGAAGAAAGATTTCAGATATTGGAGATAGATTCTAGTAGATTGAGAAACATCAAAGCTTCCTATAGAGATTGAGAAGCAGTATAATCTTTCAGGGATGGATAAGTATTGTACTAAGAAGTATAGAGAACTAGCCTCAAAAGATAAAATATATAGAGACAGAGAATTCTAGTTAATCAGATAACCAAAAAGGTAAGGCTGACTTGAAATCTTACATGTATTTTAGTCTTGGTCTTTGACTTAGTGAAGTATTAGAAGTCATTTAATAAGCCATTAAGATAAGACATTAAGCTATCAATAAGTGCCATTATTCTAAATTTAAAGGGCACTATTATGAGAGACACCAACAAAATACTAGTCAAGCATTCAAGCACTGTCCTTAGGTCATTAGAGAAAGTAGGATAAATATTCAAGTGATGTCTATAGTAGAACCAAATAAGAGGGCATGTATTCAATCATTGTCCTAAGTGTTAAGCACTCACAATAAGAAAAATAAGAGAGAACGGTAAAAGGTAAGCTCTAAGCATCAACAAAGAAAATGCAAGTGCTAAGCTCTAGAAGAATAAGAATAGATAAAAAGCACTAGAAGGAGAAGAACAATGAGAAGTAAATAAAAGCAAGTAAGAATATGCAAAAGAAGCCAAGTAACTAGCAGATAAAAGGTGTGCATTTAAAGCACCGCCAATGGACAGAAGGTAAGCACCATTCACAGTTCTATCCTATCATGGGATAGAGACCCTTTTGAGCAATAATCTAAGTGCTATCCAAGAGTGGAATAGAGCACCCTCTAAGAAGCAATCTGAGTGTTATTTGAGAAACCATTCAAACAATGACAAAAGTTATAATATTGGCGCATACAAAAGCTAGGAGAGCAATATTAAGACAAGCATATTCATAGAACATGAAGAACAATTATAGGTTCATCCAAGCCAAGAGAACATCTTCACAGAATGTGAAGAGCAATCAAGGACATCCAAAATCTAGAACAATGTTCTCATAGAAAGCAAAGGATAAGCGAGAGCAATGTTCCATAAAACGTGAAGAACCAAGAGACTAACATTCCATAGAATGTGAAGAACTAAGAGAGCAACATTCCATAGAAAGTGAAGAACTATGAGAGCAATGTCTTCACAACAAAGGCTAGAGAACGAGAGAGCAATGCATCAATTGCTTCACAGAGTAGAATTAGAGATTAGAACATAGTGTTCACCTTACAACAAATCTAGAGACTTTGAAAGTATTTGAGAAGTAATGTATCCAAGATATATTGGATACTCAAGGGTCAAAAAAGTGAAATTCATGGAGAAGCCATCATTTCATTGTGAAGAAGCCAATGTTTCATTGAGAAGCAACCAAAAAGAAGCCAAATGTTTCATTGCCAAGTAACATTTTTTGAAACGTTCATTGCTAATGTTTCATTCACTAACCACCATGCAGATTAACACATTGAATTTATGTTGAGCAAGGCACATTTTTTAAGGCTATTTCAAGCCTCAATTGGAATTCTAAGATAGCAGACTGCAAAGACGTTATCACATCCCAACAATATGGAATAAACAATCATGCAAGGGAAGTTAAATAAGCAATTCAATACGGTAAGTCATATTACCTTTGATGAAAATTAAAGCCCTAAATTTAGGTATTTTGATTGGAGTAATAAGGTAATTAGAGAGGAGTGGTTTAATTAGAATAAATATTTTTTATAAGGTAGGAGTTATAAGTTTTTTGTATAATTTAATTATTAGGAGATATAAGGTTTTCTACCATAGTTTGGAGTTTATTTATTTTTTGTGAGTTTTTAATATTAAAGTATGGAGTGATAAGGTTTTCTAATTCAAATAGGATTTAAGATTTATTTGATTTAATTTGATTTGGAGTTATTTGAAGAATTTAAGTTAAAAGATTTATTTTCAAGTTTTTGAAGTTATTAAAGATTTTCTTGAAGTTCTTTAATTTTTGAGAAAATTTGAAATTAGAAGTTTTTGAAATTTTGCAAATTCAATAGGGAGATAAAAGGATTTCTACATCAAAGGTTTAGGAAAATTTTAAATTTGTAAAATTCTTATTAGAATTATTTTTTTAACTTGGGAGTTATAAGGTTTACTACTTCAAAGGATTTCAATATTTGAATCATCAAATTGCATTTCATGGAAAGAAATATGGAATCCATGATCAAAAAGAAAATATTAGAAGTTATATAATTTGACATTGAAAATTTGATTGAAAATTTTAAGGGAAGGCTAGATATGGCAATACAATTTATCTATAGAGAAGCTATGGATGAAAGTTTTAAGATATTTGAATACTATTTACATTCAAAACTTGTTGAAGCAATTGATAATTCTAAGGATGATATTATGATACCTATTGATATAGGTAGTATAATGTATATGGAATTGCTTTCACTTGAACTTCATAAAGATGAAAATCTAAAACAAAAGGAGTTAATTGAAAATCTAAATAAGAAAGTAGAGATTGATACAATTGAAGTGTTTCATTTGTTATGCAATATTGACATTCTAGTTCATCTAATTTTGGAAATTATTATGATCCTCTAAGTGAATGTTTAGAAGGTATAGGAAAATATAAATATTATAAGAAAGTTAGATCAAGTGAAGCACATGACCTAGAGGTCAAAGACAAAGAAAAAGTTCAAGCTGCTCATGAACAAGAATCATAAGAACATGAACCAGAGGTCAAAGAAGGAGCTCAAACAATTCATGAACTAGATAATGAAGATACAAAGACTGAAGATTCAAAGAATGAAGATGAAGGAGAACTCATAGCAAAACTCAAGCAAGAAGCTGAAGAAAAATCTCAAGTAAAGGTTCATGAACAATGCAAGGTCACATGAAGATTGAAGATGAAGACCAAGATTGAAGACTAAAGTATTCAATAACCAAATAATGTAATACAAGGGGGTGTTGGAGGAATATTACATTATTTGGTACATGCTAATGTACCCCCATGGTACCTTTATGGTAAAAGTGTAAATATGTAATAGATTAAGGTTGAGTCTATAGTTTAGGTGAGTGATTTATATTTCCCTTTTATGTAAGTGTCAATGTGTAGGATATGCACAAGTGTCATGTAAGTGCAATGTACAAGAAATGCACAAGTGTCATGTAAGCAAGAGTGCAAGTGTGTATTGAGAGAATGTGCACAAGTGTCATATATGTAAGTGTGCAAATATGTAATGTGAGGATGTGCACAAGTGTCTTAGATTAGGATTGCATGTAGAAGTGTGCAAGTGTTATAGAGTCTAGTATGCAAGTGGCAAGATGATAAGCCAAAGGTCATGGGAGTTATCATATGGAGAGCAATAGTCAAGTACATGAAGAGTCATCTTCCTATGTCTATATTATGGAGACAAAGCTCCATACAATGAATTGGAAAAATGGTATGTAAACTATCACCACATAGCAAGAATTGATAATAAAACTTGTATACATATTTTGAGCAGTTAATTTTGTAAGTATTCTTCATGCATGTACATGAATGATTTTGGCCATTTACATTCATTTTTGATATTATAAGTGAATGCTATTTTCTTCATTATATTGTACTTTTTTTTGGTATAAGGTAGAGGTGGTTATAAGGTCCACAAACCTTTTACAAAGTCAAAATGGGCTGGTTCTAGCATCAAGCCCGTATAATCAAAATACAAAATGGATCTTTCTAAGACTCACATTAAGCCATACTTAGAGTCCACGGTCCTATACTTGTCGCTTGACTATTCGGGATAAAACAAAAACCAAACAACACCTAGCACTTACTAACACTAGGTTGTTTGTCTTGTACACTTGTCACCTCCCGGGCCCCGACAAATGGGATGCCTTTTCTGCCTAATTCCATCTGTCGGATTACTCATCATCGGCCCCTCCGATCTCCTGATGCTCTAACGGGTTTGATCTTAGCTCTTCTCTAGCAGACAACACCAATAGTTCTTGAGGGAAGTTATCCTTCCAAATTTGCATCTCCCCAACGAAGCCGCAATATTTGCCATTAGATCCGTCGCTTTGGTTCCCTTCTCCGAAGGTGTGTTGGATTCGGGCATTAACCAAATGAGATTTATGAATCTTTGCTTCTAGGATAAGCTCCAATATGGTCCAGTTGGGGTCTTTATCCTCCTTAATTGCCTTGATTATATTAAGCGAATCCCCTTCAAAGATAACTTCCTTATAACCCTCAAGTCCGGCAATTCTCATTGCTGCATGCGAGCTCGGGCTTCTGCAAAATGATTTGTTTGAGTTCCCAAAGGCTCTGCAAAGGCAAGGACCACTTTTCCTTCCTCATTTCTCAAAACTCCTCCTCGCTCCTGCAGCCCCGGATTTCCTTTAGCTGCCCCGTCAAAATTAAACTTAACCCACTTTTGTGTGGGGGGTATCCACTTGACACCATCCCGTGGGTTGGTTGTAATGTCTAGGTCCGGAAGTTCCTCTCCCCGAGTTCCGCAAAATCCTCCTTTCCCTTAGAGACATGGTCTCATTTTTGAAGAAGAAAGTTTTCCAGTTTTCTTTCAAAGCTATGATTATTTTATTACCACATAACCTGGGATCTTTCTTACGTCCTTTAAATACTCTCTTATTTCTCTCATTCCATATCCCCCATAAAAAATGGGGTAAGCTGAGCTTCCAGAGCCAAGTCAAAAGCTTTGCCGGAAGGGGAAGCCCTTGTATGCGAAGTCGGACATGCTATTTGGACGGACCCAATCTATATGAAATTTGGACGGGATCATTTGGAAGAGCGTACAAGAAAAATCACAAGTTAGAAATATATGACTTACAGATTCTATTGCTTTCTCACACAAGATACATCGATTGATGAATTGGAAACCTCTCCTTTGCAGATTATCTGTTGTCAGGATCTTATTTTGAACTGCCAACCAAAAGAAGAAAGCTATTTTTGGGGTTAAATTATTTAACCAAATAACAGAAGTCGGAGTCCAGCCATTGAATCCTGAGTGGATTAACTTATAGGCGATTTTTATTGAATAGATCCCACTTGTAGTTTTGCCCCAAATCGCCTTGTCTCTTCCTCCCCCAGGGATGATCGGGAACACCCTTAAAGCATCATTGAGTTTGGTTAGGGCCACCTTCTCTTGCTCCGACAGATTATGAGCTGTGATTTTCTTCCAAGAAGAAGTTTCTGTGCTACGACAATAAAATCCCCTACTTTTCCTCCCATTTCCTTCGAAAGTTTATGTTGGAGGACCCGAAGGTCTAAGTTATCTTTCAGAGGGGCCTCTTCCAACCACGGGTCTTTCCAAAAGTCCACTTGTCTTCCATTACCAATTCTCCATCCGATGCCTTTCTGACTACCTCCAGACATTCGAGCAAACAATTCCAAAAATAGGATCCTCTAGGAAGATTATCGACTTTCAGGAAGTCCTGATTATTTATGATATATTTTGCCTTAAGAAGTTTTACCCATCCCAATTGATCATTATTGATAAATCTCCATACCTGTTTGCCAATCAGAGCTTGATTCATTTCTTTCATTCTCTTTAACCCCAGGCCCCCCTGATCCTTGCTTGCACACACCGATTCCATGCTACCAACGAAATTCTCTTTCTCTCCTCTGAACCTGACCACAAGAAGTTGCGTTGAATTAGCTCCAATGTAGCTCGGACCTTTGCAGGCATTCTAAATAGAGACATGCAATAAATTGGAATGCTCTGTAAAGTAGTTTGAACTAATAAGGCTTTTCCTGCGGAGCTGAGAAGGCTGCCCTTCCACCCTGCTAACTTTTTGGAGATCCTGTCAATGAATGAGTTCCACAAAGTAGCCTTCATTCTTCCTTCGAACATAGGCATGCCTAGATAAGTTCTTTGGTAGAAGCTCCTTTCCACAACCGAAGAGGTTAGCTATTCTTTCCTCCCTCCCACCGGGCGTGTTAAAGAAATAGATGCTACTCTTCTTATAGTTTATGTCTTGTCCTATACTGTCTCATACTTGGTTAGAATTCTCTTCAACTTCCTAGCTTGAGGCACCGAGGCTTTGGACACAATGATTGTATCATCCACAAACTGTTGGTGAGACACTGGCTCTGCTGTTGAGGCTGGTTTAAAACCTTCCAATTGACCATCTGCCACCGCTGCTGAAATGTTCCTACCCAATGCTTCCGCTAAAATAATAAACAAGTATGGAGACAAAGGATCTCCTTGTCGCAACCCCCTTTCACTCTTAAAGTAACCGGAGGGTGACCCATTCACCATGACAGAAAATCTTGTAGTAGAGATACAACTAAAAATCAACTTAATCCACTGAGGACAGAAACCAAACTTACCCAAAATCTTGGTGAGGAACCGCCATGAGACCCGGTCGTAGGCTTTATTCATATCAAGCTTTAGTAACATACCTGCTTCCTTACTAGTCACCATTGAATGAATAACCTCATGAATTGTGATGATACCATCCAATATTTGTCGCCCTTTCACAAAGCCACCTTGGTTCATATCAATGATGAAAGGAAGGATAACCTTCAACCTATTGGCGATTGTTTTTGTGAGAATCTTCATCAGAGTGTTACATAAAGCGATAGGGCGAAAACTGGAAAATTCCATTGCTCCCACTAGTTTAGGGATGAGGACTAAAAAAGTAGCATTAACTCCTTCTGGGATTTCCATGTCCTTTTGAGCCTCAATTATAGCTTCCACTACATCATTGCCTAGGATATCCCAAAACTTATGGAAGAAAGGCTGCGGGGAAGCCATCCGGTCTGGGGAGGCTGTTACCATCCATGTCAAAAACGACCTTCTTGATTTCCTCCTTTGTGAAAGGACTAAGTAAGAATCCATTAAGATTATCGATTCACGAGGGGTGGAATGGCTGCCAACGAGAGAGTCCTCTTCTTCAATAGTCGGATTTACATCTTCTAGCAACGATTTAAAGTACTCAACCGCTTCCCTCCTTATGTCTTCCATATCTTTGGTGTTAGACCCATCGGCCATCTTGATCTCCTTAATTTTGTTAGTACTCCTGTGGCGAAGAGTAGAGACATGGAAGAACTTTGTATTTCTGTCACCCTCCTTTAACCAACGCAATCTGGATTTCTGCCTCCAAAAGGTTTCTTCAAATCCTAGCATCGTGTGGTATTCGGCTAACAGCTCCCTCTCCTGGTTTCTCAGATCCTCTGTAAGCTGCTCTGACTTCTACTTCTCCTGTAGTTCATTGATCTTGTCTTTTAGTTCTGCCTTTTTAACAAAAATATTGCCAAAGGAAGTTTTGTTCCACTCTCTAATGTTAGCCTTCACATTCCTTAGTTTACATGCCACTTGGGCCGGTTTCGAACCATTATACTTTTTGTCCCACCATTGGGCAACCAGATCCTTGAGATCCTGATGTTGGAACCACATAAGTTCGAATCGAAAGGGTCTGATGTATCTTTTCTTAGAGTCCTCCCTGTTTCCCACAGAATTGGGTTGTGATCAGACCCGATTCTTGGGAGTGTCGTTAATGAAGAGTCCCCAAACCTCTCCAGGCATTCTTGAGAAAGAAGAAACCTATCTAATCTTATCTGAATTTGGTTTTCCTTCAATCTTTTGTTAGACCATGTATAGGAGAATCTACGCAGGTCCACATCCATCAGCTCATGTTGCTCAACAAAATCTCTAAACTCGTAGATATCGGCAGTTATTCTTTGAGAGCCCCCCAATTTATCTACGGGATTAAGGTAGCAATTGAAATCCCCCGCCACAATCCAAGGGTAGTTGGGGACCGTCTCCCTCAATTCAGCTAGGTGACTCCAAAGAACCCTTCTCGGTCCACTGTCTAAGCTGGAGCATATACATTCGTTAAGATCCACTCTTCTGCGTGGTTTTATCCACACATAAGAGACAAATAAACCAACTAGACATCAGAATCACTCTACTATCAATCACATTTTTGTTCCACATAACCGAGTAACCCTCCTGCTGTTCCAGGTGGCCTCTTGGCCTACTACTTGACTTCTCGCCAAGTCCTATTCTTAAAAGGAATAACTCTACTCTCCTCCATTTTAGTTTCTTGCGGTAAAATCATATCCGGTTTGTGTTCTTGTCTAAGAGCATACAAAGCTCTTATTTTTGCGGGATTACTCCCACGAATATTCCATGAAAGAATCTTCATTTATGGGCTTTGGATCCTCGAGCCTTCGCCCCAAAGAGCAATATTGCTTGAGTGCCATCAGCCACTCCTCGCTCTGCTTCTTTACGCCTTAAGGCAGCATTGCTAGGTTTCCCTCTTCCTACCGAACCATATCCCCATACATCCGCTCTAGGTTGAAGTTCCTTGGGATTCACTTGGCTTCTAGTAACCATCTTGGGTAGGTCAGTCTTGGTCTTTGGGGTAACAATCTGGCTTTCCAGGTTAACTGGTCTTTTTGACAGTGGAGATGATTCCGTGCTCTTAGCTTCTTGATTAGTAGATTCTTTTTCCCTGCTTTGGGGTTACACTGATCTTGGTGGTTCACCTCTTCCTCCTGAGTATCCTTGCCTGTATTATTAGTTTCCTGCTCCTTCCTCTGATTTTTCTCCTCTAAATCCTTCTCTTGAGTCTCCTCTACCTCAGATTCCACTTCTTGGCTGTCCATCTGATCTCCCTTCAAATGATTTAATGCATCAAAATCTGTTCTCCATTGGGATGTTGATCTCCTTGGAATTTCTTCCCATAAATTCCTCTGCGGTACATGGGACCACTTCCACCGAGCCTCCATAGGCCTCCCGTATCACCCAATCAAACTTACTTGCCCCGGGGCGTTGATCTATGGGGTTCTTTCCTTTGTGATTTGGCTCAGAGGCTTGCTGTATCATCTTAGGAGCAGGTTGAGCTTGAGGGTTCCCATCAAAGGGACCGGCTCCCCTGTGAGAGGGTTTCGGGGCATAGGAATTTTTGGGAGGAGGGTTAAAACGTTGCCTCTTGCTTACAATAGGGCGAACAGGGTCTATGATATTCGGATTTCGAGCTCCACGTCCTTGAGGCCCAGGTTGGGTAGGAATGGAGATCTGCGGGGGAGGGATATTATTCAGGTTTGAGGATCGGTATTTTGGAGTGGGGGCTGGTTCTTGGAAATGCAGTGGATACCCTGGTGCCCTACCTTCCCACAAACACTACACTTAAAAGACATATTTTCATATTCAAAGACTTGAGTATGAAGGCCAAACATAGACGACAAAATAATGGATTTAGGGAGCTCTTTACTCAGGTCCGCCAACACACACATGCGAGCAGACAGGAGTCTTGTTTTGCTCAAGGTTGCAGGATCAATAGCTATTAGTTCTCCAATCTCTGTAGCTATCCCAGCCAAGATTTGTTCGTTCCAGAAAAGCAGAGGTAATCCTGGCATCTTAACCCAAATAGGAGCCAAATCCAGCACCTGAGTCTGGGGGTTGAAATCGGGGGACCAACGCTTCAGATACAAGCCCCTTTTCCCAAAAAACCAAGGACCTCCTTGGAGAGTCCTTTCCATGTCCTGTTCACATTGAAATGTCACCAAAAGAAAACTCTTGGGTAAAGCCTTAATCATCATACCGGCCCTTGGCTGCCATTTTTGGATGGCCCATCTCCTTATGACTTCCATGTCCGGCCTCACCCCCATAAATTTAGCCACCGAGAGATGTTACTGCCCTCCATAGCCACATGCTTGAGCTAAGGAATCCGGGACGTGCAACCTACCATTGACAGATTTTAGATTAAAACAAGAGTCGGATAATTTTTGCTTACCGCGAAGAGCATTAAGATATGAAGGTCTCCTGTTGCCAGGTTTCTCTTTGTCTCCTTCTTGGGTCTTCCTTTGATCCTGACGCATAGAGTCCTGGTCCCCCTCAGAGAAATCTTCAACCGCATCCGCCCAACGCCCTTGGACCGGTTCCAATAGAACTTCCTTGTCCACATCCTCCGCTTGGGGGCTGCTATCTCGCCGAGCCCCCACCTGCCGCGTCTGCTGATCTGCCCTCTGAAGTCCCACACCTAGGGTTTGATGCCCCTAGACCTCTCGCTCCTCCTCCTTGCTGCTCCATCCGTCACAACTTGTTGCCTCCAAAATCTGCCATTTTTTTTTTTTTTTTTTTTTTAGGGCCAAAATTTTTGTGACCGCTACCGTGCACGGACTGCTAAAGTGGCGGCTGCTACAGTATGCAGGCTTCTACAGTGTCGGCTGCTACAGTGGCGAATTTGATGGGAGACTGCTGCTCCCCTCTCCGACTGATGGCGGCTGCTGCTTCTGCTGCACTATTGCTGCTGCAAATAAAATGATCTCTAGAAGCTCCAACCTTCATTATATTGTACTTGATATATATTTGATTGCTCATTTATATTATTCTACTCTTCATTATTGATATTTTGACCTTTAATATTGTGGATTATTTATATTGGGACCTATGATATTTTGTGGTAGTAAGGCTTAAAAGCCAACACTGGATCTTAGAAGAAACTCAAAAACTAAATCATTCATGTGAAGAAAATGTAGCTAACCTATAAGGAAAGTTATTTTTCTAGTCAAAATTATGAATGCCCTGGTTAGTGATAAGAGGAAGAGCAAATTTATGACAAACCCTATCTAGGTAGAAAATACTACATTATAAGTGATTATTAAGGAGGGGATGATCCATCATGATATATTGGTTCTTAAAATCAATGGATTAATATTTAAGTTCCATGGATAGTGGCCATGTATTTCTAAGATTTAAAATTGGATCAAATGGAAGTGGGGATTGAATTCAAACTGCTCCATGAATTTTTTTCTGAAAGGATTTTTTCTCATTATCTTCTCCAGTTAAAAAATAAGGGAGAAAATAATGGATGGATACCATTGGTTTAGGGTCAAATGCATTATATTTAAGTCCTTTAATAAGTTTTTCAAAGTTTTGGCCTCGTTTATCCCTACCTTCCCAAAAAGGTTGTATCATCTACAAACTGTTGATGGGAGATGTTGTCGATATTATAACTAGCCTTAACTCCACTTGTTAGCCCATATTTGTAAGAATTCTTCAAGTTCCTACCCAAACCTCTACCATAATGGTGAATAGATATGGTGATAGAGGATCTCCCTATCTGAGACCTCTCTTGGTTTTAAAATATTCAGTTACTAACACATTAACCATCACTGAATATTATACTATAGAGACACAAGGTTTAATCCATCTAACCCATTTCTTCCCAAATCTAAAATTTTATAATATTACAAAAAATAAAATTCCATTTAACCCTATCATAGGCTTTACACGTATCAAGTTTTAATATCATTGCTCTATTTTTTTTGAAGTCATTAAATGCATAACTTCATGAGCTACTATGATCCTGTCCATGATCAGTCTCCTTTTCAAAAATCCTCCTTGCTCTTCTGAAATAATTTTGTCTAACAACGATCTTTACTGATTTGCCATAACTTTGGAGATTATCTTATATGTCATATTACATAGTCTTATGGGCCTAAATGAATCACACAATTCCACATCCTTCTTTTTTGGAATTAGGGTAAGATATGTTGCATTTATTTTTATAAAGTATGTATTATTTAACCCTAGACTGTTCCACTTCCACCAATAAAGAATCCTTCACTATATCCCAATTATTCTAATAGAATGTTGCAAAGAGCCCATCAAAACTTGGGGATTTATTCTTATCAAAAGAGAAAAGAGCGAAATAAACTTCTTCTAGAGTCAGGATCCATCAGTTTCTTATTGTCTTTATTTGTTATATTTGAAGGTACTTCTTGTAGTAGTTTATCATTAAGAACTTCAAACTCCTTCAATCATAGAATATTCTAGTAAAAAACCTTACCTCCTTTATGATTTCACTCTTGTCTTCAATCCAAACCCCTTCTATTGATTTAATTCTACTAATTCTAGATGTTGATCTTTATACTATTGGCATCCTATAAAAGGATTTGTGTTTTTATCTCCTTTTAACCAACTCTATCTCGATTTTAATCTCAAAAATTTCTCTTCCTTACTCGAAATAGTATGATATTTACTAAGCAACTCCCTTTCCTCTTGACCGAATCTGGGTAGAGTTAACTTTTTTTTTTTTTAAGCGAAAAACCCCCTTGCGGGGCTGCCTTGGTCTAAGAGACCACGAACAGGGGGTTCTACACCGTCAAATTCACCCGGGGGTCGCACCCGACCACTGCCCGCACCAACATTATCAATTGGATTTTGGGTACCCAATTCAGCTTTTTGGTAGGGTGGAGATTTGAACCTGGGACCTCCCTTGGAGGATTACCCTCTCCTCTCCAACTCATCTACAACACCTGGGTGTAGAGTTAACTTTAATAAAGAGAAAAAATAATTTAATTAAAATAAAATAGCCTTCTTTATTAAAATTTACGCAGTGACATTCGATTACATATTATGCAATATAACATAGGTATTTATAAGCTATGGAGGTTAGAGAAGGGTGGAGGAAGAAGGGACGTGGAGGGATAAGGGAAGTGAGGAATAAGGAGGACGTGGAACGGGAGAAAAGGAGAAATAAGGGGAATGAGGAGCGGAGGGATAAGGAGAAAAAGGTGTCGAGAATATAGGAGGAATAAGGAGGCGAAGAAATAGGGAAGCAAGGAGAGAATGGCGTAGAGGAAAATAAAAATCATGCCGACAAACACCTTGCCGACAAATACATGAAGTGTTCACACTATGGCTAAATAAACAAATATTGCTAAGCCACTTTAGTCTATATCCCTCTTCACACTTGCAACATTCTCCCCCTTAAATTTGAGAGAACTGACTACACAGTCTCTCAGCTTTAAAAATTGAGCTTTAGCCATCGCTTTGGTGAATATGTCAGCAACGTTTTCCAAAGTGTGGCAAAACTTAAGCTCAACAATTTCATGTTCCACCATATCTCGGATGAAGTGGTACTTCATATCAAAAAGCTTCGTTCTGCCATGGTGGAATGGATTGTATGCCAACTGAATGGCACTGATGTTGTCACAGTAGATTCTGGTCAGACCACTTTGCTGCTCTCCAATATCTTCCAGCACTTTTATTAGCCACAAGGCTTGAGTACTAGCATAGATGACTACTATATACTCAGCTTCTATAGAAGACAAAGCTACCACAATTTGCTTTTTGGAACTCCATGTTATTAGTCCTGATCCCAGACTAAAATAGTTCCCTGAAGTTAATTTTTTGTCATCAATATTGTTGTCCCAATCACTATCACTGAAGCCTACAAGCTTGATAGTGTTACATTTATGGTACTGGATTCCAAAATCCAATGTATCCTTCACATATCTAAGAATTCTTTTGGCTGCTTGCAAATGCAGATCAGATGGACTAGCCATAAATCAAGAGACAAGAGAAATAGCATACTGAATGTCTGGTCTAGTGTTGGCGAGAAACATCAAACTCCCAATCATGCTCTTGAGAGTGGTCACATCAACTTTAGGTGCTCCATCATCTTTGCTTAATTGGATCCCATGTCCAACTGGAGTTGCAACTGGTTTGCAATGCTCCATAGCAAACTTCTTGATCATGTCCCGAGCATACTTATGTTGATAGATGAAGATCCCTAAATCTGTCTGATGGACTTCCATTCCAAGGAAGTAATGTATTAAGCCAAGATCCTTCATCTCAAACTGCTTCATCATGGAGCGCTTGAACTCCATATTCACTTTTTCATTACTATCCATGAAAATGAGATCATCCACATACAAGCAAACTATGAGGATGTCGTTACCTTGCTTCAGGTAGTAAAGTGTGGGTTCATTTCTACTTCTGGTGAACCCAAAATATTTGAAGTACCCATAAATGCGTGAGTACCAAGCTCATGGTGCCTGCTTGAGGCCATAGAGTGCCTTTTTCAGTCTATAAACAAGGTGCTCCTTACCTTGCTCTTGAAATCCTTGAGGTTGCTCAACATACACTTCCTCTATTAAGTACCCATTGAGAAAGGCACTCTTCACATCCATGTGTTGGACTTTCCATCCCTTGTGTGCTGCTAAAGAAAGAACTATTTTGATGGTCTCTTGTCTGGCTACAGGAGCAAATGTTTCCTCATAATCAATACCATACTTTTGTGTAAATCCTTTTGCAACCAATCTTGCTTTATGTCTTTCAATGCTTCCATAAGCATTGTATTTGGTCTTGAAGACCCATTTACATCCAACACACTTCTTTCCTTTAGGAAGCTCTACCAGCTCCTAAGTATCATTTTTTTTATAGAGGTTATCTCCTCTTTCATGGCATCTTGCAAAATTTTTTGAGTACATGCCTTCTCATAACTAGAAGGTTCAAGTTGTGCACTAGTTAACAAGGCATAGTTAACTACATCTCCCCGAGGTTCAAGTTGGGAGTCATCATCATCATACAAATGCATATTTTCAAGTCTTTGTAAAACATAACTCATTTCACTAGCTTGACTTCTAGTATACCTTCTTTGAAAATTTTTATCCAACATCTGATAAGATGGATGACGCTAGAGAGTTCTCTTACCTCTGGATGGAGAATCAATATCCATTGGTGAGGAACTAACTAACCTTTGTGGAGAAGGACTTGGTGACTAAGATGATGAACTGGATGTAGAATGTCTGCTTGGGCTTGGAGGAGGAGACTTCTTACCTTTCTGTGGCGCATGTTGAATTTGTGAAGAACCTGTATCATGAGATTCAACATCACTATAAATTTTGGGATGTCCCCATTCTTCCCCTTTATCAAAAATCACATCCCTAGAAAGTATTATCTTTCGAGTCTTATGATTGTAGAGTCTGTAAGCTTTTGTGGTCTCACAGTACCCTACAAAAATGCAAGCTTGACTCTTGGGATCGAGCTTCTTCCTTTGTTCATCAGGAATGTGTGAGTAAGCCAGTGAACCAAATACTCTGAAATGCTTGACATCTGGGTTCTTACCATACCATTCTTGGTAAGGAGTTTTCCCTTTCAAACTTGAAGTAGGACTCCTATTCAAAATATACACACTGGTCCTGGCTGCATCTGCCCAATATATATTGTTCAAATGCTTTGTTTGAAGCATAGATCTTGCCACCTCTACAATGGTGCGATTCTTTCTCTCAATCACACCATTTTGCTATGAGGTATATGCAGCAGTGAACTGCCTCTTTATTCCATGTTTTTTACAAAAATTCAAAAATTCATTAGAGGAGTATTCTCCTCCTTTATATGATCTGAGACACTTAAAAAAATATCCACTCTCATTTTCAACTCTTGCTTTAAAATCTACGAAGCAATCAATTGCCTCATCTTTATGCTACAAAAAATATATCCAACACATTCTTGAAAAATCATCAATGAAAAGAAGAAAGTAAGAGTTGTTACCAATGCTCTTGGTCTGCATCGGACCACAGATGTCCGAGTGCACTAGATGGCATGGATAACTAGCCCGCCATGCTTGTCCATGAGGAAATTTGGTTCTAGCGTGCTTTCCCAAGGCACAATCTTCACAAACTTCCTTATTGTCCTAAACTTTAGGAAGTCGGGTCACCATCGCTTGAGAAGTTAACATCTTCAAACTGGCTGAATTCAAATGATCGTATCTCAAGTGCCACAACACACTTGGATTTGCAATAGCAACATTTACTAATTGATCTCATCCTGGATGGCCAAAATTTAAAGGAAATAACTTGTTCCTTTTCATTGGCACTTGAGTAATGACTCTATCACTATTACTCTTATCAAAAATGGTACATTTACCCTCATCAATTAGCAACTTATAGTTTTTATCCAACATTTGACCAACACTCAAAAGATTATGTTGGATATGAGGGGTATAATAAATATCATTTACCTGTTTGACGCCCTCTTTTGTTGGAACCTCCATGGCTCCAATACCTTCGACTGCCAATGAATTATCGTCCCCCAACTTGATGCTTGATTTATAAGAAGAATCTAGGGTAGCAAAGAGTTCTTCTTTGCCACTCATATGATTTGAACACCCAGTGTCCAAGATCCAGGTGTCATTCAGGTTCTAATCTGACTTGCCATATGATAGAAAGAGATTTGAGGTCCCTTCTTCTCCAAAATTGCCATACTGGCTGCTGCTCCCTTGTGATGATTTCAACCAACAGTCACGAGCAAAGTGGCCAAGTTTGCCACAATTGTAGAAAACTTGTTTTGACTTGTCACTTCCTTTTCCTCATCCTGGATGCTTCCCTTTGCTCTGTTGTCCACCTTTATTTTGACCTCCACCTCTGTTTGAAGATCCTCCTCTATTAGGAGTTCCACCTCGCAGACTATTCCTACCTCTACCTCTGTGCTTATCTCTGCCACGACCTCTACCTTATCCTTTTCCTTATTGTGAAGCGAAGGCTTTGTTGATAAGCAACACACCCCCACTGAAAAATGAGATTCCATCCTTAGAAAATTATGAACTTCCATTTTTGCAGCAGGGACCCTCTTGATCTTTTCAGGTTTTAAATCCAAATTTGCTTGCCTCCTTTTTAAAGTTGTGCTTTTTTTCTTGCATTTTAGCTGTGTTATCCAAGAATTCACTTTTTACATGCTAGAATCATTCATGCACAAGAAAATCTTGCACCGTTACCGAGAAAATCCAGAAAACAGTTGCATAATTCACCGAAAAATCAAACTTTCCATTTTTGGTAGTGTCGCGATATCGCGACACTTCCATTTTCGAAAATGTCGCGATATCGCGACAGGTAAGTCAAAATGCGGCTAAGTGCCAGAAAGGTCGCGATTTTGCGACATGTCGCGAAATCGCGACGCTTTTTGGGAAAGAGACGCAAGCTGTACGGAGGGCGCGATTTTGCGACATGTCGCGAAATCGCGACATGTCGTATTTTCGCGGCAGGAGAGAGAAAATGGGCTGCAGGATGAAAAATCGGCTAAGTCAGAAAAATGTTCCAAAATCGCGGTCAACGCGGTCAACGCATGCAGGTAAGGGAACTGTCGCGATATCGCGACGTGTTCTAAAATCGCGGCTGAAAATCAAGAATCGTACGGAGGCCAGGAAGGGTCGCGATTTCGCGACATGTCGCGAAATCGTGACATGTCGCGTTTTCGCGGCCGACGAGGGAGGAAGTTGCCGATGCGCTCGCAGTGGTCGCGATTTCGCGACATGTCGCAGAATCGCGGAAGGAGAGAGAAAGTCATAGTTGACCTGAAAGTGCATTCCGGCGGGAAACAGAAGGCTTCCTGGGGTAGCGACACGTGTCAAAGCGTGAATGGGACAAACAGAAGCCGACATGCAAGCTTATTTTGCGGATTTAATCTGTTTTTAATGTTTTAAGCTTCTGATTTAATAAAAATGCTAATCTAATGCATCTTTTTGTCTTTCATGCAGATTCCACCTGGCACTTACGGGACAACCGGGAAAGACCATAAAGGCGAAGATAAAGTGCGGATTTAGTCAAGGACCGCCATGCTAGGAGAGAAGCTGCCGGTGAGAGCATTCAACAACAAATTTATTGCAGACTTGATAGCATGAAGACCATTTCAACTTCGGGATGGATTTGCGGAGATCGAATTGATGGAGAAGTGGTGACTCATCCGGCTCACCAGCAGAATTAATGAAAGCATTTATTTGCAGTTGCGAATGAATGCAAGTTGCATTTTATTTTATCTTCTCCATTTATGGCAGCTGACTGCACAGATTTGCCGAAGGGTTAAGTTCTATTCGGACTTTGATTTTTAAATGGATTTTTATTGTAAAACCCGGGTCCTAGGGTTTAAGTGCGATAAGATTTAGGGTTTGAGCAAGATATTTTGGAAAAGATCAGGGTCTGTCCTGAGTCTATAAATACAAATTCTAAATGTAATCGCAGGAGGCGGAGACTTAGAAATAAAGGCTTATAAGCAATTTCTTGCAAATTTTGTGAAATCCTTTGTTTCTGGACTTGGAGTTGATGTGCTTTAGCTTTTCTGTGATAGCATGGCCAGGAGCCTAATCTTTTGCAGAGTGTGATAAGTGTATTTTCTTTTGTTATCCGTTCCATTTAAAGTTTGTTAGATATATGCTGTAAATCTGCCATTGTCAAGATTAAATATGCTGTTAGGCTTCAGTTGTTCTATTGTCTGCTAGGGGAAATTACAGATTTCGGGTGTAAGTTTGTTCTAATTGCTCTGTCTTCATCATGCGAGCTAGGCCGCCGGTGAAAGATACCGACTTTAACCAACTGCCCCTTGGATTTATAATTTTCTGCTAGATCCGTTTCACTCGGCCTTGTGCTCTTAGTTGAAAGTGATCTTAGACCGATCGGACACTTTCTTCCGGGATTTGTTCTGTTGTGAAGTCGATAGCATAGATAAGATTGATAGTTTAGAGTTTTACGATTTAAAGTCTGATAAACTTCTCTTTCTCGCCTTACCCTACCCTCTCTTTGCTTACCGTTAATGATCCATTTTTATTTTCTTTATTTGCCTTTTATTTAAATCTACTGACCCATGAGAGCTAGATCTAGAATTCAAGTTAAATCTGATTGTCAACAACTTTTGCAACTACTGAACAAGTTCAGGAACCCCCTGTAAGGTAACAGAGCAGTCCATATTGAAATCTATTCCGAAGTGGAAAAGAGTGAATTGCCATTCGACCCAACCTCGTAACTCGCACCTTGGATAACCAGCTAGATCCTAAAGATGAGTGGGATCAGTCCCGTGGGTGTCTCCGGAGCTTTCCTTGCCTTCATCCCTTTTCCCGGGGTGTGCATGAAAGCCGGACCAACACCTAATTGGCGCTAGAAGGAGGGCCACAGAACATCTGTTCTTAGTGCACTTGAGTTGAGAAATCCAACTATATGTGGAACTGTAAAACTGTATTTTATCCAAAGTCTGGTAGCCAATTTTCCCCTCCTCCTCAGCCAACACCTAATTGGCGCTAGAAGGAGGGCATGAACTCAGTTCAAGTATTGTAAGGGCATAACAGCAACATTTGAAGGACCCACAGTGAACTCCGGACAGTTTTATAAATTGTCGATGATGCTTTGTAAATTGTCGGTGCGCTTTTAAATTGTCGATGCGGTTTTGTAAATTGTCGAGTGCAGCTTTTGAAATTGCCGAGAGAAGGCCTTAAGTTCGATGGTTTGTTAAGAACAGTTCTATCATCACTTGCGTTATCCAATTACAAATCGAACATCACTGTCAGCCAAGTATTAATGGCAAATTGGTTGGGCTCCACAGCTTTGAACATTCCGGGTATAGCCCATGACCTGCCTAGAAGTCCAGAAAGGTATCTCCCTAGGTACAAACATGATGGGACAAGAACTGCAGAAGAACATCTGCTAGCTTTTAAAAATGCTTTAAAATTGTTAAATATACAACATGAAGATGTTGCCTGCAGATTGTTCCCGTTCACTCTCCAGGAGGGAGCTTATGATCTGGTTTTTAAACCTCACCAAGAATTCCATTACTAGTTGGGATGATCTAGAGAAAGCTTTTATATCACGGTTCGGTGAAGTGATAGATCCCAAGATTTTATATCAGCAATTTTCCAAGCATCAAGAAAGAGTCGGAAGAAACTGTCAGTGTCTTTCAATATGAGGTTCCAAAGAGCTTACGGTAGAATGATCGGCCATTACATCCCAAATGCAAATCGGCCTTAGAAATCTACAAGAATGCATTGGATTCGGTGACCTCTATTTTCCTCAAGAGAGATATTAATATCACAACCCTGGCAGGGGCTTATAAAGAAGCCTTAATTCTTGAAAGACAGTTAGGGCCTCAAATTTTGAGCAGTCCTTTGATATCCTATGTTACACAGAACATGCCTGTTCCAGACCCCATTCCACATCATGAGTTAGTGCCAACATGTCATGCTCTACCCAAGGAGACTACGTTAACTGTCACATCCACTCAGCATGTGCAAAATACAGAGAAAAGTTTTGACAAATTCAAAGTGCAGGTGCTTGAACTGAACAATTGTGATCTGGCACCACCCAAATCAAAAGTTTTTCCTGGTGAGTTAAATTTTCCTAGAGATCAAAGAAATATTGATATTTCTAGTTCACCCAAAAATAGTACAACCAGGGTTTCAGATTCTGTCACTTTTCCCGAAGAGACAGAAAGTCTTGTACAGACTTCTGTGGATGAAATGCAAGATTTTCAACAGTTCAAAAGAGACAGTTATGACTTGAAATGTGAGAGTCCAGAACTTAACAATGATCCTTCCTCATCAGAGGATGATGAAAGTGAGATTCAATCTCACTATGCAGAAGTAACTGAGGAGGATAACATCATTGAGGATATGAGGGAACTTAAAGCTGACATCACCCTCTATGAACTGCCTCAGATTGTTGGACAAAACATTAACTTGATTGAGGCTTACTTTGGACCACCTGTTGAATTTCAAGAAAAGGAGGAAAAGATGGTAAATATGAATGTGGTCACCAACTTGGAATTGATGAATCTGTCTCAACATAAGCCTCGCAACTTCGAACATAATATCAAAGATAAGGCTATAAACTGTGTTGATGCAGATATTGGAGTTTATGATTTGGCAACTGAAAAGGTGAGAACAATTATAGCCCTAATCAATAACAACAATGATGTTTGGACATTGCACATTGATGAGGTTAAGTCTAAGCAAGGCTCGGGTGAAAAGGAAAATTGTAAGCATTCTGCTAGAGGGATAAAAATTGAAGTCCTGGATATTGAAGCAGTGCAGCAACCACAAAATGTTCAAGTTGTTAAGAACCAGGGCATACAGATAAAACATGATTTCTTTCAGTTGTCACATCAATTTGAAAATGTGGTGGTCTGGGTCTGTCAAGGTTTTAAAGTATTTGATCCTGGGGGTTTTTTACATTCAGTCCTTTTGAAAGAACTCTGCAAACCCTTTAATTAGAAGCATAAACATGTTATCATATGATTTGTTATTATATGATTTGTTTAATTTGAAGGAGTTGCAGATTTGTTTTTCAAATGGGACAGGGAAGACAGTAAACCCAAGTCTTTCCTAGATAGCAAATTTTTGAAGCACAGTCTGGAGTGCATTTCGTCAACAGGACCTGAAAGGTAATTTTTTTTAAATTACTTGCATGGTCAAAATTTTTTAAAGCACCATTTCTCTGCTTTCCCAACTGCTGCATTTTTTGAGTATGAAGGGAAGTTGTAACATATGTATGCATTGTAAATAAGCTTTGAAGTTTTTCAGTTTTATTTCTTTGTCAGTGCAGTTTTTATTTCAATGTCTGTGCAGTTTTAATCTGTTTCAGTTTAATTTTAATGCTCTGCAGTTTTAATTTATTTGTTTTTCAGTTTATTTCTTTGTCAGTGCAGTTTTATTTTTAAATGTCTGGTACAGTTGCAGTTTTTCAGTTTTCTTTAGTTGTTTTTCAGTTTTAGCTTGTGCAGTTTATTTCTTTTGTCAGTGCTTTTTATTTCCTTTCTTTGTCTTTTTTATTTTAGCTTGCTTTTATTTTAGTCTCGTATAGCTCTTTTCTTTATTGCATTTCTTTTTCTTTGTCTGTTCTATCAGATTAGTTGCGATTACGATTTATTTTATTTCAGTTGCAGTTTAGTTTATTTCAGTGCTGTTGCAGTTTAGCTTTGCTGCAGTTCAGCAATTTTTATTTGCTTCAGTTCTTTTAGTTTATTTCTTTTATTGCCCGTATGCTTTTTATTTTCTTCCCTCGCTTTTCTTTTTCTTTGCTGTCTGTTCAGTTTATTTGTTTTTTCCCTTGCCTGTACAGTTCTGTGCTTTAGTCTGTACAGTTTTATTTTGTTTTTGCTTTAAGCCTGTGCCTGTCCTTGGAAGCCTGTACAAAGTCCTTTGGCTTCTAAAAATCTATTTTTTAACCTCTGCCTGAGCAATCAATGAAAAGTCAGCCTGCTGAAAATTGTTTTATTCCTAGCTGATAAATCCTCAATCCAGTGCCTCCCCATTCTGCTCATTATTCTAATTGAGATAGTCTGCTTGCTCTGAACTGTGGAATTATTTTGTTATTCAAGACAAAGGTAGAGAGATGATTGGATCTTGTGTCTTACTTGCCACAGTTATTTTAATGATAGAAAAACTGCTATGCTGTTTAGTTGGAGGAACTCCTGGGAATCCAAGAAAAGCTGGTTATAAGAGGGGACTATGGTTCATGCAATTATTTGGGTATCCACAGAGGCTATCAATGCCTAGACTGAAATAGTTCCAGATTGATCAAATATTAAAAGAAAATTGTAATTTCTCTAAGGTCTTCCAGATAGTGATATATTTCAAAAAGAAGAGAGATAAAAGAAAAGAGATAAAAAAAAAAAAAAAAAAAAAAAAAGTTAAAGTTACAATTAAAAGAGGCAGCCAATATTAGATTCTGCCCTACAGTTGTAAATTGGGTCGTGTAAATCTAAAGGGTAACTCTGTCTAGGCTGTAAAAGGCTAAACTAGTAAACAGAGCTCTACTCGGTTTCCCCATTTACAATCTAGAAAAGTTGATTAATCCAAGTTTATCATTCAATTTAGTCATCCTTGAAGAAAGTTTTATACCCTTTGAAATTGCACATCAGAAATCTTCCTTGAAGTAATCCAGCCTAGTATGTCCTTGGAAAATTTTAACAGCTGGCAGTTAGTAGTCAATTTATTGTGAAGAATGCCTGTGGCAAGGCATGATGCATGGTCTTTTTGTTTTGAAACCGGAGTGTTGGGTTCTAAAATAGTGCTACTATTTTACCCGCAGATATCGCCATTTGTTGATAAGCAACACACCCCCACCTGAAAAATGAGATTCCATCCTTAGAAAATTATGAACTTCCATTTTTGGCAAAGAAGGACCCTCTTGATCTTTTCGAGTTTTAAATCCAAATTTGCTTGCCTCCTTTTTAAAGTTGTGCTTTTTTCTTGCATTTTAGCTGTGTTATCCAAGAATTCACTTTTTACATGCTAGAATCATTCATGCACAAGAAAATCTTGCACCGTTACCGAGAAAATCCAGAAAACAGTTGCATAATTCATCGAAAAATCAAACTTTCCATTTTTGGTAGTGTCGCGATATCGCGACACTTCCATTTTTGGAAATGTCGCGATATCGCGACAGGTAAGTCAAAATGCGGCTAAGTGCCAGAAAGGTCGCGATTTCGCGACATGTCGCGAAATCGCGACGCTTTTGGGAAAGAGACGCAAGTCAGTACGGAGGGCGCGATTTTGCGACATGTCGCGAAATCGCGACATGTCGTATTTTCGCGCAGAGAGAGAGAAAATGGGTCGCAGGATGAAAAATCGGCTAAGTCGGAAAAATGTTCCAAAATCGCGGTCAACGCGGTCAACGCATGCGGTAAGGGAACCGTCGCGATATCGCGACGTGTTCTAAAATCGCGTCGAAAATCAAGAATCGTACGGAGGCCAGGAAGGGTCGCGATTTCGCGACATGTCGCGAAATCGTGACATGTCGCGCTTTCGCGGCCGACGAGGGAGGAAGTTGCCGATGCGCTGGTAGGGTCGCGATTTCGCGACATGTCGCGAAATCGTGACATGTCGCAGAATCGCGGAAGGAGAGAGAAAGTCATAGTTGACCTGAAAGTGCATTCCGACGGGAAACAAAAGGCTTCCGGGGTAGCGACACGTGTCAAAGCGTGAATGGGACAAACAGAAGCCGACATGCAAGCTTATTTTGCGGATTTAATCTGTTTTTAATGTTTTAAGCTTCGATTTAATTAAAATGCTAATCTAATGCATCTTTTTGTCTTTCATGCAGGATTCCACCGGGCACTTACGGGACAACCGGAAAGACCATAAAGGCGAAGATAAAGTGCGGATTTAGTCAAGGACCGCCATGCTAGGAGAGAAGTCGCCGTGAGAGCATTCAACAAAAAATTTATTGCAGACTTGATAGCATGAAGACCATTTCAACTTCGGGATGGATTTGCGGAGATCGAATTGATGGAGAAGTGGTGACTCATCCGACTCACCAGCAGAATTAATGAAAGCATTTATTTGCAGATGCGAATGAATGCAAGTTGCATTTTATTTTATCTTCTCCATTTATGGCAGATGACTGCACAGATTTGCCGAAGGGTTAAGTTCTATTCGGACTTTGATTTTTAAATGGATTTTTATTGTAAAACCCGGTCCTAGGGTTTAAGTGCGATAAGATTTAGGGTTTGAGCAAGATATTTTGGAAAAGATCAGTGTCTGTCCTGAGTCTATAAATACAAATTCTAAATGTAATCGCAGGAGGCGGAGACTTAGAAATAAAGGCTTATAAGCAATTTCTTGCAAATTTTGTGAAATCCTTTGTTTCTGGACTTGGAGTTGATGTGCTTTAGCTTTTCCGTGATAGCATGGCCAGGAGCCTAATCTTTTGCAGAGTGTGATAAGTGTATTTTCTTTTGTTATCCGTTCCATTTAAAGTTTGTTAGATATATGCCGTAAATCCGCCATTGTCAAGATTAAATATGCCGTTAGGCTTCAGCTTGTTCTATTGTCTCGCTAGGGGAAATTACAGATTTGGGTGTAAGTTTGTTCTAATTGCTCTGTCTTCATCTGTAGCGAGCTAGGCTGCACGGTGAAAGATACCGCTTTTAACCAATTGCCCCTTGGATTTATAATTTTCTCGCTAGATCCGTTTCACTCGCCTTGTGCTCTTAGTTGAAAGTGATCTTAGACTGACTGGACACTTTCTTCTGGGATTTGTTCTGTTGTGAAGCTGATAGCATAGATAAGATTGATAGTTTAGAGTTTTACAGTTTAAAGTCTGATAAACTTCTCTTTTCTGCCTTACCCTACCCTCTCTTTGCTTACCGTTAATGATCCATTTTTATTTTCTTTATTTGCCTTTTATTTAAATCACGACCCATGAGAGCTAGATCTAGAATTCAAGTTAAATCTGATTGTCAACAACTTTTGCAACTCATCGAACAAGTTCGAGAACCCCCTGTAAGGTAACAGAGCGGTCCATATTGAAATCTATTCCAGAAGTGGAAAAGAGTGAATTGCCATTCGACCCAACTCTGTAACTCGCACCTTGGATAACCAGCTAGATCCTAAAGATGAGTGGGATCAGTCCCGTGGGTGTCTCCGGAGCTTTCCTTGCCTTCATCCCTTTTCCCGGGGTGTGCATGAAAGCCGGACCAACAGGCTTTGTCATCACCTCCGTGGCTAGTGGAAGAAGATTCCTACAATCTCTCTTCATGTGAAAGAAGAGAACCAATTAGTGCATCAAAGGAAAGTGCAGTCAAATATTTTGACTCTTCAATAATGATTGCTACATGATTCCATTTAGGAAGAAGTGTTCGCAACACTTTCTTCACTACAACTTCTGGTTTTATCTCTTCACCTAGAGTGACCATTTTATCTACTACGACTTTGACTCGCATGCAATAGTCTCCTACTTTCTCATTCTCTTGCATTTTGAGATTTTCAAAATATCTTTTCAGAGTTTGAAGCCTGACCTGCTTCACTTGATCACTCCCTTGAAAACTTTCCTTTAGAGCCTTCCAAGCATCTTGAGCTATTATACAGGATGCTATTCTAGGAAATATTCTTTTATCTAGGGCTGCTTGTAAATGATATAGAGCAAAGGAGTTGTTTTTCTGGGCTTCTTTCTTGGTTTTTCTATCGGCAACACTTAAGGTAGACCAGTCAGTAGGAGAAGGTTCTGTGTAACCCTCTTCAACTATTTCCCATAAACCTTTACCAATCAACATAGTTTTCATCTTTATTGCCTAGTATTCATAATCACTACCATTAAATTTAGGAATTGGGAGATTCGAATTTGAAGCCATTTCTACTACTTGAAAGCAAACTTTGATTTGATTAAAAAACAACAATTACAAAGCAAAGTAATTACAAGTTCAAATAAAATCTAGATTTCTTATTCTTCTTCTTGAGGATTGTCTAGTACTGGAGGCCCAAAATTATCTGCAATGGAATCGTCATCGTCACTGATGACAACAATTTCAGGAGCTACCACTGGCTCGACCTGTGCTGGCTTAGGTTCCGCTAGCTCAGGCTTTGGAGAGCGTGGGGTATAACTCTCATTGGATTGTTCCTTAGGTTCAAATGCCACTGAATCAGACTCCTCCACTCGTTGTTCAAATATATTATCTTTTGAGTTAGCCTCGTAACCAGAATCCATATTCCTTTGGTGGGCTACAACAGAATTTTGTAGCTGACTGAATACGATATGCAATCTGTCTCATCGAACTTGTTCATCAAAAGCTTCGGTAGTTTCTCTCCATAGTAGAGAGCACAAAGCATGGTAACATCCGGTAGATCTGATCATCTACTCATCAAGGCAAAAATAAAACTTCGTTAGAGCTTACGAGGTTACAATTTTTGCTCTTTTACAGTCGTTGAGGCTATTACACAAAATTTTTAGCCTTGAATGGGGTTCCAAGGGGCGATGCTAAACGGGCGCTCCAGAAGTCTTGTTGTCACTTATATGTTCCCCCTTTTTACAATGCTTCCCTCTTAGGCTATTACACAATTTTGCAAGGTTTTTAAGCCCAATTTTTTTGGAAGTGCTAAACGGGCGCTCCGGAAGGCTTCCCGTCACTTATATGTTCCCCCTTTTTACAATGCTTCCCTCTTAGGCTATTACACAATTTTGCAAGGTTTTTAAGCCCAAATTTTCTAGAAGTGCTAAACGGACTCTCTAAAAGGCTTCCCGTCACTTATATGTTCCCTCTTTTTACAATGCTTCCCTCTTAGGCTATTACACAATTTTGTAAGGTTTTTAAGACCCTTGGACGACTTTACAATTTGCCACAATAGGTTCACAATTTCTCTTAAGTTTTCAAATTTTAAAAAAACTTTAATAAAAATATTGAAACCTTTTTAAAAAACGTTTATAAAAACCTTGTTTTTTTTTTGCTCTATGGAGAATCGAACCGCGATCCTCCCAAATGCCACCGAATGTCTCTGCCAACACGCCACCTCGCGGCTTTGAAACCAATCTTCCAATGCGTGATCCTTATCCTTACAACATGCAAAATGTTAAAAAAAAAGTGCTTCAAAAAAAGGGCTCGACGGGTTTCGAACCCGAGATCGCCCTTCAACAAATGATCAACTTAAGCCACATGCACTATGTGCCTCTTCGAGAATCAAAGGTAAAGACGTTAATGATAAACGATCGTGCAACATTCAAAAAATAAAAAATAAAAAATAAAAATCACTTTGTCCCACATGCATCAGGACGGGGACGGCATAGACGTTTATATACGCGAGCAATCGTGTATTAACTCGATTACCTTTGAGAAATCAAAATTGTGCCTTTTTCCCAATGAAACTCTACCACATCGTAACCAACTGCTGCCACGTGTTCATAAATTTGTCCTCATTGTGCCACATGTCTGTTAGTGCCACGTCACTGCCAACTCACTTCTGCTAGCTCAGCTCCTCGAGCTACGTGCCTTCCATGTCGGCCCTTCACGTCACTGCCACATTAGCTCCAACTAGCCACCACCTCAGCCCTGCGTCAACTCCAGCTCTGAGATCCATGTCTTTGAGTCAGTGCTACACGTGTGTCGATCTGCGTCAGTCAAGATCTTCTCACGCTCTGCTACCTACTTCAGATTTCCTTGAAACCTGTGCTCATTGTGCCTTCTTCTATGCCTTGCTGGGCACTTTACGTGCTCTCCTCGATCCATGCAGTCGACTTCCCTTGTTCGCCTCAATTGTGTTGATCCTCGCGTATCGGCTTGATGTACCCTGGCGCTCTGATACCAGTGACCGAATCTGGGCAGAGTTAACTTTAATAAAGAGACAAAAAACAATTTAATTAAAACAAAATAGCCTCCTTTATTAAAATTTATGCAGCGACCTTCAATTACATATAATGCAATATAATATATGTATTTATAAGCTATGGAAGTTAGAGAATGGTGGAGGAAGAAGGGACGTGGAGGGATAAGGGAAGGGAGGAATAAGGAGGACGTGGAGTGGGAGAAAAGGAGAAATAAGGGGAATGAGGAGCAAAGGGATAAGGAGGAAAATGTGTCAGGAATATAGGAGGAATAAGGAGGCGAAGAAATAGGGAAGCAAGGAGAGAATGGTAGAGAGGAAAATAAAAATCATGTCGACAAATACATGAAGTGTTCACACTATGGCTAAATAAACAGATATTGCTAAGCCACTTTAGTCTATATCCCTCTTCACACTTGCAACACCTCCAAGCTTGGATTATTATGCTCACCTTTTTAGAATTTTGAAATTTTTTCTTTTAGTTTTTCTTTCTTCTAAAAAATGTATCCAAAAGTGTTCTTGCTCCATTCTTTTAGTCTATATGTCATTGATTTAATTTGTTTTGGAAGTGTATACAGTCCACTATTTCTTGAAGAATTCCACGTTTGCGCTATAATCTTAAAAAATTGAGGATGGTCTTCCCACATCTGCTCATATTTAAAATATAATATTTTTTAATTCACTTACCACCATTTTAACTCATATTGGCCAGTGATATGAACCAATTCTTGTCAATGTATTTTTTAGCACAAGTTCCTTCATCTAGCCAATGATATGCGAGTATGCATTTGTCTTATTTTTTTCTATTAGGTTTTGGCCTCTTTTGTTGTTGGTCTATGTATAGTTGTTCTCTTCAAACTCAACCTCCCATAGATTATTTTTTTGAATAAAAGTTGAGAAATCTCTCATACTTTTGGTTATTTTCCTAATTCCCCCAAAATTTTCATCTAGCTTGGTTATGGCATTAAAATATCATATGACCATGAAACAAGTTTCTTGGTCTTTACTTGTCATAAAGCCTTCAATCCCACTCCATACTTCTAATTTACCTGATTGAGTTGTAGGTCCATATAAGTATGAAACAAATATCTACAAAGTAGCATGTGACTAATGAGGCTACATGATGCCTAGTTTTATGAATGGTTGCACATGAGGTTCTAACAAGATTCCAACATGTTAGAATTCCTCCTGTTGGTCTTTCAGAATCCACAACATCTCATTCACATCTTGCCTATATTGTTTTCATATTTTTAAAAACTTATTCCTTTGTCGTTTTAGTTTCTTGGATACAAAAAATATCAAACTTATTACTTAAACAAAGGTTCGTGATACACCTATGCTTTGAGAGGGTATTAGCACCCCTCATTTATAATTTTTTATGCTTTGATGGGTATTAACACCCCTTATTTATATATATTTTTTCTCGGTTACATAGGAGAGTTGGTCACAACCACACTAATTTTAGTAACTGACAAGTGCAGGGTTCAAACCACAAGGGCTGCTTCCATAGGGGTTAGTACGGGTTGAAGGGTACCGGCCCTATTACAGTGGGCATACTTAGTGTCATCAGTACAAAGCTAGAAAGAACAAATAAAAACCATCTTGGGGCTTAACCCCCTACTACCTTCGCCCTTCAAAACCAGGACCAACAAAAACATAACTAGGAAAATTCCACTACAATCACAGGCAGTCCAACTGCCTAAAGACAAATTCTCGGTGGTACTAGGAATCCTTGTTCCCTTCCTACTGCGCTTTATCATTTGGAACTTTTGGAGGGTTTTTTGCCCCCTTTGCCTTGTTGCATGGGTGGTTTAGGTTTTCTGCTTTCTTCCTTGATGACATTTCTGATTTCCTGAAACAGTATTTTTGTGTGCCATTGGCTATGTCCTCGGTAGTGTCTCGACTTCTTCGATCTGTGCCATAGGGCCTGCCCTTCTTCCTCTCACCTCCTATGTCAATCTAGGATTTTTTGAAGCTTTAGGTCTATCTTGGGCTCCAGGGTTCTAGGGACTCTTGGGAAGAATCATCGCTGTCAAAAACTGCATTGTGGGTTTTAGCCTCTCTAGTGTGGGTTTTAGTCGGAGAGGCGAGGGATTTGTTCCCAGAAGGTGGGGGCATTGGGGATGGGGGGTGGGGGACCGAGGGTGTCTAGGTGGTGTGCTTTAGGGAATGGTGTTGTTGGGATGGGGAGGCGACGACCATGGAGGAGGTGGGGGAAAGGAGTTTACCTAGGGAGAGCTGGCACTAGGGCATAGTTGGGGGACAAGGTTTGGAATAGAGAAGACCTTGACAGGGAGTTCTCCTTCCTCAAGCATCTCGATGGGACCAGAATCATGAAGTAAATTGAATTTGTTAGAGATAGAGAACATACTACTTGCCTTTGTGAATCTTCGAGTGGCGGTGGTCGGGTCTGTTGCTTGCTCTTGAGGTTTAGGCTTTGTTCTGTTTTGGGGTTAGTCTTTTGGTTGTCATCTTGGCCTGGGCGAGCCGCAGTCTGTGGATCAGACTTCGCACCTCCGTGATTCAAGCACTGGTATGGGAGATGCCCTTGGGTTTGGCACCCCAAGCAAAATGTAGGTTTGTTCTCAAATTCTAGCAGCTGCCTCCATCTATAAGCTCCATAGATTAGGTTAAGATGATCTGGAAGTTGCGATTCCAGATTTACATTGATGCAAATTTGAGCTTGGGTGAGGCGGGTCCTGGCACGGGTAGCTAGATCGATGGCGACTAATTCCCCAATTGCACGGGCTATTCCTTGGAGCGCGTCTTCGTAGAAGAAGTGTATGGGGAGATTTAGGAGTCGAACCCATATGGAAGTATAGTTAATGCTCTAAGTCTCTAGGTCAAACTCAGGTTCCCATATTCTGAGGAAAAGGCTTCTCCTTCCAAAAAACCATGGACCCCCTAACAGAATGCATTATGCATCCTCCTGTGTGTTGATATAGATCATAAAAAATCCCTTGGACATTGTAGACAACTCCAAAATTCCTAGGGTTTTCCATTTGGTTGTCACCCAACAGCGGATTGAGTCCATGTCTGGGCATCCTCCAACGAACTTTCCTACCAGGGAGAAAGAATCTCGGGTGGCATACCCGTCCATGAGATTTTTAGGGCATAGAACATCGCATCCTTGAGTTGTGAAGCCATTTGGTGCGACTGTAGACTGACAAGGTTTACCTTGGAGGAGCTCTATGTAGGAGATTTTATCTTATTTTTCCTAGCTGTCGTCTGGTTTGTCTGGGGGATCTTTCCCCTTGATATTCCAATTTTGGTTATTTCCTAACTCAGTGGATGGATTATCCACTGCTTCATTCACCATCGATTGGGGGTGGTTTTGCTGCACGATTGCGCACCGTTCCTCGACCATTTGGTTCCTTCTTTCTGCTTTTCGCCTGCTTCTGCCTTGCTGCTCGAAAGTTCGCTTGTCATCGCTCCCAAAAACCCTCGCCTCATCCTTTACCCCCTCACCTTAATTTTGTATTTCTTTCATGTGTGGACTATGATTCTGTCACTTTGTGATACTTTTTTTTTTAAAGAAGTTGTGGTTTAAGACACATAGAAAAATGGTTTAGGACACTTTTACCAAAGTATGGTGTGTATATATATGGTTAATGTGAGAGTCACTATGACCGATGCTCAGGATTGGGTATCCCATCCCACCATGACCTCTCATAAGGGTGAGAGTTGAGCTTATCAATAGGGACCAAACACACCCACCCCCTCACACACTTGTCCATGCCGCGGTTTGAACCTTAGACCTCCTGAAGAAGAGCCAAAGCCTTAGTTGTCCCCCTAAAACCCGAAGTATGGTATATAACCCTAACCTTAAAAATCCTCTTTAGAGTTCCAAAATCTTCACCATTAGGCCCACTCAAGTTATATAAATCTTATCAAACAATATATACATAATTATCAAGTTTGTTTGATACCGGTTATGTGATCATGATGCAGTACTAATAGACCTATTACAATCCTATATGACCAATTATAAAATGAACATTATTAAGAATCATATTTAAAAAAAATCTTTAGTTAAATTCTTCAATTTTCAAAGAACTTAAAAATATTTAAACAATAATTTATTAAAAAGTGACATTGATTGAAACAATTACACTTTATTAATTAGTATATAAATAGTTTTAACCTAATAAATAATAAATATTTTTTTAATATAAATTTTATGAAAATATATTAAAAAAATTATATATCAAATGGTTAAATTTAAAGGTTGGCAATTCAAGTTACTGGAGTATGGTGTACATAACCTTGGATCTCCTCTTTAGAGTTCCAAAATTTTCACCATTAGGCTCAGTTATGTTATACAAAATTTATCATATTATATATATATATATATATATATATATATATAACATGTTTGAGAATCATATGGAAAACAAAATTCTAATAATTTTATTAAATGGTATAAACTTAACCAGTTAAATTCCTCTATTTTTGAACCTTGGACTATAAAACAACGAGGTGGAATAGGTTTGGTGGATGCAACTGTCACATCCCCACCAATTCTAAGCATTACTTTTTAGAAGAATATGATTCTGCCTTCAGTATTTGTGTTTGCAGGCGCAGGTTTACAGCCGAAACAAACATGCCAAACGAGAAGGAAATCCACCTCCTGGCAGAGACAGTAGTTTTGAGGCTACAGGTAAGTGGGGTATGAAGTCATGCCACTTGTACTTTGGCCCGTGGGTACACGGAAGCCCACCGTAGGAATCTGCATATGCATCACATTTTGACTGACAATGCATGATTGTTGTAAGCTGCTTGTTGAAGTTTTGCTTGTAGTCTATCATTGGTCGTTGTTTTAAAAATGAATTTTAAATAAACATTAATATAAAATATTTATAATAAATATGTAAGTATAAATAAAATAAAATAATAAATAATGAATTAAAAAAAATTAAGAAAACAATTAATTGTTACCTATAGCTTGTAAAGGAACTCGTCTTTTTCTAAAAGATTTATCAAAAATTTATAAAATACATGGTGGATAACCTTGTGGATAGAACACATTATAAAATTAAACTTTATAAAGTATGTCCATAAGAAATCTACAAGCTAAGTAAATGAACTATATTAAATATAGAACATGTATATAAATATGCAATAAACAATAAAACTTCGTAATAAATATTGGAAAAAGTTTACCCTGAATTAAAAATTAAATCTTCCACTACGCGGAAGAGAAAGACACTACCACCTGTCCGTATACAAGCTGAGAGGTGTCAAACGATTAACAAGTAAGTTTCATTTTAAAAAGAAGAAACTACGGAAGGTGAAAGGGGGGTTCTGTTACGGAAGGTCTTCTGGAAAACTATTCTAGAATCTGCACATTCTGCTTAACTTTCGAAAGTTAGTCTTTCATCTAGCGTCGTGGGTGGTACTGAACTAGAATTGGATATCGAGCTACTCCAAGGAAAAGGTCAAAACTTTTATAAGAAAATAATTATTGCATGT
The DNA here is from genome assembly GCA_028583015.1 of Wollemia nobilis. NCBI lineage: Eukaryota > Viridiplantae > Streptophyta > Pinopsida > Araucariales > Araucariaceae > Wollemia > Wollemia nobilis. The sequence goes on from JAQPPZ010000753.1 coordinate 3,481,105, forward strand.
TTTAATAATAGAGTTGTCATCCTGTTTAATATTGCACTAGAAACTGTGTACATGCTTGTAGAATTTCCGTAGACCATCGGCTAAAAGTTTTTAGTTAAAAAATATATATATGAATTGCTAAAGAAGCCTAGGGGAAATGTTGTGCATCGTGTGTATATCAATACTTGTTGCATATATAACTTGATGAAGAGCCATGAATAAGGAAGCTCTGGTTTATGAACGCATCAGATAAGTTTTGGATGATTAAACTGCCTATTGTTCCATAGAGTAACTGGATGTCGTGTATGTGGAAAACTGGTTTGTTCTTGTGTTAAGATAGCCTAGTAGTTTTCAATAAAGGATAGTGCTAATGATATGGGAGTGTTGTGTAATGTAATTTTAAAATTAAAGGAATGCAAAACTTAGTTTGTGTAGTTGCATAATAGCATGGAACTGTTACTTAAAAATAATTTTCCAAGATTATTTTCGCTGCACATTTAGAATGTATTTTATTTTCTTCAGTGTGGAGATTTTGGTTTTTGATTGGCTTCCTAGTGACTATTTCCATTATCTTGCATGCTTGTTTGTAACATGTAGACTTTATAGTGGCCAAGATGACCCCGTTTCTTAAGAAAAACCCCTTCGTCTGTCTCTGCCAACGAGTGTGGGGAAAGGAGGTCAGAAGCATTTATGCTAACAGAGGACCAACGTGAAAGGGTTGCACCGGAGCAAGCTTTACACTCCACCCTATAGAATGAATAGTGAAGCCATGTGCTTACAAAACATCGTTGGTTGATGTGAAATTATGGCAATACCCTTTTAATTTCAAATACCCGAGGAGAAGTCGTGTATACTTTACCTGACGCTTGTGGTATACAAGTTTTAGCCGTAGGGAATGAAAACATTTTGGTTATATAGTTTAAAGCAATTAGAAATTTAAATTATGATATATTAATTTGTTATTATGTTTCTTTAGAATCATGGTGGTTATAAACTTAAGAAAATAATGGAAAGAGAATGCCTCAATGTATTTTGGTTGTTCCATCTATAAGAAAAGCGTCATATTCTATTTATGTTCAACAATAATTTGAAAAAAAGTAAGTAAATGTTTCGGTTTTTTGTTTAGGCTTACGATCCTTCAAAATAGAATGTAGGTAATTACAAAAATGTGTAATGGAATTGAGAAATGTTAGTATTCGTATAATTTTTAGGGTAAAAGAATCCACTTTATGTAATATAAAAGATAATTTGTTATGTTGGATTTTGTATTTAAATTTTAGGTTGGTTTATGATACGGTAAAATGATTGGAGTTAAATATAGTAAGGACCTTGGAAAAGAGACATTTTTGCCAAGAAAGTAAATACCTAGATTAGTTTGGACATTCATTTCCAATTACATTTCTCTTGTATAATGGTAGGAGCTCGTCACTTGTTTTTAAAAGTCTTTAATGTTTTTAATTTTTTTTAGAAAATAGTTGTGTATATTTGTATATAAAATAAAAACTTAGATAATATAACTTTTGATTAGTTATGCATAGAGTATACCGTTCTTTGGAAATGTATTACAAGATTTACATTTTGTATTAATTCGAATCATATTAATAAATAATAAAGTGGTTAAGAAATTCATTAAAGAGAGACTTTAACTTTAAACAAAAACCTAAGTGACACCATTGCATACTTGAAGATAAGAGAGGAAGCAGGGTTGGGCGTTATAACATTCCTACTATACTATGCCGAGTTAGGGCTGAGAAAATAAAGCCGAGAAGGGTTGCTCACCCATCGACGTCAATTGTAGAGGCAACTATCATAAATGGTGTTAACTGATCTCCAACTTGTTAAGTAGAAGCTTACGGCTATGGAGAGAGTACGGGTGATGGTATGGGATGCCACCCTAGGTTAACAACCAACCAGTACGTGAGGAACTTCCCTACTCTACTTTGGATAAGGAATAATCGATTAAGCCTTGGCTGAGATAACCTCGAATGGTCTATTCTAGCGGTAGATGGTATGGGCAGCTTTATCGTTATCCGAAGTAGGGAGCAAATGTTTCAGTCCATATAGCCATGCGATGGTGGACCCTAGCCATTCCTTAGATGAAGGTTATGTCCAGGCACTAGCATAATAACGCTAAATTCGAAGCATTCTGGCTTAATATTTCACCATAAGGAAAAATAGTGGATTGTGAATCCACATGCTTTGGATGGGGAAACTCAGCATTCACCCTTTCAGGTGTTATGGGCCCTGAAAGGACAACCCCATGCCAGGATCAAAAATGCTCGTGTAGAGAGCAGATCCTAATAGGTAAACACTTGCGAGAATTGGCCGATCCCGAGCACTTAAGTCACCAACTGTAGTGGTGAATGAACTTGAAGTGTGAAGAAATTTTATGCCTTGTACCAATATTTCAATGGGTGTATCCATGATTATTTTTCTCATGCAAGGATTACTTTTGAATGTGTATGTGTTTGGGTTGTTACAGTTGGTATCAGAGCCTAGGTTTGTGAAAACCTGGTTAAAATAATTCCCTAACAAAAATTTTAATGCCAGATGGTAGGTACTTCTCGGAGACCTAGTATGAGTCTGCAAGAGGAAAGTGTAGAAGGTCCAAGGAGGGTACTCAGATGACTCGTAAGAGAGTCAGAAAGAGCACAAACTACTAAAAAACCATGGTGCGTGGTTAGGAAGGAAAAGGAGCCAGTAGCGAGGGCTACCTCCAAAGAAGGGAATATGGCTCAAATGTTCCAGCTCATGCAAGAGCAATTTAATCAGCAACGAGAGCTGATGGAGAGCCAGAGGGCTCAAATGAATGAGCACATGGAACAACAACGGGCACAAATGGCCCAACAATAGGAGCTCATTTCACAACAACAAAAGGTTATTGAGAACCTGACAAAAAAGAAGGTGAATAGTAGCATAAGTCAATTACCTGAAGGGTCCACTAGAAGAACAATGGGTGAGGAGTTGTAGAAGGAATTAAAGAAACTAGATATTTCCAAATTTGATGGGAGCGGTGATGGAGAAACCACTCTCAACTGGCTAAGTGAGGCCGAGGGATACTTTGCTATCAACCCTCTTAGCTCCGAAGGAAAAACCGCATGGGCAGTTGCTCATTTAGAGGGTGCCGCCAAGACATGGTGGACCACATATAAGAAAGCAGTTCAAAAGGAAGCAACTAATATTCCTTGGGAGGAATTTGTTAAGGAGTTCAAAATTCATTTTCTCACTGAACAATTCTTTATTGAAAAGCATGCTGAATTTACCAACCTACGTCAGGGTAATATGTCAGTAATTGAGTACTATCAAAAATTTGTTCAGTTACAAAAATATGCTCCTGAATTTGATAATCAGGAAAAACTTAAGGCACATAAGTTCATTATGGGATTACACCCAAAACTTAGTCTGCATGTAGGGGGAAAAACTCCTCAAACCCTGACAGTGGCTTATGACGCTGCTCGATTCTTTGAGTCAAGTCAAAAGGAAGTGAAAGCTTTTTATCAGCAAGAGAAGGACAACTCAAGGAAAAGAAAGAATGCTGAGCAAAATCGTGGTTCTGACCAAAACCATAGGTATAAGGATAAGGGTCGAGAAAGATATGATAACCGCAATAGAAACAAGAACCAGGGGAACAGAGGACAGTCTGACCGAAGAAGTTTCCAGGATAAGAAATCCAACAATAGTAGCCAAAACAAGACTGGAAACCGTAATCAGATGAATGATAAGCCAAGGAATGATGGACCTAATGCCTGCTATGTATGTGGAGCATTGGATCACTTTGCGAGACAGTGCCCCAAGAAAGCCGATCCCAAGAATCCTTTCGAAGAGGCATCCCACATAATTTTTGCTGCTACAGGTAATCCTAAACTGGAAGGACAAACTACTCCATTTTTTATTAAGGGAAAAATTGGCAAAAGAGATGTGAAAATTTTAATAGATAGTGGTGCTACTGATAGCTTTATTTCAAATAATGTTTTGAGGGATATACCTGTTAGACCTGGGATCATGGCAAATGGTTGGCAAGTAGAATATGGCTCGGGACAAACTTACTTAGTAAACCAATGCCTATTTGATTCAACAGTAGAAATACCTCAAGGAAAAATCAACTGGCATTTGTATGTAGCCCCTTTACATGCTTTTGACGTGATTCTAGGACTAGATTGGCTGAAAGCACATAAGGCTATACTAAATTTTGAGGAAAGATGGATGGATTATACTAATGAAGCCAATCAAAGAATCCGCATCCACTGTAGTAGAGCCTCCCTTGAACCTCATTTGATAAGTAGCATGCAAGCTAAAAAGGCCTGGAAAAAGGGATGCAGATTGTATGTAATCAAGATGAATAAAAAAGAAGAATCAGACCCAAGCTCGACACTATTCCAACAATACCCGGTGCTAGGAGAATTTAGAGATGTATTTCCGGAAGATCTACCTGGATTGCCACCAAAAAGAGAATTTGATTTCTCTATTGAATTAGTGCCTGGAGCAACACCAGTAGTCCGGACACCATATAGAATGACACCATTGGAGCTACAAGAACTCAAAAGCCAACTACAAGACTTGTTAGAGAAAGGGCATATTAAACCCAGTGTATCACCTTGGGGGCGCCAGTTTTGTTTGTCAAAAAGAAAGATGGAACTTTAAGATTATGCATTGATTACAGAATGCTTAACAAAATGACAATCAAGAACAAATATCCTTTGCCTAGGATCGATGATTTGTTTGACCAACTCAGAGGAGCTACCATATTTTCCAAAATTGATCTTAGGTCAGGTTATCACCAACTAAGAATCCGGGAGGAAGATACCTACAAAACTGCTTTCAGAACAAGATATGGGCACTATGAGTTCACGGTGTTACCTTTTGGTTTAACCAACGCACCAACAACCTTTATGAACCTGATGCATAGTGTGTTCCGTGAACAGTTAGACCAATTTGTGCTTATATTCTTGGATGACATATTGATTTACTCTCGAAACAAAGAAGAGCATGATAAACACATGAGAATTGTGTTAGAGGTACTCAGGAAAAATCAGCTATATGGGAAACTGTCCAAGTGTGAATTCTATACACCTCAGGTGCAGTATTTAGGGCATATCATCTCAGCTGAAGGTATAGCAGTAGATCCTAAGAATATTGAAGCAATTATAGATTGGCCAGCTCCTACTAATGTGTCAGAGGTAAGGAGTTTTATGGGAATGGTTGGCTATTACCGACGGTTTGTCAAAGGTTTTTCAAAAATAGCCTATCCTATAACCAACTTGCAAAAGAAAGGGAAGGCATATAAGTGGACAAAGCAGTGTGAAGAAGCCTTTAGAATTCTCAAAGAAAAGTTGACAACCGCACCAATACTAAGAATACCTGACCCAAACCAACCATTTACAGTGTGCACCGATGCATCTGTAGAGGGATTAGGAGGTGTATTGCTGCAAGAGGAAGTTGTGATAGCTTATGAGTCTAGGAAACTCAAGAAGCACGAGATAAATTATGCCACACATGACCTGGAACTGGCAGTTGTGGTCCATGCTCTCAAAATTTGGAGGCATTACCTGTTGGGAAAGCCTTTTGATCTTAAAACCGACCACCAGAGTCTAAGGTATATATTTACTCAGCCAATGTTGAATGCTCGACAATGAAGATGGATGGAATTTTTGGCTGAATATGATTTTGGTATTGAATATATCAAGGGTAAAGAGAATAAATTGGTAGATGCTCTTAGCAGAAGAAAACACATAGCTGCTATTACAAGATGTCAGTATGGATTTAAGAAGCAAATTGTAGAGTTGCAAAAGACAGATGAATTTTGTAAATCCTATCTAGAGAAAATTGAACAAGGAATTCCTGGAGAATATAGCATCAGAGATGAATTGGTATGCTTTCGCAACCGAATCATTGTACCAAATAAAGAAGAGCTTAGAAGAATTATCCTGCAAGAAGCTCATTGTGCACCATATTCAGCACACCCAGGAGTAGTCAAGATGAGGGAAAACTTGAAGAAGGACTACTACTGGCCTGGTATGAAAAAGGACATAGTGCAGTTTGTGGCAAAATGTCTCGAATGCCAGAAGGTGAAGGCCGAACATCAACACCCTGGTGGGAAATTGCATTTATTTGAAATACCAGAGCATAAATGGTAGGCTATAACCATGGATTTCATCGTAGGACTTCCTAAAACCCGATTCCAGCATGATGCAATATTTGTGGTGGTAGACAAATTGACCAAGGTAGCACATTTCATACCTGGCAGTACACACGATGATGCCTCAACAATTGCTCAAAAATTTGCTCGAGAAATTGTAAGACTACATGGATTTCCTGAAGTTATTATATCAGATAGAGACTCTCGATTTACATCTAAATTTTGGCAAGCGTTGCATCGAGCCTGGGGAACGAGGCTCAATATCAGCACTGCTTACCATCCTGAGATGGATGGATAGACCGAGAGGGTCAACCAAGTGTTGGAGGACATGCTACGCATGTATTGCATGGATCATCAAAGCAAATGGGAGGACTATCTCTTCCTAGTAGAATTTGCTTACAATAACAACTATCATTCCACATTGGGCATGGCCCCATTTGAGGCTCTATATGGGCGTAGGTGCAAGACACCATTAACATGGGATAATCTGGACGATCGAGAGGCGATCGGTCCTGAAGCTGTGAAGCAAATGGAAAACCAACTGAAAGAAATCCGTCAACGATTGCGTGAGGCAGCTGACCGACAGAAAAGCTATGCTGATTTAAAAAGATCACCTCAAGAATTTGCTGTAGGAGACAAGGTCTTCCTTAGAGTCAAGCCTACTAAAAGCTCAATTAAGTCCACCAAATTAAGCCCTAGGTTTGTAGGACCTTTTGAAATAACTACCAAAATCAGTCCCGTTGCCTACAAGCTTGCATTACCACCAAATTTGTCAAAAATCCACAATGTCTTTCATGTATCCCTACTTCAAAAATATGTTGCTGACCCAACCCATATCTTGGATACTACTCATTTGCAGATGTCGGACCCGTAACTCATTGAGGTGTGACCAATTAAAATTTTGGGGTTTAGAACCAAGCAACTTAGGAAAAGAACTGTGGACCAGTGTAGAGTGTAGTGGGACCAATATTCCGAAAGGAATGCCACTTGGGAGGATACTTCTAGCATGAAAAATCAATTTCCATATTTGTTCAAAACATGATTTTTTGAAAGACAATACTTTGCTTGATGTGCACTTTATTATGAAAGAAAACTATGAATGCTTTTTAATATGAAAGTATATGATTCGATTGTAAGTTAAATCTGCTATGATTATTTTTATATATCACTGATATTTATTCTTGCATTATACCTAACACAGGTACTATGTTATTTCTAAGAGGGGGAGTATGTCACATCCCCACCAATTCTAAGCATTACTTTTTAGAAGAATATGATTCTACCTTCAGTATTTGTGTTTGCAGGCGCAGGTTTACAGTCGAAACAAACATACCAAACGAGAAGGAAATCCACCTCCTAGCAAAGACAGTAGTTTTGGGGCTACAGGTAAGTGGGGTATGATGTCATGCCACTTGTACTTTGGCCCATGGGTACACGAAAGCCCACCATAGGAATCTGCATATGCATCACATTTTGACTAACAATGCATGATTGTTGTAAGCTGCTTGTTGAAGTTTTGCTTTTAGTCTAAAAATGAATTTTAAATTAACATTAATATAAAATCTTTATAATAAATATGTAAGAAAAAAAAAAAAAAAAAAAAAAAAAAAAAAGAAAACAAAATACCACAAGAACAAAAGATTGTATCAAAACTTTATAAAATACACGGTGGATAACCTTGTGGATAGAACACATTATAAAATTAAAATTTATAAAGTATGTCCGTAAGAAATCTACAAGATAAGTAAATGAACTATATTAAATATAGAACATGTATATAAATATGCAATAAACAATAAAACTTCGTAATAAAGATTGGAAAAAGTTTACCCTAAATTAAAAAACGGGGGGGGGGGGGGGGGGGCCCCCAAGGAAAATTAAATCTTCCACTACACGGAAGAGAAAGACACTACCACTTGTCTGTATACAAGCTGAGAGGTGTCAAACGATTAACAAGGAAGTTTCATTTTTAAAAGAAGAAACTACGAAAGGTGAAAGGGGGGTTCTGTTACGAAAGGTCTTCTGGAAAACTGTTCTAGAATCTGCACATTCTGCTAAAATTTCGAAAGTTAGTCTTTCATCTAGTGCCATGGGCAGTACTGAACTAGAATTGGATATCAAGCTACTCAAAGGAAAAGGTCAGAACTTTTATAAAAAAATAATTATTGCATGTTTTAATAATAGAGTTGTCATCATTTTTAATATTGCACTAGAAAATGTGTACATGCATGAAGAATTTCCGTAGACCATCGGCTAAAAGTTTTTAGTTAAAAAAAATATATATATGGATTGTTAAAGCAACCTAGGGGAAATGTTGTGCATCGTGTGTATATCAATACTTGTTGCATATATAACTTGATGAAGAGCCATGAATAAGGAAACTCTGGTTTATGAACGCATCAGATAAGTTTTGGATGATTAAACTGCCTATTGTTCCATAGAGTAACTGGATGTCGTGTATGTGGAAAACTGGTTTGTTCCTGTGTTAAGATAGCCTAGTAGTTTTCAAGAAAGGATAGCGCTAATGATATGGGAGTGTTGTGTAATGTAATTTTAAAATTAAAGGAATGCAAAACTTAGTTTGTGTAGTTGCATAATAGCATGGAACTGTTACTTAAAAACAATTTTCCAAGATTATTTTCGCTGCACATTTAGAATGTATTTTATTTTCTTCAGTGTGGAGATTTTGGTTGTTGATTGGCTTCCTGGTGGCTACTTCCATTCTCTTGCATGCTTGTCTGTAACATGTAGACTTTATAGTGGCCAAGCTGACCCCGTTTCTTAAGAAAAACTCCTTCGTTCGTCTCTGCCAGCGAGTGTGGGGAAAGGAGGTCAGAAGCGTTTACGCTAACAGAGGACCAACGTGAAAGGGCTGCACCGGAGCAAGCTTTACACTCCACCCTATAGAATGAATAGTGAAGCCATGTGCTTACAAAACATCGTTGGTTGATGTGAAATTATGGCAAAACCCTTTTAATTTCAAATATCGGAGGAGAAGTCGTGTATACTTTACCTGACGCTTGTGGTATACAAGTTTTAGCCGTAGGGAATGAAAACGTTCTGGTTATATAGTTTAAAGCAATTAGAAATTTAAATTCTGATATATTAATTGGTTATTATGTTTCTTTAGAATCGTGTTGGTTATAAACTTAAGAAAATAATGGAAAGAGAATGCCTCAATGTATTTTGGTTGTTCCATCTATAAGAAAAGCGTCATATTCTATTTATGTTCAACAACAGTTTGAAAAAAAGTAAGTAAATGTTTCGGTTTTTCATTTAGGCTTACGATCCTTCAGAATAGAATGTAGGTAATTACAAGAATGTGTAATGGAATTGAGAAATGTTAGTATTCATATAATTTTTAGGGTAAAAGAATCCACTTTATGTAATATAAAATATAATTTGTTATGTTGGATTTTGTATTTAAATTTTAGGTTGGTTTATGATACGGTAAAATGATTGGAGTTAAATATAGTAAGGACCTTGGAAAAGAGACATTTTCGCCAAGAAAATAAATACCTAGATTAGTTTGGACGTTCATTTCCAAATACATTTCTCTTGTATAATGGTAGGAGCTCGTCACTTGTTTTTAAAAGTCTTTAATGTTTTTAATTTTTTTTAGAAAATAGTTGTGTATATTTGTATATAAAAGTAAAAACTTAGATAATATAACTTTTGATTAGTTATGCATAGAGTATACCGTTCTTTGGAAATGTATTACAAGATTTACATTTTGTATTAATTCAAATCATATTAATAAATAATAAAGTGGTTAAGAAATTCATTAAAGAGAGACTTTAACTTTAAACAAAAACCTAAGTGACACCATTGCATACTTGAAGATAAGAGAGGAAGCAAGGTTGGGCGTTATAACATTCCTACTATACTATGTCGAGTTAGGGCTGAGAAAATAAATCCGAGAAGGGTTGCTCACCCATCGACGTCAGTTGTAGAGGCAACTATCATAAATGGTGTTAACTGATCTCCAGCTTGTTAAGCAGAAGCTTACGACTATGGAGAGAGTACGGGTGATGGTATGGGATGCCACCCTAGGGTTAACAGCCAATCGGTATGTGAGGAACTTCCCTACTCTACTTCGGATAAGGAATAACCGATTAAGCCTTGGCTAAGATAACCTTAGATGGTTTATTCTAGTGGTAGATGGTATGGGTAGCTTTACCGTTATCCGAAGTAGGGAGCGAAGGTTTCAGTCCATATAGCCATGCGATGGTGGACCCTGGCCATTCCTTAGATGAAGGTTATGTCTAGGCACTAGCATAATAATGCTAAATCCGAAGCATTCTGGCTTAAGATTTCACCACAAGGAAAAATAGTGGATTGTGAATCCACATGCTTTGGATAGGGGAAACTCAGCGTTCACCCTTTCAGGTGTTATGGGCCCTGAAAGGACAACCCCATGCCAGGATCAGAAATGCTCGTGCAGAGAGCAAATCCTAATAGGCAAACACTTACGGGAATTGGCTGATCCCGAGCACTTAAGTCACCAGTTGTAGTGGTGAACGAACTTGAAGTGCGAAGAAATTTTATGCCTTGTACCAATATTTCAATGGGTGTATCCGTGATTATTTTTCTCATGCAAGGATTACTTTTGAATGCGTATGTGTTTGGGTTGTTACAACAACCCTTATGGTTTCAACCCTACACTTGCTAGCTACTAAAAATAGTGTGGTTGTAACCAACTCTCCTATCAAGCAAAAAAAGAAAATCCTTAGATCTTTGGTCCAGAGACAAATAGTTGATGTAGCCCACACCAAGGTTCATATCTTGCCAACACCAAATAGTTCAATGTAATTAAGTTAATGTAATGCACCTGGGGATGCCACACAATAGTTCGGGCTTTGGCTCTTCTTTAAAAGGTCCAAGGTTCAAACCGAGACGTGGGCGAGTGTGTGAGGGAGTGGGTGTGTGGTGGCTTTGTGTTAAATTCCCTATTGATAAGTATAGGTCTCAAATTTAGGAGGGGTCATGGTTGGGAGGAGACTGCTCAGCCCTGTACATCCGTCATGGGGGTTTCTCACAATAACCAAAAAAAAAAAAAATTAAATTGATGTAAAAGGGAGAGGGCAACCATTTTAAAACCCTCATTTAAAAAAATCCTCAAATTTTAAACTAAAAAATTTAAATTTAAATCTTGTAAAACAATGCATACATATTTATCAATTATTATAATATTAATATAAGATTTAAAACATAAAAATTTGGTTTTCTCACACTAATAAAATCTATTTTTTTTTAATTATTATTATTATTATTTGATTTGGATAGTGTGAAAAACCCCTACAAACAGCATTTAGGGTTGAGCATTTCCATTTCAACTATAACCCCTCAATGAAAGATTTAACACACCCATACACGTCAACTTTAAACTTTTGAAAAAACCAAACCCAACTATTAGACTGTTTTCAACTACCTAATTTCAATTATTTGAAATGTCAGGCTTTTTTTTTTATAACATCACATCACTTTTGTGTCTAACTTTAATAGAAACCCGTGGGGAACCAAACAATAAATGGGGAAGGGCATGCTTCACATGGGAAGGAGGAAAATACATATCAAGCATAAACGTTGTTTTCGAATTCTTTCAGGTCTAGTTTAAGAAAATTCATATTGGATGTATACATTCGAGTACCTTACAACGAATATACGTCTAAAATGTAACGCAGGCATGTAAAACCTGACAACATTTTACATGGATAACCTCCGTTCTCTAATTCCTACATCCGGATAAACAAATGAAATGCACAAAACGTTGGTTTGTAAACGTCGATTATGTATAAATAGTAAAATATTCGAGTTAATATGTTTTTGGATGTTTATGAAGAAATTTAAGTTTAATTTTAAAAAATAATTTTTAAAATTGAAGTTAGATTAAGAGGAGAAAGGAGACTTTAACTCTTAAAAAAATAAATGCTTAAAATAACCCACTTAACTAATAAAATAGTTTAAGTAAATCTCCATGATAACTTAAAAAATAACAAGTTATCCTTGTAACGATGGAAAAAGCATAAATGACGAGTCATCATTCCAATGATGTAAAAGACATTAATGGCGAATAAATGTTACATTAAAAGCGCGAATGTCATCATTTTTAACTGACCGAAATTTCAGAATGACACAAGATGGTTATAATGACCATCTTTTCGTATGCTTTACTCACAAGAAAGTTATGCATTGATTGTAAATATAATGGCTGGCCAGTAAGAAAAGCCTAAACCATAAATCAATATTAATTTATAACTTTACATTCTAGTGGATCTATGTTACAATGGATGTGTATAAGACATTTAAATATTAATTTAGAACTAAATTCCAATAAAATAAGAGAATGCAAATCCGAAGAAAGAGAAAAAAAGTAAGGAATGCAGAGCCAGGCTTGGCAGAGAAAGCATTGCTGCTATGATACTACTTGTAGTCAAAGTTTAATCTATTCACCTTTCTGAAAATATAATTCAGAAAATAGGAACGAAATAAAACGTAGGTATTTAAAAGTATATAATTTTAATTAGATATTAAAGTAAAAGTAAATTGTAATTGTATTTTTTAAAGTGTAGTTAGAGTGTTTTTAAAATTGTATTTGTTTTGTATTAAATAGTATTTGTTTAGTATTTTTTTTTAAAGGGGAAGACTTGTATTTGAATCTTGTTAAATTATACATGTAGAATTTTAAAATTGTTTTAGTACCACTAAACCATTATATGGATAAAATTGTATTTTTTTACTTTAGTTAAATAATATTATTTAATATTTAGGGTGTAAGCATGAAACTGTCTTTTTTTTTTTTTAAATATCTTTTCAAGTAAGAGTTGCCAATGAGTGCAAAGAAGCGAATTTCATATTTTTTATTTTTCAAATCTTTGTGAAAGTTTAAAAAATAAAAGTTTTTTTAATAAGGAAAAGTTAAGTAGTATGGAATGAAAGACATTTACAAAAGCCCTAACTAAAACTAATGTTGTCCTGGTTGGAAGTATGAATTCCTTAGTTAAATATAAGAGAAAGAGCGAATATATGGTAATCCTTATATAGACAACATATATTACACCAAAAGCGATTATCAAAGATGAGATTGAGCATTATATAACGGTTATTAGAAATAAAAGTTAATATATAAATTCTACAAATAGTAACCAAGTTTTTCGAAAATATAAAAATGAATCAAATGGAAGTGAGGATTGAATTCAATTACTCTATGAATTTTCTTCCAAAAGAACTTTTCCTCATCATATTTTCTAGTTTGAGAATTAAGGATAAAATAATGAATGATGATCCATGGTAGGAATAGATTATGGAACAACACGAGGCTAAATGAATTGTATTAGCCAAATAGAATAATTTATACAATTTTGTTGACCAAATTTAGCTCTAACAAATAACTTAAGCATAGACTATTGTTGGAACAACCTATAACAACTTGACTTCACTAACTTGCTAACAACCCACACAAGACTCTTATATGAGTGGTTATAACAACGCAATTTATTTTGATAATATTTATCACATTCTATTATGTAATAAATCCTAACATTTCTTCCTTATTATATCATGCTTTAAACATGAGTATGAATACTAACACCAATACAAATAACCATATGATGAACTAGGACACACTCAATAGTTCACCAAGTACACTTAGGGTACGAATAGGGATACTCAACTATTTGTAACAAGCAATAGTGGAAATGGCCTCATTGGACTTTTAAACAAGGACAAAGACAAAATCATCTATCCATGGTCATACAACACCATTGGTATGAATAGGGACACTCAACTATTTGCAACAAGCAATAGTGGAAATGGTCTCATTGGACTCTTAACCAAGGACAAAGACAAAATCATATATCCATGGCCATACAACACCATTAGATAGGGATACATACTCTATCCAACAATAAAGTTGCAAACATGGACACACACTTTTATTCACAATAGTTGTGATTGGAAACACACACAACCAATCATAGATAATTAGTCAGACTAGGCTTTATTGATTTACATCATTTTATGAATGTGAATAAAATCAACCATTCTTCTTGAGTATGTCATGGGCATTCACTTGTCCATATGATCAATAAGGCAATTGGATGGTCTGACTACTCTTGAAAAACATTATAGATCTTCGGTCAATGGTGCTTATCAAATATCATCTTCAAAATCTTGATTATTAAGTACATTATTATAAAGCTTATAACCACATTGAATATTGAAAAAATTAATATTGCCTACCATCAATGTGAACTTCTTTTGCACAATATTTAGGAGTGTTAGGTATCACCGGTCATGCACTCCAAGTACACAAGACCAAAATATAATATATATTTATTTATAATAAAAATAATTATTTACCCTTTTTACATAACATATAAACATAGAGATAGTTGTGCAACCACTCATTTCAAAACCCTTTGAATACAAAATCCAACGCTTAAAAATGATATAACAATTCGATATTGTATAAAGTTGTTATAATGAAAATGACATATGTAGTTATAATATAGTCCACTCTACCAATAGTCAATGCAAATACAATTGAGGGATCATCATCCTTGTCCAAAAGTTCCACATCTACTTTAGAATAATTCAAAATAGACTCAACAAGTTCAATATAAACTCTCATGTAAGCTTAGTGTAAGGTAGTTTAACCTTTGATATTGTGGAAAATCCATTCATTCATTCTTCTCTCTTCCTCAAATACAAGTACATCATCAGGATTCAATCCCATAATAACTTCTAATATGACCACTCTGAAGCTATACAACTCTTCATAGTAGCCAACAAAGGAATATTTCTCCATTGTTCGGAAGCATTGTATCCCAAGTCATTGCATGAAGCATATGCATCCATAGAAATGACAATGAGTTTGTCATCATCATTGATGAACATTCCCAATTTGAGTTCATTAATATAGGGCTCATACTATTCATACAAAAATATGATTATGGAGCTTATGTTATGGTGGATAAGATGAGGATCATAGTAGTGATGCAACCATGCTAGCCCTTTGGTGGTTTCCATGTAAATCTTGAGCTTGGTGGACTAGTCCAAGTCTTGAAGGCCATGAAGGCAACTCTAGAGAGATCCCATGGACATGTATTTGTAGACAAGGACCTCTCTTCATCCTACTTATCTATATTGCAATTGTAGTAACTAAGAAGAGGCACCTGATTCTGGTGTCTCTAATGGACCAATTTATTCATCTCCAATTTGAACTCCTTTGCACTTAGTGAGCATCTCCCTAGTCTCTTAATAGCCAACAAAAATCCATCCAACAAATCAAATTTTTAGATGAGCCTTGTCCTTCTACACCATGTAATATTATCTTTGTTAAACTTGTTTATGACAACCATAATATTGGTAAGAGACATATTTTTGATGGGCTTCTCAAACATGCAAACTTTGATGGATCTCTAGGCTTTCATGTTTGACTATGTAGATACCACCTTCAACTCATTGTTTCTTAAATTCAAAACTCTCAATAATTTTATGTACCTAGTTGAGAAGGCATGTTGCTCAAATATAGCATGTGAAGCACTCTTAGATTATCAAAGAGGTTTTTTCAAAATGGTTTTAAGTCCTTGCTTGGAGCTCAACAATAGCGTGTTGAGTACAAGAGGAAGTCATATGCTATCAGAGAAAGTTTGGAAGTCTCTAATGGGTAGCAAAATTAGGTGCCATGAAATCTTCTCCTTGTATATAGCTCTTAAAATTTGTGCCATAAAATCTTCTCACTATTTTCTTCTCCTAAGATTTTCTCATCTATTGCCTTTATATGACAAAGGACGTGAGGCCTATAACTTATAAAATTTCTTGACTAGATTGCCACAATTCTACACCATTTTAAAAAAACCTAAATTGGAAATATGGAAAAGATAATCAATTGTAGTATCCAATTGATCATCGATTGATTCTCCATCTCTCTTTGAAACAAAGCCTTCTACCATACATGCATTTATCAAAAAATTCCTAATCTATCTCTTTTTAAAAATTTAAATTTTTAAATGGAGTGAGATGGTACTCCTCTCGAGATATACAATGGTGCTCTCTCAACCTACTTTGATACCACTGATAGAACTAAACAAGAGTGACCAAATTGTATTAACCAAATAGAATAATTTATAAAAATTTATTGACCAAACTTTGGTCTAACAAATACTCAAACATAGACTATTGGTGTAATAACCTCTAACAACTTGACTTCACTAATTTGGTAATAACTCATACAAGACTCCTACATGATTGGTTCTAACCGCTAAATTTATTTTAATAATAAAAATTATCACATCCTATGATATGATAAATCTTAACAAAGATGCCATTTTTATAGTTTTTATGGGCTTCCAACGTGGGTTAGGCTCTTTCAACTTTTATATTGACTTTTCAATAAGGAGGTTTTGAAAAATATTCATAATACTCTAGGGGAGTTCATCTAGGAGGGACAAATTATTAAGGAGGGAAAGCATGTGTATATACTCTAATATGTATTGTCATGAATATTTTAAAACTTTTTCTACAATCAATTAAGATTAAATCTAAATCAAGGGTGGGATCAGTAAGTGAATTATGAAAACATTGCATTTTGATTCTACAAATGTTATGACATGGGCACATGGCAAGAATTTGCAAGGTGAAAGCAATGGAGAAAAACATGAAATTTTCTGGTCATGAGATAAAATTCAAGATAAAGCAAGGAAATAATACTATAGTAGAAGCCTAATCAAATTAAGGATTTTCAACACCTATAAAATAGCAAAGAAAATTTCTTCATATCATCAAATGGCAAAGGCCATCATGATTCACTTAGATCAGCCATTATAAGAAAATAATAAAGGTTATAGGGGATAAGAAAGTACAATGTGCAAGTTCAAATTCAATTAGAAATAAAGGTACAAAGGAAGATGAAGAGGTAAGTTTTCAAACAAAGGAGGCAAAAATAAATAAAGTATAATTGTAGACATGGAAAATTGATCCACCCAAGTGAGTCATTTCCCCAAGGACCCTTGATAAGACCCTCAAACTTGTCTAAGCACAAGTTTGGGCCTCATTTCCCCTTCTCCTTCTCTCTTTTCCTAGATTTATCGAAATCATGGTCACCTAGTACGAGGTACGATTTTGACAAGTTAGGATTTTCTCTTAGAAAACTCTATTTTTGGGTTAACCCTGAGGATGTCGGCCTTCCCTTAGGTTTTCCCTTTCATTTTCCTATTCTTTTGCCCTCCAAACCTCTTATAAATAGAGGTTTTGGATCCTACTTTTTCTTGAAGTGATTTTCTATAAGTTAAAGTGCTATAATATTTTCAAGTTCCAAGTGATTTTAGAGGTGCCAAAGTGATCAAGATCAAGTGTTTTTTGATGTTCTTCTATTGCTTTGTTGTTGTTTTTATTGTTCTTGTTGGATAATTGTTGGAGCCTTTAGGGGGAGTATACTATTTTATGGAGGTCTTCATCCTTTCATTTATTTTTTTGTTGTCACCAGGTTCCTTCTTGCATTTTATCATTAATTATGCATTTTCGTAACTCATTTCGCATCAATTTGTCATTCTTAAACTTATACTGCAAAATCACACCCCATTTGTACAAGGCATGATTTTGGCAGGATCCAAAGTCGCAGTCACCCCTTACAAGGTGTGATTTCAGGTTCATAAAGTTTGGAGGTAAAGTTTCACTCCTAAAACCTAAATCTATGTTTGCATGTTTCATCTAGGTCATAATACTATTGTTTGCATTATGTTTTTTGCACTGTTTCATGTCATTGGATTTTTGCTTGTTCATTTCCAAAAAAGGTCAACAATCACTTTTGTTTTCGAACAATAAAATAAAAGGACCAAGGGGGCTTGACTATTGTACCTCCAAGCTCAGTCATACAATGTCCTAAGAAGGCCCCCAAATGTTGATCAAATTTTCTAAGGTTTTGTGAAGCTATTTTGCAAGTTGTGAAGTTTTTGGATTTATCTAGACGCAAGTAAAAGCTAATGTCAACTTTCGAATTAGATAAGTTCCATAAATAAACTTCTTAGGTTGTTTGTTGTTTGAAAGCTGTCTATTGGGCTTCAAAAATCCCAACTTAATTTGCACCCCTAATTTTCAATAAGTCTAGCGGTCTAGGTGACTATAGGGTATAAGGTCAAGTCCAAAAGCAAAAAGGAAGCCTTGAGAAAATAATCAGAAGAAGAACCTCCATGGTCTTTGAAAGAGTAAGCATAGAGCTTATCGTATTCTTTTAGTCCATCCCCTATGCATCCTTTCAAATCATAAGGCCCAATCCTTAATAAAGTCCATCCAAAAATTTGAAAATCATGGACCATGGCAAAAAATTATCCAAGTCTGCCTTATTTTCACCCAAATGATCTTCCTAAGGTTTCCCTAAGTCATCCACAAAATCTAAAAGGCCATTAATAACCCATCGCTCTTTCGAAACTCCTTTGTCGATCCAATCTGTGACCACTCTAAGCTATCATCGATAGACTTAAGCCTGCATAACATCGTCGCTCATTAAAAAACCTTGTCGTCGATCCCATCAATGACCAAAGTCAGTCATCAGTGACAAAACTAAAGATCAAAATTTTCCCATTGCTCATCCAAGTCTCCCATCGCTAATATCATCCTCGATAGCCTTTTTCATTAGCGACCACACTAAAACCTAGCCTTAAAGCCAAATCCACATTTGTGCCTATAAAATTACCATCGTTGATCCCATCCATGACTAAAGTCAACCATCAATGATAAGTTACACCCAAAAATACACTATCGCTCATCAAAACTCATCATCGTCGATCAATCATCGATAGACATTCTCCATCAATGACCGCATCAAGAAAGAAATAAAGCTAAGCTCAACGTCGCTCTTGCCAAGCCTCATCGCCGATCTGATCAGTGATCACTCAGCCTCATCCATGATAGCCAGTATCAAGTTCAAAGCAAGGGTCTTATCAACGTCAACCTAACAAGTCCCCCTCCCAATAGAATTTGGTCAAGATAAGTTGTTTTAAAGGTAAAATTTTATGCACCCAAAGTCTCATTGCTGATTTGATTCGATGACCATAGCATCCATCAACGATAGCCTAAAACCTGCGTAAAGTCTTCGTCACTCATTAATGTTCCCTATCGTCGATCCATTGTCCGTCCATCAATGATAGTATTTTTCATCAGTGAAGACCAGCATCAGGTCATGTGGTTTGCCTATTGGTTTTTAATTTTCCCAAGCTATAAGTGACAATACCCAAAGCTAGGATAGGTCATTGCAAGTCTAAAGCCTTGTCGTTGATTCAATCAATGAAGCCCCTCTCTCATTAGTGATCACCAAATAGTTCAGTCTGGACCTAGTCTCCTTCATCGCTTTTACAAAAATCTTATCACCGATTCATCAATGACAATGAGTTTTCATTAGTGACAAATTATTTTTTTGAAGGTATATAAAGGGTTGATTCATCATGGTCCTAGGTATTCCCCTCTCTCAACATAATATGCCTAATAAAACGTCAACCTAAGTTTGCCCTAAGCCTTATAATTATCATTGCTGATAGGAAGTTGTCTTTGCTCATCTATCAACGACAACATGTTTCCATCGGTGAATAATTCTAGTTGTTGTCCTCATAAAAGCATTGTCATCGATTCATCAACGACAACCCCAAATGATCAGTAATGACATATATGCATGTATTCTCATCGCTCATTAAGAATACCCATCGATGATTCATCAACGACAAACCAAGCCGAAGAGTGAGAGAAGCATCAACGATCTTAAATCATCTTGGGAAAACTCAACGAAGCTAGTTCTACATGGGAGGATGTGTGGTTCACTATTCAAGGACTAATAGTTGGTATGGAGTGTCGAACAACCTAAAAGCCAAAAGTGGTAAAATTATAAGGCATCTCGAGCGGAACATATCTCTTTGAAGTAGACGAAGATTGGCAAGATCGTTCACGGTAAGTTTCAAAACTATGGTTGCAACAAAATACAAGAGCCCAAAGAAGTAATGCAATACCATCAGCTTAAGGTTGCTCAGAAGAAAAGCGATAAAAGTGAGTAAAATGATCATTTACTCAAAAAAGAGATTACTGAACCACGTGAATAAAATCTTTCACACAAGCTAAAGACCTCCAAGGTTATACCAAGAAAAGCAAGGCCATGGAACAAGCAACTCAAAGGATAAATTCAATGTAGACTCAAGATATACAGATCCACTCGTATATGTAGAACATGATGTTGCTATCATCAGCTGAAAAAATGGACTATCTCAACGTAACTTTAAATGAAGGAAGTAGGCATGACAAAAGAATCAATAGTAAAGATGGGCCAGAGCGTGCAAAAAGCAATGACCATGAAAGACTGTGAGCAATGCAAAAAGTTCCTATATAAAAGATGTAAAAGGTACAGTAAGAAGAAGAAAATGTCAAAATAATAGCATTTTTTGTGCTTCAAAAGAATAGTAGTGCCTCGATGAAATATAGTTACAAAGGGATCACCCCGATGAAATATAGTTATGGAAGTGTGCCTTTATAGTCACTCCTATCAATCTGCATGCTTCCAGATCTCATTTTCCATTATGTCTTTCCTCTCATTTCCCTTTGCCCTCCCCTTTCTAGGTATTCTCTCTTAATCACCATCATAGTCTGCTCCACAAAATGCCATCTCACCACCATCATTTGTAGCCTTCCACATCCATTGTGTCCAATTGTTCCCACCACCATCCATATTGTCTCCCATCTTGTTCCACCTCATTATGTTTTTCTTTTCTACCTTCACCATCATGTCGGGTCCCCCTCTGTTTCATCCTAAAAATATACCTACGTCAGTCCTAGTCAAAGAGCGTCTAAAGATGAGAAGGTAGATGACTAGGATAATAGGAACAAAAGGAATACACTCAAATTACCTTTTGTACAAATTAAACAACATATTCAAGTGCCTGGCCCACCACTATTAAGGAGCCCCCTTCAAATAAAAATCCGAACAGATAAGTCCCAATAATAGATAAAGTAGTCTTAGAAAAATAAGTAGCCTAACAAAGGTTTTGATAGTTGACATCAACTAATTCTACTGTAACAGACTCGAGAAGCCAAAGAGATGCAAGACCGTAGAAAGTTTTCCAAGTGGTAGCCTCTACACCAAGCATCTATAATTGATTTTGGATAGCCCAATTATAAAAGGAGTCAAGGAATCTAGGCTTCATCATCAAGAAAATAGCACAACAAGCTTATGTGAGGTATTTTGAGTGTTTTATCTAGGTTATCGTATTTCCTCTATTTTTCTTTATTTTAGCCATCTTCTCAAGTTCATCCCACCCTTGTGCAGGTATTGTCAAAAGTGAGGCAATCTGTCTGAGATGATTTCCAGAAGTTGTTCTAGAGAGCTAGAGTCTATATGTCACTACTTTTAGGATAGTAGATAATAGTCCCCTATTACATCATTCGAACGGGGTGACCTATATATTGTATTGTTCAGAAAAAACCTAAGTATTATGTTGGGTTATTCATTGTAAATAATCATTCTGAATATAATACAAAATTATTTGGTTCTCTCTTTCTGGAAAACTTTTGTGCAATGTGTGTTTGTTATCTTGTCTGCATCTTGCATTATTTGAACATGTAGACAACATTTCTTCACTGATTAAAAAATCTGTGTTTATTACGATATTCGAATGAACATAGATTTATCAATATTTCTTTCTCTTTCTATTCTCTATCATATGAATGATTAAAATTGCTATGATAGCCCAATGGATAAGACATCGGTCTACTTTTAATATTGAATGCTTGTATCATATGCTTGGTCAATGATATTTCATTGCTTATTTCAATCTGGTTGAGCTGGTTTCCTGATAAACATTACATAAGCTCATATTAGGGTGTCCAAACCTGGCCTATTTAGCTTCCAAGTTATCCTAGGATGAAGTGGTGAGTCAACCAGAGCTCACATATCTGCTTGTGGGCCTCCAAGGATTTGAATAACGTGACAGTCTATAAGGATATTCAAATCTTTCCACAATAGTTTTCTGGCACCATTGTTGGGGATCGAACCTTTTGTGTGTCAGTTTTATTTTTTTAGAAGGTTTATCTCCAACGACAACTTATTTTTACAACACCACAATTCTCTAGAATTTGGTTTTTATCTGATAAATTATAATTTTCTGAGAGCCTGTGAGTGCTAGGATTTTCAAAAGCTTACCTAAGAGATTGAGGAAATTTTAGAGCCGAGCAATCTTGGCCTGAGTGAGGTCCTTCTCATACCAAAAGTACTGGCAACTCTGAATGAATCCAAAAGAATAAGGAGGATCTGACCTGGCACACACCAGATGTAGTGGCAAAGAGCTCTTCCTAGTATTTGAAGACCTAGAGGTATTTACCCATACCCGCAAGGGCCCAATCCTTAAAAATTTTGTTTATCAGAATAGGGCTTATACAGTTGGTAATAAGTCTAGTAATAAGTATGCTAAAAAGTTTATCCCTATAAGTAAACTCTGTTATTAGCACTTCCATAGTCAGTACCCCTATCATCCCTATGGCACAACCAAATCAGAACCTGCAAGTATGGAGGACTAATAGGTATAGACCTTTCCAACTACCTTAGAATTTGCATCCCTTGCTAGCCAAAGCCCACAAATATTTGCCTAAATTCCAAGGCAACATTGTTGTCTCTGGAGAAGATCACATCAAAAGCTTCCTATATGCATTAGACAGTCTAGAGGTTGAACATGAGGATGTAGTTCTCAAGTTGTTCTTACAAACATTAGAGGGTGATGCAAGAGACTGGTTCAACTATCTCCCAGCCGACCAAATCCCTGATTTCCAAACCATGGAAGGTGTGTTTTTAAAGAAATATGGGGAAAGAAAGAATGAGTAGTCTTTGCTAACAGATCTTGCAACAGTCAAGAAGAAAGAAAATGAGTCTGTAGAAGACTTCAATAGATGATTTTTCAAAATTAGAAGCAAAATTCCCATTACCTTGAGACCCACTGATCATCAGGCCATATGCTTCTATAAGAATGCCTTCTATGGAGAATTCAGTTATGAGTTGAGGTAGCATAGGACCAACACCATTGATGACTGTATGGAACAAGCCCTAGAAATAGAGAGAAATATGTTAGACAATGGTAAGATGAAGCCATACACCTCTGAGTCAAGTTCTAGCCAAGTAGATAGGAAACCTAAGAAGGTAGGGTTCACAATGTTGAAGAAGGCTGAGGTCGACCCCCTAGAAAGATTGTCCAACCAATTTACCAAAATGTTCAATACAATTAATAATAGGCTATCCAAAATTGAGAGGGATAAGTCTGTAAATGATGAACAACCAGCCCAAGTGCAGTCTGATAATAGACCCCAATTTCAAAGGAACTTTAATAGAAATTGGACAAGAAATAATGGGGAAGAAGGGAGCAAAAATGGAAATAATGGCTGGAAAAGGAGAGAAGGCCCAAAAGACATGGATGCAGTCCCAAATCCCATGGCCACTGCCAATACCGTCTTTGACTTTTGGTACCATTGTAGTGAGTGTGATGCACCCCATAACCTAGCCACCTATGCAATCTATCTAGGGGTACATCTTGATGATAATATAGAGGAAGAATCAGATGAGGAAATAAGAATAAATTCTGTTGGACTAAGGAAGATGAGGAAAGAGAAAAATAGTTTGAAAAAGAAATGGAAAAATTACCTAAGTCAAAAAAAGAACCCAGAGCTATGGTCTTAGAGAATATGGAAATCCTTAAAATACCTCAAGAGAATAGATATGAAATGATGAAGCTAGGTAAGATTACTCCAATAGCTAAAGAGGTGGAAACCCTAGAAAGAATGCATGTTATTAATCTGAGAGGTAGAACAGTGCCAGATAGGGCAAATAAGTCTGACAAGGTGAACATAGTTCATCAAACTCAAAATAGAGATAAAGCTACCAAGAAAAAAAATAATAGCAATCAACAAGCAGCCTTTGAAGTTGAAACAAGAAATGAGGTTCAAAAACAACTAGAGTCTGACAAGAATGTTGAAGTCAAGAAGGTTGAATTTGATGCAGGCCAAGAACTGGCTAAACAAAAGATAAATATCACCTTTGGAGAATTAATGACTATACCAAAGTACAGATATCAGGTGTGTCAAGCCTTTGGTTTGGTTGAACCATATAATAATCACATATGCAATTTCTCAGCAGTAGAAAAGCCCAAGCCCATTCCTAGAAATCCATCGATAGTGAGACCTTTCTATATATCCTTCAGATATAATTCAAACTTTGAGGAACAATATGTAATTCATAATTGCATGTTAGACAGTGGAGCATCACATAATATCATGCCCAAACAAGTGGTAGATCAGTTAGGCCTAATATGCACCAAAGACTCTCCCCCAATATCTATCATGGATAGTAGACAAATCCCATGTGCAAGAATTATTACAGGACTATTAGTCTATTTAGACCAATACCCAAAGAAAGGCATAGTCATGGATGTGGTTGTAGTTGATGTAGATCCATTTTTTTGTTGCTACTATCAAGACATTGG
Organism: Wollemia nobilis; assembly: GCA_028583015.1. Lineage (NCBI taxonomy): Eukaryota > Viridiplantae > Streptophyta > Pinopsida > Araucariales > Araucariaceae > Wollemia > Wollemia nobilis. The sequence continues at coordinate 3,505,720 of JAQPPZ010000753.1, forward strand.
GCTGAACAATTAGGAGGATCCATCCAATTAGATTGGTCTTACGCCACTATCCCCCTTATAGCTAAAGAGCAGGCTACCCTCAGGAGGGAACCCTTCCATAGGTATTTCTTTTGAGCTCAAAAATTTTGATAATACCACTGTCAACTTAGTCTAGTATTTTGAGGAAAAAGAGATAGGAGTCTATTCTATCTGGCATTCCTCATTCTTAGCTAAAGTACCAGAAGCAGTTGATATGGACCCATAGATAGCCGCAGAAGTTGATGTTGAGTCCACAAGGATTTTAACATCAGAAATATGGACCCTCACATTTGATGGGGCCAAGTCACACACTAGGGTAGGGGCTGGAGTCAAACTGACTGACATCAATGGGAATTATTTAGGTATTCCATACAGACTGCACTTCCCATGCACAAACAATGTGGTAGAATATGAAGCATTATTGTTAGGCTTGAGAAAAGCCAAAGAACTGGGAATTAATTATCTGACTGTATATGGTGATGTCGAACTAATAATACAATAGATTAAAGGCAAGTATCAGGCCAAGCACCCTAGGCTGAAACAATATAAACAGGTTATCCAAGAAGAAATTAACAAATTTCTAGCCTTCAACATCACATATATCCCTAGAGGACAAAACCAGGCAGCCAATCTATTGGCCATAAATGCCTCAGGTGCAGATAGTCCAGAGATAGACATAAAGTATCAAGAAAGGTTCCCTACCATTTCAGTGTATCATCCGTCTGTCCCAGACAACATAGTGTATCTACAAGTTTTTTAGGATGACATAGACATCAAAGATTTTATGACATTGCAAAATCAATATGCTGAGATTATATGTGATGAAGAGGATGAAGAAAAACTAAAAAATGTTATCGGAGAGCCTATGGAGGTAATACAATTAAAGACCAATAAGTTACCCAAAGGTCTGATTTCACTAGAAAGTCTATTTGATGATTTTTATAAAGCCCATAAACCAACCTTGCAAGGATTGGAAGCAGAAGAAATTAATATTGGTACCGAGCAAGAGCCCAAAATGGTTAAGGTGGAAAAATCTATGTTAGAGAAGAAATTTATATTGGTACCGAGTGTGCGACCTCAGGAAGCGTGCACCCCGACTACCCTACTTGCAATATTGATTTATTATGTATGCTACCACTTGCACAAAATGAAAATACTGAAAGCACATGCAACACGAAGAATAAGAAACAAATAAAGATGCTTTATTTATTGATATCTTGAATCCTCGGTTACAAGTTCATCCCTCTGAGGGATACCCATCATTTTGATACAAATATTTACACAAATATAGAGCAGCGATCGGATATATTCCCCGCAAGGGAACGGTGCATCTACGCAGGCCTCCTGGTCCCACACACGAAACTGTATGAGGGCTTACAGATGCCTCCTTCTCCAGATCTAGTCCTGGAGGGATCTTTATGCTCCTACTGCTTCAATATGGTCCTGATGATCTGCACCTATGCTCATGAAAACAACAAAGCATGCTTAGTAGGATGGGCCGCCTCTCCGGATGAGGCCTTTGTTAGCGGATCTGAATACTCATGATACTAATAATGAAATATAAACATGAACAGAATAATAAATGCATGATAAGCTAAGGAAATATGAAATAAAAGCATTAATGAAACCAGATCTAAACTATGATCAAGCCATAAATTAAGCAATAATAAAGCTAAGCTAACAACAAGAGGAAATAATGCTTATGCCCTAAGATATGCCTATGGGCCACTATCCGAGATAGCGGCCATGATGTGAAGCTCTCCTCCTTGTGATTCAAGGATTTGTGCACTATCCTCTTTGCTAAAATTGATGTTCAAGGGTCACCGAGTGTGTCTCCTACACTGATTGGTGGTTGGGAATGGTGAATCTAACAACTGATGTGTGGGTGTAGCTCAAATGAATGGTGCTCCAATGCTCCTCAAAGTGTTGAAGATTGGTCCTCCATTTTGATAGGGCTTCATTGCTTAACTCTGAAACTTCATGGATCCTTTGCTTTTCATGGGAGAGTCTATATGTAGACTTCCCTCTCAGATCTAGAACTTTGGCTTCCTGGAGAAGCTTCAGTCCAAATTGCATGTGACTGACCATCCCGAGTGAGGAGCATCAGTCCCAAACTAGCATGGAAGGGGCAGTTAGGAGGAGCTCAGGGAGTTCCTCACCAAAATCTCCCATTATCCATGCAAAGGTGTAGTCAGACTACATGATCTGGGCTCGTATTCATGGCCAGACTATGTGTGACCTTAGCCGCTATCAAGTTCAATGACCAGGTGTGGTCATTGTAGTCTTCAGCGGCCAGGTGTGTTGGCCACTCTTCTTGAGAGCGACCAAGCTTGGATGGGCTAGAACTACCCTGCTTGAGTGGTTAGGACCACTGCTTGCTCTTGGAGAGATCCAAGAGGGTTCATATGGTTTACAGATGTGCCCATATGGGTAGTCTCCTAAACATGATATATTTTAGGTGTCTACAGATACCCTTTTTGGGATGCACTATGAGCAAAACACAACATAGAGCAAAAAGTAGACCACCTAGGGCCATATTGTAGGTTGGATGATGATCATTGATCTGATCAACATAGGATGCCCCAATCATGCGGGAGGGCATGAATCCTAGAATCATTGCTTCCAACAAAATGGAAGGCTTAAATTTGTGGAAGTTTGCACTCGCTCATCAAGCAATCGGGTAGCTTCAGTACTACTATAGGTCCGAAGGGAGGGGAGCTACAAACTTAACTATCATATTTGCTTTTTGCCCCAGCAAAGGGTAAGCTTATGATAGTTGTTGGCAATGATTCATAAGATGAATGCAACTCTGACATGATCGAGATGATATTTTGTTGACTTTGATTATGATTGTTGAAAATTTTGACTACCCCCTCAAGCGACGAGTCGATGAGGAAAGGACAATTAATGAAGCGATGAGTCGCTTGACCAAAATGAAATATTTGGACCTCTTTAGAGGGTTGCTCTATTGTTATAGAGTAGTTCCCATCCAGGTGTGACTTCAACCCTATTTGGTAATTGCACACCTTTATCCCATGGGGCGGTTCGACCGCAATGGCCTTCTTAGGGAATCAAGGTGATAGCACTTCTAATTTAGCTTGTGTTGACTCACTATTTTTCTTATAGGAGAATTGAGATGCATCCTCGCTCCCATGGGGTGGTCGACCGCAAATAGCCTTCTTTGGGTTTGAAGGGAAGCATCTCAATTCTACTATAACTATTTTGCCCCAAGTGGCCTTATGGTAATCTACTCATCTTGCCGAATTGCATGGAGCGCTAGTCACTGCAATCACCAAGTGTATAGAGCAAATAACTGACTACGAGGCTCATTTGGGATTTGGTTGCTATTTGATTTTTGATTTTGAATTTTATGATGTTTTTGGATTTTGATGTATGCAAATTTTTGGTATTGGTTGAGATTTTGGATGTCTCTGACCAATAGGTGCTTTTTATGGGTCATTTTGCAATGCTCTATGGTGAAAATTTGATGAAATTTCTCCTTATTTGTTGGTCATTATCAGGTCCAGATACCCCAATTACTACTTTATGGTTATTATCAGGTCCAAATTAAGAAGTTGGGTCACTGACGTCGACAATGGCTAGGCTGTGAATTGGAAAAATAAAAGGAAAATTAGGGTTTGAGTTGTCATTGTTGTCAATTTGCTTTTTGGAGCTCTAAGGTGTGTTTGTGTGACTACTGACGGAGAACTATCATTTGCGAGAAGACACGATGGCTGAGCAAGATGAGGCTTCGATTAGCAGAGGAGCCAAAGCTTCATGGGTACCTCTCTAAACCCTAGCCTTCTCTCTTTTTATGGTAAAATAAACCAAATTAAATAATTCGGTAAAGGAACCTCATTAACCCTATTGGCAATGAATCAAACCCATAGTTAGGCTCAATTTAGGGTTTAGGTAGATGGGTTTGCTTTTAAATTCATGTTTTTGCAATTTTTTTGTTATTTTGGGCCCTGGGGAGACATCGTTGGCGTGTCACCCAGTTGTCGCTCAAAGTGGCCAGTCCTATCTGTGGTTGGCCATTGCTGCTATCAACGACCAGTTTGATTTCCAACGGTCATATTTTTGACCATTGGAAATGGTAACTGTTAGCTTAAATGATCAATTAATGGCCGCTCCTGAGCGACCAGCAACCTTAGATTATTTCTTTTTGTTTTTTAAAGTCTTTTAATTGATTTCTTTGAGATTTTAAGACATATTTTTTGATGTTTTTGTATGTTTAGGTGCATTTACTCTTCATGCTTGTTGTCTTAAATGCATCTTATATTAGCTTGCACCACTTTTCATCTTATTTTATTTAGTTGTTAGTGCATTTGATTTAAGCTTTATTTTGCACTCTTAGATCTTATCTACTCGGGCTCGAGACCCAAAGCTACTTTGTGATCTCTTGCATGAGATGGATGACATGGAGTGGGCCTAGCTTAAGGCTCAAGGGCTCCAGTATGTCACTGGCCTACCCATGATCATGTCAGATCAGGCTTACTTGATTGCCCTAGCCCACCGGTGGGATCCCAGGACCAACACCTTCCATCTTCCTATCGATGAGATGACCATCACACTAGAGGATGTCTACAAGATTTATAGGATCCCCTTTGATGGAGTGCCCATTGTCTCTTCTCCTACCAATACCTGAGAGGTAGTGTTCATGAGGGTCTTTGGGAGGCATGTCATTGCTACCTTCAAGGACACTCGCTCTAGTGGGATTTTAATTTCTCGATGGTATGAGGTAGATGTCTTTTCTTGATTGCACATTATGTTGTTGATGGTTATCTACAACATCCTCATACCTAACTACTCTAGATTGAGGTTCCCATGGAACCTCTTAGCGATGGTACAAGATTTGATTGATAGTGAGGAGCCCATTATCTATGCCTAGGGGAGTGCACTATTGGATAGTGCTATGATGAGTTATACCACATTCTAGCATTGGATGAGCCAGTATTACATATAGCTTGCTCCTTTAGATCTAGGGATGGGAGCACATCAAGATTGACCACCTCAGAGGACTTCTAATGGAGATTACTAATCTAGATAGGGATGTCTAGTGTTATGAATCTAGGTGGCCCAGAGCGCTCGAGGAGCGCAAGAGTCAACCCTTTGTAGGGGATCTATCCCACTACATGGCATCCTTGACTAGTTTAAGAGATGGTGATATCATTTGGAGACCTTACCATGAGTGCCCTACTTGGGATGATCCTACTAGCTTCATAGTGAGGACTCGATGATCGATGGTTGATTGGTCATAAGGATAGCATTAGAGAGTTCTTCTATTACTCTAGGGTGCTCCGATAGTTTGGGATTCAATAGGATGTTCCTCTTGAGCTAGTTGTCTATCATCGGATTACCATAGAGAAGAACCTTCCACCACCATGAGTTACAATAGTGCTAGAGGAGGATGACCCTCCTATAGTTGATCCTAGTGTGGCTGATGTTGGAGTGATAGAGGTGTACACCCTCTAGTGGGGTACATGACTATGGCATGGTGGCCACCTAGGGTGGTCTTTAGAGGAGGCTAAGGTAGAGGATCCTGATGGGCATCGAGTGCGGGCTCAAATAGATGAGTGGGGGTAGGTAGGGAGAAGAGCAGGTGGTAGAGGAGTAGGCTGCAGAGGAGTAGGTTGCCCAAGGAGGAGGAGGAGTTAGCTCCCGAGGAGCAAGATTCTCCTCTCTAAGCTCAGTTGCACCAGGTTGAGGTCGAGCTACAGACATCCCAGATCTAGGTTCAATAGAGGGATGCCACTATTGTAGATCTCCAGAGATAGCTTGCCCAGGTTACTATCGAGTGAGATGAGGCTCAAATCTAGATTGCACCACCTCCTATAGTGCCTTAGGGACCTGGTGGTCTAGATCCCAGTGTGGAGATCTATCACTTGCATGGATTGTTAGCAGATGATTTGGAGGAGTGCACCCGAGATGCCACCTATATCCTAGCATTAGAGCATGAGGTCAAGCTCTAGGGAGGCCATCTACTAGAGAGGCTTGGGGTAGGAGGTTCATAGAGGACCGATCAGAGCACTTCACGATAGTCATTAGCTCGATCGAGCCATCGAACCAGGTCTTGGACAGAGTGGACTAGGGGTGCTAGTTCTATACCACCTCCCAGAGGGGGAGGTGAGGACAGAGGTGATACTAGTGGTGCAAGCCACTCTTGAGCACTATGGCTCCTTAGATACTTTGTACCTCTTTTTGGGTGTAAGGTCAGCCGACCTACATAGTTGTAGCCTTATTGGCACTTTTTGTACCTACATGTACTTATTTGGATACACTTTTATATGATATCTAGACTTTGAGACTCACCATGTGTGTATCTATTATGATTATGCTTTTATGTTTATGGATGCAGTATATGATTTTATGTGATATGATGTGATGTGATGCTTTAGATGTTATGATGTGTATGTGTAGATGGACTACTTTATGATCTAATGCTATGTGGATCTTATGACTTATGTTTTATGATGTGTGGATGCTTAGCTAGCATGATCTAGATGATGATGATGGATGCATATATGGATGCAATGCTTATTGTTACATGCATGTTTGATTTTGATGTGTTTGTATGCATCTAACCTTATGCTGTTATGATATGGAAAATGGAATATTTTATGTTATACTGATGATCTAATGGAATGAACCTGTATGCTTTAATCACTTAAAACATAAGGTATGCAAGTGATATGAGTTTAACAATCTAATGGGTGACACCACAGAATGTAAATCAATCATGAATAAATAATAACTCTTATAATAAGAATTAATCATTTACACCTTCCAATGTTAGATGATATGATGTGATATGTATGTACTTTCTTTATAAGCTTTTATAAATTAAAAATCCAAAATAGGGTAATTTTCTTCCAATAAAAAAAAAACCAATAAAGTTGATGATTTGTTGATGGCATGATTTGTTGCTATGAGGGGATTTTTGAGGTTTTCCATGAGACTCAAACACCCTAGTTACTCTATCAAAAAGTTGTATACTGACCATACAGAGCTTCTGAAGGATAAAGCTTTGTTATGCAGACCTAGATACTCATTATCCCTATGTGTGCAAATGAATATATTAGATAGAACATAAGCATACCCCAGTGCCAGGTGGGATTCATTCAGCCCATTGTTGTATTGGGGATCCTCAAATGTTTATCCTGATCCTAAGTTGGACTCAGTTGGATTAGACCACTAGGCAATACAGGACACCTAAGGCTAGCTCTTCCACATGCAAACATTGGTCTATTCAAAAGCGAGATGCTAATGTGATAGACATATCATCATGCATAAGGATACCTTACGCTCATTCATGCTGAGAATTCTAAGGATTCAAGTTCATACTCCCTTCTTTTCTTCATATTTATTTGGGATACTTGCTCATGATTTAGTGATGAAAATCATTATTTATTTTGAATTTTGTTTTTCTTTTGAGCAAGGGATTTATGTAGTGATGATAATCACTTGTTTATTTTGTTTTTGAATTTTTCTTTGTTCAAGATTTTGCTTGTTTTGATTAAAGCAAGGGATTTCTTTGGGTAGGGGTGAACTTGTCCTTTTGCCAATTCTCAACATTTTTAAACCGATCACACAAGGGGATGAGCAAGATAAAATTTTCACCTTAGGATACCTAATACCACTTTATAGCATTCATATTTCCCTTGTTTCAACTAGGATTTTAGTGTTTTGATTAGTGATAGGATTCTGAAATATACCAGGTGCTATCAAAACTAAACCTCACCTATCAAAAGCAAAGATAACTTTCTACAAAGTTTGATAAAACCACTAGGTATGGTTGAGTGACCGAAAAACCCTAGTATATTCCTTATAGCAATAGGAGGGGTTGTGTTGAAAAACATAGTTACACACATGGGTGATGGATGATGATGGATTTTGAAGATGCATGATTGAGGTACAAATATGGTGTCATTTGTAAGATTGCAAACATAAATGTATCTAATGCAAATGTAATGGATGGAAATGCCTAATGCAATGCAACTAAATGAATGCAAATGTGGAATGCTAATGCAAATGTTTTTGTATTTTTGATGCTTTCAATTGTTTTTGAGCTTTTGATTATTTTGAATGTTTTTGATATTTTGATTTTAAATTATTTTTGTGCTTTTTATTTATTTTGACCAAAGGGCTTATGGTGCCTTTGGCTTTTTATTACCAAGGCTTAATGCCTTTGGTTTTTGATTTGACCAAAGGGCTTTAAGATGCCTTTGGAGCCTTTTGTGATTTGACCAAAGGGCTTTAAGATGCCTTTGGAGCTTTTTGTGATTTGACCAAAGGGCTTTAAGATGCCTTTGGAGCTTTTTGTGATTTGACCAAAGGGCTTTAAGATGCCTTTGGAGCTTTTTGTGATTTGACCAAAGGGCTTTAAGATGCCTTTGGAGCTTTTTTTTTTCTTTTAATGTTTTCCGATTTGTTTGGATTTTTATGATTTCTATTATTTTTGGAATTTTGGAATTATTTGAATGTTTTTGATATTTTGTTGGTTTATGTGTGAAAAGCCTTCAGATGAATGATATTGAGGGGCTCTAGCTCCTCAACACCTTCTAGCATTGCTAGGTGATATGCCCCAATCCCAATCTTCTTCGAGATGATATAGGGACCTACCCAATTAGCCATAAATTTATCTCATAGATGCGACGACAGATTTGAGTTATGCTGGTTTTATTTCAACACAAGATCCCCAACTTTAAAACCTCTCAGGTGGACTCTATTGTTATAAGCTCATGTTAGATGATCCTGGTAAATGTGAAGGTGCTCAAGGGCATTGATGCATCATTCATCCAGGAGGGTCAATTGATCCAGGTGAGCTTGTCTGGTAGTGTCATCATTGATGAACTCTTTCAATGTGATGTGCAATGTCAAAATCTCCAACTCTAAGGGCATAATGGCCTCAGTGCCATATACAAGTAAAAATGGTGTTGCCCTAGTGGGCATCCATATACTAGTCCTGTAAGCCCATAATGCTAAAGGTAATTGTAGATGCCAATCCTTATGATTTTATTTCACCATCTTCTTTAAGATGGCTATTATTATCTTGTTTGAGGCTTCTACTTGCCCGTTTGCCTATGGATAGTATGGTGTCATAAAACTATGTTGAATGTTGTATCTAGTCGTTAGAGCTCACACATTTTTGTTTTTGAATGATGGACCATTATCCGAGATTATCTTGAAAGGTACCCCAAAATGACAAATGATATTGTGAAGTATGAACTCCATAATCCGAGGACCAATTATCGAGGTTAAGGGGATCGCTTCCACCCATTTGGTGAAGTACTCAATGGTCATTAAGATGAACGTGTGTCAGCCCAAATATGAGGGAGAAATATTTCCAATCAGATCGAAACCCCACTGAGAAAATGGCCAAGCCACCTGAATGGGTTGTAAGGCCTGAGATGGCAAGTGCATCAAGTTTGCATGATGTTGATATTTAATACATTTCTTGACATACTCACAACAATCCTTCTCCATGGTGGGCTAGTAGTAGCCCATTCAAAGAATGCACTTGGCAATGGCCATGTCACTGAAGTGGCCACCACACGTACCATCATGAGCTTGCAAAATCACCCAAGATGATTCTTGGGGCTCTAAGAAATGTAGGAGAACTCCATCATAGCTTCGATGATACAATATGCCTCCTAGCAAGACATATCTAGTCACCTTCTGCTTGAATGCTCATCTCTCAACATGCGATAGTCCTTATGGGACAACTCCAAGTCTAAGGAAATATTGTAATTGGGATAGCCAATCCTGATAGGCTATGACCTCGATAGATAAGATGACTTGTTCCTCCTACAATTTGATTTGCACAAATGTAGATTGAGAAACAACCTTGTGGTGAATAGTGGTACCATTCCCCATAGGACCCTGAGAGATCAAGGACCCCCAAGGTGCCTTCTTTAAGAAGTATTTGGCTTTACAGAACCAATCATGGTCTAGCTCTATATGGATCATGTTAACTGATTCCTTGTTATCAAAAGCCTCATACTGGATCACTGAATGCGAGAGCATTTTGATATGAATGGTAGTGAAATCGGTAGAAGGATTCTGAGGGATCAAGGATCCCAAAGATGCCATGGTGTCTACAAATATATTTGATGAATGAGGGATTGCCTCGATGTCGTACCACTCTAGTTTGGCTAGATATGTGTCAACAAGCTCCTTGTAAGCTTTCAGGATTGGATCCCAACATTGAAATAGTCCTTTGACCTAGTTGACTATGAGGAGGGAGTCACCAAAGATATTTAGCCTCTTGATTTTCATGGTGATGGTTGTTTGGAGACCCAATATTAGGGCTTCATATTCGGTGTTATTATTGGTGCAAGGGAAGTCTAGCTTGAATGACAAGGGCATTGGAGCTCCTTATGGCATGAAAAAGATAATTCCCACACCACCTCCTTGCTCACACTTCGAACCATCGAAGAACAAAGTCATGTCAGCTTCATTTTCTAGTTCTTCAAGTTTGGGTGCTTCTGATAGTGCAAAGACCACATCATCAAGAAGTTCTATGGTAAGGGGCCTACTATTCTGAAGAGGTACCTCAGCCAACTGATCAACTATGACTTGTCCCTTGATGGAATTTTGGCTTATGAATTCCAAATCAAATTCTATCAATAGCATGATCCACTTTGCAGTACGTGTATTATGATATGTCTTGCTCATCATATACTACAAAGGATTTTGCTTGGATATTACATATGTCGTATGGCTCAACATGTAGTGGCACAATTTCTTGGTTGCAAAGACCACCGCTAAGCACAACTTCTCTACGTATGTGTATCCAATTTTGTAGCTCACCAAGGTGTGGCTAATGTAATATATCACTTGCTCTTTATCTTGCACATTCTTTTGAGCCAACATGGTGCCCAAAGAAAAATCTGTAGTGGATATATATAACAAGAATGGCACGTCTAGCCTTGGTGGAGCTAGAACTGGTGGCATTGCTAGGTACTCTTTGATCTCAGCAAAGGCTTGCTGACATTCTTCATCCCATTGGAATGGAACTCCCTTGTGTAGCAGTCGATTCATGGGTCGACATTTATCTGATAGTTGTGTGATAAATCACTTTATGGATGCTACTTTGCCCTGTAAGCTTCTTAGTTCTTTGATGTTTGTGGGTGGAGCCATTTCTAGGATAGCCTTTACCTTTGTTGGGTCTACCTCGATGCCTCATTTAGAAATGATGAATCCCAAGAGTTTTCTAGAAGTCATGCCAAAGATGCATTTCTTGGGATTCAACCTGACATTGTGCTCAATCAAGTGATCAAAGACCTTTCTGAGGGTCTCAACATGCTCTTCTCATAGTAATGACTTGGCTAGCAAGTCATCAATGTAGTCTTCCAAGATCGTGTGCATGTAGTCATGGAAAATGTATGTCATAGCCCACTGATAAGTGGCACCAACATTTTTAAGGCCAAATGGCATCACTTTGTAGCAGAATGTCCCCCATGGAGTGGTGAACATGGTTTTATGTTGGTCTTTAGGTTTAATCTGAATCTGATTGTAACTAGAAAAATCATCCATTAGGGAGAGCATCTCATGACCTGTAGTTGCATCTACAAGAGCATCTATGTTGGGCAATGAGAATGAATCCTTTGGGGTTGCCTTGTTGAGATCCCTGAAGTCCATGCAAATGTGGACTCTTCCATCAAGTTTTCCTATGGGCACCATGTTTGATACCCACTCTGGATAGTCGATGGGAACAATAAAGACTACATCCAATAATTTTTGCAACTCATTTTTAACCATCAAAGTGATGGTTGGATGCATCTTTCTAAGATTTTTCTTGACCGACTTCTTCGTGGGGTCTATCGATAGGTTGTGGACAACCAACTTTGGATCTAGCCCCGACATGTCTTTGTAGGTCCAAGCAAAGAGATTTGGTCTCTCTCTAGTAGAGGAATTATGATGGCCTATTCTTCTAGAGATAGGCTTTCTCTGAACTTGACTTTCTTTGGTTGAGAAGGATCATTGTTGATGTCCACCTCGAAAGTCTCCTCTATTGCCATATGGGACCCATCCTCAAGCTGGTGAGGAGTGGGGATTAAATGAATGTCATCTACTAGATTTATAGTTCCCACTGACTCAGGGTCAAGACTAGTGTGATAGACATCATGGGCACAACCTGATGCAAAATGGAATGGTTGTAACATCTCTTCATTAGGGAAGAAATCTTCAGGCTCTAAGGGTGAATCAATGTGATCCCAATCAATAGCATCTAAATTAAGACACAATGGTTTTCTAGGATCTACTAGGTTATGGAGTGGAGTGGTCAAATCAATGGAGATCATGTTGATGGATGGAATGGAATCTCCAGGACCATATGGGTGAAACTCTATATCCTAGGTGTGCCCTCCATACTCATGATGAGGCTCTAGGGGCATAGGGATCTCAGGATCTAGTCTATGGATAGATGAGATGATGGGATCATTAGGTAATAGCTACTCTCTAAAGGTGGGTGGATTCAGGTTGACCATGTGATGGATGGCATCTAGGTTTATTGGTCTCCCTAGGAAGTGAAGATTAGGATCTATGGCATGGAGTAACGCTTCTCTCTCAACAAGCATATTGACTTGTTGTAAGTGATCGAGGTACCTAAGATAGGCCATCTTGATCTCATCTTCAAAGTCATCATCGCTTATCTAGAAGCCATTGGCATTGGTTTCTAGTCCTAGGATGAGCTGGTGGTTAGCTTGTTGATGCCCTAGATAGGCCATCTCAGTCTCATCTTCATAGTCATCATCACTTATGAAGAACCCATTGGCATTTATATCTGGCCCTACAATTTGGCATGCATGTCTTATGAAGGCCATCTCAATTGAATCTTCTGAATCATAGCCACTTTCATTAGACATGTATCCACCCTCATCTGAGATGTATTCACTCTCATATGATATGTAACCACTTTCTGCATGGCCTATCCAAGTAAGGTTTTGCACATATCGAGGCCCATGGTAGGCCAAGCCGGTTCCATATTCATCCTCACTTGGAACATAATCATACTCCTCTCACTCATATCCATGCATTGGCTCCTCCTCCCATAGGATGGCTCCTGATGGGGGCACTTCAAGAGAAGATTCAGGGTGATATATCTCAGGTGGTGTGATATTGACCATCGACACCCATTCATCACCCCAAAGGTTTCTATGTGGGGGGTGATAGGGGTTCCAATCGATGTCCTCCTCAAACCCAATGCTTAGCCTATCTAAGGCTACTTCTAAAGAGTCATCATGGCTCTACATTTGATAGCCCAAACCACACCTATCAGTAGGTAGTTGGTACTATGGTTAGAATGGCAATCGACACCCTTACTCATATAGTCCTAGGCCATAGCCTTGCCAGTGACACTACTCAAAGTACTTTAGAGTGAACTCTAGATTTGATAAGTAATGAACATTCATGGTGAAAGGTTCATCCTCATCCCTTTCTAGATCAGGAGTAGTGTGGGTGTAATCTAGCCCAACATATATGAAGTTAGTCTAGTTGGGTGGCATTCCCAAGGGAACCACTATCCCTACTAGCAGACTTGGGACTCTTGGCCATCCCATGTCTTGTGCAGACTCAATGATTGGCATGAAAATTATATTCTACACAAGATATTCACCTAGTGTTATGTTGGCTAGGTGAATTGTCACCTACGATGTAGATGATGTTATTGATGATGCAGGAAAGGCAGGTTGAGGTACCTCCTCAACTATTTCCTAGGAGTGTTCCTCCTCCATGGGAGTAGGGATTCCTATAGTTGCTATGGTCAGAAGTTCCTTGGGTCCTTCCTCCACTAGGGGTGCCTTCAACTTCTATTTATCCTTTGCCTTATCTATAGAAGGCTTTTCAAAAGTGCCAGTAGCTTTGGATGTAGGCGGTGGTGCCGACATGGAGGGGTCACCTCACACTGATCTGCTTTTGCTACCTAGCTGCATGGTTGGGGATGAAGGCCTTATGTACAAGTGTGTTGATGGAAGGACAAAATCCCCTAGCAAATCGACTTGATGCATGTACTTGAATGGCTCTTCATCAGATGGAACCATGTGAACTTGTCCCTCATGCACATACTTGATGCATTGGTGTAGGATTGAGGGTACACACTACATGTCTCTAATCCAGGGATGCCCTAGAAGGATGTTATATTGCATCACCCCTTCTAGCACATGACACATCATGGGGATGGTCTTATGTCCTACTTTTACTAGATAGAATGATCATACCCATGGTGGAGCACAATGCATCATTGAAAGCCCTGAGTGTGTAGGAAGTCGAGATAATGTTGGACTTAGGGATCTTCAAGTGCCCTATAGCCTTGGTAGTGATGATGTTGATCGATGAGCCCATATCGATCAGAACCCACTTGAATGGAATATCATTGATTGATGCAATAATGTGCAGAGGTGGGTCTACTGAGGTAGTAGGGACTACCTTAATTTTATGATCATAAAAATGAATCATGGGCTCTTGGCATTATTGAACTTGCCCCACAAAATGTGTGAATGCATCTAGGTTCTAGGGCTAGAGCTCGATTGATCTCAAAATCTCCATTAAAGTCTCCTTATGCCTAGGGGACTATTGTATGAGCTCATAAATGGATAACTTAGCCAGAGTCATCTATAGATTTTGTTCTAGTCTACTCGAACAGTCACCATAGGTCTCACTGGTGGACCTAGAAGATTGTCATGCACTTATCTCTATCGAGGTGTAGCAGGATATTGATGGGAGCCACTGGAGGCTATGGTTGCCCATATCTCTGACTCCTAGTTGCCACATTAACCAACTCAACCATTCTGATGCACCCCTAAATGGGTGGCTCAACTCAAACTTGGTTAACTTGGGGACCCTGATCTCTAGGGGCCTCATGATTGGGCAATGGGTTTTGGTATATACCCATATCTCTATTATCGGGAGCTAGCGGGTTGTCAACTTTTAGCTCTCCCTTCTCAATCATGTTTTGCACAACATTCTTGAATCTGATGCAATTCTTGATGTCATACCCTTGTCTCCTATGGTATGGGTAATATTGATCTTCCCTATATCCCCTTGGCTTGGGATGGTTAGGGTCAAGAAGTTGTATGTCAGGAAACCTTATCCTTTATGCCTCATTCAATTGATTAAACATTGATTGCATTGATTCATTCAGAGGCATGTAGTAATGAGGTGGTCGACACTCCTTGTTTTAGCCCTGGTTGTTCTTGGGATCATAGTTGGTTGGTGGAGGGTGAGCTTGATAATTCTAGGGTTGTTGTCCATTCCCCTCCTTTGGTGTGGCTAATACAACTTGATTGACTTGAGCAGGCTTGGCCTACTTCTACTTGTTCTTATTATTCTGATTGTTCTTGCTCCATTCTTTCTTGTTGTGGAGCTTAAGGTCTCCCTCATCGACCTTAATGTCTTCAATAAGCTTGGCTTGAGCCAAGGCTTCTTCGAATGATTCATATTGTTGTAGCTGCAATAGTAGAGAAATGTGTTTTGCATAACTCTTTATGAACATCCATACAAGTTCCTCTATGGGGATGGAGAATGATAGTTTTGCCATGATTTTTCTCCATCTATCCCCATAGTCCATCACTGGCTCATCATCATATTATTTCAAATTAGCTAGATCAGACAAGTTCACTTTCTTCTTAGCTCCGAAGGAGAATCATTCTAGGAACGCATTCACCAGCTGCTCAAAATTGATGATGCTATGCTTGGGCAACTGGTTGAACCATTGCATTGTCATACTCGAGAACATCATGATGAATGTTCTCAGCATCAGGGCATCATATTTGTCAAGGTGGAAGCATGCATTCATGAAGTTGGTCATGTGTTCTTGCGCATCTCCCTCTCCCTTAAACTTATCCAATCTAGGCATCTCAAAGTGCCTAGGATATGTGGGACTTGGGACTGATGGGCACAGAGGTTGGTTGTGTATCTTGTCTAATGTTGGATTTTGTCCACTTGTGTCCTTCTCGAGAGACTTGAATCTCTCGATGAGCATTTGGTATACCTTCGAGGAAATGATCTCATGTTCCTGAAGGTTTGCTCATGGTGGTAAAGGAGGTAGCCCGATGTTTGCCCCAATCGGGCATCTACACTCATCTCCCATGACCATATTTGGAGGTTCAAGATGGGTTTGTTCTTGATCCTCCATCCTTGTCTGGTCCTCATTGCATTGCATTTGCTTGGGGTCTAGGTGTTGTTGATATTGTGGAGCATGGTGGGTGTGCTCATATCTTTTCCTAGTACCTCTCTCTTATGGAGAATCAACATGCCTTCCATGTTGATACCTCTCACCAGCTATGTGTGCATCTATTTAAGCTAGCCTTTCTGCTAGCTCCTCATGCTCCTCTCTTTCTTCTCTTGAGAGTTGCTCTTGTAAGTGTAGGCACATTTTCCTACACTCTTCTTGCTCAAGATCTTCCATGCATTCCCACTCAATGCGTAGCTCTTCTTCCAACCTACGTAGGTGGTCAGAGTGACCTACTATTGAGGGTTCATGTCTTTCTACCTCTTCATGAGGAGTTCTAATATTGAGGCCTCTTAGGGAGACTCTTGTTGTGTGCCTACCCCTATCTGCTAGGGTGACTTGCTCTATGTACTACATTAAGGGTTGAGTACGCTCATGATCTGAAGTAGTGTATGTGCTATGGGGTCACTCTAAAGCTTCCCTTGGTTCATTGGTGTGTCTAGTGGCTACACTACATGAACTTCCTAAAGCAGAATGTGTGGTAGTGATGCTTCTTGGAGCTGGTCTCGAGGGAACTCGATCCAACTCATCAAGTTGTTAGGTTCTCCATGGTTACTCCCATAGAGTCCCATTGGCACCAATGAGCTCATGGTCTAAGGGTACTCTCCCATCTATAGGGAGGTTATATGATGTCTAGGGTCTATGACTAGGTGTAGCCCTATGGTCTTACCCCTTAGTGGGTGGATCTATCCTATGTGTTTCCTATGAAGCTTGGGGTCTTGTAACCCCTACATGCCTATGCGATGAGGATGGTCTTGATGACTCCTCATGTCGGTGCAATGATGGAGGTCTTGCAGCCTCTATATGTCTATGAGATGAGGGAGGTCGAGATGCCTCCACATGTCGGTGTGAAGAGGGAGGTCATGATGCCCCCTCTTGTCTATATGATGAGAGGTACCATGAAGACTCCTCATCCCTATGTGTCGAGGAGGGCCTTGAGGCCTCCTCATGTCTATGAGTGAGGAACCAAGATGTGTATCTCTTGCTAGGGTTTCTCGTGGAGTTCCCCCAAGGGTTGAATTGTCACCCCTAAGACTTGTCGAACTTCATTCGACTACACTATGGGTGGGTGGCTCCACACCAGTGTGACTGTGAATGTGAGGAGCATTAGTCTCCCCCTCGATGTTGGACCAAGGGTGGTTGCTCTATGTGTTCACCATTCTGATTATGCATTATCTTTTTGATTAGTTTCCAAATTACACAAACAAAACAAGCAAGTGTTTATCTCTTTTAAGGATTTATGTGTTCCCTAAACTATTTGGTGTGTTTGGATTTGTTGTTGATCTTGAATTCTTGTTCATGTATTATGGAATTAGAATGAGGGAACTCAATCAAAGTGGAGGCTAGGAACACTAGTGCCAAACATGATTTCTCAAAAGAGTCTAGGGTACACCGCTTAAATCCTAGTGGGGGGTTCGCCTAGCTCTTCCACTATGAAATAGTGGGAGATAGTTTGAACACAAGTGACCTATGCCAACTAAAAAGGAGTTCTCTATTCTATCTAAGGATATCTAGGGGGAAAGCTGGTGGAAGGAGATGAATTCCAATATCATCGGTCTGAATTGGGGGTCGGTGATGAAATCCAACCTTACCAATGTTATTGTGGAACGTGCAAGTGTGTGGGGTTCTTTTTAAACTTTGAAATATAAAATGATGCATCAACCAACATGAATGCTTTACATCACTACATGCCTAAAAAGAATATTTTTCTTTCAGAGAGATGCATATCTAATCTATTCTAGATGATTTTCATGCAATGTACCTCCTACTTTGTGAATGGGTGGCCTACTGATTGGGCCACATGCAAGCAGACTGATCACACAGAAGCCTAGCACGCTAGAGACTAGGGCAGACCTTACAAGTAGAGGCCCATTATTCCTAGAAGTGCCTAGAGGAAACTAGAGAAATCTAAGAAATGTACAATGCAATTTTATTTTCATTTTCTTCACTTTTCCCTACTTAGACTATGTTTTTGCTTGTTATTTCTAGAAAATAAATGCAGATAAAAAATCATAGAGAATCAAAAATTGTACCAACCTCAATTCCTCATCTGATGATGAACATTCTATCCTCTATTCACTCTGATAATGGCCACTTTTGACCAGAGTAGCTGATTCTAGCCATTGAAGGCTATAGCGGCTAAGATCTACTAGCCACTATTGACCAAGAGTAGCTAAACCTACACAAAAAAATGCCCGAATCATTAGTAAATTGGCCAAAAAACAAAACCTAGTGGGGTCCCACCATGATCACCATCTGTGTGACCTCAAGAAGTGTGCACCTTGGCTACCCTACTTGCAATATTGATTTATTATGTATGCTACCACTTGCACAAAATGAAAATACTAAAA
Source organism: Wollemia nobilis (assembly GCA_028583015.1). Classification (NCBI taxonomy): domain Eukaryota; kingdom Viridiplantae; phylum Streptophyta; class Pinopsida; order Araucariales; family Araucariaceae; genus Wollemia; species Wollemia nobilis. The sequence goes on from JAQPPZ010000753.1 coordinate 3,524,320, forward strand.
GCACATGCAACACGAAGAATAAGAAACAAATAAAGATGCTTTATTTATTGATATCTTGAATCCTCAATTACAAGTTCATCCCTCTAAGGGATACCCATCATTTTGATACAAATATTTACACAAATATAGAGCAACGATCGGATATATTCCTCACAAGGGAATGATGCATCTACGCAGGCCTCCTAGTCCCACACATGAAACTATATGAGGGCTTACAGATGCCTCCTTCTCTAGATCTAGTCCTAGAGGGATCTTTATGCTCCTACTGCTTCAATCTGGTCCTGAAGATCTATACCTACACTCATGAAAACAACAAAGCATGCTTAGTAGGATGGGCCACCTCTCCGGATGAGGCCTTTGTTAGTGGATCTGAATACTCATGATACTAATAATGAAATATAAACATGAACAGAATAATAAATGCATGATAAGCTAAGAAATATAAAATAGAAGTATTAATGAAACCAGATCTAAACTATGATCAAGCCATAAATTAAGCAATAATAAATCTAAGCTAACAACAAGAGGAAATAATGCTTATGCCCTAAGATATGCCTATGGGCCACTATCCGAGATAGCGGCCACGATGTGAAGCTCTCCTCCTTGTGATTCAAGGATTTGTGCACTATCCTCTTTGCTAAAATTGATGTTCAAGGGTCACTGTGTCTCCTACACTGATTGGTGGTTGGGAATGGTGAATCTAACAACTGATGCATGGGCGTAGCTCAACCGAATGGTGCTCTAATGCTCCTCAAAGTGCTAAATATTGGTCCTCCATTTCGATAGGGCTTCATTGCTTAACTCTGAAACTTCATGGATCCTTTGCTTTTCGTGGGAGAGTCTATATGTAGACTTCCCTCTCAGATCTAGAACTTTGGCTTCCTAGAGAAGCTTCAGTCCAAATTGCATGCGACTGACCATCTCGGGTGAGGAGCATCAGTCACAAACTGGCATGGAAGGGGTAGTTAGGAGGAGCTCAAGGAGTTCCTCACCAAAATCTGCCCGTTATCCATGCAAAGGTGTAGTCAGACTACGTGATCTGGGCTCGTATTCATGGCCAGACTATGTGTGACCTTGGTCGCTATCAGGTTTAGTGGCCAGGTGTGGCCATTGTAGTCTTCAGTGGCCAGGTGTGTTGGCCGCTCTTCTTGAGAGCGGCCAAGCCTGGATGGGCTAGAACTACCCTGCTTGAGTGGTTAGGACCATTGCTTGCTCTTGGAGAGATCCAAGAGGGTTCATATGGTTTGTGGATGTGCCCATATGGGTAGTCTCCTAAACATGACGTATTTTAGGTGTCTACATCGAGCATAAAGATATCTTTGCTTCGATCTATGAAGACCTAAAATTTGTTTACATCAAGGTAATGAAGCATATTATCCCACTCAAGGAGGGCACTAAACCACATAGATAGAAATAGAGGAAGTTTAATCCAACATTGCACCCTATAATGCAGAAAGAAGTCCAGAAGTTATTAGATGCCAAGATTATCAAAAAAGTCATATTTTTGACATGGATAGAAAATTTGGTGCTAGTAAGGAAGAAAAATGGAGATATCAGACTATGTGTAGACTTTAGAAATTTAAATAAGAACTCCTTGAAAGACAATTATCCACTGCCAAACATGGAACAACTATTACAAGTAGTTGCAAGATCAGCCTAAATGTCTCTATTGGATGGATTCTCAGGTTACAACCAAATTTAGGTTAACCTTGAAGATAGGCATAAGAAAACGTTCACTACTCCTTGGAGAACTTTCGAATATCTCAAAATTCCTTCCATATTGATGAATGCAAGAGCCACATTTCAAAGAGCTATGGATTTCACTTTCAAAGGTTTGATGTTTAAAATGGTGGTAGTCTATTTGGATGACATAACAGTCTTCTCCAAAAATCTTGAAGATCACTTTGAGCATCTCACTCAAGTATTCTCCACGTGTAAGGAATTTGGTATTTCACTAAATCCCAAGAAGTGTATCTTTGAAGAAAAGTAGGGTAAGTTGTTGGGGCACATCATCTCTAAAGAAGGAATTAGTATAGACCTTGAAAGAACTAAGGCCATTGCCAAGATCCCTCCACCCAAAAACTTGAAAGGAGTCAGATCGTTCTTTGGGAAAATTAATTTCGTTAGAAGGTTTGTGCCAAATTTTGCCCAAATTGCAAAGCCTATAAATAACATGATCAAGAAAGAAGGAATTATTATATGGATAGAGGAAAATTTGCAGGCCTTTCAAAAAATTAAAGATGTTATCACCCAAGCTCCTGTATTACCCTGTCCATAATATCACAAAAAATTTAGTGTCTACTCTTTCTCTTTAGAAGATGTCGTTATTGTTGTATTGTCACAAAAGGATACAAAAAACATAAAGAGACCAGTGGTATTTATGAGCTTAGGATTAAAAGGATCACAACTAAAGTACACCATAATAGAGAAAACATATTTCACACTCTTAAAATCTTTAGAGAACTTCAAAGAAATTTTTGGAGCTAATAAAGTTATAACCTGTATTTCCTTTTCAACCGTCAAAGATGTTTTCACTCAAAATGAGCCTACAGGCAGTTTAGCTAGATGGAAAATCAAGCTACAACAATATATGGTGGAATTCAAAGTTGTGAATACCATTAAAGGACAAGGCCTAGCAAAGTACATAGCAACTAAAGGGGGAAAACTTCAATAATACATTGGACACTATTAATATACATCAAACTGATAAAAAGAGAGCATTTGAAGATGACTGGTATAAAGACATTATGAAATACTTACAAATATTGACACTCCCTACTGGATGCACTCATAATAGAATGAGAAGTATCAAATTGCAAGCACAAAAATATCATATCCAAGAAGATAAGCTTTATTGGAGACACCCAAGTGGTGTGCTACTGCTCTACCTTTTTCAAGAAGAAGTAGCTGGAATCATTGAGGAATTTCATGCTAGATTTTGTGGAGGACATTTTGCACCAAAGGAAACTGCTAACAACATCATGAGGGTAGGTTATTACTAGCCTTCCATGTTCAAGGATGTACACCAACTAGTAAGAAAATGTCAAAACTATCAGATATTTGATGGCAAGAAAAAGTTACCTACAATACCTTTAAAACTTGTGACAGTAGAAGCTCCTTTCACTCAATGGTATTTAGACCTAATAGGAGAGATTAATCCAAAATCATCAAGGGGTCATCGATGGATAATAACTACCACAGACTATTTCACCAAGTGGGTGGAAGTTGCCCCATTAAAAATATCTACTATAGAAGTTATTATTAAATTTTTGGAAGAAAATATTTTGACTAGATTTGGGGTACCTAGAAAATTGATAACTGACAATGGCATTAGTTTTATTTCCTATGAAATGATAAATTTTTGCAGTAAGTACAGTATTGAATTAGCTCATTCAACAAACTACTACCCTCAAGGAAATTGCCTAGCAAAATCCTCTAATAAAAACCTTATAACCAAGATAAAAAGATCTCTAGGCAAAAATAAAAAGAGTTGGGACAACGAGCTAAAATTTGCTTTATGGGCTGACAATATTTCTATCAAGAGAGCTACAGGAAGAAAACCTTATGAATTGGTGTATGGAGAACATGCCTTACTTCCTCCACAAGTTGAGAGACCTTCCTTGACTTTGTTACTCCAATATCACAAAAAACCTAACTGTCTACATAGAAGAATGGTTCAGATTGTTAAATTGGAAGAAGACAGAAGAAATGCTCTTAATAAAATGACCCAAGAAATACATAAAAAAGCACAAGTATTCAAAAAGAAAGCCAAGGAAAATCTATTTGCATAAGGAGACATAATATTGTATTGGACCCAAAAAATGACAAACCAGGAGAAAAAGGCAAGCTAGTGCCCAAATGGCTAGGTCCTTATCATATTTTCCAGAAGAAAGGACAACACACCTATAGGTTGCAGACCTTGCAGGGTGAAGAGATGCAATTCCCAATAAATGGCCAACATTTGAAGATCTACCATCCCTGTAATGGGGATTAGTTTGGTATGAACTATTTGTGTCTGTCTTTGTACATATGTATATATTACAATTCAATCAGTTTTAATCCTTTTAAAATCATGTGTGTTTCTGTTTTAGTTTATAGTAGTCTGTTATATTTATATATATGCTTTCAAATTATGTTTAGTCTTAGCTAGGATAGTCATGAAGCAGAGACTTTGTAGAAGTTGAGTCCATAATTGAGTCCTTGAGAGTAATGCCTATATGAAGACTATTGCAAAAGGTCCAGAGGAGAAAGGTTTAAGTTAGGTCTACATTATTTGTAGCCAGAGATTCTAGAGTCCTCAAGAGAAATTTTTATCCTGACAGATCGAATATTTCTCTTGTCCCAAACAGATCCTGTGTTGGGCTTCAAAAATCCCAACTTAATTCGCACCCTAATTTTCAATCAGTCTAGCGGTCTAGGTGAATATAGGGTATAAGGTCAAGTCCAAAAGCAAAAAGGAAGCCTTGAAAAAATAATCAGAAGAATAACCTCCATGGTCTTTGAAATATCAAGCATAGATATTTAGTCCATCCCCTCTGTATCCTTTCAAATCATAAGACCCAATCCTTAATAAAGTCCATCCAAAAAGTTGAAAATCATGGACCATGGAAAAAAATCATCCAAGTCTACCTTATTTTCACCCAAATGATCTTCCTAAAGTTCCCCTAAGTCATTCGCAAAATCTGAAAGGTCATTCTAACCCGTCGCTCTTTCGAAACTCCTTCACCGATCCAATCCATGACCACTCTAAGCTATCACTGACAAACTTAAGCCCACATAACATCATTGCTCATTAAAAACCTTATCGTCAATCCCATCAATGACCAAAGTCAGTCATCAACAACAAATCTAAAGATCAAAATCTGATCATCACTCATCCAAGCCTCCCATCGATAATATCATCCTCGATAGTCTTTTTCATTAGCGACCACACTAAAACCTAGCCTTAAATCCACATCCACTATTGCACCTACAAAATTACCATCATCGATCCCATTCGCGACTAAAGTCAACTATCAACGATAAGTTACACCAAAAAATACACTATCGCTCGTTGAAACTCGTCATCACCAATCAATCATCGATTGAATTCTCCATCAACGACTGCATCAAGAAATAAATAAAGCTCAGCTCGACATTGCTCTTGCCAAGCCTCATCGTTGATCCGATCAATGATCGCTCAACCTCATTTACGATAGGTAGTCTCAAGTTTAAAGCAAGAGGTTTATCAATGTCAACCTAACAAGTCCCCCTCTCGATAGACTTCGATCAAAATAAGTTGTTTTAAAGGTAAAATTTCATGCACCCAAAGTCTTGTCATTGATCCAATCCGTGACCATAGACCATCAACGACTATCTAAAAACACATGTAAAGTCTTCGTCGCTCATTAACATTCCTCATCGTCGATCCATTGTCCGTCCATCAATAACAATATTTTTCATCAGCGAAGACCAGCCTTAGGTCATGTGGTCTACCTATTGGTTTTCAATTTACCCAAGATATAAACGACAATAGCCAAAGCTAGGAGAGGTCATTACCAATCTAAATCCTTGTCACCAATTCAATCAACAAATCCCATTTCTCATTAGTGACTGCCAAATAGTTCAATATGGGCATAGTCTCCTTCATCACTCTTATAGAAAGCTTATTGTTGATTCATCAGCGACAACAAGTTTTCATCAGCGATGAATTATTTTTTAAGGCATCTAAAGGGTTGATTCATCATGGTATTAGGTATTCCCCCCTCTCAGCACAAGATGTCTAATAAAATATCAACCTAAGTCTACCCTAAGCCTTATAATCATCATCGCTGATAGGAAGTTGCCTTCGCTCATCTATCAACAACATGTTTTCATCAATGAACAAGTCTGGCTATTGTCCTCATAAAAGCATTATTGTCGATTCATCAACGACAACCCCAGATGATCAGTGATGACATATCCACACATATTCTCATTGCTCATTAAGAATATCCATCGACAATTCATTAGCGATAGACCAAGGAAAAGAGCGATAGAAGCATCAACGGTCTTAAATCATCTTGGGTAAGCTCAACGAAGCTAGTTCTACATGGGAGGATGTGTGGCTCACTATTCAAGGAATGATAGCTAGTATGGAGTGTCGAACAACCCAAAAGTCAAAAACAAAAAAGTCATAAGGTGTCCTGAGCGAAACATATCTCTTTGAGGCAGATGAATATTGACAAAATCATTCATGACAATTTTTAAAACTACGACTGCAACAAAATGCAGGAGCTCAAAGGAGTAATGCAACACCATCGGCTTAAGGCTACTCAAAAGAAAAGCAATAAAACTGAGTAAACTGAGCCTTTACTCAAAAAAGAGATTACTGAACCACGTGAATAAAATATTTCACACAAGTTGAAGACCTCCAAGGTTGTACCAAGAAAAGCAAGGCCATGGAACAAGCAACTAAAAGGATAAATTCAATGTAGACCCAAGATATACAAATTCACTCGTATATGCAAAACATGATGTTGTTATCGTCAGTTGACAAAATGGACTATCTCAACGCGACTTTAAATGAAGGAAGTAGACATGGCAAGAGAATCAATAGTAAAGATGGGCCAAAGTGTGCAAAAAGCAATAACATTGAAAGTCTATGAGCAATGCAAGAAGTTCCTATGTAAAAGACGTAAAAGGTGCAGTAAGAAGAAGAAAATGTCGAAATAGTAGCATTTTCTATGCTTCAAAAGAATAACAACGCCTTGACGAAATATAGTTATAGAGAGATCACCCCGATGGAATATAGTAATGGAAGCATACCTTTATAGTCATTCCTATCAATCTACACACTTTTAGATCTTATTTTCCATTATGTTTTTCCTCTCATCTCCCTTTGCCCTCCCCTTTTTGGGCATTCTCTCTTAATCACCATCACATTCTGCTCCACAAAACACCATATCACCACCATTATTTGTAGCCTTCCACATCCATTATGTCCAACTGTTCCCACCACCATCCATATCGTCTCCCATATTGTTCCACCTCAGTATGTTTTTTTCTTCCTTCACCATCATGTTGAGTCCCCTTGTGTTTCACTTTAAAAATTTACCTGCGTATGTCCTAGTCAAATATCGTCTAAATATGAGAAGGCAGATGACTATGACAATAGGAACTAAGGAACTACACTCAAATTGCCTTTTGTACAAATTTAACAACATATTCAAGTGCCTGGCCCACCACTACTAAAGAGCCCCCTTCAAATCAAAATTCAAACAAATAAGTCCCAATAATAGATAGAGCAGTCTTAGACAAATAAGTAGCCTAGCAAAGATTTTGATAGTTGGCATCGACTAATTCTACTGTAACATATTCGAGAAGTCGAAGAGACGCAAGACCGTAGAAAGTTTTCCAAGTGGCAGCCTTTGCACCAAGCATCTGTAACTGATTTTGGATAGCTCAGTTATAAAAGGAGCTAAGGAAACTAGGCTTCATGATCAATAAAATAGCACAACAAACTTATGTGAGATATTATGAGTGTTTTGTCTAGGCTATCATATTTCCTCTATTTTTCTTTTTTTAGTCATCTTCTCAAGTTCATCCCTCCATTGTGCGAGTATTGCTGAAAGTGAGATAGTCTATCTGATATGATTTATAGAAGTTGTTCCAAAGATCCACAGTCTATATGTCACTACTTTTAGGATAGTAGATAACATTCCCCTATTGCGTCATTCGAACAGGGTCACCTATATATTGTATTGTTAAAAAAAAACCAGAGTATTATGCTGGGTTATTCATTGTAAATAGCTCATTCTAAATATAATACAAAATTATTTGGTTCTCTCTTTCTAAAAAAATTTATGCAATGTGTGTTTGTTATCTTGTTTGCATCTTGCATTATTTGAACATGTAGACAACGTTTCTTTGTTGATTAAAGAATATGTGATTATTACGATATTCGAATGAACATAGATTTATCAGTATTTCTTTCCCTTTATGTTCTCTATCATATAAATTATTAAAATTTCTATGATAGCCCAATGGATAAGACACCAATTTGATTTTAATATTGAATGCTTGTATCATATGCTTGGTCAATGATATTTCACTTCTTATTTCAATCTGGTTGAGCTGGTTTCACTTCATATTTCAATCTGGTTGAGCTCATATTAGGGTGTCCAAACCTGTCTTGTTTAGCTTCCAAGTTATCCTAGGATGAAGTGGTAAGTCAGCCAGAGCTCACAAATCTGCTTGTGGGCCTCCAAGGATTTGAATAACATGACAGTCTATAAGGATATTCAAATATTTCCACAACGTTGACCATTTTTGTTCCAAACCTAGATCATAAATAAAGGCAAAGTATTTTGATTTATTTCTAGGAATTCAAAAGAGAAAAGCATATAGATTGCATCTTAGGGTTAACATTGTTTGTGCATTCTCTTAAAAACCCTTGTTGAAAAGAAAATATTTATTTTATTGCAAGTTAGGGTTTAGTCATCATTGAAAATCAATAATCATTCTAGGGTTAGTCTTTGTTTGCTTGCATCATTGTTTGTCTTGCATTGTTCTTTCACTTCCATAGATTAGGTTTTAGAGAAGCCAAACATAGGTGTTTTCTTAATATACACATTAAACATTTCCACCCTAGACTTGGAGCGAGTCCTTAAACCGTTCCTAGTGAACCCTTCGATCCCTAAACCCCCAAGTGTAGAGAATATAACACACCCTCGTGATCAACTCGACTCCCAACGAATCCAAACAAGAATCATAAGTGATAGGGTAGTTTTACCCCTCTACATATTTGGTGAACCCGACATGAACACACGTCTTAGTGGCCAAGATAAGAAGCCTCTTCCTTTTGTTTTTTGTTTTTAAACTGTAAGCAAGACCACTAAATTTGTTTTTTTTTATTAGAAAATATTAAAAACATCTTAAAAGTCTTCTTGTGTGTCTTTTGCTAGTTTTTTCATGCTATCCATTCTTTTCCTCCTAATGGCTCCCAACCTTAGGAGTAAGTAAAAGCTTTTAGAATTTGATCAAATTCCTTAAGAAGATGATCATATTGATAGGGAGAATCCCAATCTAGATGCATAAGGATTTTTATCCTTTTGAGGGGCCTAATGGAGGCTTCACTTTTTCGTCATTTGAGCACATTTGGGGTTTCATGAAACACCATAAGGAGACCTTGATTAAGGCTATGGAAGAGAAATTTTGACTCAAAAGGGGTGGGATACCTCCTCCTCCAACCATCTCTCCTAGGAATGTTCACACCAATCCTTTGTTTGAATCTTCACATCATGTTAATCCTTTTCATAAACCAACATATGCTACTACTATGACCACCAACGTTGGGGGAATTCCACAAGCTCCTCCAATTGGTAGTGCATCCCAAAATTATGCTCAATTTCCTCCTCATTCTACTCATCTCAACATTCATGTTTTTGTTCCACTAAATATCAGTTATCCTTCACAAAAAGATACCACATATCATAATCCATACCATAATAGTGTCAATACCTCCAACATTGGCCAAGTTCCCTTTTAACAACCTACCTATACCCCTCCCCTAGGGAACCTAGTGGCATTGCACAACAACAATATTGATATGCAAAGTTTGATAAATATGCTAAATCAATTGGTTTCAAGAGTGGATATGATTCAACCTCCAATTTTCACCTACAATTATAAGGAAATGTGTAATTAGTCCTTAGATCCTGTTGTCGCTTCTAGGATCTACCCTACGCATTTTCCAATGTCTAATTTACCTATTTAAAGGGAACGAAGGATCCAATTGAACATTTAAGAATGTTTAGGACAACGTGCCATGATATTATATATGGTGACATGTTGTTACTAAAGACGTTACCTAAGATCCTTGGTGGTATGACGTTGGAATGGTATTAGCAACTATCTCATCATTCTCTAAGGAATTTTGAAGAGACAACATAAATGTTTGTTCAATAATTTAGAGCTTATGCTGAGAAAAATGTGACTATGAAAGATATTTATATGTAGAAACAAGGTAGAGATGAATTTTTTTTTAATTTCTTGTCTCATTGAAGAATTTTAGTTGGATGGTTGAGATAGACTTTATCTCCTCAAGACATGTTAGAGATTTTCATCGAAAATTTACAAGAGCAAATATCTTATGAATTGGAAACAACAAGGATCACCTCTTTTGATCAAGTTATAGATTTGGCAATAAGAGTAGAGCAAGCCCTCATTCTAAAAGGTCAAATTAAATGAAAGAAATAGGAATATAGGACCACAAAAACTTAGTATAAGAATAAGAATATAGTTGGTGATGGGGTAATGGATAGTAGGCCTATTAATAGTGTCGTTAACACCCTATAAAATATGGTGCTTAGCCAACCTAAAAAACTCCCACAAAGTAATTTTACAAGACTCAACATGCCTATGATGGTGGTCCTAAAGTAGTTATTGAAAGCCAACATGATTGGGTTACCTCCCATAAGGCAACTTGATACCATGACTAATTAGTATAAGCTTGGTCAACATTGTGAGTATCATAGAGTGGAAAAGAACATTACAAATTCATGTAAGAGGTTGAAACATGTGGTTCAGGACTTAATTTATGTAGGTCACCTTGTTATAGAGGGTTCTCAACCCAATCCTCCAATAAATAATCAACCTCCTACTCAACAAGCACCTACAACTAATCAAGATATGGGGATCTTCCAAGACCCCCTACGTAATCATGGGCAACAAACAACTAATCAAGTGCCATATCGTAATGTGTAATATCCCTACAATAATATGGTTGGTATGATAGCAACAACTACAAGATAACAAGCTCAAGCTAAATCAACTCAACAATATTTGTAGGAAATGAGTTCTACTTCTAATCAACCTTGAAAACCACCCTTAGTTTTGAAAAGTACCCAAAAAAGGAGGACAAGAATAGAAAACCCACCCTTAGTGTTTAAACCACAATATAAAGTATCATTTGACATCCAAAAATAGTTAGCTAGTATCCCAGCCAAGATCTCCCTCTTAGAGCTTTTGCAAACTTCTCCTATTCATAGGAAAGCCTTGTTGAAGCTTCTAAGTCAGCCATCTATCCCTCAAGATACTTACCCTGGCACTATAGTTGATGTTGTAGGTTCCCTTGGGACATATCACATTTTTGAATGATGATATTCCTTCCTTATACTTGCTAGGGTATTCTTCCCTCTACATCACTGTATTTATTGGAAAAACGTTTATCAAGTGAATCTTGATAGATAATGGTTCCTCCCTCAATCTATGCACTTATCAAATTTTCCAAAATTTTGGATTAAAAGAGGAAGATTTAATTAAATTTGATGTTATCATCAAAGCTTTCAACAACGAGTCCCAAGAGGCTTGTGGTATTATATCTCTCCCCCTTAGGGTTGGACCTAAGATCTTAGATACCTTGTTCTATGTGGTACCTTTCCCCTTATATTTTAATCTTCTTCTTGGATGGCCTTGGATTCATGCGATGAGGGCTATCCCTTATACTCTTCATCAATGTTTGAAATTTGAATTCAAAGATCAGCTTATCACCATTCTGGGCAACCCTCATCCATTCCAATATTGTTCAATGGTCGAGCAAGATCAATATAGTCTCAATTTATGTCCATTATTTTTTCATCTCACATCACCAAGCAACTTGAAAATCTAAAAGTGATCAAGGAACTGCTAATAAAAGTATCATCACAAGATCAGGTCAATCTATTTCTTCAAGAGCCTCTTCTGGATTTAGCAAGCTACCACCTTCACCAAGGACTATGGGTTTACCTCATAAGAAGGGTGAAATAGTACATGTTGGCATGTGTACCTTTATATTCATGGGTACAACCCTTGAAGAAAATATTTGTGGGAGCAACCCTCTTCATGTAGAACATTCTTTTGTCTATTTTTACCTATCCAATGATTACCTGCTTCCCAAGCAAATCCTGTTAGTATAGGATATATAGGTAAAGGTTTGGGGCCACAATAGAAAGGTATTCAATAGCCTTTGGAAGTTGAGGTTTGTCCTGGGAGATGTGGTATAGGCTACATACCTAATAAAAACTAAAATTTACCATTTGATGATGATGATAACCTCATTACTTATGCTGAATATTTGGATCATCAAGGCTTGGAGTGGAGTGATGAGGATGAGGAACCGTCTTATCCCATTGCCATTCTATTTTACAATGTGGTAACTTTGGTGCATCCTAAGTTAGTTGCAACCCTTGGGGAGTATGCTAAAGGGGATACTCTTTGTGACATGGATCATGAGGATTTCATCTGCAATAACTTCTTCTTTGACGAGTTAGTCCCATGTATCGTGCATGTCGAGTCTTCTAGTTCTCAAGACGATTTTGGTTCTGTCTCTCGAGGACCTTGAGCAACTAGAAGTGATCCCTGCCCCACCTCCTTATGAGGATGAGTCTCATATTATCATTGATAAGACCATATATGTTAACATAGGGTGTGAAGAGAGCCCTAGAATCCTTAAGCTAGGTAAAGCCTTGTTCATGGATGAGTAGGAACGATTGACCAATTTATTGAAGGAATTTCATGATATTTTTTCTTGATCATATGCCAACATGTCAGGGCTTGATACCTCCCTTGTTATGCATCATTTGGTAATTAATCCTAGTACTAGGCCTGTTAAGTAGAAACTTAGGAAGATGCATCCTAAGGTCGCCCCTTTGGTCAAGGAGGAGCTCCAAAAACTCTTTGACGTTGGTTTTATTAAAGCCATTGACTATTCTGATTGGATATCCAAAATTGTTCCTGTGGCTAGGAATATAGGAGACATAATCATAATATATGATGACTATCTCTTAGATCATTGAAACCAATTGGAGTTGCTAGATGAAAAGCACATTCACACCTTAGAACATATTTGAGCCTATCAAAATATACTCAAGCGATCTTATTCCAAGAAAGTTCACAACCATTATTTTGAGGTTGGGGACGTTGTCCTCAAGGAGAACCAAAATAATCAATGCTCATTCAAATATTAAAGGTAAGTTTTGGCCCAATTGGCTAGGTCCATTTCTTATAACAGCCAATATTAGCTCATGAGCCTATCATTTAGCTTATTTAGATGGTAAGGAACTTAAAGAACCAATAGACATAATGCATCTCAAAATATTTTATGCATGAATTTGCATTTTCATATTGTATTTAGATTAGTTTCATATTGCATTTGGTTTGCTTGTTCATACTACATGATTGTTTATCATATCTTGCATGGTTTTCCTAGACATTATATTCTATTTGTATTTTTCTTATCATATAGTTGCATAGGTGCTTGACCATATTTGCATGATTGCTTGATCATATAGATTTTTAGGGACTTCATAAGAATGTAAAGTGATGAAACCTAGTTAGGTCTTAGCTCACATGCATTGCACTTATACTAGGGCTCTAATGCCTAGTGAATCCCCAACCTAGGGCCCATATTCATGCATTTCCATCACTACATTTTCTCATGTCTTTCTTCTCTTCTTTTATATTCCTTGACCTTGAAAGTTTTCATCATTTCTAATTTTCCCAAGTCAAGGGATATAGTTCTTCATATATTATATGTACTTTATCCTTGAAAGTTTTAATTATTTCTTCTCTTCCCCAAAGACAAATGAAGTACATTCCTTCTTCTATTTGCTTTTGCTTTTGCTTTTGCTCACACCTTTTCCTTCTTGATCTTTCACATGTTAAGGGATCCTCATGGGATAGGGTAGATACTGCATGAATATTATTTATGATGCTCATATGACCATTGTCTATCTTACGCACACCTCTTAGATCTTGAAATTTCACTAAGGATGTACACACACACACCAATATTTTGCTTCTTACTTCCCTTTTTCTTCTATATTCTCACATACACACACACTCACATTGTTTTGTTGTGTTTTTCTTTGCTCATTCATATTTTGCACACACCACACCCCTATTGGGTGGTACTCATCTTGGCAAATCAATCTCAAAATTTTACCCCATACAAGATAGATTTAGGGTCACAAGCGATAGGCAACCTCCATTCATCCATTTGCGAGCATACATCCTAGCGAGTATCTCTTCATCTCTGACCATCAACGAGCACTACACCCTTAGTGGGTATCACTCCACACTTGACCATTTTTGTGAAACAACCTTATAGTATAGCCTCATGGCCACAAGCAAGGGAAAACCTCCATTTGGTCATTTGTGAGCATACATCCCTATAGGTTTTCGCTTCATTTTTTTTTTTTTGATTGGTCTATGCTTGTTTGATCACATTGACCTTTCATGGTCTATATTGATTCAAACATCCTATTCCAATCAATTTTTTCTTTTGTTGTTGACCTCCTCCATATTATGCTTCTTCTTCTCCTTCTTTTTCTGCTTCTCTTTCCTTTTTGCTAAAAGTATGCCCTATCTATATGGGGCGCGACTTTGCTCTACACCAAATTCACGGTTCATCTTTACGGGGTGCGATTTCGGCTAGAGCCGTGTTTTTTTTTTCTTTTTCTTTTTTCTTTATTCCATCATATTTTTATTTTGTCTTTCTTCCATCATATTTTTCTTTTTTCTTTCTTCCATCATCTTTTATTTCATTCCTTCATCCATCTATGCATTTCATTCATTAGTTATTTTTCATCCTATCATGCATTGCTTTAGCTTAGTCCATTCATGCATTCCATAGTTATGTTATCATTCATTCATGCATAGTCAAACATAAAAACACATAAAAATAACAACACACACATAAATGCACACATTTAAATAAAGCCACATGATATTACTTGAGATAAAAAGAAAAGGAATATAGGCCTCTTCGATCGGTGTGTCACAGTTTGATCTTGGCACACTTGACCCTTCCCAAGGGTGTATGCCACACTCAAAATTGACATGTCACCTTGATCCTGTCCCTAGCTCTTGGAGCCTATCTCCTTTGCCCCACCCATCGAAGGTGGTCCTAGTAGGGGTATGTTCATGGATTATAAATTTGTCTGTGATCTAGACCACAACTGATCCCATGTTTGAAGGGACAATAGTGGAGGCACCCTTTACTCTGTTATCACCACTTGAAAGTACATCATCTAGTAGAAGGTCTCCCTTCTTACTGACACCTCTAGCCTCTCCACTACCCTCTATAGCTATACCTATAGTAGGCGGATCCCCTCACCCTATTGGCTATTGATCACAATAGCCATCCCCTATATTTGAGCCCACTCTCACTTCTAATCTAGCCAACTCATCTCTCCCTTGAGGCAATCTACCTTAGCCTATGTTGTGTACCGCTCTATGAGTGTCGTGCTCAAGGAACTCCACAACCCCTCTATCCTCTTGGACCTATCCTCTTGAAGTAGGTCCATCTCCCTCTGCATGATCGCTATCCAAGCTTGTAGTGCCTCTAACTCCCTTGTTGGGTCTCCCTTACCTACGATCCTGCTCAAATCGACTATCACTAATGTCGATGCCTCTCTAGTAACTCTACTTGGTCTGGCTTTGGCCATTATGGGGGCACCTCCTTTTGCTCCCCCCTCCATGGTCCCATTGTTAGTGGTGACTACTACCACCATATCTACCCAAACCTATGCTCGTGTTTGTTGTAGGGCCTCTTGGCCCTGCCACTACCGCTTTGTGGTGTGTCGAGTCACCTCTCGCAGTGCTAGTTGCACTCATTGACCCATAACCTGGTTCCTCTATATTGGCATTGGTGGGGATATCCTTGGGGGTATAAGACCCATATACCATATTCAGCACCCAAGGGCCACCTCGAAATCATCCACCCCTAGATCCATGTAGAGTTGATCATCCAATTCCTCCTCTTCCCATCTCCCCACATCAGGGTCCCATTTGACTCCTGATGGGTCGCTCTGCACCTACCTATACCAATAGTCACCCAAGTTTGGTATCTCTTGGAAGATACCAAACTACCACTAGACTCAATCAAATTTAAAGAGCTCCAGCTCCTCCTTCTCCATAGATATCCACTTGACCCTCCTAACCTGAGCTAGCTCCTCTGCATCCTTCGTCTAGCCAGGGTGTAAACACCATAATTATCATATGATCCTGTGATCTTGTAGCTCATCTATCACCCGCCTCACTAGTGGCACATTATTAGTATATATCCTCTAGACTCGCTCGAAACTCTTGGACCATCTGTATGCTGTTGATCACTTTGGGTTGGGCAATGGAATTGGTAGTGCATATGGTCTCCTGATCACTATGTGCTCCCATCACCACAACTAGAGCAACATCATACACACCAATCCTGTATGTTGTTTTTACACGATATCGTACAATATCATGTACAATTGAACCAATACATATGGACCCCATGTGAATATCACCTCCTAGTCTCACATGTCTTCCACTACTCTCACTAGCATCAATGGTAGGTATCACCTACTAGTATGGCATACCAAGAATCTCATCACCACCCCACAGGGCATGGTCGTTAGAGTATTGACACCATAACGCCCCACCAACTAATTGATAAGAATCCAAATCTCTCAGACCTAGTGGGCGTAACCCCTTG
This sequence comes from Wollemia nobilis, assembly GCA_028583015.1. Taxonomy (NCBI): domain Eukaryota; kingdom Viridiplantae; phylum Streptophyta; class Pinopsida; order Araucariales; family Araucariaceae; genus Wollemia; species Wollemia nobilis. The sequence goes on from JAQPPZ010000753.1 coordinate 3,540,794, forward strand.
ATAATATCTACAGTGTATCCTACTACCCTCACGCTCTATAAACTACCCTCTCCCTGATGAGGATGTGCAAGATGCACCACATGTCATTTAGTGTGACCATCATCTCCCCTGTCGATAGTCAGAAGGTTAATGACTCTAGATACCATATCTCTACTAGTGCTATCAATAGCACTCTATTTACCTCCACTCGGGGCATCTCTACCAGGTGCTATAGACCTACTGCCTCTAAAGTGTCCCTCTCTACTTGTGAGAGATCCTATACTTCCACCTCCAAGGAACTTGGTCACCACTCTTGGCTCTTTAGTACGTCATGCTGAAACTAAAAACATAACAAAGTTTTTAATCAGTTTTACAAAATAAATTAATGAAAATAGTAATACAGAGCAACATTTCAACACCTAAGCTTGCTTGTCTTATCTCACTTTCTTTTCCTCTTCTTCTAGTTTATTTTCTTGTCTTACTCTCTTCCTTGTTTTTCTCTTAGTCAAAACCGTGCCTCATTCGCTTCAAGTGTGATTTTGTACTTCCCTCTGTTATTTTGAATTCATACCCCATGCTTTTAAGGCATGAATTTATGAATTCATGCCCTATAATTTTGGGGCACAACTCTGGTCGCCATGGCAAACCAATCGAAATCACGATCGATCCCCAAAATCATGTTGGGGTCACATGTGGTGAATTCCTCTAAAAAAGATAAAAGATGCTAACATGCACTAAAAACCTAATCTAGCATAGTTTGAATGAAGGATTTTCTCTTAGAAAACCCTATTTTTGAGCCTACCCTCAAGACATTGAAATCACGGTTGCCTAATACGGGTGCGATTTTAACAAGTTAGGATTTTCTCTTAGAAAACCCTATTTTTGAGCCTACCCTCAAGACATCGACCCTCCCTTAGGTTTTCCCTTTTGTTTTTCATTCTTTTTGCACTCCAAACCTCTTATAAATAGAGGCTTTGGATCCTCTTTTCCTCGAAGTGATTTTCTAGAAGTTAAAGTGCTAAAATATTTTGAAGTTCCAAGTAATTTTAAAGGTGCTAAAGTGATCAACATCAAGTGTCTTTTGGTGTTATTCTATTGCTCTAATGTTGGTTTTGTTGTTCTTGGTGGATAAGTGTTGGAGTCTTGAGGGGGAGTCTACTATTTTGTGGAGGTCTTAACCCTTTCGTTTGTTATTTCGTTGTCACTAGGTTCCTTGCATTTTATCATTCTTAGATAATTAATTATGCATTTTATAACTCATTTCACATAAATTTATTATTCTTGCACTTTTGCTATAAAATCACGTTCTGTTCGTACAAAGCACAATTTCGATAGGATCTGAAGTATGTGTCTACATGTTTGGGGGTAAATTTTCACTCCCAAACCCTTAATTTGTGTCTACATGTTTCATCTAGGTCATAATATTGTGGTTTACGTTTTGTTTTTCGTACTATTTCATGTCATTGCATTTTTGCTTATTCATTTCGAAAAAGGTCAACCATCATTTTTGTTTTTGAACAGTCAACTAAAAGGATGAAGGGGGCTTGACTAATGTGCCTCCAAGCTCAGTCATACAACAACCTAAGCAAGCTCCCAAATGCTAATCAAATTTCATAAGGTTATGTGAAGCTATTTTACAAGTTGTGAAGTTGTTGGATTTATCTAGATGCAAGTAACAGCTAAGGTCAACCGCTGAATCAGATAAGTGCCCTAAATAAAATTCTTAGGTTGTTTGTTGTTTGCTTTCTACTCATTTTTGTTCCAAACCTAGATCATAAATAAAGGTAAAATATTTTGATTTATTTCTAAGCATTCAAAAGAGAAAAGCGTATAACTTGCGTCCTAGGATTAACTTTGTTTATGCATTCTCTTAAAAACCCTTGTTGAAAAGAAAATATTTATTTTATTGCAAGTTAGGGTTTAGTCATCATTGAAAATAAAAAATCATTCTAGAGTTAGTCTTTGCTTGCTTGCATCATTGTTTGTCTTGCATTGTTCTTTCACTTCCATAGCTTAGGTTTAAAGAAGCCAAACATAGGTGTTTGCTTAATATACACATTAAACATTTCCACCCTAGACTTGGAGCAAGTTATTAAACCGTCCCTAGTAAACCCTTCGATCCCCAAACCCTCGAGTGTAGAGAATATAACACAACCCTGTGGTCACCTTAGCTCCCAGCGGATCCAACTGAGAATTGTAGGCGACAGGGCAATTTTCCCCCTCTACAATAATCTAGGTAAATTGTATTCATTTTTGTCAAGTAGTATAAAATACTCTTATAATAAAAATGAAAGTAGTACTTGATGAGTCCCACAAATATCACATTTTGATACCATATTAAGCATATTTTTGCATGTAAAAAATATTATTATATGATTTTTAAATGTAATTATGATGTAATTTGAAGATGATGTATAACTTATAAAGTGGTTTGTATTTTATGATAATAAACTATAATAAGAAAGAATGTGTAGTGATTTTATATTGAAAAACTATTTTATGGCAAAATTTTGTTAGACCTTATTACATTATTTGGATTTATGTAATAATTTAATGTTTGTTATCATTGGGAGATAAATAATTTTTTTTTCGATTTGAGAAAATTGAATAGACACATCTCTCATGAGATTGTGAGGAGATAAAAAGCTAACTAAAGGTGAAATGCCAAGAGTTGTAAATATTGAAGAGTCTCTCAAAGATGAAGAGACATTAATGCATTAAATATGCATGTTGTATGAAATCTATGACTAGTGGATTGTGTGGATATTATGGTGAATATGAGAGAATATACTTTATTAAAATACTTTTTGATATTAGTTAAATATTATTCATTTGCATTATTTTGTATTTTTTGTTAGTTGTCATCTCCCATTGCCAACATGTGGTTTTAGAGAAAGCAATGAAGAGTTTATAAGATTTATTAAAAGGGGCAATCATTGCCATCCAACGACATGACCTTATAGATTGTGTGTCGTGTCCAAGTATTAGTTGTAAAATGAATAATTTTAATGTGAATTTATGCCCAGCCTAAGACGACACCAATAAAATTGGCATAAATGAACATCCAAGAAGAAGGTAGATACAACAAAGTTCCTATAAGAAGCTCAAGATAATTTTAGTGAAGAAGTCAGGACGCGTTCACTCTAATTTTGAAGACACTTGAGTTTCTTGGCTTGAGAAATATCATGGGTGCTTGAAGTATTATTTTCCTCTTGCTCAAAACTCTATGATTCTAACAAGAGTAGGCATTTTTAATTATTTTTCCAAGTATTAAGTACCATACCTATATGTAATACTCATAAATAACCAAATGTGTTTGTTTTTTGATGTCTCATTTGCCACTAAAAATTAATGTGGCTCTTGTGCTAGAGAATTATACCTTTTGCTTGATAACATAACAAGAATTAGTGCACTTAGATCCATACACATGAAGAAAGATGTTTATGTGCTAAATAATTAATATTAAAGATGAAAAATATATTTTTGACAAAAATTCTTCCAAAGCAAAAACGTGGAGGATAAACAATCATATGTGTTGATTGTCTTTCGACTAAGCACTTGGGAAGAATAGACATGGGACCAAAAATTAAAAAGAAAAACTTTTGAGCAAAGTCAAATGACTAATGAAGACCTGGCAAACATTTTCAAATTGAATGTAGAGCACCAAATATATGAGGTACAATATCCTCTAAAACATTTGCATTTCATTTATTTGTCATAAAATGGATAGTGGGGATATTGGTTACCACATGTAGATTTAAGATTTTGTAAATAAAGTGTATCGAGTTCAATTCTCTTTGGGGGGCATTTTTGAAAAATAAAATGAAGTTAATGATTTAGGAGAAAAAAGTTTAAAAGAGACTTGATAGTTTGTTTAGGGAGATAAAATATGTTGGTGATTTTATTAGTGTGTGCATGTTTTGAAGATAAATTGTTGTTTAAAAAGGGGGGAGGGTAAATGTTTTTCTATCAAACAAATTTTACATAAAAATAACTCTATACATAAACATCAAACATGTTCTTTGCAGATTTGCAACATTTGGTATGAATGATGCCTCTGACTTACATTTATAAGTAATGTTGTCGCGTTAAGTTACTACATCTAGAATAATATAGTTGCCATAACGACATTTAGGCATTGACCCTCTAAATCATCAGGGAGGAATCAAGATACATTTCCATGATATTATGTTTCTCTTTATTCATTACTCTATTCATTTCTATCATTAGACATTAAATCCTGAAATCAAAAAAATTCAAGTTTATAGGGAAGTTACACCCACATATAAGTATTTCTCTTTAAGCACGTGTTATTGATAGAGTGAATCTTTTTTAGTACTTTCTTGGTACCATGTATCAATTTCTTTCATGTACCTTAAGGTCTCTCTCACATACAACCATGTATATCAAGATGACTAGCTTCTTCCACGTATTGATAGGTATATTAGAAGTGTATGTAGATCAAAAGAATTGGTATATAGGACTAGTATATAAAAAAGGGACCATTTTGGAGACATAAGGAACCTCACTATTGTGTTGAAAAAACAAAATCCAAAGGCTATAAAGATAAGTGTTCACATCACTTAACAAATGGGAAAGGCAAAGAGGAAGCAAGATGATTTTCAAAAGTGTGCCTCACTGGAAGATATTGGAGGTGGAGAAAAGCAAACAAAAATTTAAAAATATGGGCCATTAAAAACAAGTGGAGGAAAGAAGCAAGCTAGAGATCTCTTTTCAAGAAGATAGAGATATTTATGAAAATGAAGAATTATTAACACTGAGGTCCTGTTTAAGTTCCATTATAAAAAATACTCAAAAGTATGCATGAACATAATTAATGATGTAATTACAAATAATTCTAAAATAAGGTGAAGATGAAAACTTCTCAACACTGAAGGACTACTTAAATATTATTCTTGATAAAGATGTTAACTACTCTAAAATTTTGTTACATTACCTGTTGATGTAGGAAAGATAATATATATGGCATTTCTCACTCTTAATATCCTTAAGGTGAAGTATAAAAGAAAAGAGGAAATAACTGAGAATTTGAATGAAAAGCGCAAGGTGAAAGATGTATCTTGTAATAAAGGTGATTTGAGGCCCATGGTGGTAGATATATGTTGTGATACTAGTGAATTGAAGCCTATAATGGTTGATGTGAGTTGTGGTACAAGGGATATTGTATAGGGAATAGTTATAACTTGTGGTACAAATGATTTGAAGATTGTTGATAATAATAAGGTTTGTGAACAAGGTGGTTGTGTTTGCCATAATAAAGGCCATATTGTCAGAGTTTTATACTTTAGAGTATAGAATAAATGAGAAAATTGGGTGTTTGAACATTGTTGATGATGGCGATAGAAATCAAAGTGGTGATGCAAAATATTTATTTTTTGAAAGGCATACAAAAGGGATTGTTTCAAGATTGTTGAGAAGAATGAGATATGATGGTACATATTTGGAAAAAAATAGTCAAGGTGTGAATGAGCCCATAGTACCATATATAAGGCCAAAGAATAAAGGCCTTGGATATACAAGACAAGCAAGTGGTACTAAGACCAAGTTTGTGAAAAGAGAATCCTATGCAAAAGATGAAAGAAGTAATGCCACAAAATTTGTGAAGAAAGAATCATATGTAAAAGTTTCTAGTGTGGGTTTTTGTAGTCATTATGGAATAAGTGGACATGTAACAACTAGGTGTTGGAACCTACATTCTTGTGAAATTTGTGGAGGCAATAACCACTCCAAAAGAAAGTGTTGACATAAAGTGAAAGTGACCAACAAAATGCAATTGGATGGTGGATGGATGAATGTGTGAGTGGGATAAGATAAAATATATATTGATGATTTCTATACGAAGAGACCAAGTTTGATGATTGAAAAACATCAAAATTTGTTGAAAATGAAGAATGTGAGTCTTCCCATGAAGAAATATGTTGGAAAACTTAAGATAAATTATCTTTGTATTAGATGGATATGACCCAAGCAATGCTTGGAAGACCTACAATGATAGGAGCCTATAGAAGAATGATTAGAGACTTGTAGTGACAAGGACCTATAAATGAAATATGACATGGAAGATTCCAAAGAAATATTCTAGTGGTGATTTCCCAAAGATGATGATCCAATGGCTAATCCAGTGGCTGATCTAGAGGTAAAAAGGCCCAAAGGCAAACTAGAGGTAATGATGGCCTAGAGAGGACCTAGAGGTAATGATAACTAGAGGTGACCCAAAGGCAAAATACCTAGAGGTAACCTAGAGGTAATGATGACCCTAAGGTAGAGACCCAAAGGTATTGACCTAGAGGTAAACCCAAAGACAATTCAAAGGAGTGGATGTAGTGGAGATTACACAGATCCAACTGAGCTAGAGCAACCAAAGTGAAATCCATCCAACCAATGACAAAGACAGAGCAGAGCTAGAGAGCTAAAGCCAGAGTGAGAGCCAAAGACAAATATTAGTTTTAGTGTACCACTCTTGAATGCATGGGGGGTAATGGTGTTTATACTGAATAATGTAATATAGGGGGTGCTAGACCTTATTACATTATTTAGATTTCGTTAATTGTTTATTGTTTGTAATCATTGGGATATAAATACATATTTCTTCCATATGAGAAAATTGAATAGACACATATCCCATGATATTGTGAGGAGATGAAAAGACAATTGAATATGAAGTGCCAAGAGCTACAAATATTGAAGAGTCTCTTAAAGATGAAGAGGTATTTTGATGCATTTAATATGCATGTTATATGAAAGTTATGGCTGGTGGACTGTGTGGATATTATGATGAATATAAGAGAATATACTTTGTAAAAATATGTTTTGAGATTGATCTTGGGTGTTGAATATTGTTCATTCGTATTGTTTTATAATTTATGTTAGTTGTCATCCTCCATTGCCAACAAATTCTAGAGTGTCATATGGATCATATGTGGAATGCCTCACCTATAGAATTTGTTGCCTATGGATAGTAGACTTTTGCAATAACAAGATTTAAGCCTAGTTAGAGATCTTTCATTTTGATAGGTTGTTATTAATTTGTGTTGTATGGCTTCTCAATAAAAAAGGAGGTATATTTCATTAGAAGGGGTTGAAAATTATACACCCATCATTAAATAAAATTTCCAATTATCTACTTTTTCGTATATTGTGGAATGATTAAAATTATGGGTTAAGGAAGGGTATGGAGATCTCCTTTAGATGTAGCAAGGAAGGATCCCTTTATCTACATAGTGATGAGAGATCTATCACTTGTTAGAGTAGGAGTAGAATGGAAATAACATAGATGTTTATTTCAACTTTATAACTAGGCTAATTAGGCTAGATTCATTTTTTTTTTGTGGATGGATGTATGTTGCACATGCTTTGGTTGAGTTTGTATGCCCCTAGATTGAAAACTTGTGAGGATTACATACTTAGCCAGTCAAAGTGCTTCCAAAACAAAGAACACACCTGCATGGGTTTTCCCTTAAGTTGGGACAAATACTTTTTATGCTCTACTACTTTGATAGAATCAAAATATGGTCTCGAGTAATTGACGATCGACATGTGAACCTATACTTATGATATTGTCGTAGGAGAGCCAAGACACCATTCATAGGCTATTTTTCATTGAGGGAATATAGGGTCAAGTGGGTCTCAAACATTGTGACTTATAGTCTTTCAAATCGAAGTTAAACATGGGAAGTAAGTGTTTGTTAAGAGGATATTGAGGTCAAGCAAGTGATATACATAGTATATCAAACAAGAGATGAGTTTGATTTAATTTTTTGCAATTGTGTTTTTTTGTTTGTTTTTTATTTAGGTAAAAGAAGAGGTTTTGAAAGGAACCCCGAACCTTTTACAATTACAATCAACATTAAAGAATAATAGTTACGCTCAAAAAATGGTTCTAGACCTTAAACAAGTAAATCAAACAACATCTATACTATCTAATATACAAGTAAATCAAACAATATCTATACTATCTAATATTTTCAACTTTAAGATCATTTAAAATTACAAAAAAAATTAACAAACAACGAACAATCAACAAACCCAAATAAAAGAGGTTTGAGGTGTAGATCAATTGGTTCGACCAAACCTTGTAAGGGGGGCGGAGGTCCAAGGTTCAAATCAGCGGTGTAAAAGATTTAAAATAATTGTGGCATGGTGGTTATAAGGGTTGACTGCGCGAAGATCTGTGTAGCAGCTTTCGAGGTGGACAACGTAAAATACTACGACAGCCATAAAAAGTTGGACAACTGCCCAGATTCGTGGTGGCTACTGATTCCACCATATAAAAAAAAAAAAACCCAAATCAAACATAAACCAACAGAGACCAAAACCTTAACCATTGCTTCATATGAAAACAAATAAAAATTGTGTCGCTTCATACCTTAACACGTTTACATCATTTTATAACTAGCAATTTTTTAAGGTTAATATCATTTATAATTCATATCTCCAGACCCTACACGGACAATGCAACGGTTCAGGCTTTGATTTTTTTTGGGGAGATCCAAGGTTCAAACCGTGGCATAAGTGAGTGTGTGGTAGTTGTGTTAAATTTCCTATTAATAAGCATAACTCTCGGCTTTACGAAGGATCATGGTTGGGAGAGAATGATAAGCCCTATGTGCTGGTCATAAGGATTTCTCACACTAACCAAATAAAATAAAAATTCATATCTCCAGAAATTTTATTATTAATTTAAAATCTAAGCAAATATCTAAAATATTGTTAAGAAAAACTCACCATCTTATTCATGCGATATTGTCCTTTTCTGGCAACCAAAAACCATCACTATTATATTTCATGATTGGAATTTTTATCTATCTACTATTTGTTGTTGAATAATACTTCTTATACACATCCACCACAGGATAATGCAAGTAATACTTCTTATACATATCCACCAATGCCAAACAGTAATACCGTGTGGTTTTTCTCACCGCGGTAGGAAGCCCACCGTTTCAGTATCCGTCAAAGACGGAAACCACAGACGGTTATATGACTGACAGATGTCAACAAAAAATATTATGTGGTTATTTCCGTCCGTTTCCTAATCTATGCAACACGCCCACCGATTTTACCAGTCCATAGAAACATAGGAGAAGTGCATAATCCCCTATAAATACGAAACCACATCTCAGGTACTTTATAACTGCGAGTCACGGCGCACGAATTTGTTTTCATATTTGCCATTCTTTGCTCATCCCTTAACAGTTTGGTATTTTTGTTGGCGTTGCAATGGATCTTGCTACGGATGTTTTCATTTCAGAGGAGTATGCGAGAAGTCGCTTCCTCAGAAAAATATCGTGGGAACAACAGTACAGCAGAACTCCTGCAGATGCAAATGTCCAAATCAAGAAGAAGTTTGTGGCCCAAAAGAATGAAAATTCCACATTCAGCGTATGCAGAAGCAATCGCGGTATCGAGTACAAAGATGAGATATCTTTCGCTTTTTGGACTTCATAGTTCTGAAGATCTCTGTAATTGAGGTTTTAGCCCACAGTTAGAGACGATTCCGTGTCAGAAATTCATTCTTGTAAACGACTCGGATTCAAAATTTTCTTCAATTTAATCAGAATCTGATTTTTTTTTTTCATAGCAATGGTTAAACTTATTCTTAGAAGCAAAAGAGTAATTAGGTTGCTACACGAAAACATAAAAGTTGGGTATAAATGTTTATGTTTTAGCTATAGTCAAAGATGTTGTTGGGAGGATATAAGTATATTTTTATCAAACATAATAATAATTTATAATTATGATATATGGATTCTTGAGGTGATTTCAACAGGCTTCTATTTCTTTTGGAAAAGAAGGATGAGACTCAAAGATGGTTTAACTCAATACAAGACTTTGCTTCATTTGTAAATTCAAATAGAATTTGGGATCCTTCAAGTTTTCAATATACATGAGATAATAGATATATTGGGTGTAACAAAAGTAGGTCTTAGGATGACGATCTTACACTCCGCTCGGCACCGCTCACATCTAAACTGGCTTTAGACAGTATACGCTTCAGATAGCTTCATGTAGTGTTCCCTGCACAACACAACCAACAAACATGTGTATAGCATAGATTGTCCGTTGGCAGATCACAATCATTCATTCATTAGTTAGCGGAAGCATTTATCAACATTACCTAGAGGGCATCCATTATTATGCACAAGGCAAACATCCACACAAGGAACTTATTTGGAACATGGTTTGGGGCCTCTCTTTATCATTGCTCAACATGGACCGAGGTCCTCTTCATTACATGGCGGCACTAGGCCTTTATTGGGACCCGAAGGTCTTACAACAAGGGACGTCTTGCAAAACTGGGTGCTCGATCGACTCGTAGGTCACGGGACTCATAAAGACGTCAAAACGGCACAAGGAGCTCGGAGAGCTTATAAAACAAAACTTACATGGCGGCACTAGGCCTTTATTGGGACCTGAAGGTCATACAACAAGGGACCTCTTGCAAAACTGGGTGCCCGATCGACTCGTAGGTCATGGGACTCATAAAGACGTCAAAACACAGCACAGGGAGCTCGGAGAGCTCATAAAACAAAACATTGGCACGACGACCTTACAACTTGCCCGAAGGCTCTTCACGGTTTGCCCGAAGGCGTTTGGTTTGCCCCAAGGTGTTTGGATCCCATCCAATGTTTGGACATGTGCCCCTGAGGCGGTCTTGATAGGGACAACTTCTTCCTAACTGCTTGGTCCTTCCCACAACAACGATTCCTGATCGTTTGTCCTTCAATTAGCATCGGCTGACCTCAGAAGTCCTGAGGGGCGGCAGGCCTCCATAGAGCTATTTCGTCACCCTCATGTTTGTACCTTGACGTTGACATTCCGTCTACACACTCCCATGACCATTTAAACTGGCGAATGTGCTACGTGGGAGTCGGTGAGGTGTCAAGGCACAACCACCCCACCACAATCCTCCCCCACTTAAATTCAACGTCGCCTTCGACGTCGACACAAAGTTGTTGAGTGCCTGAACTAAGTGAGGGTTGATGGAGGCTACTTCAGGTTCAACCTTGACATCTGCCATCTCCGATCTTCGTCGTCCTGTCTCACTGGTCGAGACGGACTATCTGTCGGCTTGGTACAAACCTCCTCATGTGGCATAATAAGGAGGGTCTTCGCCTCTACATCACTTGCTCGTAGGACAGACCCGTTTGGGAGTTTTCCCCTCAAAGGTAGTCCGCATCGGGTTTGCCTCTTTGTCCTCCTCTTCAAGTGAGTAGTCCTCGAGGTTGACCACGGGTGAAGACTGTCCAAGGGGACAATCCTTCTAGGTATGTCGTCCTTCACACGCCCAACATCTCAGCCAACCGGTCGAGGGATGTCTTGGTTCAAGCAGGGAGTCTTGAACCACTTGAACTGGCTCGACGGACCCGCTCTGTTCTAGAACCCATTTCCTCTTCTGGACTTCGGTGGGCACTCTACTCCAACGGGGCTTGATCTTCTTGTCTTAACGACAGCTCGGACACAACTCGATTCTTTGTCGGCTGCCCCTTCTTCCTGTTGGAACAGACTTTCGACGACAACCACTACTTCGTGAACGGACCTTGGCCATTTTTCTTGGACCTTTCCCTTGGCCTAGGGCTCCAGACCGTTCACAAACAAGAACAACTTGTCTTCATATTTTAGGTCCTGCACTTGCACAAGGAGGCCTAGGAATTCTATGGTGTAACTCCTCAGGCTGCCCTCATGCCTTAGCTTTTGTAGGTTGTCGCGAACCATCCACAAGACACTCTCGGGGCAGAACTCATGGGCGAGTGCTCCTTTGAGGTAGTTCCAAGTTTCCATTTGCACGCGGGCTCAACCCTTGCTGATGTCACGCAGTAGACGAAACCACCAAGAAGCCGCTTCCCCTCTTAAGATTTGGGTCGTTGCCTCCACTTGTTCTCTGTTCGAGAGTTGCTTCGTCCTCAGGTAGTCTTCCACCTCTAGGAAGAACCTACGAAGCACCTTCTTCTCCCGCATGCCATGGTAGGCTTGCGATACGGTCGCCACAGCCTTCCGACTGTCCATCGGGTTGGGACCGACATCCGTTTCCCTTGGTCGGTGACCTTTCTCAATCCTCATGATGGCCAACTCATGATGCATCTTGGTAGGCTTAGCATGATTGTCTCTTAACTGGGTCAGCACATCAGGTATAAGGCCTTCGAGACTTCGAGCCTTCTCACGCACTTCTGCATGTCTTCACGTAAACCTGACACAGACCTCCCCAGTTCTGTCACTTGGTAACCAAGGGTCTCCATTCGTTCAACGAATTTATTTTCAACTTCATCGATTCAACGACCCAAGGCTGGTGGTCGAGAGGACCTGTTGGCCTTAATCTCTTTATTTGGTTCTTCCTCTTCATTCGGTCGAACCTCAGGCGGCGGCATCGTTCCCTCCCCGGCCATATCTACTTCGGTAGTAGCAACCACAACCTTCAAGCAGGAGCTATTCGCTATCAACTGCTTCGGGGTCACACTTGACGTGGACACCGTAAGGTTCCTTCCTTTTTGCTTCACAACGTTGGGTTTTGGCCCAACCAAGTCGTTCTCACGGTGAACCTTTGCCACACGACTTGCTGTAGCACCACGAAAAAATGGAGCAACGACGAGACTTCACCCGAAGGCTGACCCTCCTGGTCTCGAGTCTTCTAACCGGACTCTTTGTCGTGTCCCAAGCGATGCTTTCTTCCAAACTCACCCGCAATTGACAAGGAGATACTCGACTTGGCACGGATAGGTTTCAACTCATTCAACTTAGTTTGGATGTGGTACTAGGTAGTCGTATTCTTTATAGCATCAAGTCCCTCCTTGATCTATGACACCTTCCATATTCCCTCAACACATGCCAACGACTTAGTGTTAGTCCACAACGGACTCGAGGGGTTTCCTCTTTTCCTTCCTTGGTCGAGAACTTGGCGGCACTGTTCGACCAATTCATCTCTTTGTTGGGTGCACGACATCACTTCTTCACACTTTGCACAACAGCAGGGTGCACGACGACACCAATCTATCAACTCATCGCTCGGCAAGATGCACGGTGGCATCGGCCCAATTCTTCACACGATAAGGTGCACGACGACACCGACCTACTTCATATGGTTTGGCACACAATGGAGCCAACCAAAACACTCTGTTGTTCGACTTAGTACAAGGTAGTACGATCCGAACTTTTCCAATGACCACTTCGCCACATCATGGAAGTCACTGCTCTGGATATCTATCATTGAGGAGAACAATCATCGACTCTTCGGCACCCAACCTTCTACCCGTGATCCCTCACACGAATATGACAGTTGACCATCAAAGGTCTATCTTCACGACTCGTTCAGTTGACTGGGTCTTGAGGTCTTGATCTTATTGGCACTCCAATGGCATTGAAGACTGGCTTGCTTGTGGAACTGATTGAGAGACGTTCGTCCCATACCGACACTCTCAAACCAACAAGGGGCACCAACAACATTGGCCAACCTGAGAGGCGTCCGTCCCATACCGGCAGACTCTCAGATCTTTAAGGTGAACCAGCTTGATCACTCCTTTGCTTGGCTTGATGCACGACGACACCAACCGACTAACCTTCTTTGCACGGGGTCAAGTCCCCACTCTTTCTCATCTCGAATAGCAGGATCCAGACCAGCTTCTTCGAAACAGCTCAAGCTCTTCCATTTAACTGGTAAGGGAACCTACATTGCCTATAGTGGAAGCACAAGGCTCTTTTGTTGTTTGGCACGTCGGTACCAACTAGGTTGAGCTCAGCAGTCAGGCCTTCGAAACCAAGGCTATGATACCAACTATAATGGAGGTAGATCTTAGGATGACGACCCTACACTCCGCTCGACACTGCTCACGTCTAAACTGGCTTTAGAAATTACAGGTTATGCCTCATGCAACTTCATGTAGTATTCCCTACACAACACAACCAACAAACATGAGCATAGCATAGATTATTCGTTAGCAGGGTCAGCGATCACAACCATTCATTCATCAGTTAGCAGAAGCATTTATCAACATTGCCCAGAGGGCATCCATCATTAGGCACAAGGCCAACATCCACACAAGGAACTCATTTGGAACATGGCCTGGGGCTTCTCTTTATCATTGCTCAATATGGACCGAGGTCCTCTTCATTACATGGCGACACTAGGCCTTTATTGGGACCCGAAGGTCATACAACAGGGGACATCTTGTAAAACTGGGTGCCCAATCGACTCGCAGATCGCAGGTCTCATAAAGACGTCAAAACACAATAGGGAGCTCGGAGAGCTTATAAAACAAAACATTGGCACGACGACCTTACAACTTGCCCGAAGGCTCTTCACGGTTTTCCCGAAGGCGTTTGGTTTTCCTGAAGGCATTTGGATCCCACTCAATGTTTGGACATGTGCCCCCGAGGCAGTCTTGATATGGACGACTTCTTCCTAACCACTTAGTCCTTCCAACAACGACGATTCCTGATCGTTTGTCCTTCAGTTAGCCTTGGCTGACCTCAGAGGTCCTGAGGGGTGGTAAACCTCCATAGGGTTGTTTTGTCACCCTCATGTTTGTACCTTGACGTTGCCATTCTGTCTACACACTTCCATGACCATGTAAACTGGGGAACATGCTACGTGGGAGTCGGTGAGGTGTCAAGGCACAACCACCCCACCACATTGGGCAAACACATATAGCAAAAAGATTGGATGGATACTTGATATCTAACACAAGGTTGCAAAGAGTATATACAATCGTTCTAGGTATTTAATGAGGCAAAAAGGAGTTTTTATTAAATACTAGGCAAGATAAGGAGGCACAAGATAATTTTTTGCAAAACATTTCATCAATTATCACTCAAGGAAAAAATGAAAGCTCAATGAGGAAGATATCTATGGAGTTACATGACGCAATTTTCTCTTTCCTTCCTAACAAGGCACCTAGCCTTGATGGATTTTTTGCAAATTGCTTTCAAAGTTCTTGGGGTTTATTGAGGAGTGATATGTTGGTGGTGGTTGAAGATGCGCAGAAAAAGAATGCTACAATAAGTGAGATCAATGCCACTTTTAGTACCATCTGCTTGTGGTGCAGTGGTGAATGCCTTGGGTGCTGGTAGAGGCCGACCTAGGTTCCATTCTCCTTATCTCCATCCTGCAGATATATGGTATAGTTAGGAATGTCCTATGTGCTGGTAGAGGCCGACAAGGCTCCATTCCTCCTATGCCCAACCTGTTGAAAGTGGCACCTCGAAAGGGGTGTTTTCCACTATAAATTAATTTCTGATACCCAGGTGTTGTAGGTGAGTTGGAGAGGAGAGGGCAATCCTCAAGGGAGGTCCCAGGTTCGAATCTCCACCCTACCAAAAAGCTGAATTGGGTACCCAAAATCCAATTGATAATGTTGGTGCGGGCAGGGCTGGGTGCGACCCCGGGTGAATTTGACGGTGTAGAACCCCCTGTTCGTGGTCTCTTAGACCAAGGCGGCCCCACAAGGGGTTTTTCGCTTAAAAAAAAAAATGCCACTTTTAGTACATTTGGTCCCTAGAAAGGTAAGACAATATTTTGACAATTTTCATCCAATAAGACATTGTAGTATGATTTATAAATTATGGCTAACAAGTTGAAAGGTATTTTAGATTATGTTATGTCACAGGAACAAGGTGGTTTTGTTCATGGTAAACAAATTTTTAATGGTGTAATCATTTCAAAGGAGGCCATACATTTTATTAATTCTATGAAATGTGATAAAATTTCCTAGAGTTTTCTACATAATATTCACAAGAGTTTGGTTTTGATTACATGATATTTACAAATATTTGGTTTTGATTACAGTCGGTGTGAATGGATCAAATGTTGTTATAGCATATACATTCTATTTTGACCAATGGTTCTATTGGTTACTTTAAATCTTCTTGTGGACTTTTGCAAGGCGATTCACTATCTTCTTATCTATTCACTATTCTTGTAGAGGCATTAGGAAGAGTTTTGTCAAAGGCAAAAATGGAAGGGAAATCAAAGGTATCCATGTTGCAAAAAATGGTCCCTTTAAATCTTTGTCTTCAATTTGTTGATGACACTTTTCTTTTGGGCCATTCCCTAGCCAATGAGGCCTTGGAGTTTAGATCAATATTATCATGCCACGAGGAGACTATTGGACAATTGGTTGATACTTAAAAATTCAAGATTTTTCATTAGGCCATGGATTTTAAATCAATATTATCATGCTACGAGGAGGCTATTGGACAATTGGTTAATACTAAAAAATTCAAGATTGGTTAATTTAAGGAGAGGAAAAAAAAAATTGCAAATGAACTTCAAAAGATGGTTCAAGAGTTTTATTTGTTGATTTTTACACAAAAGGATGAATTGGTGTGGAATCTATCAAAATATGGTGAATTGATGCACCTTGCTGAAGCCATAACTTGTGAACCGTATGCCCGTTTGCCTTGAAATTTAACAGGTGGTTCCGCATGCGTGTTATGCATCAGGCTCATCTTTGATGCACCTGACCCTCCAAAAAATATACTTTCGGGACCTAACTCCTCCATCTAGTGTCCTAAAATTAGCTTTTAGAATAGGTTCCCGGGTTTTTTGGATTTTTTTTAAATGTTAGAAGTTTATTATATTTTGTTATACCTTAAGTTGAGACATAATATTTTAAAATAAGGCTCATTATTGTAAGAGGGATGTGTGCACTGAATTTTGGCTCAATCTGAATCATTTTTATTTTTAGCAGTTAAAAAAAAAAAATGTTTTTAGGGTTTCTTTGGTTTTCGGTGGCTATATGATGGATTGTATTCTTTTGAAGAAGGGGTGTGAATTCAGGAATGAGAAGAATATCGATTTGTAGATTTCTTCCATTATATTACATTTGTGTTATGTGATTGGAGTCCATTTTGTTGGTCTCTTGTAGTTGAGTTTACACCATTTGGTATCAGAGCGGGTGTGATCTCGCTAGTGAAGGGAAGATGCCACCTAAAAGATATGCCCAGATGAATAGGAAGATCGAGGATCTGAATGCAAAAATAACATGACTGACTGGTGTGATTGATCGCATGGGAGAGAGACATCCCAGGGCGTGTGCAGATCAAGGATCTAACGATGAAAATATACCTAAGGAACATGGATCTAAGGTCCACGCAGAAGCAAAACCAGAGGGCCCAGAGGAAGAAGGGCATGATTTTGAAAATCGGCTGATATGAGCTCTAGAGGGGCTTAAGGGGAATCGAGATGATATCAAGATCGAGGTTCTCGAGTATGTTGGTGAGTTGAAACCAAAGGAGTTGATCAATTGGATCAATAGCCTAGAAAAATATTTCGAATGGAGTAACCTTGCTGAAGAGAAGAAGGTTAAACTCGCATGCAAAAAGTTGAAGGGACATGCATTGATTTGGTGGGATCATTTACAGACTACATGATAGAGGAATGGAAAGGAAAATATCAGGGATTGGACAAAGATGAAGAAGTTACAGAAAAAATTTATACCTGTAGACTACTCCTAAACCCTATGTCGTAGATTTCAGAATCTCCGACAAAAGGATCAAAGCATTGAGGACTATACTAATGAATTCTACAAGCTATCCATTTGAGTGGAGCACAATGAGACGAAGGACCAAAAGGCTGCCAGTTATGTAAATGGCCTAAGTTTTGCTGTCCAAGATGAGATGAGCATGCATCACACTCTTATAGTGGAGGATGCATATCAAATGGCCCTCAAGGTAGAGGAGAAATTGAAAAGGGTTAATATAAGAGGTAAGAAGGGATTGACACCCTCTTCAGGTCGGGGTCGAAGAGGATCTAATTTTTTCAAGGGAGAATCCTCAATACCTGCTAAAAAAGAATAAGATGGGCAGAATCTGAGAGGAAGAGGATACCAACGAGGTAGAGGTTACGGTGGTGGACGAAATGGGAATGATCCAAGAAGGTCGTATACCTGTTATGGATGTGGTGAGGAGGGGCACAAAGCATTTGAGTGTCCCCAACATGATGTCCAAGAAAGGGGTCAAGGAGGACAAGGAAGGGTCAATCTGGTTGATATGGAAGAGCAGGATGAGGATGAAGTTGTTGACATGGGGGAAGCACTTATGATAAGGAGGATGCTGATTGTTCCTAATAAAGAGGTGCAAAGCAAAGCGAAGGGGCAGACCATAGATGGTTATAATTCTGGACTGCGAACGAACATCTTTTGAATAAGGTGTACATCAGGAGGGAAGGTATGTAACATTGTCATTGATGGTGGTAGTTGTGAGAATATGGTGTCAAATGTCATGGTTGATAAAATGAACCTGGAATGCGGAAATCATCCTTATCCATATCGCATCTCATGGGTTAATAATGGGAATGAGGTAACAGTAGATCAGAGGTGTTTAATTAAATTTTCAATTGGGAGCACTTACAAGTATGAAGTGTGGTGTGATGTGATCCTGATGGATGCATGTCACATTCTATTGGAAAGACCTTGGCAGTATGATAGAGATACTAACCATAATGGGAGAAAGAATACTTACACATTCTATAAAGATGGTGTAAAGGTAGTTCTTGTACCTATGAAGGAGGATGGACCGAGTGAGATCTTGTTGATGATGAAGGAGTTTCTTGCAGAGATCAAGGACGCTAGATTTTGTTATGCCTTAAAAACTAGGAAGCTAGAAACAGAGAAAGTGGTTATGCCTACAACATCAGCTAAGTTGCTAAGTGAATATAAAGATGTCACACCAGAGGAGTTACCAGATGGGCTACCACCAAAGAGGGATATCTAGCATCACATGGATTTGATTCCAGGATAAGCGCTCCCAAATCAGGCATCTTATCGGTTGAACCCGACACAAAATTCAGAGTTGTGTAGGCAAGTGACAGAGTTGAAAAAGAAGGGATTAGTTAGGAAGAGTATGAGTCCATGTGTGACTCCAGCATTGTTGACCCCAAATAAATATGGTGACTGGCGGATGTGTGTGGATAGTAGATCCATAAACAAGATCACAATAAAGTATCAATATCCTATGTCGAGAGTGGATGACATGATGGATGGATTGGATGGAGCTAAATACTTCAGTAAAATTGATCTGCGGAGTGGCTACTACCAGATCAAAAATAGAGAAGGGATGAATGGAAGAGAGATTTTAAGACAAAATATAGGTTGTACGAGTGGATGGTGATGCCATTTGGGTTGTCTAACGCACCCATTACATTTATGCGGTTGATGAACAAAGTACTGTGAGAATATAATGGTAAGTTTATGGTTGTGTATTTTTATGATATTTTGATTTATAGTAAAAGTGAAGAAGAGCATTTGTTACACCTGAAATTAGTGTTAGACGTGCTTAGGAAGGAGAAATTGCATGTCAACCTGAAGAAATGTAGATTTCTTCAGGATAGTTTAGTGTTTTTAGGATTTGTAATCTCAAGAGATGGCATGAGGATGGATGATGAGAAAGTGAAGGCAATTCTGGAATGGCCTCTTCCACGAACTATAACAGAAGTAAGGAGATTTCATGGCCTAGCTACCTTTTACAAAATTTTCATCAGGAACTTCAGCAGTATAGCTGCCCCTATAACTGAGTGCACGAAGGAGAAATAGTTTGTATGGACTACGACAACAATGGAGAGTTTTGAACTCTTGAAGAAGGTGTCGGAAGACCCTGTTCTAGTGTTATCAGATTTTAGTAAGATGTTTGAGGTTGATTGTGATGCCTCATTTGTTGGAATTGGTGGTGTCTTAAGTCAAGAGGGCCGACCTATAGCATTTTTTAGTGAGAAGTTGAATGACGCAAGGAAGAATTATTCTACATATGATGTGGAATTTTATGCAATTGTGCAAGCATTGCAACATTGGAGGCACTACTTACTCTCAAAGGATTTTGTGTTGTTTACTGATCATGAAGCATTGAGGTATGTCAACTCTCAGAAAAATTTAAATAGCAGGCATACCAAATGGGTTTCATTTTTGAAACAATATACATTTGTCCTGAAGCACAAGTCTGGAAAACAAAATAAGGTTTTTGATGCATTGAGTAGGAGAGTCTTGTTGTTGACCACTATGGAGAATGAAGTGGTAGGATTTGACGGGATTAAAGATCTGTACGAATCTGATGCAGATTTTGGGAATATTGTGCAATAGTATAAAAGTGCGGTAGAGGGTAAGTCTTGTACTATTTTTGAAGAGTATTTTTTACAGAATGGTTACTTGTTTAAGGGTAATCGATTATGCATTTCCAATGGCTGTATGAGAGAGAACATCTTGAGGTAATTACATAGTGGGGGTTTGGTTGGTCATTTTGAAGTAGCCAAAACTACCACTCTTGTAGAGGAGAAGTACTATTGGCTGAAAATGAAGAGAGACATAATAAGGTTTGTCTCTAGATGCAGAGAATTTCAAATGGCTAAGGGCCATGCGCAAAATATAGGGTTGTATATGCCACTACCAGTTCCTACAGGACCATGGACCGATCTAAGTATGGATTTCATGTTGGGGTTGCCCAAGACACAAAGGGGTAAGGATTCAGTTTTTGTTGTGGTAGATAGATTTTCAAAAATGGTGCATTTCATTGCTTACCAGAAAACTAATGATGCAACTAGGATTGCAGTCTTATTCTTTGATGAGATTATGTGGTTGCATGGTGTTCCAAAGACTATTAATTCTGATCGGGATACAAAGTTCTTGAGTCACTTTTGGAGGACGTTGTGGAAGAATTTGAACACCGGGCTACAGTTCAGTAGTGCTCACCACCCACAGACCGATGGGCAAACATAGGTAGTGAATAGAAGCTTGGGAAACCTCTTATGGTGCATAGTTGGAGAAAAACCAAAACAATGGGATTTAGCCTTGTCATAAGCCAAATTTGCATACAACAGTTCAGTGAACAGGTCAACAGGTAAATTTCCTTTTCAAATTATTTATGATCGAAATCCTAGAGGTGTATTATATTTGGTTGAGTTACCAATTGGGGAACAAGTTAGTTATGATGCAGAAGCATTTGTTGAGCATATCCAGAAACTAAAAGAGTCAGTGAGGAAAAAATTGCAGAGTAGTAATGCTCACTACAAAGAGTATGTTGATGCACATAGAAGGGTGAAAGTGTTTGAAGAGGGTGATATGGTCATGATTCATCTTAGGAAAGAAAGATTTCCTAAGGGGAGGTATAACAAACTGAAACTTAACAAAATTGGGCCATGCAGGATTTTGAAGAAGATCAATGATAATGCCTATAAAGTGGAGCTGCCCGATGAATTTGATATTTCACCTATTTTTAATGTTTTTGATTTATTTCAGTATCCTGGTACTACCGAGGATGGTGAATTACAAGAGATAGTAAATTGGGCATGACAGATGCCTAAGAAGAAAAAATATAGAGTTGCACAGATGCTCGATAAGAAGGTGATCACCACCGGACATGGGAGCTATAACAGATACCTGGTTCAGTAGGAAGGATTACCACAGTTAGATAACACTTGGGTTTCAGAGTCAGAGCTAAAGAAAGTTGATAACAAAAATCTACAGGATTTCAATTCAGTTGAACTCGTAGGAGTTGAGTTCTTTTTCACCAGAGGGGAATGATGCACCTTGTCAGAGCCATAACTTGTGAATCGTACGCACGTTTTCCTTGAAATTTAACAGGTGGTTCCACATGCGTGTTCTGCATCAGGCTCATCTTTGATGCACCTGACCCTATGTATCACTCCAAATTTTTTGCATCCTTACCTTCAGGCTATAGGATCCGCGCCCGGAAGGGGGATGCGAGAAGGATGTGACAATACCTCGGACTGAGAGGCCCTTTGAAGGTCCCGCCTCTCGGGGGAGGGGTATAAGGGTGAATTTTCGACGGATGGTGGGTTCACCAAGAAAATTTTAAGTGGCAGTTTCCACGCCTAGGTTGATGACAGGTTTGATGTGTTCATTTTATGTTCAATCATTCAATTCCTAGGTTTGGCCAAAATGAATCTAAGCTAATCTATATGCCGATGCTGATTTTTTTATGGATACAAAAAACATGAATAAATGTTGAACACAGAGAATGCGCTAAATAAGATAGAATATACCTGATTTCGGATGTCTGAATGAAGATTCTACGGTTTGTAGCAGTCCAAATCATCTCGAATCATACATAATCATCTGAAATTGCATAGAATCATCTCAGATCATAGTCGATCGTTTGAGATCTGACGAATTTGTTAGAAACCTGCAATCACAAAAATAGATACAAAATACCAAAAATGCAATTGCAAAAGCAAGGGGAAATGATAGAAGTAACAATGAATTTGCCTAAATGGTAGATCTAGATAGCAATTAAAAGGAAATGCATCAATTTGACAATTTATTTTGACTTTATCATATATCTATGCTAAATGAGGTGAACTCCAGGATGCAGAAATAAAATAAACCAAGCTAATGCGTAAGAAAATGAAGAGAAAAGATAAGTAAATGCAAACTTTGGGCTCTGATTGCCCCCAATCTGGACTGCAGTCGAGATCGCCTCCAATCGTACGAGATCATCGCCGATCTGCGACAGGATCATCCGAAATTGTCTGGAATCGTCAGAGACGATCCGAGCCTGCTCCGACTGAAAAATAATAAGATTCCTGCAAGAAGACTTGAAATACCGAATACAAACAATAGTACGAGGATGTTCTAATGCACAAGGAGCTAACTCTGCAGATAAATCTGTCAACTAGGGGGTTCAGGGGGATAAACTGAGAAAATCCTAGTTTATATAGGATTAGGGAGAGGTTAGGAGGTTGGAAATCATCCCAATTTGGGAGATCTCCAACGGGGAGACTCTAACTGCGTAGACACGCTTTCTGCCCAAGTTAGAGAATCTGTTGAAACAGAAGCTAATTATGAAAATTTGGTTTTGGGACGAAATCGTCTGGACGTTCTGTTCCAGATGAATTCGTCAGATCGGGGATGATTTCGTCTGATCTGCGACGATATCATCCAACGGTCAAAACAAATCCTAAAAATGGCACGAAAAATGAGGAAAGCGGGTAACAGGCGGTTTAACGGGCGGTTTGGGTTAAAATTCAAATTTTAATCTTTTACTAAGGTTTAACTGCGCCAATTTTAGGGTGCTACATTTTGCCCCCTCTTTAGCGAATTTTTCGAAGAAAATGCGTTAAAGACGAGTTTTTCCCATTTTACGAGAAAGCAAAAATTTACTCAATTTTTTAGACGACGATTCTAGGTCGAATCGTACGACTGCTTACTATGGTGCCCCCTCCGTGTTTTTACCCAAATCGAACGTTTGAGGTAAAAAACGCGGAAAAGCAAAAATTAAAAATGTTGTTGGTTTTGAATAAAATTAAGAAAAATAGGGTAAAACCCTAATTCATTTTTACTATTCATTTCTACTGTTCTAGAGCTCTGTAGAGAGAAAAATGGTTGAGACAGCGCATAGAGCGACAGAGGTCCGACGCGGGCTACGGGTAAGGATCTAATCCTAGTAAATTAGGTTTGAATTTAATTTGTGCAATTTTTTGTTTTAAATTTTGATTGTTTTGGGGCATCGCGGCCGTTTTTAGGCCGTCGACGACGTCGGGATGAAATCGTCCCTATTTCGTCGAAATCATCCCTAGATCGTCGATTTCGTCGGAGGGCGAAATCGGCGATCTAGGGGCGATCCCGTCCAACAAGGGGCGATCCCCAAGTTACGAAATAGTAGATGATTTCATCCTACAAAGGATGATTTTGCCCAATTTGGGACGATATCATCCAATGGTGGACGATATCATCATTTTTAAGAAATTAAGCTTGATTAAAATGTGTTTAATTTTATTTTAATGATTGGTTTATTAATGAATTTTATTGTTTTATTGTTTGTTTTGCAGAAGGGATTACTAAAGAGTCGAGAATGGAAATATGGCGGGCTGCGAGATGACATAGCCACGCTTGATCAGGCAGAGCGCGACCGACTAGCTCAGGTCGGTTTACAGCATGTGGCAGAGATGCCACAAGTACCGACAGACATGGGGTTGCTGACAGCCCTAGCAGAGAGATGGTATCCGGGGTCGTCCTGCTTCTGGTTACCGATAGGGGAGATGGCTCCCACACTAGAGGACGTATGGAGGATCATGAGGATCCCCATACAGGGACGGTTGATGATGCCTACGGCCAATCAGGGCCAGGCGATGATGAGATTGATCGGGGACCCGAGCTTCACCCTAGAGAAGGGCAGAGTGAACATCGAGTCTCTAAGGCAGATGCCTGGGGCATCTAGGCTGACTCAAGTTTTGGCAGGGGTGGTAGGTGGCTTCTCGTTGTGCCACCAGAGCGGGTGCAGACTACCATGGCTCCTCTCAGATGTGGTCTGCGACATGAGAGACCACGGTTATAGGTTTTCTTGGGGCAGTTTTGTGCTATGCCGCTTGTATAGGATCCTACATGGGGTCGTATACAAGGGAGGCCGATGTCTGGTCTTGACATCACTACTACAGGTTTGGTGTTGGGAGCACATCATGGTGCGGAGGCCGGTAGGGCTCCCACTGATAGGGGTTGACCGGGAGAGGCCCCAGGTTTTCTACTGGTGGTTACAGAGGGGGTCACAATGGTGGATAGATCTATCGATGTCATGGAGGTTGTTGGATGACCTCATCCTAGACCAGATCACCCGAAGGCCATGGCGAGAGCACCCGGGTGGGCAGAGATGGGCGGCTCGCATCAAGCGAGTCTCCTAGCTGAGGATGGAGTGGGGAGAGGTAGAGCTCCACCGCTACGATCGAGTTCTATGATAGTTCGGTCTACAATAGGGGATCCCTTCTCTCAGGGATTACGAGTACTCCCAGACTATTTGAGATAGTACTACATTGAGCGGGGCTCCAGACATGCAATGATTCTGGAGTCAGGACATGGATGATGCCCCCATCCAGCCAGTGGATGGTGATGATGCTGGGGTCATAGATGGGTATGATGCCTGGTATGCAGGCATCCACCCTCCTCGGATGATGAGGGCATAGGGTCCAGTGCATGCCATGGTGCGATGGATGGGGAGGCGATGCCAGGATGCTATTGATGCAATGCGGGGTCACGATGGGAGAGAGCAACGATGGTCTCCATAGGAGAGATGCCAGAGGATGGGTCAGGCTCCATAGAGACCTCAAGAGACAGGGAGGAGGGAGAGGGGAGTCCCTTCTCAGTAGGGGGAGAGACCATCATCGCCCGATAAGGGCAAGGGTGTCGAGGTAGGGGAGAGCAGCGAGACGATGGCTCTCCGGGCTGAGGTTGCCCATCTTCGGGCTCAAGTGCAGACACTACAGGACGAGGCTACACGGCTCAGGGCTCGGAGCGGAGGGGCGAGCACTCAAGATCTGGCATGGTCTATTGCTCAGACCGCATTCTACAAGGGGCTATACTATCACGTGGTTCCAGAGGGACAGAGGGTACCACTGCCAGCCCCTATTGCGGAGCCGATCATGATGGGATCATCGAGGACATCCTCACGATCGATGATGAGGACCCGGGACACAGCCCGAACCTCTATGGGACCACCTCCTCCATGTCAGGGCGGGGGAGGAGATGAGGCTGAGAGCTCGAGGGCTTCTCGAGGCTAGCTGCTGCAGAGGGCAGATTGTATTATTATATATTTTTGAGGGGATTGAGTATGCCAGGGTATTGATTGTGGCATACCAATCCAGATGATGTACATAATTGATTGAGATATATAGATTATTTTTTTTTGATGATATGACTTGTGTATATGTTGTATGATGCTTTAATTTTGAATTTTGTGATTAATTGATGATTCATGTAATTATGTCGTTGGAAATAATTATAATTTTTATGTCATGGCATAAAATTGTAAATGAAATAATCCGATGTGCATAAATTGGTTGTTTTTGTGGTGTGATTGGATGAAAATAAAAGGGACTTCTAACAATAATTTCAAAGGACATTGTCACTGGTATAGACTGTTTCATGGAGTCACCGCTCACTAGGTCGTCAAGCTAGTCCCAGTA
Organism: Wollemia nobilis; assembly: GCA_028583015.1. Lineage (NCBI taxonomy): Eukaryota > Viridiplantae > Streptophyta > Pinopsida > Araucariales > Araucariaceae > Wollemia > Wollemia nobilis. The sequence goes on from JAQPPZ010000753.1 coordinate 3,566,682, forward strand.
TAGAAATATTGCTAAAAGTAAAAGGGTGCTTAAGAGACTGTCTTAAGACTTTTGTGTTGTGATGATGGAAATGATGATGGTTTGATGATTTGTTTTCAGATTTTCATAAAAAATATTATGTATGACATATTTAAAGAAATATGATTTTTGCTAGGCATAAATTCCTAAGTGTGATAAATTTTTTGAATAAGTCCCTAGGAACTATACCATCATTGCAAAATTGAATGTTGACATAATGACATGAAATAGAATAAGTGTTCGTTCATTTTTAAAGCTCAAATGTGTAACATAATGATGTAAGTCATATGTTTTTATGAATTTGTTTAAAATGAATGGAAAATAAAATTAGAACAATGGTTTGCGCTAGGCATAGAATTATAGGTATAGACTTATGCCATCATCGTGAAATCCGAAGAAGAAATTGATATTTTAGTTTTATTGCATGATTGATTTTTTGGTTTTTGATAAACAGAAAATAATAATATGAACATGACTTTATTGATTATATGTGTGTCATATGTTGTTTGAAAGCTTTTTGTGATTTTTTTGAAAACAATAATTGTTTTTATACTAAACAGATGTTCTGAAATAAGAAGATAAAATTATTCCAAAAAAAGAGTTGCAGAAATATTTTACATTATCTCAAAGACAAATGTAGATTTATAAGGAACCCTCATGTGCAAATGTGAGTTCATTACCGATCTTGCTTTATCATAATGATACAGAATCTCTCAAATACAAATGTGTGTGCAATTGTATTGTTCATTCACCAATTTTGAGCAAGAAAATTTGATACAAGTAATTTTGACTTAACCAAATGAGTGTTCCTTGACCATGATTTATATGCATGTAACCGTACCAGACTACTATGTAAGTCGGGTTATCAAGAGCTAGCTGATCCATAAGCAGACATAGGTCTGTACAAAAGAAGGTCGCTAATGTGACAGACATATCACCACGCTAGGAATTACCCAAGGCCAAGCGGGTTGGGCACAAACCACCTGTTATGGGGCTTACCTCACAGTTTTCGAATAATTGAGAATTCCAAGGATTCAAGCTCATTCACCCTTCTTTTCTTTTCAAGGGGTAGGGAAGGGATTTTGTTGCTTTTGCTTTTGCTTTTCTCTTTTTCTCTTTTTTTTTTGTATTTTTTTTTTTGTATTTTTGCTTGATATTGAGATAATGCTGAAATATTGTTGTGATGATACAAAATAATATTTTTCTTTTTCTCTTTTGCTTTGAATTTTTCTTTTGCTTCCTATACTAGGGATACTTGCTCGGATTGGTCTGTAGAGCAAGGGATTTTTATTCCGGGTAGGGGTGAGCTTGTCCTTTTGTCAATTCTCAAAGATTCTAGACCATGTGCATGATAGGATAGCAGGGGAAACTTTTCGCTCAAGAAACCACTTCTACTATGTAGCATCATATTGAATTTGCAATGAAATCATTTTAATGTGAAGAGATGTACTTGGTTCAAGTAAATAACAAGATCAGTTCTCTATGCTCAAAACTTTATTTAATTCAACTGTGGACTTTGATATATGAGAGATTAATAATCATATCAAATAAAATCAAGACATTTATGCATGTGAGTGTGAAAGTGCGGGATTCCAAATAAATGCTAATTTATCCAAAATAATTGAAAATATAACTGCAATACTTCAAGATTTGACAAGTACGAAAATAAAAGATGTTTTTGAAGATTTTGATGTTTTTATATTTTGATTTTGAGTGATGAAAAGAAAGAATAAAGACTGTTACTATTTTTTTGGTGAAAAATATTTTGATATAAATGGCTAAAATGAAACAATATACAAAATACAATATATACAAATGATGAAATGACCCAATGTTATGCATAATAACGTTTAAGATGCATAATGTTCATAGGTTCTTTAAGATCTTTACCATCTAAGGTAGCTAATCGATATGCGCCCGATCCAAATTTAGCAGTGATGACATATGGTCCAAGCCAGTTGGGCTCAAATTTACCTTTAAGGTCTTTAGTTGCATTAGTATTTTTTTTATTTTCTTTTAAGACAAGGTCACCGATCTCAAAGGATCGAGGATGAACTTTCTTGAGGTATGCTCTCTTAAGCTTGTTTTGGTAGGCACGAAGATGCTCCAAAGCATTGATGCGCTTTTCATCTAGAAGTTCCAACTGACTAAATCTGCCAGCACGATATTCATCTCCTACTTCAGTATCTTGAAGTAGTAGAGCTAAAGAAGGAACTTCTAATTCAAAGGGAAAAACGGCTTCAACACCATAAACCAAAACAAAAGGTGAAGTGCCTGTGGGGGTACGAACGCTAGTTCGATAAGCCCACAAAGCCGGATATAATTGGATGTGCCAATCTCGACCAGATTTATTGACCAGTATTTTGAGGATTTTAATTAATGTTTTATTAGATGCTTCTGCTTGGCCATTACCCTGAGGATAATAGGGAGTGGACCAACGATGTTGAATTTTATATTTTTGACATAATTTTTTGACATCTTTATTTTTGAAACAAGTGCCATTATCTGAGATGAGATTTGCAGGAATGCCGAACCTACAAATAATTTGGTTAAAAATAAACTTGGAAACTTGGGTTCCAGTGCAAGAAGCTAAGGGCATAGCTTCAACCCACTTCGTGAAATACTCGGTGGCGGTTATGATGAATTTGTGTCCATCGGATGACACAGGGTTGATTTTTCCAATGATGTCTAAGCCCCATTTTGAAAAGGGCCAAGGAGATGAAATAGCTTGCAGTTCTTGTGCAGGCGCATGGACAAGGTCAGCGTGTTTCTGGCACTTGTCGCAATGTCGCACATAATCATGTGCATCATTTTCCATGGTAGGCCAAAAATATCCTATCCTAAGGAGCTTCTTAGCAATGGTGCTACCACTAAAATGCCCCCCACAAGATCCATTGTGGGCTTCACTCAAAGCTGATCTAGATTCTGCTAGATTCAAACATCTCAGTAAGATGCCTTCAAAAGATCTCCTATACAAGGTATTACCAATAATTACGAAGTGACTTGCTCGTCTACGTAATAACCGACGTTGGTTGCGATTACAATCTTCAAGAAAGGTCCCATTTTGAAGAAAATTAAATATATCAGTGTACCATGGTTCTGGAGTAGTTTCATTGATTAGAAACACATCCAAAGGTTCTAAGCATGATTTGCTTGAAGCGGGTTCCTAGAGTCGATGAATAATGATGGTAGCATATTCGTCATCTAACTCCAAGGGCAAAAGAGATGCAGTTGCAGCCATAGCATCAGCCGCACGATTGCTAGTTCGAGGAATAGCTTCCAAGGTAACTTGATCAAATAAAGATAATAATTGTAAGACATATGCTTTATATGGGCGTAATTTATCATCTCTGGTCTGATAAACATCATTGATTTGATTTATGACAAGTTGAGAATCATCGAAAACCAATAAATTTTTAATTTTTAGTGCCAAGGCAGCTCGTAATCCAAGGATGAGAGCTTCATATTCAGCAGTGTTATTGGTGCAAGCAAATGTTAGTTTGAAGGACAGAGGTATAAGATGTTTCTACGGAGATATTAAAATAATACCTGCACTAGCCCCACTCATGCATCGGGCTCCGTCAAAGTATAGGGACCATTGCTCAGGATGGTCTGCCTCTAATTTAAGGCATTCATCAGGAAACTCAATGATGAGGGGATGGGTAGACTCTAAGGGTGCAACGACTAATTGATCTGCTATGATTTGACCTTTAACAGACTTTTGTCCTATAAACGTGAGTTCAAACTCGCTTAGCGCAAGAACCCACTTGGTTGTGCGACCAGATAAGTACGGTCGACTCATGAGATATCGCAAAGGGTCGAATTTAGCAATAACATACGTTTTTTGATTGAGCATATAATGGCGTAGTTTCTGTGTAGAAAATATGACTGCTAGACATAGTTTCTCTAATGCTGTGTAGCGAGTTTCATAACTGATTAAGGTTCTGCTAATGTAATAATTAGCACGTTCTTTCTTCTCATCGTCAAGTTGAGCTAACATAGCTCCTAAGGCAAAATCTGAAGCAAAAATGTACAAGATAAATGGACGATCAGATCTAGGTGGGGAAAGCACTGGTGGTTTAAGGAGATATTGCTTAAGGAGTTCAAATGCTTCCTGGCATTCTTCGTCCCAATGAAAAGAGACATCTTTCTTAAGAAGCTTAAGAAAGGGTCCAGTTTTGTCCGCCAACTTATCGATGAAGCGGCGAATAGCTTGAAGCTTACCTTGTAAACTTCGTAATTCAGATATATTTGTGGGTGCGGGCATATCAGTGATAGCCACGATCTTGAGAGGGTCAATTTCAATGCCACGAAAAGAAACGATAACCCCCAATAATTTATCGGACTTAACTCCGAATATACATTTGGCTGGATTTAATCGGATAAGATATTCCCTCAACCGATCAAATACTTTTCTCAAGTCATCTAAATGATCATCTTCTTTGATGGAACGAGCTATAATATCATCTACATAATCATGTAGAATATCATGCATCATATCGTGAAAGATATAAGTCATGGCTCGTTGATATGTTGCACCTGCATTCTTTAAACCGAATGGCATCACTTTCCAACAAAAGGTTCCCCAAGGGGTAATAAAGGTTGTTTTAGCCTGATCTTCAGGAGCTATCCTGATCTGATTATAACCAGAGAATCCATCCATTAGGGATATCATTCCGCTCCCAGCAGTAAAATCAATGATCTGATCCATGTTGGGAAGAGGAAAATCATCTTTAGGGCATGCAACATTAATATCTCTAAAGTCTCGTGCAAACCCTAACTTTGGTAGCTTCTTTCTTAGTTCATTGGAACTACATTTGAGATCCATTCAGCATAATCAATGGCTTGTATAAAAATAACCTTCAAGAGTTTTTCTAATTCTCCTTTGACTAGTAAGGCCACTTTAGGATGCATTTTTCTAAGTTTTTGTTTAACAGGTTTAGCATCCGGATGGACTACTAGGTGATGCATAACTACAGAAGGGTCTAAACCTGGCATATCTTCATATGTCCAAGCAAAAACGTCTTCATATTCTTTAAGAAATGCAATGTATGCATCTTGTTTTTCTTGACTCAATTCTGATCCAATGTTGATGATGTGAGGGTTATCTTCGGTTCCAATGTTGATTTTTATAACGTTTTCAACTTCCATATGTAGATCTCTCTCAAAATTAGATGGGGTGGGTGAAACACCTAATTCTTGTAATTCTTCCAAGGTTAGCTTGGATAATTCATCTTGAGGAGTCGTGGCCTCAAGCTGGGCTATACTAGGTATAGAGCCATCGAAATAAAATCTGTTATGTAACAATTCCTCAATGGAGACATCATGGAAGATATCCCCTTCCAACTCATCGTCGGATTCAGCAATCATCTCAGGGTAAGCTATGGATAGCATATTGCATGTAAATGGATTATCCCTTAAACGCAAAGCATCGCGTTTATCCAAATAATCTTGGTAACATATAAGATGGTCATCATCCTCAAATGGGAAGGGCTGACCTTTACTAGGAAATAGGCCCACACCACATCGGGCGAGCCATGGTTCTACCTCAAAAGGTTCTTTCATACCATTTTGGGAAGGTCCCAAACCTTTCCCTTTATAGCCCAATCTAAGCATTATAGGTTTAGCTTTAACATACTCATTAGCAAAATAACAGTGAGCATACCCGTCATAATGAGTCTTGATGTTTCTAGGTATTCTTCCCCAGTCATATCCCTTATAAATAAAAGCACAACTCCCGACTTGGTAGATACTTCCCATAGGTTGTGGGAGGCCCAAGGTACGAGGAGAGGGTGGCAATTTATTTAAAATATGGGAATCTTGCATAGCAACGTTTGTTTTTTTTGATACAAGAATTTTAGATAAATCGGGTAAGAGCTCGTCAATAAGAGCGTAAGAGGTAGAAGGATCATTTCCTATGTTTTTGGATGCAGAAAACATGCCTTTGATAGGCGTAGACATTGTAGAGATGTCGATGGATGGGTCTAAAGGTATGGAAGTTATAGGAGTAAAACAAGAAGCATTGGTTGTGGGTTTAGGATCTTTTTGAGGTCCTAATGTGGTTTGTTCGGAAGATGGTTGAACTATATGTAGAGGTGTGGTTGATGGGGAGAAAGGAGATGATGTTATGAGTGTGTGTTTCACATGTTTGGGTGGATGATGAGAATTAGGATGTGTGGATGACAAAGCAGGGCAAAATTGAACTCCAACAGGTTCTGCCAAAGCACACATATCAAAGGGTCTAGGATCACCATGAATGGTAACCAACTGATTTTTAAATTTGAATTTAACACACTGATGTAAAGTTGAGGGAACAACTCGCATCGCGTTGATCCAAGGGTGACCCAAAAGTATATTGTACGATGCAGGGCAATGCACAATAAACACGGTCGTGTCTAAGGTTCTAGGACCAACTTGCAATGGAATAGTAATAACTCCACATGTTTCTTGTGTTTCGTCATTGAATGCTTTTATAATCATATCAGTTCTTTTCATTTCATCACTTCTAAACCCAAATCTTTGGTAGAAGTCAAAAGTGCATATGTTTAAAGATGAACCATTATCAATCAAGACTCGTTTAACTGCTACATCTCCAATTAGGGCAGTAATATATAAGGGGTTATCCTTATGTAGACTATGTTGCGGTATATCTCTATCCCGAAAGTCAATACAATCGACTTCTCGAGTTATGATAGTATTGGACATGGCTTCGAGGTTGAATATTTTGTGGTACCATCATTTGGCTTAATGTGAGCATTAATTCATCCCTATGGGTAGGAGAAGACCTTAAAAGATCCAAAAGGGAAATTCTAGCTATAGTATTTGATAATTGTTCATTAATATTATAAGGAGGTTTAGGTTGAACATTAGGCGCATGATTCCCTTTATTGGGATTTTTCAAAACAAATGGAGCTGATCCATCATTCTGAGTTTGATCTTGTTGAGAGTTTTGAGCCTCGTTGTCGAGTAACAACTCCGATGGTACCTACAATATTATTTTGCGGATGATGAATAGGTCTTGGTCTAGTGTTTATGACTTGTTCATTAGAAAGTATTTGGTGAGAAGATGGTCGAGTAGTGACTCTTCTAGGAAATGGTTCTTTCGAAACCATAGAATTTGTGATGGGTTGAACAACATCTGATTCATCTTCAGAACTATTCGATTGATTTGAGGTGATTTCCATGTCACTTTCAGTCTCATATTCGGTATCACTAAGATCAAGTGTCCGAATATTATGTAGAGGTCTAGCCGTAACCATGGATAAAGTTGTGTCAAAGATTTGCGGATCGTGAACAGGTAATTGTCCACTAATAGTTCCTACATATCGGGTAGGAGGGGGAACATTATGATGCTCAATTTGATTAGCCACCTCTTTACCATGCTTTGGTAAAGGATGTTGAAATATGTCCAATGACTGATTGGCATTCTGATTCTGATTTTGGGGAATGTTCTTTTGAGCATTATTAGGAGGATTTTGTTTAGGTTGAAAGGCTTGCACCTCCATCTCATTGTTATCAATCAGGTCTTGTATTTTATGTTTTAATATTTTACAAGAGTTGGTAGCGTGTCCAGGTCCTCTATGGAAATCACAGTGTAAATCAGCTCTGTATCCGGGTATAGTTGGATCAAGTTCCCGGATATTTGGTAATTGGATCAATCCTCGTGCTAGTAATTGCGGGAGAATGGTTGATAAAGGTTGATTTAACCTAGTAAATTCTTGGGGTGGTTTATCAGGAGGTTTCAGTATAAATTTCTCTGTTGTTTTCGCAACATTAACAGTAGCGATATTTCTACTATCAGTGACTCCATCACCCACAACTTGTTTATTTTTATATTGATTTCTGGATGTTTTCTCATCATCTTTCTTTTTGAGCTGACCTCTCCTAATGAGAGCATCTTCCACCCTTCGAGCTAAATCTATAGCTTGATCGAAGGTGGTCAAGGTAGCAGTTGATAACTCATAGGATAGTTGTTCTTGTAAATTATTGATAAAAATATCCAGCATTTCCCGGTAAGGTAACACAAAGTGCAATTTTCCTATCAACTGTCTCCATCGAGCTAGGAAATCAGCAAAACATTCATCTTTGTCTTGTTTTAGGTTGTACAAATCTTTAATGGTTACATGCCTTTCAATGTAGGCACTAAATTGATGCACAAAAGACTCGACGGTTTCTTCGAAATTTCTCAAAGAATGAGTGGGTAGTTGATAATACCATTCTAATGCCATCCCTCCTAAACTTTTTGGGAACATTTTTAGTAATAACAAGTCATCATGTGATATATCATGACATGCTATCCTAAACATACGAAGATGCTCTATGGGATCTTCAGTTCCTTTGTATATTGGTAGGACAGGCATAGGAAAGTGTTTAGGATATGGTTGTGCTACAACTATAGGATCTAGAGGCTGACTACACATCTCTCGATAATTGTACGAGGGACGGTAGGGATCTATCTGGTCCATGCGGGAGACTAACTATTTCACCATGGCTTCCAGATTACCAGTTTGTCCACCATATTGGTTTGGTGGTACATGAGTATGGGATTTGTGAGCGTAGGATGGCGTGACGTAAGGATTAGATGCTATATTGTTGTTATGCAAATGGTTGGTAGGAAGAGTATTATGAAGAAGATTTGTTGTAGCATTATGTTGTACCCCAGATTGTTGGAAATTGATATTTGGTTTTGTTTTAGGCTTTTGTTGATTTGAGGTATGTTGATCAATAACTTGGCGAAATAGAGCAGTGAATGATGGTTTCTTTTGTGTGGGAATAACTCTAGGCTTGGTAACAGGTACTCTAGATGGTTGGGTAACCTGTTGTTGTTGCATGTTTTGGATTATAGCGGCCATATCCAAATTGGATGGTCCAGCTTGATCACTTTCTTGATCAACGAAGGACAAGGGATTAGTGCGTGTGTGATATATGTCTTCTAGGGTTGCTTGAGTGTCACTAATTTGATCCTTGTCCATATGGATTGCTCTATTAAGAGTGCCAATATTGGTATTGAGGAACTTCCAGAAATGTTCCATGTTCTCAAAAGTAACCGTTCCTTCCGGAGACATTTTAGGAGATGAGGATCCTTCCTCTCTAACAATTTCTCTTTGTTCATTTGCATCAACAAACTCTTCTTCTTGTTGGTCTAGGGTTCCTTCTTCCTGAATTGGGTCTTCAGGAAGAACATCTGGTTTATTTACGGTTTTTCCTAACCAATCTTCTTCTACTTCAGTCTGTTTTCCATTCCTGAGTCTAGTCATTATGTTCAAATTTAGATTTTAGCAAATATATATTAATATATTTGCAACAGATTTGGGAGGTATATATTTTAATTATATACCTACTATGATGCTTAAAAGAAAATGTTTTGATTCTTGTTTTTGCTATGATTTTGTTTTGTTTTTTTTTTTTTTTATTTTTATTATTTTTGTTTTGTTTTGTTTTTATGATTATAAAGACAACAAACAACACACTAAACGCAAGAAACAATAATAATAAAAGAATGGCTTAGTTTTCTATAAATAGTTTATAGATGTCATTGATAGGATCAAGTTCATCAAGAGTCATGAAATGCTCCTCTTCAAATTGGAAATGGTTTTTCAAGAACTTAACAAAGTGTGCTATGGTGATGTTATCTACTTCTACTCGACTTGTAAAAATAGAGCTCATGGCAATACTCTCGATATAACACAACTCTAGGAACTCTATTCCATCTCTTTCTATCCGTAAGAACGACCTCTTGATCCTCTATACGAGATAGAAATTTATGTACTACAACTGCATTGTCGAGGTATTCCTCAAAGGTGTACAATTCAGAAGACACAAGGGCTCTTTTATCTGCTAACCACCTATGGCAAGCTCTCCGAAGCTCATGATACAAGGTCACTTGATCGGGATCCAGGATTCTATCTAGGACAAACCTCTTGATTTGCCTAAGTTCGGTTGATCTAGATGAAATGAGATTCAATCTCCTATTAAGCTCGTCCCATAAAGGTGGGACTCTATATGTTTGAGATACTCTAAGCAAAGAAGTAATCTCTATAGCTGCTAATTGATTCTCAACATTAATGGTGACAGCTCGTCTTTTATTATAATCTACCATCTAAATATGATATGCAATCTTTGATTCTAAATGCATTTATGTTTTTTTTTTTTGGATTGTTTTCAAAAGGTTTTTAGTTTTCACGTCGGGTTCACCAAAATGTATCGCTCCAAATTTTTTGCATCCTTACCTTCAGGCTATAGGATCCGCGCCCGAAAGGGGGATGCGAGAAGGATGGGACAATACCTCGGACTGAGAGGCCCTTTGAAGGTCCCGCCTCTCGGGGGAGGGGTATAAGGGTGAATTTTCGACGGATGGTGGGTTCACCAGGAAACTTTTAAGTGGTAGTTTCCACGCCTAGGTTGATGATAGGTTTGATGTGTTCATTTTATGTTCAATCATTCAATTCCTAGGTTTGGCCAAAATGAATCTAAGCTAATCTATATGCCGATGCTGATTTTTTTATGGATACAAAAAACATGAATAAATGTTGAACACAGAGAATGCGCTAAATAAGATAGAATATACCTGATTTCGGATGTCTGAATGAAGATTCTACGGTTTGTAGCAGTCCAAATCATCTCGAATCATACATAATCATCTGAAATTGCATAGAATCATCTTAGATCACAGTCGGTCATCTGAGATCAAACGGGATCGTCTGAGATCTGACGAATTCATCGAAACCTGCAATCACAAAAATAGATACAAAATACCAAAAATGCAACTGCAAAAGCAAGGGGAAATGATAGAAGTAACAATGAATTTGCCTAAATGGTAGATCTAGATAGCAATTAAAAGGAAATGCATCAATTTGACAATTTATTTTGACTTTATCATATATCTATGCTAAATGAGGTGAACTCCAGGATGCAGAAATAAAATAAACCAAGCTAATGCGTAAGAAAATGAAGAGAAAAGATAAGTAAATGCAAACTTTGGGCTCTGATTGCCCCCAATCTGGACTGCAATCGAGATCGCCTCCAATCGTACGAGATCATCGCCGATCTACGACAGGATCGTCCAAAATTGTCTGGAATCGTCAGAGACGATCCGAGCCTGCTCCGACTAAAAAATAATAAGATTCCTGCTAGAAGACTTGAAATACCAAATACAAACAATAGTACGAGGATGTTCTAATGCACAAGGAGCTAACTCTGCAGATAAATCTATCAACTAGGGGGTTCAGGGGGATAAACTGAGAAAATCCCAGTTTATATAGGATTAGGGAGAGGTTAGGAGGTTGGAAATCATCCCAATTTGGGAGATCTCCAAGGGGGAGACTCTAACTGTGCAGACACGCTTTTTGCCCAAGTTAGAGAAGCTGTTGAAACAGAAGCTAATTATGAAAATTTGGTTTTGGGACGAAATCGTCTAGACGTTCTGTTCCAGATGAATTCGTCAGATCTGGGACGATTTCGTCTGATCTGCGACGATATCATCCAACGGTCAAAACAAATCCTAAAAATGGCACGAAAAATGAGGAAAGCGGGTAACAGGCGGTTTAACGGGCGGTTTGGGTTAAAATTCAAATTTTAATCTTTTACTAAGGTTTAACTGCGCCAATTTTAGGGTGCTACACCCTCCAAAAAATATACTTTTCGAGACCTAACTCCTCCATCTAGTGTCCCAAAATTAGCTTTTAGAATAGGTTCCCAGGTTTTTTGGGTTTTTTGAATGTTAGAAGTTTATTATATTTTGTTATACCTTAAGTTGAGACCTAATATTTTAAAGTAAGGTTAATTATTGTAAGAGGGATGTGTGCACCAAATTTGGGCGCAATCCAACTCATTTCTATTTTTAGCAGTTTTTAGAAAAAAAATATTTTTAGGGTTTCTTTGGTTTTCGGTGGCTATATGATGGATTGTATTCTTTTGGAGAAGGGGTGTGAATTCAAGAATGAGAAGAATATTGATTTGCATATTTCTTCCATTATATTGCATTTGTGTTATGTGATTAGAGTTCATTTTGTTGGTCTCTTGTAGCTGAGTTTACACCATTGGTTAATACTAAAAAATTCAAGATTGATTAATTTAAGGAGAGGAAAAACAAATTGCAAATGAACTTCAAAAGATGCTTCAAGAGTTTTATTTGTTGATTTTTACACAAAAGGATGAGTTGGTTTGGAATCTATTAAAATATGATGAATACTCAATCAAGTTGGGATATGAGGAAGAGCAGTCAAAATTCCTACTCTTAATTTGTTTTTCTTGAAAATGTTTGGTCATTAGAGGTTCTCCTTAAGGCCTCAACATTCCTTTGGTTAGCAATTCAAAGTAAGATTTTTTTAGGAGAGGAGAGAGTCTACAAAGAAGAGGATATTATGGACATTTTAGATGTGCCTTGTGTGAGGACTTAGAAACATCATACCTTTTAGATGTTAGCATAGGGTGTGAAGAGAGCCCTAGAATCCTTAAGCTAGGTAAAGCCTTGTCCATGGACAAGTAGGAACGATTGACCAATTTATTGAAGAAATTTCATGATATTTTTGCTTGGTCATATGCCAACATGCCAGGGATTGATCCCTCCCTTGTTATGCATCATTTGGTAGTGAAGCCTAGTGCTAAGACTGCTAAGTAGAAAATTAAGAATATGCATCCTAAGGTCGCACCTTTGGTCAAGGAGGAGCTCCAAAAACTCTTTGATGTTGGTTTTATTAAATCCATTGACTATTCTAATTGGATCTCCAACATTGTTCCTGTGGCTAAGAATATAGAAGGTATAATCATAATATATGTTGACTATCACTTAGATCATTTAAACCAATTGGAGTTGCTAGATGAAAAGCACATTCACACCTTAGAACATCTTCGAGCCTATCAAAATATGCTAAAGTGATATTATTCCAAGAAATTTCACAACCATTATTTTGAGGTTGGGGACCTTGTCCTAAAGGGGAACCAAAAGAATCAATGCTCATTCAAATCTTAAAGGTAAGTTTTAGCCCAATTGGCTAGGCCCCTTTGTCATAACATCCAAGTTTGGCTCAGGAGCCTATCATTTAGCTTCTTTAGATGGTAAGGAACTTAAAGAACCAGTGGACATAATGCATATCAAAATATATTATGCATGACTTTACATTTTCATATTGTATTTATCTTAGTTTCATATTACATTTGGTTTGCTTGTTCATACTACATGATTGTTTGTCATACCTTGCATGGTTTCCCTGACATTCTATTCTATTTGTATTTTTCTTGTCATATAGTTGCATAGTTGCTTGACCATATTTGCATGATTGCTTTATCATATATATTTTTGGGGACTTCATAAGGATGGCAAGTGATGAAACCTAGTTAGGTCTTAGCTCACATGCATTGCACTTATACTAGAGCTCTGATGCCTAGCAAATCCCCAACCTAGGGCCCATCTTCATGCATTTTCATCACTGCATTTGCTCATGTCTTTCTTCTCTTCTTTTATATTCCTTGACCTTGAAAGTTTTCATCATTTCTAATTTTCCCAAGTCAAGGGATATAGTTCTTCATCTCTTGTATGTCCTTTGTCCTTGAAAGTTTTAATCATTTATTCTCTTCCCCAAGACAAAGGATGTACATTCCTTCTTCTATTTGCTTTTGCTCACACCTTTTCCTTATTGATCTTTCACATGCTAAGGGATCCTCATGGGATAGGGTAGATACTGCATGAATATTATTTATGGTGCTCATACGACCATTGTCTATCTTACGCACATCTCTCAGATCTTGAAATTTCACTAAGGATACACACACACACACACACTAATATTTTGCTTCTTGCTTCCCTTTTTCTTCTATCTTCTCACATACACACACTCACATTGTTTTGTTGTGTTTTTCTTTGCTCATTCATCTTTTGCACACACCACACCCCTATTGGGTAGTACTCATCTTGGCAAATCAATCTCAAAATTTCACCCCATACAGGATAGTTTTAGGGTCACAAGCAAGGGGCAACCTCCATTCATCCATTTTTGAGCATACATACTAGCGAGTATCTCTTCATCTCTAACCATCAGCGAGCACTACACCCTTAGCGAGTATCGCTCCACACTTGACCATTTTTGTGAGAATAATAACCTTATAGGATAGCTTCATGGCTAGAAATGAGGGACAACCTCAATTCAGTCATTTATGAGCATACATCCCTATAGGGTTCCGCTTCATTCTTTTCTCTTTTTTTTGCTTGGTCTATGCTTGTTTGATCAAATTGACCTTTCATGGTCTATGTTGATTCAAACATCCTATTCCAAGCAATTTTTTCTTTTGTTGTTGACCTCCTCCATTTTTTGCTTTTTCTTCTCCTTCTTTTCTTCTTCTATTTCCTTTTTTCTAAAATTGTACCCTATCTATATGGGGCGCGACTTTGCTCTACACCAAATTCACGGTTCATCTTTACGGGGTGCGATTTCGGCTAGAGCCGTGTTTTTCTCTTCTTTTTCTCTTTTCTTTCTTCCATCATCTTTTTATTTCATTCCTTCATCCATCCATGAATTTCATTCATTAGTTAAGTTTCATCCTATCATGCATCGCATTAGCTTAGTCCATTCATGCATTCCATAGTTATGTTATCATTCATTCATGCATAGTCAAACATAAAAACACATAAAAATAACAACACATACATAAATGCACACATTTAAATAAAGCAACATGATATTACTCGAGATAAAAAGAAAAGGTATATAGGCCTCTTCGGTCAGTTTGTCATAGTCTAAGCTCGACACACTCGACCCTTCCCAGGGATGCATGCCACACTCAAAATTGACATGTCACCTTGATCCTGTCCCTAGCTCTTGGAGCCTATCTCCTTTGACCTACCCGTCAAAGGTGGTCCTGATAGGGGTATGTTCATAGATTGTAAAGTCATCTGTGATCTAGACCACAACTAACCCTATGTTTGAAGGGACAATAGTGGAGGTACCCTCTGCTCTATTGTCATCACTTGAAAGTACATCTTATGGTAGAAGGTCTCCCTTTGTACTGACACCTCTAGCCTTTTCCCTACCATCTATAGATGCTTGTAGTATGTGGATCCCATCACCCTACTGGCTACTGATCATGATAGCCATCCCCTCTACTTGAGCCCACTCTCATTTCTAGTCTAGCCAACTTACCTCTCCCTTGAGGCAATCTACCTTAGCCTATGTTGTGTCCCACTCTATGAGTGTCGTGCTTAAGGAACCCCATAATCCCTCTATCTTATTAGACCTATCCTCTCAAAGTATATCCCTCTCCCTCTGCATGACTGCTATCCAAGGTTGTAGTGCTTCTGACTCCCTTGCTAGGTCTCCCTTACTTGCGATCCTGCTCAGCTCAACTATCACTAATGTTGATGCCTCTCTAGCCACTCTACTTGGCCTATCTTTGGCCATCATGGGGGAACCTCCTTTTGCTCCCACCTACCTAGTCCTAGTAGTAGTGGTGACTACTACCACCATCTCTACCCAGACCTATACTCATGTTTGCTTTAGGGCCTCTTGGCCCCTGCCACTATCTCTTTGTGGTGTGTCGGGTCTCCTCTCGTAGTGCTAGTTGCACTCATTGACCCATAACTTGGTGCCTCTACATTGGTGTTGGTGGGGATATCCTTGGGGGCATAACATTCTTGTACCATATTTAGTATCCAAGGGCCACCTCGACATCATCCATCCCTGGATCCATGTAGAGTTGGTCATCCAAGTCATCCTCTTCCCATATCCCCACATCAAGGTCCCCTCTGATTCCTGATGGGTTGCTCTGCACCTACCTATACTAATAATCACCCAGGTTTGGTATCTCTTGAAATATACCAAACTGCCACTAGACTCAATCAAATTTGAAGAGCTCTATATCCCCCTTCTCCATAGATATCTACTTGACCCTCATCACCCGAGCTAGCTCCTTCGCATCCTCTATCTAGCTAGGCTGTGGACACCATGGTCACCATATGATCATGTGCTCTTGTAGCTCGTCTATCACCTGCCCCCCTAGTGGCACATTCTTGGCATATGTCCTCTAGAATTGTTCAAAGCTCCTGGACCATCTGTATGCTACTGGTCACTTTGGGTTGGGCAATGGACTGGATAGGACATATGGTCTCCTGATCACTATGTGCTCCCATCATCGCACCTAGAGAAACATTGTACACACCAGTCACGTATGTTGTTTGTACATGATATCGTACAATGTCATGTATAATTAAACCAATACGTATGGAACCCATGTGAATCGCACCTCCTAGTCTTACATGTCTTAAAATATTCTCACTAGCGTCAATGGTAGATATAACCTACTAGTATGACATACCAAGAATCTCGTCACCATCCCATAGATAATGGTCGTTAGAGCATTAACACCATAGCACCCCACCAACTCATTTATAAGAATACAAATCTCTCAGACCTAGTGGGTCCAACCCCTTGATAATATCTAAAGTGTATCCTACTACTCTCATGCTCTATAAACTACCCTCTCCCTGATGGGGATGTGCAAGATGCACCAAACGTCCTTTAGTGTGACCATCATCTCCCTTGTCGACAATCGAAAGGTTAACGACTTTGGATACCATCTCTGGCAACACTATCAATAGCACTCTATTTTCCTCCATTCAAGATATCTCTACCAGGTATTATAGCCCTACTACCTCTAGAGTGTTCCTTTTTGCTTGTGAGAGACCATATACTTCCACCTCCAAGGAACTTGGTCACCACTCTTAGCTCTTTAGTACATCATGCTCCAACCAAAAATATAACAAAGTTTTCAATTAGTTTCACAAAATAAATTAATAAAAATAGTAACACATAGCAACATTTCAACACCTAAGCTTGCTTGTCTTGTCTCACTTTCTTTTCCTCTTCTTCTAGTTTATTTTCTTGTCTTACTCTCTTCCTTGTTTTTATCTTACTTGAAATTGTGCCTCATTCTCTTCGAACGTGATTTTGTCCTTACCTCTCTTCTTTTGAATTTGTACCCCATGCTTGCGAGGCATGAATTTATGAAGTCATACCCTATAATTTTGGGGCACAACTTTGATCGCCATGGCAAACCATTCAAAATCACGATCGATCCCCAAAATCACATTGGGGTCGCATGTGGTGAATTCCTCTAAAAAAGACAAAAAATTGCTAACATGCACTAAAAACCTAATCTAGCATAGTCTGAAGGAAGGATTTTAGTCCTTACCCATGCTCACTCTACTGCTGCACCAAACTCACCCCTCACAATGGTTGAACGGTGTGTGGGTAGTGCCATTTATCTTTTTTCTCTAGAGCTCCTCTTCTCTTCTTTGCACGGTGAAAATGAATTAGGGTTTTCACCCCTTTTGTATTTTCTTCTTCTTTTTTCTTTTTACTCTCTCTTTGATACCTTTTTTATTGTTTGCCATTTTGCTTCCTTCTATGTCAACCGTTTTGATTTTCCTCTAGAATGTGCCATTCCTTTCGAAACTTGTAGGGGCACCCCGTCCTAAGAGGCATTTATGTCTCTAATACCTCATTTTGCATGTAAAAATATTAAGGTGTATAAAAGGGTACCATTTTTGCACCACCCATTTCTTCTAAATCAACCATCCCTTTTTGCTTTCATCGTTCTTCGCCCATAGGTGTCTAAATATTTCTTTGACGCATTTATTAGGCCATAAATGCATCAAAGAAGGGGCAAAATGTAGACATGGAAAATTGATCCACCTAAGTGATTCATTTTCCCTAGAACCCTTGAGAAGGCCCTCAAACTTGTCTAAGCATAAGTTTGGTCCTCTTTTCCCCTTCTCCTTCCCTCTTTTCCTAGATTTGTCAAAATCACGGTCGCCTAGTATGAGTGTGATTTTGACAAGTTAGTGTTTTCTCTTAGAAATCTTATTTTTGAGCCTACCCTCAAGACATCGACCCTCCCTTAGGTTTTCCCTTTTGTTTTTCATTCTTTTGCCATCCAAAACTCTTGTAAATAAAGGGTTTGGATCCTCTTTTTCCTTGAAGTGATTTTCTAGAAGTTAAAGTGCTAGAAGCTTTTGAAGTTCCAAGCAATTTTAAAGGTGCTAAAGTGATCAACATCAAGTATCGTTTGGTTTTATTCTATTGCTCCGATGTTGATTTTGTTGTTCTTGGTGGATAAGTATTGGAGTCTTGAGGGGGAGTCTACCATTTTGTGGAGGTCTTCATCCTTTCGTTTGTTCTTTTGTTTTCACTAGGTTCCTTGCATTTTATTATTCTTAGATCAATAATTATGCATTTTATAACTCATTTCACATCAATTTGTTATTCTTTTTTGCTATAAAATCATGTTTCGTTTGTACAAAGCGCAATTCCGATAGGATCCGAAGTTTGTTTCTACATGTTTGGGGATAAAATTTCACTCCCAAATCCTTAATATGTGTCTACATGTTTCATCTAGGTCATAATATTGTGGTTTGAGTTTTATTTTCATAATATTTCATGTCGTTGCATTTTTGCTTATTCATTTCCAAAAATGTCAACAATCACTTTTGTTTTTTAAAGGTCAACTAAAAGGATGAAGGGGACTTGACTACTATGCCTCCAAGCTCAGTCATACAACAACATAAGCAAGCCCCCAAACACTGATCAAATTTCCTAAGGTTTTGTGAAGTTGTTTTACAAGTTGTGAAGTTGTTGGATTTATCTAGATGCAAGTAAAATCTAAGATCAATCGTCGAATCAAATAAGTGTCCTAAATAAACTTCTTAGGTTGTTTGTTGTTTGATTTCTACCCATTTTTGTTCCAAACCTAGATCATAAATAAAGGTAAAATATTTTGATTTATTTCTAAGCATTCAAAAGAGAAAAGCATATAGCTTGCATCCTAGGGTTAAATTTGTTTATGCATTCTCTTAAAAACCCTTGTTGAAAAGAAAATATTTATTTTATTGCAAGTTAGGGTTTAGTCATCATTGAAAATAAAAAATCATTCTAGGGTTAGTCTTTGCTTGCTTGCATCATTGTTTGTCTTGCATTGTTCTTTCACTTCCATAGCTTAGGTTTAGAGAATCCAAACATAGGTGTTTGCTTAATATACACACTAAACATTTCCACCCTAGACTTAGATAGAGTTATTAAACCGTTCTTGGTAAACCCTTCGATCCCCAAATCCTCAAGTGTAGAGAATATAACACACCCTTGCGGTCACCTTGGCTCCCAGCGGACCCAACTGAGAATCGTAGGTGACAGGGCAATTTTCCCCCTCTACAATAATCTAGGTAAATTGTCTTCATTTTTGTCAAGTAGTATAAAATACTCTTATAATAAAAATGAAAGTAGTACTTGATGAGTCCCAAAAACATCACATTTTGATACCATCTTAAGCATGTTTTTGCATGTCAAAAATATTATTATATGATTCTTTAATGTAATTATGATGTAATTTGAAGATGATGTATAACTTATAAAGTGGTTTGTATTTTATGATAATAAACTATAATAAGAAAGCATGTGTAGTGATTTTAGAATGAAAAACTATTTTATGGTAAAATTTTGTTAGACCTTATTACATTATTTGGATTTATGTAATAATTTAATGTTTGTTATCATTGGGAGATAAATAAATATTTTTCCCATATGAGAAAATTGAATAGACACATCTCTCATGAGATTGTGAGGAGATGAAAAGCTAACTAAAGGTGAAATGCCAAGAGTTGCAAATATTGAAGAGTCTCTCAAAGATGAAGAGACATTAATGCATTAAATATGCATGTTGTATGAAAGCTATGGCTAGTGGATTGTGTGGATATTATGGTGAATATGAGAGAATATACTTTATAAAAATACTTTTTGATATTGATCTTTGCATGTTAAATATTATTCATTTGCATTATTTTGTGATTTTTTTTAGTTGTCATCCCCCATTGTCAACATGTGGTTTTAGAGAAAGCAATGAAGAGTTTATAAGGTTTATTAAAAGGGGTAATCATCGTCATCCGATGATATGGCCTTATAGATTGTGTGTTGTGTCCAAGTCTTAGCTATAAAAATGAATTAGTTTAATGTGAATTTTATGCCCAACCTAAGATGACACCAATAAAATTACCATAAATGAACATCCAAGAAAAAGGTAGATACAACAAAGTTCCTAGAATAAGCTCAAGATAATTTTAGTGAAGAAGTCAGGACGCGTTCACTCTAATTTTGAAGACACTTAAGTTGCTTGGCTTGATAAATATCATGGGTGCTTGAAGTATTATTTTCCTCTTGCTCAAAACTCTATGATTCTAATAAGAGTAGGCATTTTTATTTATTTTTCCAAGTATTAAGTACCATACCTATATTTAATTCTCATAAATAACCAAATGTGTTTGTTTTTTTGATGTCTCATTTGCCATTAAAAATTAATGTGGCTCTTGTGCTAGAGAATTATACCTTTTGCTTGATAACATAACAAGAATTAGTGCACTTAGACCCATAAACATGAAGAAATATGTTTGTGTTAAATAATTAATATTAAAGATGAAAAAATATAGTCTTGAAAAAAATTCTTCCAAAGCAAAAACGTGGAGGATAAACAATCATATGTGTTGATTGTATTTCGACTAAGCACTTGGGAAGAATAGACATGGCACCAAAATTAAAAAGAAAAACTTTTGAGCAAAGTCAAATGACTAATGAAGACATGGTAAGCATTTTCAAATTGAATGTGAGCACCAAATATATGAGGTACAATATCCTCTAAAACATTTGTGTTTCATTTATATGTCATAAAATGGATAATAGGAATATTGGTTACCACATGTACATTTAAGATTTTGTAAATCGAGTGTATCGATTTCAATTCTCTTTTATTTTGAAAAATAAAATAAAGTTAATGATTTAGGAGAAAAAAGTTTAAAAGAGAGTTGATATTTTTTTAGGGAGATAAAAAATGTAGGTGATTTTATTAGTGTGTGCATGTTTTGAAGATAAATTGTTATTTAAAAATGGGGGAGGGTAAATGTTTTTCTATCAAATAAATTTTACATAAAAAATAACTCTATACATAAACATCAAACATGTTCTTTGCACATTTGCAACATTTGGTATGAATGATGCCTCTGACTTACATTTATAAGTAAAGTTGTCACGTTAAGTTACTACATCTAGAATAATATAGTTGCCATAATGACATTTGGGCATTGACCCTCTAAATCATTAGGGAGGAATCAAGACACATTTTTGTGATATTTTGTTTCTCTTTATTCATTACCCTATCCATTTCTATCATTACACATAAATCTTGAAATCGAAAAAATCCAAATTTAAAGGGAAGTTACACCCACATAAGTATTTCTCTTTAAGCATGTGTTATTGATAGAGTAAATCATTTTTAGTACTACCTTGGTACCATGTATCAATTTATTTCATGTACCTTAAGGTCTCTCTCACATACAACCATGTATATCAAGAGGACTAGATTCTTCCACGTATTGAGAGGTATATTAGAAGGGTATGTAGATCGAAAGGATTGGTATATATGACTAGTATATAAAAAGGGGACCATTTTGGAGACATAAGGAACCCTCACTATTGTGTTAAAAAACAAAATCCAAAGGCTATAAAGAGAAGTGTTCACATCACGTAACAAATGAGAAAGGCAAATAGGAAGCAAGAAAATAAGCAAGATGATTTTCAAAAGTGTGCCTCACTAGAAGATATTGTAGGTGGAGAAAAGCAAGCAAAAATTTAAAAATACGGGCCATTAAAAACAAGTGGAGGAAAGAAGCAAGCTAGAGATATCTTTTCAAGAAGATAGAGATATATATGAAAATGAATAATTATTAACACTGAGGCCCTATTTAAGTTCCATTATAGAAAATACTCGAAAGTATGCATGAACATAATTAATGATGTAATTACAAACGAATCTCAAAGAAGGTGAAGATGGAGACTTCTCAACACTTAAGGACTACTTAAATATTATTCTTGATAAAGTTGTTAACTACTCTAAAATTTTGTTACATTACCTGTTGATGTAGGGAAGATAATATATATGGCATTTCTCACTCTTAATGTCCTTAAGGTGAAGTATAAAAGGAAAGAGGAAATAATTGAGAATTTTAATAAAAAGCACAAGGTGAAATATGTATCTTGTGATACAGGTGATTTGAGGCCCATGGTGGTAGATATATGTTGTGATACTAGCGAATTGAAGCCTATAGTGGTTGATGTGAGTTTTGGTACAAGGGATCTTGTACAGGGAATAGTTATAACTTGTGGTACAAATGATTTGAATATTGTTGATAAGAATAAGGTTTTTGAACAAGGTGGTTGTGTTTGCCATAATAAAGGTCATATTGTCAGAGTTGACAATGATAATTATACTTTAGATTTTGTGAAAGGTCATTATGTTGAAGGTATATGGTATTTGAATAGTGGTAAACAACATAGAAGAAATGATAAAATTGGGTGTTTGAACATTATTGATGACGACGATAGAAATCAAAGTGGTGATGCAAAATATATATTTTTTGAAAGGCATACAAAAGGGATTGTTTCAAGATTGTTGCGAAGAATGAGATATGATGGTACATATTTGGAAAGAAATAGTCAAGGTGTGAAGGAGCCCAAAGTACCATATATAATGCCAAAGAATAAAGGCCTTGGATATACAGGTCAAGAAGCAAGAGGCAGTGAGACCAATTTTGTGAAAAGAGAATCCTATGCAAAAGATGAAAGAAGTAGTGCCACAAAATTTGTGAAGAAAGAATAATATGTAAAATTTTCTAGTGTGGGTTGTTGTAGTCATTATGGAATAAGTGGACATGTAACAACTAGGTTTTGGAACCTACATTCTTGTGAAATTTGTGGAGGCAATAACCACTCCAGAAGAAAGTGTTGACATAAAGTGAAAGTGACCAACAAAATGCAATTGGATGGTGGATGGATGAATGTGTGTGAGTGGGATAAGATAAATATATGTTGATTATTTCTATACGAAGAGACCAAGTTTGATGATTGAAAAACATCAAAATTTGTTGGAAATGAAGAATGTGAGTTTTCCCATGAAGAAATATGTTAGAAAACTTAACATAAATTATCTTTGTATTAGATGGATTTGACCCAAGCAATGCTTGGAAGACCTACAATGATAGGAGCCCATAGAAGAATGATTAGAGACTTGTAGTGACAAGGACCTATAAATGAAATATGACATGGAAGATTCCAAAGAAATATTCTAGTGGTGATTTCTCAAAGATGATGATCCAATGGCTAATCCAGTGGCTGGTCTATAGGTAAAGATGGCCCAAAGGCAACCTAGAGGCAATGATGGCCTAGAGAGGACCTAGAAGCAATGATAACTAGAGGTGACCCAAAGGAAAAATCCCTAGAGGCAACCTAGAGGTAATGATGACCCTAAGGTAGAGACCCAAAGGTATTGACCTAGAGTGAGAGCCAAAGACAGAGAATAGTTCTAGTGTACCACTCTTGAATGCATGGGGGGTAATGGTGTTTATATTGAATAATGTAATACAGGGGGTGTTAGACCTTATTACATTATTTAGAGTTATATAATCATTTAATGTTTTTAATCATTGGGATATAAATGCATATTTCTTCCATATGAGAAAATTGAATAGACACATATCCCATGATATTGTGAGGAGATGAAAAATAATTGAAGATGAAGTTCCAAGAGCTACAAATATTGAAGAGTCTCTTAAAGATGAAGAGGTATATTGATGCATTAAATATGCATGCTATATGAAAGTTATTGCTGGTGGACTGTGTGGATATTATGGTGAATATAAGAGAATATACTTTGTAAAAATATGTTTTGAGATTGATATTGGATGTTGAATATTGTTCATCTGTATTGTTTTGTAATTTATGTTAGTTGTCATCTTCTATTGCCAACAAATTCTACAGTGTCATATGGATCATCTGTGGAATGCCTCACCTATAGAATTTGTTGCCTATGGAGGTTCCTAGATATATAGTAGACTTTTGCAATAACAATATTTAAGCCTAGTTAGAGATATTTCATTTTGATAGGTTGTTATTAATTTGTGTTGTATGGCTTCTCAATAAAAGAGGAGGTATATTTCATTAGAAGGGGTTGAAAATTATACACCCAACATTAAATAAAATTTCCAATTATCTACTTTTTCATATATTGTGGAATGATTATAAGGAAGGGTATGGAGATCTCCTTTAGATGTAGCAAGGAAGGACCCCTTTATCTACATAGTGATGAGAGATCTATCACCTCTTAGAGTAGGAGTATAATGGAAATAACATAGATGCTTATTTCAACTTTATAATTGGGCTAATTAGGCTAGATTCTTTTTTTTTTGTGGATGGATGTATGTTGCACATGCTTTGGTTGAGTTTGTATGCCCCTAGATTGAAAACTTGCGAGGATTACATACTTAGCCAGTCAAAGTGCTTCCAAAACAAAGAACACACATGCATGGGTTTTCCCTTAAGTTGGGACAAATACTTTTTATGCTCTACTACTTTGATGGAATCAAAATATGGTCTCGAGTAATTGATGATTGATGTGTGAACCTATACTTATGATATTGTCGTAGGAGATCCAAGACACCATTCATAGGCTATTTTTCATTGAGAGAATATAGGGTCAAGCGGGTCTCAAACATTGTGACTTATAGTCTTTTAAATCGAAGTTAATCATGGGAAGTGTGTGTTTGTTAAGAGGATATTGAGGTCAAGCAAGTGATATACATAGGATCTCAGACAAGAGATGAGTTTGATTTTATTTTTTGTAATTGTATTTTTTTGTTTGTTTTTTATTAAGGAAATTTTTTTTTTTTTGAAATAAACCCCAAACCTTTTACAATCAACATCAAAGAATAACAATTACACTCCAAAAAATGGTTCTAGACCTTAAACAAATAAATCAAACATCTATACTATCTAATATAAAAGTAAATCAAACAATATCTATACTATCTAATATTTTCAACTTTAAGATCATTTAAAATTAAAAAAAATATAACAAACAACAAACAATCAACAAACCCAAATAAAACTTAAACCAACAGAGACCAAAAACCTTAACCATTATTTCATATGAAAACAAATAAAAATTGTGCTGCTTCATACCTTAACATTTACAACATTTTATAACTAGCAATTTTTTAAGGTTAATGTCATTTATAATTCATATCTCCAGGTCCCACGGGGAACACCGCAACGGTCCGGGCTTTGGTTTTTCTTTGGGAGGTCCAAGGTTCAAACAATTGCATGGGTGAGTGTGTGAGGGGGTGTGTGTTAAATTCCCTATTGATAACATAGCTCTCAACTTTATGAGGGGTCATGGTTGGGAGGAGACTGCTCAACCCTCCTCCTACTAAAGCATCAATCTCTTGGCCTAGACATCATGACACCTCCTCCTACTAAAGCATCAATCAATGCACCATACTCCAATAAGGATATTCGAGATGAGATTTACTCAGCATATACAAAAACTACTTGGACTGATCCAAAGGAACCTCTTTCACCAAAACTCGCTCCATTACTCTCACTTTTATCTCCAACTAGAGAATGGATTGATCACTACTCCAAAATATAACTTGATACAGATGTCACACAACCTCAGGTTTCCTCTAGCTTAGCTACGAGTTTGCTCCCACCAGCTGCGTATTGAGACATATCATCACCTCCCCAGAGATTAGCGTATTTGCAGATTGTGCAGTCTTGATGTGGAATTCGAGGAGCATTTCATTTTCACCTATCCTGTCTACTACAAGATACGAAGTAGATATTATTGCTTATTCAGAGACACCCATACACTAAAATCTTGGATTAATTATGAAGATCAGAGATGCATTGCCCTTTTCATCCGAGAATTATTCAATCTCAAGAAAGAACTACTTAGTAACAGTTTGTAGAAGATAACAGGATCCCGACTTATCACTTCATTCTTCCAGCCTCTAAAGGCCATGAAGCGCCAAGGTGATCACAGAGATACAACGAGATCAACTCGTCGACTCCAACAAAGAACATCTACGACGACATCCAACTCTTATATCACTCACTTCTCTTCACCTTGAATGTTGGGAGTAATCCTTGATCCACAAATCTTGTATATCATATGTCATTCTGTTTACTGTTTTTCTTACTTTATTTTCTTTGGAGCTGCATTAGGCACTCCCGTTGCTTTGTATATGTCTTACTTTACAATCCTATTAACCTCTCTTGGTGGTCACCGATGAACATTAATACAAATTCAAATTCATATCTCCTATAATTTTATTATTAATTTAAAATCTAAGCAAATATCTAAAATTTTGTTAAGAAAAACTCACCGACTCCCCGTCTTATTCCAAATGTGATATTGCCCTTTTCTCGCGCCTCTCACTCCACAGCGACCAAAATTTTCCGGGTATAAAACCACGCTATCTTAATTAATTGATCGGAAAACCATCACTATTTACATGTAAGACTAAATGCCAAGCAGTAAGTGGACCGTGTGGTTTTCTCACCGCCGTAGGAAGCCCACCGTTTCAGTATCCTGAAAGACGGAAACCACAGACGGTTATATGAGTGATAGATGTCAACAAGAAAAGATTATGTGGTTATTTCCGTCCGTTCCTAATCTATGCAACATGCCCACCGATTTTACCAGTCTATAGAAATATAGGAGAAGTGCATAATCCCCTATAAATACGAAATCACATCTCAGGTACTTTATAACTGCGAGTCACGGCGCACGAACTTGTTTTCATATTCGCCATTCTTTGCTCATCCCTTTACAGTTTGGTATTTTTGTTGGCGTTGTAATGGATCTTGCTACGGATGTTTTCATTTCAGAGGAGTTTGGGAGAAGTCGCTTGCTCAGAAAAATATCGTGGGAACAACAGAACAGCAGAACTCCGGCAGATGCAAATGTCCAAATCAAGAAGAAGTTTGTGGCCCAAAAGAATGAAAATTCCACATTCAGCGTATGCAGAAGCAATCGCGGCCTCGAGTACAAAGATGAGATATATTTCGCTTTTTGGACTTCATAATTCTGAAGATCTCTGTAATTGAGGTTTTAGCCCACAGTTAGAGACGATTCCGTCTCAGAAATTCATGCTTGTAAACGACTCGGATTTAAAATTTTCATCAATTTAATGAGAATCTGAAATTGTATTCATTGCCATGCTTAAACTTAGAAGCAAAGAGTAATTAGGTTGTTACACTATTTTACAGGAAAGAAAAACATAAAATTTAGGGTTGTAAGCGTATATGTTCTGATTATAGTCATTAATCATGCAAGATTTTGGAAGGAGTTTAGTATATTTTTAACAAACACAATGATGACTCATAATTATGATTTATGGGTTCTTGGAATAATTTCAACAAAGTTTTATCTCCTTTGGAAATGAAGGTAAGTTCTATCTCATTTGGAAATAAAGGTGGGACTTTAGAATGATCTAAATCCATGCAAGATTTTGCTTCATTTGTAAATTCAAATGGAATTTGGGATCCTTTAAATTTTCAATATACATGAGATAATAGATATATTGAGCAAACTCTATAACAAAAAAAATTGGATGGATTCTTGTTATCCAACAAAAGGTTGCAAAGAGAGTATACAGCTATTTTAGGTATTTAATTGCAAGTAGGATTGGATCACAAGATTGGATGGATTCTTGTTATCCAACAAAAGGTTGCAAAGAGAGTATACAATCATTTTAGGTATTTAATTGCAAGTAGGATTGGATCACAAACCTATTCTTTTGACTTTTAAGAATGGTCCTTTTGACTTTTAGTAATGGTCGTCCAAAGCCATTTTGATGAGATAAAGCGAAACAATTTTTGAATGATTATATATATATATATATATATATATATATATATATATATATATATATATATATAGTTCAAAAAATGAAATATTTAAAGGAGCAAATGAAGATTTGGAATGCCAAATATTTTGGTAACATTTTTAAATAAAGGAAAGAAATTGAATCCAAACTAAATTTTTTAAGAGACTTTAGAAATCAATGGAATGGATAATAATTCTTATGTGAAAGATAAATAATTACTTTATGATTATAATGCATTAAAAAATGAGGGCTCATTTTAGTTCTAAAAACCTAGGGAGAAATGGCTCAAGAAAAGAGATACAATACAAAAAAAAATTTATGTTCAACAAAAACAGTATTTTCTTTTCGTCACATCAAAAATATTTTAACTCCAAATGGAAGAAATATTGAGGAAGAATAAGAATGTAAGTAATTATTTCAAAAATATTTTGTTAAATACTAGGCAAGATAAGGAGGCACAAGATAAAATTTTGCAAAACATTTCATCAATTATCAAGGACAAAATGAAAGCTTAATGAGAAAGATATCTATGAATGAGTTACACGAGGTAGTTTTCTCTTTTCTTCCTAACAAGGCACCTAGCCTTTGATGGATTTTTTGTGAATTTCTTTCAAAGTTTTTGGGATTTATTGAAGAGTGATATGTTGGTGGTGGTTAAAGAGGCCCAAAAAAGGAATGCTACAATAAGTGAGATTAATGCCAATTTTATTACATTGGGTCTCAAGAAAGGTAAGACAATATTTTGACAATTTCCATACAATAAGCCTTTGTAGTATGATTTATAAGATCATTTAAAAAATTATGGCAAACAAGTTGAAAGGTATTCTAGATTATGTTATCTCAAAGGAACAAGGTGGTTTTGTTCATTTTTAACATATTTTTTATGGTGTAATCATTGCAAATGAGGCCATATATTTTTTAATTCTATGCAAAACCAAGCATGCTTATGAATCTAGATATGAAAAAAGCATATGATAGGATTTCCTAGAGTTTTCTACATGATATTCACAAAAAATTGGTTTTGATTACATAATATTTACAAAAGTTTGATTTTGATTACAGTCGGTGTGAATGGATCAAATGTTGTTATAGCATATACATTCTATTTTGACCAATGGTTCTATTGGTTACTTTTAATCATCTTGTGGACTTTTGCAAGGTGATTCACTATATCCTTATCTATTCATTATTCTTGTAGAGGCATGAGGAAGAGTTTTTTCATAAGGAAAAAATGGAAGGAAAGTCAAAGGTATCCATGTTGCAAAAAATGGTCTCTTCAAATCTCGTATTCAATTTGTTGATGATACTTTTCTTTTACGTCATCCCCCAGTCAATGAGGCCATGGAGTTCAAATCAATATTATCATGCTACGAGGAGGCTATTGGACAATTGGTTAATACTAAAATATTCAAGATTTTTCATTAACATTGCTCTAGATTTACAATGATTATTATGGATATTTGGGGGTTTAAAATTAAAATATTTCTATGATCCCCGTGAGTGTGGTCTACCGACAAGGATGCCACTTGCATTATATGTGATGTGACTCGGGTTCAATCCCCATGGTGGATGTGTATAAGAAGTATTACTCAAAAAAAAAATTATATCAACCTACTTGAGTATTCCTTTGTCTAATAAAGGAAATTGTAGGCCTAAAATTTTCGCACTCCTTTTCTATAGGCTGATGGATCCGCACCTCAGAGGGGAATGGAAAAATAGTAGAGCTACACCTCGAAAGAGAGACACTTAATTGTGCCTCTTGTGATGATTTTTCAACGAATTAAGGGTTCACAAGGAAAATTTTAGCGGCATCCATACCTAGGCTTGGAAGATGTTTGATGTGTTCTTTTTATAAATCATTCCCATACACCTAAGTTTGGCCTTTATGCAACTAAACTATCTATATGCAATTTTTATTTAATGAGGACATCAGACAGTGGATACAAAATGAAATACAATGCCTAAGATTGGGATTATAAGAAATTATAAGCCTTACTTGAGCCGGATGTTTGATGAAGATTATGATGCTTGGAGCAGGACAAAATCACCTCAGTTTCAGACAAAATCACATATGTTCCAGACAAAATCGCCTTCGATTTGACAAAATCGCAGGCGATTATGTCGCAATCCTACAACAAAATAATTGACAGAAAACAGGGTTTCTTGCAAAATATGGTAGTTTTCTTGTATTCCAAATCACAAATATGTTTTAATTTCTATATGCAAATGGATATGAAATGACATGAGAACACTATGATGACAATTCAACCTAGTATACCATGGATTTACGCAACTATGATCTTGATATGCAGTTAATTGAAATGATGGTGAACACCAAGATGCAATATGTAAATTTAAGCAGTAAACTAAATAAATATTGAACAATGCATGAACAAAAAGGAAATAGGGAAAGAGATGCAAACAGTGGTTTGAATCCTTGCCCCCTTATTGATTTGCAGACAGGATCACCTGTCTTCTGACGAAATCACCTCCGATCTAACGAAATCGTCTGGCGTTTCTGTCGATCGCTTGGCAATTATGTTGATATCTAGGTGATTGTAATTGGGACCTACAATGATAAAATTAAACAAATGGGGATGTCGGGAGATGGAGTTGCGTATAAAACTGATGCAAGGGATCCTTAAGGGAGTTTAGAAGCTATCTCAAGGAATAAGAATTCAACCTACTAGTTAGTTAGGCCGAAAAAGGGAAAAGGGCCTAGATTAAATAGGCCAAGGAGGGATTTGAGGAAGTTGGGAGGTTAGACTAAACATGGAGGAGGTTTTGATCCCTCCTATGTTTGCCACATCCAATCTGCTCGCCATCCTCCCTAATCCGATCGGTTGCTAAACCAGGTAATGTGTTTTAAACCGAATTTTGTCTTTTTAGCAAATTTTTTAAAATTTTGTTTTAAGTTGTCGATCATCAGGCGATTTTGTTGATCATTGGGTGATTTTGCCCAATGGTCAAACAATTTTTGGTTTATTGGCACGAAAAACGAGGAGATTATTTTCTCACCATTTTAGCCGACTTTCGGGTAAATTTTGAATAATTTTAATAATTTTTATGATGTTTAGGTAAATTAAATGTGTCAATTTTACCCTACTATATTTTGCCCCCTCTTTAGCAATATTTTGAAAAAAGGTCGTTAAAGATGAAATGGCATGTTTTTCGAGGTAGTAGAAAAAAATTGGACGCATTTTTAGTTCATAGCTCAATATTTACTATTTTAATAGTTTATTACGTTGCCCCCTTCGAGTTTTTTGCACCAAATTCTATGTTTGGTGGAAAAACTCGAAATTTTTTGATATATATATATTGATCTTCTTGTCTTATGTGACTTTGTGTGATTTATTGGATGATTTATTACATTTGCTTATGATGGTTGTGTTACATAATTTCTTGTAATCATGCTTTGATTTTTGAACATTTTGATCATGCTCAACATAAAAGGAAAATGATTTTGTAAAGTGTGTTTTGAGAAAGATGATTTTGTGTGATGATAGATTTGAGGGATTAGCAATGAACCTCTAAGGATGTTGTGTTGTTATATGACCGTTGGTGGAGGTCGATGCTCGCTAGGTCATGAAGTTGATCCTGTTGTGAGGAATTTTTGTATTGCTAATACCAAAATATTGTGTGCTTAAGAATAATCTTAAGGCTTTATGATGATAAAGAAATGTTTGATGTTATTTTGGGACAAGATGTTTAATAGATTCTAGCAATAAACCTCCAAGGATGTTGTGTTGTTATGAGACTGTTGGTGGAGTTCAAAGCTCGCTAAGTCTCGAAGCTAATCCTGTTTGTGAGGAATGTTTTTGATATTGCTAAGAATGATTGTATGCTTAAGAATAGTATTAAGGTTTTTGTGGTAATAGGAATATGTGTGATGTTTGTTTGATAATAATGTATGTGGTAAATGTTTGTGAAATATATTGAAAAAAGCATGAAAAATTCGAAGGATGATTTACGCTAAGCATAGAATTCCTAAGTGTGAAATTATATGAAATAATTACTTAGGAATTATACCGTTATCACGAAAATCAAAATGAACAGCATGATGATATGAAATTATTTGCAAAGTAATGTAAGATAAATCATTGTGTCACATGTTTCAAAAATATTATGTAATTTTTATGAAAATATATGGACTAATTTTGGGCATGAAAAATTAGAAAGATGGTTTGCACTAGGTATAGAATTCCTAGTGTGAAAATTGGGCATAATAATTCCTAGGAATTATACCATCATTGCGAAGTCATGAATGTTATGTATGATAAGTGATTTTGAACTACATGTTATTTTTGCAATAAGTTGTTTTTGAGATTTTTGAAATTTTGGACATATCTATGTAATGTGTTAATATGAAAGTAATGATGAACTAATGTTGTTCGAAAAATTTCAAAGAAATATTTTAACTTATTTCTAAGACAAATTCAAATTTATCAAAAACCAGTGTGTGATAAGTGAGTTCATTATCCATCTTGATTGTCATGATGATACAAAATATCTCAAGGATCAAATGTGTGTGCTTTGTAATGTTCATTTACCAATTAGTGATGCAAGCAAACTTGAATGAACCAATGTGTGTGCAAGTGAAGGGTTCATTAACCATGATTTTTGTGCATGAAACCGTACCAGACTACTATGTAAGTCAAGTCATCAAAAGCTAGCTAATACACAAGCGGCCATAGGTCTGTACAAAAGAAGGTCGCTAATGTGACAGACATATCGCCACGCGAAAAGAAATTACCCAATGTCAAGCAAGTTGGGCACAAATCACTTGTTATGGGGTTTACCTCATGATTTTCGAATAACTGAGAATTCCAGGGATTCAAGCTCATTCACCCTTCTTTTCTTCACTTTCAAGGGGTAGGGATTTTGTTCATTTTTTTTGAACAAGGGGATTTTATTGCTTTTCTTTTTCTCTTTTCGTTCTCTTTTTGATTTTTTTCTCTTTCTTTTTCTTTTTATTTTTGACTTTTTCTTTTGGGATACTTGCTCGGATTGGTTGTAGAGCAAGGGATTTTTATTCGAGCAGGGGTGAGCTTGTCCTTTTGCCAATTCTAAAAAATTCTAGACCATGCACATGATAGAATAGCATGGGAAACTTTTCGCTCAAGAGACTAAGACTACTATGTAGTAACATTTTTCGAATTTACAACAAATCATTTTAATATTTGAAAGTGTGTACTTGGTTCAAGAAGTAGCAGGATCATTTCCCAAAACTCAAAATATTATTTAGTGAAATAGTGATCTTCAATACAAGAGAGATTTATAATCATAGTGATAAAATCAAAATAATTAATTTGTGAAATTAAGTGTATGGTTCAAGATAACTTCTGAATTAATCCGAAATAAAGGAAAATATAGCTTCAAAATTTTGAAATACAACAATAAATAACAATGCAGAATGATTTGAAATAATTTTGAGATTTTTGATACTTTTTTATTTTTTTAGTTGTTTTATTTGATTTTTATTTTTTTGATTTTTTACTTTTAATGATGGAATTGGTGGTATATACAAGATGATCTATATACATATACAAGTTTATTTGAGTATAGCATGTCTAAGGTGGCTTCAAAATCAAAGGATGTTTTGGTTGTAGCGTATGTGAAGCTGTTTGGTTGATAGTTGAGATTGTTGTGATGAAGAATGAGATGTAGATGAAGAAAAGTGATGAACAGAAGATGACAATGATAAAGAGGAAAAGAATAAAGAACTTGATGTGATAATAATAATTAAAGGGAGAATGAAGAACAAAAAGTGATGAATAAAAGGTAGTGATAACAAAAGCTTTGTTATAATGTAGAACAATGAAGCAAAATATTTGACTTTTATGTGTAAAATTGATCATGTTACAAAGCAAAATGTCAGAAGGATAAGAAGGTTCTTCATTCTTCCAAGTCTTGATAAGATGAAGGGAGCATATGTGAAAGAAATGCATGGGTGTTATTTTGTAAACAAGGATGATCGAGTATGGATGAAGAAAAGTGATTTATAGGAGGTAATTGTGACAATGGAGAATGTATAGAACTTGATGTTTCAACCGTTAAATATTCTTCAAATGGTGTTGGGTCATCATGTATGGTAACAATTTTATTTGCAAGTTTAAACTTCAAACATTGATGAAGAATAGAAGGGACAACCCTCATAAAACAAAGTATGAGGGTTGTCCCTTCCATTCTTCATCAAATTTTATCTTTTTAGAAAATTTTGTTAAAGTTGTATTTTAACCTGGAGATTTTGTTGACCGTTGGGCGATTTTGCCCAACGGTCAAACAATTTTTGGTTTATTGGCATGAAAAACAAGGAGATTGTTTTCTCACTGTTTTAGCCGACTTTCGGGTAAATTTTGAATAATTTTAATAATTTTTATGATGTTTAGGTAAATTAAATGTGTCAATTTTACCCTACTACGAAATAAAAATGAGCTTTGGGTCTCTTGTTTGGATAGAATGAAATCTTGTTTGGTAGGTTGGAAAGGTAAGTTCTTAACCATGATGGATAGAATGAAATCATTTTTTGATGCTTGGTTGAAGCCCTATCCTCTTATGTTTGACTCAAAATGGTAACCATTGACTTTGGCATGTCTAGCTTGTAAAGGTCCAAAGATCAAAGACTATAATAATATGAGCAAAAACTCTAGATCATGAAATTCTATTAGTAACCTAATTGAAGGAGAGGAAAAACAAATTGCAAATGAACTTCAAAAGATGCTTCAAGAGTTTTATTTGTTGATTTTTACACAAAAGGATGAGTTGGTTTGGAATCTATCAAAAGGTGATGAATACTCAATCAAGTTGGGATATGAGGAAGAGCAGTCAAAATTTTCTACTCCTCATTTTTTTCCTTGAAAGAATGTCTAGTCATTAGAGGTTCTCCCTAAGGCCTCAACATTCCTTTGGTTAGCAATTCAAAGTAAGATTCTTGTAGGAGAGGAAAGAGTCTACAAAGAAGAGGATAACATGGACCTTTTAGATGTGCCTTGTGTGAGGACTTATAAAAATCATACCATTTACTTCATTGTCCATTTGCTCACACCATAAAGGGTTACTTTTTAAAAAATATGAAAATATATTGGGTAGCTCCATCAACATTGAGAGAGTTGATGAAATGTTGAATTAATTATTTTTAAAACAAAGCATTATGTATTTTGTGGAGGATTGACCATGCCACTATTTTTTGAAGTTTACGACTTGAAAGAAATAACAAAATTAGAAAAATAAATCTAAAAATCATGCCCAACTTTGAAACTGCGTTATTGCCTCTCTTGTAGAATGTTTACATATATGGTGATATGGTGCTCATCATGGAAAGTCTTACGTGTGTAAAAAGAGGTGGTAACAACTTGGTTACATGATTTGAACATATAGAGAAGAGTTATCTAAAATAATAACATTAAAATAAAGGATCTACTTTAATCAAAGTTATAATGAAAATATCTAGAAATTAGATTTATCAAAATTAATTTTGATGGTGCTTTTAAAGAAAATCTAGAAAAAGTCGATGGGGGTAGTGTTTTTCAAAATAATAAAGGTAAAATTCTCCTCACTTAAAATCATATGGAACTTCAACTAACAACTATGTAGAGGCTAGGGCACTTCTTACAGGGATTAAAATTGCAATAGGAAAAAGGATGGAAATATATTTCAATTGATGGGATTCACAAATTGTCATTAATGCTATCAACAAAAATGGATGTAGAGATTGGATAAAAAATAATATTATTGTTGATGTTCATCATCTATTATTGGAGGCAATCTCTTGTAAATGTGAGCATATCTATAGAGAAGGAAATTGGGTAAGAGATAATTTAGCTAATCGTGATGTTGATTTTCATTTTGGTGAGATTTAAATTTTAAAAGATAGTTGGTCAAGCAAGATTTTATCTTTCAATAAAACGATGTCAAAGAGCTAATTGTAGAAATATAACACTTTCAGGAAGATGAAGAATATATTTGATAGAAAAAATGAAAAATATTTGTAATAAATAAACAAGCTAAATATGATTTAATTGACTTAACAATAAATATATTATTTTAGTATTTTGATGGGAGTGACCCCAATAGAAGCCACATATAACTTATTAAAAATAAATTTTAAAAAACTTATGAAATTGTATCAAATGGTGTTAGTTCAACAGGTTATATTCTTCAACTTTCAAGGGGGAGACCCAAGTTTAAATATTACTTAACAATACGTAGTTGGTAAGTTGTTATAATACAATTACATAGTCATCATGTAATATGAATTAAACTAATTTAAATCTCATATAATCAATTTAAATCATTTTAATTCCATACAACTAATTAAAAAATAAATATAATAATTTTTACTTATAAAATATTTACAAATAATTAAATTTATATCTATATAAAATATTCATATATAAGATAAAAAATTTAACTTGCATTTCTTTAAATTATATTATATGGTGTGTCATGATTTTAGGTTTTTTCTTTTTTTCACAAGCTCATTGACACATACACACACTGTTGTGGTTTGAACCTGACTTTTAGGTTTTTATCTTATGCATGTTTGGATATACATAACTTATTTTAGTGATTTATCATGCATTTATAAAAAAAAATTATTTTTTCTTTTACTGGAGAACAAGGGGTTGTACTTGAGTCCCCCACCTTTGAAAAATCATCTTTAGAGCTTGAGAGTTTACAAACAGATTCAATTTTCATCTCAATTGAGTTGTTATAGCTAGATACCTACATTAATTTTCATAAAAAAATATAAATGATTTATTTTCATTTTTTGGATCTTCTATTTTTGTGTGAATACAAATATTCCAAAATTCAACATCATTCTTCTTCCTAACATTTTCTTGCAATAGCCTTCATAATACCAAAACTCCACTTCTATTGTCTATGCATTGCATCTTGGTAGAGTAATATTTCCAAAACTTTACGCTATCATAGTTCGCTTTATTATATATGAATTGGTAGTTTCCTTCCTAAAGCATAAGTGCAACCACACGAATTTATAATAAATGGTTTAATATGAAAACACATTAGTGTTATAAAATAAAGCAAATATTACCAACAAAAAATATTAAAGTAAATCTTAATCATTATTTGATTTAGGCAATCAACATTTTCTTGTTATCTTTAGCTAAACTTACTACTTCTAACCATGAAAAATAAAAAAATTCACAATCCTCAATTAAAACCCCTTTACTGGCTAGCCTATTTGCACATTTGTTTCCATCCCTTAACATATGTGTGAACCTGATTTTTTCAAAATCTATAGCAACATCTTGTAATTCTATAATTATATATTTTATGTTCCATGGAGCCTTTGCTTTCCTCAAAATTGAATTTATTACTATTAGTTAATCACCTTCCATCTATACTCTATTCCATTTTATTTGTTTGCATATTTTTAACCCTTCCAAAGTTGTCCAAGCTTGAGCTTAATTGTTTTTTTGTTGAAAAGTGCCTTGTATTACTAAAAATAATATTAGTTACACTAATCACAAAAAATGTGGGTGGTATGGAAGCACACCCCAATATGTCAACTTAAGAAACCACCTAGAACCTAAAATAGGGATCCAGGGCTTACACAAACAATCACCCATAACCTAAAATAGGGATCTGGAGCTTACACAAACAATTAGGAAATTAAAACAAAGCGAGCAATTTTAAACCCTAAACTAATAAATTGAAAAACTATGAAGAACAAAAAACTCTACATATTTTAACTCATACAAATGCATAATATCTAGATATAAAAATTGCTAACAAATCGTGCATTGTCGCTCGCCTATGCATGTTTGAAGTTAGTTTAATTAGTTCAAGGGGGACCCCTAGGAGCAAATGTAAAAGTTGACATCTTCACTAATTCCTTGCCATCCTACATCTATTCAAGCAAATTCAATGCCTCAAAGTTGTTGAAGTTGTTATGTCTAGATCTCTCTAGCCAAGGATTGGAGAGATGAAACCATTTTTCTGGTAAACTATCCCTTTCCTCTTTCTCTACCTAGAACTGTGGGAATGTTGAGATCTCATAGAAGGAGAAGGGGGGGGGAGAATTTGCCTTAGTGGTAATATTAGTTGTTAAGGTGTGACTATGGTGAGGCAAAGGAGCCTTAATGGCCACCATTTCCATATTAGCTACTAGGGTGCAGCTTTGGCGAGGTGGAGGAGCCTCAATGACCATAATTTTTGTCATTGGTTGCCTTGCACTTGGTTTCTCTTCCACCATTTTTTAGGACTATGAGACTGAAAAACTGACCTCCTTTGTTGTTGGTTGGGGATGTTGCACTTTGGATATAGGGACATGCAATTTTTTGTGCCCTCCCATCGTGGTCCAACCATCCTCTTTGGCATGGGGACTTGCTTCAACTTATTGTTAGGAATAATATGATAATCCTTAACCTTGTGGTCCAATTCTTGACATCTAAAGCAGGTATTTGATAGGTTAATATACACCACTTATTACAAAATAGTGGTGTCCTCCACTTGTATCTCGATAACCTCTTGTAGGTCCTTGGACATATCAACCTCAACACAAACCCATTTTTGTGGGTGGGTATTGAAAAACTTTTCAACTTCAACCAATAAAACATGCCCTAAGACTATTTCCATGCGATTTAAAAAGGGCCTAAGGGGGAGGGGAAGACTAGGGAACTCAATTTAGACTAGGACCTTGTAGGTTATTTCCTCAAAAACTAAAAAATCTTGAGTCCATGGAAAGAAGACCACCAAGGAGCTTCCCATGGACCAAGGCCCATGCTCATAAACTACCTTTGCATGAGTAACATTTGTAAATCAAAAGAGGAAAAAACCCTTTGTTAGGTTCTAAATAAACTCGATCTTGACTCCATTTGGAGCCTAAGTCGAGCTAACCAAAGACCATAATGTCACTTTGTTGGGAACGTGTACCACAAAATACCCAACTAGAGTAAAATATTCCAACCATTGATAGATAGTATCAAACTCAGACAAAGGTAGACTACACGTACCTCATGACTCTCCATTGGAAGTAATTTTTGGAGACACTCCATGGGTGTCATTTTCATTTTCCTTCTCTCCTATGAAACCAATGATAATTGCTAGGCCATTGGGGTTGGGGGCCATGGAAAACCCTAGAAAGTCAAGTAAAACCTAAGCAAAAAGGACTCTCACCAGAGATCAAAACCCTATCAAAGCAAGTCTCAATACTTTCATATTTTTTATGATGTCCTCCAACTTCATTATTTATCTTAAATCAATTACTGAAAGCGTAATGAGACAAAATATCTCCCCTATTATTTGTAATTATTCCTCCTCATCCTCTTGGTCCTAGATTTCTGTTAGATGCTCCATCAAAATTCAATTTTATCAACTCCACTTATGGTGGTTTCCACTTTATATTTGTTTTCTTATTTTTTTTCTCCTGTACCCAACAACATAATTCTATTTGATGACTTAAATTCATCTATCAAGGCTCTCTATTTCAAGATTAGGGATTGGATGAGTTGATAGGATTAATTTATCCTTCTTTATGGCTAAACAAACCTTCCTTTTTATTACCTTTAAATTGATTTCCTTTCCTTTAAATATTCTTCTATTCCTTTCCAACTATACAATCCAAAGTATTGTATCTTTTGATATATCCCAGATTGTTTGTAAAGCCTCACATTTAAAAGCGCTATGTCATTGCTTTAACCATTCTTTAATTCTGCTATTTATCACCATGAATTTACCAAATGTATTAAGAATCAATTTCCATAGTTTCCAAACTACTGAGTAGTGTCCTAGGATATGGTATATACTCTTTTACTCCTTTTTACATAGATTACATTGTGAGAAGCCATGCAAAACCCTTTTCATAAGGCTATCCCAGGATAAAATTCTTCTATGACCTCCTAGTCAAACATACATTTTAACTTTAGGAATGCTTGGGATATCCCAAACATCTCTTCATATTCTTGTGGTATTCATATGTTTTTAGTGCTTTAAATTATATTCTCTTCTTGATGTGTATTATCCTAAAATACTTAACTCCCAAATCAACTTATCCTTAGATCCTCTTGAAATTATTGTTGTTGTCATATTTCTTCTCAACTACCTCCTAGCATCAATGTCTTGTATACTTGTATTCTTCTTTCCAATTTTATCTTCTTTCTTGATCCTTGTACATATTGTTTGAAACCTTACCACCACATTTATCTTGAATTAATCTCATATATGGTTTTAAAATTGGAACTAGATTGAGTGGTTTTTAATCACACCAAGTATCCATCCAAATAGAAAACTTTTCTCCAGTTTCCTTCACCCACCTTAGACCTTTAGATCGATTGATTTTTTTAAACTATTCCATAGTACAAAACCATTTGATAGTGAGAATGTAATAAATATTAAGCTTGGGTCATTAGGCTCAACATACCTAGAAGAATTTTTGCCCATTGTATTTGATTGTCTTTGTACAATATCCAAATTACCTGTCTTGTATGAGCTAAGTTTGCACCTGTAAGAAATATTAAATTGAGACCTCCCCTAGTTTTATCATCACACACCTTGATCCATTTCACCAAAGAAAATTTATTTTATCATGTAATCCTGACCATAAAAATAATTGTATAATATAGATTAAACTTTTTTCTATCAATTTTGGTATAGTATACAAGGACATATAATATGTTGGAATGACTTGTAAGACTAATTTAACTGTAGGCACCAAAACTTAGGCATCCACAAAACCACATCTTGCATCCCACCACATAAATATGCATAATAAAATATATGCCTAAGTCCAAACTTAGGCATATAAATCCTGCACGGTAAATGTATTTTCCAGATTTTATAAATCTGGAAAATCTGCCTAGGATACCCTGCCTAATCACGAGACATGTATCCTAGCCACCTCACTACCCCACCTTTCCACATATCACACACTCATGTACCCCTTGTCCCTTCACATGGGACATCCCCTACACCTCACTCCACTTGCAGCCACATCACCCCAGTTAAGTGAGATACCTCGGATGACTCACTATAATTGCCTCTTCCATTTGGTAGCTCTGGATTGCCACTTGACAATTATGGCTTGCCACCTCCTTTTCCCTCCCAAACCTCCTATAAAATCAACCCAAACCCATAAACCAAGCAAGAATAAAAATATAAACCACTAGACTATCGAAATAGCACCAGGAGTTCGCACGCATCTTGAGGAAACTAGAGATCCAAAGCCTTAGAGTTATCATTTTGGAGCCTTCTACCATCAGCCTAAACCACATGTTCGTGGTTACACAATCAAAGATACCTTCACACGGTGTTCTTATTGCTCGTCCGTGGTTGACCAATCAAAATTGCACATCCACGGTTGCTCAAAATCGGAAAAACACAACACACATCAGTAAGTTGATTTTCAGCAGGGCATCTTAAGATTTTTCTCTATTTTTTGTATCATATTCCATGTTTTTGTAGCTAGGGTTTACAGTAGTATTTGTATCTTAATCAGTAGATGCTACTAAACCTTGTCTGATTTTCATGTGTGCAGGAGACATGTATTTGGAAAGCTATTGAAGCTGGAGTGGTCCCATCGCTAGATATTAGAAGCCCACTCACCCTTGAAGTTGTATCTGAGGAGTGAAGAACACATAGATCTTATTGAAGAGTTGGAAGAACCCCCTACATTCTTAAATTATTGTAGTCATAAGAGAGGAATCATTGTAACATTACCCCTAACACATTGGGACAATAAAAAAACCATTGTAAAACTGGGAGATTCAGGCTCCCCTGTATCAATACAAAAAGATCAATTTTTGCAATCTATTCTCTATTCTATCTTGTACATTTTGTGTTAAGTTCTTTTGGTTACAGAAATGGTGATCACGACGGGACTCCCTAAGGGTTATGTTTATATCTATTTGGTGTTCCCTCTATCATTATTTTATATAATGGTACATTTAAAAATATAGAAATGAGGGAACTTACCACAAAATTAAAGATTTAGCATCATTTGTTTATGCCTTACTATCCACAAGGGAGCAATCAAGTAGAGTCTAATAATACTATTTTACTTACAATATTGAAAATTATAATAAATGAATCCAAAAGAGATTGGCACCTAAAGTTATATCTTGCATTGTGGGCATATCATATTAGTATTTAAATATCCATAAAGGATACTCCTTTTTCTTTGGTTTTTGGTACTATAGTTGTTTTTCTACTTGAGATTAAATTTTTATCCTTACATGTTTCTTTAAATCTTTTTTTGAGCCATGATAAATATCAGTAAAGAGTATTAAGAAGCTCATATTGCTAAACTCACTACTCTTAGTTAGAGATGTCTTTATGCATTTGAGAACAATAGATCATATAAGAGTTCTCTTACCAAATAATATAATAACAAAGTTTGTCGTCATAATTCCAATTTTGGAGATCTTGTCCTCAAGCTCAACAATATGCATAAGAAACATAAAGGTAAGTTTATTACAAAATGGCTTGGTCCATATATTGTCAAAGGTTTGTATGAATATAGGAAAATGAAACTGCAAATAATAGATGGAGTTGAGTTGGAGGTCTCTCCAATATCATGCAT
The DNA here is from genome assembly GCA_028583015.1 of Wollemia nobilis. Classification (NCBI taxonomy): domain Eukaryota; kingdom Viridiplantae; phylum Streptophyta; class Pinopsida; order Araucariales; family Araucariaceae; genus Wollemia; species Wollemia nobilis. Next base: position 3,608,996 of record JAQPPZ010000753.1, read on the forward strand.
GTTAAATGCTTCTACACATAGCCCCTTTGACTTGCTTTTATAGTATTTATACATTTTCTTGGTTTACTACTGATCCTATCATATTTTCGCACTTTTTGCCTTGTATCTTTGTTTGTGCCTGTGTTAGTCCTATATATTCTTGATTGTTAGGGAATTTTTAAGTTTTTATTATGTTATTTTAAAAAATTCTACATTGACCATGATCATCATTTTAAGCAATAATCTCAATTTCTAGGCGATTTCAATTTAAGTGGTAATTTTGTCATCCTTTGCTCTTTGCTTCTTCCATCTATGTGATTTATTTGTATTTTTCTAGTTGCTTGGAGTTTTTTATCCTTTTAAATGGAATATATTATTGATGACATTATTTACACTTTGTTTATTTTCTCCCATCATGATTGTAACGAAACTTATTTATATACAAATATAGTAGTAAAAATTCAATAGTGCACAAAAATAAACATCTAGTGAGAACAAAAATTTATATTCAATGTCAAAAATTTAGAATACAAGTAACAAATTTCATATTCTAAATCAATACAAATCCTAGCCACTTATAGAGGGAAAAGTGTCATATGCGCAACAAAGGCAACTAAGATTCAACTACAACATAACTCTTCATATTTATAGACTAAATCAACATTAACCTTAACCCCAATGCTCAAGGGTCAATTATCATAAGCTAGGGCCTAAGTTTATAGTAATAAATATAGTCGATGTGGCTATATTGGAACTATTACTTGCATCTCATCTTAGAAAGATTCATCCTCAAAGTTCGAAAAAATAGAAAATGCTCTTAGGATTCCACATTGCATCTTCTTTTAGAAGATCCTACAACTTGATGAGAAACTCCTAAATTTGGAGAGACTATAGAAGATAAACTTTGGACTACAACATTACCTCCAGATGGAGAGTGATTCAATCTTCTTCATCTAGTACTAAAACTTCATCTAGGAGTAAATATTTTGGACAATAATATATTTAAGACAAGAAACATGGAATACAAGATGGATGTGACAATCCAATAGAAGCTACAACTGATATACCACTTCACCAACATAATAAATCATATTGTAGGGGCTATAAAATTAAGGAGCTAACTTTTCATTGGACTTGGTCTTCAAGGATAGTTTCTTATAGGGATAGAGGCATACAAAGACCATATTTCCCATGGAAAATTTTTATTTACAATGACATAAATCCTATATGTGATTTTGGACCTAGGTTAGATTATCTAAGAAGTTATAGAACAAGCCATTGATACTACAACAAGTCATCCACCTAATCCACATTTGAGGATCCTAGAACATAGTATATCATTGATTGATTTTTATAACCATATAATTATTCAAATGAGAGCATCTTGAGGAAATAATGGTAAGAAGTATTATACCTCCATTTGGCTAAAGAGAGCTAGTGAACCGAGTGATACTCCTTGTCTTGGGCAAAAAAACAAAAGTGAGTACCCAAATATTTGTTTACAATATTTATCTAACCATTTGATTGAGAATTATAATAATATGATACATTCAAATGAGTACCACTAAGATGAAACAATTACTTTAAACTTTTATTGGTGAAGATAGGGTCATAATTGCTAATAATGGAATTAGGTATACCATACAATTTAAAAATAAAACAGGTATACCATGCAATTTAAAAATAAAATTGAAGAATACTTTTGTAACATTGATGGTTGATTTGGCATGTTATAGTGCACAAAAATGAGCATACTTGGAAAGGTGATTCGAGACCACAAATATAACCATTTTTCTCTTAGATTTGTGAAGGTCCTCAATGAAATCCATGGAAATGTGCTCCTAATGGTGGTCAAGAATAGGCAAGGGTTGCAAAAAACTAGTAGATTCAATAGTGCCTTCCTTTTTGTGCTAACATACTTTGAATTCAGCCTCAAAGTTCTTCATATCTTCTTTTAATCCTCTCCAATAAAATATTCCTTCATCCACTAGTATTATTTAAGAATCATGAATGTCTATCTAAATAATATACATGAAATTATTGGACACTAGTCTTAATAGCCAAGGATTGAGGAAGATAAATGTGATCCTTATTGTAGGGAACTCCTTCAATATATAAGAAAAATGAATGAAAAAGTATCTACACTCCACTTCCTCAATGATTTGAGTAGTTTATGGGTCATAAAACTAGTCCTCTCAAAGTTAGAAAAACCTTTGTGAAAGAGGACTAGAGATAGCACTGACAACACTGTCTTTATATTTGCGAGATAGAGCATCGACCACCCTATTCTCATTTTCCTTACTATACTTAATGATAAAATAATACCCTAAGATCTTTGTCAAACTTTTATTCTATTTAGGATAGGAGAAATGTTATTCTAGAAAATGCTTAAGGCTACTATGGTCAGCCTTGGTTATGAAGCGACACCTCAAAAAATATGGCTATCATTATTCTATAACATGTAGAACAACTAAAATTTCCTTCTCATAACATCCCATATTCTTTGTAGAGAGGTACTTACTTTTGAAGGTCATTGGATGTCCATAATACATCAAACAATTGCACTACTTGTGCCTAAAGCATCACACTCAATGATAAAGGGTTTATTAAAATTACGAGTGGAGAAAATAGGAATGGTACACATACCCTCCTTTAGGGCATGGAAGCCTTAAGAATCCACTTTAGACCAAAAAAGGTATCTAAAGAAGATGGGTTAAAATCATATATTTGAAAGAGAAGACTAGAATTTAAGGAATAGTGGAAAATATTTCTTCACATGCACAACAAAAATAAGCATATAATATCAAAGGGAAAAACAAGTTTCATGGGCTAGTTGAATTTGAGTTCAAGTTAGTAAAAAAGGCTCTCAATAATTTCAACAAAGAAAATAAGCTTAGGGAAGGAGGCTTTGACGAAGTATATAAGGGGACACTATGAAATGACAAAGTTGTGGAGTTAACTATAGGCCAGTCTATGTGCACCATATTTAAATTTGAAAGTGAAGTGAGGGTCATATCAAATGTTCATCACTAAAATATTGTGTGCCTTTTCGGATGTTGTCATTAGGGGAAAGAAAGGTTGCTAGTTCATGAGCATATGTCCAACAATATCATCGAAAAAATATTATTTAGAGAAAGAGAAAAGGCTCTAAGCTAACAAGAACATTATAACATTATATTTGGCACTACTCATTGTCTACAATACCTTCATGAAAATTTTCATGAACCTTGGTGTTGGATTTTAAGCCTTACTACCACAAAATATCATAGGTCCCAATATAAAATAGCCATAATATTAAAGGTCAAAATAATAATATAAGAGTAGAATAATATATGAGTAAATTAATATGTATATCAAGGCCTATATAATAAAGAAAATAACATTCATTTATATAATCAAATATGAATTTAAATGGCTTGAGTCATTCATGAACTATGCATGAAGAAAACTTACAATATTAATTGCTCAAAAATCTATATATAAGCATTATTCTAAATTGGATCTCACAAACAAATTACACTTTAGTTTCTCCTTCTTAAATTCTCTTCTCATGGGATATTTTCTCCATAATATAGTGATAGTAATATGACTCTTCAAGTACTTGACTGTTGCTCTCCAAATGACAAGTCTCATTACTTTTGGCTTATCATATTGCCATATGCATACAAGACTCTTCAAGTTCTTCTTACATGGAAACTTGACTCTAAGACAAATGAGACTTGTCATATGAAGAGCAATAGTCAAGTACTTGAATAGTCACATTACTATGGCTATATTATGGAGATAATACTCCATGAGAAAGCAATCCGAATATCCTATTATCTGATTGTAAAGAGATCCAATTTGGAATAAAGTTTGTTTACACTTTTTGAGGAATTAATATTGTATGTTTTCTTCATGCATAGTTCATGAATGATTTAGGCCATTTACATTCATATTTGATTATATAAATAAATGTTATTTTCAATATTATATAGGCCTTGATATACATATTAATATATATATATTCTACTTATTATATAGATATTTTTTACCATTAATATTGTGGCTATTTTATATTGGGACCTATGATATTTCTATGATAGTATGGCTTAAAAATCCAAGTACTCAGGTTTCAACTAAGTCAAATACTTGTGAGCATTATAAAAAGGAATGACACTCCATCAAGAATTGCACATTAACACAGAATTATTGAGGGTTGAACACAAGCTTTTTGATGATAAATATGAGGATGAAGAAGAAAAAGTGGAAGTCCATTAGAGCATCCATTATGGAGGTAGATGTTACCTCTATTACCTTCTCTCCTTGGCCCTCTTAGCTTGGATTATGAGGGTGTGTTGAAACTTATGTAATCCAATATTGTTTAGGCCAAGGAAAAAAGTGTGAAGAAGTGCTTATGAGCACCATTTATGTATCCTATTTCATTATTTATAAATCCTATAGGTATTTTAATGTAAGCCTATAGGTCCCTTTCATATTTCACCCTTAGTGATGTTAGTTAATCCAACTTTATGGATAACCTTTCTTAAAAGGGAAATTTATTATTATTTTATTATAAAGTTAACCTCAAGGTTACTATTATGTTAGCTTGAGGTTAACCTTTATTGAGGAATTTGTATCTCTATAAATACCCTTCAATGGGGATCCATTTGCATTTTAATTGTGAATAAAATCTAATATATTTGGGTACCTATAAGCACCGACCTTCTAGTTCTTATTGTCTCTATCTCTTTGTTTATTCCTTTCATCTCTTTGATGTTATCTTTAATTTGCTTCTACATATTTTGGATGTGACCATGGTGAATGCATGTTTTAGAAATATTCTAGAAAATATTATAAATTCTAACATGGTATCAAAGCAAAGACCAAGGCTACATCACTCAATTCTTGAAAAGACATATTCTTAGAGAATTGAGAAACAAAATTAGTTTGAATTTATTTTGGAGGTAACTTCAAAAAAATAATTTGAATATTCAAATTCGATGCCAAAATCCTTCGTGCACCAACCTTGCACATTTTGTGCACTTCATACACATAACATTCTATGGGGTTGCTTGTCTAAATACACATGAAGTGATTTGCCAAAGGTAGTAGCACATTGATGATGACACTATTTGTTCATGTGGATGTTAGAAGTTTGAGATTTTAGAGCATTTTTTCTCTTGTCATTTTTATTTTTCATCACCATTTATAGCTTGCCACTTCCTATCTATGATAGAGAGAGTGGTGTGATGGGATAGTAGTTGGATGTTTTAAGCAATGTCTCTTATTCAAACCTAAGGAAGGACTTGTTATTTTTATAGTAGTAGCTACCTAGGGTATTATCCATAGGTAACACTAGGGTGGCATATGCACTCCCCTTAACCTAATATGGGTATATTAGCTCCTATAACCTTCTATCCATGTGCCCGTATGGTGTATTGGTTTGACCTCCTCTCTAAATGGTAGAGATAATTAGTTTGTACCCCAAGACATTGGAATCTAAGGAACATGTGCCTAAAATCAAGTCTAAGGTTTCAAATAAGTCAAACACTTATAAGTATTATAAAAGAAAAGGATACTCCATCAAAAATTATATTACAAGGCTAAAGAAGATTGAGATAAAATTCTTGAGGGCTAGACACAAGCTTTTTGATGATGAAGATAGGGATGAAGGAGAAATAATGGAGGCCCATTAGAGCATCCATTATGAGGGAGAAATATTACCTCTAATACCTTCACTCCTTGACCCTCTCATATTATATTATGAAAGGTGTTGAATTTTGTGTAATATGATTTTATTTAGTCCAAGTACAAAAGTGTGAAGAAGTGCTTATGATTACTATTTATGTAATCTATAAGTGATTATGTAATCCTATGGGATTCATCATTTATGTAAGCTTATGGGAATGTCCATATAATCCTATGGTACCATTTTATATTTCACCCTTATTGGTATTGGTTAATCCACCTTATAGATAACCTTGCTTAAAAGGGTAATTTAGTATTATTTTATTGTAAGGTTAACCTCAAGGTTGATTTTATGCAAACTTGAGGTAACCTCTCATTAAGAATTTGGTATTACTATAAATACCCTTTAATGATGATCAATTTATATTATAAGTATAACTACAATGTGAAATATTTAGGTGTCTCTGGGCACCCATATTCTAATTCTTGTCATCTTTATCTCTCTCCATTTATTCATTTCATCTCTTCAATGTTATCTTTAATTTGCTTCTACATATTTTTAATATTACTATGGAGAATGCATGTTTAGGAACACTTTTAAAAAATATTATGAATTATGAAATGGTAGACCATGATTTAGGAGGACATATATCCTTTATTTAATACCTTGGAGTGAGAATTTTTCTATCGATACAAACTATTAAAAATCTTACAGTATGGGTAAGCTTCTAGGACTTCCATATCAACTTATTAGTAAGGGTGTTCTCAAGAATATTGGAAATAACCTAGGTAAATTCATCAAGGAGGGGCCAACAACTAAGAGGATAAACCATGCTATATATACTCATATATATATTCCTATGGATATTTTAATTCCTTTGCCACAATCTATGAAGATTAAAACTAAATCAAAAGAATAGGATTAAAAAGTGGATTATACACAATTATACACAAAAAGAGTAGAAGAGCATAATAAAAAGAGAATTGGATGGCGGGAGCAGGAGAAGGAGTAGCAGGAAGAGCGACAGCAGGTGCGGTAGCAGGAGCACAGTTTGGAGCAGAAGCGGATGCAGGGTTGGATTCGGATCCTTCGTAGAGCGCTGGATTCTGGGCGGGCCCGGATCCTGGGGGCTCAGGCACGCCCGGGCCCGGGCCGGGCCCAGGCGGATCCGCGACACGGTCGGACGAGGGTCTCGTGTGCGATGGGTTCGGTGGGGTCGGGATTCTGGGCCCGCGCCCCCTGCCTGGCACTGCAGCATCGGACGGCCTTGGGAAGGCTCCCCCCGTTCCAGGGCAAGGGCGGGCCCCGGGCGGGCATAAACCCTCTTACCAACAGGTTTTAGCGGGCAACAGATCCCCTGCTCGGGCCCTGGGTGTCGGGCTTTCCCTCCAAGGTACCCACATTTCCATCCAGGAGGAGGTTTACTCATCCCTGGTTTCTGATTCTTCATCCTCCCTGGTTGGGAAGTTCCTGGGCGGGCGCCCAGACATGGAAACGATCCGCAAATGGGCGGCCACCAAATGGAAGGTCTCTGGCCATATCCAGCTGGTTGCCCTGTCTAGAGGCTTTTTTATTATCAAACTCAACAACATCGAGGATGCTGAGAAGATCCTGTCAGGCGGGCCCTGGTTCTTGGGCCGCAAAAGCCTTTTTCTCAGACGTTATGGTGCAGACTTTCACCCCAGCACCCAAAGCATCAACTTTGCCCCGATCTGGGTCCGCCTCCCGGACCTCCCCTTCCATCTGTGGCGCGAAGATGTCCTTAAGCTCATCGCCCAGTCGGTCGGAGATCTGGTGGCTTTTGATCCTGCGACCAAGGCCGGTTCTCGCATGGTGCATGCAAGGTTCTGTGCCAACGCCAACCTCGAATCTGAGCTCCCCTCCTCGGTGACCATCTCTTATGGGTCCTTCTTCTGGCGCCAAACCCTTATCTACGAAAACAAACCTGCCTTCTGCACCTCTTGCAGCTCTCAAGGCCACCTCCCTCACCAGTGCCCGGCTTCCAGGAAAGCGGCAGGCCCTAATCCCAACCCCCCGCCCAGTTCTGGTCGGGCCCCCTCCCAGGATCCTTCTCGTCCTAACCCTAGCTCTCCCCCCAAGGAGGTTTCCCCTTCGGGCCCCCAGGCCCTCGAGCCCAGTTCGGAGGGTGCCCCCCCTAGCGACCCCTCCGGGGCCCCGATCCCAGATCCTCCCCCGCAGGCCATTCTGGCCCCGCAAGCCCCGGCTCCTTTCGAGATCCAACCTTCCCCCCCCAACCCCTTCTGACCCCGGCCTCCCAGTCCTTCCCGGAACCTACCCCCTTGGTGTGTGGGTCCGAGCGATCTAATGAAGAGACCGAAGACAGCTCTCCTTCTGAGTCAGACGAAGTCAGCCCCAAAAGGACCCGGAGCAGATCCTTTGCCACAGATTTTGGCACCAAAGGTAAACGAGGGCGGCCCACCCTGTGCGAACAACGGTCAAAAATCATCGAGGATGATATTGCCAGCGGTTCCCAGACTACGTTACCTGATGTTGGTACGTACCTTCGCAAGGCGGACGACGCCCGATCCAAACCTCCCGCTCAGGCTGGAAAGGGGGGCAGGCGACCCCAAAAGGGTGCCAAATGAAGCTAATCTCCTGGAACATCAGGGGACTCAATGGAGTCCCCAAGAAAAGGATCCTCGGCCAACTCCGCAGGGATCACCGCCCGTCCTTCATCCTCCTCCAGGAGACCAAGATTGATGACGTCGTTGCCCGACGAATAGCCCATGCTACCTGGCGCAACTGCGAACTTCTCTCCACCCCCACGGCTGGTTCAGTCGGGGGCCTCATGTGCATGTGGGACCCTCGATCTTTCGAGGGAAGGCTCATTTCTTCCTCGCCCAGAATCATGAATATTCTGGTCCATTGCCTCAACACTAAGCGATCGTGGATCCTTTCCAACGTCTACGCTCCCAACAGTCCCGTCGAGAAAGCAAGGCTCTGGCAGGAGATCAGCTCGATGAGAGAAGCCTTCGCTCCCCTGCCCTGGATCCTGGTCGGGGATTTCAACAGCCCCCTATTTTCCTCTGACAAATGCGGGGGCTCTGAGGTCAGAACCAAAAGCATGGACGACTTTGGGGCCTTCACTGCCCACAACGAGCTCATGGATGTCAGCCTGAAGGGAGCCCGGTTTACGTGGTCCAACAAGAGAGCGGGCCCCAACCACATCCAGGTAAGGTTAGATAGAGTGTTCTTGTCCAAGGAAGCCCTCCCATTTTTTGCTGATGCCTCCCTCTTGGCCCTCCCCAAAATTGGGTCCGATCACAGCCCCCTCCTCCTTGAGACTGATCATCGCCCGCCCCCCAGAAGACCCTTCCGGTTTGAGTCCATGTGGCTCCACCATCCTGACCTCCGGGCCCAGGTCGGCTGCTGGTGGGCTCCCCCTGCCCCTGGCCGCCCCGCCGAGCAGGTCTTCCATAAGTTGAGACGCCTCAAGGAGCTCCTCAAGACTTGGAACAAAGAAGTGTTCGGTAATATCTTTGAAAGCAAGGCGGTTATCAAAAATAAACTGGAGGACATTGAGTCCAGATTCCAAGCTGGCTCTCAAGAGCCTGGCCTCAGGGAAGAGGAACGCATTGCCCTCAGCGAGTACCACAATGTCCTAGCCAGGGAAGAAACCTTCTGGAGGCAGAAGTCGCGTGCTCTATGGATCCAAGATGGCGATGCAAACACCAAGTTCTTTCATGCCTCGACCCTTCGAAACAGGGGCTCTAACAGAATTGCCGAGCTGGTTGACAACAATGGCAGCACCATCAACAAGGAAGCGGACATCCAAGCCGAGGTAGTCCGCTTCTTTCAAGAGCTCCTGGGCGATGGACCTCCTATGTCCTCTGAGGCGGCCGACTCCCTTCTGGACCACATCCCGGCGTCCGTCCCGGCCATGGCTAATGCTAAACTGGTTCAGGCCCTGTCTGACTCAGAAATCCATGCTGCCACCTTTTCCATGAAGGCTGAGGCGGCTCCGGGCCCGGACGGGTTTCCTCCCCACTTTTTCTAGACTTTCTGGGACATCGTAGGCCTCGACGTTTGCGCTGCCATCCGGGACCTGCAGTTTGCCAGATCCATTCCCAGAGGCATCAATTCTACATTCATAGCCCTGATCCCGAAGACCCAGGCCGCCAGGTCCCTGTCAGACTTCCGCCCCATCAGCCTGTGCAATGTCCTCTATAAAATTCTGACTAAAGCCATGACAACCCGCCTCAAAGACATCCTTCCCCTGATCATTTCCCCCTGCCAGGGAAGCTCCGTCAAAGGCAGGTTGATCACTGACGGGGTCATCATCATGCATGAGGCCATTCACTCTGCTGTCCTATCCAGAAAGGCCCATTTCCTGCTCAAGCTCGATATGAATAAAGCCTTTGACAGGGTCGATTGGAGCTTCCTGTCCAAGGTCCTCCTCAAATTTGGGTTCCACCCCTCCTGGGTCCATCTCATCAACAAGTGCGTGTCCTCCCCCTGGTTCTCTATCCTGGTCAATGGTTCCCCGATCGGGTTCTTCCCCAGCTCCAGAGGTCTTCGCCAAGGTGATCCCCTATCCCCGATCCTCTTTATTATCCTGGCCGAGGCCCTGGGTCGCACCATTTCGAATGCTGTAACCCGCGGTCTTATCTCGGGCATCAGGCCTGCGCAGGATCTCCCCCCCGTGTCCCATCAGCAATTTGTGGATGACACCATTCTGGCCTCCTCGGCCTCGGTCCCTCAAGCTAAGGCCCTCAAGAGCATCCTTACCCTGTACGAGGAGGCGGCTGGGCAAAAGATTAATCTACGCAAAAGCAAGATTTACTTCATCAACACCCCTGTGGCTAGGCAAATTAAAATCGGGCGGATCCTTGGCTGCTCCCCCGGCTCCCTCCCTTCCTCCTACCTCGGGCTTCCTCTGTTCACAGGGGCGTCTTCCAAGGCGTTGTGGAGTGGGATGATCGAGCGGATTCAAAGAAAACTCGCCCCCTGGAAAGGCCACCTTCTCTCTCAGGCCGGCAGAGCCACTCTCTTGGCGTCCGTTCTCCAAAGCATTCCAATATACTTCATGTCGGTCTTCAGAATTTCGGCCTCCATCGCTATTCTCATCGAGCAAATCCAGAAACGTTTTCTCTGGTCGGGAGGCGAAGACAAAAAAAGGATTCCCCTGGTCTCCTGGCCCCTAGTCTGCCGCCCCAAAGTTGAGGGAGGAATCGGGCTTAGACGGGTGGTTCCCATGAATAAGGCCCTTCTGTCCAAACATGCCTGGAAGGTTCATACCAATACCCCTGATGAATGGGTTGGCATTGTTCGGAGGAAGTACTATCACAGTCACCCCTTCCTCGGGGATTCCCAGCCCCGCGACGGATCTGCTTTCTGGAAGGCTCTGCTCTCCACCAGAGACATCGTTCAGCAAGGGACCAGATGGCTCCTTGGAGACGGTGCCAAGATCGACTTTTGGGAGGACAGATGGATCCTCGACGAGGCCCTGAGCTCCGACAGAGATCTCCTTCTTCTCAAGCCTGGGCTAGCGGACCGAGGGCCCAGAGTGTCTGACTACATGACCCTGTGCCAGGGGCAGATCACCTGGAAACCCATCCTGAATCCCAGGCTCCCGCTTCAAGCTGCCAGACTTCAGCGCATCCTCAGTGCGACAGTCATTCCTTCTTTTGGCGCCAGTGACAGATGCGTGTGGCATGGCTCTCCCAGCGGCATCTTTTCTGTTAAGTCTGCTTACCATATCCAGAGAACCCCCGGGGCTACCACCTTCCCGACCCAGATGGTCTGGGCCAAGAAATTAATCCCCAAAATCAGCCATTTCGTCTGGGCGGCCGTCCAAAACAAAATCCTCACGATCGAGAACCTGATCAAGCGTGGCTTTCAAATCCCCAACGAGATGTTTCCTATCTTTGTCTTTGCGTGGGAGTCTACCAACCACCTCTTCTTAAACTGTGCCTTTTCTTCCGAAGCTCTGGGCCTCATCCTTTCCCAGTTTTTCGTTCAGTGGGTGGCCCCCAATTCCATTTCTGACCTCCTGTCCCAGTGGCCCTCCCCCTTTGCCCATCCCTTCCTCCGCTTCCTCTGGAAGGCCTGTCTTCCCCACTTGCTCTGGCAGCTCTGGCTCGAGCGCAACCGGCGAGCCTTCTCCTCCCCGGCTTGCTCCCCCCAGAGGTTGGCGATCAAAGCAGTTTCCTTCGCCTCCGAGAATTCCCGCCTCATTTCCCTTTCTGCGGAGCCCAGGCTACCGGGCGAAGCCTCCCTCCTCTCCTCCCTCGGCTTCCAAATCACCCCCCCTGCTTCCCCTCCCGCCCCTTCCCCCCGATCCCTGGTCAGATGGACTCCCCCCCCCGGGTGGCTCAAGCTCAACTTCGACGGTGCTTCCAAAGGCAACCCCGGGCCCTCTGGGGCTGGCGGGGTTATCAGAGACGGTTCCGGGAATCTGGTCTCTGCCTTCGCGGTCCCGCTGGGCAGGCGAACTAACAACTTTGCTGAAGCTGCCGGCCTGCTCAGTGGCCTGTCGGCACTCAGGGGCCCCTTCCCGAAAATTGTTATCGAAGGGGACTCCCAAGTCATCATCAGAGGTGCCAGCAAGCCCGAGTCCTGCTCCTGGCGATTCCAGAACTCCATCCGAGAGGCCCTCTTCCTGCTCCAGGACTTTCCCGACCACACCTTCCAGCATGTTCACAGAGAAGGCAACAAGGCTGCCGACTTCATGGCGAACCTGGGCATCACCGCTGGAGAATTCACTACTTGGACCTCGCACTTCCCTGCAGGCCTAGTCCAAATAGTGCTGCAGGACCAGCCCGAGCATGTTGTTCGATCGGGTGTCTAGTCTTCCCCGTGGCTGGGCGACGACGTCCTCCCGATCCGTGCTCCCGCTGTCCAATGCTTCCCGCCCCCGTGTCAGACCTTCGACACGCTCCCCCGGCAGTGCAAGGATCAAGCTCTTCCCCGCAGCGGCCCACGTCCCCTGCCTTGTCAGCTACCCGCGTCGGCCAGCTGGCAGCCCCGTCAGCCTCACTTGTTCGCACATGACGGAATTCCTCGCTTTTCCCGTGATGATCTCTATGTTGCCCGCTCCCCGTGCCATGGCTATCCGTTCGAGGTTAACTCCGACTCAGCCCTTTCTCGGTGTTCCTCCGCTCAGCGTCCGCCAGCTGGCGCTTCGGCTGTGGGCCTGCCCCACCCTCGCGTGTCAGCTGCTTGGTACGCCCCCTCACCCCCCTCCCCGTCGTGTCGATCATAAACGCGTGTGCTACTTTCCAAAGTTGGCGGCGTTTCCCCTTCTCAAGCCCCCGCAAAGCCTTTTTAATCCCCTCGTTGTCCCATCCCGCTGTCGCATTCCCCTTCCCCTGTTCTTGCTTCCCCGGTCTGGCATTTTCTGCTCCCTGTGTCCCCACCCTGCCAGCTCATCCCCCATGGCGTTCAAAACTATTTTTCTGGAGCCCTCTGTCCTCGAGCTGAGCGGCCCTGCTCGCCTTTTCTCTGACGCCAAGAAATATACGCCTTTCTTCAGCAAATTCGTCGGCCACGACGATGAGATTACCCAGGGTTTCCTGGAGACTTGGAACGACGGAGAAGTCACTGTTAAGGGCTTGCATTTTAAAATCTCTAAGGACTTCCTCACTGAAGTCACCGGGCTGCACCACGAGGAGAAGGGCCGCGTTGTTAGACGTGACAAGCATAACTGGGAAGAGGAGCTTTCCCGCTTCCCAGATCACCAGTGGGACAAGGGTAACTTGCTTCGATCCCACCTTTCGGTGCCATTTGATGATGCCATTGTCCCGGTTATGCAGTACATAACCTGTGACGATCCCGACCAGCGGCTCTTCAGCTTTCACCTCAGCTATTTTAATCACCTCCGCGGCGCCACCCTCATCAGCACCCCCCGCTTTCTTCTCTACTCTTTGGGTCTGACCATCGAGCGAGCCCGCAAGAACCACTCCCGGCCCTTGCACCAGGGGCTCATGGCTGTCCTTTATAGACATGCCCTGGCCAACCAGCCCCAGCTTCACCACATCCCCCCCTTTCTTCGGTCCCGCCCTTCGAGTCAGGCGTTTCTCCCCCGGAGTCCCCTGCAGCCAAAGATTCCCCCGCCCCCGATGTTTCCTCCTCCCTGAAGCGCCGCAGGCCCACGCGCAAGTGTAGGACGACGAGCAAAGGCCCGGACGGGGCCCTTCCTCCAAGCTCTGGCCGCAAAAGGGCCTCCCCCGGCCCCAGTCGGGCTGCAGCAAGTCCCAAGAACGTCAAAGCAGAGGACCCGGAGCCCACGGTGATAAGCTCCGAAACAGACGACGTGTTGCAGAAGACGGCGCTCCTCGGCCTCCTGGACACTGCGGTGAGCTCCCTCAATTCAGCTGCCCACGCCGCGACTCATGCCGCCAAGGCGCTGTCCGAGCTCCGGCGCATGTTGGAGAAAAACGCTGCCAAGGGGCAGCGGCAATCCGAACAGGCCGAGGACGGGCAGGGCCCAGACAGCTAGACCCCGGGCTTTCGCAGTTCCATTATGTTGTGCTTTTTGGATTTGGTCTTGTGGAGGGTCGCGGCTGCGTACGGTTTTGTTGGGCTTTTTGTTGTTTGTAGGTTCCAGGGCCCCGCGGCAGGGCCCTTTTTCTGTTGTTTGTTTCCTGGGCCCCGAAACGGGGACGTTAAGTCTGTCTTTACGTTTTTCTGCTTTGGCTTATATTGTAATTAAGGTTTTGGGATCCTATTTAAAAAACCCACTGTAAATATTCTGTTACCTATCAAAAAAAAAAAAAAAAGTGGATTATGAAAATATTGCATTCCAATGAAACAATTGTTATGAGGCTAGACACATGGCAAGAGATTGGCAAGTGAAAATGATGAAGAAAAAGAGAAAATTTTGTTCATGAGACAAACTTCAAGATAAAATAAGGAAGAATATTGTAATAGAAATTCTATTAGATCAAGGACATTCCACTCCAAATGAAGATATAAAGAAAGAGGAAGTAAATCAAGATACAAGGGATAAGAAATTACAATGGGTAAGTTCAAATTTTGAAAGAATTAAAGGTGCAAAGGACTATATGGAGGAAAATATTAAAGTAAATATCACAGAAGAGGTCAAGTTTATTCTAGGTAAGTTCTCTTCATTTTTTCAAGTAGTACATAATCCTCTCTTGGAAATAGACATGAATGTAGGGTAGAGGTTATTCCTTCTACTTTAGGGTTTCAAGAGTAGCATAATAAGGAAATGAGGATGGAGGAAATTGATAGTAATTTAGGGCTTTTAGGGAAGCATAAGAAGGAAATATCCATGGAGGAGTGTCCTTTCACTTTAGGCTTTCTAGTGAAACATAAAAAAATAAATTATTTTTGAGGTTATTCCTTGCACTTCAAATCCTTCAAAACAAGATAAACCTATAGATCATAAGTCTTGCGATGAACAATATGGAAAATTTGAAGATATTGATGAAGATGAAAGTGTTGGTGGGAATAAAAAAAATAGGAAGACCCAAGAAGCAAAAAAAAGAAGCAAAAGAAACTCAAAGGGATATTGATATGGCAAAACAAAAGCAAACACTATAAGGGTTAATAAAAAGTAGGTCTAAAACCATAAATAAAAATTGATGATAATAATGATATCTTGGAATATTAGGGGTGTGAATAAGACCTCTAAAAATAGGGATATTAAGGAGTTGATAGGTTTTTATAGACAACAAATTTATAGAAATGGAAATAGGATCATAAATATTTTATCCATTTGCAATGTTGATTGCAGAAACATTATCATTTAAAGAATATGAAAACTATCTTTGATAGAAAGGCAAATGAAGAATATTTTTGATAAAAAGGTAAGTTGGATATGGTTTAATTAACCTAATAGTAGTGGCCCCAAATAGAAGCCACATATACCTAATTAAAAATATATCTTATCCAAAACCTACAAAGCTGATCAAACAAGTAAGAATAGAACTAATTTGTTAACTACTAGACAACCTACAATGGTTTGATGAAGCATCTCAACCTCCATCATGTAGATAATATTGAACTGGGACCATGATGATACAATATTAACATAAGGATTCTGGAATCTATGGCTCAAACAAATAAATAGTAAAATAATCAATCATTATAGCAAGACTCTCAAGGGTATTAGGGTCCTTATAAGAATCTAACACTAATTGACTCAAAGGATGCAAATAATGACTTGTGTACTGACAAAAAATTTAGATTTTTTAATCTTATTTTTTAGATGTCACCAAGACCTCATGCCATAATGACTCATTATGATAGAACCATAAAACAAAATCAACTAGGATCATTGATTTTAATATTGACTATGGGCATAATTTATCTTACAATAATGTAACTTTATGATCTTCCTATCATGATTTGTACTTTGTGATTGTGTAGTAATATGATCCGTAGAAAAATAATGATAATGAAATCAATGGATCAAAGGCTAATATTAAAAAATGGTCACAACCATAGAATTAACTTAGATGACATTAAAAATAAAGTGAAGGATCTAAATTGACCTAAATTTGACATGATTTAAGATAAACAACAAAATAAAAATATAAGAGAATGGAAAAGGGTAAAAGAGGTAAAACATATGGTATACACAAACCCATTGCAATGACATCCTACCTAATGACAAAAAAATATAGTCCTCCCCTATCGCATATTGGGACACTAAGGCACTTCACTAATTGCAACAAAAATGTTAATGATATTTGTTATAATAATTGAAGTATTAATATGATGTTTACTTAGACTTCATGATGATTATGTTCTTATAATTTTGGATTGTATTGATGATTTGATTATTTGTAAAAGTTTTATATCCATGATAAGGAGATTAAGATATGGATTCAAGATCCTTTGGAGATGATTGAATTTGGATAAATTTAATTATTTTTTAGTATTTATATTACTTAATATTTTTTTTTTGGTAATTATTTTAATAGATTAGCAGTGGGTTTTTATAGAGGATCCCAAAACCTTATGTACAAAATCAGCCTGGCTGGAATGTGCATCATGCCTTGTGGCTGGAGGAATAAAACTGACGATAGAAAACAAAAACTGCTAATTTCCCGAAGGCTACAAGTAGGGCCCTTATGCCTGAATATCCTGGAAACAAACCACATTTTACCAAGGAAAACAAAAATACTAGATGGAGAAATTTGACCATCGAAAGCAGAAACAACCAAACCAAACAAATGACCTTCTGAAGCGGGGAGAACATCATGAGAGGATATCCGCATTGGCCAAACTCACCACCTCAGACGGGAAGCATGAGCGCCACACAACAGGACACATGGTCGCAAGCCCTTTGTTGGCCATGTGGTCTGCCACGCGATTTCCTTCCCTAAAAATATGACACGCCTTCCACCTGTCACGTTGAGAGAGGAGCATCCTAGCCTCAAGAATGATGTTGTAGACCCTCCAAGATGGGTCTTTAGAGCCTAGAAGATAGTTGACTATATTGAGCGAATCACCTTCGACTATCAAAGGTCGAGGATCCTCGGAGAGGATCTGGATACCTTTCAAAACACTTATGGCTTCAGCATAGTGATTAGTCTGGGCACCCAAATCTTCACAATAATCCAACACAAGATTCCCATTATGGTCTATAACCACACCACCAGAACCAGCGGGGCCAGGATTGCCTTTGGCCGCACCGTCAAAGTTTAATTTAATCCAGCCCAGAGGGGGCTTGGTCCAAATAACATCCCCACGCTGAGACTTAGAAACACCATCATGAAAAGGGAAGAGGCCCAAACTTTTGAAGATCGTTGCTTCGCCAGGAAGGCGAGGACGAGAACTAGGAACAACTTTAGAATTCTCAATGGCGAAGGATAAGGCTCTCTGAGTGACACAGGGAGGTACTCTAGGGACCTTGCCAAAGACTCTGGAATTCCTCTCTAGCCAAATCTGCCAAATGGAGTGGTGGAAAGAGGCCTCAAGAAGGAAGCGGAGTTTAGGATTCTTGAAAGGATTGGGCCATTGGTGGAAGGCATCTTTGAGGGAGCAGGGAGTGCACCAAAGGATTTGAAAGGAAGACAGGACAGTGTCGAGCACAAAATGGGAAAAAGGACAGTGCAGAAATAAGTGGTCTGTCATCTCACAATCAGCAAAGCACAAGAAGCACCTGTTGAGAATAGAAAAACCCCTCTTATGGAGGTTGTTGATGGTTAAGGCTTTATTATGAAAGGCAATCCATGCAAAGTAATTAAATTTAGGAATAATACCCTTCCTCCAAATCACTTTCCACCGGTGATCCATGGCAATCTCATAAGTAAGAAGGTCATAGGCGGTCTTGACAGAGAACAGACCATCCTCCGTGCCACGCCAGATGATTCTGTCATCTCTTCTAACAGATGGAATTAAAATAGACCGAAGAATATTAGACAAAAAATTCATTTCATTGTTAAAGCCATCCAGGACTGGCAAATTCCACCAAGGAGGAAGAGAGCTCCTATCAATGAAGTCTGCAACCTTGAGTTGGGAATTTGGATCCACCTGGGCTTTCAGGCCAGCAAGGTCCACTCTCAACTCGAGAGCTCCATCAGTAACCCACCTGTCCTTCCAAAATAGAATGGAGTTGCCATCACCCAAAATCCAACGAGCACCAGAGCTGATCAGAGAGCGGGCTTGAAGCACCGATTTCCAAAAGGCAGACGCTTCAGGAGGAATCTCGACATCAAAAAGAGAACTCGATCCAAGATACTTCCTCTTAACCAGCTTGACCCACTCTGTTGGGTCATTAGTCAGGATCTTCCAAGCGTGCTTAGCGATCAAAGCAGTGTTCATGAGTCTTGATCTCCTCATTCCCATGCCGCCTTGGTCCTTTCGCAAGCAAACCTTATCCCAGGCCACAAGAGGAATTCTAGATTTTTCTTCATTGCCAGACCACAGAAAGGTCCTCTGAATCTTTTCAATCTTGGAATGGACAGAAACAGGCAGCATGAACACAGACATGAAGTAAGTTGGGATTCCTTGGAGACAAGCTTTGGTAAGGGTGGCTTTCCCAGCTTGCGACAGGAATTTGCCTTTTCAAATGCTCAGCTTTTTGTGAAGACGTTCTAGGATCATGTCCCACAAGCTTCCATTGGCCCGGCCATTACAAGCCGGAGGCAAACCCAGATAAGACGCAGGAAGGGAATCAATAGTGCATTCCAAAATTCTAGCTATGCGAAGCTGCCTTCGCATAGGAGTGTTAATAAAGTAAATTTTGCTTTTGATGTAATTGAATTTCTGTCTGACAGCATTTTCATAACGGAAGAGGATTCGCTTGATGGATTTGGCTTGAGTGACGGACGCCCTAGTGGAGATGAGGGTGTCATCCACAAATTGCTGATGAGAGATAGGATCGACTCTGGAGGTGGGAAAAATGCCAGAGATCTTATTCTAGCGAAGAGCCTCTTTCAAAGACCAACTTAGAACCTCAGCCAAAAGGATGAATAGAATAGGAGATAGAGGGTCACCTTGTCTGAGGCCTCTGGCACTTTGGAAATACCCAGTAGGGGATCCGTTGATTAGAACAGAAAAGGAGGGAGTGGATATGCAACTACTGACAAGGTCAATCCATTGAGGGTGAAAGCCGAACTTGAAGAGGATAGCACAGAGGAACCTCCTGTCAACTCTGTCAAAAGCTTTATTCATGTCCAGCTTGAGGAAAAGAGCAACATTTTTGGAGTGATAAGCAGAATGGAGGGTTTCATGGATGGTGATGACACCATCGAGAATGTTTCTACCTTTCACGGTGCTTCCCTGAGAAGGACCAACCAAGGAGGGAAGAAGGGACCTCAGACGGTTGGCTATGGACTTGGTTAAGATTTTAAGATTTTATAAAAAACATTGCACAGGCTAATGGGACGATAATCAGAGAAACTTTTACAGGCGAAAGACTTAGGGATTAGAGCAAGAAAGGTAGAATTTAGTTTTGGATGGATGGATCTGGAGGCTTGAATCTCCTGAATTACTTCGCACACATCCGAGCCCACAACATCCCACATAACTTGAAAAAAATGGGGGGGAAAACCGTCAGGCCCAGGGGCCTTATCTGGTTGCATGGAGAACAAAGCTTCTTTAATCTCAGACACAAAAAAATGCTCCAGAAGCTTAAAGCTTACCTCGGGAGGAACTTTGACTGGGAAGTTATCCAACAGAGATTTCTGAACCTGGAGATCACTGTCGGGAGGAACACCGAGCAGATCCTGGAAGAAGTCAACCGCTTCACTTCGGATTTCCTCAATATCCTTGGTAACGCGTCCATCCTTGCACACCACTTCCCTAATTTTGTTAGCCCCTCTGTGCCGCAAAGTTGACGCATGAAAAAACTTTGTATTGGAGTCTCCATTTCTCAACCAGAGGTCCCTAGATTTCTGGCGCCATAAAGTTTCTTCCCTTGCAAGAATAGAATGATAATCCACCAAGAGCCTCCTTTCCTCCTCCTTGAGGCAATCGGTGTAACCTTCGAGCTCCATTCTCTCCTCCACCAATTTTAGGTTTGTAGAAATGGACCTTTTGGACTCAAAAATGTTGTTGAACACCTCCTTGTTCCATGTTTTCAAATTCCTTTTGATTAACTTGAGTTTTAAGGCCACTCTCTTGGAAGCGGAACCTGCTACCTTCTGCTGCCACCATGTCAAAACCAACCCTCTAAAGTCCTTGTGAGAAATCCACATGGACTCAAATCTGAAGGGGGTTTTAAAAATAGGCCCATCAACCGTCTCCAAGACAATAGGATTGTGATCAGACCCAATCCTTAGTAAGGTCGAGAGAGTTGCCGCACCGAGTATGGGAATAGCCTCTTGGGATATGAAGAATCTGTCAAGCTTGACTTGAATAAGATTGCTCCCAATCCTCCTGTTGCTCCAAGTGAAGGATGCCCCCTTGAGGTCAATGTCAAGCAAGTTATTGGTAGAAACAAAATCTTGAAAGTCTTCTAGACTGTGGCTAGAGTGGTTCGATCCTCCTTTATTTTTAGATGGGTGAAGAGGACAGTTGAAATCTCCCCCTAGAACCCAAGGGAAATTATAGAACGTTTCCCTCATCTGGGAAATAGCCTTCCACATTTCTGCTCTCTCCGAGATAGAGTTTGGGGCATACACATTGGAGAGGATCCAAGAAAAGTTAATGGCTTTGGAATGAAACAAAACATTGATAATCCTGCTGGAAGTTGAGAGAAGGTTGCCCTCAAAAATCTCTGGATCCCAAAGAATCATGAGACCGCTTGTCGTTCCCATCGCGAGATCGGAGAGGAATTTTGCCTTAGCCCAAATGACCTTAGCAGCTCGCAGAAGAGATAGCATCGGTCTTAGTCTCTTGCAAAATTAGGATGGACGGATTCGTCCTCTTTCTGAGATCAACCACCAATCTCCGTTTGGCAGCTGCATTAAGCCCTCTCACATTCCATGAGAGGACTTTCATCTCAATAGTTTGATATTCTTCTTACCTCCCTTTCCTTGTTGGAGGGGAGGTTTTGGGACAGATGAGTCACCCATCTAGGAATCAGAATCATCCTGAAAAAGCAGTCGTTGAGTACCATTTGCAACATCTGCCGCCGTCTCCTTGTCCTACCTGTCTTTTTTGGGGGGACGACCTTGCTTCCTTTCGCTACCAAAATCAACACCTTGCTTTCGGCTTCTCGTATTACGAGGGCTGATATTACCAGACTGCTCACCCCTTCTTCCTAGTAGGTAATCTTCTAGCACATTTTGGGACTCGGGGTGGTTATGGTCCAGGATTTTGGGTGAATCTGCCTGTGCGGTGATTTGGGGAAGGGACTGGTCCTTCTCCTCCTGTGGTCCAAGGTGAGGGCTTGCACCACACAACTCAGATACCGTTTAGGGGGATACTGCTTCCACCGAGTGGGAGGATTCAGGATGGTCCCTAGACGGGCCTGGATATTCATGCCCTTTCGCAGCAGGGTGCTTTGTCTGACCTTCACCGTGTTCCAAGGGGTTGCTGGAATCTCATTTCTTCATCCCTGGATTTTGAAGAGGACAGTTGGACTGGAGGTGCCCTTGAGAACTGCACTGGGGGCAGAAAGCTGGTCTGTTCTCATACACAATGGCTTGCTTGTGGAGAATGATATCTCCAAACCGGAGAGTGATGGATGATGGAAGGTCAGCCTCCAAATCTGCCAGAACGTAGAACCGAGCTTGAACAAATCTGGTTCAAGCTTTGGTGGGAGGGTCAATGGTAACCAACTCACCAATGGAGCGTGCAATTCCTCTGATTACATTTTCATGCCAACAAAAGAGGGGAAGACTCGGAGTCTAACCCATATTGGAGCAATGTTGATATTTTGGGTCTCGAGGTTGAAGTCCATACCCCACTTCCTTAGAAAGAGACTTCTGCGACCTAGGAACCAGGGACCACCAGCCAGGATTTTATAGTAGTCCTCCTTGTTATTCAGTCTAATCACGAAAAAACCCCAGGTTAAGGCTACCAACTCCATGTGACCAGAGGTTCGCCATTTACCTGTCGCCCACTTGCGAATGGTATCCATGTCGAGACGGCCGCCAATAAACTTACCGATGAGGGTAAATTTTTTGAATTCCACAAAGCTTGAAATAATTTCCGTCGGGATGTCCAACTCATCCCCGATAGGAAACAACTCCTTGGAAAGCAGACCGCTAAGGGTTTTTGAAGTCGTTGCCTGAGTGTACTACTTCTGAGGTCCACCTCCCCATTTTTCTGGTGGATCCTTGTCATGACCTACATCATCTTCGGTTGTAGAGGACTCCTTAGCGCCCCCGGTCTTTGACTGCCCTCCCTCCGCCCTGCTGTGCCCCTGGTTCAGTCTATTGGCGTTCCCGTGCTCTCCCGCAGAAGCTTTCCCGCCCGTCGTCATCTTGGCCGTCAAAACCCTAGCTCTCCAAACAAGATCTTTCTTTGGATATGAATGGAGGATCTTTTCAATAGTCTAACCGATATTACTTAATATTATGTATTGATATTTTTCTCATTCTAAGTATATTTTATTTTTTTAACAATGATCCAGTATGGAGGATTGTAAGTCAGCATATGCTTGCTTTGCATTAGAAGTGAAGCTTATGTATTATCCATTGGTTTTTGATGGATAGTCTTATCTATCTCACCCATGAAAGAGGTGATATATTTAACATTAATTTTTATTCCAAAAAGAAACAAGCATCTCAAAAATCATTGGATGCTTGGCAAGTATATTTTGCATTATATATCAAACGCACTATTCACATGGAAATTCATTATTCCATGGGCGCTCTTTTGCTATTAAAAGGATACTCATATGTTGATTGAGTAGGTAAACATAATAAGCATAAGTTATTTTCATGCTATTTATTTTCTCTTGGATCTAGGCTTATTTATTGGTATTCTAAGAAAAAACACAATATATTTTAACTTCCATGAATGCAAGATATTGTAGCATTATCATTTCCAAATAACGTCTTGATTGAATGTGGATGCTTCTTGAAAATCTATTTTTTTAAAGTCCCTAAGACTTTATTTGTAATAACTATTATTATCTACTTTATTTGTAGTTGATGAATCAAGCATTTTGAGATTTAGATGTTTTCTTTTTAGGAACATACATCAAAGTGTTGATTTGTGCTTCCATATGTGTCTTCTATGGATGTGCTTTTGGAGGCCACCTTCATTAAGATTTAAGATTGTCTTGGTGTAATAAAATTGTCATTTAGGGAGATGTTGAATATATAGTCATTCATTTTGGTCATAATCGATATTTGTGATATTTTACTATAATCTATGAAGGCTTACAAACCCATTTTCATTTTGTGAAGTGAACCATGAATAAATTAATAGCCTACTTATTTCTCAATATGATAATTATTGGGATCCATCCAAATGTATCGTGAAATTTTTTTTATAACTCTACTTATCCATCATTTTGCACATTAGCTGAAATTATTTCAATATTTAATGTAATATTTTGGTATATAATGTTACCACATCATATGTTTGTATTCTCTTGTTAGTATCCGTGTTCTTATTCTTGTGTATCTAATTAATGTTTTTATTCTATTCAAGTTTTCTCTTATCATGTTATGAAATTGTTAAATGTATGTAAACATTAGTGTGTAATTTGAATGGCTTGAATAATGAAAACAAATATGAGTTCAATTATGAACCTTCACATTCACTTGGATAAATAATTAGGAATTCAATACCTTGACCTATTAAAACATTTTAATTCTTTTAATCATCAATATCATAACCATAACTATATATTTAACATTTAAAGAGAGCTTTTAAATATGTTCATAGAAAAATTTCCAATGACTTGAAAGGAAAATATTTATTTGCAAAAGCTAACATCATCTACAAAATTAATTTACTAATCAATTTGATCCAAAATTAAGGCACACAAAATATTTTATAAATAAATATTAATAACCAAAATTCAAGCATGGAGATAATATTTCCTATACTTGGAAGTAGTACAATCAAGAAAGAAATTTGGCATAATATTTAAGTGGATTTAGAGTATGCTTGTATAAACCCAAGTTTTCCTATAACTAGATCTTACATATTTTTAACAAATGGCAATGGTGTCTTTAATTTTTTTTTCAAACTAAAAATCATAGTTGTGTTTAGATATTGGTCATTTAAGTATGATCATAACAATCATATTTAGAGATTCATTAAATATGGATATAAATATCATTAATCTTATTCAAAGCTTATTGTTTTTATAGAAGTAAGATTATTTTAGCTAAAACCCCTACATTAAAGAATGTTTGGTCATTAAAAAATAATATTTGTATCAATCATGGTCAATCAATGATCAAATATGATATAATGGTTCTTAAAACTAGAGGCGTAATATTTAAGTTCCATGGATATTGGCCAAGGTTTTCAAAGATTCAAAATTGGATCAAGTGGTCGTGGCAATTGAATTCAAATCACGCTATGAATTTTCTTTCTAAAGGTTTTTTCCTCATCATTTTTTTTAGTTAAGACATTATAGATAAAATAATGGTTGATGGACCATGGTTTAGGGGAAGATATTCCCTTTATTCAATACCATGGAGTGAGAATTTTTCTTTTAAGATTGTAACTATTACAAAGCTTCCAATATGGTTTAGGCCTTTTGGACTTCCATATCAGGTTATCAATAATGATGTTTTGAATAATATTGGAAATATCCTAGGGTAATTCATCAAGGAGGAACCAACAACTAAGGAAAAAAATCATGCTATATATATATATATATATGAATATGTATTGATATAGATATTTTAAATCATTTGCCATAATACATTAATATTAAATATGAATCAAAAGAATAGGATCAACAAGTGGATTATGAAAATATTACATTTCGATGCCACAATTGTTATGAGACTAGACATATGGCAAGATATTTTAAAGTAAAAATGATGAATAAATAGATTAAAAAATTGATCATGAGATAAACTTCAAGATGAAACAAGGAAAGCATACTATGATAGGAGTTGGATTAGATCAAGGATATTCCACTCCAAATAAATAGGCATAGAAAGAAAAAAAATAAAGGATACAAAGGATTAAAAAGCACAATATGCAAGTTTAAATTTAGAAGGAATTAAAGGTGCAAAGGAATATGTGGAGGAAAATTTTAAAGTAAAGATGATAGAAGAGGTCAAATTTATTCTAGGTATCCTCTCCTCGCAATAGAAATAAATGTAGTGAAGAGGTTATCCCTTGCACTCTAGGGTTTCAAGAGCAGTATAATAAGGAAATGGAGATTGAGAAGTTCCAAAGCAATAGTGTAAGAAGGTAATTATCATGGAGGAGTATCCTTGAACTTTAGGGTTCCAAAGCGACATAAATAAGAAAGTGCTTTTGAGGTTATTCCTTGAACTTTGAATCCTTCAAAGAAAGATAAAATTAGAGATCATAAGTCTCACAATGAACTATGTGAAAATTTGAAGAGATTGATGAAGATGAAAGTAGTGGTAGGAATGAAAAAAACAGAGGAAGAGACAAGAAGCAAATAAAGAGAGAAAAAAACTCAAAGGCATATTAATATTGGAAAACAAACACAAATATCACAAGTGTTAACAAGAAGTGAGGTTTAAACCATAAATTAAAAGTGATGATAGAATGATATCTTGGAATGTTAGGTGCATGAAGAAGACACCTAAAAAATATAATAGAGAAATTGATAGGTTGCTATAGACAATATATTTATAGAAATGTAAACTAGACTGTAAATATTTTGGACATTTGCAATGTTAATTGTAAAACCATAATAGATTGATGAAGGTAACAAATATATTTGATAAAAAAACAAGTTGCATATTGTTTAATTAACATGATAGCAATGTAACAAAAACAAATATGGTTGAAAATCCCATTATTTTTTCCAGAGAGAAGGCCAAGAATTTGGATGGTGTATCAATTTTACCTAGAGGTATCAAGTGTGGACACACAAGGTGTTCTAAATGTCTATCTTCAAAACCTGTGAAAGTTGAAGCCTCCCCTGTTACAGTAGAAATATTTGAATTTGAAGAGAATTCTCCAATAAAGAAGAAAGGTAAGTTTTCAGAGGAAACAACCAAAGTCAGAGAAGAGTCTCCCTCACCGAGACCTGAGTCATCTAATATGATGCACTTCCTCAACAATTTGGATGAGAAGCACTAGGCTTTGATTGGGTCTCTTCAGGTTGCTATTTCTAATATTGAGGAGATCCAAGGTATGTCTTAGTAGCAGTATGGTGAATCGAGAACCCCAAAAAGGATGCAGGGAACTTAGGAAAATTGTCTTCTAAGGTGTAATTGCTTATTTGTTTTGGTAGTTCTCCGAGTCTTGTCTATTCTGGATAGTGATCCTTTTTTTTGTTCCCCTATGGGATGGGGTGATCCAGCTCAACGTTGGTTTATTTGTCTAGATGTTTTATGTTGAAAATTTATTGTTTCAGTTTGGTGGTCCTTCTTGTTAGAGCCTCTTGGTTGAACCTTGAACTCTTTTAGTCCCATTTTTTGTAATAAGGTTTAGGGATCCTTTCAAAACCCCTTATATTATCAAATAAAAAAAATGTAACGAGAAAAAATAAGGTTTTCTTATTTTAATGGGAGTGGCCTCAAATAGAAGCAACATATATCTTATTAAAAAAATCTCTTTTCCAAAACCTATAAAAGTGGTCAGACCAATAAGAATAACAATAATGTGGTGACTACTAGACATCCTCCAATGATTTGATGTAGAATATCGACCTCCATCATGTATATAATATTGAATTGGGACCATGACAATACAATAATGACATAAGGATTCTAGACTTTATGGCTCAAGCAATTAAATAGTAGAATAATCAATACTCATAGCAAGACTCTTTAGGGTATTTGGGTTCTTAAAATAATTTAACACAAATTGAATTAGAATATGCAAATAAGGACTGATGCATTGATAGAAATGTTAGATTTTTTTATCTCATTTTTAGATGTTGTACTGACTCATTATGATAGAACCCTCAAACAAAATCAATAAATTAGGATCATTGATTTTAATAGTGGCATGGCATTATTGATCTTACAATAATATCACATTATGATCATCCTATTATGCTTTTCACTTTATGAATGTGTAGTACCATGATTTTTAGGTAACCAATGATAATGAAATCAATGGATCAAAGGACTATCAAGCAAAAAATAGTCACAACCATATAATTTATTTATATGACATTAAAAAGTAAAGTGAAGGATCTAGATTGACCTAAAAGTGATATTGTTATGGTTGTGTTGAAGGATCTATATTGATCTAGATTGGAGTGCACCAATAAATCAAAGGTCACAAAGTGGTAGGTTAGTATTCGCTCTTGCATATTTAAGGTTTGGGATTGAGGTTAATTAGGTAAAAACTTTCAAAGACCATAACTTTTGCATACAAAAGTATTTTAAGCCCATTTTTTCAAATCATATCATTTTTTGAACTCTACACATTAGTGGCATTAGTTCAAGGACCTAGTATAGTGTTGGATTAAATTATGAAATATGGGTAATCAAGCCCTATTTACTCAACTATATGGAAAATTTTATAATATTTGGTCAACTCAAATGATTGGACTATTATGTAGTAAGAACCTATGTCATATTTCAAGAAGATAAAGCAGCAACCCTTGATGAAGAAACTACCAGTATAATGAATAAAAAGCTATTGGCATATTCTCCTTATTGACTAAACCAATATTTTTTGTCCATGACAAAGAATAAAGTTAACCTATCAAGATATGGTCAAAATTATGTGAGTTATTTGGGAAAGTAAATGAAAATAAAGTAAGTTGCTTGGAATTATAGATTTCTTCTCTCAAATTGACTAAGTTTGATAATGTTGAGGACTGTATCGTGAAATTTGAAGCATTAAGAGTAGGTATTGCATTTTTTGGAGGTAAACAAAAGATGATGTAAAATGTGTGAAGATTGTCCTTGATAATCTCTCTTTATTTTTAGATGTTGAGCCTCATGGTTTATATGATTCCTATGTTCTTGGAATATAAAAAAACTCTTATTCTTGATCAACTTTTCTCTCTTATAGTTTATTTTTAGGTGGCAATGAGGAATTGTGGTGGTACTTCATAAATACATGCTCATGCAAAGTAATTCAAACGTAAGGAGTTTAAAACCAAGGGGTCCAATGGATATTCTAAGTCTTTAAAGAAGTCGAAGACCATTTATGGATACTACAAGAGTGAAGGATGTGTAAAGAAGAATTGTTTATTAAAGTTGTAAAATATTGAAGCTAAATTTCTAAATGTGGATGGACATATCTAAGATGATGAAGGGGATTCAAAAGGATCTACCTCAACTATAGAGGCCCATTAGAGGATCCATTATGAGGGGTAATATATTATTATCACTAATGTATTATCTCCTTATCCCCTTACTTTACATTATGAGGGGGTGCTGAAAGTGTAATCTCATTCATGGTCAAGGCCAACATTATATGGTATAATCATGTATATGCCTATTGAACTGGAGATTTGTCTTAATTTCTAATTGAGATTTTGTACCCCAAATTCAAGTTTTAACAAGATTGAAAGAGATTTTCAATGGCTTCTTCCAACCTCTAAATTTAGGTTGTCTTCCCACTATCCTTATAGAAAAATCCTACACTAATAAAAACTAATTTCCATGAAAGTATAATTGTAGAAAGTAAAATGTAGAAAAAAAATTGCATGGAAGTTTAAGAATGTAGGAGATTTAAGAAAATATAACTTTTACATCATAGATAGGAAGGTGTGTGATCAATCAATGCATGAGAATTTAATAAAATCAATATCCATACATTAAGGGACCTAAACCCCTATTTTTAATAAATGTTTACCCTTGAGTTATTACCCCTAGTAATAGTAAATATTTGGTGGGAAATTTAGAAAAGTGTTGCACCATCAAATGTTATATGCCTTTAGTAATTTAAGGAGAAAGCAAAGAGGGTTGTGGGAGTTTTTCTAGGGTTTATGCACAGTGTCATCACCTTTGCATGTAGAAGCCTCAATAAGGTGGAAAATATGTGGAATGCAGGGCTTAGGTTTTTCTTTCTTCATATCCAACACTATCCAAAAAACTATAGGTAATTGTTTTTTGTAATTTATCACATAAAGAACATGGATTAAAATTGATTTCTACATATCCATGATTTTTGGGCCCTTCAGGGGCCCTCCCTCTGTCCCCTTCTCCTAGGTAATATTTTGCAAACATAGTGAGGTAGAGACAAGAAGCAAGGGATGAATATTTGAGCAATGATGTCTTAAGATACATCTCCTTTGCTACAACCAAGAAGTAAAATTTTTTAGGGGTGGCTAAAGGCACCAATAAAAATATTATTAATACTGAAGCACAAGCCCATAAGATTATGCAAGAAACTAAAAAAATAAAAGAGAAGGAACTGGAACAAGTGAGGCAAAATGGATGTTTGTCCCAAATAGACTCTACCTCTATTATGGAGATAGTTGAGGAACTAATTATTGAGGACATTTTCTATAGATCCAACCATGCACTTATTTGCAAATTCATAGGTCTAAGACCCTCAAACAAGTTCCTTTATAATTGGGCCCAAAAACACTAGGACCCTTAAGGGGAATTTGAAATAATTCTCCTACCCAATGGTTATTTTATGGTAAAATTCATTATGCCTATAGATAGAGACAAGGATTTTGAGGGGGGCCCTTATAATATTGGTCCAGTAGGCCTTTTCATGCAACCCTAGAAGTCAGATTTCAACCCATGCATTGAGCCATCTGCAATGCCCATTTGGCTCAAACTATTTTCCCTACCCCTAGAATTTTGGAGGGATGACATCCTCAAGATGATAGGTGATATTTTGGGAACCTACATAGGGTGGTCTAGAGAAATAGTATAAGGGAGGTCAACAACAACGTACACTAGAATTTATGTTGAGATCGATCTGGGTAAAGTGCTAAAATTGAGCTAAGGTTGGGGAGGATTTCTTGGAGGCAACGGGTGGACTTCAAATCAATCCCCTTCATATGCACAACATGTCATGAATATGGTCATTTAGTGAGGAAATGACCAAAAATAATGATGATGGTCGAGGAATAAAGTCAACCAGACCTAGAAACTACAACCCAATCAACACAAAAAGAAAATCAAGAAGGATTCGAAACTGTCTAGAGGAGAAATTTAAAATCTAGCACCAAAGACAAAGAAAACCCAAATAATTGTTTAAATGGGAGAGTCCCATCAAAAAAATATGAGGTCCTTAGGCTCGATGACCCAATGGACAAAGAAAACTTGAAAAATTTCCCTCGTCTCCCAATCTAAATTTGACAACTCCAGATTTGAGTCATCGTTCTTCAAACCCTCCCTCCCCTCCAAAATCTAAGGATTTCAATCCAAAAGATTTAGTTGACCGAATCTAGTCCCTTTGTCCCCTACCGATAACCCACATCAACCAATTTGTTCCCATATTGATCAAACAAATCCTTCCATCCCAATTGTACCCCGTGATTAGTCTAAAACCATCATGGTCCACAAGCAGGACCATCACTAGCTATAGGATGTGATTATGGAACTTGCTAAGAAAAATAGAGAAAACCAACTCTTAGGATTAGCCAAATTGAAAAGCAACAAAAGAATGCAACTTTGTAGGGAGCAGACAAAGAAAATATTCAACAAGGAGAACAACTAAGAGAAACAATATCGTTCAAGTCAATAGCGACTTTCTACAACATTGATTCCCAATGATAGTACACACATGGAATGTGAGGGGACTCAATGACCAACCTATATAATTGGTCATCATAAGGATGCTAATAGAAACAAATTTGGATGTTGTTACTATAAGAAACTAGAACCTATCTCGAATAAATAAGAACCATATCAAGTAGAATTGGAATCAGTATGACTAGACAATCCAAGCCTCTTAGGGCTTTTCGAGAGGCTCTCTAATATTGTGGTACAAACATACTTTCCAATAAATCATCTGGGCATATTCCAAAGGATTTCTTCTAATAAGAATTAAGAACAGGAATACAGGATAAATATGGATGATTATTAACATATATGGGATGAAATATTTCAAAGATAAAAAAATCCTATGGAAAGTAGTTTAGGCTATAGATAAGCTTACCTATAGGAACTTTGGATAGTGGGTGGAGTTATGAATGCTAAAGTGTTTATAAATGATCAGGGAGGGGGAAGAGCTCAATTGAATGACAAGGATAGACTCATCATCACCCAAGCAGATCAACTAGAGCTTATTGGCATTTCTCATCCAAGTTGTACCAATACTTGGAAAAATAAGAGGAAAGAGAGGAACATAATAAAATATAGGCTAAATAGATTTTATAGTAGGAGAGGAAGCATTACTTAAATGGCAATGTCAATCGAATATTCTTAACCACCTGGTCTTTTATCACTTCTTGGTTAGTCTATCTATAAACAAAAGAAAGCATAACCCCAAAAGACCTTTTAGATTTAAGAATTTTTGGCTTCAAAATAAAGACCTAGATCTGATTCATCAATATTGGTAGTAAGGAAAACCACCCCATAGGATGACCCAATTCCAACTCCACTTACAACTCAAGCACGTAATAAAAACTTGAAATATTGGAATCATATCCAATATATTGAATTTCAAAAGTAACAGGTAGAGATCATAGTAAAAATGTAAGAGGTGGCCATAAAAATTATGGAAGTGGGTAATATCCAAAGAGCTTCTTTCTCAGGAGGAATATCTTTTGAAGAAATATGAGGAAATAGACTAGAAGGAAGAAGATTATTGAAAAAAAATGGCAAGGATAACATGGTTGCGAGAGGGAGATCAAAATACCAAATTCTTCCATTACTCTACAACTACCCATAATATTCATCGAATGGATTCTCTTCTCAATGACCAAGGTTTTGGACATGACACTACTCCAAGTACGCAAAAATAGCTAACAATTTCTTTAGTACTTTTTTTACTACAGATTTAAATTTATCTCCAACCCACCAGCCAAAGATCCTGAAAAATATCCCAATTTTGGCCTTCCAACACCAAAATGAAGAACTTCACAAGGAAATCACTATAGAGGAAGTCAAATCAACTATCTTTAGTATGCAAACTAGAAAATCACCTAGACTGGATGGTCTTCCTATCAAATTCTTCAATGCTTTCTAGAATTCAATAGCAAAGGATTTTTACAAAATCATTAGAAGAGACCAGATCTAATAGTCAAATTCTTAGAGCCTTCAATCACACCCATCTAGCTTTGATTCTAAAATATGAAGACATGGAGGATATTGCAAACTTTTGCCCCATTTATCTTTGCAATGTGATCTAAAAAATACTCACCAATATGATGGTAGAAAGGCTTTAAAAAATCCTCCCAATAATCATATCTTCTAAACAAGGAGGATTTGTGCAAGGAAGATAGATTCTAGATGGCATCATCTTGGCTCAATAATATTTCCACACTCTCATCAGGAAAGAGAATAAAGGAATATTCCTAAAAAATGATATCTCCAAAGCTTATGATAGGGTTAGTTAGGACTTCATGGCCAAATTCCTTGAGAAAATTGGTTTTAAAAGGGAATGTATTTCATGGTTTCTCAAATGTGTCTCATAAGCTTCCTTCTCAATCCTCATAAATGGAATTCCATCCCAATCCTTCCAAGCCTTTAGGGGGATCAAACAAGGAGACCTTATCTCACCATACTTGTTCATTCTTTATGCAAAAGGCTTAGGGACATATATCAAATAGAAGAATGCAGAGAATACCATTACAATAATAAGTATCAGGCCTAGTATAGATCTTACTCACTTTCTATTTATGGACGATACTAATATTTGGGTGGAGAAAAAAATTTGGGAAGTGGTTAGCATAAGAAACCTCCTCGATTATTGTATAAGGGCCACTGGTCAAACTCAAATGACCATAAATCCAAAATTATTTTCTTCAATGTTACAAAGAGATTTCGGTAGAGGATTACCCAAATACCAAGATTCTAAGAAGTTTCTCCTCCTTTGGAATACATAGGAATCCCCCTCTCAGGAATAATTTTAAAAGATAAGGATTAAATAACAATAAAATATAGAATCTTCTCTAAGCTAAATAATTGGATGAACAAATGGCTAAGTTTTAGAGGCAGATTTACATTACTAAAAGCAGTCCTTCAAGCAATTCATGTGTATAAATTCTTAGTATTAATGGCCCCAAAAGTTGTGTTGAAGGACCTTGAAAAATTAATGTGGAGATTCTTATGGTCTGGTGTCAAAGGGAGTCATAAAATGGCTTTGATCAGTTAGTAAAAATTTTTTCATCCAAAAGAGGATGAAGTTCTCCTGGCCAAATCCTACTCATATCACACAAGAGCTAACCTTCCTTGACTCTCAGTAATAGGGAAAGGTTCAAAATTTTTGAAAGCACTGAAGACTTGAGCTCCAATCATTAATAAGAGCTTATTCTAGAGAAATGCAGATGGGAGCAAAGCCAAATTTTTGGATGACTCTTTGGAATGCTATCCTCCCATGGATGTCCAATATCCCCATCTAACCGGCCTAAAATTGATATTCTATTAACATGGCTAGGACAATATGGGTCACTACCTAAAACTATTGAAAAACCAATCCCTAGGATACCTCCTATGACACCCTATGGAGGAATGGCCATGTGAAGGATGGGAGGCAAAGAAAATAAAACTACAAAAAATTCTAACCAAAAGAACTTGGGTGAGGAAAGCAAAATAGGATAAAATATCTTAGGTTTTTAGCATCCTTGGTATTTACTCAATCCAAGAGGTTTATATATCCATCTATTTTATCCCCCAACCCTTTCCCTTGGTCAAAGTTATGGTAACCCAAAGGTTGGATAAAGATCAATTGTTTCTCCTAGTAGGTGGCCCACAAGAATATCATGGCTCAAGATTACTTGTGTAAGAGAGGATCTAGAGGTCCAAATTGATGCATAATGTGTAACAGTGAAGAGAAAACAATATCCCACATACTCTTTACATGCCCATATACCCAAATGATTTGGTACTAGTGGTTCAATTTTTTCAACCAGCAAGGGACCTCACTCCCAACCATGGAAACCTTTTGGAACTACTCAAAAGGCAACAAATTCACATCCACAAAAACCAAATGTGCCTAGGATTTAGACATTTATTTTATATGGTGGCAACTGTGGTTGGAGAGAAATGGAAAATTTTTTAGAGAATAGTATCAACCAATGGAGAGAACCTGGAACACCTTAACAAGAAAGCGAACAAAAACCCTAGAGGCAAAAATATAAAAATAATCTCAAATACCTAAAGAGGATAAAACAATATAGAACACTTTAAGGATATGAGAAACACAATTGACTCATATCCAAGGTCAACAAGATACCATAGACAATAGGGCATTGAATGGAGATGATCAAACATGTTAGTACCTTCTACAAATAAAAAGGAGATAACAACAAGAATATGAAAGAGAAAGCCAAAAGGAATCCTCTCCTAGCTACAAAGCTCTTTGGTAATAGTGTGTATGTAAAAGAAAACTTATTTGTATTTTGGGCCTAGCTAAAAAAGAGAATTCTTTTCTTTTAATGTATTTTGAGTTCCATTAATAGAATTTTAACCTTTTCACTCAAAAAAATGTTACATGCATTTAATTAGCTTCTAATAGGGTTAGAATACTTCCAAAATAACTTAGTGTACCACTACATGCCAAAAATATCACTATTTAGAAGATTTACCCCAAGATCCATGCCTCCAATTTACCTTTATGACTGCCTAAGCAATTTGCTCTAGCTTGGCAAGCAAATTGATTGCATTAGTTGCTCCTGACTTACCTAGGATAAGAAATAATTACTTTTAGTAAAAGTAAATATTTGGGGAAAACTTTAGCAAAATGTTGCACCATCAAATGTTACATGCCTCTA
The DNA here is from genome assembly GCA_028583015.1 of Wollemia nobilis. Taxonomy (NCBI): domain Eukaryota; kingdom Viridiplantae; phylum Streptophyta; class Pinopsida; order Araucariales; family Araucariaceae; genus Wollemia; species Wollemia nobilis. The sequence goes on from JAQPPZ010000753.1 coordinate 3,643,957, forward strand.
ATAGCATTAGAATACTTCCAAAATAATTTACTATAATAATACATGCCAAAATATTGATTTCCAAAATATTTATCCCAAGATCCACATCTTCAATTTACCATTGTGACTGTCCAAGTAGTTAGCTCTAGCTAGGCAACCAAATCATTAGTGTTTATAGGAAAATTGGACACTTTTACTAAGTGAATAGCTCCTTTAAGCCAGTTAGTCTCTTTTGACTAGTAAATTGATATTTGAGTCAATCAACTGGTTTTACAAGTGGATCAATCTCTATCCATAGTCAAATTTTGCAAACTTTGTGATGCATGTACTGCTATCATATTCTCCTTCAAAATTTATAAAAATAAATATAGTGCCAAGGTACCATTTATGGTGATTTTATGGGACAAAGGTAACTAATTTGTCAACTTATCCATCAAGTTCGATTAGTATAAGATCCCAAAGTCTACTTTATCTTTGGGTACAAAGTCTACAAAATTTGGGACCTTCATGACAAAACTATCAAAATTGTTGGTTCTCCTCATTTAGTTTGATGGGATAGCAACCCTGGTAACTTTTGAACTCATTTTCATCTAACAACCACACTAATCCAAGGTCTTCTACCTCCCCCTTCAGGTCTTCAAAATGTTTTTCTAACAATTATTCCTCCTTGGTAACTAGCTCTTGTAACTTTACATGAATTGGATTTATCCTCTCATAGTTTTCAATTGTGTTACCTTAGTCAGCTTGGCTATTTTCCTCCTCAAACATAGCACTTATGATATCATCAAAAATTTGTTTTCAATAATCAAAAATGTTAGGAATTCTTGTAGCAATCAACCATTGAATCTCTTTATCCATTTTCTAAGCTTAGGTTTTCAAAGATGTCAGATTATTTTTACAAGTCTAGAGGTTCCTCTAGACATCTAGGATTTTTCTTTACTTTTTGACCAAGTATCTATGGTCTATCCCTTGTTGTTATACCTATTTTATTTTCACTAACATGAGAATTTTAAGGGCCTCCTAATATTCATCCCTTATAGATAGCTACACTTCCACATGTCTGATGTCTTATCAACCTACACTAGGCTTCCTTCTACGAAGAAGTTCAAGTGGAAGTACTCATAGGTATTTTCATTTTCTCTTGAATATTTTCCTAGAGGGGCTTGATTTTGGATATCTTAAGTCACCTGTAGGTATACAATTTCCTCTATTTATTTTGAGGTTATCAACTCTAATTTATTTATATTTAACATTTAGGCTCTCGTGGATTTGATTATATTCTTCTATTAGCTATTACATGAGGTATTCATGCCCTTGTTGGCTTTTATAAACTTTAACAAGTTGGGTTTAAGATCCTTAACTTGATTCTTTAGTTAGTAATTAAAAGCATATTTCCTTAGCCCCTCATTTTCTAGTTGGAGATAATCTCTCTCTACTTTTATCTAAACCAACTCTACCTCAAGTTCACTATTCTCGGTTATAATTGCTTCATCCTCAACTTTGAGATAATCATATATTATAACTATTCTAAACATGAGTTGGTTCACTAATTAGACTCTTTGGTATAGATCCATCTTGTCTAGATGTAGCTCAAACACTCTAGAATTATAGTTAGCAACATTTTTCACTACCTTGATCATCATTTTCTATGGTCTCAATGAAACACAACTTGTCCTACTTTCTCGATAGCTATGACTACATTAGCATTGAATAATTCAAGGTCCTTTTGTTATATTTTTATTCTTTTTATATCTTTCATACTCATCAAAAAGGATGTCAAATTCCTTGAATATGTTTGTATCTTTATATTTTCATGTAAATTCCAAGCTTGGTCTATCAGTAATGCTCATTTATGGGGATATCCTACATACTTTGCTCCTTGAGCTAGGGCTATGAGCACCATCACCTATAGGAGAAGTTTCCTGGATTGAGACGGTGGGTGTGTTTGGCATGTGGAAATGGATGGTTGAGTGATAGGGATAAATTATATGGTGATAGTGGGGAATAGAGCATAATTGGTAGGAGTGGGATGCAATATCAGCTTAACTAAGGTATCAAAAAGAGACGATATGGTTGGTGATGGTCATGTTGGTGGAGGTGACTTGATGTATGGAACTAGTGATCTAAGGTAGTGATTTGAATGGTGGGAGGTGGGAGGGATGTAATGGATGTGGTTCCTACCATAACCATAATAATTAGAGGTAAGGTGCTTCTTGGAGAACCATATACTACAATAGTGGAGGGTGAGATAAGTGCAATAAAAGAGTGGGAAGTAAGAGAAGCAAGAACAAAATAAGAATATATGAAGAGAGAAGGTGGAGTGGTGGATGGTGTAAGGGGGATGGAAGTGGATGCAATAGTGGATACTTGACTAATCATTACCAACTTGGAAGGGGAGCTTCCTTAAGGAATTTCCTCCTCCTTTATTTGAGTTATTTGTCATTGCTATTGTTGTTCCCTTTCTATTGCCACCTCTCAAAATATGGACCCATGTTTTCGAGCCCCTTCTATCCTTTGATGGTCATTTCTCTAACTACTAAAATTATCACTACCAATATTATTGATGTAGTGATAATATTGAGTTATTTTACACTATTATCTTCTTGGTCTCGATTTTATGAGAGGTTGAGGCACTAGATATCACTTCACCAATTATTTTAGACTTCTTCATGCTCTTTTGGTGTCTTCTATTCTAAGTGGAAGAGAATTCAACATCAAATGAATAGCCTATAGTAGACTTGGTTATTGTGTTTGTTCCATACCTCATCTTCTATGATATGAGGATTTTTTAGTTTGTATACCTGATATTCTTGAGCACCCCAAACCTTTGGTAGTTTAGCTTGATTTTGGGATCAAATTCATCCTTCTTATTACATAGGGTATTCCACTCCTATGGGTCAACATATCAACTTTGAATCTCACATTCATATTCATGGTTGCTTCCTAGAGTGGCAATGGCTATCTCTTCACCTATATTTACCACTTGCTACATGGTGTATCTATTATCATGGAATAGAGTATATAGCTTCTTATCTTTAAAGGTATATTCAAAAATTCCTTTCGGTTCATAGGACCAATGATATCCTAGCTATTCAAGGTCCATATCCCTCAATTTCATGTATACCATTAATTGAAACCCAAGTAACTTTGGGGTAATATTAATTATTTGTTACTTGAGTGGGTAGAATGTGGGTTCTTTTACATATTTAAATAATTTAATTCCACATAATCAAGGTGTTTCACATACTTCAAGTTCAACATGTAGTTGGTTACATGTGCAAGCAACTCAAATAGAAATCCTCCCTAAATATAAATCCATGCTTGACCATTTTCCATCAATCAATAGCTATCTTATCTCATTTGTCAAATTTCATGCCATATCCCTAAAATTATCCATAATAAGCTAATACGCCTCATCATAGAAGTGGTAGGAGGTCTTTCCCACTTCTCTATAGGTATATCCATGCACTTCAAAAGTTTCCAAGCTTATCCATTAGATCCTATTTGATCTAGCTAGATAGTAGACAATAAACTTTTCTTCTAGTAAAGGATTAGCCAAACCAAGTAGCAAATGTAGTTGAATATTCTCTCCTTCTTGAACTCTTTGATTTGATTATCTATTTGGTAAAAAATGTATTTGGTATAATCAATCATGTGGGAGTGCTCTAGATAGCTTTGTACAACATGTAGGAGGGCTATGAGCTATTTATATAGCTTTTGATCACTCTTCTCTCCCAAGGATCTAGCCCTTTACATTACCATATGAACATTTTCCTTGAACTGGTTCAACTCTGCTAGATGTTGAAGTTGGATGGTAAGTTTAACTTTTCTGGATAAGAGGTTGGTGAGTCCTTCCAATAAGCATTGAAGTGATCATAGTAGAAAACTTTTCATATCCTAGGATTGTATAAGATCCACATAGCCTAATCATTAGTGGCTTTAAATATGTTTCATATAACTCCTTGCCTTATATAAAATATATTTAGTACATTGTAGGAGCCTAAAATTTCTTGTCGTCGGATCATTCTTATTTTCCACTACCTCCACCAATTCTAGATAACTCCATACTTGGGGTACTAGATTCATTTTCAACCCCAATGTTCATATTCAACTAATACTCTAAGAATTAGTTTGGGACCCTAGGTTAAATATTCAAAGGGTATCCTTACTTGCATTGTCAAATGGGTGGAATTTCCCTCCACCCTCTAATATGGGTTATCAAAGTATTAATATAGTCTCTTAAAAGATGGGGATCCTTGTCTCCTAATATTTACCCTTTTTATTTTCTATAATTGCCTCTCTAATTGTCTAGCCTTGCCTAATTTGATAGCAATTGGTAAAAATGGTACAATAGTGGACGGGACAATAGTGGTGGAAGATGGTGAGACTAGTTAAGCTTTAGGTAATTAAGGGATGGTGGACATGGAAGTAGTGTCCATGATGAGAAAAAAGTGAAAACATGGAAAAAAAGGTGGAAAACTTAAACAAGGGTCAAATTTGACTATTTTAGAGGAGAGATGTGCTTGTAATTTGAAGAGATTCACTCATAAAATGGAGTGATATACTTATTGGGGCACTTGGAATAGTTGGTAAAATAAGAGAAATTCACTTGCACATATTAATAAATTCACTTGAGATGACAGAGGGATTCATCCATTGGAGGAGAGTTGATATGTGGGGAGGTAAAAGTGATTTACTCATGGAAACGAAGCAATTCACTAAAATTTTTTGAGTGATTTGCTTGTAGACTTAGAAAAATCTCGATTGGTCTTTTGATATTGATTTTGGAAGAATTACTTGTGCAATGGATGGTTTAGTATCTTGGACAAATCACTCAAGGTGAGGATCCCAATGGGATCAACCTATCTAAGGGTTTGTATAATTTATAATAGAGGAAGCAAATCACTTGAGGCATGGTTCATGAGTGTACCTTAATATTAAAGTATTATGCATGGAAGTAAGGCCCCTTTAGCCCCAAATATTCATAAAGATCTAGGGAAATACGTGTAGTACCTGCACTTTACTTTAGTCTAGCAAGATAGGGTAATTGGCCTCTTAAGGATCAATTTACCCTTACCTTTGGTTGGCATAGGGTGAGCACCATGCTTGCTTTATGATCAGTTCACTTGCTTATAGTGAGCAATTCACTAACTTAAAATGAGTAATGTGCTCTTATTTTTTATAATAAATTACATATGAACTTGACATGTTGATTGGGAGTAGGGAAAATTTTAGAACCAATCAAGAACTTGTCTAAGTAAATAAAACAAGAAATGAGGCTTGTAGAAGTGAGAGGATAGAGACTATTTTACAAATTAATATCCATTGCTAACTACATGCATATTCTTTTAGACAAAATTCTTGTCAGTAAATCAGGTGAAGATGTTGCTTGTTCATAAAATAGGAATCATTACTCCTTTGATAGAGGAAAGACTATAAGCATTTGGTTGCATGATCTTAATAATTAGGTAGGGTCCACTCCATAAGAAATCAAACTTTTGGTGTACCCCTAGTTTTGCTCGATCCTCATCCATTTGAGTATGAAATCTCCTTTGTATTCTACTTCTATGGTTCCTTCATTGAACCATATTTTGGTGGCTTCTTGATGTTGCATAGTCTTCTTGAAGGCCTTTTATCTCTATTCTATTAGTGCTATTAGTGCATTTAACATTTGCTTGCATAGTTTTGATGTTAGTGTCCTTAGTTTGAGCTATTATGACATTTGAAATGAAGGGAGATATAGATTGATTAGTATAACAACGTATTTGCTATAGATATATTTGTAATAGGATGATCCAATGGATACTTTTGGTGTCACTCCATCTATGTATAATACCTTATGCATCTTGGTATGATAGTCTATGAATTTGGAATGGTCCTTTTCAAGAATCTTATGATGTTTTCATTGGTTGATTTTACCAATCCATTTCCCTAGGGATAGTAATTAATGGTATTTTAAGTAAAAATCCATACTTAAGGGAAAATTTCATCACCTTAGCCCCTTGAAGTAAGTGGTATTATCTATGACTATAGTGATAGATGCCCTAATTATAGCATTGTCTCCTAATGATATCTTCAATCAACTATAACATTGTCTCCTAATTAGCTACTTTGATTACGATCACTTCAACCCATTTGGTAATCTATAGCAATGATAATCCATCTATGTCCTACACTTGATAGCACGTTAATTTTACCTATGAAATCAAGGCCCCATTTTTAAATGGTCTAGCCATAATGACATGTTTTAAGGGCAATGGAGATCTTATTATTCCCTTATATATGCAACAAGATTTGCAATATTTAACCCACTAGTAGCAATCAATAAAAATGGTATGCCAATATTATCCAACTCTTAGGATCTTGTTTGCTACCTTGGGTGCAGATAAGCTCACTTCTTCATCATGATATTATCTAATTAGGTGTTTCATATTTTCTTATTAAATACAATGGAGTAGTACACAATCATATCCTTTTCTAAACATGAAATTATCCATCCAATGATAATGTGTCACCTTATACCTAAATTAGGCTCTTTCTTTGGTTTTCATCCCTTCTGGTACTTAACCTATAGCCATATATCTACACATGTCACTCATTTGTCTAGTCTTGCCATTGATATTTATCTTTAGTACTAGAGAAACTTGATCTTTGGAGATCATCCTTGCCAATGTTAAACATAAAGCTCTTCCCCTTATCAATTTGGTGTATCTGATATATTTATCAAATTCTTGAATTATATTGATCCATCCTTCCCAATTTTCTTTCAGTTTGCTATGTAATACTATGGACCAGATATTAGGATGTACAACAAATATGGTAGTCTTGCTCTTTGATAGATAATATTTGAATTTCTTGAGAGATTTCATGATGGTAGTTGCCTATATTTTAATCAAAGTATACTTCTATTCATAGTTGTGAAGGTATTGACTCAAGAAATAAATAGGATGTTCCTCATATTTATCATTATTTTGGGTTAGGACAGACGCAATACTTTCATATGTACTAAACACATATAACCTAAAATCTTTGGAGAAGTTTGAGTTGATCAAGACTAGAGCTTTGATGATGGCATCTTTGACATCTAAGAAGGCTTTGCTTCATTTGTTAGTCTAATCTAAAGAGGTATCCTTTATTAATGTATTGGCTATGGAACTAACCAATGGGTATTCATTATACAAAGGATGCTCCTCTTCTATTGCAAGGATACTCATATGTTGATTGAGTAGGTCATTATAATAAGCATAAGTTTATTTTATGTTATTTATTTTATCTTGTATTTAGACCTATTTATTGGTATTATAAGAAAAACCACACCATATTTTTGCCTTCCATGAAAGAGAGATATTGCAGTGTTGTCATTTCCAAAGAACATCTTGATTGAATATGGATGCTCCTTGGAAAATTAGTTTTTCATCAAAAATACCCTAATACTTTATTTGTAATAACTACTATTATCTACTTCATTTACAGTTGATGAGTCAAACATTTTAATATTTAAATGCATTATATTTAGGAATTTATATCAAAGTGTTGACTTGTACTTTCATGTGTGTCTTCCATGGATGTGCTTATGGATATCTTTAGAAGGTTTATGTCGGAGGTCACTTTCATCCATATTCAAGATGATCTTGGTGTAATGGAATTGTCATTTAAGGAGATGTTGAAATATGTAGTCATTCATTATGGTCATGATCGACATGTGTGATCTTTTATTATAATTTTTAAAGGCTTGCAAACCTATTTTCACTTTGTGAAGTGAACCATGAATTAATTAATAGACTAATTATTTATCAATATTATGATTATTGGGATCCAGTTATATGTATCATGAAAAGTTTTTATCTCTACTTATCTATCATTTTGCACAATAGTTGGAATTATTTCTATCTTTAATGTAGTATTTTTATATATAATGATACAACATGTTAGTTTTGCATTCACTTGTCAATATAAATATTCTTATTTTTGTGAATATAATTAATGTTTTTATCCCATTCAATTGTCTCCTATCATGTTTGAGAAATTTTTAAGTGCATGTAAATATTGGTGTGCAATTTGAATGATTTGAATAATTAAAGAAAATATGACTTCAATTATGAACCTTTGCAATCACTTGCAACAATAATTAGGAATTTAATACCTTTCCCTATTAAAAAAATTTAGTCATTTTAAAAATCGGCATTATAAACCATAAAATTATATTTAACATTTAAAGAGAGCTTTTAAATATGATGATAAAAAATTTATCAATGACTTGAAAGGAAGATAATTAATTACAAAAGCTAAATTCTTTTATCAAATCACTTTACTAATCATTATGATCCAAGATTACATAAATGCTAAATGATTTTAAAAGGCACACAAAAGGTTTTACAAACAAAATTTAATAACCAAACTTTGAGTGTGGAGACACTCCTTCCTATAATTGGAAGTATTATAACCAAGAAATAAATTTGGCATAATATTTTAGTGGTTTTAAAGTATGTTTGTATGAAACCAATATTCTTATAATTAGATCTTACATATTTTAACAAATGGCAATAGTGTCTTTAATTTTTGTTTTTTATTTCAAACTAAAAATCATAGTTGTGTTTAGAGATCATTCACTTAAGTATGAGCATAACAATCACATCTAGAGAGTCATTAAACATGGGTATAAATATCATAAATTCTATTCAAATATTACTATTTTTTATAGAAATAAAATTATTTTAGCTAAAACCCCTACATTATAGAATGTATGTATCATCTCATTAAAAAAATAATCTTTGTATCAATCATGGGCAATAAATGATCTTAAAACTATATGTTTAATATGTAAGTTCCATTGATATTGGCCAAGGTTTTTAGACATTCAAAATTGGATCAAGTGGAAGTGGAAATTGAATTCAAATTACACTGACTTTTATTTCTAAAGGTTTTACTCATTATATTTTCCAGTTCAAAAATTAGAGATAAAATAATGGTTGGTGGACCATGGTTTTGGGAGAGATATGCCCTATATTTAACACCATGGAGTGATAATTTTTCTATCAAGATAGAAACTATTAAAAATATTCAAATGTAGGTTAGGCATTTTGGACTTCCATATCAACTTATCGGTAAAAATATTTTGAAGAATATTGGAAATACCCTAGGGGAATTCATCAAAGAGGTACCAACTACTAAAGAGCAAAAGCATATTATATATACACAAATATGTGTTGCTATGGATATTTTAAATCCTTTGCCATAATCCATTAAGATTAAATATAAATCAAAATAATGAGATCAACAAGTGGATTATGAATATGTTGCATTCCAATGCCATGATTGTTATGAAACTAGACATATGGCAAGATATTACAAAGTGGAAATGATGAATAAAGAGACCAAAAATGATCATGAGATAAACTTCAAGATGAAACAAGGAAATCATACTATAATAGAAGTAGGATTAGATCAAGGATATTCCAGTCCAAACAGATATGAATCGAAAAAAGAAACAAACAAGGATACAAGGGATGAAAAAGTATAGTGTGCAAGTTTAAATTGAAAAGAAATTAAATATGCAAAGGAAAATATGGAGGAATATTTTAAAGTACAGATGACAGAAGAAGTCAAGTTTATCCAGGTAAATTATCTTCATTTTTCTCTAGTATATAATCATCTCCTAGACATAGAAATGAATGTAGTGTATAGGATATCTCTTGCATTTTAGGGTTTCAAGAGCAACATAATAAGGAAATGAGAATGGAGGAAATCCATAGCAATTTAGGGTTTTTAGGGTAGAACAAGAAGGTAATTTCTATTTAGTAGCATCCCTACACTCTAATGTTTGTAGGGAAACATAAAGAGAAAAGTGCTTTGGAGGTGATTCCTTGCACTTTGAATCCTTCAAAGCAAGACAAACCTATAGATTATAAGCATCACTATGAACGATGTAAAACAGTTGAAGAGATTTATGAAGATGAAAGTGTTGGAAGGAAAAAATAAAGAGGAAGACCAAGAAGCCAAGATAGAGAAAAAGAAACTCATAGGGATATTGATATGGGAAAACAAAAGCAAATATCACAAGTGTTAACAAGAAGTGGGGCTAAAACCACAAATAAAAAGTGATGATAAAAATGATATCTTGGAATATTAGGAGAATGAATAAGACCCCTCAAAATAAAGGTATTAGGAAATTGACAGGTTGTTATAGACAACATATTTATAGAAATAAAAAATGGATTGTAAATATTTTTGTCACTTTCAATGTTAATTGTAGAAACAATATAGTTTAAGGAGGATGACAAATATCTTTGATAGAAAGGCACATGAATAATATCTTTGATAAAAATGTAAGTTGGATATAATTTAACTAACTTGATAGCAATGTAAAGAGAACAATGTAATGTTTTGTTATTTTAATGGGAGTGTCCCCTGATAGAAGCTATACATAGCTTATTTAAAAATTTATATCTTACCCAAAATCTATTGAGGTGATCAGAACAATAATAATAACACAATTGTGTTGACTACTATACAACCTACAATGATTTGATGAAGCATCTCAATCTCCATAATGTTCATAATATTGAACTAGGACCATGACAATAAAATAATGACATTAAGATTCTACACTCTATAGCTCAACCAAATAAATAGTAGAATAATCAATAATCATAGCAAGACCCTTGAGTGGTAGGAGGGCATGAATATGGAAGAGAATATTATCAGCAAGAGAATATTAAGAGCAAGAGGATATTTTTAGAAGAGGAGATTTACGAAAGAAGAGATTACCAAAGAAGAAGATTATTGACAAGATTACCAACAAAGAGAAGCAACTTAAATATTATTGACAAAGACAAGTGATTTGAGTTTTAGCTGTAATATCTTGTTTACCAGCCAAATAATTTTCTAGCATTATCATCATGGCCATTAAGAACTGCATCACCATAAAAGCCATGCATGCTTTTAGACAAGTAATAGTAGTTTATGCAACAGTGTTGAACCCTTTGGAGGATAAGCTTGGTAATGAATTAATGCAAAGTCATAATAGATGGCTATATTCCTTTATTATGTCAATTATATTGCATTTAAATTGTTTTGTTGGTGATAGCAAGGATTGGAGGAGTTTAAAAATAAACTAAAACAAGAGAATTTTTTTTTAAATATTAGGTTTTTTCCTTTCCAAAACCCTAGCTACTTTTATATATTGGGGGGGGGGTTGAGATCATGGAGTTACACATTTTCACTAAAAATGATGACATTGATGCTCGATAATGGTGGATAAAGTTTAGATCTCTATATTTTGGTGAGATTTTTTGGAATTGTAAACTTTTTTAATTTTTAAATAACAAAGCTCATGATTGGTGGGATATTCTTACTAAGGAAAGAATTACTAAGAAAATAATTTTGATGTGGAATTAATTGGAGCATGCATTCTTGAGACAGTGGAACCCTTATGAAAAGATAGCTAGTTTGAAGGTCACCATCAAAGGATATGAAGAAGAAAGAAACTGAAAGAAATTAGTAAAGAGGATATAATAGAAGGCAAAATATAGATTAAACATGCAATTTCATGGTCATATTCAAAAATATTAAGAATCAACGATCCAAGGAGAAGCAAGAAGTAGTTATGGTAAGGGAACAAGTTGAAAAACCATTAGAAAACTCAAAAGTTGAATTTACAATAGCAACAATAATAGATTCCATGGAAGAAGCAGTAGCAAAGTCCAAGGAAACCTTGTCAAAAATGCACAAGGATGCGCCAAAATAAAGGTATAAGAGAGAAGATAGTAAAGAATTAAAAAAAACAATTGTTGAAGAATCAAAGGAAACAAAATGTCAGGTTAAGGTTACAGCATATCGACACCCACACCACCCTAAGCAACAAAAATCTTGGATACATGGCTTAAGGCATCAATATTTTAGATCTACATGGCATCAAGTATGGTAATGTTTGGCAAAAAAAATGTAATGTTTCTGGATTTCAAAGAGGTGTAGCAACATCAGGGAACAATAGGATCAACCGTTTGAAATATTAGAGTAGAGTAGCAGAAGCATGGAGCCAACAAAGTAGTTATGAATATTCAAGTGGCACAATGGTAGCTTGGCATCATCAAAGACCATCACTAATAAATATTTCACTTGGATGGATGGATGAACAAGATTGGAAATTCTCAAGAACAAGGATGTTGAATATTTATATTAACAAAAAAATTGAAGAAGATCCAAAAAATGAATTAAAAAAAATTCAAATTTTTAAAAAATGATATAGATATCCAGTTATAGCATGTAACTTGATATGATAATTGAATATGTTTGTAAACTCTCAAGATTTACATAAGAGAATTGTGATTTATCAAGGGTGGGGGACCTGAGTAAAACCCCTTTTTCTCAAAAAAGTAGCAATATTCTTTAGGGTATTGGGTCCTTATAAGAATCTAAAACAAATTAACTCAAAGGATGCAAATAATGACTCATGCATTGATAATAAATTTAGATTGGTTGGTATTATTTTTAGATGTTACCAAGACCTCATGTTGTAATGACTTATTATGATAGAACCATCAAACAAAATCAACAAACTACGATCATTGATTTTAATAGTGACCATGGATTTATTGATCTTACAACAATGTCACTCTATATCCCATATAACCAATTAAAAATATTGTAGATTAAAAATACACACCAAACAAAAATAAATAAAATCACAATGACAGAGTACAGAATAGTTGCACAAAACAAACGATTTCTATTAATCGATGGAGTTTAAAAACTCATTTTTGAATACAACTGGGCTTGTAACTCTTTATTTGTGATACACAGTTACAAGTTATGCTAGGGTTCTCCGAAACCCTAGCTGGCACAAATGGTGGCGCTTTCGAAGAATGTATCTTCAATCCCAACAGAGTGAGTGGGCTTTGTTGTATCCCTTGCTTGGACCACTCCAGCTTAATCAGCTGCCATCAATAAACCGGATCTGTTGTCAAAAACCTGCACACATTAACACTATCAAGGAGTTAGAAATTAATAAGAGGGCTCCACTGTGTGAGCCCTCGAAAACAATCTAAAACCCTAGAAAACGAAGTGCAGGAATTCAATAACAGATCAATAAAAGAAAAGAAGTTACTTGCTTTAAACTAATTTATACCTGTTCTCTGTTAATGCAGCTAGACCAGGTGACACCTAGAAGTAATGTGGCTGTCAAATCAGCTGTGGAAGGTGCCCTGGTGCACTCGCTGAACGCCCGCGTGCTTCTGGATTAAGGTTTTAGATGTCGGTCTGAGTCTATGGATGTGGGTAAACGCCCGCGGGCACTTGGTAAACGCCCGTGGGCACTTGGTAAACGCCCGTGGGCACTTGGTGAAGAGGTAAACGCCCGCGGGCACTTGCGACAGGAATGGGAGATTCTGCAGAATGTTGCAGAAGGAATGGCGGCGAAAGCGACGACGAAAGCGGCGATGGATGCGGCGAAAGGGTAGCAGAAGAGAGATAGAGGAGATAGCAGTAGAAGAATTAGAATCAGAGATAGCGCATCGGAGATAGAAGTAGCAAAAGACATAGGGTTTGAGCCATCAAGGTGACTCAATTTATAATCTACTCTTAGGGCACACTTTAGGGTTTTAACGACACTTTGAACGTGTGGCTAAGATTAAAGTGGATCTAAGGGTAGAGAATAAATCTGGGTTGTGGAATGGATTAAGGTGGATGGACGGATGAGATTAAATGAAGGATGGACGGCTCAGATTAAATCACTTAAACTATTATTTAAATATATATATTAAAATATTAAAATATATATATAAATATTAATTTAAATAAATTTGGGGATGAAAAATGGTGGGAAAAGGTGAATTTGGGCCAAATAATGGCGAGAAAGTGTGGATTTGGGCCAAATAATTGCGGGAAGGTGGGTGACCGACACGTGGCTGACAGGAAGGTATAGATGACTTGCAAGTGGCTGGATTTTGGTGTCTACAGATGCCCCTTTTTGAGCTGCTTTGTGTGAAGACACAATGCGAGCACAAAAACTTAGGACACCTAAAAAACTAGATCAGACGCAACTCTCTCTCAAGACTAAAGCACAACTTTGAAGACCAAAGAATAAAAGAATATTTAAAATTTATCAACTTACCCCCTCAATTGGCGAGCGAGAATGGTTCTCACGAGCCAATTGGAAGAAATTCGAAAGAAAATGAACCGTTTTTGCCCCAACGGTGAAAAAGGGGTTGGTGTATGAACCATCTGTTTATGTCCCAACATAAAAGGGGTTAGTGTACAAACCAAAAAAGAATATGATTGAAGACGATATGAGTGATGTGAAAAATGAACCGTTTTCTGCCCCAACGGTTAGAAAGGGACTTTTGCCAAATTTTAAATTCCATGATCATGTAAGATGAATTTTACTATTAGGAAAGTTAAAAATTGATAACGGATGCCCCAACTCCTGTGGGTGAATCCATACTGTTGATGAAATTGCCTTGTTGGTGCCATTGATATGCGAGAGATGCAATATGAAAGAGTCCGGAACTTCAGAGATGCTCCTAGTGATTGTATGGATAATTCCTCGGGTCGGAACCAATCAACCTAGGTAGCCTTAATCTCCAGCAAGACTCAAAATAATGATGATATTGAAGATTGTCCACGTTTAAGGCCCCATGAACTAGGCCATCAATGACAACTCGTTGAGCAAATTAATCTTGGTATGAGGTCACTTGAAAAGTAGGATACCCAAAATTGATTTCCAATTTTCAAACAGTGAAATAATTGATGATGATAAATGGTAAGTGTCCTTATGGTGGTTTAATCCTCTTACCGAATTGCATGGATGCAAATCGCTGCAATCGCCAAGGTGATAGAATATGCCACTAGATACAAGGTTTACTTTAATTTAATTTGGCAAAAATATGCATGATGAAAGAAGAATGAATGAAATTGACGATAGATCAGAATAATTGATGAATGTTGTTAATTTTGTGAAGGTTTTGAATGTTTTTAACCCAATTTGTAAATCAATGATGAATGATGCGCTTTTTGAGAAAAATGACAAAATTTGTTTCCAAAACTGTTGTAACCTTCACAAAATGTTTTATTATGATAAGAAGAATGGATGGATGCAATTTGATGAAATTTGGAGGAGGTAAGCTTCAATTTTGTAAGTTTTGTTCTTTTATTCAATACTGACACCAAACGCCGGTATGCATTTGGAGGTGGCGGAAACGCCCGCCGGTGTTTGAATGCATCATGAAATGCCCCACTGCGTCTGAATGCGCCATGAAATGCCCCACTGCATTTCAAGGTGCCAAAACCAACTATTTAAACAGTTTCAGCGAGAATTTCGCTCATTTGTGCGTTCGAGCTTGAGAGAAGTGCGTCTGAGGGAGTGGAATGAAGTGAAGTGAAGTGAAAGGTTGTGTGGGAGAGTGAAGCACGCGGGAGCTATGGCGGAGATGGGAGCGGACGCGCCAGTGCAGCCAACTGAGGTATTTGTTTATTTAAGCAAGTAATTTTATTTGTTTTTTTTTTTTTATTGTAGTTTTTTTTTTTTTTTGGAAAAAATTTGTAACCAATTTTTGTTTTGTTGTTTTGCAGCTTAGGGTGTTAGAGGCACGACACCGATTCTCCCCTATCATTCCGGGGATGAGGAGGTCCTTGTCCCAGGCAGACTAGGAGATATTGGAGGCAGTAGGGCTAGCGGAGGCAACCTGGTTGGAGGTAGTTCGAGCGGATGAGGGGTACCTCTCGGCTTTGGCCGAGAGGTGGGATCCAGATCGGGGGACATTCCAACTTCCGACTGGAGAGATGACGGTGACGCTTGAGGATGTATACCGCATCCTCAAGGTGCCCGTGGAGGGGGCGCGGGTGGAGGTTGGACGAGATAGGGCCACGGAGATGGCCAAGTTGTTTGGGGATGACTGGAGGGAGATCCGGATGGAGAGCGGGGGGATTCCTTACTTGGCCATGTATACGGCCAAGGAGTTGGTAGCGGTGGAGGCTCTGATGATGTTCGTATTGGCCAACATTGTGGCCCCGAACAACATCGGGTGCAGGTTTCCATGGAACCTGATGGGTGTAGTGAGCGAGATGCTCACTAATAGGGTAGTGTATGCCTGGGCACCCTCTTTATTGGCGCAGGTGTATCGGGAGTTGTATGAGGTTCGGAGACGGGGCCGGAAGGGCCTAGGCTGCAGTTTGGTTCTCCAATGCTAGGGCTGGGAGCACTTCAGAGTGGCCCGACCGGAGGGGTTGCCATGTGCTTACTGGGACATGAGCCAGGCTTATGGTAGGAGATGGCCAATGGCGGAGGAGAGACAGCCAAGCTGCCCGGTGAGATCGGGGCAATGGTATAGGAGTTTATGGGCAGACTTGACAGATGCCCAAGTCATTTGGAGGCCCTGGCGGGAGGCGAGGTGGATCGGTGATGGAGAACATCTGAGACAGGTGCGACAGGCTATATGGGTAGTGGGTCGGGGCCACAGCGAGGCGGAGTACATACAGATGTCTCGAGTGCTCCGCCAGGTCGGATTGATATAGGATGTCCCTGGTGAGCTAGTGCGCTATCGGAGGCACAGATCAGAGGGGGATTTGTCGTGTGTCGAGCCGTGGAGGGAGGTGATAGAGGATGATGAGGACATGGAGATCCTCGACGTGGATGACATCGGGGTAACAGCTGAGTATGCAGCATGGATGGCCGTAGAGCCGAGGTGGGAGCCACCATTGTTGGTTGTTGGAGCTGGAGAGGACGAGGGAACCACAGAGGTTCCCAAGCGCAGGGAGGGTCCCCGCCTTCGATCTGATAGTCGAAGGTGAAAGGGGAAGATGGTGCGGTAGGCACCGAGGAGCGGAGATGATGAGGAGGAGGATGGCGAGGGCCTAGGAGAGGCCGCAGGAGATACTAGGGAGGTACCCCCTAGTGGGCACGAGGATGATCTGGCACAGCTGCAGTAGCAGATAGCAGAGGGCGATGCTATGCTAGCTGTTCGGGATGAGAGGATAGCTCAGCTGGAGCAACAGGTTGTAGAGCGGGATGCCCTGATAGCTGTTCAAGAGGAGAGGATGGCCCAGATGCAGGCGGACTTGGATGGAGCGACTAGGGTGCCCCAGGATGACGGGGTGACGAGACTCCAGGTAGAGCTAGCGGAGCGAGAGCGACGACACGGGATAGACATATCTAGACTTAGGTCTAGGACTCGTTATATTGAGGCTCTAGAGGACACATTGTTTAGGCATCACATTGTGTTGCCTGATCCTCCATCCTCCTCTGTCTCTAGGCGTAGTGAGTCTAGGCACACCACTAGGTCTAGGGCTCCTACTAGGTCACAGGGATCCTCTTTTGATGGTTAGCTTAGTGCTTAGATGCACTCTTTATGAGCCTTGGTGCTCTATTGTATTTTGTAGCCTTTTGGCATTCACTGTACGTTTTGATCTTTATACATACATATACATGGCTTTAATTTTTAGTGTTTTACTTTCTTTTGTGTGAATGCCTATGTTTTTGTGATGCATGTTTTTATATGTTTTAATGCATATGTGATGGAACGGAATGCAAAGTTATAGATGATTAATGCGAGACTAAGTAAATGAAATATGCACTAAGAAGCACTCATACTATTAGATAGTTAGATTTAGCCAACTGTTATCATAATTGTTTAATCAGGGGCACCGAACTTGGTAGCTTGTGAATGAATGACGTATGGAATGACATGAATATGGAAGAATATATGGAGGTTGATATGGAAGAAAATATGGAGGAAGACTGTTTTACAAAGACTCAAACATGCTAGTGGTATCAAACAAACTTACTAATACTGCCTAATTCAACTAGGACCAAATGTGTGTGCATGTGAGTTCATTAACCAAATCAGAAGCATGGTAGTGACTCTAGGCAATCAAAAACATGTGTGTGTGCAAGTGTGTTCATTAACCTCATCTTGCATAAATTAAGTAACCCTTTTATGGATAAGACCCCGAAGCTAGTTTGTCCGTATGAGCATTCAGAGGTCTCTCTTTGAGGAGAGACATGTCGCCACGCAATGAGTATACTCCATTGCCAATCAAGCGTCTATAGCCCCGGTGAAGGTTAACTCCATAGTCCATGTTGTTTTTGACCTTTGTAAGCTTTGGGGATGACTACCTATCCGTCTGACTGGACAAGTAGTACGATCCTTACAACTTATTTGGGATCAATGGTGTGTGAAAAATGTTCATTTCCTTAGAGCTTTGGGGAATCGGATTCTCAACCGAAGTATGATGAGAATTTTACCCTATCCTTACTACTCTGTTTATATTTATATTTTGTGGTTGCTTGTGATAGTGGTAAGAACCATTGTTTTATGGACTATGTTTGCATGATAGGACAAATGAGGATTACCCTTTTCACTTCAAGGCACAACCCAAGGATGGTGTTATCTCTCTTTGACACAAGATGTTTTTAAGATGTGAAAATGTGATAGGTTCAAGACCACTTTTGAAATCATTTCCCAATACTCAAGATTTTATTTAGTGTAATTTGTGATATGGCCCTAGAGAACTTTAACATGCATTTCGAAGTTTGCTTAAAACACTAGAAATGGCTGAGTGACTGAAAACATTTTGGCAATGTAAATATGTGCAAATGGAAAATGGATGTACGAATGACAATTCGGTTTGATGGATTTTGTGAAGGTGTCCCTGATTAAGGCAACATGACTTTTGCTTGACCAAATTTTATATCCAAAAGATAGAATGGTCTCTAACATGATATGCAACTATGGCTGAAAATGAAATGTTATGGTTTTCAATGAGATATATGCACATGAAATGCAATGTTTTTGAATGAGATGTATGCAACTAACAATGAAATGCAAATTCTTTTTATTTTATTTGTTTTTTTTCTTTTTTTTTTCTTCTTTTTTTTTTTTTTTTTTTTTGTTGTACAAGCCATGTATATATGTACATATAAAATTCAAACTATGCGTAGAATGCCCTTAAGTGTATAATATTAAGTGGTTCGGGTTCTTCCTCTCCCTCTAAATTGGAAAGTCTATAGGTTCCATTACCCACTCTTTCAGTGACCATATATGGACCTAACCAATTAGCCATGAATTTATCTCGAAGATGCGGCAATGCATTGGTGTTTTGTTGATTCTCTTTAAGGACAAGATCCCCTACTTGAAATTCTCTTAGATGAACTTTGGCATTGTAAGCACGTTTCAATCGGTCTTGATAAACTCGCAAATGCTCTAAAGCATTGATTCGTTTTTCATATATGAGTGTGAGTTGATCAAGACATGCTTGTCTAGCAGTATCATCATCGATAAATTCCTGCAAAGAAATTCGCAAGGAAGGGATCTCGAGCTCAAGAGGCATGATTGCTTTAGCTCCATAGACCAAATAAAATGGCGTTGCCCCAATGGGAGTTCTGATGCTTGTTCTATAAGCCCATAATGCCAAGGGGATTTGTGTATGCCAATCTTTATGATTTTCTTTAACAAGTTTCTTAAGAATAGCAATTATGGTCTTATTTGAAGCTTCAGCTTGTCCATTGGCTTGTGGGTAGTAAGGAGTTGAGAAACTATGTTGGATATTATACTTTTCGCAAAGAGCTCAAACATCCTTATTCTTAAAAGACTTGTCGTTATCAAAAATGATTTTAGAGGGAATACCAAAATGACAAATGATATGGTGAAGTATAAACTCCACAATTCTAGGACCTATCGTACTGGTTAGAGGAATAGCTTCAACCCACTTTGTGAAGTATTCGATGGCTGTAATGATGAAAGTATGTTGTCTTGAAGAGGCAGGTGAAATCTTGCCAATTAAATCGAGACCCCATTGTGAGAAGGGCCAAAGGCTTTGGATGGGCTGTAAAGATTGTGATGGTATATGGGTTAAATTAGCGTGTTCTTGACACTTTTTACATTGTTTAACATATTTGCAACAATATTGTTCCATAGTGGGCCAATAATACCCCATACGTAAAATATGCTTTGCAATGGCCATTCCACTAAAATGACCACCATAAGTACCATCATGGGCTTCAACAATAGCTCTATGTGTTTCACCTGCTTCTAGACAGCAGAAGAATACTCCATCATATCCACGTTTATACAACACATCCCCCAAAAGAACAAAACAAGCTGCCTTTTGCTTAAAACAGCGATGGGCAGTTCGAGACAAATCAGATGGGAGTGTTCCAAACTTGAGGAAGGCTACTATCTCACTAGACCAAGGCTCATATGGATCCGAATGGATAAAGCAAACATCTTTTTCATCCTTAGAATCAGCACGAACAATTGCAGACTTAGAGATTGTGGAAATGATTAGGGGTTGTACCTCTCCAAGGGAGTCCTTTGGAATCAATGATCCAAGAGAGGCCATGACATCCGCAAATCTATTAGTCGAACGAGGCAAACTAGTGATCTCATACCAATCAAACTTAGAGAGCAACTTCATTGCTACATCATGATAAAGCTTAATGGTAGGTTCTTTGGCTTGGTATTCTCCTGTAATTTTTTTAACCACGAGTTGATAATCCCCAAATATCCGAATACGCTTAATGCTCATAGCTATGGCTGATTGAAGACCTAAAATTAAGGCTTCATACTCTGCTGTATTATTGGTGCATTGGAAGTCTAGTTTGAATGATAAAGGGATGGGAATCCCTTGAGGTGTATGAAACATAACTCCAGCACCTTGACCTTTCGCGCACTTAGAGCCATCAAAGAATAGCGTGATGTCAACATCTTCCTCCGGAATGATGTCCTCTTCTTGTTCAGTGATAGCAAATATCGAATCATCTAGGAGCTCAATAATCAAAGGATGATCACTAGGTAGTGGAGCTTCCGCAAGTTGATCGGCTATAACTTGACCTTTAACGGATTTTTGGCTAATGAATTCAAGATCGAATTTGGTAAGCAACATTATCCATTTAGCGGTACGAGTGTTATTATAAGTGCGAGACATCATATAATGCAGAGGTTTTTCTCTAGCTATGACATATGTTGTATGGCTAAGCATATAATGACGAAGTTTCTTAGTGGCAAAAACCACTGCTAAGCACAAATTTTCCACATAAGCATATCGGGTTTCATAGCTTACCAATGTTCGACTAATATAATAGACAGATTGCTCACGATTTTGTTCATTCTTTTGTGCAAGCATTGTCCCTAAGGCAAGTTCGTTGCTGAGATATAAAGATTGAAAGGGACCCCTGGACGAGGCGGAGCTAAGACTGGCGGAGATGCTAAATACTGCTTGATGTCATCAAAGGCTTTCTGACACTCATCTGTCCATGAAAATTGTACCCCCTTTTGTAGTAGGTGGCAAAATGGCCTACATTTATCAGAAAGTTATGCAATAAAGCGACGGATTGAATTAATCTTTCCTTGTAAACTACACAATTCCTTCAAATTAGTTGGAGGACACATTTCCATAATGGCTTTGACCTTGTTTGGGTCCACCTCAATACCTCGTTTAGAGATAATAAAACCTAGGAGTTTGCCTGAGGTAACACCAAAGACACATTTCTTAGGGTTCAACCTTACTTTATGCTCTAGAAGTCTATCAAAAACTTTTTCCAATACATCAAAATGCTCTTGTCGAGTTTTAGATTTTGCCAATAAATCATCCACATAATCTTCGATAATCTTATGCATATAATCATGGAAAATATAAGTCATGGCTCGTTGATAGGTTGCACCTGCGTTCTTAAGGCCAAAGGGCATCACCTTGTAACAAAAAGTTCCCCAAGGTGTGGTAAATGATGTTTTGTGTTGATCCTCAGGGTTTATTCGAATCTGGTTGTATCCTGAAAATCCATCCATGAACGAAAGCATTTCATGACCAGCGCAGGTGTCGACAAGAGTATCAATGTTTGGAAGAGGAAATTCATCCTTAGGACACGCTTTATTTAGATCTTGAAAATCGGTGCAAACACGTATCCCCGCATTAGGCTTGCGAACGGGTACCATGTTAGAAAGCCACTCAGGATAATCAATCGGGACGACAAATTTAACATCTAGAAGTTTCTGAATCTCTGATTTAACTATGAGGGCCACAGTAGGATGCATTTTCCTAAGTTTATGTTTGATAGGTTTAGCATATTTTTGTAAGGTGAGGTTATGGACAACCAAATTAGGGTCTAGGCCTGGCATGTCTTTGTAAGACCATGCAAATATCTCCTTCTTCCGCTTGAGTAGAGCAATCATTTGCTCTTGTTCCTCTGATGATAGACTTTTAGCCAGTTTCACAATTTGGGTGCCATCTTGGTCTGTACTAAGGTCTACATCGATAGTTTCTTCAATAGACATGTGGGAACCTTCCTCAAGCTGATGGGGAGTAGGGATCAGATTTATGTCATCTAAAATGTCATCAAGCTCCTGTGCCTTGCTCTCATCTATGTCTGCTGGAAGACCTCTAGCTTAGAAGATGAAGGTGAATGTGGAGGTGAAGGAGGAATGTAGTTTGCGGAAGCCCTTAACAATTCCTCGGAAGGGATGAACTCTGAAATAGATGGAGGGGATGAAATCCGATCCATGTCAATCAGGCTTGGATTGATCGGGATTGGCTTATCCGGATCATATGGATTATGGAGCAAGGTGAATAAGTCTTCAAAATTCATTGTCAACTTATGAAAGAAAGAATGGCGGAATGGAAGGGAAAACCGGTGAAGACCTCGGAAGACCTGAAGTGCAAAACAACATAGTTTTTGAGTTTTTTTTTTTTTTTTTGTTTTTTTTTTTTTTTTGTAGTGGTGAAAACCACTATTACACACATACATAAAGCAATAAAGTATTTTTATATATTTTGATTTTTTTTTTTTTTTTTTGAATTTTCTGATTTTTTTTTTTTTTTGGTAGTGGTGAAAACCACTATTTTAGTATATACATATAATACAGGTTTGGATTATGGCTTATGGATGTTGCGGAGGGGGTGGTTCACCTCATTCTTTTGGAATAAGCAAGCGAAAGATGGCCTCTTGGAGAGGGAACAATTGGAGATAAAACTCGTCTTGTTTAGTGAGGGCAACAATGGGCGCCAACTCTTCTTCAGATTCATCACCATTTGACATGACGTCAAATTCTTCATAGGCTTCATCTTCGGATTCGTCGGGGTAGAGGATTTCTTCTTCTAAATTAAGATTAATGCTTTGAAAAGCTCGTTCAAAAGAAGAAAGGGATGGAAGTGGTTGGTAGCCCAGACCAAAACGCTCAATGGTTCTCTGATATGGCATATCGATGCGTTCAGTTACCCCTTGCTCATATCGACCTAGGCCAAATTGCTGCCAATTATGTCTGTGGAAATAGAGGGAAAACCCTCCATCTTTTCGATATTGGCAGGGACTGGATGCTTAGGTTCTAGTATGGTGGTAGGACTAGAAGATGACTCTATTCCCCCATATACAAAATTAATGGAATTTGGCATAGAACCCATGTTATAAACCGATCCAATGGATAAATGTTGGTCATGTGGATGACCAAAATATTTAACTATTTGCACATTGAACGGTGTGATGTGGACATCTTGAATGGCATACTCACCAATACCTGCATCAGTGAGATGGACCTTGACTTGGGAGAGAGATGGACTAGATGATGGAATAGAAGAATGTGGGATAGAAGAATTGGAAGGATTTGGTTGGGTTGATGCTTCACTGACTTGTGAAACATCAACTGGTGATGGTTGGGAAGATGGAGGAATAATAGGTGATGTTGAAGAAGGTGTAGAAGAAGGGGGTAATGACATGGAAAGATATGATTGGTCATGGCCACATGTGCATGTGGTCATTGATGAAGAAGAAGGAAGATTAGTTGATGAAGAAAGTGGTGAATGAGATGGAATAGCGGAAGATGAAGATGGTTGCGATATGATGGGTAGCTCCTCAGGAATGGGAGCTTTAGAAGAAGATGGTATAGAAGAAATATATGGGGTCAAGAAAAGATGAGTGGATGGCAACACAATCTCATAAGGATTTGAGACATAGTTGCAATGTTTGAAGGGTTCCGTGTCAGCAGGTACACAATGAACCTGTCCCTCATATACATACTTTAGACATTGATGCAGTATAGAAGGGACACATCTCATCTCCCTAAGCCAAGGCCGTCCAAGCAATACATTGTATGCCATGGTCCCTTCCAAGATGTGAAACAAGGTATGCAAAGTTCAGGCCCCTACCTCAATGGGCAAGATAACTGTGCCAACCGTGGAAGATAAAGCATCATTGAATGCTTTAAGAGTAAAAGTCGACTTTGTGATAAGGGATGGCGACAACTTTAGATGACTCAACGCCGATGTTGTAATGATATTGATTGAGGAACCGGTGTCAATTAAGACTCTCTTGAATGGCTTGTTATCGATCTTGGCCATGATATGTAGTGGAGGATCTATACTTTCTGTTGACATAGGTTTGATTTCAAAATCATAGAAAGTGATGGAGGGCTCCATGCATGTTTGAATACTTCCCACAAAGTTGTTGAAGGCATTAGTATCTTGAGTTTGAAGCTCGATTGACTTTAATATTTCCATTAATGCCTCTCTATGCGAGGGAGATTGTTGAATGAGGTCATAGATCGATAACTTGGCAAAAGCCATTTTTAAACTAGTAGTTAACCGGCTACTCAATGACATGATGGGTCGTTGGTGTTGAGTAGAATGATTTAGCGGTTGTTGAGAAGTACTAGCACATCGTTGGGTCACTGTTACCTGAGGTGGACTGGGGGTTTGTACAGGTGGATGTGGTTCAGCCTGATTTGGTTGGTTCCCCCTTTGACCCCGGGTTACTACGTTAATAGTACCCACAAAACCTTGGTATTGTTGTACATGGTTGACTTGATTAGGAGGAGTTACCTAAGTTACTCCCCCTGAAGTTGTTGGAGCTTCCTCCCGATGTGGGAGGGGTGTTTGAAATATACCAAGATTTTGATTTTGTTGGGCTAAGGGGCTATCCAATTTAATGGCTCCAATCTCAATAAGATCTTGGATCACATGTTTGAAAGCTATACAATTATTGATATCATGCCCATTTTGCCTATGATAAGGACAAAATAGGTACTCTTTGTAATACTTCCCCCTTCTAGATGGGTCTAAAGGTTTAAACTCAGGTAAAGTTAACTGATTTGTGCTATATAACTTGTTGAATATGACCGCATATGGTTCATCTAAAGGTGTGAATTGTCGCTTGGGACGATTGTTTTGCCAAGGTCGAGTTTCCATGGTTGGCCCAGTATTGGGAGTCGGTTGAGTAGGGGCGGGTACCGCATGATAAGCAATTGGTTGCGGTTGACTTTGCATTACTTGTTGTTGTTGAGCCATTACGGGCTGACTCGCCACCACTTGATTAACTTGGTTAACATTTGAGGTTGTACTAGCCTGTGTTTGTTTGTTTTGGCCATAATTATTATTTCGTTGTTGGCCCTTTTGTTGCCATTCTTTTCTACGGGGTTTTAAAACACCCTCTTGAACTTTAATGTCTTCTATGATACTTGCTTGGGCCAAAGCCTCTTCAAAAGTCTTGTATTGTTGTAATTGGAGTAACCAAGAGATAGGTTTTAGACAACTGTGGGTGAACATTTTGGTTAACTCCTCCATTGGTAGGGAGAATGGCGGTTTATTAATGATAGCCCTCCAACGGTTTCCAAAGTCATAAACAGTCTCATCGTCATGTTGCTTGAGCTTGTATAAGTCGAACAATGAAACTCTCTTTTGTACATTCAGGGAGAATCGTTCTAAAAACAAATTAATCAATTGCTCGTAAGCATAAATGCTATGGTGAGCTAAATGATTGTACCACTGTACAGCATCTCCTCCTAATGTCTGAGGAAAAGTTCTGAGCATAAGAGCATCATTATTTTGGATTCTAAAGCAAGCATGCATGAATGAGCTCACATGTTCATGAGGATCCTCAGTTCCTCAAAATTTGTCAAACTTCGGTAATGTGAAATCAGTCGGATATGGTGGTGAAGGTACCGAAGGATGAATTGGTTGATTGATCAATGACCTTAGCATAGGTTTCTGACTAAATGAGCCAGGCGCGTTAAGCATAAGGTTGTCAATCTATTGTTGCATAGCATGGAGTCGAGAATCTTCATGAAAATTTTGATTCGTTTGATGATTATGATGATGCAATGGAGGAGTTGAAAAATGATGAGATGGGATGAAATTGCCTAGATTAGGTGGTGTGGAATGGACAGGTTGTTGGTATGGATGATACCGAAAAGAAGGTGATTGGTTTGAATGATGAACTAGACTGGGTTGGGAGAAATGTGGGGTAGGAATGGACACCACCGAAGATTGGGGTACCCAGGTGGGGCTCGAGCTAAGAAAAGCTGGCTGGGTAGAAATTGGTTGGGGTGTAGGATTTACTATGACAGGTGGTTGAGCATTTTGTTGCTGTTGTTGTTGAAGCAACTTGTCGAGGTACTCCTTAACCTTATTAATCTCTAACCCAAGGGAGGTGGGATGATTGGATGAAGGTGGAGGGCAGGCTTCCATGGTAGTCACAGAAGACTGCATAGCAGAGGCAATGAAGGTGGCTGAAGTAGGCGGTACCTGGGAAGAAACAATAGACTGTGCCCCAGGTAGGGTGAAACCATAAATGGTTTGGGAAGAAGAGTGTTGAAATTGGTCATGGCTAGAGGAGGTTCCACCAGCCTCATAGAGAGAATTGGTGTACACCCGGGTAAATGGAGGAGAAAGTGGTCGGGAAGACACTACATTTGTCTCCAAAGGAGGACAATTGAGCATCTGGGAAGATGTTGGAGACGAAGCTAGCTGAACAGATACCACATTAGCCTCAAAAAAAGGGTTAGTGTAGACCTGAGTGAAACCAGCGGGTATGGTTGATGCAATATCCTGCTGAAAAATAGAATCTTGCATAGGGGAATCTTGGATTGGCTCAAGGATATAGCCAGTGCCATCTCTTAAGTGAGTTTGCACTTGGGCCATATCAATGTGGACAATATGAGAGGAATTGTCTTCCTCCATGGGCATGGCCATGTGGTAGATGGTAGAAGGACGTGAAAGTCCTGCAGGCGAACCTGCCTAAAATTCACTAGGATAAGTGGCCATGTTGGTGATGGGGATATTCTGTGAATTTCCCATTTGATTATTTAGATTTAACATTTTAGATTGATTCCTTGTTAAGACCATGAAGCAATAAATCTAAACAAATTCAAAAAATAAGAATGCAAAACTTAAATGATAAATTTACACTAAAGAAATTATCAGAAAATAGTCACAACCTAGGTTTCAACCAATATGTCTTACCTGCGGTTAATTAATTATTTTCTGATATTAATCTGCAATAAATTTTAAGTGTCCGGTTTATGAGTTTTGCATGTGATCTAATCTTGAATTATTCACAAAAAAGGTAAAAACTATGGCTAGGAAAGGACAACGATATTCTTACTCGGTGATGAAATCCGGCAAGTTTGCTCGGGGGTGACCTATGGTGTCTAAGGCGAGAAGTTTAATGGATGGAGATGAATTCCACCGTCACTAAACTTCAAGCAATACCCGGTGATGAAATCCAGATATCACTGTTTTAAATGCAATATGAAAATGCAATGAATTTTTTTTTTTAAATGTTTTAGTTATCTAATGTGTACATACAAGGCTATAAATCAAAAGTTCTAATGATCTAAGCAAGAGGCTACTGAAAACATGTCATTTTCTCTGAAGAAGTGGAGTACACCGTTTAAAACCCCCTGCCTACCAATGATATCAGATATCAAAGGAGCAACCAAAAGGTTCGTCCACTTCTCTGCTTGGAATCACCCAATGGCAGGAGTACTATTGACATCCAATCAATAGTCCTACTTAGATAATTAAAACAAATAATTCGTAGCTATTCTAATATGCAGCTAGGTATGCAATTTTTTTTTTTTTTAATGCAAGCAACAATAAATAATGCAATGCAAAGAAAAATGTAATTAAAAATAACTATTCTTTTCCAGATTACTTAGTTTTTGTTCATTTTAAAGTAATGATCTGAAAAAGAAACAAAATATGGCGAGAAAAACCAAAAACATAAAAAGTACAGCACTTACTTGGAAGCCTACGCTTTTACGTAAACCGACTTCAAACGCCCACGGGAGTCTACACAGGCTGAAACGCACCTCTGCATTTCGTATTGGACTTCCAGATGCCCCTCTGCGTCTGCTGCATTTTCTGTAAACTCAGAAACC
Source organism: Wollemia nobilis (assembly GCA_028583015.1). NCBI lineage: Eukaryota > Viridiplantae > Streptophyta > Pinopsida > Araucariales > Araucariaceae > Wollemia > Wollemia nobilis. Next base: position 3,672,075 of record JAQPPZ010000753.1, read on the forward strand.
CTAGTTCGCTGGAACAACGAATTTTCGTGATTTCTAGAACCTGCAAAATAAAACAAAAAACAGGAACAGATTAGTAAAGCAAGTATTAAAAATATGAAACCCTAGGGGGTCCCACCGTGATCGCCATTTATAGATTAAAAATACACGTCAAACAAAAATAAATAAAATCACAATGACAGAGTACAGAATAGTTGCACAAAACAAACGATTTCTATTAATTGATGGAGTTAAAAAACTCCTTTTTGAATACAACTAGGCCTGTAACCCTTTATTTGTGATACACAGTTACAAGTTATGCTAGGGTTCTCCGAAACCCTAGCTGGCACAAATGGTGGCGCTTCCGAAGAATGTATCTTCAATCCCAACAGAGTGAGTGGGCTTTGTTGTATCCCTTGCTTGGACCACTCCGACTTAATCACTGCCATCAATAAACCGGATTTGCTGTCAAAAACCTGCACACATTAACACTATCAAGGAGTTAGAAATTAATAAGAGGGCTCCACTGTGTGAGCCCTAGAAAACAATCTAAAACCCTAGAAAACGAAGTGCAGGAATTCAATAACAGATCAATAAAATAAAAGAAGTTACTTGCTTTAAACTAATTTATACCTGTTCTCTGTTAACGTAGCTAGACCAGGCGACACCTGAAAGTAATGTGGCTATCAAATTGGCTACAGAAGGCGCCCTGGTGCACTTGCTGAATGCCCGCGTGCTTCTGGATTAAGGTTTCAGACGCCGGTCTGAGTCTGTGGCTGTGGGTAAACGCCCGCGGGCACTTGGTAAACGCCCGTGGGCACTTTGTAAACGCTCGTGGGCACTTGTTGAAGAGGTAAATGCCCGCGGGCACTTGCGACAGGAATGGGAGATTCTGCAGAATGCTGCAGAAGGAATGGTAGTGAAAGCGACGACGAAAGCGACGATGGATGCGGCGAAAGGGTAGCAGAAGAGAGATAGAGGAGATAGCAGTAGAAGAATTAGAATCAGAGATAGCGCATCGGAGATAGAAGTAGCAAAAGACATAGGGTTTGAGCCATCAAGGTGACTCAATTTATAATCTACTCTTAGGGCACACTTTAGGGTTTTAACGACACTTTGAATGTGTGGCTAAGATTAAAGTGGATCTAAGGGTAGAGAATAAATCTGGGTTGTGGAATGGATTAAGGTGGATGGACGGATGATATTAAATGAAGGATGGACGGCTCAGATTAAATCACTTAAACTATTATTTAAATATATATATTAAAATATTAAAAAATATATATAAATATTAATTTAAATAAATTTGGGGATGAAAAATGGCGGGAAAAGGTGAAATTGGGCCAAATAATGGCGGGAAAGTGTGGATTTGGGCCAAATAATGGCGGGAAGGTGGGTGACCGACACGTGGCTGACAGGAAGGTATAGATGACTTGCAAGTGGCTGGATTTTGGTGTCTACAAATATATATCCATATAATGTCTAAAGTAAGCAGCAATGGTAAGGGCTTTGGCCTCTCTTTAATAGGTCCAAGCTTCAAACCCCACTCAGTATAAGGGGACTAGGACCCCTCATAAAAACTTGTATAAACTCATTGAAAAAAATGATTATACCAAAACTATAATCAAAGATAATGAATTTCTAAGTCCAAAATTGAGAGGGTAAATTCATGGCCCACAAGTGAGAAAAAAGGAGCATGACAACTAGTGCTAATTTTTTTTTAAAATCACATATGCTTATCCTTATTATGTCTAAAATATAAATATAATTTTTTAAAATATATAGTTTTTTTTAATATAATGGATGTTAGATACATAGGTTATATGGGATCAAAATGAACCCCACTCATATTACATTGTGACCACATAATGGTATTACAATAGTTTGGCTATTATGCATGTGTTATTTTGTAAGATTTAGACCTTAGTCTTCTTCTTGAAAGTTGATGGATTTAACTAGATGAACTCATGGAATTTGATGATGGATATACACTTGTTACTTTTCATTAGACTCCTAGAAAATGTAAGAATTTAACACAAACTTAAAAAAAATAGAAATTCTCTTCAATTCATTCAACTTCAAATGTATACACATACATATATACATACAATATATGCCTATTTTCACAGGAGACTCTTGATGCTTTACCTTCCCTTCAAATTGTTTATCTTCTCTCAACCTCTCATGAAGTGTAACAATTAAGTTTCTAACATCCCCTAAGGTGCAATAATTACTTAACATTAAATAATATAATAATTCTCTAACATCCCCCCTTTATTATACCAAATATTTGAAGGTATCAACCATGGCAAAAAATATACATTTTACAAAAAATGACTACCCCCCTTAATTTTGAGGGTAATGAAATTGTGGTTTGGCTCTAGCTCTAGCACTGGCTTTTACTTTGGCTCTAGTACTGAATCTAGCTCTAGCTCTAGCTCTAGCACTAGATTTTGCTATGGCTTTGGCAGTGGCTTTGGCTTAGGCTCTGGCTTAGGCTCTAGCTTAGGCTCTGGGCTCTAGCCCTGGATCTAGCTCTAAATCTCACTTGGGCTATGGATTTTGGATGGGGTCTGGCATATCTTCTAGAACTTCCTCATTTGACTCAATACTTACAATAAGATATTCATATATCTCTTCTTATTATTGGATGGATATTCCCCCTCAACCTAAGTGGAGGACTTGAATATGATGCCCAATTTCTATTTCAACAAGCTTCTTGAATCTTTGGAAAAAAATAAAGGCATCTGATTTGAGTGGCAAGAAATATACCCACATATTTCATGAGGAATCATCAACAAAGAGCTAAAAGTACCTATGTCCACCATAACTAGTTGGAATTGGTCTACATATATCATTATTTATGTCATCCAACAATCCTTTAGCTCTATGAGTTGTGAGCTCAAAAAAGGTAATTGGTTTTTCCTTCCTACTAAACAACCTAAGAAAACTAACACTTTCCACCATACTTGATATTTAACTATAGGATTTTCGGGCATAGTCTAGGTTAAATCTATAAATTTTGATATAAAATTCATGCATCTCTTATTTTTAAACCTCCTAAAGAATCCCAAGATTGCATTGCTCCATGGGAAAACTATCACTATGGTTTCTCTCAACCACTAAACTTCATCTTATCCTTGCTCTCTTCTAAGGATAAAACCTTCTCTTATAAAATCCATTCAACATTTCTTTCACTCTATCCCTTCTATCACATCTATCCATCCACAATCAACATGTATTTTTTTGGTCATTTTATATTTGTACCAACAATGTTTTTTATAGTGATTATTAATTACCTCCATAAATTTCACAAGGATACACATTCCAACACCTAGCTATCACATGTTCAAATTATCCATAATAATCGCAACAATTTATTCTAGGAGTTTCACTCCCTAAATAGGTATCTCTTTTTACAAACTTGGTCTCACCACTTTCTGTTTGATCATAATTACCAAGACCTTCATTTTTAGGCCTTATGTTTGGCTTAATGGGATTTATTATACCTTGTTCATTTATTCCCAATCCTATGCCATTATATCCCTTTATTTTCATTAATTTTAAGCCAATATCTTTTGTGTGCTTTTCAAGGAACCCAACCTCATCATCATCACCATGGTATTCAGTAATGTGACCTTTGTCACGACCAACTCCACTATCACCAACAATGTTCAAACACCCAAACTCTTCATCATCACTATGGTTAATAGCAACATGACCTTTTTCATGGCCAACACAATCAACAAGATTGATCATAAGATCATAATGCTCATATTCAACATAAATACTACTATCATCAAAAATGTTCAAATCACCATTGTAGCATATAATACAACATTAGAAGATGATATGACATCGACGACAAATAGATCATTCTCATATTTACTACTTACAATAAAGTCACTATTTTTGTGATGAAACAATTTTTCTTGCCATATGCAACCATGAGTTCAACTTCTATATCTTGATCCAACATTTTTGAGATAGATAGCAAGTTTTTTATTAATTCTCAATTGTGAATTTTTCATCAATCAAATTGACAAGAACATTTCCAATTCCTTTAAAATGACAAGTCTTCTCATCAATAGTAGTGACTAGTTTCTAGTCTTTTGCTTATAATGGAATCAAACCAAATTTTATCTCTATCATATGTATATATCAAAAAACATCCTTTGGATTTTTTACTACCTTGGTCATCAGTACCTTGTGTCCTAGTTCAAAGTACTATTAACAATTAGATCCTGGTTCTTCATGTGTAATATTCCCTTGTTATTTCTTAGGATATGATTTGAATTGTGTCTTCTTTTGAGGAGGCTTGTGGTCTTAATCCCTTTGAGTAATAGAATTATATCTACAAAAATTTGTATCATATCCTTTTTCACAAAAATGATAGTACCTCCTTTATATTTGAGATTGATTTTGTGATGATGAAGAAGTGGAAGGATCCTTTTATGGTTTCCTTGTATATATGAGTGCATTTTTTGACAATTGGTCCCTTAATTGATTGTTTTTTTTCTTCTATTGAAGGATATTTACCAGTTCTTCAAAATGTACCTTTTTGTTTGATAATTGCAAAGAAGTGACCAACATTCGATATGAATTGGGAAGAGTTCTAAATACAATGGGTACTAAGATATTGTCTTCTACCTTTCCCTCCATGGTATTCGATTTTACCTTCAATTTTGCAATTTGCGAATAAATTGCTCAATACTTTCTCCATATTGAGCCCTCAATGTATAAATTTGGGACTAAACGTAAAAAAATTTAGCTTCATTCTTCCCTTCAAATATAGTGAAAATAATATCCCATGCTTTTGTTGGTGTCTTTGTTTCATTTATGTGTGGTTGATTTTCATCTGATACACCAAGAGTGATGAGCATTAGTGCCTTGGCATATTCCTCATCAAAATTTTATTGAGCTACAATCTCCTTAGGTTGAGTTTCTTCTCCGATGACTATGTCCCAAAGTTTCTCAACCACTAGGATGGTCCTCATCTTGGTCTTCCAAGGTGCAAAATTTGGGCCTTTGAGAAATTGTAATTATATGAGAAAATTTTCATGCAGTCATGGTGAGAGTTCCTTAAATCTCCCAAAATGATCCCCCTTTATATATACCACTAGTCCACTATACCAATTCTTTCTATATACCCACCCTTCCTAAAGATCCATCAATATGTGGAAGAAGCTAGTTATGTTGATATACATGGGTGTATGTGAGAAAGACCTAAGGTAAATAAAATAGAACGATACATGGTACCATGGTAGTACTAAAGTGGATTTGCCCTATCAATGACACTTGCTTAAAGATAAATCCTTCTACATGGGCATAGTTTCCCTATATACTTGGAATTTCTCAATTTTAGAATTTATGTCTAACAATAATGACAAATAGAGTAAAAAATGAAGAAACTGTTTTGACACCCAAAATATAAAGACTCCTCACCACACTATCACATTACTCTTATTTTTTTAATATAAAACCTTAATCTTTTACCAATTACATTTATGGCTATTTTCACACATAGACACTTAAGACATAATAGCCTGATACTTACAACCCATCATTGGACAACACTCTCACAACATGAATATTGAACTCACCTTGACATTTATGAAAAACACACACTCCACAAAAATGACAATTCACACCTTACAACTCTCCTTGACATAATTTAACTTAAATGGATTAAAAAAAAAAACTCTTGCTCATATGACTCTATGGTTTTAATATTCCCTCTTGAAGACTAAAAAGAACATGAACCACTTTTTTTATTTTTCTTCTTGCTCTTTTTTCAATTATTTAAAAATATCTCTTTTTAATTATTTTAGTTTTTTAAAACCTCCTTTTTTTTTAATTTTAAAAATGATACTTCCTTTTAAAATACCAATTCCTTTTTTTGTACTTTATGAAAAAATAAATACTATGCTTTTAAATATATATAATAGTATTTTCAAAGAAAATATTATAAAGGAGCGAGTCGAACCTTATAATTCTTCCTTCAAAATACCAAAGCCTCTTCTTGCTAACTGGTATGGCACCATGCCAAAACTGGTGAAAGCTATTATTACCTTTGCCTTAAATTGTTGAAGCCTCACCTTGGAATAATTGTCATCTAGTTTTACCATGTGGCAAGATATTTCATACCATAAATAAGTGGTTCTTTCTTTTCAAGAGCATGCAATAACCTTCATGGATGACTTTAAGTTTTTAGGGCAATGACTCTATGTTTTTTATTTTACTTGGACATCATAGAGTTTTTTCAAAGCGATGACTCTAAGTTTCACAACAAAAGAATTAAAGATGGCTATAAGAGCAAAGAAGGTGCAATGTGGCAAGGAGTCTAAGGGACCAATGTGATGGTTAGCTACCCCTTCGTTTCTTTCCTTACTCAAAAAAATAAAAAGAAGAAATACCTATAAGTTCAATATTAATTTTGCTCTAGCATCGCATAATTTTACACAAAAAATCAAACCCGATTTCCAAAACTTACTGAACACAACCTAGGACTTAGGGCATCTGGGACTCATACTCAAACAATAGCCTTATTGATAGAAAGTAAGGAGGTGTAGAAATGGTTTGCAAAATTTTGTATAGCTCGTGAGTAATTTTAGAGATAAACACACCTTTCAATCACTATGGGGCATGTAAGGACCAAGACTGTGATGAAGTCATCTCGTCAAGCTAAAGAGATACTATTCTCAAATGACATGCCAAAATTCCCTCCAAACAACTCAAAAATAACATTGAGACATATTTAGAGAAAGCAAGTAAAAGTAATATCATTAAACATGGAAGGTGAATGGCCTATGTGTATCAATATTGCATAGCCTCCTCAACAAATTATGGCTAACAAAACTTGACTTTGATACCAATGTACATATTTTTAACACTGACTTAAAAAACATAGAAATTTTCTTCCATTCATTCAACTTCGGATGTATATACATATAGATACATATAATGTATACCTCTTGGTTGTCACAAGAGACTCTTGGGGCTTCACCTTCTCTTCAAATTTGTTAGCTTCACTCAACCTCTCATGAGGTGTAATAATTAAGTATTCAACATCCCCTAAGGTGTAATAACTACTTAACATTAAATAATATAATAATTCTCTAACATAAAATTACCAACATAACAACCTAAACCTAAATAAAATAAAAATGTATATTTATTTATTCTTAATTTTATATCCAATATTTTTGTGTCAATTACGTTCTCAAAGTTACCCAAATTACCATAGACTTTCATACACATTAATATTTTATCTTGATCCTTATGCAAAGATATTTGCACATGGGCTTTAATTACTGCTCCTTCCTCATAACACCTAAATTTTCATCAAATTTGCATTTACCTAAATCATTTGTATGTGTGTGTGTGTGAGAGAGAGAGAGAGAGAGAGATAGACAAAGAAAGTGGCAAAGAAATCCTCTCTACATCAAATAGTAAAGGTCATTAAAATTTACTTGAATCAACAATTAGAAGAAACAAAAGACATAAGGGATGAGGAAGTACAATGTGTAAGTTAAAATTCAAGAGTTAAAAGCACATAGGAAGATGAGGAGGCAATTTTTAAAGTAAATGAGACCAAAACGGTCAAGGTTAATCCAAGTAAATCATCTTCTTTTTCCTCAAGTAGTATTAAATCCTCTCCTTGCAATAAAATTGGAAGTAGTATAGAGTTTATCCCTTGCACTTTAGTGTTTTAATAGTAGCATAATTAAGAAATAAGTATGGATGATATCCATGGAAATTTATGGTTTCCATGGCATCATAAGAAACCCATTGCTATGGAAGTTCATTCTTGCACATTAGATTTTCCAGGGAAAATATTTACAATAACATAAGTAATTAGTTATAATGGAGGATCATCCTTGTACTTTAGAGTTCTCAAGGTAACATAAATAAAAAAGTGCTTGTGAGATTATTCCTTGTATTTCAAATTCTATAGGGTAACATAAACATTTAGAAGATAAGTCTAGTTATGAAGAGTATGGAAAAATAGAAGATATTTGATGAACATGAAAGTGTTGGTGCGCATGGAAGGAGAGGAAGACCCTTAAAGTAAGAAAAAAGAGAAAAGAAAAATCAAAGGGATATTGATTTGTTGGAAATAAAAAACAAATATTGCAATTGTTAAAAAGAAGTAGAGATAAGGCCACAAATAAAAATAATAAGTAATGATGAAAATGGTATCATGGAATATTAGGATTATGAATAAGACCTCTAAAAATTATTTATTAAGGAACTGATAAGTTGTTATAGTCCTAAATTTATTTTAACATACTAAACAAAATCAAGTATTAAGGAATGTAAGGAAGCATTCAAAAATATTTGGAAGATGAAGGATTGTCTAGCAATTTCTTTTATAGGAGCTTTAGGAAGTATTGTGACAATATGGGACAAATGCAAATTGGTTGAAAATTTTCTAGAAACAATAAGTAATTGGGTTGATGGTCTATTTTGTAAGAGGAAAACATCAAATTTGGGGTTATAAATGTATATGCTCCAACTATAGTTACTCCTCATAGAAGATTTTGGAAGGAGGTCAACATAGTTTTGTCAAATACAATGATGATTCATAACTATGATCTATGGATTTTTGGGGGACTTCGACATGGTTCTCTCTCCTTTAGAAAACAAGGATAGTATAAGATTGCTTAGATCAATGTAAGATTTTGCTTCATTTGTTAATTCAAATGGCCTTTGGGATATTATTCCTCCAAGATTTCAATATACTCAGGATAAAAATCACATTGGGTCAAACCCTAGTACAAGGGGACAGAGACCCCTTTCAAAAATTCATGCTTTACCCTAAAATTATTGTTCCTATTCTGCAGTAGTATGTCTTAGGGTTTTCATTTAAGAGGCCAAAGTTCAAACCACACAAGGGACTTGGAAATTTTCAAATCCTGTGCTTTACCTTAAATTTTTTAGTTCCATGAGGGATATTGTAGTGGTATATCTTTGGGTTTTTATCCAAAAGACCCAAGTTCAAACCCTAGTACAAGGGGATCGAGGCCCCTTTCAAAAATGTGTGCTTTACCCTAAAAATTTTTCTTCTGAGGGGTACCATAGTGGTATCATTGGGGTTTGGATTGTGTCCAATCCATGCTATGGTCATAATAACCATCCACTAATGTTGTTAGGTGTGTTCAATAACTGCACCTCGCAAGGATTGTATAGTTTGTGAAGTCTAGGAATCATGGGATATAGATTTTAGGACAACCTCTAAGGTTTTTTACCAAGATTAGATCCTTTTTTGGGTGTGATCTTGGTGCACTTCCTCCTAATCTAGCCTAGTCTACTAGGTTTTTTCTAGGAAAAGGGTTAAGAAGAAAATAGTAAAAGTAATTAGCCCAGCCTATGGGGATGATATGTCAAGAATGACAAGGTTATTTGTGCATGATGGGATGAATAAACACACGAGTCAATCCTACCAATAAAATGAATACAATTCCATAAAAACACATATATTTCTCTTATAAAACTTGCACCTGGAACAGGATAGATACTAGTCATAGCTCCACTCACAAATTTACACACAAAGAATAGGATATAAAGTAAATAGTCATAGCTCTTTTATATATATGTTAACAGCATGAAATACATATGCCAAAATGAAATAGATCAAAGGGGCCTATACATAGATCAAATTAGGGTTTGAGTCCAAATCAATACATACGAGAAAATGAGAGAAAAACTCAATTTTGGGCCAGATACTAGGCACAAGAAAATATCATTCTTCTCCCCTTTCATCGAAGATACAAAATTGACTATTTATACAGCTTGAACCTAAATTTAAAATTCCCTCCCAAATTATCTTGAGTTAGAAATCCTGTCTACATTGGTCCTCAAGCTTGAAGTACTATGTTGCATTCATTCCTAACAAATTCAGGGCCGACTTTGGGGTCTAATCTCCCTAAATGCCTTGAAGGTAGGGTGGAACCCTTTGACGATATCTTTAATGAGCCTCTTATCCTTGTGAAATCTTGAGCTTCAAGTGACGTCAACCTTGCTTGTTAGGGAAGCCTTGTTGTTGATGTATGATGGCATGGGACCATCTTTATAGTAGAACCTTGAAGGTTCTAGCACAATTTTAATAAAGAAATAATTAAAATAGCATCTAAATTAAAAGAATCATTGTTTCACTGGTAGGAAGGTCCCTCCAATGCATTCAATAAACAATTATATATTCTTCTTCATGGATGATTTGTGTGAATGGCCAACCTAATATATATATCTAACCTAAAGCTACGTTGGTGAAGAGACGTGATGGTTCATGTTAGGAAGAGACGTGATGGTTCACATTAGAAATATATGTGATGGTTCACTTTATGAGTTAATAATATAATAATTAAATGATTAATAATACTAACTAATAATGCTAGGATGGAGGATCCTAACATGCCACCCTCCTTAAAAATATTTTTGTCCTCAAAGCTCAAAGTGAGGAGCTTTATCTTTTGTTTTCCAAGAAGAATTTTTGCAAGTTCTTGTACTATTTTAATGTCACTTTTCCGAAGGTAAGGATATCTTGAAGGTCGGAGTGTTAGTGGGGGGTTTCCAAGAACAATAGTAGAATCTTCCTTAGGAGAATCATGATGATGATGGGAGGGCAACCCTTGGGGTTCCTCAAACACTTTATAAGGATGCATAAAAAGTGGTGGTAACGCTTCCATATCCTTTTGTTGTTCCCTAGGAGAGCCAACAGTGAATGAGTGTGTAATCACCTTTTTGTGTTGTTTTCAAATAGGTTTGGTTATATGGCAAGAACTCACAATTGGGAGAAAATTTGAGTGTAGTTATTGTAGAGTGTAAGTTTGTCCATAATGGGTCATTTCGGGAATGTCTACCTCATCCTTACCTGATGCATCGATCACTTCTGGCATATCAACCGTATTGCCTTTATCATTGTGATCAGGTGTTTGGGATATTTCTTGCTCATTGTCCTTGTTTTCCACATCTTCCTCCTCTTTCTTATCTTTCGTGGCTTCCTCATCTTCCTTACCTTCCTCATCATTTCCATATTTAGTGCTATCTTCAGGTGTATTTGTCACTATGTCTACCTCAATCACATTTTCATCATTGGGATAACTACAAGGAATAGTTGCATCTAAAATATATAGTGTAGGTGTAATACATTGATGATTGCGAATAAATTTCTCATCGCAATGATAGCAGAGGCCTTTTGCTTGTCGTTCTTTCATTTCTTCAAAACTGAGATGTTTAATTGGTAGGGTTGGGTTAATTTTGGGGGTTGTGTAAGTGCTTTGTGCCTTTCCATTATGCGTAGGTTTGGGGGCAATGTAAGTGGTTTGATATTTCCCCATAGGTGGTTTCCCTAATCGACATTGTGCGTTGATTTTATCTTCGGCTAATTTGGCCAATCCAATAGTCTGCATCATGGTACTAGGGTTGAACATTTGTACCTCTAGTTGAATCTCTTCCTTTAATCCACTGATGAAACAATATATGAAAAAAATTTCATCCAACCCTATGTATTGTTTGGTGATATCCTTAAATCGAATTTCATACTCATGCACGAAGTGTTTTGACAAAGGTCCCAAGTGTTTTGATGAAGGTCCTTGAGCAAATCCCACATGGTTGGGTCCCACATGGATCTGATACCAAATGGTAGAACCCTGAAGGTTCTAGCACAATTTTAATAAAGAAATAATTAAAATAGCATCTAAATTAAAAGAATCACTTTTATAAAGAATCATTGTTTCACTGGTAGGAAGGTCCCTCCAATGCATTCAATAAACAATTATATATTCTTCTTCATGGATGATTTGTGTGAATGGCCAATATATATATATATATTATATATATATATATATATATATATATATATATATATATATCTAACCTAAAGCTACATTGGTGAAGAGACGTGATGGTTCATGTTAGGAAGAGACGTGATGGTTCACGTTATGAAGAGATATGATGGTTCACTTTATGAGTTAATAATATAATAATTAAATAACTAATAATATTAGGATGGAGGATACTAACACTTTATCTTTGCCTTGGCTACCAAATTGTTATCATGTATGGTCTCCCACTAGATTCGGTTGGCACGTGTATCAACTAATCATTGCTCAAGTCCTCGATGATTGGACCCTCATGTAGGATGCGGCTTCCAAAATCTCACCACCCCTCTAGTCCCTCATTGTCTGGCTATTTTCTATTTTGGGGTCTAATCACCAGACTTCGATAATAGCCCTTGGCTTGAGGGTTCTCTTGAGTACCCGATTACTCCGGTAATGTTTCCTTCATGTCAGCTTCATTGAAAAATCTAGTTTATCACCACTCTGCTCCTTGCCTAATTTTTATACTTTGAATATGTCTAGTTACTAGACTTATTAATGTGCTTGAGCTATTTTCTTGGATTGTTTTTCTAATCTTGGCCGCTTTGCCTTATTTTCCTCCTTCATTGTTCCTAAGTTCTATTTCTCAAGGTAGCTTACTAGTGTTATTTTATATCTGCACCAAGAAATATTATAAATCCAATAAATTTAGGAAGACATTCTAGTTATGAGCTCATCCTTCTAGTCGATGGATGAGTTCATAGTCATCATATGGATTAAAATCCCATTGATATTGGAACCCTTTTAGTTACCACTAGGAAGGCTTAGAGGTTCCTACTCACAATGAGGTTGGGCTTGGATACTACTAAAAATACTATGGCCCCTTGCTTGTCTGATATGGGTGGTCATGATTACCTCATAGTATGGGGATCTTTGAAAATAGTAACAACTTTAAGCATAAGCCTCCCATTATTGGCACCCTCAACACTTTCTCAACATCAGTTACTTGATAGATAAAAATAGCTTCAGGTCCTCTCATATTGCTTGACTTTTGATAGTAATTCCTCTCAAAATACCCTTCCTTAGGTTGGCCCTGCCTGATGTAGTGAGACTTCACTATAATTTAGCAACTCATAGGGGGGATTCTTCTTGTAGGAGGTAAGAAACCAAAAATAGTAGCCTTATCTATTGGGCATGGAGTCCATAAAGACCAATACTAAGGATTTTGAGACTCAAGGGGATAGGAGGCAAATTTCTCGAAGGAAAATTATGCTTGGGAGCTCATAAGATGTGGTAAAAAGAGCTTCCATTTTCATAGACTTCTACCACTAGGGGGAAGCCACTTGAATTCCTTTGCCTGTTGGTTCTTGTCTAGCGAATCAATGGGAAATTATCCCTTCCACATAGTTGAATCAACAAAGGCATAATTTTTTGCCATCTTACCATGCATTCAATCATGGAAGTTGTCTCTTCCTATGTTGTTATATTGACTCCTAAACCTCTTAACTCATGTAACCTTCCTTAAAATATACACATGAACCACATGGTGTATTTTTCCAAAAATTGCTTCATGTGAGTGTCTTGACTTGCTTTGCCCTCTTACATGCCACATCTTGGTCCAACCAATGGCTATAGGACACCTAGCTTCTAAAAACTTTATTTGTAAATACCACCTATTTACACTATGGTACATAATTTTGGCACAATTTGTACACCAAGTATTTCACACAAAGTTCCTTCATAAAAACTTGCAATGCCTAAACCAAATTAATCCAAAATTTCATCACTCTCACCTATTTGTCACCTTGAACATGCGACTTGTTATAGCTATAATTCAATGGGTAGATAATTTTTGTGAGTTATGAGTTCCCAGGTCCATCTGGATTATTGTGTTGAAGTTAAGCATGGGGAATTCATCCCTCATTGGCGATCCACTTATCAACTCCTCCAAATATTTTAGATGTTTTGTTGACATGTGGGATCCTCCCAAATCATTTTCATCCAAGTAGACATTCTGCTCTTCTAGCTCCTCCATGTGATAGGGGGTGGACCCTTCCATGTTGAATTGGATCTTCCTCTCCTCCTAGATTGGTTTCTCGATCCTCCTCTACTTTTTTGGTCATCCCCTTGGTCATTGACTTTTAATGTGCATGCATTTTGCTCCATAAGATCAACCTTGCTACACTTCGGTGTTGTGTTTGGGACTAGTGGACCTACTTCCTACTCTTACCCTACAAATATACCCTTGCTTTCAATGGTAATATTAGGTTGTACCTATGTTTTGTTATACACTAGAGCACTAGCCCCATAAAATATCACTTACACTTCACCTTGATCCCACATAACTAGCATTTGTTTTGATAGTCTAGTGTTGTCATTTGGAGCATCACCTAAGCTAGGTACTTGAGAATCATACCATAGGGCTTGCAAAGTGGATTAGGGGGGGTGGTATAAGCTACGAGGTACATTGCATGTTAGGATTCTTATAGCTATGATAATGAGGATCTAGAACTGAGTATTTTTAAGCATACAGACCCTTTATATAGTTGTTTTAAGTTGGTATGACATCCTTGACCGGTTTATGCAATGATATTTGTAAGGGAATTGAGATATGGATGACTTGTTGCTCTATGGATTTTTTACTAGACTCTTAGAAAGGTTGTGGCTAGAATATTTGATAACCATTTAGTGGAGGCTAGTAACTTTGGCTACCTGTTTGGGAGGGGTTAGGGATAACTTGGTACAAGAACATTAAGATGTTTTGTTGATGCTAAAGCATGACAATTTTTTTGGAAAATGTCCTAACTTGGTTCTATAACTCCTCTATATTTTTGTCTTGGAATTTATCACAAGGTTGATTTGGGGGCAAAGAAGGAATCAGTACCAAGACTAAGTTTATGGGAGGATATGACTAAAACTTGGTGGGTTGCACATTGGGTGGAAGATGGTATGGTGGTGGAATGTGGGGAAATAAGAGCACTAGAGGTCGATGGGCTAGCATTTTATTTGGAAAAGTTTCCTTTTAGTTTTAGAAGCTAGTTGATAAGCTTCTGATAGGGTGATTCCTCTATATTTCACCATCATAGCTATATATGAATTGAAAACTTTAATATAGTAAATGAAATCCATACCTAAAGGTGGTTTGATTTCATCAAAGATCTACACTAGGTCTTGTGGATCATAGCATTGAAGTCATCCATGGATTTCATAGGATCTCTCTTGATGGTCATTAATTGCCCTAGGAGGGACATCCCATCTACATTTTCTCCAAATTTATTTTCCAAAAATTTGGTGAGTTGATCCCTATCAATAATGGAGTGTGGGATGAAGGAGATGTACCATTCTCTTACCTTTCCCTTGAAATATGTTACTAGTAGCTAGTGATCAATGTTGTATAGGGTGCACAGACTAATCATGTGTTAGAGGTGCTCTATGGGGGTCATTGTGTCTTCCCCAGTGAATAATGATAGATACTTTAATGTTGAAACTAGAATCTCATACCATGTTGTAGGTGGAACTAGTGGCTACAATGGGCCTCTGTTATTCTGCATCGATAGCCTTCTTTGCTAGTGGTTCTAGGTTGTAGTTATCTTATGTTGTTGGCTCCTTTTACAATGGTGCTTCTGTATGGGAACAACAATCAAGAATTCACCCTTGTGTTAGACCTTGTGACTAGCCTAAGGCTCATAAATCATTGGGTTCACCTTCAGCCAACAAAGTTACCCATTGGTGAGTTCTTCGAATAGTAGAATCGCCAGGTGAACTTGAATATGCTTCAATAAGCAAATAACTATGACATTAACCAAGTTCTTGGATTGATATCACAATCATATCATAAATATTGTGCAAATTGATCCCACGATCATTGTTTTTGGTCCCATCAAACATGCAATTTAAACTATTGGGGGTCGGATTGTGTCCAATCCATGCTTTGGGTACAATAACCACTTTTTGCAATTATCGGGTGCATCCGATGTCCACACCTCACGAGGAGCATACAACCCTTGGAAATTCTAGGGAGCGTGGGATGTAGCTCTAAGGACAACCTCTAGGGATTTTTACCAAGACTAGCTCCTTGTTTGGGTGTGATGTGCACTTTCTCCTAATCAAGCCTAGTCTACTAGGTTTTGTCTGAAAAAGGGTTAAGAAGAAAACAGTAAAAATAAATAGCCTATCATATGGGGCCGATGTGTCAAGAACTACAAGGTTATTTATGTATAATGGTTTGAATGAACACACACATCAATTCTACTAGTAAAATAAACATAATTCTATAATACCACATATATTTCTCTTATGAAATTTGCACTAGAAATAGGACAAATACAAGTCATAGCTCCACTCATAAATTTACACAAAGAATGAGATAAAAATTAAATAGTCATAGCTCTTTTATATATGTTAACAACATCAAATACATATGCCAAAATGAAAGGGCTCAAAGGGGTCTATACATAGATTGACTCAGGGTTTGATTCCAGATCAATACTTAAGAGAAAATGACAGAAAAACTTTATTTTGGACAAAATACTAGGCATAGGAAAATATTGATCTTCCTCGCTTTCATATAAGATTCAAAATTAGCTATTTATACAGCTAGAACCTAAATTCAAAATTTAAAACTCTCTCTAACTAGATTGAGTAGGAAAGTCTATCTACATTAGTCATCGAGCTTGAGGTACCATGTTGCATTCATTCCTAATAGATTTAAGGTTGATTTTGGGGTCTAATCACCATGAATGCCTTGCAGACAAGGTGGCACCCTTATGGAAATTCAATATTCAAGTCATGTCAAACTTTGCTTGATGGGAAAGCCTCACTATTGATCTAGGATGACATAGACCCCATATTCATTTTTACCTTGGCTACCAAGTTATTATCTTGCCTAGTCTCCCACTGAATCCAATTGGCACTTGTGTCAACTAATTATCGCTTGGATTTCGAATGATTATGTCCTCATGTAGGCTGTGGCTTTCAAAATATCATTACCCTTTTGATCCCACCTTGTCTGGCTATTTCTCATTTTGAGTTTTGATCATTGGACTTTAATAACAACCCTTGGCTTGAGGCTCCTCCTAGGTACTCCATTGCTCTGATAAAGTTAACTTCATGTTAGCTTCGTTGCAAAATCTCAAATTATCGTCACTCTTCTCCTTGCCTGATTTTTAATACTTTAAAATTGCCTAGTTATTGGACTTCTTATTATTCTTGAGTTATTTTATTTTTCTGTTTGTCCAGTCTTGGCCACTTTGCCTTCTTTTCCTCCTCCATTGTTCCTAATTTCTATTCCCTAAGGTAGCTTTTTAGTGTTGTTTTATCTCTACATCAGGAAATCTTATAAACCTAGTAAAGTGAGGAAGATGTTATGGTCTGCAAGCTCATCCATTTGGTCGATGGATGATTTCACAATCATCATATGGATAGAAACCTTGCTAATAGTGGAACCCTTTTAGTTACCACTAGGAAGGCTTTGTGGTTCCTACTCATAGCAAGGTCGAGCTTAGATATCATCGAAAAGGTTATGATCCCTTACTTGTCTTATCTAAGTGGTCATCATCACCTTATGGCATGAGGAGCTTTGAATATACTAACAACTTACGCATAAGCCTCTCATTATTGGCACCCTTGGAACTTTCTCAACATTAGTCCCCTAGTAGATAGAAGGAGCTTTAGGCCTCCTCATCTTGCTTGAATTTTGGTAGTAATTCCACTCTAAATCCCCTTCCTCAAGTTGGCTTTGCCTAATGTAGTGAGACTTCACTATAGGTATATCTTTGGGTTTTCATCCAAGAGACTCAATTTCAAATCCTGATACAAGGGGATAGGGGCCCCTTTTAAAAACTCGTGTTTTACCCTAAAACTAGTCCTATGGGGATATTGTAGTGATATGTCTTTGGGTTTTCATCTAGGAAATCCAAGTTCAAACCCTAATACAAGGGATCCAGACCCTTTCAAAAACATGTACTTTACCCTAAAATTTAAAACTTGAAAGGGATAGGCTAGTTGGCAGTGGTTGAGTGTTTATCGGTGGGTTACCATAATTTGATTCCCTCGATGGTTGAGGATCTTGTTGATTCTGTCTTTACCTAGTGGGATAGGGTTCATAGGGGTTTCCCTACACAACAAAAAAGAATCACATTGAGCAAACTCATGTAGTAGAAAGATTTCATAGACTTTTGTTATCGAACACATGGTTGTAAATAGATAATATAATCTCTTTGTATATATTATTATAAACCCCATCTCTTGAGTGTGATCTACTCAATAAAGGCCATCCAAAGCCATTTTTCTTTTAGTCTATGTGGATCCAAGACCCTAATTTCTTCCAAATGGTTATGTTATGGTGGGATGAAGTAAATTTTGAAGGATCATGTATGTATAGATATGTTCAAAAGACAAAATAATTAAAGGGATGTGAAGATTTCAAATGCCAAATATTTTGGTAACATATTTAAATAAAATGAGGAAATTGAGTCCAAATTCAACATTTTACAAGAGATGGTAGAAATAAATGGAAAGGGCCAAGAAAAGCAACTACTTCCTTATTATCATAATGTATTGAAAAATGCATCGTATTGGTCCCAAAAATATAGGGAGAGATGCTTCAAGGAAGGAGATAGAAATACTAAATTTTTTCATGCTACAACCAAAACAAACTTTTCTTTTCTTCCACCAAAAATATTTCAACTTTTGATGGAAGAAATATTCAAAAAGAAGAAGATATCAGGAAGGAAGGAATTAATTATTTCAAAGTTATTATGTTAGATGTTAGGAAATACAAAGAGGTTCAAGGAAAGATTTTGCAAAATATCTCATCAATTATCACATAAGGACAAAATGAAATCTTTATAGGAAGATCTCTATGGAGGAGATACATGAGGCAGTTTTCTCTTTCCATCCTAAACAAGGCACCTAACTTCAATGAATTACCCATAATTTTCTTTCAAAAGTTTTGGGATTTGTTGAAGAGTGATATGTTGGTTGTGGTTAAAGAGGCTTGGAAAAAAAAGGCTACAACAAGTGAGATCAATTACACATTTATTCTATCGGTTCCCAAAAAATATGTGACAAACTATTTTGATCATTTTGACCCATAAGCCTTTGTAATATGATTTATAAGATCATTTCAAAAATTATGGTAAAAAAAGCATTCTAGATTATCTTGTCTCAAAGAAACAAGGTGATTCTATTCATGGTAAACAAATTCTTGATGGTGTAATCATTACATAAGATGTCATACATTATCTTTGTTCCATGAAAAATCTAGGCATGCTTATGAAACTAGTTACAAGCAAAGAATATGGTAGGTTTTGCTAGAGTTTTATACATTATATTCGCAATAAAAATAATGGTTTTGAACAAGGTTGATATAAATATATTAGATGTTGTTATAGTACCTAGAAATATTCTATTTTGACCAATGGATCCTCTACCAGATACTTTGAGTCATCCTATGAACTCTGCCAAGGTGACCCACTATTTTCATATATATTTATTATTCTTGTATATTGACCAATGGATCCTCCATTTGATACTTTGAGTCATCCTATGGACTCTTCCAAGATGACCCACTTTCCATATATATTTATTATTCTTGTGAAGAAATTGGGGAGAGATTTCTTAAAGGGAAAATGAAAAGAAAAATCAAGTATTTAGGTTGCAACAAATGCTCCCTCTAAATTCTAATCTAATTTGTTATGGTGCTTATCTTTTACATCATCCCTCAATTAGTGAGGCCATGGAGTTCAAATCAATTTATCATGTTATGAGAAGATTGTTGGACCATTGGTTAATACTACAAAATCTAATATATTTTTCATTAACATTGCCCTACATTTACAACAGATTATTGTGGACAATTTAGAGTTTAAAATTGGAAATTTATATATTTGGGTATTCCTTTATCTCATAAAGAAAATGAGCTTTGGGATTAATTTTTGGATAGAATTAAATCTTGTTTGATAGGTTGGAAAGGTAAATTCTTAACCATGGCTATAAGACTACATTACATTTTATCTCTATATGTATGATGTTATTTTCAAGGTATAAGATCTAAATTTGTTAAAATTCAAATAGATTTTCTTTGCAAAGGATGTGAGAAAAAATCTTGGTTTTCTCTTCATAAGTAGGGAAGGGTTTGCAAAGGAAAGAATATTGGAAGGGTAAGCTTGCAGAATTGGAGACTTACAAGTTTAGCCTTAGGGGCAAAACTTGGATGCAAATTATTCAAAGATCAAGGAAAGTATTGAGCAATACTATTACTCAAAAACATATAGGTTCTCTTGATGCAATGAAATTATTTAGGAAACAAACCCTACCTAAAGGATAACCACCATGGAAATTCATATTAGATAATTTGTAATTGACCAAGAAACATATTAGATGGTCAGATAACCACGAGCATTCTACAAATTTTTGGCATGATGCTTGGTTGAAGCCTTATCCTCTTATTTCTAATTCAAAATGGAAATTGCTAGCTCAAGCATGTTGAGCTTGTAAAGAACCAAAGGTCAAATATTATATTAATGTAAGCAAAAATGGATCTCTAATAATAACCAGGTTGAAGGAGAGAAACTCAAACAAATAGCAAATGAGCTTCAACAAAATCTTTAAGAGTTCTATTTGCCAACTTTTATGCATAATGACGAGTTGGTTTGAAATCTATAAAAAGATGGTGGATAATCAATCAAGCTTGAATATGAAGATTTAGAGCAATTAGAATTTTCTTCTCTCAATAATTTCTCTTGGAAGAAAGTTTGGTCACTAGAGGCCCTCTTGAAAGCATCAACATTCCTTGAGTTAGTAGTCAAACAATATTATTATAGGAAAAAGACTACAAATAAGAGGATAAAGTATCTTTCAAGTGTGTCTTGAATGAGAAGTATCTAGGAATACCAAATTATTTATTTCTTCATTGTCCCTTTGCCTACATTATTTTAGGTTATATTTTTTTAATATGAGAATATATCGAGTAGTCCATCAACCTTGAAAGAGTTGATGAAATATTGGATTAATTAAATTAAAGCTAAAGCATTATGTATTATGTGTGGGATTGGTCCTGTAATTATTCATTGGAATTTATAGTTAGAAAAGAATAATAGAATTTTCAAAAATATATATCAAAATCATGCTCAAGTTTGGAATCATATTATTGGCTCTCTTGCAAATTGTTCACAAACATAGTGCTCACATAAAAAATCTCAAGTGTGAAAAAATGTGCTAGCTTCTTGGTTACAAAATTGAAATAAACACGGAACGGTCATCTACGACAATGGACTTAATACAAAGGTTTTGCTTTGATCTATGGTAAAATAGGAATTTATAAAATGGGTTTATCAAAATTATTTTTGATGATGTTTACAAAGAAAATCTAGAAAAAGTTGGTGTATGTATTTTTCAAAATAATAAAGGCAACATTTTCCTCACTTACAATCATATGGAACTTAAACTAGCTATGCATAGGCTAGAGCACTTCTTACAAGGATTATAATTTACAATTGATAAATAATGGAAATATATTTCAATCAAGGGGGATTCACAAATTATCATTATTGTTATAAATAAAAATGAATGTGGGAATTAGATAAAAAATAACGCTATTATTGATGTTCATCAACTATTTTTTTTATTAGGGTGAAAATATGGGATTTTTTAAAGGGCTCCAACCTTTTTTTACAATACCACTCCTCTACATTAAATCAAACAATGAGGAATTAGAAAAATATAAAAAGGAACTAAGACATCAACAATCTACAATTACAAAGAGTAGTAGTAGAACAAGACAAGAAGTCACATAGACCCCTTACAAGGAAAAAAATTGAAATGCTTCACTTCCTATGACTACAAGAGGTGAATAAATCTTGCAACCATTGATTAATAATTTAACCATAATTCTATCTATCATAAGCTTGCAACTTTCTCTCAACTATACCCCTCAACTCACTAGGGAAATCATCACTCCATAGAACTAGTTCAAGACTGTCTACACCTTTATTGGCCAACCAATCCATTGCTTGGTTGCCCTCTCAATAGATATGCACTATATTAACCTCCTCCAAGGTTGCAATGATCTCTCTTGCATATGATATAATGTATGATATGTTCCAACTAGCTTCATTCTTATCCTTTAAGCAATTAATAATATTTAGAGTCACCTTCAATAATGACCCTCTTTATATTCAATTGCTTCATTAAGCTCATTCTTGTGAATAGGGACTTTGTTTCTATCATGATTGTATTGAATACCATAATATTCTGCAAATGCCGCTATGATATTCCCACTTGGATTTCTAAAAATTCCCCCCTGCCCTACCAGGGTTTCCCTTAGTTGCCCCATCAAAGTTCACTTTAATCCAACTAAGTTGAGGTGGTTTCCAAATTGTATTCCATCTAGCCAATATTTTAGGGTCAATATCATAATTTTAGCTTGCAAGAAAGCCCCCTTTTAAAGAAATTATGGCTTCCACTACCCTTCCTCCATGATGAGGTATAATAGAGAGATTATCCTTAACTGCAACTAGAATTATGTTGAAGGTTGAGATTTCATTCCTATACATTTCCTTAAAGATTTTGTTATTCCTTTCCTTTCAAATGCCCCAAAAAATTGAAGCAAGGTTAGCTTCCAAGCTTGAGATAAACCTAAATTGGAAAAGGGAGATTTCCATTGTTCTAATAAATCTATGAAATCTGTTGGCTCCACCCGTTGAATTTCAAATTCCTTCATCATCAATTTGAAAACCTTTGAAGAGAAGGGGTACTCCATAAACATATGCTTGACTAATTCTTCACTTTTAAGACATAACACACATCTATTGGAGAGAGAAAATCCCCTTATCATTAAATTATCTAGTGTTAAAATATTATTTTGTATGACCAACCACAGGAAGAAGGCAATATTTGGAGTTAAAAATTGTTAGCTTTTGATGCTATGAGCCAAGGGAGAATGCAATCACAGGATATAGAATATGCAGAAATGTAAGATGCTGAAATATACTATAAATGGTAAGTGACAAAAATGATACAATGCTATATGGAGGAAATGAACACTCCAGAACAGATGATAAGAACTACATTGTATCCATCACCAATCTATATGGTGATCTTGTAGAGTATACCTACTACTACCTACAACTATATGTAAACACTCACTATGAGGCCCTTTATATAGAAATATGGATTGCTTGGCCAACACTCTTCCTAACATGCACATAGACACTTGTGCATTTATTACATTACTTGAAGTAACTTGCTAACTACCCCCTAAAGTAATATCCTACTCTAGTTATGTACCAAAGGTGGTACATTTACATGACCCAAATGATGTAATATACTCTAACACCCCCTGTATTACATTATTTGGGTATTGAAGACTTTAGTCTTCAATATGGATCTTCTTCTCTTGAATAGTCTTTGACTTGATCATATGCCTCCTTGGTCTGATTCTTGCTCTTCTTCTTTGTTCTTTGCTTTAGATCTTGTTTTTGCACTTTCATGAGTGGTTGCATTGCTACCTGATTCCTGTAAAGATAATTTTCCTTCTTTGTCCTTTGTGTATAGGGACTTCTGAACAATTACTCAAAGCATTATGATAAGGTCTTGGATTAGTAGAACTTGAAGTACCAATATTACATGAGGATTGAAATATCCTTCCTAAGTATGATTCACTCAATTTTGTTTTCCTTTTAAGAGCTTCTATTAATCTTCTTTGTTCTGTATTCTCCTTCTTGTAACATTTGTATGTAAGTAATGCCATATACAATATGCTCACAAAATCTAAGGGAAGTGGAATGTCATCCTTTCTATTATCAATTGCTTCATTGAGTCGAGCTTGTAGATAATGTTCCATGGTGTCAAAGTCATCATCTAAAGCTTCACTATGAATCATTTTTGAAGTAAGATCAAGATATGCTTCACCATTTATTAGTAGATTCATGATTCCAATTTTTATGGCACTTGCTTTTTCCTTTCTAGTAGTGTTGTTCATGTCATTGTTCACTGTATTGCTTGAGGTAGACATTTTTCTTAGTTCTAGATTTTCCTATTTTGGAACTTTTGTGAACCTTTTGTAGTAGACATCCTTATGACTCCCTAGTAGATGAAGTGTAGTATTCTTTTATTTCCTATTTGTAGAATACTATATTTTTCTCAAGTAGATTGGGTAGATGATCCTTAATTTGATAAACCTATCCAAGGCTTAGTTTTGTAGAATCCCTTATTTCTCCCTAGTTAAGAGATGTGAACTAATTTGATAAACCTTTCTTAGAATTAGGTTTTGTAGGCTTCCTTATATCTCCCTATTAATTAGAATATGCTTAGTTCACTTTCTAAGTTGATTTTGTAATGTTTTGAGAATAATCAACTTATTAATTTTACCTTCTCTTTCCCAATGAAGTATGCTTTAATAGTTGGATTTCTTTGTGTCTCCTTAGAATGAGTATGAGATAATTTTTATCAATTAATTCCAACTCTATATGTAGGCAATTGGTTTGCTATTCTTTCCAATAGATTAATTTTCTAAATTCCAATTATATGTATATAGTTTGAAGTAGTATGCCTTATATCTCCCTACTTTTTGGAATATTAGAAAAATAATATTATTTGCAATTTAATAGTATTTTAACCAATAGTTGACAACCTTATATCTCCTACTTGGTTAATTGCAAATATTCAATATCTTGAAATAAGCTTGCTTGATAATTACTAATGCTTGTTAGATTTATTCCAATGTAATATATTACCTTATAACAAAGCAATAGTTTATATCACCTTATAACTCCGATTTTAATTAAAGCAAGCAAATTTAATTTACCTTTGTAAGGTTTGATGCTCCACGTCCTTCGTGAGACTTAATGCTCTTCATCCTTTGTGAGACTCTACATTCTTTGTGAGCTCTATGTACTTTGTGAAGCTTGATGCTTCTACATCCTTTGTGTGACTTGATACTCTACGTATCTCCATGTATTTTGATGGTGGCTTGATGTATATTTCAGTATTGTATGACTGATGCTTTTACCTTTGTGTTCAATCAGATGACCTATATATTCCTCCTATATCTCTATGCTATCACAATGCTTATTTTGGCTTGGTCTTCTCCTCAATGGGTGCTTATCACCATAGGTATTGAATGTTGGTTTATGATAGTCCTCGCTACCTTATTTGAATTTGATTTCAGCATGCTATTACTCACTCAAACATTGCAACTTTACCTTTAATTTTCCTTTGCTTCTACACCTTGGAGTTGAACGTTTATGTAGCTACATGGCACGTGCATCTTGAGTAACATCTGAGGTATTTCTTATTCCTTCCTTGAGAGATTTCCAAGTGGCTTCTATGCTCCAATGTGCATGGGAATCCTTTTGTAATGCTTATGGCTGAATCTAACACCTTCTCCAAGTGGATTATGGGCTCCAATTTTGAATGATAATGTTGTAATGTATCTTCCTATCACAATCATTGTGTAACTCCCTTCACTCTAACATCTCGATGTTTGTTTATGAATTGAGTACTTCTTGTCAGTGATGACAAATGGTAGATGCATGTATTCTTCCCTCCAATGCTTCTCTTCTCCTATATATTCCTTTCGCCAATGTACATCCAGTTGTTTCTTGTCTCTCAACGCTTCTTCCAGGTGAGTATGAGTTGGCTCTTCGATGGAGGTCTTGGGTGCTTGGTGCTGGTTCTATGGTGGTCCGATTTGAGTGCTTCTATGATGGACATATTCTCTAAGCAATAGCTCTAGGTATTGCTTCTATTTTCCTTTCCTTTTGCTTCCAATGTGTTGGTTCGAATGCTCCCTTTGCAATGATCGATGGATGATAACCAACGTAGATGATTAACAACCTTTTGCTATAATTTGTGCTTCATATTGGTTGTTGGGAATGCCTACTTTCATGGTTGTAAGGGTATCTTTGAACACCGTAATGAGAGCTCTTTGTTAGCTCTTCTCACTTGCTTAGAATTTATGCTCCTTCTACGACCGCTTGTATGATAGTCCTCGCTTGTGGAGGATGTGTCTCTAAGACACTTAGATTCTATCCTATTTCCTACGTAGGACAAGATGTTATGGTGTAGAATATTGTAAATAGAATTATAATAGAATACCTTGATTTGCACCTTCTCTTGCAAGCTTCTTTTGTTGGTTCTAATGGTGGCTTCTCTGTATTATCTTTTGTAGGCAAGGGTTGATTGAAGTTGTCTTCTCTGTTGGACAACTCTCTCCTTTGCTTGGTTGATCTAAGTAATGAACCCAAGCTAATAATCACGTAGATAATATGCCCTTTGACAGAGTAATTGCTGCACTAAATTTTTCCTGTAATGAGCTCTTTAGTGCACCTTGAATCTGAGACTCACCAAGTCTCAATTTTGGCTTCTACCACTGATTAATGGCTTCTTCTTCTTCTCCACTCCTTGGAGGAATTTTGATCTGCTTGGTGGCTTCTATAGGCCACAATACCTTGCAGGTATTGAGTTCTGAATAGTGTCTTTAGACACTTTGATTATTTGCAGATTTTTGTGCCCTTGATTTTAGCAATCAATACACAAAATAATTCTTTGAGAGTAACTAGTTTAACGAACAACTAGTATAGTGCAATGAACCAATAATATTTCCAATCTTAATGCACTTTAATAATCTCACCTTATCACTCCTATTAATAAGCTCTCAAAGTAGTTTCTAATGCACTAATAATCACTACAAATTCCTTAATGTGGTCCTCTTTTCAATAATCAGATAATAGGAAGAATGTATCTAACTCCTATTAATGTGCAGGTAATGAACCTTAACAGAAACTATCTTCTGCACTTTCTTTGAGGACTTAAAATGCAACCTTCTATTTTGCAACTTCCAAATTCTAATAAGGTGCTCAATGAAGTTAAGTAGTAATCTGAATAAGTGTTCAAGTAATGAACCCTTTTTGCACCTAAGTTGCTTACCTTTAATGATGAATATCTTGATGAGTTGATTCACCAAGTCTCTTGTCTGGAATGGTGGTTGCCCATAGCTGTGAATGCTTCTAGTCTGCTGCTTTGTAGTAGATGATTTCCAACTTCTCCTTTAGGATCTGGCCTAGAACTTTTGAAGTCTTCTAGCTAGTAATGCTATCTTGATTGTTGCCCTCTAGCAGTCAATCTATTAACTAAAATATTGTCCTTCAGGAACTCTTTCAGTATTTTGTTATGAATCCAACAAATCTCTATCTGTGCCTTCTTTAGCTATGAAGGGCAATCTCCAAATCTTCTTGGATTTGGAAGGTATCTTCTATCTGAGTTCTTCTTCAACCTCCTTGTCGAGTTCTGACTTCAAACAAGATTTTCTTCTCAAGAATCTGAATGTCTTGAGGTCTTCAATATTCTTCTTCGAGATTTGGCACTCCTTGCCAAATTCTTCTTCTTTTGGGCTTGTTGTCGGATGGCGATAATTGTCCCAAATCTTTCACTATCTTCTATAGTGAATTTCTCCAATGAGTTCTCCTAGGAACTTCTTTGATGGCTTTTCCAATTTTTGGAATGAGGCTCTCCAAGCCTTCTCCTTGAGACCTCTCCAAGGTCTTCAATATTGCAACTTTTTTGGTCTTCTTGATGAGACCTTTCCTTCAACCTTCAACTCTGGAAGTGTTGGCAATGAGATCTCTCTAGTGGATCTCTGAAGTCTGCTTCTTCTGAAATCAGTTATAGGACCTTGCTAGTCCTTCTTCAATCTTCCAAGAATGGAAGTTCTTTCAATGAGACCTTTGATGGGTCTCTTCAGCTTCTTCTAGAGGAAGTCTTCAATCAACAAAGGAGATCACCAATCTCCTATCTTTCATGGACTCTTCTCTAGAGTCTTCTTCAGGTTCAAGGCTTCTATGGCCTTTTCTTCAATAAGGTTATTGTGGCCTTCTCTTCTACAATAAGGCTTTTGTGGCATTTTCTTCAATAAGGCTTCTATGGCCTTTTCTTTAGCAATAAGGCTTCTATGGCATTTTTTAGAAATAAGGCTTCTATGGCATTTTTTAGCAATAAGGCTTCTATGGCCTTTTTTAGCAATAAGGCTTTTATGGCCTTTTTTAGCAATGTGTAGGTCTGCAATAGGGCTTCCTTTAGTTTCCTTTTCTACAACAAGATATTAGTAAGTTGATTCTAAATATTGTCAATAATGAATCTTCACTAGTTGATTTGTCAATCTAGTGGAACGGAATGTTGAGTCCTAGTCTTCACGAGTTTTTCTACAACTCTATGGAAAGACTCTAGCCAAATGCAATCTCAAAAATTTTAGAACTGATATTAGCTTCTCCTCTCAATATTTCCTATGACTTTCCTATTTCTAGTAACCTATTATGGCTCTTCCTATCCAACAAACCCTTGCAGCTATGTTTGCATGCAACAACGCATAATGGCTAATATGGTTTACAAAAATACAACAAGATTCAAACCTACAATAGCAATGGTGCTTTCTTATGGCTCTCCCTATTCCTATTGATCTACCATGGCTCTGATACCACTATTAGATTTTGATGCTATGAGCCAAGGGAGAATGCAATCATAGGATATAGAATATGCAAAAATGTAAGATGCTAAAATATACTATAAATGGTAAGTGATGAAAATGATACAATGCTATATGGAGGAAATGAACACTCCAGAATAGATGATAAGAACTACATTGTATCCATCACCAATCTATATGGTGATCTTGTAGAGTATATCTACTACTACCTACAACAATATGTAAACACTCACTATGAGGCCCTTTATATAGAAATATGGATTGCTTGGCCAACACTCTTCCTAACATGCACATAGACACTTGTGCATTTATTACATTACTTGAAGTAACTTGCTAACTACCCCCTAAAGTAATATCCTACTCTAGTTATGTACCAAAGGTGGTACATTTACATGACCCAAATGATGTAATATACTCTAACAAAAACATGCTCCAAATGTTATTTGCATCCAAGCTACCTAGGGAGGGAGAGATTTGGGATTCATATCTTGATTTAACCAAATAGTTGCCAGAGGGATTGGAATCCCAAATAATAATATCTCTTTCCTTCTTTTGTATAAAATTATATCCTTGTAGTAATTGATTTATCTTCATAATTGTTTTTTGAATGTCCCTCAAACTAGAATGTCTATCGATCTTTTTCCATTGCTTGCCATCAATTCCTCTATTTATAAAATCTTTGACTTTTGTTCCAAAGGAATCCACCAAAGGTTTCTAGCAGGATTCAACTCATCAATCAGCCCTAGAGGAGTATCCATGAGCTATGAGTCTTCCCAAAAACCAATCCGGGAGCCATATCCAACCTTCCATCAAATCCTTTTCCAAAGAAGCAGTCTCATATTAACCAAATTATTCCAAAGAGAGGGACCAGGAGGAGGATTTGCACATCTTAGAAAAGAGTTATTATTCTCTAGATATTTAGCTTTGATTATCTTTATCCATAAGGCCTCATTATCTTGAATCAACCTCCATCTTATTTTAGTAACGAAGGCTTTGTTAAACCCTTTCAATTTTCTCAGTCCCAATCCTCCTTCCTTTTTAGGATTACAAACCCTATCCCAAGCTACCAAGGATATTCTTTGTTTTTCCTTTGTACCAATCCATAAGAATCTCCTTTGAATTTGTTCCAACTTGTTTGCTACTTTAGCCGGCATTTTAAATAAAGACATGTAGTAAATAGGCAAGCTTTGCAGAGTTGCCTTCACCAACTGAAGCTTCCCAACTTGGCTTAAAAACACTCCTTTCCACCCTGCTAACTTTTTTTTAAATTTATCTAGAATATGATTCCGTAATTCTTCCTTCATTCTACATTTAAACATGGGAATCTCAAAGTACGAGGGCAACTCCTTTACTCCACAATTGAGAAGTCTAGAAATTCTTTGCCGCTTCATTATCAGAGTATTAATGAAACAAACCTTGCTCTAAACAAAATTGATCTTCTTATTAGAATCTTGTTTACAAGTTTCAAGAATGTCTTTTATCTCCCTTACCTCAATTACCAAAGCTTGGCCCACTAAAATGGTATTATCAACAAATTTTTGATGAGTAACTACTTTGAAGTTGGTTTAAAACCTTCAAGCCTTGCAAAAACCCTAGTTGCAGAGAATGCTCTCCCTAACACTTCATCCATGATAATAAAAAGATATGGGGAGATAAGGCCTCTTTGTCTTAAGTCTCTCGCACTACTAAAATATGTTGTAGGTGTCCCATTAATAATTTACCAAGAACATGGTAGAAGAAATACAGGTCCCAATCCATTGTCTCCGACGGTCATGAAAGCCAAATTTTTCCAAGATTTTGTTGAGGAAGGACCACAAAACCATGTCATATGATTTATTCATATCCAATTTAAGGATCATCCCAACATTTTCATTTTTCCAAATGGAATGAATAACTTCATGAACATAAATTACTCCATCCATAATTTGCCTTCCCTTCACAAACCCTCCTTGCTACTAAGAGGTCGTTAGAGGGAGGAGTCCCTTTAATCTATTGGCCATCTTGGGTGGTGATCTTCAGCAGGAGGAGAAATTTGATATTGCTTTGGAGGATATAGATGAGAAACTCTGCTTAAAAATCCCAAAAAAGCTAGTAGATAGACCAATGAACCAAAAATAGAATAGCCTTGTTGGGAAATTTATTGGGGCCCGACCGGATTTAGATACGGTAAGGAAATGGACTGCTAATAAATGGAAGCCAATGGGGCATATCAATATTTCACCGCTCTCGAAGGGTTTTATGTTTTTTTACATTGCGAGTTGTAAAGACTTAGGCCATGCCCTAACAAAAAGGCCTTGATTTAATGGGAAGAGAGGCATTTTTTTGAGGAAGTGGAGGCCGAGTTTTAACTTGGATTTTAATAATATAAATTTGGCTCCAATTTAGGTCTGCCTACTTGGGCTTCTATTAGATTTTTGGGATGAAGATTTTCTAGCAGGTATAGTTAAAGCAATGGGACAATTAATAGCTTTTGATTCAGCAACAAAGGCAAAAACCAGATTTA
The DNA here is from genome assembly GCA_028583015.1 of Wollemia nobilis. Lineage (NCBI taxonomy): Eukaryota > Viridiplantae > Streptophyta > Pinopsida > Araucariales > Araucariaceae > Wollemia > Wollemia nobilis. The sequence continues at coordinate 3,702,856 of JAQPPZ010000753.1, forward strand.
TATTTGCTTGGTTTTGTGTTATTTGGAGAAGGAGCTCTCGACCTCTATTAGGCTATTGTCTAAGTATCAGGTTTGGGAATAATCATTCGAATATGAAAATTCTCCAAAGCTTTGCAAATTTTGTAAAAGAACAAGATATTTTTCAAAAAATTGCCCATCCAAAAAATTGGTTAATAAGGTATGGAGGAGGAAAGAGCAACCAAAAGAAAAGGATACAATAGAAGAGGAGCCTCCTAAGTTCCCTTCCTCAAATGCAAATATTGTTAAAACCCCCAAGAAGGGAGAATTTGTAAAAGGAGGATCAAGAGAGACAAGGGGGAAATTCCCAAAAGGATCAAGAATAGGAATACAATGTGGAGCAACCGAAAGTAATGGAGGAGATGACTAAAATTCTAAAAACTCCAATTTCTATGGGAACAAAGCCACAAGAGTCTAAAGCAAAATCTCAACCAAAGGATGCTCCTAGCCAAGATATGAAAAAGTTGATTATGTTCCTTGCTCTCTGTATGAGTCAAAAAATTTTGCTCAAAACAAACTCTTGACCTCTAAACAAGATAACATTTCGGTAAGACTCATTAGGAGTAGTAGAAAAACAATAGATGTAGGGATTGAAGCTAAACCAAGTAGACCAAATAATAATTAGCTTAGAAACAAAGAAGCAATGAGAGAAATTGCAAATGGAACACAAACAATTCTGAGTTTGAGTGGAAGAAAGACTTCTACAAGGGGTAAAAAATGAAAATCATCTCTTGAAATATAAGGGGCATGCAAAACAGAGGGTAGTTAGATCCTTAAAAAAAGATAACCAACTAAATATATTTTACTCCAAGAAACAAAAATAGAGGAGAAACAAAATGGGCTTAGATCTCACGTTTTAGTGTATTAGATTTTTTTTTCTAGGAGGGAGTTAGGGTTTCGGAGGAGCCCAACTAGTGCAGATGAAGATAGCAAGATCCAGATTGCATTCTAGGTTGGGAATATTTAACCCTTATGGATTTTGGGTGCAGAGTGGAATGGTAGAGGAGCCAATGGAAGGGGAGCTCATAGGGGCAAGACCATGTTTGGATCTCTTGGAGTCTTTGCAAGAGATTTTTGTGTCCATTGGTCTGATCGTTGGTCCGATCATTGCTAGTGGCGAAGCTTTTCTCGTGCCTAGTGGGGACTCTGTGGTGGTACCAGAGTCCCCTATTCTAGTTTTTTCCAATCCTCTATTGTGCAACTGGCTAGGCGGTGGTGAAGCATATTTTGTGCCTCGCGGTGATCTGATGTTAGTACCAGAGTCCCCTGGTCTAGCTTTTGTTATTTTGGTTGGGCAGTGGATGGGAGCTTTTCGGTCCAGGGGCAGTGTTTGGCTGTTTTTTTGTTGTTGGGTTCCTTCATTGGGAGTTCTTCTATTCTTCTGCATACCAGTAGGATTAGAACTCACAGGGTGGGGGATTTTTTCTCATCGGTTTTCTATGGGATTTGAACCCATAGATCCCAAGGTTCTAGGTCCTTTCCAAAACCTTGCTCCATGGCCCCTATTTTTGTTCAGATATGGAGGTTTGGTATGATTTGTTCTCTGGAGTTCGGAGGATGGTTGGAATCCAATAGGATATGTGGGGTTTTAGTCTTCACAGATTTTTGAGATGGAGGGTTTTACTATCGTTGGGGCAATATGTTGCAGATCTCCATTTTCGATGGTTGGTTTCTATTGAGTTGGTTGAGCGGGTGATCCAAAGTTCAAATCCTTCTTCTGTGCTTAGGTCCCAGTGGTGTTCTCAAGGAAAAACATTTTTTGTTTATGTGGAAGTGTAGGGGCCCTAAATTTTTTATGCCTCGGAGATGAATCGTTGATACCCCGAGTCCTGGTTGTCAGGGTTTGATTGCACTATTGTTAGATTGGTTGGTCCCCCACTAGACGGGATGAGGATAATTTTGATTTTGATTTTGTATTCAAATTACTGTGCTGCCATTGGACAAGAATGTAAGTTTGATTATTTTTCTTTCAACAACTTTTCTGTTGAGCCTGTCATTGTGCTAGATTGAAGATTGTAAGTTTTGGTGATTGGCTGACTCCTTTTGGAGCTCTATGTACAAGGTTGTTGGATCCTTTCAAAACCCTCACCTTTTACCTACCAAAAAAAAGAGGACAATAAATTTTTCAAAGTTAAAAGTTTTATGGGGGGGGAAATATTAATATTTCCTTATTGAAAGAAATATTAATGAAGAAAAACTTTTATTATTAGATTTGCTAGTGGGTTTCCTTCTCTCTATATATGCTCATATTTCCAAGAGATTACCTCCAACAATAGTTGATAATCTTAACAGCTATTGTTGGAGGTAATCTCTTGGAAATATGAGCATATATAGAGAGAAGGAAACCCACTAGCAAACAATTTAGCCAATCGCAATGTTGACCTTCATCTTGACAAAATGAGATGGGCTTTGGAAAGATGGAGACCTATCAGGTCTCTTGAAATTGTGGCCATCCCAAGAAATTTCTTCCTTATCAGGGTCAACTCTGAGGAGGATTCCAAGCGGATCTTGGAAGGGGGTCCATTGTTTTATCAGCTATTGTTGGAGGTAATCTCTTGGAAATATGAGCATATATAGAGAGAAGGAAACCCACTAGCAAACAATTTAGCCAATCGCAATGTTGACCTTCATCTTGACAAAATGAGATGGGCTTTGGCAAGATGGAGACCTATCGATTCTCTTGAAATTGTGGCCATCCCAAGAAATTTCTTCCTTATCAAGCTCAAATCTGAGGAGGATTCCAAGCGGATCTTGGAAGGGGGTCCATTGTTTTTTGGCAAACAAGGTTTATTTCTGCGTAAATGGGGCCCAAATTTTAATCCCATAACGTAGAGCATTAATCTTGTTCCACTATGGGTCAAGCTACCATACTTCCCACTTCATCTCTAGCATGAGAGCATCTTCCAAGCTATTGTCAAGATGATCAAGGATTTGATTTTCTTCGATCAAATTACCAGTTCCAAATCTCAAATGCTCTATGCTAGAATGTGTGTGATGGCAGATATTGAGAAGGATTTGCCGAGCTTTGTTGAACTCTTTTCTAATCTTGGCACCTGGGTTCAGAACAATGAATATGAAAATAAACCCCAAGTTTGCCAAGAGTGTGGTAAGAGTGGGCAGCCTAGCGAGCCGCAAGGAAAACAGTAAGAAGCTCAGTGAAAAGTTGGTGCCTAAGCAAAACCCTCAAAATTTGTAAGGACAAGATTCGATTTCTATTTCTCAAGTTGGGCTCAGTGAGTTATTACAGGAGGAAACCCTTCTTCCATCAATCATGTTTGATGGAGAGGAGTTGAACACGGTTCCTGTGAAGAGAAGGGAAGTGAGCCTAGTAGCGGGGGATATTTTTCAACTTCCTAAATTCGGGGAGAGTGGAGAAGAGGTAAATACCTCTAGTATTATCCTCCAAAATTCCTTTGACTATCTTGACATGGATGATCCAACTCTTCAATAGTTAATGGAAAGCTCTCTAGCCTCTCCAAAAACTGTGTTTGATAAAGGCTCTCCAGGTTCGAAGACCAGAAGTCACAGGAAAGCTCGTATTGATGTAGGGGACGAAAGGAAAGTGGGGAGACCCAACAAAAAAGCACTCAGGAAAAGGGAGATCGAGTCTAAAATTGCTAACGGGGTACAACCCCTTCTAACGGATTTTTTTTTAGGCTCTACATCCTGAAGAGAATGAGGATGTTCCAATCATGGAGACTTGGAACAAATGTGTTCAGGAGTGTGGCCTGAAAAAGGATTTCTTTCTGTGGGGGTCAAAAAAAGGTGGGCAAGCCTCCCAAGACCTCACTGAGAAAGGCTTCCAGCAAGTGATTTTTGTTTATTTTTTGTTTAGTTGTTTGTCAGGTTGGATGTTGTTGTTGTAGATTTGATCTAGTTTTAGGTGATATTATTGGCTCTCTGGTTCTCTAAGCACCCCTGGTTGTTTTGGGTGTCGGTTTCTCCTATGTTGGCCCCTGTTGCCAATTGGTTGTTTGATCGTGACAATCTCTTGTATTTGCTTTCTTGATATCTTATTGCTAGATCTAAGGTTTGGGGGTGCCTTTCAAAATCCTATTTGTAATAGGTTCGGGAACCCTTTAAAAAATCCCTTCTACCAACCAAAAAAAAAGAGTAATATTCATGTAAAATGATAGTTTAATCACATTAAATTTAAAATTAAAAAAATGCTTTATAAATATTTACACTAAAAGCAAGGATGTTATATAGTCTATGAGCAAGAAAGTATACCCTTGATGTGAGGGATCCAATATCATGATAAATTCAAAACATTTAACACAACTTATCTATATATAAAGATTTTAGATATTTAGTTGAAGTGGTCGTGAACTCTCTTAGTTAAGACAAAATCATAATTTGATATGTGATATGGGCACTTATCATGCTTGAAAATACTCCTAAATTCAAAAAGGGTTTTTCTCTAGCAACAAAATTTTGGGAAAGTGGGCAAAATAAAGAAAAATAAATATAAGATGGAACAACATATAACCAAAAATGATGAAGAAATAAATGTTCATGAAAGAAATAGTTCCAATATATGATTAATTCAAAATTCAAAAGGTAGAAGCATCACATAAATCATAGATACTATGTATTTCAAAATGCTCTATCTTTGGTGCCTAAAACCTTCCTTTAAAAACTCTCTTGAATTTGCTAGTCCTATAAAAAAAAAGTATATATGGACAAGAAGAATATTTTTACTAAGATTTGATGATATTCCAAGTGATAAAGGCTACTATAGATCATATTTAAGATCTTATCTATGAAACCTCAAGGCTAATTGAACTTTGAGCTCCTTATATCACTCATAGTTGAAAATATTTATATGAAATGATTTTAGCAAAGAATGATCAACTCATTCTCACATTATTAGTAGAAGAGATATGTAAATGGTATTATTTTTATTGGCTTCATGGTAAACAAAATCTTAAGGCAGAGTCGTTTGTCATGGAACACAATGGGCTTGGGCAACTTGTCACCGCTCATGACCTCCACCTCTGGTTTCGTCGACACTACTCTTCACGAAATGGGTGTAAACCCTAGGTGCAATCAAGCAACAGAACAATGCGACAAATTTGGCTACAGTCAAGCAAAAGGATGCAAACCCTAGGTGCAGTCAAGTGATGGAACAAAAAGGGTTGTTCGCCGACCATCTCTTCAGTTTGTGAGAAAGCCTCTTTGATTAGAAGAAATATCTCTCAAGGATCTTTGGATTCACAGGTGGATGAACCTTTGCACTCTATCAGGAATTTGGAGGATGAATTTGGGTTGGATTTGATTGATCATGAAACCTGAAAAGTTATCTGCAAACTCAAGGGCAAAAGACCATGCCTGGAGGAGCTCAAAGGATACAATAAAGATTAGTGGACCAGTGCAAAATTCCAAGTAACTCTCCTATCAAAATATTTCTTTTATATTTCCTTTTCTAATTTAGAGAATAGAGATAAGGTAATAGATTATAGATATAATTGGTTTTTCGGACAAAGGGGTGTCTATATAAGACCTTGGACTCCTAGTTTCAATCCTTTTATAGAAGAAGTTAATGGCTTCCCAATTTGGGTGAATCTTTATGCTCTCCCTGTGCAGTTCTAGGGAGAGAAGATATTCACCAAAGTTGGTAATGCCATTGGTGCATTCCAGTATATGGATGCCCAAAACAAAGGAAAATTTGTCTAGTAAAATAAATGAGTAAAGCAAGATTGGTTGTTTGGATGAATGTTCCAGTTCTTGGGCCTCAATCCATTACTATCTCCTCAAGCAAAGGGGAATGGATCCAAAATATTGAATATGAAAACTTCTTTGAAGATGTTATGATTGTTAGCAATATGATCACCTGAAGAAGAGATGCCTAATCATGCTTTGATTCCTCCTTAGTGGAGGAGAAGGTCGTGCTTTGATTCCTCCTTAGTGGAGGAGAAGGTCGTGCTGTGATTCCTCCTTAGTGGAGGAGAAGGCCCTGCATGCGAATGATTTGAAACCTTCAAATGTGCCAGTTCAAAAGAAAGAAGTTCATTCTCCAGATGCACCAATTGTCCAACAGGAATCATGTGAGCAACAAAAGACTCAATCCCCAAAGGAGAATTTGAATCAAATCATTGATAAAAGCCAAATGGTTACTAAAGACCATTTAGACGGTTCCATGGAAAAGATTAGCACCTCAAACGGTATTCTTGAAGTTAATTATGAAACAATCGGTGATGGTCATTTTTCTTAAAATGAAGATCGTACAAAATGTGTAACAACTAGAAATTACCTCAAGATGAGCTTGAAGTGCAAATATGCATTCTCAAATCTTGTCATTTTATAGGAGGAAGAACCTCTGCTACAAAAGAAAAATAATCAAACCGATTTCCTCTTTGATGGATGATTGTTATATTTGTTTTCCTTCTAGTTGTTGGAGTTATATGTCATGTAAAGGTTGTTCTTGTTGTTAGTTCCTTAAAAAAAAGAGTTGATTATGAAAACTTAGCAATTTGAGGAAGATGGAGAATATCTTTGATAAAAAAGCAAAGATAGATATGTCTTAATTAACTTGTTAGAAATGTAATGAAAACAATATATTGTTTTCTTTTTGTAATGGGAGTGACCCCAATAAAAATCACATATAATTTATTTAAAAAAAAAACTTCAAACATTAAATATTATTTTTAAAACTATAAAGTTTACTAAAAAATTGAAGCAATTAAATAACTTTTCTTTTTTTTCCTTTTTATAGCAAGAATATCAATCAAAAAAAACTTGAACTAGCTCATCAAGTAAATAGTTCCCCATGTGAACATACACCTATATGCTTTGTCCACCCCATCTAAAACGTCTTAGGCCACCAAAATCTCTTACTATTGCAACATTTTCAAATGTAGATCAAAAACACCTTAAACAAGAACTATGCCTTACTTGAATCCTTGTGGAAAATGGGTTTCATAGCAAACACATAGACAAGGCCTTCACACTTTTAAAAAAACAAGAGAATCATACAATAGTAAAGTTATTTTAATTTTCAATTAAAAGTCAAACTCCCATGTATAGGAATCTAACTACATGGCAAAGGTTTCAAGGAAAAAGACAGTAAAATTGTCATTTCAACCCCGTAGCTTTCTTTAAAAACTATGAAGATAAGCTTAAACATGATGGGACCATAACCCCTATCCTCCACATGAATTGGAGCTCACTTTGAATCTTTTCTGATATCCATTTTGATGATAGATCATAGAACATAATTCAAAACATAAATAAAATTATTGTGATGCAGAATTTCTATAAATAGATACTATATTATTATAAGCTATGAAAATCTTAAATACTTAATAACATTGTATTCAAATCATAGTTTCCTACATTTGTTAGAATTTATGGCTTGAAATGTATAATAGAATTTTTAAAAATAACTGTTAAAATTATGTTCAAGTTTGAAATTGTATTAATGCCTCTTGCAGAATGTTTACAAATACGGTGCTCATCATGGAAAGTCTCAATTGCAAAAGAAAAGGTGCTAATAACTTGGCTACAGGATTTGAACATATATGGAAGAGTCATCTGCGACAACGAAATTAAAACAAAGAATCTACTTCGATCTATGGTAAAATGAAAATGTCCAAAAATTGGGTTTATCAAATTTTGATGGTGCTTCTAAAAGAAATCCAAGAAAAGTTGGTGGAGGTGGTGTTTTTAGAAATAGTGAAAGCAAAATTCTCCTCAATTATTTAGAATCATATGGAACTTTAACTAACAACTATGCAAAGGTTAGGGCACTTCTTGCAAGGATTAAAATTGCAACAAAAAAAAAGATAGAAATATATTTCAATTGAAGGAGACTCACAAATTATCATCAATGTTATTAACAAAAATGGATGTGGAGATTGGTTAAAAAATAATCTTATTAGTACTGTTGTTCATCATCTATTACTAGAGGCAATCTCTTCGCAATATGAACGTATTTATAAAGAAGGAATGGCAGATAAATTAACGAAATATGGTATTGACCTTCATCTCGATGAAATTGAAATTTTAGAGGGCAACAAACTAAGTGAGATTTTTTGTCTTCGTCAAAATAATGTCAAGGAATTGATTGTAGAAATATAGCAATTCGAGAAAGTTGAAGAATATATTTAAAAGAAAATAGAAATAAAAAAAAAACGTGATAAAAATATATGCTATATCAAATATAATATTTTAATATTTTGATGGAAATAACCTCCAATAAAAACCACATATAACCTAATAAATAAAATTGTAATTTCCTACGCATCAACTTGAAAAGGAATATGTAAACAATAGTAAGCAAACATGTTTTGTTTTATTTGATGTTTCAAAAGTAGGAAAAATATATTACTATAATTATTAAAAAATATATTAAGATAAATTATTTAAAAAATATATTAAAATAAATTATTTAAAAAATATATTATCACGATCTTAAAAATATGTAAAAGAATGAAATAAAAAATGACAATATATTTTTTAAAGAACTAAAACTTTTATAAGAATCATGGTAAGATTTTTAAAAGATATAAGAATTATAGTACACTTCTACAAAGGTAAACTTAAATTTATGTACAAGAGTTAATGGAAAAAGAAAAACAAAGTCACAGGCTACATCTTACCAAAGATTGACACATAATTAAAATTTGCACTAACAATATATTTAAGCAACAATTAAAACGATCATAAACTTGAGAGGTTCTTCAAAGTCCTTTTTTCCTTAATGTTGCCAACCTGCGTTTTCTTTTTCTGGACATCCACAGAAAATTTTTGCAAAAGAATGAATTGATTCTGGAGAATGACATCTACATTCCCTCAAACTTCTGTGAACTTTACTATCGTATCCTTCTCAGCCACATGACAATCTTTTTCTTTGCCTTTTCTCACCCTTACTGGCACCATGGATCTGACCGCCATTATGCATCTAACATTTCATGCTCCCTTTGTTGGCCTGCTTTTCCTTTGAAACCTTTGACATTACCACGCTCCGTTTTCTGGCATAGCCTTCCTCCATCTCCAGAGAGACAATTACCGCTGGAGGACATCCCCTTCCTAGATGCCTGTGACACTTGAAAAGACTGCAGTGGAAGGGCGCATTCTAATAATCGACCTACTGCATAAAATTTCCATCTCTGGGCCCTTCAAAAAAAACCTGAGGCAATGTCTTGCTGAGGCCCAGCATGACACCCGGTCTGGCAAAGGCAAATGGGTCTTTGCCAAAATTTCCAGAGAAATAAAAACCACCTGCCCCAAGGACTTTCCCATCTTTCTCTATATACTCTCTTGCACCAAATGCACTCTACATTAAGCAGTCCAACCTGGACTGGTGCAACAGACGATACTTCTATTCAGATGTAGAAAGTATGGAGAGCACCGTTCTTTTATAGAGAAGACGAAACCATGGAGGCTGCATGGTCATAAACAAACGCGTTTTATGAAAAAACCAAGGGCCTCCCATGAAATCCAGGCCCCATCGTCTTGGTTGGAACTTGAAAAAGACGAGTGATAAGCTACCAAATTTAAAGTGGTATTATTCTTAAGAAAGTTCGTTCCATGAACTACGACTATATCTGATCCAGGTATGCTGAAAGGCTAGATATTCCATGTACCCTAAACAAGAAACCATCATGCTTTGTTGTGGATCACTCATTTATTCAAATTTCCAATCACTTAAGATGCTTATCAAAACCTGCAACCGCCGAAGATAGAAGTCTGGGACTCCAACGAGATAAAATGGTGGTTTTCTTTTCAAAATTGATCATAGAAAATACTCTCACGGGTTTATATTTTTAACACTAAAAGCACAGATATTTGATATTAAAAGGATTAGAAGGACCTTTTCTATTGACAGTACAAAGCTTGAAGCCAATTAAATATTTCAGAGTAACTCCTATCATAAATCATAAACTGGCATGACTTAATTAAAATCCATCTCTTGAATCTACTTTTGTGTTTTTGCAAATCTGAAATGTGCCTCAACTAGGGGACCACATTTTCGAACATCTGGTTAGATGGTCCAAGTCAGATTTCACTTTTATCAAAAACCATGGCAATAGAAAATCCAGTTATAACAAAGAACAAACCTGAGACAAGTATATCTTTTCTGTCTAAAGATTTACATCATTATAAATAAAATAAAATATGTTTTGTAAATAAAAGCAGACAAAATCCAAGTTGCCCAATCTCTTTTGTTCTGGGTTAATATGTACTGCAAGTTCTTTACACACATCAACCCAGACATTTTACGACACATAAGCATTTCATTTTATACAAAGCATAGTTACAAAACTTGACGAGTTTTTGAAAAACTGTCCAAGTCCGCACTCGAGTTGGCCCTCCGAGTTTTTTAACCCAGCACAATGAGTTTTTCTGGCCTCACTGAGTATTTTTTTTTTACTCATGAGTTTTTTTTAAATTGCAAGTCTAAGAAAAAACTCAGTTGCGGCAGCAAAAATACAGAAAAACAGCATTATTTTTTCTTTTCCCTAAATTGACCTCATTTTTGCTGTTTCCACTTACAGAGAGAGAGCAGAGAAGGTGAAATCGGAACCAAAAAACACTCATTTGCATCCCAATCCCAAACTGTTCCTAGTTTTCAAGAATCTAACGAAGGCTACTAAAATGCAGACGAGGAGAAAAATTCAGTTCAAACAGTGAGGGTGCCAGTGGTTTTGCCATTGAGGTTTCAGGGTGCTGCCCCGAACCCTATGGGGATGCTGCACCTCAACCCCGCCCTCTATCGCAAAAGGGTATGTGTGAAGCACGCTGCCCCTTGACCCTGCAAAACAAAGGTGGCAACAAGCATTGACCATCATATTGGTCATGCTGGACATGTTGGTCACGATGATCATGATGATGCAGCTGATTGCACAAAGTGGAGTGAGCGATCAGAGAACTATGTGTTGTTGGCAGCAGTTTGAAGTGATGCGAGTTGCAGAAGATGTCTGAAGCAATGAACAAGACAGTCTGATATATGTTGTGTGCACAGTGTATGCATTGTAATTGTAAGATATTCGCATTGTATATTTTATTCATTTAAGTGGTAATAGAATTGTGTTGCAATATGTTATATTTCATTTCTACATCTAACAGCCACCTAGCAGTTACGCTTGAGGTAAAAAACAAGAACCAAAGGAAGGCTAATGCCACAAGGCCCACCTGATTACAACAGACTAAAGACGAAAGGAACAGAAAAATTAGTCAGCAGAGTACAGGGATGAGGTTAAAGAAGATCATCTATGGGAGTTGAAACCAAAAGGGTTGACACAATTAAAAGGAATCTAAACCAATTTTGTATGGAGTTCCATGGCAATATGTCCCACCCCATGCAAAATGTAACATCTTTAATAATCAAGAGCAAAATTTCCTTGCACTTCCCTGTAATATACATTCTCCAGAACATCCATCTAACCACTGGGCCTAGGAACAAACAAATGCTTCTGAAATCCTAACCAACACACGAAACATTCACCATGTTTGAGGCAACTCAAAGGCCTCGAGAATTAAACATGAAAGCTTGGCACAGTACAATGCTTGGGCCCTCTTACTATCCCAGTGAGATTTGTAAGATGCACATAAAATAGCAAGAGTCCATTGGAAGAAGCACAGAGGTTTCTAAGGAACACAAGTTGACTAATAATTGTGATATGTAGTTATACCCATAGTTAAGAAACTTGGACAGGGCTTGGCAAGGCAAAAGAGTCAAGAAAACTTGAAACTCAGCAAAAAAAAAAAACTCACAATAACTTGGGAAAAAAAAAAACTGACGAAAATACAATTTTTCATTGAAATAAAGTTATTTTCATGCATATCATAATGAATTAACATTATGTAAATAAGAAATTAATAAGCGATACAAACTTAAACTACACATGAAAGTGGCAAGTGACACAAGCTTAAAGCCTTGAGCTACACATGAAAGTGACAAAAAGCATCTTAAATAAAGAAATTTTAATGCGTTTCAAATTCAAATATTCAAATATTTTTGTAATGGGACATAATGTTTGATGTAAGATTTATTGTGTTTTGATTGCTGATCTGGCTTTTTCATTGTAAAGAAATTTTAATGCGTTTCAAATTCAAATATTTTTGTAATGGGACATAATGTCTGATGTAATCGTTATTGTGTTTTGATTGCTGATCTGGCTTCTTCATTGTTTTGCTGATCAATCGTGATCAGATTTATTGTGTTTTGATTGCTGATCTGGCTTTTTCATTGTAAAGAAATTTTAATGCGTTTCAAATTCAAATATTTTTGTAATGGGACATAATGTCTGATGTAATCGTTATTGTGTTTTGATTGCTGATATGGCTTCTTCATTGTTTTGCTGATAAATCGCTGATCACGATTTTCTACTTTGGGCGGAAATGGTAGAACCTTTTTGTCAATATAAATATATATGAACCAACTTCAGTCAAATCCATGTAATGGTTATTTATAAAGGTGGCTCTCTATTCTTATTATTTTATAAGTTGGTGGAATCATCCTTATACATAAGGAAACCAGAGAAGATAGTGTTTTGTGATACACAAAGGTGTTTATGGAGTGTTACAAAAACAGTGTGTACACCCAGACCCCATTCCCCTCCCCCCTTAAGATTTATTGTCTTGAACAATAGGACAGAATCTGATGTAAGATCACCTATTAAAAAAATAAAATTAAACTGATGTAAGATTTATCGTTCTGAGTAATACTAATGCATTGGGACATAGGTCTGATATAGTAGATATTCATATGAACATATGCATATTTCATTGGTTTTGGGCAAAGGCATAGAAGGCTAGACACTTGAGGCTTTTTCTGCCTTCTTGGAGCTGTGAAAATTCATATTAATAAAGAATCAAGAGAGAGATCAGAGTTTGCAGAGGAGAAAGAATTACTTGTTCATAGTTGCAGATGGGCAAGTCTTCAATTAACTGTTTAGGCAACTTCCTCTATTCCTGTAACTTATTTTTAATATTGACTTTATTATTAATGATTACTATGAGTTCATTTAGAGTTTGCTGTTGTGTTGAACATTATAGAAGTCACTCTGTTTTTCTTCAAAAGGATTTCTGATAGATGGGTGATTGAACTTTATGTTTTGTGTGATTTTTTTGCATTTTTTCATCTGTGGCCTGTCTCTTGGTTTCCTTCCACAAGACTCCGAATGATCATTGCTTCTACACTCCATCCAAAGTGGTATAGAACCATTTTGGCCTTTTCTCATCTGTCAATGTGACTTACTACATTTGCTTCAAAAGAAGCAAAGGCTGTTACTGTTAACATGTGTAATTCTTGATATCTGATCCTTGTTTAGTTCGGGATAGGTACAAATATTTTAATGCACTTTAGTGTTTTGTTTGGTGTGGTAGCAGGTAGGCAGACCTCTCTCTCCAGTTTGCAACAAGCAAAATGAGGCAAAATGAAAAAAACAAGTTTTTTGTTGCGTTTCCTCAACCTGTCTTGCGCCGGTCGAGTTTTTGCTCAGGACTCGGTCACGAGTCCCGAGTACTTGGAAAGTTTTGAAAACTCGCGAGTCACGAGCCCCAGTGGCTCAGCAAGGCTGACTCGACTCGGCAAAAATCACCAAGTTTTGCCAAGTTTCTCTACTATGGTTATACCCTTTGAAGGATTATATACTATCCATACTCTACCAGAGAATAGCATCAACCATATTTAGTGTTTGTTTGAGTATTGCACCTGTGTATGGCCACAAAACCAGAATGGGAGATAACATTACTTGAAGGATTTTCTAACAGTAGCCACAATATATAACCATTCATCTATGGGAGTTATCCCCTAGTACAGCCACAATCTGACAACCATGGAAATTAGAAAGGATATGTACCAGCCTTATGTACTCTCTCTGGACTCTAACTCAATATGAAATATTAGCAAACACTACATATTCATCAGGAGCAAATAACTAGAAATAAAGAACACATTAAATGACAACAAAAGGACCTGTAGATGCTCCAAGACTGAGTCTAACAACCACCCAACATTTACATTGATGTGTGTTTTGTCACTTTCATGTGTAGTTTAAGATCATATCACTTGCAATATTAATTTTGAATTCATATAATGTTAATTGATTGTGATATGCACAAAAAAAATTACAATAAAAATTTGCATTTTCTTCGATTTTTGTTGCCAAGTTTTTCCAACTTTTTTTGCCAAGTTCGAGTTTCTCTACTATGATACCAAGTGTGTACATATTCATGCTACAAAGAGGACAATTATATTCTTTAACAAACTCAAACTCTTCCAATGGAGAGAAACATTTATTGTAAATGATTACCTCATATTTTGCTGTTATTACTAACAGCCAACCAAGACCATAAAGCATGTCAGAATATATAACAAGAAATCCTACTTCAAGGTCACAAAGCAATCTTTGCATTAACGTGCAATATTCAAAGGATAATACAATCAAATTTGTAATCAAAGTGAAGGAGCTTTGGGACTCAATTTTGAATAGAATGAAATCTTGTTTGGTAGTTTAAAAGGGTAAGTTCTAAAACATGACTAGAAGGCTACAATCCATAAAAGATTACATTGCAATCTATCTCTACGTATGATGTCGCTTTCAGGATTGACAATGCGTATTGCATTTGAATTTGACAAAATTCAAATAGATTTTCTTTGGAAAGGATGTGAGGGAAAGTTTAGATTCCCTCTTTCTAAATAAGATAGGGTTTGCAAAGGAAAGAATAATGGAGGGCAGGCTTGCAAAATTCCAGACATATGAGTTTGGCATTAGGAGCAAAACTTGGCTGGAGATTATTCAAAGATCAAGGAAAGAGTTGGACTTAGGTTTTGTTGATGTAATAAAATTGTTGAGGGATTAAACCCTACCTAGGGACTCAGCACAATGAAATTTCATGTCAAAGAATTTGCAACTGATCAATAGGAAGTTGCGTTATTTCAAGAAGCTTTTAAAGGATTTGCAAATTTTGGTTTGTTACTTGGTTGAAGCCTTTCTATTACCAGCCTGCTTGAGGGAGAGGACCTCAAACAAATATCAGATGAGCTTGAGCTTCAAATTATGCCTCAAGAGTTCTATTTGCCCATTTTTATCGGGAAGGATAAGTTGGTTTGGAATCCATCAAAAGATAGTGGATTCTCCATCAAGTTAAGATACAAGGGTAAAGAGAAATCATAATTTCCTACTCCCAAACATTTCACTCGAAAGAATGTTTGGTGCCTTGAGGCACTCTCCAAGGCCTCTAACATTCTTTTGATTAATAATCCAAAGGAAACTTCTTACAAGTAAAAGTTTACAAAAAATAAGATATTATCAACTTTTAGGTGTACCCTGTGTAAGAAGAATTTAGAAACAACAGATCATTTACTTTTTCACTGTCCCCTTTGGTCACACCATTTGGGGCTGCTTTTACAAAAAAATTGAGAATATATAGGATAGCTCCATCAACAGTAAAAGAGTTCATGAAATGGTTTGATCAATTGTTTCAAAGCTAAAGCATTATGCACTCTATGGAGAATTGGCCCTACCATTATTTGTTTGAATCTATGGCTTGAAAGAAATAAGAGAAATTTCAAAAACAAATCTCATAATCATGCCCAAGTTTGGAATTGTATTGTTGCTTCTCTTGCAAAATGTCTCAAGTGTGGAAAGAGAGGTCTTACCTCTTGATTACAATATTTGAATTCACATACAAAGGTAGCCTACAACAATGGAATTAACCTAAAGGATCTGTGTCAAGTTATGATAAATTACAAATGTCCAAAAGTTGGACTCATTAAAATTAATTTTGATAGTGCTTCTAAAGGAAATCTGGGGAAAGCTAGAAGAGGTGGTGTTTTTCTCAATAATGAAGGCAATATTCTCCTCACTTGCTTAGAATCATATGAAACTTAAACTAGCAACTTTGCATAGGCTAGGTCATTTCTCTCAGGGATCAAGTTCGTCATTTGAAAAAGGATGGAGATATATTTCAAATGAAAGAATTCACAAATTATTGTTAATGCTGTCAAGAAAATCAGATGTGGAGATTGGATCAACAATAGGATAAATTGTTCTTTCCATGGACTGTTGTTAAAGGCAAAATTTGGACATGTCAACACATCTGTAGAGAAGGAAATGGGGTAGCAAATAATGTATCCAATCATGATATTGATCTTCATCTTGGCAAAATTCAATTTATAAAGTAATTGGCTAAGTGAGATTTTATCTCTTAATGAAAACAATATCAAGGAGTTGATAGAGGAAACTTAATAGTTCGAAAAAGACAGAGTTGATAGAGGAAACATAATACTTTGAAAAAGACAGAGTTGATAGAGGAAACATAATAGTTTGAAAAAGATGAAGAATATATCTGTTAGAAAAGTAAGCTAGATGTGGTCTAATTGACATAATAGACCATGTAATATTTGAATATTTTGATGGCCCTCAATAGAAGCCACATAACTTCTTTTTTTGGTTACATAGGAGAGTTGGTCACAACCACACTATTTTTAGTAACTGACAAGTGCAGGGTTCAAACCACAGGGGCTACTTCCACCAAACCTATTCTGCTTCATTATTGTTGACCCGACGTGAAGGGGACCACTGGTCACTCAGGATTCGTACCGTCATCGTCGGTCTAGCGCGCACTCAGAGGATTCAGATCAGACTACTACCTTTGCAAACAGGCTGCCCCCGAGGTTTGAACCTGGGTGTCTTCTTGGTAAATGTCTGGCCAGACAAGCACTTACCAATCCATATAACTTAATTTGAAAAAGAAAAATGTAAGCAAACTGAATGATTAAGCTTTCTATTACAACTTGAAAAATGAAAAGAAATAAAATATCCATGTCTGATGATAATTCACAAGAATGTGTGCTCAATGATCAATGCAGAGGACTGTCAATATATATACCTTCCAATGCAACAGAAGCATATAGAAGACATAGTATTCTGTAAAGTATTAGCAAGCCAAACCAATTGAGTAGGATATAGAAGCCCTGCAAATGCAAATAATATTTATAAATTGAGAAGACCGTGGTCTAGCTTTCAAAAGGCTAAAGCAGGTGAATATTAAATGACACACATAAGACTCAAAATTTGATGGCACTTTGAGGTTGTGACTCTGCATATTGAGTCTGCTGTCAAAATTTCAAGAAGTTGAGAGAGATCTTTCAAAGACACATTCATCCGCAGTGCCCAAATTTTTGGATGCCATATACAATTTTATGAACCCATTACTTCGAGTAAAATGCAAGGGTTGTTAAGAA
The DNA here is from genome assembly GCA_028583015.1 of Wollemia nobilis. Lineage (NCBI taxonomy): Eukaryota > Viridiplantae > Streptophyta > Pinopsida > Araucariales > Araucariaceae > Wollemia > Wollemia nobilis. Next base: position 3,720,071 of record JAQPPZ010000753.1, read on the forward strand.
CAATAAAATCAACAACAAATGTATCAAATGGTATTGCTCAACCTATTAAAATTCTTCAATTTAAGGAGGAGACTTAAGTTTGAATCTTACCAAGTGATACATACATAACTGTCAAGTTGTTGTAATAATACTATATAATCATGATATAATACAGGTGAGACCTGTTCCAATCCCATATAATGGATATTAAAAAAAAAAAAAAGGTTGACAAAAGTGTGTTGTACCATAGATTTAATGGTGCAAGTTCAGCTGTAGAGGTCTAGAAACAAATATCCTTTCACTCACATTGAAATCAATTTGTTTCGATGTAGACCAGAGCTATCTGCCAATGTAAGCTGTATACAGAGTAAAGTTTTGTATTGGGTCTCCACCATCTAGAGTACCACACAGACTACAAATTTGATGTAAAATTCATGCCTCTTGTTCATCCAACTTCAAGTTAAGGAGCTTCAAAAGTTCAGTTCAGGTTGGGGATCCACTTTACAGTGCAAACATTTGAAAGGTTTTACGTTGCGTTTAACTTAACTGCAGAATTAAAACTGCTTATGATGTAATATAATTTTTTTCCTCAAGCAGGTCAACGTATTTATTAGATTATATAACCTATGTAGGTGCGTATAAATAAGATACATTTTCGGAACTTTACCAACACATTTTGCACATTTATGAAGCAAGATTCAATGGCCGAGTTAAATTCTATCAAGCAGACAAACTTTGCAAAAGTGAGTGTTCGGGAATTTGCCCTAATAATTTCCAATATGATCTGAGAATGACAACAAAAGTTAATCATGCATTGCTTCAGAGAGTTGAAAATATTCTTAGTTGTTGCAAATGACTTGACTGAACTTTGTTGTAGTCTTAGGGCAAGAACAGACAAAAACACCTAATCTTAATTATGCATGCATTGCATTGCTATCTGTATGATTTTCTCATCTTTAACCTAATATAAATAAATAAAAACGCTGCCATCAGAAAGCCAACATCGATTGTTTCATTGTATGCAAAATAACTCAAAGCCCTTGCGCAATGCTTTAACATCATCATCTGGCAGCAAATATTACCTTTTAAAGCGGGAAGACACACCCATATATATAGCAAAACTCTAGAGCAGATAAAGAAAAAAGGCAAGATTTCCCTACTTCATGCTCAGCTCTCAAACTATAGGTATGATAAGATTCTTATACAACGAGCATATGTTTGGAAAATCCGAAAAAAATGAATTTTGAGGCAAGGAAGAAATTTTTAGGTTAAATTGTTCAAAGGCTATGCCAATTAACATAACAACTGGTTATTAAAATAAAAATAATAACAACAACAACAAAGGTATAACATGAAAAATAATAATAATAACAATAAAATAGATCGCTCTTAGATGCTAGTTTTTTATATTTCACCGCCAAATAATATATAAATGATGGAACTTATATGTAGAGTTTTCGAATTTATATTCCTAACTTTCCCTATTCCAGTGACATCTCAAGATAGAAATGGAAATTTATGCTACCTGTTTCTCTGGCAAATATATTTATCTTTACATTATCGAAAAACTAGTTGGCTCTACAATCAAATGCTTTAGAAATCAAGAGTTTCTATGGCAATAAATCATACTTTAACCGATGTAGAAGCGTGGTCACGGATTCGATTCCCATGCACACTGATCCAGATCAGATCAAATGAGATGAGCTCGATCCAAAGATGTGATATCTGACCTTTCTAAGGGGTTAAGGCTACTCTTCTCCGTTTTTATGGGAGACAACAAAAGCAGAAGGGACTAGGGTTTTAGAAACACACTATTTTGTTTATGTACCTAAACGTGCCATGCATAAAACAAATTTACAAAAATATATTAATTAATAGTCCCAAGGGCGAAGTAGGAGTCTGATTTGAGTTCGTAACCGTTAGCTTGCGTCAGAGCTTGACGATGATGGTACCAACCTTGATCCATCGGGGTCAAAGGGCAAAGTGTAGTCTGATTTGAGTCCACTGAGTGCACGTCAGCTTGACGATGGTAGTACTGAGCCATCGGGGTCTCCCTCACTTCGAGTCATGTTTACCGAGGAGAGGCAGGGTTATAGAGGTAGCTTCAATGATTTGACTTGTGTTCGGAGGCAGAAACCTCGGGGAGAATGTCCGACCCTGTGCCCCTGTGGCCAGTTATTAAAGATGAAAGGATGTTATTGATTCCCTTTTTATATATATATATATATATATATATATATATATATATATATATATATATATATATATAATGTAAAATAAAGTTTTATCTAGGTTCCAATCCCACGGGCGTGCCCATGCATAGCTAGTAGTCCGATCCGACTCCTTTGCGTGTTGCACCTAACTGATGACGACGATCTGTTTCCTGCTTGTCTAGTGGTCCCCTTCATGTCACTAGGTTCCAATCCCACGGGCGTGCCCATGCATAGCTAGTAGTCCGATCCAACTCCTTTGCGTGTTGCACCTGACTGATGATGACGATTTGTTTCCTGCTTGTCCGGCGGTCCCCTTCATGTCACGTGTTAAACCAAACTAACGAAGACGGTGCGAACCCTATGCGTCTGCGATCCCCACCTCACGCCGAGTTACCATTAACAAGACGGTGGGTGTGTCGGAAGCCTTCGCTGACAATTTTTAGTAACTGCCAGCTGCGCTGGCATTTACTAAAAATTGTGATTGTAACCAATTCATCTATGTAACCAAAAAAAATATAAAATAAAGTTTTATTAAAGTTCAATTGGTTCAATTCCAACACTTTTAAAGAGAGAATTAGGTTGAAAATTTGTTAGGCTTTACATGTATAATAGTCACATCGTTATAATACTTTTTTTTATGCAGAGGGGAGTTGGTTACTACTACATTATTTTTAGTAACTACCAAGTGCAGGGTTAAAACAACGGGCTCCCAACAAGCCTATTCCACTTTGTTATTTCATAACCCAGCATGAAGAGAACCATCGATCGCTCGAGATTTGTATAGTTGTCGTCGATATGACACGCACTCAAAGGATTCGAAATAGACTACTACCTTTACAATAGGCATGCCCCCAAGGTTTGAACCTAGGTCTTTTATAGGTAAGTGTTTGGCCAAACAACCACTTACCAATCCACCTAGCCCTTGGGGGTTAAAACTTGTAGGTTATAAAAAAACCTCAAGAATCGCTCTTAGGTGGCCAGTAATGTCCCTTCCGTGTATACCACTATCTAGAGGGAAGCCACAAGAGATTTTTTTGTGTCCCCCTTCCCATTGTAGAGATTTGAACCATGAACCTCTCATTCAACAAGGTCAAGTTGCCTTCTCCACTTGCTCTACAAATAAACTATGTGGTAATAACATAACATAAGTGGGACTTGAATTTCATATAAGTAATTAAAAAAATAATATATGAATTTTCTTTTTTTTGCTTGAGAACAAGAGGTTATACTCGAGCCTCACCCTTGACAAATCACAACTCTCTTCTTTAGAGCATGAGAGTTTACAAACAAATTCAATTCTCATCTCAATTGAGTTGTTATAGCTAGAAACCTACATTATTTTACATAAAATGTTTGAATTCTTGATTTTCATTTTTTGGAACTTTTTCAATTTTTTGTGTGAATACAAATATTCTAGAATTCAGCATCTTTCTTGACATTTTCTTACAACCTTCACAATACCAAAACTTTACCTCAACTATCTATGCATTACATCTTAGTAGAGTAATATTTTCAAAACACCACATTATCATAGCTCGCTTTACCATATTTGGATTGCTAGTTTCCTTCTTGAAGCACAAGTGCAACCACAAATATTGTAATAAATAGTATATATACAAGCACATTAATGTTATAAAATAAAGCGGATGTTACCAATGGAAAACATTAAAGTAAATCTTAACCTTTATTTGATTTAGGAAATCAATATTATCTTGTCAATTAACTTCATGATACTCAATTAAAACCCCTATACTTACTACTTCCTCTAACCAAGGAAAAGAGAATTTAACTTCATGATACTCAATTAAAACCTCTCTATTGGCTAACCTATCTACACATTTGTTTACTTCCCTTAATGTATGTATAAACCTTATTTCTTCAAACTCTATAGCAAGGTCCTGAATTTCCCACAATTATCTCTTATATGTCCCATGGAGCCTTTGCTTTCCTCAAAATTGCATTTATTACTATAAGTGAATCACCTTTCATCCATACTTTGTTCCATTTTAATTGTTTGCATATTTTAAACCCTTCCAAAGTCGCCCAAGCTTCAACTTCATTATTTGTCTTTAATCCACTATTGAAAGCATAATGAGACAAAATCTCTCCTATGTTATTTCTAATTATTCCTCCTCCTGCTAGTCCTGGATTTCCTTTAGATGCTCCATCAAAATTTAATTTGACCAACTCCACATTTGGTGGTTTCCACTTTATATTCTTTGCTTTCTTTTTGTTTCTCGTATCCCCAACATCATAATTCCATTTGATGACTTGACTCCATCTATCAAGGCTTTGTACTTCCAGATTAGGGATTGGGTGAGTTGATAGGGTTGGTTTGGACTCCTTTATGGCTAAACAAATATTTCTTTTCATTACCTCTAAATTGTTTTCCTTTCCTTTAAATATTCTTCTATTCCTTTCTAGCCAAACAATCCAAAGTATTGTATCTTTTGATATATCCTAGATTTTTTTGTAAAGCGTCACTTTTAAAAGTGCTCTATCATTGCTTTAACCATTTCTCAATTTTACCATTCATCACCATGCATTTACCAAACATATTAAAAATCCATTGCCATAGTTTCCAGACTATTGAGCAGTGTCCCAGGAGATGGTCTAAATTCTCTTCCTCTATTTTACAAAGAACACATTTTGAGGGGCCATGAAAACCCCTTTTCGTAAGGTTATCCCAAGATAATATTCATCTCTAACCTACTAGCCAAACAAACATTTTGACTTTAGGAATGCTCGGGCTATCCCAAATATCTCTCCATATTCTTGAGATATTCCTATTTTGATGGTGCTTTATATTATATCCACTTCTTGTTGTGTATTCTCCTAAGCTATTCAACTCCAAATGAACTTATCCTTGGATGCCCTTGGAATAATCAGTGTTGTTATCTTTCTACTCAACTACCTCATAGCATCAATGTCTTGTATACTTGTAAAAAAATATTTTTTCCATTTGTGTCTTCCTTCCTGGTCCTTGTACAAAATGTTTGAAACCATATCACCATATTTGTTTTGAAGTAATCTCATCCATGGTTTCAAAATTGGATCTAGATTTAGTGGTTTTTTATCAAACTAAGTATCCATCCAAATAGATTTTTTTCTAGTTTCCACCACCCATCATAAACCTTTAATCACTAGATCAATTGATTTTTGTAACCATTTCATAGTTCATAACCATTTGGTAGAGAGAATATAGTAAATATTAAGCTTGGGTCATCAGGCTCAACATACTTAAAATAATTATTGTCCATTGTCTTTGACTCTCTTTGTACAATCTCCAAATTATTTTTCCCCTAAGAGCTAAGTTTGCATCTATAAGAACTCTTAAACCGAGACCTCCCCTAGTTTTATCATCACACACCTTGATCCATTTCACCAAAGGAAATTTCCTTTTATCATGTAATTTGAACCACATAAATAACTGCATAATAAAGATTAAAAAAATTCTATGGATTTTGGCAGAATATACAAGGACATATAATATGTTGGAATGGCCTATAAGACTAATTTAATTAGCTACACTCTTCTTGCTAATGATAACTATATACTTTTCCGTGCTTGTAGTTTATTATAAACTTTACTTATAACTAGATTCCATATTTCTATCATCATTCTCCCCTCAAATAAGGGCATCCCTAGATAAGTTGGCAAATTTTCCTCCTCCATTTGAAGTAACCTACATATCCTTGCTTTGATTTTAGTTGGGGTGTCTAGGATGTAAATTTTTGATTTTATCCTATTAACTTTATGCCCTAATGCTATTTCATATTCCTTTAATAAGTTATTCAAATATTTGACATTATTTATCCTTGCCCTTCCAAAAAGGGTTGTATCATCTACAAATTGTTGATGGGTGATGTTGTTGATGTTATTATTAGACTTAAGTCCACTTATATGCAAGGAACCTGGTTCCTATCAAATGATAATACCAAATCGCTTTTGGAGAATCGTTGTTTCAAAGGAGGTTGCCTTGCCAATGCTTTCAATAGAGATATATTAATTTAATTATTCCTCAATGCCTTCCTACAACCATACCTACCCTAATTTATATTATCCTAGGGCTACGATAATGAAGGGACATGACTATTCATGTTATAATAATAATTAATGAAATAATACTATTAAATGTTAGGATGGAGGATCCTAACATGCCACCCTCCTTAAAAGGAGCTTTGTCCTCAAAGCTCGAAGTGAGAAGCTTCATCCTTTGTTTCCCTAGTATTATGTGCTTATGTTCTTGCACTATTTTAATATCATTGTTCCATAAGCAAGGGTATTGGGAAGGTTGAAGTGTTGGTGGCTTTGTCATGGCTTGGAAAGAAAATAATTGGGCCACCATTTTCTTGCCTCCTCTACGAACAATTTTCTCCATGCGATGAGAGCTTGCTAGTGGAGAAGGGCCGGATTTTATCCCTTTAAGGGTATATGTTTGATTTTCTAGTGTAAATTGCATCCATAATGCCTCAAAATCCCATTGGATTTTTCCAAGCATTCGTAACCATTGCACTCCAAGGACGATATCACATCCCCCTAATGGCAGTGCATACATATCGTTCTTCATGCAATAATCGCCCATGGTGAGCTTAATATTTTTGCACTTTCCTTTACAGGTAATTCTTCCCCCATTACCGATCATGACTTCAAAATTATTACAAGGATGGATAAAGCAGTCAGTTTGTTTTGCCACATGGGGGTCGATGAAATTATGTGTACTTTTGGAGTCAATAAACACAACAAGATTTTGTTTTTTAAAGGAGTTGGGGACTTTCATAGTTTTGGGGGATGAATTTCCGACGAGGGCATTGAAGGAAATTTCTAATGGACCTCGAGGGTTATCTTCAGGTATATCTTCCACTAGTTCAACCTTGATTTCCTCATCCTCTAGTGTTGATTGACAAGGAATAGTTGCATCCATAATATAAAGTTTGGGTGTAATGCATTTGTGATTCGGGATGAATTTCTCATCACAATGAAAACAAAGACCTTTTGCTCTTATTTCTTTAGGGCGAATGCGTTTAATTGGCATGACTTGAGTTAGTTTTTGGTTGGTGGAAGTATTTTGTGAGTCTATTGTAGATACGTTTTTGAGTCAACGTTGGTTGTTGATTTTATCTTTGGCTAATTTGGCCAATCCAATAGTTTGCATCATGGTGCTAGGGTTAAACATTTGTACCTCTAGTCGGATCTCTTCCTTTAATACACTGATAAAAAAATCTTGAAAAAATGAGGTGTCTAGGCCTATTGTGTGGTTTGCTAATTTCTCGAATTGAGCTTGGTACTCTCGCACCGAAGTGGTTTGACATAATTTGGATCCTTTGGTAGTTTGGCTAGTTTGAACGAGTGCCATATTTTGATTGAAGGTATCCATTTTTAAGTCAATTGCTGATATCATTTGCTCAAATTCTTGTCGTGTAGCTACATTCTTCCTTCTGCCATCGTAGGATTTTGCAAAAAAAAAAATTCACAAAATTTGCAAAATCTTGGGTCTAATTTGTCGCTTCAATTTGTCAAAGTTTTTACAAAATTTGGGCTTTCAAGTTTTGTTGACAACTTTTCAATTTGTCCAAATTTATCAAAATTTTGCAAAAAATGATGTCAACTCAAGTTTTGACAATTTTTTCAATTTGTCCAAAAATGTTGTGTCAACTTTTGAGTATGGAGCGGTGGAGACGGGTGGCGGGCATCGTGGCTGGACGGGAGGCGGAAGCACAACTGAGCGAGGGCGGTGCTAGAGGTGGAGAAACGGAACAACGACGAGACCGACGAGGCGGGGACAAGGAACACGATACAACAGATGAGTCAGGGACAAGGGACACAACACATCAGACGAGGCAGTGGAAACAAGGCAACACGATAATGGAGGTAGGATGGGTAAGGCAACATGATAGTCGAGGTAGGACAAGTAAGGCAGGTAACAGAACAACAGCCGCAGTCGAGGCAGGATAGGTAAGGCAGCATCATAGACAACATGACACAGAAAGTAAGGCAGCACGATAGTCGAAATAGAGTAACGCGAAAGGTAAGGCAGATAACAAAACAACACGGGAGGCAAATCTCAATACGGAAGGCAAGGCAGGGGTGACAAAATGGCGCGCTTAGTAGTGGTCCAACTCGGGTGCCACACGCTAGCATGGTGCCTAGCAAGCTAGGCACTTCTAAAGGTGCCTAGCGGTGATTAAAAATTCCACTTGCTCCTTCATAGGAGCAATGTAGGATAATTCCCGTAACCTTAAAACTTGGACATCGTTGCCCAGTGTCACGAGTGATTTTTTCGACTCTAGAAAAATAATCAACTTTAGCTTTTAAGGTTTGATTTATTACTTTTGCTCACCGAAAATTGTAACAAACTGCCGAACACGCTGCAGGCAAATTCTAAGACCGATTTTTACGATCTCCTCCTCTCGAATCAAATTTCAACCGCAAAATATTTTTTTGATTGCATATGGGAGATTTTTGGTCTATTTTTGCAAGGATTTATGTGGTAATTTTACTAGACCTCCTGTTATTTTTTTGTCGTCAGAATGTCTCTGTAGTCGCCGAATCACGATTTGGAAAATGAGTCGCCTATTGGTGATATGAACGCTCCTAAGTTTTCTGTGTTCAATAGTTGACGTGATGTTCTTTTCAATTCAGTGAGTTACTACGTTGGTGATCAATGAGTGGTGATGTGGAGATCGATCGATGAAGGTGGGGTGTCAATTTACTGTTGATGTGAGGGCGAAAGCTTGGATATTATTGAATCGAAACTGCTCTGATACCAGTTGCAAGGAACCTGGTTCCTATCAAATGATAATACCAAATCACTTTTGGAGAATCACTGTTTCAAAGGAGGTTGCCCTGCCAATGCTTTCAATAGAGATATATTAATTTAATTATTCATCGATGCCTTCCTACAACCATACCTACCCTAATTTATATTATCCTAGGGCTACGATAATGAAGGGACATGACTATTCATGTTATAATAATAATTAATGAAATAATACTATTAAATGTTAGGATGGAGGATCCTAACATTATAAGCCCATCTTTGTAAGCCTTCTTCAAATTCCTACTAAAAACCTGTGCCATAATAATGAACAAATATGGTGATAGTTGATCTTCTTATCTAAGGCCTCTCTTGGATTTAAATGATTATGTTACTAACCCATTGACTAGCATTGAATATAAAACTATAGAGACACAAGCTTTAATCCATATGACCCATTTCTTCCCAAATTCAAAATTTTCTAATACTGCAAAAAAAAAAAACCCATTTAACCCTATCATAGGCCTTACTCATATCAAGTTTTAATATCATCACTTTCTCTTTTCTTGAAGTTATCGAATGCATAACTTCATGAGCTACTATGATCCATTTCAGTATTTATATCCCTTTTATAAATCCTCCTTGCTCTTCTAAAATAATTTTGTCTAGCAATGGTCTTAACTGATTCACCATCACTTTAGAAATAATCTTATATGTCATATCATATAGGCTTATGGATTGAAATGAGTCAAACAATTTTGCAACATTCTTTTTTGAAATCAGGGTGGATATGTTGCATTTATTTTACAAGGTATGGATTATTTTACCCTAGATTGTTCCACTACCACCAATAAAGAATCCTTCACTATATCCCAATTATGTTGACATAATATTGTAAAGAGTCCATCCAGACCTAGGGATTTATCCTTATTAAATGAGAAAAGAGCTAAATAAACTTCTTCCAGAGTAATAAGTTCCATTAGTTTCCTATTGTCTTCATCTATTATAACCAAAGAAACTTCAGGTTTGAGGGTCTGGTTTAATGGTCAAAATGCTCTCATGGGAGCATAGAGACCATGATTCCAATCCCTCAGGCCTCGTAGTAATAGAGGGTGTGTCACGCCAGCATCGTCGACTACTTTAAAAAAATTATCCAATGCAACTAGAGGTTATAATAGCAGCAAGGAGTAGGATTCAAACCCACGAAGAGGCATAGAAAATTGTATCGAGTTATAAATTCCTCTAGTATATAAAAAAAATTGAAGGAACGTCTTGTATAAGTTTATCATTAAGAACTTCAAACTCTTTTGATCCTATAATATTATGATAAAAAATACCTTGTCTCCTTTATAATTTCACTTTGGTCTTCAATCCAAACCCATTCTACTGATTTAATTCTACTAATTCTGGATGTTGATCTCTATACTATTGCCATCCTATGAAAAAACTTTGTATTTTTATCTCCTTTTAAACAAGTCTTTCTTGATTTTAATCTCCAAAATCTCTCTTCCTTACTAAAAATATTATGATATTCACTAAGTAACTCCCTTTCCTTTGAGTTTGAATTATTATGGTCACCTTTTTGGAATTTTGAAATATATATTTTAGTTATTATTTCTTCTTAAAAATATTTCCAAAAGTATTCGTGTTCCATTCTTTTAATCTATATGTCATTGATTTAATTTAATTTGGAAGTGTATACAACCCACTATTTCTTGAAGAATTTCATGTTTGTGTTATCATATCAACAAATAAAGGGTGGTCTTCCCACATCTGCAAATATGATCTTATTTTGAATTCACTTACCACCATTTTAAATTTTATTGGCCAGTGATATGAACCAATCCTTGTCAAGGTACTAATTTTAGCACAAGTACCTTCATCTAGCCAATGATATGAGAGAATGCATCTATCTTTTTTTTTTGCTATTAGGTTCTGGCCTCTCCTATTATTGGTCCATGTATAGTTGTCTTCTTCAAACTCAACCTCCCATAGATTATTATTTTAAATAAAAGTTGAGAAATATCTCATACTTTGGGTTAGTTTCCTAATTCCCCCAAATTTTTCATCCATCTTGGTTATGGCATTAAAATCTCCTATGATCATGAATTGGGTTTCTTGGTATTTACTTCTCATAAAGGCTTCAATCCCATTCCAAACTTCTAATCTGCTTGACTGAGTTAGAGGTCCATAGACATTGATAAGTATGAAATGAATATTTAAAAAGAAGCATGTCACTAAAGAGGCTATTCAATACGTAGTTTTATGAATGGTTACACATGAGGTTCTAATAGGATTCCAACAAGTTAGAATTCCTCTTGCTGTTCCTTCAAAATCTATAGCATCCCATTCACATGTTGCCCATATTGCTTTCGTAGTTTTAGAAACTTCTTATTTTGTCATTTTAGTTTCTTGGATATAAAGGATATCAAGCTTATTACTTGAATAGAGGTCCCTGATACACCCCTACTTTGAGAGGGTATTAGCACCCCTTGTATTTCATGAGATGGTAATAATGTCTCATTAGGGGCTACTAGCCCTGCTTGCAAATTATCAATATCATTTAGTTGTTTGGTAAAGAGAAGTTCAACCAACTTAGTTTGCATTTCTTTCTCTATGTTTGCTCTTGCTTCCTTGGATCTCGCTTGATAATTTAGGGATTTTTCCTCTTTTTGTCTTGTCTGCATCAAGAGCAGGTCTTATTATTCTATTCCTCAATATTCTTTCACAACTTTCTTTTTCCTTAGATTTATCCTCTTTTGGCTCTATTATGGAAGCTTTTGACTTCTTGTTAATTTTTTGGTATTTCCTTATTAATGGTAGACGTATTAACATTTGATACTGCATTTTCTTTACCACTTTTTTTCTCTTGAATGATGCATCGTACTTCAAGAGAGTCTTCAAAATATGATTTGACACATTCCTTAGTTTCATCAAGAATGTTCGTCCTTAAATCAAGATCATTTTTTTTGTTGGATAATAGGGGGTTGTACTCGGGTCCCCCACCCTTGAAAAATTACAACTCTCTTCTTTAGAGCTTGAAAGTTTACAAATAAATACACTTCTCATCTCAACTGAGATGTTATAGCTAGAAACCTACATCATTTTACATAAAATGTTTGAATTCTTTTTTTTTTGGTACGTAAAAAAAAATTATTTACTAAGCGGGTTGAAGGGTCTCGTCCCTGTTACAGTAGGCAGCTTGGTGCCAACAAAACACAGATGCTGTAAAAAGTAAAAAAACCAACCAGGAAAGAATCCTGTACAATCTAGCCTATCCGAGATCGAGGCTACCAAAAACCTAACTAGAACAAAAAGGTTTGTAGGCGCAAGGAGTGTTGTTGCTTCTTTCCCCTGGCTACTAGGTCTCTTTTTTTCTTCTTGCTGGTCTTATCCATTCAAATCACGTGGCAGGAGGACAATGAGAAGAGAAGAGAGGTCCTTCAGATTGTTGATCGTGTTAGCCAGGAGCATGTTGCCTTCCCGGTAGACATTGGCAGCCGACTTAAGGTGATCAATCACTTCGTTGATGCGGTTGAGGGCCACATCTCGAAGCTTATCCTTAGATTTGATAGTCTGGTCTTCCTCTTTGTCTCTAATGATCTCAGGTGACAGGCATTGTTCGCTCATTTTTTGGGGCTTCAGCTTGTTGAATTTTCTTCTCTTTAGGGAGGGCCGGACTAACTTTTTCTTAAATATTTGACGCTTGCCAGTGGAAACTTTAGCCTTGGGAACAGGGTCGAGGGGAACGCCATTCTCGTCAAGGTCCTGGGAGTGAGGGGGTGACTGTGAAGTAATTGAAAGCTTGGAGGCCGAGGGGGGTCGATGAGGTTGGACGATGGGGGAGGGCTAGGCGTAGCGATGTGGGTGGGCTCGGGTGAGTGCTCAGGGTTGGAATATCAGGAAGGAATTCCCCCTTTGAATTGGTGGGTGAGAGCATAACGATACAACACCAAGAAGAGGCCCCAGTGTCGAGGGGCTTCGAGGTTTTACTCTCCTTGAAATTATTGATGGAAATGGTGATGGAGCAGAAGAGGAAATCAAGGACGTTAATGAGTCTAATGTCGCGGAGATGGTTAGAGAAGGTGAGGCTGTAGAATTTGAGGGGGTTGTTGGGGTTGTCGACAAAACTGAATTGGATGAAATGGATACTGGTTGTGTCCCAAGGCCTAGGCAAAGACAAGCGTAGAACACATTTCTTTTCCTAGACCAGGTCATTTCCCTTATCAATAAATTGGTATGTTTCTTCTTTAAAGTTATGTTTGTTCCTACAAATAACTCTACCAACAGGAGGAATACTAGAAACCTAAGCGATAAAGAGAGCATTTACCTCAAATTGCAGACCTCGAACCTTAACTTGCCCTTCGTCCCATGAATCAACAAAGTCCCTGGTGACTTCTTCATCGACCCCAAAGAACATTTTGAAGAAATTGACGAATATTTTGGCTTCATGAAGGGCCTCCATCCCTGTGTTGACTTGGAAGCCATATGGCTCAACATATGCCATGGAGTTGCACAGGCCAGCAAAATTAGAACCAGGGGGCCACCCTTTGATATCACAAAAGTTATGCTCTTGAAGAAATATTTCCAGAACCATCGAGGGGGAAAGGACCTAAAGAGGCTAAGGGAATGCCAAACGAAGGTCATGAGGTTTGCTGGCTGGAAAATGGGAGCAAGGGTGGAAATATTGGCATGGCTCGATAAGAGCGGGCCAGAGTTGATCGAAAAGGGGAAATAGGTAGAACGGGCGGTGAACGAAGTAGGCAAATGTAATATGGGGGGATAAAGGTGAATGGATGGAGCATGGATGGTGAAAATGAGGAGGCATGGGTGGGGAGCGACAGGTGAGGGGTTTCAAAGAACTGGCCAGGGGAGCTGGCATGAGTTGATCGATCTGCACTGGAAATCGTACTGGCAATGCAACGAAGAATGATGAAGGTGGTGTAATTCCAACAAGCTATGGTGTTGATAAAAAACACCCGAGGCATTAATAAAACACCTTTGTGGTGATGAGAACCACCTTTGGAGTTCATCCTAGGAGGGTTGGTGTTAAAAAACACCTTTGATGTTGATCGTGAACCTTCACGATATCTGAATCTATAAATCATGGCAGCTAATCACATCTTGGCTGTCTGTGGTGGTGACATCCTGTGGAAAATATTCTTCCCAAATGATCAGGGATGCCAAGTTGACCGCTATATTAGCCAAAAGGTAAGCTACCTTATTTTCTTCCTAGAACACATGGGTGATCATGTTGTGGGGATGGTGGTGAATGGAAGCTTGAAATTCCTTAATAATGTTCTGAATGTTCCATCCTGCTTAGCTATTATTAGAGATATGACCAACCACAACTGCTAAATCTCCTTCAAAAATGATAGGGTTGTTAATAGTCTTGCTAAATTCAATGCATCTCTACAGTGCATGGGCTTCTACGTAATTGTTAGTTTGGAACCCCAAATTTTTAGAAAAGGCTAGGATGATGTTGTCGGAGTGGTCTCTGATTACACCTTCGACCCCTACATTACCTGGGTTTCCCTTAGAAGCTCCATCAAAGTTGGCTTTGAGCCAACCCAAGGGGGGTGGTGTCCACTTGGCTTTGGCCTTGGGCTTAAGGGGATTTTGTTCTTTGGTGTAATTTGTGGGAATCCCAAGAGTTGCAAACAAGAGAGGCTCATCCCCAGAGGTTGGGATGTCAGAATAGGGGATGAGGCTACAATTTTCAATTGCAAAGGAAAAAGATCTAATGGCAACTGCACTCAGGCTTCTTGGTATTTCATTGAAAATGCGATTGTTGCGCTCCAACCAAATTTGCTATGCCACATGGTAGGGAAGGGAATTCCATAGGAAATTAAGCCAGGGATTTTTGAAAATCTTGGGCCACTAGATGAACAGGTCCACAACCATATTGGGACGAACCCAATTGACCTAAAATTTGCTAATCAGGGAAGAAAACACCTCCCAGGCGAAGGGGTACTTTAGGAGGATGTGTTGGGTGGATTCCCAAGCCTGGGTGCATAGGTAGCACCTGTTCAAAACTATGAAACCTTTTTGGATCAAGTTATCCATGGTAAAAATTTTGTTATGGACAACGAACCAACAAAAATGTGCCACTTTGGGGATCAACTACTTGAGCCAAATAGCTTTGGCTACTGTTTTGTTGTCAATAGTCTTGGGGTTCTTAGGGGAGGAATCCAACATTTGGGCTACAGTTTTAACAATGAAAAGCTCATCATTGGATTCTCTCCAGCACATCTTGTCCTTCGTTGGGGATTGGGAGATGAAGATTGCCTTGAAGATAGCCTAGAGGGAAGCCACAAATCTGTCAATGAGTGCATTCTTCAATCTAAAATTAATCTTTTTCCAGCGTTGGGTGCCTTGTTCTGTAGTAATGAAATCTACTATCCTATGCCCAAACTTGATATCTGTGAGGTACTTTATGACAACAATATCAGGATCCTTTATGAGAGGTTCGTTTCTTGTCCATACATCATTCAAAAAATCTATATCAGAACCGTCGCCCATCAGCCATCTTGCCCATCTCTTGAGAATCTGTTTTGTTTGGGTAATGAAGTTCCAAAAGTGGGAACCATGACAGGGAACTTCTTTGCCTGAGAACAGGTGATGTTGCATGTAATTTCTTTCTACAATAGAAACCCATTCCAAGTTGGCATTGGTGGTAACCTTCCAAGATTTTTTGGCCAGGAGGACCTGGTTCATGACATTTATGCGGCGTAGTCCCAACCCACATTTATGTTTGGGTGAACAGACCTTGTCCCAGGCTACCAGGTGAAACTTTCTTTGGTTATCATTCCTTACCCATAGGAATTGTTTTTGGACTTTCTCGATATCTTCTCCCACCGTGGCTGGGATCTTGAAAACTAACAAAAAATATACCGGAATGCTCTTAAGAACCAAATTAACCAGAGTTGCCTTGCCTACTTGGGAGAGCAGGGCCCCTTTCCAGCCATCCGGTTTCTTTAAGATATTTTCAGTGGTATTGTTCCACATGGCCTTAACGGGTCTTCCTCTGAATATTGGGAGGTCTAAGTAAGTGGTTGGGAGGTCAACAATGGTACAACCCAAAATACCTATGATTTTGCCCTACCTCTTGGTGGGGGTGTTGATGAAATAGAGTTTACTCTTGGTGAAATTTATCTTCTGCCCAACCGCTTCCTCGTAAAGGTTAAGGATGTATTTTATGGCTTTGTCCTTGGATACTACTGTGGCAGTGGCCAAAAGAGTATCATCCACGAACTGTTGATGGGTGGAGGGCGGGAGACCGATAGAATATTTAATACCAGAGATCAGGTTTTTGGTGCAAGCATCTTTTATGGCTCTTCCTAGACTCTCAGCCAAAATTATAAAAAGAATGGGGCAGAGGGGGTCCCCCTGTCTTAAGCCTCAGGTGCTCAGGAAATACCCAGCATCCGACCCATTTACGAGGATGGAGAACCAAGAAGAGGAAATGCAGTTTGAAATGAGGTTGACCCAGTTTTCATGGAAACCATACTTGAGGAGGATTTTGATCAAGAATTCCCAGTTAATCTTGTCGAAGGCTTTATTCATGTCCAGCTTGAGGAAAAAATAGAGGATTTGGAAATGTGGGCTGAATGGATAAGCTCATGGACCATGATGATACCATCGAGAATATTTCATACTTTGATCGTGCTGCCTTGATAGGGGTTGATAATGGATGGGAGAATCTCAATGAGTCTGTTGGCCAAGGCTTTGGATAAAATCTTGTAAACGACATTGCAAATTCTGATGAGGCGGTAATAGGACAGGGACTGGGAATTCGAACCTTTGGGAATCAGGGTCAGGAAAGTGGAATTAACATCTCTAGGAATGATTCTGATACGTTGCATATGAATGATAGCACGACACACGTCAGGACCCACGATGTCCCAGTAGGTTTGGAAGAATCTTGGGGGGAATCCGTCTGGGCCAGAGGCTTTGTCTGGCTACATAGAAAATAGGGCTTGATGGATTTCCTTGGGGGACAAGGGGCTGAGGAACATTTTGTTCATAGTCTAGGAGATGGAGCTCGGGATTTTCTTAAGGAGGGATTCCATGGCCTGATCAAGGGAAGAGGGGGGGCAAGGAGATTTTCAAAATGGTTGATAGCTTCATCCCAAATTTGATGAATTTCGGAGGTGAAAGACCCATATTGCCTAGTTAGGCCTTTTATTATGTTAGCTTCCCTATTATTGAGAGTGGAAATGTGAAAAAACTTAGAGTTGGTATCGCCTTCCCTAAGCCATAACTGTCTTGACTTTTGGTGCCCATAAATTTCTTCCCTATGAAGGGTGTTGTGGTAGTCAAAGAGCAATATTCATTTTCATCCCTGAGATTGTCATCCCCCTGTCCATTATGAAATCTTTCCTCAATCTGAACAAGCCTAGTTTTGATATTCTGTTTGTTCTCGAAGATATTTCCAAAGGTCTCCTTGTTCCAAATTTTCAAATTTTCCTTGACCATCCATAGTTTTTGCATGACCTGATTGATAGCATTCCCCAAGAATTTTCTATTCCACCAATTAGCGTTCTGGTTTTTGAGGTTGGGGTGTTGGATCTACATTGACTCAAAACAAAAGGGGATCTTAAACTAGGGCCTGTTGATAGTTTTAAAAATTAGAGGGTTGTGATCTAAATTGATCTTCAAAAGGGCCTGTAGACTGGTATCCCCAAATAAGGGGATAGCCTCTTGCAACAACAAAAAATGGTCGAGGCACTCTTGGATTAGATTAAAAACCTTCCTCCTATTTTTCCAAGTGTATTGGGACCCCTGTAGTTGAACTTCCATTAGGGCATTGGTATCTACGAACTGGCCCAAATCATTGGTTATTCTGTGGGTTATAGTGTTTCCTCCTCTTTTTCTAAAAGGTGCAGGGGAGAGTTGAAGTCCCCTGCTAGGACCCACAGGATGTTGACAAACGCTCACCTCATCCAGGTAATGGTATTCCACAGAATCACTCTCCTTCGGATTGTTAGGGGCATAGACTTTAGTCATGACCCAAGAAAGTTGGGAGTTATGGTCATGAAATAAGACATTAGACAACCTGTCTTGTCTTGAGACAAATTTGCCTTCAACTTTGGTGGGATTCCAAAGGTAGAGGAGTCTGCCAGAGGAACCGTTAGCTGGTGAGTAGACCAATTCACACTTTTACAGATGATATTGGCAACCCTAGGTGACCACTGATCATCTAATTTGTTTTTTTGGATGAGAAATATCGAGGGGTTGATGTCTTTCCTCATGGTGGTATCCAGTATTTGTTTGGCTTCCCCATTCAGTCCTCTCACATTCCAGGAGAGGACATTCATTTGGAACTTTTGGAGGGTTTTTTGCCCCCTTTACCTTGCTACGAAAGGGGTTTGGATTTTCTGTTTTCTTCCTTGATGATGTTACCAATTTCTTGAAACAAGGTTTTCTACGTTCCATTGGCTATGTCCTCAGCGGTGTCATGAGTTCTCTTTTCTACACCGGAAGGCCTACCTTTCTTTCTATCACCTCCTACATCAATCTGGGACTTTTTGAAGCTGTGGGTCTATTTGGGGCTCCAATGGTTAGGGGAATATTGGTCAAGTTTCTTGCTATTGAACTCAACGATGTTGGAATTGGTCGAGGATATAGGGGAATCATGTTTCAAATGTGGGGGAGAAGTGGATAGGGGTGCAAAAGGGAGGGGAGGTCCAGGAGGTGGACTTCGATTGGGGAGACTGGAGGTGGGGGGAGGACCTCAGAGGGGGAGGGGGAAAGGATTTTTCCTGGGAAGAGCTAGCACAAATGCGTTGATGGGGGACACGGTGGGTATTAGGGAAACCTTCGATAGGGATTTCACCTTCCTCGATTGGTTAAAAAAAATAGAATCATTGAGCAAATTGAATTTTTTAGAGACAGAAAAGACACTACCTGTATTTTGCGAATCTCCAGTTGGTGGGAGTTGATTTGTTGTTTGCTCTTGAGGTTCAGGATCTGTTTCGAATCTTGGTTCCTCCTCTGATTGTCAAAATGATCTGGGTGGACCATAGTATGTGCCTCATCCTTCAAGATTTTATGTTTCGGGCATTGGACCTAGAGGTGCCCTTGAATTTGACATTATGAGCAAAAAACAAGCTTATTTTCATAAACCAGAGGTTGTCTTCACCTGAAATCTCCATAGATGAGGTTTATGTGGTATGGAAGTTGTGATTCCAGGTTCATTTTGATGCAGATGCGCACTTGGATGAAACGGGTCTTGGCACAAGTGGGTCAATGGCGACTAATTCCCCAAATGCACGAGCCAACCCTCGGAGCGCGTCCTCGTAGAAGAAGTGAGCAGGGAGGTTTGGGAGCCAGACCCAGATGGGAGTGTAGTTAATGCTATGGGTCTCAGGATCAAAATTTGGTTCCCATTTTTTGAGGAACAGGGTTTGTCTTCTGAAAAACCAGGGACCTCTCGACAAAATACGCTTTGTATCCTCTTACGTGTTTAATTGGATCATAAAAAACCCTCTGGCCATTGCAGACAACTCCAAGCTACCTAGGGTTTTCCATTTTACCACCACCCATCAACGAATGGAATCCATATTTGGACGTCCCCCCATGAATTTTCCTACCAGGGAAAGAGAGTCTCAAATGGCATATCCCTCCATCAGTTGCTTAGGGCATAAAACATCCACCCCTTGTGTTAAAAAATTGCATAGTGCAGTTGTGTCTTGACTAGTATTGTCCCCAAGGGGCTCTGCGTATGAGGTTTATCCACGGTATCCTTTGCTACTACCGAGTTTGTCAAGGGGGTCTTTCCTCTTGACGGTATCGCTTTGAAGATATACTGGCTCGATGTGCAGGTTTTCCTCTGTGATGTTAGTCACAGTGAAAAGGTTGGGTATGTCGCACGATTGCGTGTGGCTCCCCGTTCAAAATATGGATATGGTCTGTGATTCGTCTGCTGCTAATGTGTCATAATGTTTCGCTCGCCATCGCTCAAATTCTAATAAAAATATTCAACGTTCTCCTTGAATTCTTGATTTTCATTTACTGGATATTTTCAATTTTTTATATGAATACAATTATTCTAAAATTTAGCATCCTTCTTGACATTTTTCTATAGCAGCATTCACAGTACCAAAACTTCACTTCTACTATCTATCATTGCATCTTAGTAGGGTAATATTTCCAAAACAACGCACTATCATAGTCTTCTTTACTAAATCTTGATTGCTAGTTTCCTTCCTGAAAAATATGGCTAGTTTCCAAAATGCATTGCTAGTTGGTTTAGACTCCTCTATGGCTAAACATATCTTCCTTTTCATTACCTCTAAAATGTTTTTATTTCTTTTAAATATTCTTCAATTCCTTTCTAGCCATATAGTCCAAAGTATTGTATCTTTTGATTTATCTCATATATTTTGTAAAGTGTCACTTTTAAAAATGTTTTGCCATTGCTTTAACCATTCTTAAATTATGTTATTCATCACAATGCATTTACCAAACATATTAAGAATCCATTGCCATAGTTGCTAGACTATTCAACAATGTCCCAAGAGAAGGTCTCTACTCTCCTCTTCCTTTTTACAAAGAACACATTGATAGGGGCCATGAAAACCCTTTTTCATAAGGTTATCCTAGGATAAAATACTTCTATGACCTACTAGTCAAATAAATATTTTGAATTTAGGAATGCTTGGGCTATCCCAAATATCTCTCCATATTCTAGTGATATTACTATTTTGTTGGTGCTTTATATTATAATCACTTCTTCTTGTGTATTCTCCTGAGCTATTCAACTCCCAAATCAGTTTATCCTTGGCTCCCCTCAAAATCATCACAGCTGTTAACTTTCTACTCAAATGCCTCCTAGCATCAATGTATTGTATACTTGTAAAAATATCTTCTTTCCATTTGTATTTTACTTCCTGATTCTTGTGTTAAATATTTGAAACCCTATCACCATATTTGTCTTGTAGAAATCTCATCCAAGGTTTCAAAATTGGATCTAAATTAAATGGTTTTTTATTACACAAAGTATCCATACAAATGTATTTTTTTTCTCCAGTTCCCACCACCCATGTTAAACCTTTAATCACTAGATCAATACATTTTTTTAAACCATTCCAAAGAGCAAAACCATTGGTAGATAGAATGCAATAAATATTAAACTTGGGTCATTGGGCTCAACATACTTAGAAGAATTCTTGCCCATAATATTTGGATCTCTTTGTACAATATCCATATTACTTTTCCCACAAGAGCTAAGTTTACAATTACAGAAACTCTTAAACCAAGACCTCCTCTAGTTTTTTCATCACACACCTTGCTCCATTTCACCAAAGGAAATTTCCTTTTATCATGTAAATCTGACCATAAAAAGGATTGCATAATATAGATTAATTTTTTTCAACTGATTTTGGCATAGTATACAAAGACATATAATATGTTGGAATGGCCTATAATACTGACTTAATTAACTGCACTTTTCCTACTAACGATAACCATTTACCTTTCCAAGTTAGTAGTTTATTTTGAACTTTACTAATAATTGGATTCCATAATTTTTTTGAAAAATAATTTGAAAAACTTGTATTAAAACAAAGATCATTTACAAGTTGGGACGAGACTTATCCAATCCTTAGTCAGAGAGAACACATGTTTACAAAAGTAAAAGAAGATTTGCATTGGAGCCAAATCTCTTAAACCATATTTCTACAATGACTGTTCACCTGTTTACAACTATAAAAGAAGATCTACATTGAAACATAAATCTCCTACACAGTATTTTTGGACTGGTTATCCAAATTAGCTAAGCACTTGGATTTGCTCACCAACCTGCCTAATCATCTCATCCTCAATAGCCATGTCACCGTGCCACTGAACCCCTACCTCCTTCTCAGTACCCATCTTAGCAAAGAAGTCTACCACTTTATTTAGATCTCTACTCACATAAATTGGAACCACATCATCTAATTCCCTCCATAATTCCTTAATTTGAGTGACAAGAATCCTCAACCTCCATGTTTTCAAAGCAAAGTTCCTCATGCAATCTAGAGCTCCAACCATTATTTGAGAATCTGATTCTAGGATTATCCTCCTATGACCTTGTTTTACTACCCAAATAGAAGCATATTTGATAGCTAAGGCTTTTGCTTCATTGTTTGTGGCTCTTCCCAAGCCTTGCAGTTCCCAATAGAGAACTGTTCCAACATGATTTCGGCAAACCACTCCAATTCCAGCTCTACCCGGATTGCCTTTTGCATCTCCATCAGTATTAATTTTAATCCAACCTTCTAGGGGTGGTTTCCAACTAGCTTTGTCCTGTCCCTCTTGGACTTCAACTTCCTTCTCCATTGCCCCAATAACAGCCTGAGTTTCCTCTTTAGAATAGACTGCCACAGTTTCTGTGACTTTGCTCCAAATGACCTGCCAAACTCCATCTAAAGAAGAAAAAGTTTCTCTAAAAATTCTAGCATTTCTCTCCAATCACACTTGCCACCAAATAAAGTTTAATCCAAGCTCCCAACCAATACAAAGAGCTTAAGATTTAAATCTACCCCTCTTCCATATTTCTCTAAATATTAATCCGTTCTCATCTTGAAGAGCTTCCATGTTGTTCATTTGTCTCCTAGCACAAGCAGTCCGATGGAAAAATTTGGTATTTTTATCACCTTCTAATAACCAAGTGGTTCTTGCTCTCCGTTTCTAGTAGGTCTCCTCTTGGTTGTCAATGTCCTCAACCGCTTTACACAATGCATCATCCTCTTCTTTGAGCTGCTCTGTAATTTTTCCTTCCCTCAAGTGTTTTTGAACCTCATCCCATCTGGCCAACAATGGAGCTCTTTAGACCTGGAAGTCTGTCTTGTTAGCTCACCTCCATTGTTTCAATTGATCCTTAACATAATGAAGTTGTTTTTGGAATCTAAACATTGTTGTCCCATATCTCTGGGCGACCTTCTTCCCACCACTGTGGAATTTTCTTTCGAAGTTCCTCTTTTTGTAACCAGAAGTTTTCAAATTTAAATGGTTTGTGATGCTGCATTGTCTTGATCCGTCCTTCCAACAAAATGGGAAAGTGATCTGAAACAGGACCCTCCAAAATCTGAAATTTTATATTCCATTTTACAAATGCCTCCTCTGAAACCAAAAAATGGTCTAACTTCACCTTCTTGCTATGTGGCTCCCTCCTCTTATTAGTCCAAGTATAGTTGGTTCCAAGGCATTTAATATCCACCAAGTGTAATGCTTGGACTTGGGCAATCATAAGTCGATCCCCTGGGTCCAAAATTGGGGTTCCCCCTTCCTGATCTCTAGAGGATAATTTAGCATTAAAATCCCCAACAATAATCCAGTCTAAATCTTCCCTTGAGACTCTCATGTTATGCACAACTTTCCATTGATGCATCTGACCATCTAGGTTTTGAGCCTCATAAAAATTTGTGATTAAAACATGTTCAGCTGTGACATTATTTCTAAAATGTGATGTAAGAACACCCCTCCAAGCTATATGTTCTATTACAGTCCATTCATAATTGGATTCCATAATTATATCCTCATTTTCCCCTCAAATAAAGGAATCCTTAGATAATTTTATAGTAAATTTGCCTCATTCATTTGAAGCATCTTGCAAATTCTTGCTTTGATATTAGTTGGAGTGTTAAGGAAGTAAATTTTAGATTTTGTCCTATTAACTTTTTTCCTTGATGCTCGTTCATATTGCTTTAAAAAATCATTCAAATCTTTAGTCTCATTTATCTTTGCCCTTCAAAAAATGGTTGTATCATCTACAAAATGTTGATGGGTGATGTTGTCGAAGTTATTACTAACCTTAAGTCCACTTATAAACCCATATTTGTAAGCCTTATTTAAGTTCCTACTCAAAACCTCTACCATAATAATGAACAAATAAGGAGATAGAGGGTCTCCTTGTTTAAGGCCTCTCTTGGATTTAAAATATTATGTTATTAACCCATTGACAAACACTGAATAAGAAACTGTAGAGATGCAAGCTTTAATTCATCTAACCCATTTATTCCCAAATCCAAAAAATTTTAAAACTGCAAAAAGAAAATTCTATTTAACCCTATCAATGGCTTTACTCATATCAAGTTTTAAAATCATTGCTTTCTCTTTTCTTGAAGTTGTTGAATGTATAACTTCATGAGCTACTATAATACCATCCAAAATTTGTCTCCCTTTCACAAATCTTCCTTGCTCTTCAGAAATAATTTTGTCTAACAATGACCTTAATCAATTTGCTATCACTTTGGAGATAATATTATATATCATATTACATAGGCTTATGTGTCTAAAAGAATCAAACAATTCAACATATTTCTTTTTTGAAATTAGGATAAGATATGTTATATTTATTTTATAAGGTATGTATTGTTTTACCCTAGACTTTTCCACTGCCACCAATAAAGAATCCTTCACTATATCCCAATTATGTTGGTAAAAAGTTATAGAGAGCCCATATAGACCTAGGTATTTATCCTTATTAAAAGAGAAAGGAGCTAAATGAAAATTTTCTAGAGTAATAGGATCCATCAGTTTCCTATTATCTTCATTCGTTATAACTGAAGGTACATCTTGAAGAAGTTTATCATTAAGAACTTCAATCTCCTCTAATTTTAGAATATTCTAATAAAAGGACTTTGATTGTTTTCTAATTTAATTATGATCTTCAACCCAAACCCTTTCTATAGATTTAATTCTACTAATTTTGGATGTTGATTTTTGTACTAGAGCCATCTTATGAAAAAACTTTGTATTTTTATCTCCTTTCAACCAAGTCTGTCTTGATTTTAATATCCAAAACTTCTCTTCCTTACTCAAAATATTATGATATTCAATAAGCAACTCCCTTTTCTCAGAGCTTGGATTATTATGATCACATTTTTGGAATTTTAAAAGTTTATATTTTAGTTATTCTTTCTTCTCAAAAATATATCCAAAAGTGTTCTTGTTTCATTCTTTTAATCTAGATGTCATAATTTTAATTTGATTTAGAAGAGCATACAACCCACTATTTCCTAAATAATTTCATGTTTGTGTCATCATATCAAAAAATTGAGGATGGTCTTCCCACATTTGCTCATATTTAAAATATGATATATTTTTTGAATTCACTTACCACCGTTTTAACTCTTATTGGCTAGTGATCTAAACCAATCATTGTTAAGATATTAATTTTAACACAAATTCCTCCATCTAGCCAATGATCTAAGAGTATGCATCTATCTAATTTTTCTACTATTAGGTTATGGCCTCTCTTGTTGTTAGTTCAAGTATAGTTATCTTCTTCAAACTCAACCTCCAATAGTTTATTATTTTGAATAAAAGTTGATAAATCTCTCATACTTTGAGTTAATTTTCTAATTCCCC
Organism: Wollemia nobilis; assembly: GCA_028583015.1. Classification (NCBI taxonomy): domain Eukaryota; kingdom Viridiplantae; phylum Streptophyta; class Pinopsida; order Araucariales; family Araucariaceae; genus Wollemia; species Wollemia nobilis. Next base: position 3,745,376 of record JAQPPZ010000753.1, read on the forward strand.
AGATTTTTCATCCAATTTGGTTATGCCATTAAAATATCCTATGATCATGAATCGAGTTTCTTGGTATTTACTTCTCATAAAGGCTTCAATCTCACTCCAAGATTCTAATCAACCTGACTAGGTAGTAGGTCCATAGACATTAATAAGGATGAAATAAATATCTGCAAAGTAGCAATTGACTAAAGAGGCTATCCAATGCCTAGTTTTATGAATGGTTACACATGAGTTTCTATAAGGATTCCAACAAGTTAGAATTTCCCTTGTTGCTCTTTCAAAATCCATAGAATCCCATTCACATCTTGCCCATACTGCTTTCATAGTTTTTGAAACTTCTTCTTTTGTCATTTTAGTTTCCTGGATACAAAGAATATCAGATTTATTACTTAAACATAGGTCCTTGATACACCTCTGCTTTAAGGGGACATTAACACCTATTATATTCCATGAGATGATAATCATGTCTCATTAGGGGCTATTGGCCTCCTCTGCATATTACCAATATCATTTTTTTTTGGTAAAGAGAAGTTCAACCAACTTAGTTTGTGTTCTTTTCTCTATGTTTGCTCTTGTATCCCTAGTTTTCGCTTGATAATTTGAGGGTTTTCCTCTTTTTTTCTTGCCTATATCAGGATTAGGTCTTATTATTCTATTCCTCAATATTATTTCATAATTATTTTCATCATATTTATCCTCTCCCAGCTCTACTACATAAGCTTTTGACTTGTCCTACTTATTTTATAGTATTTCCTTATTAATGGCAAAGGTATTAATTTCTAAAACTACATTATCTTTACCATTTTTTTCCTCTTAAATGGTGCATGGTACTTCAAGGGAGTCTTCCAAATTTGATGAGAAACATTCCTTAGATACATCAAGAATGTTCTTCCCTAAATAAGGAGGTTCCTTGTTAATATGTTGAACTTGTTCTACTATGTCCTCTAAGTTTTGATCTACTTTTTCTTCATAGGCTAAAGCCTCAAAAGAGTTGGTATTTTTTCTAAATATTTCCTTATTGGTCTCCATTATTTATTTTCTTTCATTTTTCTAGATCTATTTTTTAGAAGTTGAAAACCATCTTCATCCATATCCATTTGTAAGTTTCTCTTGCGATTTTCTACATATGATTTTGTTGGGTTCTTCTTAGGGCATGATCTCTCAATATGCCCCATATCATAACATCTTCTACATATAAAATATATATTTTCATAATCTATGGTTTGGTTCCACATCTTATCCCCATACTTAAGAATGATTGATTCTGGTAAAGCTTTACTTATATCAATCATGACCAATATCCGAGCATAAATAACCAATAATCCATCTTTCATAGTATCTAAAATCTCAAGGAATTCTCCTAGAATGTTTCCTATTGCCTTGAAGGTATCTATTTACCAAAATTTAATGGGTAACACAAACATCCTAACCCAAACTGGTACTAGGGATAAATTTACATTTTTAGGTGAAAAGCCTTCATATCAATGGATAAGGAAGAGCCCCACTCTTCCCATAAACCGACCCCTTTTTAGGATTCTTTCTTTCCTAGAACAAAAAATGGCTAAGAAAAAACCTCTGGGAAGAAAGGATATAATCACTCCTGGAGACTTCCAACTCCTATCAATCCACTTTCTTAATGCTGAAGCCCCTGACCAATACCCATTAAATTTACCAAAAATCACTTTGTCTTGGAGCAACGAGGATCTCTTTGAGGTGCACTCACTAACTTCTACCTCTACCACACAATATCTCTGGGATTTCTTCATATGACCACTCATTTTAAAGCTATTCGAATTTTGCACAATTTGGTCCAAGAATTAGCTGAATTGGATAATCCTTTGCGAAGATATGGCTCCTAAAAGATGAGATGTTTTTTAGAAAAAATACCCTAATCCTTCACAAAATCAAAACCCTAACATGATTTTGTGGTAAATCAAAATCATATTGATTCCTTGTTAATATGTTGAACATGTTGTATTGTGTCCTCTAGATTTGATCTACTTTTTCTTCATAGGCTAAAGCCTCAAAATATTTGGTATTTCTTCTAATATCCTTCCTTACTAGTCTTTATTATTTATTTGCTTTCATTTGTCTATTTCTATTTTTTGGAAGTTGAAAACCATCCTCATCCATATCCATTTGTAAGTTTCTCTTGTGGTTTTCTACATATGATTCTATTAGACTCTTCTTAGGGCATGATATCTCAATATGCCCCACATCATGACATATTATACATATAAAAGATAAGTTTTCATAATCTATGGTTTGGATCCACATCTTATCCCCATACTTAAGAATGACTAATTTTGGTAAAGGTTTACTTATATCAATCATGACCAATATCCAAGCATAAATAGCCAAGAATCCATATTTTGTAGTTTCTAAAATCTCAAAGAATTCTCCTAGAGTGTTGCCTATTGCCTTGAAGGTATTCATTTTCCAAAACTCAATGGGTAACCCATACATCCCAATTCATACTAGTACTAGGGATGAATTTACATTTTCTGGTGAAAAGCCTTCATACCAACGGGTAAGGAAGAGTCCCGCTATTCCCATAAAATAAGGACTCCCTTTTAGGATTCTATCTCTTTCTTACCTAGAATAAAAATGGCTAGAAAAAAACCTTTGGGAAGAAAGGATAGAATCACTCCAGGAGACTTACAACTCCTATCAATCCATGTTTTCAAGGCTAAAGCCCTTGGCTAGTACCCATTAAATTTACCAAAAAATATCCTATCTTTGAGCTACAAGGATCGATCCTTTGTGGTTTTCTCACTAACCTCTACCACTAGAGCTGATTCTAAGGATTTAGCCAAAAACTGGTCCATGGGAAGAAAACCAAAACTCAAAATCCACTACAATTTACCAAAATATCCTATAGTGAATATAATATTTGATAAAAAAAATTATAATAATTTGCAAATAAAATTTCTAAGATAAAGAAGGGAAAAAGAAACTTACCTAAAAAATTCTATGCCCAGACAAAATGTCTTGCCTCACTGGAGCCCTAGCCCTCCATTACTCCTCCCACATTCGAACCCTAGCTAATAGATATTTGTAATTTTATTTTTTGTGACTTGAAAATAGTCATTGCCCTTGTTCTAGATGGCTAACTTCATAGGATCATATCTCCCTTAATATTGTTTGGATTCCTTCAAATTACCACTCATTTTAAAGCTCTTCAAATTTCACACAAAGTGGTTTAAAAATCAGTTGAATCGAACAAACCTTCACAAAGGTATGACTCCTAAAAGATGAGATATTTTTCAAAAAAAATGCTCTAATCCTTCACAAACCACTTGTATGATAGAGGATGATTTTAATGAGGTATTTTCTCATGTTTACCAAATGGACTCCATGCACATGATCCTCTCCATTACAACTTCATATCACCAAATTGATGTCAATATTGATTATCTTAAAAAATATATGTGAATTTTTACTTTAAATTTTATATTTTAAATTAATAATTCTAAAAAAAATATCTTATTAATTAAAAAATCTTAGGCGGTATATTGAAGAAGGTTTTAAAACTTATAACTTCACAATTATAAGACAAAATCTAAAATTTACTTCTTAAACACTCTAACTTAGAAACAAAGTAGGGATATGCAGGTTACTTCAAATGAAGGAGGTAAACTTACAAACAATTTATTTAGGGATGCCTTTATTTGAGGGAAGAATGAGGATAGAATTGTGGAATCCAATTATAAGTAAAGTTCAGAATAAAGTATAGTTGTAAAATTACTGCAGTGGTAAGGGTTTTGGCCTCTCTTTGAGAGGTCTAAGGTTCAAACCCCACTCAGTATGAAGAAACCCAGACCCCTCATAAAAATCTATGTAAGCTCATTAAAAAAGTTTAAAATTAACTCTTGGCAAGGAAAGGTAGATGGTTATCATTAGCAAGAAAGTTTAGAATAAACTACTGACATGGAAAGGTAGATGGTTTTCATAGCAGGAAGGGTGTAGTTAATTAAAATAGTCTTATAGATCATTCCAGCATATTATATGTCCTTGTATACTATGCCAAAATTTATAGAAAATGTGTAATCTATATTATGTGGTCAAGATTACATGACAAAAGAAAATTTTACTTGGTTAAATAAAGCAAGTTGTGTGATGATAAATCTAAAATAGGTCTTGGTTTAAGAGTTTTTATAGATGTAAACTTAGCTATAAAGTGAAAAGTAATTTGGAGATTGTATAAAGAGAGTCAAAGACAATGGACAATAATTATTCTAAGTACATGGAGCCCAATGACCGAAGCTTAATATTTACTTCTTTCTCACTACTAGATGGTTCTACACTCTGAAACAGTTTAATAAAATCAATTGATCTAGTGATTAAAGGTTTAAGATGGGTGATGGGAATAAGTATACAAGACATTGATGCAATTACAAATGAAAATATATTTTTACAAATATATAGGACATTGATGCTAGGAGGCAGTTGAGTAGAAATATAACAACATTCATTATTCAGAGGGGAGATGAGGATTAGTTGATTTAGAAGTTGAATAGATCAAGATAATGCACAACAAGAAGAGGATATAATGTAAAGCACAAAAAATAGGAATACCACAAGAATATGGAGAGATATTTGGGATGGCCTGAGCATTCTTAAAGTTAAAATGTTTATTTGGCTAGTAGGTCATAGAAGAATTTTATCTTGGGATAACCTTATGAAAAGGGGGTTTTATGGCCCCTCACAATGTGTTCTACGTAAAAAGGAGGAGGAGAGTATAGACCATCTGTTGGGAAACTGCTCAATAGTCTGAAAACTATGGCAATGGATTCTTAATATGTTTGGTAAATGAATGGTAATGAATGGTAAAATTATAGAATAGTTAAAGCAACGATAGAGCACTTTTAAAATCGAGGCTTTACAAAAAGTCTAGGATATATAAAAAAGATACAATACTTTGAACTGTATGGTTAGAAAAAATAGAAAAACATTTAAAGGAAAAGAAGGTAGTTTAGAGGTAATGAAAATAAACACTTGTTTAGCCATAAAGGAGTTTAAACCAACCCTATTAACTCAACCAATCCCTAATCTCAAAGTAGAGAGACTTGATAGATGGAGTCAAGTCATCAAATGGAATTATTATGTTGGGGATAGGAGAAACAAAAATAAGGCAAAGAATATAAAGTGGAAACCACTAGATGTGGAGTTGGTCAAATTGAATTTTGATGGAGCACCTAAAAGAAATCTAGAAACAATAGGAGGAGGAATAATTTGAAATAATAGGGAAGATATTTTATCTTGTTACACTTTAAATACTAGATTTAAGATTAATAATGAAGTTGAAGCTTGGGAGGCTTTGGAAGGGTTTTAAATATGCAAACATATGAAATGGAACATAGTATGGATGGAAGGTGATTCACTAATAGTAATAAATGTAATTCGATGAAAGCAAAGACTCCATGGAACATTCAAGAGATAATTATGGAAATACAAGAACTTGCTACAAATTTTGAAGAAATCAGGTTTACATGTGTTAAGGGAAGGAAACAAATGTGCAGTTAGGATAGCCAGTAGAGGGGTTTTAATTGAGGATAATGAAGTTAAAATCTATTTTCTATGGTTAGAGGAAGTGGTAAGTTTAGCTGAAGTTGACAAGAAAATGTTGACTACATGAATCAAACAATGATTAAGATTTACTTTAATGTTTTCCATTGGTGATATTTGCTTTATTTTATAAAACTAATATGTTTGCATATAAAGTATTTATTAGAATTGTTGTGGTTGCACTTATGCTTCAGGAAGGAAACTAGCAATATAGATTTGGTAAAGTAGATTATGATAGCATCAAGTTTTGGAAATATTACTCTATTTAGATGCAATGCATAGATAGTAAAGGTGGATTTTGGTATTGTGAAGGCTATTGTAGGAAAATGTTAAGAAGAAAGATGTTGAATGTTGGAATATTTGTATTCACACAAAAAATTGAAGAAGATCAAAAAATGAAAATAAAAAATTTAGATATTTTATTTATTTATGAAAAATGATGTTTGTATCTAGCTATAACATCTCTATTGAGATGAGAATTGAACTTCTTTGTAAACTCTCAAGCTCTAATGAAGAGAGTTGTGATTTGTCAAGGGTGGGGGACCCAGTTAAAAAAACAACTTCATAATTATGCATGTATAAATTGGCAATATTTGAACCTCATTTTCCTTCTTGAAAGTTGAGGAATCTAGCCAATTGAATTAATACTATTTGATAAAATTTTAAGGTTTATCCATGAAATTTGAACCTTGTTCTAGAGTTTTAAACTTCTTACTCCCATAAATTGTCTATATATATATATGTCTTTTTATCAAATATATTATTCCTTTGTATTTTTATCAAAGATATTTGTCATCATCAAATCGTTAAGTTTATCCAATTAAGATATCATTTTTATTAAGAGATAAAATCTCACTTGTCCAATTGCCTTGTAAAATTTAAATTTTGCTAAGATGAATATTAACATCGTAAATGTAAAATATTTTCTACCTAGGTTTCATATGTATAAGTATGTTGTCTATAAAAAATTCTCATTTCCCTAGTACTTATTTTTTTAGGGGTCTTATTCATACACCTAATATTCCAAGATATTATATTCATCATCACTTTTTATTTTTATTTATGGACTTAGACCTATTTCTTGTTAATACTTGTAATATTTACATTTGTTTTTTGTATCCCTTATTAATATCCCTTTGGATTTTCTTTCCTCTTTATTTTTACTTCTTAGGTCTTCCTCTCTTTTTAATTTCCACTAACATTTTCATCTTCATCAATCTCTTCAATTTTTTCACATTGTTGAAAGCAATACTTATCATCTATAGGTTTTTCCCGCTTTAAAGCATATGACATGCAAGGAATAATCTCAAAAGCACTTTCTCTTTTATATTTCCTTGGAAACCCTAAAGTGCAAGGATGCTTCTCCATAGCAATTACCTTCTTATGTTGCCCAAATAAAATCTAAATTGCTATGAATTTCCTCCATCCTTATTTCTTTATTATGTTTCTCTTAAAACCCTAATATGCAAGTGATAACCTCTATGCTACTTTCATTTCTATTTTCAAGAAAGGATTTTATACTACTTAAGAAAAATAAAATGATTTGCATAGAATAAACTTGACATCTTCCACATCATTTCTTTTAAAATTTTCATTCACATCATCCTTTGCACCTTTAATTCCTTATGAATTGGAACTTGCACATTATACTTTCTTATCCCTTGTATCCATATTTATTTTTCCTAATGGTTGATTCGAGTGAACTATGGTGGCCTTTGTTATCTAATTTTGTTGATAGGATTTCTTTGCCTCTTCTTTTAGAGTGAAATATCCTTGATCTAATCCTACTTCTCCTGCAATATGATTTCCTTGCTTCATCTTGAAGTTTATATCATGACATATTTTTTGTCTGTCTTTATCATTTTTACTTTGTAATCTCTTACTGTGTGTTTAGTCTCATAACCATTGCAACATCATAATGTAATTTTTTCCTCATTCACTTTTTGATCCCATTATTTTGATTCATATTTAATTTAAAAGGATTGTGGAAAAGGTTTTAAAATATCCATAACATCATAATCTAGGTATATATAGCATGCTTTTACTCTTAGTATTTGGTCCCCTCTTGATGAATTCCCCTAGTTTATTTCCAATATTTTCAAAACATCCTTATTGATAAAGTTAATATGGAATTCCAACAAGTTTAACCCACACAAGAAGCTTTTACATAATTTCTATCTCCATAGAAAATACTCATTCTGTAGTCTTAATAAAAGTCATCTCTCCCCATAAATCATGGGCCACCACCCACTATTATATCCCTAATTTCTAAACTAGAAAAGATGATGAGGGAAAAATATTTAAGAAGAAAAATCATAGAGTAATTCAAACTCATTCCCCACTTCCACTTGATCCAATTTTGAATCTTTGAAAATCATGACCAATATCTATGGAACTTATGTATTAACCCTCTACTATTAAGAACCAATAGATCATGCTCAATCATCTCATCCCTGATAATTGCTTTTGATCTAGCATCTATTTCTTAGATTAAACTTATCATATATTTGTTCTTCTTCCTATCTCCAACTTGGGAATCCATACTTCCATCTAGGTCATATTAACTTCCAATTATGAAGAAAATTCTTAAAGTAATTTGAACTAAATCTCTGCTTCCACTTGAACCAATTTTGAATCTTTGAAAACCTAGACCAATATCCATAGAAATTACATATTAACCCTCTAATTTTAAGAACCATTATATCATGCTCGATCATCGCATCTTTGATAATCACTTTTGGTGTAATAATTGCTCTTTGGGTTTAACTTGTATATTTATTCTTCCTCTTATCTCCAACTTGGGCATCCATACTTCCCACTATGACATATTGACTATCAATTAGGGCTTTCAAGTATACCTTTCCTTCGGATAGGAAAGGATAGAAGATTAATTTTTTTATGAAGAGCCAATACAATGATTTGGATGGAATGAGAGGATATTTTCACAGGACTGCCCAAACTATTGAACTTATTTTGGCCATATTTCACTCATCCAAACTCGGATTGAGCTGAAATTGTGAGGGTAGATGCCTGAAAAACACTAGAATGTCTCCATAAATTTTTAGATAATTTGGATCAACACAAATAATAGCACATCCCTATATGTGAACAAGATTTCTGGCAAGTGACTATGCAAGGGTTGCATCTGGGATGAGTGCAAGCAGCTCTAGAGATTGGTTTTTGAGGCCTTCAAGCCCTAGAGACCAATATTTTTGTGGTTTCTACTCAAGAGTTTAGCAAGTATGTTGTAGGGGATCCAATATGGGTTAGAAATTTATCTTTCAATAGATATTCATTCTAGGAACTTGATCGACAACGACTTCCAATTTTTTGAACAAAATAAAAGTGAAAATCATACCTTTCCACGACATCTAGGGCATGGATTAAAGAGATAATGAAACAAGTTTCAAGCAGATGATCAAAAATGGCTCAAATCTTAAGTGAATACGGTGCTAAGGTGCACCCAAAAAATAAATCCACTATGGAAACCCCTGTCAAGGGTAAGAATTTCCAAGACTCAGCCCCAAAAATAAATTTTAGGGATGCCTTTCATGGTGGAAAGCCTCAACCTAATGCTAATATTAATCTTAGGGCATCCTGTAAACCTCTAAGAATGCCTAAGATGGATCCTAGGAAAATAGAGTCAGGATGTCTGAAAGAAGATGATGGAACTCCTATTGTTAAGCTTGATATGGGTAAAATTCAGACTGGCATTGAAGATCTGGAAAAAAGAGGACCAATTTATCATTTCATGGGTTTTCGATCGAGCCTATCTGCTTTCAAAGTATGAGCTACAAAAAGCTAGAAAACTAAAGGTGAGTTACAAATATCTATTTATCCAAATGGTTATTTTATTGTTTTATTTTCTAATAATGAAGATAAAGAGAAAACATTTCAAGGGGGTCCCTGGTTCTTTGGAAGGGCAAGTCTTTTCATGAAGCCTTGGCATACTAAATTTAAATCCAAAGAAGAGATGCCTTCTACAGCTCCCATGTGGGTTAGACTCTTTGGTCTCCCTATTGAATTTTGGAATCCGATTGTTTTTTCTTCAATTGGAAACTCTTTAGGAAATTTTATGATGACTATTGATTGTACTAAAAAAATTGAACATATTATTTATGCTCGAATTTGTGTTTTAATGGATTTTGACAAACCCCTACCTAAAAATATCACATTACAATTTGGGGAGAACACTTGGGAGAAAGTAGTGGACTATGAGAACATTCCTTTTCGTTGTAGATTTTTCCATGAATATGGTAATTTGGCTAGTGTTTACCCAAATAAAGTTCCAGATCAAAAGAAAGAATATATAAACTCAGTAGGTTTCCAAATGCCTAAGAAGAAGAACACTAAAAAAAAACTAGTTATGAAGGATCAATCTAAGTTATCTGCTAATATGTTTGAAATTCTTTCCACAAATGATGTTCCAAGTGAGGAAGAGGAAATAATGGAAACAAAAAACTTAGAAACGTAATTTAAATATGAAGGGAAGAACTTAGAGATAAACCAATAAATCAAAGGTTTTTCAATAGAAAAAAAAAAGAGAAAATATACATAAGAAAAATAATCTTTTAAATGTTAAAACCTCAAATAATACAGGTTCCAATATAGACTCTACTGAACCTTCTGTTAACACTTTGGTTGTGTACATGCATTCTTCAAGGTTAGAAGCCATCTTGAATTCAATTGGAGTAAGTCAAGAAATAGGAAAAACAAATTGAAGATGGATTCAAAATCAAAAGGCAGGTTGCAAGACCAATCAACATCATAGAGCAAAAGAAGGTGAAAATTTTGTAGAGTAAGGTAAGATTAATACCCTTCCCAACTTTTTTAGCCCTAGTATTAATGAAGATCATCACTTGGAATATTAGAGGACTCAAAGGGAGTCTTTCAAAGCAAAATGAAATTATAAGAATGATTAAGATAAATCATCAACATCTTGTTTTCCTTTAAGAAACAAATATGTTAATAGAGGAAATGGAATCAATTGCTAGTAAAATTTTGCTAGCTAGAAAAGTGGTTTTCCTCAGTTCTCAAGGAACTTTTGGTGGCATTGCTTACCTTTGGTACCAAAAAGAGGTAGTTATTCATCATATGGTTGGAAGTTTGGGTCTTTTGGCTATAGTTATTCAAAGTAGACATTCCAACCAAATTATGCTCTACATTATTGTTTATGCTCCAACTACTTTGGAGGAAAAAAGAAGATAGTGGAAGGATATAACTTATATTATCTCTCATTTTCTTGAAGCTTGGATCTTGATCAAAGGATATTTCAATACCATCCTCTCTCTAGATGAGAAAATGGGGGGAAATAGAAATTTGAACAGGAGCACTAACCTCATGAGCGAATATATTGCAAACCTCCATCTTATGGACATCCAACTAGATAATGGCCTTATGACTTGGTCTAACAAAAGGTAATGCTTAGCTTGTATAATGGAGATATTGTATAGGTTCTTGATCTTTGACAATTTCCTAATCCATGGTCACATTCCTAAAGTGAATACTCTTAACAATGCTGGTTCGGATCATTGGCAATTCATGGTGGAAATGTGGTAAACCAATGTGATTTTCTCTCCTTTTCATTTTTAGTTAATGTGGCTTAGAGACAGTTCCTTTAGACCTCAAGTGCAACAATGGTGGAAGGAAGGTAAACCCAAGTATGGGACTAAGATGTTCTATTTTGTCAAAATATTGCAATATATTAAATCCAAAATCAAGACTTGGAACTCGAAGGAGTTTGGGGATGTTCATAAAAAAAACATGAAGTTATTGATCAAATTGAAAATTTGAATAAGAAAATCCATTTAGATGGCCTCACAGAGAGTAGAAGAGTAGATGAAATTAATCTCATAGCTCAATTAGAGGAATGGGAAAAAATATAAGAAATCTTATGGAAGCATAAATCTAGAATTAAATGGCTCAAATAAGGAGATCGAAACACAATTTTCTTCCACAAATCTCTTCTAGCTCGAATATCTCACAACTTTATTTCTTCCCTAAAATCAGATTATGGAGATGTTTTCTACACTTGGGATGGCATGAACTCTATTGTTGTCATTTATTTTTTCAATATTTTTGTTGCTACTCCTCTTGACTCGACTTATCAACAAAATGTTCTTCAAGCAATCCCTTCTCTTATCACTTTTGAGGATAACTCTATTTTGATTGCTCCCGTTACTATCAACGAGCTTCAACAAGTATTTTTTAAAATACAAAAAGGAAAAACCCTAGGTCCTGATGGTTTTCCCATTGAGTTCTACCAAGATTTTTGGGATATCCTTCATGCTGATTTATTAGAGGTGGTGGAAGAAGCCAGGAAAGCCAAAGAAATTTTGAAGGTTATCAATAAAACTTATATTGCTCTTGTTCCAAAAACTCAAGAGGTTGATCATATCTCAACTTTTAGACCTATTTCTTTATGTAATGTTCTTTTCAAAATCATTACTAAGATCATGGCAGAAAGGTTGAAGCCTCTTTTGCATAAGATTATTTCTCCCGAACAAGGGGGTTATGTGGAAGGGCATAAAATAGTGGATGAGATGGTTCTTGCTTAGGAAGCCATCCATTCCATGGATATGCAAAAATCTCCTTCCATGTTAATTCGGTTAGACTTATCCAAAGCTTATGACAGAGTGGATTGACACTTCCTTATCAAAGTTTTGAGGCAATTTGGTTTCTCTCAGGATTGGATGGATTGGATTATGGGATGTATCTCTTCAGTTTCCTACTTAGTTCTTATCAATGGTAGACCTTCTCAGTTGTTCCTAGCTTCTAGAGGTATTAGGAAAGGTGACCACCTTTCCCCTTATTTATTCATCATTCTTGCTGAATGCTTGGGTAGGACTATAACCAAAAAGAGAGAAAAAAAACCCTTGAGGGAGTTACCATTGCTCATGAAGCTAGACCTATCTCTCATATTCAATTTTTTGATGACTCTACTCTTTTAGGTAAAGCTACGGTTAAGGAAGCTTCTAATATTAAGCAAATCATTAGCTATTTTTCTAATGCTACTAGAAAATTGATCAATGAAGAAAAATCTAAAGTCATTTTCTTTCACTGCTCTACCAGATAGGAATCTAGGTCTTGGATAAATTAATTTATAAGAAGACCTCCCTTCTGAGCACTTATTTAGGTATTCCCATAAATATTCAAAGACCAAAAAAAATATTGGAATTTGTTGTTGGACAAAGTCAAGAAGAAAATTGGAAAGTGGACCAATAGGTGACTTTATTCTAGGGGTAGAATCACCTTGGTAAAATCAAGCCTTCAAGCTATTCCTATTTATGTTTCTACCGTGTTGAATATCCTAGAGGTTGTTCTTCGACAACTGGATCAAATCAGTCATCAGTTCCTCTGGAGTGATACTAAGGAGAAAATAAAATGGGCCTTGGTGAAATGGGACACTTTATGTCTTACTAAGAATGAAGGGGGGTTAGTATTCTGGTCTGCTATTAATAACAACAAAGCATTAGCTACTAAATTATATTGGAGGATTTTGCATAATCCCAATGCTCTTTGGGCCAATAATCTCCGTGCTAAATATGTTGAGAACAAAAGTCCTGAAGACCTTGTTTGCTATCAATTGCCTACCAAAGGTTCTCCCATTTTAGCGGTTCTTAAGATTGGTGAGGATTTGATAAAGAAAAAATTATTTTGGATCATTCATAATGGTCAACAGGTAAATTTTTGGACAGATTCTTGGGATGGTCACAAGCCTTTGATAACTCAATTTCCTGATTGGAGGCCTTGGATGGAGGAACTTCACTAACCTAACTGGATGAAGGTGGCTAACTACTATTAGTACCATACTGGTAATTCAGAGGTTGGTAGATATTGGATCCCTATTGAGGACTGACCTATTAAAATCCCCAAAAGGCAAAGACAAGATATCCAATGCATCCTTCATATGAGATATCTCTCTTGGTCCCATGAAAAAGATTGTTTTGGATAGAACAACACTATTAAGGGTGAGTATTCAGTTGCTCAAGGTTATTTGGCCTTAAGCCATAATAATACCACCCAATAATCTGGCATATTTTATCAGTTGTGGGCTCAAAATCTCTGGCCTAAGGTGAGGTTCTTTACTTGGCATTTATTGCATCGCAGGGTGCTTACTAGTGAGCAACTTATGAAGTGTGGTTTCATGGCCCTTTTAGATGTGAAATGCATGGAGAGAATATGGAAACTCTCAACCATATTTTTGTTGAGTGTACTTTAGCCTTTGGGCTATGGAGAAGAATGGCCACTTTACTTGGCTTACAGTGGTCCTATTTTTTTACTTTTGAAAAAATTTGGAGGGATTGGCCTAAACAAGAGGGTGTTGATCATTTTATTAAGCATTTAGTTTGGATGGGTTCTACCATTATTCTTTGGAAAATCTGGAATGAAAGGAACAACCAAATTTTTAATCAAGATAGGAAGGATATTCACTATATTTGGAAAAATACCATTGCCAACTTAGTTGAATCAGTCCAACAACTCCTTAATCACCCCCAAAACTCCCACCAAATATGGGATCAAATGATGCAAAGATTGAATATTAACTCTTCTAAGGGCAACCAACTTAAAGGGAATGTGATTAATTGCAAGATGGGTAGAACAAGGAATTGGAAACCTCCTCCTAAGTATTTTGGAAAATTCAATACTGATGGAGCCTCTAGAGGGAACCCTGGAAAAGCTAGTGCATGAGGAATTGGTAGATTTTCAGATGGCACCTTGGTTTTTACTTTTGCTAAGAATTTGGGTATTCTATCCAATAACCTTGTTGAGGGGTATGGTATCCTCAAAGGCCTTCAAGAGGCTACTAAGGTTGGATGGGAAAAGGTGCTAGTTGAGTTTGACTCTCAACTCATGATTAATCTTTTGAAGACTCCTAAGAATCATAAGGTTGATTGGAGAATAAAAAGAATTATTAAGAAGATTCAGTTAATCCAGATGGGATTTTTGAAAGTTGATTACAATCATGTGGTCAGATATCAGAACAAGAGTGTTGATGCTTTAGCTAATTGGGTTTTGGACAAATGTGATATTACTTGCTACAACCACCCTCCTAGATGGTGGGCTTCACAAATAAGGGAAACTCTTCTTTCTATCATTTATTTGGATGGCTCCAGTTCTTGAGGTACCTAGTTTCTTATTGCTTTATTTTTGCTTCAGGGTATTTTAGTTACCTAGCTCAAACAAATCTTTCATTTGTTTTCTTTGTTGATTCTTGCCTTAAAAGTCTTTTGGTCTAGAAAGGTCATTATTGTGTTCATTTTTTTTTCTTTTTTCTTTTGTTTAGTTTTTTTAGGTGTGTGTGTGTTTTTGTTTTGTTTTATTTTTGTGTTTTTTGTGTTGTATTTTGTTGTTCTTACATTTTTGTTGTTTTGTGCTTTTGTTGTTCTTGTTCTTGTGTTTCTATATGTTTGTGTTAATTGGTGTTTTTGTGTTTTGGTGTGTGAGTTTTTTCTATGTTTTTGTTTTGTTTGTTGTCTGTTGTTGGTTGTTTTTTTTGTTTTATTTTTATTTTTTAGGTTTTGTTTTTTACGTTTTTGTTGGTTGTATTCCTCAAAGTGCTATGTTTTCACAGTAAAGTCCTTGACATCATTTTCATTAAGAGATAAAATCTCACTCTGCCAGTTGCCTTCTAAAATTTATATTTTATAAAGAATATGATCAACACACGATTGGCTAAATTATCTACTACATGATTTCCTTTTCTATAGATATGCTCACATTTTCAAGAGATTGCCTCCAATAGTAGATGATGAACATCAAGAATAACATTATTGTAACAATCCCAATATAGCCATGTTTGCTAATTATTATTTTTTAATTATTAAATACTCGTCCTCATTTTCACTTCGTCTTTTATTATTTTGAATTAATAAACACCCACCCTCATATTTCATATTTCTTTACCCCCTAGATTTTACATTTCTTTTTCTTTAAATTATTAAACACCCACCCCTACTTTCTCTTCACATTTTTTTTTGAATTATTGAACACCCGTCCTGACTTTCACATTTTTTTTTTGAATTAATAGATCCCTCAACTTTCACATTATAAAACATCCCTCTCATTTTTTGAATTATTGGCTAGGCATGGCTTCTTCCCCACCCAACAGATCTAGTTCTTCTCCTCCTCCTCCCCCTATCCCTATCCCCCTACCCCTCCAAGTCATATTCCTATTCCTAGTAATATTTACCCTAGTTTGCATTAATATCTTTCATAACAAGAATAAAAGGTTGATAAAATTATCGACATATTGAATAGAATTGAAGGAATCCTAGTTCCATTCACTACTATGCCTCCTCTTGTCTAAGGGTCACAACAAATTGTTAGGTCCCAACCTCTAACCATTCATCAAGCATCATATACTCATGTTCTTCCACAACAACCACCTAGTCATAATACTCCATATTTTATCTCTCATGGCCTACGAGGTGCTTCTAATTTATTGGAATGGCCTCATGATGTTAAAGTTCCTTGCATTGAATTTCTCACCTTTGAAGGTGTCGACCCTCGAGGATGGTTGGCCAAAATGGAAGGCCTTATACATTTTCACCTATTCTAAAAACAGGTCATGTCGCATTAGTGGCTTCTAAATTGGATACCCAAGCTTATCAATGGTTGTTATGACAACTTCATCAACATGGTGGCCCTCTTTTATGGCTTGAATTCAAGGAACAATTTCTTTGAAGGTTTGACAAGGGATCTTCCACATCATATGTGGTACATCTTAAGTAAATTAAGCAAACATGAATAATGTAAGACTATTGCTCTGAGGTCACAAGTCTCCTCACCTATACTCAAAAATTGAGTGTAGAAGTGGTGGTCTCTGTCTTTTGTTGTGTTATTAAGGATAAAATTTGGAAGGAAGTCAACATGCACGATCCTTATACTCTTGATGATGCATAATGTATAGCTTTGGTAGAATAAAATGTCTAAGATTTCGGTCCTCCTTATAGATATTATTTCAAATCTCATCACAATATTGATCATTCCTAAGTCTTATTCTATTTCAAATGTTATTCTCGTCATCCTCGAGATCAAGCCTATGAAAAAAATTATAACTTTCTATTGGAAGGTAAAGATAACAATATATGAAGATGTAGCTTCATTGCAACAGAAGCAACCGATAAAAGTAGACGAAGCATAACAGGAGGATTATGCCATGCTTATATCAGCTCATATGCTTATAGGGCTTCAATCTCACCACACAATCATGATACAAATATTTATTAATAATAACATGTCAATGTGTTGATTGATTTAGGTAGCACTCACAATTTCATAGATGGTAATATAGCCAAGTCCTTGGGCTTGTATACCAATACTTCAAATTAAGATAAATTTCAAGTATTAAGTGCAAATGGGAGTACTACTCAATGTTGGGATCAAACGACTAAAGTTAACATCCAAATGGGAGATTATACTTTGGTGGACAATCTCTTTGTCATGAACCTAGGAAGTTTAAATGTCATTTTGGGAGCACAATGGCTATCCCAACTTGGTGATGTTACTATTAATGTGCAAAAATTATATGTCAAATGGACAAAGAATGGAAGGGTCATTTGTCTTCAAGGAATCCAACCCCCTCCCTCCAAGGTTGCTAGCTCACATCACATGGAATTCCTTGCCCAAGTCAATTGCATGGAGATTCAGTCCTTAGATCTGCCTCTTTCAGTACTCAATGAAGAAGGTGGAATCACTCTTCATATTGAAGCAACATTGTGGTCCAAATTTTATCACCTTTCGTCTCAGCAAATTCTAGAGTTCCTCAACAAGTGGCAAGACCTTCCAAAAGAAGATGCTACATCAAATATTGAGAGTATTTTCAAGTCTTTTCTAGCTTTGAGGATATATATTTTTTAGGAGAGGAGCCATGTAACAATCCTGATATATCCATGTCGACTAATTATTTTTATTATTAGCTCAGGCCATAGATTCAGTTAGTTGGCCCTTGAGAATTAGGGTTAGGTTACTATTGATTTCATCTATAAATAGGAAGAATATTTTATTAGTTTCGATCATCGAATAATTTATATTTAAGTTACCTCGGTGCACATGAGAGAATTTGCCCTCTCAAAGTGGCTATGAGACTTTAACCTCTTCTTGTGGCTATGGATTTGATATTGCATTAATTTATTTTTGGATTTGATATTTGCATATAAATTATTATTGTTTGCATGTTCTTGATAATAATTCAATATTGAAGTATTGTTGTTGGATATAAAATATTTATGTGATATCGTAACAATTATTTTTTATCCAATCCCTACATCCATTTTTTTGATAGAATTAATGATAATTTGTGAATCCCCTTAAATGAAATACATTCCAATTTTTTTCGATTACAATTTTAATTCTTGTAGGAAGTGCACCAGCCTCTACTAGTTTTTAGCTTAAGTTATATATGATTTTAAGTAAGGAAAATCTTTCCTTTATTATTTTAAAAAGATACCACCTCCATTGGCTTTTCTTGTATTTTCTTTGGAAGCACCATCAAAGTTAATTTTGATAAACCCAATTTATGGACATTTTCACTTTATGATAGATCAAATCAAATCCTTTGTTTCAATTCTATTATAGTAGATGATTCTTCCATGTATATCCAAATATTTTTTTTGGTAAGTAGTGTTTGTATTTACAATGGGTTTTAACAAGGATCCCAAAACCTGATTACATAAGCAATGGGCCTAGGGCATCAATCCCTTGAAACTGAACACCAAAACAGAAATCCTGCCTAGTGGTAACAGTAAGCATGAAACAATCCCTCTCAACGGGAAACAAACAAATAAGAAAGAAAGTAGTTTTGGAGATCCCGCCCAGTGGGGAGTAGCCAAAAACCACCATCGAGAAGATCCCGCCCAACAGGAAGCAAAGAAAAACTGTTACAATAAAATTCTACCTCATGGGAAGCAGTCAAAACCACCACAAACAGTCCCGCCTAGCGGGAAGCAACAGGGAAATCCCACCATCCGAGAAACCAGCAAAAAAGAAAGGATCCCGCCTCACGAGAAAACCGGCGGATTTGGTGGATCCCACCCTGTGGAGAAACCAGCCACCCACCGAGAAAACATTTCGTTCAGCGAGAGCCATCCTGCAGGAAGCCGACAGCCAGCACAGAGAGGATCCAACCCATCAGGAAGTGACCAGAGAGTTGCACCACAAGGAACCCGCCCTGGGAAAACAGAAGAGGATCCCAGCAGCAGGGACCAAGAATCTCGTCCAAGCACAGAGCCTACCGAGGATTCACAAGAAAAAAGGGGGAAGCTATCCAAACCCTAAACCGTCACCTCCACCGCACCGAGAAATGCAGGGGACCAGATCCACACGAATAACCTGCAAAAAACCCCAGGGGGAAGCCTGAGGGAAAAATGGAAGGGATCCCCAACCAAACAGGGATCCCTGGGAAGCACCAGTCTGAAAAAACAACCAAGGAAACCCTAGCCGACCGGGAGGGGCGCAGATAGTGGAGAAGGATCTCCCCCCAGGAGATCATCTGCAAACAACCACTCCCCGGGAGGGATGACCTGGGTTGAGCCAGGGACTGGGCAGGAACCAGGAGCCATGGGAGGGGGAGCAGGGGAGGGACCAGAGCCCTCCCCTCTCTACTTTCTTCCCTCACCATCTCCCGTCAAAAATTGATTCCGTATATCCAAATATTTTAACCAAGTAGTTAGCACCTCTTTTTCTACACTTGAGACTTGCCATGATGAGCACCATATTTATAAACATTTTATAAGAGAGGCAATAATACAATTTTAAACTTAGACATGATTTTGAGATTTATTTTTAAAAAGTCTATTATTCCTTTCAAGCCAATATAAATTTTAGGTTTCAATAATTAATCCAACATTTCATCAACTCTTTCAATGTTGATGAAACTACCCAATATATTCTCATATTTTTAAAAAATAGCTCCAAATATTATGAGCACATGGACAATGAAGAAGTTAATGGTTCGATGTTTCTAAATCCTTCCCACACAAGGCACATCTAAAAGGTCCATGATATCCTCTTCTTTATAGACTCTCCCTTGTAAGAATCTTACTTTGAACTACTAACCAAAGGAGTGTTGAGGCCTTAGGGAGATCCTACAGTGACCAAAAAATCTTATAAGGGAAATGTTTGAGAGCAAGAAATTTTGATTGCTCTAAATCCTCATATCCCAACTTGATTGAGTATCCACCATATTTTGATAGATTCTTAACCAACTCATCCTTCCATGTAAAAATAAGCAAATAAAACTCTTGAAGCATATTTTGAAGCTTGTTTGTAATTTGTTTGAGTTCGTCTCCTTCAATTAGGTTACTGATAGAAATACATGATCTATAGTTGTTGCTCACATTGCTAGGCATGCCCAAACAATGGTTGCCAATGTATAATTTATTTGACTATTTTTAAAATTATCATATTTTTTTAGACTAACTTTAAAATATAAAAGTATATAGATAAAGAAAAGTGTTTAGTGATATATAGTTCTCTTAAATATGATAACCAAAGGAATTTTGAGGCCTTAGGGAGATCCTACAGTGACCAAAAACTCGTATAAAGGAAATCTTTGAGAGTAGGAAATTTTGATTGTTCTAAATCCTCATATCCCAACTTGATTGGGTATCCACCATATTTTGATAGATTCTTAACCAACTCTTCCTTCCATGTAAAAATAGGCAAATAAAACTCTTGAAGCATATTTTGAAGCTTGTCTTTAATTTGTTTGAGTTCCTCTCCTTCAATCAGGTTACTAATAGAAATCCATGATCTATAATTGTTGCTCACATTGCTAGGCATGCCCGAATAATGGTTGCCAATGTATGATTTATTTCACTAATTTTAAAATTATTATATTTTTTAAAACAAACTTAAAAAAATATAAAATTATATAAATAAAGAAAAGTGTTTGGTGATATATAGTTCTCTTAAATATAATAAACTTGTTTGTGATATATAATTATCTTCAATGTCATAAACTTATTCGTCGAATAAGTCATTCAAATTAAATAATAAAGAGCAATCTTAAACATGAGAATTTTGAAGTGTAAAACCTTCTCCTTCAAAAATACCTTATTACGAATAATTTATTTAGTGTCAATAACATCTATTTTGTAAAGAGTCCCCTAGTTTAATACATTATGAAAAATGTGAATGGTTGGGGAAGATATCTACTTAGAATTTTTTATATATTGCATCCATAACATAAACACCATAGGATTAGTCTTCTTCCACATTCAATTCAATGGACCTTTTACCATCACATCAATTATGGATAACATAGATAGGACTACACCAATTTTTAAACTTAGGTTTCATATTGTCTTTTAAAAACATGACTTTCATTATATATTATTGAAGATAATAGAGACAAGTACGAGTCAAAGTAAAAAAGTATTAAAAGAAGATTAAACAACATGAGATATTGTTAACTTATAAAATTTAGAAAAAAATATAATAAAAGGCGCAAATTACATTGATGATGTAGAATTGGACTTAAACCATCCATGCTATGCATTTTGACCTAATAGCATTTGTCTTATTTACTTAGATCTATACTAATGGGGAGGTGAATGAATTGACATTTGTTACCATGTTTATGGTAGGTTGAGAATGCATTTCAATCACCTAGAACATGAAGGACCTCATAAATGAATCCTATTCAACACAAAAATATGATTCTTATAATTTTTTCCACCTCTTCCAAATCAACATCTCCACTTAACTTGGCATCTAATACTTCCTTGATATTTTTAGACACCCATTGCACCAAATTACCAGATTTAACATTTGTTATATTGACATACTTTGACCACTCATAATCTCCAACAATACAATCCCAAAGCTATAAAAATTTACCTTTGTATTGTAGATATGTTCATCACCCACAAACCTGTGTCCTCGAATCATTGATAAAGTCAAAGCATAGTCTCTATCCACCAACCTTGTGAGTCTAATGTTAGAATGTCCAAGACAAAAATCATGATCACGATGTATGTTTTAGGGTTTAATATCATAATGAAGAATACACTCCATTTATTATTTATGAAGATAGGTTAGCCCTTGGACACCATGACTATAATATTGTATCTTTCCTTCCAACCTAAACTTCACTTTCTATAAATAGATATATATCAAACAAACTCTTTTGACATACTCATAGACAAGTAGCACATGATACTCTTCTACAAAGAAGACAAACATGTGCACTAAATTCATGTAATGGACCCTACCAATCATACTAACATATGCTTAGAATTGGTCCTTTGGGAACTCCTTTCAATTGTTTAACCATGATGACCTATTTTTTTATGGCACCCCTTTGTAGACCTTCCCAAAGTTTTCTTAGTCTAGCCTTATATTGAAGTTATTTGTGGATTTTTTAAAATCTCCTAAAGGTAAACTTTTAAACCCATGGGATGGTGTAATATCCTGGAGGATTATAATCATGCTTATAATTATGTGATTTGAACATGTAACACTAACCTAAGATTATGCATATGATCTCTATAATATGAAAGGTACCTGCAAAGACTTCTCAATACAATCGATACAAAATATCTTAGGGAAATACCCCATGGTTAGATATAATAAACTATATGTTCTTATTGGTCGAATCCAATTTATATTGTGATTTGATCTTTATTCTTTTCTCATTCGAGGGGATACATAAGAAAGAGAAAACATATATTCTATATACAATTAAAGAGTAATAGCTAAAAAATATGTGAACAGAATAGATTAAATTTAGAACTAAAAGAATAAAACTAAAATAATTTATTCAAAATATTGGACATGTAACTACTCAATATTGAAACATAAAAAGATGCTCATGAAGGCTTTGACAAACCACACACTTATAATGGGTTGAAACTCCAAGGATAGACATAGTTCCCTCATGGCAAGAAGAAAATAAGTTACATGCTTAGAATTTAATTAAATGACATCTTTGCTATCATTGAACTAAAAAAATTACATAAAAGTATTTGTTTGCTTGTTTTGTTATAGGTTCTAACCATAGAACTAAGGCCTACTACTTACTATTCACTATTTGATTGATTGATTGATTAACTTCTACCCTGAACTATGCATAAAATTTAAAGGGGGGCATTTAACCTATTTGAACCTAGCTCTCAAAGGATGTAGTTAGAACTACCATGGCCATATTCTAATATAAAATAGAAACTATAAAATTAGAATACAGTTTATTTTGGATTTCTTATAGTTTGTAGAATTGACATTCTAATTTTAGATGGTTGAGAAAATTTATAGATAAATAGAAAGATTCACCTTAGTAGATTAAATTTGGCATCATTCTTTAGTTCTTAATTGTCTAATATTACCGAAAATGGTTTATTTAGTTCATAAAATTACAATACCAAGTTTTCTATTTGCCAATCATCAAAACATTTTATCTTCTTTGAATAATTGATGCATAAAAGTTTATATAGCTAGAAGTCACCAACTGATTTTTTCAATGCGTTTTCTAGATATGATTTTTATAATTCAATAATTTTACATTTCTAAATTTTGATAGGGTGACTTCAAAATCCAACCACTCCATCTTGTTTGCTTTTCTATAGTAATTTTATGCATCTATGACATACAAAGAAGGTTGGTTTACCCAATATGAGACAATTAGTATCAGCACACAATAATTTGCATAAAAAAGAGGTAAGAAAACATTCATAATTCAATAAAAACCATTAAAGAGTATTATCTCATACAAAATACAAAAGTAGTTATATTTTGATCCAAAGTAGGGGATCAACCCATCACTACGTCAAAAAATATCAGGATTTAAGGTAAAATGAGTCACAAAGATGAATCATTTGGATGACTCATTAGCTAGATCCATGATCTAGAATTTTTTGAGTAGCTTTGCAAAGGTTCTTAGAATTTTGATAATTATTTTATACTATGAATCATAGGATATCCAATAATCAAAATATTTTAGCTATGTTTCCTCCTTTTCTATGTTTTTGTAATAAATTACTAGTTTTTCTATAATTCATTGGCTTTTCACGCTACCTTGGTGTTCATCCATATTATCAATGGTTCAATAGGAGGGTTTGGTGAATCATTAGGTTTAATACTTGGAGAAATTTTGGTATGGATGCACTTCCTTCTTTTGTAACTTCCTTAGGAGTCCAGTCAACTATTAGGGCAAGGATTGATAGCTTGAGGGTTTTACTTTTATCAAAAAGGAGTTTTCATAATATTAAGTTTTAAAAATGGAAGAAGTGGAGGCCAAGAAACATAATTGTTTAGTTGTAATTATTTTCACATGGAGGGAAGAGAAATTAATATTGATCCAGGCATGATACCTTTTTACAACATGGCTTTATGCTCAATAATGCCCCCAAAACTATTTTTTTACCCTAACCACACTATTAAGGGCATAAATTTGAGCTTAAGACTCCATTTTGATCCATTCAAGAAGCATTGAACATATTAGAGAGAGAACAATAATTTTATAGGTAACTTATCATAGACAAATTTATCGATAATTTTATAGAAAAATTCTTCAAAGGCCCTAAAAAATGTGACACAAAATACTTACTAAAAATAGTAATTTTTATTTTTAGATATTCATAGCCAAAATGCATCTCTAGCTATGTTGATAGGTCAATAGAAGATAAAACACAAAAGGACAAGTCATATGTATGTAATTTTCATTTAATATACACTTTGTAATTCATGGAAGGTAAATTACCACATTTTCATATGGGTGACCTTCTAACTCACGAAATGTGAACCACCATATTTTCATATGGGTGACCTTCCATATTTAATACAATGGATTTCCAATACACCAATTCATTTATAAAGAAAGATGCATCCATGACTATAAAAAGCATGAGTAATGTTGGAATATTACATTATTTGGTACATGATAATATACCACCTTGGGTACATCTTTATATTAGGAAATAGAGTCCTAGATTAGAGTGTGAGTGTTTACTTTATGCAATGTAATAAATGTACAAATATTATTAAAGTGTGCATAAATTTTGGTAACGTAAATGTGCATAATAGTCCATGTACACATGAGTTCATAGAGTAGGAATATGAAGAGTCTCTAGAAGAGTGAAGGCCAAGAGTATTCCATATGAAGAGTCACATTCCATTATATGTGTCTATGAGTGTGTGTGTGTGAGACACAATTTTAGAATTAGAGTGTGGAAAAGTATGGTGTATTTGAGATCTTTATTCAATTGAGATACAATTTTCATGAGCATTTGTTAATGGAATTTCTATGAGTTATTTCTAAAGTTATTTATGAGTTTTATATGTT
Source organism: Wollemia nobilis (assembly GCA_028583015.1). Lineage (NCBI taxonomy): Eukaryota > Viridiplantae > Streptophyta > Pinopsida > Araucariales > Araucariaceae > Wollemia > Wollemia nobilis. The sequence goes on from JAQPPZ010000753.1 coordinate 3,770,220, forward strand.
TAGTATTTTACCATTATCATATATTTCATATTGCAACTTTATTTTAGATCTTGTGGTTATTTTATCTTAAGTATTTATCTTCAAAAGCTAATAGTGGTATTAGAGCCACAACAAGGTTTTGTCTTGCATAGGTTTTAAACTTACAAAGGATATTTTCACTTGTTAAGGAGAAACCAGTGAATTTGAAGAAATTACCTCTGGAAAATAAAACCAGAGAAAGTATTTTTCACTGTGTTGAAGGAAAACTAGTGAAGGTTGAAGATTTACCTATTCCAAGAGAAAATTTAGAATAGACGAAAATTTACAAGTCTTGAAAATAGACCTTGACATTGATGGTATTAAGAGACTCTATAAGGAGGTCTTATTGAAAAGTTTGATAGAGAGAAGAAGATTCCATATTAATATTTGGCTAGATTCTTTCCACAAGGTTGAAGGAAAAATCGTGAAGATTAGGACTCAACATATATTTCTTACCACTAGTTTTTGAGAATAACTAGTGAATTTTATTGATATTCTAGAAATTTGAATGTATATGGTTACCATTTTCTAAGTTTTTGTTGCAAAAAATTAGTTCTTAGAAGTTGAGAAGCTTCCTACAACATATAGAGAAGAATTTCACCTTCGATTGCCTAAAAATCTATGTTTTTCTCATGTAGTGAGTCATTTTGAGTTGTAGCAAAAGAGTAGACATTTCAAATTAAGGAGGTCTAAAAAGAAGCCTCATTGAAGATTGAAGATTGTAGATTGAAGTTTGAAGAGACCCAATAAATAGTTCACATTGAAGAACTTCCAGATTTGGAAGATAGAAGATTGAAGATTGAAGATAGAGAAGGACTACGAAAAGATCCTATTGAAGAGTTGAGAAGCAGCAAAATTTGGAGATCCAAGAAAGAGATCTCATTGTAGAATTTCCATAGTTGGAAGATTGAAGAGACCAAGGAAATGTCTCATTAAAGTATTTGATAAACTGCTGAATTAGAAGATCCAAGAAAGAGGTCTCAAGAGAATGTGGAGAAAAAGAAGGCTAGAGAAAGCCTCATTGTAAAGTTGAAGAAGTGACCATTAAAAGAGATTTGAAGAAATTTCATGATAGAAGATTACAAGTAGAAGAACTTCCTAAAAAGAAGAATTTGGGACAATTATTGCCATCCAAAAAAAAACCCAAAAGGAAGGAGGATTTGGTAAGAAGTTTGTCAAATTTTGAGAAGGTTTTTGAAGACCTCAAGACATTCAAATTCTTGAAGAAGAGGAAAACTAAAGAGATCATATTTGAAGTCAGAATTCGACAAGAATATTGAAGAAGGAATAAGAATTGAAGAATCCATAGTTTTGGAAATTTTGAGGACAACCATGAAGGTTTTGAAGGCTGATTTGCAAAGGAGGAGGTTTCTGATTTTTGATGTAGAAGTTGAAAGGTCACAGGACAACGAATTGAAGAAAGCATAGAGTTGCGTGTTTGAAAATTTTAGGACATAATTGAGAGAGTTTTGGGTAAAAAATAATAGGAAGATTTTGAAGCATTTGAAGGAGGATAATTGTTGCAAATTTGGATAGCAAGAAGGCAACATTTGTAGTTGCAAATTTTAGAGGTTGAAAGCATACATTTGAAGGAGAAATAAAGAGAAAGTTGAAATAAAAGTTGACAACAAGAGAGCTGATTTTTGGGCAGCAATTAGAGCTGCAAAATTGATGATTTTGGAGCAACAAAGAAAAATGGAGTAGATCTACAAAAATACATAAATTCAAGACAAAAAATCACCAAGAAGACTAGCCACAAAGGAGGCCATAAGAGGTGTGTAATATTGGTGCTATAAAAGTGTTCTTATACAAGTATTAAAGTAGTTGTGTCAAGTTTTTGAAAGCACCATATTAGAGTTGTTAAAAGTTAACAAAATGAAGTCTGAGTTAAGTTTCTCCAAGCCAAGGAAGGAGACATCATTATCATCCTAGAATCTGCAAAACATAACAATAAGATTTGGAGTTAAAAAGTGCTTGAAAGAGAGATAAGCAAAAGTAATATATGTTGTTTTTATAATCAAAATAATTGCAAACTTGTTATAAGTTCTATTTAATAAAATAAATGTCGAATAGTGCTCAAAGTTAAGGCAGACTTAAGGTGTCTAAAGTCACCAAGAGGAGCACCAAAGTTGCCAAAAATATTGATGAAGAAAAGTCACCAAAAAGAGTGGTAGATCCACCAAGAAAACGTGGAGGCAACACCATATTGAAAGAAGAGCCACCATCTTACAAAAGAAGCCACTAAGAGTAAAGCTCAAAGTCATTGAATGTAAAGGAGCCAAGGTGACGTTGAAGCACAGGGGGGAAAGAATCCAAGTAACACTTAGAAGAAGAGCCATCGGGCAGAAAAGAGGAGCTATTGTCTATAGGAGAAGAGCCATCATGAAGAGCCACCCATAAAGCACTATTTTAAAGAGACACAATTGAAAGGTGGAGCTGCCAAGCCTAGAAGGAGTTGTAGAGAAGTGCCTAAGTGGAGAAAAGCCACTATTGGATAAGAGGAATCGTTGTTTGCAAACTCTGAAATGTAAGCAACAAAAGAGTCAACATTTGGATATCAAAAAGGCATAAGGAGGAAACCAAACATCTAAGTTTTTGCAACTACCAAGAATAGAAGTGAATAATTTGTATCCATAACACTCTTTTTTGATAAGACAATGTTGCATTGCTTTGTTGAGGATATTACACAAGTGGCCAAGTGTTGGAAGAAGAATAACACAGTCATAGAACATTATATGGAGCTTGAAGTGTTGAGAATATCATTTTGTAAGGTTGTTTGAATGTTATAAAATTTTTCACGATGAAGAAGGAGCATCATAAGCCATTTGAAGTAAGAGAATTATTTTAAAATACGTTAGTAAGATCAAGGAGGGATATTTGGTGCCATTTGTCATTTGGTATTCAATAATTCAATCATTACTAAGGAAAGATATAATGTCTTGAAGCACCCATTAATGCATGGGACAAAAATAAGCCTACATAGCTATAATTACTATAGCAAAGAGGATGCACCTTCAAATTACAAGTGCCTTGGAATAGCTTGGAGAATAGTTGACTAGTCAAGAAGGAGAGAGAGTGCCTATTTTCAAAGCAAGTCAGAATACTATAGTAGAGGAGTACCTCAAGTTTTGGAGGTAATTCATTTCATTTGAAATTAATTCTATGCACGACATAGGACTTATAAGGTTGAAAGGAATTATTTTTTTTATAGGTAAAATTTCATTAAAAGTGGGTTTTGAAAGGGCCCCAAAACCTTTTTACAATAGGTCAACAGACCAAACAAAAGGCCAAAGGATAGGCCAAAGGGAAAACACATTAAAAATCCTACCCAAAGCAGGAATAATAAAAAATCCCGCCCAAGCGGGAAATTTAAACCAGGAAATTTAAAAAATCCTACCCAAAGAAAGAAATTTAAAAATCCCACCCAAAGTAAAAAATTTGAAAAATCCCGCCCAGGCAGGAAAAATACAATTTGAAAATCCCTCCCAAGGGGAAAACCTGAAACCATAATCCCACCAAGGAGAAAACGGAAGACAAAACTGCCAAGAAAGAAAATCCACCTTGGGATAAACACGAGGACACAAGAAAACTGGAATCCCACCCTACAAAACCAAAAATTATTGTAGGAGAGCGAGAACAACCAAATGCTGAAGAAATAAGCCAGGATCCCATTAAGGATAACTTGGGAAGCTAGTCCAGAAAACAACATCCCGTACAGAGCCTGGAAAATGGATCAACAAATCTGAGGATCTCCACAGGCCATTAGATCCCCTTGTACACGAGGTTGAACTACGAGAATGCTAGAAGAAATTAGTAGAAGCAATAAAAACAAAACTGCAAGCCACAAGAAGAGGGACCAGAAGGTCCCAAGGAACTTGATCTGAAGGAGCCACAGGGTTATCAAGCTGTAGGAAATAATCACAGATCTCGACCCAAGATTGAAAGATGTAGCAAATGACCCCAAGAAACCTCTAAATCTACCAAAAAATGACTTCAAGGAACCAAATTAGGAAAACCAATGGGATCCCAGTAGCAAGAAAAGCACAAGGTCCCACCCAAGGCCATGAAAGATACACTAAGAAACCACCAAGTAGACCAAATCTAGGAAGCCCAGAGAGAAGATTCACTAAAAATAAAGCACGTGGTCCCCACCAGACTAGAAGGATGCAATGAAAACCTCTCAAGAAGCACAATGATGAATTTAAGCCCCTATCCTAAATCCATGACGTACCACCATCGAAGAAACACTAGAATCCGACACCAAGTACATAACCTACAACAAATATGGGACAGACCTAAGAACAATAGGGAAAAAGGATCTCGAAAGCTCAACAAGAAACCCAAGGGAAGTCCTAAGGACGTCCCAAGATAGGGGCATACGCAGGAAACCCTCAATCAGGCTAGGAAAGGGGAAACCAAGTGGGTAAGGGACCTCCCATTCCAAGGAGATCGTCTCCAACCACAACCAGACTAAAGAGAAGGGTATGGAAGTGCCATGGACCTGGGACAAAACTAGGGGAGGGGGAAGCAGGGAAGTAGATGAGGACATCCCACAGGATATCCCTTACAGTCCCAGGTTAAGTTGAAACTGTCAATCATGTTGAAAGGAATTATTATTGTCTAAGGTTAAGTTGAAATTATTTTATTAGAGAGATAAGACCTTGAAATAATATTTTAAAACCTTAGAAATTTGATTATTGCTATTTTAAATTTTTATGAAGATTTGAAGATTGATTTGAAAATTGAAGTAAATATTTTGAAGTCTTATAATTTGATCATTTGAGTTTACAAAACAATCTGAAATATTTTCAATTTAATAAGTTTGGTCCTACATCAAATTAGGAATACAAAACTTACGAATATTCTCTTAAAGAATTTTTAAATTTCTAAATTTGGAGTTATAAGGAATCAACATCAACATAGATTTATGAAATTTAGAATTGGGGATGGGAGATAAAAGGAATTTAACATAGAACTTTTGACAAAGAAAATTTTCATTGATAATTTAGTCTCTAATTCAAAATTGGAAGAGACATAAGTTTGAAGACTTGAAATATTGAAATTGCATTCAAATTATTGATTGACAAGAGGAAAATAAAGTAGTTATTTTGAAGAATAGAAGTTTAAAAAATTATATTATCATTCAATCGCTAGGGAGATACAAGGTATTCTACAAAACATAAAATTGAAGAATTATATTGAAACTAGGGAGATAAAAGGTTGTCAACATAAAGTCAAAATTGAAAATTATCCTTAGTCTATCATTAGAGAACTTGAGATTGCATCAAATAATTGTTTAATAAACTAAACTAGAGAGTCATAAGGAAGTCAACCTCAAAGGTTTAGATATTTAAAAGGATCCTATCAAAGTTGTATTTCATTATTCTAGGACTAGAAAGTTAGAAGGAAGTCTACATCAAAATAATATGAATAGAATAGTAAAGAAAGTGCTTAATGAAAATAGTGAATAAATGTTACATGTACTCAGTTTTTATTCACATGGTTTAATACCCAACATTGATGGAGATCAAGTATTTGATGTTCTAAAGAACAAATTGATTTTATTTTCCAAAGAAGCTAAGAAATGAAAATTTACTAACTTCATAGAATATCTTCATGAAAAACTTTTTAGGTTTTGCTAGGAATCTCAAGATATTATTATACTTATTACGAAAGAGTATCTAATGATGTATCTTTCATTTCTTATTTTTGAACTCTTTCAAGGAAATATACAAGTTGAAGGAAATAATTCATATGATTATCTCAAGGAATATTCATTGAATCCAAGTCAATATTATTGTGATGATCCACTAACTCACTACACTAAAGATATATCACTGGTAGAAGTGTAGGAGCGAAGAAAGAGAAGAAACAAGAAAAGGAATCAGATCAAGAAAGACAAGGTGAAGACTAAAACTGAAAAATATGTTTGTTTTAAGAATTCAAGACAAGAACCAAAGTTATATTACTATGATGATATGCTAACACAATGCTTAGAAGGAAAATCATCAATGAAGATACAAAATCAAAGAAAAGAAAAAGAAAATAAGGAGTCACACCAGAAAGGTTAAATAGGAATCATTTTGTGCAAATTCAAAAATTGATCTTAAAGAGAGATTGAAGATAAAATATGAAGATCATATTGAAGACTAAAGTCTTCAATAACCAAATAATGTAATACAAGGGGGTGTTTGAATATATTACATTATTTGATACATGCTAATGTACCACCTTTGGTACATCTTTATATTAGGAAAGAGAGTCATAGATTAGAGTGTGAGTATTTACTTTATGCAATGTAATAAATGCACAAGTATTATTAAAGTGTGCAAAGTATTCTGGTAATGTAAATGTGCGTAATAGCCCATGTACACATGAGTCCATAGAGTAGGAAGATGAAAAGTCTCTAGAAGAGTGAAGGCCAAGAGTGCTCTATATGAAGAGTCACATTCCATTATATATGTGTTTATGAGTGTGTGTGTGAGAGACACAATTGTAGAATGAGAGTGTGGATAAGTATGGTGTATTTGAGATATTTATTCAATTGAGATACACTTTTCGTGAGCATAAGTTAATGGCACTTCTATGAGTTATTTTTAAAGTTATTTATGAGTTTTATATGTTTAGTATTTTGTCATTATCATATATTTCATATTGCAACTTTATTTTAGATATTGTGGTTATTTTATCTTAAGTATTTAGCTTCAAAAGATAACAAGTAATGGATTCAATATAATAACTTCACATCTCTTCTAAGACATTGCTTGCATTGTACTCAGTTTTTTCAATAATAAAATCATTCTATTGTTTTGCTTATATATGTGTGTGTGTGTGTTGGAATATATTACATTATTTGGTAGATGCCAATGTACCACCATGGGTACATCTCTAGATTAGGAGTTTGATTAGTATTTACTTTATGCCATGTAATAAATGCACAAGTGTTGTTAGAATGTGCAAAGTACTTTAAGATGTAAATGTGCATGTAATCCATATGTACATGAGTCATAGAATAGGAAGACGAAGAGTCATAGGTAGGTGAAAAACCAAGAGACATATCTCATTATATATAGGCCTTTGATAGATAAGAGAGAGTATCATAGAGGATAGTAGAGAATATATAGGAGAGTAGAATACAAGTTAGACATAATGTAGAACTTGTATGAAGCATGGAGCATTTGAGATCTCCACATTTTGTATGAACATACTATTTTTGTGAGATTTTATTAATGGCAGTTTTATGAGTTATTGCAAAATTTTATTATGAGTTTTTCCTGCTTAGTATATTTTCATTATCATATATTTAATATCACATGCTCATTTTACTTCTTGTGGTTGCATTTTCTTAAATATATAGCATCAAAAGCTAACAGTGGTATCAGAGCACAAGGTAGATTGATAGGAGATAGAGAGAGCCACAAGAGATATTGAGAGGAGATAGGGAGATTTCATTTTCAATTGTTTTAGAATTGCTATTTGACTAGAGTCTTTCTACAAGATTGCAGGAAAACTCGTGAAGACTAGGACTCAACAAAGATTTATTTTTCCACTAGATTGAAGGATAACTAGTAATGTTTATTGATTTATAGAGATCTAGATATTTGCATGGATTTACTTGCTACTGTCTAAGTTTTTGTTGCAAAAAATGTAGACATTGAAGATTAAGAAGGTCCAATAAAGAAGGCCCCATTGGATATTGGAGGTAGAATATTGAAGAGACCCAAGAAGGAGGTCCCCATTGAAGCTTGAATATTGAAGACTCCATATTGAATAAAGAAGAGACTCAAGAGAAGAAGTCCTCATTGAATATTGAAGATTCTAGATTGAATATTGAGAAGAGAGAAAGAGGTCAAGAGAGCCCCATAGAATATTGGAGATTGGAGATCAAGGAGACCCAAGAAGGAGGTCACCATAGAAAATTGAAGATTGAAAATTGAAGAAAGTAAAAAGCATCTCTAGAAGGAGGAGATCCAAGAAAGAGATCCCATTGAAGAACTTTAAAATTTTAAAGATAGAAGATTGAAGATTGAAGATAAAGAAGGACTAGGAAAATTCCTATTGAAGATTTGAGAAGCTACCAAATTTGAAGATCCAAGAGAAGAGGTCTTAAGAAAACTTGAAAGGAGAAGAAGAAGGCTAGAAAAAACCCTATTGAAGAAATTTGAAGTGGCCATTGGAGGAGATTTGAAGAAAGCTCAAGAAAGAAGAAGAAAGCAAGGAGAAGCTCCTGATAAAGAAGAATTTGGGACAATTATCACCATCCAACAACAAGCCCAAAAGGAAAAATGATTTGGCAAGAAGTTTGCCAAATTTTGGAAAGGATTCTAGAAGACCTCAAGACATTTAGATTCTTGAGAAGAAGGCCAACAAATAGGCCTAATTTGAAGTTATAATTCAACAAGGAGATTGGAGGAGAAAGAAGCTAGGATAAGCCACAAGATTTGAGAGTTTTGAGGACAATAATAAAATATTTGAAGACTGATTTGTGAAGGAGAAGAGTGTTGGTTTTTACAACAAAAATTGAAGAGTCGCAGGACAAAAAACTAAAGGTAACATAAAGCTACGATTTAGAGAATATTTGGGCAGATTTTAGAGTACCCTTGAACAACCAATTAAAGGAAGGCTTGACAGCAAAATAAGGCAATGATCAAAGTTGTAATATTAACAAATTTAGGGTAGCAAAGCACAAGGAATTGAAGCTGCTAAGTTGATAAGGTTGATGTAGCAATTGATTGGAGAGGAGAGTTGTAAAATTTACATATTTGGGGCAGCAAATAGGTGAACCAAATCACATAGAAGACTAGCTACAAAAATGAGGCAAATGGGTATGCAATATTGGTGCTATAAAATTTTATTATTTGAAAATTAACATTAGTCTATTATAAAGTTTTTTAAAGCACTATATTAGAGCTATTAAAGGTAGCATTTATAATTTTAAGTTAAAAGTCTTCAAGCCAATAAAAGAGGTAGCATTTTCATCTCACAACCTACAAAATGCAAACAACAAAAGATAGAGTTAAAAGATTGCTTTAAATAGGAGTAATAAGGAGAAGAAGTTATATAGTGAATGTTGTTTTTTGTAAGCTAATAGAGTGCAGTATTATTAAAGCAAAAGGAGACAAGAGTAGGTATTGGAAACAAGATAACAACAAGGATAGCTAAAAATTTGAGAAGTTTGAACAAGTTTGAATAACAAAAAGACAAGAAGGCAAGCTACAAAAGGAGACAAAAAGGTCTGAAAAAGTTTGGTGCAATAAAGTAATTTTATCGAAGTTAAAAAAAATTGTTTCTAGTTTTAAAAGCACCACATTTGAGTTTTTTTTTTAAAGTAGCAAAAATAAAGGCAAGAGTTAAAGTGTCTAAAGAAACCAAAAGGGACTAAAAATCCAAGAAGATAGTGCCCAAATTGGATTAAAACCAATACAAAAGAAAGAAGTTAAGAACAAAGCCAAAGCAAGGAGAAAGGTGCAAGTCTTATGGAAGAGAAATAAAACAAGAAGCAAAGTGTTTACCCAAGTAAAGAGGCTTGTATATCTAGTAGAACAGCATTTATAAGCTATCGAGTAAATTGGTGAAACAACCACTAAGGAGGAAGTGTTGAAGTGACACCAAAGGAGGAGCCACCAACGCAGAAGAGGAGCATCCATTGAAGGAGAAGAGTCACTACCAAATATTAGAAATCAAGAAGTGCCACCAAGAATTGAAGAACGAATACCAAGCGTCTTACAGTTGCAAAAGGAAGACCAAATAATGTACATTGAAAGAAAGAAGCATTGGCAAAAGATACTAAGAACATTAAGGAAAGGTAAGCTGTATTGAGCATCAAAGAAAGGTGAAGCATTACATGCAAGTATTGATAGGAGTTGATCCACCACTTATCACATTAGTTAAATAACTCATATGCCACTTGGTGTAGAAGAAAAGAGCACCAAAAGTTATTGAAAATACTTCAAACCAACGCTCATTGAGAAAGGAGGACACATGTCATAAAGTAACACCTACTTTGTCTTAAAATCACCTAATTGGGTAAAGCAACAAGAAGTAATACCCAAAGAATACATTGAGTGCCATGTGGCACATAAGAAAAATAATATAGTTAGGTTTGAAGAGCCCAAACCATCAATAGTGCACATTCAAGGTTAGAGAACGTAGAGGAAGAAGGAGGAGGACAGTTAAAGTTGAAAAAAGTGCTATACACAAGGAAGAGCAATAAATGTAGTGAAAGAACATCATGTAAGAATTGAAGACTAAGAGGAGAAAAATGCCTAATTAGAGCGCAAGTTACAATCAGAGGAGTAGCGGACCAATACGTAGCGCCTCACTTCCAAGAAGGTATATTAATATTTAAATACTATTTGTATTTCATAAAGGTTGAGGCATAAGGTTTATCAATACTAAGGTTAAGTTTAGTTAATTAAATGAATGGAGATATAAGGAAATAAATTGGTAAATTACAACCTTAGATGATTTATTGATTGATTTGAAAGACTATTTAAGTAAGGAGGATTTAACTTGAGAACCTTTTGAAATTGCACTATTTGAAATTCAAGTATTGAAATATTTGCAAATAATTTAACTAGGAGGAATAAGGTTTTCTACATTGAAATTGAAACATTAAATTTGTAAATATCCTTTATTTTTTAAAATTTCTAATTAGTGAGTTATAAGGATTTCAACGCCAATTTAGGTTTTTAAAATTTAGAAACCTTACTATTACAAATTGAAGGACTACATAAAGTTGTTGAAAAGTTGGAAAACTACATTGAAATTAGTCTCTTGCTCAAATGAAAGAGACAAGGAATCCAACTCTAAAGTCTTTGAAATAGAAAATTTTATCAATTGAAAGCCCATTAAAATTATCTTTATCATTCTATTCACAAATAGGAAGAAATAAGGTGAAGAATAGTAGTTGAACATTAGGGAGATAAAAGGGATTCAACTCAAAGGAAAACTAAGAAAGTTAAGCACTTTATCAAAACCATAGTATATTCAAAACACTTGGGAGATACAAAGTATTCTAAAAATTTTAAAAAATTGAAGAGTATATCAAATTTGATCTTATACTCAAAATACTAGGGAGTTAAAAGGAATTCTACCTAGAGATTTAAAAAATTAAATCCTTGTCAAAATCATTGATTGAACATTAGAATTTTTGAGGTATCCTAAAAATTTGAGAATTGAAAAGAGTTCATTAAGTTTGATCTCTAAATTAGGGAGTCATAAGGTAGTCAACCTTGACGGTTTTTGAAATTTAAAAGACTATCAAAAACTATTTTTCAATATCCAATACTAAGGAGCGAAAAAGGATATCTACTCCAAAGAGTTCATTGAATAATGAAATGGAAAATGAAATTAGAAAAGAAAGAGTAAAAGTTATAAAATTTGGAATAAAAAATTTGATTGAAAAGTCTAAAGGAAAGTTAGACTTAGTTTCAAGTTTCATCTATAAGGAAGCTTTGGAAGAAAATTTTGAAACATTAGAATACTATCGTAGAGGAAATTTTGAAACATTAGAATACTATCTTAAAGGAAGCTTTTGAAAATTTTTGAACATTAGGAATTTGAATGAATCACTTAAAGAGAAAATAAATTAGAGAAGATATTTCATTCTTCATGCAGTATTGATACTTCAAGTTCTTCTAACTCAAGATCTTATCATGATACTTTAAGTGATTGTTCAAAAGATCGTATACTAAAGAAGACTTGTGATAAGAAGGACAAAGGCAAAGAGAAAATATTTTTGTAGGAATTTGATGATAGCATGACAACTCATGAAGGCACAAAGACTAACCCTAATGCTGAAGATAAGCAAGAAGAGAAGGAACCTGACCAAGGAAGCATACAATGCAAAGTGAATTGAATTGGGATGAAGACCATATCAAAGACTAAAATCTTCAATAACCAAATAATATAATACAAGGGGGTGTTGGAATATATTACATTATTTAGTACATGCCAATGTACCACCTTGGGTACATCTATAGATTAGGAGTTTGATTAGTATTTAATTTATGCAATGTAATAAATGCACAAGTGTTGTTAGAATGTGCAAAGTACTTGATGATGTAAATATGCATGTAGTCCATGTGTACATGAGTCATAGAATAGGAAGATTAAGAGTCATAGGTAGGTGAAATACCACGAGCCATATCTCATTATATGTAGGCCTTTGATAGATAAGAGAGAGTAGCATAAAGGATAGTAGAGGATAGATAGGAGAGTATAATACAAGTTAGACACAATGTAGAACTTGTATGAAGCATGGAGCATTTGGGATCTCCACATTTTGTATGAACATCCAATTTTTATGATATTTCATTAATAGTAGTTTTATGAGTTATTGCAGAATTTTATTAAGAGTTTTTCCATCATAGTATATTGTTATTATCATATATTTAATATTGCATGCTCATTTTAGTTCTTGTGGTTGCATTTCCTTAAATATATAGCATCAAAAGCTAGCATTATGAATTTTCATACTTTGTTATTTTATAATTGCACTCTTTCATGATCTTCCTTAACTTGAAATTCTATTTGAGTTTTGGACTAGAATATGATATTTGGTTTATATAAGGTCCTTAGAAGAAGAGAGCGACTATTCTCTTGATCCATTGAGGTTTCTTCTAGAAAGAGTATTATAGAAATTGGTTTTGGATGGGGGAAAAGATGGGAAAGCGAAACTTAAACCTATGCAAGAGCCAACATCATAGATATTTGATGCTAAATTAGGGATTTTAAGAGTTAAAACCTAAAATGGTTGAATTTGCACCCCATATTGGGCAACCGTGAATTTGACAAAGCTAGGAAAAAAGGCTAAAAAAAAGGAAAATAAGGGGGTCAAACTTGTACTTAACAAGCTTGAGGGGCTACCTAAGGATATAAGGAAAAAGTGACTCATTTTGATGGGTCAATTTTCCATGTCTACACTTCTATACTTAGCAAATACTAGATTAGATATTGTCTTTGTTGTAAATTATCTCTCCAAATTTTTGCAAGATCCTAAAGAAAGCCACTCGAAAGCTACAAAAAGGATACTACATTATATCAACAACACTACAGAATATGGTCTACGGTATAAGAAAAATGGTAATTTCTACTTATAGGGGTATTCAGACTCAAATTTTGATGGTTCAATAAACGACCAAAAATCAACATCAAATTATGTATTTCATCTTAGATTAGGACCTATTTCATGGCACAGTAAAAAACAACATGCAATGACACTTTCCTCAATAGAAGTAGAATATTTTATTGCAAGAGATGTTATATGTGAAGCATTATGGTTACAATACATTCTATAAGATATGGGGATAAAAAGAAATCCTACAATATTAAATTGCGATAATCAAGAAGGTCTAAAACTAATTAAAAATCTAGTGTTTCATAAAAGAACTAAACATATCCAAGCACAATGTCATTTTATTCAAGATCATCATATTCAATAAAAATATGGTCCTATTGAAGATCAACTTGCAAATATTTTTACAAGGGCACTTGCATAGAACAAGTTTTAATTCTTTTGTAACCATCTCTACACAAATTACAATCAATACCAAAATCAAAACTAGAAAGAAAGCACCATCTTAGGAAGTCCAAGACTAGAATAAAAGATATAAAGCATACCAAATATTGTAATATGGGGGGTGTTAGAGTTTATTATATTATTTGGTACTTGTAAAAATTTATAAGTAGTTTACGAATATGTGTTGTGAAAAGAGATTTGTACATACGAGTCATTTAGAGTTTATCTTTTAATAATCATTAGAGGTTTGTCATTGTTAAGAGTTGATGAAATATATCTCTCTTATGAGAAATACAAATAATCACATCTCCCATGATTTTGAGGAGATGGAGAGTTAGTGAAAGTAGAAAGGTCAAAAGTCTTGTGAATGTGAAGAGTCTCATATCCAAATTGTATATATCAAAGAAAAAGTATTGTAATGGTGGATTTGAATAAGATCAAAAATACATTATATTAGCATTGCTTAAGTAGATATATTTACAAATAATATTTTTAGTGAGTTATTATCATTGTTACTATTAAATGTATGTGAGAATTTAATCTTGTGATCCTATGATAATATAGCTTAATTGCTAACAAATCCAACTTACTTGGAACAAATATTGTTCCCTCTTGAAAGGGAATTAGTTTTCTCCCAAGGTTTATATGTGACTAGGTCTTGGCTAGCATGAGCAAACTCAAAGGTCAATGATGATTGTTCCTTTAAGGGGCCTTGTTGGTGTAGATCTAAGAGAGATTTTTCTAGTATAAAATCCTAACTCTTAACACATAACTGTCCAAACAATAACTTCATTGCCTTCATATTGTAAACATGCATAAACTAGCAATGATTAACCTACTATCAAATGAATTTTAAACTTGTAAATCTTGAAGTATGTTTGTTTGATATGGATTAGTAGCACATGTTTTAATAAGTTGTTAGCTAAGGATCAGCCAACATTAATCCATTCAACCGCACCACCTTTCATTAAAAGCGCGCACCACTCCATTAAAACCCACATTCAATTTACAACCTTAAATTATATTATATTATTTTTAATATAATATAATTTTCCCCGCCTTTTATTAATGCATGTCCGCCTTTCATAAATGTCGCATTAATTTAATGCAAGCGTCTGCCAATTAAAACCAAAACATTAATTTCTAACTTGGCACATTTTGCGCACATGGTTCAAGGAATAATCCACTGCATCTCCTTCTGATATTAGTTTTTGCTTTCTTCTATTGATTCGAGGGACCCATTTCAGTTGTCCACCGGTATAGCAGTGTTTACAATCATTGGAGAACATTTTTTTATCCTGATGTAGTGCCAGTGCTTGTTTTGGGTTTTTTGAAGACCTGTAAAAATTTGTCATTTTGGTCTTATTTTTTTGTAATAGGAGTACATTCTTAGTTGTACCCGATACTCCTGGCTCTTTTCCTTCTTTCTCTTCCACCTTTGTATGCATTGGGGACCAATGCTTCCTCAGTGGGGAGGAATGATATGGATTAGTAGCACATGTTTTAATAAGTTGTTAGCTAAATATAAGCATTGTTTAATGTGTTCTTATTAGTAACTTGTGTTTGTAATGCATATTTATAGGCACCTTTTGATATTGTAATACAATGAAGTTTTGGATTGTCATTCATATCTCGTGTCTGTTGTAAACTAATTCCTAATGACAATCCAAAACTACATTGTATTACAATATCAAAAGGTGCTTATAAATAGGCATTACAAACATAAGTTATGGATAAGAACACATTAAATAATGCTTATCCTTAGCTAACAACTTATTAAAACATGTGCTACTAATCCATATCATTGTTACTGAAAACCAATCTAATTAAAGGTAAAAAAATTTCAAAAAATTTAAAATATTAAGGGTAAGAGAAAGAAAGAAAGGTAAGTCTATATGGTCCTGAATCTAATTATGATTTTGTATAATAAGTTTGACCTAATACTAGTCCAAAACCGACCAATATTCACACAATTTGAAGCCCAAGATGGGGAAATATTCAAAATAAAAGAACACAAACTATGAAATAAACATGAATGCAACCACCATTAACATGCACAAATTGGACATAAAACTTCAAAGCCTTTTATTTCTAAAGATATGTCATGAAACACTTTCAAATTTATCTCACTTTGATGAATCGTAAATGAATTAACTCAAGAAAACTTAGACTTGGTTTGGAAAACCATCCAACAAAATAGAAAACTAATCAAAGAAAGGAAAATATAAAAAATTGCTCCAACAAACAAGTTTATGTAGGGACAACTTCCAACATAAAGGATTGGTATTTATCAATATTTAGGCCAACCTGAATTTACAATATTTAATTGTCACTCTATTCTCACCCAAATTTGACATATTAAGTTCCAAATTTCATTCTCCAACCAACTCCACTGCTCTCTCCTCGAGTTTTTTAATTTATATTATTTAATTACCATTATATTCCCACTCAAATATGGCATAATAAATCCAAAATATTGTTTTCCAACCAACTTTTATCCAAATATGACATATTAAATTTAAGATTTCGTTTTCCAACCAACTCATGCTGCAGTCTCCTTGAGGTTAACTTGACCATGCCTCATTAAAATACAACCCTTGTGAAATTCAATATTGTACGAGTATGGTTGATCTTAAGTGGTTTAACTCTAAAGCTATTAAATGTAGCAAGTAGGTTAGGTATTAACTTTTCCATATACCACCGTTTTTAAACTTTGCAACTGCTTGAACATTGTTAATATCATTGCGTCCACCATCTCTTGAGTCCTAAGCTTACTAAACAACATTATTGAATTTTTGCAATATGATGAGTTTACTTGTGTTCTCCCTCCTTGATTCAACTTCTAGTAGATTTTTCCTTCGTTGTGATCTCCTTGAGCATCTACACTTGATAACCTATAAGAAAAATCTTTGTCTAAAACTTTATGTAAGATAATATTAAAAAGCATTTGTGGAAGTAAATGACAGTAAATGCAATATGAGCAATAAATGCCAGTATTTGTTTTTGGAAAATGCAATAAGAGTAATAAATACCAGTAATTTTTTTGGAAACAAAAAAGTGCTTCAAAAAAATGAAGCACCAAACGTTTTGGATGACGGCTAAAAATTGGGTCCTAGTTCATGCAAATGGGGGAATTTTGTGGAAGCAATAACACATCCTATATCTTGTGTTCTCTTTTATGATATAATATGATTATTTTATTTTTAGTGAACTCAACTCGTGTTGATTTTATTCAATTCTCTTATGAGTCTATTATGAAATTCTTCATGGTGTAATATTTTATCACTTAGTTTAAGAGGTTTGACTTGAAATTCTATAGAGGTTACATAACTACGAGAACATATCCATGGAATCTAGGGTATGTTTTTTATTATAACTTTATACTTATGGATATGGGTCTTTAACCAAAAGCCTAAACCAAAGACCATGGTAACATATTCACTTTCCAAGTTGTTCATAATAACTTATTAGTCAACTTGCTATGATATGCATAAAAAAAATCAAACTCATAATCTTATACTTATAAATATAAAAAAATCAAACTTATAATCTTAAATACATGTCCTTAACTAAAATCGTATACTTGTAAATTCATGTCCTTAACTTATTAATCAACTTACTATGATATAAATAAAAAATCACTCATAATATTATAAATAATAAAAAAATCAAATTTATAATCTTAAATACATGTCCTTAACTAAAATCTTATACTTGTAAATTCAAGTCCTTAACTAGAATCTCATATTAAAACTATGAACACATATTCGCTTTTTAATTTAATCAAGAATAACTTATAAATAAATCAAATATATAACGATTAGAACAAAAAGGATTTTTTGTTGAAGGCGAGTGCAACAGTGCTAGGGCAACAAAGTAGATATATTTTAACAATACCGTAGTAGTGCTAGGGCAGTGAAGTAGTGCAACAATGCTAGGGCAGTGAAGACAAGTGCAGTAGTGCTAGGGCAGCAAAGATAAAAAGAAAAATAGTAAAATATTTTAACAGTGTCGCAGTAGTGCTAGGGTAGTAAATGCAAGTGCAGCAGTGTTAGGGCAACAATGGAAGTAAAAATATTTTAACAATGCCACAATAGTGCTAGGGAAACAAAGGTGAGTGCAACAGTGCTAGGGCAAAAAAGTAAAAATATTTTAACAGTACCACAACAATGCTAGTGCAATGAAGTAATGCAGTAGTGCTAGGGCAACAAAGGTAGAAAGAAAAATAGTAAAATATTTGAACAGTGCCACAACAGTGCTAGGGCAGCGAAGGCAAGTGCAGTAGTGTTAGGGCAACAATGAAAGAAAGTACTGATGGTCAGCAAGAATCTAAAAGACTTGGTGGTTGGCAGGAAGATGGATGCATTGGTGCTCTTTAAGGAGCTGGAGGGTCGGGTGGACAACAGGAAGGTGCAACCCTCGAGGGGCTGGTCAGGAAGGAAAGGGAAAAATGTGTGCCCGATTGTAGTGGGGTGTCCTCTGGGGTACCCGTGAGTGGGTCCCCAAGGCTTGGTCACCCCTCTAACCCTAGGGTATCCTCCTTTGCTACAATTATTGTTAAAGGCTTACGATCTCATCTCTCAAAACCCCTCTTTGACCTTTCTCCAATCTGTAATAAGTTGGTGGTGTCGGATAAACTCTTGGATGTGACTATGGAGGAAGGGTCATGGAACCTGGTTGACAAGTTCCAAGGTGGTAGACCAGATATTGACTCTATCTGACGTTGGGCAATTCTCAAATGGAAGCCACTAGGGTCGCTTGATATTGTTGCAATGTCTAATGCCTTCTTCCTCATCAAATTGAATTGTGAGGAGGATGCAAAGCGCATTTTAGGTGAAGGCCCCTGGTTCTTTGGAAAGAGGGATCTCTTTCTATAAAAATGGGGTCCAAACTTCAACCCCAAGACGCAAAAGGTGAACTTGGCCCCCCTCTAGGTGCGACTCCCGGATTTACCTTTTCATATTTGGCATGAAGATATTTTATAGGGCATAGCTAAAGCTATTGGGGACCTGGTCTTGATTGACTCAGCTACCAGATCCAAGACTAGGATGATTTTTTCTAGAATGTGCATCATGGCGGATCCAAAGGCTGATTTACCTAGTCAGATTGAGCTTGTGTCTAGATAGGGTACCTAGATTTAGTCGATTATTTATGAGAACAGACCCATGAGATGTTTTGCCTGTAAGAGGTATGGTCACTCATCTGGATCATGCTCTCGTAAGGCCCTAGGTGGGGGTACCCAAAGGGAGAATGAGACCAAAAGGCCAGTTAGTTTAAGCCAAGAAATGGGAGCCCCTTCTGAGCAAGTCCAACATGAATTGATTTCAAATGAGCCTGAGCTAGAGGAAAGGATAATGGACCAAGTCCCTATGGTGGATGTTAATGAGTCTGGCAAAGCGGTGGTCCAGAATATAAACCCATATAGTGGTAAAAGTGTGGACCAGGTTCTCCCAGAAGACTTGGTGATGAAGACTTTAATCCCTTCGAAGTTCCTTCATAACTCCTATCAAAGCTTACTCTCTGAGGAGCCAGTCATAGAAGAACTTTGCTCCCCCATAAGCCTAGTGAGGCTCCTGGTTAGGAGTTACCAACCCTGCTCAAGTTGAAATGATCACCATTCCTAGGGGAAGGCTCTTCATGCACAACCAATTCCAGACCCAAAACCAGAAGTATCTAAAAAGGTTAGATGGATGTCGGAGGTAATCGTAAGGTAGGAAACCCTCTAACAAAGCATTGAGGATCCATGAGGTAGAGTAAGAAATTACTGATGAACACCAATCCCAATTGAATTTTGAGAAAGAGAAGGATAGCAAAGGTAAACAACTAAAACTTGACATATTTTGTAGCTCCCCTGGTTCTTCGAGTGGGAATAATGGCTCCAAATCTCGAAGATGAAGTTGTTATCTTGGAATATCAGAGGCCTAAATGGGCCCTCCAAGCAACAAATTTTGGCAACACTCAGGAGAGAGGTAAGACTTGATGTTATATTTATTCAAGAAACTAATATGGATAGTTCTAATGTAGAGGCAGTTAAAAAATTAGTTTGGAAGGAGGCGGGTTTTGCAACAAACTCTGCCAATGGAGCTTCTGGGGGTCTTCTTTGTCTATGGGACCCTAAGAAACTAGATGGATCCATTCTATTTATTTCTAATAGAGTGATTAATATTATATTTTGTAGTAAGGACTCTGGGTAGATATGGGTTTTTTTCTAATATATATGTCCCTAATACAACCCCTAACATGAATCTTCTATGGGAGTCTTTGAGCTCTATGAGAGAATTTTTCAAGGGGGAAGCTTGGATTCTCATTGGAGACTTCAATACCCCCTTATACCCTTCGGATAAAAAGGGTGGTAGTGATTTTGGTTCTAAAAGTATGGAAGATTTTGCTACATTTATTAATAATCAAGAGTTGATGGATGTGGATTTGAAGGGGTCTAAATACACTTGGAGTAATAAGCATCTAGGCAATCAAAATATTCAGATTAGGTTGGATAGGGTGTTAGTCTCCAAGGAAGGTCTTCCAGTGTTTGGAGATGCATCCCTTTGCTCTCTCCCCAAAGTGGGGTCCGATCATAATCCTTTGGTTTTTGAAAAAGTCCCAAACTCTAGTTTTTTTCCAAACCCTTCAGGTTTGAGGCAATGTGGTTGCAACATTAGGGCTTAGAATCTAGAATTCTGGAATGGTGGTCTCAAGGTTTTTTGGGCCCTCTTATTTCTCAAGTGGCTTCAAAGCTCATATTTTTTAAAGCTAATCTTAAGGTTTGGAACAAGTACATTTTTGGGAATGTGTTCTAGAGGAAAAAAGAGTTGGTTGAGCAGTTAAAGGAAGTTGAATTAAATTTGGAGTCAGGAGAGGTGACTGAAGGGGACAAACATAGGGAAAGAAAATTGTTAGTATATTTCCATAATGTGCTAGCGGATGAAGAAATTTTATGGCATCAGAAATCAAGATCCCTCTGGCTTCACGAAGGTGATAGGAACACAAAATTATTTCACACGTCCACCTTAAGGCATAGGAGCAATAATAGAGTTAGAGAAATTATGAAATCATATGGTGTTATCTCAAAGGATATTATAGAAATCAAGGAAGAAGCGATCAAGTTTTTCAAAACCCTCCTCTGCTCTAGGGATGATAGGGATCTTCAAGCTGAAGAGAGGCTACTGCACCACATCCCCACCCTAGTTTCATATGATATGAATGAAGACCTTTGTGCTCCCTTTCAAGATGAGGAAATTAGGGCCATTGTCTTCTCTATGGGTGGTCTGAAAGCTCCGGGGCCGGATGACTTTCCTCCTATTTTATTTCAAAGGTTTTGGCACATCGTAGGTGGTGACATATGTTCAACCATGAGGGAAATTCAAGAGTCTAATTTAATTTTGGCTGATGTAAACTCAACATTTTTAGTTCTTATCCCAAAGTCGGTGGGTGCTAAATATTTCTCTGATTTTAGGCCCATTAGCCTCTATAATACACTTTTTAAAATTCTCACTAAAACTATGGCGAACAGGCTCAAAGTATACCTTCCAATAATTATTGACCATCCTCAAAGTGGATTTGTAGCAGGTAGACAAATTTTGGATGGTGTTATTGCAGTGCATGAGTTGATTCATTTTGTAGATAAAAGTAGAAGGCCAGGAACTTTCCTCAAACTTGATATGCATAAAGCATACGATCGGGTCTCATGGAGCTTTTTGCTTAGAGTTTTGGGGAAATTTGGTTTCAAGCCTTGTTGGATTAGATTGGTTAGAGCTTGTATATCATCAAAAAAATTCTCAATCTTAGTTAATGGATCACCGGTTGGTTACTTTAGCAGTTGTAGAGGCATTCATCAAGGGGATCCTATGTCTCCGTATCTATTTATTTTATTGGATGAGTCTTTGGGAAGAGCTCTGAAGGCAAATCCCATAGTAGTGGGAATCAAACCTACAGTTTCCATTGACCCGATCTCACACCACCAATTTGCTGATGATACGTTATTATCCTTTTTAGCTTCAATCCCTCAGGCTAGAGCTATCAAAGAGATCCTCTAGGACTATGAAAGAGTGGTTGGGTAGAAAGTGAGTTTGAGGAAAAGTAAGGTGTTCTTCCTAAATACTCCTCTCGACAGGCAAAGGAAAATTGTTGAGATCTTGGGTTGTGAGATTGACTCCCTTCCATCAATTTATCTGGGACTACCAATGTTCAAAGGGGGGATTAAGACTTCTCTATGGGAACCAATTGTAGAAAGAGTTCAAAGAAAATTGGTGGGATGGAAAGGGGTACTTTTACTTTTGAGCCAAGCAGGTAAAATTATGCTAGTTAAGTCTACTCTATAGAGCATACCAGTGTACTTCCTTTCTCTCTTTCGGATTCCAGGAAATATTCTTCAAAAAATTGAACAAATTCAACGATCCTTTCTTTGGTTTGGTTCTAAGGAGAAGAAGAAGTTCTCGCTTGTGGCATGGGATCAGGTGTGCAGTAGGAAAGAGTTGGGAGGTCTGGGCTTAAGAAGAATGAAAACGTTAAACAAAGCACTAATAGCTAAACAGGGCTGGAGATTGGTTCAAAAAGATAATGTTAATTGGGTTAAAATATTGGCAGCTAAATATTTAGGTAACACTGGTAATTTTCTCATAGATCCAAGTCCTGCCCTTGGCTCAACATTCTGGCGCAACATTGTTAACAACCACTCTGATATCATAAAGGGTGGAATATGGGTATTAGGTAATGGGTAAAGCATTGATTTTTGGAAAGACACATGGGCAACTGATAGACCATTAGAATCATATCCTCACCTGAGTCTGGTGGAACCAATCACAAGCCAAGCTTTCGAGCCGAAGGTATGTGACTTCATTGTCTCTGTTAATGATAGAAAATGCTGGAAACCATTTGTTTTTCTGGGGATTTCGCAGGAAGAAGAAATTGCATTAAAATATCTGATGGACATCCTAAAGTGGATGGTTATTCCTAACTAGGATAGGCTAGATAGATTGGTGTGGGGGGCTGAGAAGGATGGTTGCTTTTCTATTAAGTCAACCTATCTAATGTTAGATGTTCCCTTTGATCCCTAGTTTCCCGTTAGTAATATCTGGCTGAAGGGTCTTACCCCCAAAGTTAATGTTTTCTTTTGGTTGGCGGCTCAAGGGAAGTTCCTCACATTGGATAATTTGCAAAAAAGAGGATTGGTTATCCCGAACAGATGCTACCTATGTGGTAGTGCTAAAGAATCACCTATGCACCTATTGTCTGACTGTTCCTTCTCTCAGTCTATCTTCTCCCAGTTCTTGAGGACCGTTAGTGTGGTTTGGGTTTTCTTAAAGTTGTTGTTTGACTTGATCGTTCAATGGAGGTCTCCCTTTCTATCTTTGCATCTTCAATATTTTTGGTCCTTTGGTTTACCTCATGTTTGGTGGTGTATTTGGAAGGAGAGGAATTCTAGAGCCTTTAAAAATATCTCCCATCCGACTGAGTTTGTGGCACTTCATGCTGTTGCTACCATTGTTGAGAATGTGGATGCAATTTATTTAGATAAGGTCACTTTCGTTGGGGAGTTGGTGGTGGAGTCGGCTCTTGGATTTAGAGATTATTCTCCCGAACATTGCCTTGAAGCTCCTGCTAGACATACTACTATTTGGGAACCTCCTCCTCTTGGCTGGTTGAAGCTAAATTTTGATGGAGCTTCTAAAGGGAATCTAGGACCAGTCGATGTGGGGATATTGGTTAGAGACTTTGATGGGAGGATTTTGTTGGCTTTCACTAAAAATTTAGATCATCAGACTAGTCATTTTGTGGAGGCACAAGCTCTCTTTCAAGGGGTTTGTCAACTAGAAATTTTGAATGGTAGAAAGGTAATTATTGAAGGGGATTCCCTCAATATCATTAATATGCTCAAAGGTGTTCAAGTCCCTTCTTGGACGATCACAAATAAACTTGCTGAAACCCAAAGACAAATTTTAACCCTCGAAGCGATTGAGATTAAGCATGTTTACAGGGAGGGAAATAGATCGACAAATTTTTTAGCAAACTTGGGACTTTTGTAGGAAAGATGCACAATTTGGTAGGAGGATTTCCCAAATGGATTAAATCAAATAGATAATGAAATATTGAGGAGATAATTTATGTTTTCAAATGGCTCTGATCTACGACAATAGGGATCCCTTGGAAAAAATTGTTGTTTGTCCTACTCGACTATTATGTAGCTTTGTTGTTTGTTTGTTTTGTGGATCCTTCTTGGTTTGCTATGTTGATATCTTTATTCATTGTTTCCATATGGTTGGTTGATCCACTCTTGTAAAAATTTTGGGGCACCTTTCAAAACCCCTCCATCCATATTATCAAAATAAAAAAAGAAATCAAATATATAACATTTTTAAGTTACATAAAAATAAATTCTACATCTAAAAAGTGTTAATCAAAATAATTTATTAAGAAATCAAATTTATAACCCTTTTTAAGTTAGTTAAAATTAAATTTTACACAAAAAGTGTATAATACATAGCTACCCATTTTCACGTTATATAAGAAAATATCCTAAATTTAAAAACTACAAAACATAATGAATATGCAACAATATTTTTAATTTTTTTTTGGATAAATAGAGAAGTTGGTTACATATACACTATTTTTAGTAACTACCAAGTGCAGGGTTAAAACCATAGGGGCTATCTCCAACAATATTATACCACATCGACGTGAAGAGGAGCACCAGTTGCTCGGGATTCGTATTATCATTGTTGATATGAAATACACTCAAAGGATTCAATGTTAGGAGTGAAGATAGTATCCAGCTAGCATAAAATCAAAACTACAACAGACTAGACATATGATCTACTAGATGTCTAGGTCAGACATCTAGGTAGCAGGCCAGATCTGACCTTCTAGACATCTAGGTTATACGTCTAGGTAGCAGGCCAAACGTCTAATTTACTAGACGTCTAGGCCAGACATCTGGGCTACCATATATCTGGGTTGCTAGACGTCTAGGCTACTAGACATCTAGGCTAGATGTCTAGGCAATTAGACTTCCAGGATAGACATCTAGTCGCGAAAGATGAACAGGTTCAGGCGCCTTCCTTAAGAGCGAAAACAAACAGTTTTTGGAGGCTTCCTTTGGGAGAGGAAACGAATAGTTTGGAGTCTTCCTTCTGCTCTATAAAAAGGACTTGATCCCCCTTGCATACGATGTATGGTGGAATATTGAAATGTTGAGACACGTGAATGTAAAGTTTGCTTAAAATAATAAAAAGATAAGTTGCCATTACCCCATGGTTTTTCCTGCACATTACAGGTTTCCACGTAAATCTCGATGTTACTTATGTTGCTGTTTTTTATTCTTTGTCATTGTGTTTCTACTTGTAGGTGTAAAATCTAAAGTTTTTCCTAAAATCTGGTATTAGAGCTCAAGGTTTTGTGTGAGTGGGAGCTGCAACAATGACAGGAGGTGTAACCAAGTTCTAGATTAATAAATTTTATGGTAGGAAATTCGCTCTATGGAAGATGAAGATGGAGGATTTGTTGGTTCAGAATGACCAAGCTCTAGCCTTGAAAGGGGTCACAAGCAAACTGAGCAGCATAAAAGATGAGGAATGGGCAACGCTTGACAGGAAGGTGGTTTCTACAATATGTCTTTGCCTAGAAGACTCTATCTTATTCAATGTAGCTAAAGAGAAGACCGTGGAAGCCCTTTGGCAAAAGCTTGAAAAGTTGTATGAAACAAAATCAGCAACAAATAAGGTTTTTTTGAAAAAAGTAGCTTTATAGCTTGAGGATGAAGGAAATTTCATCCGTAGTAGATCATTTGAATGAGTTTAATACTCTTATCAGTAAAATAGTTTTAGTTAATGTGAAGATGGAGGATGAAGATAAAGCTATCACCCTACTTTGTTCCATCTCAGACACTTGGGATCATGTGGTGATGACCATCAGTAATTCATCATCAAGTACTCTCAAATTTGATGATGTGGTAGTCACTTTGTTGGCAGAAGATTTTAGGCAAAAAACATCTCTGGAACCCTTGATCAATGAAGCCCTATTTGTGAGAGGTCGATCCTTCGAGGGGAGTAAACAAGGTAGAAAAAATTCCAGATCTAATTCTAAAGGATGTAAGCAGAAAGAAAAATGTTGGAATTGTGGAAAGCTAGTACACTCAAAGAAGGATTATTGGCAATTAAAGAATGGTGAAAAGCAAAATCAGCCATCAATTGAGGGTAGTGCAAAAGATTCAAGAGAGACGACAACATATGAAGCCTTCTGTATCAGTAACAATTGATCTATTTTATATACCTAGGTTTTGGATTCAAGTGCATCTTTCCACATGTCTCCCATAGAGACTAGTTTGAAAAATATTATCTATACTATGGTGGAAAGGTCTATTTGGGTGATTATCACCCTTTAGAAATTGTGGAAAGAGGGGATATAAGGATCAGGTTGGATGATGGTAGAGAAAGGATGTTATGTGATGTGCGACATATGCCCGATTTGAGGAAGAATTCACTCTCAATCAAAATGATGGATAAGCTAGGGTATTCCGTCACTTTCAGTAACAACAATTGCAAGATTACCAGAGGAGATCTTGTAGTAGCAAAGGGAGAATATTATGGGACCTTATACTATTTATGTAGTGATACGGTAACAAACCATGCAGAAGCAGCAAATTCTGTTCAGGATGCAGTAATTCTATGGCATCAACGCCTAGGCCATATGAGTGAAAAAGGCCTAAAAATTCTGCATGATAGAGGTATGCTTTCTGGTATTAAGTCTTGTAATTTAGACTTATGTGAGCACTGCATTTTTTGTAAACATAAGAGACTTTGGTTTACTGCAAGTCCTGGTAAGAGTTCTGATTTTCTACAACTTATATATTTGGATATATTTGGACTAGTACCCACTTAGTCCTTGAATGGCGCCCTCTATTTTTTGAATTTTATAGATGATTATTCTAGGAGAGTGTGGGTTTATTTTTTGAAGAAGAAGTCGAAAGCTTTGCAAAAATTAAAGAGTTCAAAGCATGGGTAGAGAAGAGTTTGGGCAAGTCAATTTTATGTCTCAGGTCAGATAATTGGGGTGAATATTGCTCCAAGAAATTTGATAAATTTTATATGCATGAAGGTATTAAGCACCAAAAGATAGTACCATATACTCCACAACAAAATGGGGTGGTTGAACAGATGAATCGCACAATCATGGAATGTGCAAGAAGCATTCTTAGCACATACATGTTGGAGCAATTTTTTTGGGTAGAGGTTGTTAATACAGTTGTTTATCTTATTAATAGGTCACCTACAACTACGTTGGATGGATATATTTCAGAGGAGTTTTGGTGTTGTAAGCTAGTTTATTACTCTCAATTGCATACCTTTAGCTATGATGTGTTTGCCTATGTACCCAAAGAAAAAAGATCCAAGCTTGACCTGAAGTCAAGCAAATGTTTTTTTCTTGGTTATGGAGATATAGTGAAGGGATATAGATTGTGGGATCCTACTGGAAACAAGGTAATTATTAGTCGGGATGTAATTGTTGATGAAAATCCATGCAAAGGAAGGAGGTACAACAAAATCCTAATGTTGTACCTATTGAAGTAGAATTGAGTGAAGATGAATATAAAGATCAACATGCTAAATTTTTTTATCAGCGTGTAGAATAACAAGTAGAGAAGCCACAACGGTTGCAAAACCAAGATCCACAATCGACAGATCATTGAGTTAGAAGATCTACACGTCCACAAATGTATCTAGAAAGATATTCTCATGTGTATCAGTCATCTTTTGCTTTGTTAACTGATGATGGTGAACCTAGTTCATTTCAAGAATCTAGAGAGTTTGAACATGCAAAAAAGTGGACGAAATCCATGGAGGAGGAAATTGAGGCACTTTGCAAGAATAAAATGTGGGAACTTGCGGATCTCCCACCTGGAAGAAATATTGTTGGAAACAAGTGGGTGTACAAAGTGAAGAAGAACAACGACGGGCTATTGGAATGCTATAAAGCTCTCTTGGTGGCAAAAGGCTATGTGCAAAATTCAGGTATTGACTTTAATGAAATTTTCTCTCTAGTTGTGAAGATGACTACTATTAGAGTTCTACTTGCACTTGTAGTTGCACAGGATTTAGAATTAGAGCATCTTGATGTAAAGACTACTTTTATGCATGGTGATCTCGAGGAAGAGATATATGGATCAACGTAAGGGCTATGAAGAAAGAGGCAAAGAGCATTTGGTTTTTAGACTAAATAAATCACTATACGGGTTGAAACAGACACCAAGGATGTGGTACAAGAAATTTGACACCTTCATGAAGAGCCAAGGTTTCAGCAGGAGTGAAGTTGACCATTGTGCATACTATAAGAGGTTTGATGATGGCAGTTTTATTATTTTGCTATTGTATATTGATGATATGTTGGTTGCAAGCCCCAACATGAAGAAAATCATTGATCTTAAGGCTCAGTTGGCTAGGACATTTGAAATGAAGGATTTAGGAGCAACAAACCAAATTTTAGGGATGAAGATACATAGGGATAGAAAAGGAAGAAAGATCTGGTTAAGTCAAAAGTCATATATAGAGAATATTCTACAATGCTTCAATATGTAGAATGCAAAACCAGTTAGTACCCCACTTCTTTCACACTTAAATTTGTCTTCCAATCAGTGTTCTAGAACGAAATCAAATAAGACAAGCATATCTCGTGTATTGTATTCATCAGCAGTAGGAAGCCTCATGTATGCCATGGTGAGCACCAAACTGAATATTGCCCAAGCAATGGGAGTAGTCAGCCAGTACATGGCAAATCCTGGTAAGGAGCATTGAAATGTGATGAAGTGGATATTCAGATATTTAAGAGCCACTTCAAATGTTGCCATTTACTTTGGATCGACAGATTTGCAAGTTAAAGGTTTTGTGGATTATGATTATGGTGGAGATAAATATGGGAGAAAATCCACTACAGGATATACCTTCACTCTTGCTAGAGGAGCGGTGAGTTGGGCTTCTAAGTTGTAGTATGTTCTGGATTTATCAACCACTGAAGCAGAATATATTACAGCGAATCATGCCAACAAAGAAGAAATTTGGCTAGAGCGATTGTTGGGTGACTTCAAGGTAATGCAGGAGAAAATTATGCTAAATTATGATAGCCAAAGTGCTATTCATCTAGTGAAGAATCCAACATTCCATGATCGCACAAAACACATTGATGTCAAGTACCACTTTATAAGAAATGTGGTGGAAGAAGGTAGGATCCTATTGCAAAAAATTAACACTAAAGTGAATCTTGTAGATATGCTTACAAAGTCGATCAAGGTACAAAATTTTGAGTGGTGTAGAACTTCTTTGGGCTTGTCAAAAAAGAAACAAGGGAAGCATTGGAAAATTAGCATTGGATGAAAAATATTTGGCAGAAGAATTATTGAATACTAACTTCAAGTGGGAGAATGTTAGGAGTGAAGACAGTATCCATCCAGCAAAAAATTAGAACTGCGACAGACTAGACATTTGACCTACTAGACGTCTAGATCAGACATCTAAGTAGCATGCCATACGTTTGACCTGTTAGACGTACGGGTCAGACATCTAGGTAGTAGGCCAGATGTCTGACCTGCTAGACATCTATGCTAGACGTTTGGGCTACCATACGTCTAGCATGTTGCCTAGATATTTGACCTAGACGTCTAGCAGGTTAGATGTCTAGGCAAGTAGACGTCCAGGATAAACGTCTATCCGCAAAAGATGAACAGGTTTAGGTGACTTCCTTGGGAGCAAAAACGAACAATTTTTTTAGGCTTCCTTTGGGAGAGGAAATGAATAGTTTGGAGTCTTCCTTTCGCTCTATAAAAGGGAATTGATCCCCCTTGCATACGATGTATGGAGGAATGTTGAAATGTTAAGAAACGTGAATGTAAAGTTTGCTATAAATAATAGAAAGAGAAGTTACAATTACCCTGTAGTTTTTCCTGCACATTACAGGTTTCCATGTAAATCTTGATGTTACTTGTGTTGTTGTTTTTGTTCTTTGTCATTGTGTTTCTACTTGTAGGTGTAAAATTTGAATTTTTTTCTAACATTCAGACTACTACCTTTGCAAACAGGTATACCCCTAAGGTTTGAACCTAAGTCTCTTTTGGGTAAGTATCTGGTCAAACCACAGGGACTGCCCCCAACAAGCCTATACCACCTCGTTATTTGATAACCTAACATGAAAAGGACCACTGATCTAGCATGCACTCAAAGGATTCAGATTACTACTTTGAAAATAGGCATACCCCAGGGTTTGAGCCTAAATCTCTTCTAAGTAAATACATAGCCAAACAAAAAATTACCAATCCACATAACTCTTAAAAGCACCAGCATATTTAATCTAACAATAATGATATTCACAAGAAAACAGGGTTAGAAATGAATCGTTCTATCCTAAAGGCTAAAAAGGTTAAGTTTTATGGCTAGCTTTATCGTGTTGCTAGGAAGCATCCTTCACATCTCTCGTACAATCTTCTCACTTCACTCTGAAAACATATTAATAATTTAATAAATAAGTTGCATGTCAATTTTTTCATAACACCACACGCATACATAGTTTGTTAGAGTCTATTTATTGTTGGTTTGAATTTGAGTATCTAAATAAAACTCAAAATCTTAAGGACTAATTTATTTCAAATAAAATAGATCAAGATTTTATAACTCAACTAACTTTGTTGTTCAATTATTAAAAAAAGATAAAAAAGACCACTTATATTATAAATGATAAAGTTTTTTTTTTATATAAAGGGGTTTTTCTACCTGGTCCGTCTTGGTAAGTATTTACTTTAGTGAGGGGACCTAGAGGGGTTTGGGATTGGAACCATCGACCTCTCCACCTAGTCCATCTTGGTAAGTATTTACTCTAGTGAGGGAACCTAGAAGGGTTTGGGATTGGAACCGTCGACCTCAAGTTAACAAACACTCAATGGGAAAACCAATCGGTCTACTACCTCCATTTTAAAGAATTTTTTTTGAAAAGGTAAAAAAAACTATATTGATATAACAAGAATCAAATTAGAGTCATAGGTCTACCATTTTTTAAAAGCCCTAAAATCTGAATAAAACTTAGATTAACATCTTCAAAAATAACAAAAAATTGAGTACCATCTAAAGAATAAAAACTTTTAACCTGGTCTCATTTTTTCTTTACATTTATCCTAAGTAACCTAGCAGGCTTGACAGTCTTACGAACACTACCAGTGCTATCCCAAAAGGGCAAAAGAGTGCTGCAACAAGAGGCAACAAAAAATATAATAAATAATTGTTCATCCTCCATTGGTCCACAAGGCTTAGTGGACTCTGGACCTATCCTCATCCTTACCTAAGTATTTGTCATTTGGTTCACCTCTAGCCATTCAAAAGTGTCTATATCTTGATTAGAATTCAACATGTATCCAATCAGACATTCACTACCACGTTTAGCCAAAAAGTCAACCGCTGCATTAATTTATCTATCAACATAGATCGAAATAGCATCCTCAAACTATTGCCAAATGGACTTAATTTAGCTCACAATATTTCTTATCCTCCAAGCCTTTGGTCTAAAATTTCTAATAACATCCATAAACCCTACCATAATTTGTGAGTCAAACTCAATCATGATCTTTCTAACCCCATTCTCTTAAACATTAATAGAACCTTGTTTGATAACCAATATTTCAACTTCATTTTTAGTAGCCCTTCCAAGACCCTCTAGCTCCCATTGGAGGATCTTCCCTTTGAAATCTCTTCTAAGAAAACCAATGTCTGTTGCCCTCGAGTTATCCTTAGCTACACCATCATAATTAATACTTTTCCAACCCGAGGGAGGGATCTGCTATGGTCTCAACTTCTATGGCTTGGGTGTCTCCTCATTCTCTTTATTTTTCTTATCCCTAAGGTGAGCTCTAACAATTTTAAAAACCTTGGTAACAATTTTATGCGAAACCAGCTCCATTGGATTTAAATCCTCTCTCAAAATTCTAGAATTTCTTTCCAGCCAAATGTGCCACCAAATGAAACTCGAGCCTAGGGACCAGCCTAACTGAATGGAGGTATTCTTGAATTATTTGCATTTCCAAATATCCCAATATTAGAAAGATTCACCTGAAATTTTAGGTGAGCCTTAAAGAGGTCTAACCACCTTTTCCACAATTCTCTTCCAAATGCACACTGGAAAAGCATATGATAAAGTGTCTCCTCCTGGGAATTACACATGATGCAGTTGGAAGGGCTATAAAACCTCTCTTCATAATATTATCATAGGTGAGACAACTCCTATGCATCACTTCCCAAACAAAGAAATTAATTTTAGGCCAACCCTTAGCCACCCAAACTCTATCCCATGGGGCATCCTGTAGGATCAACGAAGGAGGGAGTAAAACATTATAACCATCATGAATAATGAAGACACCTAGATTTCCAAGGCCCCAAGCAATCCTATCCTCTTCCTCTTTCATCGTAAAGCACCTTTGCTTGAGGATCTTATCAATAAGAAGCTTTTGATAAAGAGGGTCAGGAATAGGCCATTCTTCTAACCTCTTCCATTTTTTTTTTTTTTTGTGGAAAACATCCCAAAAGGGATGCCACTTTCGGGTAAGACCCAAGGAGGCAGGGGTATCCATTCCGCCAAAAATGCCCGGGACTCGGACCTGGCCTACCACCTTTGACATACTCAAGGAGCAAACAAACACACAAAACCAATTTAAAAATAAGTAAATAACAACAAAAATAATAAAATAAAATAAAAAACATGCTCCTTGAGTGTGTCAAAAACAAAAGCACAACCAAACACGCACAATAAGAAAAAAGAAACCACAACACAAACCACATAGAAAAACACAAGAACCACATAACAAAACACAAACAAGACAAAAACAACAGAACACTACAAAGACATAACCCAAAAAAAACATGAAAAATAAACACAACCAAAACCTAAAAAATAAAATAAATAAAATAAAAATAAAAATAAAAAACAACCAACAACGAGACAATAAACAAAAACAAAAGACATAGAAGACACTCACACATAAAAACACGAAATAACACAAACAAAGAGAAACCCAAGAACAAGAACAGAAAAAAACACAAGAACAATAACAAAAAACATAAAAAAAAAAAAACAAAACAACAAAAACACAAGAACAACGAAAAACAACACAAAGAACACAAAAACAAAACAAAACAAAAGAACCCACCCACCTTAAAAAACTAAAAAAAAAAAACAAAGAAGAAAAAAAAAAAAAAAACAATGAACAAAACAATGACCTATCTAGACCAGAAGACTATTAAGGCAAGAATCAACAGAGGAAACAAAATAAAGAATAGAATGAGCTAGGGAACTAAAAAAAACTGAATGAACCAAAGAGAAGCAAAAAAAAAAAACAAGAAGAAACTAGGTACCTTGAAGCTGGAGCCATCCAAAGAAATGATAGAAAGAAGAGCTTCCCTAATTTGAGAAGCCCACCATATAGGAGGGTGGCCATAACAAGTAAGATCACCTTTGTCCAAAGCCCAATTAGCTAAAGCATCAGCACTCTTGTTTTGATCTCCGACCACATGATTGTAATCAACTTTCAAAAATCCCATCTGGATTAACTGAATCTTCTCAATAATTCTTTTTATTCTCCAATCCACCTTATGATTCTTAGAAGGAGTCTTCAAGAGATTAATCATAAGTTGAGAGTGAGACTCAACTAACACCTTTTCCCATCCAACCTTAGTAGCCTCCTGAAGGCCTCTGAGGATACCATACCCCTCAGCAAGGTTATTGGAAAGAATACCCAAATTCTCAGCAAAAGTAAAAACCAGGGAGCCATCCGAAAGTCTACCAATTCCTCCCACATTGGCTTTTCCGGGGTTCCCTCTAGAGGCTCCATCGGTATTGACTTTTCCAAAATCCTTAGGAGGAGGTTGCCAATTTCTAGTCCTATCCATCTTACTAATACTCACATTCCCTTTAAGTTGGTTGCCCTTAGAAGGTTTAATCTTCAATCTTTGCATCACTTGATCCCATCTTTGGTGGGAGTTTTGAGGGTGATTAAGGAGTTGATGGAGTGATTCAACTAAGTTGGCTATGGTCTTTTGCCAAATATAGTGAATATCCTTCCTATCTTGATTAAAAATTTGGTTGTTCCTTTCATTCCAAATATTCCAAAGAAGAATGGTAGAACCCATCCAAACTAACTGCCTAATAAAATGATCAACACCCTCTTGATTAGGCCAATCCCTCCAAAGCTGTTCAAAAGTAAAAAAATTGGACCACTTGTAAGCCAAGTAAAGTGGCCATTCTCCTCCATAGCTCGAAGGCTAAAGTACACTCAATAAAAATATGGTTGATATTTTCTACATTCTCTTCACACATTTCACATCTAAAAGGGCCATGAAAACCACGCTTCATAAGTTGCTCACCGATAAGCACCCTACGATGCAATAAAAGCCAATTAAAGAACCTCACCTTAGGCCAAAGCTTTTGAGCCCACAATTGAGAAAATATGTCAGAAGAATGGTTGGGATTATTATGGCATAAGGTCAAATAACCTTGAGCAACGGAATACTCACCCTTAGTAGTGTTGTTCCATCCAAAACAATCTTTTTCATGGGACCAAGAGAGGGATCTCATATGAAGTATGCCTTGGATATCTTGTCTTTGCCTTTCTGGGATTTGAATAGGCCAGTCCTCAATAGGGATCCAATATCTACCAACCTTTGAATTACCGGTATGGTACCGACGATAATTAGCCACCTTTATCCAATTAGCTCGGTGAAGCTCCTCCATCAAAGGCCTCCAATCGGGAAACTGAGTTATTAAAGGCTTGTGACCATCCCAAGAATCTGTCCAAAAATTTGCATGTTGACCATTATGAATGATCCAAAATAATTTTTTCTTTATCAAATCCTCACCAGTCTTAAGAACTGCTAAAATGGGAGAACCTTTGGTAGGAAGTTGATAGCGAACAAGGTCTTCAAGACTTTTGTTCTCGGCATATTTAGCACGGAGATTATTGGCCCAAAGAGCATTGGGGTTATGCAACATCCTCCAATATAATTTAGCAGCTAAAGCTTTGTTGTTATTAATTGAAGACCGGAATCCTAACCCCCCTTCACTCTTAGGAAGACATAAAGTATCCCATTTCACCAAGGCCCATTTTCTTTTCTCCTTAGTACCACTCCAAAGGAAACGATGACTGATTTGATCCAATTCTCGAAGAACAACCTTTGGGATATTCAAAATGGAAGAAACATAAATAGGAATAGCTTGAAGGACTGATTTTACCAAGGTGATTCTACCCCCGGAAGAAAGCCACTTGTTGGTCCACTTTCCAATTTTCTTCTTGACTTTGTCCAACAACCAATTCCAATATTTATTTTTCTGCCTTTGAATATTTATGGGAATACCTAAATAAGTGATTGGAAGAGAGGTCTTCTTATATCTTAATTTATCCAAGACCATGGATTCCTGTCTAGCAGAGCGGTGAAAGAAAATAACTTTAGATTTGTCTTCATTGATCAACTGCCCGATAGCCTTAGAAAAACAGCTAATTATTTGCTTAATATTAGAAGCTTCCTTAAGCTGTAGCTTTACCTAAAAGAGTAGAGTCATCCACAAATTGAAGATGAGAGATAGGTCTAGCTCCATGAGCAATGGTAACTCCCTCAAGGGTTTTGTTTTCCCTCTTTTTGGTTATAGTCCTACCCAAGCATTCAACAAGAATGATGAATAAATAAGGGGATAGCGGGTCACCTTGCCTAATACCTCTGGAAGCTGGGAAAGACTGAGAAGGCCTGCCATTGATAAGAACTAAGTAGGAAACTGAAGAGATACATCCCATAATCCAATCCATCCAATCCTTAGAGAAACCAAATTGCCTCAAAACTTTGATAAGGAAGTGCCAATCCACTCTGTCATAAGCTTTGGATAAGTCTAACCGAATGAACATAGAAGGAGAATTTTGCATATCCATGGAATGGATGGCTTCTGAGCAAGAACTATCTCATCTACTATTTGACGTCCTTCCACATATCCCCCTTGCTCCGGGGAAATAATCTTATGCAAAAGAGGCTTCAACCTTTACTGCCATGATTTTAGTAATGATTTTGAGAAGAACATTACATAAAGCAATAGGTCTAAAAGCTGAGATATGATCAACCTCTTGAGCTTTTGGAACAAGAGTAATATAAGTTTTATTGATAACCTTCAAAATTTCTTTGGCTTTCCTGGCTTCTTCCACCACCTCTAATAAATCAACATGAAGGATATCCCAGAACTCTTGGTAGAACTCAATAGGAAAACCATCGGGACACTGGGGTTTTCCCTTTTTGCATTTTAAAAACTACTTGTTGAAGCTCATTGATAGTAACGGGAGTAGTCAAAATAGAGTTCTCCTCAGAAGTGATAAGAGAAGGGATTGCTTGAAGAACATTTTGTTGAGAAGCTGAGTCAAGAGGAGTAGCAACAAAAATATTGGAAAAGTAATCAACAACAATAGAGTTCATGCCATCCCAAGTATAAACAACATCTCCAGTATCTGAAGTTAAGGAAGAAATAAAGTTGTGAGATCTTCGAGCTAGAAGAGATTTGTGAAAGAAATTTGTGTTTCGATCTCCTTCTTTGAGCCATTGAATTCTAGATTTTTGCTTCCATAAGATTTCTTCTCTTTTTTCCCATTCCTCTAAGTGAGTTGTGAGTTTAATTTCATCTGCACTTCTCTTCTCTGTGAGGCCATCTAAACGGATTTTCTTATTCAAATTTTCAAGATGAGCAATAACTTCATGTTTTTTTTTATGAACATCCCCAAACTCTTTCCAGTTCCAAGTCTTGATTTTGGATTTAATGTATTGCAGTCTTTTGGCAAAACAGAACATCTTAGTCCCATGCCTAGGTTTACCTTCCTTCCACCATTGTTGCACACGAGGTCTGAAGGAAATGTCTCCGAGCCACATCAATTGAAAATGAAAAGGAGAGAAACTCACATTGGTTTTCCACATTTCCACCATGAGTGGCCAATGATCTGAACCGACATTATTAAGAGTCTTCACTTTAGGAATGTGACCATGGATTAAGAAATTTTTAGAGAGCAAAAACCTATCCAATCTCTCCATTATACAAGCTAAGCCTTGCCTTCTGTTAGACCAAGTCATAAGGCCATTATCTGGTTGGATATCCACAAGATGGAGGTTTGCAATATATTCGCTCATGAGGTCGGTGCTTTTGTCCAAATTTCTATTTCCCCCCCTTTTCTCATCCAGAGAGAGGATGGTATTGAAATCTCCTCCGATCAAGATCCAAGCTTTAGGAAAATGAGAGATAATATGAGTAATATCCTTCCACTTGTCTTCTTTTTTCCTCTAAAGAAGTCGGGGCATAAATAGTAATGCAGAGCATAATCTGGTTGGAATGTCTACTTTGAATAGCTATAGCCAACAAACCCCAACTGCCAACCATATGGTGAATAACTACCTCTTTTGGGTCCCAAAGACAAGCAATGCCACCCGAAGTCCCTTGGGAGCCGAGGGAAACCACTTTTCAGCTGGCCAAATTTCAATGGCAATTAAGTCCATATCCTCCATTGACATCTTTGTTTCTTGAAGGAAAACAAGATGTGGATGATTTATTTGAATCATTCTTCTAATTTCATTTTGTTTTGAAAGACTCCCTTTGAGTCCTCTAATATTCCAAGTGATGATCTTCATTAATACCAGGGCTAAAAAATTTGGGAAGGGCATTAATCTTACCTTCCTCTACAAGCTTTTCACCTTCTTTTACCATATGATATTGATTGGTCTTGCGACCTATTTTTTGATTGGAATCCATCTTCAATTTTTTTTCCCTGTTTCTTGACTTATTCCAATTGAATCTGAGATGGCTTCTAACCTTGAAGAATGCTCATACACTGCCAAAATTTTACTAGATGGTTCAATGGAGTCTATATTGGGACCTGCATTATTTGAAGTTTTGACATTTGAAATATTGTTTTTCTTGTGTAAATTTTCTCCTTTTTTTTTTGTTGAAAACCTTTGATTTGTTGGTTTGTCTCCGAGTTCTTCCCTTCATATTTAAATTGTGTTTCTAAGATTTCAGTTTCCATTATTTCCTCTTCCTCACTTGGGACATCATTTGTGGAAAGTATTTCAAACATATTAGCAAATGACTTTGATTGATCCTTCATAACTATTTTTTTCGAGTGTTCTTCTTCTTAGGTATTTGGAAACCTGCTTGAGTTTATATCTTCTTTCTTTTGATCAGGAATTTTATTTGGGCAAGCACTGGCCAAATGACCATATTCATGGCAAATTCTACAACGAAAAGGAATGTTCTCATAGTCCACTACTTGCTCCCAAGTGTCTTCCCCAAATTGTAATGTGATATTTTTAGGAAGGGGTTTGTCAAAATCCATTAAAACACAAATTCGAGCATAAATAATATGTTCAAAATTTTGAGTACAATCATCAGTCATCATAAAAGTTCCTAAAGAGTTTCCAATTGAAGAAAAAATAGTAGGATTCCAAAATTCAATAGGGAGGCCAAAGAGTCTAACCCACACGGGAGCTATAGAAGGCATCTCTTCTTCGGCTTTAAATTTAGTATGCCAGGGCTTCATGAAAAGCCCTGCCCTTCCAAAAAACCAAGGACCCCCTTGAAAAGTTTTCTCTCTATCTTCATTATTAGCAAATAAAACAAGAAAATAACCATTTGGATAAATAGAGATTTGTAACTCACCTTTAGTTTTCCAGCTTTTTGCAGCCCAGACTTTGAAAGCAGATAGACTCGGACGAAAACCCACGAACCGACAAATTAGTCCTCTTTTTTCCAAATCTTCAATGCCGATCTGAATGTTCCCCATATCAAGCTTAACAATAGGAGTTCCATCAGTTGCTTTAAGACATCCTGACTCTGTTTTCCTGGGATCAATCTTAGGCATTCTTAGAGGTTTATGGGAAGCCCTAATATTGATATTAGCATTGGGCTGAGGCTGTCCACCATGAAGGGCATCCCTAAAATTCATTTTTGGGACTGAGTCTTCAAAATTCTTACCCTTGACAGGGGTTTTCATAGTAGAATTATTTTGTGGGTGCACCTTAGCACCAGATTCATTTGAGATATGAGCCATTTTTTGATCAACTGCTTGAAACTTGTTTCGAGATCTCTTTAATCCTTGCCCTAGACGCCGTGGAAAGGTATGGTTTTCACTTTTCTTTTGAGCAACAAATTGGAAGCCGTTGTCACTCAAGTTCACAGTATGATCTGTTGAAAGACAAATTTCTAACCCATCTTGTATCCCCTGCAACATTTCTTGCTAAAATATTGAGCATAAACCACAAAAATATTGGCCGCTAGGGCCCGAAGGCCCTAAAAACCAACCTCTGGAGCTGCTTGCACTCAACCCGAATGAAACCCTCGCATAGCCGCTTGCCAAATATATCGTTCACACATAGGGATGCGCTAGGATATGTGTTGCTCCAAATGATATGAAAATTGGTGGAGACGTTCTAGGGTTTTTCAGGCATCTACCCTCAAAATTTTAGCTCAATCCGAGTTCGGATGAGTGAGATATGGCCGAAACGAGTTCGGTAGTTTGGGCAGTCCTGCGAAAATCATCCCTACTAAATTTTTTTCTCCGTCTAGGCAAAGGTCGATTCTATGGAAGATTGACCTCTTCTAACCTCTTCCATTGAAAGAAAAATAAATCTCTAATTTGCTTGGAAGTAATTTATGAAGCCATATTTATCCATCCTCTACCTTTGAGGCTTTGTTGCAAGGGCTACAACTATGGAAACTCATAGATTAAGTGGGGATTTTGGTCCTAAGAATCTCTCTAAAATTTAGCTTTGTCTCCTGTACCTAATTTTTGGAAAAGTATAGATATAACCAAAATTTTAACTAGCTTTCAGAACCTTCTAAATAACAAAGCCAGGGCCCCCTAGAGGAATACGACCAACTTATTGATGAGGGATATAACCGAAATACTTATAAGTGATGACTCTATTGAAGAAAGCCTCCTTGTTTGAGATCCATATCCAATAAGAGCTTGATCTTTTAAAGTTTCTTTATGAAAACCAAGACCCCCTCGAGCTTTAGGCTAACATATTGTATCCCAACTAACAAGAGCTATCCTTCGTCCATCCCACAAAAATTTTCTTATAAGTGAATCCAAATCTCTAAGGACTCTTTTAGGGTAGCTAGGATGGATAATTTATAAATAAACATGGCTTTGATCATCGACTGGACGAGAGACATTCTTCCTCCAAAGGTAAGCCAATGATGAGTCCAATTATTAACTTTAGCAACAATTCTATCCGTTAAATCTTTCCAATAAACCACCCCTAGTCTATTAAAATGAAGGGGAATCCTTGGGTAATCAAGTGGAAGGGTACCCTAGGACAAGCTCAAAATGGATACAATCTGATACTGGATTTTTCTATCTATATTGAAGAAAATAACCTTGGATTTGGCAATATTCACCTTCTGACTAGTAGCATCCATGTAGGTTTTTAATATATCTTTGAGCGTTCTAGCCTTTTGAATGTTGGCCTCCCCAAAGAGACTTGTATCATCCACAAATTGAATATGAGTTAATTTCTCCTCACTTGGTTGCACACCTTCCAAAATACTTTGTTGCTTATTTATTTAAAATAATTTTCTCAATCCTTCTGCTAGAATAATAAAAAGAAATGGGGAAATGTGATCTCCTTGATGAATACCCTTGGAAGCAAGAAAAGGGGTTGAGGGGGAGTCATTGATGAGAATAGAGAAGGAAATCGTCAAGATACAACTCATGATCCACTCTCTCCACTCCTGAGAGAAGATAAATTTCTCAAGCATTTGATCCAAAAATTGCTAGGGGACTCTATCATAAGCCTTAGACATATCTAGTTTAATAAACATGCCTCTTCGACCAGAATGTTGCATAGAGTGGATAGCCTCCTGGGCTAGAATAACTCCATCCAAAATTTGATGCCCCTCCACAAATCCTCCTTGTTATAGGAGATTATTTTGTCCATGATTTTTTTAAGTATTTCAACCATGAACTTAGTGATTATCTTGTAGATCATATTGTACAGAGCAATTGGGTGATGTAGATGCAAAAGTGAAACATCAAATATAACAAAAATATGAAACCAAGAGATAATTTTATTGATATGGGGGGAACCTCAAATCTCCAATGTTACAATAAAGAATTTGATTTCTTTTGATACAAAATATTACAATACTAGGGTTTTTTGAAACCCTAGTGAACAGTATTGGTGGTGTCTTCAAACTCTCTTTTGATCCCAATAGAGGTGAGTGGGCTTCGTGCTATCCAATACTAGGCCACTCCAGCTTAAGCAACTGCACAATGTAGGTGTAGTATCTCCAGATCTGCACACAAAAGATAACTAACAAGTCAGTAGCAACTGTGAGGGCTCCATAGTGTGAGACCCTCAAGAATTAATACAAACCCTAACTATGCAATATAAAGAAAGTGAGCAGAATATAAAATACATAAAA
Organism: Wollemia nobilis; assembly: GCA_028583015.1. Taxonomy (NCBI): domain Eukaryota; kingdom Viridiplantae; phylum Streptophyta; class Pinopsida; order Araucariales; family Araucariaceae; genus Wollemia; species Wollemia nobilis. The sequence goes on from JAQPPZ010000753.1 coordinate 3,811,219, forward strand.
TGAAATAAATCAATGTTGGATTTACCTTGTTCACTTACTGTTCTCCGATCTGTAGTAGTTGTTGCAGGAAAATGGTGTGACAATACCCTATTGACACCCGAGGGTTAGTAGGGTTGCATAACTCTGGTCTGAAACGCCCGCGGGTGCTCGGTGGCAGCAAAAAATACCCATGGATTCTTGGGGACAACGAAAAGCATCTAGAGACGCTCGTGAGTGGAAAAAAATACCCAAAGGCACTCGAGAGTAGCAGAGGAGCATTTAGGGGTTGAAGCAAGGTCTGCAGAAGTAGATCTTCTTCAAGCGAAGGCTACAATGATAGATGCGACAGTGGATGCAAGGGCGAGGGCAACGATGGACAAAAGGAATAACTCAGGATTCAGATTGCTTCAAAAACTTAGGGCCAAAGACTTTAGAAATTATCATATTGCTCAAGGGTTGAGTCATCAAAATGACTCCTACTTATAATCTTCCCTAGGGCATGTTAGGGTTTCAATGACACAATATGTGTAGTCAAGATTAAAACGCGACGGAGGGTGGAGATTAAGTCTAGGTAAGTGGTGTGGATCATGATGGATGAATGGTTGGGATTAACACCATATGGATGGTTGGGATTAATTTATACATATATATACATTTATTAAATATATATAAAATATAATATTAGATATTAATATTTAAATATATATTAAAAAAATATACCTAATATATGTAAATAAATGGGTAAAAATGGCGGGAAGACTTGGATGGATGACAAGTGGTTATATTTTGGTGTCTACAGATGCCCCTTTTTGTATTGTGTTGCGTGACACACAATGCAATGCAAAAACACAAGATACCTATTTTGGCTTGATGCAGAAGCAGCTTTGTTGAGATGTGGACATGAGCTTGGAGATAAAAGAATCTTGATTTTCTTATCTTACCCCCTCAATTGGCAAATGAGTTTATGGATGAATCTCACGAGCCAATTGATAAGTAAGTGCAAATGATTGTGTGATTGAATGGTGTGATTGTGGATGATATACCTAATGTAAATGTGATACCACTTTTTCCCCAACGGTGGGAAGGGGGTTGTTGGAAGATGCAAATGATTGATTCTTTTTTTACCCTAAAAGATGAAGGGGTTTTTTCCAAGTGTATATGCCATGATCATGTAAGATGTATCATGTTGTGGGAAAGTCAAAACTAAATGTGGTTACCCCAAATTTGGAGTGATTCGATGTTGCTAAAGAATGTGCCTTTGGGCATCATTGATATGCAAAGATGAAGATGCAAAGGTAAAAATAGTCAACTTCGAAGGGTCGACTAGTGACTGTCAGATAATTCCTATGATCAGAACCAATCACCCTAGCTAAAGCCAATCATCATGATGATTGTTAAGGAGATGTGAAATGTGATTTTGTCTATGTTTTAAGCCCCAAGAACTAGGCCATCAATGACAACTTTTGTGTAAATTGTTCTTAACAAGGTTTCACACAAAATGTGAAGTACCAATTGTGATGTTGTTTTCGAGCAATTGGATAGTGAATGATGAAGATGGCCAAGTGTCCTTATGGTAATTTATTCATCTTATCGAATTTCATGGATGCAAATTGCTGTAATCACCAAGTAGATAGAATAAACCACTAGATATGAGGTTCACTTGAGTGTTGTTTGAACTTGGCAAATATACAAATATAATGATTGATGATTAGAAAATATGTAAAAGTGATTTATTGATGATAAGAATGATGATTATGGATGTTTTGTGAAATTTTGAACCATTTTGGAGTGCTTTTGAATTTGATAAGTGATTTTGCACCTTTTTGGGTGCAAACAAAAATTATGCATCCAAATCAGTTTAGACCTTCACAAAACTTGATAATATGATGAAATGGATGCATGAATGCAATTTGGAGTGATTTGGTGAGGGTAAACCACTGTTTTACATTGGCCAAACATCGGTTGGCACTTTTGTCATGCGCAGACACCCACCGGTGTTTGGGTATTTTGCAAACATCCTAGTGCGCTTCAATGCGCTAGGAAACGCCTGTGGGTGCTTCAAGGCACCTGAAGCAGCTATAAATAGCTTGTAGGGTAAAAATGGAGCTCATTTGTGCGCTTGTGAATTTACGAAGCTATGTTTGGGAGAGTAAGATGAGGTGGAGTGGAGTGAGGTGACATGAAGAAAGGTGGGCACGGAAGCTATGGTGGTAGAGGGAGAGTATGTGGGACCGAAGCTAGGACTGGATTACAATTTGTTGAGGTAAATCCCACTTGGAGGCTCTTTTTGTTTTGTGCAAAAAAAACATGTTTTTCTTTTTTTGAACAATATACTAATAAAAAATATTTTATGTTGTGTTGCAGCTGAAGATTTTGGAGTCTCTACACTGGTTGTCGCCTCTCATCCCTAGGATGAGGAAGGCATTGGGGAAGGATGAGTGAGATTTTTGGAGGCTGTAGGGCTAGTGGAGGTAGCCCTGATGGATGTGGTGAGGGAGGATGAGGGGTACCTCTTTGCCTTGGTGGAGAGGTGAGATCCAGAGAGGTGGAACTTTCAGCTCCCTAATGGAGAGGTTGTATACCACATCCTCAAGATGCCAATGGAGGTGATTTATGTCAATATTGGACACAATCGGGGGACGGTGATGAAGAAGATGTTTAGCAACGGTTGGTAGAGTTCTAGTGCTTATATGCACTTTTTGTATATGAGTGTTGGTGCTCCATTGTATTTAGCCTTTTGGCACTCATTGTATATGCGATATTTTAACATATATATATATATACATGACTTTTACTTTTTGTGTTATGTATTTGTGTAAATGCTTTTTGTGGAATTCATGTTGATATGGATGATTAATGCATATGATATATTATGGATGATTAATGCAAGGTATGGAATTCAAATGTTCTAATGATCATTTATAGCTTAGATATTTCTTGACCATGTTCTAGCATTGTTGTTTAATCAAGGGTACCAGACTTGGTGGCATATGACATTTATGAATCATGAAATGACAAATATGTTGACATGGAAGAAGATATGGATGTTGTTATGGAAGAATATATGGATGTTGATATGGAAGAAGATATAGATGTTGATATGGAAAAGTGACTTTTTTGCAGAGACTCAAACATACTAGTGATAACAAACAAACTCACTAAATACTACCTAACTCCTCTAGGACCAAATCTGTGTGCAGTGAATTCATTTATCGAATCATAAGTTTGGTAATGACTCAAGGTAATCAAGAACCACTGTGTGTGCAAGTGAGTTAATTTATCGAATCATGAGTTTGGTAATGACTTGAGGCAATCAAGAACCAATGTGTGTGCAAGTGAGTTCATTAACTCATCTTGAGTAAATTGAGTGTGACATGTTATGGATGAAATCAAGAAGCTATCTTATCCGTATGTGCGGTCAGAGGTCTCTTTGAAAGAGACGTGTCGCCACGCATGAGCGTACTCCACTGCCAGTCAAGCATCTATAGCTCCGGTGGAGGCTATCTCCATATACCAAGAATTTTTATCTTTTAATTTTTGGGGATGACTACCTAACCATCTGATTGGAAATGTAGTATGATCCTTACAACCCAATGATAAGTGGTGTGTGATGTAAAATATTTAGAGTTTTTTTTAGGGATTTTTCCCTAATATTTCTTTTATTTTGGAATTGTGACAGTGGTGAAAACCACTATTTTTGTGGACTATGTTGCATTATGGGACATGCGAGGATTAACCTTTTCACTTCGAGGTTCAAACCAAGTATGGTGTTGTCACTCTTTGAAAAGATATTTTTAAGATGTGATATTGTGGTTGGTTCAAGAATATTTTGGAGTCAATCCCCAAAAATCAATATTTTCTTAGTGAATATGTGTTATGGTCCTAAAAAGAACTTGACATGTATTTGAGGTTTGCTTAAAACACTAGGACTGACTAAGTGACCGAAAACACCTAGGAATTATGAATGTATAGAGGCAAATGATAATTTGACTTGGTGGAATGGTGTAAATGATGTTGTGAAGGTACTTCTGATTAAGGCAACATGACTTTATTGGACCAATTAAAACCTTGAACTAAATCAATGATCCCTAATATGATATGTGAAATGTGGATGGAGTGTATGCATGCAATTGTTTTTAAATAAAATTTGTGTAAATGAAATGCAATGTTTTTGAATGAAATGTGTGCAAATGGAATGCAATGTTTTGTGTATTAGCCATGTATATGTACATATATATAAATCACATTATCCATAGAATGCTCTCAAGTGTATAACATTAAGTGATTCAGGCTCTTCCTCCCCCTCTAGACTGGAAAGCCTATAAGTACCTTTACCCACTTTTTGAGTGATAATATATGGACCCAATCAATTAGCCATAAATTTATCACGAAGGTGCGATAATGCATTGGTGTTTTGTTGATTCTCTTTAAGGACAAGATATCCTACTTGGAATTCATGTAGATGAAATTTGGCATTTTAAGCACACTTTAGGCGGTATTGATAAACTCATAGATGCTCTAAAGCATTGACTCGCCTCTCATCAAGAAGTGTGAGTTGGTCAAGATGTGCTTGTCTAGCAGTGTCATCATCTATGAATTCTTGCAAAGAAATTTGTAAGGAGGGGACATCAAGCTCAAGAGGCATGATTGTTTCAACTCCATAGACCAATAAAAATGGTGTTGCCTCGGTAGGCATGCAAATGCTTGTTTGATAAGCCCATAATGCCAAGGAAAATCTCTATGATTTTCATTAATGAGTTTCTTGAGAATAGAAATTAAGGTCTTGTTGGTAGCCTCAGTTTGTCCATTGGCTTATGGGTAATAAGGAGTCAAAAAATTGTGTTGCATGTTATATTTCTTGTAAAGTGCTTGAACATCCTTGTTCTTGAAAGACTTGCCATTATCAAAGATGATTTTCGATGGGATACCAAAACGACAAATGATGTGGTGAAGTATGAACTCCAAAATTCTAGGTTTTTTCGTACTGGTTAGAGGAATTACCTCAACCACTTTGTGAAGTATTTAGTGGATGTGATGATGAATGTATATTTTCCTGAGGACAAAGGTGAAATGTTACCAATTAAATCAAGGCCCCATTATCAAAATGGCCAAAGTATTTGAATAGGTTGTAAAGCTTATGATGGTACATGAGTTAAATTAGCATGCTCTTGACATTTCTTACAATATTTAACATAAGTGCATCAGTCTTGTTCCATGGTGGGCCAATAATAACCCATGTGTAGAATACGCTTTGTGATTGCCATCCCACTAAAATGACCACCACAAGTACCATCATGAGCTTCATCTATGGCTCTTTGTGCCTCAACAACCTCAAGACATCGAAGAAGGACTCCATCATAACCGCGCTTATACAACACGTCCCCTAAGAGAACAAAACGAGCTGCTTTTGGCTTGAAAGTGCATTTTGCAGTTCAAGACATTTCATATGGGAGTGTTCCAAAATTAAGAAAAGCTACTATTTGGTTTGACCAAGGCTCATATGGATCCGACTGAATGAAGCAAACATACTTTTCATCCTTAGACTCAACATGAACAATTGTAGATTTGGAGATCATTGAAATAATAAGGGGATGTACCTCTCCTAAGGAGCCTTTTGGAATCAATGATCCAAGAGAGGCCGTTGCATCTGCAAATCTATTAGTTGAACGTGGTAAACTATTTATTTCATACCAATCAAACTTAGAGAGCAATTGCATTGCTAATTCATGGTACAGTTTAATGGTATGTTATTTGCATTGGTATTCTCCATTTATTTGCTTGACAGCAAGTTGAGAATACCAAATATTCTGATATGCTTAATGCCCATAGCTATAGCTGATTGAAGGTCTACGATTAAGGCTTCATACTCTCCAGTGTTGTTTGTGCATTGGAATTCAAGTTTGAATTATAAGGAGATAGGTACCCCTTGGGGTGTATGAAACACAAATCCAACAACTTGACCTTTCTCGCACTTAGAGCCATCAAATAATAGTGTGATATCGATGTCTTCCTCTGGAATGACATCTTATTGTTCGATGATAGTAAATACCAAATCATCTAGGAGCTCAATAATCAAGGGATGATCACTAGGTAGTGGAGCTTCCGCAAGTTGATCGACTATGACTTAACCTTTAATGGATTTTTGGCTTATAATTCAAGGTCAAATTCAATAAGAAGCATTATCCATTTAGCGGTGCGAGTGTTATTGTAAGTGCGAGATATTATATAATGCAAAGGATGTTCTCTAGCTATGACATATGTTGTGTGACTAAGCATGTAATGTCAAAGTTTCTTAGTGGTAAAAACCACTGCTAAGCATAATTTTTTTACATAAACGTATCCGAGTTTCTAGATTACCAATGTTTGACTAATATAATAGACAACTTGCTCTTGATTTTCTTCATTCTTTTGTGCAAGCATTGTCCCTAATGCGAAGTTTTTTTCTGAAACATAAAGATAGAAGGGAAGCCCTGAACAAAGAGGAGCTAAGACTGGCGGATAAGCTAGGTATTGCTTAATGTCATCAAAGAATTTTTGACACTCATCTATCCAAGAAAATGGCACCCCATTTTGTAGCAGGTGATTGAATGACCTGCATTTATCATAAAGTTGTGTAATGAAATGATAGATTGATTGGATCTTTCCTTATAAACTATGCAATTCCTTTAAATTTTTTGGGGGAGGCATCTCCAAGATGGCCTTGACCTTGTTTGGGTCCACCTCAATGCCTCTTTTGGAGATAATGAACCCTAGTAATTTTCCATAGGTAACACCAAAGACACATATATTGGGCTTCAAACTTACATTATGCTTTAGAAGTAGGTCAAAGACTTTTTCCAATATACCAATATGCTCTTGTCGAGTTTTGGATTTTTCCAAGAAATCATCCACATAATCTTCGATAATATTATGCATATAGTCATGGAAAATGTATGTCATGGCATGTTGATAAGTGACACCTGTATTTTTAAGGCCAAAGAGCATCACCTTGTAACAAAAAGTTTCCTAAGGTGTAGTGAATGTTGTTTTGAGTTGGTCATCAGGATTTATTTGAATTTGATTGTATCCTGAAAAACCATCCATGAGAGAAAGTATTTCATGGCCAGCGCAAGTGTCAATAAGAGTATCAATATTTGGAAGAGGAAAGTCATCCTTAGGATACACTTTGTTAAGATCTAGAAAGTCAGTGCAAACGCATATTGTCTCGTTAGGCTTGCAAATAGAAACCGTGTTTGAGAGCCACTCAAGATAATCAATGGGTACAATGAAACCCACATCTAATAGCTTTTGAAGCTCTTCTTTGACCAAGAGGGCAATGGTAGGATGCATCCTTCTAAGTTTTTGTTTGAATGGCTTAGCATCAGGATGTAAGGTGAGATTATGGACAACCAACTTAGGGTCAAGACCAGGAATGTCTTTGTAGGACCATGCGAAAATGCCCTTCTTCCTCTTGAGGAGAGCAATTAATTGCTCTTGGTCATCATTGGATAAGTTTTTGTCGACTTTGACAATTTGTGGGTTGTCTTTATCTGAACTAAGGTCCACATCGATGGTATCTTCAATGGACATGTGGGAACCTTACTCAAGTTGATGGGGAGTTGGGATCATATGAATATTGTCTAATATGTCATCAAACTCTTCTAAATTATCCTCATCTATGTCTTCCTAGAAAACCTCGGGATTCGAAGGTGAAGGTGAAGGTGAAGGCGAAGGGGATGGAGGAATGTAGTTGGTTGAAGCCCTTAACAATTCTTTGAATAAGACAAACTCAGAGAAGGATGGAGGTGAAGATATTTGGTCCATACCAATAAGGCTCATATCAATAGAAATTGGCTTTGCCAAATCATATGGATTACGAAGTAGGGTGAATAAGTCAGTAGGATTCATGTTGACTTATAGGGAAAATGGATGAGGTGCAAAGGATGAGATGGATAGATCCTAAGAACCGATGTTAGGACATTGGTAAACTTGGAAAACAATAATAAACACAAATAAATGCACTTAAGTAAATGTTATATACATGCAGAGCAGAAAAATAAAATATTTTTGTTTTGTTTTTTGTAGTGGTGAAAATCACTATTTTTGTTTTTTGTGTTATGTAAATATATTACAAGTTTGATTTATGATATGTATTAGCAATATGGAGGTGGTGGTACACTAGTAGGTGAGGTTCACTCTTGTGGAAGAAGCAAGTGAAAGATGGGCTCAAGGATGGAAAACATTATGAGATAAAACTCATTCTTTTTGGTGTGGAGAATGATGGGCTCTGATTCCTCTTTAGATTCATCAAAAATTATCAACATGATCTCGAATTCTTCATGGATTTCATCATCAGATTCATCAGGGTGGAGAGCTTCTTCTCCTGAATTTATATTAAGCCTTTGGAAGGCTTGTTCAAGAGAATATATGGTAGAAAGTAGAGTGTAACCTAAGCTAGAACGATCATACGTTTCTCGATATGGAACATCGATAATATCATGCATTCCCTGTTCACGTAGTCCTAAACCATATCCCTGCCAATTAACTATGTGAAAATAACGATATGGAAGCCCCGACATGCTTTGTATGTTGGAAGGTGTTGGTTCTTTGGGTTTTTTTAGGGGAGCTATATTGGATGAAGAATCAATCCCCTCGTATACAAAATTTATATTGTTGGGAGCTGAAATCGTGTCATATGCTGCTCCTATAGATAAAGGTGGGTCACCTGAGTGATCGAAATCCTTAGTAGTTGGAATGGTGAGCGATGTAACTGTGATATCTTGGACCACATATTCACCAATACTAGGATTAGTGAGGTGGACCTCGACTTAGGATGTATTGGGAATTTACCATGTACAAACAATACACAGCCTATGAAAAACAAATAATAACAGCGAAAATGGAGAAATAGTTCAAACCCTAGTTAAGCCCCCATAAGCAAAATAGGAAACAGTGCAATAAACAATAAGAAATCACATAAATGTAAGAGACACAAGATATACATGGTTCGGGCAGTGTACCCTACATCCACGGGGAAATAATCAGTCCTTTGTATTAGCAATAATACAACAATCTTCTCCACTTGTACAATGTCTCCTCCCCTCTCTTCCTCCGAACCAAAAAAAAGCATACACATATATGATGACCTTTACAATACAAAATATATAGATATTCGTGACTTTTCCACTACCCGAAACCACATAGTGGTTTCAGAATACAATGGGTCAAAACCATGGGTTGAAACCACCCATACGGTTATCACACCAGGGGTGCTGCCCCTTGAAACCCCATTCACGTTCCTATTGTTGATCGTTGTCCATCAATAATATTTAATGGCCTTGGAATCCCACCAACAATATTTAATGTCATTGGAACCCCACCAACAATATTTAATTGTAATTAATTCCTTTATTATCAATTTGGCTCCATTACCTAACAATATCCCACTTGGAGACAAGATTGATGCAACATCCCTACACCCTAGGATTGAAAGTTTCTCATAATCATGACCTTACTCCTTAAGGCCAACCGAAGTAGAGCAAAAGCTCAACTTCTCCCTGGTTACTACTTTAGTAAGCATATCAGCAAAATTTTGGGAAGTGTGAATCTTACCCAACTTTACCAAACCATCCATCCTCCATTGTTGATCGAATGAAGTGATACCTCAACTGAATGTGCTTTGTCCATGAATGAAAAGTAGATTTCTTAGCTAAATGAATGGCACTTTTGCTGTCACTCCAAAGTGTCCCATATCCTTGCTCCTGATCTAACTCCTCAATCAACCTCTAAAGCCATATGAACTCTTTGGCACCTTTCGTGACGACTACATACTCAGCCTCTGTAGTAGAAAGAGCTACAACACGTTGTAGTTTGGATATCCAACTCACTGTTGTACCTCCAACTGTGAATACATACCCAGTAGTGCTTCTCATACCAGCCAAATCACCTGCCATATCTGAATCCACATAGCCCTATAAGTCACCTTTGGAACCTCCAAAATTTAAACAAAATTTTGAAGTCCCTTTCAAATACCTGAGTATCCATTTTACTGCTTGCCAATGAGATTTACCTAGATTACTCATATATCGACTCACAACTCCCACTGCTTGGGCAATGTCTAGTCTTGTACACACCATAGCATACATCAAACTCCCAACTATTGAAGCATAGGGTACCTTCCTCATGTACTCTTCCTCCTCCTTTGTCTTGGGATATAGCTTCTTTGAGATCTTAAAGTGCTTTGCAAGAGGTTGGGCTACCGGTTTTGCATCATGCATATTGAACCTCTTAAGCACCTTTTCCACATAATCCTCCTAAGAAAACTTCAGTGTTTTCTCCTTCTTGTCTCTAGTGATTCTCATGCCAATGATTTGTTTGGCTTCCCCCAAATCCTTCATGGCAAATCTACTTGCCAACTCCCTTTTCAATTTCTTAATATCTTGCATATTAGATCCTACCACAAGCATATCATCAACATACAATAAGATAATAAGGAAGATACCATTTCCTGTAGTCCAGAAATAAATAGAATGGTCACTCTGGCTCCTAATAAAATCATGCTCACTCATGAAACTATCAAACTTGAGATACGATTGCCTTGGATCTTGCTTCAAACCGTACAAGCTCTTTTTCAGTTTACACACAAGGCTCTTCTTGCCTTTAATCTCAAACCCCCCCGATTGGTGCATGTAGATATCCTCCTCCAAATACCCATGAAGGAAATTTGTCTTCACATCTAACTATTCAAGATGAATATCTTCTACTGCAATTATACTCAAAATAGTTCGAAATGAAGTCATTTTTACTACAGGTGAGAAAATATCATCATAGTCAATACCTTTTCTCTGTGCAAATCCTTTCACAACAGGTCTTGCTTTGTATCTCTTGCTGCCATCAACTTCGTCCTTCACCCTGTGCACCCATTTGCAATGCAATACCCTTTTGACCTTGGGAAGCTCAACCAAATATCGATTTTGGTTTTGAGTCAATGAGTCCATCTCATCCTTCATAGCATGCTCCCACTTAATCCTAGCATCCACTTTCAAAGCCTCATGAAAGCATTCTGGTTCACCAGCATCAGTATACAATACATTATGTAAAGCAGGAGAATACCTATCAGGTGCATATCTTACCCTTGTAGATCTCCTTACTTCCTATGGGGATGATGGTGGAGTAACAACAATTTCATGTTCATCTTGTTCTTCCTCATGAGCACCATGTTCATCAATCTGAACAAGAGGCTATCTTTTTACACCACGCTCTGGGATTGCATCCAAGTCAACAAGCTCAGGTGCATCCTCTTCAACCTGTATGTTCCTATCCTTGTACAACCTATCCTCATTGAAAATCACATCTCTACTCATGATAACTTTCTGACCAACATAATCCCATAGCCTATATCCCATCTCATCCACACCATAACCAAGAAAATAGCACTTTCTAGAATTTGCATCAAGCTTACTCTTATTTTATTTATCTATATGGGAAAAAGCCTCACAACCAAATACTCTAAGGAAAGAGTAGTTTACAGGCTTACCTTTCCAAGTCTCATCTAGAATACCTCCATCCAATGCAGTACAAGGTCCTATGTTTATCAAATAAACTATTGTATCAACTGCACTAGCCCAACAGAACAATGGCAACCCTACGTGCAATCTCATGGCTCTAGCACGCTCCATTATAGTTCTTTTCATCCTCTCCGAGACTCCATTCTCTTGTGGTGTCCTAGTAGTAGTCTTGATTCTCCTAATTCCTTCCTTTGTGCAATAGTCCTCAAAATACTTGCTACAATATTCACCACCATTGTCAGATTTAAGACACTTTACTTTCTTACCTGCCTCAATCTCCACTAATGCTCTCCACTTCTGAAAAGTGTCAAAAACATCATATTTATGCCTGATTGTGTATATCCATGTCTTCCTGATGAAATCATCAATGAAGGTAACATAATAAGAGTAGATCTCAATAGAAAGTACCGGTGAGGGACCCCACACATCCGATTGTACTAACTCTAATTTCTCTTTCTTCCTTTCTGGACCAACTTTCATAAATTCTACCCTTTTCTATTTTTTGTATACACAACCTTCATAGAAACATAATTCAACATCCTTGAGTTTTGGCAACAGTTTTATGGAGTGAAGGGTTTCATCCCTTTCTCAATCATATGACCCAACCACAAATGCCATGCTTTCGCATCATCCTGATCAGCATAGTTCAATGTACAATAAGATGTGCAGTAAATACAAAGTTCCAGTCAACTCACCTTTTGCAATCACCATTGAACTCTTTGTCACTCTCCATTGTCAGTTTCTGAAATTAGTGTTGTATCCCTCCAAATCAAGTGCACTGGCTGAAATCAGGTTCCTCTTCAAATCAGGAATGTGCCTAACATTGTTAAGCACCCAAATATTTTTGTTTGGCAATTTTACATTCATCGTGCCAATACCCAAAATCTCACATGGATAATTATTGCCCAACAAAACCTCTCCATAATGGCCTGGAGTATAATCAAAAAAGTACTCCCTATGAGAAGTGACATGATAAGAAGCTCCAAAGTCCATAACCCAATACTCACTCGTGCAAGTTGCTGCAAGAATCAAGGTATCCTGATAAATTGCACCTGCAATGTTTACCTCTTGAGCATTATTCCCATTTTTGTCCTCATTCTTCTTTCTGTCTTTGCACTCCCTCGTGAAGTGTCCACTCTTCCCACAATGCCAGCAATCAATCTTGCTTTTGTCTCTGCTTTTAGATCTACCCTTCGATTTTCCTTTGTTCTGGATTTTCCATCTAGCTTTACCTTTTCCTCTTTATCTATTTTTGCCTTTGTTTTTTGTATATAGTGCTACTCCAAATGATGAAGCCTCCCCTAAGGTTTTTCTCCTCATATCCTCACTAAGGATTGTGCTAACCACATCGTCAAACACCAACTTTCCAAATCCAGACACAAAATTGCTCACTGCCATTACAACGCTACCCCACGAGTCTGGTATTGAATAAACAAACCCTAAATCCATAACCTCATCATCAAAATCAAGCCCTATAGATTTTAAAGAACCCATAACAGCATAAAACTTGTTTAGGTGTTCTTCGATAGATCCACCCTCTTGCAACTTCATAGTAAAAAGCTTTCTAATCAAGAAAATTTTATTTGAAGCTGAGGGTTTTTCATACAACTTAGCTAGTGTATCCATGGCTCCTTTGGTGGTCTTTTCCTTCTCGATGTTGTATGCAACAAAATCATCCAGGCTCAACCGAATCACCCCTAGTGCCCTTTTATCTATCAGATCCCATTCCTCGTCATCCATCATCCATCATCCTAGGTTTACCATCAGTCTTCCATTTTAGAGCCAATTACAGATCATCCTTTTGATACAGATAATACTCCACTTTGGTTTTCCACATACCAAAAATTTGTCTAGTAAACTTCTCCAGTTTAAACTTCGGACCTTCTCCCATTTCTTTCACTCAAACAGAAAACTCTCCTGTGAGTGCCCTTTCCCAACAAGATCTCTTTGATACCAGTTGTTGGGAATTTACCATGTACAAACAATACATAGCCTATGAAAAACAAATAATAACAGTGGAAATGGAGAAAATTTTCAAACCCTAGTTAAGGCCCCATAAGCAAAATAGAAAACCGTGCAATAAACAACAAGCAATCACACAAATGTAAGAGATAAGATATACGTGGTTCGGGAAGTGTACCCTACATCCATAGATAAACAATCAATCATTTGTATTAGAAAAAATACAACATTATTCTCCACTTGTACAATGTCTCCTCCCCTCTCTTCCTCCAAACTAGAAAAGACCATACACATATATGACGACCTTTACAGTACAAAATATATAGAGATTCACATATGCACATGGATTGGATTGGATTGAGAAGGTTTTTGGATGGATGATGATGTCATGGAAGGTAAAGTTGTGGAAGGTGATGATGTTGATGATGTGGATTGACTTTGACCACATATGCACATAATCAATGATGAAGATGATGCAGGCATGGAAGCTTGGTGGGGATTGGTGATAAGGGGCTCCTCAGGAATGGGAGATTTTGATGAAGTGGTAAATGGATTGGCTAATTGTGATAGAAAAATGTGGGTGAAAGGAAGCATGGATTCATAAGGATTTGAGATAAAATTGCAATACTTAAATGGTTTGACATCCGCTGGTATGCAATGTACTTGTCCCTCATGAACGTATTTCAAGCATTGATGTAGGATCAAGGGGATATATCTCATCTCCCTCATCTAAGGTCTTCCAAGGAGTACATTGTACACCATGGATACTTCCAAGATGTGGAACATAGTGTGAACGTTTTGACCCCACTTCAATGGGTAAAAGAATAGTGCCAACCGTGGAACATAGAGCATCGTTGAATGCTTTTAGGGTGAAAGATGACTTGGTGATATGAGATGGAGGAGGGTTAATATGATGAAGGGAAACCATGGTGATGATATTAATGGAGGATTCGATGTCAATTATAACTCTTTTGAAAGGCTTCTTGTCAATTAGAACTCTTTTGAAAGGCTTCCTGTCAATTAGAGCCATGATGTGCAATGGAGGATCTACTGGTTCTTATGAGATTGGCTTAATATCAAAGTCATAAAATGTAATGGGAGGCTCCATGCATGTTTGAATGCTCCCTACAAAGTTGTTGAAGGTATTAGCATCTTGAGATTGTAATTCAATGGATTTCAAAATGTCCATTAATGCCTCATGATGTGGGGCATATTGTTGAATAAGCTCATATATTGATAATTTGGTGGAAGCCATCTTTAGGCTTGTGGTTAACCTGCTACTCAATGAGATGATTGATCGTGAAGGAATATTGATAGGATGAATGGGGGATTTGGTTGTCTAGGAATATGAATTGGCGAGGAAGGATTAGGGGAAATTTGAATGGGAGGTGATGTGGTAGGTTGCGGCACACTTGCCTGAGGTTGTTGCCTTGCATTTTGTTGGTTATTTCGTTGACCTCTAGTTACCACATGAATGACACCTACAAAACCTTGGTATTATTGAACATGGTTAACTTTATTGGGAGGAGTTTTGGTGTTATCCCCTCCCATAGTTGGTTGCACTTCCTCGTGATGAGGAAGTGGTGTTTGAAAAATACCAAGATCCTGGTTTTGTTGAGAATGGGGGTTGGAAAGCTTGATGGCCCCCATGTCAATAAGATATTGAACTATGTCTTTGAATACATGGTAATTATTGATGTCATGCCTATTTTACCTATGGTAAGGACAAAACAAATGTTCCTGATAATGTTTACCACGTTTAGCGGGATCATTTGGTCTGATTTCGGGTAAAGCAAGTTTGTTTGTGTTGTACAACCTTCGAAAGAGGGAAGCATACAACTCGGGCAAGGCAATTATATTTGTGTCATAGAACCTTCGAAAGAGGGAAGCATATGACTCAGTCAAGGGAGTGTATTGGCAATTTTGTTGAACAGACTGTCGTCGAGGATGGTTCTCCACAGTTGGCACTGTGCTTTGCATTGATTGGGATACTGAGGGCACCACATGATAGGCAATTTGTTGCGATGGTTGTTGCACTGATTTTTGTTGATCCATTACCAGCTGGATCATGACCACTTGATTGACATGATTAGGCTAATTGATCGAAGTGGCCTGTGTTGATTTTGATTGGCCAAAATAATTGCTTTTGTATTGGCCCTTGTTTTGCCATTCCTTTTTCCTAGGCTTAAGTGTGCCCTCTTGGATTTTTATCTCCTCGATGACACTAGCCTGTGCTAGAGCTTCTTCAAATGAGTGATATCTCTGTAATTGAAGTATCCAAGAGATGGATTTTAAACAACTCTTGGTAAATAGCTTGATAAGCTCTTCCATTGGTAGGGTGAATGGCAATTTGGTAATGATGACCACTCCGACCAATCAGCCTAATCATGTCAATCAAGTGGTCATGAGCCAACTGGTAATGGCTCAACAACAATCAGTGCAACAACCACCGCAACAAATTGCCTATCATGCGGTGCCCTCAATATCCTAATCAATGCAAAGCATAGTGTCAACTATGGAGAACCATCCTCGACGATAGATTGTTCGACAAAATTTCCAATACACTTCCTTGACCGAGTCATATGCTTCCCTATTTCAAAGGTTGTACGACACAAATAAACTTGCCTTGCCCAAGTCGTATGCTTCCCTCTTTCGAAGGTTGTACGACACAAATAAACTTGCCTTACCCAAAATCAAACCGGATAATCCTGCTAAACATGGTAAACATTATTGAGAACATTTGTTTTGTCCTTACAATAGGCAAAATGGGTACAACATCAATAATTACCATGTATTCAAAGACATAGTTCAAGACCTTATTGACTTGGGGGCCATCAAGCTTGCCAACCCCCTTTCTCAAAAAAACCAAAATCTTGGTATTTTCCAAACACCACTTCCTCATCATGAGGAAGTGCAACCAACTATGGGAGGGGCTAATGTTAAAACTCCTCCCAATCAAGTTAACCATGTTCAACAATACCAAGGTTTTGTAGGTGCCATTCATGTGGTAACTAGAAGTCAACGAAATAACCAACAAAATGCAAGGCAACAACATCAGGCAAGTGTGTCACAACCTACCACATCACCTCCCATTCAAATTTCCCCTAATCCTTCCTCGTCAATTCATATTCCTAGCCAAACAAATCCTCCATTCATCCCATCAATCGTCCTTCATGATCAGTCATCTCATTGAGTAGTCGGTTAACCACAAGCCTAAAGATGGCTTCCACCAAATTATCAATATATGAGCTAATTCAACAATCTCCCCCACATCGCAAGGCATTAATGGATATTGTAAAATTCATTGAATTACAATCTCAAAATGCTAATGCCTTCAAGAACTTTGTAGAGAGCATTCAAACATGCATGGAGCCTTCCATTACATTTTATGACTTTGATATTAAGCCAATCTCATCGGAACCAGTAGATCCTCCATTGCACATCATGGCTCTAATTGACAGGAAGCCTTTCAAAAGACTTCTAATTGACACAGACTCCTCCATTAATATCATCAATACGTTTGCCCTTCATCATATTAACCTTCCTCCATCTCATATCACCAAGTCATATTTCACCCTAAAAGCATTCAACGATGCTTTATGTTCCACAATTGGCACTATTGTTTTACCCATTGAAGTGGGGGTCAAAACGTTGCACACTATGTTCCACATCTTGGAAGGATCCATGGTGTACAATGTACTCCTTAGAAGACCTTGGATGAGGGAGATGAGATGTATCCCCTAAATACTACATCAATGCTTGAAATACGTTCATGAGGGACAAGTACATTGCATACCAGCGGATGTCAAACCATTTAAGTATCGCAATTTTATCTCAAATCCTTATAAATCCATGCTTCCTTCCACCCACCTTTTTCTATCACCATCAGCCAATCCATTTACCACTTCATCCGTTTATTCATCAAAAGCTCCTATTCCTGAAAAACCCCTTATCACCAATCCCCACCAAGCTTCCATGCCCCCATCATCTTCGTCATTGATTACGTGCATATGTGGTCAAAGTCAATCCACATCATCAACATCATCACCTTCCACAAATTTACCTTCAATGTCATCATCATCCATCCAACAACCTTCTCAATCCAATCTATCTCCATCAGCCAACATTTCACAAGTCGAGTTGATGGATTGTGAGACGTATTCATCTCCACCATTCCTCAAGTCATTATCCAACCATGATCCTTCCACATCATCCTTCATAGGCTGGTGATGAAATCCAACCATTACTGTTTAATATGAAATGTGAAGTGTGTGTGAGATTCCTTTTAAGGTTATATTTTCTATGGTGCACATACAATATTAGAAACAATTGATTTCACTAGTCTAAATCAAAAGCCAACATTAAGAGTATCAATTTTTCCAAAGGATGTGAAGTACACCACTTAAATCCCTCTCTAAACAATGGGAGGTTCGTCCACTCCTCTGCCTGGAATCACCCAATGTGGGGATACTTTTGACACACTAATGATGTTCCTACTTAGACCAATAAAAGGAGAGGTTTCTAACCCTACAATGTTGTCTAATTTATACAATTTAATAATTCACATGCAACCAGAATGTAGGATTTTTCAATTGCAATACACCAGAAAACTAAAAAAATTAAATGGAAAATGGAAATGTGTGAATGAATACAATGACTAATCTAACACCGAGAATGCAAACTAGAATGATTGTTTTTACCAAATTTATTAGTGATGTTCTTTTTAATCCAAAAATTTGTAAAAACGTAAGAATATAAAAATACGTAAAAATAGAAAGCTCAAGGTTTCTTTTGCAGACTTATAGAGAAGCCTTCGAAATCACTGTATCTTCTTGTAAAACACCTCTGGGCACTTCTAAAATGCTCCTGGGCATGTATGACCCTCAAGCTCCACAGGACGTTCACACACCTTCTGCAACTTTTTGCGAATCTTTAGAAACCCTAATCTAGTAAAAATCATGCAATCTGTGCTTCTAAAAACCCTAAAAGATAAGACAAGAAATAACAAGTTAGTCAACAAAGTAAAAATGAGAAACCCTTATGGGGTCCCATTGTGATTGTCATTTGTAGATGCAAAAGCGAAACACCAAATATAACATAAATATGAAACCAAGAGATAATATTGGACTAAAGAGATAATTTATTGATATGGGGGGAGCCTCAAATCTCCAATGTTACAATAAATAATTTGATTTCTTTTGATACAAAATATTACAATACTAGGGTTCTCCGAAACCCTAGTGAACAATGTTGGTGGTGTCTTCAAACTCACTTTTGATCCCAACAAAGGTGAGTGGGCTTCGTGTTATCCAATACTAGGCCACTCCAGCTTAAGCAACTGCACAATGTAGGTGTAGTATCTCCAGATCTGCACACAAACGACAACAAACAAGTCAGTAGCAACTGTGATGGCTCCACAGTGTGAGACCCTCAGGAATTAATACAAGCCCTAGCTATGCAATATGAAGAAGGTGAGCAAAATATGAAAATACATGAAATGAAATTAATCAATGCCAGATTTACCTTGTTAACTTGCTGTTCTCCAGTATGTAGTAGCTGTTGTAAGAAAATGGTGCGACAATGCCCTAGTGACACCCAAGGGTTAGTAGGGTTGCAGAACTCTGGTTTGAAACGTCCGTGGGCGCTTGGTGATAGCAAAAAATGCCCGTGCATGCTTGGGGACGGTGAAAAGTGCCCAAAGGTGCTTGGGAGTGGTGGAAAGCGCCCAAAGGCGCTCGAGAGTAGCAAAGGGGTGTTCGAGGGTTGAAGCAAGATCTACAAAAGCAGATATGCTTCAGGCAAAGGCTACGACGACGAATGCGACAACAGATGCAAGGGCGAGGGCAAGGATGGACAAAAGGAATAACTCAGGATTCAGGTTGCTTCGAAAACTTAGGGTCAAAGACTTCAAAAATTCTTAGATTGCTTAGGGGTTGAGTCATCAAAATGACTCCTACTTATAATCTTCCCTAGGGCACGTTAGGGTTTCAACGACACAATATGTGTGATCAAGATTAAAATGTGACGGAGGGTGGAGATTAAGTCTGGGTAAGTGGTGTGGATCAAGGCGGATGAATGGCTAGGATTAACACCAGATGGATGGCTGGGATTAATTTACACATATATACATTTATTAAATATATAAAATATAATATTAAATATTAATATTTTAATATATATTAAACAAATATACCTAAATATATGTAAATAAATGGGTAAAAATTGCGGGAAGACCTAGATGGATGACAAGTGGCTAGATTTGGTGTCTACAGATGAAAATCTCCAAAATTGGCAACTTGTCTCACTTTACGAATCAAAGTGAGGAAAGTATGATTTAGAGTCCGAAACATAATTTTGTTTGAACGAGATTCTTCAACAACCTTGGTTAAATCCTCTCCTATAACATTCAAAAAAATACTTAAAGAACTCAATTGAGAAACCATCGAACCCTCAAAATTTTCCTCATTTTATGTTGAATAAAGTTTTCGTTAAAAAATAAAATTTATAATAAAACGGTGAATATTTTATAATATTTTTTTAATTAATTTTTTTTTTAAGCGAAAAACCCCTTACGGGGCGGCCTTGGTCTGAGAGACCACGAACAAGGGGTTCTACACCGTCAAAGTCACCCGGGAGTCGCACCCAATCATGCCCGCACCAACATTATCAATTGGATTTTGGATACCCAATTCAACTTTTTGGTAGGGTGGAGATTTGAACCTAGGACCTCTCTTGGAGGATTTCCCTCTCCTCTCCAAATCACCTACAACACCTGGATCTTTTTTTAATTAAATTTAATATATATAGAAATATTGAAAAAAAATGACTACTAAAAAAATAAAAAATTTCCAAAAAAAATAAAAAATTTAAATCATTTTGAAGTCCAAATCGCTCGAAACTGGACAGGATCTTCTCAACCTCTCAATGAGGCTTGGAATTTGACAGGCATATGACTGTATTTTGCATTTGAAATCGTAAAATATGGTTTTAATTTTATAACGACCGTAGATTTTTACTTGTTATTTTTTTAGAAACCGTAAATTTTACAAGTAAATATATTTAAAAACCGTAGATTTTACTTATCATCTGTTAATTTTTTTCCCTTCATAAGTTGTTGTCCAACGAGTGGGTGAGTGGTGAATTAAGTCCGTCGGGCGAGCGGGGCAATTTTACGAATACCATCCTACTGCTAGTGATTGTAAATTTACAGTTACGACGATGGTGAATTAAATACATCGGGGCCTGGTAGTGATTCATCTCTTTCTCCTATGAATATAACCTCTATTTCAATGGTGCTTACAACTCGTCACTGCCACTTGTATGATCTCTAATTACCCTTCAAGATGATTTTTGTAACAGATCAATATGTTGGGTCTTCCCTTCTGCGAATGTAACATTTTTCAAATGATGCACTATTCAGATATAACGTCTTGCCTAATGATGCACTACTCTTCTCGCAAATTTAGAACTGTTATAACGTCTTCCAATGCCCTCAATAGTTCAAATTTATTTTTACCACTTGGTCACTGTTCGCTATAATATTTCCAGGTAGGTATCAGGCTTCACTGGCGTTAGGTGACCATTTCACATTGTTATAGACTTATAGCTTGCCTCCTCAATGCGTCAGTTTAACGGCTCCTCCTGGGCGCATGATAATGTACCTCACTCTGAATTTTATTTATGTTGTAATGGTCTCTTGTTAAACTTTTGTCAGCAAATGCAATAATTTTGTATTGAGTAGAGGCGATTAAATAATGCATTTGATGCCCAGATTAGTCCATGTAAAACAGATCTAATTAACCAAACTAACAATATCACTAATAATGTAATAATGACATACATAATGAAATATACACTAACATCCCCCCTTATTACATTATTTGGGTAATGTAATAACTACTAGCTACACTATCATCCCCCCATACAACAATATTTGGGTAAAGTATATAACTACCCCAATACAGTGAAGAAGAAGAAGAGAAATGAAAGAATGGTGGCTCGTGCTTTGTCTTCGGCTCTGGATCTGGCTCATGGCTCTAGCTCTGGCTCTAAGCATACCTCTGGATTTATACCACTAGGTCTATCTTTGGATCTGCTGGTGAATCTGCCTCTGGATCATTGCCTCTGGATCTGCCTGTAGATCTACCTCTGGAACTTTGTCTTTGGGTCTGTCTTTAGGTCTATCTCTAGGTCATTATCTCTGGGACTGCCACTCGATCTGTAATTGGATTTGCCTTGGGGTCTACCATAGGTTTTACCTTTTTGGTAGAAGCCGTACAACATTTCTTTCATCATGGTCCATTGTGTGTGATCTGTCCATCCACAATCTATATGAACCTTGTTGCCATTTTCAGTTTGAACCAACATCTTGAAGAAGAGTGATTCATACATCCACAAGAATCACAAGGATGTAATCTCCAACACTTAGCTGCAACATGTCATGTCTTTCCACAATGACTGCAACAATGCTTTTTAGGAGTTGGAGGAGATTTAGGTTTACCGTTTTACAAACATAGAATTACTGGTACTTGCATGTCTAGAATAGCCAAGGCCTTCATGCTTTGGCCTAACATTTAACATTATAGGAGTTTTAATGCCTTGTTCATGTCTACCTAATCTCTCACCATTAAATCCCATTTTCTTTATCAGTTTGGATCCACATCCTTTGGTGTGTTTTTCAAAACACCCAATTTCATCATCTTCATCAATACTTTTAACAATATGACATTTGTCATTATTGATGAGAATATGGAGTTCTTTTTTAGGAGGTTCAGTTTTTAAGTCTCTAGTGTCGCAAGCAAAATCTGCTATTGTGATGAGATCACCTGCGCTACAACTGATATCTGCCATCATAGGCATGAGATTGCTTGTATCACAACAAGCATTGGCCATCATGGGCTCAAGGTCACATGTGTCACAACAAGCATTCACCACCATGGGTTGAAGGTCACTTGTGTCACTACAAGCATCGACCATTAGGGGTTTGACCTCTGTTTCCTCACTAATGTCCCTTTTCACTTTACTTTGAGCAATGTCAAGAGCAACAAATGACATGTATATACCCATTATAGCGCCAATAGGGATTAGAACACCATTTTTCTGCATGTCTTCACAATACGTAGAATCATTGATTATGGCATCTACACCATTCCGTAGTGTGAGAAATGTGCCATCTTCATGATAATATATCCCATCCATGAATGGAGAAAAGTATAGGCCTTTAACTGATTTAGCAACATCAGTTGGTTTTGGGATAGTTTTCTTCTTTGATCTGCCCATTCTTAAGGTGTCGGTCTCTACCGAAAATGCACCTTTTACAATGAAATTTTGCAAAATAATTTGACTAAGGTGTCGATCACTACCGAAAATGCACCCTTATAAGTCTTCCCCCCTTGTTTTTGCAAAATGATAGGAGATGGTGGAGAGAAAATTTTTTTATTCCCCCCTTTAGTGCAACAAAAATTGCAACTATGAAGCCTCAAAAAGCTTCTTACAAAGCTTGCCTCATAGGCAAATGTGTCACCAAAAAATCCCCCCTGTGTGAAGTACTTCAAACAAAAGATGTTTGCTATTTATGAAGCCTAAAAAAACAGGTTTTGAGGTTTGATGATTTTATGCCTTGTTTGAATGCTTTGACAAGGTTTATCTCCCTTTGTTTTTGCAAAATTTATCCCCATGAATTTAGCTCTGATACCATGTCAACAAATGCAATAATATTGTATTGAGTAGAGACGATTAAATAATACATTTGATGCCCAGATTAGTCCGTGTAAAACGAATCTAATTAACCAAACTAACAATATCACTAATAATGTAATAACGACATACGAAATGAAATATACGCTAACAACTTTGGAATATAGACATTATTTTATAACATCCACATCAAACGTCTCCCGACGTGCTCGTCACTTCAAAAATGCTCAAGTAAATGTTACTTCTGCGATGAAAAAAATAATGGTTCTTCTCCAAGATAGGTCAGCGCTAGCTAATGAGCGTTATCAATTGTGATGAAATTGGTAAGAATATAATAGCTCTTCTATCTAATCACTAATTCGGGAAAGTGGGGGGCCGGGGGCAACTCATTAATCCAAGAGTGGTGAATTAATATTTTAAATTTTTATATTAAATTCTAGGCTTGGATGGCCTTATGGTATTATGGCTCCTCAGTCCTCACTCCTCAGCTGCACCTTTGCACGGTACACCAAAAAAATTGAAGATAAGCTCTGTTGCCATTGGGTTTCAATTTTCATGTTGCATTTCAGTGAGGCGCTGGTTTCAGTTTTCAGACAGCTTTAAAGGTAAGTTTATTAAAAACTTTTTGTGTGATTTCGATGGTGTATTTATAAAAACTTGTTTATCTTCGCATTGAGAAGAAAGGAAAAAAATCTTAATTATAATCTACCATTCTGATGATAAATTAGACAGTCCGTGTATCCATCCTAGAAATTGTCATTCCTTGGCAGGATTTGCTACAGTATTTTTAATTTTTTTCGTTATATTTTGTTTATTATTTTTATTTTTTTTTAGAACCATCCATATAATGTGTATGAACGTTATATTGCTTTGAGACTAAACCATTTTCAAAACACAAAATTGTGTAATAATTTTTTCAGATCATTCTTTGTAATATGTATTACACAAAATTCGTCTACTTATGAACTCTGCACTACTTTTTCATTTTAACATAAAATTATTTGTGAATTTTACAACATATGCTCAAGAACAATCAACCACAACCATTAGCTATTTTTCCAACTCAATAGGTATCTTTATTTCATATAAATGTAGCATCACCAATACACCAAGGCTGCTAGAAGAATCACCGCTAAAGCGAAGGCACACACCATAATTCTGAACTTGAACATTTTGGGAAGCCGCGAGTTGTTGATTGCAGCCTGCAGGCACTGCCTGCCCACGATTAAGCCACATTAACCAGGGTTTCTAATTAAGATTCAAGCCATCATTGTTTTTGGGACTTTTCCCCGCCTATGTAGTCTGAGACATTGGTTCTTCTTTCTGCAAACAACGCAGCTCATTAGAGTGTTCTTTTGGATAATATTTTTGATACATGAATATAGCTAACCTCATCAAAACTGTGCTTTGCATAACTTTGTTGGTTCTGTGTAATTGTTATAATAACAAATTTATTTTTAAATTTGACAAATTTCAAGTGCTGATCAAAAATCTCATGCTATATCCCATGTGGTGTCCCTTCAACGGAATTGACAAAACTACATTTAATACCAGAATTCATTTCATTGTCACTAGTGTTTAGACCATCTTTAAAAAAAATTGTGTATTTTCAAGTGTGTAGACCAATTTAAAAAAAAAATTGAAAGGCAAATAAAATTTTAAACCATAACTAAAAAGTCTAAACCATTTTTAAAAAAACTTGTGTATTTTTAGTTTGTAGACCAATTTTAAAAAAAATTGAAATACAAATAAAATTTTAAACCAGTAAAAAAAAATTTAACCGTCGTAAAATTTCTATTGACAAGTTTTGAAATTCCAGACCTGCTTTCAACTACGGCGCAACAAGTAAAAACATTTATCGCGTGAAAACAATAAACGTTTGAGCCAACGACGTCACCGCATCAATTCCCGTCCTCATGTGAAAACAATAAACGTTTGAGCCAACGACGTCACCGCATCAATTCCCGTCCTCATTTGGAGTGGGCGATCAGCCACATCACTCTAAACTACTGAGGTTCGGAGACAATATTTCCACATGGCAGTTGAATAAACATCCAGCAGTGCACGACCCAAAAACATGCCCGGAAGTGATTTGATACATATGTATATAAGGAATGGATATGATGCACTCGTGCGCAAACTCAGCCGTCGCTAGATGTGCTTTCACAGAGAGTACTTGAAGGAATTAATAGAAATAATATACCGTACATCTTCTTTGACACGGGGAACAAGGATGGCAGTTGTAGCAATCCCATCTGTCTGTTATGAAAGCATTGGCAAAGGGAGCCGCTTTGTAGAAAACACAGGGAAAGCACACACAACCAACAACTAACCAACCAACCAATTTGTAGTTTCCGTCAAGACTTTGGAGAGCTTTGAATGGTGGTTGTCTATATTGTTACCACTTGTGAACATACACCGACCTTTCCGCTTCAACTTTCATTTATCTTCCGAGTTATATCTCACCAATTGGTCAAACCCGTCATAAACACTACAAAAGATGGAAGGAAAGATGGGAAGGATGGGAATTGGGTTCGTCAGTTCATAATAATAATAATTCATGAGCCGATAATGGTAGCAGATCCTACAGAGCAGAGTTCCACACACCCTTTATTTCATAAATTAGAATTGCCTGGGAAAATGGCGTGCTGCTGCTACCTATATTTGTGATATTGTATTGGCCATAATCCGGTGTAGTTCAATCAAACATGGGGAAGAAAAAGGAAGAATTTGACTGTTGGTCGTGGTTGAATGGCTCCAAGTCTAAATCGAGAAAGGTGAACCCAGAGCTGGATCCAGTTTTGCTGGTGCCTGGCATTGCAGGTTCCATTCTCAATGCAGTCAACAAGGACAATGGGAGCTCTGAACGCGTGTGGGTCAGGATATTGATGGCCTCTTGTGAATTCAAGAAGAAGCTCTGGTCTTTTTACAACCCTTCAACAGGTGAATAGTTAATTATGCCTTTATCATAAGGAATGACGTGAATTGTGGGAATATCAATAGTCATTTGATAGGTCAGTGCAGAAATTCATGTTTGGGAATTGTAATCATGAAGTACTGGATTCATTTTAGTCTAGATGTAGCGTGCTGACTGCCCTGCGATTTGGGCTAGTATTTTTAGCTAGTTTTTACAGGTGGGAAATAGGTTTGGTGTGTTAGGAACGGTGGGTCTATGCAAACTTCTTTTGTTCACACTACACTTATTAGTATTACCATCAAAGCTAACATGTATCCCAGCCTGGGGTGATTCCCCTGGGAACTATACATGATACCCAGTGTATGCACAACAAACCCTCTTGCTGGGTACACAGAGGTGATGTTATTGGGCTTCTACCATTTGGAGGGCTAAAATAATTCATTCTGTGATTAGGTGAATTTGGGCTTCAAGTATTGCTGATCAAGAAGCAGTTCCGCAGGTTAATCTGTTAGCATTCGCTAATATTAACACCAGTTGATGTCTTTGTAAACTCAGTCATTTTTCTTGGGCCTTCTGGGTTTGGGCCTCCACCATCCAAGAGAAAACATGCACGGTTCATTAATGTGAAAAATCTTTTTTTTATCTGTTTGGAGTAAAACTAGGTTGTTTTGCAACTGATTTCCGAAGTTTGCTCCGTTATCCTTGTTCAGTGTTTTCCCTCCACTTGCAACACAGCATTGCAAATTACTCTATTTTCACTAAATAAAAATTAGCATGAGCTGTTAGCGAGCCCAACAGCATTTGCAGTAAAAAAACAATAGATATGCATACTAATTCTAGACCAAAAAAAAAAAAAAAAAAAACTTTTAATTGAATAAAAAGAACAGAGAAAAAAAAAAAACAAATTCTAGACTAACTCGAACTCCATGGTGACCAGAATTGCTTTATATGATGGTCAACATCAATCATGGCAATGTCACCATTGCTTCTTTCCAGGTCCATGATAATGCTTGTGTACCTTTAATGACAGTGCGTGCCTTTCTTCAAATCTGTATTTGGGTTGTCTCTCCAGTTCACCATTGTACTTTTTCATCTGTTTAGAAAATTTGTAGCTTCCATTGACACTTATGCTAGTTAATGATGTCTGCTCAAAATTTTAGGAACTCTGCAAAGAATTGACAAGCAAGTTAGAAAAGTATTATGGGTATGCAAACTCATTTACAATTTAGAGTTCATGTGCACACACACAGTGTGCTGACTGACTGACTTTATGTGCCACAGTAGATACAAGACATAGACATAGACATATACATACATATATATATATGTACATGCACATGTGTGTGCGCATGTGCAAAGACTAATTCAATAGGATATTTGGGATTTTAAGAAAAGGATCACTTGGTTTTTGGCATTAAAACAAACAATTTGCCACGGTGCTCTATGCTTGGCATAGATATTTGACAGTTGCAAGTATTAGTTGTGGAATCATCAGCCAAAAATCAAGCACATGGTTGATAAACAAATTCTGGAGTACTTCATCAATCCATATCTTTAGAAGGAACAGATTGACTCGCTAGAGGACATGTGATTTCATGTACATACACTCAACTCTTTGGTTGTTGTGTAAGTAGTTTTTCCTTAAAGCTCCCCTCCAATAAATGCACTTGTGTATTGCAAAGTTTAATGGATTATGTTAATTCTTCCTGACTCATTGCGGACTTTTGACCTATGTTCCATGGGGACACGTCTTGGATTTTATAAGCTGTCTCGCAGATGCATCCCTCAATCCTGAGAAAACATGCCGCCACCCCAAAACCATCTGGAAACTGTGTCTCACTGTCCCAGAAATGTTTGCAAATATCTGGAACCATCCATCTTGGAAACTTTATTGAACATGTAGGTATTTTGATGACAAGCGCAAGAACAAGCGCCCACATAAAAAATGTGATTTATGTATGATGTTCACATATCTAGATCATTCTCCCATTCAGCCGGAAGACTTGAGATGGACTTATCTCAAGAATAAGAATGATTAAGAAAGGGGGTCTTCTAAGTAAAGAAACCAGAACATGGCCATGGAAGATTCATCTTCCTAACAAGTGTATGAAGTGTCCTATTAGACAGTATTGACTACCTGTGTAGTTATGATACTTGGTTTAGCCATAAGGTCTTTGTCACTGGCATCATATTTTGGCATGTATGACATGAAATTGAAAATTTTAAGGCTTTTAACTTTTTAACATCGAATCTAGAAATTGAATTATACATGCATTTACGATGGCTGTTGTAAGCAAGCTATTGGAATTTTGATTTCTATAAATTCTTTCACATTTTGCCTCTTGTTGTTTTGTCTTTTGAGTTTCAACACTTGAAAATTGAGCATGAATGCATAAGTTTTGGGAATCCTTTCCTTTCAAGTTTTTATATTGGAATCATGGTTGTATGATTTCATGACTACTAACTCATGTTTATTCTCCACTTAGATTTATTGGGAATGGATAAATAAACTACAGGAAACATAGTAGTTAGAACTTGTAGATATTTTTATAATATTTATATGAGTTTTCGCATGTGCTTGCACTCAAGCTTATGTTCCATGCACATGTGCATGCACACACACATAGATATATAGTCGAATTGGACTACAAATTGGTATGCAGATGAACCCTATGGGTTATCATGTTGGTACTTGGATTGGTACCAATTTTGTGCAAAGATGCAACTTACGAGTAAATGTGCTGACACTGCAGCAATTTGCATTGACTACCGAAGGAGGGAGCCCATGGGATGCTTAGTAGCTTATTTGTAAAGGCAACTATATAACCATGAACAATATGAAATGAAGAATCAGTACATTGCATGGTTGTAGTATTAGAAGGCTTGAGTCCATGCAAATATAGTATTGTTGTCAATTGCTGTCTTCAAATTGCACCTAGGGATATGCCATGTCTACATCAACAACTTGCAATTGAGAAAGTATCACAAAGATAACAACCACACTCAAGGTTCCAATGCACCATGGGCTAGTGGCAAAGTGAATCCAGTTACCTTGATGATGACTTGGGTTCAATCCCCTCCAGGTAAGCTCCTTATCTTCATGCTGTTGAGATAAGGCGCTCCATACTTGAAAAACGTTGGGTGCAAGTCCCAATCAACTTTTTTCACAATATCCCTTGGATGTGGCTTTTGATGGTGCATTCCCTTATGTTTAGTTGACATGGGATGGGTGTTACGATTTTAATTTAAAATAAAAAGGCAAAGGGACCCATGAAGCAAGCACCATTTAAGTAACATTGGTACCAAAGATGAGGAGGTTATTGATACATTCACCTAGACACTCGCATGTTGATGTTCACAAGTATAGTGCCAAATCTTTTGGTGGGTAAAACTCTTCGTAAATCTTGAGCCACAATTGTTATGAATGTTTGATTATCTCTTTCATATACCCTTACCCACACCCAACACATGTACACAAGGAAAAGAGGAATTTATATGAAAAAAAGTTGCAAAATAGGGATGCACCATGTGTAGATCAATAGCTTGCAATAGGAAAGACATGTTGTAATATTTTCTTTTAAATATCTCAAGGAATGGAGCATTTGGGCAGACAAATTGATGCACAATGCCACGTCTCCATGAGATCACATTTGCATGAACACATGAGTGTATTAACACATGTACGCATGGATGCGCATGCTACCTATTAGTGATACATTTAAATAAGATATATGTGAGGGTTGCCATGTGTGTACGTGGCAATAAATGTTTGTAATAGTGCAATGTGTTGTTATTGGTTTTTTTAATGTTTTTATGTATATGGGTAGTTCAATGGTAGTTAGGTAGCGCCCAACCACCTACAGGTCCTGTGATACCTATAAGTATGCATCTATGTCGGTAGAGAGAGGTGGTTACGAGTGTTTTATTGAGGTATGATGTTGGTCGACACTAGTTAAGACAAGCCTTTGTGTGTTGTACTCTTGACCGGATCATGATGTATTGCAGAAAATTGGGTTGTATGATGCATGCTGTGTGGACAATGTTCCCACATGTATTTGTAAGTTATTCTTGTTGTGTACCTTTGTTTATATATTTATAATGGAATTATGTTGCAGTGTGTTGTATTCTATTTCTAAGAGGGCATGCATGCCCTCAAATGCATATTCTTAGAATGATGTTAGCCTCTAAGGTCAGAAGCAATGGCAACATAACATAAATGTCTTCGATTTGATCTCAAAATCTGGCAAGATTTATATTTGTGAACTGGAACCTGACTTCAGTATCAGCATTGAATGATGAGAAACAAATTTTACCTGTAAATCCAACAACTTGAAATTATTAGTGGAAAAAATTGAAAGGACAGAATGAAGTTTTTAGAACTTGAATTGCATTCCTAAGGATATATCTATCAAATTATTGTCTCAACTGTCATGCCATTTTTAAGATCCTATATTTTGGCATTGCAATGTCCTGACATAGTATCTGCATTTTTTGATCTATTGCATAATGCTTAATTGTTGAAGTTGTTCATTTTTGGGATATGTAATAGTTTAGTCCTCCTCAAGTACAATTGTCAAATAGTGAAAATTTACCTCATTTGATTGAACTACTTTGAAGCACAACCCACATATTCAATTATTGGTCTTCACATGCAAATTTAGATGTCAAATACAAATTAGTAGCACATTATCTTGTGAGATGTCGTTCATAATGATGAAAACATATTGAAAATGCTGTTTCCGCTTAAGATAATTTATTCATGATCCTTTTGATTCAGCTCTTTGCCAATGTACATTCCAGTCTTGGGGAAAAAAAAAATTATTGTAGCTTTTTACTGCTCCTAATAATGCATAGTTTCTTTCCTTTTAGGTATATTATTTTGACAATTTTATGACTAATTTGTTGTGTCAGGGTATACTGAGTCCTTGGATCCCAATATTAAAATTGAAGTGCCAGATGATGACTATGGTCTTTATGCAATTGACATGTTAGATCCTTCATGGGTGGGTTGTGGACCTTTCTCATACCAATATGATTTTTTTTCCCCTGATCATTGGAGGAGGAATGCAAATTGAGGAGACTAGAATGGATTGTTGCATACAATATGAGATACAGGTTCTAAGTTAGGGGAAAAGAGACTCGTTACAAAATTTGAGATTCACTGATTTCTTGTTTGGTTCTGCATTTCAATCTCATTTTCATCTAGTATTTCATACTTTAAGTTATGATTTATGTTTTAAAGAAGGCTAATGCTCCATAAACAAGTAAATTGGCGCAAAAAAATGACAGTTACTTTGAATAGTTCTAACCCATCTCTCACTCTGTCTGAGAGAGAGTATATTGTTGTTTATTCAGTGCTTCTCTACAACCTATGTGTTGAAATTAAGGATTTATTATCCTTGTCCATATAGGCATAGATATTGCATTGGGTTCAGTTTTTTCTTCCGTGTATTTTTGATGCTGTATTTTTTAGGCAGGCATGCATGATAAGTAGTTTCCTCTTATTTCAGGAGATATATTTTTTAAATTGGGAGACATTAATTTTTAGCTTTAAAAATTCCTACTTAACATTTTATAATTTCTTTCATTCAAATTCTATATATATATATATATATAGAGAGAGAGAGAGAGAGAGAGAGAAAGAGAGAGAGAAACCCTTTTTTTTGCATAGGGAAAATAAGTACAGGCTCTAGGTTTTTAGCTAATGAATGTATTTTTTTCTTTTGTAATTTGGTCCTATGGGCTATTAGACCATTTCTAAGCTAATGAATATTTTTTTTGTAATCTGGTCCCATGGGCTATTAGACCTTGTGGAAATGAAAGCGCTCATTATCCTCTCCATCTCTCTAGATTTTTGGGCATAAAGTTATTGTCATTGAAAACAATTTGAGATTGATCAAACATTGTGATTAGAATGCAATAAAAGAATATTGAGCCTCCAACTAACGTTGGTGGTTTTCTTCTTTGTAAATATAAAAGCCTAGACGACTATAATATCCATGCAGAATTGGATGAAGTACAATTAAATTTAGAAGAGGTTAACATGGATGATTCTAATGACACTTACAAAAACTTGTCTCAGCATGGAAATTTTATGGAAGAAATAAAATAATAAATTGCTATGAATATTGAGGGTGAAATGAAGTCGGAGGTAAATGCATAGTATTAAAGACCTCATAGTAGAAGTATAAGACCAGAATAAGAGTTATGGATTGAGCATAGATGCATGTCCAATGCAATAGGGGTATGCAACATACGAAATTCAAATTTTTTTCTCGATAGAAAGATCTATCTTTATGGACATTTTACGTAATTTTAGTTGGAATTTGTGGAATCTTTGCTTTTCTCATGGTCGACATTTGTCATATTGTGTTATAATTTGTAAATGTCTAGGAACCGATTTTAACTTTGTAATGTGATCCGTGTATCACTTACCACATAAATTAGTTAGCTTGTAATGTTATTGGGATCCATGCAAATGTACTGTGAAGGGTATAAACACCTCCATTCATAAATCGTTTTATCATCAAGTTGGATTTTTCTTTTCCAATATTTAGTAAATTATAGACATTTCTTAACACCACCCTATATTCTTTTTTTTATGTATTTTTGATTATTTTATTTTTAGTGAATTTTGTTCATGTTGATTCTATTCAATTCTCTTATGGATTTATTGTTAAATTCTGCATGTTACCTGAGTAGGTGTGAATCTCCATTACTGAATTCAAAAAGTTTGGCATGAGATTCCATAGAGGCTACACAACCACAAGAGCATCCATGCAACTGGGGGCCTGTTTTCTCCACTTAAGCTTGTTCTTGTGGATATGGGTCCTGAACCAAAAGCCCAAACCAGGGGCCATGGCAAAATACCCACTTTCCAAGTTATTCACAACAACTTGTTAATAGACTTGCCATGGCATGCATAGAAGCAAGTAAACTCATAATCTTGTACTTGTGGATATGGGTCCTTAACCAAAACCCAAAACCAGGTTCCATACCAACATCCCCACTTTCTAATTTATTCACAACTACTCCTTAATAGACTTGTTGTGGTGTGACTGCATTGGAACAGAAGAAATTGAAATCATAACCTCGCTCTTGTGGAGATGCTTCCTTAATCAAAAGCCCAAACTAGGGACCATGACAAGGCACCAACTTTTAAACTTATTCAAGAACAGACCACAAATTTTGGAGCTACAAGGCATATGACTAAGCACCAACATCTTTGACCTAGTTTTAGTGATCTTCACAAAGTAAAAAGGTCTTTATTGGTGATGATTCATCCTTGAGAGTTCTTATATGTGGTGCTGTTCATAGGGGCCATGCCAAATTTGGAGAAGTTAATT
This sequence comes from Wollemia nobilis, assembly GCA_028583015.1. Taxonomy (NCBI): domain Eukaryota; kingdom Viridiplantae; phylum Streptophyta; class Pinopsida; order Araucariales; family Araucariaceae; genus Wollemia; species Wollemia nobilis. Next base: position 3,844,665 of record JAQPPZ010000753.1, read on the forward strand.
CATGTTATGGGTGTTGCTCCCAATCTTCTCTCCATCTATTGATAAGTGGGTTGTGAAGGACACTGATGTTAACTGTAAATATGTTGTTTTAAAATGTTGTGATGGAAACGATCAAATGTATAATCTCGATGATGCTTTTGGATGTATGGATCAGAAAGGCTTTGTTTGCATTCGAGGATGATGGTACTAGTGAATTATGGCACCAATGCTTGGGGCACACAAACTTTGGATCCGTAAGGCATGTGATTTATCTTTAGAAGGTTGATGATCTTCCTCCCATTTCTTCTCCAAGTGATTGTAGCATAATGAGTGTACTTCAGTTTGAAGGAACAATAGAAGTAAATGACAGTAATAATAACAATTCAATATACATGTGCAAAGAGAATTCAGAGACAAGATATCAAGTACAACTGCACATTGTCATTGACATATTCAAACGTGAACAACAAAACTTATCATGAACACAACAATGATCAACAATGTCTGCATAAATACATCAATCCACAACATTTATTAGCATATCATCCTTAATCAACATGTCCCTTAATTAAAATAAAGGGCCTATAAATAATGCATCTGATAGGGGAGGCAGTTGTGTAACTATGAAACTTCCTTGCACTTGTCCACCAACTACCCACTAAGAACATGTTGGCATTCCTGCCACATTGATTTCCTCTGTATATATTTTGCTATTCAGTAATCTCTTCTTCCTTGGGACTCTGTTCTTTTTTCAGAATGAATTCTTTGTTTCTTGCCTTTTGCTGTCAGAAATTGTTGGCTGCAGTTTTTTCCCCAAGAAAATGCGCAGTTTTTTCTGTTCATTCATCACGCAGGGTCCTTGTCTTTTCAAGGGCGAGGATGGCTTCGCGTCAATTCTCCGTGCGTAAGCTAGTTTCAGGAAATGTAGGCCATTTTGGGCCAGAGAGACTGCAACACCCAGCTTTGGAGAAGCAGACGTAGGTAAGTGCCCAGGCTATTTCGCCCCTGAATAAGAGCACAAGGCAAATTCGGGCCTTGAATGGGTGCAGCTGCAGTTTTAGAAGGAAAATGCTAAGTGAACCAGGGTGTTTTCGCCCTGTTAGGAGAGCGCAATGCCTTTTCGCCCTGTCTGGAGGGCGCAAAACCTTTTCGGAGCTAGACTGGGCGAAAGCGCTTTCATATTGTTCCAACACTTAGTGAAAATCTGCTTCAAGGCAAGTGTGGGGCCCAGTTTTGTTTCGCCCCTATGGGTGAGCGCAAAGCAATTTCGGGCCAAGGAGGAGAGCAAAGGCCTTTGAATTTTCAACGGCGCAACGCAGCAACACTTTTCAAGGAGAAATGCCAAGTATGTCCTACCAAAGGCGCAAGCGCCTTTGACTTTTCAACTCCAGTGCTGCTCCCAAGGCCCCAAGGTGTTGCGCTCAAGTTTTCGAGCGCAAGGCAAATTCGGAGCAAGAGGGAGCGCAATGACATTTGACTTTTCCACCCCAGCGCGCCTCCCGAGGCTCCAAGGCAGTTTCGCTCTGTTTTCCAGGCGCAAGGCATTTTTGGGCCAAGCTACAGCGCAAGCGCCTTTGACCTTTCAACTCTGGCGCCCCTTCCAATGCAGCAAGGCAGTTTCGCCCAGTCTTTCGAGCGCTAATCAAATTCAGACCTGCAAAGGGCGCAATGACCTTTGACTTTTCAACACCAGTGCTGCTCCCGAGGCTCCAAGGCATTTTCGCTCTAGTTTTTCAGCGCAAGGCAGTTTCGGGGCTAAGAAAGGGCGCAAGCGCCTTTGACTTTTCAACGCCTGCGCTGTTCTCATGATGGCAAGTCGTTTCGCTGCAGTTTTGGAGCGCAAGCCCATTTTGGGCCATAAAACAGCGAAACCTAGGTTGGCCTGCATCTGCAAAGTGCCCGTTTCAGTCTAGTTCTCCCTGCTTCAGCTAGGATTTCTCATAAATGCTCCTCATCAGCGAAACAAGGCGCATCCTTATCCATTTAAATGCAGTTGGTCTGAGAAGCTTCCAGACTTGACGTTTCCGGATTTCAAAATCCTGTCTTGCATTAAGGCAGTTCCAGCAAGCGAGGAGAGGGCGCCACCAGCTAAACCTGTCAGCGCCTTGAAGAGGTGCAACTGCATTTCAGCAAGTCATCAGTTTCAGGCCATGCCTCATTACTGTTTGATGAGTGCTTGTTTTCCAAATTCTATCTTTACTTCCACCGCGATGTTTTGTGGGTGTGCATTAAATGTTTCAAGCGGCAGAATTCTCTATAAAAGCCGACAATTTCAATGTAAAAGGATGGATGTTTTGCTAGAGGCTTGTTGTACATGAACTCTGCTATCAATACAAAGAAACCTTGGCTCTAACTCTGGATTTCTCTCTGTGTGTATGTCTTCTATCTTATATTTCTATTAATTCTTTGCTTTGTCTGTAGGCTATAATTCTATGTCTGGATTTGGCTTCCGATAAAGGGTGAACCCTGGAATAATTCTGGAGATTACACACATAAGTTGTCTAGTTTTAATTTCTGTTACTTTCTTTGTGTGGAGTGCTATTGGTTCAGAGTATAACTAAGTTATCCTGTTGTTAGTTCATCACCCCCGATTCATCTGGTCCGTGGCCATATTTCCCATTCCTTTCAATCATTTATTAATCTCTTTCCTGTTCCTTAATCTAAAATCCCCCCCCAGTTAGAATAGGAAGGGAACCAGCCCATCTTTGGAGATTGGCACAGGAGGCTTTTCTTCCTTTCGGCCTTTCAATGTTGGCCGGGTCTAGGGTGCATGAATGAAACATTTCATACCTAAGGTGGATTTTTGACCAGCAGAACACTTACATGACAAAGATTACCATCTAACAGCTCTACAAACTTTGACATCATCATATGTGCATAATGATTATATTTCATCATTTAACACAATTTGGCGACATAATGACAACACTTGCCATGTCATACAATATGGCAACATAATTACAAACACTTTGCACGCTAACTACAAAATGACAAAACAAACTACATAATCAAAATTGTGTTTGCGTACTCATGCCTACACCGTATACGCATCCATATATGCACAAGATGAGGTCATGTCAAAACTGACTGCTACATCTGCCCTCCTCTCTAGGTTGTTCGATGTCCTTGTCATCTGCTGCTCTTGGGATTCTGTTCATATGGAGGGGGCTGCACTCTAACAGGTTTTGCTCTCAGCCCTCGAACTTGTGTCTTCAAGGCATTGGTTTTATGTTTTAGCCTTGTGGCATAGGCTGAATATCATTCCCATTGGTGTTTGTAGTGCTGCAATTTCCTTTTAATTTTCCAAGTCTTGCCCTCAATGTTGCATTTTCCTCCTACTTTGTTGTGAGCTGCTGTTCCTTGGCTGGAAATCGGTCTTTTGTTGAATTTTCTTGCTTCAGCTGCCAAATACGCTGAACCTGATCTTCATACCACTTCTTCACTTTCTCCACCTCCTATGTCATCTTAGTGAGTCCTTCGTTAGCTTCCCTTTTCACTTGCCAAAGTTCATGATGCACTTTATCAGGTCTGTCTTGAGCTGGTGCATTTTAGTCCTTGGCTACCATGTTTCATTAACTTGTTTGCTTCCTCGAATGTCAAATTTGCATACTTGTTTACAAACTTTTGTAGCTTGAATGGTTCTATTTCCTCCTTCTGGACAGGTCTATTGTACGGGCGAGGCAACCCAAACACTCTTCTAAAGTCACTTGCCTTGAATGTGACATAGACTTCATTATTTCCAACCTTATATTACTCCTATCCGGATTGTACTTCTCCAGAATCTGCGACATGTACGGTTTGAAAAAATCTCTATAAAATTTGGCATTTGCATAATGAAATGCAGATATGCCTCATAGAATGATTCTCTTAGCCGATTTTGGGGGTTGTCATGTCACCGCTTTCATGAAAACTCTCTTGTAGGCATTGTCCATGTAATCTCCTCCAAGGGGATTTGCATCATGTCTTTCCCTTTCCCGTTCGATGGTGGGGATACCACTCTTTGTTTGTCTTTCCCTTTTTTTCGTTCTTTTGTTTCTTGGTTTAGGATTAGGTGTCTAACTCCAAGACCATGACCGTGAGCTATCTCCTCTTGGTTACCAAGAACCTCTTCATTCTTCCTCCCTTCCTCTTTATTGCATGTGCTCGCCAAAATGAACACCGTGCACACCTCTACATGTTCTTGCCCTTGCCTCAGCATTGGATTTTGTTCTAGGGCAAATTTGGAAGGTTGGTGTCACAACTCTTTGCCCCTCTTGCTTTCGACGATGTGTGCGTCTCCGTTGCATTCTTTTGTCTCCAACGCACAATTCTTTGGGAACTCATGCTCCTCCCAATCCACCAATATCCTCCTTTCTAATAGTTGGGAATATCCACCATGGTTAGTACTCAATTGTTCGTGGTCTACAATGTGGACAATCACAAACTTTGTCCACACACTCTCACGACAACTCAATGTGGCATGCCCTAGCTAGCTCGCCAACCTCCAATAGATTAGGGCATCAAATAATCTCAACTACCTTGCCCAAATATGACTGCCAACGACCTCCATGGTTCTCGTGTGCTTCGGCTTAGTGTCTTGTTAGGGCTTAAATGATTGAATTAGTTTTGGGCTTAGACAACCCACCTATAGGGCCTGATGACCCTCTTCTTGGCCTTGACAGCCTAGGTAGACGACCTCTTGACTAGGCTAGACGACCCACCATCTAGGTTGGATGACCCACCCCTTAGTTGTGATGGCCCATCAACTAAGGTTGGATGGGCCTGAGTTGAGCCCAAGCGGCCTAGCTTTGCCAAATGACCTATCTTGGCCAAATGACATAGAACACTTGTCGGATGGTTGCATATTAGGTATTCCCCTCTTTTGGCATTTGATCCCTTGCTCCTAAAAGCCCTAGGCTTGTTGAAAATTATTGTTGGTTGCTTCCCTAGGGTTTCTTCTATTGAAATACCAGATTTCTTTGCCAAATATCATATTTCCATCATTGAAATTTGGAAACCCTCAGCTGGTTTGCTGTTTTCCACTGTTGGCATGCTATTTTTCTTCTTCGACATGCTGATTATTTTGATTTTTGGCATTTTTCCAGTAAAACCCTTGTTTTTGGAAGCTAGGGTTAGGGTTTTTGAAATTACTCACCACACCTGCACTCCTTGGCTGAAAATAACTCACTTTCACTGGATGAGGGTTTTCAGAAAAACCTCGTTTTTTGCTGATTTGCTGGCATGCTCTAACTCCACTTTCATGATGAAATCTTCCATGCAGCTGATTTTCTCTTTTGCTTGGTTGCCGCAGAATTTACCACTATGAAAAACCCTGATTTTGCTCTTCAAATGGCCTAGGCTATTCCCTAGTTGGTGTGTTCTAGTTGGCAGCTGGTCCTCTCCAGTTGGCTTTTTGTTTGCTGCTGGTCTGCTTTCCTTCCTTGGATCTTCTTGGCTTGCTGTGAGTGAAAATGACTTGAAATGAGCTCGTCTCCCCTTTTTAAAGATGGGAGAGATAAGTGACACTTGGCCTCCATGTGTCAAGTTTGGCACGACTCCCCCAACTACTAGTACAACTCCTCTAGTTGCTAGTGTAAATCACTATTCAGCGTGCTATGGAACATCATGATGTGCTTGGCCCTGTTGTCTTCCTATTGGTGAAAGTTGGCGAGCTCATTGGCTAGACAACCTAGCCTAACAGCCCAGTATTTTCCTTTTTCGGCTTGGATGGCTCATGGTGTAGGTGCGAGTTCTAACGTGCCACCTCAACAAAGGAAATAAACAAGCTAGAAATAAAATATGCATGGATTTCAAGTACGCATATGTTAAGTTTTATAACAAAGGATGTACGTTGGAATAATGCATGTAATAATGACTCAAGTTGGAGATATGTGTGAACATAGTCATGCAAAGGTAGTTAACACCCAGTTTGTCTTGTAGTTAGGAGGTGAGGTGTCAAGGGTGGTAGTTGTTTGTAACTATTGTCCCCATAGTTTAAATAAGACCCTCATTCATTTGAGAGGGTACACACACATAGACATGGGGGACATTGTATATATTGGAGAGAGTACATTGTAGTTGCATTGTGTATGCCAGGAGAGAGAGTGTAGAGTGCATTGGAGGTATTCTGCATAGGATCAGATATTGTGTATGTAAGAGAATGTTGTAATAGGCTATCATTAATGCAATATTTGTTCATACTTGTTCATCATTTGCTATTGCTATTGTGTGTGATCTGCATGTATTGCTATTGATTGATTGCTGCAGTAGATTAGATTCAATCCTGTCATTTGTATTCTTTTCCAAGTTCTGCCATATAGGGCCGTTTGGCAGTTACCAGGTTGCGTAGCATAGTTGCCAATCTGTAAAGTACAATGCAGTTGCTAGGCTGTCAAGACTGAAGGAAATCCTTTTGGTTAGTGCTAGTCGTTTGGGAAGAGTGCAGGTTGTCCAATTCTCAGATTGGGCCGTCTAGAGTAGTGAACTAGGCCGTCAAAGACAAGCTGATGATGCAGGTTGTATAACTGCATTACTACAAGTTGTAGATAGTTAATCTATCAATCCAAATTGTTCCTCCAAGTGTGGAATACCACCATCGTGCTATATTTGGCGTCGTCGTTGTTCAAGTTCGAACCAACACCACATGAAGCTTGGAGAGGTGGATGATAGATAACTTACTAGGAGGACGTGGGAGACGTGGATGTGGCGGAGCGAGAGATCAACCAATACGCAAAAGTTTGAGGATTGCACAACAACAAGAATGAGAAGAACGTGGGTGTGTTGAGGAAGACTTGCATGTTGTTGACGAATGACGAAAGAAGAATACTGATAGAACTTGCTGGTGAAGAGATACAAATACCCGAAGTTGAATGAGTTTGGAATCCTCAAGTGTTGGATAGTTTGGACAAGGAACGAGAAAGGTGGCAAATGTTGTTTTTAACAACTAGAAGATGGAGCGCAAGTGGAGGCATAACAAGCAAACGAGGTTCGAACCGAGGAGAATGTTCATGCGAGTTGTGAAGAAGGCGCAAATGAGGAGTGTGTGCAAGACGAGGTAGAGAAATTGGCTATGCCAACCCAATTGTGGGGTAGAGCGCCTAGAGCTGCAGAGGACGGGAGTCAAGCACAAAGGCGATTGTAGGAGAGTGTACTCGAGAGACTAGATTTGATGCTCGTATATTCGTGGAGGAGATGTTGAAGTGTGGAAGCGCAAGGTAGCAGTTGAAGATTTATTTGCAAATGAAGGTTTGTCAAGTGAAGACGAAGAACCACCAATGGCTAAATTGTTGTAGTTGCGGGCAAACAGAAGTGCCCAAAGTTCATGGGTGATGGGAAGGAAGATCTAGAACGCCATATCAAAACGTGTGAAATGATATGGAGATCCAATGGTGTAGATGACAAAGGTTCATGGTTGCGATTATTTTCAGCAATGTTGCGTGGAATAGCAATGGATTGGCACTTAAAACAAGAACCCTTCACAACTTGGGGTGAATTGAAGATTGCATTTTGCTTCGAGACGATAGAAAGATCATTCGAGATATCAACTCAATGAAACAAAAGAAGGATGAGAACATCAAGTCATATAATCGTCAATTGAAGGAACTTATTGATAAGATGGAAGCAAAACCAGCAGATGGGCTGCAAAAACGATGGTTCCTGGATGGATTGTTGTCACGGTACAAGAAGAAGATGAAGGTAGTTTTGCCAACTACCTATCAAGAAGCATTTGATAGAGCGCTGAATTTAGAATGTGAGATGAAGACAACCGCAGCAGGTGGAGGAAGTGCAATCCACGATTGAGACGATAATTCGGATAGTGATCGAGATGACTTGAGCACGACAATCCAAGCCATGAGGAAGGACCTAAAGCATATGATTAATGATGTGAAGGCTGAGAAGAAAAAGGAGAAAAATGACATATGGTGTTTTGATTGCAAATCAAAAGGACACACCAATGTCAATTGTCCAAAGAAAGCATTCTACAATATTTGTGAAGTTGTGGGGCATGTTGTTACCGATTGTCTGTTCAATCTCAAAAGCGCTAGACACTAGACATTGACAGTGTAGAAGAAGAGTAAGGAAGAGAAGCCAAGCACTTCAAAGAACGGTCAAAGAGCAACGAGTGGCGGATATTTAAATAACCGCCAAGGAAGAAGGCATCCACAACAAGGAATTCGATCTATAGGAGGAAAGGGTCGATTGCAGTATGATTTGGATGGGAGGCCAATCATTCAGTGTCAAAGATGTCAAGAGTGGGGACACTTCGCATGCAATCGACAGATGGTATGGTAAAAAGATGGTTTATCGATAGATTACTACCAAAATATAGGAAGAAAATGAAGATTATCCCATGCTCAACATATGACAAATCTTATGAAAGCGCATGAAACTTCAAGAGCGAAGTAAAACAAATAGTAGTTGGTATTGGAGGTCACTATAGAAGTGAAGACTCGGATAGTGACAAGGAAGAGTGCATGTGGCAATCCAATCTACGAGAAAGGATTTTGAGCGGATGATTAAGGAAGTAAAGAAAGAAAAGGAGATATGGTGCTCAGACTATAAGACAAAAGGGCACACAAATGTAGCTTGTCCCAAGAATGCGTACTGTAATATACGCGAAGTTTTGGGGCATGCTGTCACAAAATGTCCATTCGACTTGAGAGGAATGAGACATTACACCATGACAATGCAAAAAGAAGAGGAAGAGAAGCCGAATATCTCAAAGAAAGCGCAAGGTGCGACTAATGGTGTATATTGGAATAATCGCCGTGGTAGACGACAATACTAGCAAAACAATTGACAAGGAGGACAAAGTTGATTATAGTACGATCCCGATGGGAGACGAGTAATTTAGTGTTGGAATAGCCAAGAATGGGGACTTTTTGCAAAGAATTGTCCCAACCTGCAAATAGGAATAATGCAATGCACATGTGTAGGTGGTGCGGACCAAACAACCATGAGGAAGCGAATTATCCGAAGAAGGCAAATTCTAGTGGAACCCAAAATGTTAATTTGATTGGCATAGGCGAGTCTATAAACCAACAAGAGAAAGAAAAGCAAGTGCTAGCAATAACAAGAGCTCAAGCAAGGAAGGCTGAGCAGTACCCGAATCTTGCCAAGGAAAAGGAGCAATGGCAAGAAGCGCATGACATGATAAAGGAAGAATTAGAGAAAATGAAGCAAGATAAACTACTTTATGAAAAGGCATTGAAGAAACCTGAGAGAATATCAAGTAAACAATCATCAACAAAGCAGTTGGCAACATAAGTACTGAACACAACAGTTGAAGTGAAGGTGTCCAATTTACTTGATACTATACCCAAACTATATACAAAGGTAGGAGAAATTGCGCAAACAAAGAAGGCAGATGAGCCAAAAGAAGTTGCAACAATTAAGCAAGACCAATTTATTGATCTTATAGTATCGATGATTGAGGCAGGAAAGAAGCCAACTTCGATTCGCATGAAGTTATTGGATCATAAGCTAATGTAGGTGATTGTGGATGGAGGATCTGGTGTGAATGTCATGTTGGAAAAGACTTGGAAAGACATTGGGGCACCATTTTTGTGGTCTCCAAATTTTCGGTTGTATGGAGCAGATCAATATAGAATAGAGATGAAGGGCGTACTAACAAACAAGACGGTAAATATAGCCAATCAAGATTTTATCCTGGATTTTGTGGTAATTGCAATGCCAAAACCAACTTATGATGCATTGCTGGCACGTGGATGGCTAAGAATGGCCAAGTTGAATAATAATTGGGAGGAAGAGCGTCTCACCTTCAAGAAGGGCCAACACAAATATATGATCAATTTAAAGACTCGATCTATAAGTTAGGATATAACAACTTTTGATGAATCAAGAAGCTCATTGTTAGACAAAGAAAGTGGATATGAGCCAGATGAATGAGTTTTGGGGCTTGAAGATTGTACGAAAGATGTTGATAAAGGACTTTTCCATTGGCAAATGGAATATTACGAGGTTTTCATGCCACATTGTTTTTGCCTTAACATAGAAAAGGAGAACCAGGATGAAAAGAAGAAAGATGTGTAAGTCTTAGATTAATGTGGACTTAGATTAATGTGGGCCCGAGATAAAATTGACACAACAAAATAACCAACGAGAATATTAATTAATCAAAAATAACCCGCTAATCAAACCTTACAATAACTAAACCTTTATATAGGCTTAGTACAAGCGGAAGAGTAGGAAAGGGAGGTTGGAGGAAGATCGGGAGGATTAGAGAGAACGAAGGAGTAGGAAGTGGAGAGGGAGGTGGCAGCGGGCGTGGGGAGAGGAAGGAAGTGGAGTGATAAGGGAAAATGGATGGCAGGGAAGGAGGAAGGACATTGGAGGGATAAGGAGAAGAATAAGGCGAAGGTTTTAAAAAACATAATAAAATATCATGCCGACCATCAAACAAGCTTAGCCGACAAAAGGTAAGAGAATTCACACTTGCTTAGAAAAAGCTGGATTTTTCTAAGCCTTTTGAAGGTAATCCCTGTTCACACTTGCTACATTCTCCCCCTTAAAGTTGAGAGGACTGACTATACAGTCTCTCAGCTTTACAAATTGAGCTTTGGCCAGCGCCTTGGTGAAGATGTCCGCGACGTTCTCCAAAGTGTGGCAATAGTGAAGCTCAACAATATCAGTTTCCACCATATCTTTGATGAAGTGGTACTTCATATCAAAATGCTTTGATCTACTATGGTGGACAAGATTGTATGCCAACTGAATGGCACTAATGTTGTCACAGAATATTCTAGTTGGACCACTTTGCTGCTCTCCAATCTCTTCTAATACCTTTCGTAGCCATAGAGCTTGAGTACTAGCATGAGTGACCGCTATATACTCAGCTTCGTTGAAGATAGCGCTACTATTGTCTGCTTCTTGGAACTCCAAGTTATTAGTCCCGAACCAAGACTAAAACAGTTACCCGATGTGGATTTTCTATCATCAACATTGCTGCCCCAATCACTATCACTGAAGCCTTCAAGCTTGATAGTATCACTTTTGTAGTATTGGATTCCAAAATCCAAAGTACCCTTCACATATCTCAAAATTCTTTTAGCTGCCTGCAAATGCAGCTCGGATGGATTAGACATAAATCTAGAAACAAGAGATACAACATATTGAATGTCCGGTCCGGTGTTGGCGAGAAACATCAAACTCCCAACAATGCTTCTGAAAGTGGTCACATCAACTTTCGGTGCTCCATCATCCTTGCTTAATTGGATCCCATGTCCAATTGGAGTTGCAACTGATTTGCATTGCTCCATAGCAAACTTCTTAATCATATCTCGAGCATACTTAAGTTGATAGATGAAGATCCTTGAATCTGTCTGATGGACTTCCATTCCAAGAAAGTATTTCATTAAGCCAAGATCCTTCATCTCAAATTCTTGCATCATGGAGTGCTTGAACTCCATATTGACTTTTTCATTACTACCCATAAAAATGAGATCATCCACATACAAACAAACTATGAGGATGTCATTACCTTGATTCAGGTAGTAGAGTGTGGGTTCATTTTTGCTTCTGATGAACCCAAAATCTTTAAAGTACCCATCAATGCGTGAGTACCAAGCTCTCGGTGCCTGCTTGAGGCCATAAAGTGCCTTCTTCAGTTTGTAAACAAGATGTTCCTTGTCTTTCTCTTCAAATCCCTGTGGTTGCTCAACATACACTTCTTCTGTCAAGTAACCATTGAGAAATGCACTCTTTACATCCATGTGTTGGACTTTCCATCCCTTATGTGCAGCTAAGGCAAGAACTGTTTTGATAGTCTCCTGTCTGTCTACAGGAGCAAAAGTCTCTTCATAATCAATTCCATATTTCTGAGTGAATCCCTTTGCAACTAATCTCGCCTTGTGCCTCTCGATGCTACCATCAGCATTAAACTTGGTCTTGAAGACCCACTTACATCCAACACGTTTCTTTCCTTTAGGAAGCTTCACCAGATCCCAAGTGTCGTTGTTTTTTATAGAGGTTATCTCCTCTTTCATGGCATCTTGCCAAATATTTTGAGTACAAGCCTTCTCATAACTAGAAGGTTCAAGTTGTGAACTAGTTAACAAAGCATAGTTAACTAGATCTCCCCTAGGTTCTTGTTGGGAGACATCATCACCATACAAGTGCATATTTTCTAATCTTTGTAGAACATAATTCATTTCACTAGCTTGGCTCCTAGTGTATCTTTTTGAAATTTTTTTATCCAACATCTGATATGATGGATGATTCTGTAGAGTTCTCTTACCTCTGGATGGAGAATCGATGTCCATTGGTGAGGAACTTACTGATCTCTGCGGAGAAGGACTTGGTGAAGAAGTTGAATCAGAAGATGAACTTGGGTTTGTGGGAGGAGATTTCTTACTTTTTTGTGGTGTCTGTTGTTGCACCTGCTTAGAAAGTACATCATTGGATTCATCATCATTGAATATTTGGGGCTTACCCCATTCTCCCCCTTCATCAAAAATCACATCCCTGGAAAGCACAAACTTTCTAGTCCTGGGATTGTAGAGTCTGTAAGCTTTTGTATTCTCACAGTACCCTACAAAGATGCATGCCTGACTCTTTGGATCGAGCTTCTTTCTCAGCTCATCAGGAATGTGAGAATATGCCAATGAGCCAAACACTTTGAAATACTTAACATTTGGCTTTTTACCATACCAAGCTTGGTAAGGTGTTTGCCCTTCCAAACTTGAAGTAGGACTTCTGTTCAAGATATGCACGCTGGTCCTGGCTGCATCTGCCCAATATGAATTAGTCAAATGCTTCGTCTGAAGCATAGACCTTGCCATCTCCACAATGGTGCGATTCTTCCTCTCTGCTACACCATTCTGTTGTGGAGTGTAGGCAGTTGTGAACTGCCTCTTAATGCCATATTGCTTACAGAAATTCAAGAACTCATTAGAGGAGTATTCTCCTCCCCTATCTGATCTAAGACATTTTACAAAATATCTACTCTCACTTTCAACTCTTGTTTTGAAATCGACAAAGCATTCAAATGCTTCATCCTTATGTTTCAAAAAATATATCCAACACATTCTAGTAAAATCATCAATGAAGAGTAGGAAGTAAGAGTTGTTACCAAGACTCTTGGTCTGCATCGGACCACATATGTCTGTATGCACTAGCTGAAGTGGATGACTGGCCCGCCATGCTTGTCCATGAGGAAATTTTGATCTGGCATGCTTCCCCAGAGCACACCCTTCACAGACTTCCTTACTATCCTGAACTTTAGGAAGTCCGGTTACCATCGCTTGTGAAGTTAGCATTTTCAAACTAGCTGAATTCAAATGACCATATCTCAAGTGCCATAAGACACTTGGATTGGAAATAGCAACATTTGCTAACTTATCTCCCCCCGGCTGGCCAAACTTTAAAGGAAACAATCTATTCTTTGACATTGGCACTTGTGTAATGATTCTATTACTATTATTTTTATCAAAAATAGTGCATTTACCCTCATCAAAAAGCAACTTGTAGTTCTTTTCTAACATTTGACCAACACTTAAAATATTGTGTTGGAGATGGGGTGTGTAATAGATATCACTTACTTGTTTGACGCCTTCTTTAGTTGGAACTGCCATGGCTCCAATGCCTTCAACTGCCAATGATTTATCATCTCCCAATTTGATGCTGGATTTATATGAGGAGTTTAGAGTAGCAAAGAGTTCTTCTTTGCCACTCATATGGTTTGAACACCCAGTGTCCAAGATCCATGTATCATTCATGTTCTGATCTGCTCGACCATATGAGAGAAAGAGATTTGTGGCCTCTTCCTCTTCTCCAAAATTTCCAAACCGATTGCTCTGGCTACTGCTGCTTCCTTATGAAGGCTTTGTCCAACAGTCATGAGCATAATGGCCAGGTTTGCCACAATTTTAGCAAGTTTGTTTTGATTTATCTCCTCCTTTGCCTCTGCCTCGATTGTTTCCCTCTGTTTTGTTGTCCTCCTCTATTCTCGTTGTTCACCTCTGTTTGAGAATCCTCCTCTGTTCTGATTTCCTCCTCTCGTTAGGAGTTCCACCTCTCTGATTATTTCTGCCTCTACCTCTATACTGTCCTCTGCCACGGCCTCTACCTCTGCCTTCATGAGAAGCAAAGGCTTTATCATCTCCTCCGTAACTTGTGGAAGGAGTTTGTTGTAACCTCTCTTCATGTGAGAGAAGTGAGCCAATGAGGGCTTCAAAAGATAGAGAAGTTAGGTCTTTGGATTCTTCTATAATTATGGCAACTGAATTCCATTTAGGAAGAAGTGTCCTCAACACTTTCTTCACTATAACTTCAGGCTTTACATCTTCTCCTAAAGTGACCATCTTATCTACTACGGCTTTCACACGCACGCAGTAATCACCAACCTTTTCACTCTCTTGCATTTTAAGAGTTTCAAACTCTCGTTTCAAGGTTTGTAGTTTAACTTGTTTGACTTGGTCACTACCCCTATAACTTTCTTTTAAAGCATTCCAAGCAGATTCAGCTGTTATAAAAGAAGCTATTCTAGGGAAAATACTTCTATCAAGGGCGGCTTGGATGTGATAAAGGGCGGAAGAATTATTCTTCTAAGCTTCCTTTTTAGCCCTTTTATCAGCAACATTCAAAGCTGCCCAATCAGCAGCAGTAGGTTCAGTATATCCCTCTTCAATCACATCCCAAAGACCTTTGCCTATCAAAAGAGTTTTCATTTTAATTGACCAATACTCGTAATCACCACCATTGAACTCAGGGATTGGTAGACTAGTATTGGATGCCATTTCAGAAAGCAAACTTTATTTCAACTTCAAACAAGTAGTACAAAGAAGTACAAAATAGATCACTGATTTAAATCAAATCTAGCCTTTTTAATATGCTCACTGATTTGGCGTTCTTCTTCTTGAGGATCACCCAAAACTGGAAAGGTGAAGTTGTCTGCTTCGTCGTCACTAATTACAATGATTTCTGGTGCTGTTGCTGGCTCATTACGTTTGTTGAGAACATCTCGTTCTTCAGTTTTAGGTTTCACCTCCACTGGTTCTTCTTCTTCTTCTTCTTCTTCTTTTGGTTCTGAATCAGGAGAGCGTGGTGTATAGCTCTCACTTGTTTCTACTTCAGGCACTGCAGGTGTATAACTTTCACTTGATTGTCCTTTAGGTACTATTTCAACCGTCTCGGACTCAACTATCCTTTGCCCGAAGATATTATCTTTAGAATCCGCCTCGTATCCAGAGTCTGGTTTCCTCAGATGAGCAATCACTTGGTTTTCTAATTGGCAAAACACTGTATGAAGTCCGTACCGCTGGACTTTCTCGTCAAAGGAATCAGTAGTCTCTCTTCTCAACAGAGAGAGTAATGCATTATAGCATCCGGCTGACCGGATCATCTACTCATAATCACACCGCATGAACTGGGTTACAACTTAATGATGCCAAAAAACTTTTACCTCAAAATATCTTTTCACCTTTTTTTATAAAAAAATTTCAAAATTTGTTTTAATAAAGGCTTTTAAATTTTTTTTTAACAATTTCCTATATATATTTTTAATTATTCTTTTTAAATAAATGTATATTTAAAAACATAATAAAAAAAAATATACATAGAAATTATTAAATTAATTTTTAAAACCTTAAAAAAAACTAAATAATAAAATTTTTATAAAAATAAACCTTTTTTTTTTTGTAATCCCCGATGAGATTCGAACCGCTGACCTCCGCCGTCTACCCGGAAGGCTTAGCCGCTGCACCACGCGGCTGCTGTGGTAGAACAGTGTCAATTTTTGTTCTTAAACCCTGTTTTTCGGCGAAGAAACAAAAAAATAAAAAAAACCTTTGTATTTTTGACCCCGACGGGATTCGACCCCGGGTCTCTTCTCTGCAAGCGGGAGCCTTGACCGCTAGACCAAGCTAGCCGGACGGGAAGAAGGAAGCATCACTTTATATTTAAAGTGAGTGGCTGAACAATTTAAAAAAAAAAATTTAGTCCCACATGCAGTGGGAGGTGGGCGTGTTCAGGCTTTATCAAAGCCGACGAACACTATGAACCGAACCTTTTGCCCAACTTCGGCCAGTTAACCTCTGCCACGTCAGCACTCTACTCGCCTCTGCCACGTCAGCACTTTGCTCGCCTTTGCCACGTCAGCACCCTGCTCGCCTTTGCCACGTCAGCACCTTGCTCGCCTTTGCCATGTCAGCACCCTGCCAGCCTCGATCCACGTGCTGCCCAGTCAGCACTTTGCCAGCTCCGATCCACATCATCGCCTGCCACGTCAGCTGCCGCCTTGCCGACTCAACCTGCCACGTCAGCGCCTGCTGTCTGCGCCCAGTCAGCTCCTAGAGGTTCGTGCATCCTCGGGATCCGTGCGTTCCTCGGGATCCGTGCCCCAGTCGCTGACCAGTCTGCTGCGCCCGGCTTCCGTGCCTCACCTCGGCCCTCGACTTCCATGCCCCCCTGGAGCTCTGATACCAGTGTAAGTCTTAGATTAATGTGGGCTCGAGATAAAATTGACACAACAAAATAACCAACGAAATATTAATTAATCAAAAATAACCCGCTAATCAAACCTTACAATAATTAAACCTTTATATAGGCTTAGTACAAGCGGAAGAGTAGGGAAGGGAGGTTGGAGGAAGATCGGGAGGATTAGAGAGAACGAAGGAGTAGGAAGTGGAGAGGGAGGTGGCAGCGGGCGTGGGGAGAGGAAGGAAGTGGAGTGATAAGGGAAAATGGACGGCAGGGAAGGAGGAAGGACATTGGAGGGATAAGGAGAAGAATAAGGCGAAGGTTTAAAAAACATAATAAAATATCATGCCGACCATCAAACAAGCTTAGCCGACAAAAGGTAAGAGAATTCACACTTGCTTAGAAAAAGCTGGATTTTTCTAAGCCTTTTGAAGGTAATCCCTGTTCACACTTGCTACAAGATGTACAAGCAGTTGTCCAAAGTAGTTGAAGGAAATTTGTGACAAAGGAGGATGAAGAAAAGGAGAAGTGGACATTTGTGAAATTTTTTGTGTAGTACACAATAGGATATGTAGTCATTGAAGACAAACAAACTCATCTGATTGACATACTCAAAGCAACAGAAGAACCAGATACTGTAAAGTATGAAGGACAAAAGATGTTACAAATGAACCTTGGAAAAGGAGAGGAAAATATTATACATTGTGGAGACGAATGGGATCCTCTATTGAAAGCAACAACTTTCAAGATTTTCTTGGCATACAAGGATGTATTTGCATGGACTTACAAGGATTTGAAAGGAATACCATCAGAGTTGTGTGTACACCTAATTATTTTGATTGCAAGTATGCAACCGATAAGGAGATGACCATATAGGATGAATCCAAAGTATGCAGCCTTGGTGAATGCGGAAATTGAAAAAATGTTATACATTGGTATCATCTTCAAAGTGATAGTTAGTGAGTGGGTGTCACCTATAGTGATCACTCTGAAGAAAGAAGCTAATCGGATTTGAATTTGTGTGGATTTCTGGAGCTTAAATGTCATCACAATAAAAGATCCTTTTTCCATCCAATTCATAGATTCCATAGTGGAAGAAGTAGTCGGACAATGGATCTATTCCTTTTTGGATGGATTCTTGGGCTACAATCAAATTAGTGTCGAGGAAGACAAGCTAAAGACAACCTTTATAGTGGAAGATGGCATTTATGCATATAACTGGATGCCATTTGGGTTATGCAATGCACTTGCCACTTTTCAAAGGATCATTTTGTATATCTTCGATTAAATGTCCACAAGGAAGTTTAAGGCTTTCCTAGATGATTGGTCCTTATATGGGAAGACAACTGAACACCTATAAGCATTAAAAGAATGTATGGGCTTGTGTCGAAAATCTCATTTAGTACTAAATCCTACAAAGTGTATGTTGTTGGTTCCTTATGGCAAGTTGTTAGGGCATATTGTCTGTAGGGAAGGATGAAAACAAACCTCGATAAGATACGAGTCGTATTAAGCATGGGGGAACCATACGATGTGAGTTCAGTATAGACCTTTCTAGGCATTGTTGATTACTATAGAAGGTTTATACGATACTATTCTCAAATAGCTTATCCATTGGATGCCCTTACGTGCAAGAATGTTCCTTTTAAATGGACCGAGGGACATCAGAAAGCCTTCAAGGGGTTGAAGGAAATGTTGGTATGCGCACCCATTTTGGTAATTTCTAAATTGGAACAAAGAATTTCATGTCCACGTCGGTGCATCAAACTTTGCGATCGGATGCGCGTTAGCCCAGGAGGGGCAATTTGGGCATGATCAACCCATTTACATTGCAAGTTAGTGGTTGCCGATGGCAAAAAAGAATCACAACATGGCAAACGGGAAGCTTTGGGGATGGTATATGCAGTACAAAAGTTCAAACATTACTTGCTGGCCAACCCATTTGCCTTCTTAGTGGATCATCAAGCCTTGCTGTATTTAATTAATAAACCGACTATATATGGATGGGTGAGCATGTGGCTCGTCACATTACAAGAATTCGTGTTTTGAGTGGTAGTAAGGCCAGTGAAGAAGCACTTAATAGTGGACCAAATGTCATGGATTCACTCAGAACTTGTGAAAGGAGGAATACCAAATGAATTCCCTAATGCACAGTTGTTCATGGTGAACGTGGTACTTGGATGGTATAAGCATATTGAGGAATATCTATCAACAGGAGAGCTGCCAAAGGAGATGACGATAGCAGATAAAAAGAAAAATTATTGCAAAATCGACACCATTTTCATTGATTGCAGGCTTGTTATATCAGTTGGGACCCAATCAAATCTTGCAAATATGTGTTATGGAGGAGGTTTAGATGAGATTGAAGGAAGCACATGAAGGATTGGCCGGAGGACACATGGGGCCAGATGCAACAACAAGAAAAGTGTTGTTGGTAGGATTATGGTGGCCTACCCTGTATCATGATGCCAAAGAATATGTCAAAGCATGTGATACTTGTTAGAGGACAAGAAAGCTAGTGAAAAGAGATTTTATGCCATTGTATCCCTCTCAACCGCAATAATTATTTGAAAGATAAGGTCTAGATTTTACTGGGCCATTGCAGACAAGCAAAAGGAGGAAATGTTGATATATTGTGGTGGCAACTGAATATTTGACAAAGTGGGTGGAAGCAAGAGCCCTATCAGACAATTTTGCAAGGAGTACAACCCGTTTCCTATATGAACAGGTAATTATCAGATTTGAGATTCCTTTATAGTTGACAAGTAATAGGGGAGGACACTTTGTCAATGAAATTATTCAGAATTTGACAATAAAGTTTAAGATCTTTCATTCGTTGTCTAGTCCGTATTATCCTAGAGCCAATGGGCAAGAAGAGGCAACAAATAAGGTCCTAGTATCGGTAATACATAAGATGTGGAGTGGAAGGAGCCGATTGGGAAGAGATATTGTCAGCAGTCTGGTGGACGTATAGAACAACTTTCAAGCCAACAATGAACCATATGCCTTTCCAGTTAATGTATGGATAGGAAGCTATAGTGCTAGTAGAGTTCTTGGTACCTAGTCTAAGGGTAGCAGCAGAGAACCATCTAAGTGACTAGGAAAGCCTAGAGGAAAGGGTTACGACACTAGTACAACTGGAAGAGAAGTGGGTAATGGCTCAATGGGCAACAAAGATTTCCCAATGACAAAGGAAGTTATGGCATGACAAGAACCTGAGGAAGTTAAAATTGAAGACAAGTGACATGGTGCTGAAATTTAATGGCAAAAGAGAGATCAAGCTAGGGAAGTTGAAGACCCTATGGTTTGGGCCCTTCCAAGTAGGCGAGATGATGGACAACGGAGTAGTCCGATTGAAGAAGTTGGATGGGACATTGTGTCCCGAGACAATTAATGGTTCGAAGTTGAAGCCATACAAGGTGAAGGCACAAGTAAACGTGATCAACTTTGAATCATCAAAAGGAGAAACTGTAGGAAGACTGACGGAGGTACCACGACGGTCTTCATCAAGTTTTGAAGGGATATGGTTCCAAGAACGAGAAGAACCAAGTGGGACTGCAAACTAGGGTACAACTTCGGAAGAGGATGAAATGAATCTAGGTTGGCTATTTGAGACAGGAAGAGAACAACCTGTTATTGAACAGAGGGAGTTGGAACCTTGACTAACTGAACAACGAAGGATATAAGTTCATGTAAGATTCCTTGATATCGAAGAAGAGAGAAGACTTAAATCACTAACAAATGCAGATTTGCGAAGGACGAAGTTTGAGACAAGAGAAGGGTTTGATGATGCATCTCGAAGCGAAGAGAGTGAAGAAGAACCCCAAGTTGTGGCAGATATTGAGGAAGAAGAGGACCTAAGTCCATTAGCACTAATTGGTTCAATGTAGCAAAGGATACGTAGGGAAACACAAAGACTTCAAGAAGAATATCAGACTCTACATACGTACAATGCCAGAATGAGAGATCAGATTGTTCAAGAATTGGAGGAGATAATGCAAAGAATTAATGAAAGACAAGAACAAAGGCAAGCAAAACAAAAAGAACCTGAACAACAAAGGTTACCTAGAGAGCAAGAAGCTTACGAGGTATGGAGAGATATCTATGAAGTACAACATTATCAAGGAGACTAAAGACCATCTAAAAGTTCAAGCAGTTCATCCTCTAGCTCGTATGCAATTTGATTGAATAGTAGCAATACAAACTCTCTGCTAACAAAAGGATCAAGGAGAAACTTGAATCCAACATCACCAGTTACTCAAAGAGAAGAAAGGGAAGGTGCAAGGAATGATTCAAGTTCTTATTTTGATTTCTTGGAGCGGTATAGAGAGACACTAACAGAGCAAAGATGTAGGGAGGAAGATAGATAGATTAGAAGATTGTTGCATGTAGATAGAAGATTGAGAAGATTAAGGCAATTGTCACCAGGATATCAAAACAAAGGAGAATCCAGTAGGTCACTACAACTAGCGAGAGAAGAGAGTAGAGATAATTTGGGAAACTTGGGGAGATTGGTAGGTCTTCCTAGTGGTCTAAGGATACCTAGCCAAGGGAGGAGTTCGGTTGGCCTCCCTCTCGATGGCTTGAAGGGAAGAATTTTCCCTCTTGCTAGCTTTAGGCTGCAGGATTGACAGAATAGGCCACAAGGACTATTCTGGGATCAAGCAGGAAACAACCAATTTTCACAAGATCAGGAAGTTGGACCATCAGGACCACCTCGTGGTTCACGTGGAATCTGAAGAAGTCATGGGCGACTGAGGAACCAAATGAATCTCGAACAACTAGGAGTTAGGAAGTCCCAAATTAGGGAGATTTTCTTGAGAACAAGAGGGAGAACCATGGAATGGTTTCGGGGAAGAAGAAGATTCCAAAGTAGAAGAGAACTGGCAAGGTTGAGTCAAATTTTAAGCCCAACACGAACAACTCTAGTCAGGCAAGTGCTTGAGTGCCGTTAGGATGACGACAACATCGTAGGAGGCTGTTAGGCTGTTGGTAGGATGACAAGTGGGTGACAGGACATCGACAGGATGGAAGGAGGCCGTTAGGTTGTTGGTAGGATGACAGTTGGCCGACAAGACGTTGGGAGGAGGCCGTCAAATAATCGGCAGGGTGGAAGAAGACCATCAGCATGTCGGTGGAACCATGACCATCAAGAGATGGGTAGGATGGTAGATTGGAAAATATTAAGGATAACAAGGAATAATTCAAGGGAGAGTCGTCAAGAAGGCCAACAAACAATAGGAGATTGTTCAAATGGACCTTGGATAGAAGGTTGTTGTCAACATAGGAATGTATAGTGACAAGAAGACAAGCGAAGGAAGGAGATGACTTGTCGGCAGACACGATGGAAATCCGTGTTAGCATCGCTGTATGGATCACGAGGAGGTGACGTGGCAAAGGCCACATGGTAAATAAAGTAAATGATTTTTGAGAAAAAAATTAATTAGAAAATAGAAAAAACAGAAAAAGACAAAATAAGGAAAGAAAGCAGGAAAGCATTGACAATTGCAAGTAGGGTTGTGAGGTGGTAATCATCTGGCAGTCGGAAGACATAGTGGCAGTTGGATAACCATTTGCATGGGTGACAACTGATTTTGGGAACATAATAAATAAAGGTGACTAGGGAGGCGTGGGCATAATGCAATTCGAAGTTGCAGAGAAAGATTGTAGAGCGCCTTAGGAGGTTGTCGACATTGCAAACGATGGGGACAATATTGCAAACAAGGGTTTTTCAAACAAAGGAGCACTAGTACCTGTGCGCCAAATGGAGAAAGAGGAGAAACTAGACAGGGACGGTGAAGCCTTACACAGGAAAGACAATGACAAAAATCAACAATTACTCCATAAAATTTAAGGGCATAGAAGGGTAACTGCTGCTCAAAAACGTTGCAGTCAGACGAGGAACATGAGTTATTGCCAAAAAGTGCCATCAGAGGTTGAGGGACAGCAGAGCTGCCATTGGAAGGATGAAGAGTTGTCGTCTGAGGCCAAATATTGGAGAGCTGTCGATTGAACAAGCCGTTTGCAGACTGCAGGAGAAGTTGGCCGTTTGCAGAAGAGACTGCGTCGTCCGAAGGGTATAATTGGCAGTTTGGAAGCTGCCCTTAGCAAGCTTGTGGCGTCGTCACAGACATTATTGTCATGAGCAGTGCTGTCATGAGCGGTACCATCATGATTTGGTGCCGTCACAAACAAGGACAATGTTGTCATAAAATCGAATGGGTGTCGTCTGAAGCACTAGGCCAACAAGGAGACTGCAAGCACTGACGTCAAAAGCAGTTGTCGATATGCATAAGAAACCCTCGATTCTCAAGAGAATCAGGTATATGGACCAATAGAGAAGAGGTCCATAGGAGACTGTATTGAAAGAATGAATGATGCATAGACAAGGAGCGCATTCACAAGCAGGTGAACAGGAATATGATTTCTATATAGGACGGACTCACGAGAAGCAACCATGACGACAAGAAGAGCATTCTAGAAGACAGAGGAAGGGATGCTAGGCAAAGTGAGAAGGAGAAGATACCCTTGAGAGACATTACATGGATACATTCCACGGGAGAATACTATCGAACATGGTGGGAAAAAGCCCCGAAGGATCATGAGCTATGGCAAAAGTTGCAAGAAGCGGGAGTATATTTTATCCTGCAAGTACCAAACTTTGATCGAGAATTTTTCAAAGATTACCTGCTACAGATGTTGGAGACCTATGATTTGAAACAAATGCAAGTAAAGCGCAAGTGGGCAATTGACAGTTGATTGTTTTTTTCTCTAAAGGAAATTTCAGGACAACATTTAGACTGCCAAATCAAGGAATCCTGGTTGTAAAGGATGTAGTTTATTCTAACTGGAATAGGCAGTTAATTCAGAATGTAACAAATCTGAATCAGGAAGAGATTTAGAAATTGATGTCGCATGGAAGTAGAGGAGTTAAGCAGCAGAATTTGAGAAGTGAAGAGCTGCAATGTGTGATGAATGTGATAATGGCAAGATTGTCCAGAGAACAAAGGTCTTCAGAACTACCTATATGGATAATTCCATACATGTAAGGAGTTGAAGCGAGTGAAGCCTATGACTGGGCATCTTACCTTTCGTATCGCATTAAGACTTTCTTGATGTGAAGTATGAAGAAATTCTCCATGGTATTGCATGCCATTGGCATGTTATTGAATGCGGCATCATAGGCAAAGATTGAGATTCCTGGATTGGATCCTCCGAGAGAGTTACAGAGGATCCACTGAGCCGGAACAATTGTTACAACAAAGGTTAGACTCGTGAGACAATGAGCTGTCTTGGAGAGGTAGCGTGTTTAGAGGGGGAGATAGCCAACATAAGAGTAGATTGGTTGAAAGACCCGAGAAAACAATAACAGAGGGCAAAGCAGCAAAGAAGCTTATTGATCTGTCAGCACAAGGTGAAGAGCATGTGATAAAAGCTACAATAGACAATGAGACAGAGGATGATCTTAGTGAGCATGTGCTGATTGAAGTGCCAAATTTTAGGCAACCACCGGAGATGGGGGAGCACATTAATGCACAAGTTAATACCTGTCTCAGTAAGATTTTTGGAGTAATTGATAGATTGAAGCTAGAATTTGAGATAGGCTGTGTTGGACAATGGAAGCAATGGCAGTTGATGGTAGAGAATGAACTTGAAAAGTTGGTAAAGTGGACCTAGGAGGGACAATGGATGACAAAAATTACCAGCATCTATCAAGTGCAGCCATGGGAGTTAGAAATAGGAAGTGTTAAAACCATGGTTGGGGTAAAGCAATTGCTAGAAGGAATGGAAACATTGTCCACTAAACCAGCCTATGTTTACATCAATGGTGGTCACGGTTTATCTTGCCCAACAAGTGATGGCAATGTACAATACATAGAATTGGCACCAAATTTTTTTCCAACTTATGATCATATCAAATTTTTTGGCATATTTAGTACAATGGGTAGTTGCTGGTATCAAGAAACTACATTGTGTGGGACAAGAGAAGATCCACCTACTGCAAATCACAGAAGAAAAATTTCAGCAAGTTAGACAATGGAATTGGAATTGGCCAAGCTAGGAAAGCAGCTTGAGGAGACCTAGGAAAAACAACGAGAAGAAAAAATCATTGAGGAACAAGAAATAGAGGAGGAAGACAGGATCATTGAGGAACATGAAGAAAATATTACAAATTTGAGATCCGAATGCTCAATTAGACAACTGGAGGAAGCAAAGACAAAGGAGTTGGAACTCAAGGATTAGCTAATCGCAAAGCGAGATGAGTAGATTGCAACATTGATGCAAGGGACTGCAAGTGAGGTCTTCACAAAGATGGAGGAGGAGATCTTGACGAAGTTGGTAGAAATGGAGAAGGCCAATCATTTTGGTCTTGAATGGTCGAAGTACTTCAATCATGCCAAGAGACTCAAGGACGAGGAGGCCTTAAAGTTGCAAATTGCTGAATTAGGAGTACCCTTTCCTTAGTCGCAACAACCTCAACAACCAAGTTCGACTCCGCTAGAGCAGAGATGAAAATCGATGAGGAAAATGACCAATTTAAAGGGGAGTACAAATGTAGGCACCAGTTCTAGATAGAAGCAAAGTTGAAAGTGTTTGCATAAATGACCAAGTGATAAGCACTAAGTTAGTCCACAAGGAAATGATTTGAATGTGATGAAACGTATCCATCATTAGTTATACTTTAATATTTAATTATTTGTAAGGTTGGCATAAGTTTCACGTAGGAGAAGAAATTAGTTATGTAACGTGTCCTGGAAACCGTTGTTTCTAACGACCAGAATTGCACTATAAAAAAGACCCCTTCTTCATTTTGCAAGTATGCATGGACAATAGCTAGAGGGAGAGAAGTATTGTTGTATGCTTGAGTTATAGAGATAGACCGATCTTTGCATTGTATGCCATTGAGGCCAAAATTGAAGATACATTCTATGCTCTCATTGTGTGTTGTGTGTTGATGTTTACTTGTGATAAGACTGTTAGATTCTATTGCAAGGTGACTGGTTGCAGGTTGGAGAACTCAGACAAGTGCAGTATAGATGCCATCAAGGGTTGCAAATGCTATCAAGGATAGCAAGTGCCATCAAACGAAGGTTGACGTCGGAGGAAGCTGACGTGGAGTGAGTGGAGTTGCCATTTGAACAATTTTCCGACTACAATTGTGGCCTGTGTCATGCTGTCATGCTGTTATGAGTAACGTCGTCTGGGACTGGAAGTTGAAAGTTGTCGTCTAGACCTTGTCGTCTAGAGTGTGTCGTCTAGCTAGCGTGCTGTCTGAGCTAGTTCAACCTGTTGTCTGAGGCTACACCTTGTCGTCTGTGGACATTGTCGGTTAGACAACTGTTCATTCCTATTGACTGCATCCTATCGTTTAACCTGTTATTCCCTCACCCTTGGGAATGCTCACTGCTGTACTACATGTGCTACCATATGGAGAGCTAATGGGGTGGATGAACCGGATGCATGGTTGAGATTGTTTCCAGCTACATTGCGAGGAATCACGATTGATTGGCACTTAAAGAGGGAGAGAATGAATGCCTTCACAATGTGGAAAGCTTTAGGGGATGAATTCAAGAAGGAACTCAGGCTGTTAAGAGATGATACGAAGATTATAGAAGAAATATATTCCACTAAGCAGAAGAAAGATGAAGACAAAGTCCTACAATAGACGATTCAAAGAATTCATTGATAAAATGGAGGTGCAACCGACAAATGGATTTGCGGAAAAGATGGTTGATTGATGGATTACTATCCCGCTACAAGAAAAAGATAAAGATAGTACTGCCTACTACGTATGAAGAAGCATATGAAAGAGCGAAGAATTTAGAAAGCGAAGAAAATAAATGGTGGTGGGAATAAGTCACTTTAGAAGCGATGACTCTGATAGTGACATGGAAGACTTGCACATAGCAATCCAATCAATGAAGGACTTCGAAAGAATGATCAATGAAGTGAAGGGTGAGAAGAGAAAGGAAAAGAAAGAGATGTGGTGCTTTGATTGCAAATAAGAAGGGCACACAAATATAAACTGTTTGAGAAATGCATATTGCAATATCTGCAAAGTGATAGGACATGTAGTAGGAGAATGTCCATTCGACTTGAGGAACGTAAGACACCAAACAATGACAGTACAAAAGGAAGAAAAAGAAGAACGTAGTGCTTCTAAGAATGGACAAGGGGTGACGAGTGGAGGTTATAGGAACAATCGCCGTGGTGGAAGACAGTCCCAACAAGGTAATTGACAAGGTGGTCAAAGTCGATTATAGTATGACTAGGACGGTAGACATTTTGCGAGAAATTGTCAGAACCCACAAGCAAAAGGAGTGATTGGAAACAACACAAACATGTGCAGATGATGTGGACCAGGCAATCACAAGGCAGTGAATTACCCAAAGAAATAAAGTTCCAGTGGAACACAAATTGTCAATCTTATTGACATACAGGAAATTGTGAGGAATCAATAGGACAAGGACAAACACGTGCTTGCAGTGATGAGAGCTCAGGCAAAGAAAACCGAGCAATATCCACACCTTGCTAAGGAGAAGAAGTGGTAGGCATCACATGATATGATTGAGGAAGAAATGCAAAAGACCAAACAGGACAAACTTCTCGAGGAAAAGAAACCAAAGAAGTCAATTACTATAGAAGTTCCTAGAAAACAATCTTCAATAGAGAAGTTGGTGACATAAGTGCTGAACACAAAGTGGAAGTAAAGGTGTTCAGTTTACTTGGTGCAATATTAGAGCTCTATGAGAAGGTAGGAGAGATCACATGCACAAATAAGGCGGTGGAGCCAAGATGTGAGGAAGTGGTTGCGATCAAGAGGGATCAATTTTCGTCTACATGGTGTAGATTAGTACAGTATAGAGATGAAGGGTGTATTGACAAACCAGAAGGTGAAAATTGTCGTTCAAGATTTTATCATGGATTTCGTGGTGATCGCAATGTAGAAACCAACTTATGATGCATTGCTAGGATGTGGATGGTTGAGAATGGCAAAAGTGAACCATAATTGGGAGAAGGAATGCCTAACATTTAAGAAGGGACAACACAAGTACATGATAAACCTCAAAAATCAGTATGTTTGTCAAGACATTGCAACATCTGATGAATTGGGAAGTTCATAATCAGATGAAGACAACGGATATGAACCTAACAAGGAAGGTGTGTTGGAACTTAAAGGTTGTATGGAAGACGATGAGGACTCTGATAATGGCCTTCTCCATTGGAAAATAGAGGACTATGAGATGTTTCTCCCACATTGTTTCTAAATCCACACGGAAGAAACCCATGATGATAAGAAAAATACTATGTAGGAGGTCGGTGAGTCTAGTCAAAAAAGGAAATCTGCTCTGAAGAAAGAGGAAGAAAAAGAGAAGTGGATATTTCCCTAAAATTTTGTGAAGTACACTATTGGAGATGCAATCATTGATGAGAAACTTGCTCATCTGATTAACTTATTCAAGGAAATGGAAGAACCATCATTAGTATGAAGGACCAAAGATGGTGTAGGTAAACCTCGACAAACAAGGGGAGAAGTTCATTCATTGTGGAGATGAATGGGACCTAGTACTGAAAGTAGCAACTTTCAGATTTTTCCTGTAGTATAAGGATGTATTTGCATGGACGTATAATTATTTGAAGGGGATCCCACCAGAGTTGTGCGTAAACTGAATTCTACTAATTTAGGGTGCACAACTAGTACGAAGAAGACCATACAGAATGAATCCAAAGTATGCAGCCCTGGTGAATGTGGAAATCAAGAAGATGCTAGATGTGTTCATTATCTTCAAGGTGACGGTCAGTGAGTGGGTGTCACCAATAGTTATCACCTTGAAGAAGGCAAGCCAAATCTGTATCTGTGTGGATTTTCGGAGCTTGAATGTAGTGATGATCAAGGACCCCTTTCCTATTCTTTTCACGGATTCGATATTAGAAGTAGCAAGACACAAGATCTATTCATTTTTTGATGGATTCTCAGGCTACAATCATATTAGTATCATTGAGGAGGATAAGTTGAAGACTACCTTTGTCGTGGAAAATGGAATCTATGCATACAATTGGATGGCTTATGGTTTATGCAATGCACCAACCACGTTTCAAAGAATAATCTTGTACATATTTGAGCAAATGTCCACTGAGAAGTTTAAGGTCTTCCTAGATGAGTGGTCACTATATGGAAGAAAGGACAAGCATTTGAAAGCTTTGGATGAATGCATGAGTCTGTGCAGAAGAGCTTGTCTGGCATTAAATCTAAAGAAGTGCAAACTGTTGGTTCCTTACAGAAAGCTATTGGGGCATATTGTAAGGAAGGATTGAAGACAAATCCTGACAAGGTACAAGTCATAGTGGGCATGGAAGAGCCATATGACGTCAATTTGGTGAAAACCTTTTTGGAAACAATCGAGTATTATCAAAGGTTCATCAGGAACTTTTTGTAAGTGTCCCACCTATTAGATGCCTTAATGCGTAAGAATGTTCCTTTCAAGTGGATGGAGGAACATTAGAAGGCCTTTGAGGGACTAAAGGCAAAGTTGGTATGCCCATTTTGGTGTTTCTAGATTGGGATAAAGAGTTTCATCTCCACGTTGATGCATTGAATTTTGCAATTAGATGCGCATTGGCCCAGGAGGGGCTGTTTGGGCTTTGACCAGCCCATTTATTTTTCGAGTCAACAGTTACTTAGAGCGAAGGAGAATTACAACACTACAGAGAGAGAAGCCTTAGGGATGGTGTATGCAATGCATAAATTCATACATTATATGCTTGCCAATCCCTTTGCCTTCTATGCTGATCATTAGGCATTGTTGTGCTTGATCAAATCCGACTATATACGAGCGAGTGAATAGGTGGCTCGTCACATTATAAGAGTTTGTGTTCCAAGTAGCGGTGAGACCTAGGAAAAGACAAGTGATAGCGGATCAACTGTCACATATTCGCTCAGGAGAACCTATTGAAGGAGTATTGAATGAATTTACCGATGCTCATTTGTTTATGGTGAATGCAATACCAACATGGTACAAGTATATTGGGAAATATTTGTCAAAAGGAGAGCTGCCAAAGGAGATGACGGTAGCAGAACAACACATTGTTATCAAGTCGACACCATTTCAATTGATTGCAGGCTTGCTATATAAGATCGAACCCTATGGAATTCTACAGAGATGTGTGTTGGAGGAAGAAGTAAACACGGTATTGAAAGAGGCCATAGAGACTGGTAGGACATATGGGGCCAGACACAACAACCAAGAAAGTACTGTTGGTAGAGCTATGGTGGCCTACTCTTTATCGTGATGCCAAGGAGTATGTGAAAGCATGCCATACATACTCCTTCACAACCGCAGGAGTTGTTTGAGCAATGGGGTCTAGATTTTGTTGGACCACTGAAGACAAGTCGAAGGAGGAAGAGCTAATACATTGTAGTGGCTACTAAATATTTGACAAAGTGGGTAGAGGCATAGGCGCTACCAGATAATTATGCAAGAAGTACATCCCTATTCTTATATGAACAGGTGATTACAAGATTCAAAATCCCCTTACAGTTGACGAGTGATAGGGGAGAACACTTTGTCAATGAAATTATTCAGAATTTGACCACGGAGTTCAAGATTTTACATTCTTTGTCAAGTCCGTATTACCCCAAAGCCAATGGGCAGCTAGAGGTGACAAATAAGGTCCTGGTCTTTATCATATATAAGACATGTGGAGCGGAAGGAGCTGATTGAGGAGAAGGATTTCCAGCTACCATGTGGGCATATAAGACAACCTTTAAGCCAACCATGAACCATACGCCATTCAAGTTAATGTATGGGTAGGAGGTAGTAGTACCAATAGAGTTCCTGGTACCTAGCTTGAGGGTGGCGGTATAGAACCGCCTGGATGGCTTGGAAAGCCTAGAGGAGAGGCTTGTGACACTAATACAATTGGATGAGAGGGAAGTAATGGGTCAATGGGCAATAAATATTTCCTGACGATGGAGAAAGTTATGGCACGATAAGCACCTCAAGAAGATGAAGCTAAAGGTAGGTGAGTGCTAAAATTTAATGGCAAGCAAGAGATCAAGCCAGGGAAGTTGAAGACCCCATGGCTTGGGTCGTTCCAAGTGGTTGAAATAATGGATAATAGTGGAGTGAGATTGCAAAAGTTAGATGGGATACAGTGTCCCGAGACAGTCAATGGATTGAAGTTAAAGCCATATAAAGTAAAGTCACAAGTCAATATGGTTGATTTCGAACCATCAGAGGAAGAGACTATGGGAAGACTAGTTGGAGCACCACCACAGTCTTCATAGAGTTTTGAGGGTATACTGGTCTAGGAAAGAGGAGAACTTAGCCAGACCAATCAGTAATAGGGTGTAATACAAGAAAATGAAGGAATGTGCCTTGTATGGTTGTTCGGGATAGCAAATGGTGAGCAACTCGTCATCGAACAGAAGGAGTTGGAAGTTGGTACCACATCCAATAGAACAAAGAAGCTTACGGGTGCATGTAAGATTCCTAGGAATAGATGAAGAACAAGAACAACGATTGTTGGCTATGGCAAATGGAGAAGAGCCAACCAATTGCGAATCTCAGAGTGAAGATAGAGAGCATGAAGATATGAGTCAGTTAGCGCAAATTGGTTTCTTACAATAGAGAATATGTTAAGAAACACAATTGCTACAAGAAGACAGAAAGAGAACATATTGTTTAGGAAATTGATAACATGATACAAAGCCTTAACGAAAGGGAAGTAAGGAGATAGGAAGAGTTAAATGATCTTGGACAACATAGGTTGACTAGAGAAGAAACAATAGAGATATTGTAGAGGGATGTGTTCAAAGCACCTACATCTCCAAAAGAAGAAAGGAGAAATTAGGTAATGGAAACAAGTAGTAGTTCTTTTGCAAGCTCATGAAACATGTGTGAAGTTTGCTAAACTTGCACTTGAGTTGGTGAAAAACGTATGCGAGGATCAATTTTTTGGCATACTTAATTTAGTGGTTAGTCACAGACATTGAGAAGATTCACAATGCATGGGAAGAAAAGGCTAACCAGTTGCACGCAATAGAGGCAAAACTTCGATAGGTAAACGGGGAAGTCAAATCAAAACTGGCTAGATTAAGAAAATGATGTTGAGTAGAAAATCGAGTAATATGAGGAACAGGATTAGTTGATCGGTAAGTTGAATACAGATTGTTCAGAAAAGGAGCAACTAATAGAGGTAAAGAGTAATGAGGTCAAACATTGTGAACAACTCATAGCAAAGAAGGACGAGCAATTGGTAGAAGCAACCAAGAGGGAAGCTGAGTTGAAAGCTATGATAATTGAACTTGAGCAGAAAACAAAATAATATGGTATGAAGTGGGCCCAATATCAAGCTTATGCTAAGCGCCTAAAAGGAGAAAACAAGGCCTATAAACTACAGATCCAAGAGCTTGGAAGAATTCTTGTTCCAACTCCTCAGTATAACCCAAGTCCCCGGGAGCAAAGGTAGATGTTGACGAGGACGTCAACCAAAATTAAGGGGAGGGTAGATGTAGGAGCTGTTCTGGATAGGCAAATCCTTAATGTATACAGTGATAGTAATAAGCATAGTTGAGAAAATCGAAATTGGCAAAAATTGACAAGGCAAACGAATTGGGAAAAGTTGGGTAAAAAATGGGCAAAAAATTGACAAAAAAAAATGAAGAAAATGCAATTTTTCATTGAAAAAAGTTTTTTCATGCATATCACAATGACTTAACACTATGCAAATCAAATATTAATGCTATAAGTAATTTAATCTTAAACTACACATGAAAATGGCAAGTGATACAAGCTTAAAGCCTTAAACTACTACACATGAAAGTGACGGAACATATCATGTATTGCTCATAATATCAAAAAGTACAAATTACAAATTGTGTCATGAGTCATGACAAATTTCAAATACAATGCCTCAATGTCTTTGAATGCCTTTGCCCTTTACCCTAGCAGAAGCTCTACTCCCTCTTTGTTGCTATGCCTATGTCTCTTGTTGTGCCTTGGCTGCCATCTCCTCCACTAGGTTTTCAAAGTTTTCAAATTCATCCATGGGGAAGAGATCATCTTGCTCTTGCTATGGCTCTGTGATCCATTCATTATATGGATCAATCTCGTCTAGGTCAGGCTTTAGTACTTGTTCCTGTAATTTTTCTATGGTGGAGGCGAAGGTTGTAATGAACAAACACAAGATCATTCAACTTTTCTTGTGTAAGCCTATTGTGCTTCTTGGAGTGTATGTGCTCAAATATACTCCAATTGCGCTCACAACTTGAAGCACTGCATGGTTGAGATAAAACTCTGATGGCAAGCGCTGTAGATTGGGTGTATATGCACCAAAATCTTCCCACCATTAATCTAGAAACAACCAAGAAAAAGGAAATTTAATAATTCACATGTAAAATCGTATATTGAGATTACTTTTTAAAACAAAATCAAAAGACAAAATAAATAATAATTCAATGACGGTTACCTGGTCTCATAGTTGACCTTGATCGAACGCACATTGAGGATGGAATAAGGATGCCCTCACATTTATTATAAGCATGCATCTCAGACTGTATCTTAGCACTCATTTTTTCATCAGGGTACATGTGGTCAACGCATAATCGAAGGCCTGCCATCACCTCATAGTCGGCATGGAATGTGTTGCAGTAAATAATTTTGGGGTTGAGGTAGTACCCTGTTGTATGAAGAGGGCTATGGAGCTGACATGCCCATTGGTTGTTAATAATATCCCAAATGGGACCATATCTGGTATGGACATGTCCAAACCAGATATGGTCCCATTTGGGATATTATTAACAATCAATGGACCCTCACCAAAGGCTCTAACACTTGAAAAAAAGGAAAAATAATTTAAATAAAAATATTTTACAATACAAGATTTGCAAATGGAAAAAAAATTTAAATTAAAAAATAAATTTAAAAAACTTATTCTTGTACCTTGATGGCCTCATCCATGGCTATCCAGAAGGGCTCCTCAAACAAATAGTCATTTACCTTTTGCCCCTCACTGGAGAATCAGTATCTATCAGCTTGCTCGGAATTCCAGTCATTGCTCACAAACATTTGCTTCAATGACCCTCTTGCATTATAGATTCTTTGCAATGTTAGGAATCTTGTAATGTCCCCTTTTCTACGCAGTCAAGTGCAGAGCAGATTAGCCTATACACGAGCTCCCGTAGGCTAAGTCGGATGGAGGGGAGCCATTGGAGATATCAGAATCTTTGTCAGTACCCAGAGAGCTATTGATTGATGGTCGTTTGGGCTCATTCGGAGATTTGTTTGATCAGAGTTACTATTTTTAGCCATGTCCGTTTTTAGGGTTTCGGTGGACAACAGACAGTGCAGTGATATTCTTCAGTGAAATGGGTGTCCAAAACCATTCGCGGATTTCAATTCGGATGGGCAGAGGTTGGAAATTTTAATGGTCGAAGATAAAATTAATAAAGTGATTATTTAATTTAATTTTGTAAAGTCAGTGACTTTATTTTATTATAAAATCATTTTATACTTAAAAGGGGCCATTTTAAGTGACGACTTAAAAAGTCGTTAAGCCTAGGCATAAGGGGGTGAATAAATTAAGGAGAAATAAGGTGGAATTAAAAATTGATAAAATTATATTTGCTCACCCTAAAAGTGACCTAACCCTAGGTCGACCTATGGAGGAGATAAAAGGAGGTTTTGAGTTCATTTGGAGATATGCGAAGATTATTATTTTTCTCTCTGGTTTTTTGGAGGACTCTCGGCAGAGCCATTTACAGAGATTCTGGAGCTTGTGAGAGACGACAACCTCTTACAGGGACATTGGCTTCGGGGTTGCAAGATTACCCTCGGGTCAATCTGGGCATTTCCACACGGGGATTGCGGTTGGACTTCAGTTTTAAAGACTTCTCGGAGTTGGGTTACCACACGGGGTCATTCGGGAGATTATACGGGGAATATTTGGAGCTGGGACACCACACAATATTCACATCAGAAGGGCTGAGCCTTCATCATCATTTATAGAGTACGGAGCAGCTAGGGTTTCATCAGCATTTGAGGTATTTGCATTGTAATTTGTGCCCTAGTTTTGATATAAGAATAAAGCAATATTTTCGAGAATTCTGGATTGCTCTGTGTTTGTGATTTTGTATATCAAAAATTCACGAAAAAGGTTAAGAATTGGCAAACCCCTAGAGAACTAGATAGGGAGGGTTATTACAGTGGTATCAGAGCGGGTTTTTCCTGCCTGCCTGTTAGGGTTTGCTTGAAGCATAACGATGGTAAATTGGAGAAATTTATGAATCCTGTACGAGGATAAATTTCAGAAATTTAACGTGCCAACATACTATGTGGAGCAACGGTGTAATACTGGAGGCATCGACTCCACAAAAATCTGGTGGCCAAATAAAATATTGGCATTCTTTTAACAAAGGCGATTCTATATGAATCTTTGTGCCCGCAGGAATATAGTCGTTGCTTGTGAATTTATATTTATTTGTCAGGGGTCATGGGAAATGAATATAAGTTGAAGAAAAGCTACGGTTGAAGATTGGTTTAAGCTGAGCAAATACAAAATAATAAGATTCTTTGTTTGCGCTGATGAATGGGGAGTTTGATAGATATTGACTATTTTTTTTAAATCCATTGAAAAAATTAACAGTTTGGTAATGAACAATATCGGCGATCACATTATTTTGTATCTGCAAGGGGCAAAATATTCTGTCATAACTGACGATGACTCCTTTGAGAGACATGACACTTTTTGGACTGTAGTGTTGAAACTTCCTCGGCTATGACTGAATAACATAATACCTGGGACATACCATTATATCACTGAATATTCAGATTACCTGCAGTCGAAATAACAGAGTTTGATTAAGTCACAATAACTAATCTTCCTTCATAGGGCAACTTCATTTTGAAGCCTATGTATAGAGGTATTGGTGAAGACCCTTTGGTTGCATCTGATGTACCTTTTAAAGGAACAAATAATCAATTCAGTTCTAAAATTACACAGTCCTACACTATTCAACAATCTGTGCCGTACCATCTGTGGGTGGCAGAATTAAGGAATGTGTGAAGTCTTGCTTCAAACTAAGCAATAATTCTTAGGGGGACAGTTCAAGATTTATACATCAGCAGACAATGAGCAAAGACGAGACTTCACATATCCGGAGAGAATAAAATCATGGACCCGCACGGAGATCGGGTTAGAAATCAGCAGGAAATGATACACCTATTGGAAAAGATGAATGCTATTTTAAGTGATCCTGTTTATCTTAATGGGATGACACAGTTGGCGACCAGGTTGTGGAGAAAGAAAAACAAATCAGCAAATTGTGAGAATGAAGAGTCCTCTTCCCATGAGGTATGCGGGGTAGGATCACAGGTTAGTTCAGTTGATATACAGGTACACACTGCTGATGAGCCAAAACATGAGGTTGAGACCCATTCAGAGGGAAGTGTTATGGATTCGGGTTCACAATCGGAACAGGGTAGGATGCATGCACTGGATAACTACATCTTCTTCGGAGATTTGCAGAGTGAGTTGCATATGGAGTCCGTGGTGGATGATACACATGATGGTGATGTTACAGAATTCATAGCAGCCCCTTTTGAGGAGCACACACATGAATTTTCAGACCATAACACAGTTGAGATTGCTGCTGATTTAAAATCAGATTATAAGGATATTTTATCTCTTCAAGACAGCCATGAGGACTCCACGGATGTTGAGTTTATTGCTGGTTATAATCCCATTTCAGATTGTATTCATGATAAGCTTAATGAGGATCCGAGTGGATCAACACCTTATTATGGTCATCCCCTTGATGATCTGCCTACTACATCTTCATACAGGGAGCCAAACACCAAGAGTTGTGAAGAGGGAGACCAGATGCATAATTTTGAAAACTTGGTACATAAATCTGATTTTAGTTCCAGGTCTGATGAGGACAGAATTGCTGCAGCCTTATCTCGTTTCGATGCCACCCATAAGTTCACCGAAGAACTATATTGGAGGGCACAAGTTGAGAAGAGACAGAAGGGTGTAGAAGGAGTAATCTCCAGTGCTGATTTACAGAATTTGAGGGCAGCCTTAGAAACTATGAAGTTAGACTTCATGAACACTCTTGCAGACAGAGATCACTATGCCAAGCTCGTCGAAGAGACCCTTAGTGCATACAGGAGCAAAGAAGAAGAAGTCAATCAGCTAACTGAAGAGCTTGAGTGGACTAGAAGCTCTTTGTCAGAGGCACACTTTTCATTGCATGAGACAGAGTTGAAACTCAATTTTGTTTTAGAATCTACTGAACAGCTGAATCGAGAGAGAGCCAGGAAGATTGGGCAGATTGTTGACGAACTAGATTGCATTCAGGAGGACTATGACTTATCACATTGTCCCATGAAAACAGATTACACAATTTGGGATCAGCAAAATAACCTTGATAAGCACAAGGGAGATAACTATTTTCGATGGACTGACAATCCGTTATATGAGATGGATCATGTGACATTTTTGGGCAATCCGCTTTTTGAGATGCAGAGTGCTGATTCATTTACTGTAATAGATCATCAGGATACATTGTTTGAGACAGGGTGTCTACTCCGACATGAGTCTGAGGGTGATTCCATGAGCATCCTCCAGCCTAATCCGGATGACCAGGAGTTGAGTTCTCTTACCCAGGATCGTATGTTTGCCTTGATGGGCATCGAGGGCGATGGTAGGAGCATGTTGTGGGCAATAGTTGATCATGGGTATGAGAGATATGCCGTTGTTCGCTTTTCGGACAGCCATAACATTTACATGATGGAGATGGGTCCACAATTTGGTTGGCATTACATGGAGTATCTTACTTCTTATTTGAACACAGTGCCCTCTCAAGGGGTCAGTTTAATCAGTGAAAGTGCAGAGATAGGCCTGGTTGAGTCACCTATGCATGAGATGTTACTTGGCACAGGGTGCAGTCATAATGGGCATACCAGTTTTGATGGTGAGGCTGAGCTTCTTATTGAGTTGCCAGAGTGGAGTGTGGTTGATCTTTCAGGAATTATACAGATACATTTACACCCTACTTGGTTGAGTATGATGAGGGACATCATATTTCCAGAGGATATTACATTGACTGCAGTAGATTGGGCTACATGGGATTATCTGGGAGATTCCAGGAGTGTGAACGCCGAGTTGAGCTGGTTAGGTGATGACTATGGAGGCACTTCCAGCATTGTGTTTGCAGTAATCTATGACGTTGATTCCTTCGGTATGTCGTGGTACATGATATTACATCTCAGCTCAGACAGACATGTCAGTGCCAGACTGGAGAGAGATTTCATCATGCTATTGCAGTTGAGACTTCTGCCACTTAACCATGTCAGAGGGGTAGTGATGATCAGAGTG
Source organism: Wollemia nobilis (assembly GCA_028583015.1). NCBI lineage: Eukaryota > Viridiplantae > Streptophyta > Pinopsida > Araucariales > Araucariaceae > Wollemia > Wollemia nobilis. The sequence continues at coordinate 3,882,444 of JAQPPZ010000753.1, forward strand.
GCGCAGCGTCAGCGTGGCGGTTCCTTTTTGAGGTTGCTATGGGATCCAGGGGATTTGATGTGATCTCAGCCGGGATGTAGCATCTGACTGGAGTATGTATACGTATTGCTTGAGGACAAGCAATCTTTGGGAAGGGCGGACTGTAATGTCCCCTTTTCTACGCAGTTAGGTGCAGAGCAGATTAGCCTATACACGAGCTCCCGTAGGCTAAGTCGGATGGAGGGGAGCCATTGGAGATATCAGAATCTTTGTCAGTACCCAGAGAGCTATTGATTGATGGTCGTTTGGGCTCATTCGGAGATTTGTTTGATCAAAGTTACTATTTTTAGCCATGTCCGTTTTTAGGGTTTCGGTGGACAAAAAACAAGTGCAATGATATTCTTCGATGAAATGGGTGTCCAAAACCATTCGCGGATTTCAATTCGGATGGGCAGAGGTTGGAAATTTTAATGGTCGAAGATAAAATTAATAAAGTGATTATTTAATTTAATTTTGTAAAGTCAATGACTTTATTTTATTATAAAATCATTTTATACTTAAAAGGGGCCATTTTAAGTGACGACTTAAAAAGTCGTTAAGCCTAGGCATAAGGGGGTGAATAAATTAAGGAGAAATAAGGTGGAATTAAAAATTGATAAAATTATATTTGCTCACCCTAAAAGTGACCTAACCCTAGGTCGACCTATGGAGGAGATAAAAGGAGGTTTTGAGTTCATTTGGAGATATGCGAAGATTATTATTTTTCTCTCTGGTTTTTTGGAGGACTCTCTGGCAGAGCCATTTACAGAGATTCTGGAGCTTGTGAGAGACGACAACCTCTTACAGGGACATTGGCTTCGGGGTTGCAAGATTACCCTCAGGTCAATCTGGGCATTTCCACACAGGGATTGCAGTTGGACTTCAGTTTTAAAGACTTCTGGAGTTGGGTTACCACACAGGGTCATTCAGAGATTATACAGGGAATATTTGGAGCTGGGACACCACACAATATTCACATCAGAAGGGCTGAGCCTTCATCATCATTTATAGAGTACGGAGCAGCTAGGGTTTCATCAACATTTGAGGTATTTGCATTGTAATTTGTGCCCTAGTTTTGATATAAGAATAAAGCAATATTTTCGAGAATTCTGGATTGCTCTGTGTTTGTGATTTTGTATATCAAAAATTCACGAAAAAGGTTAAGAATTGGCAAACCCCTAGAGAACTAGATAGGGAGGGTTATTACAAAGTTTGTGGCGAAGCGTGTATAATTCCAAGCCTACACTAGCTCTCTCCCACCAGTAAATTGCCCCATGAGATTGAGGACTTTGCATGGTTGTAGATGAATTTTTGTAATAGCCTTGGACTTCTATATAACCTTCGACACCCAAGGTAATATCCCAATGTCTTTGAGGAGCAAATCGAGACAATGCGCTGCACATGGGGACCAAAAAATGGTGGGAAATCTCTGCTGCAAAATCTTATCAGCTGCTACATATGCTGTTGCGTTGTTTGTGATGACTTCGACAACATTCTCCACCTCGACCTCCATTACAATCTCATCCAACAACCCTGCAAGCATTTTGGCACTCTTAACTTGTGTCGATGCATCCACTGACTTGATGAATGCCATTCCTCCTACAGAAGCAACTAAAAAATTAATTAAGGTTCTTCCACTCCCATCGCTCCATTTATCCAACATGATAGTGCAACTGTTAGTGCTCCACACCCTGCGCTGCTCGTCAAGAACAACATGAATGTCTTTAATTCATTCACGAAGGAGAGGGCCCCTAATGTTGTCATAAGTTGACGGCTTAAATATTGTGCCGCAACTTGTGATGGCATCTACCATGCCCCGCCAGTATGGAGACCTTGCCACATTGAAGGGAAGGTTGGAAAAATACCAAAAACTACCAATGGCCTACCTCGCTTCCCTATGCCTCTCCTGGTTCCACGCGGCCATACTCTCAAGCGTGGGTTGTGCCCCTGGCGTGGAACATTCCCCAAAATTGGACTCATTTGTCCCACTCCTTGGGTGTGCAACTGATGGACTCGAACTGTCTTGGTGAAATTGGCCAAAGTTGCTGCTTGCATAATCTAAAATTGTACGAGGTCGAGAAGGGGGGGATGACATGGCCTTGCTTTGTCTTTGTTAGATCTCTCTTTTATCTACTTTTTGAGTGATGATTGCAATGCATTTTCTCTCAACATTAGTCAGCACATGTGGGCATAACTTGACATTTTCGCTTGGTTTCCTTGCCAAATGGAATTTGAGGTGATATATGCCTCCATTCATCATAGACCCACAAAAATTGCAATAGACTTCTCCTTTCTTTTCCCCTTCCTTTGCATACTTCCATGTTGGATCTCTTTTCGATGACATTTTCCTGTGGTTGCACATAGAAACAAATAACAACAAACAATTATTAAAAAAGAAAAGAAAAGACTCTAAACCCTAGTTTGAAGTTTAAACATTGACTGCTGAAAAGATGGACTTGCATACATATTTCATGCAGCAAATAACAACAAACAATTACTTAAAAAAAAAACTAAACCCTAAACCCTAAGGGCCTAAACCCTAGTTTGAAGTTTAAACATTGACAACTGAAAAGATGGACTTGCATACATATTTCAGGTAGCAAATAACAACAAACAATTACTTAAAAAAAAAAAAAAAAAAACAAAACCCTAAACCTTAGTTTGTTGCATTTGGTTTTAAACTTACAATAAAAAAAAACGAAAAAATACTTGGAATAGAATAAGAAAAATAAAAAATTCAGTTTGCAAGAATTTTTCTTACCTCAAATGAATCCTTTGGGTAGTTGTTGGTGGTTGTTTATGGCTGTTTGATTCCTTCGAACTCCAAAAAATCCATTGTTAGGATGCATTTTAGGGTTTTGTTTGGTGTGGTAGCAGGTAGGCAAACCTCTCTCTCAAGTTTGGAAGAAGCAAAATGAGTCAAAATTGAAAAAAAAAACTTTTTATGCTGTTTTCTCTACCTGTGCAGCTGCGGCCGATTTTTTCAGCAAGCAAAAATTTGCCTTTTTTTGCTGAAAAAATCAGAAGTCTATCCTTTGAAGTTAAAGACCATAGCAAGAGTAGGGCTTGGGGAGACGTTCTGTTCATGTTTAGGATTGACAATCCCTTGCTCTTGTTGACAATGCGAAATCCATTCATATGATTCTCTCTGTTGCACCTTCATTCTCATGGGAGGTTCATCAAGTGGATGACCAAAGTGCTTTTTTCATGGGGACTTTCAAGAGGAGATTTATATGCAACAACCATTGGGTTTTATTCATGATGTGCCCACATTATTGGTTCAGAGACTCAAGAAACCCTTGTATGGGCCTACGCAAGTAGCACAAGCATGGTATGAGAAGATCCATAAACTTTTTTTTGGTTGTGGCTTCCACCATTATGAGTGCAAACATGATGCTTATGTTAAATATCATGATAATTAAATTCTAACCAGTTGCTTTTACTAGATTATGTTGATGATCTGATCATTATTGGAAATTCTACTTTTATGATTTGGGAAATGAAGTTATTCCTTCAAGAGTTCTTTGAAATGACAAATTTGGGGTAACTTCACTATTTTCTTGGCATTTCTTAGTCTTCTACAAGTATCTTTGCTTCTTAGTCTTAGGATGATTTGGATCTTTTACATCATTTTAGGATGGAGGCTTTTGTGTCGGATTGCACCTCCTTTGCATTAGGAGTGAAGCTTGAAACTAAATATTCCTCTCCATTGGTTGATGATACTCTTTATAGGTCTTTGATTGGCAGTTTTATTTAGCTAACTCATACCACACCTAATGTCATCTTTGTTGTTAATCATGTTTCCAAACACATGCAGGGGCCTGTTGGTCAAGAATCCGCCTTAGGTATGAAATGTCTCATTCATGCGCCCTAGACCCGACCAACATTGAAAGGCCGAGAAGAAGAAATGCCTCCCGTGCCAATCTCCAGCGATGGGCTGGTTCCCTTACTATTTATTCTAACTTGGGGTTTGAGATTAAGGAACAGGAAAGAAATTGAAATGACTGAAAGGGATGGGAAATATGGCCTCAGGCCAAGTAGAACAGGGGTGATGGACAAGCAACACGATAACTTAATTGCACGTTGAATCAATAGCACTCAACACAGAAATTTAACAGAAATTAAAACCGGGCATCTAACATGTGTAATCTCTAGAATTACTCCAGCGTTCACCCTCTATCGGGAGTCAAATCCAGACATAGAATTTTAACCCATAGACAAAGCGGAGAATTTAATAGAAGTGTAAGATAGAAGACATACACATAAATAGAAGACCAGAATTAGAGCCAAACATTCTCTGTATTGATAACAGAATTCAAGTTACAACAATTCTTTAGCAAAACGTCCATCATATTACATTAAAATTGCCGGCTTTTATAGAGGATTCTGCCTTTGAAACATAAATGCACACCCACAAAACATCGCGGTGGCAACAAAGATAAGATTTGAGCACTCATCAAACAGTAATGAGGCATGGCCTGAAATCGGTGACTCACGGAGAAGTTGCTGCATGGCTTCAATGCGACCATGTGATTCGCCTGAAATGCCGCCTCCTCACTTGCTGGAACCGCCTCAACAGGAGATCGGATTCTGAAATCCGGGAAAATCAAATCCGGAAGCTTCTCCGACCGACTGCAATTTAATTGGTGAGGATGCGCCTTGTTTCGCTGCTTTCTGGTGTTTCTGCGGAATTTTGGCTGAAGCAGGGAGGGCTGGACTGAAACAGGCGCTTTGCGGATGCAGGCCCCACCTACGTTTCGCTATTTTCTGGCCCGACATGGGCTTGCGCTCCAAAAACTGCAGCGAAATGACTTAGCTATCTTGGGAGCAGCGCTGGCGTTGAAAAGTCAAAGGTCATTTCTCCTGTCCCAACTCCGAAAAGGCCTTGCGCTAGAAAACTGGAGCGAAACGCCTTGGAACCTTGGGAGCAGCGCTGGCGTTGAAAAGTCAAAGGCTGTTTCTCCCTCACTAGGTCCGAATTTGATTTTTGGTGGTACAGCTTCCCGGGGCCACAACTTTTGATCCATTGACCCGATCGCCTATTGTAATATATTGCTGGAAAGCTTAAGAAAAGATCTACAATAATGAAATATCTAAAGATCATTTCATCCAATTTATCATCCTCTTTTAGGGCCTGCGAAAATGCCAACACTTTTGCATGTGTTTCGCTGATTTAAAGCTCCAAAGGGATTTCGCTGGTGAAGTGCGTTTCACACTTAGGCAAAATTTTGTCAAAATTTAATGTGGCAAAAATGCCAACAGGGCCTTATAAGAGTCATTGCAAGGCTATCAAGTGGATTTTAGGATGCATCAAAGACATTCTTCACACAGGTTGTCATTACATTGTTGGTGCTTCTCTTCTCTTGTAGGGATACTTAGACACAGATTGAGAACATGATCGTGATGATCACAAATCTACTTCGGGCTATTTGTTTTCTCTAGGTTCTGGACTCGTTTCATGGGGTTCCAAGGAATGATGCTCCATATCGCTTTCATGTAAACAAAATATCATAGTGTCATTCATGCATGGAAACATCTTGAGTGGATGCAAATGCTTCTTACATAATTGTGTCTTTATCAAAAGGCCCCAATACTCTCTATTTTGATATTCAGAGAGCTATTCAACTAATCTGTAATCCATTGGAACATCAATGAAACAAGCACATTGAGATTCATATGCATTATATTCGTGATCTTTCATCAAAGGGACAACTTGTGCTCACCTGTGTGCCTTTGGTGAATTAGATTACATATATCTTCACCAAGGTTATGCTAGAGGCAACCTTCATCAGGCTTCGTCATCGAGAGTTTCTCTTAAGGGGAATGTTCAATAATGTCTTCTCCCCATAAGCACCATTCAGATTAAAGGAAGGTGTTGGAATGCGTGTAATCTTCAATTCGATCATGGTCGACAGTTGTGATATTGTATTATAATTTGTTAAGGCCTATGGGCCTATGTTCACTTTGTAAACTGATCCATGTATTAAATACCAGACCAATAATAAGTTGGCATGTGACATTGCTGGAATCTTTCAAGTATATCATGAAGAGAATAAATGTCTCCATCACAAATCATTTTATAAGCAAGCTGTATTCCTCTTTTTTGAACTTTAGTGAATTATTGGTGTCTTTTTACATCATCCCATATCTTGTGTTCCCTTTTTTGATATCACTGCGATTATTTCTTTTTAGTGAATCTGGGCGATATGTTGATTCTCTCTCTTTTTTTTTTTCTCTCATTGGTCAATTGTGAGATTCTTCAGCTTTTGAACCTCCCAGGGAAGCTTCCTTGCAATGACTGGAACTCTTCAGTCACAACTGCCTATTTGTAGCACCAAAATAGTGGTGTCTTTCAAGTCACATCACCTTATCATCTCTGACAAAAAGGCATAAGACCTTTTTGGGTGGGTAAAAGATTTTCATTTTCAAAAGAAAGATAACAGGTGCAGTAATAGTTATAAATATGTCCAAATAGGCAGAGCATCCAAAACAAATTTACTCAAGATTAAATGTCACATGCTTATTTTGTCCATGATTTGGGACTGATTTCCTGAATCTTTCAAGACTTAGTCTACTCTCTTGTAACTTTGCTGATTTAAGGTTCCTCTTTCTTCTTTGCAGGAGCATTTTATCTTTAATCAGCAACAGCAGGCATAAGTCCTATGTTAGTGTTTCAAGGTTGTTAATTAGTGTCAGTGGATCAACACATACTTTGCCTTCCCTAGTTGCATTTCCAATATTATGTTTTGGTGTATCCTTCTAAAGCATTGTATATCATGCATTGTTATGTGGTTAGTTTTAAGATGTTCCAATAAGTTTTAACCTATGTTACACAGGCATGTGTCCCTAGGGTTGTATACCTGCGGGGATGAGTCCTCTAGGGGATGGGGGGACGTGGTGGAGACATTTGTCAGCTATACCTTTCACCCTCATTTATGCAGGGATGCATAGGAGACGCCCATGTGCCCCCTTGGGGGATTGCGTCCCTTACATAATATACAGTGCTTCGTAGCTTAAATCTGGAAACCTGATATAGAGAGACAAGAATACAAAATGGATAGGGGCTTGCACAACTTAAAAATGGAGAGTTGTTTGTGTAATATAGAGAGTTGTCACATTAGATAAACAGCTGAAATCTGGAAACTTAATTCCTCCTATATTCCAAAACTTAGTGAGACAAGAATCCAAATATATGGGTGCTTGCATAGCTTTTGTTAAAAGTTAACTCTAGCATCTCTAAAGAATTTTTGTGATCCATTTATGCATGTATAGTGAATGCATGAAATTGCCACATAATATTTTTGTATGCTTTAGGAAAGTAAGGGAAAATTAAAAAATAAGTCATCAAAATGAAGAACACAGTACTCTGAAAAACATTCTTGACAGTCGAGTTGCCTAATCACATTAAACCGGCCACTATACTCTCCAAATAATAAACCATTGTATTTTCATTTTGTCTAGTATTGGTGATTGGCAATGAGACAACCAATGGTTAACTCAAATATGTGCATTTTAAAATGTCTTTTCATTTGTAATTTTAAATATTTATTTTTCTACATTTTTTAACTTTTTTATATAGCCGTCCCCTTTTCCATCCCCATTTTGCCAAAAATTAGGGGTGTCTTCTAGCCATCCCTTTTTGTGTCCCCATGTTTCCCACTCTCCACAAACAGGCCACTCCAAGTAATATGAGTTATAACTAAAACTTGCTTCTTAAAATCTTGTAGTGATCAGTTACTACCATCACTCCAGACAAAGATTAGTCGTGCAAAACAAGACAAAGATTGTTAAAGAGATCAAGTGAAGGTCCCAAGTGCGTCTCACTTTAGTTAGGTGCACCCCGTTCCTGCTCCTGTGTGCCTGGCTCAAGACAGTGCCCCCGTTCAGTGTAGGTGTGCCTCGCTCAAGCTAGGTGCGCCTCGCTCGAGGCAGTGTGCCCTGCTCGAGTGATGGTGTGCCCTACTTGTGGCAATGCATCTCACTTTCATGCTTGGATGCCTCGCTTCAGGTTGCCTCGCTCCAGGTTGTGTGCCTAATTTTGGCGTATCCACATGCAATTTTGTATTGCAAGTCCATAAATAGATTAGAGTTTATTTTTCAATTATAAATAAGAGATTGGTTCTCATTGTAAAGGGTCTTTTGGCTACCCAGCATATCAGAGGTACTCTCTGAAAATCAGTTGTAGTTAACATTTTCAGATCAATAAAGCAAAAGACTGTGCATGACATTTAGAATCAATTGTGGCCATGACCTCTTTATTCACGAATGCATGGAATTAGTGTCTCTGTTGTCTTTCCCTTTGTTAGTCCTCCTTTCGTGATATTGCTAATTACTTTTGAAAATATAATTTCACTGAAGTTATTCAGTCACTGCTGGAATTGCTGATTGTACCAATATTAATCTTGCTACGGCTGCATCTGTATTTATTTTTCTACAACCTTTGCTTGTTTTCTTGTACCCTTTTCCCTTACAAAGTAGATTTAGTATTACTTTTCGTGCGTTTAGCTTAAATTTTCAAGTTTTGCAACTAGATCAGAAGGGAACCGACCCAAATCCAGAGGTTGGGGAAAGCAAAACTCTCCCTATCCATTTGTTGAACTGTGGTCACGGTTGCAAATCACACTTAACAATTTCCATGTTCAACAAATCTAGAATTATAATGGTTGATTTCAACAAAGCACCAAATAGTGTTGTTAAAAGACTAGTGATTGCGTGGCCGTATTTTGATTTTGTTTTAGTATTAGCAGTGGATTACCTTTGTGCATGCATGATTACAGCATATTCCTCATATAATTGTTATTGGTCTCATTGTTTACAGCTACCTAAACTTATGCACATGGATGTGTTATACTATTTTCATGATCTGATTGATACACTACTTGACTGGGGCTATGAAAAGGGTGTCACATTATTTGGATATGGATTTGATTTTCGGCAAAGCAATAGGTAACTCTCACTAACAACTCATTTTTGGATAGCTGAGAAATTTGTATCAGGGAACTATCCGATTTCTTCTGAATAGAGAAATAGTGGAATTTGTGTAATTAGTACCTGCAAAGTATAAATTACTTTCAAACTGTTTTAATTATAATGTTATTTGAATCTTGATAAGTAGGTGCTAAAAGTTAGAATTTTGATAGAAGTTTATTTATTAATGTTGGGGTTACTTTCTCTTGAAGAGCTGAAAAATTTATGGATGGATTGCGAGAAAAACTAGAAACAGCCTACAAGGCTTCAGGGGGAAAGAAAGTGAACATAATTTCACATTCGATGGGTGGATTGCTTGTCAAATGCTTTCTTTCACTACATAAGGATGTAAGTTCAAGTTTTTTTAATACATACTGAGGTTCTGCATCGACCTTGTATTTGTTATTGCCTATTCGATTTACTTTGGACCTCTTAATTGATGGTTGGTTGCTGGCTTAGGCAAATTGTGTTCTTGTATAAATTTGCAGATATTTGAGAAATATGTTAACACATGGGTATCTATTGCTTCTCCCTTTCAAGGTATATTTGTTATTTATGTGTTGTTACAAGGTTTTGACCTTGTAGGAAGGTATTATAATGTTAAAAGAAACTGGCTACTGTGTTATTATATGCCTTATAAAACTATAGATCTTTTGTCTTATCTTTTGGTCCGAACAAATGCTTTTGTTGGCAAGTCTGAAGCTTGATAAATGATTGATAATGTTTTGTGCTTGCATTGCTTGCAGGTTGTCCAGGATTCATCAATGATTGCATTTTGACTGGCATGCAATTCGTTTATGGCTTAGAGAGCTACTTATTTATATCCCGGTGGGCCATGCATCAACTGGTACATTGATATATAAATTTCTCAATTCTCATTCTTCAGTAGTGTAATTAAGATGCATTTTGGTTCAATGGTTGCATGGTTTCTTGTCTGTGAATATGAGAAACATTAAATTTTTGATGTTAGATGTTTTCCATATGCAAATTTATTACCAAGTAAATTAAAAGTAAAAGTGAAGTAGTTTTAATTGTGCGTGAGACCATAGGCCATATGGGATGATTGTCATGTATGATTTTTTTTATCCAATATGTGTGTTTCTAAGCAGACTCTGGTTTCCAAAGTATGGTGTACAGCCCTATTCCCCCTTCAGATTCGAACCTTGGACCTCGTATTTGGAGTTCTGAAGTCTTACCATTAGGCCTACTCAAGTTGTACAAAATTGATTATATGGGATTGAGATGGTCCTCATTTGTATTACATCATGAACAGATAATAGCATTACAATAGCTCTGTTATTATGCATGTATTGCTTGACATGATTTCATTTAAGTGTTCTAAAAGGTTATGATCCTTTCTTGGTGGATAAGGATCTTTTGCTTAACATTAATGTTCTATTTGATTCTACATGACAGCTTAGGCTATAATTGTCTCCTTGAAAATTTTCAATTATAAATAATGGTCAGGGAAGGTTAGAGAGGTACAATTGGAATATGAAAATTCATTTATGAGAGGAAACTTATAACTTTAGTGTGACTTATTTACATTTAAAATATTGCCCAAACACTCTTTCCCATTCACAGGTTACAAAATTAAGTTTGACAGAATTGCATGATTTTGTGATGCCTAATCAGTTTTCCTAGTAAACGTAATTACTATTATAAAACATTAGTGAATAGTAACATTACTAAGTGAATGGATGTTTGGAGATTTGTATGTCTTAGATTAGGGTTAAATAGGTACATTTTCTTCTTTAGTATTGATTTGGAAGTAATAGATTCCTTATCCCTTTAGCCCCCTAGACAAATTTTCTTATACTTTTTCTCATAAAGCAATATTACCTTTAAGGCTTACAACATTGACGAATAGATGCATTTGTCTCAAGTTCATTGTTTAGAGTCAATCTTATTGCTAGTTTTGGCATGGACATGTTTAAGTATGTTTGTGAAATCTTTATGAAGTGTGTTGTGTAAGATGCGTTATTTCGCTTGATGATTTAATGTCTAGTTACCTCTGGATAGATCTGTGCTTACTAACCTCATGAACAACACTGCTAATATGTTCTCAAAGGGGTACAAAACTAAAGTCATTTTTATTGAAAATTACAGTTGGTTGAATGTCCATCAATCTATGAGATGATGACAAATGTTGAATTCAAATGGAAGAAGTTCCCACAAATACAACTTTGGCGTAAACAATATACAAATGCAGGAGAACCTTATGTTGAACTTGAATCATTTGGTCCCCAAGAAAGTATTTGGATTTTTCAACAAGCACTGAAGGGAAACACGGTACATTTATTTGCATTTTACGACTTATTTCCTTGTATTTGTTTTTTTTTTTAATTCATTATGCCTACCCTAACACCTAAGATGAAGATTCTTGTGTAATTTTATAGTGACTAATTTCAATATTTATGTTTATGTACATGTTTTCCTATATTACTTCAGTTGATGATGGTCCGATAGTCATTCTTGATAGTTTCGTATGTCTCAAAGAATGCAATTTTTCTTTCACTCTTCGCATTTCTTTCATCATACCAAATTATAGTTTTGTAGTTCTTGGATTCTAAGTAACATTATTGGTACATGCAATGTTGTGGCTCCAAGAAGCCCTTCATGACAAAGAAATCCATTCTCTCATATTCAATCTTTTGAGAAACTCATAGGACTAGATGTAGCTAGTAAATTTGATACTTTTAATAAGCATATAATTAGACAATAAATAAAGAAATAAATCATATTGAATTATGTTCAAGGACAATTGTAGTTATTATCATAGTTGGAAAACTTGGCTCTCCAATTTTGGAGACTTTCTTGGCAACTTGGAAAAAATCGACAAAAACTTGGCAAAAAAAGCATTGAAAATTTAATTTAAAAAATACATTTAAAACAGAAATTAGAGAGCTAGAAAGTTGATTTTCTATTAGATTTTCATTAAAAAGAGTTCAATTACAATTCATGATCATGAATGCTCATAAAAGGCAACAAAATAGTAAAATACAACAGCTCAGGTTGGTGGTTAGCCCATAGCTCATGAATGAATGATACTAGAGAGGTTGGGTTGCCCATGATAATAGTATAATACTTACATATGAAATCCAAATAACTTCAAGTTCAAATAATTTAATAACCTTTATCATTTATGTCTTGAATTATTTCAAAGTTGTTTCACTAATTAGGTAAGTGTACTTCATATATGGTTAGTTTTTGAGTTTCTTTAATTAAAACAATTTAAAATTGAATATACATTTTTCATTTGTTAGGTGAACTTCTCATGGATTTACTATGTATTGCTAAGTACTACCTTGACCACAACAAAAATCATAGAAGACTTTGACTAAATCTAAGAATAGTGATGTTTTCATCAATTCAACCTCAATCCATTGTTTATTAAGTTGCAACCTTGTTATAACAATCAATTAATATAAAAATTCAAAGCTTATTCTCCAAAAGTTTCACGTTCTGGTCTCGATATGCAAGTTTTGCCAAAAAATTGACGAGTTTTCGACAAGAAACTTGTTCCGATTTGGTGATTTTCTCAGTGCTGAGTTTTATTAAAAAAAATCCTGCTGCCCAAAGTTTTGCTAGAAATCTTGGGATCTTGGCAAGATTTCCAACTATGGTTATTATGTGATGTATACTAGTTGATTTAGATTTTTGTTTATATTGTTAGGTATTGGATGGCTGGATGGTTGTTTCCAAGTGGCACACATGTTGTGCACTATATATTCATGAGATAATTCTATTAATGTCCATGAATGACCAATGCAGGTCAATGGGACTCAACATAAAAAGGTTGTTACAGAGCACTCTAGTTACCAAGAAAGTATCAATAAACTAAACTATAGATTACAGTGAATTTTCACTTCTGATTGAATTGTATTGTTTACTATATCCGGAGATCATAGATATTTTAAATTAATGATTGAAGAGAATAATTTCGTTCACATTATTTTGGGTTACACTTTCGATTATGTTTTCCTGTGTGCATGATACTGTTTATATTGTAAATAGTTTGAGGTATACTTTATTCATCACATGTGTGACACTGAAATCGATTTAGAGATAAGTTGATAACATCTTATGAGCTATGCTTGCTGTCATCATAGTATTAAAAAAAAAAAGAATCTGACTTTTAAATATAGAAAGCCTGCCCGGATTCGTTGCGGCTACCGATTCCACCATGTAAATACTTAAAAAAAATAAATAAATAAATAAAAAATAAAAAAAATAAAAAAATAAAGAAATATATATATATAGAAAAAAATATTTTTAATTTCATCCATGGGATACCCTATAGGATCTATGGGATGGAAAAGAAAAGAGAAAATATAGACTAGATAAATAAGCTTTTTCCACTTTTTGGATCTCAGCCGCTATTCACTTCAATACTGTTTCTACATTAATTGACAAAGGTCTTGTATTTGTTAATTTTGTGATGTTTCAAAACACATTTAGATGGTAAACATGTATAAACTACTCAAGTCATCATGTTGCAATCAGTGCATTGGTCGTTGATGTTGGTATGCGGGACAATATAACATCACGTGCTTCTCATCTGCAACTTCTCCTTTGTTGCAGAGTAAACAGAGGCACTCTTCTTGAATAGTAGATTTTCCAAAAACTTCAGTATCTCCAAGTGCAGGAAACACAACCATCCCCATCAGATGGCTAAGAGCGGCAGAGATGAAAGCTCGTCAAGATAAGGGCCTCTGCTATAATTGTGATGAAAAATACAGTCCAGGTCATAACTGCATTAGGCAGAAGTTATACCTACTAGATAGTAAGTCAATTGCTACTCCTCTTGGGTCTGAGGCACCCAATGACAACTTAGATGATGAACAACACGAGGACATCAATGTTGTGGAAGATCTCACACCTGAGATATCCTTGCAGGCCCTAGTAGGTATGACTACACCATAAATTGCAAGGATCCGATTTCAAGAAATGTCCTCTCACCATTCTTATCAACATTGGTAGCACTCAACTTCATTGATCCCAAGGTAGTGAAACGAGAAAACTGCTACTTGTACCCATACAATAGCTTTGAGGTCATGATAACCAATGGAGGTGCCCTTGCAAACACAAATGTTGCACTGTCAAGATTACTGTTGGAGACTATAATCTAAAAACCAATATGTTTGTACTTCCATTAGGAGGATGTGACATAGTCTTAGGCGTTCAACGGTTGTGCACATTGGGTTCTATCTTGTGGGACTTTTTAGAAATGTGAATGCAATTCATAATAGAGGGTAAACAATACACTCTCAAGGGGCTGACAACTGGCCCAACAAGACTCATTAAGTCTCAGTGCATGGAAAAATTACTTAAAAAGGGCACTTGCGGGGTCATGGCTCAACTTTTCACAATGTAGTCCAAAGAAGTTGACTAAACTGATCAATTCCCAAAATTACAAATAATCCTTAACAATTATTTTAGGTGTTTGAGGAACCTCATTGACTACCCTCATAGTGTGGGCATGATCATACCATACCAATCGTTCTAGGGAATCCACCTCCTAACATCCGTCCTTATAGATGTCCCTATGCGCAAAAGTCATAAACTGAAAAGGTGGTCCAAGAACTGTTCAAAGCAGGAGTGATTTCACCAAGCACCAGTCCATATTCATCACTTGTACTTTTGGTATGATAGAAAGATGGGTCTTGGAGGCTGTGTGTAGATTTTCCTGCACTGAACAAAATCACCATTAGGGACAAATTCCCATTTCTAGTCATAGATGAGCTCTTGGAAGAGTTACATGGGTTGTTCTTTCCCAAAGATGGCTTTGCAGTCAGGGTATCACCAAATATGCATTAGAGATGAGGATGTTTCTAAGACGATGTTCAAGACACATGAGGGACTCTATGAATTTTTGGTTATGAATTTGGCTTAACAAATGCTCCATCCACAATCTAGAGTCTATCGAATCGAATATTTCTGCCTTTCCTCCAAAAATTCATCTTAGGGATGACACTGTTATTTATAGCAAGACTTGGGAAAAGTATTTGACTAAAAAAAACTTATCAACGCACAAAAAAGAACTTTTTCTTGGAAGGGATGAAATAGGATATTAAAAAATTTGTTCAAGAATGTGATATTTGTCGGCATTACAAAGCGGAGACACTTCTAGTTCCAGGTACACTCCAACTGTTATCCATTCTAGCAGCAATATGGACTCGGAGTGATATTTCCATGGATTTCGTTGGAGGATTACCTAAGTCAACAGACAAGTAAGTTATTTTGGTTGTTGTGGATCGTCTCTCAAAGTATGCCCATTTTTGTCCTCTTGCACATTCCTACACGGCCTTCACCGTTGGCCAAACGTTCATTGGCCACATTTTTTTGACTCCATGGAATGCCATCCATTGTAGTCTATGTAGCACAGTGGTGGTGTTCCACCCTTGAGGAACAATTTGGATTGACAGATTAATTATCTACAACTTGCAGTGATGCAGTTGTATGACCTGCATCATCTCCTTGTCCCTGACGGCCTTATTCACTGCTCTAGACAGCCTAGTCTGAGAATCAGATGGCCTGCACTCTTCCCAGATGGCTGGCACTAGCCAGACGACTTGCCTTCAGTCTTGATGGCCTGGCAACTGCACTGTACGGCTTGGCAACTGCACTGTACGGCTTGGCAACTATGCTGGATGACCTGGTAATTTCCTAGACGACCTTGTATGGCAGAATGTGGAAAATAATACAAATGACAGTATTGAATCTAATCTACTGTAGCGATCAATCAATAGAAATACATGCATATCACACACAATAGCAATAGCAAATGATGAATAAGCATGAATAAATATGCATTAATGATGGCCTGTTATGGCATTCTCTTACATATATAGTATCTGATCCTGTGCAAGATACCTCCAATGCACTCTATGCTATCTCTTTTGGCATACACAATACAGCTACAATGGACTCTGGCATATACAATGTCTCCCATGTGTGTGTACCCTCTCAATTGAATGAGGGGGGTCTTATTTAAACTATGGGGATGGTAGTTACAAACAACTACCACCTCCGACACCTCACCTCTTAACTACAAGACAAACTGGGTGTTAACTACCCTTGCATGACTATGTTCGCACATATCTCCAACTTGAGTCATTATTACATGTATTATTACAACGTACAACTTTGGTATATGCGTACTTGACTTCTACGCGTAATTTATTTCCAACTAGTCTATTTTCTCTACTAAGGTGGCACGTTAGAACTAGCGCCTACATCTCCCCTCTAGATAGGTTGACGTCCTCATCGACGACTGTTGCTGCTCCAAGGGACTTTGGCTCCTCCTCCAAGCTCCTGTATCTGCAGCTTCAAAGCTTCGTTCTCCCCCTTGAGTCTTTTGGCACAGTCCTAGTAATGAGCCCATTGGAAGCCATAGTGATGTGACCTCTGCTTGACTTTGGCCAGTCTAGCCTTTAACTCAGCCTCTCGCTTTGTTGCTTCTATTTCCTTCCTTGTAGCTACTGCCACCTGCTCATCCCATTCCATGATCAGGTGATCTTTATGAGCAAGCTCCTTCATCTTTCCTTCTAGAGTTTGCTCCCTTATTGCAACATTCAAACTTTAACTGTCCTATCAACTGATTTTGTTTTTCCTACATTTGCTTCATAGCCTCTATTTCCTTCCTCAACTTTGCTAGTTGAGCTTCATCATCCTGCTGCACTTGCCGAAGTTGTCCTTCCACCATCTGCACTTGGTTATCCTGCTCTTCCTCTTTCAACTTCAGGCTATAAGCCATCTGATGAAAGGTTTCTAAACTTGTTGCTAACTACTGTATAAGATATGCCAAAAAGTTCGTTCTGCCATAAGATTTTACCAACTCAGGTGCCAAATTCACATACTTGACACTTAGAAGTTGAGGATAGGGCACCATATTTTCCTCATCAACATAAACTCGCGGTGGATACCGATAGAGTACTTGAGTTATTTCTAGCAGATTCCTAATTTCTAGCATCAAATTGACACTTGTAGGCAGCAAAGTAGTAGCTTCCCAAAAGAAAAAGAAGTAGAAATGTATAATTTTTATGTTAATACTTTTTGAAATACAAATGAAATGTAAATAAATGCATGTGAAATGCAAGTGAAATGTAAATGAAATGAAAGGCATATGAAATGCAGACGAAATGACATGTAATGCAATTTAATGATAAATTGCAATTAGACCTTAGGCATAAAGGTTAAATGTTGGAATATGTAAGTCATGTCCGAATAGGGGTGGCGGTTGGATGTGCTGTCCCAGGAAGCTGTTGTTGGCAACGGCTGAGGATAGGCATTAAATAGAACCCCTCCTTCATTTGTAACATTGATAGTAAGATATTCCATGCCATAACTCTATGCTGCGAGGATGCAAGCCTGTCGTGGGAGTATTGAGGAGAGAAACCCTGCATGTTGTAATTGCAGATGCTGCAGTCTGCCATTGATGTATACTGCAAATACCATTTGAATGCCAATACATTGATTCTATTTGCAGATTATTTGCAGTCTGATTGCAGTCTATTTGCATTCTGTTTGTACTGTGCATGTTATTGTGAATGTATATGGTATTGCAGTAGATACTGTTTATAGTTGCAGGTTGTAGGGTAAGGGGAATTGTAATTCACATTGTTGCAGAACATATGAGGGCTTGGCTGTACGACGCTTGTGTCGCAGTCTTGGGAGATTGTTGTCCTATTGTTTGGAGCATACGAGGGCATTGTACCTGTGACTACCGTACTATTGCTGCCATATGAAAGGATTGGTTGTCAAAGTGTTGCGACGTCATATGCAGAAAGATTGTCTTGTATTGTGTCGTACAAGATTGTGCCATACAAGACTGTACCATACAAGTGAGACCATACTGTCTCATGATGATGACACCATACTACTACAAAGGAAAGTCTTATGACTGCAGTCCCGAGTGACTCATAAGTTTGTCATTCCACTTCCCTAATATCGGGAATCTCGCCACTTGTGCTACAACACTACTATTGCCAACTTCTAGCTCCCATGGCTGCATTTGATATATTTCTGCAAACTTCATATGCTCATCATCACAAGCCCAATGCACCAGTTTGCTCAACTCACATTCCATTCTCAACTGCCATAATCGTCAGTCTCCAACACACCCAACTCTGAACTCACTGCGAACCCTGTCAAACAATCCACTCACTTTTTCAAAAATTTATCAACTTGCTCATTGATATTTGCTCCTAGAACTGGTGGTTTCCTCAAGTTTGGCACTTCTATAATGAAATGCTTGCTTGTTTCCTCCTCTGTGAGTTCTATATCTAAGTCATTGTTGATGGTAGTCTCCTCTACTTCCTCCCCACCATGACCTGTTAGGTCGATTTTCTGTTTGGTTGCCTTCCTTTCCTGAATCTCTTGAATATTTTCTCATCTACATTAGTAGTCTTCTTTGTTGTTTTCACTGTCTCCTTACCTTTCTTAGGTTCTTCCTCTGGAAGTTGACTACTTTGGCCTTAGTGCCATAGTCTATATTTAATGCAGGTCGTTTACCTTTTTCTTGACTCTCCTCCAACACTACTGAACTTGGTGCCATAGTCTGTGTTGTTGTAGATGTAAACTCCATTGGTGGTCCCTCATCCAACGGAGGTGATCCACATCTTTCCACAACATTTGCATATTGCTTAAGCGGTGTGGTGTAACTTTTTGGTGTTTCAACATTGTTCATCTGTATCAAATCATCACTAGCAAAGTCTCCTCCTGACGCTCCTTCCAATGGTGGTGATGCTTCCATTGCATTGACCGCAATCTGAGCTTCCACATATACATCTACAATCAGCATTGTTTCCTGCGTAGACTGTTGCACAACTTTCTTATCCAACTGTTGCACTGTTTTCTCTACTGCACATTTCATGCAACAGGTTCTTGCAACTTTGGCTGCTGTCTACTTGTGGAAGCCTCACTCGAAGTCACCCCGGTACCTGCAAGAGCACCGACAGTGCCTCCTCGCACAACCTGACTTCCTGGTTGTGCTGGAGTTCCCTCTGCATTGCTTGTGGCAATGTTTCATGCTTTTCACTTTGCTGGTCCACCGCTATCTTCTGTACATTGCCACCTTTCTTCTTTCCTGTGGCCTGTTCTGGGGGTTCTTGACTCACTGGCTGTTGTTGTTGCTGCTAAGGCTGTTGTTGCTGCAGTTGTCTTCCCATCTATTGCCATTGCTGCACCAACTTTCTTCGCTTCTTATCTTTTCTACCTGTCTTCTCAGAATTTGATAGTTACTATTCAGCCCCATAAGATTCCTCACTCCCTTCAGCTATAGCATCCATCTCATCACCTAATGCTTCCTATGCCGTCCTCTTCTTCAATGCACTTTTCTTGTTCTTTCTTGAAGTATTGGCTTTCATCAATGGGACATGTACCCATTTTAAAATCGTTGGTGCGTTCTCTAGAATAGTATGAGGATTAAGTCCTAGAAATTGAATCTTCTCTTGTGACACTGCATCCAAAATCAGGGCAAAGGCATGGAAATCCATTGAAAAATTCTTGGAATACGCATCAAAATTTTTTGAATGTGGTTTGACAAAAATGTAGCCCAATCATACAATTCTTCAGCCATTATTCCTTCCATATAGGGTATGAGCCAAGTGGGCATCTTCGAGGCTCTCTGCTTGCCGGACAATCTGGACATGATCACATTCATTGTACATCACAGTTCATCAGATTTTAGATGTTGCATTTTTAATTTGGGGCTCCTATGCTTTGTCAACTTAGCCACTTCTTATGGACTAAGATTGGCAACCTTATCAACAAAATTCCTTAATTGATAATGCTCCACTATAGCATGGTGGTGAGTATTCCAAAGTTTGGAGGAACAATTTGATATGACAGATTCAATGGTCAACCAAGACTGTAATTATTAATCTCCTCCACTTGTATGATAGTCACTTGTACGACAACTTGCTTCCACGTGTACGGTAGTGACTTGAACAACAACTGACTTGAATGGCAGTCCACTTGAATGACAATGACTTTACTTGTATGGCAACCGTACGACACTTTCATCGGCACTCTCTCGTATGACACTCTCCCAAAGGCGCTCCTTGTACAACACTTTCCTAACAACACTCCTTGTACGACACTCTTTGTACAACACTTATGGACTACAACTACCGCTTCGATCCTGCGCACAAATTTTGGAAAGAAAACCTACATATCTACCTTGCTACAATAGTGACATCACACAATATATACCATCACATAGATGAAGGATGAAATGGATAGTATTGCATTCACTCCTACCTGTACGACACTTGCATTACAGGCACAGTACAATGCCTATACGGAATATCTCCTTCCTTGCCAATGACACCAACCACACACTTCGACCTTCAACAACAATTACTCCAATGAATGAGGGAAGGGTCTTATTTATACAACTAAAAAGTAGTTGCAACCTCCAAGTACCCAACACGTCATCATTTTCTTAAATTACATTTGGCACGCATTTAACTTACATTTACAATTCATTTGAAGACTCACTTTATGACTTATTTGTACATAACTAATACTTCACTAAACATCACACATTAACACATAATATTACATCACAACTTTATAACTTTATTATACGTATGCACATTTCATCAAACACTTTGCATACGAACTACAAATAACACAAAATGACAAAACTTATTCACTAATTATGCAGACATGTAAATTTGTGTGCCTACATCCACTTCCTTCCTTTTTCATTGGTCTTGTGGAATTTAGCAATCCAAAAATTCTTCAAAAATTGCTTGGAGGAAATGACACTCGAATCTCTATGTTACCAATCATTATTCTACTTTGATTTTGCTCAACATTATAGGTCTGCAGTAATTGTTGCAGGTATGACTTAAAGAGATCTTTGTCAAAGCCTTGCACCTGTAGAATAAAATGCACTCCTACACTCCGAAATGCGGTTTTCAATGGGTGATTCATCGAATGCTCCAATCACCATGTTCTGCAAAAGTCTCCCGTTGGTGTTGTCCAGGTTATTTCTTCCAAGGGGATCTACATCTTCTTCTCCTTATTCTTCACCTTCGATGAAGCTACTTGCTTCTTTCCATGACAGTCATCAGGAGTGTCGGTTCGTGACCTTGATCTTGGCTCCATTTTGTGCTGCCTTACTCTCCCTCGCTCTATGTCCCTACCACGTTCTCTCTCTCTTCCATGTACGTGGTCTACTAGGCTTCTCCCAAATCCAAATCCAACGCCTCTTCCACAAGTGCAAGGTCCTTCTTGCAACACAGCCTCGAGTGAAAATCTCCTCTGTAATTCCACCTGTTCAATCTGCTTCAAAATTCGTGGCCTTCTCTGCATCACTTCTGCAATTAGTCTTTTCAGCTCCAAATTTTGCCAACTCTTGGCAACAACAATCTGCAATTGTCTTATTGATGACATGTCTTTGTTGTGCAGCTCCACTTGGCACGTGATTTCACTCCTCCCGTGCCTACATTCAACTTTTGTTGTATGGGCTTGACTATTTGCATAGAGTAATTGTTGTCACCCTGCCTCCAGATGGCTTTGTCTTGGACGGCTTCTTGCTAGATGGCTCAGCCTTAGACGACCCAATATTGGATTGCCTGGTCTTAGATGACCTGATTGTAGACTGCTTGGTCTCTAACGGCTCTATCCTTGACTGATTTCTGGATGACTTTCTTCCTGCAAACCCTTAGATGATTCGTATTTTTTTGTTCAACTTATTCTTTGTTGCTATATCGGTAGTCCTTACAGCCTATATGGTCCGTACTGCTTGGAAATTTTTTATTCTTTGTAACCAAACCTTTCTTATTTTTCTCTTGTTTATTGTAGTCATCTTCTTTGCATTTCCTTTTGGCAATGTTGAACTGCAACCCTTGTACCTACAAATGAAAATTGTTTTCTATTAGCACTGGGGAGGGATTTCCCATAGAAACCCTTTCCGACACTTCTCCTTGGCAGTTTTTTCTTGCAATGCAGTGTCCTACTTTAGGGTAATTTCCTCACACACTCCAGCTCCATTCTCCTCTTGTGCAATCTTTCACATAATTTCTGCTACGGCAGATGCTCTCTTTCATACGGTCTGTGCAATTTGCAACTTCTTCACTCTAACTGGTCCAACTCTTTTGGCTCCTTTCGATGCATAGTGTTTGATTACATGGCCTCTCCCAGCGTGTATTCATAAGATGGAGGTGGTAGGGAGACAGTTGTCTTACATGCGGCAATTGTTTCTTAACTACCACTTTTCCACTTTTAAATACTTTAAGTGGACGTCATGCTTTTTTCGTCTTATCCTCGTCACCTTGCACAAGTTTATTTTCCACTTTGTTTTTATCTCCTTTTGCATGTATATTCTGCATTTTGTCCATTGTATGTTCACAATTTAATCTTTTTTTCTCCTTATGTGTATGACCCAAGCGTTTAGACGACTTGTCTAACTGCCCAAATGACGCCTCCATTTGATCCTCTCAATGACGACTCTATCCAAACGACCTTGATTCGTCTGTCGTTGCAATATCACATCTTGTTCCGTATGTGGCCTGATTGACTTGGATATTGACTATCTCTTCCAAATTGCCTTCTTCGTCACTGACTTCTTTGTGATGGTCTTCCAAGTTCAAGTTCAACTCCATTATGTCTGTCAGCTAGCATTCCCATAGCTAGCTCCTCCTTTGGATGACCCAACATTCCTTCCTTCCCTTTCATACCTGTTGGACGACCTTGGTTCTGCTGTTGGTCAAACTTGTTCTTAGCATAGTTGAGAAAATCGGTATCGGGAGTCAATTGGCTGGGCAATGAGACGGGAGTTTTTCAAAAATTGGCAAAAAAAAAAACCGAAGAAAACGATTTTTTTTTTTGATTTTTTTTTTTTCATGCATATTACAATGAATTAACATTATGCAAATCAGATATTGCAATAAAAACAACAATTCAAGTCAAGACATCATACAAGGCTCAAGCTTTAAGTACACATGAAAGTGACAAAAGTTCACAAAACACATCTTGTATTGCTTATCATTTTAAAAGGTACAAAATTACAAATTGCAAACTGTGTCAGGTCTCAAAATGCCTCAATAGGCTCACTATCTATAGTTTTCCTTTGCCCCTTGTCCTAACATAAGCCCTAATATCTCTTGTTTGATGTGTGCTTGTCGATGTCTGTGCTTCTCGTGCTAAGGCCTCTTCTTGGTCCCTTGCTGCCATCTCCTCCGCTAGGGTCTCAGTTTGCAATTCTTCCATGCTGAATAGAGGATCTTGCTGTACCTAGAAGTTCAAAACTTCAACTAGATGAGGAAAGGGACAAAAAAAAATACTATAACTATAAGATATGCTTTTAAACGAAGAGGATGAGAGGAGAAGAAAGTCCCAACAAGATTTGAAGTTTTGAACTACTACCTGTGGCTCCTGCTCTTGTGCTTTTGCATCTGTGATCCATTCAGATGATGGATCAATGTCACTTAGGTCAATGGGCTCAATATTTGTTTTTTCAAAATATTTTTGGTGGAGACGAAGGTTGTAGTGCACAAACACAAGATCATTTAGCCTTTCTTGTGTAAGTCTGTTGCGCTTCTTGGAGTGTAAGTGCTCAAACATACTCCTCCCGACTGCCTTATATGCTGCTGCGTTGTCCGTGATGATTTGGACAACATTCTCCTCCCCAACCTCCAAGACAACCTTCTCCAACAACCCTGCAAGCATTTCGGCACTCTTCACATGTGCCAATGCATCTACTGACTTAAGGAATGCAGTTCCTTTTGCAGATGCAACCAAAAAATTAATGAGGGTTCTTCCCCTCCCATCTGTCCAACCATCAGACATAAGAGTGCAACCCTTGGTTCTCCACACCTGACGCTGGTTGTCAAGCACAACCTAAAGTAAAACAAAAAATGTAGTCATGCACATTGAATATTGATTTTATCATATTAATAAATATAAAAAAAAAGTCATGTCATTTAATTATATATATTAATTTAGTCAAGCACAATGACACAACCTGAATGTCGTTCACAGATTCTTGAAGGAGATGGCCCCTAAGATCATCATAAGTTGGCACCTTATATCCTGTGCTGCAGCTTGCGACAACATCTATCATGCGTTGCCAGTATGGAGACCTCGCCACATTGAAGGGAATGTCAGAATAGTACCAAAAAGTGGCAATGGCTTTCGTCGTTGCAGTGTGCTTCTCTTGGTTCCATGCAGCCATACCCTCAAGCATGCATTGTGTCCCTGCCCCTGGCACAACACGGTCTAAGTCTACAAAAGAGGACTCTCCTGTCCACTAGCTCCTTGTGCACTTGGACTCGAACTAGTTTGTTGAAAGAACCGCTTAAGGCTGCCACGCCCACTCATACGGCCACCTCGGGAGGGGGGGGATGAAATGGCATCACTATAACTTCTTTTGTTGCTTGCGTTTTCTTCTGCCATAGATAACATGGCATTTACTTTGTTTTTTACATCTTCTGGCACCTTATCACATAATGCTACATTATTTCCTGGTAACCGTGCCAAATGGAACTTGAGGCGATAAACGCCTCCACTATAATGATTGCCACAAAAATTGCATTTAAAACTGTTTTTTGTTTGCCCTGGCATTCCATACGCTCATGCTGGATCCAATGGTTTCATTTTTTATATGCCTGCACATGGAAACAATTTATTAACAACAAAGTTACAAATCACTTAAAAAAAATCACATAATTAACTAAGTCTGTTTTCGTCCTTTGATGATGAACTCCCAGACTCATCAGATGTTGCCAATTCTTCACTTATGGATTGATTCTTCAAGTTAATCACATACTTGTGCTGGTTTTCTTGAATATCAGACAATCCTTCTTCCAGTTGTGGTTTTACCTTTGCCATGCGTAGTCATCCACGTGCCAACAACACATCATAGGTTGGTTTTGCATAGCAATTACCTCATAATCTATGATGAACATTTGATCAATAATCTTTACTTTTTGTGCAGTCTATACTCCATCTCTATCCCATACTAGTCTCCTGATTGGTCTTTTTCATCTCTTCTTCAATTTGGAAATGTGCTTCCTACCATCTCTCGTTCTCTTGAGCAAGGTTTGGGTACTATTTTTTTCTTCTTCGCTTGTGCCTGTGTTACCACTAGCACATGTTTTTCCTTTTGTTGGTCTTGTAAAGATTCCTCAACGTCAATAAAATTGACATTCTATAAGTTACTTGTACTTGCTTTCTTCGGGCAATTTGCCTCCTTGTGATTGCTTGGTCCACACATCGACACATCATTGCATTATTGTTTTCGTTGCCTCCTGTTGAGGCATTTTGACAGTTGCATGTGAAGTGTCCCCACTCTTGACATCTCCGACACTAAATGATTGGCCTCTATCTGAATCATATTGCAATCGACCCTCTCCTCTTGCGGATTGACTTCCTTGTTGAAGTTGCTTTCTTCCTTGGAAGTTATTTCGATATCTGCTACTTGTTGCTCCTTTTTCATTCTTTGAAGTGCTCACCTTTTCTTCTTTACTCTCCTTTTGCATTGTTAATGTCTAGTGTTTGGCGCTTTTGATATTGAATGGACAATCGACAACATGTCCCACAACTTCACAAATATTGCAAAATGCTTTGTTTTGACAATTGACACATGTGTGTCTTGATTTGCAATTAGAACACCATATGTGCTTTTTCTCCTTTTTCTTCTCAACCTTTCACATCATTAATCATACACTCGAGGTCCTTCCTGATGGCTTGGATTGTCATGCTCAAGTCATCTTGATCACTATCCAAATCATTGTCTCGATTGTGGATTGCACTTCCTCTACTTGCTACGGTTGTCTTCATCACACTTTCTAAATTCGGGGCTCTATCAAATGCTTCTTGATAGGTAGTTGGCAGAACTACCTTCATCTTCTTGTATTGCAGCAACAATCCATCTAAGAACCATCATTTTTGCAGCCCATTGACTGGTTTTGCTTCCATCTTGTCGATAAGTTCCTTCAATTGACGTTTATATGACTTTATGTTCTCATCCTTATTTTGCTTCGTTGAGTAGACCTCTCCAATGATCTCTGTATCGTCTTGAAGCAATTTGAATTCTTTACTGAATGCAATCTTCAATTCATCCAAAGTTGTAAAGGGTTCTTCTCGTTTTAAGTGCCAATCCATTGCTATTCCATGCAACTTGGCTGGAAACAATCGCAACCATGAACCTTCATCATCTATGCCATTGGCTTTCCATATCGTTTCACACGTTCCAATATGACGTTTTGGGTATTCCTTCCTATTACCCATGAACTTTGGGCACTTCTCTTTGCCTACAACTGCACCAATATTAGCCATTGGTGGCTGTTCATCTTCACTTGACAAACCTTTGTGTGCAAACAATATTTGATCGTTACCTTGCTCTCCCACACTTCGCGATTTCCGCTGCGAATACATGTTTGTAAGATCTGGTCTCTTAAGCATACTCTCTTACGGTTGCCTTTGTGCTTGACTCCCATCCTCTACACCTCTAGGCACTCTCCCTCGCACTTGTGTTGGTGTCACCAATTGCTCTGCCTCGTCTTGCACACGCTCCATGTTTGCGCCTTCTTCACAACTTGCATAAACATTTTCCTCGGCCCAAATCTCATTTGCTCTCTGCGCCTCCATTTGCACTCTGTCTTCCATTATAAATAATGTTTGCCACCTTTCTTGTTTCTCATCCAGACTATCCAACACTTGAGGATTCTAAACTTGTTCAAGTTCGGGTATTTGTATTTTTTCACCAAGTTTTTTTCATGTAGTTCTTTGTTAGCAACATGCAAGTCTTCCTCAATAGACCCACGTTCTTCTTGTTCTTCTTGTTGTGCAACCCTCATACTTCTACGTATTGATTGATCTCTTGCTCTTCCGCGTCCATGTTTCCCACATCCTCGCGGTAAGGTATTTGTCATCCACCTCTCCAAACTTCACACAGTGCTGATTCGAACTTAAACAACAACCGTGCCAAATGTAGCACGGTGGTGGTGTTCCACTCTTGGAGGAACAATTTGGATTGATAGATTAACTATCTAGGACTTGCAGTGATCCAACACTACGACCTACATCATCTCTTTGTCTTTGATGGCCTTATTCACTACTCTAGATGGCCTAGTTTGAGAATAAACAACCTCCATGTAGGTAGGCAAATTGATATGTCTGCATAATAAGTAAATAAGTTGTCATTTTGTGTTATTTTGTAGTTAATATGCAAAGTGTTTGATGAAATGTGTAATGTAATATTTCATATGATAATGTGTAATGTACGGTTAAGTCATAAAGTGACTCACGAAATGAAACGTTAATGTAAGTCAAATGCATGTGAAATGTAATTTGAGAAAATGATGAGGTGTTGGGTAGTTGGAGGATGCAAATACTTTTTGGTTCTATAAATAAGACCCCTCATTCACTGGAAAAAAGGTGTCAAAGGCCAAATTGTGTTGAATGCGAATTCTCTGGATGTTGTCGGGAGGCTGGCCAGTGGTTGTTGGCAAAAGCGTGTAGATGTTGGAAGGAGATATTCCACCCAGATGTATATATAAGATGTTGTATGTAGTTAACCATACAAGCCATTGTTAATACAAGATTCGCTCATTCATTTATTATCTACTATTGTATTGTATGTATAGTACATGTGTTGTCATTGTTGACTGCTATGGTAGATAAGTTCTGTACTATTCCTTTCAAGTTTTGGATGTAGGGTGAAAGTTGCAAACCAAGTGTTGTCGTTCAAGTGATGCTTTCATACAAGTGATATTATCGTAGAAGCAACTGTTGTGATTGCAGTACAAGTGAAGAGTCCTCGTTGATTATTAAATCTGTCATTCAAATTGTTCCTCCAAGTGTGGAATACTCTCACTGTGCTACATTTGGTTTTGTTACCTATTCCAAGTTGGGTTGCACTATTCTACATTTGACGTTGTTGCCTATTCGAAGATGGGTCGCATCGTGCTACATTTGGCGTCATTCACGTTTTCAAACTAGCAGCGCATGCTACATTTAGTGCCATTGCCGTGCTACATTTGGTGTCATTGCCATTGTCGCTTGAATTTCAAACTAGCACTGCGTGAAACTTGGAAAGGTGGATGACAAATAACTTACTGTGAGGATGTGGTAAAGTATGTTGTATTTCATTTCTACATCTTGGAGACGTTGCCTATATGAAGTTGGGTCAAATCTTGGTGGCATGGAGTTGTGATGAGCAAAGTACATTGGAAGGTGTTAATAGTTTGGAAAAGGGCAGGCAATCCTATTTGTAGACTAAGCCAGTTGAAGTTGATTAGCATGTAGATGAAGACGCAGACTTGTTTGTTGATGTTGATGAGGGTCGTATAGCAGGATGCATACGATAGGCACATAAGAGGAAGGAGCATACAAGAGGTTGCCATACAAATCACATGCAGGAGATGTTGTACAAGGCAACGGTGTGTACAACACATCGTCGTATAGATGGAAGAGTGTGTACAACAGACACTATACAAGTAGTGGTGCATGTTGCCGTACAAACAATGGTGCATGCTACCGTGCAAATTGTGGTGCACACTTACGTTCAAGCAGAGGGTGTGTAGACAACCGCCATACAAGCGATGGTGCACAATGTCGTACAAGTCGAAGGTGCGAATAGTAGTCACCATACAAGCCGAGGGTACAAACGGTAGATAATAGGTACAATAGGAGTTGCTGGAAGGTGTCGGTGAGGAATTGCATGAAAACGAAGAATGTTTGGCACCTGAGCAATTGGAAGTTGATGTGTCCAATGGTAAGCCGAACGATAGACCATTGGTGCAAATGCGATATGGTGTGTCAGATAGTGTGCGAGATGGGAGTCTGACATTAGAGCAATTGCAGGTGGTTGTGCTCGATGATGAGTAGGACAAGAGTTCGACATTGGAGCAACTACAGGTTGGCTACAGGTTGGTGTGCTTGATGGCGAGCGGGGTAGGAGTCCAACCTTGGAGCAACTGCAGGATGGCACATTTCATGGTGTGCGAAGCAATTGTGGGGTGGTGTGCCCAAAGATGTGCATGATAAAGGAGAGATACGTCAACAACCACTGCGAAGGTTAAGTCAACTTGTCACACAAAGGCCAGTTTAGGCATATCGTGTAAATGTCCAATGTTTCATGGAGGAGCAACAAAAGACCTAGTCAGGCATTGGAAAATATGCCTCACAATGTGGAAAGTGATTGGGCAGCATAATGACATGGATTGGAGGAGGTTATTCCCTACAACATTTTGTGGAGCCGCGATGGACTAGTACATGAGATTGCCAAAGGGCAAGTACCAAACATGGGAAGAGTTGCGTGATGCATTCGTGAAAAAAATTCTCTTGTTCCACAATGACAATGCGATCGTTGTTGAAATTTATCGAATGGAACAAGGTGAGAAAGAACCTATTTGTTTGTAAAATTGAAAGTTTAGTGTGTTGTTTACCCATATGGAGGAAGACCCATCAAACGCATTGAAGAAGAGATGTTCATAGAGGAACTTCTTCCTACGTACTGAAAGGAGATCAGGGTGGTTCCTTCGACGTCATACCAAGAGGCCTTGGAGCGGGCCTTGAACTTGGAAAGTGATGCAAAAACATCACTAAAGTATTGGGGTCATGTTAATGTGGATGAGAGTGACCTTGAAGATAACAATGATTTTGGTATTGAGAGTGATTCAAACAGTGAGAGTGATGATTTTGAAAATGAGAGTAGTTCATCGTTCAAGTGTTGGGGTGGAAATGTTAGTGAAGGATGTGACTGTGAAGAAAAACGATGACTGTGAGAATATGTGTGACTTGAAGAGTGCAAGATCATCGCTATAGGAGTATGTAGCACAAGAGGAGATGGTAGCAAGGGGGGATGCTATTGGTGATATAGTTTGTGACAACCATCAGATAACTAGAAGATGTAGAATTGCATATGATACTAAGGGCAGACGCATGGTGCAATGTTAGTGATGCCATTTGTGGGGGCATTTCGCACGTGAATGTCAAAGTGCTGTGATTCAAGATGAACCAATGATGCGTACAGAGTTTGAAGCACCGAAGAAGAGTCATTGCCCTAGCCAGGAAGCAAAGGAGGTGAACCTGATTGCAATTGAGGAGGTGAACTTATGAACTTGATTGTGATTGAGGTGAACTTGATTTTAATATAAGAGGCAGAAATCTAGTAGGTAGTTGAAGCTACGTAGGAAGAAGTTGTAGAAGTGGTTGATGCACAACAAAGAGAGATGGTTTGGCGTCTGCCGTTTGCTAGGACTGTTTGGTCATCTAGACTTGGACTGTCTAGAGGATTGTTTGATGGGAGACTTTAAGTTCATATGGTGAGCAAATGTCGTATAAATCAAACGCTATACAAGTGATGGCGACGTATGACGCCGTACTAGTGGTGCCGACATATAACGCCGAACAAGTTGTGTCGATGTATGACGCCCTATAAGAACCTATTGTACAAGGAGGTGTTGTATAAGGGGGTGTTGTACAACGAAATGGATGT
The DNA here is from genome assembly GCA_028583015.1 of Wollemia nobilis. Classification (NCBI taxonomy): domain Eukaryota; kingdom Viridiplantae; phylum Streptophyta; class Pinopsida; order Araucariales; family Araucariaceae; genus Wollemia; species Wollemia nobilis. The sequence continues at coordinate 3,912,889 of JAQPPZ010000753.1, forward strand.
TTGTTAGAGGCTAAGGTAGGGCCATCAGAGGCCGAGAAGCAATCATTTGGAGCTAGAGAGAAGTAAATTGGAGCGAAGGGGAAATTGTTTAAGTGGGTCGAGGAAAGGCTACCAAAGTGCAGATGAGGAGAAAAATTCAGCTAAGATAGTGAAGGTTTCAGTGGGTTTGCCGTTAAGGTTTCGGGGTGCTTCCCCAAACCCCATGAGGTTTTGGTGTGGTTGCCAACTCCTTCGCCCTGTATTATGACAGGGTATGTGTGAAACAGATTAGATGTGCAAACGTAGTTGTAGTCCATAAGCATTTTATGAGTGTTGCCGTACAAGTATATTAGTCAAAAGTGTCATAAGAGGAGGTTCGTTGAGGAGTGTTGTACGAGGGGAGTTGTCATATGAGGAATGCTGACGAGAGTTGCCATACAAGCATTTTCGACAAGGTTGGTGGTTGAGTGGATTGCAATGTGTTGTTCAAGATGTGAATTGTCGTACAAGTGATTGCCGTTCAATTATGTGTGGAGTTGTTGTTCAAGTCTCTTGCATTGTTGTTGTACAAGTGCTTGTCGTACAAGCACGTGCCATACAAACATCAGCCATACGAGTGAACATCACTTTGCCATACGAGTGAACATCACTTTGCCATACAAGTGCATGTTGATATTTGCCATTTTATTATATGTTGACACTTGTCGTACAAGTGCATGTTGACACTTTGTCGTACAAGTGGTCAAGTGGAATTGCCGTACAAGTCAGGATGTTGTGTAAGTTTGGATCAGTTATGATTGCAGCCTTGGTTGGCTTCTATAATCTGTCATATCAATTTGTTCCTTTGATTGTCTGAGTACTCACCACCGTGCTACAAATACATGCAGACCACACAATAGCAATAGCAAATGATGAACAAGTATGAACAGATATTGCATTAATGATAGCTTGTTACGACATTCTCTTACATACATAGTATTTGATCCTATGTAGAATACCTCCAATGCACTCTACACTATCTCTCTTGGCATACACAATGCAACTACAATGGACTCTCTCCGACATATACAATGTCTCCCATGTGTGTGTACCGTCTCAATTGAATGAGGGGGGTCTTATTTAAACTATGGGGATGGTAGTTACAAACAACTACCACCTCCAACACCTCACCTCTTAACTACAAGACAAATTGGGTGTTAATTATTGTTGCATGCCTACGTTAGCACATAACTCTAACTTGAGTCATTATTACATGTATTATTACAACGTACAACTTTATTCAAATTACAAAACTTTGGTATATGCGTACTTGAATTCCATGCATATTTTATTTTCAACTAGTCTATTTTCTTTGCTGAGGTGCAACGTTAGAACTAACGCCTACAATCTATGATCGGGACTCGATATTCATCAATAATTTTTGGAAGAAAGCTCCAAGGAACCCTACTGAAGATGAGCTCGAAACCAAACTGAAATTGTCAACAAGTGCTTCGAGGCATACGTTGCTTTGCTTAGAAGCATTAGATGAAGTAAACCAAATGGATACCATTAGCAGAATGGTGATGCAATACCACTTATTATATGACAACCAAGATGACCCCATATCAAGCTATATATGGCTAGCCACCATCAACTCTCACTTTGTATCTTCTAGGCAATTCCCATGTACAGGTTGTTTATTCTACCACTAGCAATTGGAAGGCCCTACTTCAATCTCTCAAGGACAATCTAGCAATGTCCCAAAATAGGATGAAGCAACAAGCAGATAAATATAGATCCGAGATTTTTCTGAAGGAGATTGGGTATTTATGAGATTATAGACCTACAAATAGATATTGCTAAAAATCAAAGGAAATCACAACCTTACGCCCAAATTATATGGGCCCTACCAAGTATTACAACAAATTGGTGTGGTTGCATATAAGTTAGACTTGCCGACATCTTCCAAGGTACATCTTGTCTTCCATATATCTTTCTTGAAGAAGGCCTTGGGACAACACATCGGGTTCATCCAACAATACTTGACCTGGATGATGAAGGCCCAATCATTCTCCAACTAGAGGCTGCTTTGGACCGGTGATCATGACAACTGCGCAAGCGAACCATTGTAGATCTCTTGGTGCAATGGCACGGATTACATTTGGTAGATGCCATGTGGGAACTGCTACACCAACTCTAATAGTAGTTTCCTTATCTTCAGCTTTGAGGGCAAAGCTTGTTTTTGAAGGGGGAAGCCGTGTTAGGACCTTACGTCCTAACCCATGTTACTTTATTGTAATAGTTTAGTTAGTGATGAGTGGGCACCTGTTTTGAATACAAGGGTGATCCTAGATCGTTAGGGTTAGGTTAAATAGTTGAGATAGCTATTTTAGTTTAATCTATTTGTGGCTAATCCTAGAGCATTAGGGTAGGCTGAGTTATTTTTATATTTTGCTTTGTAAGAGAGGTGAAGGATTGCTCATAAAGGAGGTTGCCCATTGAAGAGACCTGCAACACAGTGTAAACTCTTCAATATTATTAATTAAATCATTTCATTTTGTGTTCAGTCTATATAATAGTATTTCCTTGCGAGTTTATTTATAGTTTCAATTAATTCATGTAAGTAGAATCTTTACAGGGTCCCCTTTGGTAGAACGGTTGTCCTCCCGCAACTTCTTGAAACGATTGATGTAATCCTCAACACCTCCAAAACTATCCATACTCAAGTAGCAAGCTTGGCTTCAAGGCGATTGATTTGAGTGGATTCCACTTTGTCAAACATTGCCTTACAGACATCCATAAGAGCTTTAGGATATTACTAGAGTCTTGTTCACATATAAGGCAATCACACCATGTGCTTCCTCCTCCTTGGCCTGATATTTGTCCTTCTCATCAAAATCAGTTTTTGCTAGAACATCTTTAACATACCTCAACAATCCCTTGTTGCCCAAAAGATCTTCTATGTTGATCTTCCACGAGGAATAATTTTTCCCATCATTAAGAGTGGGCACTTGCAACGAATGGTCCACTAAATTCTTGCAAATATCAGTTTTTTGCATGCAAAATTGTTCATAAACACCAGAGCCACAACAAAGAGCTTGAAAAAACATGCAATTTGAAAAAAGGGCTCAAAATGCTTCCGTGTGAAGAAGATATGGCCTTTTGGAAGTTTGGCCCTCAAATCATATAATAAATCGCCAAAAACTTTAGAAAAACAATTATAACTACGATCAATTATCTATTGCCATCTGCCATTGATCCAACGAACAAAAATGCATCACTTCTTTGCTTCATCTGTTGCTGACTATTAAGGGAAGTGGGAAAGTGAATTGTTTGTTGCAATTTGTTGCTATCTTCTTTATATAGGAAAAAATAATTTCCTTGGCTGTTTGGGCAAAATGTTGACCTCCTTTTGTGCCATGTCGGCTACTACAACTACCACATCAATTTCAGTAGTGTATAGTGTTCAAAGGGAGGAAGAGGGGTTTTTTGAACCCAAGACCCCTCAAGCACAAGGTGCCTAAGCACCTGCACCAACATGACCCACTAGCTCATCACGGAATAAAGGGTGTTGGCCCTCAACATGCACACAAGGGAAAGTAAGGGGTCGTCAAACTAGCCAACACTCGCAACACAAAAACTTCTTTATCCTTACTAAAATGCTATGCAAAGGGGTTTGAACCCATGTTCACCTCATTCCAAAGCATTTACATACCTTCCAATAACAACATGGGCCACATCCCTGTTGGGGATGTCAAAGCATAAATTCATAGATAGTGTATCCGAGAATGACAAGGGAATGCAAAAAGGACAGATGGGAGGTGTTGGCACCACATTTCCAAGACACATGAAGCCAAGCTATTCACACCAAAAAATGATGCCTATGAGACTTGAAACTATGTCCCTGACCTATAGCCAACACTTTAAGCAAACCTTCACTAACTAGTTTGGATATGACGTGGTGTGGAACGATCATGCCAAGGGGTGACAAGAGCATGATCAATGTTTTTTTTGGGAGAGAGACTTGGACACAAGTCCTCCCCAACACAATGTCTAACTACCCACTTGTATGTCATAATGCCACATGATACTGTCTGTGGCACCAAAACATCCTACATGCACAAGGGTTGGCTACAACCTTTCCTATATAAGTATAGAATATGCCCTAGAATATTCCAATTCATAAATTTGAATTTTGAAAAATGGTAGGAAAAGGAGAAAAACCTTTTGATTGGAAGAATGATCCCTTCAATTACCAAATATGCAAGAGTGTTGAATTGCCCCTTGAAATTTTGCAAAGGATCCAAAAATGCTAATGATTTGTCCATAACTGTGAGGGTTTTCCCTATGCTACCTTTTTCTGAAACAACACGTGTCAAACCATCCTATCAACAAAGCAACATGAAAGTTGTTGGACATTCTAAAATTTTTTCCAAGTGGCTCAAAGGTCTTTGCCATGCATTGAAATTCACATAAGATTCAACAGGCAATTTGGTGAGATCGATAATTATTCAGCCTCTGCTTCTTTGTTTCAGAAGTCATGTAGATTTCAGTCTCATATGTACTACACCAATACAAGATAATTTGATCCAAAGAAGGAAATAATTGTTTTACAAAAATCCATAAAAGACAAATAATGTTTGTAAAAAAACTTTAAAAACTTCAATCCACAATTTTTAGCAAAATTGCTTCTTCATGAACCATGGTTTACTACCCATAGTGGTGGGGAGTGAAGTGTTCCACAACATAGACCAAGGTTCAAATTCCATATGCGAACCTTAACATTTTACTCATGGGGTTTGGAGCAAATGGTGGGGAGTCAAGAGTTTCACACCATAAGACAAGGTTCAAATCCCATGGCCTTAACATTTTATTAAATGGCATGAGATCTACAGGTTAAATACCTCAACTTTTAAGGAGATCCATGTTTGAATCTTGCTAGGTGATATGTGCATAACTGCCAAAAATGTTGTTGAAATACCACTGTGGTCATCATGTAACATGGATGGGTCCCATTTTAATCCCATATGACCATTGAAAAAAAAAAGGTTTTACTAGAATAATCCATCAGAAACAATTAGTTAACCAAAAGCAATGTTCAAAGAGAAGAAGATATGATGAACCTATTGGTGATTTTTTCTTTTGGGCAAATCAACTGAGGTGACACTGAGATCCTTGTGATCCAAGCTCCAACTATGGTTTGTTGGCGAAACCTTTAAAAATACTAGACACACAAATGTTTCCATAAACTACTTCCAAAAAATTTGAGGTCGAATAATGGAGATTCACATCTGCTTTGATACCATGTCAAATTTACTAATATATTCAAGAACAAACATAATCAGCATATTACTCAATAAAGAAAAACAAATCTCATATAAGCAAAATACAATATGTAAGGTGTCCTTAGACACCAATTAATCTCAATAACAAATAAATAATCATCTCCAGTCTATGATCAAATGGCTAGACATAAGGGGGTATAAATACCCAAATTACAACTTACCTCAAATCAAGATTAAAGAACCAACCTTAAGGATAATAATACATTATTATAATAGTCATGTATAAAAGGTGTACAATGGCACATAAGGAAATACACAAGTCAATACAATACGAGGTCGATCCGCCTCAAGTGAAAATTAACACCACATATTTCAACAACTATTACTTTGTTTATTGCCTTTTCTTGCTTGTTTGCTTAGGTATAGTATGGGATAGACAATAGTTGTTTAACGTAGATGATCGACATCAGCCTCGAGATCACCTCATTCACAAAAGTGTTCACCACGATCACTCGTGATTTATAGCAAATTCCCAAGCCTTGTTATGATTTGCTCATAAATGAACTTGGTTGTACTATTCAATAGATTGTGTAGTAACACTCTTGTGTCGACCCACTTTGTGAAGTATTTTGTGGCAACGACAATGCAAGTGCATCTCCATTGTCAACTAGGTTTGAGGGGTTTGGCGAAGTCTACCCCCATGGCTAGTGTTGCTTGAACCGTGTGTTGATTTGTTCATAAATGAACCTAGTTGTACTATTCATTCAATTGTCAGGCAATGCTCTTGTCTCGACCTATTTTGTCAAGTATTCCATTGCAATGACATTGTAAGTGCATCTCCATCATCAACTAGGATTGAATGGTCCGACGAAATCTACTTGGCATGGCATAAACAAGTTCTGCAATTCAGATAGATAAGGCAGCATGAAGTCTTATTTTAGTAGATTCCCTGTAATTTGACATGTGTACAAGAGGCTACAAACTGCCTCAGAGTGCAGAACTAGGTTGGCTACCAAATCTTGGAAAGTGGGTCCATCCTTGCTATCGCATTTTGTCCCATGTGTTTGCCTGTTAATCCTTCATGCACCTCCTTCAAGACATTGTTCACTTTCTCGCCCATCACACACCTACATACATCTTGTACAATAATCCTTTGATCAATTGAAGAGGTCTTAACTTCACCACTATTCTCCTTTTAGTATACCTATATGCTTGTACTATGACGACAACTTGATGATATGAAACAAGTGTTATTTTAGAAAATTGTTTGGCACCTCATCATTTGTAGGTTCTCTCAAGTGAAACTAGGACATATGGTCAATGATCACGCGCTTTTTTCCAACGAGCCACTTGCTAGCTCGCCCGCATATAATCAACTTGTTTATCAAGTATAGAAGTGCCTGGTGGTCGATGTATAACATGAAAGGGTTTGTAAGCAAATAATGACAAAGCTTTTGCACCACCTAGACCATTCCCAACACCTCATGCTTGTCGTGCTATAATTCTTCTTAGCTTGTATTAGCAATTGACTAGCGAAGTAAATGGATTGGTTCAACCCATGAATTCCCTCTTGCACCAACCCACACCCACCTATGAAATTTGACGCATCAACATGGATGAGAAATTCTTTGTCCCCTCTAGCAACACCAGAATAAGCACACTATACCATCTAGCATTTACTTGCTAGAAGGCATATTGGTGTTCCTTTCTCTACCTAAATGGAACATCTTTCCTTATGGTGAATTGGCGATGGTACCATACGTGGTTCTAAAAGGTATTCCAATGAGATGATGTTATATGGTTCTTCCATGCTTAGGCTACTAAATTCCATGCAGATTCTGATCCATGCATTCTCTTCCTTTGGGCTTATAATTATTGGTGACAACCAGTCACTAACTATCACTTTAAAGATAATGCCTACATCCAATTTCTATCTCTGCATTTACCAATGTCACATACTTTGGTTTCATGTGGTGTGACCTCTGTCTCACTTGTGCTGTTGGAACCAAATTTATCCAATTGAACACTACTTAGGTGGAATCCCCTTAAGGTCGTTGTAGGTGCCTGCAAAGGCATCCTTATATTTCATAAGGATTTTGTATGTGATTGCCTTCAGAACCATATCCTAATTATTGCTACAACTAGTATTTCTTCTTCCTCTGGTTCTCTGATGTTCCCTTGTGCCATTTGAGGTTCCTTGTACTTGATGGTTTTAGGTTCCTTAGTCACCTTGCATCAAACAGATGTGCTTGCTTCTCATCTATTTGTGCATTATCAACTTTGTATTTCATAAATATTAGGGGAAATGATGGCTTCAACATTGCTTGACTGGCTCACCTTGAAGGTGTCAAGCACAACTCCCTTCCCCTTGGTATCTATGCCCTTCTCTTCCTCAACATCCAACCACATCCATCCAGGTTGAAAGAATTTATAGTCCTTAATTTGGCAATGGAGGATATTGTTGTTAGAGTGTCCCTCATCTTCCCTACACTCTTGAGGACACAATCATCGTTTGGCTCAATGTCGACTTTTTCTCCTACCTTGTTGTTGAAGTTTGAAGTATTCAACTTGTCTTCAGAATCCAGGTCCTCACTTACCAACTAGTTCCTTAACTTGATGATATACTTATGTTGCCCCCTTTGAACATTAAATAGTCCTTTTCCCAATTATGATCAATCCTCTCCATCCTCGGCTAAGCAAGACCCAACAAAACGTTGCAAGCAACATTCTCAAGGTTATCACTAAAAAGTCTAGGAGTGCTCTATCAGACAACCTCCATCTTGATGTTGTACTATCGACTCCCAATAGTTGGAGATGTGGATGCCACACCCAACTCTCACCATGTCTTTTCTATGAGTATGTTCACACTTGACTCGCCTCTCACTATGACATGTCTCACTATGACATGTCAGCATATAGATCAATATGTCAACATGCAACAATGCTGGCCATTTTCTAGCATTGATCATCAACACTATTGGGTTGATGAACTTGTCCGTTACTACACTCTCTAGTAGTAGTTTCATGCATTTCTTGTCTTTCCTTCCCAACCTTTACATCACTGCTCCGACGTTGGCATGTAGGTCAATTACTACTTTTAACAAGGTTGCTTTCTTGATTGGTATGCGTGATTGCAAAAATCTAGTTGCCAAGCTTGTGACATTGACGACTCGTTAGTTGTGGGAGAGTGGTCGTCATGCTTTCCTAGTCGTTTTGCTTATCATGTTCTTTTGGTATCTCCTTGACATTTGATGGGCATCTTACGATTACGTTTGCTGGATGGATGGATTTGGATATTGAATGCCCTTTGCTTGTGCCAAGTGGTTGTTAGAATGCGTTTGGTCCCCAAGTTAGGGTCCTCAATTTCAATTAGATCGACATGCTGATTGCCCCTTCCTTGGAACACTTCTCTTCTATGTGGTTACTAGTTTGCAACATTTGCACATCATTTGCACGCTTGGGCTTGTGGCATTGGTGCAATTGCATACAAAGTGTCCCCACTCTCGACACTTGAACTGTTGTACTTTAGGACTCCTTGTCGTATCATATTGAATGCAATTGTCCTCATTCTTTGCACCATTTTGTTTGTGGTTCCTCTTTCAATGATTTTTGTTCTGGTAACTGCCACTCATTGTGCTTCCCTTTGAATTGTTGGGCATTACAATAGTTTCTTTATTGAGTGCCAATGTTTGGGTATATTTTGTTCTTGATATTAAACGGGCACTTCAAAATGAGTGGTCGTGGACCTCATAGATGTTGTAGTAGCTCCTTTTTAGGTAATTGGTGTTGTGTCCTTCTATTGGGCACTTTGTGCACCATATATTGTGTCTATATTTTTCTCTTTCTCATTCTCTATCTCACAAATCATATGCATCATATCCTTCCTGAGTTCCCTGATAGATGTTCTGCCTTTTCTCACTCATTATCATTGTTGATGTCGCTCTTCCTTTGACCCAACTATCACCATGTATCATCTTCATTTCACTTTCTAGGTTAAATGCTTTGTTGTCAACTTCTTGGTAGATCATGTGTGGAACCAGTTCCTTCTTATGAAATCTCGAAAAAAGTCCATCCATAAACAATTGCTTCTTCAGCTTGTTTGTTGGCTGAATCGCCATCTTGCCAAGCAACTCCTTTAGGTGAGTGTTGCAGGACTGAAGGTCCTCATTCCTTTTGTGGTTCATATTATACATGTGACAATCTTGTTCTCATCATGCAAAAGATAAAATTCCTTCTTCAACTTGTCCTCGGTGGTGTGTGGTGTTGGTAACTGCAAGTATAGTGTCTCAAAAAACTTTTCCAACCACTCTGTGTCATTCAATTGACCATTAGATTTCCAAATGATCATGTAGGTCCCAATATGATGGATAGGGTCATGCTTTTTGTATCTCAAGAATTCCATAGACTATTTGTTTCCTTATGTTGTAACCATTATTGGTTGTGTTCAACCTACATTCATTGTTGTTTGGTTTTGAGTTGGGTCAGTATGATTTGGTGTGAGAGGCATTTACACACTATCCTCAAATTGCTCCTCTCCTGTTATTTTTACATTCTTTGATGATTATCCTCTATTGACCACATGTTTAAACATTGTGCTAACGCATATTTTGATGTTAGAATTCAAGCTCTATGACTGTCTTCATGTGCAGACCCTTGTCAGACCTAGCCAATTGTTGTAACTCCAACTACCATTGCACATCGTTGCAGTCGCATTCATGTTGAACTCTCATCCCATGAATTGTTGATCTCATCATCTTGCACTTGTGGTTGTGTTGGAATCCTCTTTGCAATCATTTGCCAATTGCCGTATATGACTCTTATGACAGTCATGTCTAACCTCATCGTGCATTTTCTGGTCATGGACACTTATGTTAGCATGACCTTTGTTGGCATGCATGCCTTCATCATGCCCTTCTTCATAGAATACTATGCCACATCTTTCGTTGAGCCTACATAGGCAAGGCCTTCGTCAATACGCATGACTTCATCATGCCCTTCGTTGTAGAGGACTATGTCACATTCTTCATCAACACTCTTTAGGTCAAAGTAATTCTCTATTGACCACAATGTTTCAAATTTAGCTTGGTTGTCTCATATACACTTCATTCCTTGTCGGAAAACAAGTCTTTTATCTTAGGACTTCCCTCCTCCCAATGGGGCCACACATGTTGGCTTTTTAGTTTTTAGTGACAAAACTTCCTCTATCAACTAGACGGTCAGCATAGGGTGTCACTAGTATACGTGCGTATTCACCTAAAAAGGAGGATGAGCAGAGTTGCATGCACACCCCTTTCTTCTCCTCATGAGGGGGCTTTATAGGAGTTTTACCTTGTACACTTCCATTTATATGCAAAAGAGGCTTGATTGGAGTTCATTGCACTTGCATGCATGTGTCATCTTCACCATGTTCATTGTTGTATGTTGTGCAATATAGTTGGACTTGAACGTCGTCTTTCCTTGCTACTGTCTTTGTCTATGCCTGCATGCATGTGATTTGTTGGTCATCCACTCTTGTATCTATATTCTCTTGTTCCAGACTTCTTGTGGTAATGGCACCAAGTGTAGTATAGGTCTTATGTATTTCAAATAAAAGAGCAAAAAGTAACAAGAAAGTAGGATGCAATCAAGTACATGAATTAAAATCACCCTAGTTCATAAGAGCAAAGATATTCCATTACTTTAAAAAATAGTACGTTACGAACCAGTCTCCTTTGATAACTTGTGTGCGAAGCTGTCTCTAAATAGCATAAGACACTCTGTGCATGACACAAACATGAACATCGACACGTCTAGGCGTATCTCAAGATTGGCATGGGGTGTGTATATATATAAGAGAATAACAAGGGTAGTTGTGACCACCTAACTGACATGCAACCCAATGTGTATACCAATTATGAAATTACCCCTATATGATGTACAATGTACATTATTAAAATACAAGGGTGTTGCACACACACATGCAAGAAGCTTGTTATATGTTGGACAAGATGACAAACTATGAATATGTAAACAATACAAGTCACAACTACTCAAAAGACAACTTGTGGGGCTGCTTGAGTTTGGTGCCATGCCAGTTTTGCTGACTACATTTGTTTTACAAGTTTGATTAAGTGTTAAGTATATCCTCTTTATTACATAGAACACTGATGGTTTCTTTGTTCATATACTAACTAGTCGAAAACATCCCATTCACTACAAATTCTCTAAATATTTTAGTGCAAATCCTTGGGCATAAGAATTATATTTGTTTATTAGAAAAATTTAAATGATGAACCAAAAGACATTTAACTACATAAAAATTCATAGCTCATGTTTTCTAACGTATCTATTAAAGACAAAGACATGCAGCATGCCACAGATCTTACACCTTTTTTTTTATATGATAAGTAATATCGTGACTTATTTTCTGTGTTAGTTCAAGTTCGATAAGGATAAAAATTACCAAAAAAAAAGCAAAAACTTATCAAGAAAATCAGCTGGAAGATTCGATACTAATTTAAATGTCTAAATTAAATGTAAGTATATACAAAGAACATCAAATTTCATACAAGAATAAGACTGAATGGCAAATATGATTTTACCCTATTGGGATCATTTTAATTTTTCCTTCAGTTGTTTTGTTTCACTCATTAGTTTTTATAGATGTAGAAGACAAGTAGATGTGAGAATCATATATGCAAAAGGAACAGTAAGTTATAGGTTCTTTTTTTTTTTAATTTAAAATCTTATTTTCCATTGACTCTAACTTTCCCAATTATATTTGTCGAATTTATTTGCCTATGGTAGAAAATCACCAAACTCTGAACTGTTTTGATAAAATTCTAATAACCCTGCTGATTTGATATGTCAGTATTCACCCTTGATAGTTAACCATATTATACATAAGAAGACACTTCTATATTATTGACAATGTCTCTTAATTGTTCTTTACTTGTAGAGGCAAAGACCTTGCATTCACTGCATTTTTATATTTAGCTATTTAGTTGGATGATTTGCCGCTAGTAGGGACTTATTCAAGAAGAGTTCAATTTCTATAAGTATAATTTTATTGTTAATGGGTTATAAACTTATATGGAATTGAAACGTATCCCACCTGTATTACGTCAAAGACCACATAGTGATATTACAACAGCTTGGCAATTATGCATGTATTGCTTGGCAGGATTCGAACCTTGGTCTCCTCCTTGAAATTTGAGGAATTTAACCTGTCAAACTAATGCCATTTGTTAAATACAGGTTCTATTGTTGACGAAATTAGAATTTACTGGCTTAGAAATCTGTATATTCTTTACATGCTAGTTTTGTATTATTTAATCTACAGAAGCAATAAGTATTACACGATATTACTAGACTTACCCAGGTGTTGTTATTGGACCATCCTTTGAGATAACTGGAAACATATTTGGTCTTTAAATAAAGTTTAATTCTATACCTTAATTTCTGATATTGTTCAGTCTGTATCTAGAAAAATATTTCTGAAGTTGCATCTGAATTGCCTATGTATCTAATATAAGCGAAGTCTCTCTTTGTATCTGTGTGTTATACATACATATACACACATATGCTGTATGTTACACATGGATGCTATGTATGTATGTGTACATATTTGTGTATAAATGTACGTACAGATCTATATGCATGTATATCACATATGCAGGAACTTTTGTCAATCCTTTTCTTAACTTTTTATTTTTATTCTTATATGTCTCCATTTGTAGATGAAACTTGGAACAGATGTGGTAAAATGAATTAAAATAAAAATTAAATTATGACATCAATTAAGATAGGATAAGTTCATCTGGCCATACTGCTTTTTGATGTTTTAATTGTTTCTATAGTCAGAGCGCTTATGCAAGTTTATCCTTTCTGGCAGTTGGATTACAATGGGAAGTCAATACCCTTACCATTCAATATGGATATATTTAAATGGTCACAAGAAACTCGCAAAATCCTAGACACTGCACAGCTACCTGATGGAATTAAATTCTACAACATTTTTGGCACAACATATGAGACACCTTTTAGTATATGGTATGTGCTTTGTCTTACAAGCTATAGAGACTGATATTGTAATGCAAAGATTAAGTTTGTCAAGCAGTATGATCTAATGCATTGTTTTTGCATATTGTAGCTATGGAACAGAGACTTCACCATTAGGTGATTTGCAAGAAATCTGTAACTCAAAGGTACAATGCGTTCCCAAAGTCATAACAACTGACACATAAACGTGAATACAAATTTGTTACTATCGTGGAAAACATTTGATGTATTGCCATGGATGCTTAAAAAATAATTGAAACTATGCACAAGATAAATAAAGATTCATCTGCATCTTTTCCTTGCTTCTGCTCAAATCAGCTGACATGGTGACATTTTCTGTACATCAACATGATCAAACAGAAATACTATTTTGTTATCATCATGGAAAGATTTAATGTATTTTTACAGATGCTAAAGCAATCATTGGGAATTTGGGATTATACATGGGATAAATAAAAATTTAGCTGCATCTTTTCCTTGCTTCTGATCGAATCAACTGACACAATGACATTTTGTCTACATGAACATGCTTTCGAAGGCATGTGCTTCAAGACTCTTGCAATATGTACGCCTTTTGTATTTGAAGCTGCATTCATAGTTGCACTTTGTATAGTTTCAGCAGAAGTACCAAACCCAAGCTTGTAGAATGTCATATTGGTTTGATATATATTCTTGGTACATGGATCTCATACCAAATATCAAGCCAAACTGTCACATTTATCCTCTCATATTATTTGCAGGAGTTTGGTGTCTCCTATTGGACAATTCTGGTAAAAACCTGATACAACTCATTACTGTTAATTAACAATGCTCAACTTTTTAACTGTTATGTTGTCTGGCCATCCAAGTTATTAGATGTTGCTTGGAGTTCAATTGCCGAGTCATGCAAAAGCTTCTTATTACTTTTTGTTATTTTACCAAAAGCTCACAACTATGTTCGTTTAGAGCAGGAGCTGAAATTCGTGCTAATATCTTTCTAGCACTACAGTGACATCCTCACTCTAGGGAGTGGGCGAACACAATTCAACTGAAAAAAAGGAGGGGAAAAAAAGAAGGAAACTTGGAACATTGTCTTGTATGAAATTTGTATCATCTTATTCATATTAGTCCTAGACATTCTGCAATTGGTTGCGATGGCTGTATTTTTTGCCAATATTTCGTCTAACTATGGCACTTGTGCTGAATCAAGAATGCAGAGGCCTGTAGGAATGAGGATGTTTTGCTACAAGATCTTCATAAATATTATGGCATGCCTCTTAAGAGGAACAACTGGCCCTTATTCCTATTTCATTCTAATCCTTGTTCTCCTTTGCCTAACACACCTATATATCGCAAATCGTTCACCATAGTCATTTCATCCAGCACTTGCACAATTCCATCCAATTATGTAGTTTCAATGACTTGCACAATATCAACCTCTTGTGTAGCATTGTGGTAAGTTTCCCAATAATGGAGGAAAAGAATGACAGGTTCAAAGGCCAAACAAGTCTACAGTCAATATAAGTCTGCAAGACACAAACATCTGTTGACAACAAACTTCAGTCTCCTTAGACGGCAATCTATGTGACAGTAGGTTGAACTAATGACGGCAATCTGCAGTCATAACTTCATGTGACGACATTAGTCTAATCCCATGATAGTAAGTCTTCTAGATGGCAATTGCACTCCACATGACAGCATCATCCTAGTCGGCAACTTTGGTGTAACGGTTACCGCCAGCAACTGTCATCTGCACTTGCAACTCCTGACTGTGTTCTGCAATTCCTGACTGCGTTCTACAATTTTTGGCTACGTTCTGCAATTCCCGACTGCACTCTGCAATTCCTGACTGTGTTTTGTAAATCTTGACAGCGTTATGCAATTCCTGACTGCGTTCTGTAATTTCTGACTGCGTTCTGCAATTTCTGTCTGCTTTCTTCAACCCTGTAACACACAACATCTGGACAATGCACAAGCCTAGTAATCTAACATAATCACATCATCACACAGATATCCAACACATATGGAGAATGGATATATTGCATTTTCAATATGCTCGTCCAGCAATGTCATTACAGATCACAACACTTGTATACACAGAACTCACAAGATTCTCTCATATGCTCTCGTATACTCTCATATGTTCTTGTCCATATGCAACAACGAATGGGGGGTGTCTTTTTATAACTTAGTCTTGGCCGTTGCCAACAACGGCTTCCAAGACACCTAAGCATATAACTGCCTTCTCCATCCAACACACATTAGACACATATACCAACTTTATATTATTTGCACTATATTAAACTTATGACGACATTACATGACTGAACACTCAATAGGAGAATACTGCCAGACATGGTGGGAGAAGGCTCCAAAGAAGTATCCGTTGCGGACTAGGTTGCAGAATGCAGGAGTTAACTTCATTTTGCAGGTCCCAAATTTTGACAAAGAACTATTTAAGGATTATCTGCTGCAAATGTTGGAGACGTATGATCCGCAACAGAATGCTAGTAAAGTGCGAGTGGGTGATCGATCGCTAATTGTTTTTTAGCAGGCAACTTCAGAAGGACATTTGGGCTATCGAATCAAAGGATATCGGTGGTGAAAGATTCAGTGGATTCCAGCCAAAGCAAACAATTGATCCAAGAAGTAACGGATCTCACCTCAGATGAAGTACAAAAATTAATGTTGCATGGGAGCCGAAGAGGTAAGCAGCATCAGTTGAGGAATGAAGAGCTGCAATGCACCATGAATTTCATAATGGCAAGATTGTCTAGAGAACAGAGAGCTTCAGAATTACCCATATAGCTCATGCCGTACATGCAAGAGATAGTAGTTGGCGAATCCTATAATTGGACATCTTACCTCTCATACTACATTAAGACGTTCTTGATGTGGAGTACGAAGAATTTTTAAATGGTATTTCATGCCATTGGCTTGCTGTTGAATGCTGCAACATAGGCAAAGGTGCATATCCTAGAATTGGATCCTCCTAGAGAGTTACTGGAGTTGGCACCAACAGTTTTAAGGTGGATGGATGCAAAGCCACAAACGAAGGGAGGCACTCCAACAAAAACATCAAGAACAAAGAAGATATTGAGGAGGAAGAATCTGCTAAATGATTTATCTAGTGAATATTAGGAGGAGGCACCACAATCAAGGCCAGAGTTGGGCCAAAAGCAGAAGCGCAAGAGGTTGGAAGTGTAAGAGCAACCTCAACTCCCTTAGTAGGTCACAATGAATGCAGGTGGCAGGATGGAGTAGACTGTGGAAGGACAACAAGGAAAAGTGTAGCAAGAGGCTAGAGAGGAAGTTGTAGTTGAACAACAGCCAGAGATGGAGGCTTAGCAAGTGGAACAGTAGGAACTGGAGTATCCAGAGATAATGCCCATGGATAGGGAGGTCTAGGTAGAAGTGCAAGTTGGATCAGTTGAGTTCCTTGCAGAGGCTCGGCAGCAGTTTGATCCAAGTGCATCGCCTCCAGTGCGGGGGAGCCATACTTTGAAATTACTTCCCTGTTAGAAGAGGAACAGACAAGGAAACAAATTGAGCTAGCTAAAGCACCAAAAAAGAGGAAAGAGTCGGCAAAAGAACATGCAATGCTAGCACAATCAAAACCTGAACCAAACTCAGATGACAGTGAACCCCCAAGAAAATATATCTTGCTTAAAAGGGGAAGAAGCAGCAAACAGAGCAATTGATTGACACAATGGAGCAGCCAGTAACAGAAGGGAAAGCAACTAAGAAAGAAATCAATCTATCGGGACAAAGAGGAGAGAATGTGGTGGAGACAACCACAGATGATGATATGGTTAATGATCTAAGTGATCATGTGTTGATTGAAGTGCCGGATCTTAGGCAACCACCAAAGTTGGGGGAGCACATTGATGCATAGGTAGATACTTGTTTACAGAAGCTATTCGAAGTCATTCACAGATTGAGATTGGAGTTTGAGGTGGGCTGTGTGGGACAGTGGAGAAAGTGGCAGCTGATGATAGAGAATGAGCTGGGCAAGTTAGTGAACTAGATCCATGATGAAGAATGGATGATGAGACTTGCCAACATTCATCAAATGCAGCCTTGGGAGTTGGAGACTGGCAATATTAGAACCATGGTTGGGGTGCAAGAATTGCTAGAAGGAACTCAAACATTGTATAGAAGGCCAGCCCATATTTATATTAATGGAAGTTGTAGTGTACTTTGCCCACCAAATGAAACAGATATTTAGTACATGGAATTGGCACCAAAATTAGTATTGACCTATGCTAGGATCAACTTTTTGGCATACTTGACGAGGTGATTAGCTATAGGTATTGAGAAGATTCATAGCATAGACGAAGAAAAAGCTAACCAGTTGCGGACAACAAAAGCCAAACTTCGGCAAATGAGTGAGGAAGCCAAAGCAAAACTAGTCAAGTCGAAACTAGAGGTTGAGGAAAAGACCATGGAGGTCTAGGAAAAGTCTAAGGAGGTTGAAGAAAAGACCAAAGCCAATGATGAACAGGACGTAGTAATAGCACAACTAAAATCCGAGTGCTCAATCAAAGAGTAGCTATTGGAAGCCAAGACAAAGGAGCTGAAGCACAAAGATCAATTGATTGCTGAAAGGGATGAGCAACTTGCAACAATCACAGGGAACTGCAAATGAAGCCTTCACAAAAAGGGAGGAGGAACTCTTGACAAAGTTGGCAGCAATGGAACAGAAAGCCAACCATTATGGTCTAGAGTGGGCCAAGTATTTTAATTATGCCAAGAGACTCAAGGACGAGGAGGAGGCACTAAAGCTACAAATTGCAGAACTGGGAGTACCTGTTCCACAACCTCAACAGCCAAGTTCGACCCCACCAGAGTAGAGAAGGAAGTCGACGAGGATGTCAACTGATTCAAAGGGGAGGATGTAGGCACTGGTTTTGAACATAAGCAGAAACAAAAGTAAATAGTCTGCAAAAGTGTTCTAGTGTTTAGACACTAATTTTTGGTCTAAATGGAATGGCTGGTTAATGCCAATGAAATTTAAATGTAATTAATATGAAATGCAAATGATATATTTCAACTGTCATAAGATAATATGCATATTATAAAGTTGGCATAAGTCTCATGCACGTAGGAAATAGGGGAAGTTGATTATGTGCAACGTGTCCTAGAAATTGTTGCCAACAATGGACTGCACTATAAAGGAGACCCCCCCTTCATTTGTTGCATAGATATACATAGAGCATATGTATGATATGCGTCTAGATCTATCTGAGGATTGAGAGACCATTGTCGTTGGCAGAACATATGTGCAAGTATAACAACATCTTGTGACTCTGAGTCTGAATGCTATAATATCAATACAAAACCATTCTCCTTATATGTGTTGAATGCCTGTGTGTTGATATCCATTGTTAGATTATTATACTTGTGCATTGGCAAGTTAGTGTGATTGCAGGTTGGATGACACAGTCAGTTATTGGAAGTTATAGGTCATAGTCGGGAGTGCAGACGTTGTTAGATGATTGCCGATGACAATGCTGAGGAAACGTTGTTGTCGGCTGCCATCTTGCTGGAAGAGTGTTGTCTGGAGACCATGCTGTTATGTCGTCATGTTGAAGCTGACTTGCTAATGCCGTCTTGAGGATCTCATCCGGATGATCTGTTAGACTGACTGAAGCTTGAGATCCAACCATCATCTAAGATATTGCCATCTGAGTAGGTGATGATGATGATGACCTTGTTCCAAAGTTCTAACTGCAGATGTGTTGCCCCCTAAAACCTGTCGCTCTATCTCATTGTTGGGAAACCTCACCGCTGTGCTACATCCATTGCAAACTTTCTTGTCAAATTTTGTGTCGGAATTGATTAGAATTTTAATTATAGAAAATCATTGGTGCATGTAAGAGAGGTTTGTTTAGCTACTCAAGTAACATATTCCAAATATTTTAGGGAATGGCCCCTTGATCAAATCCAATTGGGTTCATATTATTGGATCCAAAGCAGAGGGAATATCCACGGACTACCCCCTGGTTGCCTTGAGTTATTGCTTTAACAACAATATCTTGATGGAGTGTAGAATTGAGAGATAATAGGAACTCTAGGTTTCACAATGATTTTAAATGTTTATTCTTGAACACTAACATAATCCACTGATTGTGGGTATTATCAAACACCGCAATTGGGATTTGGTTTGTTCAGAGGTCATCCAGTAAAACAGGCATCTTACGCAACCCTTCTTGTGATTGTTTTACTAATAAATGATCCATATAACATCAGTATTATCAACCATCCTTACAGGGATTAGTTCCAATGAGTTATCCAATCAATGTGAGCATCATTAGCCACCCTAATTGAGATTGGTTGATGAAAGTACTCAACAATAAATATTATTAGTCAAAATCAATATCATAATTATGATATTCAATAAGTTTGCAATAACAGTTAATATTCAGCCAAAATAAAGCCAATGGGGTCTTCCACCTTTGGAAAAATCATTTAAAATCGGCAAATAGCTTAGGTCAAATCTGAACTCTACTTTGCATTTGTCCTTGAGCCACCCTGCTGTAGGAACTGGAAAGTCAACACAATGTAAGGTAGATGTTTCAAAATCTGGTCAAAAATCTTTATAAAAGGTGCAACACACAAGAAGTATGTTGTTCTACTTGGCCAATGCAGTCAAAAACAGCAATTTTGGAAGTCAAAACACCCAAAAGTCAGCACTACTAAGCAAGGTTGAGAAAATTGGAATCGGCAGTGTATCACAATGAATCAGCAA
Source organism: Wollemia nobilis (assembly GCA_028583015.1). Lineage (NCBI taxonomy): Eukaryota > Viridiplantae > Streptophyta > Pinopsida > Araucariales > Araucariaceae > Wollemia > Wollemia nobilis. The sequence goes on from JAQPPZ010000753.1 coordinate 3,932,902, forward strand.
AAAATTGGCAAAAACAAAACCACAGAAAATGCAATTTGTCATTATAAATTTTTTTTCCATCCATATCACAATGAATTAACATTATGCAAATAAAATATTAATATTGTAAGTGATACAAGCTTAAAACCTTAAACTACACATGAAAGTGACAAAACCCATCTTAAATAAAGAAATTTTAATGCGTCCAAAATTCAAATATTCTTGTATTGCTTATAACATAAAAAAGGTACAAATTACAAAATGTGTCATGAGTCATGACAAATACAATGCCTCAAGATCTTTGAATTCCTTTGTCCTTTGCCCTAGCAGAAGCTCTAGTCTCTCTTTGTCGTTATGCTCGTGCCTCTTCCTATGCCCATGCCTCTTCTTGTGCCTCGGCTGCTAACTCCGCTAGGTTTTCAAAATCATCCATGCAAAAGAGAGGCTCTTGCTGCTGCTTCTCCTGTGGCTCTGTGATCCATTCAGATGATGGATCAATCTCATTTAGGTCAATGGCCTCATGAGTTCCTATAATTTTTTTTTATGGTGAAGGCAAAGGTTATAATGAACAAACACAACATTTATCGCATTTCCTTTTAAAGGTTGTAATGAACAAACACAATATTACTTATCACGTTTCCTTTTAAAGGTTGTAATGAACAAACACAAGATCATTACAAACACAGGCTGTAATGAACAAACACAAGATCATTACAAACACAAGATGCAATGAACAAACACAAGATTAAGGTTGTAATTATGAAATGTAAGATTGTATGATAGAGTGAGATGTAAATTCCATGTTGTAGCACATCTAAACAAAGGATGGGAAGTTAATGAAAACAAAGAACAATGGTCCAGCAATGTTAGACCCCTGATGGAAATCAAGTTCTTTTAAAGCAAAGTTTTGGCATGGCCAATGATTCACAAAAGTCTGGTGGTCAAAAAAATGCTAAGGCTAGCATATCTTATTCTTTGTGTGGTGGTTTAGAGGAATAAATAGTGCATATCTTCTACATGTTCATTTATTATTAGCCTTTGGACATAGCTGCAAGTAGAATTTAGTTAACTTTCATTGCACCTCTTTCTTCATGAGATCCTATTTTAGGGACACCTAGATGATTACTGATGAGTATTTTTAACAGATATTTTGCATCATTTCTTCCTGATTTGCATTATAAACTCTGTTTTTTTGTACAAACTTGATGAGTATTTCTGCATTTTGGGGTGGTGTCTTTGGTCTTTGAGTGGTTAACTGGACTGTGGTATTTCCAAGCCGAAGACTGTGAGTTTGTCTCCTATTTGCTGCAATTATACATTTGTTTGCCTTAATTGAAGTACAGACTTGTTTTATCTGATCATTTCTGCCCGTTTTCATACATGAATTGGGATCATCAAGTAGAGATACAATGATTTACAGTTTGTCACACTGATCCAAACCTTCAATGTATGATCCAATGGCCTTGTTACGGTAGCAGGTAGGCAGAGCTCTCTCTCTAGTTTTCAAGAAGCAAAATGAGGCAAAATGAAAAAATAACTTTGTATTGTGTTTCCCAGCCCTGTTCCGTGCCGGCTGATTTTTTAGATCAGGACTCTCGAATTTTTTGAAAAAATTGCGATTCCTGATTTTTTGGTGTTTTTTTGAAAAATCTGATTCATGATCCCGAGTGACTTGGCTGGCGAAGCCAAAACGGAATTGGGATCAGAAAAAGTTGGCTTTTTTTTCCAATTTATGCTACTAAGAATGTCAATAGTGCCAGAACTCGTAAATACTCAGGGCTGATACTACACGCATTCCATTCTTTTCCTGTGTCTACTCTGCCTTGGAACTTACATGGGGAACTTGGAGAAGTTAAATCAACTGAATGATGGCTCAATTGGGTTAAATATAGAAAGTAAATGAAAGTCAAATAGGCTGCTATCAGACAGCTTTGCCTAATCATCATGAGATTATTTGAAAAGATTTGCAGTTTTGCTAGAAAACATAAATAGAAAGGCTAGACAACTTGAGTAGGTCTGTTGCTATCTCTGACAAAACTAATCAGCATTAGGTAGAATTGTAAGTACATGAGTTTCATGATTTGAGTACCTATCTCTCTTGATAGGATGGCCTATTTATCCTCTTACTGTAATCCAAGGGTCATGTTAAAACTTATTTAACACAGTTTCCATTACAATTGGTACAAATGATGTTAACTTACAATGCCAAAGTTGCCTAGAAGATTATACAAATGTTTAAAATGTATCTTGTTGCCTGGAGTAGAATCATGATGTCACTTGAAAAAAAGTTGATCTGTTGATTTGTGCCCTGTTGCTGGAAGTATTATCAATGGCCTACCATTTCACTGGATGTTTCCTGGAAGTCTTGATTTCTCCACGTTGGCCCAAAATCAGCAACTTTCTTGATTTATAGTGGGGCCTAAATTTGTGCTAACTACTATGGAAATGCACTGGTGCATATTCTACATCATAACAGAGTAAAATATGTCTACTGCTATAAATTTATTTGACTCTTACCTCTTAACATGATTTTAAATTTGACTAAGTGTTACTGCTTTCTTATTTCCAGCCTCAATATTCTTGTGTGGATGGAGATGGTACTGTTCCTGCAGAATCAGCAAAGGTGCGTTTCTACCAGAAAAGGGTTATAGAAGAAATGGAATTAAGATTAAACATGGATTAGAAATTCTAAAATTATAAATAGATATAGCAGGAAAAATAATGACAGATTAATTTCTAGTGCATTTTATGAGTCATGTAGCTTGAAATCAAAGAGAAATTGATTGTGCATTTTATGCCTTCTGAATGGGAATCTGGTTGAAGTGATATATGTTTGTACTGTGTTTTTTTGGTGAAACAAACAGAGACATAACAGATATCGTATGCTTCAAAAGCAATGTAGTAATCATTCCTAATTTTTTTTTGTAATAAATGGTGGAAGAAGTCAGATAAGAAATCATAACTAATGTTAAAGCCTATCATGCTTTAGATATTAACATAACAGAAAGTAATCCAAATGGATGGTGTTTTGTGATGAGATTCAGTCGGACTCGAATCTATGTCAGAATTGTATTTTGTAAATGTTAGGCCTTTTAAGTGTGGATGCCAGTGGTCAAACGTAGCTGAACAAAGTCCAGTCCCCTTCATCACCTTTACCATGACACCTATGAAGGATTTACAAATATTGAGAGCAATAGGTTAGTAGAGCTAGGTCTAAAGTTAACCAAATTTACCTTTAGAGGCAAAGTGTAGGAATGAATGGAGGGTGTGGTAATGGGCTCAGTCCTCACCCATCATAGCATATGTATCCATGGAGGACTTTGAAAGAAACAATTTATCCATTAAATTGAGAATGGTGGGATAGGTTAATAAATGATATATTTGCAAAGTGGCAACATGGGGAAGCCGAATTGAAGAAGTCTATGGCAACATTTTTTCTGGCCACATAAAATCCATGTGAATACAAAAAATTGGCAAACTCCCATTCTTGGATATGATAAGAAACAAGATGGATCTTTGGACCATAGGGTTTATAGAAAGAATACTCACATGGATCTTTACTTACAGGCACACTCACACCAGCATCCTACTCAAAAGATGGCTGTTCTCAACACCTTTGCAATAAGATTCTATAAGATATGGTATGCCAAACACTTGGAAGATGAAAACGTTCATCATATGGAGGTTCTTCAAAATAATGGCTATAATAAAGCACAAATTCTAGGAATTTTCAGAGAATTTAATATCCAAAACTGAGGGAACATGGACACAATGAAAGTAACAATCGCCAAACCCTATATCCAAGGAACCTCTAAAAAACTAGATAGGGCCTTGAATCATTATGGCATGAAAGTAACATATAAATCCCTGAAATTAATTTCTGGAAACCAATGTTACCGATTCGTTTTGGGTTCAGGTTCGGGTTCGAAGAACCCGGTTCGTCGGTACGGCAAATTTTTTTTTTGTCTTGGGTTCGTTTTGGATTCGGCCGTACAAAAATTAATAAAAATAATATATTAATTTACTAAATCAACATATAAATTTATAACCTCTAGTGGCGTATAAGTTATACCTAAGTCTTGTAGATTAAAAATTTATAACCTCTAGTGGCTTATAAGTTATAACCTCTTGTGTTTTATAACGTTACTTTATTAAATTATTTCAAGGCATTGCCAAACCCTTTTGAAGTCTGGTGTCCTTTACAAGTGGTGAATGAATAAATTATAAATAGAAAGACTTATGGTTATTTAGTTTGAGTATAGTGTGAAAGTATAGAACTTAAAAGTCTATGAAATATATGTTGGGTACGCAAGGTAAAAGTATCATTCATAATTTAATTTTCAGGTAAAAATAAAGATACCTCTTGCATTATGGTGTGACCTCGGTTCAATCCCCACCACGGATGTGTATAAGAAGTATTACTCATAAATAAATAAATAAAATAAAGATACCTTATATGATTTATATGGAAATGATTGAATATGAAGTTTTTTTTATTAAGGAATCGCTTTACAGGCAACGTTTGACTAAATTAAATATATTAATATTATATTATATTAATATATATTATATTATTATTATATATGCAATTATATTCGTGAGCTAGTTTTGGTAGGCTTAACTAATGTATTATAATATTAGTTATTATATTATAACGTTCAATATTAATACATAACATTATATTAATTATAAGTTATAACTAATAATATAAGTTAGAAGTATATTATGATATAAGTTATTATATTATAATGTTTAAATTAAGTATATTAATATTAGAATGTAATTTATGACGTATATTATATGTCATATTTAAGTATACTATATGCCATATTAAAGTATATTAAAAATAGTGGTTCTCAATTTTAAGAAAATCATGACTATGCCAAGAATGCTCAACCCTCAACAACCAACGTTGGTCGTTCTCACTCTAATTATAAATCATTTGCCTTTAATATACTTTTTAATTTTATTTTATTTAATAAAAACCAAAAGATTCAGCATTCGAAAACCCCTTTTAACTTAGGCTTGCCGAACGTGAAAAAAAAATAAAAAGCTTAAGAAGAAAAGTGCATAGCTGTTTGGTTAAAAAAAGGACAGGAGGGGAGGAGAGGAGTAGGAGCTTTAGCGGCGTAGCAGCGGTAGCAGTAGAAGCGATGGCAAAAAGAACAAAGAAGGTTGGCATTGTTGGCAAATATGGTACCAGGTATGGTGCCAGTTTACGGAAGCAGATTAAAAAGATGGAAGTGAGTCAGCATTCAAAGTATTTCTGTGAATTCTGCGGAAAGTTTGCAGTGAAAAGAAAAGCAGTTGGAATATGGGGGTGTAAGGATTGTGGGAAGATTAAGGCTGGTGGTGCTTACCCATTAAACACCCCAAGTGCTGTTACAGTGCGAAGCACCATTAGGAGGTTGAGGGAGCAGACAGAGGGTTAAACAATTGAAGCTATTGTTCAGTTTATGGAATGATAAGAGGGTTGGGAAGCTTTTAGGGTAGGAAACATTGAGTAACGAACTTGAACCAGCCATTATGTTGAAGAGCTGATTTTCTTATTTAGATGTTATGATTTTGAATTACATTAATAACTACTAGCAGCTACATATTTTCAGTCCAAAAAAAAGACAGAAAATTAAACGAATATAAAGGTTGCTTTGAGTTTGCCGTGAATTCGGTTTATGTCATGTAGGTATAGATCTGCGCATTAGGATCTGGTTGCAAAGTTTTTCTCGATTTCTCTTGCAGAGCTCTCTCTGTTGCCCCCAATTCACACACCGGAATTCCGCAGCAACAATGTCGTCAGGGGTTCGCAGAGAAGGGCATTTGCAGAGGAGAGGAGAAGGGCATTCGCAGAGGAGAAGGGGTCCGTCCAGGGTTCCGCCTGGGGGACTCGGATACGGCCAGGTCCGTCCAAGGACGGACCTGGCCGTATCCGAGTCCCCCTTGGAAGGACCTGGCCGTATCCGAGTCCCCCAGGCGGAACCCTGGACGAACCCACAATCGAATCGAACCCGGATCCGTATCGGTTACGGACCGTATCCGGATCCAAGGGTCTAGGGGGACCGAACCGGTAACACTGAGATGTATGTTGGATAGAGGAAAAGATAGTGTTGCTCCTAAATTAAACAAAGGAATATACTTGATTCCTTATTCTTGTGGCATAACCTATACATGAGAGACCAATGGATCATGGATGCATAAAAACTAGGTTCAAGGAGCATTGTCTAGAGATCCAACATAGATTTAGAAAATCAGCATTTATGGATCATTCTTAAATAGGAAAGATGGATTTAAGTGCAATCCCTGTTGGAAATCGCGTGTTCAACATATCAAGAACACACACACCAACTTTAATAATGGCTTGTTAACTATTGAGAATTTAACCTGACTGGAAACTATTTCGAAAAACAAAATACTACATGAAATGAGATAAATTACAGCACAACAAAGTGAGGCATTGGGGATGGTATATGCAGTTCATAAATTCAAACATTACCTGCTTGCCAAATCCTTCGCCTTTTACGTAGATCATCAAGCACTGTTGTATCTGATTAGTAGGTGGCTCATCACATTGTAGGAATTCGTGTTTCATGTAGTGGTGAGACTGGGGACGAAATGGATTAATGTCACAAATTCTCTCAGGAGAGCTTGCAAAAGGAGTGTTGGATGAATTTCCAGATGCACATCTGTTGCAATCAATGCGCTACCGTCATGGTACAAGTACATTGGGGAATACTTGTCAATGGGAGAGCTGCCAAAGGAGTTGATAGCAGTAGAGAGGAAAAGAATAATCATCAAATCAACATCGTTTCAACTAATAGCTGGCTTGTTATATAGAATTGTACCTGATGGAATATTGCGAAGGTGTGTAATGGGCAAAGAAGTGAACACAGTGCTGAGGGAAGCTCACAAGGGACTGGCAATAGGACACACCAGTCCAGATGTGATGGCAAGGAAAGTGCTTCTGGCAAGGCTATGGTAGCCCACCTTCTATCACGATGTGGAGGATTTTGTGATGGCATGTGATACATGCTAGAGAGCTGGACGACCGTTGAGGAGGGACTTCATGCCATTGCACCCATCACAACCGCAAGAGCTATTTGAGAGATGGGGTCTTGCTTTTGTTGGTCCCTTGAAGACCAACAAGAGGAAGTGTATATGCATAGTGGCGACGATGGAGTACTTGACAAAGTGGGTCAAGGCAAGGGCATCATTGCCTGACAATTCTACAAGGAGTACGACGCGGTTCTCATATGAACAAGTATCACAAGATTTGATGTGTCCTTGCAATTAACGAGTCATCGTGGACGACACTTTGTCAATGGGATAATCCAGAAGCTTGTTATTGAATTCAAAATCTTACACTTGTTGTCAAGCCCATATTACCCACGGGAAAAAAGGTAAGCAGAGGCAACTAACAAGGTCTTGGTTTCCATCATGTACAAAACATGTGGTATTGAAGGTGCTGACTCGCAATAGTTCTGTGGACATACAAAACTACATTCAAGCCAACGAAAAACCACACACCATTCCAGTTGGTGTACGGGTTGGAGGCAATTGTGTTGATGGAGTTCCTGATACCAAGTTTGAGAGTGGTGATGCAGAATTGTTTGGGTGACCAAGAAATCCTAGAGGAGAAGCCAGCAACACTGGTTAGATTGGATGAGAAGAGGGTGATGGCACAATGGGCAACAAAGATTGCCCAACGTTAGAGGAAGCTTTGGCATGACAAGAACCTGAGAAAGATGAAGTTGCAGCCAGGTGACTTGGTATTGAAGTTTAATGGCAAGCGAGAAATCAAGCCAGGTAAATTGAAGACCTTGTGGCTTGGAACCTTCTAGGTTGTAGAGATGATGGAAAATGGCATAGCAAAATTGAAGAAACTAGACGGGATATTCTGTCCCGAGACAATTAATGGCTCAAGATTAAAGCCTTACAAAGTAAAAGCTCACGTGAATATGGTCAATCTTAAACTAGTAAAAGAGGAAGTGAGTATTGGACGGTTGACTACAACACCAAAGCAGCCTTTAGAACCTTTTGAAGGTGTGTTGGTCCACGAAGAGGGTGAGTCGAGCAGGACCAAAGAAGAAGATGGTGCCAAAGAGGACAGTGACTCCGAGTTAGCCTGGTTGTTTGGAGATGGAAATGGCGAACAACCCGTAATTGAACAAGAGGAATTGGAACCCCTTCCCACAAAACATAGAAGAATACGAGTACATGTAAGATTCCTAGATATGGAAGAAGAAAATAGGATGAGATCACTAAGCTAACAAGACACGGTAGATGGTGGCAATGAAAAATAGACAGGAAGAGCCACTAGACCATGAACCTCGAAGTGATGGAAGTGGGTATGAAGGAATGAGTTTGCTGGCAAGAATTGGACTTGCACAACAAAGAATGCATAGGGAAACACGAGATTGCAGGAGCAAAGTGAACAGTTGCATAGAAGAAATGAAGAGTTAAGGGAACAACCTAACCAAGAAATGGTGAGGCTACGAGATGAAATTCAAACTAGAAGACTTGCAACAAATGAAGTGTTATGGAGGGATATATTTGAAATACCTTCATCAACTAAAGGAGAAGTTAGAAATTGGAGAACAAACTCTGGTAGTATGTCCTTGACGAGTTGTAACAATAGTGAAGAAGACTCGAGCAATGATAGTTCAAGCTGAGAACTTAAAAGAAGAGTAAGGAAAAATATGTCAAGGACACAACAGTTCCCCAAGTTGTAGATAGTATGAATGAAAGAGAACAAAATACCTTTGAGGAAGCAAGGTGAACAAGGACTAGTGATCCCACAATAAATTTGAACGGTTCCTTGCAAAGTCGAAGTGGTCCGCACTACTAAATAATCCAATACATGTGCATGGAATAGACAATTTAGGTAGACTGGGAGGATTGTCAGGTTCCCTAGATCGTCTGAGTTTGCTTGGCCAAGGGTGGAGGTTAGTTGGCCTCTTTCTCGGTAGCTTGAGGGGAAGGTGTTCTCCTCCGATTGCCCGTAGGTCATGTAGTCAGTGAGTTGGCTTGTCAAGACCACTCTTTGACAACTTAAGAAACAACCAAATGTTGCACAACAATTAAGTTGGCCCGTTAGGACCACCTCTTGGTTGTCGCCAAAACAAAAGAAGATGAAGAAATAGATGTAGAAATAGGAGTTGTGATTGAAGGTTCAGTGGCAAGCGAATAGTTGCTCCATTCTGCAACAAATTAACCAACTCCTTAAAGGAACCTGCCTATTGGAAACTTGGAGGGAGTTTATGAGCACTCTAAAGGAATCATATAAGTGTAATGGGGACTAAGAGCTTGTTGTCCACTTTCTTTCCCATCGCATTTAGTCTTGCTTTTAAGCTGAAGGGTCGTACAAGCAAAAGTTCAACAAAAATTGTTGGAAGGCATTGGTGAGGAAATGAATGACAATGAATATGTATGGCGTTGGAGCAATTGCTAGTTGATGTGCTCGATGGTGAGCAAGATGGGAGTCCGACATTGGTGCAAATGCAGGATGGCGTGTCCAATAGTGCATGAGATGGGAGTTTGGCACTAGAGCAACTATAGGTTGGTGTGGTCGATGGTGAGTGGGATGGGAGTTTGACATCGGAGCAATTGCAATATTGCACGTTTCATGGTGTGCGGATGAGAGTCTAGCACAATAGCAATTGCAGTGTGGTGTGCCTAATGCTATGCATGGAGAGTTACACAAAAAACCACAACCAATGTTCAGTCAACCTGTCACAACAAAGGCCAGCTTGAGCATATCATGTAAGTGTCCATTGTTTCATGGAAGAGCAACAAAAGACCCAATCAGGCACTAGGAAATCTGCCTCACGATGTGGAAAGCGATTGGGCAGGATAATGATGTAGATTGGAGGAGGTTATTCCCTGTTACATTTCGTGGAGTCACAATGGATTGGTACATGAGATTGCCAAAGGGTAAGTACTAAACTTGGGTGCAGTTGCGCTATGCATTCGTGAAAGAATTCTGATTGTTCCATAATGACAATGCAGTCGTTGATGAAATTTATCAAATGGAATAGGGTGAGAGCGAGTTTGTTCGTTCCTACAATCGTAGGTTGAGTGGGATGTCTACCCATTTGGAAGATGACCCATTAGATGCATTAAAGAAGAGGTGGTTCATTGATAGACTTCTTCCTACGTATCGGAAGAAGATCAGGATGGTCCCTTTGACATCATATCAAGAGGCCTTGGAGTGAGCCTTGAATTTTGAAAGTGATGCAAAAATATCACTAAAGTGTTGGGGTCATGTTAATGTAGATGCGAGTGACCCTAAGGATGAAAGTGACTCTAATGTTGAGAGTGATTCTGATAGTGAGAGTGATTATTTTGGGCATAAGAGTAGTTCATCGTTCAAATGTTGGGGTTGAGAAGTTAGGGAAGGAAGTGACTCCGAAGAGAAGAACGATGATTCCAAAGGATGAGTGTGACTCAGAGAGCACATAAATATCACTGAAGGAATATGCAACACACAGTGAGATTGTACCAATGGGGGATGCCATTGGTAATGCTATTTGTGTCAACCACTAGAGAACTAGAAGACTCAAAATTGAGTATGATATTGATGGCAGAGCCATTGTACAATGTTGGCGATGCCTTTGGTGGGTGCATTTCACACGTGAATGTCAAAGTGCTGCAAGCCGAGATGAACAAGTGATGCGTATAGAGTTCCAAGCACTGAAGAAGAGTCATAGCCCTAGTCAAGAAGTAGTTGAGGTGAACCTGATTGCAATTGAGTTAGTAAACTTGATGAACTTGATTAGAATTGAGGACGTAATTCTGATTTCAATCGAAGAGGTAGAAATCCAGCAAGTTGTTGAAGTTGTGCAGGAAAAAGTTGCAAAAGTGCCAAGGTCGTACGATGAGTTACCGTATAGAGAGTTGTCATACACAGAGAGTCATACAAAGGATCCTAACGAAGAAAGTCGTATGAATGTTGCCGACAAAGATTATCGTATGAGGAGTGCCTACAAGGAGTGTTGTTGAGAAATGTCGATGAGGAGTGTTGTATACGGAATGTCGTCGATGAGTGTCAACAAGGAGTGTCGTTAAGAAGTGCCGACGAGCTGCCATACAAGTGAGTCCTATCATACAATTGATTACTATCGTACAAATGATGGTTGTACGAGTGAATGTTGTACAAGTGAGCATCGTATAAGTCCTTGTTGTACAAATGATTGATGTACAAATGTTTGTAGTACAAACTATTGTCATTCAAGCGCTTGTCGTACAAGTGAAGTGTTGTTCAAGGACCTACTGAACAAGGAGGTGCCATACAAGGACTTGTCGTTCAAGGAGGTGCCATACAAGGACTTACCATTCAAGGAGGTGACGTACAAGGAGGTGTTGTACAAGGAGAGGGATGTTTTTCAAAGGCTAAGGCAAGGCCATCAAAGGCCAAAAAGTAGTCATTTGGAGCAAGAGAGAAGTAATTCGGAGCAAAGGGGAAGCTATTTTAAGTAGGTTGAGTGAAGGCTACGAAAATAGAGACAAGGAGAAAAATTCAGTTTAGATAGTGAAGGTTTCAATGGTTTCGCCCCTCTACCCCACAAGGGTGCCCCTTGACCCCCAACATAGGTGGCAACAGGCATTGCCTGTCATGTTGGTTATGCTAGTCATGTTGATCAAGTTGATGATGCGACTGATTGCAAAAAGTGAAGTGAGTAATCAGAAAACAATGTATTGTTGGAAGCACTTTGAAAGGATGCCAATAGCAGATGTTTGGAATTGGAAAAAGCAAAAGGAGCACGATAATAGATTCTAGTACAATGTTTAGTGCTTCTATCCCTAGTGTTCAGCTCACATGTTGTTTAGGAATTTGACAAGTTTAGAGGAGGGTATAGATGTAGGTGGAAAAATTGATATGTCTGCATAATTAGTAAATAAGTTCTATCATTTATGTTATTTTGGAGCTTGTATGCAAAGTGTTTGATGAAATGTGCGTGTGTGATTAATAACGTCATAATGTAATATTTCATATGATAATGTGTAATGTTGAGTTATGTACGGGTAAGTCATAAAGTGACTCACAAAATCAAATGTAAATATAAGTCACATGCATATCAAATGTAATTTAGGAAAATGATGAGTTGTCAGGTAGTTGGAGGATACAACTACCTCTTCTTTGTATAAATAGGACCTTTCCCTTATTCATTCGTATGGTTGGAATTGGTTTTCGAAGGCCGAAGTGGTGGTTATTGGGTTATGTGGTTGTTGTCAGGGGGCTGGCCGGTGGTTGTTGGCTAAAGTGGTGGTTGTTGGGTTATGTGGTTGTTGTCGGGAGGCTGGCTGGTGGTTGTTGGCTGAGGCATTGCAGGTGTTGGAAGGAGATATTCCACACAAATATATATGTAAGAAGATGTTGTATGTAGTTAACTGTACAAGCCATTGTTAATACAAGATCTGCTCATATTCATTTATCATTTGCTATTATTTTGTATGTATTGTGATGGAATTATGTTTAAGTATGTTAAATTTTATTACAATAGACATACCCTGAGGAGGAAGCTGCGGTGTTGGGAGCAAAAGACATTGACGATGGTGTTGCAGACAGGAGCGAAGGTTTTTACAGATGATTGAAAACTTTTGCAAGTGTATGGTCTGTATAGGCTGTATGGACGACTACCGACAGAAGGAGAAATCAAAGTTGTATATGTGCACATGGGAAATTGCAAAGTTGCAGAGTGTTGTACAGATGAAGTGCAGAAGCACAGGTGTGAGAAGACCGTACGACAAGGTGAGTGTAGAACCTTAAGAGTAAGGGAGGTTGTTCAAATCATGCATAGGAGCATCATACAAGCAATAGTGTGTATGGCACACTATGTACAAGCAGTCAACGCTGTACAAGGCGAAGTAAAGTCCATGTCGTACAAGTGCAAGGTGTAGTAGTAGTCGACGCCGTACAAGTTGGGGTATGATAGCATGTTGTCGTACAAGCCAAGGACATGAACGACAAGGCCGTACAAGCGCAAGCAAAGTTGCGTCCATACAACTGAGAGTTGTTGGAACTTGGAAGTAGACTGGAACTTGGAAGTAGACTGTAGACGTGATGCAAAAAAGGCCAAGGATTGAGGAAAGAATCCAATGGGTGTAAGAACAGAGGAAGGTTCCACCTGAGGCGTTGTTGTAGTTGGAGTCTTGCTCACAAGGAGATGGCATCGGAGTTGGTCCCATGAGAGGCCTGGTAGAACGCTTACATGTTGGGAAACGCGAAATGGATGCCGAGTGAGATAGAGTGAGGCAACATGATGGAGAACCAATAGTCAGGCCAAGAACCAATTCCAAAAGAAAGATAAATGGAGGCTTTGCCTTAGGAGAAGGAGAAAAGCAATGGAAGAGAAATAATGCAGATACCCTTGTAGGAGATGTCATGGCAACAACCAACTGGAGAATTTTGCAGAACTGGTGGCAGGAGAATCTGCCAGAGCATCCATTGAAGATCGCAACCAAAAATGTAGACATGCATCATATTTTGTAGATTCCTAACTTCGAGGAGTTTTTCAAGTCATTTTTTCTACATATATTACAAATGTACGATCTGGAGCATCATTTAAGTAGAGTCATGATTGGTAACAGGGAGGTTTGGGTAGTGTTCTCCCCCAACAATTTTTGAAAGACTTTTGGATTGTTGAATTCTGATATGCCAGTGAAGGAGGCATTTGATCAACATTGGTGGAAGAATCTGGTAGATAAGGTTACCAATATCAGTCCAAAAGAAGCGCAAAATTGTTGAAGCTCAAGAGCTATGGAATAAAAATGCAGCAGCTGAAATCAAAGGAGTTACAATGTGCCATGAATGTGATCACGTCCAAACTTTCTGGAGAATGAGCCTCAGAGATGCCCGCTTGGCTTATACCATACATGAAGGGAATTATGGCAGGAGTGCTATATGATTGGCATCATATCTGTTGAGCCGCATCAAGAATTTTCTAATGTGGTATATAAGAAATTTCTCAATGGCTTTCCATGCCGTTACGTTTATGATGAACACTGTGACTCAGGGGAAGCTGCAGTTTCCAAGGCTGAATCCCCCTTGAGTGATTCTGGAGCATGCGTCGAGTATATTCAGGTGAATTCATGTGATGTCATTGACAAAGCCAAGCACTTAGGTGAAGAAGAAGAAGAGTATCTAGAGGAAGAGGAAGGTTCAAGAAACCTTGGGAGACAAAGGTAGTGAGGATTCGGAGGAAGCTGAGGAGCAGCCACGGATGTAGGAGCTGGTGGGAAGAGAAAAGCGATGCAAGAGGTTGGAATAGTAGTGGACGGGAGCCCAACCACAGTCCCAGCATTAGTAGGAAGATCGACAATAGTCATAGAGAGAACGCCCATAGCAGGTCATAGCAGGAGGTGCCAATGCATGATAGACGGTGGAAGGTCGACATAAGATGCGTGGGATGTCACAAGAGCTAGTGCGAGGAGAAGTTCCAACACAACCAAGGAGTCAGGCTGTGCGAGGAAGCACTACAGGTACCGGTTCGCGTACCATAGCAGGCCATAGCAGGATGTGGCAATGCATGGCAGACAATGGAAGGTCGACATAAGATGCATGGGATGTCACAAGAGGTAGTGCGAGAGGAAGTTCCTACTCAACCAAGGAGTTAGGTTGTGCGAGGAAGCACTACAGATACCGGTTCGCGTACCATAGCAGACCATAGCAGCAGGTGGCAATGCATGGCAGACGGTGGAAGGTCGACATAAAATGCGTGGGATGTCACAGGAGGCAATGCGAGAGGAAGTTCCTACACAACCAAGGAGTTAGGCTATGTGAGGAAGCACTACAGGTACCGGTTCATGTACCAAGAGTTTGAATCCTAAGAGGGCTGCAGTGGGTGAACAATAGTCAAGGGAGCCTGTCGTGCAGAAAGTATAGGCAAAGGAGAGGAGAGCGCAATAGTCAAAGGAGAGGACTGTGCAACAATAGGTGTAGGATCCTATTGTTGTTGTAGATGTGGACAAGGAGATCCAGTCTGCAATGGATGCGGTGTGAGCATCACCACAGGTGGAAAAAGAATTTGCAGGGAATGTGTGGGTACAAAATGTCAACTCACCTGACAGTTTTGATGATACACTAATGCAGTTTGTGCAATAGGTGGATCCATATAGATCACCTCCATTGGATGAGGAAGCACATATTGAGATAACATATACAATAGAACAAACGACACCATATCCAACAATGTCGGAAGAAAGGAGGGATAAGGGTAAACAGGTTACATCAATGTTTTGAATCTAGGAAAAAGGAGAAACTAGCGAACCGTCGGAATAAGCACAGAAGCAGAGATAGGGGACGACGATCGAAGAAGGAAGGATTATTGATGTGGGCTAGGTGATAGAGGAAGGTAAATTTCATTTTGGAAGTGCCAAATCTGAGGAGACCTCTAGTTCTGGGTAAGTGACCAGGTTGATACCTTCTTTGATAAGTTGACTAGAGCATCATAGAGAGTGCGCATCGAGTTTAGGATTGGTTGCAATGGAGATCGACGACTGTGGCAATTGAAGATAGAAAATGAACTAGGCAAACTCGTGTATTAGGCTTGAGACGAGGAGCGGATGAAGAAGCTTGCCAAAATTCATTAGACACAACCATGGGAGCTAGATACTGGCAATGTAAAATTGATGTTGGGAGTAAAGGACCTTCTAGAAAGGACACACACTCTATTGGCATTCAACACGAGTATATGTAGATGAAGGGAGTTTGGTAGCCCACCCTGAGGAGGAATCAAGTGTCAAGTATGTCAAACTTGCACCTAAACTGGTGAAATCATATGCCAGAATGAATTTCTTGGCATACCTAATCCAATGGTTGGCTACAACGTTAGAGAAGTTTCAGCAGATAGTTTGTAGCCTGAAGTTGAAGGACGATAAGCAGGCTAACCAATTGCAAACAATGGAGGTACAACTTCGGCAGGTGCAAGAGGATGTTGAAGCAGAACTACTAGAGCTAAGGAAGGAGGTTGAAGAACAGAAGGCACAGGACATAGGAATGGTTGATTGGACAGTTGAAGTCCAAGTGTGTGATGAGGCAACAGTTGTTGGAAGCAAAGAACCATGAAGTTACTCACTAGGATCAATTGAAAGCAAAAAGAGATGGGCAGTTAGCGATTGCAACAAGAAGGGAAGTGGAAGCAGTTAAGAAAGTTGCTGAAGCAAGTAGGAGAGAAGTCGAGGTTGAAGCTGTGAAAAGAGAGATTGAGTTAAAGGCTAGGATGGCACAGTTTGAGAAAAAGTCGAATTGTTACGGCTTACAATGGGCTCGATTCCAGGCCTATGCGAAAAGGTTGAAAGGAGAGATCAATGCCTTGAAGCAGCAAATCCAAGAGCTTGAAGGTGTACCTATTCCCACACCTCAACCTTAGTAGAATCCAAGTCCCTAGGAGCAGAGGCAGTCAACAACGAGTACATTGACCAATTTAAAGGGGAGGGTAGATGGAGGAGTAGCTCTGATTAGCCTCAAATAAAGAAATAGTGTAGAAATTCAAATAAGTGCAATGTGCACAAATGTAAATGAAATGCAATTTTGTAATGTTTGACATCAAGGATGATGATGTAAGCATTTGATAATTTAAAGTTTGTAATGTACGACAAAATGCATATGATTAAGTATGTGTGAATGGAGGGTAGTTAGATGATGTGTCCGGGTGGTAGTTGTTGTTAACTACCAACCCTCAAGGATAAATAGGACCCCCCATTTATTTGAGGAGGTACATTGTATCTATCATAGATGGATATGTAATGCAAGTGTCGTACAAGCAAGAGTGAATGCAATACTATCCATTTCATCCTTCATCTATGTGATTGTGTATATTGTGTGTGATGTCATTGTTGTAGCAAGGTAGATCTGTAGGTGTTCTTTCCAAGTTCTGTGTGCAAGATCGAAGCAGTAGTTGTAGTCTAGAAGTGTTGTATGAAGAGTGTTGTACAAGGAGTGTCATACGAGAGTGTTGTGCAGGTCTTGCCGACGAAGGTTGTCATACAAGTAAATTCACTGCCATAGAAGTGACTGTCGTTGAAGTTATTGTCGTACAAGTGGAATCAAGTTGTCATATAAGTGATTGTTGTACAAGTCACTTGCCGTACAAGTGGAGGAGATTGATGATTGTAGTCTTGGTTGACCATTGAATCTGTCATATCAAATTGTTCCTCCAAACGTTGGAATACTCACCACCGTGCTACAAGGTTGACACATAGATGGCCATGTCCGGGATGGCCACGCTACTGGGGCAATATGATGACAAAAGGGTGTGGCAGGATCATGTACCAATCCTAAATGCGGATTATTAATACTCCGATCCGCCCTATACTATAGATTGTGCGAAATACATTGTGAAACAACTAAGATTTCAACTGAAATTTTTTGGGGAATTGTACACTTTGGGATACTCATTTTACCTGATTTGGTTAATCATATACCAAAAAAGGGAATGGTTCCAAGATCTTCAACTAGACCTATTTGATGAAGAAGGGAGGCCACGACCAGTGTATGATTGAACTGACATTCCTATTAGCAATGAAGATCGAGATTGCTACAAGTTCTATGACAAAATATACGCCCCCATAGTGCAAGGGTTGGAAGGAGAGGTGCCTACGCTGTCAAGATTTGCTAGGGCCTTGCTCCGATCCTGAGGGGAAAGCTATTGAGCAATTTATACCTGGGAACATACAATTCTTTCATTCGAATATATGGATTTGTAGGACAGCCATTTGAGTTACCAGTCTACATAACTGACTATATCTTCAGCCTTAAGGTGGTCCAATAGCTTGATTGTGTTGATCAAAAGTTCTTTAAAGGACAAAACGGTACCCTATACAAAATGCCAGGGAAATATCTATTAATCAAGGCAGAATATAAGAACTTAATCCGCATTTGGAAGTGAGGCTAGCACAGTTGGGATTGAAACAGATGTTTGACTTTTGGTCTTATGATCCTATAACAGTTTTTAGGCAAATATTGGTGAGTTGTAGGATAAAGAGAAAATACACCCATGAAAGAAGGCCATATCTACAGGTCAAAAGAGACTTGGAGGAAGAACTCGCAAGGGTTAGAATCAATGCTCAAAGGGCATATGAGGATGAAATAGAAAGATGGTATAGAGAACCACTAGATTGGCACGCGTTCTAAGCGAGAGCCAAAATTGGTTTTGATTTGGACACGAAAGTCAACTCCATGGTTTTTAAGGTCCTCATAGGGAAACACAAGTGGATATTTGGAGAAATGCTCGCATGGAGGCGTATGCATTTTGAGCTTGATGCAGTTGATACTTATATAGAAAAACATGAAGAAGACCTAGTTTTCTCTGTGATTTGGGACCAGTCTCACCCCAATGAGAGGACCAAAAGGGGGAGATTCACCTGGAAGATTAGAATATATCTAGAATGGATAAAAGTGGCACATTCAAGAAGACAAAGGGATATGTTGCTCCAACAAAAATAACACTAAATTTCAACCCCGCCTAGAGGCAAAAAGATGAATAGGGTGTGCCAAAATGGAAGATCTAGGGAAAAGGAAAGGAGAAATTGCCTAAACAGCCATTGGAAATACAAGAAGAACAAGCTAGTGAGGAAGGGGAGATACCTCATGTAATGTCCCCATTCTTGGTCACTTTAGCACTGTGGTTGACCCTGGCTCTCTTGGAGTCCGTCAAACGTGTCAGAGGGGATTTCTGATGATGGCATTGAGCTCAGGTGGTCTAGAGGACCCCGATGACACTTTCCGAGGTTGTACCCAGCTTCTAGTTTGTTCTCCAAGATTCTTGGAGAGAGCGTCTATTTATAGTAAGTCACCCAATCAGGTCCGTTCATCATTATTCATCATCGGTATCACTCCTGTGCAATCGGTTTTCGATTCCGATGCTTTCCGACCGTTTTCGTAATTTGGGTGTTAATACGAGCTATATTTAATTATTTTCTTCTAAGGTTGCCATTTTAATTAAATAATTTAATGGGCACCTAAGTGTTATAGCTCGTTGGAAAGGGAATTAAAAGTTTTAAATCATAGACGCTTTATTTTGGAGCCTTGCACATCGGATATCTATATTTTAATTAAAAAGGGGTTTTTTGGAGCAAAAAGGAGTTTTAATTATAAAGTGACTTTATAAGGTGACTTTATGTTTTATCCCACATTGAGCCCACAGGAGGAAACTTCTCAATGAGGAGTCTATTTATTGATTGCTTGCTCTCATATTGGTATGCTTGGATATATTTTATTTTGGCTTCTCTTGGAGAGAAAACTTGCAGGGCATTTTGCAAGGGTTTGAGCTTGTTTGGAGACGAAATCCTCCGACAGGAACATCATCTTCGGGATTGGAAGACATCCTCAGGGTGATCCAGAGCATTTCCATCACGGGGAATGTATTGTGCTTAAATTTGAGGAGATTTCAGAGGATTTTCAGATAGGGTTTCAGGGCAGATTTCAGACCATTCTTGCTGGCCATAATTTCCTCTAGCCTGGTCGTACCATATCTTGCCTGGCATTGAAGGTGGTTTTTAATATTCAGAGTTTGGGTGCCAATTAATGATTATAATTGAGGCGGATAAGGATTGGAAGCTTTCCTTTGCATTGATATTGTAAAAAGACATCTTTATTTGTTGCTGGGAAAGAAATACATATATTCCTGTGTTGTTGTTCAGCTATAAAGTCGCCATTTTCAGTCTTGTACAACTTTCGGGTATTTTGATACTTTCCAAAGTCCTTTAAAGGGTTTATAGTTTTATATTATCTAAATTCCAAGTTTCATTGATTCCCGCCAAGTAGTTTGCTAGATATTATTTGTTCAAGTTAGCAGTTTAACTTTTTCCTGCATCATTCTGTACTTAAATAAAAAATACAAAAAAATCAGAACATTGCACAAAAACCGAAAACCTTGCAAATTTCCAAAATAACAAAACAAGGCAGAAATTTCGTATCTCAGCTTGGGTGGGATATTACAGTGGTATCAGAGCACAGCCTATTCTGCCATCCTGTTGGGTAACTCAGAGAATTGAAATTTCAGTTATGTAGCATGGCATCAAATAGTGAAGAAGAGTTGGTCAATAGATTTTTTTATGCAGGGGTTAAGCTTGGGCACCTATCTCAGCCCAAGGATGTTCTTCTCAGCACTTTGAGAGAAGTGGAGGATTGTCTACACATGGTAAATCAGTCACCTTCTAAGGTGATACAAACAGCTATAGCTCCTACAGTGACTTCCTTCAAACAGCATGAATGGTTGAGATATACAGATAAGGAGGTAAGACTCATGGTCACTTCTTGCTTGAGTGAAATTTTGAGAATTTCAGCTCCTAAAGCTCCTTATGATGATAACACTTTGAGGAAGATAATGCAGCGGTTAGTTGATAGTTTCAGAAATTTGGGAAAGGTCAAAAGCTCTCATTTTGCTAGGAGAGTTACTATACTTGAGACTTTTGCAAGAACTAGATTGGGTAACATCATGTTAGACTTGAGCTTGGATGATTTGATTTACCAAATGTTTCATCATTTTATTGCTACAGCTAGATCAAAACATACTGATAATGTTATTGCAGCCATGAGAGATATTATGGTTTTGATCATCAATGAAAGTGACAAAATTCCTCAGCCACTTTGGACTATGTTAGTGGCTGTTTGGAGGCGATATTTGGTTGCTTCACCTGTTGCTCATGAATTGGTTGATAGTGTTGTGAGAAGATGTGAGAAGAAGTTGAGGCCATTTTTGGACAGCGAAGAAGATGGAAAGGAAGAGGAGATCAAAACAGAAAATTTGTGTGAAGACAATGACACTTTTTATGTGGTATGTATGAATGAGTCTCAGATTGGTTCATTTGACTTGCATGCACCTAATGAAAACATTATACCAGCAACATTGGATGTGGTTGTGGAACAAATTATTGAAGACTCCATGGTTAGTAATTGTTTTGATGACAAAAGTGTTGAAGGCGCTAATAGTATTGCAAGAAAAGAGCATGATGGGATTGTTTCAAATTTCAAGGCAGCCCTTGTTTATGAGTTCACAAATGATTTTTTAGATGCTAAACATGTTGAACATAAAACAAATTTTCAATTAGTATATGATACTATTTCATCATCACATTCTAGTAATGAAGACACATGTGGATTTGGGTTTGGTATCCCAGCTGAACCTAATGTAATAAATGTTCCGAATCGCTTCATTTTCTTTGGTGATTTACAGAGTGAACTACATACGAGAGACAGACATGCATGGTAGGAAAAAAGAACTTGTTGGGGCAGAATTAAGTAATCAGCTCTTCAGTCCTTGGGATCCGGGTGTGTTGGCACCTAAATTTGATGAAGACCTTGGGTGGGGTGATTACAAAATTTTTGATAACCCACTCTTTGATATGGGTGAAGTTGTGACATTTGATAACCCACTTTATGAGGTGGACTTTCATGATACACACGAGAGGGATGCTTCACTTGGCACTTGTGATGAACTTGTGGATCATTCTGATAACAATTTTTCATTTGATGAGCGAAGTGTTTCATTTCATGAAACATACAGGGACGACATGCAGAGAAGACATGATGTGGAGTATGCATTTGAGCATAATGTTGGTATGGAGCTTGCTGCAATTTTCAGACCAGCAACTAAAGGTAGACAATTTGATCATTTGTTGGCCTATAATCCCTTGCATAGAGGTATGATGCTTTGTTCTTCATCCATACAAGATTGTTTTAATCAAATGAGGCATCATAAGAAGGGTGAAGGAATACATGCATATCATCACATAAGAATTTGGGATCTAGGTGCTCCATTCAGTTTTTGGGCATGGAATAAAAGTTGTCTTCCTTGCACGAGTCTTTATTTGCAGAACAAAACAGTAGTTGTCCTCTCATCTTGTCATGACATTGATGATGTTTTGGATCAACTTTTTATGATGTGTGATGTTACTCTTGGAAATACCTTGAATCATATGCATGTGCTTCTAGACATGAAGGATGATGGGAGAAGGATACCTTGGAGGATTGTTGATCAATGGAGTGGGAGGTTTACTGCTGTATACTCCTTGAGCAGCCATGTTACAACTCCATTTGTGTTCATACAAGTGGATTGGAGAGAGATCCCGAACCAAGACTGGAGGTTTGCAGACTTGTTGACTTATTGGGAGGTAATTTCAGCTTGGGATGTGTTTAGATTTTATATTTTGACCGTCTTTTTCCATATTTTTGGCATATGTACTCCTTATACAATGCTGATTTATCAAAAATCAGATTATGAGATGATTTCAGTCTTGGACAGTGGTATGTTACCTCATATTCAGACTGTTCAGTTTGTTGGAGAGGTTAGTTATTGGTTTTCTTTGAAAGCAACAAGTGTTGCAGCTGACCTGTTTCATTATTGGATGGTTATATGGGCATTTCGAGAGTGTGTTAGTTGTCATTTCATATTGAAGATTGATATATTTCCTGATGAGACTCTCATAATTTCTGCTGAGTGGGAGTGTTTGAATCCATGGGATGATTTTTTGGACACTTGGAGTTTAAGTGTCACTAGGGTGTTTCCAGCTTTGGGCAGCGGAAGCATTCCCAGGATGGTCATTTTCAGAGTTGACATTGCCGCCCTCTTCTATATCAGCCACTTTTCAGGGGCTAACCGACATTATTATGGAGTCACCATGGCGAGTTATACTGAGTATAATGCTTATTTGCTGAGCAGTATACTTTTTCAGGGGTTCGAGATCATGTTGGATGGTTGGTCTACTGCAGTTTATCAGTTTTTTTGTTGCTGCTCTCACTTTCTAGTGATGAGTTTATTGAAATCTGTCTCTGAGCAAATAGTTTTTTATCCATACTTGGCTGGTGGGCAGCCGGTGGTGAGTGATTCTTCAGGAATCATGCAGTTAATTTTATGCTCAACATGGTTGTTTGGTGATCATTGCGGTCTCTTCTTGATGCTGGTAGTTATTATGCCAAAGGATACCTTGATGATTGTAGATGGAAGTAGTACCTGGAATCAACCGAGTTATACCCGATGGATTGAGAGAATGTTTGGGTTGGTTTCTCAATTTCATTTTTGGTTGGGTGTTCATGCACTTAACTATGGAAACGTTACTAGCACTCATGGTAGGGACTTTGTGCCAGGGGTCAGAGATTTGGGTGTTAGTTTCTGCCCCAACATTTTTTTGCTGAGTATGGTGACATTAGATGATGGTCAATTGCAGATTTCTTACCAGCAGTTTGTGGGAAACCTTTGGGGTATTGAGCAGATAGTCTATTTCTCTACTTGGGTGATTGATGATTACTGTAGATTTTCCATATTGCTGGCAATAATACTTTCAGGTGATGCTTTGATGATGACAGTGGATTGGTGTGCTTGGGATTGCTCGATAGACACTAGGAGGTTTAGTGTCAATGAGAGGATACTAGCTCCCGATTGCAAAGTCACTTTTAGGATAGGTACTCGTTATTGCTTCTCATGATTGCCTCTTGACCGAGTCTTTTCTTCATTACTATGGGGACTTCATGATGAGATATGTGGAGAACTTCGTTCTCCTATTGAGTAGATTGTCTTTCTTTTGGCCCATGGTGGAGACTAGTAGTGAGATACCTGATGATATTCTTGCTAATATGACTTGGCAAGAGATATTTCATTCCAGCGTAGATAGACATATCAGTTTCAGATTGGAGGGTGATCATATTATGGAGCTGCAGTTTAGTCTTGAGCTAATTGAGCACAGTGGATTTCCTGTTGTGATCAGAGTGGCGCAACGTCAGCATGGTGGTTTCTTTCTAAGGAGGACATGGGACCCTGGAATAACAGTTGGTTGCAAACTGGTTCAGAATGTTGATTTTGATGTTGTGCTGGTATTGCTTGAGGACAAGCAATCTTTGGGAAGGGAGGACTGTAATGTCCCCATTCTTGGTCACTTTAGCACTGTGGTTGACCCTGGCTCTCTTGGAGTCCGTCAAACGTGTCAGAGGGGATTTCTGATGATGGCATTGAGCTCAGGTGGTCTAGAGGACCCCGATGACACTTTCCGAGGTTGTACCCAACTTCTAGTTTGTTCTCCAAGATTCTTGGAGAGAGCGTCTATTTATAGTAAGTCACCCAGTCAGGTCCGTTCATCATTATTCATCATCGGTATCACTCCTGTGCAGTCGGTTTTCGATTCCGATGCTTTCCGACCGTTTCCGTAATTTGGGTGTTAATACGAGCTATATTTAATTATTTTCTTCTAAGGTTGCCATTTTAATTAAATAATTTAATGGGCACCTAAGTGTTATAGCTCGTTGGAAAGGGAATTAAAAGTTTTAAATCATAGACGCTTTATTTTGGAGCCTTGCACATCGGATATCTATATTTTAATTAAAAAGGGGTTTTTTGGAGCAAAAAGGAGTTTTAATTATAAAGTGACTTTATAAGGTGACTTTATGTTTTATCCCACATTGAGCCCACAGGAGGAAACTTCTCAATGAGGAGTCTATTTATTGATTGCTTGCTCTCATATTGGTATGCTTGGATATATTTTATTTGGCTTCTCTTGGAGAGAAAACTTGCGGGGCATTTTGCAAGGGTTTGAGCTTGTTTGGAGACGAAATCCTCCGGCAAGAACATCATCTTCGGGATTGGAAGACATCCTCAGGGTGATCCAGAGCATTTCCATCACGGGGAATGTATTGTGCTTAAATTTGAGGAGATTTCAGAGGATTTTCAGATAGGGTTTCAGGGCAGATTTCAGACCATTCTTGCTGGCCATAATTTCCTCTAGCCTGGTCGTACCATATCTTGCCTGGCATTGAAGGTGGTTTTTAATATTCAGAGTTTGGGTGCCAATTAATGATTATAATTGAGGCGGATAAGGATTGGAAGCTTTCCTTTGCATTGATATTGTAAAAAGACATCTTTATTTGTTGTTGGGAAAGAAATACATATATTCCTGTGTTGTTGTTCAGCTATAAAGTCGCCATTTTCAGTCTTGTACAGCTTTCGGGTATTTTGATACTTTCCAAAGTCCTTTAAAGGGTTTATAGTTTTATATTATCTAAATTCCAAGTTTCATTGATTCCCGCCAAGTAGTTTGCTAGATATTATTTGTTCAAGTTAGCAGTTTAACTTTTTCCTGCATCATTCTGTACTTAAATAAAAAATACAAAAAAAATCAGAACATTGCACAAAAACCGAAAACCTTGCAAATTTCCAAAATAACAAAACAAGGCAGAAATTTCGTATCTCAGCTTGGGTGGGATATTACACCTTAGGGATCCTGGTAGATCCACGTTGAAATGGACCAAGGAACTTTTTTGGGAAACAAGGGCAATGCTGACTTTCAAGGTATGGGTCTTGAAATAGAATCAACTATACATTGTTTTGTGGATGAAGAAAAGACTGAAGCAAGAGAAATTGTTTTAGAGGCTCAAAATTATCGTGGCCGCTTTTCACACGACCACCTCATTTCTACTCCATTCACTTCTATTCTCCACACTTCTTTCCCACCTTCTTCAATTCCCTCTTCTAATATCCCCCTCACTTCTTCTATTGTGCTCCATCCACCACTGTTAAGCACAACCATTCTCACAAATGAAGCATTTAGATCAAATGCCTCTCCACACATACTTGCATCAATTGTACAATCATTATCCTCCAAGCCAAAAGCAACATAGAAAAGGAAGCTTGATGTCCCTAAATTTATGGTAACCACCATTGGTATTAGCGTTGAAACAAGTTTTCACACAAACCAAACAAGTTGTCTATCCTTCCACCTCTACCTCCCTCATTTGTTTGTCACACCACAACCTCTCTACCTAGTGACATAAACCCTGATGCCCCATCACATCAACCTGAATTAGAAACACTTGTTATTTGTTCGGACTTTGACTAGATCTCAATCATGGACATCCTAGATATCTTAAAAGTTAGACTATTGCAAGAAGACCAAGAAGCTAGGAGTTATAAGGAGCAGGCCAAAAAGAAAACTGAAGAAGTTTGCAAGTTATAGATGGCCATTGAACGTGAGTAGGAAGTAGTGGCTCAATTGTGGGACAAGTTACAAAATGCTCTAACAGAGAAGAATTCAAACAAAGGCAGCACAAGAAGAACGCTACCAGGAGGAACAAGTGTGGTTGCTCAAACAAGAGAAAGAACTTGAAAAGCAATTGGAAATTGAGTTGAATCATGGGAGGTAGGAATCAAAACAAAATATTTAGATCCTAAGAGAACAATTGAAGGAGAGGGAAGAACAGATGAAACAACTAATTGTTACCATGCAAGAACAGGCAGAGGAAGAGTAGAATCAAATTAGACTGAGGCAAGAAGAAAATGAAAGTTTTTTGGAATAGTAGATAAAATATTTGAAAGTCGTTGCCCAGGAGTTGGAAGAGTAGAAAGATAAAGGATTTGCGCTAGTCAAGCAAGCATGGGCCAAGGTAGAAGCAAAGATAATGGAGTAGAAGTCTCAAACATTAGTGCCTGAATGAGTGCAACTCCTTTGGTATGAAATTGGTGGAGAGATTCAATGTGCTAAGGGATATTTCTATTATCATAAGGAGTGTGAGGAGTTGATAGACCAAGTGGCCCCAACTATAAAACAAAATAGGATACAACTAGAGTTAAGAAAGGGACACAATGAGATCATGCCACAGGTTTGGAGAACGACTGTTCATCAAGTGAAGCAACAATGTCTGATAGACAAAGCTGCCCTGATCGGGCAGCTTAAGATCATCCCTTATAGACTAAGTGGGTTGGAGAGTTGTGAAGAGAACCTCGCCAAACTACAGGAAGCGGTTGGTGAGGAACAAAAGAAGATCAACCAAATGATTGGGGTTGCCAAATCTTGATGTTCTCATGACAAGGCAATTTGCTAAAATCATTGAAGAAAGAAGAGGAAGGATGTTCAATCAGATAACTTGTAGGAAATTATAAGCAGGCTTGAATTGCATGAACAGATAAAACATGTGGTAGCAGAAGCGAAAGATCTTCAAAGAGATACATATGAGGAACTGACCAATGACATTGATGCACTAAATGGTTTCTCAATTCCCTCCAACACGGACCAGGAAATCCTGTGAACGATGATTCAACCAAAGTAGGCAGGATGCAAGAAGTCCGACAGAAGACTCCATGGCCCAATGGATAAGGCACCGTCTGGGATCTTTCATCAATCAAGATTGACATCCCCGCAAATCACTAGTATTGTAGTAGTTGACTACGACCATCACTTTCAAACCAAGTTTTGTCATGCAAAACGAGATGAAGGATGTGAAGAGATTGGGTCGAGACTTAATAGACGCTTCGCTTTGGGCACATCCCACTCTCGGGCAATATGTGTTTTCATTAAGAATGCCTTGCTCGACAGCGCTCACTTTGGATCACCCCACTCTTAGTCTGCCCACTTTGTTTCATGTTTGTTTTTGGCAAATGGATAAGGATGGCCAAATTGCATGCGACTTCAAACTGCAGTTCAAAGGTAGAACTGCAAGTCCAATTTTAGATTAGGCTTCTTATTCTCAAGTATAAACAAGAGTTTAATACTCAATGCAAAGGTATTTTGGCCTTCAAAGCACAATAGAGCTACTCTTTGGAGTAAGATTATACAGAAACAATCAATTACAAAACGAGTACCATCGCTTCCAAACCAAGTTTTGTCATGCAAAACAATATGAAGGATGTAAAGAGATTGGGTCGAGACTTAATAGACGCTTCGCTTTGGGCACATCCCACTCTCGGGCAATATGTGTTTTCATTAAGAATGCTTTGCTCGACAGCGCTCACTCTGGAACACCCCACTCTTAGTCTGCCCACTTTGTTTCATGTCTGTTTTTGGCAAATGGATAAGCATGGCCAAATTGCATGTGACTTTAAATTGCAGTTCAAAGGTAGAACTGTAAGTCCAATATTAGATTAGGCTTCGTATTCTCAAGTATAAATAAGAGTTTAATACTCAATGCAAAGGTGTTTTGGCCTTCAAAGCACAATAGAGCTACTCTTTGGAGTAAGATTGTACAAAAACATTCAATTACAAAACCAATAAAGAGTTGTGTATGGTATTCTTATCCACTTGTGTCTCTAAGCTTTTTTCTTATGAATGTATGGAATCAGTGGCTTTACCCTCCTTTCCCCTGTTAGTCCTCTTTGATTGTTATTGCAGGTTATTTGAAGATCCTACATGCTGTAGTTATTTGGTCACTGCTGAAATTGCCAATCGCACCAAAAGTTGTACCTTGCTATGGCTTCGGCCTTATTTTACATTTCTTTTATCTTGTACCCTTTTCTCTTCCACAAAGTAGATCAGATTTGTTTTTCGCAATAGTTTCTTTCATTGTTTTTCAGCTTAGTCAGAAGGGAACCAGTCCAAGATCTGGAGGTTAGGAAGAGTGAAACCCTTCCCATCCATTTGTTGAACTATGACCATAGGCGCAAATTGCACTTGCCAATTTTCGTGTTAAATAGTTCCTTGATATAAGTACTTGGGCTTGAATTTGATTCTAGCTACAATCAACATGCTTGTATAGAGAACCATATAATAGGATATATGAGAGCTCTTTATGCCATGCAATGAAAACAAATTCGATAATGAAATTGAAAATTAAGAAACTTTCATTTTTTATGCATTAGTACAAATAGCAAAAACAAAGTTTTGAATCTCATGGGTGAACCTTGACATTTCCCTTGGAGTTTAGGGCAAGTGGTGGGGAGTGAAGAATTTCATACCATAAGCCATGGTTCCAATCTCATGGGTTAACCTTAACATTTATGTCTAGTGGATTTGGGGCAAGCGATGTGGAGTGAGAAGTTTCACTTTGTAATCCAAGGTTCCAATTTCATAGGTGAAAATTGACATTTTGCCCATTGGGGTTGGGGCAAGCGTTGGGGAGCAAGGAGTTTCATAACATTAGCCAGGCTTCCACTTCCATGGCGGAACCTTAACATTTTAGTCCAAGGTATTGTGCAATATGTAGCATTAGTTAATGGGAAACAATCATGTGAGTATGATTCAAGTTTAAATCCGTGCATTGTCATGGACACTCCTACAATAATGTGGCCTGTGATAACACAGTTTGTTGTAATACCACAATAATGTGATTTGTTGAAATATGACTATAATGTGGTCATGATGTATTGTTTGGGGGTTTGGGGGGGAAGGGGGCTATTTCAACCCCCTATAACCAATTAAAAAAACTATATATGTTGGTACAAGTAGTAGTTTTATATGGTTGTCTTGTTTGAGATCCCATATCAAAAAAATCTTGGAAAAATGTTGAGAGTCTAGAAACAGTTGGCCTATGATAATATGGTTTACACAATAATGTGGTTTGTTGAAATCTGTTATAAGGCGGTTATGATGTGATATGGGCAGGGCCTATTTCAACCCCATCCAGCCAATTTAAAAAGATATTGGTAAAATCATTAGTTTTATATGCTTTTCCTATTTGGGGTCCTGGCCTATCAAAAGTCTAGAAGAACTACGGTTAGGGTTCAAACTCCTTACCCTATGATATTAGCAAAAATAGGAATGTTATTATGTTATCATTAGAAGGAGAAGCATTGTGCTAATGTTTGATACATATAATCACGATAAATATATGAATAAAAGTGGATTACCACATCAAGCAATGCTTGCAGCGCAAAAGAAGGGTTGGTACCAAGATGGCATGAAATGAGTTAACAAATGAGGAATTGATGAAAGCTATTTGCCAAAATACTCATTAAAAATTTGAGACTTTATACCAAAAAAATAATGCATATTCTTTGCCAAGATCATAGCGAGAAAATGAGATTTTACAAATGTGATATTTAATCCATCAATCACGCAAAACAATCTCTAGGAGAAGATCTAAATAAAAAAAAAGTTATATTATCTATTAGTACTAAGTTCTCATAACCCTGAAAGTGAAACAGGAAGATGAAGAATATTAATTGAGAGAACCAGCTTTGTTTACTCTGCAAACAGGAGAAGTGTAGGATGAGAAACATGTGATCTTATATTGTTGTGCATACCAACAACTAAGAAAAAATCACTTGTATGGCTTGAGCAGATCATACATTTTATCATCTATAAGATTGGTGGACATCTTGAGGATGTTTTGGAACATTGCTGTGAATATAGACAAGATCTTTCTGGATTAAAGTAGCAACAATATTGGTGAATTGCAATTCAGCTTCAGAAAAAGGAAAATCTTATTTATGTGATCTATTTTTCTCTTTTCTTTTCCATCCCATATATTCTATAGGGTCTTGTGTGGACTAAATAAAAAATATTGCATTTCATTTCATATCAGGATTTTGCGCTATCAAATGTGGCAATGAGTACATCTATTAGATGGTAGACCAATTTTCAGAGATGGCAATCTTGGCATTGTGTTAAAAGGGTATCTTGGCATAACATCTGCAAAGCCACTCTTTGAGCATTTGTGGGTTTGGTTTGGGTTATCATAGACAATTGTGTCAAATAGAGAAATCAAGTTCTTGAGCACCATCTAGTCTATCCTTTGGTCTACAAAAAACATGATGTTGACTAGATTAGTAGGCTTGAATCCATAGACCAATGGATGGACAAGGTAGCTAATCAATTGATTGTTCATCACATTAGAAAGCACAACTCTAAGCATCCATGCATGTGGGATGAAAACTTTCCAATACTGGAAGGCCAAAGATTAGAGTAAGGTATTTCATTAGCAACATCCATACTCCTCCCCTTTCCAAGAGTTTAGTACAACACAAAATTCACATCCAAGGTTTTTGAGCATGGATTTTCTATATCCTATGACCGGTTGGTGTATACCATAGTAGTCAGACTCTTTTGGACTCCCGAGTACTCCGCCGAGTCCAAGTCCGAGTGGGCTCAACCGCGTCGAGCCCACTCCGAATCCTTTTTTTTCTGGACTCCACCGAGTCCGGCCGAGTCCTGGGCCGAGTCCGAGTCCGTCCCGGACTCCCGAGTCCCGACGTCGGGACTCGGCTGGCCCAAAAAATGGAAGTTAAAAAAAAAAAGAAAAATTACGTCTAGGGCGGTTAAGTGTTGATGATGCTCCATGACTTAAGCATCCACGTTTGCCAGTGCGCAATCACGAACAAGACGTTGAAATCTTTGTTTATTATATTAACGAGAGAATGTGCAATTTTGCTTCTCAAACCTTCAGAATGCTTATCCCTCAATTATAATTTATTTTAATACAAATATATCTTTCGCTGATGGATACATCATCCGCATCTTGTTTGGGAATGGGAACCGCTTCAGAATGCACGTATGCATGTCCTGTGGGGTGTGGCGATTCGGGTGGAGAACGACATGATTTTTGGAGACGTTCGATCAAGGAAGGCTTGAGGTCGCCAATGTTGAGACCTCTTCTGGAAAGTTTGTAGCACAGTTCTTGCACCTTCATTTTCTTCCATTTTTTTCTCTCCTTCAATGCACCCTCTCCCGTCCCCAACATTGCCACCGTTGCCATTGCAGCCAATACACACCACCACGCCGCAATGGAAAAAAATTAAAAAACGATAATTTATTTTGCTCTGAAACTCTTGACCGCCAACGAAACAATTGCTACGCACGAAGATCCCCCAGAATAATGAATGTCGCTTCTGCCTTGAATTTTGGTAAGCAGTTTTCAAAAATGGTTTCCCATTCTAAAACCAGAAAATGGCTAGGATTAAATATTAGCTTTATTAATATTTGAAGATTTTTTTTTTCAAATTTTTTTTCTCTGGAACCTTTTAATAAAAGTAAAGTTAATAGATCCAAACCAACCATCTAGGAAATCGAATCTAGACAACCCACCAATAATTTTTAAACATGGTATTTGAATACTTTATTTATTAAACATGGTGGACTAAGTTAGGGTCATTCCGTCCCATGGTTTCTCTATTAAACATGGTATTTGAATATTTTATTTATTAAACATGGTGGACTAAGTTAGGGTGATTCCGTCATACAATAAAGTTTATCATTATTTAATGTTTTTATTATTATTTAATGTTTTGTAAAATGTTAATAATGTTTTTGAACTTTATATACTAAGTTTTATTTTATCATTATATTATTTATTTATAATTTTATTTAATGTTTTGTAAAATGTTAATAATGTTTTTGAACTTTATATATTAAGTTTTATTTTATCATTATATTATTTATTTATAATTTTATAAACCAAAGTGGTCATGCCTGCAAAGGTCATAGTCTGTTTTGAATCCTCTGAGTCCGACAGCGATGGTATGAATCTCGAGCGACCGGTGGTCCTCTTCATGCCGGGTTATAAAATAATGAGGTGGTATAGGCTTGTTGGGGGCAGCCCTTGTGGTTTGAACCTTGCACTTGGCAGTTACTAAAAATAGTGTGGATGTAACCAACTCTCTATGTATCCAAAAAAAAATTATAAAACAAAATTATTAGCTTGCTATTAGAATATGCTCCTTCATCTTGTTAATTTCTTATTTGTATAATCTTGAATGTTGAGTATGTGTGTTAGAATATAGTAATAAGTAATATGCATGAAAAAACTTATTTTTTCAATAAAAATTTGTATTTTTTTCATTTTTTCTTTTTCCGAGTTTTTACCGAGTCTTGCCAAGTTTTTTTGCCGATTCCTTAGTCCGACTCCCGAGTCGAACTTTCCGAGTTCGAGTCGAGTCCGAGTTTTGCTACTATGGTGTATACTATAATCTAATGAAAATCTCCAAGACTAGGTTTATTCAAATGATCATACATATTCATCAGCATGTAAAACATAACTTCAACAAAGCTCTCAATAGCCCTATTAGGCACAACCTATTTCAAGTTTGCCCTGGGTTTGAAGTCCTACCATTGACCCCAATTGATGTGGCCCTCCCCATTTCATTAAAATAAGGAACTGCCCATTGTAGACAAAGTGGACAAGTTTGTTGAACAAAGATGACACATTTAGCATGAGGTCTATGACATTGCAAAAGGCCAAAGCAAATTATAGGCAACAATTTAACAAGCACTAGATAACACACTAACACAAGGTTGATGACAAGGTGTGGCTGCATATTTAAGATGAGCGACTGAAGGAACCAACAAAAACATCAAATCAGTTCTTAATGGGTCTTGCATATTAACTAAGTAGGTGGAAGAGTAAACCTTTGAGTTCAATTTTCCAACCCTAACTTAGATTGCACCTTGTCTTCAAGTTGGGCTTATTTTCCACCTTAGACAAACACATTAATTTCCATGGAGCAACTAGAAATTCCAGAGATGAATCCTGATTGTGTTATTCTGATGACAGTAGATCAGATAATGGACATATGGATCAAGGGCACCCAAAACCAAAAATTACCTCTCTGTTGGTTAGCCAAAGGGGGATAATTCATCCATCAGGGAAAAGGGTTTGATAAGAACTAGCTAGAGAAGAAGTTCCCACATTTGGTTCCAGAGTTTGACATAATAGAGGCCATTGCTTTTCAAATGGTTGTGAAAGTTCCAAATGTCCCTTAGGGAAGTAGCTTGGGACAAGATTCAATTGGACCTAAATCTAGGTTAGAGTTTTATTTTGTTAATTTTAAGCTTCTTGGTGGGGATTTAGAGGTCAACACATCCAAACAAGGTTCAAACTCCATCACATTCTGCATTTCCGAAGCTTTCCCATGCACTTTGAAATGCTTCATTTTGAGCTGTGATTGTAAAGATACAACCTTTGGAAGTGGACCTATCGAAGCTGTCGACTGCTAGCATTATTGACATCGGCACCAACTCAATATTTGTTGTTCAACTATGACGCCAACATTTGGTAACTAATGATGTATCCTTATTTCTCATTGTGCATAATTATATAAAGACATTTTGTTTAGTGGTGAAAGGCAATGTACTAGAGTTTACATCTCTTTTCTGAAATACAAGTACCAAAATTGCATATTAATAAAATTTCTGGTTTGCCTCTTGTGTGATATTGTTCCCTTTGCAATGAACAGTTCCATGTTATTTTCTTGCTCTCTTTGGCATAATAATTCATGAAATATTTGATTTTGAAGTTCAATATGTTGTCATTCAAACTGCTTCTAAAATGCAGATCAGAAGGCAACATTAACTAAATTAACGAGGGTCATTTAGTTCCCAAGTCCTCAACCTATGGGGTGACTCATGGGTCTAATTATTTGTATAATCACTAAATAGAACTGATGGCATCAACAACTGTGCTCAGATTTGTCCAGATAAACTCTTGAAAACACTTGGAAACATGGTCGACATAGGCTAGTACTTGAGGATTTGTTGATATATATGACAGAGATCACATCGTTTGAAACCCGATATTTCTGGCTACAATATAAGATCTTCCTGATATTTGATCCCACAGCTCTTAAAAATATTGCTAGAAGATGAAATTGCCACTCTTTATTTTTTTAATTGGTTATATGGGATTGAAACGGGCCCCACTCGTATTATATCATCACCACATAGTAGCATTGCAACAAAGCTTGGATATTATCCATTTATCGCTTGGCAAGATTTGAACCTTGGTCTCCTTCTTAAATATTGAGGAATCTAACCAGTTGAGCTAATGCCACTTGATAAATAGCCACTCTTTATTGTACAAGCAGTGCACTCAACATTACTACTGTCTCCCTTGTAATTGGTGCATTCATCAGAGTAGGATCAAGCTTCAATGGTGACATTCTTATACACCTACCCTTTGTCTTCCAATACTTTAATGATTAACTGCCTGATGTGTACAATCGTGCAATCATCCTGATAACTGATAAGCAGCCGAATTTTTTAAATGTAGACAGACTTCAGAGATTCTCTTGCACAACCCTTGTTCCTTGAGGAGCTTTCAGTTCACACAAGTGGATTGTTTGGTTTTGACTTGATAGTGAAATGCCCCGAGTTTTTAAAACCCTTGGTATCTGAATGACTGAAGCTTCTGTTACATAGTGGTGGTAGTCATCATATACATAATAAGTCAAGGCCGAGTTTTTAAAACCCTTGGTATCTGAATGATCTTATGATTTTTATTTAAGTGCTTGCCTTGCCCCACACCTACCTGGGCTGCCTTGGTAAGCTCCATCAAAGGCGACCTATGGATTCATAGGATCCACTATTAGTGTTCTTATATGTCTGCTCAATTTTGATTTTGGGGAGATTTTGAGACTTTCAAAAATGGATTTAATCTGCATTTGTACCTGAATCAATGGAATTTCCTTACCTTTAAACAGCCTGGCATTTCTATCCAGCCATAAGCCCTATCTCACTATTAAAGGGACACATCTATACTCCTTTAATCTTTTTTTTGAACCACTGTTGCATGTTATCCGAAAGATTCCTAGCAGGCCACTGTCATTTCCCTTGGGTCAAAGGCAGAATTGAATTCCACATTTCTCTTGCAAAAGGGCAATGAGCCAAAATATGGTCCATTGTTTCTTCCTCCTTTTTGCACGACACACTGACTTGGTCCTTGCCAAGACCTCTTTTGAAGAACATCTCATGTTAGTGCTTTTTTGGCTAGAGCTAACTAGGCAAAGATTTTAGTTCTTAGGGGACCTTACTCCACCACCAAAGCTTTTCCTCATTGTTGTTGTCAAAGTTTGCCTTATACCATTCTCTAACTGTGTACTGCCTATTTGCTAGATTCTTGGACCATATTAGAAAGTCTCTTTGCTGATTTAGTCTTATATTTGCTCTTTTCAGTTCCTTTGTGTAATCATGCCAAATATGTGCATCATTTCCTCCTAGTGTTAGCTCTTCTGCTGTGAGCCATCCTTGTTTCCATAAATTAGTACTCTCTGTTGATACCACTTGCACCAATACCATCTTTCCTTGTCTATGGAGATGATCTATTATGTTTTGAGGAAGCTGACAGTCTCCTTTGCTTCTTAGCCAAGGATATTTGCCTATCCTTACTTCCTTTTCATTCCCTCTTTTCCAAGCCAAGAAATTCCCAACTAATGGAAAAGCTCTCACTAGTGCTTTCCAAATAATTGTGGCTTTTGAAACTGATTTATTCTGCAGTCCAATTCAATCTACAAAGGACAAGGTGCCTAAATATTTCTCTTGAATTACTTCTTGCTTAGTCCTTTGCCGGTTATCAGTCTCCATAAACTTTTTGCTGTGAAAACTTTTCCAAAATTATATATATTCTTGAGGCCCCCTCCTCTGTCTGATTTTTGTTTAGCTATTCTGTTGCATTTAACTAGTGTCATTGCATCCTTCTATTTGTTCTTTTACATTGTTGAAATCAGTTTTGGAAGCCACCCGTCTACTGGCACTCCTCGGCTTACATTCCCATCATTTTAGATATAAATGATGAATGGTCTTTTCATTTTTCCTTTTATCTGTATTTGCAATGTTTTCTTCTACGAGGAGCCCACTATTCCAGATATATGTTAAAAACTTAAGTTAAATGTATGATAGAGGAAAGGAAGCTCAGTGGCTTTAAAATTTTTCTAGCAACAAAGAAGTTGATTGCTCTGCATAATACCCAGTTCATTTTTTCAACATGATGTTTTTGTTGTTGTTGAAGTATACTGTAACAGGCTAGTGATTGCATTGCCTAACATTTGTTTTTTTTAAAAGGCTGATGGGCTCAACGCGATAGCTAGAGTGGGACTTCCTGCAACTCATAGAGGCTTAATGATAGATGAAAGTGTATTCCAACTTTTAAAACAGTGGTTGGGAGTGAGCAAGCCAACTCTATACACTTATTCTATTCAACTTCAATCCATTGAGAATGAAAATGAAAAATCAGAAGCAGATACAGCAGTCATTCAGATTACCAAGGGAAGTGCTCTTATATGCCCCTCGTGGAAGCTCTGAAACAAGGATGCACATCTAGTGATTTGTGTGATGCCATACATATTGTATTGGTGACACTAAAATATTGGCTTCAATGACTTGCAGTAGCAGATACTGCATATAATGTAGAGTATGATTGCAGCACGCTGTTTTGCAAAGCAAACAGTAAGTGTGTCTCTTCAAAACAAATCATTTATAGCATTAATATTCAAGGTTTGCTAGAAATTTTATTTAAAAAAAATTACTTCTGAGTAGAAAGAAAGTTAAATGGATGAAAATTACCTACTAACTATTAGGCCTGTATTATTTGATTAAATAGGCTTATTTTTTTACCTTAAAAATGTAGGTCAAAATATTGAAAATCCCACTAAAAAAATTTATCTTTGAATTGAATGGTTTTGTGGTCAATGGGGGCATGGTTCAATGGTTGAGACAAAGTTCAAATCCTGGCGGCTCCAAATAGGTTATATAAATTGATGTAAGAGAAAAAGGAAAACCCTTTCAAAATTCTACTTCAAAATAAATAAATAAATAAATAAAAATTGAATATGATATGTGAACATTTAATTATTGTTCAATAAATAGTATTTATATTTAAAAAAAATTAAAATAACCTATCTGCCATACAGTCATTAATCAAGACAATTCAAATATTATGAGTTTTATTTAAGTGTGTAAGAAGATTTAGAATAAATGGGAAAAATGTTTTCTTTGATATTTATATCAAATTATTAATTTTTTAAATTAAAATAAAAGAATATTTATTCTTTAAGCTTAGTTTAATGTTGAGATGAGGTCTCATTAAAAGGTTTAAACCTAGGTGAATGTAGAGCTTTTATAAAGCCTTGTGTGTGAGTAAAACAATATTAAACCTAAGAAGAGTCCAAATAAGTGTAAGCCAAGCAAAAAGTATACCATTAATGTCGGGGCTTATAAGAATTGAAGAGAACTATATATTATAATTATATCTTAGTGAGATGGACAGACAAAAAAAAATATTAAATGTATTATTTGAAATTTTACATATAATATCAATAAAATATAAAACACAAGTTCTTTTTCAAGGGGTTTGTCAACTAGAAATTTTGAATGGTAGAAAGGTAATTATTGAAGGGGATTTCCTCAATATCATTAATATGCTTAAAGGTGCTCAGGTCCCTTCTTAGACGATCACAAACGAATTTGCTGAAACCCAAAGACAAATTTAAACCTGTGAAGCGGTTGAGATTAAGCATGTTTACAGGGAGGGAAATAGATCGGCAAGATTTTTAGCAAACTTGGGACCTTTGCAGGAAAGATGCACAATTTGTTAGAAGGATTTCCCAGGTGGATTAAATCAAATAGATAATGAAATCTTGAGGAGATAATTTGTGTTTTCAAATGGTTCTGATTTGCTACAGTAGGGATCCCTTGGGAAAATTTGTTGTTTGTCCTACTCGACTATTATATAGCTTTGTTATTTGTCTGTTTTGTGGATCCTTCTTGGTTTGCTATGTTGATATTTTTATTCATTGTTTCTAGTCGGTTGATTGACCCACTCTTGTAAAAGGTTTGGGGCACCTTTCAAAACCCCTTCTTCCATATTATCAAATATATATATATATATATATATATATATATATATATATATATATATATATATATATATCACAATGCATGTATTTAACCTAGAAACAAATGCAAGTCGGAAGTGAGTGTGAGTTGGGAGAGAGAGTGAGCCAGAAGCAAGCCCAACTAGGTAGAATGAAAGGAAAAATATTTTTGACAGCCCTAATGGGAAGTCAGGATGCCTAAGTCGAAGATAATAGGAAAATCCAATATATGACAGGTTCAATCCGTGGAACAAGTATTACACTAGAAGTAACAAGGATGAGATGATCGAGCATGCTATAATGGTTCTTAAAAGTAGAAGTTTAATATTATGTTTCATGGATATTGGTGAGGGTTTTTGAAGATTCAAAATTAGATAGTGGAAGTGGGGATTGAACCCAAATTATGTTGACTTTTCTTTCTAAAGGTTTTTTCCTCATATTTTCTAGTTCAAAAATCAAAGATAAAATAATGGAGAGTGAACCATGGTTTAGGGGGAGAGATGCCCTTTATTTAAGACCAAGGAACAATACATTTTCTATCGAGACAAAAACTATTAAAAAGCTTCCAATATGGGTTAGGTTTTTTGGACTTCCTTGTCAACTTATCAATAAGGATGTTTTGAAGAATATTGAAAATACCCTAAGGGAATCCACAAAGGAGGAACCAACTACTAAGGAGTGAAAACATGCTATATACACTCGAATATGTGTTGTTATGGACATTTCAAATCTTTTGCCATAATCCATTAAGATTAAATCTAAATCAGAAGAATTAGATCAATAAGTGGATTATGAAAATAATGCATTTTGATGTTGCAATTGTTATGTGACTGGACACATGGCAAGAGATTGCAAAGTGAAATGAAAAAAGAGACAATTTGGTCATGAGATAGGCTTCAAGATGAAACAAGGAAAACCATACTGAAATAGTTGGTGGATTAGATTAAGGATATCCCATCCAAACGAAGAGGAAAAGAAAGAAGAAACAAAGTGTGTCCTTGAAATTTAGCGTTTCGAGGGCAACATTGAGGTTATTATTTGCACTTCAAATCCTTTAAAGCAAGACAAATTTATAGATGATAAGATTCACTATGAGCAGTTTGAAAAAATTGAAGAGATTAATGAAGATGAAAGTGTTGGTGGGAAAGAAAAAGAGAGGAAGATCCAAGAAGCAAAAACAAAGATAAAAATAAACTCAAAGGGATATTGATATGGAAAAACAAAAGCAAATATTGTAAGCATTAAGAAGAAGTGGGACTAAAACCACAAATAAAAAGTGATTGATAAAATAAAATATTAGGTCTATGAATAAGATCCCAAAAAAAAAGGTATTAGGGAATTGAGAGGTTGGTATAGACAACATGTTTATAGAAATGAAAATAGAGTCGCAAATATTTTAGTCATTTGAAGTGTTGATTTTAATTTTGGCATTCAAATGTTAAAAGACAATTGGATGAGTGAGATTTTATTTCTTAATAAAAATGATATCAAGAAGTTGATTGTTTAAGCATAGAAGTTTGAGGAAGATGACAAATATCTTTGATAGAGAGGCCAACAAAGGATATTTTTGAAATAAAGCAAGTTGGATATGGTACATAGCTTATTAAAAAAATAATAATATCAATATGAAACAAGATTGTTAATTATATATATATATATATATATATATATATATATATATATATGTATTCAAATATTTATATATGTTGCACGTTATCCCCGAACCCGAGTTCTATCCCCATGGTGGATGTGTATAAGAAGTATTATTCAAAAAATTTGCACATTCTTTTTTTAAAAGGATTCCATCTATACCATCTCCATCAAGTAGCCAAAAATATCATATTGAATTAATAAACATTTATTATAATATTTTCAAGTATTGAATCTATTGTTGATTATCTTTGAAGGGATTAATCATCTCAAATTGGTAGGATGATTTTTTGAGGATTGGGATACAAATTAAAAGTAGTTTATACAAGAAATTACAATAAGCAACATTTGTTTTTTCACATAATGCAAATTGGTGCAAAATGTAGTCCCATATAAGTAAAAAATAACCTGTAGTATGACATAATACACAAATTTTGTTAGTTTTTTTTTCTCTCTCTAACCAATTGAGTTTTTATTTTGAAGTAATGCATAGTACAATGGGTGGCACAATTGGGGTCACACTCCTTAGGGGCATAGCAATAGGGGGCCTCCTCCCCATGATTCGAGATGAGGTAACCTAGAAATGATAATAACATACTATTGGGATGTCTCGACAGGGACAACACTTATGTATTATTTAAAACTTCCTTTTATATGTTGAAATATTAATTTTTTTTTATAAATATCACCAAATAATACAAATATATTTTCACATGACAATTGATGGACCCCAACATCAAAAGAACTCATAAATATTAATACTTGATGCTTATATATGAATAGGATGATAGATAAACCACTAATAAAGAATGCTAGAAAAATTATAATATACTCAAGTTTTTAGAATATTAACATATTACTTTATAACCCTTGAAACATTTCCACCTTATAATTCAATAGTTTACTCACCCTCATAAATGGATCACTAGCATCCTAAATAGAAATCCTCAATCCTCAAGGATAATGAAATCAACAACTTGTAAATTTGTGCTTGATAATATAAGAAGCAATGATGATCAACCAACAATACAATCAATTATGAATAAAAGAGGTATTAACATTTATTATTTGATAAAATTTAAATATAACAATCATAATAACATTAAATAATAAATTAAGCAAGCACAATAACATTTAAAGAAACCTCCTCCAGAGGGAATGGGTAAGATTAATACAGATGGAACCTCAAGGGAAAATCCAGGAAGAGCGAGTATGGGGGAATAGGCTGCCTCTTGAATGGTGTCCCTACTTTTATCTTCGCAAAGCCCCATGTATCTTTTCTTATCCAATAATCTAGTAGAGGCATATGCCATATTAAGGAGATTACAGAAGGCTCTGAAGGTGGGGTGGAGGAAAATTTAGGTGAAATCAGACTACCAAATAATGATTGACCACTTCAAAAGACCAGAGAAGCAAAAATATATAGATTGGAGA
This sequence comes from Wollemia nobilis, assembly GCA_028583015.1. Classification (NCBI taxonomy): domain Eukaryota; kingdom Viridiplantae; phylum Streptophyta; class Pinopsida; order Araucariales; family Araucariaceae; genus Wollemia; species Wollemia nobilis. The sequence continues at coordinate 3,974,235 of JAQPPZ010000753.1, forward strand.
ATACAAAGAATACTTGACCAAATATAGATGACCCAACAACACTTTGAGATAGTGAGTTCATTCACATATTTAGAGATCAGAGCAGGGTGGCAAATGCGATGGCTAATTGGGCTATTGATCAAGGAGACTTCACTTGCTATGGATATCCTCCTAGATGGTGGCCTTAACAGACCAGGGGAGCTCTTTTTTCATTCTTACCATTGATGATAGTATTGCTTGCATGTAGATTTATATATCCTTGCTTTACATGGTTACTCTTTTTTTGCATAGATAGCCGTAGTAGATTAGATTTGAGGAAGAATAGTCTCACATCTGCTATTCAAACTTGGTTTAAAAGCCTTCAATACTAGAAATGTAGGATATATAATATGATTTTCAACTAATTTAATTTATTAATCCTTTTTACCAAAACAAAAATTAAAGAAGTCATATATCACTAGTAACATTATTACGATAATGTTTATCCATGTATACATATTAGGCTTAGGTTTTAATTTACTTTCTATGTTAGATATTTTAGATTTATGTAAATAGTAAAATAAGTAATTTAAAATACCAAATGGAGCAATGGGAGTTGTAGGAGAGTTGGGAGTTGTAGGAGAGTTGGGCGATGGACTAGGTGAACTAGGAAGTCAAGAAAAGCTAGATGATCCAGGTTTTGGAGCCAATGTAGGTAAAGTATTAGATCTGGCACCTATTTTGGGCCCCAAAAACAGAGAGGGACCCTCTATGGGTTCAAGTTTTTATAGGGGAAACCCTACGAAGCTCTTTTGTAGATGCTTTGGAAGGAAAAGATAAAGCTGGTATATGAAACCCTTCTTAGAACCCCTATTTTAGATAACAAAGGATAACTCAAGTGCTACAAGCAGAGGATGATATCCTTGTGGTTCGAGTGGATGAGGAGAACATTGAGAATAAGGTTCAAGAGTTAAAAAAATAGTATAATATGTAAGTTTATTGGGGCATGGCCAGGTCTATTAGCCATTTAAAATTAGATTTGCCTAAAATGGGCATTAAGGGGTGAAGCTTTTGTAACCCTAATGACCAAGGGTTTTTTCCTTATATATTTTACTCAGGTAGAAGACTACATTAAGGCTTTTGTAGGTGGAGCATGGTTCCTGGGTCATTCAAGTTTGTACATGACACCATGGGAACCAAGGTTTAACCGAAATCAAGAGGTTGTGAATAGTGTCCTAGTTTAGGCCCAAATATTTGGTCTTCCATTGGAGTTTTGGTTGGAAAAAACCATAGAGGGTATTGAGAATGTCTTTGGGGAATATGTTATGACAACCCAAAAAGTAGAGAAAAGATCTCAAGAAATTTATGTGTGAATATGCATTAAGGTAGATCTTCAACATCCACTAGTAAAGATGGTGGAGCTAGATTCTATATTTGGGAAGTATAGATAAAATATTGACTATGAAAACCTGCCCTTCTACTATTATTTATATAATGCATGTGGATATTTGGAAAATTCCTACCCTTTTAAGGTGTAGGGAAACAAAGAAATGAAGCAACAATAGCTAAAGGAGCCAGAAGGAAAAGAAAAAGTATCTGACTAAGAAGTCATAGGCAAACAACAGTCAGATGATATAAAGTTGGTCCCTATGGAAGCATTTAGTTCTCTTGTAGGAGATACAAATAGTAAGGGAGGAGGATGAAGTACCAAGTGAGGAAATGATACAATTAGATGAAGTGCATGAAAAAGAAGAAAGACATGAAGAGTTGTATGAGGATGCTAAAGAAGAGAAGAAAACAAAATTTTTTGAGGGTAAAATAATTTTATAAAAAAAAATAAAATCAATAAAAAGGAGAGGTAAAAATACAACCAAAAGAAAAGGAAAAGAGCACTAGCAACATATTGAAGATTCATTGGTGGATGACAGCAATTAGGAGCAAGTTCAACATGGAACATGCAATAAGACGAAGCTAGTAGACATAGGAGGCATGAGTAGCAATAGAGCTAGAACCCTAGGGTATACATTATAGACTATCAATGCAGAAAAGGGGGTAGCGGATGGAAGATAATATTGCATCAAGGAAGCCTTTATGAGGGTATCGAAACCCATGGTTATTGGGAAAAAAAAAAATTTCTCATGGAATTTTAGGGGTTTGATGCCCCTAGGAAACACATGCTACTTAAATAATATATATAAGTAGCCTAGGAGTAGAAGAAATGAATAAAATCAACAAAAATATTTGGAGTAGAGGAGAGAATGTAGGGGTGCCAACAGAAGAATCCCCTGGAGACTTTTTGTGTTTTAGTTGAAGTCTTGGCTAAATTTTAAAGTTGTTTAAGCATTATTTTTTATCGTGATGGTATTGTAGCTATTTAGTTTATGTTATGCAAAGGAGTTTATATTGTCTAATCAAATCCATTGTGTGTAGTGGGAAGAAGGGTACCCATTATTGCGGGATTTTTGCAACTGGTTTGAGGACCTAGTAAAAAACCTGATTTACAATAATATATATACAATATTTTTTATATATGTTATATGTGGCTTTTACCCTAGATCAAAGTAGATCCTTTGTTTTGATGCTATTATTGGGAATGACTCTCTTGTATATATTCAAATCCTATAACCAAGTTGTTACCACCTCTTTTCTTGCTCTCAAGACTTCCCATGATGAGCACCATATTTGTAAATATTCTATAAGAGGCAATAATACGATTCCAAACTTGGGCATGTTTTGATATTTATTTAAAAAAATTCTATTATTACTTTCAAGCCATAAATCCCAATAAATAATAAAAGGGCCAATCCTTCATAGAATACGTAATGCTTTAGCTTTTGAAATTATTAATCCAACATTTCATCAACTCTTTCAATGTTGATGGAGCTACCTAATATATTTTCATTTTTTAAAAGAGTAACCTAATATGGTGTGAGCAAAGGGACAATGAAGAAGTAAATAGTCTGATGTTTTTGAATCCTTCTCACATAAGAAACATTTGAAAGGTCCATGATATCCTCTTCTTTGTAGATTCTCTCCTATAAGAATCTTCCTTTGATTTGTTGACCAAAGTAATGTTGGGGCCTAAGGGAGAACCTCTAGTGATCAAATATTCTTCCAAGAAAAATATTTGGGAGAGGGAAATTTTGATTACTCTACATCCTCATATTTGAACTTGATCAAGTACCCACCATATTTTGATAGATTCCAAATCAACTCATCCTTTCGTATAAAAATTGACAAATAAAACTCTTGAAGCATATTTTGAAGTTCATTTGCAATTTGTTTGAGTTTCTCTCTTTCAACTAGGTTACTAATAGAAACCTAAGATCTAGAGTTGTTGCTTATTTAATATTATCTTTGACCTTTGGATATTTACAAGCTAGGAATTCTCGAACCAATGGTTGCCATTTTGAGTCAACGATAAGAGGATAATACTTTAACCAAGCATTGGACCAAAAAGTTGCATAATTCCCCTCAATGTTTGACCATCTAATATGTTTCATGATAAATTATAAACTACTTGATATGAAATTTTCCTCTCATATTTTCCAAAGAAAGACTTTCAATTTTATCAAATTTTGATGCTATACCTACTGGTAATATTGAAAGTGACATCATATAAATAGGGATGGATTGCAATGTAGTCTTGGTTAAAAACTTACCTTTCCAAACTACTAAACAAGCTCTCATTCTATCCAAACAAGAGACCCAAAGCTACAATTTATTTCCTTTAGAGACAAAGGAATACCCAAGTAGGTCAATGAAAATTTTCAATTTTAAACCCTAAAATATCCACAAAATCTTGTTGTAAGTCTAGGGCAATGTTAATAAAAAATATTGGATTTTGTAGTATTATTCAACTGTCTAGTAGACTTCGCATCGCATGATAATATTGATTTAAACTCCAAGGTCTCATTGACTAAGGGATGAAACAAAAGAAAAGTATCATCAATAAATTGGAGATGAGATTCGAAGAGATCATTTTTGTAACCTAAATACCTTTGATTTTTGCTTCCATTTTTGCCTTTTATGAAAGCTCTCCCTAATGCCTCCACAAGAATAATGAATAGATAAAAATATAGTGGATCACCTTGGCAAAGTCCACAAGATGACTTAAAGTAACCAATAAGAGAACCCTTGATCAAAATAGAATATTTCATAGTGCTATAACAACATTTATTCTATTCACACCAATTGTAATCAAAACCAACTTTTTGAGAATATCATATAGAAAAATCTAAGACATCCTATCATATGCCTTGTTCATATCTAATTTCACAAGTATTCCTAGTCTTTTTATGGAATGAAGATAATGTATGGCTTATTGTGCAATGCTTACACAATCAATAATTTTTTTACTATGAACAAAGCCACCTTGTTCCTCTGAGATAATATAGTCTAGAATACCTTTCAACCTGTTTGCCATAATTTTTAAAATGATCTTATAAATCATATTACAAAGGCTTATTGGAAAAAAAATTATCAAAATATTTTAACTTGCCTTTCTTGGGAATCAATGTAATAAAAGTGGCATTGATATCAATTATTGCAGCCTTCCTTTTCAAGCCTCTTCAATCGCAACCAACATATCTCTTTTCAATAAATTCCAAATTTTTAGAAAGAAAATTACAAGAAATCCATCGAGGCTTCATATGGCTCCTCCATATATATATTTTTCATAAAGATTTGATTTTGTCCCTATGTGATAATTGATAAAATATTTTGCAAAAGCTTATTTTATGCCTCCTTATCTTGCCTAGTATCTAACAAAATAGTTTTGATATAATTAATTGATTTCTTCTTTATGTCTTCTTCTTCCTCAATATTTCTTCCATCTAGAAATAAAATATTTTTGATGTGATGAAAAGTAATTTTTATTTTTACTGTAGCATGACTTTTTTTGTATTTCTATTAAAATACTGACTTTATTAGCTAGACTTGATCCAATTTTACTTTTTTGTTTGTATGCATTATTTTTTATATGAGGAGATAACTTATCATTCTTACATGTATTATTTATGGGTTGAGTTTACTAGAATTAAGTAGGTGAATGTTTTAATTTTTGAGAGTTAATTGTTTGTCACTCTGTAGCACTACCATTCAACAACAATTATATTGTTTATATTCAATTAAAAATTATATTTTTATATTAAACATGCAACTACTAATAACGAGAAAATTTAAATGATAAATATGCTAAATTGTTTATATTTAATTGAAAAATATATTTTTATATTATACATACAACTATTAATAACTAGAAAATTTAAGTGATGAAAATGCATCAACTGCTTTTATAAATGCAAGCAAACAACCACAATAAAATATAATAGGTTATTTCGTTTATGTGTCCTACAAGAACATAATACTACTCACTAAATGAAGTATTTATGTACCATACTCAATTGACATTACCTTAAAGCTTATATGAACTATAAACAAATATAAGAACTTCAACCTAAGTTGTTAAATTTGAGTTTGACAAAGTTTAAAATCAAGAAAAGTTTCCCAAAAGAAATAAGGACAATGAACTTTGAAACAATTATATTAGATATATATATCAAATAATTATTTATAATATAATATTATTTAAAAGGATAGGTAGTTGCATAAAAAAATAAAAATAAAATAACAATATGAATATATATATATATATATATATATATATATATATATATATATATATATATATATATATATAATAAAAATATAGAAATGTATAATATATAATAAAAATTAAATATAATAAAAAATAAAAATAGATATAATAATAGCATAATTAAAAGGGTATGGTTTTTTTTTTTTGGTAAGTAGTGTTTGTATTTACGACGGGTTTTAACAAGGATCCCAAAACCTGATTACATAAGCAATGGGCCTAGGCATCAATCCCTTGAAACTGAACACCAAAATGCAAATCCCGCCAGCGGTAACAAAGTAAGCATGAAACAATCCCTCTCGCCGGGAAACAAACAAATAATAAAGAAAGTAGTTTTGGAGATCCTGCCCAGTGGGGAGTAGCCAAAAACCACCATCGAGAAGATCCCGCCCAGCAGGAAGCAAAGAAAAACTGTTACAATAAAATCCCACCTCGCGGGAAGCAGTCAAAACTACCACAAACAGTCCCGCCTAGCGGGAAGCAACAGGGAAATCCCGCCATCCGGAAACCGACGAGAAAAGAAAGGATCCCACCTCACGGGAAAACTAGCGGATTTGGCGGATCCCACCCCATGGAGAAACCGACCGCCCACCGGGAAAACATTCCGTTCAGCCGAGAGCCATCCCGTAGGAAGCCGACGACCAAGACAAAGAGGATCCAGCCCATCAGGAAGTGACCAAAGAGTTGTACCACAAGGAACCCGCCCCGAGAAAACAGAAGAGGATCCCAGCAGCAGGGACCAAGAATCCCGTCCAAGCACAGAGCCCGCCGAGGATTCACAAGAAAAAGGGGGAAGTTGTCCAAACCCTAAACCGTCACCTCCACCGCACCGAGAAACGTAGGGGGACCAGATCCACGCGAATAACCTGCAAAAAACCCCAAGGGGAAGCCTGAGGGAAAAAGGGAAGGGATCCCCAACCAAACAGGGATCCCTGGGAAGCACCAGTCCGAAAAAACAACCAAGGAAACCCTAGCCGACCGAGAGGGGTGCAGATAGTGGAGAAGGATCTCCCCCTAGGAGATCATCTGCAAACAACCACTCCCCGGGAGGGATGACCTGGGTTGAGCCAGGGACTGGGCAGGAACCAGGAGCCATGGGAGGGGGAGCAGGGGAGGGACCAGAGCCCTCCCCTCTCTACTTTCTTCCCTCTTCCATAGCATCAAAAGGGTATGGTTTTTACTTTTGGATGGTTGTTTTGATTTAATTTCTGTTTCTTTTGGCCTCGAGGCTAGCTTGTGCTTAATTGGCCTTATTTTTCTCTGTCTCCTCTATTGTAAAAGGTCCTGGGACATTTCAAAACCTTGTTTTTCACCATTAATAAAAAAAGGGCATCCAAATTTAAAGCATGATTTAATTGATGACTTGTGAATTGTTGGCCATTTTGTATTCATTGGGAATTTTGTTTAAATATTTTGAATTCAATGTTTGAATGTGGCGGCAGTATATAGACAGTACATATTTGCATCTTTGGCTTCCATATGTAATATTTTAAATAATTTCCTATTCGCCAAGTTCTGATGCATTTTGGGAAATCCCTTTTGAGTTTATTTCCTTATAAAATTCAATGGAGAAATGTTTGCTTGAATTTCAAAAAAATGGAGAAGACAAAGGCCCAAAGGAAAAACTTGACAAATTTGATATGCATTTACGTTCGCCCCAAGAAAGAGGCGAACGCTCCATTCGCCCTTGAAAGGGGTGAACGAGTTCAAAAATTTCACAAAGGTGAAAGATCAAAAGAACAAGGTCGCGTTCGCCCTTCCAAAGGGGCGAACGCGTCGTTCGCCCTTCTTAGGGGTGAACGCGCCTCGATGATATGTAGTGGCGCGTGCGCCCGAAAAGAAACTCAAATCAGGTTCGCCCTGGTTGAGGGGCGAACATGTCATTCGCCCCTCCCATGGGTGAACCAACATATATGGCGAAGCAAGGTTGCGTTCGCCCTTCCATAGGGGCGAACGTGTCGTTCGCCCTTTCTAGAGGCGAACATATTTTATAAGATTGTCGCATGCACCTTTTCAGTTTGCAAAGGGGCAAAACAGATCTCGAGGTGAAAGTGAATGTGGGCGAACAAGAATTTGGTCAAGACAATTGAATTTAGCATTTAATGAAGGGCACCCTCAGTTACTCCATTTTGTGGATCACGAAGAGGAAGGCAAAGAGAAATGAGCTTTCATGATTTCCAATGTATCAGAAGCGATCCAAAGAATTTAATGTTTTCTCCTAACATGCGCACCTCCATCCGAAGTTCAGATTTTCAAGAATTTGTTCCCTAGGTGAATGGATTTTCAAAGAATTCGAGGAGGATTTTGCTAATTATGTCTTAGATCCCGGGACATTCTTCTCTCATATGTATTAAATGAAAGAGGCGAAAACCTCTATAAATACTAGGCAAATTTCATTGTAAAAGGAGGAGTTAGACATTTTGCGAGAGATTTCTTTAAGCTCTCTGCATTAATAGAAGGCATCAGACTTTTGAATTTGTGAGTGGTCTTGTGTGTGATTACTTTATGTACATTGTGCTTCTATTTCCATTCGTCTATCTGGTTTGTTGTTGTATTTAAATTCTGTCATTGGATTTAAAGTTGCTAATGAGAAGGTGAATGTTGGAGTACCATTTTGATAGTTGCTATGGCAATATTATGAGCCTATTCTATTATGTTTGCTTTCATAAATGCTAATTTGTGCTTGGGTTTTTTCTGCTAGTTAGTCTAACACCAGTCTTGCACTTCGGCCTGTGGCCATATTTCCCATCTCTTTCTGTTATTTCCAATTTCTTTCCTGCATCCTTAGTCTTTTACCATTTTAGGATTTAGTTCGGGAACCAGCCCTCTCTAGAGATTGGCATGGAGGACATCTCTTTCCTTCGGCCTTTCAATGTTGGTCGTATCTAGGGTGCATAAACGCAGTGTTTATTGATTAGGCAGATATTTGACCAACAGTTTTTGGCACGCCCGGTGGGACTTTCAAGGTTCCACTTTCAGCAGCGCTAGGTTTGGTGTTCGCCTTCCTGCTTGAGATTAGAACATCTGGCGACTCAATTTTTACCTAGAACTCCATAAGCGTGAGGACGACGAAAGTTGTTTCTCATGAATACAAGATCAAAAGCCAAGAATCCTGATAATCAGATTAGATTTTATGAACTAGACATTCAAAGGCTAGGAGAGCATCCTCAAATAGCCACTTTTCGATGGACGTCTTCACTTCCTCATATCCCATCCATACCATCCATTTCATCTTCCCAGTTAGCTGGTGTGTTTTTCGCTCCTGTAAGTCCTGTAAGTACTACCACCAGTTTTCCTCAGCCTCCACCTAGTACAACCACTAGCGCCCCATAGCCTACTCCCCATATTCCTATTCACATGGCTCAGAATCCTCCACCACATCAACAACAACTTCCAAGGTAGTTTTCAGCTTGGAATAGCTTAGGAGCACTGAATTTGTAGGCACAAAATCTCATACCTCAAGCTGCTCTGAAGGCTTTACCCACATATGATGGTACTAGAAAAACTGCATATGAGCATATCCAAGATGTGGCCTCTCTTGCAACTATTCATGATATAACTGATGAGGATGTGATGATAAAACTTTTGGTTTTGTCATTAAGAGGGAAATTGTTGTATTGGTACCGATATTTGCAGCCTGGTACCATTACCTCATGGGATCAATTGGCAGAATTGTTGATTAAGAATTTCCATGAGCAAGCTGATCCATATTCTCTATTGCACTAGTTCACCTCGATTCAAAGACATCCACAAGAGGAACTTGTAGATTTTAACGTTCGATTTGTGCGAAGCTGGCAGAGGGTTCCAGATGGTTTACGGCCAACCCATGAGCAAGCAACATTTTATTATCTTCGAGCGCTCAGTACCGATATTGGTATGGCGGTGCACCAGGCCAATGTGACCACATTCCTGGATCTCTATACACAAGCTCAAAAGGCCGAATCAGATTTGATTGTTGTAGGTAGGCTTCCTCCGAAGGCAACGATGCCTATTCTCCCTGATCTACCATAATATCTTTACTCTAATGCATTTTTGTAGCCTATGTCATCGATGTATCCTATCCCTTCATGGAATTCGAGCTCCCCTCAAGTAGCTCCTATCCCTATCCCATAGTCATCTGCTATGAGCTACCCATAATTTCCCATTTCGATAGTACCATCACAACCTTCATCCATTTCTTTTCCAACATTGCCAGTACCTCCAACCCCTTTACCCTTACCCGCATCGCAAGCGCCCTTGCCATTGCCAGTGCCAACTCCATCACCCAATACAGATCCCCTCACGACCTTGTTACAAGAAGTAAAATCCAATAATGCAGCTTTGAGGATGATATCCAATGAGCTTACCACTATGAGGAAGAAGCAAGCCGAGGCTGAGTTTCGATCAAGAAGGTTTTAGACTCCACCAATCACCCGAGAGCAAGCATCTACCAGTAGGGGACCCAAGAAAAACACCATGATTCAAGCAAATGATGAGGTTAATGGGTCCGAAAGGACATATTGGTGTTCTACATGTAATGATCCTCATGGTGAAGATACATGTATGGTGCATCTGAACTATGTTCAGACATTAGCAGAAAGTTCTTCGAGTGGGCAAGTTAATATGATTCGAGAAGTGGAGCATAATTGTATGGTGTCATCTCCAGAGCAAGTTTCAGTCCTCACTAGGTCTAGAAAGAGGCCAGTGACTATTGATCCTATAGACTTGCAACCTTTGAAAGTACCTACGGCTCCAAAAGTGTAGGAAGAGAAGCGGGCATCCCCGATAAAGATTCCTGATGCTGACAAGTCAAAAAATCCATCACCTAGGCAAGCACAAGATAAAGTGCAAGCTCAACCTTCGACTTCGCAATGCATCACCACTACTCCAGTCCCTAGTGAGACAAAAGAGCAAGCTAAGGAAAGACTCAAGTATCCTTCATTGAAAAAAAGGCAAAGAGTAGAGGCTACGCAGCAGTATCGAGATAAGTATGAGCGGCCCCTAGAAGAAAAAGTCTCACCTACTTGTGGCTATAGTATCATGGAAGAAATGAAGAAAATCCCAGCAAGGATTAGCTTGTATGATGCATTGCAATTACCTGGGCAGATTGATTTGTTGCAAGAATCTTTGAAGACCGCCAAAGACCAAAAGAAGGATCATTTGCAAATAGTCTTGGCTCAAGCGCTCCCCACTTTGGTGATAGGTAAAAATTGGCCTCCCCATTTTACTTATCTTTGAGAATGGAAGGGTGGATCATGCATAATTGTATGATCGACTCTGGTGCTGCCACTACTATCATGTCGAAGGCAGTATGCGAGGTAATGGGAATGGAGTATACGAGGAGCAGTCCAGGAGTATTACAGTTGGATGGTACGCTAGTTAAGACTATTGGAGTAATCAAGGACATTCCAATTGTGCTCCATAGCATGCCATAGATTACTATCATCTAGGAAGTTGTGGTTGTTGATTTAGAGCCCTACTTTAGCATGTGCCTTTCAAGAGAATTCACAGCTAAGCTGGGAGGTTATCTTTCCCTAGATTATTCACATTTGGAGATTCCATTCAAGGGTAGGTGAATTCACATTCATAATGAGAAGCCCTCCCCTTTTCATATTGAAAAGATAGAGGAGGCAGAACAAGTCCCAGGTGCGGTGAACATGATGACCGAAGAATTGGAAGAGGTTGGTCTGGTTGAAGAAGCACCTGAGGAGCTTCGCTTGGAAGATGAGTTTCTACTGACAGATTTCAATGCTATGATTGGAATGGATATTGGTTGTTATTCAATTCAGAAGATAGAGAAGTCCCAAGAGCAAGTCCTTGAGCCCCTAGAACCTATTTCGCATCAGTTATGGAAGTTGTTCTTTGATGGCGCTCGATGTAAGAATGGTGCGGGAGCAGGTGTTGTGTTGGTCTCCCCTGAAGGCATACAAAAAACTTACTCCTACAGATTGACCTGGAGTTGTACAAATAATGCAGCTGAATACGAAGCATTATGCCTTGGCTTGAAAAAGGCCAAAAAGTTGGGAATTGAACAACTATAGATTTTTGGTGATTTCGAGCTTATAGTCAATCAAGTTACAAATAGATGTGTGTCAAAGCAACATTACTTGAAGGCTTATCGCAACAGAGTGTGGGATCTTTTGGAAGCATTTAAAGCTTTGAATATTTAGGTGATTCCTCGAGAACAAAATAGACATGCCGACATTTTAGCTTCCCTGGGCGCTAATTATTCTCCTGTTGAGCAAGTGGTCCGAAAGCCCAAGACGGTGAGGGTGATTTATAGACCTTCCATTCCAGATAAGGGCCTCTATTGGTAGGTGTTTGATAATGATGAGAAAATAGTGAATTTTTTGCTCAAAGAAGCTGCCAATGCAGAAGATAGAATTCTTGTGGAGGAAGAAAAGGAAGGAATGATTCAGTTAAGGAATAATCATATTCCTAGAGGTTTGATTTCACTAGAAAGTTTATTTGATCAAAGTGATAGGGCTGATAAACATAGGATTAAGGTGGATGCCAAGGAATACAGAGAATTGCAGTTGGAGCCAGGAAAGATCATCAAGATTGGTACCGATTGTGAAGCAGATGAGATTGAAGGCATTAGAAATCTGTGCTATGAATATCCAGATATTGTAGCATGGAGTTATCAGGACTTGAAAGGATATGACAAGAACGTGATTCAACACACTATTGAGCTACAAGAAGGAGTTAAGCCTTTTTGGTAGAAGCAACGCCCTGTTAATCCCAAGATCGAAGTCCTCATGAAAGTAGAGTTACTGAAGATGCTTGAGGTGAAGATCATTTACCCTATTAAGCATTCCACCTGGGTGGCAAACCTAGTTCCTGTAAGAAAGAAGAATGGGGACATACGTCTGTGTGTTGATTTTCGAAATTTAAATCAGGCATCACTCAAGGACCATTATCCTCTACCTCAGATAGACCAGATTCTTCATGTTGTGGCTGGTGCTCAGAGATTTTCCTTGTTGGATGGCTTCTTTGGGTACAATCAAATTTGGGTTAAGGATGAAGATCAATACAAGATGATGTTTACAACTAAGTGGGGCACGTTCGCTTACCAACGGATGCCCTTTGGACTTTCAAATGTCGGTGCTACTTTTCAGAGAGCCATGGACGTCGCCTTTGGTGAGTTGCTAAATAAAATCATTGTGATTTATCTTGATGATATGATGGTGTTTTCACATTGCAGAACAGATCATGTTTTCCATCTAAGGCAAATATTTGAGAAGTGTCGAGAATTTGGGATTTCCATAAATCCGAAGAAGTCAATTTTTGCGGTCAAGGAAGGGAAGTTGTTGGGCCATGTGATTTCATAGGAAGGATTGGCCATAGACCCTGCACGAGCCGAAGCGCTCATGAAATTGTCATTACCAGCTAATAAGAAAGACTTGCAGTCCTTCTTTGGATAGATAAACTTCATTCATAAGTTTATTGCCAATTTTTCCCAAGTCGTCAAGCCCATGACTGAGCTCTTGAAGAAGAATGTTGAGTTTAAGTGGACAGAAGCCAGGAAGTGAGCTTTTCAAGAAATCAAAGAGAGGATTACTCAAGCGCCAGTGTTGATCAACCCTGACTACTCCAAAGACTTTATACTTTATGCAGTAGGTGAGCAGGAGAGCTATGCTGCCGTGCTAACACAAAAACAAGATGATGGCGAAGAAAAGCCTATCGCTTTTCTAAGCCAGGTTATAGCACCACACCAGGAAAAGTACAACTTTATAGAGAAGCAGGTTTATGCAGTTATGAAAGCATTGAAGAAGTTTCACCACTTTGTTTCTCAGAGTAAGACTGTGGTTTACGTCATTCATCCTGACATTCAAAATTTTATAATTCAAGGAGAACTGGGTGATAAGAGGGTCGGATGGGTCTCGAAGATCCAAGAGTATGATGTAGAGATCAAGCCGATGAAATTGGTTCATGGGCATGCTCTCTGTCAAGAATTGGCTAAAAGCGTTGTTGTTGAGACAAGTCGTGAAGATGTGATTTGTGTGAATAGTGCAACAGGCGACAAAGAGTGGACCGAGGAACTCATTGAGTATTTTACTTCTAGAAGGTGTCCTAGCCACCTTAACCCTTCACAGCACCGAAGGTTCAGATTGCAGGTGCTCAGGTATGTACTATTGCCCAATGGACTATATTATAAGAATATTGATGGTATACTCCTTAGATGTGTAAAAGATTCTGAGAAGGAAAAAATTTTGGAAGAGTTCCATTTTGGGCTATCAGGAGGGCATTATGCAGGCAGACCTATGGCTCTAAAAATTATTTGGGTGGGGTATTATTGGCCTACTCTGTTCATCGATTCACACAAGATAAGCCAACAGTGTGACAGTTGTCAAAGATATGTGGGTCGAGTTAGAAAAGGAGCATCACCGCTGCATCCGATCCAGGTGGAAGCGCCCTTTCAACAATGGGGTCTCAATTTTATAGGAGTTATTGATCCACACTCCTCTATGGAACATAAATATATTTTGACCATGATAGACTACTTCACCAGATGGGCGAAAGCTATACCCACCAAGAAAGCAGATCAGACGACTGTTATTTCTTTTATGGAAAGCCTCATCACCCATTTTGGCATACCGAATTCTTTAGTCACTGACAATGGTACTCCCTTCATTGGAGCTAAAATTATAGAATTTGCTAGCAGATATGGTATTTACTTGAAGACATCTTCCAATTATTACCCATAGGGGAATGGATTGGCTGAGTCTACCAACAAAAATTTGCTTCGTATTTTGAAAAGAATAATGGGTGACAATAAGAGAAGTTGGCATTTGTTATTAAATCAGGCACTTTGGGCTGACCGCATTTCAGTGAAGAAGTCTATAAAAACTTCCCCGTATGCTTTGGTTTATGGGAAAGAAGTTGTTCTTCCTACTCACATTGAGCTTCCTGTGCTCCAAACATTGCAGATGTTCCAAGATGAAAATGAAGAAAATAATCCTATGGAGGCAAGACTGGCGTAGTTGTTACAATTAGAAGAAGAAAGGGGAGCTTATCATATTTTCATAGAACATGCTGCAGAGATGAAGAAGTGGTTCGAGAAAAGAACAACTGATCGAAGCTTCCAGGTGGGCGATTTGGTATTAAAATGGAATGAAAAGAAGTCAAAGCCAGGAAAACATCATAAATTCGATGCAATATGGGAAGGGCCTTTTCGAATTTCTATTGTCACCTCTTCTAATGCATTCCGACTTTGTGACATGGAAGGGTACGAGCTTCCTATTCCAGTGAATGGCCTTCATATGAAGGCTTATATTTCATAATTTCAAATCAAAGGTAACACCCTGTATATATGTAAATATTTTTGTGTTTTAAACAAATATGTTTTAGAAAAAGAAAAAAAAATGATTGTTAAAATTTCGTTCACCCAAAAAATGGAACTCAAGATTGGCAAAGTGGTGATAGAGCTTCGCGTGCGCCTCTTGGAGGAGGCGAACGTCATATTCACTTGTCTCTAAGAGCGAATGCACTTTGATGACATCATCAAAGAAAGAAAAAAAAGAGATTGTGCATGGCGCCTTCTAAAAAAATAAAAAATGGAAGAAAGATAAGAACAAAAGGAAAAGCATAGGAAAGCTTGCTTTTTTTTAGAAAAACTACTTTTAGAAAAGGGAGGCGCGCTATGAAGTTTTAAAACACATGCGCCGCATGGAAAGGAGCACTTTCGCATGAAGACAAGAATCGCCCATGGATTCATAAGCGCGAAAGGTTTTGCCGAACAAGATATTCCCAAAAGCACATTTGGAAAATTAATTCACCCTAGGGTTACGTGGTGATAATCGAAAGTAGTGGGCACCAAATTCAAGTAATGATTTTCAAATGTGGGAAGCATTCGGATTGAGCTTTTCAAGGCAGCAGTCAGAATTGATGATTGGGTAATTAACGGCTGGGTTGGTTTCCCTAACAAGCTTCTAGTGCCAGGGCACATTTTTCTATAAGATTGCGCAGCACAGAGGGCACGATTTTTTAGGAGAATCCAATGATGAATCAGAGAAGAGGATTTTTATGCCTTGGAAAGGACATTTGAGCAGTTTTCGAAGAATATTTCTCTCCGAAGATGCGCCTGCATTTAATTCTATAATTACTGCAGCAGTTGATAGCGCCTCTATAAATTCTAGGAGGTAAAGGGCAAATTTTTTTTTCCTTATTTTTAAAATTTTTGCTTCTTTGTATCCTATGCATTTCGAAGTGCAGAGGAGTTTTGGAAGTCTCGGAGTAGGAAATTGTAGAAGTGCCACATTTTTATCTAGCAAGATGGGCAGACACAGTAAAGAACCAAAAGAGGCATAGGAAGTTGTAGAAGCGAAGCCAACTAAGAAACGAGAAAGGAGTTCGAGGGCTAAGAAAGCTCGATAGAATGATTATGTTGACCTGGATCCCTATGAAGATAAAATGGCCAAAATTGGTGATTGTTTGATCATGCATAAGGGAGTTGACCGGTTGAGGCAAGAGGTCGAAGCTGTAGTGAGTCAGGGGGTTTCCTACAATAGTTGGCTCACAACGCCTCACAATTCATAGCTTTCATGGTATCTTTGTTCGCCCATGCACCCATACCCCGAGCTTATCCAGTTAATTGCACAATTTTATGACTCCTCTACTAGGGCCATCCAAAATTCCAGGCAAGAGATTCTATTTACAATTACACCGAATGAGGTCCGAGAGGCTTTTTCCTATGGGGTGAGCACACCGAATTATGCAGTAAACAAGAAAATTCATACGGATGAGCAAGAGGATAGGTATGTTTCCATAGTTATTATGAGACAATTCATGGAAACTCAGCTCATCAAGGAGCCACAGATGGGGCAGCTACCAAATTTGCCTAAACCTCTTTCAGAGTTCAAGTGCCAAGACATCTATTCCATGCTTGCCTAGATTGTTGGGTTACCCTCAGATGAAATGATGCATAAATGGCAGGCAGCTATGGCTCAATGTATTTGCAAGGTGGAATTTTATTCTCCCACTGCTATGAGGTAGGGTGGAAATCCGATTTATTTTGATTGGGCCAAATTTATTTCTCGAAGAATCAATTCTCAGTTGCAGAAATTGCAAGAAGGAAAGTCTAGATCATTTCGGTACACTTCGTTGCTGGTATGGTTCTTCTTCTTCCAGATGCAGCGATGTTTTTCTTTTATTGTTGTTACGTAGACAGGTGAAAAGAATGAGCCCCTACCGTTTATAAGTGGACTCAGGTGTTAACGAAGAAAGAGTCTATCTACAACTTTAATAGCTAGTTTTTGGGCCCTGCCATTGAATTGCTTTGTGGTAGTTGTGACCGAGTGTCGCGTGACTTGAGAGATACTGTTGTTTCAGAGGAGAAGGGTGACGTATTTTTGCTCACTCAGGGTGTGGTTGTTCAAATTTTTGGATATACAGGTAAACCATTTTTGTTGCCTTATTTTGCTACTACGCATGTTTTTGCAATGGAAGTTGTGCGCCAGATGGATTATATCAATGACATATACGGCTCTGGATGAGGAAAAAAGACAACTTGTACTATGCCTTTTAAGTTTGAAAGTATAGAAGTGAACCAGATTGGGCAAAATCACCTTCTGACGGTGGCGCTTCAGGACCTGGGACTAATTGAGTTGCCGCAGCGTTGGCGATACGACCCACTCAAAATTTTTGGAACTTATTAAGGCGAAGACCTTTCATTGTTGCCCATGCCCGGATATTCAAAAGTGATAAAATAATTTTGATGGGCCAGACATGAACTGGCATATAGAGAAGATGTCCTCCCTTCCTCCATGGCATGATTACTATGAGCAGGAAGCGGAGTATAATCCAGAGAAGAATACAACACATATTCCTCCTTCGGGTCTATTCACAACTGTCAAAGAAGCAAATCCTGATTGG
The DNA here is from genome assembly GCA_028583015.1 of Wollemia nobilis. Lineage (NCBI taxonomy): Eukaryota > Viridiplantae > Streptophyta > Pinopsida > Araucariales > Araucariaceae > Wollemia > Wollemia nobilis. The sequence continues at coordinate 3,991,702 of JAQPPZ010000753.1, forward strand.
AAGGAGGAGAAAATTATGAACTGGTGGGTGATGCACATTCATCGGAGGAAGTCGTATGCTGCTTACGGGTTGAAGCTTGATACCCAATTTTCTGAAGTTTACGATAGGTTCATGGAGTCCTATCAACCCATTGCTTTTACCACTATTTTACCACAAAGTTTTTAGCAGTCCAAAAGTGGCGAAAGTGAACCTGAGGAGGAGAGTCCTACGATTGAGGATGAAGCCAAGGATGAAGAGGAAGAAGAAGAACAACAATATGTTTTCCAAAGGTGGTCTCAAAGAATGAAGCACCCTCAAGAGGAGGCTCCCACACCCAAGACAACCGATGGCATCTCCATTTCCTAAAGCAGCTAAATGACCTCGCACTAGCACGACCACTACATTCACTATTACAATACCCATGTCTTTGGGTACTATGATTCCTACTACATCAAGTTCCACAGTCACCTCTATACCGATAGTGAACCCTTCACCCAATGTTGAGCTTCCTACTTCAGTAGCGCAAATATTTTCGATGGCGCAACAAGAGGAGGAGCAACTTTCTAAAAATTCTCATGTTGAGATTTTGAATGAGGAAATAGCCCTCAATGTTGGTGAACAGGAGGTAAATCAAGAAGAGGAGGCAGTTGCGCAACCCCCACCATCCATAGAACAAGTGGTGCTTGCACCCCAAGGTACGTCATATTTTCCCTCTTCTTCCCTTTCTCTCATCGAGCACGCAGTGATTTCTTCTTCGGTCCCATCTATTACATTTTTGTCCCCTCCACTTTCTATCTCCCCATCCTTTGGTATTCCTTCTATTTCATTTTCCATGGTTCCCTCTTCCACTTCTACTCCTTCTATTTCTGAAATCATTATTGCTCCTTCTTTCATTCCCGCTCCTTTGTCCTCCATTTCTTTTAGTTCGTATGCATCAGGGACAAATCCTTTTTTCCGTCCCCTTCCCTCAGTCGTCACTTCTTCTACCATTATGGCTATTAGTATGCAAGTTCCATCTAGGATTAGCATAACTGCAGCCGCACCTGTGTCTACCACTTCATCCACCCTTTCTCTCCCTTCCACCATTCTCATATCCATTCCTCCACTTCAATCCATGTCATCCATGTCCACTAGGCCTAGTCGCTCAGAATTTTTGTCCCATTTACACCATTTTTGGAGCTACAGACTATTCCAGATGTGCAGGTAGCCCACAAGCAGCCAGACATTGAAAAATTAAATCGAGCGCACCTGAGCTCTTCCCAATGGTTGAAGAGTATGCAGTGAAAGGAAGCTTTGGCACTGGCACGACCGATCAAGAAGGTGGATTTTGATCCAATTGCCAAGGAGGCTCATGTGACAACATTCACTCCATTGGTTCAGAAACCCCAAGGTGAGTTGCAGCCTGAAGATTATGTTTTTGAGACTATCACTGAAGATCTGACGTGGATTGATCCCATTGAAAAAATGGGTAACATGCAAGTAGATATGAGCTCATTGTATTTGCACGGGGAGCACTATAAAGAAAAATATTTTGAGGTGCAAGATAAAGTGTTGGAGTTGGAGAGCGCACTGGCCAAGAGCAAGGTGACAGAAGAAAAAATGGCCACTAAAAATGAATATTTGTGCAATCAAGTCAAGGTGCACTTGAAGGAGCATGATGTTGCTCGAATTGAAATGCATAACCTTCAGCAATAGGTAGAAGAACTCAAGAAGCAGCTTGAAGCCAAGGCCATGCCTGTTGCAGGATTTTCGCGTGATAGTGTGAGAGACATTCGCCTTCGCTCCATCCAAAATTCTACGAAGTTGGCCGCACATGCTGTCAAGGTGTTATTTATGGGAAGCGGGGATACAGATCCAGCTTGGGCAACAAATGATTGATTCTATGGAGGAGTTGCTTTCACCCTATATGGAGACAGCTGTGAAGATACAAGCTTTGTTGAATATGCCTTTGCATATTCGCCCTCTCAACGAGATGGATTATGCCTGGTCCCGAGCGCGAGTAAGCTATTTTCAGTGCATGGACCTTGTAAATGAAGGGTGGGCTGTCCTCAATACTATTGAGCGGGAGCATACTATTTTGATGTCTCATTTTGAGACTATTGACCGGTTGGGCTTCACTACCTTCCTAGATGAATGGGGTGAGCCTCTTTCGATGGAGCAATTGCAAGAGCTCTAGAGTGCATTCATTGAAGATACTGTAGACATTAACGCCTTGGATGAGCCCCTTACTGAAGTGCAAGTGTTGCCTCTGATAGAGAAGTATACGCGCTTGGAGTTGTCTCTTTATGAATTGGCCCAGCGTTCGAAGTGCCTCAGCTTGATGGATGTGCAAAGTCTTCACTTCATTTATGAATCTCTCAGTGTTCCTTGCTTATTTACCATCGAAGCTTGGCATGATGTTGTTCGCACTTACGAGGCCCTTTCGGAGATTATTGTAGAGCAAGAAGAGAAAGCGATAGCAGATCATGAAGCAACGGTGAAAGCGATGGAGGAAGCTGAACGTGTTGAAGTGCTCAGAGTCACAGAGGAGGTAGAGAGACAAGAGCGCGCACAGGCAGCCACCAAAAAATGAGATGACTCTGCACCCAATGGATAAAGGCCTAGGATCGCTTGCATCCATGCGAGCTGGATACCCCATGAGTCACCAAGAAATGTTGGCCATTTTGTATTCATTGGGAATTTTGTTTAAAGATCTAAAATTCAATTTTGAATGTAGATAGTATATATTTTGCAACTTTGCTTCCATATGTAATATTTTAAATAATTTCTATTCATGCATTTTTTGGAAATTCCTTTTGAATTTATCCCCTCTATAAAATTCAATGGAGAAATATTTGCCAAAAAATGGAGTGAAGACATAAGTTCCAGAGAAAATTTGGCAAAGATCTTCATATATATTTATGTTCACCCCGAGAGGAGGCGAACGCTCCATTCCGCCTTTCTTGGGGTGAATCAATTTCTAATTCACAAAGGTGAAATTATCAAAGCATAAAATCGCGTTCACCCTTCCAAAGGGGAACATGTCATTCACCCTTTTTAGGGGTGAACGCCCTCGACAATATTTAATGGCTCCCGAAAACATGACGTTCGCCCTCCCATGGGTGAACCAAAATGTATGATGAAGAGAGGTTACGTTCGCCCTTCCATAGGGGTGAACGTGTCATTCCCCTTTCTAGAGGTGAACTGTATTTTATCAAGATCGTGCGCACTTTTCAGTTTGCAAAGGGGCGAAATAGATCTCGAGGCGAAAGTGAACGTGGGCGAACAAGAATTTGGTCAAGACAATTGAATTTAGCATTTAATGAAGGGTGCCCTCAGTTACTCCATTTTGTGGATCACGAAGAGGAAGGCAAAGAGAAATGAGCTTTCATGATTTCCAATGTATCAGAAGCGATCCAAAGAATTTAATGTTTTCTCCTAACATGCGCACCTTCGTTCGAAGTTCAGATTTTCAGGAATTTGTTCCCCAGGCGAATGGATTTTCAAAGAATTCGAGGAGGATTTTGCTGATTATGTCTTTGATCCCGGGACATTCTTCTCTCATATGTATTAAATGAAAGAGGCGAAAACCTCTATAAATACTAGGCAAATTTCATTGTAAAAAGGAGTTAGACATTTTGCGAGAGATTTCTTTAAGCTCTCTGCATTAATAGAAGGCATCAGACTTTTGAATTCGCGAGTGGTCTTGTGTGTGATTACTTTCTGTACATTGTGCTTCTATTTCCATTCGTCTATCTGGTTTGTTGTTGTATTTAAATTTTGTCATTGGATTTAAAGTTGCTAATGAGAAGGTGAATGTTGGAGTACCATTTTGATAGTTGCTATGGCAATATTATGAGCCTATTCTATTCTGTTTGCTTTCATAAATGCTAATTTGTGCTTGGGTTTTTTCCTGCTAGTTAGTCTAACACCAGTCTTGCACTTCGGCCTGTGGCCATATTTCCCATCTCTTTCTGTTATTTCCAATTTCTTTCCTGCATCCTTAGTCTTTTACCATTTTAGGATTTAGTTTGGGAACCAACCCTCTCTGGAGATTGGCACGGAGGACATCTCTTTCCTCCGGCCTTTCAATGTTGGTCGTATCTAGGGTGCATAAACACAGTGTTTATTGATTAGGCAGATATTTGACCAACATGATCATTTTTAAATTAATTCAATGAACACAATAACATAGATTTTAACAAAATTATTTTTTTGTAAAATGTATTTAATATACATTTGCTTTAAATTAGTGTATATTTCCAAAATGCAGATTAAGGCACCTATTTGCCAACACCATAGAACATAAAAGACATGATCACATGGATACAAAACTAGACTATTAGCATGTAATTGAAATAATATAAAAAACCATCATGAACATCATTTGAAAAAATCCTCTTAGTTCAAAAATCTTGTGATTCTCATTAAAATTTGGAGAAATAAAATGGGATGTGCATAATCACAAAATATATCTTAAATATATCTTAGTTTTATAACCCATAATAGTTTAGTAACTATCTTTAAGTCTATAAAAGAAATTGAAATATAAGGAGACTGAATTTTGCAACCCTATAAGCAACACTGCAAACAAGGAATTTTAGGAAGTTTGACAAAAAATTGATTGTTCAAAAGTGTGCAATCCACTCCATGGAATGCAATTCACCCTACACACATTGCAAATTACAATTTTGCCAAAATTATGAATTGCAATTGATGGCTATGAACAAGAGGACAACACACAACCCAAAAAACCACCTAAAAATGACATTTTGTCTTCACATGGTGCCTATTAGGAGTTGGAAGGATACTGTACGCATTTAGAGACAGTATGAAGGCATGTAAAATTTAGTGATACATTGGTTTGCTAAAGATGTCAAATAAACTAGAGCATTTACTAGAAATATAAATAACTTACCTCTAATAACTCTTAGGTGAATGATTTGCAATATATATGAGAGATGGGCTCCATTGTATAAAATTTTTTCCATTTGATAAAGTTAGGGCTACACTTTGTCATTATTTATTTGTAGTTATGAGCTCATTTTGCTAATAATAAAAAGACTATACATGATATTTGCTTTTTATTATGGCATTGCCCTTTTGATTTGTGAATGCTTAGTGACTATGGCACTACCATGTTACTTTTTGTTTGTCCTTTCTTCTAATATTGTAAACTTATTTATAGGTTGGATCACAGTAATGATAATTGATTCCTTTTAGATGTGCTTACTAATCAACATTAATCCTACTATGATTATAGTTGTATTTTTTCTATTGCATTTACTCTCATTTCTTGCACCCTTTTCTTCTTGATTTAATTTTATACACTTAGGTTACTTTAGTTTAACATAATTAATGGGGAGGCATATGAATCTAGGGGTTGGAGAGAACATGTTTTCTTTCCTTCCAATTTTTGAAATGTGACCACATGAGAGCAAATACCATCACACAAATTTAACAATTTTTGACATGCTTGGTGGGACCAAGGACTTGAATTCTATGGGAATCATGCCTAGTCCCTTTACCCCTAATTATTTAGATCTATGAAAAATAACTTATATTAAATTGCAAAAATATTCAACTCCTTATGTATCCATAATTTAATTTCAATAAGGTTGGAAGAAAGGGACAATGTGTCTTCCAGCCTCTAGATTTAGATTGGATTCCCACTATCATTGCTGGATTTTAACTAATCTAATATTACTATATAAAATTAAATGTGATAAATTGAAATACAAAAAGTAAATACATAAATTAAAATACATGAAAATTGAATTGTGGAGTTTAGGGTGCAAGAGGTTGAAAGTAAATATGACTAATTATAGACTTTAAGGTGTAAGAGATTGAAATTAAATATGACTATAACCATAGCCAAAAGGGTGTGAATTTAATCAACTAATGAGAAAATAAAATAACAATAATGTAGTTCCATCCACATGAATTTAGATTATGAGAGGAATGACAATATGGACAAAAGGATTATGTTACAATCATTGTGCATTACATAATACAAGAGGACGGTGCCATTGATGGAAAGAAAAAGACTTACTAATTTCTCATTAATCTCAAGAAGGAGCATAATATGGGTCTCACAGAGTGTAACTCTAACTTAATAAAGGATAAAATATGTTTATAATGAAGCCCATGGATTCTATTTATAGGAATAATTCACCCCTAAGTTACCTTGGGTGATAAATTTTTACTTCTAGTAAAAGTAAATATTTGGGGGTATCTCTAACAAAATGATGCACCTCCAAATGTTACATGCCTCTAATTACACCTCTAAATGATTTAAAAGGCCTCTAAAATACTTATTCCAAAATGTTGCTCTCCAAAGGTATTTCTTGGGATTCACACTTCTCTTTTTACCTCTATGTATGTTCATAAGCAATTCACTTTAGGAAGTGAATGAATCATTCTAGTATTCTAGAACTTTGCTCCTATTTGCTAGTGCTTTGCTTTTATTAACTGATTTATCCTTCTTGCTAATAGATCACTCTTATGATCCAATCACTTCCTTTTAAGCAAATCAAACTTTTAGTACTCAAAAAAATCTAGGATTTTCGAAGGTTCTAATTGACCATTCTTGAAGGTTTTTTAATCCTCTAAAATGGTGGAAATTCCAAGGCAGTGAATTGTCACTATATTTTTGACAAATTCATGGGGCATCAAGGTTGATTGGCAAGGGATCCCAAATCCTATCTTCATCCTTGGGCACAAAATCCTCGAAATTGGAATCCCTTTCTACAAACATGTACAATTGTTGGTTCTCATTATTTTGTCCTATGGTAGTAGCCCCAATAGTTTTTTCCATTCCTCATTCCCTAGTAGTTTGATATTCATGATATGTTCTATATATTCAACCAAGTCCTCACATGGGTTTTAAAATAACCCATATTGTTTTCCCACCATTTCCTATAGCTTGTCAAGTAGTGTCTCCAACTATTTGGCTATTTTTCATTGTCTTTACTCCAACCTTAGCCTTTTTCTCTTTGATCATCAAGTTAGTGATGTCATTATTGAGGATTTTCTTCTAGTGGTCAAGCATATAAACCAATCTAGTAGTGACAAGCCCTTGAATTGTTTTCTTCATTTCATGTATTATGGATTCTAGAGAGGCTATTGTATCCTTGCAGGTTTGGATATCCCTTTGTGCCTTAGGGATTTTATTTAATATTCTAACAAGGTCCTTCTTATCTATTCCAATATATTATGTTTGAGTTGTCATTATCATGGCTAACAGTTTAAGTACCTCTTGGTACCTCTTCTTTGTAGGTAACTCCTCATTATTTTACTTGATGATCCTTGCTACATGGTTAAGTACATTCTTGGCATTGGATATAAATTTAAAGTATCTCTTGGCATTTACTACATTGATCTTAATGTTATTCCATAGGGATTTTACCTTTTTGATTTCCAAGTCCTATTGGTCAACTGCTGCTCCTTTGATTTTGGTGATATCTTCTTAGATCTTAGAGATTTGAATATATTTCTTTGGTTGGGCTACCTGTGGTTGTTGTAGTTGGTTATCTAGTTGTGATTTGTCTAGTTGTATTTGTTTCTTTAGTTGATCCTACCCTTATGAAAATTGCTATAAAATATCGTCAAGATGCTATTCTTGTTTTTCAACTTCAGCAAGTTGAAACTTGAGATCACCAACCTGCTGTGCAACTTGTACTTTTCTATGGAATCCTTCCTAAAGACCTCATTATCTTGTTAGAGTTGTGCATTTTCTATCTTTAGTTGCACTACTACTATTTGTGATTCTATAGGTTTTATTTTTAGTGTGTTATTATCCATTTTTATTTGATCAAATTGCATAGTCACACCAATGGATAGCTGATTCACAAGATGGATCATTTGATAGATATCGATTCTAGTTAGTATAAGTACCAAAACTTGGTAGAAAAGTCAACAAGTATAGTGGTGGGTGTATAAGGGTAATTTGGGATCACTTCCACAATGAGGGCTTTCCTACCTATGGATTCCAACTAGGACAACATGATGACAGATGCCCATGAGGTTTTATCCTTTAGCTATTTATATTATTTTTAAATATTTCTCTACTCTGCTTAGAGGGAGTCAACATATTTTTAGATATATGTTTCCTCTAGCTCACTGGCGATTCTCCAAAAAAATTCTTGGCCAGGACCTATGGTCATGCTTAAATTTGGGGATTCTTTTGCAGGCTCAACCACATGAGTGTGCATGGGAAATATTATTGTCTATTTTAGGAGTTGTTTTACCTATAAGGTGGGGTAGAATGATGGATGGAGTGAATTATATGAAAATTATGGTGAATGGAGATATGAAAGTGGATACCCTTACCACCAATTGATCCAATTATTCAACCAACAAAGAGAATAACTATGAAGTATATGGGCCTATATTGTAAATGACTAGGGGTTGTGAAGTGGTGTCTTGAATTGTAGGTGATGGAAATGAGGTAGTTTGTGGGATGCTAGTAATGAGGGTTGTGGTCAAATGTAGAGTGACTTTAGGAGAATCAATGGCCACACTTGTGGATGGTGAGGTAAGTACAACAAAAGAATAGGTGGAAGAAGAAGAATAATCTAGAAGAGAAGAAATAGAGAGAGACAAAGTGAGAGGAGTAAAAAAGGAAAGGGAAGTGGTGGTGGAAGGGGTATTGACCAAAGTTTAAACTTTGGTTATTTCTAACTCAATAGGAGTTCCTCCTTAAGGGATTCTCCCTCCTTGATTTGGGGTGCTCATTACTGCTCTACTATAGGTTACTATCCTATTCCTTGTACTATAAATTTTTTGAAAATGGATCCATGTGGGTCACCTTCTTATTTTTGGAGTCTCTCTCTCAGCACTCTTTATCTACAATGCTTAAGATTGCAAATATTATTGGCATTACATATATGATAAGTTTAATAATAGTGGAAAGTGGACTTGGTGAAATTTTTTGGGATTCCCTTGATATTCTTGGTCACTTAGTGCTCCTCCTATGTTTCCTATTCCACATGGATAAGACTTGTTCATTGAAGGGACCATTGGGTGTTGGGATTGTGGTGGTTCTAGTATTGTATCTTATATTTTTCCAAGCAAGGATATTCCTCCTTGAGTATCCTAGGTTCTATCGAACCTTCAATACATGATGGTTAGGATTGATGTTTGGGTCAAAGTATTCTTCAAAATTTGAAACTACGTAGAAGGAAAACCACTTTGGGGTTGGCATACCATTGCTAAATTTCATCCTTGTATCCTTGCCTACTCCTTAGATTGACTTGATCTAACTCCTTAGATGGGTTTGTATCCTTATCAATACTATACCTTTTCTCATGTGCAAAGAAGGTGTTCAAAACCTTATCTTTCAATTACAATCAAAAGCATCCCTTAGGAGTATATGATCAAATATGCTAAAGCTACTCAAGTGTCATTATATCGATATTTTCTTCTACAAAAAAGTGAAAGTATCATAGCTTGGGTGTGATATGCATAATCTATTCCTTTAATAGGTAGAAGGTGGTCTTATTTTTCTCTCCAAAATACTTCAAGTCTATATAATTGATTTATTTGACATATTCTAAATTGTATATATATTTAGACATATATACAAACGAATCAAAAGGAATGATTGAGAACCTAAAAAAATGGATGAATAGTCATGACTTGTTGAGGTACTAATCTCCATTTGGCCATTGCTTTAACCTTAGTAGGATTCAAGCCTCACCTAAAAGTTTTAGTGCCTTCCCTTTCAACTTATTCATAATGACATTATTTATTGTGTCATAGAATTGGTAAGAGATCTTCCATGCTTCTTGATAAGGAAGGTCTATGTAGTCCACCATTAACGATGGTTTTCCATTTGATCCATTTGATTTAGTTGAATGGAGGGAAGATAGTCCTTTTTGGGACATAATAACTAGACCAAATATGAGGTGTATATGAACTTTTGTTCCTATTCAAACTCCTTCAACTGATGGTTCATCTTGTCCATAATGTACCTTGCATAGTTGACCATTTATGAATTTCTTGGTAGATTTAAACTACATGGAGGATGACAACATGCTCCTTGTACATCCTTGCATTTGTTTTATCCGCTAGCTCTGCTAGAATCCTAAATAAGAGTAATTGGATGTCATCTTCAAACTATTCGAACTCTAGAAAGATGCTAAAGTCAAGGATTTTTTGGGGTATTTAAGATGAGGGATTAAGAAATCCAACTAGTAGTTCTAGTCATGTAGTATGAGGCACTATCATTGACACCATAAGTAGCTTGAAAATAGTCATCAATTAATAGGAGCATAACAGCTCAGAATAAGCATATGAGCATCAACAATTTTGAAGGCCAAAATATAACAAAAATGGCTATCCTAAACTATAGCAATGATTCATTAAATTGTAGTCATGATTACCTCAATTAATTGATAATTGTAGTAAAACAATATTACTTGTAGCCTACCTAGGTGAATTTTATCTGACATTGAAATTCTTGCTATAATTTATACCAATAAAGTCTTTTCACCTAGAGTGAATAGGGTGAATTTCTTGCTATAAATAAGGGTCTAGGTACCTGTAGATAAAAATATGTCCTCATAAGTAAATCTTGATAAGTCAAGCTAGATTTCCATTTTGATAAAATTCTTATTAAGGCAGTCAACACAAAATTGCCTAAGTAGCATATGCAAAATAAGTTAGAGACTTGAATGCATCAAATTAGACTATGACCCAAGGTGTTTGAATATTTTCAACGAATGCGAGGTTGGAAGTAGTGCAAAGTGTGAATTTAGCTATCATGAAAAGTTTTGACAGTGTTCAAACCCAAAATTTTTCAATGTTGGACTTTGCATCGACCAAGAACTCAAATAATGCACAAGCCTAAAATTAACCAATTTTGAACCTTTGTGGAAAGCAACGTTAGAAAAATTATAAAAAAGCCCAAAATGGGAAAGCTATACAATTTTGACCTTACATAAATCTAGGATAGAATGAAATCAGGTTCCAAAGGAGCATAGCTTAATTGTGAACAAAACCAAAGATGTTGTAAAGTTGGGTTTCACATATTTTGAAATTTTGAGTACACATAATATTAGAAGAGGCATAAGCCCAAAGGATGCCAAACCATGACATCAAATAGACCTTTATACAAGTCTAAATTTGGTACTAAATTCTCCAAAATTAGTCAGAGAAGTTTGACATGCTTGCAAGTCCCGATATCAGTATGATATCCACATAGGGATGTGCCCTCCATCTAGTCCACATTCATCTAAGTTATAGGGCTTGCCAGCTATTCAAACTGAAGGTGCTAGAGCATGAAAGTGACATCTCTAATAGATAGTTGCAACAACCAAATGGTTTTAGGGAGCTACAATTAAAGACCAATGGATATACCAAATACATACAAAATATGGAGCAAAGATGAAGGACCTCAAAACTGCCACATTAATAGAGGCCTCATAAAAGAAATAATGTCTTGCTCCTAGGAACATTCCATCTAGGCTATTTTTCTAACAAACCTATAACTCCATTGTAAATCTTACATTGCAAGATTTAAAAAGCAACCTATAAATACCCCAATTCACCTCAAATTGAGGGTCAACTTTGTAGCAATTTGCCTAGATGTATTATGTATAATCTCTAAAAAACTAAAAGTTGTTTGGCCTTCATTGCAATTATGATTACAGGCTTTTAAGAATGAATTATTATGTTTTAAATCATTTATGTTATACTTGTGATTAATTTGTTCTGTTAAAGTAAATTTTGATCTTTGGATTTCTATTGGATTGCTTTTCATTAAGTCTTTTGAATGATTAGAGCATATAATTATAATTGAAAGATTCTGTTACACATTTGCCAATGGTTGGTTTGTTAGGCTTCATTGAAAATTTATTTGATTAAACTTTTATGCAATGAATGTTCAATGTTGTTACACTATACCCCCTCCATATTTTAGCAATTTCTTTAAACCCTTAATCCTTTCTAACCCTTCCATTTATTACTTTTATGTTAACCCTTGTTTTTTATTTTATAAGTATTCCAAGGAGCCAATCTTCTCAAAAGGTTGAACTTGAGATAAATCTTAGTCATTAAACATTGGATAAAGTCTAGGGAACTCTTCATAGACTTAGGTAAAGTTTATGCCAATATTTTTTGGCATGCTTTGTGAGATGATTCCATCCATTCATCTCATCCACCCAGAGTACTCAATATTTGGTGAATAGTCTTGACATATTAAGAAAAGAATGCATGTTCAATTGGTGACTCAATTGGTAAAAGGCCCAAAGAAATTAGTGACCCCATTAGAAACATATCCCAAAATTGCTCATAGAAAAATAGTAGAAGCTGCACCATACAAAGATTCTTATTCACCCTAACTATGATTAAACAAGCCTGCCCAACTTGGGATAGTGTCAATTTCCTTGATATCCCAACCATCCATGAGATTCCTAAGGCCACTCTAAAATATCTACCTATTTATGATGGTAGTGAAAATAACTTATGAGTATTGTCAGGATGTAGCTACCTTAGTCACCACATACATTATCGTCTTTGAAGATGTGATGGTCAGATTACTTGTTCAATATTTTAGGGGTAACATGCTACTATGGTATCATTATTTAGAATAGAAAAGTATCAATACCTAGGCCAAACTGAATTAATATTTCATATTCAATTTCGATGACCCCAAAGATTCATTTTTCAGCTCACCCAAATTTTCTTCATTCAAAGAGCTCCCCATGAAAGCATCATTGATTTCAATATCCAATTCAAAAGAACTTGGAAAAGAATCCCCCAAGAGATACAAACATCTCATGCCCAAGTATATTTAATACATTCACACATTTAACCCTACCTTGAATATTCTAATCTAGAACTCTAATGAAAAAATTCCCATAGATTTTTCACAAGGCTATAACAACAAAGAATATGCTTATTATAGTCAGGAAGCTTCCCCCTAGAACCACTATATGAGAAACCTTTAAAGATCATATAAGCAGTCCACAAGTTTTATTTTTAAATATACATCTTCCATCATAAGACAGGATATCAAAGTCATGTTCACCTTATTCATCCATGATAGAATCCACTCCCACCATACCTATGTTGCAATCTTGGAAAATACAAGAATTAAAAGCTTTAATTCAAAAACAGACTAAGGAACTTAATAGGGTGGAAATATGAGATGTTGAGACAGAGATCAAAGTAGACTCACAAAGTAGGTATATCCTAGAAGATCAAGCAGTGTGAAACAACAATGCTAGCATAAAAGGTCAAAGACAAGAAGAATCTCATGTTTTTTCTATGCGTAAATATCAAGTGATCAACAAAAGTTACAAAGATAAGAGTTTTCAATCCTATCTCCATTCAACTATAACATCAATAATGGAAGATGTGGAAACTCTCGCAACAAATTCAAGGTAATACTTATTCGAAGAAGAGATTCCCATAATTTATTTGACATATACAGGTTCAGAGTTTAACATTGTTCCTATATTAGCTCATGATTGGAACACTAAAATTTAGAGAATGAGAGAGCAAGGTGGAGAAGAAAATTCATAATTAACGACTCTGTTGTTCACATATCCATAAAAGAGCTGAAAAGAAGAAAGAAGTCTAGAGTCACATGCCAAAGCACCAAGTTTGGAGACATGGCAGTTAAGATGATAGAGGATTGAAGCCTACTAGAAGATTATTTTTTGGCTATAACTCAAACACAAAGAGTAGACATAGCTTAACAATACTAGAGTCTTTTTAAATCACTAGTCCTAGAGCCAAAACCACCAAATGAAGCAAAAGATGACCTTATAAAGCCAAAATATCTAAGAAGAGATTTGTTGGTGTCTATGTGGGTGAACTTGGTCGAACTGACATTGAAAATATTAGAAGATAAAAAATAGTCCCTAAAATCTAGTAAGTAAACAACCGATATTAAGCATGGGAAAAAATTGACACTCCCCTTTTGATTTATCTCTTTGCTTGGAAGGTTGGATACTGCATAACTACATAATATACCCAAGAGTTGATATCACAGTTATACCCTAGGAATTTTGCAATGCCATAGGCTTAGATCATGTTCAATTAGAGCCTAGACCATTGAATTGTAATGGTGTACAAATACAGGTAGTTAGTTTTATAAAAATGGTTTTGATGTTATTACATAATTGTCCAAACCTTGCAATGTTCAAAGATGTGGTAATTATTGATATACAAACCTTGTTTAGGATATGATTATCCAAAGAATCCTTGAATAAATTAGGAGGATACTTGATCTCAAACCATGATCATGTGGCTATACTTTACACCAAATAAATAGTTTGAATATTTAATCAAAAGATCAAGCCACACCATATCGAAAGATATGAAGAGCGAAAAGCAAATCCAAGAGAAGAATCCTTCAAAAATATATGTATGAAGGTAGTTGATTGGATGATAAGGACACAATTTCTTAGGCACAGTTTATTTTATTTTCCTAAAGTCTAAGTTAGATTTCATTTCAAAATAATCTTCAAAGTGGGCAAATAAGAATTATCAACATAGGAAGGTGTTAGCATATATGGTTGACAGTATAAATATTTCTTAGTAATTAGTTAGCTTTATACTAGTTAGTTGGCAAGATTGTTAGGCTATTGTTAGCCTAAAGTTAATAGTTAGACAACTGAACTATTAGTTAGATCTCTGTTAACTAATTTGATTGCTTGTATATGCTTATTTAAGCATTCTTGATAACAGAAATTTTAGCTTCCATTTTGGATTCATTATAGTTAACTTTGAGTATGATTTTCCAATTCACATCCATTGTATTAGTATCAAAGCCTAAAATCAGGCTTGGGGTAGTTAAGCTTAGTTTGGTGAGTTTGCATAGAAAATGCTTGATTGGTTGTTTTGTTGCCTTGTATGATCTGAACTTTGAAATCATCTTCTTGTTCTTATTCAGTCACTTTTTTTTTTTATACAACAACTGCTAAGTCACTACCACATAACTGGCCTACCATATTCGTCTTCTTTCTTCAACAAAATATTGAAGCCAATCGACCATCGCCATCAATCATCTTTGAAAGGTAGGTTTTTGGATATACTCCATGGTGACATGCTTGAATCTATCCAAAACTAATTGGCAAGAGTGGAAATTTATCACTTGGTGATAAAAACAATATTTGGTCGACATCTTATTGATATTTGGAGCCTTTTTTTAGATGCCCATGACACTCTGATTTTGGGCTACCAGTGGATGACAAGATGTCTTATGCGAACATCGAAGATGACTTTTGGATAGTACCAAGATCACATTTGGACTTGACACATGGTAGCAGATAACTATGAATTAGAGTTTGATAGAAGATTCAACAGCCTAATTTCATTTTATTCACGTTTGGCTACATCGATATCTAATGGGTTTTCATATTCTGGCTCAAGCTAGTTGCATTCTCGATGATTTGGACTGAAGGAGCTTGGTTGTAATACATGAGTGGATAGCAGTGGATAAGCCTTGGTCTCTCATCTAAGTGATGCTGTGTTACAGAGACAACCCCTCAGTTTTTCAAACGATGATCCATATTCGAAACTCAAAACCCCATTGAGCGGCTCACCATATCTCCTAGCTCGACTTGTCATGGCACAGATTGCTTTTGCATCATGGTCACCTTCCTGATATCATCACCATTTTTGCATTCATTCTTGACCAATGGAGGATGACATTATTCTAGAGAGGAATCAGACATGGGAGCGTTGTGCTCAAGTGTCCCATAATAGTTGATGATTCTTGACAGAGCATTCAACCCTCAGAATAGCCATGGATGGAGGTCTATTGATTTTTATTTGACCTCACAGAAGCAGTTGATGTCAACCACCTTATTAGATTTTTTTCTCTCCTATAGTGACAGAGAACTAAGCTTACCGAGACTGATCGACAACACCAGATTCTTAACGTTGATTGACCTACATGGAGGCACCATGAGGAAACACTATGAGTTGGGGGTAACACGCGTCACATAGAGCTACTAAAAATGATGTAAGATTTGTTGTGGAGACGATTTCAAAGCATGGGATTCATACTATAATTAATCCCACATCGTTGATGTCCTTTTGGTGGCCAAATAAAATAGCTCGCCAATTTGGCTGGCGTCTGACGTTCGTGGTTGGCTAGAAGTTGTTAGTTGGAACTTGAGGCTATAATAGAGTTTGATATATTGGTTTCCACATGGCATGTTATCCATGGATGGTAGTCATTACTATGGTTTGAAAATTGATAGG
Organism: Wollemia nobilis; assembly: GCA_028583015.1. Lineage (NCBI taxonomy): Eukaryota > Viridiplantae > Streptophyta > Pinopsida > Araucariales > Araucariaceae > Wollemia > Wollemia nobilis. The sequence goes on from JAQPPZ010000753.1 coordinate 4,007,881, forward strand.
TTTTGACTTGCTATTGACTACATTGCTTGTTTGACCATAAGGCAGTTGACTCAACCATTTAGAGGATGGGTGCCACTGGCCCTCGAAAGGCACAATTTGAATATGCTAAAGCTAGACGTTAGACGCATTGTGAAATTTCCAAAGGTGAATAATTAAAATTTTAAACCTTTGCATTTTTAGAGGAAAATTATTTTAGTAAATTAATTATTTAATCAATTTAATATGTTTTTTACATATTTTTAATAGAATATGAAAATGTAGACTTTGTAATAGCCTAATAGGCTAAGATCAACTATAAAACTATTTGAAATTTCCCCTTCTAAGTGCTTATCCAAGCAAACAAAGTCACTTCTTGTATTTTATTTTGCAATAGACCACTTTTTATATAAGTTTGAAAAACTATTGTAATTATCTAAGACAAGACAAAACTTGTAAATATTTGGACCATTTTTTAAAATGCTTAGACAAAAAGCACAAGTTTGTAATCCCTTTTTTTATCCTTAGGAGTTCACTTGTAAGTTTTAGCTTATACTCAATCACAAATGGCTTATTTTTTAACAGAGAAAGTAATCGATTTAGCTGGTATAGTTTATATATTGGTCGACAAAGTGAATGATATAACAACCCCAAGAAGTCCTAGTGACGTCAAAAATGACTTTCATGCATAAGTAAAATGTGAGGTCAAGATTTATGATGGTTCACAAGATCTTGAAGTCTTGAATAGTTGGATATTAGACTTAGATACTTGGTTTTCTTATAGCAAAATCACTGAAGATGATAGAGTTTCCTTTACCAAACTAACACTTTCAGGTGTAGCCAAGGTTTTGATAACTGATCGCCAAAGCAATAAAAATCCCATCACAAATTGGGATGGAATTCTAAAAGCTTTGAAAGATACATTATATTTCTCAAATTATGGTGAAGAGCTCATATATAAATGGTTTCGCTTAAAGCAAGGATACAACATGAGTATCTAAGACTACATTTTTTAGTTTAACAGATTGAGAATCTTAACTAGTAGAGAGGATTTTGCTAATGGAATCATCAAGTTTAAAATTGGTTTGTAGGAATCAATATTTAGAGAGTTAAAATACACCATCATCCCCAATTTGGATACATTTTTCAATCAAGTATAGTTGGTAGAGGAGAAATTTGCTATTCAATCGAGTAGATCTTGATCTTCAGGTACTTTTAAGGTGCCCAATCAGTAGCAACAACATCAACCAATGAAGAAGACTTCTTCTTCATTTCTTTCTTATCTTTCATATTCTTCTTCCTCTTATCCTTTTAATAACAACAAATTTTGTAATCATTGTAAAAGAAGATGTCATGTGGAATCTAATTGTTTTAGGAAGAGGAACAACCTTATTGTACAATCTCAAAAGAGGAACCATAGGATGGTTCCACTGAGATCATAGAAGAAGATAGAGAATATGATGAGTTGAAGGATAAACTGAACAATGTTAGCCTTATGACTCATAATTTGTATGAATATGGTCATGAAAATTTGTTTGTTACAAAATCCCACCTAGCTCATAATGTTTGGATGGATTGTATTATTGAAAATGGATCACAAAAGAACTTGATTGAGAAATCTATCAGGATAGGTTATAGCTACCTTAGGAACCACATATTCATCCATATTAACTTGTATGGAAGGATAATTATTCCACTTACTAAATCATAGAAACTTGCATGATATCCTTTGCATTTAGCTCATATTCCATGGATCATGTCACCTTTGATGTGACTCTGATAGATTTTTGTGGTTTAATTATTGGAAAGCCCTATCGGTATGATAAGAGAGATAAATATGATGCTTTTATTAAAACATACACTTTGCATCACATGAATAAAACATTTCTTGTTTGTGGCCGTAAGAATACCACACTTTTGTTCTGCTCTAGTCAACCACACAAGATTACTTTAATCCTTAGGAGGCTACATGACATACCGACACCAATTACACCACATTCTCCTTGAAAGGAGGTGATCCTTCCTTCATCATTTCTTCCTCCTATTATTCTAGTCACCCTTCCTACTACCCCTCCTGCTATACCCCCTTTTACTATTGAGAGACCCTCTTATTTGTAGGCTCCTTCAGTTAGGCAGGTTCTTATTTTGTGTTAGACTTTGTAGACTCAACAACATGTCTTTGGTCCTTGTCAATTTCCTTCACCGATTGGTGATATAGTTGTGACCAAATTTTGTATTCCAGTATAGGCATCTAGTGGTATCCTCTACCTTATTTAGGTTTGCACTGACGTGATATCTTGTATTCCACTTCATCATATTAGTGGGATATATTTTTAGCATTTGGTAACTCACCCTTCTACTTATATTATAAAAGCATTGGAGTCAAATGCTTCTATTGTGGGAAGGTATGACGAGGATATCATTTCTTAGGATTACGTAGATTTAGTTTATTTTTTTTCTAAAGTCTAAGTTAGATTTTATTTTTAAATAATCTTCAAAGTCAAAAAATAAGAAATGTCAATATAGGAAGGTGTCGACATATGTGGTCAACAATATAAAAATTTGCTAGTAATTAGTTAGCTTTGTGCTAGTTAGCTAGTAGATTTTTACCTATTGTTAGCCTAAGATATTAGCAGGTAGACAACTTAACTATTAGTTAGATCTTTGTTAACTAATTTGATTGCTTGTATATGCTTATTTAAGTATTCATGATAATGGAAATTTTAACTATTTCGGATTCGCTATTATTAGCTTTGAGTGTGATTTTATAATTCAATTTTTTTGCATTGACCAAGACAAAAATTAATCTGGTATAGAATTTAATAGAGTAGTTCAAGTACAAAACCATATCCAAATCCAAAATCTTGGAGAATCATAGGTTGCATTAGACTTGGCTAGAAGGCTAGGTGAAATCAATAGGTAGATGGTATACAATATAATAATGTGATATAATAGATCTAAAACTAATTATGAGTATGATCCTAAGAACTTTACAAATGACTATTGTTAGTTTGACATGCATAACAATACATAAAGGAATGAAACACTATGACCTATTCCCTATGGAGAAACCACCCAATATTTTGTACTAGTTAATCTAAGGAAATGAATGCCCTATCGAGTCAAAATAATGTTAGGGCCCAATTAGTATAAGCTATTATATCAAATAATTTTATCAAAGAGAGAAGCTTAAATTTAGCACTTTGTGGTCTAGTCATTGTAGGTTCCAATGAAGAAAGGAAAAACCTATTTTCATCAGCATGAAAAGGCATGCCATAATTTTGTGTAAAATAGCTAGCATGTAAATAAAGCCTATTGTAGGTAGATACTAATAAGAATAAGGTTGATTGGCCAAAAAGGGGCATAGCAATACCTCAAAAATGGTACTTTATAAAGAAACTAGGCAACTCACATGTGGAAGAGTTTCTAAAAATAAGATCAAATTGTATTAGATGCTGAGTCAACTACATTGATAACGTCTTCTCTTGAAAATAGGTGGGCAATAATCCAAATAAGAAAAATATGGACTTGATGATAGAAAAATTGGGTCCCTTACAAGGCTTATATAAGGTAGCCTTGGATCTTTTAACCCATGATTTATAATAACAAAGATAACAAAGAAAGAGAAAGAGAGATAATTCAATAAGTTGATGGAACTGATCAAAAGAAATAACAATAGGAAATCTTTCCTGGTCAAATATGAGGATTGTTCACAATTACATGCCTCACAGACACATCCTCCAAGATGCATAAATATGAACAATCTTCAAACTTGACCAAAATAGGATCCTTCTAAAATTATGTAATATAGAAATCTCCATTGCTCTTCACTTCTTGTTGTTTGAGCCCTTGTAATGGTAAGATGAATATTAGGACATGGGCCAAACAATAATGATATAAGAAAATAGAGATAAAAGTTGAAAATGAGATGGAAAATTATTAGAAGGAAAGACCATAATTATTAGTTATCATCCCTCCCACATCCCATCTTTACTTACTTACCACATCATGATCCTTGTCACTAATTTATTCCCCTCATATATTTCATTTTAATTTTATAAAAATACTTTGTACTCTATCTCCATTTGGTTGCCCACTCTTCCAACACTACCTCTCATCCCATCCAAATCCACAACCCAATAGATAAGAAAGTTAGAGCTGACAAGCAATGCAAAGGTTCTCTAATGCCATAATAAGAACACACACAAGTGTAGGAGATGATGCACAAAGTATACCATATTGCACTTTGGCTTCTTGATGATGGAAGTAGACATGGTAATACTAAACTAGAGGAGTCCAATTGACAATAAGCTATTGAATATGCAAAAGAAGAAGCATGCAAGCAAACTTACCACACAAGCTCCATATTTTTTGAGAAAAGCACCTATTCAAAAGATGATGTCTCATAGCTAGTGTGATGCTTAGATAGCATACCTATCCACTTAACTCTATATAAATTGACAAAGGTCCAAGTTGAACAAATATGAGTATAGTACTCTTATCACAATCATGTACAACTTCGAAGCTCTAAAACACTATGCGAATGTTTGTGAAATTGAGGATAATTTTTTGTGCAATTCCACTAAGAAAAAGGGAGTGCAAAGGAATGAAAGGATTTGGACCACAAGTGCCTATAATATTTACCTAAGGTAGTTTTCTTAGGTCTAAAACAACTTTTAGCTATGGTAGACTATGCTCATAGAAGTATCATTTTTGCAAGGGATGCCAACCTTTAGGTGTCTTTGTTCTCTTTCTGTTTCTCTCTCCTTTCTATATTTTCCTTTGTGTCACTTATTACATCACATCTATATGAATATCTATTCATCATCTCTAGCCGTCCCATATCCCAACACCTTTTCCTTTCTCACTTCTTGTAGTTTTTTCCCCCTAGTTTCTTATCTTGTAGTTCTTCTATCAACCAGTACTATAAGCGCCACCACCTCCTAAGCTCTTCATTTTTGTCATCTTATATTCTAGATCCTCTTATTTCTTATGATTCCATACCTAAAAAATAAGGCCAATAATGTAGATAAAAAGATGCCCTCATAAGTAAATTATGATAAATCAAGACAATTCACCATTTTGCTAAAAATATTACTAAGGCAGTTAGGAAATTTTTTCCTAAAAAATATATACACAAGAATTCAGAGATTTGAATGCATAAAATCAGACTATGAATCAAGGCGTTTGTAAATTTTTAGCAAGTGCAAGGTTGGAAGTAGTGAAAAGTTTAAAGTTAGCTAAGTCATGAAATTTTTTGGCAACGTTCAAACCTAAAATTGTTCAATGTTAAATTTTGCATCAACCAAGAACTCTAGCAATGCATAAGCCTAGAATTAACCAATTTTGGACCTTTTCAAAAAGTCATGTTAATAAAATTATAACAAAGATCATAAATAGGAAATCTATACAGTTCCAACCATGCATAAATTTGGGATAGAATGAAACTAGATTTCCAAAGTAGTGCAACTCAATCATGCACAAAGCTGAAGATGTTGCAAAGCTAGGTTTATTTTTAAAGTTTGAGTATGCACAATATTGGAAGAGGTATAAGCTCTGAGGATGCCAAATAATGATGTTAGTTAGACCATTCTAAAAGTTTGGATTTGGTACTAAAGAATCTGAAAGTAGTCAGAGAATTTTGACGCTATTGTAAGTCTTGGCATTAGTATGCAATCTACTCAGGGACACACCCTCCATCCAATACAAATTCATCTAAGTTATAGTGCTTGCCAATTTTTCAATCCAAAGACACTAGAACATGAAAGTTATATCTCTAACAGATAGTTACAACTAGATGGTTTCAGGGAGCTATGGTTAAAGATAAAAAAATCTACTAAATATATACAAAATATGGAGCAAAAATGAAGGACCTCAGGCTCATCATGTAAGTAGAGACCTCATGAAATAAAATAACATCTTGATCCTAAGAACATTCCATCTAGGTTGTTTGTCTAATAGACATGTAACTGCATTGTAAATATTACATTGCAAGATTAAAAAACAACCTATAAGTACCCAAATTCACCTCAAAGTGAGGGTCAACTTTGTAGCAATTTGCCTAGATGTATGGTGTATAATCTCTAGTAATTAATGAAAAATTGAAAGTTTTTTGGCCTCCATTGCAATTGTGATAATATATTTTTATGAATGAATGATTATATTTTAAGTCATTTTTGTTACTCTTGTGATTAGTCTTGGTTCGAAATCCACCTAAGTGGATGAGTTACACCCTTAAGACCTTGGCCAAGATTGTATGACCCAAAAATAGGGGTCTCTAAGTCAACCTTCGAAGTAGGCCGATTCCTATGGTCCTAGCTAAACTAACTAAAATGGGGTTGTAGACTAAAGTAAGGGATGCAAAACAAAAGTTAGAATCTAAGCTAAAAGTGGTGTGGATTTAGCAACATCAAGAGATATAGTGTATGAGTTTCTCATAATTTGAACTAATTGGACTACCTAATAGACCAACTTATTTTTCTTATAACAAAATAATTAATCGTAACAAACACTAAGCATTATCAAGCATTCCAAAACTAATGAATAGTAAATACATAGAGATATCCAAAAAGTAGAATAACTATAACATAATTAACCAATCATAGGTTTAACATAAATTCTTAATCACTTAATTGGCATACATACATGTTTTGCAAGGAATTGAGCAAGAGGCCATACAAAAATCCAATATTAATTCAAAAGGTGTATAACATCATCATATAGTTATATAATTGTAACACTAAAGGGTCAACCATTTAAATGGCCCACATTCAAGTATATATAGTTTTATAACTGCATTTAGTTAGTGTAACATCATTTCTCTAAGAGTGGATTGTAGGTGACCTAACCACGGAGCGTGCACTTAGCTACTGTATTGATCTATACCATCATAAAAGCATAAATATTCACACAAGTACACAAATTGAACAAAAACAATGTATGTAAGGTTTCTCATATTAATATTTGAATGAGATTTGATTACAAAAATTCCCTCTTAGGGTCACTTGAACGATCATACTGATATTACAATTGCCAATGCCCTTAATAGGGTAGGCGCACTTGTAGTGCTCTATTAATTAGTCACAAACTGCCTTGGGGTGGAGCTGACCCCCTTCTTCGCTTTGTGGAAGGATTATGACAAAAAATCCTCTTGCACATGTCTCCTTGCGAATAAGAAACAACAACACACAATTAAAAATATTGATAGCCTCTCATGATGAGGCATTTTAAGGAAATATGTATGCAAATGCCATTAAACTAGTAAAACAAGAAAACATAAAGAAAGTCTTTAAACTATTCTAATTTGATCAAGAATTATACTACAACATGAAGGACATGAATAAGCAAATGATGCATGGATCAAATATCAAGTTAGGAACAATAAAGTGCATAAAAGATCCAATATACTCCTACTTAATACAATGCATGAAACAACTAATTTCTACGGTCAAAGTTTCTCTAAAATATAATTAAACCTTATGAAAAGACTAATATGACTTATTTATGCGGTCAAAACCAAAGCAAGTAAGGTGATTAGTAACCTATTGCAAACTGCAGCTATGGTGGACGATCTACACTATGAACCGTGGATGACAGCCGTGGTTTGACCTCTGATAGGTTTACCCTAAGAATTAGGGGCAGTGGGCTTGAACTCCTTGTTCATATTGATGTTCAAGGGTCGCCTTTGTTGTCCTCTGATAGATTTTGTGGTCAAATAACTGTGAAGGGCCTTCGTCTGCCCAAATTTGTGTTTCTTGATCCTCCTAGGAACCTAGGGTATCCATGGCTAATTGGTATTTAGGTGAATAGCAAAGGGGCTCTCAAATGCACAGATTCGGTATGCAATTTGATAGGGCTTCACTGCTCTCTTGATCAATTAACTCTCTCTCGATAATTTGCCAGTACTTCGCTATGCAAATCATCTATATGTCCCCATTTGGAGGGGGGTATTTATAGCATGCCCCCTAGGGCTAGGGGTGGCTTCATGGAGAATCCAAGCCCAATAAGGGTGGTTGGGACAGTTGGGATGGAAGCCTCTGGAATATTTTGTCTATCAACTGCCTCATAGATCTTTTGATAGTTCCAACTGATTTTTCTCAGATGGAAGGCCTAACTGAACTTCAGTTAAGAATGCAGGTCACAGTTGCGGTCCAGACTATATATTGTAGGTGTTGACCATGATTCAAACTGTAGATTGCAGGTCTAGGCTGTGGTTCAGACTGCTTAGGCCAAAATGCCTAAATTGAGTGGTTAGAACCACTGCTCTATCTTGGAGTCTGTCCAAGATCCTCCATATAGTTCTGTAGCATGTACATATGAGTAGTTACCCTCGATATGACATGTTTTAGGTGTCTACAAATGCCCCTTTTGAGATGCGTTGTGAGATCAAACCATGCTAAGCAAAAATATACATCCTAAAATGATGTCGAAGGTTCTATGATGATCATTAGTCTGATCAACATTAGATGTCCCAGGTTCAGAAAAAGGATGTGCATCCTAGAATCATTGCTTCCAACTTGGAAAGGCTTACATTTGAAAAGTCTACACTCGCCATTAGACGTTCGAGTAGATTTGGTGCTAAAATAGAAGTTAGGCCTATATAACCGAAGGATGAGAGCTACAAACAAAATTTAATATTTGCTATTTGCCCCAAGCAAAAGGGGAAGCTTATGATAGTTGTTAGCAATGATTCGCAAGAATGAGCACAATTTTGACAAGATCAAGGGATCTACGATATTCAGGATCTTCTGTTGATTTTTATTATGACATGAAATTATGACTACCACCTCAAGCGACGAGTCGATGAGGGTAATGACAATGTATGAAGCGACAAAATCGCTTGACCATAATGAATGACACTGAACAACTTTAGATTCAATCCTTTTAATGCCTTGGCTAGGCCTGGTTCAGCTTATGATTACAACTCTTAGTAGTATTTGCACATCTCTATTCCTTGGAGCAGTCAAGCTATGATAGTCGTCTTAGGGAATCAAAATAATACAAATGCAATTAGACTTGTGTTGAATCATATTATCGATGATTTGTTGAAAGATGTCATAGAAGAAATGAAAAGTTTACCCCAAATGTCCTTATGGTGATTTACTCATCTTGCCGGATTGCATGGATCGCAAGTCGCTACAACCGCAAATTTTATAGGATAAATCACTGAATACGAGGCGCATTTGGTTGTTAATTATTTGATTTTTTTGTTGAATTTTGCATTTATTTGATTGATCCTGGTGCTTTGAACATCACAAAATTTACAATTTTGATCATTGATTTTGAATTTTTGTCCAGTGGAAGTAAGTAATTTGTCTTTTTAGACCTTCCCACGATGGGTTTTGAGTGCATTTATTGCTAGCTACGGATCACGGGTACGGTCTACGGTTTACATTTCCAAATTTTAGGAACCGCAAGTCAGACCTGTGAGCGGAAAACCCTAGTTTCAGAACTACAGGTGTCAGCTGCAGTCTGTTGAGACTAGGAGGACCTATAAATTGAATTCCCATTTGAAATTTTCATTATTTTTCTCGCAACAACTAGCAATTTGGGAGCTCTGAGAGAGAGAGAACATTCCTTGATCCAGAATGTTGCCAAAATCTACCATAATTACACTCCTCTACCTTGATGGCAGATCCTGATCAACCATCTACTAGCCAGGGCTAGGGTGCGGGCAAGGTAACTCGAAATTGAGACCATGCACTCAATACCAGTAAAATGAACTACATTAAGTAATGCATAAAAATGAACCTCACTAAACTATCGGTAATGAACCCCACTAGTTTAGGCTAGTTGTAGGATTTAATTTGATGCCCTAGTGGTCTAGGAGGGTACCTGAAATGGATGTCGCTCCTAAACCGCAACTGGTAGCTACGGTTCCCAGTTGGCAAATTAGGAACCACAAGTTTCAGTTGCGGTTCCCAATTTACAAATTGGGGACCATAGGTTTCAGTTGCGGTTCCCAGTTTGCAAATTGGGGACCGTAGGTTTCAGTTGCGATTTGTGATTGCTATTTTTTTCTAGGTTGTCTAATTAAAATTTTTAGTTTTTGTTAGCTCTGCTTAGCTAGATTTAGCTTACATTATGATTTTTGTTTTTAAAAGTTAAATTCTAGAGCGCGGGAGCTTGACCTTATGAAGACTCTCCATGAGGCCTTATCGAATGACGACCGAGAGTGGTTTCGAGCCGTCGAATTTGGTTACGTCATGGATCTACCCACCATTAGGGTAGATCAAGCCTATCTGACTGCATTGGCCCGACACTGGAATGCACAAACCAACACATTCCACCTTCCTCCTGGTGAGATGACCATCACTCTAGAGGATGTCTATAGGATATTTAGGATCCCCATCGATGGCGAGGCTATCATCTCCTCTGCCTCCACGACAAAGGATGCTATATTTGAAACCATCTTCGATGACCAGAGCACCGATGCATAGGATGATGCTGACCATGAAGGGGCACACATTGGTGACTGGTACCGCGATGATGTCTTCTATGTTTGAGAGGCCCTCTTCATGCATCTCATTGTGCAAATTGTCCTTCTAGACTCCTCGAGCGTGAGGATTCCTTGGAACATGTTAGCCACTACTTGGCGGGTGCTTTAGAGCTTGACAGAGGAGCCACTACTATTAGCTTGGGGGAGCACCCTATTATGCTAGCTCTATAAGGAGCTATACCAGATCATAGAGCATGGTTGTAAGGGCATCAACTGCAGTCTGTTGTTATAGATCTGGGTGTGGCAGCACATCTGGATCAAGTGTCCTATGGAACTACCACTATGCATCACCGCCATAGATGCTGACCATCAGTGTTATACCACATGCTGGCCTCGTTCTGAGGAGGGTATCCATAGTAGGGCTCATGTTGGGGATACTAAGCACTATATTATTAGGTTTGCATCACTTGGGCTAAGGGAAATTGTCTAATGCCCCTACATGGATTGCCTTGCATGGCCAGAGGCGAATGAGTGGCTACGACAGGCCCACCAAGACAGATGGCTTATCTAGCATAAGCTAGAAGTTCGAGAGTATAATTTCTTCTCTTGTGTCTTGCGATAGTTCGACATGGTGCAAGACATACCAGAGATGCCACTAAGGTATAGATGCTTGAATCTAGAGAGGGATATCTCATTGATAGTTCCTCCGCTATTGGGAGATGCACCTGATGATTTCCAGGATTCAAGTATTGAGATAGTTGGGACCACGCCAGACTATGATGGGTGGTGGTCCTTATTCAGATGGCATGGGACAGGGCCTCTGGGTTGAGATCCAGCTCAGACAGAGGCAAAGGTAGATCCTGACAGGCGTAGGGTGCACCAACATATAGAGGGTGGTTGGGGCATAGAGGCCACCACTGAAGATACTTTGGATATTGAACCTAAGGAGGATGCTCCAGAGGAGGATGAGATCCCTCCTAACAGCATAGAGGGATGACTGCTGGTTCAAGTTGTTGACTTGCAGAGTCAGATCGGGCAGTTTCACACATAACAGCTTGAGAGAGACACTACCATCACCACTCTGGAGGTGAAGGTGGATAACAGGGAGCGGCACTTGACTGAGACACAAGACTAGGTACAGGAGCTCATGACTTGGGCTATAGATGTAGAAGCCCAGGTGTAGAGATTGTAGACTGCCTTAGAGTTAGAATAGACACAGTGGACTATAGTAGAGGAAGAGCAAGATCTTGCTCGAGCATCGAGTGGGGCTATGCCACCTCCTCAAGCTACTATGGGGCCTCTTGTAGCACCAAAAGTAGGTACAATAGCTGCACAGGATCCGACTACTAAGGTAGAGCGACTGCATGGTATGATAATAAGGACCAATGAGATACATATAGCCTGACTTGCTTGTGTTGATCAGCTAGTCGATTATATAGAGATGCACGGGCTATAGGTTCTTGAGGATCCTTTCGCATCAGAGTCTCAATGTACCAGGTCTAGTACCTCAAGGTAGTCTATAGCGAGTTTGAGTCACAGGACTCACAGGACTAAGAGGACGCACAGGTCCTCTAGTACACACATAGTGAGGTCACAGGCTAGGACTAGGGATCCAGGGTAGACATCAGGGACCTCTAGTCAGAGGACTAGCCTGCTGTAGTTACCAGTTTCCTGTGTGTTGGGTGCTTTAGGCTTTGGAGGCAGGCATGATCCATAGCAGGATCCACCACAGGTGCCAGGTCAGCCAGGAGAGCAAACTTTAGAGCATAGTGCTGAGGAAGGCGACGAGAGCTCCAGTATAGGGGGAGCAGCCTAGATATGAGTTATAGTAACTACTGACTACATTTTTTTATATCATTTTGTGTGTAAGGTCGAGGACCTACACAATTGTATCCTGCAGGCATCTTTTACTCCCTATGTACTCTCTTGGACACACACACACACATATATATATATATATATATGATATGATATTTTATGACTCATTATGTGTACATTTTTATTTATTTATTTTGATTTTATGTTTATTTGATGCACATGGATGCAAGGCTTATGAAAATGCTATGTTTATATGATGCGATGTATGGATGACATGTACTAGATAGCTATTTTACTTTATGATGATGATATGCAGTGATATAGATGATTAGATGTGCGAGATATGATTAATGCATATGGATGTGATGTTTATTTTTAAACGCATATTTATTTTTGCTTTATGGGCATGCGTTTATTTTAAGCATTTTATGGTAGGCTATGCAATGTATGGTAATGCATTATGTACATAATCATAATCTAATGGAAATGAACATGTATGCTTTAATCACTCAAAACATAAGGAATGAATGTAAACTATGTATATCAATTTTTTAAATATGACACCACATAATGTATAACAATCATGCAAAATAATTGATAATTCTCATTAGAAGAACTTAATAAATTAATCACCCATGTATGAAATATAGTGAAATGGATTGGTATAATGCTAATGAATGAATATGTCATTTTGTATATTTCTTCTTTGTTTCACTAAATAGTCAGTGGCCGTCTAAACATAATTTCTGATATTCATGTGATATCTATCCTATATGTTTGATTGTGCTTTGTAAAATACATTCTATTGAATTAATGACTCGTATTTCTAAAGTCTAATGATATTTAGTATCTTGTTGCTATTGGAGAACTTTTTGAGGTTTTCCTTGAGACTCAAACACCCTAGTAGACTTCTCCAAAAATCACATACTAACTGTACAAGGCTTATATTGGACAAGGCTTTTGCCGTGACAGACCCAACTATTCATTATCCCTGTATGTGCATGTGAGTATTTTCAGATAGATCATAAGCATACCGTATGTCAGTCGGGACTCTTTCAAACCATATGTGAGATAGGGTTCCTCATACGATCGTGCCATTCTTGTTTCAGATTTGATTAGACTTATACAACTAGACAATCATAGGTACCTAGAGCTAGCTCATCTTGCAAATTGATCAGGGCTACCCCTCCAAATGTAGGCGAGACTCTTTCAACCCATTGCTATGTTTGGAGATCACCCAATAGAACTACCCCTCCGATTGTAGGTGGGACTCTTCCAACCCATTGCTATGATCGGGGATCACTCTATGGCTTTCAAAAGGTGGACAATCTAGGTATTCAAGTTCTCACACTTATTACTTGCTCATATGTAGTGATAAAAATCACTGTTAGTCCACGTGTTACTATTTTCTTTGAGCAAGGGATTTTTATAGTGCTTTTGATTCACTATGTCACTTTACATTTTGAACTTGAAATTTGTACTTTTGCACTTTGTGACTTGGGATTTAAACTTTGTGACTTTGGGATTTATAGGGGAAATTCTTGTCCTTTTGCCAAAGTACACCTTTCTAGACCGACTATTTGTAAGATAATCAGGTCATGAAATACATATCTTGAGATACCTAAGACTGCTTTCGCAGCTTTCATCCTCTCTTGTCTTAGCAAGATTTTATATTGTTTTGCTTAGTGACAAGATTCTGATATGTTGAAGCACTATCCCAACTAATGACCTTGTCTATAATAGCAAAGCAAGCTTTCTATAATACCTGAAGAACCCACTAGGTATGGCTGAGTGATTGGAAAACTTAATATACATACATATTTCTCCGTAATAAGTATCGTGTATGAATGCAATGAATTATGATAAATGCAAGGGTGCATGATTGAAACACAAACGTGTGATCATTTGTAAGATTTTGATATACACATTACACTCTACAGTGGAATGCAACAGATGACAAATGTCTAGATGCGATATGATGATGTGAATGCATGTATGAAAATGCAAACTTCAAAAGCAAATATTTTTGGATTTTATGCTTTACCAATTTTTTTTAGAATTTTATATATTTTTAAATTTTTATACATTTTTGAGCTTTCATATTTGACCAAACAACGAGTACATGTCCTTGGAGCTTTTAAATATGACCAAATGGCGAGGAACTACCTTTGGAGCTTTTACTTGACCAAGCTACTCAACAGAGAGCTTGGGGCATTTTAGGATGACCGAGCGATTGAGACAAAACCCTCAGAGCATTTGGGTTGACCAAAGGGCTTACATATGCCTTTGGTGCCTTTACTTGACCAATTTTCTTAATTTGAGAACTTAGATCCTTTTGAGATGATCGAGCAGTTGTGGACAAACCCTCAGAGCTTTTTGGGTTGACCAAAGGGCTTACATATTCCTTTGGTGTCTTTACTACACTCTCAAGCATAGAACGCCTTAAGATGGATGATATTGAGAGGCTCAAGCTCTTCCACACCCTCTAGTGATGTTAGGCGATAGGTACCTAGACCAATATTTTTAGATATGATGTAAGGCCCTAGCTATTTAGCAGTAAATTTGTCTCACATATCAGGCAAAAAATTCAAGTTTTGTTGGTTCTCTTTCAGCACAAGATACCCAACTTCAAAGTCTCTCTGGTGGACTTTGACATTGTAAGCTCATTTTAATCGCTCCTAATAAACGTGGAGATGCTCAAGGGCATTCACGCGATGTTCATCGAGCAACGTTAATTGATCAAGATGAGCTTGCCGCGTGGTGCTGTCATCAATGAAATCTTTCAATGCGACCCGCAATGTTGGAATTTCCAACTCTAAGGGTATAATGGCCTCAGTGCCATATACTAGCGAAAAAAACGTTGCCCCAATGGGCATCCGAATGCTAGTCCTATAAGCCCATAATGCAAGGGGTAGCTGTATATGCCTATCCTTATGGTGTTATTGCACTATCTTTTTCAAGATGGCTACCATAGTCTTGTTTGAGGCCTCAGCTTACCCGTTTGCTTGCGAATAGTATGGAGTTGTAAAACTATGTTTAATGCGATATTTAGACGTTAAAGCCCGCATAGTTTTATTCTTAAAAGAAGTTCTATTATCCAAAATTATTTTGGATGGTATCCCAAAATGACATGATATGCTTGAGAATAAATTCTACGATGCAAGCTCCAATGGTCGTTGTAAGGGGAATGGCTTCCATACACTTTGTAAAATACTCAGTAGCCGTGATAATGAATGTATGTCAGCCTGATGATGGAGGAGAAATCTGACCAATAAGATCTAGTCCCCATTGAGCAAATGGCAAAGCCACATGAATGGGCTGTAAGGCTTGTGATGGCAAGTGCGTAAGATTAGCATGATGTTGACATTTAACGCATTTATTGACATACACATTACAATCCTTCTCCATAGTGGGTCAATAATAACTCATGCAAAGGATCCCTTTGACGATAGCCATACTGCTAAAATGGCCACCGCATGTACCATCGTGAGATTTTGAAATTACCCAAGATGACTCTTGGGGTTCAAGACATCAAAGGAGAACTCCTTCGTGGATCCGTCGGTACAAAATATCTTCTATCAAGACATACTTAGTCACTTTCTATTTGAATGTGCGTCTTACGACACACGATAATCTCTCTAGGATCATACCAATTTTTAGGAACTCTTGGATTTGCAACATCTAGCTTTGACAAGCCTCAGCCTCGACTGCTAAGACGACTTAATCCCCCTACATATTTAACTTTGTAAATACAGACTAAGAAACAACCTTATGGTGAATGGTAGTACCACTCCCTATAGGACTCTAAGAAGCCAATGACTCCCAGGGTGCCTACTTAAGAAAGTCTTCCGCTCTATGAAACGAATCAGTTGTTGGTTCCACGACAATCATATTGACTGATCTTTGTTATCAAAGGCTGCACGTTTCGTTGTTGGGTGTGAGAGCGTTCTAAAATGGATGGTATTAAAATAGACGGACAGATTCTAAGGGATCAAGGACCCCAAAGATGCCATGGTTTCTGTGAACCTATTTGATGAATGAGGGATTGCCTCGATGTCATACCATTCAAATTTAGCTAGATAAGTGGTAATAAGATATTTGTAGGCTTTCAGTACGGGACATCAATACTGAAAGAGCCCCTTAACCTGGTTAACTATGAGCAGAGAATCACCAAAAATATTCAATATTTTAATACCCATGGCGATGGCTACTAAAAGAGCCCCTTAACCTGGTTAACTTGAAAGACAAGGGCATTGGAGCTCCTTGTGGCATGAAAAACACTATTTCTACTCCACCCCCTTGCTCACACTTCGAACCATCGAAGAACAATGTCATATAAACATTATTCTCTGGTTCTTTAGGTTCGGGAGCTTCAGATATTACGAAGACCGCATCATTTGGAAGCTCAATGGTTAGAGGCCTACCATTGGACAATGGTACCTCAACCAGTTGATCAGCTATGACTTGTCCCTTGATGGACTTTTGGCTGATGAATTGAAAATTAAATTCTGTCAATAGCATGATCCACTTTGCAGTACGTGTGTTATGATATGTCTTACTCATCATATACTACAAAGGATTCTGTTTCGATATAACATATGTTGTATGACTTAGCATGTAATGCCGCAATTTCTTGGTAGTGAACACCACTGCTAAACAAAGCTTCTCAACATATGCATATCCTGACTCATAACTCACCAAGGTGCAACTGATGTAATATATGGCTTGCTCTTTTCCTTGCATGTTCTTTTGGGCTAACATGGTCCCTAATGCAAAGTTGGTTCTTGTGGAGCTAGTATTGGTGACGTTGCCAGGTATTGCTTAATCTCAGCAAAGACTGCTTGGCAGTCCTTGTCCTAATAAAATGGGACCCCCTTGTGTAGCAGTTGATTCATGGGTTGATATTTATCTAATAATTGAGCGATGAATCGCTTTATAGATGCTACTTTGCCCTGAAGGCTTCTTAGTTATTTGATATTAATGGGAGGACGCATCTCTAGAATAGCCTTGACCTTTTTTGGGTCTACTTCAATGCCTCGTTTAGAAATGATGAATCCCAAGAGTTTACCTGAAGTTACGCCAAATACGCACTTCTTAGGATTCAACCTGACATTAAGTTCTATCAGGCGATTGAAGACCTTCCTTAAGACCTTTGCATGCTTTGCTCGTAGCAACGACCTAGCTAGTAAGTCATCGATATAATATTCTAAGATTTTATGCATGTAGTCATGAAAGATATATGTCATTTCCTGCTGATATGTGGCACAAGCATTCTTAAGACCGAATGAAAACTTTCTAGCAAAATGTCCCCCATGATGTTAAAAAGGTTGTTTTATGCTGATCTTCGGGTTTAATCTGAATCTGATTGTATCCAAAAAAACTATCCATAAGGGAGAGCATTTTGTGACCTGCAGTAGCATCTACCAGAGCATCGATATTTGGAAATGAAAATGAATCTTTGGGTGTTGCCTTATTGAGGTCTCTAAAATCTATACAAATATGGACCCTTCCATCTGGCTTTCCTACGGGCATTATATTGGACACCCATTCTGGATAGTCGATGGATATGACAAAATCTATGTCTAACAACTTTTGCAACTCGTATTTCACCATTAAGGCTATTGTTGGATGCATTTTTTGATTTTTTTCTTGACTGGCTTCTTCGACAGATCTAGCGAAAGGTTATGAGTAACCAATTTTGGATTTAGACCTGGCATGTCTTTGTAAGTCCAAGCAAAGAGATCAGGTCTCTCTTTTAGTAGAGGGATGATGCTATCACGCTCATCGGGAGTGAGAATCTCTCTAAATATAACCTTATTTGGATTGGTGGGATCTTTACTGATATCCACATCAAAGGTTTTCTCTACTGACATATGTGATCCCTCCTCAATTTGGTGAGGCGTAGGAATCAGATGGATGTCATCAACCGGGTTCACATGTTCCTCATGGGCAGGACCCTTAGTGTGACAAACATCATAAGCACAACCTGGTGCAAAATGAAATGGTTGCAACATTTCTTCATTAGGGAAAAAATATTTAGGCTAGACCGATGAGTCAGCGCGATCCCAATAGATAGCATCCATGTTCAGATGCAGCGATTTGGATGGATCTGCTGGATTTCAGAGTGGAGTGGTCAAATCAACAAAGACCATACTGATGGAATGGAATTGGTATTTGGAACCACATAGACAAAACTCTATATCTGAAGCATGGCTTTAGTACCCAAGATCTGGTTTAGATGGTACGAGCACAAAAGGATCCTCTTTGTGGGATGCCCATATAACTGGATCCTCCTGGTGCACTAGCTACAAAATGGGATCTCTCGACTCAAGGAGCTCAATGTACGTAGGCGAATGGGGAGAGAGTTCTTGATACCTCTCTTCAAGATCTCTTGTTTCCCTCAAACTATGATGGAGATTGATCTCCTGATGTAAAACTATAGCGATAATAGGTGGGGGACCTCGAGGTGGAGGCCTATTACGTAATTTATGAGGTCCCAAATAGGCCATCTCTAACGAATCATCATCATCACTATACAAATACAATCCATCACTTCCCCCCTCTTCTAAGGGGTGATCTGCTAGATGTGGCCCCATGTATTTGATTTTACAATCACTATCATCACTATACAGATAAATCCGATAGAACGATCGTATATATGATACTGTCGCATAAATTGACACTGCTTTTTCCTCAGAGCGCTCAGTGTTGGGAGGGACTTCCTCCATAACATGCTTTTATTTCCTAGGAAATAGATATTGTGGATACACAAGCCTGGAATCGGTCCTCTCATCTACATCACAAAGATATCCTAACTCGAGATCACCTACAGTAGTGGGGTTATGCCCCTGCATACTAGTGTCATCGGTAGCATTATAGATTTGGTTACCCAGGTTGTCTCTGGGGTTGTCCTCTAAGGGACCATCATGATATGAATTGGGTGGCCCTATGGTAACAAACGATACCGTCTGGTGAGTCCTCCAATAGCTAGAAGGATTAGGGTGATATGGATTAAAATCCACATCATCCCCCAGACTCAGGTACATGCGATCTAAGGATGAGATAAGCAAATCATCATGATACTATACCTATAACCTAACCCAAACCTATCAGTAGCTAACTGATAATGCGGTTTGAGCAGAGTCCTATGTCCTTGTTCAAAAAGACCAAGGCCGTGTCCATGCCAATGATACGACTTGAAAATACGCATGGTGTATTTCGGGTTGGAAAGATAACACACATTTATAGTGAATGGCTCGTCATCATCCTTATCTATGGACATTTTGGTGGGCACCTGATCTAGCCCTACGTAGATGAAGTTTGTTTGGTTGGGTGGCTCACCCAAAAGACCTACAAATCTAATCAAAAATCAATGGGCTTGCGGTCAACCCATCTCTTGTGCAGTCTCCAGAATAGGTCCAAAAGTAACATTTTACACAAGATACTGACCCAACCCTATGCTATCTAGATGAACAGTCACCTGTGGTGCAGATGACCCTACTGAAGATGCAGGCGAAGTAGGCTGAGGTGCCTCCTCGACTTTATCTTGAGGTTCTTCCACATCCATGGGAGTGGGAGTCTCCTTGGTGATTGGTCTGGGCCTATGATATTCTACTTTATCACCAAATTTCACCTTTAGCTTCTTGTCTTGTCGATGCATTAACGATGCAGTCAATTTTAGAGAAGTTGCAGTCGTATGCTCAGATCTGTGTGACATAGATGTTGATGGTTGAGCATGGGCTTCTGGTTTACCTCTTAGAATCTTAACCAACAAAGTAGGCCGAATATCCAAGTGCATCGACAGGAGTACAAAACCCCTAGGCAAATTTTCTAGGCTCATGAACTTGAATGGTTCTTCATCCGAGGATACTACGTGAACCTATCCCTCATGAATGTACTTCACGTATTAATGCAAGATAGAGGGGATGCAACGCATTTCATGAATCCAAGGCCTTTCGAGCAGAATCGTGTACTGCATGGCACCCTCTATCATGTGACACATCACAAAGATGGTCTTGACTCCCACCTAAACAGGTAGGACAATTGTACAAACCATCAAGCATAGTGCATCGTTAAACGCTCTCAACGTAAATGTGGTAGGCACAATGTGTGATTTGGGTAACTTGAGATGGCCTTGGTTGTAATTATATTGATCGAGGACCCAGTGTCGATCAAGACCATTTTGAAAAACATGTGGTTAACACACATGATAATATGCAGCGGTGGGTCAACCATAATAGTAGGAATCATTTTCACTTCATGATTGTAAAATTGTATCATGGGTTCCTGACACTGTTGTACATGTCCCACAAAATTTGTAAATGGATGCGCATCTTGGTACTGTACCTTAATGGACCTCAAAATATCCATAAGAGTCTCCCTATGTCTAGGGGATTGCTAATAAGCTCATATATTGACAACTTTGTAGGATTTATCTACAGGTTCTAAACTAACCTGCTCCTTATGGTCATTGTTGGTCATCAAATCTGCCTAGGAAAGGATTTGGGTAAGTGTATGCGCCCTAGACCTGGACCAACATTGAAAGGCCGAAGGGAAGAGATGCCCCTCGTGCCAATCTCCGGAGAAAGGTCGGCTCCTATGCTAAACTACTTTGGTGTTTTGAGATAAGGGATGCAGGAAAGAGATAAACAGAGTAAGGGTGCAGGAAAGAGATAAAAAGAGTTAGGGTTAGAGAAAGAAATAAAAAAGGGAGTAAGGGAAGAGAGATCGATGATTTAAAGTGGGAGAGAATAGGAAGCACGATCACTAACTAACAACTTGAATAGCAACAAAGAACACCAAGAATAAATGAAAGAAATGCCACATTAACCTTCCTATGTATCCTCTGAGCGAGTTCCAGGATTCTCCTTCTCCCTTTCATCGAAATTCAGGGTTCAAAGTAACGACGATTAGGACAAGCGAATATAACAGAAACCACAACCCACCAGGCAACATAAAAGAAAACCAATATAGCATTTTTCCTCCCCTATGTATCCTTCAGGCGAATTTCAGGGTACTGTCCCCAATCGCACACCGAATTTAGGATTCAGAGTTACAGTATGCAAATGAAGAAAGACAAAAGAAATAAACACAGAAGGCAGCATACAAGAGAGAAATAGAGTCCAAAGCTCTTTAGTATTAATCGCAGGACATCAAGTTACAACAACTTTCTAGCAGAAAGTTCCCCCCCTTCTTACATTACAATGCCTGGGTTTTTATAGAGGACCCGACCCTCTGAGTCATTATTACACAGAATGGTGAAGTATACTCTTGAGATCTGAGAAGTCGGCTCCTCGCGGCCCTCGTGACTGAGCTCTCAAATCCATTACCAGAACTGGAAACTATGACCGAGTCAACCATGGAAACATGCATTGATGAGCCGTCTGAGTGTCCTTGGTTTCTGGGTGCAATGCTCGAGTGGCCGCCATGCTTGTCGAGCTCTCCTTCAGGGACTGATACTTCGCTTCCAATTGCCAAAAATGAGCAGCGAGCTTACCGGGCAAGTAAAAATGCATTTATGAGGCACTTGATCGTCTCGAGAAAATACTCGGCTTGGAGCGCGTGCCCCTTTTGAGTCGCGAAAAAGCAACATGTCATGATATCATGACATTTCTATGTCTTCAGCTTGGTTCTTCTTCTTGCATCACGAAAATATGACATGTCGCAAAATCATGACATTTCTATGTCTTTGTCTTCTTTTATTGCTTTTGGCCACGAAAATGCAACATGTCGCGATATCGCGACACTTTTTCCTTCTTGCGCTTTCTCCTTGCTTTGAGCCATGAAAATGCAACATGTCGCGATATCGTGACACTTTTTCCTTCTTGCTCTTTCTCCTTGCTTTCGAGCCACGAAAATGCAACATGTCGCGATATCGTGACACTTTTTCCTTCTTGCTCTTTCTCCTTGCTTTCGGTCGCGAAAATGCAACATGTCGCGATATCATGACACTTTTTCCTTCTTGCTCTTTCTCCTTGCTTTGAGCCATGAAAATGCAACATGTCGCGATATCGCGACACTTTTTCCTTCTTGCTCTTTCTCCTTGCTTTCGGCCGTGAAAATGCAACATGTCGCGATATCGTGACACTTTTTCTTTCTTGCACTTTCTCCTTGCTTTCGGCCATGAAAATGCAACATGTCGCGATATCGCGACACTTTTTCTTTCTTGCTCCCTCTTGTCGCTCTCAGCCACGAAAATGCAACATGTCGCGATATCGCGACACTTTTTCTTTCTTGCTCCCTCTTGTCGCTCTCAGCCGCGAAAATGCAACATGTCGCGATATCGCGACACTTTTTCCTTCTTTCGGTGAAGCTATCTTCTTTGGCTTGTTTGGCAGTGAAGCTTTTTCTTCTTCATTTTATGTACAAGGGGTGGCATTGAAAGCCAAAATTGCTGCAACACTTACAAATACTTTCGAAGCAACAAAAAGAAATACTTTTGCAAAAGGAAACACTATACAAAATTTTGATTTTTTGATTTTTTTCTACCCCTTGTGCAATGTGACAAAATTGTCAACATTCTTGGTGGCTCGTGGGGCATTTAGCTTGTCTGAATGCAGAGATCCTAGGCCTTTATCCATTGGGCAATAGAGTCATTCCCATTGTCCTCTTCTCTGACTATCCACTGACAACATTTTTTTTTTGTTTGTGCCTAAGCTCCTAAGCAACACTTAGTGCTTTCGACACTTATTTACTAGTCGGGCTATTTACAGTATTTACACAAAATTTTGTGACATGATTGGCATGCCGCCACCATAAACCTAGCTTCGGGTGCCTATCCGGTGAACCTGCAATGTCCGGACCAGATCTGATTGAACTTCAGTTGATCCTTGAAGTTCGGATAACCTCTTCTCGAAGTTGTCCATGTTGCAAACGGAGTGCAACGTGGCAGGTTGTCACTCCTGCCAGTACCCATACTGGTGATGAATGATGTGTCAAAGAAGTTCACCGCATGGGGGTATTTTGTGGGTATCGATTGTGGTGATGGCTGGAACCAATACCACCATTTTAGAGAGTCCATCGGCTATGGACTCTTGAATACGAGCTCCTCCAACTTCTTGCTGCGACAACAGGGCTTTTCCCGTGATAAGTCTGCTTCCAGGATCTCCTTGGGCTCAGCCTCTTGATGAGGCATGCTTAATGGGCTCTGGCTGAATACTTGCATGCCATCCACTGGGATACAAAAAGGGTGCAAAAATGTGCCCTCTTTGTTCTCAGGTTCTGCCACTTGAGTCTGTTTCTCTCCTTGGCCCATCTCCTGATGGAGACTGCAAGCAACCATATTGTTCATTGTTGGGGCAAAGCTTGCATATTCCCATCATTGGCCTTGGACGAAATTTACCTCTTGAGCTCCAAACGACTGCATCTCAGGTCTCTACTCAGTATGAGGAATCTTCCATGGTGAATACTGTGCAGGATAGACAGGAGCAGCAAATATTGGAGAAAGTGATGGAGTTTCCCCCCACTGCCACTTTCCAGATAGGAGCAGGAGCTGCTCTGCTCATACTGCTTCCTCAAATATTTGAGGAAATCTTCGTTCACCTGATTGTAGTAAGAGGAGGCTCATGTCCGGGTGAAAGGCCCGAACATAGAAGAGGTGGGCTTGGGCGGGCGTCGGTTGGATCTCTCCTGGAATTCTCTTCCAACTTCTATAGAATCGGACATTGAAGTCCGTGATGCTCTCCAGAGGTGTTCTTGTGATGGTGGAGAGGTACATCAAAAGCTGGAAGGGGTCCTGAGAGCCATCAAATGTTTTGATTAGCGCTCCCGCTAAGTCATCCCATGAGCAGATGCTTTTACGCCCGAGCAGTCTATACCACTACAGCGCCCTTCCTTCCAAATATAGAACCAGAAGTCTGATCATGACATCTTCGTGGGTTATGTCATGGAGGGCCGCTAAAGCAGCAACATCTTCAAGGTGCTCTTGGGCCATTCCCTTAGTGCCATTGTATTTCGTCAATGTCTTCAAGGCACTTTTGGGAATTTCATGGTAACTTGGGAGATTCAGAGGGCCACGATCATCCCAGCTGGGATAGCATACCCTCTCCATTATAGCAGTGGCCTGCAGAGATCACGGTTCTCGCCACTAAGTCGGAGTCACCAGGTGAACATTCTTTTCTCCGCTTGTGAGGTCAAGGCTGCTCACCAAACCTTGATTCCTCCGGGGTGTCTTATTTCAGCTTTAAAAGGTGCCTACGATCAAGAAATCTAGATCTTCAGCTCAGTCAGAGTCGCCAGGTGATTTTTCCAGATGGAGGTAAGCCAGAGATTCACCAAACTCGGGCTTCCTTAAAACATGGGACCAGTGTCCCACCGGGCGTGCCAAAAACTATTGGTCATCAAATCTGCCTAGGAAAGGATTTGGGTGAGTGTATGTGCCCTAGACCTGGACCAACATTGAAAGGCCGAAGGGAAGAGATGCCCCTCGTGCCAATCTTCGAGAAAGGCCGGCTCCTATGCTAAACTACTTTGGTGTTTTGAGATAAGGGATGCAGGAAAGAGATAAACAGAGTAAGGGTGCAGGAAAGAGATAAAAGGAGTTAGGGTTAGAGAAAGAAATAAAAAAAGGGGTAAGGGAAGAGAGATCAATAATTTAAAGTGGGAGAGAACAGGAAGCACGATCACTAACTAACAACTTGAATAGCAGCAAAGAACACCAAGAATAAATGAAAGAAATGCCATATTAACCTTCCTATGTATCCTCTGAGCGAGTTCTAGGATTCTCCTTCTCCCTTTCATCAAAATTTAGGGTTCAGAGTAACGACGATTAGGACAAGCGAATATAACAGAAACCACAACCCACCAGGCAGCATAAAAGAAAACCAATATAGCGTTTTTCCTCCCCTATGTATCCTTCAGGCGAATTTTAGGGTACTGTCCCCAATCGCACACCGAATTCAGGATTCAGAGTTACAGTATGCAAATGAAGAAAGACAAAAGAAATAAACACAGAAGGCAGCATACAAGAGAGAAATAGAGCCCAAAGCTCTTTAGTATTAATCGCAGGACATCAAGTTACGACGACTTTCTAGCAGAAAGTTCCCCCCCTTCTTACATTACAATGCCTAGGTTTTTATAGAGGACCCGACCCTCTGAGTCATTATTACACAGAATGGCGAAGTATACTCTTGAGATCTGTGAAGTCGGCTCCTCACGGCCCTCGTGACTGAGCTCTCAAATCCATTACCAGAACTGGCAACTGTGACCGAGTCAACCGTAGAAACATGCATTGAGCCGTCTGAGTGTCCTTGGTTTTTGGGTGCAATGCTCGAGTGGCCGCCATGCTTGCCGGGCTCTCCTTCAGGGACTGATACTTCACTTCCAATTGCCAAAAATGAGCAGCGAGCTTATCGGGCAAGTAAAAATGCATTTATGAGGCACTTGATCGTCTCGGGAAAATACCCGGCTTGGAGCGCGTGCCCCTTTTGAGTCACGAAAAAGCAACATGTCGCGATATCGTGACATTTCTATGTCTTCAGCTTGGTTCTTCTTCTTGCATCACGAAAATATGACATGTCGCGAAATCGCGACATTTCTATGTCTTTGTCCTCTTTTGTTGCTTTGGGCCACGAAAATGCAACATGTCGCGATATCGTGACACTTTTCCTTCTTGCTCTTTCTCCTTGCTTTCAGCCATGAAAATGCAACATGTCGCGATATCGTGACACTTTTTCCTTCTTGCTCTTTCTCCTTGCTTTCAGCCGTGAAAATGCAACATGTCGCGATATCGCGACACTTTTTCCTTCTTGCTCTTTCTCCTTGCTTTCAGCCGTGAAAATGCAACATGTCACGATATCGCGACACTTTTTCCTTCTTGCGCTTTCTCCTTGCTTTCGGCCGTGAAAATGCAACATGTCACGATATCGCGACACTTTTTCTTTCTTGCTCTTTCTCCTTGCTTTCGATCGCGAAAATGCAACATGTCGCGATATCGCGACACTTTTTCTTTCTTGCGCTTTCTCCTTGCTTTCGGCCATGAAAATGCAACATGTCGTGATATCGCGACACTTTTTCTTTCTCCTCTTGTCGCTCTCGAGCCGCGAAAATGCAACATGTCGCGATATCGTGACACTTTTTCTTTCTTGCTCCCTCTTGTCGCTCTGAGCCGCAAAAATGCAACATGTCGCGATATCGTGACACTTTTCCTTTCTTTCGACGAAGCTATCTTCTTTGGCTTGTTTGGCAGTGAAGCTTTTTCTTCTTCATTTTATGTACAAGGGGGTGGCATTGAAAGCCAAAATTGCTGCAACACTTACAAATACTTTCGAAGCAACAAAAAGAAATACTTTTGCAAAAGGAAACACTATACAAAATTTTGATTTTTTGATTTTTTTTCTACCCCTTGTGCAATGTGACAAAATTGTCAAGTCACCATCGGTCTAGTTGGTGGGCCTGGAATGTTCTGAGTTGGTCATTGATCTGGTGTAGCTTGTATTTTGATGGGAGCATGAGGTTGATTCGGTTGATCATACCTCTTGTATCTAGTAACAACATTGACCATGCCTATGAACCCCTGGGTAGGTGGTTCGATTATCACTTGATTGACCTGGCCGGTGTTGTTACAAAGCGCCTCATGATTAGGTAGTGGATTCTTGAAAATCCCCATGTTTCTATTGTTGAGCGTTTGTGGATTACCTAGTATTACAAGCTCTCCTTTTTCTATCATGTTCTGCATAATGTGTTTGAAGGACCAACATGTCTCGATGTCATGGCCCTTCCCTCTATGGAATATGCAGAATAGATCGTCTTGATGCCACTTCGACTTTGGAACATTCAGATCTATTAATTTGACCTCGAGCAATCAGATGGCCTTGTCCTTGCACAGTTGATGGAAAATCGAAGTCATCGATTCCATCAGAAGTGTGAACTGGCGAGGTGGATGCTCTTCTCTATTTTTGCCCTTATAATTGTTTTTACGTGTCTCATAACGTGCAGGAGGAGGTTGGGCCTGATGATTAGGCTTTTCCTGTCCCTCGTCCTCTCCTCCAATTTTTAGTACTACTTGATTCACATGGGCGTGCTTGCTTTGTTACATCGTAGTACTCTTTTTAGACCCCTCTTTCCTGGTCTTGAGCTTTAAGTTACCTTCTTGCAACTTGATGTCCTCGATCACCTCGGCTTGCACCACAGCTTCCTCGAATGTAGCGTACTGCTACAGCTGCAACAATAGCGAGATGTGCTTAGCACAACTCTTTGTAAACATTTGGGTCAATTCAACTACAGGAATGGGGAATGGCCACTTTACCATTATTCTATGCCATTTCCTTCCGTATTGCTCGATGGGCTCATCGTTGCGCTGAGCTAGCATAGCCAAATCGAAAAGGTTGGCCTGTTTCTTGATGCCAAATGAATAGCATTTAAGAAATGCATAAGCTAACTTCTTAAAACTAGTAATGTTGTGTTTCTTCAGCTGGTTGAACCACTCTCAGGATGGGTCGAAGAGTGTTGTAATGAAGGTGCACAACAACAAGGAATCATGACTCTTTATCTGGAAACAAGCATCCAAAAAACTTGTAACATGCTCTTGGGTATCCTCATCACCCTTGAATTATCTAACCTGGGCATATCAAAATGCTCAGGATATGGAGGCATAGGCACCGAGGGGTCTAGAGGTTCATTGTGTATCTTCCTCAATGTCATCTTTTGCATAGTCATGCCTTGCATCTCTATTGCTTTGACCTTATCGGCCAAAGCCTTGTACGCATCAAAAGACAAAAATTCCTCCTCCCTAAGCTATCATGGAGGTTATTTAGGAGGTAATGTCTTCTTCAGGGGAGGTGGAGGACGTGGTTCTTCCTCCTCCTCAACTCGGTAAATCTCAGGAGACTCCTGATTGTATCCATCTATATATACATGTTCATGCTACCTTTATCTAAGATCATTAAGTGACGACAGTTGCTCCATCTGTTGGGCACTGACATGAGTACGATCATCTTTGCGCTCCTCATGCATATCAACTAGGGACATAGCCCTCCTATGCACATGCTCTCTATGCTCCTAGGGAGGGTATAGGCTAGCCCTAGCTAGTCGATCCTCCTGCTCTATGTGCTCCTTCTAAGATAGAATACGCTCCTCGCACATGCACTGCTCATATAATATCTATCGTAGGAGCCTTTACACTTGAAGATTTTCATCTTCAATATGCTGTCTCTCTAGGTGAGCATCCTCCAATTGATATTGGAGGAGTTGATGTCTTTGCTCAGACACCAGTCTATGTGATCTGTCGATCTAGTCAACCATGAGAGGCCTCTGGTGTGTACGTTCTTATGCAAGATACCTTATGTTTTCTATACCAATCAAACAAATGTGCTGATGGTAGACGTGTGACATGAGGGTGCTTAGAAGCCTCTCCATGGTCTCTAGTGATATTGATACAACTATCGCTACTCTCACTCGGAGCACGAGTGGGTAGAGATGTAGGCTTGTAGCCTAGCTGCTCAAGAACACTACCTAGACCATCTAACTGTCTAGACCTCCACCACTCATGTGGTGGTGTTCCATTAGCTCCCACCTTTGATATATCAATGGTGATCTTATGTGGTGGGCCACGCGTGGGAGTATGGATGGATCTATGCTCAAAAGTGAGTCTGTCCTCTTGCCCTTGAATGGGCGGATATCTAGTCCATCTATACTCTGACTGTGGAAGGTTAGAACCTCTTGTGGACCTAGTACATATGGAAACCAACCTGGTTCCCTGCACCACATATTCCTCGGCCGATCCCATGGATGTGCATGTAGTATGGTCTCGGTAATGGCTTTGAAGTAGAGCATCCTCATGCTGAGAAGCTCTGCGCTTAGTCCTGTACCTGGAGGAGTGTAATGAAGCTCCTCTATCGAGGATCCACTCAATGGGATCTCCCCATGTCAAGTTATCACCTCTAATGCTCATCAAACGTTGTTCAGTTCACTCATGTGTATGAGGACTCGACACATGCTGTTGTGACCCGATTGGAGGTTGATCATGGGCATCGGTCCTAGACTTTTTTTGATCACCCTGTGTGTTCACCATTTATGTACCTAACATCTAGATGTGTTTTATTATGCAAACAAGGTATACAAATGATTATCTCCTTTTAATTTCTTATTGTGAGCCCTAAATAGTTTGATGTTGTTTTCAGATGTGTTGTATCAGTGTTAAAAACTCTCACGTGTTTTGAAAGATTGTTGGATTTTATACTCAGTTAAATTGGCTTTCACCTGCATACCCACAACTCGACAACTTGGCGGCGAAACCCAAGTCATGTAAACCAACCTATAATGTGTGGAAGTGAAGCCCACACACAATCAGGAGGCACAGGTCATCCCAGTTCCTCACCCATTTTCCTCCAATCAACGTCATACCCTCCGAAGAGGAGTATATGCAAATTTTTTAGGGTACGAAAGGATCTTGGACCCGATATGGTCTAATAACACAAGGTACATGGGATTTGGGCCAACGGATGGAAGTTATGCCCATCATCGTTGAACCCTACTAGTGGTTGGAGATGAAGCCCAACTCACTAGATTTTAAGTGCCAGGTGGTGTGTGTGGTTACTTTTACTTTGCAAAAATGACAAATGCATAAAGGAGAATAATGATCATTCCTACATGATATGCATGAAAAGAAAAGAATGTTTCAAATTTAGAAAGAATGCACGCTAATGTCCTATATGATATTTTGATGATGCAATTACAATGACATGGCTGCTCATCTGACCTAACCACGGAGCGTGCACCTAGATACTGTATTCATCTATACCATCATAAAAACATAAATATTCACACAAGTACATAAATTGAACAAAAAAAATGTATGTAAGGTTTCTCGTATTAATATTTGAATAAGCTTTGATTAAAAAAATGCCCTCTTAGGGTCACTTGAATGATGATATTGATATTATAATTGCCAATGCCCTCAATAGGGTAGGCACACTTGTAGTGCTCTATTGATTAGTCATAAACTGCCTTGGGGTGGAGCTGACCCCCTTCTTCATGATGTGGAAGGATTATGACATAAAATCCTCTTGCACCTGTCTCCCTACGAACAAGAAACAACAACACACGATTAAAAATATTGATAGTCTCTCGTGATGAGGCCCTTTAAGGAAATATGTATGCAAATGCCATTAAAATAGTAAAATAAGAAAACACAAAGAAAGTCTTTAAACTATTCTAATTTGATCAAGAATTATACTACAACATGAAGGACATGAATAAGCAAATGATGCATGGATCAAATATCAAGTTAGGAACAATAAAGTGCATAAAAGATCCAATATACTCCTACTTAATACAATGCATGAAACAACTAATTCCTATGGTCATAGTTTCTCTAAAATATAATTAAACCTTATGAAAAGACTAATATGACTAATATATACGGTCAAAAGCAAAGCAAGTAAGGTGATCAGTAACCTATTGTAAATTGTAGCTGTGGTGGGCGGTCTACACTGTGAAGCATGGCTGATAGTCGCAGTTTGACCTCTGATAGGTTTACCCTTAGAATTAGGGGTAGTGGGCTTGACCTCCTTGTCCAGATTGATGTTCAAGGGTCGCCTTTGTTGTCCTCTGATAGATTTGGTGGTCAAATAACTGTGAAGGGCCTTCGTCTGCCCGAATTTGTGTTTCTTTATCCTCCTAGGCACCTAGGGCATCCATGGCTAATTGGTATTTAGGTGAATAGCAAAGTGGCTCTCAAATGCATAGATTCAGTATGCAATTTGACAGGGCTTCGTTGCTCTCTTGATCAATTAACTCTCTCTCGATAATTCGCCAGCACTTCACTATGCAAATCATCTATATGTCCTCCCCATTTGGAGGGGGGTATTTATAGCATGCCCCCTAGGTCTAGGGGTGGCTTCATGGAGAAGCCAAGACCAAGAAGGGTGGTTGGGACAGTTGGGATGGAATCCTCTGGAATATTTTGTCCCTCAACTACCTCCTAGATCTTTCGGTCGTTCCAACCAATTTTTCTTGGATGGAAGGCCTAACTAAAATTCAGTTAAGATCGCAGGTCACAACTGTGGTCCAGACTGCAGACCACAGGTGTCAACCGTAGTTCAGACTGTAGACTGCAGGTCTGGGCTGTGGTTCATACTGCTTAGGCCAAAATGCCTAAATTGAGTGGTTAGAACCATTGCTCTATCCTAGAGTCTATCCAAGATCCTCCATATGGTTTTATAGCATGTCCATATGAGTAGTTGCCCTTGACATGACGCGTTTTAGGTGTCTACAATAGGTTCATCAGGTTGCTACAACATGTGTGCGTCTCCTCCAACTCATTATGTTGTAACTGACCTGGCATCATGGTGCTGATGTGGCTTACCTCTGTTTTATCCTATGGAGTGGTGGTTGTTGTGTCTTCATATAGTACATTGGATATTTTGATAGGTTTATCCTATTTTTG
Organism: Wollemia nobilis; assembly: GCA_028583015.1. NCBI lineage: Eukaryota > Viridiplantae > Streptophyta > Pinopsida > Araucariales > Araucariaceae > Wollemia > Wollemia nobilis. The sequence continues at coordinate 4,039,497 of JAQPPZ010000753.1, forward strand.
TTTACCCACTACTACCGTAGCTATAATAGTACATATGTCAGTTAGGACAACTTCAAACTATTAAGATATTTTAAAAATAAATTATCTATTGGGAGCATGCTTGGGCACTCTAGTTGGGTTCAATCCTCCTTTTGCAATGCACATGTTTTAATATCTCCTTTCTATTCAACGTTCCTTTTAACTCTATTGTATGCTTTGTTTGGCATTGGGTATTTTATTGCTAGGATTTAATATTCATCTGGTATTATTTTATCTTTGTCAAGTTTTTATGCACCTTCGGCTGACGTCAATACTCAAAATGTATGACTCTTATTTAATATTTAGTTGGATGAAGTGTTGTGCTAGAAGTTAAATGTACTTTACATTGCTTAATGTGTGTTGGATGAAGTGTTGTGCTAGAAGTTAAATGTACTTTACATTGCTTAATGTGTGTTGGATTATATACCTTAGAACATTTTTTGTATTCTTTCTTTTGTTGTGTTGGGTTTTTATGCTACTCCTACTGACATTAGCATCCAAAATTATCTAGAACTATATTTTCCCTATAGTTTAAGCTTATTGTACGTGACAAATTTTACTACTATACTAAATGCCAAGATTCCATCCATACTTAGACAAAATCTCTTTCAATTTGCTAGATGCTTCTTCATGCTATGTCGAACACTAGGTATTAGGCTCTTGCTAACATTAGCATCTTATTTTTTCATCCACATTTGATACTTAATGAAAATTTGAGTTCGAACTCTCTTGAATTTAGCTATCGAGTGTTGGATGTTTTCATGATTGTTGCTAACATCACCACCTCAGAGTTTTTGATAACTTTCTATACTTAGCAAAATTTGGTATAATTTCTACCTACCTTGCCTTCCTTTGATCTGACGACCATTTTAGGTGTTCGACAACCTTTCTTAGCAAAATGGAAAAATATTATTTTGAAAAAAATCAAGGAGATGGATGGGTGAAAATTTTTACCCATATTATTGATGCCTTATAGGGGTTTTTTCTTACTGAAGCATCAAACACATCTAGCATTATCCACTTGGGCAATGGAGTTGACACAAAAGATAAAAAAGATGAAATTAATTTTTTCTTGCATAGGGGTTAATATTTTAAATACTTCCTACTTACCCTTCCAAGTTGCTTCAGATATTTTTCCATGTTGACTAGTTGCTTGGGATGCTAAAGGAGCTACTAGTAGCTGAAATAGCCTGCACATTTTATCCCATGACTTTTGAGAAGGGATATGTATTGCTTTGAATTTGTAGGGGACTTATTGTAGCTAAAAATAGTCGTCATAGGAAGGGTCCTTATATATTTGTGCCAACTCTTTAGAATTTGATAGTAGAGTAGAGAGCCTATAGAAGGATGCAATAATTTGGTCTATTGTCAAAGGCTTAGGCAGTGCATTTGGACTAAAACCTAAAGCCCCAAGTATCGAAAAATTTACTTTGACAATGGGAATTTAGCATATGATAATTGAAAATCAAATTTTGACATATATTTTAAGATCTTAGCCAAAATCTTGACCACTTGTAGCAATAGAAAATTTCACTTGACATTTGGAAATTTATCCCCAAAAATTGAAAGCTACCTTGGTCGATACCATAAAAATGTATGGGAGCTCAAAAAAAATATAAAAGCATGATTAGAAGCTTGGAAAATAATATGATATATTGATGAAATGTTGGAAACTTAAGGGAAATATGAAATATATATATATATATATATATTAAAAATATTAATATTAAATTCTAGCCTTTCCTTTTTTTGTTTTGTAGGATATTTTTTGTGGCTAATTTAAATATGGCATATGTAATGGTGGACATAGAATTTTAATGTAGATCGAGTAAGTACAAGCGTACTAGGTAATGAATAGGTGAAATTAATGGCCAACCTAGGCTTTGTAGAGTAATGGAGAGTTAATGAGGCATGATCATTCTAGAGATCCCTAGCATCGTGCAAATGAAGAATTTATGTGGCATGGCTAAAGTAGTGCATATTTAATGAGACATGGTCGTAGTATGGCTGAAAAGCAATCTTAAGGGGCACATCCTAGAATTAGATAGCAATTAATTATAAAATGTAACGCTAAGTGAAGACCAAAAATTATATAAATAATGTCTCACTACCTAGTTACTAGGGCCAAAAACCATCCATTAGTTGGCCTCTTTAGCTTTCTTCTTTATTTGCATTTTTTTCTTATAGTTGGATGACATATTTGAACCAAGCTTCTATTGTTTTGAGCTTTGTTCTTGTAATCCACCTAAGTGGACAAATTTGAATTCATGTACTCAACAAATATCTTTATAATATAAGGCTTCTAAAATTTGTTGTCTTCAATCTGTGCATACTGATAGTGGTTGCACTCAGTTTATTTCATAGTCTGTTGCTTCTTTGAAGATTGCACCATTTTGGACCTTAGGCTATGTGTGGTCACGCTGAGTTTAGGGAAGTATTGACTTGTTTTTTATTTCCTCTTACCCTTAAATATTTGATTTTTCTTTGAAGCTTGTCTAGATTAGGAGTAGATTAATTTATATTTGAAGCATGGGAGCTCATTTTTTGTAGTACATTTTAAAATTTTATATAGCTTTAAAATAGTCATTGCTTTTACGTAAGAAATAATAGTATTTAAAGCAATGAATGATATTGATTGAGTAATCACGGTCTACAAAGTTTAAAATTTATCTTTTGTTGCTTAGTTTTAATTATACTTAGCTCACATTTGTTTAAATATCAATGCAATGTAATTATTTTTAGATAGTTAAGTGCTTGCTTTTAAACCATTATGCCCAAGAAATTTTCTTTTGAGTCATAACCAATAAAGGTCCCTTGAAGGAACAATTATCAACAATATCTGAGTCTATCTACATTAGCCAAGACCTGGCATACCCAAACCTTGGGGAAAAAAGGGTTCCCCTCTCAAGAGGGAACAAATATGTGTTCCAAGTATGTTGGATTATCCTTGACAATGTGTCATTTGCATGCTCAAGAAATATCTTCCACAACCTCTTGATTTTTTATTGGTTTTTTGGTTAAACATAGTGGTGGTGTTAAGATTACTAGCAACAATGTGCAATATTTATTTCAGCCAATATTTTGGCAAGTTGGGTAGCATGAGCCTTTTCATTACCCAAAGACCTAGGTTTGATTCCGTCTAGCAACATGTTTTGAAACCTTTATGAGTTGGCCTTTAATAGAGATGATATCACACTCTTGTATGCTAGCTTCACCCACATTTAAACTACACATATGCCTTTAATAACTCAAAAATATTTAAGTGTCAAGTGTTCAGTGAACCAGTGGTGACTATGTGGCACAAAATAAGTGGTTATCATTAGTGAATAACCGGATGACACATGACATGCTACAATTAGGCTTTGTATTTCTAAGGTTTGAGGCTTTAATTTTTTAGGGCTATTTGAAAAATATTAGAGGCAATAACTTTTGCATATGAAAATATTTTGAGATATTTTTTAAAAATTGTATGATTTTTTGAGCTCTATGCATTGATGATGCTAGTTTATAGATCTGTTCCATTGTTAGGATCCGAATTGTATGGAATAGTCCTCAAACCCTATTTCTCTAGTTGTAATATATTTTTAGTCTTTTGGATGCATAAAAGAAAAAGTATTTAGGATATGCTATGTAAATTGATATCACTTTTCCTCCTATTTCTTGTCTAGGTACTCTTGGACGTTTCTAATAGCTCTTTTTTTAAGCAGTTTCATACAAAATGTTTTTGGTGATGGAAATATGGTGGACCAAGGACAAGTAGAAGTCTTCAAATAATATGATGTGTTATATCAAAGAAAAAACTATGCCTTCAAGTCATACCTTATGTGACTATTGGAATGCTAAAGTAGTTTATCTTTAGATGTGGTGGTGAGATTTACTTCTCTTTCTTATCTAGAGTTTTGGTAAATTTTTTTATTTGATATGTGAGAGAGTATATGATAGTGGAAGTGATGACTATAGTCCAACCTAATGACACTTTTGTGCAAGAGGAATATTTACAACAAATTTCAAATGAGGTAGGTTTAAATGGTTCTAACTCATGTGAATAGTCCCACTAGAGCATCCATTATGGGAGGAGATATTATTGTCACTATTTATTTCTATCCTTGGCCCCTTAGCTCAAATTATGAGGAGACATTGAAAGTGTAATATGAATTTTGGTCAAGGATGACATTGTGTGATGTAATATTGGATAGGCCTAAGGGTATTCATTGTACATTGTATTTATTTATTATAATATTTTATTATGTAATCCCTATGGGCCCTGGTTAACCTTATTATGACTAAAACCACCTTATAAAATTCTTATTAATCTTAAATCTCTTTTCTTATGTTAGGTTAGGTTAATTTTTTTTAATATTTGGGATTTTTTTATTGGTATAAATACCCCCACCAATCCATCCATTGGATCATAGTGTTCTAATTCATATCTATGGATGATATAGTGACTATTTATGGTGCCTATGGGTGCCCACCATATATTTCTCTCTCATAATTTTTAATTTTTTTGCATAAGATTTGAGAGGATGAATTACTTCTCTTTGTTTCATGAAATAGACACAAATTTCAACATTCAAATCATAAGAATTATATTTCATAATTAGGATTAGTATTGTGTAATTGATTGATTATTGACAAAGATGCAAGCACCTCCATAAATAATAGGGTTTAATAACAAATCTAGAACTTACAGAAGACAAGGAAAAATAGATTGTGTTAGTAGACCAAGATGTCACAATTGTTAAACATAGAACTCAAATAATCCTAATAAAATGAGCATATCTTATTCTCATGCATATGGGTTAGTTATAATTGTGATGGAATTTTAAAATATTAATAATAGTACCTATAATATTTATTTTTATAGACAAAAAAAGGTGAACTTGAGAATATTTCTTATTCATAGTCATATAGTGTTGGCTATGTTTTCATAATACAATAATATTTTCATAGGAAATAGGATATCAAAAAATCAAAGATGGAAGTCATATCCATATAATAAGGGTTAATTTCACAATCAAGAGGAGTGTTTTCATCATTTAGCCATAATTAAATTAAATGTAAGTCTATATCAACAACAAGATTAGTACAAACACTGATGCTACTAGTGGACAACGAGATGCATGTTATTTAGTTTCATAGCCATTTTGAGATAATCATGATATAGGCCATTGATGATGTGAAATTCATATCATTGTAAAATTTTAAGACATGGAGAAAGAAAAAATAAGAACACATCATTGTGCTTTTGAGCTTTCAAATATTTTACTCCTTAAGTCAATTTCCTTTAATTAAGCACATATCTTATTATTTTACAAGGATTTTTTACTTTGCAAGTCATGGATATTGAAGAAGAAAAAAATATGGAGCTTTTCTTATAAAAACTTTAACATTGCATTCCACATATGGATTTATCCTATTATGTAAGTTCAAGCTATATTAGAGTTGATATACTTATCATAGAGATTTATTATATGGAACCTTTGCCTAAATGATGATCATGGAAACATTACATCTCATAGGACAAAACCCTACATAATACAACAATTCAAAGCATGCAAAATTTCTTCTACATATCATTTCTCATATAGGTCATAAAGTGATAGTTTTAGTTACCAAGTTTTAAAAACCAAAAGCCTTCTTCCTTATATAACCTATAGTCCATGTAGCCTTCCATTTTTAAATATAGTGCCTAGTACTTTCATTATCACATCCAAAATTAGTGATATCATCACCTACATTCTTTCCCATGTATGTGAAATAAGTCTAAATATGTCCTTTAAGCATTTATTCACTCATTATTTTAATTTCTATTATCATTAGAAAATACTTTGTACAATGGAACTTTTTATAATTGATTATGTGTTTGGAAAATGGTTATGCTACTAGATTTTAATATCTTATTTTGGAGTAATATTTGAAGAATAAAAACCTTTGTGTCCCTTCACATTTCATGTATTACCCTTTCAAGAGAAGACTTTAATAGGTTGTATAAAAATTACAGTTAAGGAATCAAGCCCTCCCTTTCCATTATCTACCATTCATTTTCCATAATCAATGTATGATCACAAGGAATTTTACTACTAATTATAGACTTATAGAATTTTTAATTTAATACAATCACCTCTATGAGCTATGGAGTCCAATAAATATTTGAATTTAAAAAAACATAGATAATATTATTTTCTAGCATTTATCCCTTGAATGTCACACATTATAAAAGAAACTTTACAAACATTAAATCATTAAAAGTATTATCCATGTTCAACCTCTTCCCTCTAGCTAATGTAATTGTATTAACCAAGATGAATGCCTTATATTCATTAAAAAAAATAGTTTCCCAAGGAAAAAATAAACAAATTCTAAGCCATTGTAAAAGAGCAAAAGTCTCAATTAATTAAGAAAATTGGTGAGGCCATTGTTTTCCTAGGTCAAATTGGAGGGAGACTACACTCAAGATTTTTCAAACTATGGATGTGCTTATTGTCAAATTTAATATTTTAGATGATAAATTTATGTATTGGATTAAAATCATTAGTTATCAAGTACTAAAAAATTCCTTCCAATTTGTAAAAAATATAATCTATACATTCCTATAATTAATTATATATATATATATATATATATATATATATATATATATATATTTATCCTTTAAATTAAAAAAATAATGTATTAAAATGAAAACAACGGATTGTTGATGTTAACATATTTTCTAATATATCATGCCATGAAATCTCAAAGTCAAGGTTCTCTATTTACTTGATTAGAATAGTCATGAAATGTTTTAAAGGTGAAAAATACTAGATTATTAAAAGGATAAGAATGACACTCTAGGTGGGGAGGTCTAAAAATATGTGAGACTATGTCAAACAATAAGTGAAAAAAAAGTGTTAATCTTGTCAAAAAGAGAAATAAATGTATAGTACACATGTTTGTAGGAAATAGAAATAAAATATAGAACACATAAAGACTTAAAATAATAGAAGTGTCCAAAATGAGTTTGTGAATCGAATTCATATGTGGGAGGTGAGTGGGTATGTGTGTGTAAGAGAGGACGAGAGAGATAGAGTTAAAAAAAGAAAAAAAAATATGCAAAACCTAGTCTATAAAGAGAAGGCAAATGTAGATTTTTCATAAGAAACTAAGATGAGAATGGAGTATTTAATTCCCCTAGGTTACACTCATCGCCAAGCCTCATATAAGAAGCTCTTTTAGCTATTCATGAATTATCCTTCATCAAAGGAGTGGGTGTGAAAAAACCTTTTTAAATTTATTTTACCATCCACATTGCATAGTTTTAAGGCCTAGGGTTTAATTAAAATTCACCAAAAAAATAAAAAAAAAATCTTCAAAAATTTCAAAAAGAAAATCAAATAAAAAACAAAACTACAAAAAACAAAAGAAACATAGAAAATATTTGTTTGATTGTGTGTTTGTTTGCTTTTCATTCACATCATATTTTCACACATACCTACCATTCATCACTCCAATTCATCCCTATATTATGGTAATAACCCAAAGTCAAACGAGAGCTTTAACCACTATCCAAATCCAACCACCCAAATCCATGGAGTATTTTGCTCAGGTTTCCCATGCCCCGGTTGCTTCTATGGCTGAGCCATCTAATGTGTCGTGGACCATGTACCTAGAATTTTTTACTAGACCTTCCAATACCACACCCACTTTAGGAATGGATATGACATAGAGAGCTATTCATACCTCCATCCTGGAGATCCCATGCACTGAACCATCCACACCTTTTGATAACCGCATCACCTACACAGGTTCTAATACCTTTAGAGCCTATCTAATATCGACCTTCCCATATTTGTTGTCCCTTACCATTACATCTTGATCTATTCCTACCTTTCAGTAGTAACCCATCCATTTACACCCTAACAACACTAGCCATCTCTTCATTAACCTTCTCTTCAAATCCACATCCCTGAACCAAAATCCACCATCATCGTTCAACCTATACATCTCAGTTCCATCCATCCACACCACCATCTATTCTAACCTACTTTACGAAGCATATATTAATGCTACTTTTAAAATTCCAACTTCCATTCCATATACATAATTCCCACACATTAACCCCATCCAACATACCATTCCTCATTCGGTTGTGATACCCTTTGCAACTTACCCCCCACCTACATCAACCCATGTTGTTACGATACATTATGTGCAAACCTCTAACCTCATGTGACCATGTAACACATCAATTATTTCCATACAGTAATATTTGAAACATGTGCAATCATTGCTTATGGATAACTCTAATCAAAGTGGTCATCCCATTTCACAAAAATAATCACAGATGACAAATTTCAACCATACACACACAATCAGTCAAAACATATTCTTCAACCAAGATCCATTCTAGGGGTCATGGCCACTGACCATAATCATACCCACTCATCCACTTCATAACACCTATGCCACTTCATCAGCTCAACACACCATCATCCCTCCATATCCACATCATCAACAACAATAATTCCATAATCAATACCAACATAACATCCATCAACATCAAATCCTAATCAACACAAATCCATTCTCTCTAAATGTTAGAAAGAAAACCACATTGATTGACCTATTCAACTTACATCAATTCAAATATGAGTTGGTCTATGATTATGAAAATTGCTAGAGGGTAGTTATCACCAAGTTGTCATTCTCCCTCCCTATGGTGGAACTCACAAGAATATTCACAAGGATTTATTCAAAACCCATATCTTTGTTACTATAATTGTAATATTATAGAATATTCAAATAAGATCTCACCCAAGCTTGAGTCATTGAAGAAATCAAGATACAAGAGGGTGAGATAAAGTTGAAAAATAAAGAATGGCAAAGTAAGAATCAAAAGGGAAACCATAAGAACTAGCCAAAATTTGGTCAAATAAATCAAGTGGTCTTGAGTCAACCTCAACAACAAACACAACCTCAAGTCCAACTTCAATAATCCCCACATCAAAAACAACCACAAAAACTAACATATCAAGCGGTTCCACCCCCACAATAGCTAAAAAACCAAGCTCCACTAGCAGATAATCATCAGTGCCAACAAGATACTTGGCTAGCATGCAACTACACCCCATTACTTGAGCCACTCACCAATATTTTTTAATGGTTGTATGAAGTACAAATGATTAAACTACCACAAATTAAACCTAAAGACCCTACCAAATGTGGTAAAACTTCAAGGAGTACCAATATTGCACTTTTCATCATCAGATGGTCATGATATTAGTAGTTACTATTTGTTCAAATATATAGTCCAAGATATGATATAAAAAGGGATTATTAAGATTGATAACCCTTTGGCACAATAAAACCAAAACTTTGGTATTTACCAAACACCTTTTCCTCGTTTTTAGGAAACACAACAATCAATAGGGGCATAAAATTCTATATTTACCCCTAACTAAGTCAACCATATACACAATGCACAAAAATACCAAGGTTTTATGGGTGCTATCCACATAGTCATATGAGGTCAAAGGAATACCAATCGAACACAAAAACCAAATGAACCAACACCATTGGTACTCCCTCCTACGACACCATCACCCATTGTGCCTCTACAACTGAATTACACCCATTCACCACCTATAATTCATCTCCAAAACCAACCACCAAGACCAACCATCACACTGGGGAGTCAGTTAATACATAGATTAAAGTTAGCCTCAGCCAAACCATCAATATATGATCTCATACAACAGTCTTCCCCATCTCATGAAGCATTAATGGATATCCTAAAATCTATTGAAATTCAAACACAAGATCCCAATGCTTTCATGAATTTTGTGGGGAACATATAGACATGCATGAAACCATCAATTACATTTTATGATTTTTATATAAAACCATACCAGGTGATTTTCATAATCCTTCGCTTCATATAATAGATCATATTGATAAAAATCCCTTTAAACAAGTGCTAGTTGACATTGTATCCTCTATCAAAATTATCACTACCTCAGTACTCCAACACCTTAAGCTTATGCCTTCACACATTACCAAATCAAATTTCACATTATGAGGCCTTAATGATACTTTATTCTTGATATTTGAAACAATTGTCCTTCCTATCAAGGTGGGGGACAAGATGATTTACACATTGTTCCACATCCTAGAAGAGGCAATGCAATATAACATACTCCTTGGGAACCCCTAGATTAGATAAATGAAAAGTGTACCCTCGACATTACATCAATGCTTGAAATATATACATGAGGGATAAATCCATTGTATACTCACAGATGAAGAACCATTCAAGTACTACAACTTCATCTCAAACCCATATGCACCATCTATACCATCCATCCATTTACCATAATTCCCATCACCATTCCATCAATCCCACACAAAAACACTTCATACAAAGAACCCATCCCAAAGGCTTTTACCATAGTTGATCATCCATCCAAATCACAACTATCCACCCAAATCAAGCATCCACCTCAACCTCATATCATTTTCCAATCACATCATGTTATTCTATAAACCAACCCAGACCTTCATAAAGCCAAATCTCATCACATAAACCATACAATCAACTTATCACCCCTATAACTATCACACATAGGGTAAAACCTCCACATCACAAAGTCAACCACCCAATCCAAGTCTGTCAATACCCATCTTCACCCCACCTTATCCTAAACCTCAACCTATTAGCTTCATCACTTAGCTAGACCTTCTTTTGACATTACTATTTGAGACACATATTTCTCTTGAAGCCTCCACCTCGACACCTACATCATCCATGTTAACACCCACCCAAGTTTTAGTCAATCTCATCAATCTGAGAATTGGTGATTACATGGTTCAAAGTGTAGCAATTATCCCATCTAAAATTCAAAATATTAGAGACTACAATCACCTATGTGATCCATATTTAGCTATAAGTATGGTATATAACATGGATTTAGCTCCAAACAGGATAAATTTTTTATATATAGAAGTCGATTATTCGTTCGATCAACCTCCTCCCAATGAACCTCAACACCAAGTTTTTGCCAATATTTAAAATCCATTCAATCGAGATTTCTTGATGTGATATTTTGATGGGTTAATTGGTAGGGATATGGCTTAGTACAACATGAGTAAGGTATTCATGATATCATTGAACCTCACTATCGAGAGGCACATGATCGCTTTGGCTTAGGATACATGCCACTCTCCTCCACAACCTCCTTTGAGTAAGCAATGTGAAAGAACTATTGTATTTGTACTCACTTCACCGACTAGAGTCAAATATTTAATAAGAGAGCTATAGAGATAGTGATATACCTCCTTGCACAAGTTGATCCTCCAAAAATTGAATATATATTTCTTGAAACCATGAATTATCCTCCTTTATGCAAAGGATAGATAAATGCTATCTCATCCACCCATCCTTCTTCGCTATCTTTGCATGAAGGGTAGCTATCATAGATGCATCATCACCTCCACTTGGGGTACTTTCTAGTCCCTCCACCTCCCTTTGTAATCATGCAATATCAACATCCTAAGCATCCATCTCTCCCTATAGCCTCATCAACTCAACAACCTAAACTTGTAGGAGTCAATACCACTCCTTAGCTAGGCTACCTTGCTCGACCTAGAGCACAACCCACTCCTCCTCACTTTGTGTTGGAGGTGACTTTAGAACCCCTAACATATCACCCCACCATCACCTCCACCGTCACCATCACCTCTAATATTAGTAGGTTGATCTTCCTTGGCCCTTGACTACCTCCCCCTACCACTAGATCGATAATATATCTATCATTGGGGAGTTTCATCTATCTCAACCATAGTCTCCTCATCATTGCCACTAACTTCATCCACCACTTGACTTGGTGCCCATGAATATTGAGAAATAAACTAGGCATCATAGTGAGCTATAGTTCCAACATCATCCTCCAACTCCACCCTCTAAGAATTAGCATAGGGTAAGTCCAGCTCATCATCATGACACCTATAGATCACTAGAGCATAAGGAACACCTTATCGTAACATGAGATATTGTAAAATGTGCAAGAATTAGATCAAATCTAGCTCATTTCCATGACATCCAATAACCAATTTAGCTCATTTTGTCTTCTATGGATACTCCTTATCCATACCTCATATAGCCCCTCACCATGATCGCCAATACACCTAATCAGGTTCCAATCTTACCCACAAGTCCTGGTACTCTTGATCGTTGTGATTGGGATGGTTCAGTTGTATATCCTCAACTGCTTGCCACCTAAGTACATAGGGTTGTGCCCTATACCACTTTCAAAGTAAGCCCATAGTATGAGTTACACTAAAGTGCTTCCAGCCCCATATCTAAAGAAGAAGACTGCACCCCAATCCTCTTCACCTCATACAACTATGTATACACTTGAGCTAGTAAGGCAGACACCCAAGCATACACTTGAGGCTCATAAATCATGTCATACACCAACCTAATCAAGTTCCAATGGAAATTGCATTCTATTCTATTTGGCAACAACATATTGACCAAAATAAACATCACATAGGTTGGTAATACCTCCAAATCATTCTTTGAGTACATCTCCAAATATCTAATGCCACTCTCAATATTTGCATCCTCCTAGGCATTTCCATAAATTTAAATTTGCTTGTACCCCTTATACCATCCAACCCAAACATGCAATAATTCCATAGGTACACTAAAGGTGCAATAGATATTATTTACTATCACCATCATCTCCCCTATCAAAAGTTGGAAGGTACCCCTATCTAGATCGCACCTCTATGCTAAGGTAGAGAGGTACCTCTCATCCACCCTCACCACCTCAACTTATGCACACCCATCCAATATCACCTTCCCCATCCACTCCCAATAAACCTCCTTAAAAACCTTCTTCATCCTAGGAAATATAGGTGAAAATCGATGTTGAGCCTCCAAAATATTTAATTGTAGCATAAACAAAAATAAATACACATCAGTATATCATACATGTGTAAAAATAACATTTTCAAATTCCATCCATTTCATTTAAAAATAAATAAAGTTGCCCTCCCTTTTTTCATTGCCAAGAAAAAAAAACTTTTTACATCCCATCCATTTAAAAAAATTAACTTTTCACCCTCTATTTTTTCGTTAAAAAAAAAACTTTTTTAATATCCCATCCATTAAAAAAAATTTTGCCCTCCCCATTTTTGTTACTTAAAAAAAAATTTAACATTAAAACAAAAACTTGAAAAAAATTGTAAAAATAAATGAGAAGTATATAAGAGCTTACCTTTCGGTAACCACTCACAAGCTCCACCCACCACACCAGGTCCCTTTATCTCCATCACTAAGCTCCTTCACTCTTCTCCTCTCAAACACTGACTTCAAAGATCTCAAATTCAAGAATTAAGTGAAAATGATCCTTGCAGCATTTTTATATCTTAACTTGCATCAAAAAATGCACCCCCATATTTTGTAGGTGCATCTATATGTAAACCTATATCTGGAGGTGCATGCAGATGCACCTCTACATCTACAAATGACCAGATACACCCTTGCATCTGGAAAGACATAGATGCAGTCTTGCGTTTGTTCTCAAAAAATTGCAAAAGGCCAAAAGTCTCCAAAATATTTTAAAATACCACAAAATAATCACATAATCTCATCCAAGCATTATTCCCATCATTATATTTAATTTTGTGGCAAATTGGATTGATTTGAGAACTTGATTTTTGAATGCAACCAAAAGTTGCAAAATGTCCCAAAATGCTTCAAAACATCCCAAAACAATTCAAAATTTCATAAAATCATAAAATCAGATCATCAAACCATCCAAAACATCATCCCATATTATCATGCTTAAAATCAAATCACTTTGGCCCCTCAATTTTGGAATGTGCCCATGTTCAAGAAAATTTGCCCAAGGTTTTCATCAATCCCTATTTGTAGTGTTGTAAAGCGAAAAATTTTCAAAAAAAATCAAATTGATAGAAATTGCTCTAGTCACAAATGGGTCAACCAAACCCACAATGGCTAGGCCATCTATCACATTGAATTGTACGTAATGCTACTAAAGGAAAAATTTTGACAACACAAATATACCCTAAACTTGGGCAAACCAACTTGATATTGATTTTCAACATTTTTCATCCATCACATCCACCCCTTTCATCATTCACATTTGGTCAGTTAACTCATGGATTTCATTATTTACCCATTCATCAATTGAGGGGGTAAGCTAAACTCAAATTTTATAAAATCATTCTTCTTGCGCGTTGAAGAAAGAGTCAATTTAACCATCTAATAAAACCAAGTGTCTTATTTTTGTACCGCATTATGTTCTACACAACACGATACAAAAAGGGGCATTTGTAGACACCAAATCCTATTAATTTTCTATATATATGTATTATTTTCAAATCCTAGTCACTAGACAAACCCTAATTCTAGCCTGATATTTAGTAATGATAGCTCACCCTTCCAATCCCTAACCCTAACCTTCCAAAAGGTTATAAAACCTAATTCATTTTGGTGAATGATCGACCATGAAAATCCATAATAACACTTTGCTAAAATTGTGAGAGTAACCCTAACTGAAGTTCAAATATTAAGATATTTATTGGAGCAAAAGAATATTGAAGACACCATTGTCCATTGTATTTTCCAAAGGGGATTTCCCCTCTTTGGGCATATTGTAATCTGAAACAAGCAATAATTTATTGTAATCAAGCCCCCATCATTTTGGGGTAAATCATTGTGTAAAAGAAAAGGAGATCAAGGCTCTAAAAGATCAATACAAAATCCTTCATTTTACTTTACATTGCTTGTCTCTTTATTCGCATTGTTTGGTGTTATCTCTTTTTAGCTTATAGGTGCTAATTTTGAAAATAATAACAAAAGTCAAAAGTTGTTTTGAATTCAAATGCTATTTCTATTTCTATTCTATTACATTTATAAAATATTTACATTCTATATTTGTAAATACTCTTACAAAATCAAATAACATGAGCTTAATCATTATTTTATTTGATATTCAAGGAGAAAATCAAAGATTAAATCTTAGTAAGAATACTTGCACGATTATCAATTTGTTATAATACAACTATATTGTGAGGTAATGCCTCTTTCAATTTCATATAATCAAATTAAAACAATAATAAGGTTAAAAATATCATCCAAAGTGAATATACTAGAGCCACCAATAAGCTAATATTTTAAATAAACACATAATAATAATAATCAATAAGAAAAGACTATAAGATGTTTTCTTCACTATAGAAAGAATTTTCTATGGTTGTGGTTAATATTCTCAAGAGAGTATAACTATTAGACACTAGTATGTATGGTTATATTCATCTAAATTTTCTATTAGTCTTAGCAAATTAAAGTTCTAATTCTTAATCTTATTTTCCTCTAAACTAATGACAAACTCAAAATATTATACATTACAGTACAAGACAATCAACAACAGCAAAAATGACATCAAATAATTCTACTAACTATAATGAGCTAAACATCAAATAATCTCCAACTAAATTTTGATACAATATTATTGATTTTAGAATGTCACTACTACCACACACTAAAATAATTGTAGTAGCATAAGATTTGGATCCATGTTGCTACCATGGGAACCTAGGTAGCATAAGGATCCATGTAATTTCTATGGGAACCTAGATGTCTATGATAAAATTATGGGTGTTGATAGATATCAATATCCTAACACTGGTGACTATTTGGTGGTTCCTATTGCATGCCTCGTGGCTGCTATATAGAAATTTATTGAAACTCTTAGTCAAGGGAGCTCTCTATAGGGGTAGGATCCAAATGATATTAGATGTAATCTAGGGTTGTTTGAATTTTTATTAGATGGAATCTAGGGTTATCTACATTTTGATTGGATGGAATCTAAGGTTGTCTATATTTTTTCCTAAATTTAAATGATGAAGGAAATTAATTTCTCTAGGTTGGAATACTTATTTTTTTGGGTCACAAGATAGGTGCATATATTGACATTAATTATATTGGGTAGAGTACTACCAATTAGAGGAGAAGGAGGTATGGTCAAAGAAGGCATGATGGGAGGTAAAGACATGGTGCCTAAAAATGAAAGGACACATAGGTTAAAGCTATTGATACCTATGAGGATGTTATGATTCTTATTGATATTTCTAGATAGATATTTATTTCCACTCATGCACACACCTTTGGGATGACTAGTGTGATGCAAATGCTCATTGTTTTGCATCCAAATAATAGAAGAAAATTATTTGTTTATACACTAGGAATGAAACCAAAACCCAAAAGATTCCTTTTGAACACTTCCAAAAATGATTTGCTAAAGGTATCCCTCTTCTTGACATATAAAATTGCTATCATGTAAGGTAAATTAGTTTGTGGATATGTGATTATGTTGGAAGGTGGTATTTGAAATTGATTCAATGATAGGAGGAGATCCTAGGATTTGTAGACTTTGATTTACATAGGCATCACAATCCATAGGTGAGATAGAAGGTAATTTATTTGCTCTGATAATGGTATCTTCCATATAGGCCACCTCTTTGATTATTGATGTTAAAGGTAAAATTATTACCCTTGCAAACCATTAGTGCTAAATTAGATTGAAAATATTTTAATTTAATAATGTAAAGATTATTTTTCATTAGGACACACTTTTGGTGGAATCAAATACAAGATCCTCATAAACCTAGTATTATAATAATTAATGTTTTCTTAAAGGTGTCTTTGCATAGTATTTATCTAAAAAAACTTAATATCCATTGTCTATATTGTTCAAACTTCTCGTAAAAGGTATTCAATTTTTTTTATCAGGGTAAAAACAAGATTTTGAAAGGGCTCAAACCCTTTTACAAAAGTATAAATATACTACATCAACTAAGGACCCTACCTAATTTGGAGGTTGTGTTATGTTTGATAATGTTTGAGAAGATTAATTAATTTTATATAAAGGATTCATAATTATATTTTAATGGTAGGTCTAGTGGAAGCCCAAGTTTGACTAGAACCAAGAAAGGTATTGTAAAAAATTATGGGATGATTAAGGAGTTTTATGAAGAACACAAGCTTATACTGAGAGGGGGGGTGAAACATATACGACCAACTTTTAATTTTCTTTCCCAATATTATCCAATATAATCAATGGAAATATCAACAACAATAATCAAATCAATACACAAATCATCACACACAATAGAGACACTAATTTAATGTGGTTCACCCAATTTGGGCTACTCCATGGAGAAAATATTTCTACTAAATTTTATCAACAAATCTTCTTGGGAATAAATTCCCTATTACAATGTTTATGGACCTCTTTCCAAAGGAGACACCAATCCCCTATGCTTTTATTTGTGGATATCTCTCCATAGGATAACTCTTTTCCCTTTTATTTGGTTTGTGGAACTTGATCCAGGAGAACTCTATCTCCTCAATTGGTTTGTGGATATCTCTCCACAAAAGAACTCTATATTCCTAGTTGGTTCATGGATTACACTCCATAGGAGAACTATTTCCCATTGCTTTGGTTCATGGATCTCTATCCATAGGAGAAATCCTTCTCCTCTGATCTGGTTCATGCAAATCTATCCATAGGAGAAATCCTTCTCCTCTGTTGTGGTTTATGGAACTCTATCCATAGGAGAACTCTTTCTCCTCTACTCTAGATGGTGATCTTCTAGAAGACTACTATCCCCACTGATCTAGCTTATGGATATATCTATATAAGACCTATGTCCTTAATCATAATACCTCTGTCCTCGCTACCTTGGCTAATGTATCTCTATCCACTGGAGACTGCTGCAATATGCTCTATCACCTCCAAATATTACTCTAAAATCTACTCAATATTTATCTCAAATTTGCACTAAACACTATCCTCAATCTAGTACAAATATTATATAACTCTGTCTTAGGTCTAGCATAAATCTGCTCTCAAATCTACACTAAACACTTTCCTCAAATCTATCCTCAAGCCTTAACAAAAAGATTGATCCAATCACAAACCAACTCTACTCAAATTTGCCCAAGCCTTAACACAAAGCTTGAACAAATCATAAATCAAATCTGCTCAGATTTGCCCCAAGTCTTAACACTGGAACAAATCACAAATCAACTCTGCTCATATTTACCCCAAGCCTTAACACAAATCTTGACCAAATCACAAATCAACTCTGCTCATAAGTCTTCACAAAGACTTACCTCAAATCTGCTCTCAAGTCTTCACCAAGATTACCTCAAATATGCTCTCAAGTATTCACTAAGACTTGCTTAATCTGCTCTCAAGTCTTCACAAAGACTTTCCTAAAATATGCCTTAATACAAACTCAAAAAAATCACAAAACATACTAAAAAAATCTTAAATCTTGCACATAATGCTATCAAATGCTTTATCTAATCTTCAAAGTAATTCCTTTAACTTTTAGCAGTTTAGACATATTCTATTCAGAATTTGTTTAACCTCTGGAACATATAGACAATGATGTACTCTATCAAAAACTCAATATGTTCTACTCAATCATTAAGTCTGTCACTTTCACAAATATGGTTTCTAATGTTTACACATTCACTTTCAATATCACTCAAATCTAATGCTCAAGAATTTTACTCAATCATTCAATCAATGAAATATAACTTGCTCACTAACCCTAAACAATTATTTTCAAAATTCTTCAAACAAAGTGCACAATGTGGGTCTCAAACCCTAACTCAAATAGTCTTCAATATCTATCTCAAATGTTCTCTAAACATTCACCAATGAAATATATAGGAATTCACTCAAATATTTCTAGCAATGCTTATCAAACAATCCTTTTCAATCCATCTTATATTTCACAACATTCATTCCAACATTTCAACCAAAAGATGATGTTCCCATACCTCTTTGCTTTGATGGAAATATGTCTTCAAAACCTATTTTACTCACAACCAAATCCTTTTGCAAATTCTAGGTTAGATAGCAACAGTCTATCTCAGAATCTCCACAAGAATATTTTTGTCAACAAATATTTCATCATACAAGTAATATAATAAAATGTCAAGTCATAAATGCACCTTATTACTCATTCTTTAAAAATATATTCAACATTTATCAAAATAAAGTTTCTCTCCAATACTCTCAAAATAATATTCAACACATAAAAATAAAGTTCCTTTGTTAACACCTTATAATATCCAATCTTCTCAAAATAATTCAATACATAAAAATAAAGTTCCTTTTTTAACACCTTATAATCTCCAATATTTTATTTATTTTCTAAGAATAAAAAATAATTTTTTTATTTCAACAATACTTATGACTTCCCTAGACATTTAACACATGCCCTTTAATTTTCACGTGGCCTCAAACACTTTCCCGCATTCCAAACTTTGGCAATAATTAAATTAAAAATGCATACCTTAATGTTGGCCCACATCACCAAAAATATTATGCATGTCTTCGATTACCAGCACCCAACAACCAGCGACAAAACTCAAACTCGTGACCTATGCCACCACAACGCCTTAGCCCAAGGCTAAGCTATCACCTGGGCAACACGTCCATGCATGAACCTAAAGTCCACGCTTCCTTATTAAAGTTGCTGCACAAATTTTGGTGAAAATGAAACTCCTCTACTCCTTTGCCAAAATTAATCGCGTGGAATTCAAAACCACGACCTTCCCTTTGCAAACACCTTAGCTAGGTCTTCGACCACTGTCTGCGCTATCCAAGCTATGATATTATCCTGTCGTATCACACGAATATCAATACAAGTATACCTCCTTATTTAAAAAAACTCACAAACCTCTTCCTTTCGCATATGGAGTGCATGATTTATCACATGACTTGGGCGTTCAAATATCACATTGGTGTTATACTTAGAAAATGAAAAAATATTTCCTATTAATACTCTTCCTTTGCATTTGAAACACATCGACCCTTTCGAATTTCGAATTCAAAATAAAACTTTAAACTTGGTGCCTTTAATTATTAAATTAAAATTTTAACCTTAGGTTAAAATATTTTAATTTAAATAAATTAAATTAAAACCTTTGCCAACCTTGCTCAATGGACTTTGTCGGGGATATATTTTTTAATGATTCCTTGGACCCTGTTATTGTTCACCTCTTCCTTATGCCCAAATATTATAATATTAAATATTATAATATTATTATTTCTTTTCAAACTGACTTCTATTTTCTTGGGTCTTCCACATTTTTAGCCTCTTTAGGCATATAATAATTAAAATAAATATTATACCCTTTTCCTTTTAACAACTTCCTTGCCTTTTGGAGAAATCAACCTTTTGACCTTAATGATAACAAAACTGGTCATCAAACTTCTTGACATCAATGACAACAAAACTTGCTCAAATTTCCAATATTTTACCTCTCTAAACCATAAAGGGGTTGTAGATGAAGGAATATGACCTTTATTTTATGAATGATCCATTTGAGATTTTTCCTTTTGAGGGAGTTGGATTTATAGTTACTTTAGGCTCTCCCTCGTGTATCCACATGATGAGTTACTTTTTTTTTCCTTTTGTATTCTTCCTTTGATATGGGATGAGTTTTATTGGAAAAAAATATTTATCTAAATACCACATATTTGAACATGTATTGATAATCTTGGTTTGTCCCACATATGTACCTATATGGATAGAGTTTTTATGTTAGAAAATGAAATTTTTGAATAGACTGAATTTATTCGTGATATGAAGCAAATTGCTTTATAAATACTTAGAAAAAAGTTAATGAAAAAAGGTGGAGTGAATCACTCCAAGAAATTCACTTCTAATTTTCAATTGATTCATTCTTCTAATACTTAAAAAAATTTAAATTTTTATCAAGTGATTCACTTTTTATATCTAAGAAATATACTCTTTCAAGTTTAGTGATTTGATCTTTCAACGCTTTTAAAATTTTTATTCTCCTTCAGACAAATTGCTTCTAAAGAAGTGAATCACTCCTTATATTGAAACTTTCCATAATCCTTAAAAAAATTGTTGAATCACTTTTTACCAATGCATAATACAATATAACACCAAACTTGAGGAAACTTGATGAAATTTAATGTTACTTTACAATTTTTTTTATAGATTTGATGAATTTTAAAATAAAGTTGCCATTCATAGTGCACCTTCAGAATCACATGCAAAATCTAAAAGATATGCAAAGTTGGACTTTGAAAATAGTCCTAGGCCTAGTCCTACTAGGTATGTAAAAGCATCTATTGACTGGGGAATTATTCAACTTCTTATGCACCTCACAAATCTATCAAGAGATTTGGAAGAAGGGAAATCATACCCTCTTTAACCTTCAAAATTTGGTCATCTCCTCACTATACTCATTAATTTAAACTATTCTAATATAAGTATAAAAAATAAAAGCATAACATTAAATGCTTAGAAGCTAAGGATGTGTGAGATAATATAAATTGCAATTTAAATTATGATTGTAGTCATAGCAAGAAAAGTGTGTGATCAATAAATGCATAAGAAAATCAAATAACAGAAGTGCACTCCCAATGGAATGAAAATAACAAGGAATTGTAAAGAGGTAAATATTAGTACCATAATCACCATGCATTCCACAATACAAGAGAATAGTGTCACAATTGGAAAGAAAAACAAATTGTATAATCATTTATGATTCTCAAAATTAAAGCAACTACAATGTGGATCTTATAGAGTGTAGCTCTAATTTTATTAAGACCAAAAGATGTCTACAATGGATCCCAAGGATCCTATTTTTAGGGAATTCACCCAAGAGTTACTTGGGATGAGAAATTTTTATTCCATGTAATCCTACCAATTTGGGATCATCTTTAAAAAAATCATGTACCACTAAATGTTATGTTCCTTGAAGTGCCTCACTAACTACCAAAGATCAAGCTGCCAACTAGAGAGCTATCAAGCGATAATTACATCAGTAGAAAAGTTTAAAATTTGAAAATAGAATGTTGCCCAACCAAGAAGGAATCCAACACAAATATTGAAACTAAAAAGCATTTAAATAGGCCAAGAATAGACAAATAAAATCTAAACTACTGCCCAGACAAAAAGGATCAAAACCACCACTAGAAAACTACACCGATTTTGCATCCACAAACTACCACTCAACGCGTAGACTAAATCCATCCCCTTCTTGATGAAGCAATTAGGATATCTACTAGGGGTGGGAAACCCACAAATCTACATAGAAGTATTATTTGAATCCTTTCAACTGAGATAACTAGACCTTTGATGAAAGCTAAAAATCAAAAACCATAACCCTAACTTCCACTCAAAATTGAAACTAATTTGGTATTTCACTAGCCCAAGGTAAAATATTCATTTACAATATTTGATACTATTCCCCTCCTTAGGATTAAAGGATTGGAAAAATTAATCAAGCTTAAGTTGTTTACCTTTGGGATCCTTTTTCATTTTAAACTTTGACAGGAATTGAAGATCATTTGCATCCCCTGTATCTACATCCGAAACCTGGGCTATTTTCTAACCTTCCTTTTTACCCCCAAATCTGACTGGTATTTATGATTGCTTCTTGTTTTAGGATGAGAATATATTTCCACTAGTGCTCCATACCTAGGGAGAGGGGATTGAACATATTTTTGAGAAACCACAGCCTTCAGAGGAGAACCAGGCACCATCATAACCTTTAAAGGGGAGAACCACCCTGAGCTACAACTTGAGGAACACCATGTTCCTCTTGAGCCACTTCCTAAGAATTTAAGCCAAGAATATTTTTTGAAGGAACTCCTAAGGAATAGGAGTTTCAAATTTTAGAACAACCTAGTTAGGCTAAGAATGGCCACTATAGGAACTATCCAGATTCTTCACAACTGCCACTCCTGGATTACTATCCATATTCTTCACAATTGCCACTCTTGGATTACTAATATCAACCTCCATCAGATCATTCATGATCTTATCCCATACAACCATGTATTCATGCTCAATATGACTTTGAGATGCCACTGGTTTCTTCTTAGCCCAGTTATGTTTGGGAGGATCCATTTTAAGAGTCTCAATTTTATTCTAAAAATCCATAGGGTATGCACCAAAGGAATGATCAAAACTACTACAGACTGAGCATCTGATAGTTTTGTTCTCATAAACTATGGATTGCGTCCAAGAACCCTGGCTCGAAATGAGATCAATATGGTCTGGAAAATTTGCCTCTAGGTCTACCATTACACACATCCTAGAAAAAATCATTCTCAACTTGGCTCAAGTTGTAGAATCGATCAAGATTAAATCCCCAATAGCTTTAGCTATACCTCACAATATATCTTCATGCCAAAAGTGGAAAGGCAAATCTGGGAGCCTAACCCAGAGAGGAGCCAAATAACTTTCTAAGTCCTTAGATTAAAATTTGGCCTCAATTTTCATAGGAAGATCCCCCTTATGCCAAAAACATAGGGCCCTCCCCCAAGGATATGTTGTGAGTCTTCTTCATAGTTGAGTTTATTTAAGAAAAAAATATTCGAAACCACCACAATATCCAAAGATAATTTGGATTTATACTTGATTAAAGACCATCTCCTTAAGGCATAAATATTTGAATGGCCCCTTGGAGTTTACCAATAAAATTCCATGAGCCTTCCTCCATGGTGATAGTCATCAGCTCATCCAAAATGATTAGCTTATTACAGGATGGGGAAATATCAAACAGAGCACTAGGGTTTCGGGACCCGTAACCCTTTGTAGCAACTGAAGCAAAAGAAAATGCACCTAGAAAAAGGGGTTGTCCAAAACTTGGGGACCCACCTCCATGGCCACCTACAGGGCCCTTCATCCTTTTTAACAATCGTAAATCACCATCAGACTCTCCAAAAATAGCCCTTCTACTCGATCCAAGCCCTGACCTGCCATCATCGGATTCCACTGATTCTCATAAGAACTTATCTTTATGCATGTTCATGGCTGGAAAAAACTGTAACTGTGAGGGTTATAAATTTGGTGTTAGGGTTTTTCTCATAATGGCTGTACAAGATGCCCAACATTAGAACTAGAGACAAGCCCAGAATTGGCATTTTGATTTTTAGTTTTTGCTACCTTCACTCTCTTTAGATGGCTCAACACACAGTACATCCATACCTCAATTCATCGCAAGCCCACTATGAATGATCCTCTTATCTCCTTTCATAAAGGTTTCCAATAGAAGTCCCAGATAGTTTCGAAAAATGTCTGGGGTGGTGCAATAAAAATGGAAGGGAGAAGGTATGTGCGATGAACAGAAAAATAAAAGTAAAATGTAATCCTAAGTATTTTTTTTTAGCCAAACTAAGTATCAGTGGAAGTGGTAACCATTCATCAATGATGGACTCCAAAATCTGGTGGTGAGAGTCTAAGGGGCGATGAAAAACCCTTAGCAGCCGCGGTTGAAAAATTACCTTTTTTTTTTATGAACGAAAAATCTAAATTCTCACCCTGTACCTCTCAGGTGCATAATCCTCCGCCTGGATCTATTCTAACTCATTTTTAGGGTGCTTAGCGTTGCTTTTTCTTCCCTCGCATTCCCTGTTATGGTGTGCGTTGTGCTACATTTTCATTTTGCTCTTTGTTTCACTTCAACCCATGTCGATAAATCGAGATAAGGGTGCATGTATTATATTATAATATTTTCATCATATTATTTTTTATATTTTGAATATTTTTAATAACCCTATTCCAATCTATGGTGACATAGTTATGTGCTTTGTAAGCTTATTTATTTGAACTTCTTCAATAATCAAATAGATGGGATCAAATATAGAACCTTTTTATGAGTTAGGTTGTGAATTTTATGGGAACAATTAACCTAGCACTGAGTATTCTAAACATGTAGTACACCATAGTCATTGAATACTTCACAAGATGTATAAAAAATGTTTCATTTAAGGATCATAGACATGATATATTTTATGGCCTATTTTCACTATTTATCTTATTTTTATATGATTTTTAAAATTTTGATTCAGTGCTTCACAAAAATTTAAAAATATTTAGTAGTTTTTTTATTTAAGATATATTAAAAATTTTAGAATTGATAAAAATTATATATAACTTGTAATCTATTTTTTTTAATCATTTATAGTGTATAATGCATATGTTTTATAATATTTGAAGTGAAAAAACTCATCTCTCATTCTATGCTTATAGAAAAGAAAACATCACTTAAAATTTGTCTAACATAGCACAGGGATAGTAACATGATTTTTTTTTTTTAAAAGCGAAAAACCCCTTGTGGGGATGCCTTGGTTTGAGAGACCACGAACAGGGGGTTCTACACCGTCAAAGTCATCCGGGAGTCACACCCAGCCATGCCCGCACCAACATTATCAATTGGATTTTGGGTACCCAATTCAGATTTTTCGTAGGGTGGAGATTCGAACCTGGGACCTCCCTTGGAGGATTGCCCTCTCCTCTCCAACTCACCTACAACACCTGGGTAGGAATAGTAACATGATTACTTTATAAAATAATGCTTTAAATACTTGAAAAATTTTAAATATTGAGGAATTTAGATCATGGTAGAGTTAGTAATGCCATTTATGGAGATTATGGTTTAACATCATAGGATTTTATTTTATCCTCCATAAGCCAACATGATTATTAATTCTTTTAAGTATTACATTATAGTATTAGTAATTATTTATAATTTAAGATATGCAAATTTTGACAAGCACATTCTTGTATCTATATGGATTTAGAAGACAATATACAAGTGAATACATTAATGTATATGGTTTCAGTTGGTATGTGAGCAGGACATGATCCTTCCCTTTGATTTTGAAGTGATTAACTTACAATAGCCTAATCAACAAGAAAAGATTAAAAAAACTCTAAGCACATAAATAAAATACACATATCAACAATACCTAGAGAGTTGAATGCAAAAGTAGAAAAATTGGTAGGTATAGTGTCATGTTTTGATCCTATAAATGACATGTGGGATAAACCAAAGGCCCTAGAGGTCATATTTAGGCTAGCGATTCTAGATAACTACAATCATTGATAGGTCTTCAATAACAACAAACATATCATAGGAATCCTTATCAAACAGGATCAATATGTTTAAGAGTAGAATGAGTATGGAGATGATATTAAGGATAAAAGCATATATTTAAAGTCAAAATGACTATCCAAAGGATTTATTATGATAGAAAGCTTGTTTAATCCGAATGATAGATAAAAAAATTAGCCTTAAGGTGGAATCTTTTGCATATCACCAAGTCAAGGTAGTTGAACAAAAGAGTTCGCTACTTATAAAGGATTATACTAAGGAAGAATAGGCTCTTTTCAATGAACTATGTGGTAAGTATGGGGACATAGTTGTTTGGTCATACAAATATTTGAAAGTGTATGGTTGTAATGTTGTAGAGCATATCATTGAATTGGAACCTAATGCTAAATCCTTTCAACCAAAATAGAGGTCTATCAATCCTAAGATAGAATTAATAATGGATAAAGAGCCACTCAAGATACTATAGGATCAAATTATATTTCCTAGCAAGCATTCCACATGGGTCACTAATCTAGTCCTAATATGCAAAAGAATGGGGATATAAGGTTGTGTTGATTTTAAGAACCTAAATAGGGTGTCACTAGAAGATCACTACCTATTACCTGCCATTGATAATATGTAACAAAATATGGTAGGGTTACAAATGTTATCTCTTCTAGATGGGTTCTCAAGATATAATCAGATTTGGATCAAAGGACAAATATCAACATAAGATAGCCTTCACCACCAAGTGGGTTGCCTTTATGTATTAATAAATTCCTTTTGATTTCCAAAGAGCTATGGACAGTTTTTTTAGGGATTATGAGAGAGATAATCCTTATATATCTCCATGTTTTAATAATATTTTTCAAAGATAGAAGTAAGCATGTAAAGCATCTAGGTCAATCTTCTAGAGGTGTAAGGACTCTAGTATCTCTATAGATCCTAAGAAATTTATATTTATGTTACAAAGAGGAAAATTTTAGGGTCATGTAGTGTTAAAAGAAGGCCTTGTAATAGATATTAATATAATAAAAGCCATTTAGTACTTACGATTACCATCATTATTTAAGGGGATCAAGTCATTCTTAAGGTAAATTCAATTAGTAACCAAATTCTTACCAAATTCGCAAAAATGGTTAGACCCATAACCAAAATGATTAAAAATTATACCTCCTTAGATTGAAATGAAGAGGGGAAGAGGGCATTTCAAGAGGTAAAATATGCCATCACAAAGGCCCTTGTTCTAATCACTATTGATTTCTCTAGGGAATTCAGGATGTGTGTTTGGAATAGATGAAAGTATTTTCGCATTTGATATATTTATAATTTTAGATATTTTATAGGTTTTATAAGTAGTTGTTTTATTAGCTTTCAATTTTTCCAACATATTGTAACTTTTTTAAAAATGTATAATGTGAAAAATTTAGTCCCATACAACCAACTAAAAGTTATATTTAAGTTTTTTAAAATACTACTATAAATAATATTAATCTTGAGAAAAATTTGGGTAAAAATAAAGAAGAGTCATTTATGAAAACATTAATTAAAATTAGGGATACACTAGTTGAATGTATGGTTGTCTTTTTATTTTTTACAACTTATTGTAAGATTCAAAATTTAGATAAATGCAAGTGTTGATTGAGTTCATATTCTCCATGACATTCCTGTAGACACCAAAATATAGCACCCTTTAGTTCACACTCACCACCTCACCATCAAATCCTGCATAATAAAGATATATGCCTAAGTTCTAACTTAGGGATATAAAATCCTGCACATCATTATATTTTCCTAATTTAGTTAATTAGGAAAATCACCCTAGGATACCTTGTCTACCCATTGGACATGTGTCCTGGACACTTCATCCAACATCCATACCACATCTTACCCACTCCTGTCCCCTTTGTCCTTGCACATGAGACATATTCCCAACACCCATGCCACAACTCCTTTGTTGTTGTCCCCTTGTCCCTTCACATAAAATAGCATCCCACATCCCACTCCACTTGGAGCCACATCACCCTAGTTAAGTGAGCCACACTGAGTGACTCACTATAACTGCCCCTTCCACCTGGCAGTTCAGGTTTACCACTTGGCAAGTCGGGCTTGCCACCTCACATTCCCCTCCAAAGCCCTAGGAAGCCTATAAAGGCACCATCAATCCACCAAACAAAGGGAGCTAAATTTGCGTACCGACAGGCTACCGGAATACTTCCAGACCCGATGAGAAACTGAGAGCGTGAGCTCACATCCGATCATTGGCATGCATCCCGAGGTGACTTGTCATCTCAGCCAAAATCGCCCACCCATGGTTTTATAGTCAAAAATGTGCATCCATGGTTTCACAACCGTAGGTCCACGATTTCCAACCCGTAACCGCGTTCCCATGGTTCCACAGTCCCGAACATGTTTTTATCAACAGAGATCAATAAATTATCACTTTGGTAGCAAGGCATTTTTAATTAGTGTTTCTACATTTCTTGCAAGCATTCCTTTCAAGGGTTTTTTTTTATTTGCATTGTTTGCAGCCATTTATACAGGTGCTATTAACCCTTGTTTGGTTCCCATGTGTGCAGGAGATAGGTATTTGAAGAGCTATTGAAGCTAGGAGTGGCCCCTACATCGGATACCAAAGCCCACTCACCCCTTGGAGCTGTAGCAGAGGAATGAAGAGCACCCTATCTTGTTGAGGAGTTGGAAGAATTTACCTCTTCTCTCGAAACATTGTAACACCTATCAGAAGGAGAAAATCATTGTAACATTACCCCCAACACATTTGGGGCAATTCAAAATATCCATTGTAACATTGTATCAAGCATTAATACAAAGGAACATTCTTTTTGGCAAATTTCTCTTTCTGTGTTTATCTTATTTATCGTGCTTAGTTATTTTGCTATAGAGAATGGCGATCACGATGGGACCCCCTAAGGGTCCTATTTTGTTTTGCCTTGCTATCTAAATTTGTTTACTAATATCTGTCTGCACCTACAGGTTTCGGGAATTCAAAGCATGCATAGATTCAACTCAAAATCGATACATTCAAAAAATCTTACGGCCGTATCATTTACTGTGGAAACACGGTTTCTATCTGAGAAAATGTAGGTGCATGGTTCCTAGTAGGAGAAAATGTAGACACACAATTTCTACCTGAGAAAACATAGAAATACAGTTCTTGCATTTAAAATGCGGGCCGATGGTTAACAGCAGAAGGAGTAGCGAAAGAATCACAGGTTTGTACCTTCTGATCCTTGTTCTTTTTGTTTCTTTATTTTATCTGCATTCTGTTGTTAGCATTAAAAATTCTGGTCTTGTATGCTATTGTTTGCATTTAGGTCTTAGAATAGAGAAAGTTATTTAAAATTTGCATTCATACATACAATAACCAAAAAAAGCTAAAAAGAATTTGCATCTGCATAATAGGGAATAGGTCATCCTGCATTCACCCGGTTAGAAATAACTGGAGTGTTAATTTTGGGTTTGGGTCTGTAAAAGCCCCATCTATTTTTGTTAGCAGAAAGGACCCGCACATCCATGGTTGGGACATCCCAAACGCAGACGCGTGGTTGGCAAACCGTGCATTCACGGTTTACCAGAACTAACCGTGCACCCGTAGTTAGCCCTGTCAAACAAAAATCAATTGGAATTAGACCTGAAGGTGGTATTTTTGCTCTTGATCTATTGTCTATCATTTTATAGTCTCTATTTTCTGCATTTAGGCATCAAAATAGAATTGCATAGTAATTTTGCATAACACCCTAGTTAAACAAAACCACCACACACTCACATAAACATTGGAAAATGGTTGGATTTCATCACCCCCGGGTTTGGTTTTCCCCCCCAAACCCCCAAATTTATCCCCCTTTTTTGGGACAAACCCCCCCACAAACAACCCTAGCTTGGAAAATTTGCATATATTTCTCTTCGGAGAGTATGACGCTGACCAAGTGAGACTGGGTGAGGACTGGTAGGACCTGTGCTCCTTGTCCGGGTGTGGAGTTCATTGCCACACACGAGGGATTTATGCGACTTGGAGTTCATAGCCAGGTTGTCGAGCTATGAGTATACAAGTGAAATCCTAGATTCATTTAGGGCAAAACATTGAGCACACATCTTTTGCATTTTTCAAACAAATTTCAAAAAAAAGAAATACAAAAATCTAGCATCAAAAATCTTGTGTGTTTATTTGCTTTGTGTGTTGTCTTGCATTGTGTTGTCACTTTATTTACATAGATAGTCTCACTTCGCATCTTACCACATAATAGCGTATGGTAGTGACTCGTAATCAAGCTAAGAAACTAGTGTCAAATCGAAGTCAGTGGTCTTCCCCTATGGCCTCCTAGTCTGGCAATGTCCCTCACACTTCGGTGGTGGGACAAGTAGGTATGCCCCTTTCTATGTCCCAAAGTCTTGATGTAGGGCCTTCTAGTAATGCCCCCAACATGGACATAGACATTATGCATAGAGCTACTCACACAACCATACTTGAGACACCTAGGAGTGAACCTCCTACGGTGGTAGACAATCAGGTCACCATGATAGATATGGACACTGTTAGAATGTACTTGAATGTAGCTAGAATGGTCTTCCCATCATTACCACCACTCTCCATCCCATCATGTGTCATACCCTCATCACAACAAGAATCCATATTCACCTATCCATAATAGTCAAAATAGATTTTCACCAATCCTCTCTTTGAGTTGGTTGTTGTAGCATTAGCCAATCAACCATTGTCATCCAACCAAATTCCCCCCACATTATCACAACAAATGACCATTACCACTAATCCCTTGTATGAAACAATTCCTATTGTTTTGCAAGCCCCAACATCCATTCCTCCATCCACACTTGTAGGACATACGTCTCATACCATTCCACAGTCAGTAGCGATACCCTTTGCTACTTACCCCCCATCTACCTCCACTACCATGGTTGTTCCACAACCAACTCGATCCACCACATCACAGGTAGGAATCCCTACATCAAATGCAATTGCTATGCAACAGGCTTTCTTACAGTTGTAGCAAATTATTTTAGATAATGCTAACCATAGCATGAACCCTGACCCTAACCAACATTTGCAAGGGATTGAGTAGAATCTTCCACCTACATCTCATCAACCTAATGCCTTTATCCAAGATCCATCTTGGGTAATGCGTCCTCCCTCTACCACTATGGTTCATAATCAACCATCACACCCATATGCTAATGCGGTAGGTCAGCATAATATCATACCTCCATCACCCCATCCATATCATAACATCCCTCAACATCCATACCATAACACATTTCCGCCACCCATGTCTTATCACCCCCAACCTACATACAATCCACCCCATTACCAACAACATCAAGTACATTCGAGTGTCAGTCCTGTAGATGATCCTAGATACCAGTTTCTACAGAGTCAGATTGATAGTCTTGCCATGCAAACTCCAGGTTTGCAATACCAAAATCCAACTTTAAGGCAACTACTCAATCACCCTATTCATGCTTTGATACCAGAGCCACCATATCCACATGATTTCCAAATACCGAAGCTTGAATTTAAAGGGGAAGAGGATCCCCGTGAGCACGTAACAAGATTTGTGAATGCATGCTTCAGAATCAAGAGCAACGATGCATTACTATTACATACATTTCCTCAAACATTAGGGGAGAAGCCCAAGACTGGTACAACCACCTACCACATCAAAGTATTTTTACCTTTGAACAACTAGCGGACCAGTTCCTGGAAAGATTCACCCTAAATGTTAGAAAACAAACAACATTGACTGATTTGATTTATCTAAAACAATATGATGATGAATCAGTCTATGACTTTGGCAATAGATGGAGATCAATCATGATCAAGTTACCATTTTCACTCCCTATACCAAAGATAATATGAATGTTCATGAAGAGTTTTGGTAGACCCATCTCTTCATTGCTACAGCTACAACAATATAGAACATTCGATGAGGCACTCGCCCAAGCAAAACTGATTGAAGAAATCAAAATTCAAGAAGGCGAGATTAAGCCTAAGAAGAAAGAGTGGCACAATAAGAATCAAAAGAGGAATAACCACGGTCAGTCCAAGACCGCACAGGTTAATCAGATAGTTTTGAGCCAACCACAATCAAATCAACCGGCTCAAACACAAATCCAACAACCCCAACAACAACAACAACCACAACAATCAAATTATCAAGCGGTTCCACCCCCACAATAGGCAAAAAATCAGATGCAACTTGTGGAAAGGCAACAACGTCATTTTAAGCCAAAAATAAATTACACACCAGTACAAGAGCCATATTCATTAGTATTTCAGAAGTTGTATGCGGCAAAAATTTTTAATTTTCTAGAAATGAAACCTGATGATCCTAACAAACCAAAGACAAAAGGTTACAAAGAACACCTCTTTTGCATCTATCATAGACAAAGAGGACATGATATTGAAGGTTGTCATGGATTTAAAGGAATTGTGCAAGATTTATTGGAAGCGAGGTACAATCAAAGTTGACAACCCACTAGCCAAAAATAACCAAAACCTAGGCATATATCAGACACCTTTGCCACATCGAGAGGCAAATCAACAACTGAAGGGAGCATCAACTTCTACAGCTTCCTCCCAATCAGGTTAATTATGTGTCTCAACTACCACAAGGTTTTGTAGGGGCTATCAATATAGTTACCCATGGACAAAGGCAAGCTAATCGCACAACTCAGGCTCCGACAACATCACCAACTCATGTGCCCATACAACTTGGATCGAGTGGGCCACCACCACCTTTCCACAACCACCCTGTTGTTACACTGAATAGCCAGTTAACACAGAGTTTGAAGATGGCTTCAGCAAAATTATCAATTTATGAGCTAATACAACAATCAACACCTCATAGGGAAGCATTGATGGAAATTTTAAAGTCTATTCAAGTACAATCAGAAGACCCCAATGCATTCAATTCCTTTGTGGGTAGTGTGCAAAAGTGCATGGAACCCTCGATAGTATTCTATGACTTCGAGGAAAAACAAATATCAGTAGATTCACCTGATCCACCACTGCACATAGTAGCTCACATTGATAGGAAACCCTTCAAGAGAGTGCTTATTGATACTGGTTCTTCAATCAACCTCATTACCACACCTGCCATGATGAAGCTCAACATCCCATCATCTCACATCACAACATCCACATTCACTCTTAGGGCCTTTAATGACGCTTTATGCTCAACTATAGGGAATGTTGTTCTTCCCGTCATCGTGGGGGTGAAAACAATACATGTTCTCTTTCACATCTTGGAAGGGGAAATGCAATATAACATACTTCTTGGATGCCCTTGGATTAGGGAAATGAAGTGTGTGCCTTCAACATTGCATCAATGCTTAAAATATGTGCATGAAGGTAAGGTACATTGCATACCAACTGACACCGAACCTTTCAAGTATCTGCAACTTTATTTCAAACCCATATGAGCCATTGCTTCCATCAACACATCTAACCATCCAACCACTAGTCATTAGAACCATTCCATCCAGCACCACATCATCAAAAGCACCCATTCCAGAAGAGTTGCCTATAGTTGACCCAAATTTTGCATCCAAAAGCGTTAGCTCAGTGCATCCTTCAAACACCACATTTCATTTTCAAATTACACCCACCCATCCTGCTAATCAATTGCCAACTCCATCTAGTACACTTCCAGATTCAAAGCCACCATTCACATTCAAAGCACAACCCACATCATCAACCACTACTTCATAGTCATTAGAACCCGTAGTCTCACAAATAGGGCCACCTATTAGAGATAATCCACCACCGCTAGCAGAGCCAAGAGCTAATGCTCAAGAACCCTCTTCATCCACTGAGCCATTAGCCACACAACCATCTAGAGTTGTAGTACATCTCGCCAATCCAAGTATTGGTGAGTACATTATTGAAAGTGTCACAGTTACACCACCTATTGAGTCAGTCAGAGATTACGGTCACCCTCGTGACCCACCTTTAGCTATAGGTGATATATATAGAATGGGTTCTCAAACAAATGCAATCAATTTCAT
This sequence comes from Wollemia nobilis, assembly GCA_028583015.1. NCBI lineage: Eukaryota > Viridiplantae > Streptophyta > Pinopsida > Araucariales > Araucariaceae > Wollemia > Wollemia nobilis. The sequence continues at coordinate 4,073,515 of JAQPPZ010000753.1, forward strand.
ATATGGAGGGATGGATTCTTCCTCGAACCCACCTCCTCAAAATGACAACTCTTTACAAGAGTTTAATGAAAACATTGATTATCTATCGAACCCAAGTTTCCCAGTGAGATATTTTTGAAGGGTTAGTTGGCAAGGATATGGACTTGGGAGACATGAACAAGGTCCTCACCACATTATTGAACCAGAATATAGAGAGCCAAGTGACCGCTCCGGTCTAGGCTATAAACCTTCCATCGCAAGCTCTTCGCTTAATCAAGCTTTCCAAGAACTTGACATAGAATGCGAACAAGAGGAGGAAAAGAGTGATGAGGAGGATGAACCTAATGATGAGGATGAAAAAATAGAAAGTAGATACCAAATCTACAATTTTTACCCTCGAGAGCAAGCCTTACAACAAGAAGCAGATTATGAAGATCCTACTGAGATGGCATACCTTAGGCAAGACCTTGAGCCACTAATACTAGGACCTCATACAAATGCTAATGGCTTCTGGATGAGTGACAGTGATGATGATGAAACTGAAATGATTTTCATCAACCATGCTCTTGAGATACAAGCCAGGAGAATGCTCCAAGTTGAAGCACGTCCTGAATGGCTTAATCAAGAAGAAGAAGAGCCTCAAGAAGAGATAATATATGGAGAAACCATGCAAAGAGATAACTGGTATCAAAAGAAGTTTCCAATAGACCATGCACTTTTTTGGCTAAACAAAGAGCATGAGGGTCCTGAACCAGAACCTCCTCCATCACATTGGTAAAGCATACAACAAAACCAATCACACACATTAGGTCAGTTGCAACCTAGAGAATATGAGTCATCAATTCTTGAATCGCAACCACCTCATTTCCATCAAGTCAACATGATTTCTGTTGATTTTCTCACCCCACTCTGCAATCCATATGATGAGACAAAACCGATCCATATCGACACCAGTTTCATAGCCATGGATAGGATTTCATCCCCGCCATCCACTGCTGAATTCATCCTATCCGAAGAGTTGTTGCGCGCTTCAAACGCTTATATTCCACAACAACCTTCATCATCAAACAATTCAGTTTTTCAAACTGAGATAGAGGGGGACACCCTAGACACATTTGAAAATGTGGCAGATGATATCCACCTCATCCCAACTCCACATCAGCTAGAGGAAGGTTCTCACATGCTAATAGAAGAGTCTATAGACGTGAACCTTAGTGAAGACGCGGATAATCCCTAGATTGTCAAAATAGCAAAAGAATTATCCGCAGAAGAAAAAGAGCGCATCATAAACATGCTTATCAAAAAGAAGGAAGTGTTCGCATGGTCCTACAAAGACATGCCTGGCTTAGATCCGGACTTGGTAGTCCACAACCTTACGCTAGCACATGATGCCAAGCCGTTCAAGAAGAAGCTTAGGAAGGTCCATCCAACAATCGCATTAATTATGAAAGAAGAGCTACAAAAGTTATTGGATGTACACTTCATAGTACCAATCGATTATCCTGAATGGCTTTCAAACATGGTACCCATTCGCAAACCGAATGGGGGGATACGCGTATGCACTGATTTTTGAGATTTAAACAAAGCGTGTCCCAAGGATGATTTTCCTTTGCCGAATATTGATCAATTAGTAGACTCCTGTGCTGGTCATGAAATGCTTTCCTTAATGGACGGTTTCTCCGGATACAACCAAATTCGGATTAATCTCGAAGATCAACATAAAACAACATTTACAATACCTTGGGGGACATTCTACTATAGAGTGATGCCTTTTGGGTTAAAGAACACAGGAGCTACATATCAGCGTGCCATGACGTACATATTTCATGATTATATGCATAAGATAATCGAAGATTATGTAGATGATCTTATTGCTAAATAAAAAACGCGTCTTGAACACATAGATGTGCTAGAAAAAGCATTTGATCGATTGATAGAACATAAGGTAAGGTTAAATCCTAAGAAGTGTGTATTTGGTGTCACATCAAGAAAACTTCTAGGATTCATTGTTTCCAAGCGAGGCATTGAAGTAGACCCAGGCAAGGTAAAAGCAATATTAGAAATGTCACCTCCCAAAAACTTGAAAGAGTTGCGAAGCTTGCAAGGAAAAGTTCAATCTATTCGACGATTCATTGCACAACTCTCAGATAAATGCAGGCCTTTTAACCGATTGTTACAAAAAGGAGTGATATTTTCTTGGACAACTGAATGTCAGGAGGCATTTGATGATATAAAGAAATATCTGGCCTCACCGCTAGTTCTTACGCCACCTAAAATAGGAGTCCCATTTCACCTATACATTTCTGCAATAGATTTTGCTTTAGGGACAATGCTAGCACAAAAGAATGAGAAAAATAAAGAGCAAGTAGTTTACTACATCAGTCGAACATTGGTAAGTTACGAAACAAGATATGCTTATGTCGAAAAGTTATGTTTAGCAGTGGTTTTCGCCACTAAGAAACTTAGACATTACATGCTAAGCAATACCACCTATGTTATAGCTAGAGAAAACCCTCTCGTGATACATGATGACTCGCACTTACAACAACACCCGCACTGCTAAATGGATAATGCTTTTAACAGAATTTGACCTCGAATTCACAAGTCAAAAATCCATAAAAGGGCAAGTGATAGCTGATCAATTAGCGGAAGCTCCACTACCCAATGATAGACCATTAATAATTGAGCTTCCCGATGATTCAGTATTTTTTGTCATAGAACAAGAAGAAGTGGTTTCACCTGAGGATGAAGCAGATATGACAATGTTCTTTGATGGATCCAAGTGCAAAAAAGGGCAAGGTGTAGGAGTTGTGTTTTACACACCTAAGGGAATACCCATTCCCTTATCATTCAAACTCGACTTCACATGCACTAATAATAATGCAGAGTATGAAGCCTTAATACTAGGTCTTCATTCAACTATAGCAATGGGAATAAAAATATTAAGCATTTTTGGTGATTCTCAATTGGTTGTCTACCAAATAAAAGGAGAATACCAATGTAAAGAACCAGTCTTAAAGAAATACCATGAAGTAGCAATACAATTGCTAGGAAAATTTGACTGGTACAAAATTAGTAACTTGCCACGATCGACAAATAGATTTGCGGACGCAATGGCTTCCTTGGGATCTCTCATCCCTAAAAATGAACATGGAGAATTGCAACCGCTAATCATAACAACAGTGTCTAAACCATCAATTAAAAGAGCAGAATCTATAGGTGAGAAGAATGTTTGTTTGATACATGTCGAACCTTACAATTCTTACCTTGATGAGATAAAAGACTTTCTCAAGTCAGGCACACTACCAATAGAAATGACACGAACTACAAAAATAACATTCAAGCAAAGAGCCATTCGTTTCACTTTACTTGGAGATGTGTTATATAAACGTGGTTATGATGGAATATTACTACGATGTTTAAATCCAATTGAAGCAGAAAGAGCAATATCAGAAGCCCATGATGGTACTTGCGGTGGTCACTTCAGCGGAATGGCAATTGCAAAAATAATATTGCGCATGGGATACTATTGGCCGACAATGGAGAATGACTATTGCAAATACGTCAAAAGATGCCAAAAGTGCCAACATCATGCAAACTTGACTCATGTGCCATCACAAAATTTGCAACCCATTCAAATTTTGTGGCCCTTTTCACAATGGGGCCTTGACTTGATTGGTAAAATAACACCTGCTTCATCAGGACAACATAAATTCATCATAACCGCTACAAAATACTTCACAAAATGGGTGGAAGCAATTCCAATGACCACTACGACTAGACCTCGAATAGCGGAGTTTATACTTCAAAGCATATTATCTCGTCATTTTGGAATACCCTCAAAAATAATTTTTGATAATGGAAAGTCATTTAAGAATAAGGATGTTAGAGCATTGTGCAACAAATTCAAAATTCTACACAGTTTCTCAACACCTTATTACCCACAAGCAAACGGGCAAGCTGAAGCAACCAACAAGACAGTCATATCTATTCTCAAGAAATTGGTAAAATATAATCATCGAGATTGGCATACTCACCTCCCTTTAGCACTATGGGCTTACAGAACAAGCATAAGAATGCCAACGGGAGCAATGCCATTTTCACTAGTTTACGGTGCGTAAGCTATATTACCATTAGAGCTCGAGATACCATCCTTGCGAATCGAGATACAAGAATTCATGGACGATGATACAACTAGACGAGGCGCGTCTTGACCAATTGACAATTATTGATGAGAAACGTATCAATGCTCTAGAACATTTACGAGTATATCAAGATAGAGTCAAGCGCGCTTACAACACAAAAGTCCATCCTCACGAGTTTCAAGTGGGGGACCTAGTGCTCAAAGAAAATCAACAAAATACCAATGCTTTACCGCACTTAAGGGATAAATTTGCAGCAAATTGGTTGGGCCCATATATTGTAAAGCAAAAGTTGGGACAAGGAACGTACAAACTTTCCAATTTAGAAGGGAAATTGGAGCCAGAACCACTAAACATTATGCACCTAAAGGCATTTTATGCATAAAATGACTTGCAATATATGTATATATATGTACATGGCTAAAACAAAAAAAAAAAAAATAAAAAAAAGATTTCATTTTACAACATTGCATGCATTTCACATTGTAAATAGACATATTTTTAATTACATTTTTCATATTGCATTTGCATTTCAATTATATGTATATACAATATATATATATATATAGTTGCATCCATCCCATCCCTTGCTCAGTAATATTTAATAGTGGTGATGATACGACCAAGAAAACAAGTTCCAAGAGTTGGGGGTATTCAACTAATATTCTTTACAACTCACAAATCATACACATCATATATGATATATCATACAATTTTCAATCACTCAAACATGTCTAGTGAAAAACCAAACTTCATGAAGTGTCCAATTTTCTTTAGGACCAAAGCACTTTCATCACATTAAGAAAATCTTGAGTATGGTAGATTGACCCAAAAGCAATCTGGAACCAAATACACTTTTACAAACCTTAAAACATCTTGAATGATAGAAAGATAACGCCAATTTGGGTAAACCTCAAAGCAAAAAAAGTAAAATTCTTCGCTTACCCTATCACGCAACATAGTCCAAAAACAAAAATAGTGGTTATCACCACTACCACAGTGAAACAACAAATATAAATAAATGTAGAGTAGTAAGGATAGGGTCACATTCTCATCATACTTCGGTTGAGAATCCGATTCCCCAAAACTCTATACAAAAAAAAATTAACAACACACACCACAGATCTCTAAAGCTGAAAAGATCGTACTATGTTCCCCTCAGAAAGTTATGTAGTCATCACAAAGGCTTAAAGATCAAATCATTGGACTATGGAGTGAGCCTCCACCGGGGCTATAGACGCTTGACTGGCAGTGGAGTAAACTCATGCAGGGCGACATGTCTCTCTCTCAAGAGGGAGACCTCTAAACGCACATATGGGTAAGCTAGCCAAAAGGAAAACCCAGAAAGGTACCATCCAAAATTACTCAAGATGGGGCAATAAACATCACAATCACATGCACTGGTTCTGGATTGCTTAGGGTCATCGACACGCAAGATTTAGTAAATGAACTTCACTTGCACACAATATGGTCCTAAAGAAAGTAAGATAACATTCAAGAAAAATGGTTAACATTACTAGCTTCTTTGAGTATTTGAGAATATTTTCAGTTACATATCAAAAACCAAATCATAATCCATATCACCATCCACATACCATTTATACATACCACATACATCACCACAAAGAATAATCAAGTGGGATACCCCCAATTGCAAATATGAACGAGTAAAGGTCAAATACTCTGAGCTAAAAAAGATTACATGAGCACCATGCATACCTTCATTCAGTTACATGAACATAAATCAAAATGCATTTTACATGTTCATTTGCATTCATTATCATAGCAATAACATAGAAATATTAGATTGCATAATATAAACATTGAAAAGCATAAACAAGAAGAATGCACATACAAATAACGCATGTGAATACCGAAATAAAATGCCATGTATATATATATATATATATAAAAAATATATATATAAATACGAAAGTCTGCAAAGTACAAAATGCCCGAAGGTAGTATACATCAGGGCACTAAGGCCCATACTAAGATAAAATATACAAAAAAAAAAATAATGCAATAAAACAACTAGCTAGTGCCTGCAGGATCCCTCCGTGGACCCTGCGCTGTAGAAGCCCCATGAGAGCTAGAAGTACGATGAGTCCTACGACTCGTCTCAGTCCCTCGGGTAGCAGTGGCAGCAGATGATGAAGGAGGAACAGGTAAAGGAATCTGATGCTCATGAAGAATGTTCTCCAACATCTCGATGTAGACAGCCTACTTACGCAGGCTCCTCAAATCAGCACCCTGACGAGCGACCCTCTAAGAAATATCTGCTCGTAGAGATGCAATAGTCGAAGCAGAATCATCCCCTCCAGAACCTGACTGCAACCGAGAAAGCTCACCCTGTAAATGGGTAATCTCACCACCAAGTCTGGTGATCTCTGCATCCTTAGCAGCAAGAGCATCGCTGCTAGGTCCAACACGTAACCCATCCACCTCAGCCTGAAGATGAGTCACCTCACCCTGATACCATGCTAACTCGGCCTTCACTCGACCCAGCTCCAAATCCAGGCTATCTCGCTCAGCCTGGAGAATCCCCCACTCCTCCTCTGACCATCGAGGAGGTGCACCCTCATCATCATCGCCACCACCCTCCTCAGGCTGCTGAACATCCGTACCCATGTCAGCTCTCGAAGAGCTACCATGTCGATGCTTCACCGACCAAGGAACCCATCCACCCACATCTACATCATCACCACTCCCATCATCATCTACGATGACACTAGGAGTCCACAAAGGCTGACTCACAAACCATGAGTCATACTCAGCAATCATGCCCACATCATCCAAGTCAAGCACCTCCAAGTCTGAGTCATCAGCAGGATCATCGACTCGCCAAAAGTTAGGAGCAACAGGCAACCCCAACTCATCACCCCATCGCCTGTACGTAATAGGCACATCAAGAACATCCTGAACAAGCCCAAACTATCATAGTACATGAGAGAACTGGATAAACTCCATATCCCTCAGATGGGCGCCAACAACCCATCATCCCCGCCTAACGTGACGAAGCTCTACTGCATCTATCACCTAATCCAAACCCCTCCAAGGCCGCCAGCACATCAAGTCCCTAGTCAGAGAACTCAAGATATCTCTAAACTCTGAAGCACTCACAATAGATCGACTGACCTCCTCACTGAGTAACCATATGTATGCCCGAGGAGAAGTGGCATCCATGCCACAAGGTAAACCAACAAGGTGACCAATGATAATATGCTCCCAACACCAAATCTAGAGCAACAAACTACAACCCAGGCCCTTACGCCCCCACCTCTTCACCTCATAAAGCTCACTATACACCTCGTAGAGAAGAGCGGGAGCCCAAGCCAACCGACGAGGATCAACTATCAAATCCAGAATAATAGGCACCTGGTTCCACGGGATCCTCGATCCCATGGAATTGGGCAACAACATGTTGCTCAATATGTACATCATGAAGACAGGTAATGCACCCAAGCTACCAACTGTAAAGAGATCCAAATACGCAATGTCGCCCCTACTGCAATCAATGTCCCACATCTCACCAAACAGAGGGAACAGAGCCTCCTTCTTGTCGAGGCCAACTCGAACAGTAGGACCCTCGATAGGAACGTGGAAGATACGATAGATATCCTCGAGAGTGATAGTCAACTCCCCTATTGGGAGCTAAAATGTGCCCCTGTCTAGATCCCAACGCTCAACAAGTGCCGAAAGGAGATCCTCATCAGCTCGGACGGTGCCTAACCGCCCGCAACCGTCTAAACCAATGGTCTGAAGTAGAGTCCAATCATCATCAGAAAGTGCTTTCCGCACTTTTCGAATGGTCCTCGGCCACCTATGCCGAGCATCAAGAAGCTTAACCTGAAAAGAAAACATATAAAAAAAACAAAAATTAGCACAACATGCTAGAAATAAAAACAAAAACGAAATTTTTTTACCTACCCTAGGTAATAAAAGCAAAAACAAAATTTTTTTACCTACCCTAGGTAATAAAAACAAAAACAATTTTTTTTACATACCCTAGGTAATAAAAAGCAAAAACAAATTTTTTTACCTACACTAGGTAATAAAAAAACAAAACAATTTTTTTTACCTACCCTAGGTAATAAAAGCAAAAACGAATTTTTTTTACATACCCTAGGTAACAAAAGCAAAAATTTTTTTTACCTACCATAGGTAATAAAAAACAAAACGAAATTTTTTACCTACCCTAGGTAATAAAAGCAAAAACGAAAATTTTTTACCTACCCTAGGTAATAAAAAACAAAATTTTTTTACCTACCCTAGGTAATAAAAGCAAAAACAATTTTTTTACATACCCTAGGTAATAAAAAACAAAACGAATTTTTTTTAACTACCCTAGGTAATAAAAGCAAAAACGAATTTTTTTTTACCTACCCTAGGTAATAAAAGCAAAAATGATTTTTTTTTACCTACCCTAGGTAATAAAAGCAATTTTTTTTTACCTACCCTAGGTAATAAAAGCAAAAAAAATTTTTTTTTACCTACCCTAGGTAATAAAAACAAAAACGAATTTTTTTTACCTACCCTAGGTAATAAAAACAAAAAAAAATTTTTTACATACCCTAAATAATAAAAACAAAAAAATAAAAAAAAAAAAAAAAAACAAGTTCATTGCCAGCCCCGCTTAATGAGCAAACAATAATCATTTACCAACCCCACTTAATTATCAAACAAACAACACAAACGCAAATGAAAAAAAAGGGGCAACACGCCTACCTCGGCAAACCGACCGCCAACTTCCGCTCCAGCCGAGCCACCACCACCGCTACCCTCGCCAACCTCCATCTCACTCATCACTTCAACCAATCAACCAATGACAACTGGCAGAATGATTTTGAAAACGATAGCAGCCTATAAATAGCCGCTTTTAGTGGTGAAAAATGCACGCCCATGTTTTTCGTGACACGCAAAAACGCAAACCCGCGTTTTGAGGCGCAAAAACGCGGAAACGCGATTTCATAAAGCAAAACGCAAATCCGTGTTTTTTGCCAAAATAACCGCAAGTCAACGGTTTCAAAAAAAAAACTGCAATCCACCTAATCATCTGGAGTGAAACTCGTATCTAGTGGATTATCCTATACACCTAGCGGTTGCAGCGACTAGCAATCCATGCAAACCGGTTGGATGGGTAAATCACCATAAGGAAACTCATTCAGAAATCATAAAAAAAACAACAATGAATCAAGTCGATAAGTCCCTAAATCTATGAGCTTAAATGTGTTCTAAAACAGATTTGCCAAGGTAATCCTACAAAAACCTTCCGTTGGGTCAAAAGCGGAACAACAAACAACAATTTGGTAATAATCAAAAAACCGCTTGAGCATCAAATCCTCGACGACTGGTTCCTTAAACCCATCATTTGGAAGGAATTGCTAAAGTCATAGTGGACGAAAACTCAAAAGAGTGGTCAAAAATTTTACCAAGTATTCTAAACATTAATCAAACCAAAAGCAAAATTGCAAGAACACAAATAATCCCAAGCTTGGGGCACAAAGAAAATCAAGACAAAATTCATTAACAAAATCAACATCATTCAATAAACAACCCACTTTCAACATCCATATTTCGTCAATTGGCTTATGGGTGTCAACCTTTACCCAATTGTCAATTGAGGGGGTAAGCAAACAAATAAAAAATTTTAAATTCATTCATTTTGTGTGTCAAAGAGAAATGAACCCATTCATCCAATAAAGTTAGATGTCATTAGTTTTTGCACCGCATTGTGTTGTACACAACGCAAGTACAAAAAGGGGCAACTCATAGACACCAAAATCTAGCACCCTTTAGTTCACACTCACCACCTCACCATCAAATCCTGCATAATAAAGATATATGCCTAAGTTCTAACTTAGGGATATAAAATCCTGCACATCATTATATTTTCCTAATTTATTTAATTAGGAAAATCACCCTAGGATACCTTGTCTACCCATTGGACATGTGTCCTGGACACCTCATCCAACATCCATGCCACATCTTACCCACTCCTGTCCCCTTTGTCCTTGCACATGAGACAGATTCCCAACACCCATGCCACAACTCCTTTGTTGTTGTCCCCTTGTCCCTTCACATAAAACAACATCCCACATCCCACTCCACTTGGAGCCACATCACCCCAATTAAGTGAGCCACACTGAGTGACTCACTATAACTGCCCCTTCCACCTGGCAGTTCAGGTTTGCCACTTGGCAAGTCAGGCTTGCCACCTCACATTCCCCTCCAAAGCCCCAAGAAGCCTATAAAGGCACCATCAATCCACCAAACAAAGGGAGCTGAATTTGCGTACCGACAGGCTACCGAAATACATCCAGACCCGACGAGAAACTGAGAGCGCGAGCTCGAATCCGATCGTTGGCACGCATCCCGAGGTGACCTGTCATCTCAGCCAAAACCGCCCGCCCGTGGTTCTATAGTCGAAAATGTGCATCCACGGTTTCACAACCGTAGGTCCACGGTTTCCAACCCGCAACCACGTTCCCGCGGTTCCACAGTCCCGAACAGGGTTTTATCAACAGAGATCAGTAAATTATCAATTTGGTAGCAAGGCATTTTTAATTAGTGTTTCTACGTTTCTTGCAAGCATTCCTTTCAAGGGTTTTTTTATTTGCATTGTTTGCAGCCATTTATACAGGTGCTATTAACCCTTGTTTGGTTCCCATGTGTGCAGGAGATAGGTATTTGAAGAGCTATTGAAGCTAGGAGTGGCCCCTACATCGGATACCAAAGCCCACTCACCCCTTGGAGCTGTAGCAAAGGAATGAAGAGCACCCTATCTTGTTGAGGAGTTGGAAGAATTTACCTCTTCTCTCGGAACATTGTAACACCTATCAGAAGGAGAAAATCATTGTAACATTGCCCCCAACACATTTGGGGCAATTCAAAATATCCATTGTAACATTGTATCAAGCATTAATACAAAGGAACATTCTTTTTGGCAAATTTCTCTTTCTGTGTTTATCTTATTTATTGTGCTTAGTTATTTTGCTACAATTCCTTTCAGATGGATTTGTTTTACTATCATTTTCTATAATTTTATAACTAGGCATAAAATAACCGATGTCCACCCATTTGTTTGGTGAGAGATGACTCACATATAAGAGTATTGGAAAAAAATATTAAAGGGATCCTAATGTGGGTTGTAGTTTTTTGTTCTAAACTTCCATATCATATAGAAAATAAAAGGTTTTTCCAAGAATATTTCTCACACTCTAGGGAAGTTTATTGAAAAGGGGTATACCCAAATATGTGTGGGTATAGATATCTCAAAACCTTTTCCAATATCAATGAAATTTAATTTTGTTCAAGGGATTGGTATCAACAAACAAACAAATAATGAAGATATTGCTAAAAAATGTCATAAATGTTGTTGTAATAGGAACATGGAAGGACACTTTAAGGTGAAAAGAGTTAAGAACGTGATGAATATTTTTTGTCATGAGAAAAAATTAGGATGAAGCAAGGAGATCATATCTTATTTGAAATATAAAAAATATTTAAAAAAAATCTTAACAATATTTGTTAAGAGGACATGTAGGATGATGTTTCTCAAAAATATATGCAATACCACAAAATATCTTGAACCATGTCATCTTATTTCATTGACTATGTTAGGCACTTATACAACTTTATCTCTATCTCTCTTCTTGCATTCTTTACTAGGTTCCTATTCTAGAGTGGGATTCTTATAAAGTAAGTAAATTATTCCTTCCTAAAACAAATGATGATTTTACACCTTATATATTTTAAATCAATGGATAATTTTAATTTATTTTTTAGTTCAAATTTTTATCAAAATATTATTATTTTATGCTTTCTATATATGATGATAATAGACGTTCCAATCAAACTCATGTAAAAAATGGATAGGTTTTAATTATATTATACATTATTTCAAATTAAAAATTCAATCACTTAATATTGGTTATGTTTTTGAACATCTATTTGAAGAATATGGGTAATACTCTAGGAAGTTCATTGACAAGAGTCCAACTATTGAGGAGTAAAAGCTTGTTGTTATACCCAAACATGTGAAGGTAGACTATCTCTAAACCCTTTCTAATATCCATTAAGATTAACTTTTGAATCTAGACAATGGTATCAAAAAGCGTATTATGAAGATATTCCATATGAATACCACAAATTTTGTTGGACTAAGCACATAAAAAGACACTTCAAGTTGAAAAAAATCAAGAAAGGGATGAAAATATTCACCATGAGGAAAAATTGACATGAGGTAAGGAGATCATATTATATTAGACAACAATTTACTATCATAGGAAAGGGTTCTTCTTCAGATGGTAGAACATACCACGATGATTTTATGTAAGTCAAGCCAATGGACTAGGAAAAAATACTATTATATGCTAAGCTAATTATAGTTATTGTTAAATTAACAAAACCCCATTCGACTCAGTCACATGGTGAGTCTTCTTAAACTCTATTTCTATGAAGCTCATAGAATTCATGCTTTCTCTATTTTTTGTTACTGATATCATCACTTTATCAAAATAAGATTTGATTTTATGGATTGCTTATATTCATTTCTAGAAATAGGTGTGAATTCAAACACAATTTTTAGAGTGGATATGCAATGATATTACTTGATCACATAATTTTTTTTGGAGCCTTCAATCCTTTCTCCAAATTATAGGGAAAATTATTACTCAAAGCCTCAAAGATTATTTATGCATATAATTCCAAGGGAGATCCTTTATTATCTCTCATCAATTTTTGTTAATATCCTAGAAAATATGTGCTCAACATCTTCAAAAACCATGATTTAAAGGTTGTAATAATAATGTTGTTTCTAGATTACAAAACAAAAAATTGAAGTTGCAAAAGGCAAGAAAAATTGAATTTATAAAGGTAATATAAATCATGGAAGAAACATTAAAATTAAGTTTAGCACTTTCACGTGCTAAAGGAATATGTGCTCTCAAGGTCAAAGTAATGATTCTCAACTTTACTAAGTGAGTGTGCATGCATTCACATTGGATAAGGATTCTATGATGGTTACCCTAGTATGTGTAAGACTCTTCTACTACTACAACCAAAACTCAAATTCTATTTTCAAAATTTTAATGGTATTCTATGATTCCTTCCAATATTCAAATGCTATCACCATCCATAAAGTGCTAAAGGTATAGGTGCTCTCAATGTCAAAGTAATGATTCTCAACTTTATTAAGTGAGTGTACATGAATTCACATTGGATAAGGATTCTACGATGGTTACCCTAGTATGTGTAAGACTCTTCTACTACTACAACCAAAGCTCAAATTCCATTTTCAAAATTTTAATGGTATTCTATGATTCCTTTCCAATATTCAAACACTATCACCATCCATAGCGAGGGTGGACCAAATAAAAGGAATATTTTAGGACCGATACAACATAGGATATAATCCCTTTAGCACCCTATTGATTTGTTTTTGTTGGTTTCTTGGTTAAAGATAGTGGTGGTGTTAATATTACTAGTGGCAATGTGTAACTTTTGTTTCAGCCAATAGTTTGACAAGTTGGGTAGCATGAGCCTTTTCATTACCCAAAGAACCAGGTTTGATTCCCTTTAGCAACATGTTTGAAACCTTGATGAGTTGGCCTTCAATAGAGATGATATGGCATTCTTGCATTCTATGTTCACCCACCTTTAAACTACATATACCTTCAATCACTCAAAAAGTGGCAAGTGTTAAGCTTGATTATACATGGGGTTTGTAAATGAGATAAACAAATTAATTAAATTTTAAAATAAATTTTGCTCAATTGCAACATTTTTCATCCATATTTTATTGTGATTTGTTTTTATAATATTAAGACATCTTATCAATTAACCATATATCTCTTTACAGGTGAAAACCCTTTTTTCAATATTTTTAAATATAATATTTCTATCTAACTATCTCATTTTTTTTTTGGTAAATTAATTATATTAAAAATAGGGCATTTGAAAGGCACCCCAATGCCTTGTACATCAAAGGAACAAAAAGGAACAGAGAGGAAGAAGGAACCATAGAACTGCTTGCAAGAACAAAAGGTTACATCCTTAGACTAAAAGGAACAAAAAGAAGTAGGCAAAAACCTTTCAGAACAAGGTTGCAATCTCTGACAAAAAGGAATAGAGATAAATAGGCAAAAAGATGACAGAGCCCAAAAAGAAGCGAACCTCCGCCACACAAGAACTTGAAAGCAAAGGAAAATCTGTCAGCCATCGAGGGGGATGTCCATCTGCATGAGAGACGAAACAACACCTTCCAAGCCGGTGTCTTTCGTATCTATTTGTAGAACCTCTTTAGTGCTGTTCTTATGAACATTGGTACAAGCCTCTTTGGCTATTTACATTACCTCTTCATCGTTGACAACATATTTGACGTATATATTGGAATAAAAGGATACCTCAACACCGGATATGACTGGAACATTTTTAAAGTTATCGCAAAAAAATAAGAGACTTAGCGCATGGCATTGTTCTTTGAGAGTTGAGATCGCCTTCCCAATGGCCAAGTGAGTAGTTTCAAGATGAACAATGGTGGCGAAAGTTGCATGGACGACTAACTTGTGAAGGTACCTTTCAACTAGGTCAGGGGAGTTGGACGTTTCCTTTGGAGTTTTGACAGAGGTGGATGGAGGAGTTTTGACAATTTCTTTGCATTTTAGCCTCTGGGAGCTACGGACAAGGGTCATTTCAACTTTGACCTTTTTACTAGAAGTGAACTCAGAGAAGGATTTGTCACCTTTGTCTTTTCTTTTGGATCTGGTAGCTTTCGGACTCGGGGTTGAAAAAGAATTTTCTTCCTCAGACTCAGGGGCAAGGAGGTTACCTGTGGGGAATTTCAGAAGGAGGAATTTGTACAGGACTTTAAAAAGACCTTTGTACAGGAATCTAAGAAATTATTATATATAAAGTTTACTTATTAAATAATTATTATATTTATTTATTTTTGTACATTTAAATAATTCAATTATATTACATAATTATTTTAAGTTGTTTTATATATTCAAAAAATAAAGATCATATTGTGGGTTGATTAATAAGTTGGGTTGCTTGACAAGACGTAGTGTTGGAGATTCTTGTGACTAGACTTATTTGGGACCATTAGACCTTGATTTTGTGTGCACAAAAACAAGTCAAATGTTAATGCTATATAAATGATGGTAATGTCATCTTAATTCCTTACAACCTAAAAAATAATATTCAAATATTTAAAATTAATTTTGAGAGAGCCATTAGTAGTTATGATAGAAAAATTTAGTCCCATATAGCCAACTAAAATTTTTATTTAATTTTTTTAAAATACTACTATAATTAATATTAATCTTGAGAGAAACTTGGGTAAAAATAAAAAAGTCCTTTAAGAAAAAATTAATTAAAATTAGGAATACACTAGTTGAATGTAAGGTTGTAGTTTTATTTTGTACAACTTATTGTAAGATTCAAAATTTAGATAAATGCAAGTGTTGGTTAAGTTCATATTTTCCATGACATTCCTTTAGGATGAATTTGTTTTAGTATGATTTTCTATAATTTCATAACTAGTCATAAAATAATGATGGTCACCCTTTGTTTTGGTGAGAGATGACTCACATCTAAGAGTATTAGCAAAAATTATTAAAAGGATCCTAATGTGGGTTACCATTTTTTGTCCTTAACTTCCAAATCACATTAAAAGTAAAAGGGTTTTGAAGAATATTGCTCACACTCTAGGGAATTTTATTGACAAGGGAGTATACCCAAACATGTGTGGGCATAGATATCTCAAAACCTTTCCCAATATCAATGGAATTTAATTTTGTTCAAGGGATTGGTATCAACAAATAAATTATGAATAAATTGCCATAAATTATTAAAAATATTGTTGTAATAGGCACATGGAAGGCCAATTTAAGATGAAAAGAGTTAAAATAGTGATGAATATGTTTTTGTCATGAGAAAAAAATAGTATGAAGAAAGGAGATTATATCTTATTTGAAACATAAAACACATTTTTTTTAAATCTCAACAATATTTGTCAAGAGAGAGGACATGTAGGATGATGTTTCTCAACAAGATATACAATACCAAAATATATCTTGAACCATGCCATCTCTTTTTATTAACTATGTTAGGCACTTATACAAATTTCATTATATGTTGATAATAGACGTACCAATCAAACTTGTGTTAAAAAAAGGGATAGATTTTAGTTGATTTCTACATTATTTCAAATAAATAATTCAATCACTTAAATATTGGTTATTTTTTTTGAACGTCCATTTGAAGAATATTGGTAATACTCTAGGAAGTTCATTGACAAGAGTCCAACTATTAAGGAGTAAAAGCTTGTTGTGTATACCCAAACATGTGAGGGTATGCTATCTCTAAACCCTTATCAATTTCCATTAAGATTAACTTTTGAGTCAAGACAATGGTATCAAAAAGTGGATTATAAAGATATTTCATATAAATACCACATTTTTTTTGGACTAAGCACATGAAAAGACACTTAAAGTTGAAAATAATCAAGAAAGAGATGAAAATATTCATCATGAGAAAAAATCGACATGAAGTAAGGAGATAATTTTATATTATACATAGCAATTTACTATCATAGGAAAGGGTTCTTCTTCGGATGGTGGAACATACCATGATGATTTTATGTAAGTCAAATCAATGGACTAGTAAAAAAGACTATTATATTCTAAGCTAATTATAGTTAATGTTAAATTAACAAAACCCCATTTGGCTTAGTCACATGGTGAGTCTTCTTATACTCTATTTTGATAATGTTCATAGAATTCATGCTTCCTCTAATTTTTTGTTACTGTTATACTCACTTTATCAAAATAAGATTTGATTTTATGGATTACTTCTATTCATTTCTAGAAACAGGTGTGAATTCCAACATAATATTAGAGTGGATATGTAACGATGTTACTTGATCACATAAAATTTATTTTGGAGCATCCGATACTTTCTCAAAATTATAGGAAAAAATATTCCTCAAAGCCTCATAGATTATTTATGCATAAAATTCCAAGGGAGATAATTTCTTATCTCTCATCAAGTTTTGTTAATGTCCTAGAAAATATGTGCTTAGTGTCTTCAAAACCATGATTTAAAGATTGTAAAAAGAATATTGTTTCTAGATTACAAAATAAAAAAATTTGAATTTGCATAAGGCAAGAGAAATTGATTTTGTAAAGGCAAGAGAAATCATGGTAGAAACATTCAAATTAAGTTTAACACATTCATGTGCTAAAAGGAATAGGTGCTCTCAAGTTCAAAGGAATGATTCTCAAATTTATTAAGTGATCCTACAAGCATTCACATTGGATAAGGATTCTATGATGGTTACCCTAGTGTGTGTAAGACTCTTCTATTGCTACAACCAAGCCTCAATTACCATTTTCAAATATTTAATGGTATTTTGTGATTCCTTTCCAATATTAAAACATTATTTGTTCTTCATCTCCATCTATTTGCATGGAATATTAGTTAGTTGAGTGACAATAAGATATTTACTAAAAATAGGTTGGGACTTGAATCTCTTTCTATCCTTTTTTAGAAAAGTATTGATCATAAGCCATCCTATGGGAGGACTTACACAACTATCACCATCCATAGCGAGGATGGACCAAATAAAAGGAATGTTTTAGGATTGATACAACATAGGATAGAATCCCTTCAACACCTTGATTTTTTTTTTGGTTTCTTGGTCAAAAATAGTGATGGTGTTAATATTACTAGTGGTAATGTGTAATTTTTGTTTCAACCAAGAGTTTGGCAAGTTGGGTAGCATAAGCCTTTTCATTGCCCAAAGACCCAGGTTTAATTCCATCTAGAAATATGTTTTGAAACATTGATGAGTTGGCCTTCAATAGAGATGATATAACACTCTTGCATACTAGGTTCACCCACTTTAAAACTACGTATATGACTTCAATCATTCAAATAGTAGTAAGTTTCAAGTGTTCAGTGAACCGATGGTGACTATGTGGCAAAAAAAAAGTGGTTGTCATTAGTGAATAACCATATGACATAGGGCATGCTATAATTTGCCTTTGTATTTCTAAGGTTTTATGCTTTAAACTTTGTAGGGATATTTGGAAAATATCAAAGGATATAACTTTCACATATGAAAATATTTTGAGATATTTATTTCAAATCATATGATTTTTTTGAGCTCTATGCATTGATGATGTTAATTTATAGACTTATTCCTTTGTTAGGATACAAACTGTATGGAATAATCCTCAAAAACTATTTCCCTAATTTAAAAGGAAGGATTTACTATATTTTGTTTAAAAAAAATCTTTGGTCTACTTTTTAGGGAGATGCAATTGGATTTGTGATAGTTGTAGTAGATTCTAAGTCTTTTGGATGCATAAAAGAAAAGGATTCAATATGTGATATGTAAATTTATATCACTCTTCCTCTTCCTAATTCTTGTTTCAATACTCTTGGAAGTTTTTAATAGCTCTTTTATAAGCAAGTTCATGAAAAAAAATTTGGTGATGGAAATCTGGTGGACCAAGGATAAGTAGAAGCATTCAAATAAGATGATGTATTATATCAAAGAAAAACTATACATTTAAGTCATACCTAATGTGACTATTGGAATACTAAAGTAGTTTATCTTTAGAGGTGGTGGTGATATTTACTTCTCTTTCTTATCTTGATTTTTGGAATAATATTTTATTGGATATGTTAGAGAGCATCTAATAGTGGAAGTGATGACTATAGTCTAACCTCATGCCACTTTTGTGCAAGAGGAAGTTTTGTAATAAATTTCATATGATGAGGTAGATTCAAATGGTTCTAACCTGGAGCTGGGGGTATCCTTAGAGATAGCAGTGGTAGGGTCATCCTTGGTTTTGCTAAATTTTTGGAAAATAAAATGAACCAGGTTGGTGAATCTAGAGCTTTGTGGCATGGCATTGTTCTGTCTAAATAATATAATGACAAACCCATGGTCTAATGGGACTATCTGAATATCATAAATCATTTAAAGAATTCCAAAATTCCATTATGGAGGATAAGGAACTGCATTGACGAAGTCAGGTCCATTAGTCAAAACTTTCAAAAAATTATTTTTTAGCATGCCTTCAGGGAAAGCAATAGGGTCATTGATAAACTTGCTAACATTGGTGCTTACTCCACAAGCTTGACGAATTGGACAAGTGGCCTTCCTCAAGAGCTGGATGTTGTCATGGAGCAAGAAAGATTATCTTCAATAGCTGACGTGGAGTAAGTCAACCCTTTTTCAAATCAAATAAATGATCATTGATTTTTTTTCCTTTCCTGTTGATTCCCATGCAACATCATTTCATGGTTTAACCAAATTTATTAGGTTTTTCAACCTTAATTATCTATCCACTACCTTTCATACAATCCCTTGTTGCAGATTTTCCATGTCTGTCTACATCATCATCTGGTCATGCCATGTTGGCCTCCACTTTCTCATTATCCACTCTCTCCTATCCCCCATTACCTTCACGTCCATCTGCTCGATTGCCACCAAGCCTTCCACTTCTCTCATTTCCCCTTTCCCACATCCTCCATCCTCCTTCCCCTTTTTCCCCTCCTATCGTATCTTATCCATTGTGTCATCCTCCAAATATACCTTTTCCATCATGTGGGTGTTTGGGTTGGATTACCACATGCTTCATATTCATGTTGTTTCATGTGCTCTTTGTCATGGTCACCTCGATATATGCAGATTTTCCTATCCCCTATTCATTCGACACCCTTGTCAAGATGATGGTTGCTTTATTTCCACTTATTAACCCAAAAATGCATCCTTTTATAGCTATCATGTTTCAATTCATCCCCATATTTGTCCTTTCCAATTACATTTCTAGAGTTGTTGCTTTCCTATAACTATGAATTTCATCGAGCCATCCTATGTCATTGTGGATTCAATTGCAAAAGGTATCCTTTCTTCCAAGAATTTCCTTTAGTTTTTTTTTTAAATTAAAGGGGAGGATTCTAAAATCACTACTATGTTTCTGGGCTCTTGGGATAGTGGTAGAGTAACAATTTATGATAGGACATTTTATTTTGATATCAAAACTTTGGTCAAGCTCATTGGGCAACAGGCCAAAGGCAGATCAATACACCATGAAAAACATAATTGGGATACCGAGCTCAAGGAGATTAAATATAAGGAACTATGCATAAAATCCTGGATGGGCATGCATTGGGAGGAGCTCCCTGGACCATGGAATTGCATCATGAAGCCTATCATGGAGTTCATCACTGTGGACGAACATGATAAGGTCTTATGTAGCTTCCACTTTGCATTCTTCAATCACTTCCATGATGTCAATATGGTGAATATCTCTCAGTTTATTTTTAAATCCATTAGCTACACTATTCATCATAGCCATAAGAAAAATTGCATTGAATTACCTATTCATCAGGGTTTATTTAAAGTCTTGTATAGTCATTGTTTGATCTACTGTCCTCAAGGTGTCATCCCTCCTCCTAATCCTAAAGCTAAACCTAACCCTATAAAGCCAAGTTCTTCCTAGACCACTCCTCAATCCTTTGGTAATCCTGTTATTTTTTCTAAAAAGAGAGAAGTGGTTGAAATAGTCTGTTTGTTGAGGAAAAGAGCTAAGAGTGAATCCCCTGAGCCAAATTTAAGAAGTGTTCACTGCTCTGATCATTTGAAGAAGATGGATCAAAAAAGGCAATCCTTGATCATCGATTTTGAGGATGATGAGAAGGACATCCCAGACCAATGCATGCAACAAATTATTATTAATTTCATCTCCAATTGTGTGGCTCAGATGGTCGACCTTTGTAATGCACTAAGTTTATTTTTATTTAGGAAATCCTTTTTCTAGGATAGTGTTAATGCCCCTACTGAGGATGTCAAGGTTGTTGCTGCTCCTACGGAAGACAAAGGTGAGCATAAGGACGCTGACATGGAAACATAAAATGATGAGCTACAAGAAGTTGGAGTGGAACCAGATGAAGAAGCTTAGGGGTATCCTTTCCTATGAGGTTTTGTCGTGGGCATCCTCTCTACCGTCTGTTATATATTTTTTCAGTATGAGGGCATCCTCTATTTTGTATTACATTTTTGTTAGTTGCATTTCTATATGAGGGCATCCTCTATTTTATCTTACATTTTTTTTGTTGCATTTCATGAATAGCCTTAGTGGTACTTTAATTTTGAAGGACTGTGCCCCGTTCTACTTTGTTCTGGGTTCTCGGCTGTTCTAGCCTGTTTCTCTAGTTTGTAATTAGGTTTTGGGTCCCTGTTAAAACTCGTGTTTTATAAAAAAAATTAACTGATAGAAAAAAGAGTCTTATTAGAGCATCCATTATGAGAGGAGATATTATTCTCACTAATAATTTCTATCCTTGGCCCTTAGCTTAAATTATGAGGAGGCATTGAAAGTGTAATATGACTTTTGATCAAGGTTGGCATTATGTGATGTAATATTGGATATGCCTAAGGGTATTCATTGTACATTGTATTTATTTATTATAAAATTTTATTATATAAGCCATGGTTAAGCTTGTTATGGGTAAACCACCTTATAAAATTATAATTAATATTATATCCCTCTTCTTATGTTAGGTTAGGTTAAATTCTTTTATATATTTGGGATTTTTTTATTGGTACAAATACCTCCACCAATCCATCCATTGGATCAAAGTGTTTTGATTCGTATCTATGGATAATATAGTGACTATTTATGGTGCCTACAAGTTCTCACTATATATTTTTCTCTCTAATTCCTTTCTAATGCTTTTGGTATAATATTTGAATGGATGGATTGCTACTATTTGTTTCGTGAAATAGGCATGAATTCCAACATTCAAATCATAAGAATTAATTTCATAATTAGGATTAGTGTCGTGTAATCGATTGATTATTGACAAATATGCAAGCACCTCCATAAATAATATGGTTTAATAACAACTCTAGAACTTACATATGATAAGGGAAAATAGGTTGTGTTAGTAGACCAAGGTGTCATAATTATTAAACATAGATATCCAATAATCCTAATAATAGGAGCATATTTTATTCTCATGCATATGGGTATAGATAAAATTTTGGTGTATTTTTACTATAGATAATAGTACCTAAAATATTATTATTTTTAGATAAAAAGGTAAACTTCAGAATATTTCTTATTCATAGTCATATAGTGTTTGCTATGTTTCCATAATGTAATAAGATTTTCATAGAAAATAGGACATCAAGAAATCCAATATGTAAGTGATATCCATACAATATGGGTTAATTTTACAATCAAGAGGAGTGTTTTTATCATTTAGCCATAATTTAATTAAATGTAAGTCTATATCAAAAATAATATTAGTACAACACCAATGCTACAAGTGGATAATAGGATGCAAGTTATATAGTCTCCTAGCCATTTTGAGATAATAATGATATAGGACATTAATGATGTGAAATCCATATCATTGTAAAATTTTAAGAAATGGAGAATGTTGGAGTATATTACATTATTTATTACATGCTAATGTACCCCCATGTTACCTTAATGGCACATTTTTAAATAATAGAGTATGGTTGAGTCATAGTTTAGAGTGTGAGTAATATTTCCCTTTTTGTAAGTGTGAATGTGCAGGATATGCACAAGTGCCATGTAAATTTGTAATGTGTAGGATATGCACAAGTGTCACTTAAAGTTGTAATGTGTAGGAAATGCACAAGTGTAATGTGAGTGAGTGTGAAAGTGTAAGTTGAGTCTATGTGCACAAGTGTCTTATATGTAAGAGTGCAAATATGTAATGTAAATATGTGCACAAGTGTCTTAGATTAAAGTGTGCAAGTTATAGAAGTGTAAGAGTCATGTATAGATGTGCATACATTATAGAGTCAAGTGTTCATCAAGTATGCAAGTATCAAGTAGATAAGCCAAGAGTCATGAGACTTGGCATATGGAAAGGAATAGTCAAGTATCCAAATATTCATACTACTATGGATATATACTCCATAAGGATACAACATCAGAGATCACAAAAAATATCACATTATAGAGTAAAGAGCAAGTTATTGTAAGAGAAAGTAGAGTAATAAATATTGCATACATTTTGAGCAATTAATATTGTAAGTTGTTCTACATGCTTGATACATGTATGATTTAGGCTATTTACATTCATATTGTTGTTTTTTTTTTAATATTATTTGATATATTATTAGCCTTGATATACATATTAATTTGCTCATATTACTCTACTCACATTGTTATATTGATCTTATAGTATTGTGGCTATATTATATTCAATCTTGTATTAAGGCTTAAAAAACATAATAGAAAGCAAAAAATAAGAACATGTCATTGCGCTTTTGAGATTTCAAAAATGTCAATCCTTAAGTCAATTTACTTTAATTAAGAAGTATGTATCTTATTATTTTACAAGGATTTTACTTTGCAAGTCATAGATATTGAAGGAAAGAAACAAAAATATCGAGCTTTGATTATAAATAATTAAACATTGCATTCCACATATGGATTTAGCCTATTATTTAAGTTCATGCACTTAGCATTCTCTAAGCTATATTAAAGTTGATATACTTATCATAGAAATTTATTAAATGGAACCTTTACCTATATGATGATCATGGAAATATTACATCTTACAAGACAAAAACCTACATAATACAATGATTCAAAGCATGCAAAATTTCTTCTACATATCCTTTCTCATATAGGTTATAAAGTGATAGTTTTAGTTATCAAGATTTTAAAACCAAAATCCTTCTTCCTTCTATAACCTCTAGTCCATGTAGCCTCCCATTTTTAAATATAATGCTCAGTACTTTTATTATCACATCCAAAATTAACGAGATCATCACCTACCTCCTTTCCCTTGTATGTGAAATAAGTATTTTATATATCTTTTAAGCATTTATTCACTCATTATTTTAACTTTCTATTATCATTACAAAACTCTTTGTACAATGGAATTTTTTCTAATTGATTATGTATTTGAAAAATTGTTTTGCTACTAGATTTTAATATATTATGTTGGAGTAATATTTATAGAAGAAAAACCCTTGTGTCCCTTCACATTTCATGTACTACCCTTTCAAGAGAAGATTTTAATATATTGTATAAAAAATTATAGTTAAAGAATCAAGCCCTCCCTTTCCATTATCTACCATTAATTTTCCATAATCAATGTATGATCACAAGGAATTATACTACTAATTATAGATTTATGAAATTTTTAATTTAATACAATCACCTCTATGAGAAATGAAGTCCAAGCAATATTTGAATTTAAAAAAAACATAGACAATATTATTTTCTAGCATTGATCCCTTGAATGTCACACATTATAAAAGAAAATTCACAAACATAAATCATTAGAAGTATTATCCATGTTCAACCTCTTCCCTCCAGCTAATGTAATTTTATTAACCAATGGATATGGAATATGAATGTCTTATATTCATTAAAAATTTTAGTTTCCTAAGGAAAAAATAAACAAATTCTAAGCCATCGTAAAAGAGCAAAAGTCTCAATTAGTTAAGAAAATTGGTGAGGCCATTGTTTTCCTAAGTCAAACTGGAGGGAGACTACACAAGATTTTCAAATCATGGACGTGCTTATTGTCAAATTTAATATTTAAAATAACAAAATTATCTTTTTGGAAGGACCGTCTAGATCTACTCCAAGCATTAATTCAAAACACATTCAACAAGGAAAACCTTTAACCAAATCATTTTCTCTCCAACTTAGCATTCACAACATTCATTAATCACTCACTAGAAAGAATAAATTCAATTTGATGTAAAAGTGACCTTAGCAAACCTGTCTTAATCACAATTCCCTTCTTTGCAATTTCAATGGTTAAATGACAAAAACTCACTCTTAACACTTTCTCAAATATTCCTTAGACAGAAAATATACAAATATCAAATACACCTTATTGATCCTACTTGTAATTAACATTCACCAAATCAATGCACAAAAATAATTACTTGGATAAACCTTATAATATCCAACTTAAAATAATATCCAACACCACAAAAACCTCAAACAATCTTTAAAATACCTTTATTTCCTTTTCAAAGCCTAAAACAAATAATACCAAAAGTTTATTTTGCATCAACCTTATAACTCCCCAAAAACCTCATATACCAAATAAAATATGCAAAAATTAATTTTTAATACCTCAACAACTTCTTCGAAAATTTTGGTGCTCAAACTTAATGCATACCTTGTTATCCCCCAAAAGGGTTTCGACGTGATTTGATCTGTCGTCTCCCCAAGCGCCAAGTGCCTTAGTGCTTTGGAGCCCACCGCATGGGCTAGAGGCACCCACGTGAAGGAAGGTGAACTTCCTTCCCTTTCAACCTTGCTCTATCGCGTTTTCCAACACAAAATAAAATGATCCTCTATGGGGATTTGAACTTGCACTTGTTACTTCCCTCACGTCTTGCCATTTCCGCAGTTGCCAACTATGCTACCAGTGGTTGGTGACCAAGGATCCCTCCTTGGTGGATGAAATGATTTCACCTCCTCTAAGCACTTTTTAAAAATTAAAAACTTTTCGTTGCACACCATGATTCGCATGAAATTCGCATAACATAGGATTTAATTCGAAAGTATTGGGGGTTTTGGTAAGGTGGGTAATCCCCCTTTTATACACATGATAAATGTTCTTCCCACGTCAATTCTAGAAATTTGAATTAATTTTAATAACCCTCCTTAGGGTTAGTTAAAAATTAATATAAATTAACTTATAACTAATATCAAAATTAATTAATAATTAATTTAAATAACTTAAGTAAATTAAATTATAAATTAATTTATAATAAAAATTATATTAATTAATTTATAATTAATTTAAAACTTCCCTTTATAATATTATTCACTTGGGCTTCTTCTTTTGCACTTTGGACCACATCTGACTTCATGAACCCAGGTATTGATTAACTGAAATTGGAGAACCTGAAACTGATGCTGCCCACTAAAACTACCACTAAATGGTGCTGAAAGCTTGACATCAATGACGACTCACTCTTGACATCAATGTCAAATTATCTACTTAAAATATGCAACACCTCCTTTGTATTAGTACACTTGTTTACTTTTGAAGTTGTCTTCCTTTTCAAAACTTTTCCTTGAGATATTTACCTATGTCATCGGGGATTTTTTGTCCATGCTATCAAGAATTTTGCTTCCCTCTTTCCTTTGATACTTTTATGATTTTTGACAAGTCATTCCATTAGGAATTTTTATCAGACTTTCCTTCTTTGCTGAGTTTTATCAAAACTCCTAATCATTCCTCTTGGTCAATGCCTTCAAATTTTTTCCTTTGTTTTGCTTTAGAATTTCATTTTCCTTTTTTCCATACCAACTTTTGCCTTGTGTCCAAGGTCCTTTTACCTGGGATATTTCCATGTGTTCCAATATGTAAGTAATTCAATTAGTTATTTTATTGATGTTCAAAGGTTTTCACCTTAGTGACATTTTTGATGAATGTGGGGAAGTATATGTCCTTTGACATTCACTAGCATAGAGTCATCACAAGGATTCATATTCTTCCCCTAGTTATTGGTTCTTTCTTTATCATTTTCCACTATTAGGGATATCTTTAACTAGGTGGTGAAGAGATAACAAATGAGGTGGTAGAAGTCCAATACCCAAATTAATGTAGATAAGAGGAATCCTACTGATTTAGCCATAGATGATGTTTGGGCTAATACTCATCCCATGATGGATCCTTCTTAGTTATCACCAAAAATATTAATTAGCCTTTATCAGGAGTGAGACTTGGCTTAGATATCATAAAAAAATATTCAAAACATTTACTGTGAGTCACTTCCTTATGAAGGTCGGGTGATCAACATGCCCACATAATGTAAGGGTTTTCACACCCGTCCTCACCCTTTGGACTTATCTATTTGGTGATATCATACATGCAATACATTTAGGTTGATACTAATTGTGGCCCCTTTATTTTTTATTTGAGTCCATCATTTTTGGGGTTCTAATTGTGTTGTAGTGATTTTTCACTACATATTTGGTAGTTCTCAGGGGTCTTCTATTTGCAGGAGATAAAATTAGAAGCTAAAAACCTTTATCCATTAGGCATGAAGTTGTTGGGGTATATCTCTCTAGAGAGTGTTGGTCTTATTTTATAGCCATTTTTTGGGGTTGGGGTAATTGTTTGTATTTGTTTCACCTCATTTGAGCTAGTACCTTCCCTCATTTCATTGTCCTTTTATTGGGATGAGCTTTTCCTTTTGTGCTGGAGATGATGTAATGAAATATCTAACTTATCTTCACTTTATGTGCAATTATTCTTTGGCCAATGCAAACCTACCATCCAACTTGTATTTCTCATTTTCTGATTTAGTGTTGATTCCAAGAATGGTTCTATTAATATATTTTGTGGCTATTTTCCTTTTGAAAAGGTATCCTACAAAGATATATATATATATATATATATATATATATATATATATATATATATATATATATATATATATATATATATATATATATATATATATATATATATATATATATATATATATATATACATATAATTACATGACCCTTCCCAGGGGTTGGGTCTCATTTCAAACTATCCCTAACCCATGCCTATTTATTTGTATATTTTCAAGAGGTTGGTATCCCAAATTACTATTATCCATTGGATTATCTAATCCTCTGGAACACATGGTTGTAACTCATCCATAATTACATAAGGGTTGGGCTATTTTTCTTCAGTTGCTAAGATTTGATCATTGCTCCATTCTAATAGTGGCAACTTATCTGTATGATGCAGATGCAAAGGTTCAATCGAAACTTTATTTTGGTCCCATAAGTTGTTCTCAATACCATCAGGGACCAATCTAGATATATATCCTCCCAAATTTACAATGAAATCTCTTGATATGTATATGCCGAAAGGAGGAAGATTGATTATTGATATATCTTGCGTAACTATTTGGTATGGACAAGCTTATAGGGAGAGTGAAAGTTTTTCTACAATCCCTAATATTTGAACTAGGCTATCGTCTAACTGTAAAACCCTTTTGTTTGTTGACTGATATCTCAATCCCAATGCATCCATTATTTCTTTCAGCATAACATAATTACTAGCCCTAGAATATACAATATAATTATGGATCAATTTATCTTGGTAGATGAGGGTCAAATAGAATGGGGGATTGAATTTATTTAATCTCAAGGATGAGATTTGTAATAATATTGTGGTTTGTGGTTTTCCAGTTTTCCTTTTTCTTCTTCCAAGGCATTTTGCAAGTGCTCTTTCTACCTTGGAATGACTAACATTTCCCAAATTGGGATTGGTATAGTGGATTTTATTAAGTGATCCACTATGCTGAAATATGATAGATATATTTTCCTCTAAGGGATAAAATGTGGTCTCTCTTGAATCAATAGGGTGTTCTTGGTTGGTTATTGTGGTGATAAATATTGCCTTGGGGTCACTAAGGTGTTTTTTTGGGTGAATGATGGAACTCTTGGTAGCATAGTTGTTGATAGTATCAAGCCATATTTGGTTGTTTTAGCCTAGTTTTTGGGGTTCTTAGGTCACTTAGTTAGGAGATAGTAGGAGGCGCAAATGCCCTTGACCATTGGGGAATTGTTGCTATTCTATCTGGGTTGGTTTGTGCTAACTTCCATGGGTTGGTGGGTTGCTTATATCCCTTTCCTCTATTACCCACTTCTTAAACCTCATCAAATAATCTGATCAAACCTGAGGTCTTTTGACCATTAGGTTGTCTATCTGATTAGATACTGCATATATTTCTTCTTCATCCTATACCTCTAAAATTCATTCTTGAGAAACATAGGTTTTGATGTGAAATGTATAGAGATATGCTCTAGTACCTAAATTTTAGCTCTTGAGTATGAAATAGATGTCTAGGATGACATCATATTGGCTACTATAGTAACCAAAAGTTGAGATTTTTCTTCTATGTTTCCTTGGTTGAGGGAGCTTTTAGGGGGTGGAAAATACCATGAGGTAGGCTCCTTTATATAATTATTTTGTATAGGGGTTATTTCTATCTATAGAGGGGTCACTATCAAGAGTATTTGTTGATGTTGGGCTTGTGATTGACCATTTTCCTAATTATTATGGAACAAAGGACTAGGATATCCATTGGATGGGTTTATATAACCCTAGTTCCCTTGTGGAGAGGGAGGTCTATAGTTGTTATGATAAGGGTATCTTGGGACATAACATTCCCTTCTCATAGCTAACATTTCATTAGCTATTATTGTAAGCAGCTTATGAGATGAGTCATTCTCAAGGTCCCTAAGGGTTGATTGGGTTGGATTCTATGCAGATATAGCAACCGAGGATGAATGAGGGGATGAATAAGAGGTCATTGACTAAACAACCAGACTTGAGGATTGCACATTGGGGTATAGAGACATAGGAATCCTAGGGGTCAACCTTCTAATGTAAATCAAATCATGCTTAGCTTGAATTTCAAATTTATAGGTTTTTGATAAGGAGTTTCCTCCTCTGGCCTTGATAATTATTGATATTTTAGAATACAAAGCTTTCAAATAGTATAAAAGGGCCATACCTAGTGGAAGATGCATCTCCTTAGGTATTCTATGCTAGGATTCATGAAATTTAAGATTGAAATTTTCTACTACCTCCATGGGAGCTCTTTTGATTGTTGATAGTTGTTGCATGAGTGATACACCATCTACATTTTTTCTAAATATCTCCACAAAAATATTGTTGAGATGGTCTCAAAAAGTGATTGAATCGGGATAGAGTGTGATGTAACATTCTTGAGCTATTCGTCTGAAAGGGGTTACTAGTAACATTAGAGCTATGTTTTGCTCTAATATGTTGTGGATTGTGCATAGTCTTGCCACATAGTTAAGGTTCTTGATGGGGATAGTGAGATCTCCTCCAATGAAATAGGTGAGATACTTTAGAGTATATTGGGGTATATCCTCCCATACTTCATTAGGTTTTGGTGGTTCTAGAAGATCTCTTTCATTATAGGTAAGGAATTATTTGGGGATGGTGGTGGAGGTGGAGCACCCATATTATGGACTATGACTTTCCTTTGTCATGAAATGGTTACGGGTGATGGCAACAATTCTTATCACAATTTGTAAATGAAAAACCTAATCACAGGTTCTTATAGCTATTTTTGGGTTCCTCATTCAAGGTGGAGCCACTAGGTGAATACAAATTTGTGTTTTTTAAAAGAAATTAGACTGAGGTCTTCATTCGAACCTCAGTCTAGTATCTTCAACAATGGCTTCTTCTGGTATTCATTCTAGAGTGAAGTCACTAGGTGAGTAAAGAGATGCTTCAACAAGTGGAAATAAACAAATACCCTCACCAAATCTAAACCTTACTTCTTGTTGTAATTCTGGGATCAATGATATGTCACTAGGATCCCATCGTGCATGCCATTAAAATGTTATCATATTTAATTATCCTTGGAAAAGCAATCATACCTTGTGGGGAGTGTTATAATAGGGCAAAAACCTAGAGCACAAGTTTTTACTCAATGAGGGCCTTTGGGAGATTTTTAAAAGGTCAAATCCTTGTTAAGATATGATATTTAGGTGTGCTTGGACTCAATAAAAGAGAAAAAGGTTACAAGAGATGAAAGGAATATAAATCAACAAAAGGAAAAGAGGATGATGCACCAAAAGAATCACTAAGATCTTCCTATAAAAATAGGCTTGAATGCTATGTGCTAATTGTGAACTCTTCCTCTCATTGACATAGTGAAGGAGAAATGAGAGTTACCAACTATAGGTATGCATAAAGATATGAGTCTCATAGAAGAGCCAATGATAGATGATTGGTAAAAAATAGACATAGGCTTCTCACACATACATACATTTGCTAAAACCTAAAATAGGTAAAAATGTTACAAACACATACACACAAAATTGGGTTTGTAGGGAGCCACAAATGGCTAAACCAAAAATTGACGTAGGTTTTTGTGTGTGTGTGTGTATATATAAGAAAAAAAATAATTACAAATATTATGCAAGAAGTAGGGGTTCGATATTACCCACAAGTTGCTCAAGAGTTGACTATTTTTACAAAAAAAATGAAATGAATCCTACAAGAGAATACAATTGCAAACTTGTCGATACTTTCTACAGTCTAAACTACAACTATTTATAGATTATAATAGAGAAATTTTCCCTCCAAAACTTATAGGATGATTTAAAATTTTGGCTACATTTTCTTGGGGTTTTGAACATTGAATGAGGGTGCCTTTGGCCATTGTTTATGTCAGTCTACAATTTTCATGGTTGCAATTCCCATTCCTTCGTCTTTAATAGCCTATCACCATTTTTTTATTTGATGAGATGAAGTGTTTTTGGCAGATAACCCATATTTTATTCATAATAGTGTACCATATTTCTTCATTTACTTCTAGAAATCCATGTGCTATCACCTACCTCCCCCCTTGGTATTAGTGCGCTTGTCTACTTTTTAAGTTGTCTGCCTTTTCAAAACTTTTCCTTGAGCTCTTTGCTCGTATCAATGATTTTTTATCTGTACTATTAGTACTTTTGCTTCTCTCTTTCTTCCGATACTTTATGAGTTTCAAAAATTCATTCCATCAGGCATTTTTATCAAACTATCATTCTCTACCAAGTTTAATCAAAACTCCCAATCATTCCTGTTTATCTATGCCTTCAAATTTTTACTTTTATTTTGCTTTGCAATTTATTTCCCCTTTTTTCCATACCAACTTCTGCCTTGTGGCCAAGTCCATTTTACTTGGGATATTTCCATGTGTGTCAAATTGCTAGCAATTCAATTAGTTCTTTTATTGATGTAGAAAGGCTTTCACCTTAGCGGTATTTTTGATGAATGTAGGGAAGTATATGTCCTTTGACATCCATTGGCATAGAGTCATCACAAGGATTCATATCCTTACCCTAGTTATCTATTTCTTTTCTACCATTCTCCCCTATTAGGGATATCCTTGAATGTGAGGTGAAGAGATAACAAATTAGGTTCCATAAGCCACATACCCAAATCAATGTAGATAAGAGTGAATCCTGCTAATTTAACTATAGATGATATTTGGGCTGATCCTCCTCTCATGATGGAGCCTTCTCAGTTATCATCAAAAAACCAACCTTTAATAGGAGTGAGGCCTAGCTCAAATATCATCAAAAAGGCTTTAAAATGTTCGTTATGGGTCACTACCTTATGAAGGTTGGGTGATCTACTTGCATGCATAGTGTAAGGGTTTTCACACTTGTCCTCACCCTTTGGAGATATATGTTTGGCAATATCTTACATGGAATCCCTTTAGGTTGGTATTGATTGCAGTCCCCTTGTTTTTTATTTGAACCCTTCATCATTTATGGGGTGCACTCTAACTGTGTTGTAGTGACTTATCACTACATTTCTAACCATACCTCTTCAAGAATTGTTTATCTCCAACTTTTGCATTTGAGATGGTATGAACTAGATCTTAGTTGGACTATAAACATTTTTTCCTTTGATTTGATCTTTGCATCTATGTACTATTTTTGTTTTCTTCATAGTTGGGTTAGGCTCATTGATGTATACCTATTTTTCTCTCTAAATTCTATTTTTTTTAATAATAAGTCTTCCTAAATTTTTAATCCACATGAGAAGTCTGAATTTTCCCCTCAGATATTATTTAATTTCTTTATTGAAATTTGGAAAAACAAATTTAATATTTTATTTATCCATCTATTTGTTGTTTTAATTCATCTATACATATTTTCTTCTATTAAATGTATCTTTTATTATATATTTTGTCAACATACTACCTTTTATTCTTATTTTTAAAGACACCCTAATAACCTTATCATAACTTCTACACATATTTTTCAAAAAAATAAAAATAAATAAGAGACATATTTTTTTACATTTGGTTAGTGTGAGAAACCCCTTCTCCAGACACTTAGGGCTAGGCATCCCTATCCCACCATGACCTCTCATAAGGAGTAGAGTTAAGCTTATCAATAGAGAATTTAACACACAACCATCCCTCCCCCATATTTTCTTCTATTCAATTCTTTTATTATATATATATTTTTTGTCAACCTGCTACCTTCCCTTTATAATTTTTTTAAAAACATTCTAATAACCTTATCATAACTTCTACATATATTTTTCAAAACATAAATAAGAAAGATATTTTTTTAGATTTGGTTACTGTGAGAAACCCCTATGAATGATGCATAGGGATGGGCATCCCCATTCCACCGTGACCTTTCATAAGGGAGAGAGTTGAGCTTATCAACAGAGAATTTAACACACAAGCCCCCACATTGGACCTTCCAAATAAGAGACCCATATTACTGCTAGGAAACAACCTTGAAAATAAATAGATATTAACATATTTAGACACAACAATTATACTTTAAATGTAGTGAAATATCGATGCTTTCCAAAATTAAGAAAATGGGTTTGCCTTTGTTTGAAGTCCTTGTTGGTACAAGTTATGAGTTGACGTTGAGGAGACCTAAGTTTGTAAATACCCAAGTTAAAATAACTACCTCAAAGGTTAGGTATATTGATAATTACTTAAGTTTGTAAATACCCAAGTTAAAATCATAGAAAAATACCTCCAAGGGCTTGGTGGATTGGTAATTGTTTGTCTGACCAAGTACTAACCAAGAAGATATTTAGGTTCAAACCTGGGCATGCCTGTTGCAAAGGTAGTAACCTCACTTGAATCTACTGAGTGCATGTCAGACTAATGATGATATGAATCTCATAGTACCCTTCATACCGGGTCAACACCGGGTCAACAATAAAGAAGTGGTATAGGTTCGTTAGGAGCAACCTTGAACCATGCACTTAACACTAACTAAAAATAATGTGAATGCAAGCAACTCTTATGTAACAAAAAAAACATAACAAAAAAAATATAAAATATTTTATATAATAAAATAAATTATTATTACTTAAAAGAAAAATGTCATTTATATTGGAGCTTCGAAGCAACCTCCAAAGGATCTCAATATTAATGCAATTACATTGAATATACCTATATAAATTAGGGCAAATGCGAGGGACGGTGTAGACCTCCACAGCGACCGATATTAAAAAAAGAAAAAAAAAATCTATTGCCTTCCTTCAAGATCGTGTCCATTCTCGACTATATGTAGTCCAAACACAGAAGGGATAGAAAATCGGTCGAAGGAAAGAATTTTTACTATTGAAAATGGAACACACAGAGAATCCAACCCCTCAGCGCACTCGTGCTATGGTAGAGACTCCTGAAGAAAATAACGCGGTGGATTGTATTTCTCTTGTCGTGGATATTCCAGTCGAGGTGGATTATAACCATGTTTATAATCATGTTTATAATCCGGAAGGCATTCCTCTTGTTGTAGATATTCCCGTCGATACTTCTGAGGTGGATTACTCAAACATCGATCTGGTTGTGGAGATTCCCCTGGAACAGATCGATGCTGACTGCTCTTATCTCAGGTACATCATATTAACCTTGTTATTTGTCATGTGCTCTCTTTGTTGTTATTAATATTTGCTTGTATTTGTTATGATGTAGTGAATTTACAGATTTTGTTTTTGTTTAACTTGCCTTTCAGTTGGGTTCCACTGTTTGATTCCAATACAAGCTTAGGAGAAAATGTTTATATTCGAGCAAATCTGACAGAGGATGAAAAAGAGGCCGCCGAGCTGCTCGTAAACTTGCAGACTTATTGGCCGGCCTCTAGAAATCCGGCGAAGATTAGATAGTTCTCTCATATGATTATATGAACTTTTCACTGTGGGACCTTAATGTTTCTTGGGTTCCCAATGTATTCTGGAGTTTATGTAATGGTCAATTTGGAAGATTATTTCATGGAAATATAGAGTTGCTACCCATGTTTAAAATTTTGTTAAATTTTGGATGGCAATGGTGATTGGTGAATATTACATAATATATGGCAGATGACTTGTATATTAAATAAGGCTGTATGCTCTGTTGGTGGTTGGATATAGGATTCATGTGTGGATTTTCAAATTTGAGGGTATAAGGTTATAAATGATAGTATATTGAAGTATAGGTTAAAAGTGTTTATATATTCCTAAAATAGATTGATGTTATTACAGAACATGTATTTTTGAGGCTCCATATTAAAAAATTAAATAATTATAGATATATAGATTTTAAATGGCATTACGATAGAGTAAAAGAGATTAGCATATCAAAGTTTTTTATTTAAATTAGCAAAATTTGTAATGTATGCAATAAATAATAAAATCAAATTAATTTCTCATACGTAAATATAAAATTTATATTTTGATTTTATATTTTGATTGAAGGTTTTTAAGTAAAGGTAGTTTTTAAAATATATATTTTTTATAAATTATTTATTGTATTGATGTTGCGTATTTTAGTTGAATGATTTGTTAATCAATAATAAATTAATTGGATAAACATCTTAATTTATTTATTTCAAAAGCAATTATAACTATCTTTTAAGTATATCGTTAACTCTAACTTTTGGTTATTGAAGTTGATATAGTTTTATTTGTTTAACATCCCCACTACATAGAAACTACGACATAGTAGTTTCTAATAGTTTGGTGATTGTGTAAGTTTGGTGATTGTGCATGTACATGTATCACTTGGTAATGGTTATGCCAAGGATGTGGAGCCTTTTAACACATTATACATCCTAGTTTTGATTCATAATTTTTTTTAAATATTATTTTGATTCCTAGCACTCTATGTGTATGGCGGGACACAACAAACATTTCACCAGATGCATGGCTATCTTGGGTAGCATAATTGGCTTGAGGATGTGGGGTCTCGGGATTGAATTCCTTGGAACCCCATTTTGGCTTATTCAAAGAAGATGGATTCCTTGGCCAAAGTGGTGGCTGATATGGTTGTCTTTGATGCCACATAATAATTTTTTTTTATAATTATATAAACCTTATCACCCAATCAAAATATAGCAAATGGTATTTTTTTTTGTGTCAATTAAATATGATCAAGTGACACAAAACGAGTGACTTTCACTAGTAATTGAGTGGGCACAATATGGTAGGTACTAGTAATTGAGTGGGCACAATATGGTAGGTTAGGATTGGTTAGTGCTTTTCTAAGTCCTATAAGGTTAATTTTTGCATTTTTAAGGGCTATTAGGGAAAAACTATTAAAGGCCTAAATGACTTTATATGGAAGTGTTTTATGACATTTTTTTTTTTATTTCAAAACTTTTCAAGCTCCATGCACTATTAATATCAACTTACAAATATAATATTCTATGTAATTAGAAACTTTGACCTGCTTTTTAGGTAGATATAGTTGAATTTGTGAAACTTTTTATAGATTTTGAGTTTTTTTGGAGGTGTACAAGAAAAGAATTTAGGATGTACTTTAGTCAATTCCTCTCTTTGTTTTGGGCTATTAATTCAACTTATTCATGGATATCTAATCATTCATTATCTCTTCTATATACTATTCTTTTTTAGATTCTCTTGGATGTTTATAATGGTTTTTTCATAAGCAAGTCAATGCAAAACCTTCTTTGGAGGAAAAAAAACAAGTAATCAAAGAGATTTTTGAAGTCTTCAAATAAGGTGATATATGTTGTAAGATGGAAACCTATGCTTTTAAGTCCCACCATATGTGACTATAAAAGAATGAAACAACATTTCTTTAGAGGTGATAGTAATATTAACTTCTCTTTTTCATCTAGAGCCTTAGCGGAAGTGTTCTTTGGATGTGTATGAGTATCTAATAGTGTAGTGATGACTATGGTCAAACTTAAGGAAACTCTTGTACAAAGAAAATTTTTTAGTAGTAGATTTTATATGATAAGGAAGATTTAGATAAATCTACCTCAAAGTGGATGATGGATCCTCATCCACTTGTTTGATCATTGTTGAATGGTAAATTCTTCCTTTTATTGATATCTATGGGGTGTGTCTTAATACACTTGGTCCCAAAAAAACTCAGATTATCCCACCAATAAGCTCTTGACTTCCATATTCTATATTGAAAGTGCCTTGATGGTCAATAGCTCTCTTTTTCCTTTTCTTAGTTATAATTAGTGGATCATGAGTAGTATTTATCATCTTGATCAATATAATTTCTTACCTTCCTACATGGTACCTATTTTTTCCTCTCTATTTTTTCTTATAGGGACTCCTTTTTAACACATGAGAAAATGGCTAATGAACTCAATGTTGAGGTGCTTCTTTATGGTGTGGATTACCTTAGATTATTTTGATGTTATTGGGGTGAAGAGTATTGTTTTACCTATGGTGACTAGTGGGACAATAAATAGAAGGATACCAATTTGATACAATGATATGGATGATTATGTGAATCAAGTGGTGATGGATGATGGAAGAGATTGAGATGACAAAACATAGAGTGACACAATGAAACTTGTGATATGGGGATCCAAAGAATGTTTGTAAGGATATGGAATAATTAGTGATGACATGAATGGTGATAGGTTAAACTAGATTGGAGATGGTGTGTGAGATGAGCCTTCATTGTGATAGGCAAATATGTTGGTGATCTTAATACTAGGGTTGTGCTTTATGTGAGGTGGTAGAAACACAGTAGAAGACTTTAAAGGAAGTTAGATAAGAAAGAGAAGTAGTAAGAGAGAAAGATAAAATATAGAAGGAAGTAGAAGAAATGGGGATGGACGTAAAGTGAAAGATATTTGTGGTAAAGATGGTTGATGGAATCTATGCTACTAGATTAGAAGCTTCCCTTCTTGCCACTCTTTTTCTTATATGTAAAATTTATTTTCCTCAAGAGACTTTGCCTTTAGGGTTATCTATATTTTCTTTCTATTCTTTTATAATTCATTTACTTGATTCGTTAACGGTCTCATAGACTAATTCATTTTATCAACCTTTGTATTGATAGTATTTCATGACTATATTATCAACATGGTATATCTTTTACCTCATCCATTGGGCCATGGAGTCAAAAGGAAGAAAATATTACTTTCAAAAAATGATCTAGATCTTAGAAATTACCTTCCTATAATCATATTCCTTGTTTGGAATTTCATCCTATCAACTTTAAGAAATAAACTACTAATCCTAGAGGTATCTTCAACCAATATTGGAGGAAAGAGATGGAAATAAATGGTAATATATCTAACTCTTGTAATGTTTTTGGTCAGGTAATATGGGGATCTATCTCTTTTTTAATTTCCTCTCTCTCTCTTTGAATATAAAATGAGAATATGGGGTTCACAAAAATAATTGAAATACAATCTCGTTCATAGGATTAAGGAACTAGTTTCCCACCCTTATGATATCGATGTTCCAACTTAGGATTTTTCACCTATGTAAAAACAGTTAGTGTGATAACATTAATGGTTCATATGGAGGGACATTATCAAAAGGGCTTCCCCAATTCAGAGCCTCATAGGGGAATTTTTGGAGATATTATATTTCTTCACCAAAAAAACCAAAAACCTGAGTGGGTATCATGGCATGATAAGTTAAAAATATTTTCTCCTATCATTCCCTTTCAATCGATACTTTGATGCCAAATATCTTGGAAATGATACCTCACTTTAACTTTAAAGTAGTGGGAAATATGGGTGGACATTAAAATTTCTATAATCATGATATCCTATTTGCATTTTACCTCATTTTATGATGGATTTTGATGGTGATAAATGTTTTGGATGACTTTATTTATAAAATCATCCAAAAAAACATCAATAATTAATAATGCTTCATTTTGTTGTTGTCCCTTGATCAACTAAATGTCATCCTTGAAAGCATCAAACTAGTGGAATATAAAATTTACCCTAGCTATATGCCCTAATATTGTCAAAAAATAATTCATTTTTGGAATCATGGCTTCCCTATTATTTAATGAAGCCCACTATTTTGGAATGACTTGAATAATCTTAGGTATCATAGGCGAATCCTTTTCTACTTGTTGAATGTTGTCAGCTTCTAGGTATGTATCCTCTAAGAGGATTTTTTTTTATTATAAAAGGGCACCATAAGATTTATTCAAACCCTTCATAGGATTGGAGAACTAGTTGCCCACCCTTATGATATTGATGTTCTAGCTTAGTATTTTACACCTATGTAAACATAGTTAGTCAAATAACATTAATGGTTCATATGGAGGGCCTTTACCAAAGGGGATTACTTAATTCAAAGCCTCATGGGAGAATTTTGGGAGATAATATATTTCTTCACCAAAATATCCAAAAACTTGAGTGGGTCATGGCTTGAGAAGATAGAAAATCTTCTCTCCTATAATTCCCTCTTGATCAATATTTTTATGTCAAATATCTTCAGACTGATACCTCTCTTTAACTTTAAAGTGGTGGGAAGTATGGATGGACTTTGAAATTTCTATAATCATGATAGCCTATCTACATTTTACCTTATTCCATGATTGATTTTCATGGTGATTGTTGACTTGTATGATTTCCTTTAAACAATAAAGCAACAAAACATCACTCAACAATAATGATTCCTTTTATTTTTATCCCTTGATTAAGTAAATATCATCCTTGA
Organism: Wollemia nobilis; assembly: GCA_028583015.1. Taxonomy (NCBI): domain Eukaryota; kingdom Viridiplantae; phylum Streptophyta; class Pinopsida; order Araucariales; family Araucariaceae; genus Wollemia; species Wollemia nobilis. The sequence continues at coordinate 4,113,138 of JAQPPZ010000753.1, forward strand.
AAGCATCAAATAATTGGAATATAAAATTTACCCTAGCTATACCCCCTAAGATTGTCATAAAAATAACCCATTCCTAGAATTATGGCTTTCTTTTTATTCAATGAGGCCCATTTATATGGAATGAATTGAATAGTCTTAAGGGTCATAAGTGAATCCTTGTCTACTTGTTGAATAGTGTTTGCTTCTAGGTACTCATCCTCTAAGAGGAATATTTCTTACAAAAGGGTCTCATGGAATTTATACAAACCCTTAAAGCTTAGATTTATTCAATATAAAATTATATGTTTCCTATTTTTGCTTAGTTTTTTCCTCTCTTTCATCCCCATCCTTCAATATAAATTCTATCAATATACCTAATGTTCTGGTTGTAGAATCACTTCTACTTCTTCCATAGGATTTTATTCCTCTAAAGAGAAATTGAATTCCTCATATTCTCAAACACCAAATATTTCACTATCCTTTGATGATTTATAATAATCATACATGATGACATCTTTGATAGGAAGATGATAGTCAACAACCTTAAGTGCCTTGGGTGTAATAGTGAATTAAACCTCACATGGAATCTCAAGAACTTGATATTTTTCTTTTGATATTTCTTCATTGAGGAAGTAAAATACCTTCATGAAAGGGACTTCATATGTCAATTATTTAAACTTTGTAGTGTTTCTTTCTCCTTCCATTGATCTTGTATGGTCTAATTCATCATTTGAGAAAGATATCAATACTTCATGATCTAATTGTATCTTATACTTTATTATCACCATAAAGGAACCCAAATCCTTTTTATTTTTAAAAAGAATTTTGCTCCCATAATATGCTTGTATCCTTCAAAAAAATGTAAACAATTCACATTCATTAATAGAATCTAAAATTTCATTATAGAAAGGATCATTTCGTTTGCATACTTCATTCTTTGTTTTTTTTACCTTTAGAATATTTAAGTTTAATATCAAGGATTTATTTATACCATAAGAGAGATACCCCTTGATGGAAGGGTGGGGGTTTCAACTTAAGAACTATTAAACTATTATTTCCATAATTTCTCTTGTTACCTTAAGTTTATTTTCTTATTGAAGGGGGTATGCTTCCTAGGGAGTGGATTGAGGATACTTTGGAGAATTATTCATTATTATGCTTTGAGTAGGGAGGAAAAAATCACTCAATTTAGATGATCTAGACATCATATAGGAATTTTTTACATTGAATTATGGTGTTGTCACTTGATTTACCATTATTTTACATATCATAGGTTGACTAACTATTACTGGATTGATAGCAATGAGTTGATTCACTATTGTAGGTTGAATTGAATCTTATCGATTCATTATTTGATCATAATAGATTACCATGGCATAATTTATTGTATTAAGGGAGCAAGAAACCATAAATTTTCATTCATATTACTCATACCATTGTGCACCTAATTATTCATTGACACATTTTCTTTTTGGAGCACTATAACTTGAAGGGACTCATAATAGGCAAAAGCTTCTTCACAAGTAGGGGTTAGTAGGCATTGTTGTTCAGTCACTGACCATTGAGACTCTTGTATGATTTCTTGTTGCATTCTCTATTTATCCTTCTTAAAATTATTATCTAATTCCTTTATTCATTTAATTGGTATAAGTATGTTCTTGAGTTAGTATAAAAACTATTGTTTATGTTGTTGTTCCTAGGGAATATGTTGATACTATGGGGTCACATATTATTGATGGGTTTGAGTCAAGTAAGCTAGATATTTTTGTGGCATAAACACCATTGGATTGTATTATTTAATCAATTAAGGTTATTAAAGTGCTTTTCCATATGACATTTAGTACATTGGTTGCTCTATTGAAGCATACACCGGTTGTCATTGAGGGTATTTGATCCATTTTTTGTTTTGCACAACTTGAATACTTGGTATTGCCACCTACCACATGAATTTTTGAATTGATTGATGAAGCTATATATTTGGTTGTGAGTCATATAGAAACTATTATTGGCCTTGAGGAATCTACATCTATTGGAGTAGTTAAGGATTTTGATCCCATGATATATCTAGTACTATTTGAGTATTCCCCTATGGTTGAGCCACCATAATACTCCTTGAAGCCTGAAAAGATCATATTATTCCCCTTTTTTATGAGGTGAGGTTTGGGCAACATCTCATTTTTTATTAAGGTTAATACTTTTTCTAAAGTGAATTGCTCATTTGATTTTGTTTAAGTTCATAATTATTTCCATCCTACAAAGCATCAAACTAGATCCTCCCATGTACATAGCTATGTAAACATACTTTTGGGTTCAAAATATAAAAACTTATAAAATTTGGTCTGCCAAATGATTTTCCTTTAAAGTGGAGTAAATCACTAGCAAACTTGGGTGATTCACTAGCTAGTTAGAACAAATCACTAACAAGTTCAAGAAAATCACTTCCAATGATACCAATTAGAAAATTTTGTAAAAATTGGTCTACAAAGTGAAGTGTTAGTGAACTAGAGTGAATCACTGGCAGAATTACATGAACTAAATTATAAATTGAACTTTTAAAAAATAGTAAATAGAGGGCCAATCAAATTGCTCAAAGAAAATTGTTTCAATTCTAGGGCAAATCACTCTTCTTGGAGGAGTGGGAATAAATTTTCCTTTCCAAGTGAGTCACTCTACATAACTTGTGAGAATTGCTCCTTTGATTCTACTTGGAGAAATTCACTAATATGGACTAAAATACCAATTGATTGAAGTGAATTCCTAAATAGCTTTAGATTTTCTAAATGATTTTCCTAAAGTGGATTGAATCACTCATATTTTGAAGCAAATCACTTCTTAGGTAAGGGGTTGGAAAAAAACTTCTCAATACTCATCTTGATTGCTTTTAAACTATGAAAAAAGTAAAATTTGAGTCAACATTGGTAAATCTATCAATCTATTGTTGACTTGCTTGCTTGCCTTGGTGTAAATTTTATATTTTCAAGTTCATATTGGATTCATCATTTGAAAAAACCTATAAAATTAAATAGAAATAATGAAAATATGTGATGTTTAAGGTCAATTTGATATTGGTATTAATAAATCAAATCCCTAGACTTGATGAGTTGCTCTAAATTTAGCTTGTGTAAACTAGATAGATTCAAACCAAATCTCTTGTAATGGGGAAAATTACTTGCAACAATGGAATTATAATACTTTCCAAGTGATTGGATGAACTAGAGAAAATAAATCCAAATTTAGAGTGAATCACTGCATGTGTTTGAACATGGAAAAAAGCTCCTTAATTTTTAGCCAATTATTCCATCCATGATGAATGCAAATTTTGCATAGTAATCTAGAAATTTAGATAATTTTTGGGTAAAAAATATGGATAATGAAGGTAAGTTCCATTGGGTGTGTAAGGAATGATGTTAAACTAAGAAATCATTTTGAATTACATTTTAATGATGTGCCCTGAAGTGAAAGAAAACATGTTGCTTTATATTGATAAATTTGTAAAGGTGTTACAATATGGAATACTATCCTTTTACAATATTCCCCAAAGGGTTACAAAAGAGGGACTCTATTAGGAGGGACCCTAGCATAGAATAAATTTGCAGTACTACAAGCATCTTCTTTCAATTTATCAATGTTAAAGTGGGCTTATGAAGCATGCCACTACAACCTACACCAATCTGTGACCCTGCATAACCCTACAAAATAAGTTAGAACATTTGGAGGTCTATCTCAATTAGGCCTCCTATAAAAATAGAAATTAGAAAAAATTATATAGAAAAGCATAAAATATGTTGCAAAATATTCTAATGATAACGGAATAATATGTTACTTTTTAGGCCAGTTTAACGATATGAAACTAGAAAATGCACCTCGAGGTGCATTTTTTGGGAGTGCATGCACCTCGAGGTGTGTTTTAAGTTTTGTAACTTGGAATTATTTGTAAACCCATCAAAGAACCCACTAGTGTAGTCTGGTGCTAATTTGGAAGTCAGAGGTGCTTGTTTTGCCCTGCAAACCACTTGTAACCTGTAAGGGAGATGTATGGGAGGAAGGCAAAATGCTCAAAAGGCTTAGGGATACTTTAGAAAACATTTGGGCAGCATAATATTACTCTTTTCATCCTTCCCAAATCATAGACATGACCCTATTTTTATAGAATTCCTAGGCAAGAGAAAGAGTTGGTGAGGTGGAGAGAGAAGACCTCACTTTAATGTGCAAGTGCTTGGTAAGAATTTTCCACCTAAGAGTATTAAGTGGGCATGGGTGTGCCATACCCATGTAAGACTTGGGGAAAAGGGAAAATCCCCTTTTTCAATGGTTTCCTTAAATGCCTTGTAAGGAGGGTGGGTGCCTTTTGAAAAAGGGAGCAAGTAGATATTTTGAAAAGTGCACAAAGGGGTGTGATGGGGGTACACGTTGGATGGGGGGAGACTTACCCTATTTTATTGCATCCTAGGGTTTAGGATAGCATCATATTATATTTTAGGGTTTTTGAATTGATTTTTCTAATATTTTATTTCTTTTATGTTAAATATTTTTACAAAAGATTGTTTAAGACATTTTTAGGTGTTTACATTTACCCCTTTTTGTACTGCATTGTGTGAAGATATGATGTTGTGCAAAAAATTATGATACTTATTTGGTGATTTATAGAGATATAAATGGATTAGTGGGTGATGACAAGCAATTTGTTTTGAGAGGAGTAGATGTAAGATGCCCCAATTGTGGAAGGGATGCATATCCTTGAAAATTTACCATTGATAGATTGATGAGATCATTTGGGTTGGTAAATTGTCCAGTCATATGTAGGTATGTCCATGATTGCTTCGATGGAATCGATCGTGCACCTTGATGAAGCATATATGCATGAGTAAACTTGAAGTCCATGACATACAATGTGCCAAATTTGATTGGGTTGGAGTGTTGTTGAGAAGAGGATTTTGCTTTTTGTTTACCCCAACAAATGAGGGTGTATAATAATATTTGGCAAATTTTCTTAGACAAATGTTTGTGTATGATATCTACCCCCTCAAGTGATGAGTTTATGGGTGAAGAACTTGAAGGTGATCACGAATCACTTGATGGAATGAAGTGGAGGTTATTGGATGGGTAAAATAATTATAATTGGCATTTTACAAGATTTTATTATGAGTTCCTACCAATCATATGCATCATGCATATGGCCCCACATATCCTCTACACACATCTCAACCACATCATCTCAACCCCCATCCTCTGTTCCCACAGAGGGGTCAGCTTCGCTACCATGTTGTGATTGTATGCATTACCTCAACTAAAATTCCTCTTGAGAGTCCATCTCATCCTCCTTCATGGTAGTCACTACCCCACCAGTGCCAACTACAACTCCTCCAGTACCCATCCCTATTGGCATATCTGTTATCATCATCAAACTCTTGGATGTTATCCAAGAGCCTACATCCCTTTCCCCATAAATCACCCTTAGCCCAGGCTTCCACATTTGAGTGGCCCACCAATAATCATACTCCATTGTTATCCTAGCATCATCCACATATGGAAGATCTAACACCTCATCTAATAACATGTTGAAGGCCACTCCCTACAATTATATCCCATGTTCTCCATGATAGCACCAAATCACTACAACTAGAATTGGAATACCCTATGGTAACCCAAACTACCTTTGCACTTGACTAAAGGGAAAGAACTCCAACTAAAAGGTATATCGACCCATCATCCACCTCCCTCATCTCACCCACCCTAGCTCCACACCATCCTTTGGCCAATATGGAGCCCCTATATAAGGTTACCAGACAATATCACTCGATCTTAGGTCACCCAACTGCTGGTGATAATATAGTGTATGCCCTTCATGATCTCTCTTTCTTCGCTCCTCCATATTGTATCACCAATGCAAGGCATATGATACCTATGACCCCAAAAATGTATGAGCCTCAAAAGTTAGGCCCTCTAGCCTCATAACTACTATATTGTCCTAGGCCCATAGTTGAATCAATAAGCTACTACACAACAACTTGCTAGCCATCATCCATACTCCATGCAACTCTCGAAGATCTACGCTAACAATGTTGATGCTCATGCAAAGTGAGTCCCATGATTTACTATATCACACACCAACCACATCAAGTTCCAAGGGAATACCATCCCTGATGCATCTAGTAGCACATAGCTACTGATATAGACCATCAAAAATACATATCACTAGTGTAAAATACCAAATGTGTAAAGGTCTTGACACTTAATCCCCCCACTAGCAACCCTCATATTCCTCCAATAATATCTAAATGTCCTCTATAGTACTGCATTTCATGTCTCATCTCTTGTATGACCATCACTATCATCACATCCACTAGAAGGTGATAAATTTGATAAACATCCTCTAGGGTAATGGTCATTTCCCCTATCAAAAAATGAAGTGTTCCTATCCACATCCCACTTCTCACAAATTGCATCCAAATATGCATGGTCACACCACACCACATCCATATATAAAACCCTATAGAACCCAATCTTCTCAAACCACTGCCACTCTGCATCATCCAAAAACACCTTCAAATCCTTTACCAATGATAAAAATTGATGTCACGACATCAACTTTTTAACCTACAAAAATAACAAAAATAAAAAAAACAGTAACTTTTCAATAAAAAAGCAACAAATCAACAAATTTTCACCAAAAATGAAAAATTGACAACTTTTTGATTAAAAAAGCAAAAAATTAGCAACTTTTTACCAAAAACGAAAAATTAGCAACTTTTCGATAAAAAAAGCAAAAAAATCAATCTCTTCGACAAAAAAGCAAAAATGCACAAAAATAAAAAAATTACATGACACGCACCTCAAGGTATGTTTTTGTACAAAAATACACCTTGAGGTACGTTTTTATATGAAACACACATACATGCAAAATTTATGCAAAATTAACAACTAAAACGGTTAAAATCCTAAACCTAGGATTTATTTTATTCTAAATACATGAAGTTTAGTGCAAAGATACTTACCCCCAGTGCACATCCTCCAATGCTTGATCCCATTCTACTCTGGGCCATCCTACCAACTTTACTCTTAAATTCAATAGTGCTTTGTGTCACACACTCACTCTCACTCGCTCCTCTCTATCCGATTTCCCACGTCGTAAAGTAACAATGACAAGAGCACCCATGCGTGCATCTCTTTATAGGAGGTAAATGTACAAAATATATGTCAAGGAACATTTTCATATGAAAAATATACCTCAAGGTATGTTTTTGTATGACACACACACCTCAATATGCATTTAAAAAAAAAAGGACATTTTTGGATACCCTTTTTCTCCAAACCTACAAAAATGCAAAAATATTTTCAACCTAGGAAGAACGAGCAAAGGCAGAGATAGATATGTTTTAGGAGGAGATATAACAATACAAACTATAGCTAGTGGGGTTGAGGGTATATTTGGATTAGCTAGGGTAGCTTAGGGTCAATATGGAGGGGCTACAACAAGAACGAGATGTGGTAGTGTCTTCCAGGGAGGATATGGAGTGAGCGATGGAGAAGCTAAGGGTACAAGTTGTCAAGCTAAAATGTAAGAGAGATGCTCTCATTACAACATGATATGTAGGAGAGGGGAGGATGGGTGACATAGTAGAGGTAGAGTAGTTGAGAGCACAGGTGGTTGAGCTATGATGCAAGCTAGGTGATACAATGGTAGATAGAGCATGACTACAAGATGAGGTATAGTGCCTGAGGGTTGAGAGAGTTAGGTTAGTATTGTAGGATGAGATTGTTGAGATATGGTAGATGGTGGATGTCTATAATAGAGATTATCTATGAGAGTAGAACTTTATAGTGGCTTGTGCAGCATCACTGGTGGCTTGTTGAATACCATTACCATCACGATCTAGCTCATCTTCACATCGTAGCCATAGGAGTATGGCATCAACGAATCCTTCAAGACAATGGTTTAGAGAATTGAGGGCATATTCAATGGGAGGATCAACATATATGCAAATATATGAGGGGTCATGGAGGAGAGATGGTGAGGGATCTAAGTGACGAGAGGGGAGTGATGAGTCACCTAGTGGATGATAGGGATATTATTATTATTATGCGATGGATGTACCCTCATTTTTGTTGTATGATGTATACATAGCATATAGATGCATCATTATGGTGAGGTGTTATTATGTATATGATGAGATGTATGTGCTTATACGGTTAGATATTTTTATGATGGATGTACTTGATATTAAGTGATATATATATATATATATATTTGACATCATGTGAGTTATGTATTGTTGATGATGGTAATGATGGATACATTTGATTTGATGATGATATGTTATTTATGCATGTGGATGAATGATATGAAATGTGTTGTGAATTTTGAGACTTTAAATGTTGTATGTAATTAAGATTTTTGGATATGTGTGTTTGATTGAGACCACCACGTATGGTAAAAGTAATCAATGTCATAGTAATGACTATATTGGATCTATGGACAGATAATGACATAATAAATTATGTAATATGTATGGTAATGCAAATCGAATCATGATGTATATGCAAATGCTTATGATGAGGCTAGATTGACTATCTTATAAATAATGCTTAATTTATTTTGACAGCTTCCTAGTCCTACAACTAAGCAACATGTATGTTTATTTATTTTGATAAGGTGTTTTAGATGGTAGAAGGGATTTCTAGAGAGTCAAATATTCAAGTTTTATAATCAAACCCATATATTAGTTATTTGAAATTCTATTATACCTTAAACCATCCTGAATGAGTTTGAGCCTATCATGGATCTATGTGTGTATAGAGTGATCCATTTCATTTACTAATTTTGAGGGAGGTTGGACTAACCAATTGTAAACTTAACCGAATAAGCTAGCTCATCCATAAGTGTGCATTGGTCTATACATAAGAATGTCACTAATGTGATAGATATGTCACCACTTATAAGACACTCTCCACTACTAGTTAGGCATCTATAGCCCTGATGGATATTAGCCCTATGATCTAGGAACCTAAGGAGCTCAATAATTCAAGATTTTTGATGGTGCTCTTTTGTTTATTTTATTCCTTCTTTTTTTTAGCTTATTTTTTTGTCAAACCTTAGAATATTCAATCACGCAAATGATAGTATGAGTAGGGAAAATTTTTTACTCAATGGCTAGTGTATGTAAGGCATTATCTTCATTAGAATTAAAATTTTTTTAAGTGTGCACATGTGTTTGATCCATGAAGGGACTCTAGTCATGCAGGGGAAGTCTAAAGTTGTATTAAAATCTAGTGAAATTTGATAACTCTTGATGAGAGCAACTAAAATGGTTGATTAATTGAAAATACTTCTATTACTAATTTACCAATGCATAAGATTGAACATGACATCTTGATAGTTGCGGTAACTAATGTATGATGTTGTATGCAATGAAAATGCCTATGTGCAAGCGAGTGAATACAATGATGTGAGAATGCAAGTATTGTTGAAGTGAATTATGATGTGATGCCTATTTACAAGAACATGTAGGACAAACTTTATCATTAAATAAGTGAACTAAGTGTGATTGTATAATATATATTCATATATTCAAAAAGAGAGATAGTAACACCATAGAAGTCTCATAAGATGATATATGAATGGATGTGATGGATGATGTAGTTGTGAATGTTTAGCAGTATCATCATGAGTGATTGGTTAAAAGATAGAGAAATAAGAAGAAAAAGAAGAAGAAGAAGAAATAAGGGGAGAGGAAGAAAGAATAGAAGAAGAAACCTATCCCTAGTATGTAGCCACTTGAAGCATGACCATACAACAGAGATAGAAGAAAGAATAAAGAGAGGAGGGGGAAGAAGAAATATTACTTGAAGAAGAATGATGTTGTGTTGAAAAATATTTCTTTTTGTATTTTGTTTATTTTGGATTTTTTTGTTGTTTTGATGTTTTTGTATATTTATTGTTTTTGATATAGAATGTACAAGAATGTGATGACCTTTGTTCATAAAATTAGGTGTATAATTCATGAATATGAATGATGTTGAGAGGCTTAGGTTTCATTTTCCCTTTGAGGTTAGTAAGTTGATATGCCCCTGAATCATATTTATGAGTGATGATGAATGGACCCAACCAATTAGGAGTAAATTTATCTCATAGATAGCATGGTTTGGGTTTTGTTGGTTCTCTTTTAGCACTAGATCTCCTAAATTTGAATTCACATTCATTGATTTTATTGTTATATGTATGGAAAACACAATATTGATAGACACATTGATATTGTATGGCATTTATATGATGCTCATCAAGTATTGTGAGTTGATATAAGAAATATTGATGAGCATTTTTATCATCAATGAATTCTTACAAGGTGATTATGAGAGATGGGATCTCTAATTCTAAGGGTATGATTACTTCAACACCATAGACTAAGGAGAATGGGATTGTCCGAGTGGGTTTTCTAATGCTAGTTTGATATACCCATAGTACTAAAGGGATTTGATTATACAATTTGCAATGAGAGTCAACAACCATTTTACGTAGGATAGTGCAGATGGTCTTGTTTGTTGCTTCTACCTAACCATTTCATTGAGGATAATAAGGAGTTGAGAAACTATGTTGGATATTATATTTTTCATAGAGTGCATGAATATATTATTTTTTAAATGGTGTACCATTATATGATATGATGTGATAAGGAATGCCAAAATGACATATGAGGTGTTGTTGAATGAATTAAATAAATTTTGGTCTGGTTGTCTGGATGATCAGAACAACCTCTACCAATTTAGTAAAGTATTCCATGGTTGTGATGATGAATTTAGATTTACTGAATGATGCTAGGGTTATTTTTCCTATCATTTTGAGGCTCTATTATGAGAATGACCACATAGATTGAATCAGTTGCAATGCTTGTGATGATAAATATGTTAGGTTGGCATGTTATTCATATTTGATATATTTCTTGATGTAGGTGCAACAATCACATTCCATTGTGGTCCAATGGTAATCCATGCATAGGATACACTTAGTGATGGCCATTCCACTTAAATAATCTCCACAAGCACCATCATGATTAATAATGATGATATGGTTAGCTTCTTGTGACTTTAGGTATCGAAGGAGGATGCCATCAAAGCTTCGTTTATATATAATATCTTACAATAACATTTATTAAATGACATTTTTCTTGAATGTGCTTTTGGTGGCTTGAGATAAGTCATAAGGGAGCATGCTTAATTTGAGTCAGTATTTGATTTTGGACATCCAAATACTAGTAGATTTTGCTTGAACAAAGTTGACATCAATGTTATCGCTCAAAGTGTTGGGTGAAATAGAAAAATTATACATGGTTTGTACAGAGATATGGGTAGTATCCGTGTGTGGATTTTGATGAATGATGGAGCCTAGGGAGACCATGGTATCAATGAATCTATTGGTTGATCTTGGTAAGGCTTCAATATCATACCATTCAAACTGTGATAGTTATTCTTTGTCAATACATAAGTACTATTTAAGTAATACATAGTAGTAGTTATATTTTCTAGTAACCTGATTAATTACTAGTAGGAAATCACCAATGATATAGATACGGTAAACGTGCATGGAGAGAGTTGTCTTGAGACCCAAGATGAGGGCTTCATACTCTGCATTGTTGTTTGTATAGGGGAAGTTAAGTTTAATGGAGAATGGGATTGGAATCCCATGTGGTGTGAAGAATACACATCCAACACCTTCCCCTTATTGGAAATTTGCACCATCAAAGTACATTGTCAAATCCACTTTATCATTCAAGTCAACATATTCTTCCTATTCAATGATATGAAATATAGAATCATCAAGAAGTTTAATGAGAAAAGGTTTATCATCTAGAAGTGGAGATTTAGCCAACTGATCTACGATGACTTATCCCCATTTTGTAACAAGTGGTTAAAATATCTACACTTATTTGACAATTGTGCAATAGAGATATGGATCACTTGAAGTATTCCTTGTAAGTTATGCAATTGTTTCAAATTTTTTAGGGATGGCATTTCAATGATGACTTACTTTGTTAGGATCAATTTCAATGCCCCACTAAGAGATATTAAATCCTAAAAGTTTCTTGAATAGTACTCTAAGACACATTTCTTTGGATTCAATATGGCATTATGTTCGAGGAGGTAATAAAATAATTTTCTTAAGATATCAATGTGCTCACTTATTTGTTTAAATTTTTCTAGAAGATCATCTACATAATCCTTTACATTTAATCATGAAATATGTAGGTCATGGTGCATTGATATGTAGTGCCTACATTTTTCAAGCTAAATATCATGAATTTGTAGCAATATGTCCCCTAGGGGCATGTGAAGGATGTCTTATATTGATCATCAAAATTAACCCAAATTTGATTGTATCCTAAAAAACTGTCCATTAAGAATAACATTTCATAACTAGTGTAGGAATCAACTAGTGTATCGATGTTTGGAAGAGAAAATTCATCTTTAGGGCATGCAATGTTAAGGTCTCAAAAGTTAGTGCAGATGCAAATTCCTCCTTTTGATTGTCCTATAGGAATAACATCTAATACCCATTTAGGGTAATCAATTGGTTGAATAAATCCAACATCCATAAGTTTTATAATTTATCTTTTATAATTAGAGTGATGGTAGGATGCATTTTTTGAAGTCATTGTTTGATAAATTTTTCATCTTTATCGACTGTTATGTTTTGAACGACCGTATTGGGATCAAGTCTCGACATATTGATGTATGACCAAGTGAATATGCTCTTATACTACTTAAGAAGCACAATGAATTATTGATGTTCGTTGAGAGACAAGCTTACCTCTAGTTGGAAAATATATGTATTTTTAGGATCATCGCTAATTTTGATGTCTATGGTATCCATCCTCTAGTTGGGTGGGATCCATCCTCTAGTTGGGTGGCCTCTATTTGGGTGGGTATGGGAATGAGATGCAAATCATGAGTTGAATTTTCCATGGGAGTGTCACCACTTTTAGCTATGTCCACATGGTGGACACTAGAATACTTATGGGATGGTAGAATATAGGTATTGACATGGTGAATGAGTTGTGGGATGGGTAGAAAATAGTATGGATATGGATTGGGTGAAAGGTGATCAAAATCAATATAATCTATATCTATGGTAAGTATACAATAAAGATGCATGATGTATTGAAGAGGGACGAATAGGTCAATCGAGATCATGTTGGTCATATGTTATGTGGATGGTGCATGTTGCACTGTAGTACTATGTTTAGAAGGATGGATTAGGGTTTGTGGTGGTGGTAGAAGTTGGTGAAGAAATTTAGGAGGATAAATTGATGGAAAAAGTTGTTATGGATGTTTAAAAGGAAGAATAAGGGGAAGGAATTAGAATGGGGATGGGAAACATATGAAGGAAATCATTCTCTCTTGGATAGCTTGATGATGGAAAAGATAGGAGAACACATTTTATCAAATGGTACATCTATCTCATTGTCAGAGGTATGAGAAGATTCTAGGTGAATCATGGCTATTTGAGAGAAAGAGAAAGGAATGTTGATGGATGACTGAGGAGATTGGATTTCTATTGGAGAAGGGCATTTTGAATCTGTAGAGTTCTCCTTGTCATAAATGTAAGCGTGATGCTAAATTATGTAAATTGGAGTGTCAATCCATCCTAATTTATGCTCTGATATCCTATACCCAATCTATCATGGGGGTGTAGGAAGGAAGGATCAATAATGTTATGCCATTCTTGTTTGTGGTGATCTAAACCATACCCATGCCAATTGTGCCATTGAAAATAGTGTAAGGAAAAAGTTGGGTTAGACAAGTAATCAAGGTTTGCACAGAATGGAGGTTCAAGTTTAGGGGGTTCTATTGATTGTAAGGAGGTATCGATACCTCCATAAACAAAGTTGGTTTGATTTGTGGGAACTCCCACTAGAATTATAACATCGATAGTCAAGGTGCATTTTGAGGATGGTCAAAATCATGTGTTGATTGGATGCTAGGTAGGGTGATGCAAGTATTATCCACCATATACTCTTTAGGTCCTAGACTTGTCATAAGTACTAAGATGTATGGTGTCTCAGGACACGTTTGGGATATCAAGGATCTAAAGGTGAGGTAGAATAAGTGGATGCCTGGGAATCGATTGGAATATTGGTGAATGGGGTAGATATTAGAGTTGGTAGAGGAGGGGGATGAGAAGTGAAGGTATTAGAATATGGAGAATAAGGAGAGGCATCAGAAGAAGGTGAATGAGATGGCATGTGAGTGGTGAAGTAAGGAGGTGGGAAAAATAGTTTTGGATGATTGGGAAGGTGAAGAACGATAAGGGGATGCATTAGAATAAGGTGGATGAGGTGGCATGTAAGTGGTTAAGGAAGGGAGTGGGAAAATAGTTGTGGATGATTTGGAAGGTGGTAACAAGTGAGGACAAGAATGGAGGATTGGGAAAGGAGTTGAGGATGTCAATATTGCTACAATTGCTTCTTGGGTGGTGATTGGAGGTGTGATTAGTGTGGTTGCAATATGAGTGGAAGAAATGGTGGTAGCAGGTGGTAATGTGATCAAATTGTAAAACTAAAATGGATCATCATCAACCTAGATTTGATGTACCTCTCTTGTATGTAGATATTTGATATAATGATGGATAGTTGAGGGAACATATTACTTGTCTCAGATTCATGGTCTGTCGAGGAGGAGATTGTATTGCATTTCATCCTCAATGATATGGTAAAGGGCGGATATTATTTTGACACTGACCTTGATTGGTAGGATGATTGTACCCAATGTTTGACATAGCATGCCATTGAAATACCACAAGTCTATTATAGGAGTAAAGCAGTGTTCAAGTGGAATATTGAGATGATTGAGGGTGGGTGATGTGATGATATTGATGGAATATCCAGTGTCAATCAACACATGTTTATAGGTGGTTACATCTACTTATACCATTATGTGCATAAGAAAGTTTGACCTAGGGTCTACAAGAGTTGTGATCTCATGGTCATAGAACACTATGGATGGTTGCATGCTAGTACACACATTGCCTATAAAATTAGCAAAAACATTTCTATCATTTATTTGAAGATCAATGGAATGTAGTATGCCATTTAAGGATTTGCAATGAGGCTATGATTGTTCTAAGAGGTCATCTTTATAGGTTCTATTTAAAGCTAATGGGTAAGACTATTACAGATGATGATGACTGGCCTTGATGATGGAGGTAGACCTTGGGCTTGTGGAGGTGTGGAAGATGATGGGGTAAGTATTAGAACCTATTGTGGATTGGAATGAGAGGTATATTTGTTATTCTTGGTGATAATATTAATCATCTTGACAAAGCATTATCATTTAGGGATGTGATTGACCTGATTTACTTGAGGTTTCTACCATTGTGCATGTGATATGGTAGCCTACGTTTGTAGGATGTTGTTTTGTGGTAGAGGGTTTTGAAAGACATACAATTTTTGGTTGGAGAGAGCCAAAGTATTATACACCCTGAATGATACCATTATCAATGAGATCTTAGACAAGGTGTAGAAACTACTGGTAATTACTAATATCATGCACTTTATAATGATGATAGTTATAATGAGCATATTCATTATAGCCTCTTGGTTTTGGTGTGGTAGGATCTTCTATTGAATTTGAGGTAATACCAAATGACTAGTAGTCAATAGTATTTGGAATATGCTACCCATAGGTTTGATCAAAGGGGTCCACATGTAGGGTGGATGATCACCTAGAAGTTGGGGGTATGGGGTTAGGCTGCGATGGTGGAGAAAATACATTTCTCAAGTGTGGATGACCTTGTTGTTGCAATGGAATATATGGAGTGGGTGGTGTGGCAATTACATTGAGAACCAAATTGGTGTTCTGAGGGGGTTTGGATTGGGTTTGGTAGGAATTACTCTTTTGAGATTTATTAGGATTGTATTCTGAATTTTTATGGGGTTTTATATTCTCATTCTAAAGTTTAACCTCTTTGATAAGCTTGAAATTATTGGAAGCTTCTTCAAAAGAGTCATGTTGTTACATTTGTACATTTCCAGATATGTTTTTAATACAACTCCTAACAAATACCTTAACCAATTTTATTTGAGGAAGAGAGAAAGGTATATCATTAATAGCAACTCACCATCATGTAAAATATTCATTTATGGAATCATCCTCAAATTGCTATAGGTTGTAGAGGTCTGGTAGTGATGTCCATTTTTTGATGTTAAGTGCAAAGTATTCTAGGAAAACATTTGCCAATTGTTCAAATGTATACAAGTTATGCCTAGGTAAATTATCATATCAGTCCAAATTTGGTCCCCTAAGTGATTGTGGGAAGGTTTTAAGCATTAAGGCATCAAAATTGTTGATGTGGTAATAGATAAATCTATAGTTACTCAAAGGTATTTGAGTATACCCTAATTGATTAGGTACTTATTCATGTAGAGGTATTTGAGTATACCCCAATTGACTAGGCCACTAATTGGAAACTTTTTGGTATAGAGGTATTTGAGTATACCCTAATTAACTAGGATCCTGATTAGGTACTTGATGTTTTAGGGGTATTTGAGTATACCCTGATTGACTAGGTCCCTAGTTGGGAACTTTTTGGTGTAGGGGTACTTGAGTATACCCTAATTAACTAGGCCCCTAATTGGTCACTTGTTAGTATAGGGGTATTTGAGTATACCTTGATTTATTAGGCCCTTGATTGGGTACTTGTTGGTGTAGAGGTATTTGAGTATACCCCAATTGAATAGGCCTCTGATTGAGTACTTGGTTTTGTAGAGGTATTTGAGTATACACCTATTTATTAGACCTCTGATTGGGCACTTGGTTTTTTAGTGGTATTTGAGTATACCCTGATTGACTAGGCCCCTGATTGGACACTTGTTGGTTTAGGGGTATTTGAGTATACCTTGATTTATTAGGCCCTTAATTAGGTACTTGGTTTTGTAGAGGTATTTGAGTATACCCTTGTTGATTAGGCCCCTAATTGGGAACTTGTTTTTGTAGAGGTATTTGAATATACCCTAATTGAGATAGGCATCTAAATGTTCTAACATGTTTTATAAGGTTATAAAAGGTCGTAGATCAGTGTAGCTCATAGTGGTATGCTTCATAAGCCCACTCAAAAATTAAGGAATTGAAAGAAGATGCTTATAGTGCTGCAAAATTATTCCATGATAGGGTCCCTCCTAATAGAGTCCATATTTTGTAATCCTATAGGGCATATTTTAAAAGGATGTCCCTGATTAGGAACTTGTTAGTGTAGGGGTATTTGATTACTACTTGATTTATTAGGTCCCTGATTGGAACTTGTTGGTGTAGAGTTATTTGAGTATACCTTGATTGACTAGGCCCTTTATTGGGCACTTGTTGGTGTAGAGGTATTTGAGTATACCCTGATTGACTAAGTCTATGATTAGGTACTTGTTGGTATAGGGGTATTTAAGTATACCTTGATTGATTAGGCCTCTAATTGGAAACTTGGTTTTGTAGAGGTATTTGGATATACCCCAATTTATTGGGACCCTGATTGGGTACTTAGTTTTGTAGAGGTATTTTATATACCTATGTACGACAAAGGAATAGGCAGGTTATTCGAAAGATGATATGGTAGGATGAGTGGATATCCAAGGAGGTGGAGCAGTGAAGAATTCGGTCATCTCTTGTTGAGAATGAGGTTGTTGATTTATGAGGGATTGATTGGGGGTCAAATATGTGAATGTGTTGATTTGGATTTATAGTTGAGGATGAGAGGGGGTGGTGCCAAATTGCATGGGAGGAAAGGTAAATACCATATTTTTGGAAGGTGGAAAGCTAGTGGATGGGGCAATAAAAGTTGAATTACCCAAGGAAGAAGCTTCCTACAATTCAGTCAATGGTGTACTAGAGAATATGAAGGTGGAGGAGCTAGGTGTGGCACTAGATATATTAGGATATGAATAGATTAAAGAGGATGAGATGTAGGTGGATTTTGATGGTAAATTAATGCCAAAGCTTAACATCTCAATTTGAAATATTATTGGTGGTTTGGTTTGAAGGACATGTTTATAGTAAATGAGAGGATTTTGAGAAATTCTTAACAATAATAATGAAGTTTTTATCACACCCAATTTCTCTTCTTGAGATGGGGTAGACGACTACTGAAGAGGGGAGAGATATATCTCTCCTTGATGTTCAAATCATGGATTCACTTGTGCATGTATTAGGAGTGTGCACTCTTAAACGTGAGCTTTGCTCTCTATGTGTGGACCATAGCATGTAGGAATTGGAATGTATACCAACTCTGCAAGTGAAAAAATAATCGATGTTAGCAGTCTAAGCTATGACAAGCCTTACTTTGTTAAATAGAGTTTTTTTCTAGAAAGCGTACCTCAAGGTGCATTTTTAGGTCAAAACATGCATTGACCTACATTTTATAGGAAAACAATTGTTTGAGGGTAAAAAGTGACCAAATTTATTTTGGAGGTCTATGGAACCAGATTTGTGAAGTTTGTAACAATTTTGGTAGTGTTTTGAGTGATTTTGTAACAGTGTTTGTCTCAGTCGCAAACAACAAATAGAGTGTGTGATTTAGATTGAAGTTGATATGTGGTGATATTTATTTGTAGGTTTTATGTGTTTTGATGTAAAATACCACTACAAACACAAGGTATGTGAATGATGTCTAGAAAAAGTATGTTAATGTACGCCCTTCCCACTATACCTAAAAGTATGCAAGGAGTGGTGAGATAAAAATAGGTGAAAAGGCTTCCTATGATGGTGAAAAACTCAAGGTGACTAGAATGAAGATGTAAAAATACTATTATAAAATAGGTGGTGCTATCTAAGACCTTATACTATCCTAACTAGGCTTTCGCTTCACCCTCATATGGGCTTAGTCAAGAATGACAATTGCACACTCACGAATTATGTATGCCTTGTTAGCAGGGGTGTCTAGTCTAATCCCACCCTGAGATAATTTGAAGAGTAGGGGATTTTTTGATGATGAAGTCTAAAATATCACTCATGGGGGCTACTAAGGTGTTTAGGGAGGTGAGTCAATGCTTTCTAGTGGGATTCAAAACCATTGATCTCTATTGGAGGTTGGTGATGAAATCCAACACAAACTAATTTTATGTATTACATGCATGTGTGCATGATTTTGCATTATTTTTTTGAAATAAAAAGACTAAAAGGAAACTATGCTAAATCAAAGACAAGAAGACACCATTATTTTTAAATGAGTTATTCAAAACAAATTACCTTTTTGAACAAGAAACTATACTAACTTTAAAACTAACCAAACGATTTTTGTGTATTTTGAAAGTAAATTTAAGCTATGTTGCAAATGGATATAATGTTCTATGTGCATTTGGAAAAGAAAATGAACAAAACAAGGATGTTTTGTAAAGCAAAAGTACATTTTTGAAACTTGACCTAGGAGCTAAGTATATTTTTGTAAAGCAAACTGGAAATGATTATGTAGTTTTCAAAAGTAATCAAGAACAAACTAAAAATAGGTGAAAGTTAGGGTTTTGAACAATCTACATATATATCTAGTTTTTGGATGCCTCTTATGGTTTGACAGGATACGTTACATGTATCAAAGTGCAAAATGCACCTCGAGGTGCATTTTTTGGTCAAAACATACCTTGGGTACGTTTTCCTCCAAAAGTGGATTTTTGGATAGTTTTGGACCTGTAACAGGTATGGAAGACAAAATCTAGGTATTTTGATGGTTTGTACCTATTATTTTGCAATAAAATATCAAAATTTTGCTAAACTTAGATAAAGCCTATTTTCAATGCAAAATGTTGGAAATCTAATTTATGAATAACAACATAAAATTAAATTGAGCAAATCATGAAGTTATTGATATGGAGCTTGAGGTAGGTATTACCACTTGGGGATATGCCATGCTTGTTTTGTAGGACCTACAAAGAGAGAAATACCACAATTTATTATTAGCTATACATTAACTAACAAAAGAAAATAAACCATGATCACCAAAATGAAGTGAAAGAAAACATGTTGCTTTATATTGATAAATTTGTAAAGGTGTTACAATATGAAATGTTATCCTTTTATAATATGCTCTATAGGGTTACAAAAGAGGGACTCAATTAGGAGGGACCATAGAATAGAATAAATTTGTAGCACTGTAAGCATCTTCTTTCAATTGCTTAATGTTGGAGTGGGTTTATGAAGCATGCCACCATGAGCTACATCGATCTGTGACCCTACATAATCCTATAAAATGCATTAGAACATTTGGAGGCCTATCTACATAAACATATACATGTGGACAAAATTAGATATAAAAGCATCAAATATGTTACCAAATATTTTGAAACTGATAAGGGAGTGATATGTTACTTGTTAGGTCAGTTTAATGACCTAAAATTGGAAAACATACCTTAGGGTGCATTTTCTAGGTGTGCATACACCTCGATATGCATTTTGAGTTTTGCAACTTGGAATTGTGTAAATCCACCATAGAATCCACTGATGTTGTTTGGTGTTGATTTGGAAGTCATAGGTTCTTGTTCTACTTTGCAAACCACCTATAACCTACAAGGGAGATGTATGGGAGGAAGTTAAAATGCTCAAAATTATTAGGGATAATTTAGATAGCATTTGGGTAGCATAACATTACTCTTTTTATCCTCCCCAAATCATAAACAAGGTCATTTTTTTTATAGAATTCCTAGGCAAGATAAAGGGTTGATGAGGTGGAGGAGAGAGAAGAAACCACTTTAATGTGCAAGCACTTGGTAAGAATTTTCAACCTAAGAGTATTTAGTGGGCATGGGTGTGCCATGCCAATGTAAGACTTGGAGAAAAGGGAAACTCCCATTTTTTAATGTTTTCCTTAAAAGCCTTGTAAAGAGGGTGGATGCCTTTTGAAAAAGGGAGCAAGTAGGTGTTTTGGAAAGTGCACAAAGGGGTGTGACGTGTTAGAGTATATTACATTATTTGGTACATGTATTATATTAGGATTTACTTTACGTGTTGTAATAAATGCACATGGGTGCATAATATTTAATAATGTAAATGTGCATATTTGTCCATGTGTACATGAGTCCATAGAATAAGAAGTTAAATAGTCTAGAAGTGGGAAAGCCAAGGGTGATCTATATGAAGAGTCACATTACATTTTATATTCATGGTAATGTGGAGATGCAAGAGAAACAATTGTAATAACATTACTTCTTTCAGTGTTATGACCCCATTTTCATGAGCCCTTCTTTATGGTTTATTTAGGAGTTACTATGTGAGCCATTTCGGTATTTCATACTTACAAAATATTTCCATTATCATATATATTAGTTTGGTACTTTATTTCATTTTTGTAAGTTTGATTATTTTAAGTAATAAGCCTCAAAAGCTAATAGTGGTATCAGAGCCACAAGGGACCACCATTGCTATATTCAAGCTAAATTTTACTGCATCTTTGCAAATCGGACCTATCACTATGTGCTGCTACTCGCAAATGCCAACATAAGGAATTATTTGAAGTGTGAAGGAGATTATATCTGGAAGAAGAAACCAGAGAAGTTATCTTGGTGGAGATTTATATTCCAAGAATAAATTTAGAATAGGAGATTTCAGGTCTTGAAGTCATACCTTGATATTACGGAGATTGAGGAGAATAAGAGATCCACAAATAGGTTTTATTGAAGGAATTGGTAAATTGAAGAAGACTGTAAATTTCAGATTGATTAGAGTCTTTCCACAAGATTGTGAAGACTAAGAATCAACACAAGATTGGTTCCACTAGTTTTCAGATTAACCAGTGAAGTTTATTTATTTTATAATTGTAGAAATTTTAACATATTTGGTACTACTATTTAAGTTTTTGATTGCAAAAATTTTAACACCCAAAATTTGAGAAGCTTCCTACAAAGAGTAGAGAAGAATTTCACCTTCGTTACCTAAAATTCTCTGTGCTTTCTTTGTGCAAGGATTATTTCTGTGTTGCAAAAATTAGAGATTGAATATTATAGGAGATTTGTGAAGGAAATCCCCTAGAAGATTGTAGACAAGAAAGCTACAAATTGAAGAAGTTGAAGAGACCCAAAAGAGGTCAGTTTGAAGAACTTCCAGTAGTGGAATATTGAATATTGGATATAGAAGACTATAGATTGGAGATTGAAGAGACCCATGTACAAGGTTCTCATCATAGTTTGGAGATTGGAAAATTGGAAGACCTAAGAAGAGGTCCTTCTACAGATTTGAGGAGCAGTAGAATTTGGAGATCTAACAAAGTGATCTCATTATAGAATTCCCATAGTTTGGAGATTGAAGAAACTAGACTAAGGTTTTAGTAAATTTTTGAGAAGAAGAAGTTGAATATTCGTGAGAATAACTTAAAGTGTTACAAAATTAGAAGACCGAAGAGATAGGTCTCAAGATATTTCAAAGGAGAAGAAGGAGGCTAGCGAAAGCCTTATTGTAGGATTTGGAGAAGTAGCTATTGAAGACATCTTGAAGAAAGTGATAAGTAGGAGAGTGTAAGCAGAGGAGAAAGTTGAAGAAATTTTGTGAGAAGATATTGCAATCAAGGAGAATTTTTTGATTTGGGATAATTATCGCCATCCAACAACAAGACCAATAAAAATAAGTGTTTGGCAAGAAGTTTGCCAAATTTTGGAGATAGAGTTAGAAGATCTCAAGACATACAAATTCTTGAGATAGCATTGGAGATCAATTTTGAAGTCATAATTTGATAAGAAGATTGTAGGAGAAGAGAATATTGAGGAGCCCAAGGTTTTGGGAAATCTAAGGATAGCCATAAAGTTTTGAAGGCTGATTTGCAGGAGAAAATTATAGGTTTTGGAGTAAATATTGAAGAGTTGTAGGAGAGCATATTGAAGGTAGCCTAGAGCTATAGTTTGAAGAAGTTTTGGGTAGATTTTAGAGTGCCCATGGATAGGAGATTGAAGGTGTTTAGAAAAAAATAAAATTTAGCATTTGAAAGAATCTCGTTGCAAATTTAAGCCAACAAAAGAAGGAGGGATTTAATTGCAGAGTTGCAGGATTATGAACACCAATTTGGAAAATATTAATAGTTGCTAATTTTAGAGTGTGTGAAGACAATATTGAAGGAGATTTGAAGCCAGAAAAATAGATTTTGTGGATAAAATTGAATAAGGATAGAAAGTTGTAGATCTAGAGCAGTTTTGTGAAAGGCTATTTGGGAGCAAACAAGGAGAAGTTGAGTAGAAAGCAAGCCTACTAATTTAGCAAGAGTTATAGAAAAAAATGAAGGAGAACATTGGTGTAAAGTTTACAAGTTTGAGATAGCAAGTTGGGTGAATCAAATCACCATAAAAATTAAGAAAAAAAGGGAAAATAGGTATGTAATTTTGGTGCAATATAGGTCTATTGTATGAGTATTGAAATCAACTATACATAAAGTTTTTAGAGCACCATATTATTATTTGAAGATCCATATTTGTTAGAAAATAGAGCATATTACATTATTTGGGTCATGTAAATGTACCTTCCTTGGTATATACTTAGGACATTAGGTTACTTTAGGGAAAATTTATCTAATTACTTCATGCAATGTAATAAATGCACAAGTGTCAATGTGCAAGTTGTAATGTGCAATGTTTCCACTTGTACAACTAGATAGAGTGTCAAAAAAGGAACTTATATTCCTATATAATGGCCATAGATAGATCATATAAAAATAACAAGATAGAGTAGCATCACCATGAGTTTGTGGTAGATAAGTATTAGGGTAGTGTGTGTGAGCTATAAGCTCAGAGCTCCCTCATGGAGTAGTAGCATATATTATGGAGTGCCCATTTCTTCCATTGCTACTATTGTAATATTTTTGTTATTTCTATTTCTAGCATATTTTAGTCATCTCATAGATCTATTTTATTTATTTATGCATCTTGTGAATGGTATCTCCCAATGTATGTGGCATTAAAAGCTAACAGTGGTACCAAAGCTATAGTAGATCAAGCCACAATAGGTCTAGAGGGAACCACCATTATTTGATCCTAATATTTTTGAGAACCTAATGTGCCATTGGACCAGTCACTATCAACATTTCTCATAAGATTCTAGGTGGTAGAATTAGGGAGAGTTACAAGTGAGGAATAAAATATCAATTTTAGAAATACTGAGATCACATTGGGATAGCATCTTTCCATAAAGTTGAAGGAAAACTCGTGAAGCCTAGGACTCAATGTTTGATCCACTAAGTTGATAAATCAACTAGTGAAGCTAAGAGATCTAGAAAAACTTACCTAAAATTTTCTTTTTGTAGGAAATTAATACTCATATGATTAGGATACCTCCTACAATAAAAAGCTATGAGACCTCAACTTCATTACCCAAAGGTCGGAGTGCCTTCATAGTGCAGAGATAATTTGTTGTAGAAGGAAGAATACTTCAAAATAATATTTTGGAAAATAATCATGGTGGAATCTGGATATAGGAGATCTCCATTGATATATTGAATAACTTCACCAAAAGAAAAGGCCATAGTAGCCTTGATACAAAATGAAAGGCCATAGAAGCCTTGATCTAGAAGAAAAGGCCATAAAAGCCTTAATCTAGATAAAAAGGCCATAGAAGCCTTGATATTAAAGAAGATGCCATAGAAGTCTTGATACTAAAACAAGATTTAGATGCCTTTTATCTTGAAGAATATTCTAGAGGAAAGGATCTAATTTAGAATAATGTTTCAATACTAATATTTTTGTTGTAGGTATAGGTTATACAGTAAGTCAAGAAATCTTCCTACAAGAAATTTAGGAAGAAAATATTCTTCAAAATCAATCTAGTACCTGAAGCAAAAAGGAGATCAGGAGGATATATCATTGAAGAAATTCTAGGCTAAGAAGAAGAAGAAGGAATATGAGAGTCTTTCTTGTATCTAGAAGTAGTAGAATCAGATATCTAGGAGAAGATCTCAACACCAACACTTCCAAAAGTAGAAGGTTGAAGATAAGGTCTCTAGGAAGACCAGGAGAAGCTGCAAGATAAAATACCTTGAATAGGTATTGATAAGCATCCAGTAAAATGCTAGGAGAGCATTACTAAAGAAATCCTAAAAGAACTCATTGGAGAAATCCACTACCAAGGAGAAGCCCTTGATAGTGAAGGACTTGGGATAATTATCGCCATCCAACAACAAGCCCAAGAGGATGAGAATTTGGCAAGGAGTGCTAAATATAAGAAAAAGAAGAATCTAGTGAAGACCTAAAGATATTCAAAGTATTAAGGAGAAGATCTTGCTTGAAGTCAAAATTAACCAAGTAGACTTGAAAGCAGAAGATGCTTATCAAATCTAGGAGATTACCTCCTACAGAAAGAGTTCACTACTTCAGATATACAAACTTCTCCTCTACAGTAGGAGGATATTACAAGAGAATATCAAAGTCACCAAATCCTAGGCTCGTGAAAGAAATTTTGAGACCATCAAATTGGTGAAGAAGGAACTATTCAAAAATAGTCTACAAAGAGTTGCAATATCCTATTCAAGGTAGCAACTTGGTATTCTTAGGAACCAAAATATACACCCTCTACAGAAGCAGAAAGGAGATACAAAAGTGCAAAAAAGGTATGCAACTATTGGTGCAAGTAGATTCATTAGGTGAGCTACTTATTAGATTTATTAAAGCACATTCATCCTGATTAAAGTTGCAAAAAGGAGATTTTTATTATAGTCATCAAGTGTGTAAAAAGAAAGATTTTTTTTAAGGTTCATTTGCACATTAGGAGTTTAATATATTTCACATTTTTTAATAATCTTTCAACTAGCCTATTATCTACTTTGGAAAGCAAAAGAAGACTATCTCCTAACATCTTGCTTGTAAGGAATTTACAGAATAAATATTGAAGGTTCATTTGAGATTATTCTTGATTAGTTGTAGTGAATTAATTAAGTGAATTTTTGTGAGAGTAGATAGGAGTGATAAGGTGTAATTTTTTAGTCCATTAAAATTAGAATCTGTTAGAAAATATTGCACTATTATTACTCTTAAAAGAAATTAATTTTGTGATTTGAAATAAAGGCTACAAAATCTAGTTCAGATCAAGTGTTTAAAGATACTTTTTAAAGCACAAAAATCTACAACTCAGAGTATCCAATAGAAACCACCAAAATTGGTTAGTACAAGCAAAGGAAAAAGAAAACAAATCTAAACAAAAAGAAGCTTCTAAGATTGAGACTTGGTGAGTCTCAAATCCAAGTACTTAGGGTTAGTGCAACTAAAAGAAAAATTCTATTCTATAGAATTTACAAGGCTTGGATTCACCATAAATAATCCAAGAAAAAATGGTAAGGAGTATAGCCAAAGAGACTTCCTTAAAACCCTATTCTTGCACTCATCAATCTTCTACAAAAATAAGAATATCAGACTTGCAAAAGAGTGCAAGGAAAAATTTCAATGTAATAATTTTATATTTCATGGTGTTACACTTCTACATTACATCAAATTCAGGTAAAGGAGAAGATTTAAAGGTGCCACAATAGGCACAATAGGTAAAAGAAAGAAGCATCCAAAGGAAAGGCCAAAGGAAGGTCCAAAATATCAAACATTCTCCATCATCGAAAGGGCATTCTCTCTAGAATTGAACATGTAGTAAAAGGAAGCTTTACGTAAATTACAACAAGCCTCTCAAATGCTCCTTACGTAAGCTAAAGGAGCCAAAGGAATTATATCATGCATATTTACGTAAATCACAAGCAAGGTAGTAAATATATCTACATAAAATAAAATATAGAGCATATTGCAACATTCAGAAGCATCAAGTTTCACCTCTATCATTGTTAATAGGGAGCACAATGTAGGGATACATGTACAAAAACAAGGTGGATGCTATGTTGAGAGTAGCACCAACAAAGGGCAACAAGAGAGCTACCACATCTTCATCCCAAGCTCCAATATGGCTCACAGATCACCTGCAGAAGGAAATATATTGCTTGCTCTCCAAGAAATCATTTAAAGCTAAGGAGAAAGACTTAGAAGGAGTTATAATCTCCTTCTTGGAGGTATTATAGAGGAAACTCCATGCTAAAGGGTTTAGTGCCACTTGGCACATTATTCTTTTGCGGCTATAATTTCTCTAACACTTAAGATATGAACATTGAGAGCACTCAAGCAAGAAGGATATATAACTACTGGAAGAGAAAATTTACAAGAAGAGGATGTAGTGTTACAAAGATACTTGAGTGACACTTATCTATAAAATATTTCCTATCTAGCAGAGAAACATTACAAGAAGAGGAGACAACATTACTAAGAAAATCAAGTATCACTTGTCCATCAAAGACTACCCAGATGGTAGAGCAGTGTTACAAGAAGAGGAGGCAACATTACTAAGCAAATAAAGTGCCATTTTTCTACCAAAGACTACCCATATATACAACGTAGATAAATGAAGATATAGAATTCATGTCCAATGTCCACTGAGTGTGAAAAGCAAGTGCAGTCTAGTCAATCCGCAATGTGGAAGGAGAGAATAGGAGTATTAAAGACTCTATTAAAAGGTCCAACATTTATTCTCCCAGCATAAATGCAAAATCTCAGTAGCCATACCAAGTGTTGAAGAAGGATAACATAGGATTATTAAATACTTCATTGAAATGACCAGATTCTACTCTTCAAGCATCAATGAAGAAGCCCAACAACCATACCACACTTGTTTCCTCAGCCTCATCAAATCAAGCACCATAAAAAGGGTATGTAGAGGAATGTCATAATTCAGAAAAATTAGTGCCATCCAAGTGTGAAGTTAAGAGAGCTACGGTAAGAAAAATATCTCAATAATATTGCTTTCAATCATTGGAGTTATAAGGTTATATTTTATGGATTACATTTTTAAGATTAAGAAAGCAAATACGTAGAAGATAACTTACCTAAAAATCAGAATACTATTTATAAATTAAACTGGAAGATACAAGGCATTATAATTAGGTTGAATCATTTAAATATTATTCAAATATTATTATCTTTTCTAATTTTCCAAAGATGGGAGTCATAAGGTCTACTACTATAAATTGATTTATTGGAAATTAGAAAATCTGAAATCAAATTCCAAAGGGCCATTATAAGAGGTTTATCAATATCATATAAAGGTTGGACATTATAATATTTACTTGTCTCAAATCCTCTCAAATAGAGATAAAAGATCCAACATTAAAAACCTCTTGATATCTAGAAAAAATGCTTAGTTCAATAGGAGCAATAAGGACAATAGAAGTTGATTTTTAGCATTTTCATTATAAAATCAACCAATATTGAACTATATATATCAAAAGCACTTCATATCTTATCCAATTCATACTAGGGAGTCATAATATATTCTATGAATTCTAATAATTGATATTAGGAAATTCAAATGGCTTCAAATAAATTCTTCTTAGAAGAAACTCAGCTTCTTAAAGGTCCTCATTATTTCTCCTGGAAGAAAAAAGTGAAATCCATTTTGGTATATGAAAACTTTGGTATATAGTCAAAGGAAATACCCTAATACCTACTGTAAATTATTTTGAGATCCTAAAGTTTATAGAAAATGATTCAAAGGCTCTAATGATAATAACCTTTGATATCACTGATAAAATACAACCCTATATTAGTTCAAAAAAAAAATCCTTAGATGAATGGTCAAGTCTAGAGAAGTTTTTTGAAGGAAATAACAAGGCAACTATTCTCCATATTCAAAGCCAACTTCATTCATTAAAAATGAACAATGGAGAAAGCATAGAACTATTCCTAAGAAAGGTAGCAGATATTAAAGGGAAATTATTTACCTTAGGAGAAACAATTAAGGATGAACTTCTTACTCAAGTAACCATGAGAGAACTTCTAGATAGCTATAAATATTTGGTAATATATTTACAATTTCTAAGTAAATATACTACTTTTGATGACTTAGTCAATTTTCTACAAGAATATGAAGTGGAAAATATAGTCAAAGATGAGATTTCTAACATTGCATTGAAATCTAAAGATAATCCATATGGAAATATTGCCTCTTCATAAAAATGATGAAGACCATGGTACAACAGGTATTGTCATATATGCAAGAGAAAAGGCCATAGTACCAACTATTGCAGGTTTAACCCCAAGAATCAGAATTAAGGAAATCAAATGAACAATGGGAGCTAATTTCAGCTTAGACAATAGTAAAATCCTCATCAACAATAATTTTAGAGTTCATCCAATTATCCATAATTGGAGTATTATAAAATAAATAAAAAAGGACATCTAGCTCAAATGATAGAAGAAATAGAATAACTGGAAGAACCTATTGATGACTATGAGATAAAAGCTCTTTCAGTAAGAATGATAGCTTTTGAAGATACTAACATCTTGCTTGAACTGGTTAAAAAAATTAGAGAAGAAGTAGAATTCTATTTTGAAGATAAAGACCCAATTCAAAGCTATCAGATGGAAGAAGATCCACATTGAAGACTAAAGTATTTAATACCCAAATATTGTAATACAGGGGGGTGTTAGAAAATAGAGCATATTATATTATTTGGGTCATGTAAATGTACCTTCCTTGGTACATACTTAGGACATTAGGTTACTTTAGGGGCAAGTTATCTAATTACTTCATGCAATGTAATAAATGCACAAGTGTCAATGTGCAATTTGTAATGTGCAAGGTGTCCACTTGTACAACTAGATAGAGTATCGACCAAGGAACTTATATTCCTATATAATGGACATAGATAGATCATAGAACAACAAAAATATAGAGCAACATCATAGTGAGTGTGTGGTATATAGGTAGTAGGGTAGTGTGTGTGAGCTATAAGCTCAGAGCTCCCTCATGGAGCAGTATCATATATTATGGAGTGCCCATTTCCTCCATTGCTACTATTGTAATATTTTTACCATTTCTATTTATAGCATATTTTAGTTATATTACAGATCTATTTTATTTCTTTCTACATGTTGTGAATGGTATCTCCCAATGTATGTGGCATCAAAAGCTAACAATATTGTATTATTTTGGAAAAATAAATTAAAGAGCTTAAAGGATTTATTTAAGTAAAGGTGTTAGTAGACTTTACATCTTAACAATATAGCAATACTAAGGAAAAATAAGAAGTGTATAGTGTTTTTAGTGAATTATTTTCTATTTCACATTTATTAAAGCAAAGTGAAAGCAATAATCTAAGCTAAATGAATACTGAATAAAGGTTAAAAATTTGGTAAAATTTCTAATTGTCAAAAGACACTAGAATAAGTGTAAGAGTCTTGGATGAGCTTAAGCATCAAGAGGTACTAAAAATAACATTGTAGAATAAGAATCACCACTCAAAAGATCAAGAGGAACTACCACTCACAAGGAGTGTTAGCATTTCTCTAAGGAAAAAAAATGAGAGACGTGGATAGAAGCTCCACATTGTCAAAGATATGTAGATGAGATCTACACCATTGGATTCCAGTGAAGAGACAAATCCACCTATGGAAACATTAAATAAAATAAGGATATATATCTTTAAGAAACAATCATACAACTATGAAAATTAAAGCACAAGAATATGTTGAGATAAACACATTGAAGCATGAAGTGAAATGATAATTGGAACAGTGAAGGTTTATGTTGAAAATAATGAATAATCCTAGGAGGAATAGTCTACATGCAAGCACCACATAGATTAATATTGGATAAGCATTGAAGGAGCATTACGAGTAACACCCATTGCTAATTATATCCATAGGAGAAGGAAATACTATTGCAAGGGAGGTAGAATATTTGGAGTTCCAAATGGCACATACTAGACCAAAACGTGAAGAGTCTAGCACCCATTTCATCAAGCAGTAAGTAGAAACTGAAAGGTCAAAGATCAATTTGCACCTAGTGAAGGAAACGTTCTTCCAAGGTGCCAGAATATTGATGAGTCCATTAATAAAGTTGACATATTAGTGTAGGCATAAACATACAAAGGAGATCATCGATTGGATGTATTTAAAAGAACCTTTGGAGGTTAGAAATTTCATAAGTAAAGCTAATATTGGAGTGTTGAAGCCAGAGTGGAAGAAGGTATCTCTCATATAAGCCAATGATTTAGGCCAAGATATCAAGTGTGAATACATATTTTATAGACATGCGTAGTGGAATATTTACAGAGGAGTCAAACGTTGTTGACCAAAGAATACAACTCTAAGCCTAAGGTAATTTACTTCATTCAAATTACTCATAATCTTGAGTTAAGAGTAATAAGGAATTTTATAAGGACATTATTTTCTAAGGTGAAAAGGAAAGGTATTTTGAGAAGAATAAGTTTATATTTGAAACCTTAGATATAATATTGGAGAATTATTAAAGGAATAATTCTTTAGTAGAAGTTATTGGAGAAATATATACATAAGAGTTTTGTAATTCAAATATTTAAAGTTACAAAACTATTTTAGAATATTTGCAATTTAATTGAGTTGGAGTAATAAGGATTTCTACAAAAAATTGAATTTATAATAATTGCAAATATATTTTTCTATATTTCAAATCTTGGAGGTATAAGGTTAATCATGACATCACATAAACTATTTCTCTTAGAATCTCAGTTACTTAAAGGCCCTAATTATGCATCATGGAAAAACAAAGTAAGATCTATGTTGATAGTAGAAAAAGTTTGGGATATAGTTAAAGGGGCAAAAAATAAACCTACTAAAGATGCAAGAGAAATTTAAAATATTGAAGAAGATGAAGAAAAAGCCATAATGATAATAACTGTTGCAATTATGGATGAAATTCAGTCATATATTAGTTCAACAGGAACATCTACAAATGCATGGAACACTTTAGCCAAAATATTTGAAGGAAAGAACAAAGCTACTATTCTAAATATTCAAACTCAACTACATTCTCTAAAATTTAATAGTGGAGAAAGTATAGAATTGTTTCTAAGGAGAGTAGTAGATATAAAGGAAAAGTTATTAACCCTAGGAGAAACAATGGAAGACAAATTTTTGGTTCAATTAGTTTTGAGAGCACTTCCTAAAAGTTATAAGCACTTGGTTACATCTTTATAAATTCTAGGTAAAGATACATTATTTGACTTAATATACTACAAGAACATGAAGTGATCAATCCAGTATAGAAAGAAATTACTAATAGTGCATTAATCTTGAAAGATAATAAAAAAGAAAATATTGCTTCTATTTCAAAGGATAAACCTAAATGGTAAGATCAATACTATTAGATTTGTAATAGAAGAGGTCATAGTACAAGTTATTGTAGATTTAATCCAGGGAATCAAATGAATAAACCAAATAGGCAATATCCAAATCAATATAGACCACCTCAACCACAATTTTAGTGACAGTACAATCCTCTTCAGCTACAATATAGAGAAGGAAGTCAAAAGGGTAATCTAGTCCAAGAGATACATGAATTAGAGGAATTTATAGAATAGCATGAAGTCAAATATCTACCAGTTGTGTTTTATGATGATACTAATCATTTTCTTGATTAGGATACATACAAGGAAGAAAATGAAGAAGAGCACAAGTTCCAATAGGAGACTGAAGACTCATATTGAAGACAAGTCTTCAATAACCAAATAATGTAATATAGGGGTGTTAGAGTATATTACATTATTTGGTACATTTCTTATATTAGGATTTACTTCATGCGTTGTAATAAACGTGCATGGGTGCATAATATTTAATAATGTAAATGTGCACATTTGTCCATGTGTACATAAGCCCATAGAATAGAAAGTTGAATAGTATAGAAGTGGGAATGACAAGAGTGCTTCATATGAAGAGTCACATTACATTACATATTCATGGTAATGTGGATATGTAAGATAAATAATTGTAATGACATTGCTTGTTTCTTTCAGTGCTACGTCTCCATTTTCGTGAGACTTTATTTATGGCTTATTTAGGAGTAACTATGTGAGCTATTTTAATATTTCATAATTACAAAATATTTCCATTATCATATATATTAATTTGGTAATTTATTTTATTTCTGTAAGTTTGATTATTGTAAGTAATAAGCCTCAAAATCTAACATGAGGGGGGTACACGTTGGATGAGGGGGGATATTTACCCTATTTTATTACATCCTAGGGTTTAGGATAGCATCATGTTAGATTTTAGGGTTTTTGAATTGATTTTGCTAATATTTTGTTTCTTTTATGTTAAATGTTTTTGCAAAAGATTGTTTAAGATATTTTTAGGTGTCTACATGCCCCAATTCTAATTTTAATAAATTTAGAAGGAAGTGCCAATGGATTTCTCAACTTCTATATCGAGGAAGAATCCTCTTGGTATAAAATCCTCCTAAGTGGGTGAGATGATGTGTCCTGGGTCTCATCCAATATTGGAAGACTAAAAAATACTCCTAAGTCAACCTTTGAAGAAGACTAGTTCCATATAAATCTATTTAAATGAAATGGGCTTAAGACTAAACCAAGATATGTGAGGGTTTAGAAAGAGTGTAGGGATAGAAATTAAAAAAATCTAGTTGGGATTTAGCTAACAACAATGAGCTAAACTACATAAGAGTATTGCACATACAATATAAACCAATGCCTAATAGACCAATTGACATACGATCTTGCATAATATCATTTAAATCAATTCACATATATTTAAGCATTCCAAAATCTAGAATGAACAAACATCCAAATTGCAATCTAGATTAATTAAAATCGCTTGATAGAATATACTATTCATGAAGCATATACAAAAATGCATCTAAATATCACTCATATTATAAATTCTATAACATTACTTGATAGAGGTCAAACAACATCGTATTTCTATCGATAGGCAATAATCATTGTACAACACACATAATATTACAAACAATAAAGAGCTAACCTTGTTTTTGAGGTACATTGAGCTATTTATAGAATTACATTGTTTTTTTTTTAGCTCAAATGATTGTACAAAACTATATATAGGTTTGATAAGGGTGAGTGTAGAGCATGGGCATCACTTTATATCTAAACTTGGACTAACTACCTTGATTTATTTATATTGATGTAGCCACTTCCAATATTATTTATGAGCTTGGCTTCCATGTGCTTGTAGTATATTTTGAGAATCCTTTGATAGATTCACTTTTTGCCACTCTACTTGATGAGGACATCATTTAGTCCTAACTTTAGTTTAATTTCTAGGCTTATTATTTTATTATTTTTTATCTAGGTATATTATTAGCTAGATATTTGGCATATTGTTTTACCTCTTTGTATCCACATGAATCTTTTGTTAGCTCACATTGGATTGGTTTTTAGGCTTAAGTGGAAAGTGTTAACTTATATTGGTAGATATTATTAGAATTTTTTTAGCATTTTGGTTGTTAGATGCTATATTTTTGTTATACTCATTATTTAACATGTTTTTTGGAGGAACAACTCATGTACACATTTGTGCTATATTTTTTATGTTATTTAAGCACATCATTTTCAATAAAAATGATAGCCTGTATTTCTAAACTTTGGTTTCTCATAATTGGTATTAGAGCCTACGATCAAACTTGTGGGATATTGGATCTTAGTTTGCATAGGAATATTTAGTTGTTAGGATTAGGTGCATGAATTCCCAGTAAAATTTCACCAAAATTTCCTAATTAGAGGTTCATAATTGGCCCTCCAAATTTGATTGAGTTGAAGTTGTAGATTGATGCAAAATATTGTATAAACTTAGCCTCCTTGAGAATTATTTTTGTATCTTTAGTTCATAACCTAAGGTTACTAAGGTTATAATATTGATATTAATATTAATATTTCTTATTGTTTGAAATTGGATGGAGACTTCTTATCAATTGCTCAATTTATTGATAGCTTTTCTTAACCAATGACACTATTCCTCTACCAATTGATGGTCTTCCCCATTGTATTCTTAGTGTCAATAATATTTCATTTATAGGTAAGTTGATGTCTAGAACCATTTCTATCCACCCTTCAACCATTGGTAGCTACCCTCAAACATAGATGATCATATCATAGCAACCCCTTACTGATGGCATCCCTTGCCTCCTAACGAGGCATCATCGTTCCACCACTACCCAACAACACCCCACTTAGGCTCTGTGTTGGCCAATATTGATCCACGTTCTCGATGAAATTAATCCCTTCTACTTGGTGCTAAAGATCCTCCTAGAAAATCTCTATTCATCTCTTGACGAATCAAGACATTTTCCATGATTTTTTGGCTAGTTTCTTATGGGTTCACATGGAAGCAACAACAAAAAGAGATTTTCTTTGGTCCCACATTTTGGATGTAAAAGTGCTTTCCCATGGGAAATCAAATAGCCAGCTTAGCTGGCTAGTGATTTTGCATGTTGATTGGCCTATAGAAAATTTAGTTTGGTATCCTTTGATTGGTGGATTTCTATTGTATTTGAACAATTGACTTGTTGTTGACTAGTGTTCACTCATCATGTCATGAAACAACAATTTTTTTTTTATTTTGTATTATTTATTGCAAGAATTAATCCCACATGCATGGTACAAGGTAGCAACAAGCTGTATAACACTACCTTTTGGAATAAAGGTAAACAAAAAACCAAAGTGGTTGGTCGTTTATTGTACCAGTTTATTTCAAATTGCCTATGTGGCTACTAGTGGATTAGTGGTTAAATGTTTGACTTGATCACTCTTGAATTCATGATTAGTTGATAAGGTGGCCACTATTGACTTCATAGGCCAAAAGGGCTAATTTTTTTAATTACATCCTTAATTCAGGGTTATGCATAAGGGGTCCCAAAATGTACTTGTAAAAAATAGGTGAATCCATTTTGAAACCATGGCGAATCCTGGCCAACCTCACATCGAAGGCAATGGTGAATTACCTTATATTTTAATAAAAAATTGTAAAAATTTGGTGAGTTGAATGTTTTCAATTTTGTTGAGCCAATGCAGAACATAATTTGTGCTTGGACTAAGTGTAAAAACATGATCTGGGCTTGGACCAAATGCAAAAACATGTTATAAGCTTGGACTGAGTGCAAAAAATGATCTGGGCTTAGACTAGGTGCAACAAACAGCCTGATATGCATTCGAGGAGGGTTGGGCTTAAAATTCAAAATTACATCTAGCCTGAATCGGGTGCAAAACTGCATCCGGGGGAGCTAGTGCAAAAATGCACCCGGTCTGGTGCAAAACTGCATCCAAGATAGCCGATGTAAAAATGCACATGGTCTAGTGCAAAACTACATCCGACCTAATATGGGCACACAAATGCACTTGGCATTCCATTGAATGTAGTTTTGCACCCAATCCAACCCTCCCCAATTGGGTGCAAAATTGCATCCAACCCAAATTGGGTGTACAACTGCATCTGGGGGAGCTAGTGCAAAAATGCACTCGATATGATGCAAAACTGTATTCAGCCCAAACTAGGTGCAAAAATGCATCTAGGGTAGATGGTGCAAAAATACACCCAATTCGGTGCAAAATTGCATCCAAACCTGGATGGGTGCAAAATTGCATCCGAATTGAGATGGGTGTAAAACTGCACTCAATCGAGGGAGGGTTGGGTTAGGTACAAAACTATATCTAAGGGAGTCAAATGCAAATGCTTCCACTACTCCTCTATCAAACCACTGCTCCTCTGCAACATTTTTCTCCATCGATCATCTGTTCTTCTAATAGTTTGAATGTTTTAAGTGAAAAAGTATCGTTGGCATGTTAGTTATTTATAGTGTTATAGTTGGCAAGTTGGGCAATATAATTTAAATTTTTTATAAATTTAAGGTAAAAATGATCCACAATTTAGGCGGAAGTGTTGGTGAGTTTAAAAAAACATAATACCATTATCAACGAATGGTGATCTGACACCTAAAAAAAAATCTTGAAAATTTTGAGTGAAAGGATCGACGTCCAGGGTCCCCCAAAATCGTCAATTTGAATTTTAAAAAATGCAAATATTTGCCCTATTGGCAAATATTCACCACTGTGCATAACCTTGCCTTAATTAATTAATTAATTTTGTATGTGCCTATTATTTTACCTTTTTATAATTTTGTCAAATTGGTAAAATTCCTATAGCTTGATAGACAAAAACATATTTATTTTCTTGGGAATATGCACAAACTTTTGAGAGGGAGATTATTTTTTTAAATTTCTTAATCAAGGAGAAAATTTTGTAACCCCTTATTGTTGAAGGTAAAATTTTGTTTTTATTAGGCATAAGCATCTAATGATGGAGAAAGATATTTTTGTAACTTGCAAAATTGTAATCCTTAAAGATCTTGTTTTGTTAATTTTAAGGCAGTTGCTTGGTAGGATTATAGTTGCACTTCCTTTTGGTACTTAAATTATTCTTTTATTTTAGTCCATATAGCTTATAATCATTCCCAAATGGCATCTAATTTAGTAGATTATTTGGACACTTTAGCCAATATCATTGGTCTATTGGATAATTAGGTCCAAGATATCACAGTCCAACATACACAAAATTTAAGGATCTATAATAATGATATAAGGAAAAATACAAAATGTGATGTCAAAATTTATGATGGGTCTAGGAATCCTAATATCCTATATAGCTGGATAATGGACATAGATACTTGGTTCTCCTATATCGAGGTTCGTGATGTTGAACAAGTACCTTTTGCTAAAATCAAGCTATCAGGGTTAGCAAAGCTTGTGATTATAGATAGACAAGAAGACCAAAATCCCATTACCATATGGGAAGAGTTGGTCCAAGATTTGAAGGATATGTTTTACCCTTCCAATTATGAATAGAAGCTAAGTATCAATTAGTATAGGTTAATACAAAATCATAATATATCTATTTAGGGTTATGTCTTCTAGTTCAATAGGTTAAGGATTTTTCTTCGTGCAAAAGATCCTAGGAAAGCCCTCATCATCAAGTTTGCTAGTGGACTCCTTGAACCTTTATACCAGAAGTTGAATATACTTCCTTGGGTATTTTGGATGCAACTTTCAATCATGTGCAATTGGCAGAAGAGAAGCATGCAACTTAGTCAAAGAGAGCTTCTAGTCCTTCGAATTAGTAGAAATTGTCTAAGGTAAAGATACATTATTCCTTCTCTTCTTCTTCCTCTTATCTTAATTATTTTAATGCTAAGAAATTTTGTAATCATTTTAAATGAAGAGGACATGTGGAATCTAAGTTTTTTGGGAAGAGGAAGAACCTCATTGTGAAATCTCAAAAGGAAAAACCACACGATGGTCTCTTTGAGATAATATGAGAAGATAGAGAATATAGTGAGTTGAAATGTAAATTGAATAATGTTACCCTAATGTATCATAAAGGTGACCATGAAAGTTTTTTATCATGAAAGACCACCTAACTCAACTTTTCTATGAATTTTATTATTGGAAATAAATCACAAACCAATTTGATTGTGTAGTCCATCATTGATAGGATAAAACTGCCTATAGAACAACATCTTCGTCCATATTCACTTGGATGGAAGGATATGGATTTTGCCTCCTATATAAAAAAAAAATTGCATTGTATCCTTTGCTTTGGGCCTACATTTTTTTGATCGAGTCATCTATGATGTGACTCTGATGGATTATTGTGATCTCATTCTTGGCCAGCCCTATCAATATGTTAAAAGGGCTTAATATGATGCATATAACAAAAACTATACTTTGCATCATGCAAAAAAAATATTTATTATTCATAGAATTCCACATTCCACACTTTTACTTTGCTCACATTGACCATAAAATATTACATTAATCTTTAATAGACCTCAGGACACACCTTCTTTCATAGCACCGCATTCTCATAAGGAGGTGATTTCTTCTTCTTCATCTATACCTCCTCCTAATGTTCCTCTTGCTACTCCTACTATTCCTCCCAATTTTGAGTGGCCTTCTTTATTTCCATCTTCATAGGTTCATTTTGTGTAGAAAAATTCACAAAATTCATATTAGGATATTGGTCCTCATTGTTTTCCTTCACACATTAGTGATAGATTTATGACCAAACATTATATTTTAGCACTAACATATCAAGGCATCCTTGACCTTGTTTATACTGATGATAATGTGACATCAAATTTTGATTCATTCTATAAGTAGGATATTTTTCTAATATTTTGTGTCTTAACCACTCACTTCTATTGTAAAAGCATTGGAATCCAATGATTCTATTGTGGGGAGGTATAATGATGACATAATTTTATCCTAGGTTTAGTTTAATTCCTAGGATTATTATTTTATTATTTTCTAGCTAGGCATATTATTAGCTAGATATATTTGGCATATTGTTTTACCCCTTTGTACCCACGTGAAGCTTCCATTAGCTCATGTTGGATTGGTTTTTAGGCTTAGGTGGCATTTGTTAGCTTATGTTGTTAGATATTGTTAGAAATATGTTAGCATTTTGGTTGTTAGATACTATCTTATTGTTATCCTCCTTATTTAGCATATTTGTTGGACGAAAAAATCATGTACACATTTTTTTTATGGTTTTTTTCTTATTTAAGCACATCATTTTCAGTAAAATGATAGTTTGCAGTTCTAAAAAATTGGTTCCTCATCACTAGTCCACATACTGGTATGCAAGGACCATCTGAGGACTTAGTCCAAGCCAACCCATCACTACGTGATTCTAAGAATAGACCTCTAGGTTTGCATCAGCAAGCTCATAAGAACCAAAGAAATCATCAAGAATGACCAAGAGATCGAATGAATCTTAGGTATCTAGGAGTATGATAGCCCCACACTAGGGAGATTTGACTAGCAAGAGGAAGATGATGAGTCACACCAACTCATGTAAGATAAGGACACTGAAATAGGAATTCCTACCAGGACCAGATAGACTAAGGATGGGTAGTCATCCATTGTTATATCGACAGGCTTTGATACTGAGGTCATGGAATGAGGAGGTTCTATCGTAACATTGGAAAAAGGAAGAATCAACCTTCCAATGATCAGGTGCCCAACCATCAATAGCAAGGGAGAACGATGGTCCACTATCTTGATTACTGTGTGATAATTCAACAAGGATATGGGAGCATAAAACATATCTATTAATAGGAAGAACCAACTTGTTTGGACCTTGGTAGTAGTTATATGGATGATGCAACCACACGACTGGATGGAGAAGACCGTCTGGAAGATATTTGGTAGGAAAATAGTCATTTGGTAGACATATGGTAAGAAAATAGCCATCTAGAAGAGGGGGTAAGATAGGATGACATCATAAGAAGCAAACATTTGGGAGAAACCGGTCAGACTTCTAAACAAGAAGCACATCATCAGTTTATAGAAGAGGAATAACCAAACTAGCAAGTTATTCCATGAATATTGAAAAGACACAATGAAAAGTCTCAGAAAGAAACTCCTCAAAGCTAGAGTAATCACTGTAATCATCAATAGACATAGGTGTTGAGCAAGGTGCAGCGACAGTATTGTCATTGTTGTCAACACAGTCAGAAAGATCGGTTGATGCTATGGACAGGAGTTCAGAGGTTATTCAGAGTATGTACAGTGAAGTTAAAAGCTCACGAGGATGTTTTTGATGTTTGGGTGAAGTTGTTACAGGTTTTCCAAGAAGACCGAAGTGGCCCATATGCAAAAAAGAAGCAAAAAATCAAAGAGGAAAAAGTGTCGCGATATCGTGACATGTTGCATTTTTGTGGCCAAAAGAGAAGAGAAAATGCAAGGAGAAAAAGTTTCGTGATATCGTGACATGTTGCATTTTTGTGGCCAAAAGAGAAGAGAAAATGCAAGGAGAAAAAGTGTCACGATATCGTGACATGTATTTTCGCGGGCCAAAGCTAAGAGAAAGAGCAAGGAGAAAAAGTGTCGCGATATCGCGACATGTTGTATTTTTGGGGGCCAAAGCAAAGAGAAAGAGCAAGGAGAAAAAGTTTCGTGATATCGCGACATGTTATATTTTCGGTGGCCAAAGCAAAGAGAAAGAGCAAGGAGAAAAAGTGTCGCGATATCGCGACATGTTGTATTTTCGTAGGCCAAAGCAAGGAGAAAGAGAGAAAGAAAAAGTGTCGTGATATCGCGACATGTCACATTTTTGTGACTCAAAAAGGGCAGCCAGGCAGAGAAAGAAAAAGTGTCATGATATCGCAACATGTTGCATTTTTACGACTCAAAAAGAGCAAGTAGGCAGAGAAAAAGAAAGTGTCACGATATCGCGATATGTCACATTTTTGTGACTTAAAAAGGGTAGGCAGGCAGAGAAAGAAAAAGTGTCACGATATCATGACATGTCGCATTTTCATGACTCAAGAAGGGAAGACAGGTAGAGTAACAAAAGTGTCGCGATATCGCAACATGTCGCATTTTCATGACTCAAGAAGAGCCTCAAAATAGAAACGAACAGTCATGGAAAAGAGAACGAATAGTCATCGAAGGAGAAAACAAATGCATGCACAAGGGAGAAGAAAATGAACAGTCATGGAAAGAAGCGAACGCATGCCCATGTAGAGAAAACGAATAGTCGAAGAAGGAGAAAATGAAAATTCAAAGAAGGAGAAAACAAACAATCATCAAAATAGAAACGAAAAGATTTTTTGGAAACCAAAACGCATGCATGTACAAAGGAGAAAACGAACAGTAATGACCGAGAAGACGAACAGTCATGGTAGGAGAATATGGTGTTAATTCTCTACATGTAACGTGTTTGACAAAATGCCTACTCTATATATACAAAAGGAGTTACATAAAGAAGGCGTTACAATTGACAAGTGGCGTATGAGAAATGAAAGGAGTTACAACTGGAGTTACAAAGAGAAAGGATGGTTATAAAAGAAGTGTTGCTTGGAGAATTTAATAAGAGGATTTTATCTTGCAAAGTGCGTGAGAGGTGAGTGAGAGGCGAGCGATAAGGGTGTGTGTTGCATGAGAGATGTTGAGTAAGCAATAGACCAGTCAGGGTCTTGTAAAAGTGAAGGCATTATTATGTCAATCTTCTGGTTTCAAAATTGAAGTCCAAGTTGGTGCTTGGCATCAGGGGTTGGTGCTCCTTTCTATTGGTGTAGATAAATTAGGGGTTGGTGCTCCTTTCTATTGGTGCAGATAAATCAGGGGTTGGTGCTCCTTCTAGTTGGTGCTAGTAAATAAAGGGTTGGTGCTCCTTTCTATTGGTGCAGATAAATTAGGGGTTGGTGCTCCTTCCAGTTGGTGCTAGTAAATCAGGGGTTGGTACTCCTTTCTATTGGTGTAGATAAATCAGGGGTTGGTGCTCCTTCTAGTGGGTGTTGGTAAATTGATTATAAAATTGTGCTTTGCAAAGGCTGGATTTGGATGGTAGTCCAAACAATCAATTTTTGAGGAGTAGCCAAATCGGTGAACCTCGGTACATCTTGTGTTGTGTGATGCTCTCTTGTTATATTTGATTTATTTGTTTTTAAGTTCTCATTGTTTTGGCTTTAAGAGTTTAAGATTTAAGTTTTAAAGAGCTACACTGATTCACCCCCCCTCTCAGTGTCATTATGAGACTAACAATTGGTATCAAATCCAGTTTCCCTTGTCAGGCTAAATCAGCTAGGGTTGATCTTGGATTAGTATGCAATGGGTAAGAAGAATAGATCTTCCTCCAATAAGGCATATCAATCAGTTTTAGTTTTTGTGGAAGATAAAATTGAACTAGAAAATATAGAAGAAGTGAATTCTGAAGTATGTGATGAAAAAATTGAGATTGAAGTAGATCTAGAAGGTGAGTTGATTGCTGCACTTGAAGAGTTGAATATAGAAAGGAAAAAGAACAGAAGACTGTCCAAGAAGTTGGAAGAATATGGGGATAATATCGAAGATCTCTTATTACAAATTCATAAAGCCAAGAAAATAGAAGAAGCCTTGAAGACACACCTGGATGATAAAGTCGATGTATGTAGCAAACGTGAAGAGGAATCTAACAAAGTTTTTAGTGATCTAAAGCTGCAAGTAGAAGAGTCCAAAAGGATTGAAGAAAATCTCAGGTCACAGATCAATGAGAAAGAGATTGTTTGCTACAAACAAGAAGAGGAGATTATTTTATTGAGGAAACAACTAGAATAGGCCAATACAAATCTCAAATTTGAGAAGAGCACAGAGTTGCTAGATAAAATGATAAGGCAACAAAGAAGTCCCATGTGTAATCTTGGTCTTGGATGTGAAGATGAAAAACCTTCATCTTCTAAATATGCAGAGAAGAAGAAGTCCACTACTGAAGGATCAAAGCAAGAAAATCTTGATGCTGAATCTTCAAAAGAAAGAAAATCTCAAAGGAGATCTACAACAAAGCAACCACAACAAAATAGGTTCTATCACTCTCACTTTATTCATAATAATGATTTTAATGGCTATTGCTTTAGATGCAACCATTATGGTCACAAGGCAATTTATTGTGGATTGAATAATAGATCAAAGAGTTATGCTGGTAGAAATACATCTGTTAAACGCCATGTGCAATATTTTAAATGTAATGGTCATGGGCACATAGCAAGGTTTTGTCCAAGAACTTTTGTATCTAATCTAAGCCAAGATAGTATATTTCATTAGACACAAAGAATGCAACACAGATAGGGAATAAATCATGTGCATAAAAGAAAGGAAAATAATAATCCATCAAGGATGCACAAGAGACAACCACCCAAGAGAAATGTTCAAGTTCATGAAAAGGGTCAAAATAGGGATGCAGTTGAAAAACTCAAGCCCAAGTTCAGGAAATGTTGGAGAAAGAAAGAAGAGAGGAAATCGTGTCTCCTTGGACTAAAGGAGACTACTCCTCTATTGCACTAAGCAGCTCCAGGTAGCACATCCTTAGGGGGAGCAATCTTAAAGTTTTATTGTAATGCTCCTATGTTGTTTGGTTATCTGAGGATGAAAGGTAAGTAGTCAGGGGGAGTTGTCGTATAGTTGTCAAAGTGTGTTTTAGTTCATGTAGTTGTTTGTGGAGGTAATAAGAGAGCATTAATTTTCTCTAAAGAAGTAGCCATTATCAAAGAGATGCCAAAGTCAAAGCAAATAGTGGCACTAGCACCCAGTTCGTCAAGAGTGCCAAGTGGCACATGCAAGGCAGAGACATTGAGAGAATAGCACCCAGGTGGTGAAGCACCAAGGAGGACAAGATGCCCATGCACCTAAGAAAGTCTTGCATTATTTGAGAAATGCGAGATATTGCCCGAGGAATACCTTGATCACAGAGAGGAGAAATTCTCCCTGGAATCACGTGAAGAATGTTCACCTAAGACATTGAGTAGCCCTGACATATGCCCTAGTAAGAAGCAGAATACCGAGTGTTGATACGCGTAGATTGAGGTTCCAATGCTAGATGTAACGGTACACTGTCAATACCTGTGTAGACGATGAAAACATTCATGGCAATTGTTAGAAACTAGAGACATTGAGCTACACAATGGATGCGAGTCAAAGTCGTCAGTCACAAAGGAGGTGGCAGTTAAAAGGTTGAAGAAATTACACGCAGGCTTCCTGGAGAGTCTATAACTTTTGATTTTGGGAGTAACTTTTGCACAGCTGAGAGTTGAGTGTTGAACATACTATACTAAATAAGTAAAAGCAAGGTACAATAGGAATTATAATATGATGAGCAAATATTAGAGTTCTTATCCAAGAAGACTTTATAATAGAAAGAGTACCAGTGGAGGTGCATTCTATCTTGGAGAAAGGTTGGTTGCATGGCACAGTAAAAGAAACAAGAGTCAGTATCCTTATCCATAGCAGAGGCAAAATATATTGCAGCGACAACGTGTTGTACGCAGGAGAAAGTTGCGGAAGGTCAGGTTAAGTTGGATTTTGTTCCAACAATAGAGCAAGTAGCAGATATCTTCACAAAACCATTGCCCAAGGAAGTCTTTGATTACCTTCGCAAAAAATTTGGGAGTGGTCACA
Source organism: Wollemia nobilis (assembly GCA_028583015.1). Classification (NCBI taxonomy): domain Eukaryota; kingdom Viridiplantae; phylum Streptophyta; class Pinopsida; order Araucariales; family Araucariaceae; genus Wollemia; species Wollemia nobilis. The sequence continues at coordinate 4,157,860 of JAQPPZ010000753.1, forward strand.
TTTCCCAAGAATTGACTAGCTATCGGGACCACATTCTCAGGGGGAGCATTTGTGTATTTGTTTATCTTTTTGCTCATGTTTGTGATTTTTTCTAAGTGTAATAATTTTTGTCTGAGAATGTTGTGCATTGACTCAGGGGGAGTTTACAACAGCCCTTTTGGTAGTGTTTTCAAAGGGGGAGAAGAGTTATAGGAAATTGCTCAAGAGTTACAAGAAATTGCACGTGTGTTGCCAACAATTCCAAAGAGGAAGATTATTGAGCAAGGTGCAACGATAGTATTGTCATTTTTGTCAACACAGTCAGAAAGATAAGTTGATGCAGTGGATAGGAGTTCAGAGGTTATTCATAGTATGTACAATGAAGTTAAAAGCTCATGAGGATGTTTTTGATGTTTGGGTGAAGTTGTTACAGGTTGTCCAAGAAGACCGAAGTGGCCCATATGCAAAATAGAAGCGAAAAAGCAAAGAGGAAAAAGTGTCGCGATATCGCGACATGTTGCATTTTCATGACCAAAAGAGAAGAGAAAATGCGAGGAGAAAAAGTGTCACGATATCGTGACATGTTGCATTTTTGTGGCCAAAAGAGAAGAGAAAATGCAAGGAGAAAAAGTGTCGCGATATTATGACATGTATTTTCGTGGGCCAAAGCTAAGAGAAATAGCAAGGAGAAAAAGTGTTGTGATATCGTGACATGTATTTTCGGGGGCCAAAGCAAAGAGAAAGCAAGGAGAAAAAGTGTCGTGATATCGCAACATGTTATATTTTTGGGGGCCAAAGCAAAGAGAAATAGCAAGGAGAAAAAGTGTCGCGATATCGCAACATGTATTTTCGTGGGCCAAAGCAAGGAGAAAGAGAGAGAAAGAAAAATGTCGCAATATCGCGACATGTCGCATTTTTGTGACTCAAAAAGGGCAGCCAAGCAGAGAAAGAAAAAGTGTCACAATATCATGACATGTCGCATTTTCACGACTCAAAAAGAGTAGGCAGGCAGAGAAAGAGAAAGTGTCACGATATCGCGACATGTCGCATTTTTGCGACTTAAAAAGGGCAGGCAGGCAGAGAAAGAAAAAGTGTCACAATATCATGACATGTCGTATTTTTGTGACTCAAGAATGGCAGGCAGGTAGAGTAACAAAAGTGTCGTGATATCACGACATGTCACATTTTTGTGACTCAAGAAGAGCCTCAAAATAGAAACGAACAGTCATGGAAAAGAAAACGAACAATCATCAAAAGAGAAAACAAATGCATGTACAAGGGAGGAGAAAATGAATAGTCATGGAAGGAGAAAACAAACAGTCATGGAAAGAAGCGGACGCATGCCCATATGGAGAAAATGAACAGTCGAAGAAGGAGAAAATGAACAGTTGAAGAAGGAGAAAATGAACGGTCATCAAAATAGAAATGAAAAGCTTTTTCAGAAACCAAAACGCATGCATGCACAAGGAGAAAATGAACAGTCATGACCGAGAAGACAAATAGTCATGGTAGGAGAATATGGTGTTAATTCTCTGCATGTAACGTGTTTGATGAAATGCCTACTCTATATATACAAAAGGAGTTACATAAAGAAAACGTTACAATTGACAAGTGGCGTATGAGAAATGAAAGGAGTTACAAAAAGAAAGGATGGTTATAAAAGGAGTGCTTCTTGAAGAATTTAATAAGAGGATTTTATCTTGCGAAGTGCATGAGAGGAGAGCGAGAAGGGTGTGTGTTGCATGAGAGATGTTGAGTAAGCAATAGACCAGTCAGGGTCTTGTAAAAGTGAAGGCATTACTATGTCAATCTTCTGGTTCCAAAATTGAAGTCCAAGTTGGTGCTTGGCATCAGGGGTTGGTGCTCCTTTATATTGGTGCAGATAAATCAGGGGTTGGTGCTCCTTTCTATTGGTGAAGATAAATCAGGGGTTGGTGCTCTTTCCAGTTGGTTTTGGTAAATCAGGGGTTGGTTCTCCTTTTTGTTGGTGCAGATAAATCAGGGGTTGGTGCTCCTTCCAATTGGTGCTAGTAAATCAGGGGTTGGTACTCTTTTCTATTGGTGTAGATAAATCAAGGGTTGGTGCTCCTTCCAGTGGGTGCTAGTAAATTGATTATAAAGTTGTGCTTTGCAAAGGCTGGATTTGGATGGTAGTCCAAACAATCAATTTTTGAGGAGTAGCCAAATCGGTGAACCTCGATACATCTTGTGTTGTGTGATGCTCTCTTGTTATATTTGATTTATTTGTTTTTAATTTCTCATTGTTTTGTCTTTAAGAGTTTAATATTTAAGTTTTAAAGATCTACACTGATTCACCCCCCCCCTCTTAGTGTCATTGTGAGACTAACAATAGGAACAAGAAAATGGTGATGGTTTTGGCAGTTTTGAATTTGACAATCATCACCAGGATGATATCATGTTAGATACCCTATAAGTACACATAGGTATTACCGTGCGCTTCACTCGATGACGTTAAAATTACAAGATGCAGTTTTGGAAAATAATAAAACAAAAATGAAAAGAAAAAAATAAAAATAGAAAATATAAAAATAAAGAAAAAGATAAAATAGCAAAAATATGAAATAAGATAAAAGATGTTAGATTTCTTGTCCATGCTAAACAGGCAACGTGGTAAGCATGTAGAAAAATAGGAGTTAGGTGGTAGTTGAAAAAGTAGTTATCAATATGACAACATTCCTATAAATTGGAAGCATTCGGTATTGTTTATTTCATTGCTTTTAGTTTATGCAGGAATGCAAGAGAAGGAGAGATAAAGTTGGGTAATAGGTGCACTAAGTATTTATGCAAGACAAAGCATAAGACATCATATACATTGGCAATCACAAGCTTCATGGAGGATTTTTATCTTTTTAGTGCAAGTGTAGAATCCTACCTTTGTAAAAAAAATTAACCCTACCTTGGAGGAAGCCTAGCCATCTAATTGCATTGTAGTAGTTTGAAGGCAGAAGTGTCTGATGGAAGGGAGAGGTGAGTTTTTAGCTTCCTAATCGAAGATATCATCTAGGAGGAAGACATCCAACCAATAGGTCTTTATGTCTAGTCATCAAGCCCAAATAGCTAGCCGATCACCTTAGTCATATAACCATCCAACCAATATGGCCAATTTTCTGTCTCAGACGTCAGCTCACACAGTCAACTAGCTATCAAATTTATATGTCTAGCTGGGACACCTTGATGTCTAAGTGGAAGTCATTACCAAAATCCAAGAGGTCTAGTAATATTGAGTCATATGAAGTGTAGGAGACATCAAGAAAGGAAAGTATGAGCTAGCAGAAGCTTGGAAAACCTCCAAGGCATTATAAAGTAGGACCCAAGTCCATTGTGGTGAAAAGACTTTGGTATCAGCTAGAAATGATGCAAAAATAAGTGCCAAGCCCAGACAAGGGATAAAATCAATCAAAGCAAGAACCAACAGTGCAAGTAGAAGTCCAAATAAGCAGTAAAGAGTTGATCCTACTTGAGGAATTCATATGGACTTGCCCTACGGGTGATTTTTACCGATAATGGTGGGAAGTCGCACTAGAAAAGAGTTCAGTAAAGAAAAATATACTCATAGCCAGAGTAAGTTTCATTATGCAGATACCTAGTTTTAATAAAGAATTTTTCAAGAGGTATCTGGTGTAGATGCTGTAGACATATAAATCATCTTGAAATACCAACATGATATAGGTTGTTGATCAGACCATAGAAGTGGAATTCTCTCCTGATGCATTCTAGAAAACTTTTAGACTCTCCAAGAGAGGCAATAATTTTATCAATGAATGGGTATATCCCAAGAAGACTTGGCAATTGATATTGGGAGTCACTAACCTCATAGAGAAGATGATGGAAAATATGTTAGCAACTCATGATGGTAGAGGAGTAAAATAGTCCCAACTGAATAATATTGAGTTGCAGTGCATCATGAATGTTCTAATGGCCAGACTGTTACGGAAACAATGGAGTTCATATCGTTGATCCTATACTTTCTCAAGATAGAATAGGGTGTACAATATGATTGGGTAACTCATTTGGTGTATTCAGATTTTTTGATGCAACAACAAAGAATTTTTTGATGGTATTTCACGATGTTACAACCCTAATATAGCTACTTGACTATATTTCTATCACCATTAATTGTTAATTGATTTAATATTAAATAGAGTAGGTTTATTTAATAATCCATTATCATCAATATAAATTTGTGTATTCGCAAGGACTAAGCCATCCTTAGTAAAGAAGGACTTAGCCCTCCTAAAGTGGCAAGAATTTATTCATTTCCATATTTATTTCCTCTCTTTGAATATCTATGTGAATTGTAATGCTTCATGTGGTATCAGATTTAGTGATCCTGTCATGGCTTTGTAGGCGTATTATTTTATTTTTTGATGTTGTAGTTCCCAAACACCTAATTCCCAGTCGCTTAACATAGTAAGATAAATATAGTTGCCTGTAGCATAAGCAGTAGGCCGACATGTATAAAATCCTAGCAACCTTCTCTTCATACAAAAATATGAACTTATGTATCATGTATTAATCTAGTGATTGTTCCTTAAGAGAAGCAACTTGTGCGCATCGATGAGATAATACATTCAGGCAAAAAATATTAAAATTAGAAGTATATAGTTCAATACTCACTAAGGTTGTGAGCCAATCATTGGTGAGTGCAAACCCTAGGCACTACAAGTAATAAAAGCATAATAAAATGCGGGCAATAGAAGCAGTTAAGTGAAACACCTAATGTCTACGTATTTCTATAAGGTTGATGGATAAGCAATCTAGAAAGCTAGCAAAATTAGGAATAAAAATTCTAATTTCGTTCTATCCAGCCAATCACATTGCAAATTTTTACATTTATAAGGGTTGAAAATATGATTGGTGAAAGATAATACATCAATTTTCTATGGGTATGTCAATTCTTATTCTTGTCCTATATTATTTCATGTAACATACTATTGTCATATGCTAGTTAGTTGTCAAAGGAAATAAATTTAATTTATCCTAAGAAAGCACAATATAACTACATTTCTATCCATCATATTTTTCTTCATCATTTTTTGGTTCGTGTGAAATATTTCGCATCATACAAACAAAAAAATATTCTTAATTTCATTTAAGCTCATTTGAATCTCTTCATGGGCCTGTTCCTACCATCTGGTGAGTAAATACTTAGATAGAACTTGTCCTCACCTATTCCCGTTATGTTGAGCAAGGTGTTGCAAGAGGCTTGTCATTGTTGTCAACACAGGCAGTTAGATCTAATGATGCAGTGGACAGACAGTTCAGGAGTCATTCAGATGCAGAGGACAGAAGTTCAAAGGATAGTCAGATCATGTAAAGTGCAATTCCAGGAAAACAGAAGTGACCCAGATTCAAAAAATCAAAGAAAAAGACAAGTAAGAAAACTATCGCGATATCGCGACATGTTTTTTGTCGCGATTTCGCGACAGGTCGGAGGAGAGAGAAGGCGCAAAGAAAATTGTCGCGATTTCACGACATGTCGGAGGAGAGAGAAGGCGCAAAGAAAATTGTCACGATTTCGTGACATGTCGGAGGAGAGAGAAGGCACAAAGAAAATTGTCATGATTTCGTGACATGTTGGAAGAAGAAGTAAGGAAAATTGTGGATTTCGCTACATGTTGGATTTTCGGCAAAGCAAGGAGAAAGCGTTAAGTCGAGAAGTTGTAGCGATTTCGCTACATGTTGGATTTTGCGTTAGCCGAAGCAAGGAGAAAGCGTTAAGTGGAAAAGTTGTAGCGATTTCGCTACATGTTGGATTTTCGCTGGCCGAAGCAAGGAGAAAGCATTAAGGGGAAAAGTTGTAGCGATTTCGCTACATGTTGGATTTTCGTTGGTCGAAGCAAAGAGAAAGTGCCAAGTTGAAAAGTTGTAGCGATTTCGCTACATGTTGGGATTTCGCTAGTGCATGAAGAGAGAATTGTACGGATGCGAAAGATGTCACGATTTCGTGACGTGTTTCATTTTCACGGGCGATAGGCACAGAAAAGCGCTAAGGCAAAAAGATGTCACGATTTCGTGACATGTTCCGTTTTTGCGGGCGATAGGCACAGAAAAGCGCTAAGGCAAAAAGATGTCACGATTTCGTGACATGTTCCATTTTCGGGAAAGCAGAAAAGGTAAGGCAAAAAGTGTCGCGATTTCGCGACATGTTTTTATTGGAAGGAAAGCTTAAAGAAAATGTCACGATTTCATGACATGTTTCGATTTCGCTGAGGGATGCGGTGAAGGATGTACGGCAGCAAAAAGTGTCACGATTTTGTGACATGTCATGTTTTCGCAGGTGCAAGCCTAGAAGAGGACAAGGATGCGAAAAGTGTCACGATTTTGCGACAAAGGAGAAGAAGGCCTGGAAGCTGAAAGGGTCGCGATTTCGTGACAAGAATGAGGATGACGTCAGCGAAAGTTCAAAGTGTCACGATTTCATGACAAGAACGGTGGCAAAGCTAACAAAAGCCAAAAGTGTCGCATTTTCGCGATAGCGAGATAAAGAAGGCGTATGGCTACAAAAAGTGTCGCGATATCGCGACATGTTATTATTTCGTGGCAATAGTTACAGGAAGGTGACAGAGGTGGTAGTAGCGGTTGAGGCCGACAAAGTTGGGTCGATAGATTTCTAGGGTTTTGCAGCCGACAATTTCTAGGGTTTTGCAGCCGACGTTCTTAGGGTTACAGCCGACTAGTGTTTATGATTTGATCTTGAAATTTCTTCTATAAAAGGAGGACTGTTTCGAGTTTGAAGGATGAAGAGTGGCATGAGTGGTGCGCAAGTGAAGTCCACGTCGAGCAGAGAGCGAGTCGTATCGAACTTGTGCGAATTAAGTGCGAGGGGTGCAGATGTTGAGTCGTATCGATTCGAGCTGAGTGCGAAGTCGTAGTTCGTTTGAGTCGAAGCGAAGTGTGCGTATCGTAATTGCATGAATTAAGAGCGTGGGGTGCAGAGGTTGAGTTCTAAGTGCGAAGTGATAGCACGCAGATAGAAGAAGTGATCGATCATCTGGTTGCAGTAGAGAGTGCGAAGAAATTCACAGAAGTAGTCGGATAGTGCGAAGCATTTGCATAGAAGCAGCAGAATGCATAGAAACTACAGACTGTGAGAATTAAGGTGAAAGTATTATTCTGTAATTTTCATTATTTTTATTGAAGTCCAAGTTGCAGCTTGGCATAAAGGGGTTGGTGCTTCTTTCCAGTAGGTGCTGGTAAATTAGGAGTTGGTGCTCCATTCTGTTTGATACAGATAAAGCTAAGGGGTTGGTGCTCCTTCCAGTTGGTGCTGGTAAAAGATATTGTAAAGTTGTAGCTTTGCATTGGCTGGATTTGGATGGTAGTCCAAGCAGTCATTTTGAGGAGTAGCCACATTGGTGAACCTCGTTAAATTACTGTGTTGTGTGTCATGCTTTCTTGCTGTATTTGATATATCTTTTATTAGTTTTAAACTGCTATTGTTTTTAAAACTATATATTAGAAATTTAAAAGATCACACTGATTCACCCCCCTCTCAGTGTCACTGTGATTACAACAATTGGTATCAGAGCCAAGTTCCTGAATAGGCTCAATCAGCTAGGGTGTTCCTGGTAGTGACGCTATGGCAGGTGGTGAAGGTTTCTCCTCAAACAAAGCACCACTGTTTGATGGAACAAACTATGTGTTCTGGAAGATCAGGATGCAGACATACCTTCGAGCTCTGGGATTTGACATCTGGAATGTAGTAGTTAATGGCTACATAGCTCCTGCCACTGCTCCAACCGACAACACCGATAAAAAGGCTTTTGAAAATGACTCTAAAGCAAAAAATGCCATCATGTGTGGACTAGTGGACGAGTGAGTTGGTCAAAATCATAAATTGTGAATCAACAAAAGATGTTTGGGACAAACTAGAGAATATTCATGAGGGAGATGACAAGATCAAGGAAGCCAAGCTGCAAACTCATCGAGCTCAATTCGAATCTTTAAAAATGACCAACGATGAGAACATAGAAGCCTTCATGCAGAGAGTTAATGGAATCACCAATTCAATCAGAGGTCTTGGAGAAGAGTTGGATGATGCTACTATCGTGAAAAAGGTTTTAAGATCGCTTCCCCAAAGGTTCGATTCTAAAGTCTCTGCCATAGAAGAAGCTAAAGACCTAAATCACTTTAGTATGGATGAGATGCATGGTTCCTTGACTGCTTATGAAATGAGAATCGGAAGGTCTAATCCCACAGATAGAGAAGCAGCATTTAAAGCTCTAAAAGGTAAAGACACAAAACAAGAATCTGAAGAAGAAGAAACTTCAGATGAAATGGAAGCAAATTTTGTCGAAAACTGAGAAAGGGCAAAGGAAAATACAGAGGAAAACTACCTTTTAAATGTTTCAACTATGGGGGTATTGGACACTTTGCAACCAAATGTCCTCTCAATGAGAAGGACAAAGGTGAGGAAACTTCGCATCAAGAAAAAGGTGAATGGAGGAAGAAATCTAACTTCAGAAAAGGCAATTTCAAAAAGAAAAGCTTTATTTCCAGGAATGCATATTCCTCAGAAGACAGTTCTAGTGAGGATTCTGAAGAAGGAACAGGTGAAGCTCTCTTCATGGCATTTGAAGTAGAAAATTTTGAAGAGGCAGAAATCTCAGAGAAGAAAGAAGGTATGAACTCTAAAGTGTCTATTGAAAAAACTGAGGCTGAAGTTGATCTAGAAGGTGAGCTAGTTTCTGCTCTTATGGAATGGAAATCTGAGAAAAGAAAGAATAAAAAACTGTCAAGGAAGCTTGAGGATGCAAATGACATTATAACCAGTTTAAAAACATAGACAGAAGAGTACAAGAAAATGTTCGAAGATCTTGAAGTTCAGGTAACCATGAAGATAGATTACTGCTGTAAACTGGAAGAAGAAAATGTTGGTCTTCGAATACAGATACAAGAGCTGGATCAAAAAATTAGCTGCCATTACAAACGTGAAGAAAGTTTGATGAAGCTGGACAAAATCCTAAGCGATCAAAGACCCGTAGGTATCAAATTCGGTCTGGGCTTTATTGAAGGAGAATCATCAAACGGACCAAAGGCCAGCAATGTTGAATGTGTAAGGAGTAAAGACAAGAAACAGGTTGTTGAAAGAAAAACAAATCAGGCAAAAGAAAGCAGTAATGCCAGGCCTAGAAAAAGAACTGACAATGATGGCTTTACCAAGGTCACACATCAAAAGAAAAGAAGATCTAAGGCTCCTGCAACAACTTGGCAAAGACCATATTTCAGGTTCAATCATTACTTTTATGGTTTCTGTTTCAAATGTAATGGTTATGGACATAAAATTGCTGACTGCAAGTATAATGTAGGACCAAGAAGTTTCACTAGTAGAAATACTTTTGCTCCTCTAATAAGTTATGCAGTAGAATGCTTTAATTGTCACAACTTTGGGCATATTGCTAGAAACTATCATAGTACCTCTGTTTCAAATCAATCTCAGAAAAGAAGAGTTCAACCATATAGGGCAAAACAAAATAGAAATCTTTCTGAAAGATATGTGCAAGATTCTGAAAAGGGGAAATCCAAGCTAGAGCCCAATACCATAGTCAAAACAGAATGGAAACAGAAAGAACAGCTCAGGGAAGAAAAGGAATCTCTAATAGTATAGACAGCTTTCAAGGCTCAGAATAAATGTGTTCCATGGATTCTTGACAGTGGTTGCTCAAGTCATATGACAGGTGATAAACAGAAGTTTGAAAAACTACAAAAATATGAGGGTGGCTCTGTAAAGTTCAAAAATAATGATGGAGCCAAGATAATCGGAAAAGGATCTGTCAAAATTAGTGATGGGAAAATCAAGTCAGAAGAAGTTCTGTTTGTGGATGGTCTGAAACACAATCTGTTAAGTGTGAGTCAAATCTGTGATAAAGGACATGAAGTAGTCTTCAAGAAGCAGGGTTGTGAAGTCAAAAAAATAAACAATGGGAAATTAATAGCAACTGGCTCAAGGACGTCTGGCAACCTGTACACACTCTCAGAATCTTCAGAAGGTATGTGTTTCATTGGACAAGAAGAAGAGAACTGGCTGTGGCACAAGAGGCTTGGACACATAAGTTTCGATAACTTGGTGAAGATCAGCTCAAAACAAGCAGTGAGAGATATTCCAACCATTAGAAAACCTTCAAATAGTGTCTATGCCTCATGTCAGAAGGGAAAGCAAACCAGAGTTTCATTCAAAACAAAAGAGTACCACACCAGCAAGCCTTTGGAGCTTATACATACAGACTTATGTGGACCCATGAGAACACAAAGCATCAATGGAGACAAATACTTTATGTTGTGTATCGATGATTATTCCAGAATGACCTGGATATTTTTCTTAAAAGATAAAACAGAAGCTTTTGAAATGTTCAAATATTTCAAACATCTAGTTGAGAATGAAACAGGAAAAAGGATCAAATGTTTACGATCAGATAGAGGAGGAGAATTCATTTCGAATGAATTTTTAGAATACTATGAAAAACATGGTATCAGGAGACAATATTCAGCAGCTAGAACTCCCCAGCAGAATGGTGTGGTAGAAAGAAAGAACAGAACTATACAGGAAATGGCACGCACTATGCTGGCAAAAAATAAAATAGCAGACAGATTCTGGAAAGAAGTAGTTCACACAGCAGTATACCTCCAAAACAGATATATGTTAAGAACTCATGAAAGCAAAACACCTTATGAGTTGTGGTTTGGTAGAAAAGCAACAACAAAACATCTCAAAGTATTTGGCTGTAAGTGTTACATCAGAAAAACTGATGACAACCTTGGGAAGTTTGAAAATAGAGCAGATGAAGGTGTTTTTGTTGGGTATTCTGCAAAAAGCAAAGCTTACAAATGCTACAACAAGAGACTCAAGAAAATTGTGGACAGTGCAGATGTTAAATTCGATGAAGGTGGGAAACAAATAGTTAACTTTGAAGAAAACTACCCAATCTACGAAGAAGTCATTGAAGGAGATGAGGTGAATGAAACAGAAAATAAAACTATGATTGATTCAGATAACTTATTTGATGACTCAGAGGTGCAAGAAAACAATAAATTCAAAATAGGCAGCTGGCAAAAAAATCATCCAAGAGACCAAATAATTGGAGATCCCACAGCTGGTGTTCAGACAAGAAGGAAAGTAATAAGTAATTACTCTCTTTTATCCAGCATTGAGCCCAAAAACATAGATGAAGCAAGCCAAGATGATAGCTGGATGAAGGCAATAAATGAAGAGTTAGATCAAATTGAAAAGAATAGAACTTGGGAATTAGTACCTAGACCTGCGAATAAGAATGTAATCGGCACCAAATGGATATTTCGAAACAAATTAAATGAAGACGGACAGGTCATTAGGAACAAAGCAAGACTGGTTTGTAAAGGCTATGCACAGGTCGAAGGTATTGATTTTGAAGAGACTTTTGCACCAGTGGCCAGATTAGAAGCAATTAGAATGTTTCTGGCCTTAGCAGTCCACAAGAACTTCAGAGTTTATCAGATGGATGTAAAATCTGCCTTTTTAAATGGGAAACTTGAAGAAGAGGTCTATATTGAACAACCAGATGGCTTTCAAATTAGTGAAGATCCTAACCTTGTCTGCAAATTAAAGAAAGCTTTATATGGTTTAAAACAAGCACCACGGGCATGGTATGCAAGGCTAGACAACTATCTCTCTCAATAGGGATTCAAGAAAGGTTTAGTGGACAGTAATCTGTATGTGAAAACAGAAGGTGGGCATCTCATTGTTCTTGTTGTCTATGTAGATGATATCATATTTGGCAGCAGCAAAGATGAATCTTGTAAAGACTTAGCAAATAAGATGCGAGAATGAATTTGAAATGTCTATGATTGGTGAACCTGTCTTACTTTCTTGGGCTACAAGTTAATCAAAATGAGAAAGGCATATTCATTTCCCAAATCAAATATGTGAAAGAAATGCTAAAGAGGTTCACAATGGAGGACTGTAAGCCAGTTAGCACTCCCATGACAACAGGCTGCAAGTTGAGTAAAGAAGACAAATCTCCACCTGTAGACCAAACCATGTATAGATCTATGATAGGAAGTTTACTATATTTAACAGCTACCAGACCTGATATTCTGCAAGCAGTTTGCATGGTAGCAAGATTTCAAGCCAGTCCCAAAGAGACTCATGTAACAACCATAAAAAGGATTCTTCGGTATCTCAAAGGCACCATGGAGTATGGGTTGTGGTATCCAAAAGGCAAAGACTTCACTCTTATATCATATTCAGATGCAGATTGGGCAGGATGTGTTGATGATAGGAAGAGTACAAGTGGAGGTGCTTTTTATCTTGGTGACAGGTTGGTTGCTTGGCACAGCAAGAAACAAGAGTCAGTTTCTTTATCAACAAGTGAGGCAGAATATATTGCAGCAACAACTTGTTGTACTCAAGTTTTGTGGATGAAACAAACTTTGAAAGATCTTGGAATTAATTTCAGTGAACCAATATCAGTTAAGTGTGATAACACTAGTGCAATTAACATCTCCAAGAATCCAATAATGCACTCACGGACAAAACACATTGCTATAAGGTATCATTTCTTGAAGGAGAAAGTTGCAGAAGGAGAAGTCAAATTGGATTTTGTCCCAACCACAGAACAAGTAGCAGATATTTTTACAAAACCATTGCCCAAGGAAGTGTTTGAGTACCTTCGAGACAAATTGGGAGTAGTCACACTTCCCAAGAAGTGACTAGCTACAGGGATCACTTTCTCAGGGGGAGCATTTGAGTATTTGACTATTCTTTTGCTCATGATCATAATTTGTGCTAGATGCAACAAATTGTGCCTGAGAATTGTGAGGATGGACTCAGGGGGAGTCTGCAGCAGCCCTTTGGTATTATTGACAAAGGGGGAGAAGAGTTACAGGAATGTACATAGGTGTTGCCAACAATTCCAAAGGGGGAGATTGTTGAGCAAGGTGTTGCAAGAGGTTTGTCATTGTTGTCAACACAAGCAGTTAAATCTAATGATGCAATGGACGAGCAGTTCAAGAGTCATTCAGATGCAGAGGACAGAAGTTCAAAGGATAGTCAGATCATGTAAAGTGCAATTCCAAGAAAACAGAAGTGACCCAGATTCAAAAAATCAAAGAAAAAGACAAGTAAGAAAACTATCACGATATCGCGACATGTGAGTATTGTCAGTGATTTCACGACATGTCGGAGGAGAGAGAAGGCGCAAAGAAAATTGTCATGATTTCGTGACATGGCGGAGGAGAGAGAAGGCGCAAGAAAATTGTCATGATTTCGACATGTTAACATGTTGGACCTCAAGCAAGAAAGCGTTAAGTGGAAAGTTGTAGCGATTTCGCTACATTGGTTGGTTTTATTTTGGAAGCAAAGAGAAAGTGCCAAGTTGAAAAGTTGTAGCGATTTCGCTACATGTTGGGATTTCGCTAGTGCATGAAGAGAGAATTGTACGGATGCGAAAGATGTCGTGATTTCGTGACATGTTCCATTTTCGGATAGGAAGCGCTAAGGCAAAAGATGTCACGATTTCGTGACATGTTCCATTTTGAGGGATAGGAAAAGCGCTAAGGAAAAGATGTCACGATTTTCGTGACATGTTCCTTTCTCGGGAAAGTGTACTTTGATGGAAAGTGTCACGATTTCATGACATGTTTTGATTTGAGGATGGTGAAGGATGTACGATGAGAGTGTGCACGATTTCTTGACATGTCATGTTTCGGGGACCTAGAAGGAAAAGAGAGGTAGAAAGTGTCACGATTTCATGAAAGTAGAAGAAAGCCTAGGAAGAAAAAGGGTCACGATTTCATGACAAGAATGAGGATGACATCAGTGAAAGTTTGAAGTGTCACGATTTCATGACAAGAATGGTGGCAAAGCTAACAAAAGCCAAAAGTGTCGCATTTTCGTGATAGCGGGTTAAAGAAGGCGTACGGCTACAAAAAGTGTCGCGATATCGTGACATGTTATTATTTCGTGGCAATAGTTACAGGAAGGTGACAGAGGTGGCAGAGGTGGTTGAGGCCGACAAAGTTGAATCTGGGTCGATGATTTCTAGGGTTTTGCAATCGACAATTTCTAGGGTTTTATAGCTGACGTTCTTAGGGTTACAGCCGACTAATGTTTAAGATTTGATCTTGAAATTTCTTCTATAAAAGGAGGGTTGTTTGGAGTTTGAAGGATGAAGAGTGGCATGAGTGGTGCGCAAGTGAAGTCCGCGTCGAGCAGAGAGCGAGTCGTATCGATCTTGTGCGAATTAAGTGCGCAGGGTGCAGATGTTGAGTCGTATCGATTCGAGCTGAGTGCAAAGTCGTAGTTCGTTTGAGTCGAAGCAGATTGTGCGTATAGTAATTGCATGAATTAAGAGCGCGGGGTGCAGAGGTTGAGTTCTAAGTGCGAAGTGATAGCGCGCAGATAGAAGAAGTGATCGATCATCTGGTTGCAGCAGAGAGTGCGAAGAGATTCATAGAAGCAGTCGGATAGTGCGAAGCGTTTGCATGACAAGCAGAATGCATAGAAACTGCAGATCTGTGAGAATTAAGGTGAAAGTATTATTCTGTAATTTTCATTATTTTTATTGAAGTCCAAGTTGCGGCTTGGCATAAAGGGGTTGGTGCTTCTTTCCAGTGAGGTGCTTGGTAAATTAGGAGTTGGTGCTCCATTCTGTTTGATACGAGATAAATCTAAGGGGTTGGTGCTCCTTCCAGTTGGTGCTTGGTAAAAGATATTGTAAAGTTGTAGCTTTGCATTGGCTGGATTTGGATGGTAGTCCAAGCAGTCATTTTTGAGGAGTAGCCACATTGGTGAACCTCGTTAAATTCTTGTGTTGTGTGTAATGCTTTCTTGCTGTATTTGATATATCTGTTCTTTAGTTTTAAACTGTTGCTATTTTTAGAGATGAATATTTAAAGTTTAAAAATATCACACTGATTCACCCCCCTCTCAGTGTCACTGTATTCCCATTAGCCTCGAGATCGATTAAACCATTGATGCCACAACAAAAAAGCTTCGCCTTCATTTCATTCACTAAGCATAATAATACATTATCCCACATTGACACTGTTATAGCTTTGAAGGGGGTTTAAAAACATAATCATGCATATTACTGAATGTGACTTCGGTCACACGTATTCTCAAAACCCTTGCACGTGTCTAGTCAACCATCAAGTTGTGTGTCACGTAATTCATAGCCTATCCTTGTTACCTACGTGTTCTTGTTTTATTTCCTACAAGTCCTTTTTATCTATGTGTTCTTGCTGCCTATACCATAAGTTTTGTCACCTAGTGTTGGATTATCTTGGTCACATTTCACTCATTACTATCATTGGGTTTCTATTCCTACGTTGGTAATTACCGTGTTGA
Source organism: Wollemia nobilis (assembly GCA_028583015.1). Taxonomy (NCBI): domain Eukaryota; kingdom Viridiplantae; phylum Streptophyta; class Pinopsida; order Araucariales; family Araucariaceae; genus Wollemia; species Wollemia nobilis. Next base: position 4,173,185 of record JAQPPZ010000753.1, read on the forward strand.
CTCATTCATTCTCGAACATCTATGTATAGTAGTGGGTCCTCCCTGATGTGTAGTCATTGTTAACTGATGTTCGTGTCAATTATTAGTTGTGAATTATAGTATAATTTTGGTCATTAGTCATTTGTATGTAACCTAGTGTCTTGATTACACCTTGTAACATCTAATTTGAGGTTGTCTCAATTGTGTAGTATAGTGTCAGTTCTGTTGTATCTAACCTAGTGTCTTGATTGTGCCTTGACACATCTAATTGGGGGTCAAAGTCAACCAAAATCTAGCCATTAGGACTTTCAAAAAATACAGCCATTGGAACTAGCTAGTTGTTGAAGACAAAAACCAAGCATTAGCTACGTCGTAGTGGTGGTGGCAATTACGCAAAAATAAACCATTTTTTGTAGAAATTGTCCAAATTTAGATAGAAATTAAGTAGCAAATTTGTTGGAAAGTGCATGAGCGAAAGGTGGACTAAAGGACCAAATGGTTTTTTATCTAGCACAAATAATTCAAACAAATAAATTTCAAAGTCACCAATAAGACCTCCACATAATAAAGGTACACAATACAACTCTCCCTTACACATTAATAGTTTTTATCCCAACCACCCTTTTACTAACCCAATGGCCCCTTCCAACTCCTCCCATGGTAATATCACACATGAGGAAATGGAAAACACTAATTCAAGTAACCAAGATGTCCACTCCAGTATATCTCAACTAGTGACTAGTATGAATGCCATGAATTTAATGTTGCAACAAGTATTGAGGAAACAAAACCAAGAATTTTCTCATTCCCCACATAACTACCATAGACAACATGATAATGAGGATCAGGATACTAGGGAAGATATCATCAAGCAATATGACCTACAAGTGTTAATATTCCATGTGTTGATATGCCTACATTTTAGGGTGATGATCCATGTGGTTGGATAGCTAAAATGGAAGGCATTTTAGAACTATATCGGGTTCCCAAATTTGAAAACGTTCCTTATGCTTCTTCCAAACTAGGTATTGAAGCTTACTAATGATTTGCTTGGTAAAAAATTAGCATAGTCAACCCCTCATATGGCTTGAATTTAAGAAGCTTTTTCTAAAGATATTTGATGAAGGGAGTTCATCCTCGTACATGGTTTGTTTGTTGGCACTTAAACAAACTGGTTCAGTAAGGGATTATATTTTAGAATTCACTAGTCTTCTTTCTTATAGAGGAGATTTACCATCTGATGTGGTGGTATCCACTTTTAGACATGGTTTGAAAGAGGATATTCAAATTTAAGTAGACTTACATGATCCATACTCATTGTATGACACTATAAATATTGCTAAACTGGTTGAGAAAAAGGTGCAAAATTTGACATCCTTTAGATGTGACTCCTATAGTTGTCCTCAATATCACAATAATTCCTTCCATAGGAATGACCAACCATCAAGATATTATTGTTATAAATGTTGCACTCATCATCCCAAATATCAAGCATATGTACCAAGACAAAACTTTTAAATAGAATATAATCCCAAGGATGACGATGAGGAAGTAGAGGTGTTGGTCAAATATTTGCCTAATCAATAAACACTGCATTTATACAAACTAGATACGACCAAAATTGAAAGGCCAGAGGAAAGAGATGTCCTTCGTGCCAATATCCAGAGAGGGCTAGTTCCCGAACTAATTTTAAAACTGGTAAAAGACTAAGGATGCAGGAAAGAAATTGGAAATAATGGAAAGAGATGAGAAATATGGCCACAAGCCAAAGTGCAGAATTGGTGTTAGACTAACTAGTAGGAAAAAATACAAGAAAGAAACATCACCTAACAAGAGGAAGAATAGCAGAATTTACTTGTGATCTTTCACTAATGACATCTAAAATGTTACTCCAGCATTCCCTCTCTCAATAGCAATACTTAAATCCAAGTATAGAATTTAAACTTAATATCCAAAAGAGAAATGCAGATGTAAGATAGAAGCGCAACACATAGAAAGATATCATACAATAAATCGCTCACAAATTCAAAAGCCTGAATGCCTTGTATTAATGTAGAGAGCTTGGAGAGACCTCTCGCAAAATGTCTAACCTTCTTTTACAATGAAATTTAGCTAATATTTATAGAGGTTTTTGCCTCTTTCATTTAATACATACGAGGGAAGAATGTCTGAGAATCAAAGACAAAATCAGCAAAATCCTCCTTGAATTCTTAGAAAATACATTCACCAGGGGAACAAATTCCTAAAAATTCAAACTTCGGACGGAGATGCGCCTGTTAGGAGAAAATATTAAATTATTTGGATTGCCTCTAATACATTGGAAATCATGAAGGCTCGTTTTACTTTGCCTTCCTCGTCATGATCCACAAAATGGAGTAACTGAGAGTGCCCTTCATTTAATGCCAAATTCAACATCTTGACTAAAGTTCCATTCTTTCAATTTATCTTCGCCCCTTCAGATGCACGCGATCTTGATACAAACAGGTTCACCCAATTCAAGGGTGAACGAATCATTCACCCCTAAAGGAATGTGAACATGATTTTCTATCGTCGCTAGGTGGTTCACTCATAGGAGAGGCGAATTATGTGTTCGCCCCTTGACTAGGGTAAACGTTATTTTATTTGGGTGCATGCACTAAGTGGTTCACCCATAGGAGAGGTGAACGGTGTGTTTGACCATTGACTAGGGCAAACATGATTTGATTAGGGCATGCACACTAAGTGGTTCATCCATAGGAGAGGTGAACGATGTGTTTGCATCTCGACTAGGGCAAACGTAATTTGATTCGGGCACACAATCGCTCTTGGTGATGCCAAGGCACGTTCACCCTTAAAAAGGGTGAACAACCCGTTTGCACCTAAGGGAGGGCGAACACGATTTGTTGCCTTTTAATTTTTTATTATTTATTCTACTTTAAAAATTGATTCACCCTTAAAAAGGGTGCAAGGGACGTTCACCCTTAAGGAAGGGTGAATTTCAATGCACAAGAGTTTCTGGCGATTTCACTTTAAAATTTTTATGAAACTCATTCTCTCCATTGTTTTGGACTTCGAAGGACATCTCCCCATTAATCATTAAATGCATTGGATTTTAGAAAATTGTCTCAACTTATTACCACTTATCCAAAAATAAAAGAGACAAATATATTATCGCTTTATACAAAATTTCCAATGAATACAAAATGGACAACATTTCTTGGCGACTCATAGGGTATCCAAATTTTATGGATGTAAGTGATCCCAGGCCTTTATCCATTGGGTGCAGAGTTATTTTTTCTAGTTGCTGCTACCTTCTTTGTCATGGAAGCTTTCTTCTTGGATGCCTGTTGTGCGCGTTCTGTTTCTTCCTGTTTAGCCATGGCTGCAATGCAAAGTACTTTCGCATGTTCTGCCTCTTCTACCACCTTGAATGTTGCTTTATCTTATTGCTCTATGATAACCTTTGAAATGGCCTCATAGGTGCGAACAACCTCATGCCAATATTTAGTATTAAATAAGCAAGGAACACTAAGATATTCATAAATGAAGTGAAGATTTTGCACATCCATCAAGCTGAGGTGCTTCAAACATTGGGCTAATTCATAAAGAGACATCTCCAAACATGTATATTTTTCAATTAGAGGAAAAAATTGCACTTTAGTAAGGGGATTAGTCAAGGCGTTAATATCTGTAGTATATTTAATAAATGCACTCCAGAGCTCTTGCAATTGCTCCATCGAAAGAGGTTCACCCCATTCATCCAGGAAGGTGGTGAAACCCAACCGGTCGATAGTCTCAAAATAAGACATCAAAATAGTATGCTTCCACTCAATAGTATTTAGGATAGCCCACCCTTCATTTACAAGGTCCATGTGCTAAAAATAGCTCCATAGGGTTATGCATGCTTGGGACCAGGCATAATCCATCTCACTAAGAGGGTGAATATTCAAAGACGTATTCAACAATACTTGTATCTTCATAGCCATATCCAAATGGGGTGATATTAACTCCTCCATTGAATCAATTGTTTGTTACCCAAGATGGATTTGTATCCTCGCTTCCCATAAGTACTACAACACCTTGATGGTTTGTGTGGCCAACTTGGTGGAATTTCAAATGGAGCGAAGATGAATATCTCTTACATTGTCACGCGATAATCCTGCAATAGGCGCGACTTTAGCTTCCAGCTATTTCTTGAGTTCTTTGACCTACTTCTAAATATTATGCATTTCAATTCTAACCGCATCATGCTCCTTCAGGTGCACCTGGAATTGATTGTGCAAGTATTCATTTTCGGTGGTTGTCTTTTCTTCTGTCACCCCGCTCTTGTCCAAGGTGCTTTCAAGCTCCAGCACCTTATTTTGCACTTCAAAATATTTCTCTTTATAATGCTCCCCATGCAAATATAATGAAATCATATCAACTTGCATATTACCCATTTTTCAATGGGATTAATCTGCGTCAGATCAGTGGCTGCAATGCAAAGTACTTCCGCATGTTCTGCCTCTTCTATCGTCTTTGCTGTTGCTTCGTGATCCACCAATGCTTGATCTTATTACTCTATGATAACCTTTGAAAACTCCTCATAGATGTGAACAACCTCATGCCAAGCTTCAGTATTAAATAAGCAAGGAACACTAAGATATTCATAAATGAAGCGAATATTTTGCATATCCATCAAGCTGAGGCACTTTAAATGCTGGGCTAATTCATAAAGAGACAACTCCAAACATGTATATTTTTCTATAAAAGGCAAGAATTACACTTCAATAAGGGGATTAGTCAAGGCGTTAATGTCTACAGTATCTTAAATAAATGCACTCTAGAGCTCTTGCAATTACTCCATCAGAAGAGGTTCAGCCCATTCATCCAGGAAGGTAGTGAAACCCAATCGGTCGATAGTCTCAAAATGAGACATCAAAATAGTATGCTCTCACTCAATAGTATTGAGGACAGCCTACCCTTCATTTACAAGGTCCATGTGCTAAAAATAGCTCCGCAGGGTTATGCGTGCTCGAGACCAGGCATAATCCATATCACTAAGAGGGTGAATATTTAGAGATGTATTCAAAAATGCTTGTATCTTCACAACCATCTCCATATGGGGTGACAACAACTCCTCCATTGAATCAATCATTTGTTTCCCAAGCTAGATTTGTATCCCTACTTCCCATAAGTACTATAACACCTTGATGGCTTGTGTAGCCAACTTGGTGGAATTTCGAGCAGAGCGAAGGTGAATATCTCTTACACTATCACACGATCATCCTGCAATAGGCGTGACTTTGGCTTCCAGCTATTTCTTGAGTTCTTCGACCTACTGTTGAAGATTATGCATTTCAATTCTAGCGGTATCACGCTCCTTCAAGTGCACCTAGACTTGATTGCGCAAGTATTCATTTTTGGTGGTTGTCTTTTCTTCTGTCACCCTGCTCTTGGCCAAGGTTCTTTCAAGCTCTAGCACCTTATTTTGCACTTCAAAATATTTCTCTTTATAATGCTCCCCATGCAAATACAATGAACTCATATCAACTTGCATATTACCCAATTTTCCAATGGGATTAATCCACATCAAATCTTCAATAATAGTCTCAGAAACATAGTCTTCAGGCTGCAATTAACCTTGAGGTTTCTGAACCTGCGGAGTGAATGTTTTCATATGAGCCTCCTTATTAATTGGATCGAAAGCCACCTTCTTTATTGGACGTGCCAGTGCCAAAGCCTCCTTTCACCACATACTATTCAACCATTGGGAAGAGCTCAGATGCACCCAATTTAATTTTTCAATGTTTGGCTGCTTGCGGGCTACCTGTATATCTGGGATAGTTTGCAACTCCAAAAATGGTGTAAATGGAATAAAATTTTTTGGGTGACCAGGCCCAGTGGACACGGATGACACATATTGCAATGAAGGAATGGACACGGGAATGGTGGAAGGAAGAGAAAGGGTGGAGGAAGTGGAAGACATAGGTGTGGCTACAGTTATACTAATTTTATATGGAACTTGGATGCTAATAATCATAATAATAGAGGAAGTGACAACTGAGAGAAGGGGACAGAAAAAAGGATTTGCTCTCAATGCATATGAACTAAAAGAAACAAAAGATGAAGGGGTGAGAATGAAAGAAGGAGTAGCAAATATTTTAGAAATGGAAGAAGTCAAAGTGGAAGAAGAAACTATATAAAATGAAATGGAAGGACTACCAAAAGGTGGAGATATATAAAGTGGAGGGAATGAAAATGTAATAGATGGGACCGAAGAAGAAATCATTGTGTGCTAGATGAGAGAGAGAAGAAGAGGGAAAAGATGATGTACCCTGGGGCACAGGTGCCACTTGTTCTGTAGATGAGGGAGGTTGTACAACTGCATCCTCTTCTTGATTTACCTCTAGTTTGCCAACACTTAGGGTTGTCCCCTCATCAAAAATCTCAACATGAGAATATTTAGAAAGTTGCTCTTCCTCTCCCTGCTGCACCATTGGAAATATTTGTGCTACAGAAGTACGAATTTCAACATTGGGTGAAGCCGTTGCTATCGAAATAGAGGTGACTGTAGAACTTGGTGTGGCAAAAATTATAGTATCAGAAAACATGGGTGCTATCATAGTGGAATCAGTAGTAACGCCAATGCAAGGCCGTTTAGCTGCTTTAGGAAATGGATGTGTCATCGGTCGTTTCTGTTGTTTGAGCATGGGAACCTCCTCCTAAGGGCACTTCATCCTTTGTGATCACCTTTTGAAGACATTATTTTCTTCTTCTTATTATTATTATTCTTCCTCTTCTTCTTTGGTGTCATCCTCAACTGTAGGATTTTCCTCCTTAGGTTCGCTCTTGCCACTTCTGGATTGCTAAAAAATTTATGGTAAAACAATGGCAAAAGAAATTGGCTGATAATATTTCACAAACTTATCATAAACTTCAAAAAATTGGGTATGAATCTTTATCCCATAAGCATTATACTACTTTCTCATATGAATGCACATCATCCACCAATTCATAATTTTCTCCTCCATCTAATCAGGATTCACTTCTTGGACAGTTGTGAACAAACCTAGAGGAGGAATATGCGTTGCATTCTTTTTTGGATTATACTCCACTTCCTGCTCATAGTAATCGTTTCATGGAGGAAGGGAGGACATCTCTATATGCCAGTTCATGTCTGGCCCATCAAAATTGTTTCACCACCTCTGAATATCTGGGCATGGGCAACAATGAAAGGACTTCACCCTAATAAACTCCAAAAACTTTTCAAGTGGGTCATAGTTCCAATGCTACGGTAACTCAATTAAACCCAGGTCTTGAAGCGCCACCATCAGCAGGTGATTTTGCCCAACCTGATTCACTTTTATACTCCAAAATTTGAAGGGCATAGTACAAGTTATCTTATTTTATCATCCAAATCCATATATATCATTGATATAATCCATCTAGCACACCACTTCCATTACAAAAATGTACGCAGTAACAAAATAAGGCAGCAAAAATGGTTTACCTGTATATCAAAAAATTCAAACTACCACACCTTGAGTGAGAAAAAATATATCACCCTCTTGCTTTGAAACAACTGCATCTCTCAAGTCGTGAGGCACTCGGTCACAACTGCAACAAAGCAATTCAATGGTGAGGCCTAAAAACTAGCTATTAAAGCTGTAGATGGACTCTTTCTTTGTTAACACTTGTGTCCACTTATAAATCGGTAGAGGCTCATTATTTTCTTCCATCTAGGTAACATCGATAAAAGAAAAACTTCGCTGCATCTTAAAAAAGAACCATACTAGCAGGACGTATACCAAAATGATCTGGATTTCCCTTCCTACAATCTCTGTTGTTGTGAATTGATTCTCCATGAAATAAATTTGGCCCAATAAAAATAAATTAGATTTTGGCCCTGCTTCATAGCAGTGGGCGAATAAAACTCCACCTTAGAAATACATTGAGCCATAGATGCCTACATTTTTTGCATCGTTTCATCTGAGGTTAACCCAAAAATCTAGGCAAGCATGGAATAGATGTCCTAGCACTTGAATTCTGAAATAAGTTTAGGAAAAATCGACAACTGCCCCATTTGTGGATCTTCAACAAGCTGAGTTTCCATGAATTGTCTCATTGTAAATGTGGAGACATACTTATCCTCTTATTCGTCTGTATGGATATTTTTGTTTACTGCATAATTCGATGTGCCTAACCCACAAGTGAAAGCTTCTCGAATCTCATACGATGTAATTGTGAATATAATCTCTTGTTTGGCATTTCGAATGGCCTTAGTAGAGGAGTCATAAAATTGTCCGGTTAATTGAATAAGCTCAGGGTACGGATGTATAGACGAACAAAGATACCATGAAAGCTATGAATTGTAAGGCATCATGAGCCAACTATTATAGGAAACTCCCTGACTTACTACAACTTTGACCTCTTCCCTCAACTGGTCAACTCCTTTATGTGTGATCAAAAAATCACCAATCTTAGCCATATTATCTTCGTAAGGATCTAGGCCAACATAATCATTTTTCCAGGATTTCTTGGCCCTTGAAATTTTTTCTCTTTTCTTAGCAGGCTTCGATTATATGACCTCCTACACCTCTACTGATTCTTTGCCACGTCTGCCCATTTTTCAAAACAAAAGCAATGAATTTTCTGCAATTCCCTACTCTGAAATATCAAAAATTCTTTTACACTTCAAAGCACAGGATATAGAGAAGCAAAAGACTTTAAAAAATTAAGGCAAAAAAAAAAATTAGCCTTTTACCTCCCAAGAATTATAGAGTCACTACCAGCTGCTACAGTAATTACAGAATTAAATGCAGGCATGCCTTCAGGGAGAAATATTCTTCAAAACTGCTCAAATGTCCTTTCCAAGGTGTGAAAAACTTTTTTCTGGTTCATCGTATGATCTTCTTGAAGAACATGCCCTCTGCACTACGCAATATTATAGAAAAATGTGTCCTGGCACTAGAATCTTGTTAGGAAAACCAATTTGTCCATTACTCATTTGATCATTAATTCCGACTGCTACCTTGGAAAAATCAATTCGAATGCTTCCCACGTTCGGAAATCATTACTCGAATTTATCGCCCACTACTTTTGATTATCGCCATGTACTCCTTGGGAATATATTCTTCAACAAAAACCCTCTCATGCACTTATAAATTCATGGGTGCATGTGTTTTAAAATCTCGTAGTGTGCCTCCTGAAAAAATGGTTTTTTTTTGTTTTTTGTTTTCTCTAAAAAAGGAAAAACAAACTTTTTTTTTTCTTTTCTTTTTCTTTTTTTTAGATGACATCATCCAAGTGCGTTCACCCCAAATATAGGTGAACATGACGTTCACCTATTTCAATAGGTGCATGCGAAACTCTATCACTGCTTTACCCATATTTAAGTTTCTTTTCTCCTCTTTTTTTTTCCTCTTTCGGGTGAATGACGTCTTAACCATCATTTCTTCTTTTGTTTTTTTTTAGAACATATTTATGCCTATGTAGAATTGTTTAAAATGCATGAAAATATTTACATATATACAGGATTTTACCTTTGATTCGAAATATTACGAAACATAAGCCTTTAGAAGAATGCCATTCACTGGGATAGGGAGCTCATACCCTTCTATGTCATAAAGTCAGAATGCATTAGAAGAAGTAACAGCAAAAATTCGAGAAGGTCCTTCCCATATTACATCAAATTTATGATGTTTGCTGGATTTGATTTTTTCTTGTTCCACTTCAATACCAAATCACCCACCTGGAAGCTTCGATTAGTTATTTTTTTCTTGAACCACTTCTTCATCTCAGCAGCATGTTCTATGAAAGTATGGTAGGCACGCTCCCTTTCTTATTCTAATTACAAAAATTATGCTAATATAACCTCCATTAAATCATTTTCTTTGTTATCATCATGAAACATCTGCAATGCTTGAAGCACAAGAAGATTGATATGCATAGGAAGGATAACTTCTTTCCCATACAACAAAGCGTATGGGGAGGTCTTTATTGACTTTTTCATTGAAATGCAGTTAGTCCAAAGTGCCTGATTTAATAACAAATACCAAATCTTCTTATTATCGCCCATCGTTCTCTTCAGAATTTGGAGCAAATTCTTGTCAGTTGACTCAGCCAATCCATTCCCCTATGGGTAATAGTTGGAAGAGATCTTCAGGTAAATTTTGTATCTACCGATGAATTCTATAATTTTGGCTCCAATGAAGGGAGTGCCATTGTCAATGACTAAAGAATCTGGTATGTCGAAACGAGTAATAAGGCTTTCCAAAAAAGAAATATCAGTCGTCTGATCTACCTTTTTGGTAGGTATAGCTTCTGCCCATCTGGTTAAATAGTCTATCATGATCAGAATATATTTATGTTTGGCAAAGGAATGTGGATCTATAACTCCTATAAAATTGAGACCCCACTGTTGAAAGGGCACTTCCACCTAGATCGTATGCAGTGGTAATGCTCCTTTCCTAACTCGACCCACATATATTTGACAACTATCGTACCGTTGAATTATCTTATGTGAATCAATGAACATAGTGGGCCAATAATACCCCACCTGAATAATTTTTAGAGCCATAGGCCTACCTGCATAATACCCTCCTGATAGTCCAAAATGGAATTCTTCCAGAATCTTCTCTTTCTCAAAATATTTTACGCATCTAAGAAGTATACCATCAATATTATTATAATATAGGTTGTTTGGCAATAATAAATACCTAAGCGCTTGTAATTTGAACCTTTGGTACTATGAGGAGTTAAGGTGGCTAGGACACCTTCTAGAAACAAAATACTCAATGAGTTCCTCGGTCCATTCCTTGCTGATTGTTGCACTATTTGCACAAATTACATCTTCACGACTTGTCTCAACAATAGCGCTTTTGGCCAACTCCTGACACAGAGCACGTCCATGAACCAATTTCGTCAGTTTAATTTCTACATCATACTCCTGGATATTAGAGACCCATCCAACTATTTTATCACCCAGTTTTCCTTGAATGATGAAGTTTCGAACATTAGGATGAATGACATAAATCACAGTTTTACTCTGAGAAACAAAGTGGCAAAAATTCTTCAAGGCCTTCATCACTACATAAACTTGTTTCTCTATAAAGTTGTACTTTTCCTAATGTGGTGCTATAACCTAGCTTAAAAAAGTGATAGGCTTTTCTTCTCCATCATGTTGCTTTTGCATTAGTACTTCAACATAGCTCTCCTACTCACCCACTACATAAAGTATAAAGTCTTTGGAGTAATCAGGGTTGATTAACACTGGCACTTGAGTAATTCTCTCTTTGATTTCTTGAAAAGCTCGCTTCCTGGCTTCTATCCACTTAAATTCCACATTTTTCTTTAGGAGCTCGGTCATGGGCTTGACAACTTGGGCAAAATCAGCAATAAACTTATGCACGAAGTTTATCTATCCAAAGAAGGACTGCAAATATTTCTTATTAGATGGTAATGACAAACTCATAAGCACTTCCGCTCGTACAGGGTCCATGGCCAATCCTTCCTACGAAATTACATGTCCCAACAATTTTCCTTCCTTGATCACAAAAATTAACTTCTTTGGGTTTTAGAAAATCCCAAATTCATGATATTTCTTGAATATTTGCCTTAGATGGAAAACATGACCTGTTCTGCAATGTGAAAACACTATCATATCATCAAGATAAATCATAATAATTTTATTTACCAACTCACCAAATATGACATCCATGGCTCTCTGAAAAGTAGCTCTGACATTTGAAATTCCAAAGGGCATCTGTTGGTAAGAAAATGTGCCCCAATTAGTTGTAAAAGTTATCTTGTATTGATCTTCATCTTTAACCCAAATTTTATTGTATCCATAAAATGCATCCATCAAGGAAAATCTTTGAGCACCAACCATGACATGAAGAATCTGGTCTATCTGAGGCAGAGGATAGTGGTCTTTACACCTGATTTAAATTTCAAAAATTGACACATAGGTGTATGTCCCCATTCTTCTTCCTTACAGGAACCAATTTTGCCACCCAGGTGGAATTCTTAATAGGGTATATGGTCTTCTCCTAAAGCATCTTCAGTAACTCTGCTTTCATGAGAACCTCAATCTTAGTTTTAACAGGGTGCTGCTTCTGCCTAAAAGGCTTAACTCATTCTTATAGCTTGATAGTATGCTGAATTACGCTCTTGTCGTATCCTTTCAAATCTTGATAACTTTATGATACTATATCTGGGTATTTGAAGCATAGATTTCTAATGCCCTCAATCTCATATGGTTCACAATCAGTACCAATATTGATAACTTTTCTTGGCTCCAACTGCAATTCTCTAAATTCCTTAGCATCCACATTAATCCTATGCTTATCATCCCTATCGGTTTGATCAAATAAACTTTCTAGCGAAATCAAACCTCAAGGAATGTGATTATTTTTTAATTGAATCATACCTTCCTTTTCTTATTCCACAAGAATCCTATCTTTTGCGCTGGCAACTTCTTTTAACAGAAAATTCACTATTTTCTCATCATTATCAAACACCTGCCAATAGAGGTTTTTATTAGGAATGAAAGGTCTTTAAATCACCCTTACTATCTTGGGCTTGCGAACCACTTGCTCAATAGGAGAATAATTAGCACCCAAGGAAGCTAAAATGTCAGCATGTATATTTATTTCTCGAGGAATTGCCTAAATATTCGAAGCTTTAAATGCTTCCAAAAGATCCCATACTCTATTGTGATAAGCCTTCAAGTAATGTTGCTTTGATACACATCTATTTGTAACTTGATTAACAATAAGCTCAAAATCTCCAAAAATCTACAGCTATTCGATTACTAATTTTTTGACCTTTTTTAGTCCAAGGCATAACACTTCGTATATAGCTGCATTATTTGTACATCTCCAGGTCAATTTGTAGGAGTAAGTTTTTTGTATGCCTTCAAGGGAAATCAGCACAATAGCTGCTCCTGCACCATTCTTATATTGAGCGCCATCAAAGAACAACTTCCATAACTGATGTGAAATAGGTTTTGGGGATTCAAGGATTTAATATTGGGAATTCTCTATATTCTAAATTGAATAACAACCAATATCTATTTTGATCATAGCGTTAAAATCTGTCAACAAGAACTCATCTTCCAGACCAAGCTCTTGGAGTATTTCTTAAACCAATCCAACTTCCTCCAATTATTCGGTCATCATATTCACCATGCCTGGGACTTGTTCTACCTCCTCAATTTTTTCAATATGAAAAGGGGAGGGCTTCTCATTATGAATGTGAATTCACCTACCTTTGAATGAAATATCTAGATGTGAATAATCTAGGGAAAGATAACCTCCCATCTTAGCTATGAATTATCTTGAAAGGCACATGCTAAAGTAGGGCTCTAAATCGACAACCACAACTTCTTGGATGACGGTAATCTGCAACATTCTATGGAGCACTATTGGAATATCTTTTATTACTCCAAGAGTCTTAACTGGTACACAATCCAATTGTAAAACTCCTGGGTTGCTTCTTGTATATTCCATTCCCATTACTTCGCATACTACCTTTGGTATGACAGTAGTGGCAACACCAGAGTTGATCATACAATTATGCATGATCCACCCTTCCATTCTCAAAGATAAGTAAAATGGGGGAGGTTGATTCTTCCCTGTCACTAAAGTTGAGAGCACTTGAGCCAATAATGTTTTTAAATGATCCTTCTTTTGATCTTTGGAAGTATTAAGAGATTCTTGCAATAAATCAATCTGTCCGGGTAATTGCAATGCATCAAACAAGCTAATACTTTCTGAAATTTTCTTCATTTCTTCCATGATACTGTAGCCACAAGTAGGTGAGATATTTTCTTCTAAATGCCACTCATATTTATCTTGGTAATGTTGTGTAGCATCAACTCTTTGCCTTTTCATTAATGAAGGATACTTGAGTCTTTACTTAGCTTACTCCTTATTTTCGCTAGGAAATGGAGCAGTAGCAATGCATTGCAAAGTTGAAGGCTGAACCTATGCCTTATCTCATGGTTGATCAGGTAATGAGTTTTTAAATTTGTCAGCATCAAGAATATTTATCGGGGATACCTGCTTTTATTCCTACACTTTTAGAGCCGTAGGTACTTTCAAAGGTTGCAAAGCTACAGGATCAACAATCATTGGCTTCTTTCCATACCTAGTAAGTACTGAAACTTGCTCTAGGGATGGCACCATACAATTACACTCCATCTCTCGAATCATGTTGACTTACCCACCCAAAGAACTTTATGTTAATGTCTGAACATAGTTTAGATGTACCATACATATGTATTCACCATGAGGATCATTACATATAGAACACCAATATGTCATTTCAGATACGTTACTTTCATCATTGGCTTGAATCATGGTGTTTTTATTAGGTCCCTTGCTGATAGATACTTGTTCTCAGGTTATGGGTGGAGTCTGAAACCTTATTTATCGAAACTCAGCCTCTGCCTGCTTATTCCTCACAATAGTAAGCTCATTAGATATCATCCTTAAAATCGTATTATTGGATTTTACTTCTTGTAACAAGGCTGTGAGAGGATCTGTATTGGGTGATGGAGTTGGTGCTGGAAATGGCAAGTGCGTTGGTGATACAGGTAATGGTAAGGGTTTTGGAGGTGTTGGCAGTGTTGGAAAAGAAATGGCTGAAGGCTGTGATGTTACTAATGGGATGGGAAATTATGAAAATCTCATAGTAGATGACTATGGAACAGGGATAGGAGCTATTTTAGGAGATCCTAAATTCCATGGAGAAACATGATACATTGATGGCATAGGCTACAAAAATGCATTAGAGTAAAGATACTATGGTAGATCAGGAAGGATAGGCATCATTGCCTTTGGAGGAAGCCTACCTATAAAAATAAAATTTGACTCGGCCTTTTGAGCTTGTGTATAGATATCGAGGAATGTAGTCACATTGGCTTGGCGCATTGCCATACCAATATCGGTACTGAGTGCTTGAATATAATAAAATGTTGCTTGATCATGAGTTGGTCATAAACCATCTGGGACCCTCTACCAACTTTGCACAAATCGAACATTGAAATATACAAGTTCCTCTTGCAAATGTCTTTGGATTGAGGTGAACTGGTGCAATAGAGAATACAGATCATCTTGTTCATGGAAATTCTTAATCAACAACTTTGCCAATTGATCCCACGAGGTAATGGTACCTGGTTTCAATATCGGTACCAATACAACAATTTCCCTCTCAATGATAGGACCAAAAGTTTTATCATCACATCCTCATCAGTTATATCATGAATAGTTGCAAGAGAGGCTACATCTTGGATATGCTCATAGGTATTTTTCCCAGTAACATCATATGTGGGTAAAGCCTTCAAAGCAGCTTGAGGTATGGGATTTTGCACCTACAGATTCAATGCTCTTGAGCTATTCCAAGCTAGAAACTGCCTTGGAAGTTGTTGATGTGATGGAGGATTCTGGGCCATGTGGATGGGAATATGAGGAGCGAGCCTCAAGACATTAGCGATTGTACTAGGTGGAGGTTGAGGGAAACTGGTGGCAGTGCTTACAGGACTCATAGGGGCAAAAAACACACTAGCTAACTAGGAAGATGAATCAAGTGGTATAGATGAGATATGCAAAAGTGAAGATGTTCATTAAAAAGTGGTTATTTTAGGATGCTCTCCTAGCATTTGAATGTCTAGTTCATAAAATCTAATTTGATTATCAAGATTTTTGGCTTTTGATCTTGTATTCATGAGAAAACAACTTTTGTTGTCCTCACGCTTACGAAGTTATGGTTAAAAATTGAGTCACCAGATGTTCTAATCTCAAGCAGGAAGGTGAACACCAAACCTAATGCTGCTATAAGTGGAATCTGAAAAGTACCATCAGGCATGCCAAAAACTGTTGGTCAAATATCTTCCTAATTAATAAACACTGTGTTTATGCATCCTAGATATGGCCAATATTGAAAGGTCGAAGGAAATAGATGTACTCTATGCCTATCTCTAGAGAGGGCTGGTTCCCGAACTAATTCTAAAACTGATAAAAGACTAAGGATGTAGGAAATAAATTGGAAATAACGAAAGGAGATGGGAAATATGGCCACAGGATAAAGTATATAATTGGTGTTAGACTAACTAGTAGGAAAAAATCCAAGCAAGAAACAACACCTAACAGAAGGAAGAGCAGCAGAATTTACTTGCGATCTTGCACTAATGACATCCAAATTGTTACTCTAGCATTCCCTCTCTCAATAGCAATACTTAAATCCAAATATAGAATTTAAACTTAATAGCCAAAAGAGAAAGGCGAATGTAAGATAGAAGTACAACACATAGAAAGATATTATACACAAAATCACTCACAAATTCAAAAGACTGAATGTCTTGTATTAATGCAGATAACTTGGAGATACCTCTCGCAAAATGTCTAACCTCCTTTTACAATGAAATTTACCTAGTATTTATAGAGGTTTTCACCTCTTTCATTTAATATATATGAGGGAAGAATGTCTAAGAATCAAAGACAAAATCAGAAAAATCCTCCTTGAATTCTTGGAAAATACATTCGCTAGGGGAACAAATTCTTGAAAATTCGAACTTCAGATGGAGGTGCGCCTGTTAGGACAAAATATTAAATTTTTTGGATTGCCTCTGATACATTAGAAATAATGAAGGCTCATTTACCTTCGCCTTCCTCGTCATGATCCATAAAATGGAGTAATTGAGAGAGCCCTTCATTTAATTCCAAATTAAACATCTTGACTAAAGTTCCATTCTTTTGATTTATCTTCGCCCCTTTAGATGCACGCGATCTTGATACAAAAATGTTCACCCAATTCAAGGGAGAACGACTCGTTCACCCCTAAGGGAAGGTGAACATGATTTTTTGCCATTGCTAGGTGGTTTTCCCATAGGAGAGGCAAATGGTTTGTTCACCCCTTGACTATGGCGAACGTGATTTTATTCGGGCATGCGCACTAAGTGGTTCACCCATAGGAGAGGAGAATGATGTATTCACCCCTTGACTAGGGTGAACGTGATTTGATTCAGGCATGTGCAATAAGTGGTTCACCCATAGGAGAGGTAAATGGTGTGTTCACCCCTCGACTAGGGAAAACGTAATTTGATTCAAGCACGTGACCACTCTTGGTGATGCCAAGGCACGTTTGCCCCTAAAAATGGAAAACAACCCGTTCGGCCCTAAGGGAGGGTGAACGCGATTTGTCGCATTTTATTTTATTTTTTATTCTGCTTTCAAAACTGATTCACGCTTAGAAAGGGTGCAAGGGACGTTTTCCCCTAAGGAAGGGCAAAATTCAATGCACAAGATTTTTTGGCGATTTCACTTCAAACTTTTTATAAAACTCATTCTCTCCATTGTTTTGGACTCCAAAGGACATCTCCCCAATAATCATTAAATGCATTGGATTTCAAAAAAATTTCTCAACTTATTACAACTTATCCAAAAATAAAAGAGACAAATATATTATCGCTTTATACAAAATTTCCAATGAATACAAAATGGCCAACAAGAGGATATCAATTCACATGATTTACTTGTGTTCAAAGAATAAAGTGAATAGAATGAAGCAACATGTGATGAAGACACTATGGCTATCTTAGTACATGCTCTTATGGTATTAACAACTCACCATACAATCAAGGTACCAGGATTCATTCGATAGAAGAGGATAAATGTGTTAATCGATTCAGGTAGTACTCATATCTTTATTGACATAAAAACTTTGAAGGCATTGAACTTAAACATTCACTCCTCTAATCAAGATAAGTTTTAAGTTTTGGTTGCAAATAGATGAAATGCTCAATGTATTGGTAGAACATATTCAGTATCTATACAAATGGGAGGTTATACTTGGCAAGGAAATCTTTTTGGTATGAGTTTAAGAAATTCAAAGGTTATTTTAGGCATTGAATGGTTAGAAAAATTGGACATGGTTAGTTTTAATTTCAGAAAACTATTTGTGGAATGGAAATAAAATGGAAGGACTATTTGCCTCCAAGGAATTACAACTCCTCCATAAAAGGTAGTGAGTTCTCATAGCATGGAGAAAATATTAAGGAAATGAATTTATAGATTCATAGCTCAAATCGATTGTTTGGAAAAGCAAGCACATGATATCCCTAAAATTCACTCAAAGGATCTTGAGGATATTGTGGCTAACTATGATGATGTGTTCCAAGAACCAAAAGGACTACCTCCCAAATGATCTCATGACCATGCCATACACTGGGTTCTAGGAAGTATTCCACCTAATGTCCTTCCTTATCGTTACACTCAAAATTAAAAAATATAAATTGAGAAAATTGTCCAAGAACATTTAGAACATGGAGTCATTCGTCATAGCACTAGTCCTTATTCTTCACCAGTGGTTTTAGCGTGCCGTAAGGATAATTCTTGGTGAATGTGTCCTAATTTTTGTCCTCTCAATAAAATCACCATCAAGGATAAATTCCCTATTCTTTTCATTGGTGATTTATTAGATGAATTGCATGGTGCAATTTTTTTTACAAAGTTGGATTTATGCTCTAGTTTTCACCAAATTAGAGTAAGGGATGAGGATATTATTAAAACAACCTTTTATACTCATGAAGGTCATTATGAATTCTTAGTAATACCTTTTGGTCCACATTCCAAAGTCTTATAAACCATGTCTTTCATCCATTACTTCAAAAATTTGTCTTGGTCTTCTTTGATGACATTCTAATATATAGTAAAACATAGACGGATCATTTGATGCATGTGGGAAAGGTTTTTCATATATTGCACAATAATTTTTATTTTGTCAAATGCTCTACATGCTCTTTTGGTGTTCAATAAGTTGAATATTTTGGTCATATCATCTCTCATGAAGGTGTTAAAGTGGATCCTAATAATATTAAGGTCATTTAGGATTGGCCTTTACCTAAAACCATCAAGAAACTTTGTAGTTTTTTGGGTATTACCAGCTACTATCACATGTTTGTGTGCAACTATGGTAAAATTACAGCCCCTCTCATAAATATCACAAAAAATAATGCTTTTAATTGGTCTAAAGTATCCACTCAAGCTTTCATGGCTCTAAAAGAAGCAATGTGTGCTACTCCAGTTTTAGAAACTCTAGATTTTCACAAACTATTTGTTATTGAATGTGATGCTTCTAGAACATGTATTGGGCTAGTACTAATGCAATAAGGGCATCCCTTGGTATTTGAAAGTAAACAACTTTTAGGTGAGAATTTGGGAAGATCTACATATGAGAAATAAATATTGGTTGTTCTACATGCGGTCAAAAAATGGAGACATTACTTAATAAATAGCCACTTTATTATTAAAACCGATCATAGTAGTCTCAAACATTTTTTAGAACAACGATTTTCTTATCCAGAGCAAAACAAGTGGTTGAAAAAATTATAGGGATATGATTTTATCATCAAGTATAAGAAAGGAAAAGAAAATGTGGCAACATATGCATTATCACGTAAATATGAGAATGAAGTGGTTATCAATGCTATTTCAGGCCCTTGTTCCCAATGGGTTTCTAAGATCCAAGAGGAATGGTTGTCAAATATAAAAACTGCTCAAGTAATTCAGGAATTGATGTTAGGATCATCCAAGCATCCTAATTTTTACTATGATGACAAGATTTTAAGAAGAAATAATCACATTTACATTCCACACAATTCTACCATCAAACATAGGATTCTAGAAGAATCACATGCTTTTTCTTCAGTAGGACATTCAAGTTTTTTGAAGACATAGATGCAAGTAAAACAATCCTTTTATTGGAATGGATTAAAATCTGAGGTCAAAATATGGGTGGCTGAATGCAAAGTATGCCAGTGCAATAAGGGTGAAATAGTCAAATCTCTTGGATTGCTTCAACCATTACCTATTCCAGATCACCAATGGGAATATATTTCAATGGTTTTTTATGGTAGTGGATCACCTCTCCAAATATGCTCACTTCAATGCTCTACAACATCAATTTTCAACAAGCAAAGTGGCTAAGGTATTTATGGACTCAATTTTCAAATTGCATGGAATAACCAAAAATATTGTAAGTGATTGTGATCCCATATTTACTAGAAATTTTTGGAAAGAATTATTTTGTCTTAGTGGTACCAAGTTAAATATATCTTTTGCATACCATCCTCAAATAGATGGTCAAACTAAAATAGTTAACAAATGTCTGGGTACCTGTCAAAGATGTTTTGCTCAAGATAAACAATATCAATAGAGTCATTAGATTTTCTTGGAAGAATGGTGGTACAACACTTCATACCATTATACCATAAATATGTCTCCATTCGCAGCATTGTATGGAGTCAAACACCCATAATAGTAGATTATGTTCCAAGTGCTTCCAAAGTGGCTCAAGTAGATGATTTATTCCAACATCGACAGTCAATTCTCAACATTCTCAAAGATAATTTGGTTCAAGCACAAAATCGTATGAAGTAGCAACAAGACACTCACCATTCTAAAAGATAATTTAATACAGGGGATATGGTGTTCCTATGTTTGCAACCCTACAAATAGCTATCATTGAAGATCAAAACTAGTCAGAAGTTGGATCTAATATTTTATGGTCCTTACAAAATAATGCGTCTCATTGGAGAAGTGGAATATAAACTAGATATTCATCCTTCATCTCGTATACATCCAGTATTTCATATTTCTTGTCTCAATAAGGTGATCAGATAAAAAGTACACTCTCATTCAGAATTACCAGTACTTAATGAAGAGGGGAATATATATCTCCAACTAGAAGAAATTTTATAGAGCAAATCACGTATGTTGAGATCCCGTCACATCAAAAAATTTCTCATCAAATGGTAGGATATACCAGAAGAAGATGCTACATGGGAACTAGAAAGTATTTTCCAATCATTTCTAGCTTTGAGGACAAAGCTTTTTGATGAGGGGAGCCATGTTACAACCCTAATATAGCTAGTCGACTATATTGCTATCACCATTATTTGTTCATTGATTTAATATTAAATAGAGTAGGTTGATTTATATCTTATCATCTATCATCATCAATATAAATTTGTGTATTCACAAGGACTAAGACCTCCTTAGTGGTGAAGGACTTAGCCCTCCTAAAGTGGCAAGAATTTATTCATTTCCATATTTATTTCCCCTCTTTGAATATTTGTGTAAATTGTAATACTTCACACGCCATAAGACTACTCCTAGACATAGTTTCAAAGGTAGTAGTGTCGATTATAGAATTTTATTTACCTCAATATATTCCATATTTGGCCTCAACTATATTATAGTGGAAGAATACCAAACCACAGGTAAAGAATTTGACACCGGTAAAGAAACAGCGGGTCAAGCATAATTCCCATAAGCCATCATGGTAGGAGAAGATAATGATTTATTTATAATATGAGGATACGATCACACCCAAGAATGAGGTGAAGCAATTCAAAAAGAAAGTCACTACATCAAAACTAAAAAGGAAGAGGAGGAAATTTGAATCTCCACCTCCTTCAGCTATTCCAAAATCTGTGCAAGAGATTACCGTAGAGTAGATTGCTCGTAGTAAGGAGGTATCTCGAATATTGGTGTAATATATGATAGTACCTTAGAAAAAGGTTAGCTTTGATATTCCTCAAACCTTATAAAATATAGCAACAAGAACAAGTGCTGGGAATATAGGACCTAAGGATTATTTTACAAAAGCTTATGTTTGATCTTAGAGAATAGTACCAGACCTATCCATTCCACCTATAGTTACAACAAATTCATTTTCAACTTCTCTACGAGATATGTCCTATATGAATATTATCGCAATAGAAGAAGCCAAAACAAACATACCCATGGAGGCTCAAGCTAAACCTATAAATAGTAAAATAGAGAAAGATATACCTTCTCAAAATGTGGTAAATCAAGATCCTAGGGCATAGTAGTATCCCATTTTAGTTGATGAGGCAGTCTCTTTGGAACATGATACCAATATAGAAAAGGGATATTGGTTGTATATAGACGTGTCTCAGTAGGTGGTTGGAATAGAAGGTGATAGTAGTCAGGTTGCAGTAACAGAAGGTAAGGCAACAAAAAAGACCATTGATCTCTCTAGGAAGGGGAAAGAGACAACACATGAGGAGGAATAAACTTAGGATGCATGGTCTGAATATTTTCTAGTATGGCTAATGAATCTCATGGATCCTTCAAATGATATGGATGAGCAAGCGATAGAATATTTTATAAAATTTAACGAAAATAATGGAAAATTTGTAGTTGCAATTTAACATAGCTTGTGTTGATCAATGGAAGAAGTGGTAGTCTATGGCAGAATAAGAATTGAACAGATTGGTAAAATGGGCCACACAAGGTCCTTGATGAGAAGATATTTCTAGCATCTATCAAAACCAACCTTGGATAATGCCCATCGTACACTTGGAAATAATGGAAGGAGTTGAAAAATTGATTGAGAATATGCCAACCCTCTACTTAGAATTTGGATAGGTGTATGTTTGTGGCTACAACACTAATACTTCTTCCCAAAAATTCATAGAGTAAGGATTGTAGGTGAAGTTAGCACCTGAATTACTACCTATGTATCGATAGTATAACTTCTTAGCCCACTTGTTATGTTGACTAGCAGAAGGTATTAAGTACTTGCATTCAACCAAGCAAATGGTGGATAGTGAATTGCAAGAGGCATAGGAAGATGTGCAATGCAAAGATAAAACACTTGAAGAAGGAAAGGCTTGTATGGAGGCTGTCATTCAAGAAATCCAAAAATCATCATGAGAAATAGAGAGCCTTTATACTAAATTATAATGAAAAAAACAATAGATTACCACTCTAAAAAAGGAGGTGTTACAGCAAAAATAGGCCAAATAATTTTTCGTTAAGCAAATTGAAGCATTAGTAGCTCAAAAAAATTATAGTGAGATAGTCTGGAAGCACAAGAGGAGCCAACATGAAGAGACTTGGTAGAAATATTTGGTAGTAGTACAAGAAGGATTGTAGTAAGAGGTAGCTTTAAAAAAAGAAATGACATCAAAGGCCTCATCTTCATCCATAATTTTAGTTCCACGATTGAGAGGACTTTTTATACAATAGAAGATTAAACTATTAAATAGGCTTGAGGAGATAGAAAATTGTTCCAATGACCTAGGAGTGGAATGGGGTAAATAATTTAATTATGCCAAGAAAATTAAGGCTTATAACGAGGCTCTACATATGCAATTGGATGAAATGTTACCAGCTACGACTCACAAATATGCTGAGACTCTTAAGAGTGAGCAAAGATTTTTTCTGAGGAAATCAACTTCTTTGAAGGGAAGGATAGATGTAGATAGTAGTTCCAAGAAAAAATAAACTATGAGAATATCTAGCATAAATATCCTACGAGGATTCACAATTTGGATTATGTATAGCAATTTTGATAGTGCATGAATCATTGAAATGACAAGTTGCAATGTAAAATCATACAATCAAATGAATATGGCTTGATTAATAAGTATGCACAAAAGGATAAATATAGCCATATTTGTGTTAAGATATCTATATTAGTTATATGTATGTATTAGACATCCAACCTAACTAATTAGATGTATAGCTACTATATTATATGTTTGGTTGTGTTAGGCATATGAAACTATTAGTTAGACAGTAAATGCAAGTGTTAAGACTAATAAGTGGTTGGTACAATTGAGATGGGTTGGTTTCAATAACTACCCGATATCACCTATAAATACCCCTATTTTATTTTGTAATCTATCCATACTTATCTATAATACAAAGATTTTGTGTAACAACTGTTAGTTTGGAATGTGTGTTGTATGAGATTGCATATGTATTGTAGTGTTGTGTTGCAAGTATTGATCATAGATTCGTACAAGAGAATGTATTTTTGTATGTTATTTTCCTATTGTAGGGCATGCTGAGGAACCTTGAGGTTGTAGAAGGAATGCTTAGTGGAAGATGTCTAGGCCCTGGAAAATCAAACCTTGTGCGTATCAATCTAGCCGTCTGGTTTCATCGATAATTATTCAATCATTTATCCTTGATGTCTAGCCAACCATCTAGTCCAAAAATTTAGCTATATAGTCCATACATCTAGCCATCCAATCTAGATATCTAGTACAAAAATATAGCCATCCAGTCCAAATATCTAGTTTTCTAGCCAGTTGCCCAATCCAAACATCTAGTCCATACATCTAGCTAACCAATCTAGACGTCTAGCCATCCAATCTAGACGTCTAGCCATCCAGTCTAGACATCTAGCCATATAGTCCAAACATCTAATCCAGATGTATGGACATATATTCTTGATGCCCAGTCCATACATCCAGCTATCTATCTCAGATGTCTAGACTGTTTGCCTTAGAAATCTAGTATTCAAAGCATCTATCAGGACTTGTCTATTCATAATTATAGGACATGATGATTGGTGTACATTGTCCTATATTATTCCATCCTAGTTTATCATCATTTCCTCATCTCGAGAAGTACTTTATCATTGACTACATTTTGTGTCATTGCCTAAAAATAAAATTTGGATTGAAAAGTATAGTTGACAAGACAAATAGGCGAATTATACATGGAATAGGAGGAAGGAATCCAATATAACCAAGAGGAAGTGAACGATGGGTAAATATAAGAATGTAGGATGAGGAAGAAGTCTTAAAACCTTAAGTGGAAAGAGTGTGGGATCCAATGGAAGACAATAATACAAGAGTAGAAACACTATCGGTGACAACAGAAGTTAAAGAGCAATTAGCAAAGAAAGTTCCTTGTATTGAGAATGAAGATTAGACAATAACACCTGAACCAGTGGAGAGGAGTTGGTCAGTGGATATGAAAGTAGGAGACTTTGTACCCTAGAAACCACATATCAATTTATGGGGAGGAATACTGGAACCACATCTTGTGTATTCATGAAGGAGGTCATGAAGTGGCAATAGGATGCTAATTGACCAAAATTTTATACCATAAATAGCAGAGAGAGAACTAGAGAGAGTTCCACCATGCTCACCACCAAGAAATTCACCTAGTGGAACAACCACAATGGCACAAACTATGTCTCATATAGAGAGACATAAATGTCCACCTTTCCATGGGGAAGGAAAGGAAGATCCAACCCATCATTTGGAAACTTGTACCACCATTTGGGGAACACATGGGGTAACACAGGATATACAAAATTATTGTGATTATTTCTATCCACTTTGAGGGGAATGGCAATGTATTGGTATTTGAAATAGTAGTGTACCCAACCATTCACCCAATGGACCGCCTTTAAGGATGAATTCATTGAAGAATTTTGACCATTAAGAGACATCACAGAGATCATCACTGAAATCTTTGTAATGAAACAAAAATCAGATGAAAATATTAGGAGCTACGCTAGGATATTGAGATAGTTCATAGATAAAATGGAAATACCACCAACCAATGGAATGGTAAAATATTGGTTCTTGGATGTATTACTACATAAGTATTGAAAGAATATGAAGCAGTACCATCCTTGACATATGAAGAAGCCCTCAAGAAAGAAAAGAAATTTGAAATCAAGGCCAAGAAAATAGTTGTAGGAATCGGTAGAAAACCAAGACACGAAGAATCTAATAGTGATGAAGAAGACAAAGTGCAAAGTACAATACACTCCTTTTGAAAATAATTTGATAAAATTATAAAATAGTCAAAGGAGAAACACATAAGGACAAGAAGGATATTTCATGCTCTAACTGCAAAAAAAAGGGACATGTTAACACCAATTGTACAAAGCAAGAGTATTGTAATGTATGTGATACTGCAAATCACCCAGTAGTGGATTTTCCATTCAATTTGAAGGGAATAAGGCACTAGAGGTTAACAATACAATAGGGAAGCCAACCAGATGCTCTAAGAAATGGATAATATGAAACAAGTGGTGGATATAGATATAACTACAAGGGAGGAAGAAAAGGAGGATAGAGTCGACTGCAGTATGACTCTGAAGGGAGACCTATAATTTAGTGTCAAAATTATCAATAATAGGGCCATTTTGTGAAGAATTACCTCCAGTATCAGAATAAGAACACTATTGGTGGTAACAATGTTACCCAGATGTGTAGGTGGTGTGTTTTAGGAAACCACAAGGAGGCTAATAGCCCAAATAATGCAAGTTCCAATGGAACACAAAATATCAATTTGATTGACATTGGTGAGATAAGTACAGTAATGGAAAGGGAATATGAAGTCATAGCTGTAACAAGGACATAGGCTAGGAATTTGGAAGTATATCTAAATTCTTCCAAGAAAAAGAGTGATGTTAGAAAGCACAAGAATTGATAAAAATAGAACTAGAGAAAGGAAAGCATGATAGGCTAGTTATGTAGAAATATCTAAAGAAGGTGGATATCCCAAAGGATAAACAGGCATCAATAGAAGGCTTGGTGACACAGGTGTTGAATACGATAGTAGAAGTAAAGGTGGCTAGTCTATTCAACATAGTACCTGAATTATATACTATAGTGGGAGAAGTAAAAATAAAGAAAAATAAACCTGACAGGTAGTGCACATCAAGCAAGGATAACTCATGGATTCAATGATACTGATGATTGAGGTAGGAAAGAAGCCAGCCTTGGTTCACATGGAGATATTGAACCAAAAGTTGAATCAGGTGATCATTGATGGATAATCAAGTGTGAATATAATACCCAAAATAATATGGCAAAGTATTGATAAACCTGTAATAAGTTCTCCAAACTTCAAATTGTATGGAGTAGATCAATATGGCATCGAGACAATAGGCATGCTAATAAGCCAAAAAGTATGTATAGTGAAATAAGATTTTATACTGGATTTCATGATAATTGCAATGTAAAAACCTACATATGTTGCATTAATGGGATGTGGGTGGTTATGAACAATTAAAGTAAACCATAATTGGGAGAAAGAGCATCTGAATTTTAAGAAATACTAGCATAGATATTTGATCAATCTAAAGAACTAGACAGTAATCCAAGAGATTAAGTTTTGATGACTCTAGAGTTTCTTCCTCAGATGAAGATATGAACCATATGAAGAGGGAGTACTACACCTAGAGGATTGTACTAAATATGAGTATAATGAAGACAAAGGCTTACTCCACTAGAAATAGGAAGACTTTGAAGTGATTCCTCCCCAATGTTTTTGTATTGATGCTGGAAATGAAATCCAGGAGGATGAGAAAAAATAACTAAAAATACAAAGAGTAGTAAGAAATAAACAACAACAAAAAAGGATAAGGAGAGAGAAATGAACATTTCCAAAGAATTTTATAGAATATACGATGGGAGATGCAGTCATTGAAGACAATCCTGCCCACCCCATCAAGGTTCTTAAAGAAAAAAATAAACCTGAATCCATTAAATATGAAGATATAAGAATTATTTAGGTAAAATTAGGAGAATATGGTAAGGAGAGGATGATTAAATGTGGATATGATTGGGATCCAGTACTGAATGTAGCAACTTTTAAAATCTTTATGGAGTATAAATATTTCTTTGCTTGGACATACAAAGACCTAAAGGAAGTTCTACAAAAACTCTGCATACAAAAGATTCCCCTGATTGAAGGAACACAACCATTAATAAGGTGACCATATAGGATGAATCCCAAATACGCAACACTGGTGAATGCTAAAATTGATAAAATATTGGATGCAAGTATTATTTTCAAAGTTATGACAAGTGAATGGGTGTCACCAATCATGATTACCTTAAAAAAGGAGGTCAAAAAAATTTGAATTTTTGTATATTTTCGAAGCCTCAATGCCATAACCATCAAAGATCTCTTCCCGATCCCTTTCACAAATTCCATCTTGGAAGAAGTAGCAGGCCATAAAATCTATTCATTTTTTAATGGTTTCTTAGGGTATAACCATATTAGCATTGCATAAGAGCCAGAGGATAAGATGAAGAGAAATTTCATGGTAGAAAATGGAATATATGCTTACAATCACATGCCATTTGGGTTGTACAATGCACCAACTAATTTTCAAAGAATCATATTATATATATTTGATAAGATGTCCATAGGGAATTTTAAATCCTTTATCGACGGTTGGTCATCATATGGGAAGACAAAAATATTTGAAGTTACTAGAATAATGCATGAGATTATGTTGGCAAGCTCAAATATCATTAAATCCAAGCAAATGTATCTTGATGGTACCATATGGAAAGCTACTAGGGTATCTTGTATGCCAAGGGGGTCTTAAAACCAACCTAGATAAGATTCAAGTAATACTAATAATGGAAGAGCCATATGATGTAAGCTTAGTGAAAAATTTCTTGGGAATAGTGGGATACTATTGAAGGTGCATTTGCAATTATGAATTAAATTCTCATCCGCTAGACGCCCTTACATGTAAGGGTTTTTATTTCCATTGGATAAAATAGCACCAAGGAGATTTTGAGAACTTGAAAGCACATCTACTGAAGGTACCTATCCTAGTTTTTCCAAAGTAGGAGAAGGAGTTTCATGTGCATTTTAATGCTTCAAACTATGCTATTGGATGTGCATTGGCTCAAGAAGATTAGTTTTGATTGGATCAACCCATCTACTTTACAAGTCAACTATTATCTTGAGCTGAAAAGAACTATAGTACAACATAGTGCTAAGGACTAGGGATGGTGTATGCAATACAAAAGTACCAAAACTATTTGTTGGCTAACTATTTTGCTTTCTATGTGGATCATTAGGTATTATTGTACTTGATCAACAAGCAAAAAATCTATGGATGAGTGATGGCTTGTCACTCTATAGGAATTCATATTTTGGATGGTAGTGAGATCAGGAAAGAAACATGCAATTATGGATCAACTATCAAGGATTTTCTCAAGAAAACCTACAAGAGGAATACTAGATGAATTTCCCAATGCACAACTATTCATGATAAGTATGATATCTACAAGGTATAAACATATTAAGGATTACCTATCAATAGGACAGGTACCAAAGGAGATGATGGTAGATGAACAGTGGAATGTTATTATGAAATATACACCCTTTACCTTTATTGTAGAACTGCTATATAATATGGGGGAGGATCACATTCTAAGATGATTTGTGATGGAGGATGAAGTATAGCAGACCCTGAATAAGGCACATGAAGGATTGGTTAGAGGACATATGGGACCTAACACAACAATAAGAAAATTATTATTGGCAGGTCTATGGTGGTCTACTATGTTTCATGATTCCAATAACTTTGTTAAGGTATGTGATACTTGTCAAAGAATAGGGAAGCTAGTGAAAAGAGAATTCATGCCACTGCACCCATCACAACCTCAAGAAATTTTCAAAATTTGGGGTTTGGATTTTGTAGGTCCATTGAGAACAAACCATAAGATAAGGTGTAGACACATCATAGTCACAACTGAGTACTTAATGAAATGGATCGAAGCAAGGGTAATACTTGATAATTTTGTAAGAAGCATGACACACCTTTTGTATGAGCAAGTTATCACATAATTCAACATACCTCTCCAACTAAAAAGTGATATAGGAGGTCATTTCATTAATGAAATTATTCAAAATTTGATGAAAGTATTTAGGATCTTTCATTCCTTGTCAAGTTTATATTATCCCAAAGCAAATAGGTAGGTGGAGGTAACAAATAATATTTTGATTTTTATTCTATACAAAACATGTGTAATTGAAGGCACAAATTGGGAAGAGCGCTTATCAATAGTTCTGTGGGCATACAGAACCACATTTAAATCAACCACAAACCACACACCCTTCTAATTGATGTACATATAGGAGGCGGTAGTAACAATAGAATTTATGGTACCCAACTTAAGAGTAGCTATTGATACCCACCTAAATGATGATGAAAGCATGGGGGAAAGACTCACAACACTAGTACATTTAGGTGAGAATAGAGTTTTGGCACAATGGGCAATAGAGATTGCTCAAAAATGATAGAAATATTGGTATGATAAGCATATTTGAAAGATGAACCAAAATGCTGGTTATTTTG
Organism: Wollemia nobilis; assembly: GCA_028583015.1. Lineage (NCBI taxonomy): Eukaryota > Viridiplantae > Streptophyta > Pinopsida > Araucariales > Araucariaceae > Wollemia > Wollemia nobilis. The sequence continues at coordinate 4,203,080 of JAQPPZ010000753.1, forward strand.
TTCTCAAGTATAATGGAAAAATGGAGATCAAGCCAAGAAAGATGAAGATCCTATGGCTTGGATTATTTTAGGTAGAAGAGGTATTAGATAACGGGATTGTTCAACTAAAAAATTTGAATGGAACAACTCACCTCGAAGTAGTAAATGGATCCAAGTTGAAATCATAAACATAGGTGCATATCAGTATGATCAACTTGGAAGCTAAGGAGGAAACATATGGTAACCCAAACGAAGAAGAACAACCAGGTATATGATCCTATGAACATGAGGGGCCAAGTAAAAATATTCGAGAGGATGAACCATCCCACCTGGAATGGTTGTTTGGAAGAGAAGAAGAACTGATAATAGAACAAAAGGAGTTGGAACCTAATGTACAAGTTCTAAAAAGTGAAGTAGAAAATTAGCTTTAAAATATTGTGTACTTAGCTTCACAAGGAAAAATACTAGAAGTGGAGGATTATGAAGGATAAGGAAATAATATTGGAAATGTAATGAGTATAGGAGGAATATGAGACTCTTTATCGGTATAATATACAGTTGAGAGAATAAGTTATTCAGGAACTGAATGAAACTATGTAGAAAATGCAACAATGATAGGAGGCATGTAGATTAGAATAGGCTAAAAGAGATAAATATTTTAGGAGCCTAGATGGTAATTCACCTAATAGTAGTGTATTATCAGTGGCTCTATAAAAATCAATACTAGAACACTCTCAGAGGTAGGAGAACCAAAGGCTACCAGTAGGTGGATTCGAAATAAGAGAAAATATAAGGAAAAATGTAGTTTCCTTAATAGATTCAGATAGTTCATCCACAACAACATTGAGAATCATCTTGAATAAAAATAATTCCTCAAAATAAACTTCACCATGTATTAGGCATACTAAATGACATGGAAAATCACTAGAAAATATTAAAGCAAGGAAATCACAACATAACTTGACTTCTAGTAACATATATCAAATAATTCGAGAGGAAGCAACCGATATTCTATGGTGAGATTTTAGGGAAGTAACCAAATGACCAAAGTATGACGTATGGTTATAATAGTCAAGTGAAGATGAGAATAAACCTCAAGATCTTGACATACCACATGCCAGTCCATACAGACAACTAGAGACAAAGAGATGAAATCCATAGCCAACGAGCAAGGGTTATATTATTTGAAAATACATAGGTGATTGAAGATGATGAGTCTCTAAGTACACAATACGAGTACAATGAATGAGTAAATGAAAATATTATACCTATAGTATCAGTACCATGGAGGTGAATAATACCATATGAAAAAACCATGCAACAACCAAACAAGCATCAGATAGTGGTAATATATATATATATATTATTAGTAATGGACTTACGAAGACATAGAAGAGAAGTGAGAATATTGTAGTAGGGAGTCTAAGAAACCTCTAAATGGCCAATGAATATGGTAGGAGAGGGAAATGACTCAAGTACAAATTCAAATTTCTTGAACGAGTACCAAGAAGCCCTAGCTCACTATGCATCGTAGCGACACTTAGAGGAAATGATATGGTGAAGGCGATTGATAAAGGCTAATAGAAGACTAAGAATCCTGCACCAACTAACACTTGAAAGTCAAAAACACCCACCAAAAACATGTACACAACTGATACACTAGGCCTAAAATAGAAACAACCTGGGCAATATTGGGAGTTTTTTAGAACTTTCAAGATTGCTTGACCAAGGAAGGAGTGTGGTTGACCTCCATATCGGTAGCTCAAGAGGAAGAAATTCCCCTTTGACTACCCATAGGTTGACTAGTCCATAGATTAGGTCATAAGGATCATCTAAGGACTTAGTCCAATCACTACATGCTCCTGATAATAGACCTCCAGGTCTATCTCAACGAGCTCATGGGAACTAAAGACGTCATCAAGAATGATGAGGAATCAATAAAATCTCAAGAAACTAGGATTATGATAACCCCACTCTAGGGAGATTCGATCGGTAAGAGGAAGAGGACGAGTCACACCAAATCATGAAATATAGGGACCCTAAAATAGGAATTCTTACAAGGACCAAGTAGACCAAGGATAGGTAGTCATTCATAATTAGATCGATAGAATTTGAGGATGAGGCTATGGAATGAGGAGATTCTATGGTAACATTAGACAAAGAGAGAATCAACCTTCCAATTATCGAGTGCTCAACCATCAAGAGCAAGGGAGAATGGTGGTCCACTATCTTAATGACTATGTGATAATTTAGTAGGGATATGGGAGCACAAAATGAATCTATCAATAGGAAGAACCAACCTATTTGGACCTTGGTAGCAACTATATGGATGATACAATCATGTGACTAGATGGAGGAGATCATCTGGTAGATTTCTAGAAGGAAAGTAAGCATATGGAAGAAATTTGGTAACAAAATAGCCATTTGGTAGAGGGGGTAATATGGCATGACATCATAAGAAGCATATTTTTAGGAGAAACTAGTTAGACATCTAAATAGGAATCACGCCATTAGCCAATGAAAGAGGAACAACCAGACTAGCAAGTTATTCCACAAATATTGAGAAGATGCAATGAACAATATCAAATAGAAATTCCTTGAAGTCAAAATAATCACCATAGTCATTAGCAAACAAAGGAACAGGAAAATGATGATGGTTTCAACAATTTTGAAACTAGCAGTCATCACCAAGATGATAGCGCATCAGATACCCTAGAAGTATGCATTGGAATCATCGTGCACTTTACCTGATGATTTTAAAATTACAAGATGTAGTTTTGGAAAATAATAAAACAAAAATTAAAAGAAAAATATAAAAATAGAAAAAGACAAAAATAAATAAAAAGACAATATAGCAAAAATATGAAATAAGGTAAAATACGTTAGACATCTTGTCCATGCAAAAATGGTGATGTGGCAAGCATGTAGAGGACTGGGAGTTAGGTGGCAATTGACCAAGTAGTTATCAGGGTGATAGCATTCCTATAAATTATAAGTGTTGGGCATTACTTTCAGTTTATGTAGGAGTGCATAAGGAGATATGAAGTTGGGTAATAGGTGCACCAAGGATTTATGCAAGATGAAGCATAAGATGCCATCTATATTGGTAATCACAAGCTTTGTGGAGGATTTTATATTTTCAGTGTAAGTGTAGAACCCTACCTTTGTAAAAGCATTCAGCCCTACCCTGGAGGAAGCCTAGCCATCCAATTGTGTCATATCCATCTAAAGGGAGAATCGTCTTATGGAAGGGAGAGGTGATTTTTTAGCCATTTAATCGAAGACATCATCTAGGAGGAAAACATTCAACTAATAGGTCTTGATGTTTAGCCATCCAACACAGATGACCAATCAATCAGCCCATACATCTAGCCATCTATCCCAAATGGTCAACCATGTATCTTAGATGTTAGCTCATACAACCGACTAGCCATAAAATTTAGATGTCTAACTGGGACACCTTGATGTCTAAGAAAAAGTTATTACAAGAATATGAGATGTCATTGATTGGTATGAAGTATAGAAGACATATAGAAAGAAAAGTATGAGCCAAAATAAGCTTGGAAAACCTCCAAGGCAATCCAAAATAGGACCCAAGTCCGTTGTGGCAAAAAGACTTCAGCATCAGTAAGAAATAATGCACAGATAAGTGCTAAGGCCATATAAGGTGTAGACTCAAGTAAAGTGAAAAGTGGTAGTGAAAGCAGAAGTCCAACTAAGTAGCAAAGAGTTGATCCTGATTGAGTAAATCACATGAACTTGCCCTACAGGTGAGTTTTGCTAATAATGGTGGGTAGTCACACTAGAAAAGAGTTCAATAAAGAAAAATATGTTGGCAACTAAAGTAAGTTTCATTCTGTAGATACCTAGTTTTGAAAAAGAAATTTTCAACAGGTATCTGGTGTAGATGTTGTAGACATATAACTCAGATCGGAATACTAGCATGGTACAAGTTACTGATCAAACCATAGAAGTGAAATTCTCTCCTGATGCATTTAGGTAAACTTTCAAACTCCCCAAGAGAGGTAAGCAGGTAATTAATGAATGGGGAGATCCTAATAATACTCGAAAGTTGATATTGGAAGTCATTAACCTCATAGAGGAGGTGGTGGAAAATATGTTAGCAACTCACTACGAAAGAGGAGTAAAACAATCCCAATTCAATAATAATGAGTTGTAGTGCATCATGAATATTCTAATGGCCATAATGTTAGGGGGACAATAGAGTTCATATCTTCCCATATAGTTAATCCCATACTTTCTTGAGATATAACAGGGTGTACAATATGAATGGGCAACTCATTTGGTGATTCGTATTCAAAATTTTCTAATGCAAACAACAAATAATATTTTGATGGCATTTTATGCAATAGGACTACTCTTGGACATAGTTTCAAAGGTAGCAGTGTCGATTCTAGAATTTGATTTACCTCAAAAAATTCTAGATTTAGCCCCAACTATCTTGTAGTGGAATAATACAAAACCACAGGTATGGAAGTTGATACTAGTGAAGTAGCGGGTGAAGTAGATCTTCCACAAGCCATCACTATAAGTAGATCTATACATTAGTAGCTCAAAAAAATTAGAGTGAGCTAGCCCGGTAGCATGAGAGGAGCCAATGTGAAGAGACTTGGAAGAAATAGTTGGTAGTAGTATAGCAAGAATTGCAACAAGCATAGTAGTGTGAGGTAGATTTGAAATAAGAAATGACATCAAAGGCCTCATCTTCATCCACAATTTTAGTTCCACGATTGAGAGAAATTTTCATACAATGGGATACTGAACTGTTAAATAGGCTTGAGGAGACAAAAATCATGCCAATGCCCTATGATTGGAATGGGGTAAATACTTCAATTATGCCAAAAAACTTAAGGCTTATAACGAGGCTCTACAAATTTAATTGGATGAATCCTTACTAGTTACAACTCACAAAGATGTTGAGACTCCTCAGAGTGAACATAAAAAGTCACTAAGGACATCTACTTCTTCAAAGGAGAGGATAGATGTAGATAACAGTTCCAAGAAGAAATAAACTATGAGGCTATATGACATAAATGTCCTACGAGGATTTACAATTTTGATTATGTATAGCAATTTTGATAATGTATGAATCATTGAAATGACAAGTTGCAATGTAAAATCAGCCAATCAAATGAATATGGCTTGATTAATAAGTATGCACAAAAGGAAAAATGCAATTGTCTTTGTGTTAAGACATCTAGATTAGTTAGACATTTGGATTATACATCCAGACCAACTAATCAGATGTTTGGCTACTGTGTTAGATGTTTGGCTATGTTATATGTTTGAAACTATTAGTTATATAGTAAATGCAAGTGTTAAGACTAATAGATGATTGGGATGATTGAGACGGGTTGGTTGCACTAACTACCTGATCTCACCTATAAATACTCCCCTATTTCATTTTGTAATCTATCCATACTTGTCTATAATACAGAGATATTGTGCAACAACTATTAGTCTAGAATGTGTGGTGTACGAGATTGCATGTGTTGTAGTGTTGTGTTACATGTATTTATCATAGCTTGGTATGATAGTATGTATTATTGTATGTTATTTTCTTATTGTAGGGCATGCTGATGAACCTTGAGCACTAGAGAAGGAATAATTAGTGGAAGACATATGGTCCTTGGAATATCAAACCTTGTGCATACTAGTCTAACCATCTGGTTTCATCAGTAACTATTAAACCATCTATCCTTGACATCTAGACAACCATCTAGCCTAGACATCTAGTCGTCTAGCCATCAAGTCCAGATATCTAGCTATCCAGTCTAGATGTCTAGTCTATATGTCCAGCTATCTAGTCTTGACGTCTAACCATCTAGTCCAGATGTCTAGCCGGTCGTCTAGTCAAGATGTCTAGTCGATCAATTCAGATGTCTAGCTATCTAGTCTAGACATCCAGTCCATATGTCTGACCATCTATTCCTGATGCCTAGCCCAAACATTCAACAATTCATCTTAGACGTCTAGACTATCTACCTCAGACGTCTAGTATTCAAAGCATCTGTCTTATCTATTCATACTTGTAGGACATGATGACTGGTGTACCTTGGCCTATCATTTCCTCCTAGTTTATCATTATTCCCTCATCCTGAGAAGTACTTTACCCTTGTCTGCATTTTCTAATAAAGTTAATTTTAAAATTTTGATTTGATTAGGAAAAATATTTTATAAAAATTATTTAATTTATTAAAATTATGTATATTTTTTTCCAATCAAGACACCATATTGATATCTTTGGGTTCTCATCAAGGAGACCCAAGTTCAAACCATGGGGTGGGTATGAGTGATCCCATTATGATTTCGTTAAAAAATGTATATTTTATTAATTATTTATAATATGTTTATGACAATTATCTTTATTCCTTGTTAATATCAAATAATTAATTAATATTTTTATATATAATTATAATCTTATTGAAATAAATATATTAGATACCTCTTTTATAATTTGTAAATACAAATAATATATTCCCTATATAAGAGGTATGACTTAATATATTTGTTAGAACATTCCATCAACTTATGGTAAAAGGTTTTAAATGAAATATTTTTTCTTTGAAAGCATTGCTATTTAATAATAATATATATTCTTTTCCAATAAATTTATTTTTAAATTTGATTTGATTATAAAAACTATTTCATAAAACTTAATTACATAATTAAAATTATGTATAATTTGGTCCAATAGGGACACCGCATTGGTATGTATTTGGGTTCTTAAGAAGAAAACACAAGTTCAAATCACTAGGTAGGTGTGAGTGACCCCATTATGTTTCCATTTTTTTAAATGTATACTTTGTTTATTATTTAGTATATGTATAAAACCATTTTTGTTTTAGTAAAAAGGTAAAAAAAATATTCAAAAAACTTGTTATACATTTATTTTTGATAATCAACCTTTCTTGATAAGGCTCAAAATGCAGCTGAACTCTATTTTTTTGACTATCCAACTTCTAGATGTTCTAGTTCTTTCTAGATGATCCATTAAGGTATTCCATTCACCATCTTCATATTGAATCCACAAACCCCTTTTTCTATTCTTATCCTCCCTTTCTTAGTTCACATATTGTAGTTTCTTCTGGAGTTGTGCCCATATATCTACTTCATCCTCTACCATCTAAGAGTCCCGAGTTCTAGCCTGTGAAGAACATGGACTTATACTGAGAGGGGGGGGTGAATAGTATAAGACTTAACCAGTTAATAATTTTAACTTTAGATAGCAGTGGCATCAACACAACATTAATCAAGACAGAAAGCATCACACATTGAAGACCCATTTTTAACGTGGTTCACCCAAAATGGTTGGGCTACGTCCACAAAACTTTTCTCTAAAAATTTCCTCAAAGTTCTTTGGGAATCCTTCCCAATTACAATATTTATGAGCCTCAGCCCAAAGGAGATACCTTCCCCTAATCAGAATTTATGAGCCTCTGCTCAAAGGAGATACCTTCCCCTCTCGCTCCGGAAATGATCCCTCAGAAGATCAACTGCCTCTACCTCTTGCCAGCACATGGAACTCCTTTCCATCGAAGACCTCCTGTCCTCAATGCTTAGCCTAAGAGACCTTTGCCTTCTATGATCATGTCCATAGCAGCTTAGCACCCTGTACCAAGCATAGTCAGTCGGTCTAGTACAAGTCTTCCTATGTCTGTCAGATCTATCCAACACTTAAGCTTGAACAAATCAATCCTCTGCACACAAGCCTTCTCAAAGACTTGCCAAATTTGTCCTCAAGTTCTTCTCAAAGAACCAGTGCACCTTTGTCCTTAAGTTCTCTGATAGAACTATCAAACTCAGCTCACAAGTCCTCTACTAGGACCTGTCCAAATTTTCTCACAAGTCCCCATCGGAACCTGTCCAAAACTCAGTAAGCTCACTAAGAAAAAAACTTTCTTAGTAGGAAATCACAAGGTGAATTGTTAGAAACCCAATGTGATTTGTCAAACTCATAGAAGCATAAAGAGAATCGTTAGAGACTCAATATGTTCTATACTCAACTCCCAATCTCAAAACTCAACTCAAACTCAATCTCAAATCTGAAAACTCAACTCAATATCTAAAATGGATAGGATAGAATGCTTTCTTTCAAGAACATGAAACCCCAAAAATTGCCAACTATGCAAAGAATCACATAACAATGATACTCATGTTATTTTCACCATCAATTAGGGCTTCAACAACAATGCTCATCAAACAAGGTTCAATCAACACCATTCAACTCAAAACACAACCTTGAAGCATTTCACAATCAACATCAGAAAAGGAAACAAGTAGAACTCCTTTTCTCTCCAATATTGTTTGAACAAAAAGCATCCACCAACTCAAATCAACAAGAGCACACACAACTTTTCAAATCATTAACAAAGGAGTAAGCCCAACACTTTAACCAAGTAAAGAATAGCTTGATTATTACCAATTTAGTGAAAGCAAATGTCAATCTCAAAGCTGCCCACTTGAGGTTTCACAACTTCACACAAGAAGCAATTTTAACCTTAAAACATCATGCTTTCATTTCCATAATCAACCAAAAGCACTCTCAACATTACAAGAAAAATTTATCCCTTATACACCTTATTTCTCCCTTATAGTCTTATCAAAACTAAAATTTATTTCTCATAAGAATGCAATAAGATATTTCAAACAACACCTTCAAAAGAATCTTTTATCAAAATAAAACAAGCTTTAAACTCCTTATAACTCCTAAGCTATTTTTCCCTCTAATAAACTTCCTCCATTCGCAAAATACACTTAGCAAAAATTAATTTTGAAAATACCTTGGCCAACATCAAAAATCGTGCTATGGAGAAATTGTGCATGAATTCTAACACCACCCGTTGTGTCCACTTCATGATGAAAAACCCTTTCGCATTATTCGAACGTGAAACCTCCCATTCGGGTAGTGCGCCAACAGCCTAGCCGCTATCGATGCACCAAAGGCGCCCGGTGAGGTTTAAACCTCACGCTGTTAGCCTTGTTCCTTCTGCGCCAGGGATTAAATAAAACAATAGTGCCTCCCTTTCTTCTGACGTGAACACAAAGATGAAAACCTTACGGCGGATTTACGACAAACGGTGAGTACAAAAAAATGAACAATGGATTCATGAAAACGGTGAAGACACAGTCAAACAACAGGTTTACGAAAACGACGAAGACACAATCGGATAAGAAATCTGAACAGATGATCATGAAATCATAGTGAGCAACTCTTTTCAAAATACGGATGGGATAATTCTTGATTTTCATTGAGGGAGATTTATATGCATTTTTACCATAAGCTCTTGATGTCGGCGAGGAGTTTAACACGTCGACGGAGGTCTTGGCTAGCGCCCACAATCTTAAAACATAGTGCCATGGGTTAGGAGAACCCATTGCAAACAATAATTTAATATTTATTTAAAAATAATTAAAGGGAACCTTAAAAAGGTTTTTAATTATTTAAATAAATACTTCCTCCTGGACCCAAATGCATTAAACTAATGCATCCACCTGTAATCTTTAAACCTGCCAACTTGGTGTTTACAAAAGACCATTGAAACTGTCATGCTGTAACCTTCATCAAAACAAATTATTTGACATAAAAAAAATTCCTTCAAGAGCTTCTTGACATCAATGAAAACTTATACACTTGAGCAAAGGCAATGTACCCAAAGTACCCAAAATTGCCAACGCCTGCAACATCTCTAAAGTTTTCCTAATTAGAGTTCCTAAAATTCTTTCCTCTAGTCTAAATTATTATTTGAAAATCATGCTATTATGTTCCAACCAAAATTACCAGCATATGAAATCCAAACCCAAACCCAAATACTAAGCTATCTACAAGATCTCTAATATAAATATATTGGTCTTACAATAGTCCCAAAATTTGTTCTTAGTGGGAATGGATTTTTTGACTAGAAAAAATGTTGTACCACCAACCCCATACTATTTGGGCATAGAGGCACACAAAAAGGAGGTGGCCCATACTATTTTTAGTTCTCTTTTCTCCTCAGTCTATTATTGCCACTGATTAGGATTGGCTTGTTATTGATCAAGTGGTTTAAAATAATAGCCTATGAAATACCACCTTTTCCTTTGGAAATTTTCTTTAAGGCCTATTAAGTGGGGGTATTGATCAATTATGGGGGGGAAATTGTTCCCATGAATCTTCCCATGATCCATAAGTTTTGCCATCCCTAAATTTCTAGTATATCCCTTCTTTGATAAGTGATACCTCTTTCTTTATAGCTTTCTAGGTCTCTAATCCCTCTCCAGTTACTCAAATATGAGGAAGGTTTTCTATATTTTGTGAGGGATAGTATTTAACTTTCAATACTTACCTCTAAAGTTAGTTGTGATAAGTTAACCATCTCTAGTACAACTTGGTCATTAGAGTTTGGTTGTTTGTTGTTGTTGCTCTAATTCCTAGATCTCCAACCTCCTCTTGCTTACAAACCTTGTCTCAACTGACTAGTGCCATTGTGTGGTTATCCTTGGATGACTAATGTTTAAAATATTTTTTAAATTGATCTTTGTTCTTTGTTAATTTCATCTAATTATTAAATAAAAAATATTTATAATAATATTCTTATACAAATAAATATATTAAATGCCTCTTTAATAATTTATAAATAATAATACTATATTTCCTACATAATAAGTATGCCTTAGAGGAAAATGATTCCACATAATTTATGCTACTATACCTTTAGATTAGCTCACCCCCAAGTAGGATATTCATATTTGAAGTATGGTAGTGTCTTCTTATTATAATTTTTATCACTTTAAATTGAATCTCTAAACCTTTAACATTCTATTCTATTTAATAATGGTAACAAAAAGAATTTATGCACTGTAAAATTGCACACAAGGAATCAACAAAGACTGTAGTTGGTGTACATGTGCATGATGTTGTGTACATAGATGAAAAATAATATGATAATAAGTCGAGGGAAGTAGCCCAATGGAGATATATTTCTACCCAAGTGAATGGAAGAATGTTTGTCATCAACAATGTTATGTAGAGTAAATGTGTTTCTTGGTGCCATCATCATTTTAGTCTTGCTCTAGGAGACGATGTTCAATATATAGATGTGGATGAAGAAAATATGTACCATCCAGAGAGCATCCTACTTGTGGTCTATATTTATGTTGACACCACCAATGTGAGTTGCCTTGCCATCAACCACATTGTCGACTTCCCTATTCAAAATAATGAAGTTGCATCCCATTTTATTAGGCACTTTTCCTTAATCTTATTATTTATTTATATATTTATTTTTAAAATTTTTAACATTCAATTAGAATTAAGAAGAGTATAGGAACATGAAATATTGATATCTTTATATTAAATATATTTCATTTATCCATTTTTCAAGATAGCTTAGCTTATTTTCTTCTTTCAATGGACTTGGTTCTTTGTGTTGGGGAACTACTTACACATACATATGCTAAATTCCTTGTTTTCAATATTCTTAGATTTTAGTTGTAATTTAAATACAACTTTATAAGCACCTATAGAAAAATGTGAATGCAAATCTTCTTGATGAGGACATCAAGCTTGCTAAGCTACTGGTAGATTTGTGGAACCAACCATGGATGATGTCAAAAATACCTCCATGGTTACCAAGGATATCAAGATAATATGGATGAAATATAATAAAAGGAAAGTTCCTTGACCTTTTAAAACTTATATTTGATTGAAAATATATTCCTAACTATAGAGGGGGAAAACTGCCTTGTTGCATATGATTTTCGACTAGATACGTTGGGAGCCAAGGTGACTATGGGGGTGTGTTATATTCACTACACTTGGGGGCTTGGGGATTGAAGGGTTCACTAGGAATAGTTTAAGGACTTGTAGGCCAAAATTTGGCTACATATCTACTTATCCAAAACTTTACAAAATTTAACATTTATAACAAGTGGATTGAGGAGGGCCATTTTTCCTAGGACTGCCCAAACTATCAAACTTGTTTCGGCCATATTTCACTCATCCGGACTCGGATTGAGCTAAAATTTTGAGGGTAGATGCCTGAAAAACCCTAGAACATCTCCACAAATTTTAGATCATTTGGAGCAACACAGATCCTAGCGCATCCCTATGTGTGAACAAGATTTTTGGCAAGCGATTGTGCGAGGGTTTCATCTGGGTTGAGTGCAAGCAGCTCCAGAGGTTGGTTTTTAGGGCCTTCGGGCCCTAGAGGCCAATATATTTGTGGTTTATACTCAATATTTTAGTAGGATATGTTGTAGGGGATCCAAGATGGGTTAGAAATCTATCTTTCAATAGATCATGCTATGAACTTGAGTGACAACGACTTCCAATTTGCTGCACAAAATAAAAGTGAAAACCATACCTTTCCACGATGTCTAGGGCAAGGATTAAAGAGATCACGAAATAAGTTTCAAGCAGCTGATCAAAAAATGGCTCAGATCTCAAGTGAATCTGGTGCTAAGGTGCACCCACAAAATAAATCTACTGTGAAAACCCCTGTCAAGGGTAAGAATTTCGAAGACTCGGCCCCAAAAATGAATTTTAGGGATGCCCTCCATGGTGGACAGCCTCAGCCCAATGCTAATATTAATCTTAGGGCTTCCCATAAACCTCTAAGAATGCCTAATATTGATCCCAGGAAAATGGAGTCAGGATGTCTTAAAGCAGCTGATGGAACTCCTATTGTTAAGCTTGATATGGGTAACATTCAGATTGGCATTGAAGATCTGGAAAAAAGAGGACTAATTTGTCGGTTCGTGGGTTTTCGTTCGAGCCTATCTACTTTCAAATTTTGGGCTGCAAAAAGCTAGAAAAATAAAGGTGAGTTACAAATCTCTATTTATCCAAATGGTTATTTTCTTGTTTTATTTGCTAATAATGAAGATAGAGAGAAAAATTTTCAAGGGGGTCCTTGGTTTTTTGGAAGGGTAGGGCTTTTCATGAAGCCCTGGCATACTAAATTTAAAGTTGAAGAAGAGATGCCTTCTACAGCTCCCATGTGGGTTAGAATCTTTGGCCTCCCTATTGAATTTTGGAATCCTACTATTTTTTCTTCAATTGGAAACTCTTTAGGAACTTTTATGATGACTGTTGATTGTACTCAAAATTTTGAACATATTATTTATGCTCGAATTTGTGTTTTAATGGATTTTGACAAACCCCTACCTAAAAATATCACATTACAATTTGGGGAAGACACTTGGGAGCAAGTAGTGGACTATGAGAACATTCCTTTTCATTGTAGAATTTGCCATGAATATGGTCATTTGGCTAGTGCTTGCCCAAATAAAATTCTTGATCAAAAGAAAGAAGATATAAACTCAGTAGGTTTCCAAATGCCTAAGAAGAAGAACACTTAGAAAAAACTAGTTATGAAGGATCAATCAAAGTCATCTGCTAATATGTTTGAAATCCTTTCCACAAATGATGTCCCAAGTGAGGAAGAGGAAATAATGGAAACAGAAATCTTAGAAACACAATTTAAATATGAAGGGAAGAACTTAGAGATAAACCAACAAATCAAAGGTTTTCAAAGAAAAAAAGGAAGAAAATTTATACAAGAAAAATAATCTTTTAAATGTCAAAACTTCAAATAATACAGGTCCCAATATAGACTTCGTTGAACCCTCTAGTAAAATTTTGGCTGTGTACGAGCATTCTTCAAGGTTAGAAGCCATCTCAGATTCAATTGGAGTAAGTCAAGAAATAGGAGAAAAAATTGAAGATGGATTCTAATAAAAAGGCAGGTCGCAAGACCAATCAATATCATATGGTAAAAGAAGGTGAAAAGCTTGTAGAGGAAGGTAATATTAATGCCCTTCCCAAATTTTTTAGCCCTGGTATTAATGAAGATCATCACTTGGAATATTAGAGGACTCAAAGGGAGTCTTTCAAAACAAAATGAAATTAGAAGAATGATTCAGATAAATCATCCACATCTTGTTTTCCTTCAAGAAACAAAGATGTCAATGGAGGATATGGACTCAATTGCTAGTAAAATTTGGCCAGCTAGAAAAGTGGTTTCCCTCAGTTCCCAGGGGACTTCTGGTGGCATTGCTTGTCTTTGGGACCCAAAAGAGGTAGTTATTCACCATATGGTTGGAAGTTGGGGTCTTTTGGCTATAGCTATTCAAAGTAGACATTCCAACCAACTTATGCTCTGCATTACTATTTATGCTCTAACTACTTTGGAGGAAAAAAGAAGATAATGGAAGGATATAACTCATATTATCTCTCATTTTCCTGAAGCTTGGATCTTGATCGGAGGAGATTTCAATACCATCCTCTCTCTGGATGAGAAAATGGGGGGAAATAGAAATTTGGACAAAAGCACTGACCTCATGAGCGAATATATTGCAAACCTCCATCTTGTGGACATCCAACCAGATAATGGCCTTATGACTTGGTCTAACAGAAGGTAAGGCTTAGCTTGTATAATGGAGAGATTGGATAGGTTTTTGCTCTCTAAAAATTTCTTAATCCATGGTCACATTCCTAAAGTGAAGACTCTTAACAATGCTGGTTCGGATCACTGGCCAGTCATGGTGGAAATGTGGAAAACCAATGTGAGTTTCTCTCCTTTTCATTTTCAATTAATGTGGCTCAGAGACAGTTCCTTTAGACCTCGTGTGCAACAATGGTGGAAGGAAGGTAAGCCTAGGTATGGGACTAAGATGTTCTATTTTGCCAAAATATTGCAATACATTAAATCCAAAATCAAGACTTGGAACTGGAAGGAGTTTGGGGATGTTCATAAAAAAAACATGAAGTTATTGCTCAACTTGAAAATTTGAATAAGAAAATCCATTTAGATGGCCTCACAGAGAATAGAAGTGCGGATGAAATTAAACTCACAACTCAGTTAGAGGAATGGAAAAAAAGAGAACTCTTATGGAAGCAAAAATCTAGAATTCAATGGCTCAAAGAAGGAGATCAAAACACAAATTTCTTCCACAAATCTCTTCTAGCTCGAAGATCTCACAACTTTATTTCTTCCCTAAAATCAGATTCTGGAGATGTTGTCTATACTTGGGATGGCATGAACTCTATTGTTGTCGATTACTTTTCCAATATTTTTGCTGCTACTCCTCTTGACTCAGCTTCTCAACAAAATGTTCTTCAAGCAATCCCTTCTCTTATCACTTCTGAGGAGAACTCTATTTTGAATGCTCCTATTACTATCAATGAGCTTCAACAAGTAGTTTTTAAAATGCAAAAATGGAAAACCCTAGGTCCTGATGGTTTTCCCATTGAGTTCTACCAAGAGTTATGGGATATCCTTCATGCTGATTTATTAGAGGTGGTGGAAGAAGCCAGGAAAGCCAAAGAAATTTTGAAGGTTATCAATAAAACTTATATTACTCTTGTTCCAAAAGCTCAAGAGGTTGATCATATCTCAGATTTTAGACCTATTGCTTTATGTAATGTTCTTCTCAAAATCATTACTAAGATCATGGTAGAAAGGTTGAAGCCTCTTTTGCATAAGATTATTTCCCCTGAACAAGGGGGTTATGTGGAAGGGCATCAAATAGTAGATGAGATAGTTCTTGCTCAGGAAGCCATCCATTCCATGGATATGCAAAAATCTCCTTCCATGTTCATTCGGTTAGACTTATCCAAAGCTTATGACAGAGTGGATTGGCACTTCCTTATCAAAGTTTTGAGGCAATTTGGTTTCTCTAAGGATTGGATGGATTGGATTATGGGATGTATCTCTTCAATTTCCTACTTAGTTCTTATCAATGGTAGGCCTTCTCAATCATTCCCAGCTTCCAGAGGTATTAGGCAAGGTGACCCGCTATCCCCTTATTTATTCATCATTCTTGCTTGATGCTTGGGTAGGACTATAACCAAAAAGAGGGAAAACAAAACCCTTGAGGGAGTTACCATTGCTCATGGAGCTAGACCTATCTCTCATATTCAATTTGTTGATGACTCTACTCTTTTAGGTAAAGCTATAGTTATGGAAGCTTCTAATATTAAGCAAATCATTAGCTATTTTTCTAAGGCTACTGGGCAGTTGATCAATGAAGACAAATCTAAAGTTATTTTCTTTCACTACTCTGCCAGAAAGGAATCCATGGTCTTGGATAAATTAAGATATAAGAAGACCTCCCTTCCGATCACTTATTTAGGTATTCCCATCAATATTCAAAGGAATAAAATAAATATTGGAATTGGTTGTTGGACAAAGTCAAGAAGAAAATTGGAAAGTGGACCAACAGGTGGCTTTCTTCTGGGGGTAGAATCACCTTGGTAAAATCAGTCCTTCAAGCTATTCCTATTTATGTTTCTTCCATGTTGAATATCCCAAAGGTTGTTCTTCGAGAACTGGATCAAATCAGTCATCGATTCCTCTAGAGTGGTACTAAGGAGAAAAGAAAATGGGCCTTGGTGAAATGGGACACTTTATGTCTTCCTAAGAATGAAGGGGGTTAGGATTCCGGTCTTCTATTAATAACAACAAAGCTTTAGCTGCTAAATTATATTGGAGGATGTTGCATAACCCCAATGCTCTTTGGGCCAATAATCTCCATGCTAAATATGCTGAGAACAAAAGTCCTGAAGACCTTGTTCGCTATCAACTTCCTACCAAAGGTTCTCCCATTTTAGCAGTTCTTAAGACTAGTGAGGATTTGATAAAGAAAAATTTATTTTGGATCATTCATAATGGTCAACGGGTAAATTTTTGGATAGATTCTTGGGATGGTCACAAGCCTTTGATAACTCAGTTTCCCGATTGGAGGCCTTGGATGGAGGAGCTTCACCGAGCTAACTAGATAAAGGTGGCTAATTACTATCGGTACCATACTGGTAATTCAAAGGTTGGTAGATATTGGATCCCTATTGAGGACTAGCCTATTCAAATCCTAGAAAGGCAAAGACAAGATATCCAAGGCATCCTTCATATGAGATCTCTCTCTTGGTCCCATGAAAAATATTGTTTTGGATGGAACAACACTACTAAGGGTGAGTATTCAGTTGCTCAAGGTTATTTGACCTTATGCCATAATAATCCCAACCAATCTTCTGACATATTTTCTCAGTTGTGGGCTCAAAATATCTGGCCTAAGGTGAGGTTCTTTACTTGGATTTTATTGCATCGTAGGGTGCTTACTGGTGAGCAACTTATGAAGCGTGGTTTTCATGGCCCTTTTAGATGTGAAATGTGTGGAGAGAATGTAGAAACTCTCAGCCATATTTTTATTGAGTGTACTTTAGCCTCTGAGCTATGGAGGAGAATGGCCACTTTACTTGGCTTACAATGGTCCATTTTTTTACTTTTGAACAACTTTGGAGGGATTGGCCTAAACAAGAGGGTGTTGATCACTTTATTAGGCAGTTAGTTTGGATGGGTTCTACCATTCTTCTTTGGAATATCTGGAATGAAAGGAACAACCAAATTTTTAATCAAGATAGGAAGGATATTCACTATATTTGGCAAAAGACCATAGCCAACTTAGTTGAATCAGTCCATCAACTCCTTAATCACCCCCAAAACTCCCACCAAAGATGGGATCAAGTGATGCAAATATTGAAGATTAAATCTTCTAAGGGCAACCAACTTAAAGGGAATGTGAGTATTTGTAAGATGGATAGGACAAGAAATTGGCAACCTCCTCCTAAGGATTTTGGAAAAGTCAATACTGATGGAGCCTCTAGAGGGAACCCTGGGAAAGCTAGTGCGGGAGGAATTGGTAGACTTTCAGATGGCTCCCTGGTTTTTACTTTTGTGAGAATTTGGGTATTCTTTCCAATAACCTTGCTGAGGGGTATGGTATCCTCAGAGGCCTTCAAGAGGCTACTAAGGTTGGATGGGAAAAGGTGTTAGTTGAGTCTGACTCTCAACTCATGATTAATATTTTGAAGACTCCTTCTAAGAATCATAAGGTTGATTGGAGAATAAAAAGAATTATTGAGAAGATTCAATTAATCCAGATGGGATTTTTGAAAGTTGATTACAATCATGTGGTGAGAGATCAAAACAAGAGTGCTGATGCTTTAGCTAATTGGGCTTTGGACAAAGGTGATCTTACTTGTTATGGCCACCCTCCTAGATGGTGGGCTTCACAAATAAGGGAAGCTCTTCTTTCTATCATTTCTTTGGATGGCTCCGAGTTCTGAAGCTGTTTTGCTTCTCTTTGGTTTGGTCAGGGTATTTTAGTTCCCTAGCTCAAACTATTCTTTCTTTTGTTTCCTCTATTGATTCTTGCCTTAAAAGTCTTTTGGTCTAGAAAGGTCATTGTTATGTTCAATTTTTTTTTGTTTTTTTGTTTAGTTTTTTGAGGTGTGTGTTTTTTTGTTTTGTTTTGTTTTTGTGTTCTTTGTGTTGTTTTTTGTTGTTCTTGTGTTTTTGTTGTTTTGTGTTTTTTTTTGTTTTTTGTTATTGTTCTTGTGTTTTTGTTGTTCTTGTTCTTGTGTTTCTGTATGTTTGTGTTAATTCATGTTTTTGTGTGTGAGTGTTTTCTATGTTTTTTGTTTTTTTTTATTGTCCATTGTTTTTTATTTTATTTTTATTTTTTAGGTTTTGGTTGTTTGTTTTTCATGTTTTTGTTGGTTATGTCTTTGTAGTGTTCTATTGTTTTTGTCATGTTTGTGTTTTGTTTTGTTGTTCTTGTGTTTTTTCTATGTGGTTCGTGTTGTGTTTTTTTTTATCTTATTGTGTGTGTGTTTGGTTGTGCTTTATATTTTTGACACACTCAAGGAGCATGTTTTTTATTTTATTTTATTATTTTTATTTTTATTTATTTATTTTTAATCTTATTGTGTGTTTGTTTTCTCCTTGAGTATGTCAAAGGTGGTAGGCCAGGTTCGAGCCCTGGGCAATTTTGGTGGAATGGATACCCCTGCCTCCTTGGGTCTTACCCAAAAGTGGCATCCCTTTGGGATGTTTTCCATAATTTTTTTTTACAAAATTTGACTAAGTATGGAGAGAGTAAACAAAAAGCATTGAAAAGATGTAAAAATGCAGAAGCACTAAAAATAGCTAAAAATCAAGAAGTCGAGTGAGCTAAGATTTTTTTTTCCTTTACAAAAAGCACGTAAATCTAAAAAGCACTAAAAAGGAGTAAAAACCAAAAAGTGTTGAAAAGATTCAAAAATAGAAAAGTGCTAGAAATTGTTCAAAATAGAGAAGAATTGAAAAGGGATGAAAATGGAGAAGTTCTATGAGCTGATATTTCTTGTTTATTTTGTATTTACCGAGCAAACAAGAAAGCACTAAAAATCACAAAAGCGTTGGAGATTGGTCGAAGCATAGAAGCATAGAAAAGAGTCCAAATTGGAAAAAGTCTGTTGACCCATGCTTTCTTGTTTGCTTTGTATTTAGTGTACAAATATGAAAAGCATTGGAAAAGAGCAAATCATGAGAAAATATGGAAAGTAAAGAAAAGGTGATCAAAAGGCACAAAGCTATGATTCTTTGACTTCCTTGTTGATAGTGTGTAAAATTAAAAAGTGTTGGAAAACATAAAAATGCTAGAAAATGTGTAAAATAGAGAAAAAGTGATCAAAGTGCAAAGAGTCGTGCTTTCTTGTCCACTTTGTATTTAGTGTATAAATCTAAAACCACACTACATATTGTCAAACACAATCGTTTGATTAACAGATCTACGATGGATATCTAGCCCCCTTTTCCATACATATTTTTGGTAAACTTTTGTGCGTGCAATATAGAGAATAGGGGAGATTTAAAATTTGATGCCATAGAAGCTGAATCATTGCTACTAGCCCAAAAAAATTTAGAATATTCTAATAAAATAGATTCAATTGTAGATTAGTGAAATAGGATGGATTGTAAGAACCATTTATGACAATGATGGCCTTGGGTTGATAGTCATTTGTAACTGATCAAGAAGATGCAACTGGCAGGCACTATGAATATCGAGTGGCTAAGAAAATTAAGAAATAAAAATACTTGTAATGCTTAGAAAGGAATATCATTGTAAAATATATAAATAACGGTAGCCACCTCCTTACCCAGGTGTTGTAGGTGAGTTGGATAGGAGAGGGAAATCCTCCAAGAGAGGTCCCAGGTTCAAATATCCACCCTACCAAAAAGCTGAATTGGGTATCCAAAATCCAATTGATAATGTTGGTGCGGGCAGGGTTGGGTGCGAATCCCGGGTGACTTTGACGGTGTATAACACCATGTTCATGGTCTCTCAGACCAAGGCGGCTCCATAAGGGGTTTTTTGCTTAAAAAAAAAGGTAGCCACCTCCTTTCAAAAGGTTAGATTTGAAGTGCTTGCTTGCACTATTGTGTATATTTGCTTCAAATCTATGAATGAAGTATTACAAGAGATTTTATCCTCAAAATTACACTTGTGTTGAATGGTTGATAAAATTTTGTGAAATCATCTCTACCTTTGCTGCTATGGTTAGTCTATTTTGTTAATTTGGATAACTAACTTAGAGTAAATTGGGATAATTTTTTTTGCATACATGCTTTCAAGAATTCTATTTCTGTTAGTCAAGGAATTAATCTTATTATGTTGCTTTGGATAATTAATTCTTTAGATGTTTGGAATAATTTTGTGAGCATGCAAAGGTCCATCAATACAGTAATTACAAAGTTTTCAATGTTGTTAGTCTTGAATATTATTTCTAAAATTGAAATTTTTAGGAGATATCTTGTGGATGTCTATGTTGTTAGCTTCACACATCCATTATTTAGTCACATATTTCTAACTCTACCATTTCTATCCCTAAAATTTCACTATTTGAGCTAAATAGAATAAACATCTATTAAGTTGACAAGGTATACCAACCTTTTTTGGAGGTTGAATAAAAGCAGTTTGATTCTTCCAATGTTTAGTTTGGATTGTGATTAGTGGGTGCTCACCTTTAAATTCTCCAATATGATGATAGTATTTCTAGCATGGACTAGATGATAAACTAGACTACAATAATTTTTGGCATGCTTGGTAGGACAGACTCCACTATACATATCATTTACATTTTACCCAAAGGAATCAAGATTTAGTGAATTTTCTTGACCTTATTAGTGGAGAAAATAAATTCACTTGGTGACTCCCTAAGAATAATATTCAGTAAATACTTAGTCCTAACCGTTATACTTTCATGTTTCTCAAAAGTGTTTTAAATAAAGGTAATCAACCTACCAATTTTTATGAACTATTCCCAAATTCCAGGTATTCAAGACACATATTTTGAGACTTTAGTAGAATAATTTCAAATGTTAGATACTTTTGATACTGATACTCCCCGTGCTTAATCCAACATGACCGAAGAACGAGATGAAGTTCAACATAATTATCCAGATTGAAATACTCCAACCCCATTATTTTTTCAATCTACACATGATATACTTCAAGCCGCTATCAAATCCATACCTACCTATGATGGTACTGGAAGAATGATGTATGAACATTTCTAAGATGTGCTCTCAATGGCCATCTTTCATAACATCAGGTATGAAGATGTCATTATAAATTTGTTGGTTCTTTCCTTCAAGGGTAAAATATTGCATTGGTTTAGAACCTTAGAAAATGGCTCTATCAAAAGTTGAGCTATCTTAGCTAGTCCTTTTGTAAAATATTTCAATAAGTTTACAGATCCATTCTCATTCCTAACCTATTTTACGATCATCTAAAGACATCCTCAAGAGTTAGTATCTAATTTTAACCTTAGGTTTAGTAGAACTTGGAAAATAATCCCTAATGAATTCATACCAGCTTCTACCTTGTCTTATAGATATTATATCAGAGATTTAGGACCAGATATTGGCTTGCAAACTCAATAATATAGAATAACCACATTTCCCTAGGTTTATAAAATAGTGATTCATTCTAAATATATCTTGATTTTAGTAGGAAGACTACCTACAAAACATGTTACTCCATACACTCCTAAAATCACATAGTAACCTTCAGTCTCATCCTTTCCTACCATGGATCCTTCTCCACTTGCAACCCACCTTCCTATGAAAAATCCACCACCTCATAAATTACCTGTTGCCATACCTTTCCCTTCTCTTCCATGTCAACCACCTTAGGAATATTTAGTGCTTCTTGATATTCAAAAATTTTAAATACTATTATAAACAAGGTCAATGCTATAGAGAAAAGAGATATGGAAAGATCTTAGTAAAGGAGATTTCCCCACATCAATAAATATCAAACACCTAGTTCAAGTAACAATGTAGGGCCAAGAGTCAACACTACTCAAGAAGGATATGATTAAAATATTGAAACTACTTTGGTCAACATCTAATGCTTGTTCTGCAATTATCTACATGACCCTAATTCCTATTACATGTATCAACACCATGTCCAACAAGAAATGGAAAAGTTTGAGAGGAATCAGAAAGGAAGAGTTAATATATTTTTGCAGCATGAGCAAGAAGTGGATAAACCTAAATCCTTTAGACCAAAACCTATCGTAGTATTGACTAGATATATAAAGAAACCAATACAAGTTGATCCACAAGTATTGGATTCATTTCAAGTTCCTTCTCAGAATAAGAAGGGCCACCCTTTGCCAAACAAGGATAGATTCCATATTACTCAAGCTACCATGAGAATATATTTGGTACCTCAAGGGTAGGAGAAAGGTAAAAGTGCACCAAAGTAGACCTACAAATATAAGGAACAGTCAGGTTCTAAAGAGGAAGCAAGAGTAAAGTTGTAGTTCCCTTATATTACTAAGAGATAAAGGATCAAAGTTACTTAACATTATAGGAGGAGGTTTGTATAAATGGATGAAAAAGAAGAGAGAAATCCTTTGGAGAATTCTAAATTTAATATTATTGAGGAACTCAAAATGTCTCCATCTAGATCGTCTCTATGATACTCTTTTCCTCCTTGGTTAAATTGACTTATTAAAAGCATCTCTTGAAAAAAGGCTTTAGGGAAAGAGATAGCAATTGTTACTAGCTAACCTCATTATTAGAAAAAATATCTCCTGCTACTCTAAAAAATAAACCTCCCCCATTCTATATTTCTCTAATAATGGAAGTATGGATAGTCCATAATTGCATTATTGATTATTGAGCTTCTACTACTATTATGCCCAAGGCTATCTACGATGATATGGGGATGGAATTTACCTGCTCTTGCCAAGGTGTATTACAACTGGATGGTACTTCGGTAAAGATTGTGGGAGTGGTGAAATATGTACTAATAAAATTACATAGAGCTCTTGAGGTAACTATTGTGCAAGAAATCATAGTAGTAGATCTTGAGCCCTACTTTGACCTGTCTTTCTAGATAGTTCATTTTCAAGTTGGGAGGATACATGTATTTGGACTACTTTTGTATGATGATACCTTATAAGTAAAGGAGGATAATACTGATTCTTAAAAATCCAACCACTTACCATATTAAGAAAATAGAATAAGATATGTACAATCACTCAGTTATAGAACCATAACTAGTGGATATCTTGGAGGATTTAGATGTGGATGATCAACTACCTTTTTAAAATGCTCAATATCTTATAGAAACAATATTGAGGACATACAATATAACATCTAAAGTAGATAAAAAAACTCCTATAATTTCCAACCAATCATTGAGGGAGTCTAAAATTTGGACAATGTATTTTGATGGAGCAAGGTGCAGAAATAGAGTTGAAGCTGGTGTATTTTAAAATCTCCACTAGAATAAGTGAAAATATTTTCCTTTAGACTTGATTTCTTGCAAAAATAATACTGTAGAGTATGAAGCTCTTTGCTTAGGACTAATACAAGAAAAAACTATGGGCATCAAAATGTTGAATATTTATAGTGACTCAAAATTGATTGTCAATCAAGTCACAAAAAACTATAGCAGTAAACACCATTATTTGAAGGCTTACAGAAATAGAGTATGGGACATGATGGAAGCCTTTGATGCTTTAAAATTACATGTTGTCCCTAGACAAAAAATTTGTTTGGTTGATGCTCTGGCTATAAAGGAATCCAATTTATCTCCTTCAGTAGATTATGGATCCCTAAAGAATAGGAGAGTGAAGCTTATCTTTAGGCCAGCAATTCCATATAGACAAATATATTGGAAAGTCTTTGAGAGTGATGAGTAGATTGTTTATTTTTTATTAAGGAAGTATATTACACTTTTTCTTAGAGTGAGCTTGCTTAAGAAATTAATCAACGAGGAATTATTCAACTAAAAAACAATCACATACCTAAATGTTTGATTGCTTTGGAAAGCTTGTTCGATAACGAGAATGGCAAGAGGTTAAAGCAAATGAAAATTGATGATAGGATCTATAGAGAGATCGAAGTATAAAATGGAAGAAAACTAAAGTTTGGAATCCAATGCACTATAGAAGAAGAATATTTTAAAGCTTTATGTCACAAGTATCAGGATATAATAGCTTGGACTTACAATGAATTGAAGGTCTATGATAAAAATATAATCCAACATACCATTGAGCTAGTACCTGATGCCAAGCCAATCAGGTAGAAATAGAGATCAGTGAATCCCAAAATTGAAGTGATCATGAGACAGGAGTTGCTTAAGCTACTAAGATCTAAGATAATTTTCTCTTTCAAAAACTCTACATAGGTGGTAAATCTAATCCCAGTAATAAATAAGAATGGGGATATTCATCTCTATGTAGACTTTAGAAACCTAAATCAAGTATCTCTAAAATATCAATGCCCCTTACCATAGATAAATACAATTTTATATATGGTAGAAGAGGTAGAGAGGTTCTCTTTGCTAAATGGCTTCTATGTGTACAACCAGATATGGGTCAAGGATGAAGATCAACACAAGACTGCATTTACAACAAAGTGGGGCACCTTCACCTACCAAAGAATACCTTTTAGTATATCAAATTCTGGTACCACCTTTCAGAACACCCTATTTTATTTTGGAGTTAGACACTACATGAGTATTAGGTGACATATAATTTTATAGAAATATAGGTGTTTACAATCATGAAATCCTTAAAGAAGTTCAGGCAATACCTATCTTAGAGCAAAAAAATGGTGTATGTAATCCATCATGATGTTAGAACCTTCATCTTACAAGGAGAACTTGGTGAAAAGAGAGCAATATGGATCACAAAAATTTAAGAGTTTGACATAGAGATTCATCCCATAAAATTGGTAAGAGGGAGAGTACTCTGTCAAGAACTAGCAACTAAAGATAATCCAAAAGAAGTGGTACGCCAAATTAAAGAGCTAGACCAAGAGAGTAACATTCTCCTGAAAGAAGTAGATTGGATAGATCAGCTCACAAGTTACTTCTAGATTGGGGTTTATCCTCCAAATATTAATGCTTCACAAAGGAGAAGGTATAGGATTTGAGCTTTACATTATACAATGCTATCTGGAGAGCTTTATAGAAAAACCATGATGACATCCTCTTAAGATGTGTAAGATAAGATCAAAAGTAAACGGTCCTGAATTCCATGATGGGTTATCTAGGGACCATTATTCAGGTAGATCTACGGCACTCAAGATCATAAGAGTAGGATATTAGTTTCCTACTATATTTGCTGATGCTTTTAATATTGCTAGATCTTATGAAAAATTCTAGAGATACATAGGAAAATATAGAAACAGTACAATACCTCTACAACCAATACAAGTTGAGCAGCCATTTTAGAAGTGAGATCTAGACTTTATGGGAGAAATCAATCCTAATTCATCAATAGGAAAAAAATGTATTTTGATAGACATAGATTATTTACTAGATGGGTTGAAGTGATTCCTACCAAGAAATATGATCAATATGTAGTGCTTGAATTTCTTGAAATTTTGATCACCAGGTTTGGAATTCCTGAGGCTCTAGTAAGAAATAATGGTCTAGCTTTCATAGGGGCCAAGTACATAAATTTTTATAGAAGATATGGCATTTAATTGAAGAATTATTCCAATTACTACCCATAGGGAAATGGCTTAGTAGAATCAAGCAATAAAAATCTTCTCAGAATGCTTAAAAGGTCTCTAGAGGACAATAAAAAATCTTGGCATTTCTTGATAAACCAGTTCTTATGGGTAGATAGAATTACTATGACTAAATCTATAGGCACATCTCCTTATGCTCTGGTATACTAGAAAGAAACTATGCTACATATTCATCTAGAATTACCTGCTTTAAAGTGCATCAACAATAATGATCCTGATAAAGGAGACCTTGTAAATGAAAGGCTACTTCAATTGTTACATTTGGAAGAATAGAGAAATGAATCCTATAAAAAGTTTCAAAAACACTTACCACAAACAAAGGGTTGGTTCGATAAAAAAACCACCTTCAGAAGGTTTAAAGTTGGTGATTCAATTTTAAAATGAAATGTAGACAAATCCAAGCTAGGTAAGCACGAGAAATTTAACTCATTCTGGTAGGATACTTTTCAAATAGAGTTAGTCAAGCAAAAAATGCTTTCCAACTCAAATATCAAGAGGGAGAGGTTCTACCAATCCTAGAGAATGGATATCATCTCAAGTTATATATTAAGTAGCAAGCTACTTTCCATATACTATATGTATCATATCATGTAGGTATTTTTTTTTGCTCTTTTTATTAAGAGAGAAAAGATAAAATATGCACCATGATGGCAAGTATTCTCATAAGCTACAACCTCCAACCTAATCACAAATAAATTATTGTACCACTTGTCTTATTTTAGCACCACCTCATTCTAGGACAAGGAAAAGAAGTTTAGCTGCACAAAAATGGGAAAGGGCTACCAGAGAAAGATTGCACTCAATATGTAAAAGTCCAAAATAAATGTGGGACACTTCATTCAAAGCAAAGCTAGCACATTATCTTTAAATTTAGACAAGAAAGGTGTGCACATGTCAAATTGATGTCATAAATTGTAAGTCTAGTCCAATCATGAGTAGGAAATAACATTGACGTAGTTTTGCATGTAGATGAACATTGCAACCACCTCATTAAAAATGCATGCTCTAAGGAGACTATATGTTCAATTCTATAGAGCAGAATGCACCCTTACTACATAATTTGAATTTCAAGAGTTGTGCAGCGAAGAAGAGAAAGTAAATTTTTTAAGAGTGGTCAAAAGAAAAATGTATCTTCTTAAGTAAAATTAATCTGCTCAAATCCAACAATGGCCACATCATCTTCTGTTGTGAATAAAATCACTACCAAGTAAATCCAAGTAAATAGCCACTTTTATAATGATGTAAGCAAGATTATTTATACCACAACCACCTATAAGGAGAAGGCCCAAATGAGAATAGATGTAGAAAAAAAGTGGCCAAATCCATATCAGCTTCAAGTCCAAGGGAAATAGTGGTGAGTTCACTCTTATCCTTCTATATGTGTGATTCGTACATCCATGTACCGAATTAATTCAAGCATTTGTAGAAAATTATAATTTTAAACATAATACATTTCAAAGCATCGAAGGCAAAATCCTAGTGTACATTAAGAGTAAATATTTCAATAATTCTTTCACCCCAAGGATAAAACCAGACTCAAATAACAAACCATTTTATATAAACTCTTAGGTGTAGTACTATGTACTGAGCAAGCATGCTAAGGGGGAAAAAATTTCTTAAATTGTGTAGTGGATCAGATAAAGATAAAATTGAGTGGTAGTGCCCTACCATTATATTATGACAATACAAATTTGATTATAAAATTAACAAGGACTTAAATAAGACTGAAATACAAATCGTAACCCAATGATTACGTGATAGAATCTTACTCCAAATTACAAGAAATAAGGAGGAAGCCATTTATTTTATGAAAGACAAGACACTTGGACCTAGACCAAAACAACATGAGTGAGCTAAACAACTCACATATACAAGGTGGCTAATGAACCTTAAGAATAAGTCCTAAATGCACAAACCTAGGAAATCTAAGGTCTAAGAAAAATAAAAAATAAGCCTCATCATTCATACCAATAGAAGAAGCATTGGACTCCAATGCTTCTAACAAAGAGGGAAAATATTGGGATATTTTGTGATCAGAGATCCAATGAGCTTGATGTGGAAATTGGCCACAACAGACCCCCAAATATGAAGTAGTAGTACCTTGGTGAGTCTACTGAGTCTTCGTATTAAATAGTGCATCAACATCGAGCAGAAGCTATGCATCAAGAACCACATCAATAGGATGACTTACAACTAATGTGGAATCATAGTATGGCTTTAGGAGATCCACATTAATGATGTCATCAATGCCAAGATGAACCAGAATATCCAAGTGAAAGGCATTCTCAGAAATCTACTGAACAATGGTGTAAGTCCTATAATGAAGAGGTTTGATTTTGCTATGTGCCTTGTTTGCAAAATGTAGTTTATCCATATAAAACCATACTTTATCATCAACTTGAAAGTGATGAGGGGTGTGGTTTATATCCATTTTTTATTTTTTCTTTTGTTGAGTCTTCTTAAGAATCTAAACCACTTTGGACTGAAGGCTCTGTAAATGCTAAACAAAAGAGTTGGCATTATATTACTCCTTTTGAATGTGCATGGTATCTGGAGAGGGCAAAGACAAATGCAAATCTTATGGAGCCAATGGATGAAATCCAACACATACCTCTTATGGAGAGTGCCTGGTAGAACTATGAATGAATATATTATATGCGTGCTTGATGTGAGTGAGGCTCAAATCCCACTTAGTAGGAGTGGAATGATGGTAGATACTCAAACTCTATACAAGATTACTATTAACTACCTTTGTTTGCCCATAAGACTGAGGGTGATAAGCAATAAATAAGTTAAGGGATACACCCAAGATCTTCCAAAGAGATATCTAAAAATGACCCACAAAGCGTGAGTCATGATCAGAAACAATGCTAGTTGGAAGACCAAATGAGCGTCATACAGTCTTAAATAAGAGTTGGGCCAAATCCTATGTAGAACTCATCTTACAACATGGAATGAAATTGGCCATTTACTAAATCTATCCACAATCACGAAGATACATTCGTGTTGTTTATCTGTCATCGAAAAACTTCTCAACAAGTCCATTTAAATGCTCTCCCAAGGATGAGAAGGAATGGGTAAAGGCATGCTCAAACCCAATTTCCTATTAGTGGATTTGGAATGATTACACACAACACATTATCGCAAGAATCAAAGAACATCTCACTGCATGTGAGGCCAGAAGAAGAACCGTTGAAGATGATGAAGAGTTTTTTGCTTGCCAAAATGACCTCCATAGATAGTAGAATGAGCCTCTTTCAAGAGAGAATCCTTGGGATCATGAGGGATACAAAATTTATCCATTTTGTACAAAATGAAATCCCTGATGTGAAATTCTCGAAGAGCTCTCAAATTGGAAGAAGGATGTGACAGTTGCTAAAAACATTTGCCAAAATCAAGATTCAAAGGATACTGTGTGGGCCAAGTTTGGAAGCCAATATGGGATGTGGTCACAATATTCTAAGTAAGGGATGATGGAGGATGACTCAAATAATATTCGACTACATTATTATATCCTTTATTATTATAAATTATAAAATAGAATTGCTGTAAGTACGACATCCATTTCATGTGTCTAGCCTCTATAATTTTTGTTTGGGATTGAAGAAAATTTAGTGGTATATGATCTGTGTGAACTATAGTTTATTTTTCTAGAATATAGTGCCTCCAATATTTTATGGCCTAAACAAAAGCATATAACTCCTTATCATAGGTAAAATATTTTTTTTTGGCCTCAAAAAATGTTTCGGAAAGACAGGCCATTGGATGGCCATTCTACTTGAGCACGACTCCAAGTGCAAACTATGAAGCATACATATAAATATAAAATGGTTGAGAAAGATCTAAGAGAATATGAATAGGTGTAGTACACAATTTTTATTTCAAAGTATCAAAGGCCTTTTGTTGATCCTTTGTCCACTGAAACTCAATTTTGATCTTTGTCAAATAATGCAGTGGCAATAGTGGAATATATTACGATGAACTTGCAATAGAAATTGGAAAGTCCAAGAAAACTCCTTAACTCTATGACAGTAGTAGGAGTTGTCCATTTGATAATTACTTCAATTTTAGTAGGATCCACTTGAACACCTTTCTCACTAATTACAAAACCAATATAGGCAATGGAAGTTTACCCAAAATAACACTTAGGAAGATTGGCATACAATTGGTTCTTTTGAAGAATTTGAAGAACAGATTCTAAGTGTTCTAAATGACTTCTCCATGTAGGATAGAATACAATAATGTCATCAAGATAGATTATTACACATTTGTCCAAAAAATATTTGAACACTTCATTCATCAGCTGCATAAATATGGTAGGGTCTTTTGTAAGACCAAAGGGTATGGCAAGCCACTCAAAGCCTCATTCTAGTATTGAATGTTGTTTTCCAAGTATCCTCAACCTGAATCCTGACTTGATGATAGTTGATTTTGAGATCTATCTTGGAGAAGAATTTAACTCCTTGAATTTGATCCAAGAGATGGTAAATTCATGGAAGTGGATATCTATTTTTTATTATTATTTTGTTAAGTTCCTTGAAATCAATGCATAGCCTCCATGTACCATATTTCTTCAACACAAGAAATATAGGTGAAGCACAAGGATAAGTGCTAGGTTTTATGAAACATTTAGTCAATAAATCATTAATTTACCTTTTAATTTCATCCATTTGCACTATTGATTATCTATACATTGAAGTATTAGAAAGAGGGGCATCAGGAACAATATCAATGCTATGATTAATCTGTCGTTTAGGTGGAAGGCTTGAAGGTTATTTGAAAACACCAAAATACGATTGAAGTAGTGAATTAACTGAAGAACACATGTCTTATGAATTCTTAGGTGCTTGATTCCCTTCATTAAGTGGTTTGATGAAGATGAGTGCTAGTTCCTTTGCTTGATTAATGACTTTACGTGCTTGTATGTAACTTAACATCAAATTTTGTGGTGTTTGTTGTGTACTTTTAATTATGTAAGCCTTATTATCTTTGTGTAAAGTGTATGTGTTGTTATACCCATAATTTATAGACCTCCTATCATATTGATAGGGTCTTCCAAGCAACAAGCCACAACAATTCATTGGAGTTATATCGCACACAACTATGTCCATAAAAGTGGGAATGAAAGCAAAATTCACTGTGCACATGTGTGTGATGTCGAATGAAATCATATTGTCTATCCACCCTAAATGATAAGGATGTGGATGGGGATCCATCGATAACTTTAGTTTGTCAAAAATGGACCTCACAATTAGATTTTTCTACGAGTCGCTATCGATTATACAATCAACCATGAAGGTGTCACTTAGGTGAATTGCGGTTACAAATAAGTTCTCACGATCACCTTGAGAAGTGTTCATAAGGGTTACTTTGTTCAACCCTGCTAATTCCTTGTATGCCTTTCATTCCATTATAGCCTCAATAGGACCATCTTGTGGATCCTCTTGTGAAGGCTTTACTACTAGGGATTTCTTCTTCAAAATTTTCAATTTAAAACATTGATGGTTTTGATGACCCTTTCTCTTACAAAAAAAACATTCCACAGGAGTTTTAGAAGAAGCTTTTTGAGAAGAAGAAGAATAATAAGATGAAAATGAAGAATATAGAGGAGTATAGGAAGAGGAAGAAGACTTAGGTGCCTTTTATTTCTGATGATAAGCCTTCGAATGTCCTCCTCATGATGACTCTCACAACTCCTCCTCTAAAAGAATGACTTGATTAAAATCCATGTAAATGCTCACAATGGTTTTGTACTTCAACTTACTATAAAGGGGTTCTTGCAACCCACTCTTGAATTTGGTGACAAGTTGGATGTCAAAGTCCTGCACTGAATTCAATATTCTCAATTTGTTAAATTGCAATACACAATCATGGAAACTCATATGAGATGTTTGGCAAAGATGAAGCCATCGAACCTCAAGATATTTAGCATAGTTTGAAGGGTAAAAACTACTCTTCAAAATATGTTGCAATTCATCCCATGAATCAATAGGATTTTGTGTTCATTGGTGATTAGTGAAGAAGAATTTAGCAATACCAAACAATTTGAGCTTGGTATAAGTAACTTATTGATCCTTCACCAATTTTGTGTAATCGAACCAACTGCTCATGTCAAGAATCTAGATGTTGAGCACCTCAGTATCTTGGGAGCCTTCGTAAAGTGGAACATCATATTGTGGCTGAATATCTTGGAACATGACCTTTTTAGCTAAAACACTCACAAGTTGTGTAAGTTGAGTCATCGTGTCAGCCAATTCAGTAGCCATTTGACCTCAAGTACACACCAATAAGGAAAGGGGTTACAAAATTTGGATATCAATTACAAAAAGTGCAAGTTGCCCAAAATAATTACAAAAAGAAAATATAAAACTTCAATTTGCAATTTTATAAATTTTTTTAAAAGGACAACATAAATAAATGCACTTTAGTAAGTAACCTTTTGGAAAAAATGAAAGCAATCTGCAATGATGTGGTAAAAAATTATGTTTCAATTACAAAATAATGCAAATTTGTGTAGAATGTTTTTTTTGGCATTATAAAAGTGCCAAGATCTTACCATAAAATTTGAGCATGTAAGAAACTTTTTAAACTTTCAGTTTGCAACTGAAACAAAACAATTCACCTACACCAAGGTAACAAGTCAAAATATATCAAAGTACACCAAGAATTTAAATAAATCGTACCCAAAACTACATAAAATATTTAGCCAATGGAAATCTACAAACTGTCAAACTCCTCATCTTATGCAAAAAGAGCCGATAGACGCTAAATTATGCTTGGATGGGCTGGTTAAAATGGATGTCATTTACCTTAGAAAAGAATGCTCCCAACCACTATCATGTGATGTTAAAATCACTACAAAATCATGAATTAAGGAATAAACCACCCTCAGTATATGCAATTTATAAAATTAGGTCATATCTGGTCGATGGAAAGGGAAACTAAGGTATTTATTTATGTGCAAATTATTTTATGCTATTAAAATGTATCTGAACTTCTATTAGAGGGCACAAAGTGCAAATATACATGTCATAATCCAATTCCAATACCGCATGAGGGCCACAAATTTTGTACCTTGAGATTGACATGCTCATCTGGATGCTAGACTTTAGAGATCAGGGATTTGTTAGGTTGTAGTGGATCCATATTAGTAGGCAAGGAATGTGTCAATGGATGGAGATATAGTAAAATAGGATTGCATGCTAAGTTGATACAAAGAGATCACCTTGAGTGCAAAGAAAATCAATTCATCATCTCATGGTGAAAGTCACAATGCGCAGTGGAGAATTCTGGCTCCGATCTAATAATTCACACCACACTTGTAGCGGATGGATACCAAAACTTGTAGAGCACATGCAAACCAAAAAAAACACAAGGGCCGATCAGAATTTGTAGAAGCTATCGACATAAGGGAATGGTCTCGTTGATTGTTACAGGACGATAGGTTGCATCAGGAGGTAAGCATGTAGTTCATCCTTGAGTGAGGTGTACAATAATGAAAATAGGGTTCAAGATGCAGATACTAAAGCATATCGTGAGGTCATCAAGAACAAAAACAAGAATATGGTGACAATATTGTCACTTCAAAAAATAAAATTATCGACGATTTATGCAACATTATTTTTCTGTTTCACAAAATCATTAGCAATTTTTTGATAAAAAATTGTCAACAAAATTTACAAAATTTGCTAAGAGCTTCAATAGGAATTTAGTGGCCAAAAATAATCCAAACCAACTATGAGGTTAGAAATGATCCAAAACCTCACTAATTAACTTTCTCTGATACCAAACTATTATGGCAATACAAAGTTGATTGTAAAATTAATTAACAAGGACTTAAATAAGCCTAAAATAAAAACTGTAACCCAAGGATTATGTGATAGAGGCTTACTCTACATTACAAGCAATAAGAAGGAAGCCGTTTATTTTACAAAATATAAGACACCTGGACCTAGACCAAAACAACATGAGTGAGAAAAACAACTTATGTGTACAAGGTGACTAACGAACCTTAAGAATAAGTCCTAAATGCACAAACCTAGGAAACCTAAGGTCTAAGAAAAATAAAAATTAAGCCTCATCACATTGACCCCAATCAAAATAAATGACTTTAAAGGTGTCTAGTTTTACTCTATGTTGGTTGTAATAGTTGGGTTACCCTTCGATAGGCATGTATACAATCGGTAAATAGCCACGACCCACTACATTTCCAACCCCAAAAATTATGACTCTGTTGGGATGAGAAATCACCCAATATTATTTAATTAGCCACAATATTTGGCCTACATGACACATGAGCTATTTATGAGAATGAAATATAACAAGGAAGGAGCATATTTTAGATACCATTATTACATAGCATGGCTCTTCATTTAATTCAAACATGCAAAGCTACTATTTATCCCAATAAAAATTGTAAGTCCCAATGGAACTGCTCTCGCAATCTACTCATGGAAAAATGCGTTAAGCAAAATAGAATCCTATTATAACTTCAATATAGAGTTCCTAGGGCCTGATCTAAATATGATTTATGGATAAATGCCTAGAATACCTAAATTGGAAGTTGGCATCTTGAGAAAGAAGGATGAGGAGGAAGGTGAATAGTACATATTGACTAAAGGAATAATTATTTGCATATATGGTTTTACTGAGAAAACTTTTGTCCTACCTCACTACATCATTGAGAGAATATTTGTTTTGGAGTATTGTCACAAAAAGGATTATATAAATATTATATTTGGAATAGGAAAAGGGAGAAAGAGCACTTGCACCTATCCCCTTAAAGTGAGTGATATATTTGTTATAAAAGGATAGTATAAGAGTGTCACCAAATATATGCAATAATTGGGGTTGGTAGAACTTCCTCACCGGTGGAGATATGACCCAGAGAATATTTTTTTAGAGAAAATAAATGATCAAAAATCTAAAATTCCAAGGTTCAAAATAACTCTTTGATCCCATGTCGAGGAATTCAAAAATAATAATGAAAAATCAGAATTGGAGTGGGATGTTCAACATATGGAGGCATTGCATCCTTGAGAGACTTCTATGACCATGTCATGGATTATGATCCAAAAGGTAATTCGATGCATGTTTACATAGTGGATGATGTCAAATATTTGATTAGGATAAAATATTAGAATCTTACAAAAATATTTGAATTTTGGAGAATGCAAGTGGAGTCAAATATGGTGAAATCTAGGTTCTCCAATAAGAATTATAGAACATTTGAACAATTGTATGACTTGCATGTTGGTTCTTGGAAAGGCACTGGGAAATTTTTAGCATTGAGCTTCAAGAGGCATATGGGCCAGGTAGGAGTGACAAATGAAAACCAAGATAGCAAGCCAAAATTGAATCCAGTCATCATATGAATGCCTTCATCCTCCCCTCCATGAAAAAAAAGCTCCACAAAGAATATCCTCATCAAAAAGGGTAAACAAGCCACTTTTTAGTCTTCAATAGGATAATTACAAAACTATGGGATAGGTGCCCATCTAATGTAGATATAGGGCTATCAAGGAGAAATTTTGGGCCCTAAAAATGTGGGTAGTGCAAGACCCATTTCGATGGCACAAAGACCAAAAAGGTTAGCCCTAGAGGTATTTGTTGAAGGATATATAGAGCCGAGACATAGGAAGGATTAAGATCAAGTAATATATAGTACTTATGTAGTGAGGTTTTCATGTCCTAATTTCTTTCATTAGCAAGGCCAATCTAAAAATCACAAACAAATCTTTAGGAACTAGATCATGGAGAAAAATTAACAACTAATTCCTTTAAGTCTCAGTTTGTGGTAGCTTCCTTTGTAATGGCTCAGGGTATGGGCAAAGAGGAGTAAGAAAATGAAGTAGAACAAAATTTTCAAACACTGGAGCAAACTCAAGCTCCATTAATAGAGAAATCTAGCCTAAACCAAGTTATGCATCAGTCCCCACCAAGGGACTCAGGTACATTTTATCCCTTATTCTTTTGATCTACCACCTCTAAGTTCCTAGGAGTTATTTTCCTCTCATTATAAAAGGTAATTTCAGTTAGTAGAGAACACCCCACCTATTACATCTTAGATTTTCACATTTGTTCCACTTTCATCGACTCAACCTCCATCTATTTCCATTGAGGTTCCACTTCTACCTTCCCCATCATAAAATTCTACTATGTTAGTTGTGACTTCATATATAGTGTCAGTATGGCCACAAGTTACAACACCACTTCCTACCCCATCATCAATTGAAGCTATAATATCTATCTCTTCACATCATAGCTCCACCATTTTAGCTTCTCCACATACCCCTACCCATTTGGTGTCATATTTGGTCACCACATCTACTCAGGCCACTAACCCTAGCATGTCCCAATACTAAAGGATAGAGGAAATTTCTTTTGATGAAGTAGTCTGGTGGAATGAGTAGATAGAAAAACCCTCAAAGGAGACAACCTGAAAGAGGATCTGTAGTTATTGATCTATTGTCTATAAAGATAATAATGCTCACTGCTACCCCAAAGGTGAATAAGCCAAGAAAGGATATGGTTATGGAAGACTACGAGATAAGTAAGAAAATAGTAGATACCATGCAATTGTCTATTATTGACAAGCTAGTGATAGCTAAGGCCCGTATGGACACAATATTCTTGCAAGGAAATATCAGAAGAGAGGAGAATCAAGAGCTGAAGGAAAAGATACAATAGTTAGAAGCTTCTCTCAAAGAACATGAATACCTGACCAACAGAGTCAGAGATTAGGTAAAGAAGTGGTAAGATAAATGTCAAGAAATATTCAATTTTAAGGAATAGGTAGAGAGCGTTCAATCTCAGGTAAGAGCTCTAACAGATCAAAATAATCAATTGCACTAATAGTTGTTATAAAAAAAAGATAAACCTATTGGATTCTCAAAGGATGCTATAAAACAAGTTAGAAGAAAAATCTAGTCAAAGATCAAGATAAAGAGCTCAAAGGCTAGACCAGTTTTCATTTTCTAATATGAAGCAACAGTGAATTAGTAATTGTGAGGAATACCCTTCGAAGGTGAAGGAATATCTTCAACACAAGGTAGCCCTAGCAGAGAAGATTTGCAGGTTAGAAAAAATTAGGTCCAAAGTCATGGCTATACTTATTTAAAATAGGTAGTGGTGTACAATCAAAATATAGCCAAAGACATCCTGGATAAGAATAAGCTATTATTGAGGGGTTTGCAATTGCTATATAGGCTAGAGGATAAAATTAATAAAATCATGAACAAGCTTTCACACATTAGGTTGCTTGATTTTTCTAATTATTTCAGGAAGGATCATCAATACATTGGAGAAGTGCTACTAGCAAAATGATTAAACTCTATCATAGACGATAACATTGAAATAGAGAAATAGATCGAGCCAATATAGCAAGAGTAGGTAATCCAATTGATTCAGGGTCTAATGGATATTAAGGATCTTATATATAAGGTTGATAATGGCAATTATGAGCCATCTCATAGGAGGTTGAAAAAATTTCAAAGGATTCATAAGAACATATTATCAGTACCAAGAATTCTAGAGAAGACCTGGGAACAAGCTTCCAGTGTGCTAAGCAATGTGACTCAATTACTTAGTGAAGAATACAACAATGAAGTAGACATTGGCATAGAAGAGATTGACGAAGATGGCTCCGATGAAGGTAGATATGATGAGGAAGATCAAGTGGAAGAGGAAGAGGTGAAAGAAGAGGAACAAGAGGATGAAGTTTAGGATATTGTTCCTAAAAATCCTAACATTGAAGTAGTCCATATTGAAGAATAAGAAGAAGATGAAAAGCAAGGTGAGTGATAGGTCCAATGAAAGGGACTAGTTATAAACACAATTTTGATGAAGTTTCACAATGTGACAGAGGTCAGAGAAATGAATAAAATATAAATCTACAAAGGGCCTCACACATATAACATTGTAAGAAAGTGAGAGCCACATATAAGAGAAGCCCTACTTGATGCAGGGTAATCACACTTTTGTTTTGTGAGACAAGCAAAGTCTATCCAAGATTGAATAATGCTCCACAAGATCAATCACACACAAAAGAGAAAAACACACAACACCAATATTAAGTGGTAAAACCCTACTTTAAATGAAGAAGGAAAACATCCACTATGAATATCACTATATTACTCAATGATTCAACAATACAAGAATACTTCAATGTTATGCAACAATATGCATCAACATGATATTACAACACAAGTCAATATGACAAGATATGTTAGATGTAGTAGACAACACCCCTATTTAAAGAGAAGATTTTGTACTACATCCCTAAATCTTATCACAATCTAATCTTGATATGTGTGACAAGTGGCTTCTATAAAATATTAGAAAGTGATTAGTTACTTTCTAATATTATCACAATATAATCTTTGAGATGTGTGATAAGTGGCATCTATCAAATATTAGAAAGTTATTAGTTACTTTCTAATATTTTATATAAAATGGGAAGTAACTTTTTCCCACAATTAAATATTCTTAGCACCCTTATTTTATTTGTTAATTGGGTGGGAATATTTTTACATAAAATAGAATTATTTTCTAATTCAAATATTATTCTTTAGACTTTATATTTTAGTCTAAGAATAATTTACACAATGTTACATTACATATTCCAACACTCTCCCTTAATGCAATATTGGGGAAAGGAATTATGAAACAAAGAAACATTATCCCTATAAATATACAAACGAGGATGATAATAAAATGAGTAATATAGTTACAATGAGCTTCTATGACCAAGAATGGTCTACAATAAGGCACCAATACAAAATGGTCCAAAATGAGACTACAAGCCCCCAACGGAGTAGCTTTAGATACAAGCAGCTTAAAAAGCCATCCATCAACCACAAGTGGTTGTAAATGACAAGAATAAAACATCACAAGGGTGTCTTCAATAAGCCTGCAAAACCCCAAATGGAAGTACCTACAAGCTACAAGCAACTCAACATAAGATCAGTTAGATACATCATCATAAATATATTCACCACAACATATATGAATATCCAAAGATGATAACAAAAATGATCTAAAAAATAGTGAACTATAAGTCATCACAAAAATATGCCAAGCCATACTTATAGTCACATGCTATATAGTTGATCAAAAAATATCATTTACAAAGTTGCATAAAGTAAACAAGGAGTGCCATGATAATGCAAACTCTAAATTATCATGTTCAAAAGTAGCACAAGGATAACAAAAAAGTACCATGTACAAGAGTTGCATAAGGTATATGAAAATAATAAATTTTGCACACCGTTTGCATAAAGCCAACCATAAAAATATCATGTACAAAGGTAGCATAAATTCTAACAAGAAAGTACCATGATAAATCGATTGCATAATGCCAACTACATAAAAACATGTACAAAGTTGCACAAGGAAACAATAAAGTACCATGTAAAAGAGTCACATAAAAAAATTGCATCATATACCATAATTGCACAATTCCATCTACAAAGTAACATGTACAAAAGTTGCACAAGGCAAACAAGAAAGTACCACGTTCAAAAGAGATGTAAAAAGTAATTATACCACCAAATATCAACTCATATATATAGCACAAAACACCTCATAAGGATGAAGTTGTCATCACACAAGTGTAACTACACTTCATTCCCCCTTGAGGACAACTTCACCAAACCAAGTGAGTCCCTCAGCTTACAAAACTACTCCTTGGGAAGAGGTTTGGTGAACAAATCAGTAGAATTAGAAGATGATGGGCAATACTCCAACTAAATAGTCCCATCTAGTACCTTCTCTTTGATAAAGTGGGCTTGGATTTCAACATGCTTTGTCATTTGATACATTACAAGATTTTTAGCTAAGGCAATAGCTGATTGATTATTGAAGAGCAAATGTGAAGGACCAAATTTCTCAAAGCCAATTTCCTTCATAAGGGTACGAAGCCAAACCACTTCCTGTGCAGCTGTTATCATAGCCTTATACTTCGCTTCTGTTGTAGAAAGAGCAATTGTATCTTGCTTCTTAGAAGACCAAGAGATAACTGCAGACCCAATACTAAAAACATATGTTGTGGTAGACTTTCTGTCTATTCTATCCCCTCCAAAATTAGAATCAGCATAGTCAAAAAGAGCAAAGGAAGGAAGCCTAGAATACTTGAGTGCCAAATCTCTAGTACCTAAAAGGTACTTTAGAATCTTCTTGGTATCTTGTAAGTGCTCAATATAAGGTTTTTACATGAACCTAGCCATCATACCAACTATAAAAGCAATATCTGACCTTGTGATGGTAACATAAAGAAGACTACCAATGAGTTGCCTATACAATTTAGCATCAACCAACTAAGATTCTATACTTACTTCCAACTTAACCCCTATAGAAATATGAATGGAAGTATGATTGCCATCCTCCAAATAAAACCTCTTAAGAATATCTTCAATATACTTGGATTAACTCAAAAAGGTACAGTCCTCATGCTAATAAACTTGCATGCCAATATAGTAGTGTAGAAGACCAAGGTCAGTCATTTCATACTCTGAATTTAATTTGGAGATGAAATAAAAAATGGCCTCATGCTCATTTCCAGTCATAATAAGGTCATCAACAAATAGAGCAATTAAAATGACCAAGTTATCCTTCTTAAGCACATAGAGATCTGTATCTAAATAGCATTTATCAAAACCAAGAGACAAGAAGTAACCTGAAATCTTCATGTACCATGCTCTAAGTGCTTGCTTCAGACCGTACAAGGTTTTCTTTAGTTTACACACAAGTGTTTCCTTACCTTGTACAACAAATCCTTATGGTTGACTCATGTAGATATCCACATCCAAATCACCATTTATAAAGGAACTTTTCACATCAAGCTGAAAAATATGCCAAACTTGAGCAACAACAATAGAAATGAGAAGCCGAATGGTGGGCATTTTGGAAACTGGTGAAAAGGTTTCATCATATTTAATGCCATGTTTTTGAGCATAACTCTTAGCAACTAATATAGCCTTATACTTTTCTATCTCTCCATTAGAATTGTTCTTGATTATATAGACCCACTTGTTACCAATAATATTTCTCTTATTAGGATAAGGCACTATATCCCAAGTTTTATTCTTTAGAAGAGAATCCATCTTAACCTTCATGGCATCGACCCGACAAGAGTGTTGTGAAGCTTCTTTGTAAGAATTAGACTCATGATCATTCTCTATATTAGCTAGAAGAGACATGTTAAGGGGTATACTTCTAGTCATCCTTTGGCTAACTGAATTCTGCTCTTTAGGACCCCTAGAATGATCCAACCACTTGGTCCTTTTGACACAAGGCCCACCCTTTTCTAACTCAAGAATGTCTTCATTGAATTTGACATCTCTTAAAACAAATACAATGTGTGAAGAAGGTGAGTATAACCTGTAGCCCCTATGTTTTGCATCA
This sequence comes from Wollemia nobilis, assembly GCA_028583015.1. NCBI lineage: Eukaryota > Viridiplantae > Streptophyta > Pinopsida > Araucariales > Araucariaceae > Wollemia > Wollemia nobilis. The sequence goes on from JAQPPZ010000753.1 coordinate 4,244,344, forward strand.
TAGCCAAAAAAGATGCATTTTTGAGACTTTTTGTCCAATTTATTCCTCTTTTTTGAAGGAATATATGAAAATGCATCACATCCAAACACTCTTAAGTGTGACAAATTTGGCTTCTTACCATTCCAAAACTCATAAGGAGTCTTCCCCTTAACTAATTTTGAAGGACACCTGTTAAGAATGTAGATTGTTGTATTGGTTGCTTCGCCCCAAAGAAATTGAGGTAAGTGGTCACCAAGCATGCATCTTACCATCTCCATGATTGTCCTATTTTTCCTCTATGCAACACCATTTTGTTGAGGAGTGTATGGACAAGTAAACAACCTTTTGATCCCATGAGAAGAACAAAACTTATTGAAATCATTGCTATTGTACTCCCCTCCATTGTCACTTCTAATCATTTTGATCTTTGCTCCATTTTGATTTTATACCAAAGCTTTGAACTCCTTGAATGTCTCAAAACAATTTGATTTATTCTTAAGTAGATACCCAAATATCATTCTTGAATAATCATCTATAAAGGTAAGAATATAGGATGCACCACCAAGTGATCTAACATGTAATGGACCCATAATATCTATATGAATGAGTTGAAGAATTTGTGTGGCCCTTTTTGACTTGTCCTTTGCAAAATTTTGTTTGCTCATCGTGCCTAATATGCATGTTTCACACAAATCATGAATAGGTGAAATATTAGGCAAGCCTTCAACCAAATTTTTGGACTTCAGAATTTGAATATTTTGATAGTTTGTATGGCCTAATATTAAGTTCCAAAGCTTGCTACTAGGAGAAACATTAGTTGCTAAACACACTTTAGGAGGAACGTCACCTAACACATAAATATTATTATTCACATAACTTGTAATTATTGGTAGCATGCCTTTCCTAATGCTCCATGAAGTTGCATTGAACTCAATAGTGTGACCACCTTTAGCAACTTGAAAAACTGAAATTAAATTTCTCCTAAGGTTAGGCACATATAGGACATTATCAAGTAATTTCCCTTCAATTACAACATTAGCAACACCTTCTACTTGAAGTCTAGTATTATCACCAATGACAACTGAATCTGAAGAGTGCTTATGAAAGTCCACAAACTTATACTTTTAAAAACACATATGGTTGGTGCATCCAGAATCTAACACCCATTCATTAGTAGTGGATGAGTCAATGGAGTAGAGGGCACAAACAAAGACATTTTTATTAGAATTTTGCTTTACATTGTTGTTCTTTTTCTTTCCCTTGCCAAACCATTTCTTAGGTCCTTGTCCCTTAGCCTTTTCTTGATCTTCCTTTTCTGCAATATTCTTCTTCTTAAAAAAATTTTGTTCCTTGTGGTCTTTCTTGCCACAAAAGTTGCAAGTGAAATCAACTCTAGGATTTTTGGGTTGGAAATTTTGATTTTTCCTTCCCTTGTATTTCTTCTTGAAAGAAGCTTTAGTGACATTATTTTACTTGAAAACTTGACCATTCAATTTGTCTCTATTAAGATACTCTTCATGTTGAATCAATAATTGTGAAAGAGTGTTGAGAGGAATGCCATCCTCTTCTTGCTTTAGCCTAGTCTCAATAATGGTGACAAAATTCTTGAACTTGCTTGACAAGTTCCTCAAAATGATAAATATTAAGAGCTTCTCACTTATCCAATCACAATTACATGCCAATAGTTGAGTTCTTATGTCTTTCATATTTGAGAGGAAGATTAAGGCACTTTCTTCTTCACCTTGCATAGTGCTAAGAATTTTGGAAAATAAAGTGAATTTTCTTTATGTGTTGGACCCTAGATGGACTTGTTTTAGTAAATCCCATGCATCTTTAACATGCTCACAATGGCTTATAGTGAGCAATATCTCATCACTCACACTATTGATAATAATGGAAAGTGCAAGGTGACTCTTGTTGTTGTATGTCTCAAGTGCCCTTAACTGGGTTGGGATTGCTTCATCTCCATTCACAATGGGCCATAAATTTCTTGCTTAAAATTCAGCCCTCATCCTTGGTTTCCATATTCCAAAATTTGATCCATCAAGGATATGCTTAGGTGTGAAGGAGATTCCATGATCAGCCATTCTAGAAAGTGAACATAAATAAAACATAAGATGCATTGATAAAGGAAATAAATGCTGCAATAAGAAAGTAGATAAACATACTTGCATATATAAAAAAACATAAATTTCAAGTAATCTACTTTTCAATCATCAAAGATAATCATCATGAAAGATAAACATCATGAAATATAATCAAAATTAAGCATCATCAAAATAGATAAGCATCATCAAGAAAGATAATCAACATCATCATGAACTACTATAACCATCTTGTAATAAACAACTATAACTATATTGCAATTAAATAAAGGAAATAAACCAAGATCAACTTGCAATAGATTAACTTGCAATAAGAAGGTAACTAACCATAACAATCATCTTGCAAAAAAATAAACTAACTTGAATTGAACCATAAAAAATTTGTTAAATGTTAGATAGTCAATAAGTTAGTTAGTGTTAATTATAAGGTTTTGCTATAGCCTAATGAATTTCCAATTCATCTCACCCAAGGTCAACCAAGCTACCCAAAAGGGTACGAGTATGGGGACCCAAAAAGGACTTGCTACCGATAGAGCGGATTCTTTTGGATTCAATAGGTGTTTAGCAAATATAAACTGTGTTGCAAGATTAAATAAATTTTAATCAAATACTAAAGTTGTGGTTAGTAAGTTGATTCATTTTTAACCTTCTTGATTAATATAAAAATTAGTAAATTACAAGTTAGTTGGTTAGTAGATTGTTTAGTAGCAAGTTAGTAAGTTAGTAGTTAGATTAGGTAAAACACAAATACACTCTCTCTGATGGCGAGCCGAGATTCACACAGACAAATTTGAAATCATTTCTCTGTAATTTTCTTACCACAGTGTTACAATACCGTCCATTGGAAAAATTCTTCCCCCTCTCAATCTCTAACTCACCATCCCGTTCCCTTACAGTCTCTGAGTTTTTATTGAGGTCTTGACCCTCTAGGTCATTAATGACCCACCAGGCAGAAAACATTACAAAAACCTCCAAAATCGGCTTCCTCGATCGGGTTTTCAATTTTCTTTCCATAAATGGGAAACTGCCCCGATCTGCCATGAAAGCCTGCATTAAAGAGACCTTGACCTGCAACCACCGTTTTGTCAGACTGTTCTTCTTGAACTGATGTCTCATCCATATTGCCCATGACCTGCAATTGCCGCTTTGTCAGAATGTTCACCTGTGACTGTCGCCTCTTTTTTCATGCGCATGGCCATCTACGTGTCCAATTCTTAATTGCCTTCTTCTGGTCGTGATATCGTGACAAAATTTCACCCTTGCTTGGTTCTTTCTTTGATGTCGTGATATCGCGACGTCGCGATATCGTGACATACTTCCGCCTTGTCTCAGTTTTTATTTTCAATGTCACGATATCGTGACATCGCGATATCGTAATAGACTCTCGCTTCGCCCTGGGTTCTCTTTTTGATGTCACGATATCGCGATGTCACGATATCATGACAAACCTTCGCTTTGCTTTGATCCCTTCTCTTGATGTCACGATATCGCGATGTCGTGATATCGCGACAATACTTCTGCCCACCTTGGTTCACTTTTTAATGTTGCGATATCGCGACAGACGGACTTCTACCTTGTAAAGAAATGAAATAAACTTCTTCCTTGTAAAGAAATGAAATAGAACACAATACTTAGAAAAAAAATTTGGTTGATGCAAGATTTCCTTGCTGACCCCGGATGATCCTGCATCAGACACCCGAGGTAAATTAAGAAGTGATCCTCACTTTTGTTCTGTTAGGGGAAGACCTAGGCGGTCAACCTCTATTTTCGACAACCAAGTTGCATCTTCTACAGGTCTGCCCTTCCACTTTATCAAGTATTCAGAATACTGTTTGTTCCTTGTGCTTCTGCCTTCATGAGTATCTAATATTTCCTCGATCTCCTCTGTGGTTGGGTTAGGTTCTGGAGTGCCCCATAATTCTGTACTTGGTGCCTCTGTACTATTTCCCTCATGGTATTCCACTAAATCTGATATGTTAAAAATAGGCAAAATGTCAAGCCCACTTGGCAAGTCCACTTTATATGCATTGCCTAACTCTCGTTTTTCCAGTATTCTGCATGGCCCAAACTTCTTCATCTTCAATTTGTTATAATTTTTGGCAGGAAATATTTTTTTTCTAAGATGGACCATGACTTCATCTCCCACTTCGAACTCTTTGAACCGTTTCTTTTGGTCTGATCTTGTCTTATACTGAGTATTCATTTTTGTAATTTGTTTCTTTACTTCTTCATGTAGGCTTTTCATTTGTTTCGCAAATTCCTCAGCCTCGGCACTGCACTTTTCTCCTTTATCTAATTTCCTTAGCTCAAAAACATTTCTTGGGTTGTTTCCATATATGACTTGGAATGGAGATTTGTTTGTACTCTTGTTGACAGAATTGTTGTATGCAAATTCTGCCTACGACAAAACCAAATCCCATCCCTTGGGTTTATCTGCTATCAAGCATCTTAATAAATTACCCAAAATTCTATTTACCACCTCTGTCTGTCCATCAGTCTGTGGGTGGTATGCAAAACTGAACTTCAGATCTGTCTTCAACTTCTTCCACAATGTTCTCCAGAAATACCCAACAAACTTTGTATCCCTGTCAGAAACTATGCTTTTTGGTAGACCGTGAAGTCGCACCACTTCCTTGAAAAACAACCCTGCAATGTGAACCACGTCACTTGTTTTCTTACAGGGAATAAAATGTGCCATCTTGGAGAATCTATCAACCACCACAAATACGGAGTCATTTCCCCTCTGTGTTCTTGGCAACCCAAGAATGAAATCCATGTTGATGTCCTCCCATGGCCTCTCAAGTACAGGTAACGGCTGATATAATCCTGTGTTCTGCCTCACGCCTTTTGCCATCTGGCATATTCTACAACTTTGCACAAACATTTTCACATCCTGCTGTAGTTGCGGCTAATAATAGTTCTCACTCACCAGGGCAATGGTCTTATCCCAGCCAAAATGTCCAGCCAGTCCTCTGCTGTGTTTCTCCTTGACTAAGTTCTCCCGCATGGAACTCCTTGGAATGCATAATTTACTTCCTTTGAACAACATTCCATATTGGATTATAAAATCCAACCATTTTGTCCTGTCCAAAGTAACAGGTGCCAAGCAAGCCATCCAGGGCTTCTGCAAAATCGAGGATCTTCGAGTACTTAGACCCTTCAGTTCTTCGAATCCTACCACTTCCACTGTCATTTCAATCAGTAAATTCTACCTTCTACTTAAGGCATCTGCAACTCTGTTTTATTTTTTGCTTTTGTGCTTCAACACAAAGGTATAGCTTTGGAGAAACTCAACCCACTTCAAGTGCCTCTAATTCAGTTTTGTTTGGTTGTTAATGTACTGTAAGGCCTGATGATCAGTGAATAGAACAAAATTTTTTAGCAAAAAATAATGCCTCCACTTCTTTAGAGCCTGAACCATAGCATAAAATTCCTGGTCATAAACTGAATACTTTTTTCATGCATCATTGAGCTTCTCACTAAAGTAAGCAACAGGCTTGCCTTCCTGACTTAGTACAGCTCCTATTGCACTACCACTGGCATCACAGTCTACCTAAAATACTTTGTTAAAGTCTAGAAGTGCCAAAAAATGTTGTTCTGTGACCTTTTTATTCAATACATCAAAGCTCCTATCAACCCCTAAGGTCCACTTAAATTCTTTCTTATCCCCTCTCATTGTTTTTGTGAGGGGTGCACAAATGCTGCTGAAATTTCTAATGAATTTTTTGTAAAAGTTGGCTAGACCATGAAATGATCTTACCTCTGTTGTGCTTCTCGGGGTAGGCCATTCGATGATAGCTCTCACCTTTTCTAGGTCCATTTTTAGACCTTCTGCTGAGATGACAAATCCCAGGTATACTAACTCCTTATTTACAAAATTACACTTTTCAGATTAATTAATAACTTCTCCTCCCATAGCTTCTCAAAAACCCTTATGATGTGTGCCAGGTGCTCCTCCAGGGTTTTTCTAAATATTAATATATCATCTAAATATACAATGACAATTTTGCCTAGAAACTCCTTTAGTACCTCATTCATCAGCCGCATGAAGGTACTTGGTGCATTGGATAGCCCAAATGGCATAACCAACCACTCATACAGGCCCTTTTTGGTCTTGAAGGCTGTCTTCCACTCATCTCCTTCTCGGAAACAGATATGATGGTAACCACTATTGAGGTCAATCTTGGTGAAGTACTTGGCTCCACTCAAACAGTCCATTATGTCATCCATTCTTAGCAATGGAAATCTATATTTTATTATGATATTGTTGATGGTTCGAGAATCTGTACACATTATCCACTCTCCATATTTCTTTGGCGCTAGCATTGTAGGTACTACGGATGGGCTCAAAATTTCTTGAATCAGTCCCTTCTCCAACAACTCCTAGACCTGCCTGTTTAACTCAGTTTCTACAGGCGTCATTCTGTGTGTAGCTTTATTTGGCAAACTCGATCCTGGCACCAAATCTATATGGTGGCTGATCTTCCTTACTGGGGGTAAACCCTCAGGCACATTATCAGATAAAATATCTAGAAATTCCTCCAATATATCTAGGACTTCTGTAGGGGTATCTTTGCATTCTTTCTCCCTAACTCTAGGAATTATTGCATAACACAAATGTTCATGCTTCAAATCATCTAAAAATTTTCTCTCATCAACTAAGCAAATTTTGGCACTGCCACATACCTTTTCTTCCACCTCCTTCAGGGGTTTTAGCTTATGACGCATTCCATTATTTATTACTGAGTAGGTGTTGGCACGGCCATCATGAATCATGCACCTGTCAAACTACCATGGACTTCCCAACAACAAATGGCAAGCATCCATGGGTAGGATGTCGCACAGGACCTCATCACGGTAAGTCTCAATATTGAATTTCACTAGGCATTGCTCACTGACTAAAACCCTATGGTCCTCCTGCAACCACGCGATCCGATATGGATGTAGGTGTCTCTTCCTCTCTAGTTGTAGATTTATAACCATTCCTTCTGAAACTAGGTTATCCGTGCTACTGTTGTCAATGATAATATTGTAAATCTTACCCGTGCATTTACACCTTGTGTGGAATAATCTTCTCCTCTGGTCTGCACCCTCCTCCTCATTTAGCAGGACTATCCTCATGATCATTGCCTCTCCTCTCTCTGCTTCTTCAGAATGTTCAGATTCAGCATCTTCCTCTGCTACAACAGCCCTGGTTGGACCCTCAGGTCTCTTGTTCATCCTTTCTCGATGTTGTGGACACTTGAATGCTCGATGTCATTCTTTGCCACAGTGGAAACAGGTCCCATGAAATACTCCTCTTCCAAACCCTCGTCCTGATCCACCCTGTCCTCTTGGGTAGTTGTTTTGATTATGGGGCTGATAAATATCCTCTTCCTTTTGATCCTGGTTACTACTTGTTTCTCCAGTCTTCTTCAGATCTTTGTATTTTTCTCCACTGGTCCTCCCACCAGTTCTTCCACCACGGCATCTTCCTCTTTGCTTGCCTTCAAACCGTTTATTCAACTTTTATTCCACCTTTAGGGCAAACTGGTAAGCATCCTCAATGGTGCTTACCCAAACTAGGCTCAGCTCCTATTAGACACCGAGTCTCAACCCATTGATATAATGGGCCACCTTCTCCTTGTTTGCCTCTAAGTGCCCAGTTCTAATAGAGATATTGTAAAACTCCTTGGTGTATTCTTGGACAGTTTTGTTTGTCTGCCTCAAACTCTGCATTTTCCTTAGCAGATCCAACTCGTAATCTACCAGAATAAACTATCTTTTCAGCTTTTTCACCATTCTATCCCATCTTGTTATTCTTTCATTCCCTCTTCTATTCCTTTCCAGCTGTATTCCCTTCCACCAGATGCTGGCATGACCCTTCAGCTTGGTCTTAGCAAATCTGACCTGATTAGGGTCTTCAATCTCCTCATACTCAAAATATTCTTCTAGGTCATTTATCTAGTCAATCACCTCTTCTGGATTTAGGTTTCCCGAATATGTAGAAACTTCTATTTTTGGTTTCTTTCCAATATGGTATATGGCTTTGTACAACCTGGCTTATGCAGGATCTATAGCCTCTTCTTCTTCCTCAAACTGGTCTTCTTCTTCATCAACTTCGTCTTCACCTCCTTCATCCCTTCTGGGCTCATGCCTCTTGCGTAGCTCTTCTTGCAGGGCCTGAAATTGCCTCTACAAAGCTCAAAAATATTTTGTTGGCACCACATTTCTTACTCCACCATAGTTTCTTCATGGAGGCATTTTTCTTTCTTCCCTTACAAACCCTTCCACAGATCCTAGTGTAACTGCCTCTCTTTCGGCGATCTGTTACACACTCAGGAGCTCCCACTCTAATACCATTTGATGACGAGCCGAGATTCACATAGACAAACTTGAAATCATTTCTCTATAATTTTCTTACTACAGTGTTACAATACCGTCCATCGACATAATTCTTCCCCCTCTCAATCTCTAACTCACCATCCCGTTCCCTTATAGTCTCTAAGTTTTTATCGAGGTCTCGACCCTCTAGGTCATTAATGACCCACTAGGCAGAAAACATTACAAAAACCTCCAAAATCGGCTTCCTCGGTCGGGTTTTCAATTTTATTTCCATAAATGGGCAACTGCCCCAATCCGCCATGAAAGCCTGCATTAAAGAGACCTTGACCTACAACCGCCATTTTGTCAGACTGTTCTTCTTGAACTGCTGTCTCATCCATATTGCCCATGACCTGCAACTGCCGTTTTGTCAGAACGTTCACCTGTGACTGTCGCCTCTTTTTTTGTGCGCATGGCTGTTCGCGTGTCAAATTCTTAACTGCCTTCTTCTGGTCATGATATCGCGACATGTTGCGATATCGTGACAAACTTTCGCCCTTGCTTGGTTCTTTCTTTGATGTCACGATATCATGACAAAATTTCGCCCTTGCTTGGTTCTTTCTTTGATGTCATGATATCGCGACGTCGTGATATCGTGACATACTTCCACCTCATCTAAGTTTTTCTTTTCAATGTCCCGATATCGCGATGTCACGATATCGCAATAGACTCCGGCCTCGCCCTGGGTTCTCTTTTTGATGTCGTGATATCACGACGTCGTGATATCGCGACAAACCTTCGCCTTGCTTTGGTCCCTTCTCTTGATGTCGTGATATCGCGACGTCGCGATATCGTGACAATACTTCTACCCGCTTTGGTTTGCTTTTTAATGTCGTGATATCGCGATGTCGTGATATCGTGACAGATGGACTTCTGCCTTGTAAAGAAATGAAATAAACTTTTGCCTTGTAAAGAAATGAAATAAAACACAATACTTAGAAAAAATATTTGGTTGATGCAAGATTGCCCTGCTGACCCCGGATGCTCTTGCATCACTCTCTCTTTCTCTCTCTCACTTTCATTCTCTTTTACTTTCATTATGAGAGATACAAGTTACGTTAATTTACATTATGCTTCAAGCAAATGCTTGAGAGAGATTAGAATAAATTAATAAAAATAGGGGGAAGAGAGTGAAAACGTTGATCCGAAATTGCCTTGTATACTCCAAAACATACTTGGCTAACATTGCAAAATAAGCAAACTCACAAACAACCATTGTTAATGTGAGAAAAAAATGACTATAAGGTCTAAAAATAAAATAAATTGACTATTTTTTTTATTAAAAAACATAATAATAAATGACTATTTTTTTTTATTAAATGACTATTTTTTTTTTTTTATTAAAAAACAGAATAATAAAAAATGACAGTTTTTTATTAAATGACTATTTTTTTATTAAAAAATAGAATAATAAAAAAAATGACTATTTTTTTTTATTAAATGATTGTTTTTTTATTAAAAAATAGAATAATAAAAAAAAAAATTAGACTGTACAACAAAATGGGTGGGGAGCCATTTGGCCCCCAAATAAAAAAAAATTACCTCAGATTTATTTTTCACCAAAATAGGGCAAATAATATATGGAAATAGGGTTTTTGGGCCTTCCGGACGCAACCATGGGGTCCGTTTGGCTCCAAAACCCTTCCAACAAAATCTCAATGCCAAAAATTTATAGATTTAAAATGAAAACACCATTTGCAAAAGATCTAAAAACTAGATAAAAAAAACATAATAAATCTATAAACCCTAATGGCAGATTTGAAAAATAAGTTTTCCCAAATATCAAATGCATGCATTAAAACAAAAAAATATACCTTAATGGGTTTTTCACCTTAAATAACTGAAGACACTTGATGGAGATACCAACCGCTTTGATACCAAATGTGAGACAAAAAAAGTCTCCCCAAGATAGAAGAATGCTCCACAAGATCAATCACACACAAAAGAGGAAAACCCACAACACCAATATTAAGTGGTAAAACCCTACTTCAAATGAAGAAGGAAAACATCCACTATGAAGCTCACTATATTACTCAATGATTCAACAATACAAGAATGCTTCAATTTTATGCAACAATATGCATCAACATGATATTACAACACAATTCAATATGACAAGATATTTTAGATGTAGTAGACAACACCCCTATTTAAAGATAAGATTTTCTACTACAACCCTAAATATTATCACAATCTAATATTGAGATGTGTGACAAGTAGCATCTATCAAATATTAGAAAGTGATTAGTTACTTTCTAATATTATCACAATCTAATATTTGATATGTGTGATAAGTGGCATCTATCAAATATTAGAAAGTGATTAATTACTTTCTAATATTTTCTAGAAAAGGGAAAGTAACTTTTTCCCACAAATTAAATATTCCTAGCACCCTTATTTTATTTATTAATTGGGTGGGAATATTTTTACATAAATATAAGTATTTTCTAATTCAAATATTATTCTTTAGAATTTATATTTTAGTCTAAGAATAATTTACACAATGTTGAATTACATATTCCAACATGTTTCACAAATAGTTTCTTCATGACCATCAACTTCTAGATATTTTGTCTTTACTCAAGAAGTCGATAGTCATGAAGGAGCAATTTTTGAGCCATAATGCTGCGAGAAGCCATGAGATATGAAGTCAAAGTATTTAGAAAAAAGGAACAACTAGAGTCTAGCTTCCTCATACATCCCCATTCATATCATTTCATCATTCCCTATCCACTCCATTTTCCCATTCATCTTCATGCATCCCTGCCATTTTCCTCGCCAATTACAAAGCCATTATTTCTATCTCAACATTCCTTGTCATTTTCCCTCATTTCATAATCCTCTATTTTTTATTTCCCTAGACTCCATAAATCCAATGATTAAGTCTTTGATTTCCAAAATATTGTGAGCAAGACTGCCTAGGAGGTGCCAATAATATAGGCCAAAAATCGGCTACATCTCTACTTAGCCAAAATTTTGTAAAATTTGACTATGTATGGAGAGAGTAAACAAAAAGCACTGAAAAGAAGTAAAAATATAGAAGCACTAAAAATAGCTGAAAATTGAGAAGTTGAGTGAGCTGATATTTCTAGTTCCTTTCAAAAAGTGCGCCAATCTAAAAAGCGTTGAAAAGGAGTAAAAACTAAAAAGTGCTAAAAAGAGTAAAAAATAAAAAGTGTTGGAAATTGGCAAAAATAGAGAACCACTGAAAAGGGCTGAAAATGAAGAAGTCCTGTGAGTTGATATTTCTTGTTTACTTTGTATTCACTAAGAAAACAAGAAAGTTCTAAGAATCGCAAAAGCATTGAAAATTTGTCAAAATAGAGAAGCACCAAAAAGGGCCAAAAGTGAAAAAAGTTTGGTGAGTCATGCTTTCTTGTCCACTTTGTATTCAGTGAATAAATATGAAAAGCATTAGAAAATAGCAAATTATGAGAAAATATGGAAAGTAGAAAAAATATGATCAAGAGACATGAAGTCATGATTATCCAACTCCCTTGTTGATAGCACGTAAAACTAAAAAGTGCTAGAAAACATAACAATGCTGAAAAAGGTGTAAAATAGAGAAAAATTGATCAAAGTGTGAAGAGTCGTGCTTTCTTGTCCACTTTGTAGTCAGAACACAAATTTAATACCATGCTATAGATGATCAACCACAGTCATTTGATTAGAAAATCTACGATAGATATCTAGCCTCCTTTTTCCATATAGATTTTTGGTAAACTTTTGTGTGTGCAATATAAAGAATAGGGGAGAGTTAAAATTTGATGCCATAGAAGCTGAATCATTGTTACCAGCCCAAAAAATTCTAGAATATTTTGATTAAAAATATTCAATTGTAGATTAGACTAGGATTGATTGCAAGAACCATTGATGACAATGATGACGGTCAGTTGTAACTGATCAAGAAGATGCAGTTGGCATACAACATGAATGACGAGTGGCTAAGAAAATTGAGAAATAAAAATCCTTGTAATGCTTAGAAAGGAATATCATTGTAAAATATATAAATAAAGGAAAAAATATCCTTTCAAAAGGTCAACTTTAAAGTGTTTGCTTGTACTACCAAGTATACTTGTAAATTGATCAATGAAGCATTACAAGGGATTTTTACCTTGAACTTGCACTTGTGTTGAATGGCTGATACGGTTTTGTGAGATCATCTCTATCTTTGCTTCTATGGTTAGTCTATTATGTTAATTTAGATAGTTAACTTAGAGTAAATTGGGATAATTTATTTTTGCATACATGCTTTCGATAATTCTATTTATGTTAGTCAAGGCATTGATATTATTCTGTTATTTTGTATAATTAATATTTTAGATGTTTGGAATAATTATGTGAGCATGCAATGGTCCATTAATACAATAATTGCAGAGTTTTGAATGTTCTTAGTACCAAATATTATTTCTAAAATTCAATATGTTAGGAGATATCTTGTGGATGTCTATGTTGTTAGCTTCACCCGTCCATTCTTTAATCACATATTTCTAACCCTACCATTTCTAGCCCTAAAATTTTACTATTTGAGCTAAATAGAGTTAACATCTACTAAGTTGACAAGGTATACCAACCTTTTCTAGAGGTTGAATCAAAGCAATTTGATTTTTTCAATGTTTAGTCTAGGTTGTGATTAGCGAGTGCTCGTCTTTAAATTCTCCAAGATGATGACCACATTTCTAGCGTGTGCTAGATGACAAACTAGACTAGAATAGGACTCACTCCAAGTTTGGGTTGAAGATTTTTAATGTGTATAATGAATAAACACCTATGTTTGACCTTTCTAAAATCTAAGCTATGGAAAATGAAAGAATAATGCAAGGAGAGAAATAATGCAAGAAGATAAAAATCTAACCCTAGTATAATTCTTGATTTTCAATAATGACTAAACCCTAGTTTGTAATAAAATAATTTATTTTATTTTTAAGCAAGGGTTTAAGAGAATACACAAACATAATTAACCCTAGAATGCAAACTATATGTTTTTTCTCTTTTGAATGCCTACAAATAAATCAAAATATTTATTTTATTTATGATTTAGATCTACAATAAAAATGAATAGAAGGAAAAAAAAAAACAACCTAAGAAGTTTATCTAGGAAACTTATCCAATATGATGATCGATCCTAGCTTTAATTTACATCCAAATATCCCAACATATTTGATATCTACAAAATAGCTTCAAAACCCTAGAAAAATTGACCAGTGTTTGGGGGCATTCTTAGGTTGTAGTATGACTAAGCTTGGAGGAACAATATTCAAGCCCCCTTGGTCATTTTAGTTGACATTTAAAAAAAATGATTGTTGACCTTTGGAAGAAAATACAACAAGATATGACAACTTGAAATAATGAACTGGATGTAAATAGAATGAACACAATGTTGGACTAATATGCAATTAGAAATCCTAGGGTTTGGGGATAAAAAATTACCCCCAAGCTAGTATGATTTAAATGCAAGTGAAATAGAATGATAAAATTTAAAATAGAATGATGATAGAAATAAATAATGCAAAGGAGATATGCAAACCAAAATTTTAGGATTTGAGGATAAATAATTTCCCCCAGTATATCAAGATTGAATATGTGCCCTATAAATTACTAGGCACAAATTCAATAACCAAAGGAAAATCAACAACAAAAAGTAAGACAAGAAAAAATAGGGTTTTTTTTGAATCCACACCCTATAATGGGTGTGGCATAGATTCACATGAGGAGACTTAAAATAAAGAATCTAGATGTGAAATGCAATCTTAACATAAAACTAAATGATTTAAACGTAATAATTACAAAGAGATAACCTAAGAAGCCTGTAGAAGAAGCAAGATCAAAGGCAAAATACCTCTCCTCCAAGAAGATAATTTTTTGGTCAAGGATTCTTCACTTGCAAATCATAAGCAACACACCAAAAGTAGAATACCAGAGCACTAAGAACATCATGTGAAACGAAGATTTGCACAAAAGCTCACTTAGATCAATATTGTTTAAAAAATATTCTCTCTTGAAAAAGGGGATCCAATCCCTTTATTTATAGAGGGTTTGGAGGGCTATAAAGGAAAGAAAATGAAAATTAACATTGGCTAAACTGACGACACAAAAGGTCAACCCAAAATTTAGATTTTTTTAGAGAAAAAGGATCAAATTTTCTAAAGTCATACCTCATAATTTATTGGGAACAAATTTGCTCAAGGTTAAGAAAAAAAAAGCAAAAATGAAGAAAAAAGAGGGTTCAAACTTGCACTTAGCAATTTTGAAAATATCTTAAGTGATTCTAAGGAAAAATGACTCATTTTGATGGGTCAATTTTCAATGTCTACATTTTACCCCCTCTTTGATGCATTTAAGGCCTAATAAATGCATCAAAGAAATATGTAGATACCTATGGTCAAATAATGACAAACACAAAAAACAGTAGTGCAAAAAATGGTTTCATTCTAGATATTTTAATATTTTACATGTAAATTGAGGCATTAGGGACATTAATACCTCTTAAGCTAGGGTGACCCCTCAAGTTTCAAAAGGAATGTAAAAATCCTGAGGAAACTTGAAATTATTGACTCAAAAGAAAACAAAGCAACAAATAATAAAAAAGGCACCAAAAAGGAAGAAAGAGGAGAGAGAAAAAGATAAGAGAAAAAAATGCCAAAAAGGGGTGAAAACTTAATTTATTTTTACCACACAAAGAAAAGCAGAAGAGCTCTAGAGAAAATAGAAGAATGATGCTACCCACACACTGAGCAACTATTGCAAGGGGTGAGGCTGGCACAATAACACAATGAGCATTATAAGAGCCAAGACCCAAATTTAGATTAGATTTTACTTGCATTTTTGGAATTTTTTAGAATTTTAGTAGAATCACTCGTGGATCTAGCAATTCCTAGCAACGATCGAATCCATGCTCTATGTTGTATAGGGTATCGATTGATGAGTTCACACCTTAGAGAGCACAGGGTACATATTCAAAAGAAATAAATATAGAAAAGAAAATATAAGAAGAGAGAATATTAAAAGAACTTATTTTTTAGGTTGCTCTTTATTTTGGTTATGGGATTGGTGAAATTATATGGATTGTTTTAATTGGAACATGATGTGCTCGAGAGGATATATTACAACAAATCATGCTAGGAGAGAGAGACACACACTACGAATAATGGGGCTACTACATTTGGTAGAGATGCCCTAGGTGGAGGCTAATAGAGCACTACTAACAACGTCAGCAAAGAGGTGGTACCCAAAATTATCCATATTTTGATTACCATGAGGAGATATGACCATCACATTGGAGGATGTGTGGTACATCTTGAGGATCCCCATCAAGGAGAGGACAATTTATAGGGTAAATATGCCTCAATAAATAGCACAAATATTGATGGGTGACCCATCACATGAGATTTGTAAGAGAAAATTTAATGTCGATGACATGTTGCAATGATATAGGATTAGGGCACTAATGATCATACTCTATGGAGTGATGGTGGGATTTCTAGTGTGCCATACTAGTCAAAAATACCTACCATGGACATTGGTAAGAGTAGTAGCAAACATGCAAGACCATTATATGAGGTTTGTAAAGTGGTCGCATGTGTTGTCCTATTTGTACAATATGTTGTACAATATGTTGTACAATATGATGTACAATATGATGTACAAATAGCACATAAGACTAGTGTGTACGATGTTGCTCCAAGTGTGGTGCTAGGAGAACATAGATATTAGGAGGCTAGATGTACTACCAGGTCCATTGACAAACCTAGAGTGACCAATAGGATATAGGTGGTCTCTAGAATATGAACATATATAGATAATATACATAGGTATTCTACCACTAGAGAGATAGGTGGTAGATGAGCTATGGGATCACTAGATCATATGATGGCCATGGCATCTAAACCTTGGATGAGCTAAGTATGAGAAGGAACTAGCTTATTTTAGGAGGGACTGATGGGTCATCACAAAGAAGGGTGAGTTATAGCTTTATCAATTTTATTGAGTGTGGTGGTAGTTGGGGATTCTCTAGGAGATACAAAAACCTAGGTGAATACTAGTGCAAGAGGATGAGGAGGAAAACATTAGAAGTTGGAGGGGATCTTTATGTGGTGAGGTTTATAGAGAAGGACTTGGATGATCGCCTCTATGTTGATCCTAGAGTAAATGATTGTAGAGTATATTTTGGATATATGAGATGGTACAAGGATATTGCACCTCTAAGGATTTCCCCATAGGTTCTAGTGTAGAGGCACCAAGTCATGGGCTGATAGGTGTAGTCGGTGCTTTGAGAGGCTAACAAACACACTATAAAGAAATTAAAGAGGTACTAGAGCTCCCTTGGTAAGCGAAGATATAAGTTAGGATAAATATGATGATGATGGCCATGAGGAAAATTATCACTCTCTAGATTAGGGGTAGGGGGATAATAGGAGGTACCCCCATGGTGACACAAGTAGGAACTAATAATACCATGGGTTAAGGGGACTTGATAAGGAAGGTGAAGTGGTTGTCAGCTAGGATAGCCACTATATAGGGGAAAACAAAAACCCTCCATGCATAGCTAGGCTATATCATAGCAGAGTGAGACATAGTGAAGGCTGAGATGGAATGCCTTAAGGGGAAGATGGGTCAGATAGAGTAGGAGTAACAATAGGTCTAGGTAGAGGATATGACTATTGTTATAAGTAGACATCTAGGTAAGGGGATCCACATTATACAAGAGCAATTATAGAGGGTAGAGGATAGGTTGGAGGTATCAGTATGAAGGGAGACCTTATACTAGACCCTATACTTCTAGGTAGTTCCAATGGAGTAGAGGGCATCATCACCATCCTACCTTAAAACACAAGGGTAATTATGATCTAGATCATGGATTGCTATGCTATCCATAAACATGCCCCCACTAGGACCACTATTATAGGTAGAATAGAGGATATGGACTCACTGAGCTAGAGAGAAGATCAAGGTGACATGCCAATTTTTATTGTGGTATGCATACATAAGGAGGGTAAAGTGTGTTAGGCTTGGACTATGGCACACTGACTGAGCTGATGTGTACTCTCTGTTATTGATTAATATCATGTTGTTGTTGGTTATTTATGGTGTGAAAGTGTGTGTGCATTATGTACATACTTTTTAATTTGTTTTTGTTATGCATGATAATCACAAACATAGTGAATACAATGCAAAATGATATTAACTAAATGAAAGCAAAATGAGCTAATGAAATGCATGAAAATAATTAAAATTATGAGAACAAGATGAATAGAAAATCAAATGAAAAGAATAAAGGAGATGAAGAAAAGAGAAAAAGACAAAAAATGATAAGAGAAGGGAAAAATGAAAGAAGAAGAAGCTCCAAAAGGTCAAAAATGAAATATAGAGAAAACAAAATAGAATCAAAACCCTATAAGGATGTATGCTTGCAAATTACTAAATGGATGATATCCCTCACTTATGGCCATGAAGATATCCTATAAGGGTGTTATACTTGTAAATATGGTCGAGTGTGGAGTGATACCCACTATGGGTGAAGTGCTCACTAGTGGCTAGAGATGCAGAAATACCTTCTAGGATGTATGCTCACAAATGGTTGAATGGAGACTACCCCTTACTTGTAACTATGAAGCTATCCTATATGGGGTGAAGTAATTGATTGATTTTTCAAAGTGAGTACTACCTGATAGGGGTGTGGTGTGTGCAAGAGATGAATGAGAAAAGAAAAATATTGTAGAACAATTTGTGTGTGTGCATCCTTATTGAAATATCAAGAGATAAGAGATGAGTATAAGATAGTAAGTGGTTGTATGAATACCATAAATGATATCCATGTAGTATCTATCCTATCCCATGAGGACCACTTAAAAATCAAAATATCAATAAGAAAAAGTGTGAGCAAAAGAAAATCAAGCAAATAGAAGGAACATATATCCTTTATCTTAGGGAAAGAAGAAAATAAAACTTGCAAAGGATAAAGATATCCAAAAATAACCATATTCATTGAATTGGAGAAAATTTTGATGACCATTTTATACTTTCAAGGTCAAGGAATATAAAATAAGATATAAATAAGATAAGACAGGAGAAAAATGCAATGATAAAAATGCATGGATATGGTCCCTAGGTTGGGGATTTGCTAAACATCAGAGCCCTAGTATGAGTGCAATGCATGTTAGTTAAGACCTAACTAGGTTTCAATACTTGCCATCCTCATGAAATACCCAAAAATATATATGATAAATTAGTCATGCAAATATGATCAAGCAACAATGCAACTGTATGACAAGAATAATGCAAATGGAATAGAATGTCAAACAAAACATGCAAAATATGACAGACAATTATGCAATATGGACAAATAAATCAAATACAATATGAAAAATAAGCTAAATGTAATATTAGAAAATGAAAATATAGGGTCATGCACAATATATTTTTAGGTGAATTATGTTCATTGGTTATTTTAAATATATACCATCTAAAGAAGCCCAATGATAGGCACCCAAGTGAAACATAGTTGTTATGACAAAGGATCTAGATAATTGGGCTAAAAATTATCTTTTAGATCTGATCAAGCATTGATGTTATTTTGGTTTTCTTTGAGGACAAGGTCCTCAACCTCAAAATAATGATTGCAAAATATCTTGGAATAAGATCACTTGAGCCTATTTTGATAAGCTTGAAGGTGCTTTAAGGTATGAATGTGCTTTTCATCCAAAAAATCCAATTGATTTAAATGATATAAATGATATTCAACACAAATTTTGATGTGCCTCCTATCTTAATGATAAGGAAATTAGTGCAAGGGAATAACCCATCAAATAAAAAGTTATTATAGAGGATATCTTCATGATGCATATCATAAAGAATATCCCCTTTAGTATATTCTCTAAGAGTCACTACATGAAAGTCATTGTAAACTTTGACCATGCCATCCTTCTTGACAAAAAGGGTGAATATGCCTAATTTCTCATGGCTTGTAAGAGACATAGGAGTAGGATCCTCTTGATAACTAGAAGACTCAACATGCACAATACAAGGGATTGACCTGTCAAATAAGAATCTTCTTTGAAGTATATTCTCATTTTCCATGTCACAAAGAGTATCCCCCTCGACATACTCCCATGGGATCATAACTAAATGAAGATGCACCAAAGTTACCACATTAAAAAATATAATGTTATGGGATAAGAAGGTCCCTCATCCTCATCACTCCACTCCAAGCCTTGATGATCCAAATATTCAACATAAGTAATAAGTTTATTATCATAATCAAATGGAAGAGGTTTATTTTAATTGTAAATGTAGACTATGCCACATCTCCCAATATAAATCTCAACTTCCAAAGGCTCTTGAATACCTTTCTGTTGTGGCCCCAAACCTTTACTTATATCCCATATTAGACAAGATTTTCTTAGGAAGTAGGTAATCATTGGATAGATAAAAATGGGTAAAAGAACCCTCTATAGGAAGAAGGTCACTACCATGAATATTTTCTTTGAGGGTTGCACCCACAAAGATAAAGGTACATGTGCCAATGTGTATGAATTCATCCTTCTTATGAGGACAATCCATAGTCCTTGGTGAAGATGGTAGCTTGGATAAATCTAGAAAAAGTTCTTAAAGAAATATATTGGCTTGATCTTGTGATGAAACATTGATTAGTGGTTTCTCAATCACTTTTATATTTTCAAGTTGCTTGATAATGTGATATGAAGAAACTGATGGAAATAAATTGAGACCGTATTGAGCTTGCTCAACCATTGAACAATATTGGAATGGATGAGGGTCACCTAAAATTATGACAAGTTGATCCTAGAATTCAAAATTCACACATTGATGGAGAGTAGAAAGGACAACCTTCATCACATGAACCCAAGGGTTTCCAATAAGGAGATTAAAAGACATGGGGAAAGATACCACCTAAAAAAATGTATCTAAGATCTTAGGTCCAACCTTAAGAGGAGGGGATATAAGGTTTGTTAGTCTTACAATGGCACTGAGAGGGGGGGGTGAATCAGTGTAGTACTTTAAACTTAAATTCACATATCTTAAAACTAAAATAATGAAACCTTAAAACCATATAAAGCAAGTATCACAAGAGAACATCAGACAACACAATATTTAACAATGTTCACCAATTTGGCTACTCCTCAAGAATGACTGCTTGGAATACCATCCAAATCCAGCCTTTGCAAAGCACCAACTTTACAATCAATTTACCAGAACCAACTGGAAGGAGCACCAACCCCTAATTTATCTGCACCAATAGAAAGGAGCACCAACCCCTGATTTACTAGCACCAACTAGAAGGAGCACCAACCCATGATTTACCAGCACCAACTAGAAGGAGCACCAACCCTGATTTATCTACACCAAAAAAAAGGAGCACCAACCCATGATTTACCAGCACCAATTGGAAGGAGCACCAACCCCTGATTTACCAGCACCAACTGGAAGGAGCACCAACCCCTAATTTATCTGCACCAACAGAAAGGAGTACCAACCCCTGATGCCAAGCACCAACTTGGACTTCAATTCTAAAACTAGAATATTGACAGTAAAATACCTTTGCTTTTGTAAGACCCTGACTGATCTTCTTCACCTTCGCATTCTCTATGCACTCTGCTTTCTCTGCACAATCACAACAACACTTGGTTGAATTCAAACTTCTTCGCTCTCTGTGCACTTTGCTCTCTCTGTGCACTCACAAACACACTTAGGAAAATTCGATATGAATCTTCACTCACTTTGCGCACTTCGCCATCATCTCACCGCTTCTACGCTTTCTATGCTCTTATGGCCACATTTCACACTTCAACACGCATTCAATGACTTATTCAACTACACCACAATTCTCCAAACAACCCTCCTTTTATAACAATATTTTCATGATGAAAACCCTAATCTTAGTCGGCTTGCATAACGAATGTAAACCTTAATCTTAGTCGGCTGTCATCGGTCTTAGTCGGCTTCAACTCATGAAGATATTTGATAATTCCATCGCTCGAAGATTTCATTCAGTAACAGTCCCTGTAGCCACTACACTGACTTTTGTTCACTCTTCATATTTGCTACATGTCGTGATATCGGACCGCAAAAATGCTACATGTCATGATATCACGACACTTTTTCTCCTTGCTCTTTCTATTTGCATCGGACCATGAAAATACATGTCGCGATATTGCGACACTTTTTATCCTTGCTCTTTCTCTTAGCTTTGGCCCGTGAAAATACCACATGTCGTGATATCGTGACACTTTCACCTCTGTACACTTTCTCTATTCTTTTATCATGATATCGTGACACTTCTACTTCCATACTTTACTTTGATTTTGTCACGAAATCGTGACACTTCTGCCTTTGAAGTCTTCTTCTCTGCTTTTGTCATGAAATCGTGACACTTCTGCTTCTGTACTTTACTTCTTTGCTTTTGTCATGAAATCGTGACACTTCTGCCTTCGAAGTCTTCTTCTCTGCTTTTGTCACAAAATCGTGACACTTCTGCTTCGTACTTTACTTCTTTGCTTTTTTCATGAAATCGTGACACTTCTGCCTTCGAAGTCTTCTTCTCTACTTTTGTCGTGAAATCGTGACACTTCTACTTCCGTACTTTACTTCTTTACTTTTGTCGCAAAATCATGACACTTCTACTTCCGAAGTCTTGCTTTATGCTTTTGTCATGAAATCGTGACACTTTTGTCTTTGAAGTCTTCTTCTCTGCTTTTGTCATGAAATCACGACACTTCTACTTTCGTACTTCACTTCTTTTGCTTTTTTCATGAAAATGCGACATGTCACGAAATCGGAACAATTTTTAAACTTGCTTTCTCTCTCCTATTTTAGTCATGAAAATGCGACATGTTGCGAAATCGTGACACTTTTCTTACTTGTCTTTTTATTTGATCTTTTGCATATGGGCTACTTCGGTCTTCTTGGAAAAACACTGTACATACTCTGAGTAACATTTGAACTCCTGTCTTCTACATCTGAATAGCTTTTGAACTTTCTGTCCATTGCATCAATAGATCTATCTGACTGTGTTGACAACAATGACAATACTTTCTTTGCACCTTGCTCAAAAATCTCCCCCTTTGGAATTGTTGGCAACATATGTGCAATTTCCTGTAACTCTTCTCCCCCTTTGACAATAATACCAAAGGGCTACTGCAGACTCCCCCTGAGTCCATGCACATCATTCTCAGGCACAATTTATTATACTTAGCAAAAATCATGAACATGAGCAAAAAGATAATCAAATACTTAAATGCTCCCCCTAATAATGTGATCCCTGTAGCTAGTCAATTCTTGGGAAGTGTGACCACTCCCAATTTATTACGAAGGTACTCAAAAAATTCCTTGGGCAATGGTTTTGTGAAGATATCTGCTACTTGCTCTATAGTTGGAACAAAATCCAACTTAACCTCACCTTCTACAACTTTCTCCTTCAAAAAATGATACCTGATAGCAATGTGTTTTGTGCATGAATGCATAACTAGATTCTTGGAGATGTTAATGGCACTGGTGTTATCAAACTTAACTGATATTGGCTCACTAAAGCTAATACCAAGATCTTTCAGGGTTTATTTCATCCACAATACCTACGTACAACATGTTGTCACTAGAATATATTCTGCCTCTGCTATCGATAAAGAAACTGATTCTTGTTTCTTACTGTGCCATGTGACCAATCTATCTCCAAGATAGAATGCACCTCCACTGGTACTCTTTCTGTCATCTACACATCCTGCCCAATCTGCATCTAAATACGAAATAAGGGTGAATTCTTTACCTTTCGGATACCATAACCCATATTCTATAGTACCCTTGAGATATTGAAGAATCTTTTTCACTCTTTGTCACATGAGTCTCCTTGGTATTAGCCTAAAATCATGCTACCATGCATACTGCCTACAAAATATCTAGTCTGGTAGCTGTCAGGTACAATAAGCTTCCAATCATAGATCTATACATGGTTTGATCAACAGGTGGAGATTTGTCATCTTTGCTCAAATTGCAACCTGTCATCATGGGAGTGCTAACTGGCTTACAATCCTCCATTGTGAACTTTTTTAACATCTCTTTCACATATTTAACTTGAGAAATAAATATGCCCTTCTTATTTTGATTAACTTGCAACCCGAGGAAATACAAAAGTTCACCAATCATTGACATTTCAAATTCTTTCTGCATCTTATTTGCTAAATCTTTACATGACTCATCTTTGCTGCTACCAAATATGATATCTACATATACAACAAGAACAATAAGATGCCCATTTTCTGTTTTGACATACAGATTACTATCCACCATACCTTTCTTAAACCTTTGTTGGGTGAGATAGTTGTCTAGCCTTGCATATGCCAATTGGCACTCTTGACCAACTGGGTGCTAGTGCCACTGTTTGCTTTCACTCTGGCATCTCTTTAATAACGGCTACTTATTTAGAGAAAAATAATGCTCTCTTATTACCTCCACAAAAAACTACATGAACTAAAACAAACTTTGACAACTTATATGACAACTTCCTTGACTACTTGCCTTTCATCCTCAGGTAATCAAACAAATACATAGGATCATTAAAATGAAACTTCAAAATTGCTCCCCCTGAGGATGTGCTATCTGGAGTTGCTTAGTGCAATAGTGGAGTAGTCTCCTTGGACTCCTTCAGTCCAAGGAGACACGATTTCCTTTCTTCTATCTTTCTCCAAACTTTCTTGAACTCGGGCTTGGATTTTTCAACTACATCCTGTAGCACCCTAAAATTGGCGCAGTAAAATTATAAAATTTACATTCACCTTAGTAAATAATTTTAAATTCAAATTTAACCTCCCAAACCGCCCGTTAACCGTCGGGAAATCCGTTTCCCCCTTTTTCGTGCCAATTTTAGAGGTTGTTTTGACCGTTTGACGATATCGTCGCCGATCAGACGATATCGCCCTAGATTTGACGATTTCGTCTGGACTAGGACGTCCAGACGATCTTGTCGCAAAACTAAATTTGCATAGTTGGAATCTGTTCCAACGGGTCTCCAATCTGGGCAGAAGCGTGTCTGCGCCGTTGGGACCCTCCCCCGTTGGAGATCTCCCAAATTGGGATGATCTCCAACCTCCTAACTACTCCCCCTAAGCCTATTTAATCTCTAGAATTTTCCCTCCCCAACCCCTGGCTGAAATTATCTGCAAATTGACTCCCTCTGCGCTAGAACATCCTAATTTTGTATTTGCACTAGTCCCATAGCAATTTTGTTGCAGGTACATCACTATTTTTCAACCGGAGCCAGCACCCATCGTCGTCGACGAACCTGTTCAGATCGGAGGCGATCCTGTCGAATTCGAGACGATTTCGTACTGATGCGAGACGATCTCGACTGCAGCCCACATCGAGGCAATCAGTGCCTGAAGTTTGCTTTTCTCAACTCTGTTTCTATCATTTTATTCTGCAAATTAGATGCTCTATTCAGTTTTTATGTTATTTTGCACTTGGAGTTCACCCATTTAGCTTAGATTGCATGCTAAGTTCATGATCTGCCATTAAAGTACAGTAATTTGCTTTAATTTCTGTTCTTAAATATTGTTCAGTATTCATATTGCTATTTGGTGTAATTTGCCTCTGTTAGCACAGTAGAATTTCTTGTATTTTGCATCTATTTTCTGTTTTGCAGGTCTCTGACGAATTCGTCTGACGAATTCGTCAGATCTCAGATGATTCTATCAGTCTCAGACGATTCTGTCAGATCTCAGATGATTCTGTCAGTTTCAGATGATTCTGTCAGATTGCAGGCGATTCTGTCGAATTCCAGACGATCCAGACTGCTTCAAACGTCAGAATCTTCTTCAGACATCCGGATCAGGTATTCCCCATTTTCCTCCTGTAAATTCTCTATTTTTTGCTTTTTTAATCTGTTTGCTGTATTCATGAAAGTTGCATTTTCATGTAGTTTAATTTAGATTCATTCGGCCAAACCTAGGATATGAATGCTTAAGGTTAAAACGAACTCATCTAAACACATTCCAAAACCTAGGCATGGAAACTGCCACCAAATGTTTCCTGGTGAACCCACCATCCATCGAAAAATCACCAAAATACACCTCCCTTGAGAGGCGGGACCTTCGCAAAGTCCTCTCAATCCGAGGTACCGCACCATCCTTTTCCCATCCTCCTTCCGGGCGCGGATCCTATAGCCTGAAGGTAGGGATGCGAAAAATTTGGAGCGATACATTTTGGTGAACCCGACGTGAATGCATTATAAACCTTTTGAAAACAAAAACAAACAAAAAAAAAAAATATATATATGTATACAAGAAAAACAAAAACAAAATCATCATTTCATGTTTGTATGTTTTAGATTCAATTCTAAATAGTAGATGCTAAATATTACTTTTAGAAGTACTAAAGAAACCATGAGTTTTTACTCAAATCAATATGAGCCCATCAGTAATGTTGGAAGAATTCAGCCAAATACATTTGTTGATTATGACCAACCTCATCCCTATTCAACATCACCTCCATCACACTCTTCTTATTTTTCATCCTTAACCCAACAAGACAATCCCTTTGCCAATCCTCTTCATAACGATATTATCTATTCTCCCATATATCCATATTATGTCTATCAATCCACATATAATCCTCCTCCACCTTTTCAATACTCTTCTTTCAATACAACACATCCATTTCAACAAGAAAATACTTATTCTTCCAATTCTACCATGCACTCACCTCATACTTCGCAATCTTCCTGTCATCATTCTACCCATAATAAAGAAAGTAGAGGTGAGAAACCATTAGGTCCTTTTATGACGAAATTCCTAAGGCATTTATCAAAAACCTCTCAAAAACCTTCATCACGTAAATTTACTAAGCTCAATCAACCAATGGATATAATTCTCAAGTATTTACTTGACACAAATAAGATTGAACTCCCTTCCATAAGACAACCTCGATACCACATCAGATTGGTTTAAACCTGAGCTACATTGTGAATATCATAGAGTAGATGGACATATGACACAAAATTGTAAAGATTTAAGATGTGCAATTCAAGATTTGATTGATAAGGGTCTTTTTAATATAAAGGAATTACAATCTACAACTGATGATAAATCTCCAGTAAACAATCAAACTCCTACACAACAAATACCAATAATCAATCAAGACATGGGGATCTCCCAAGAACCCCTATTCAATTATCAACAACAAGAAACCAATCAAATATTGCATGTTAATGTGTCCCATCATGATGATATTATTAATATTGTAACAAAAACTACAAATGAGCAACCTCAAGTTCAATCAACTCAATCCGATATTCAAGATATGGATTCCTCATTTGACCAACCTTCAAAACTATCTTTGACTCTAGAGAATGATCCAAAATGGAATGTAAGCATAGAAAGCTCATCTTTAGAATCAAAATCTCAATCTGAAATCCACTTTGATAGCCAACAACAAGTGATTAATCCTCAAGCAAAGATATCCCTTTTAGAAGTATTACAAATTTATCACAAGGAAATTTTGTTCAAAATACCTAGCCAACAATTTGTTCCTCATCATATTTTCTCTAAGAACATAATTAATGGTGTAAACCCTCTTGAGGTTAACCATATTTCATTCTATGATGAGGATATTCCTTCCTCTACTCCACAAGAAGACTACTATCTTTACATTACAGGATCTAGTAAAGAAACACTTGTTAGAACTATCATGGTAGATAATGACTCCTCTCTTAATTTATGCACTTATCAATTATTCCAAAAACTCAAATCAAAGGAAGAAGATCTTAATGAATCAAATGTTATTATAAAATATTTTAACAATGAAATTCAAGAAGCTCAAGGTACTATAATTTTTCCCCTCAATATTGGATCCAAGATCCTGGATACTTTATTCTATGTAGGATATTGTCCTTCACCTTACAACCTACTTCTCCAGAGTCCTTGGATTCATACGATGAGGGTTTTCCCTTCCACTCTTCACCAATGTTTGAAGTTTGAACTTGCAAATAAAATTGTTACCATACATGGTGACCCAACACCATTTGAAGAATATTTAACGATTGAAACATCAAGTTCTATACATTCTCTATTATCACAATTATCTTCTATCCATCACTTTTCTTCATCCATATATGATCATCCTTGTTTACCAAATAACACCCATGCATATCTTCCATCTTATCAAGACTTGGAATATAATAATAAGAATGAAGAACTTTCTTATCCTTCTTGACATTTTATTTTGTAACATGATCAATTTTACACATATAAAAGTCAAATCTTTTGCTACATTATTTTACATTATAACAAAGCTTTTGTTATCACTACCTTTTATTCATCACCTTCTATTCTTACCTTCACCTCAACCAGATTATCCTTCAAAACCTCCTTTGATTTTGAAGCAACCTTAGACATGCTATACTCAAATAACCTTGTATAGTGTATATAGATCATCTTGTATATACCACCAATTTCAATTCATAAATTAAAATCAAAATACAAAAAAATCAAAATCCTCAAAATCTTCAAAAAAAAAAATACTAATGCAACTAAGGACCTTAAAGGTAAATTTGAGCCCAACTGGCTTGGACCATACATTATTACTGCTAAATTTGAATCAGGAGCATATAAATTATCTACCTTAGATGGTAAAGAACTTAAAGAACCCATGAATATTTTGCATCTTAAACGTTACTATGCATAAATTTGGTCATTTCATCCATGTATATATTTGTTTTAAAAATTACTATCTTATATTTCTTTCAAATTTATAAAAATCCAAAAACACCAAAAACATTCATAAATCTCCAAAAATCTTCAAAAACTATCTATTGCATTTATTTAAAGCACTTGTTAAGTTCTTTTTGCTCAAAATCAAAAATCAAAACAAAAATCAAAATAATGATAAAAATATAAAAACAGCTATATGCTTGACTCTTTCGAAACCAAAACAATATAAAGAAGAAAGAGAGAGTCAACATTCTCAAAACTTCTCAAAATTATTTATATCTATATATTTTCTTACAATTATTGCAGTTATATGTTTCAACTTATTTTGGATAAAATTAGCATTTATTTGGCATCCCTCACTTGCACACTCACAACAATAAATATCTTGATTTTATCTCGCATGATTACTAATCTCTCTTATATCAAAGTCCACAAAATTCAATTAAATAAAGTTTGAGCATAGAGAATTGATCTTGTTATTTACTTAAACCAAGCACATCTTTTCACAATAAAATGATTATATTTGTAATTTCCATGTTTTGCTACATAGTAGAAGTGATTTCTTGAGTGAAAAGTTTCCCCTGCTATCCTATCATGCACATGGTCTAGAATCTTTGAGAATTGGCAAAAGGACAAGCTCACCCCTACCCGGAATAAAAATCCCTTGCTCTACAGCTAATCCGAGCAAGTATCCCTAGCAAAGAAAAAGAAAAAAGAAAAGAAAAATTCAAGAAAGAAAGAGAAAAGAAAAATGTTATTTCAGCAATGTTCCAAGCATTATCAAGCAAAAGAAATACAAAAAGAAAAATAAGCAAAGTTCAAAAGAAAGCAAGAAAGCAATAAAATCCCTTTCCCTACCCTTTGAAAAGAAAAGAAGGGTTGATGAGCTTGAATCCCCGGAATTCTCAATTATTCGAAAACCGTGAGGTAAGCCCCATAACAGGTGGTTTGTGCCCAACCTCGCTTGGCCTTGGGTAACTCCTAGCGTGGCGATATGTCCGTCACATTAGCGACCTTCTTTTGTATAGACCTATGTCTGCTTATGGATTAGCTAGCTCTTGATAATCCGATCTACATAGTAGTCTAATATGGTTATATGCATCTACATCATGGTTAATGAACACTTATTTGGTTTCTTCAAATCACTTGTATCATAGTATCTTGCTCACAATTGGTAAATGAACAATGCAATTGCACACACATTTGTATTTGAGAGATTTTGTCTATCATTATGATAAATCAAGATTGGAAATGAATTCACATATGCACATGGGATTCCTTATAAATCTAACTTTTGTCTTCAAAATACTTTGAAATATTATTTTTTGCAACTTGTTGGAATAAATCAAGTACAGTTGTTTACCACAAAGACAACTATATAATAGAAAAATCAAAAATTTCTTTCAAAATACACAAATCAAATCATATATATCTGGTTGACTTTCGCGACGATGGTATAGTTTCAAAACCAAAATTGGAATTTTATGCCTAGCGCAAGTCCTCATTTTCATATTTTCTGTTCATCAAAAATCAATCATGCAATAAAACTATCTTTTTTGGATTTTCGCGATGATGGTATAAGTCTATACCTACATATTCTATGCCTAGCGCAAACCATTGTAACAATTTTTATTCCCCATTTATCGAAATCATGAAAACCATATGACTTAATTCATTATGTTACACAAATTATGCTTTTCAAAAGCAAACCCATTTTTTCATTATTTCATGTCATTATGTCAACCTTCAATTTTGCAATGATGGTATAATTCCTAAGGAATTATCCAAAAATTTTATCACACTTAGGAATTTATGCCTAGCAAAAATCATTTTAAACATTATTTCATGCACAAATATTTTTCATGAAAATCTGAAAACAACCATCATCATCATCATTTGCACTATCGCACCAAAGTCTTAAGACAGTCTCTTAAGCACTCTTTTACTTTTAACAATATTTCTATAACTGGGATTAGCTTGACGACCGAGTGAGCGGCGACTCCATGAAATGGTCTATAATAGCGACAATGTCCTTTGAAATTATTGTTAAAAGTCCCCTTTTATTTTATCAAATCATTGCATCACAAACAACCACTTTGTTACATCAGATTATTTCATTTACAATGTTATAGCATGACATTCAAATTATAATATTTCCAACGACATAATTACATCCAATTATCAAATCAATCAATCAAAACATAAAAGCATCATAAGCATCACAAAATACATAACACAATATAAGTCATATGATCAAAAATATCTCATCTATATATATCACAAATATATGTACATCATATCAGCTAGATTGGTATGCCACAATCCATATCTTGGCATACTCAATCAAATACCCTCTGTGTAGTGTCTCGAGAGCCCCTCGAGCTCTCAGCCTCATCTCCTCCCCCCCTGAGGTGGAGGAGGTGGCCCCATCGCAGTCCGTGTGGTGCCGTGAGTCCTGGATGCCGATCGTGATGATGTCCTAGATGACCCCATCACGACAGGCTCTGCAATATGTGCTGGTAATGGCACCCTCTGCTCTGTTGGCACCGCCTGGTAGTATAGAGCCTGATAGAATGTAATCTGGGCGATAGCGCGTGCTAAATCCTGAGTGCTCGCTCCTCCGCCCCGAGCTCTGAGCCGTGTAGCCTCATCCTGTAGTGTCTGCACCTGAGCCCGCAAGCGGGCAACCTCAGCTCGGAGAGTCGCTGTCTCGCTGCTCTCCCTAGTGTCTACACCCTTGCCCTTATCGGGCGATGGTGGCCTATCCCTCTGTGGAGATGGGGGTCTCGCCTCCCTCCTCTCCCTCTCTCTCTGTCGTGGCCGCTCCTGTGCCTGTGGCCACCTCGCCTCTCTCCCGTCGTGACCCTGGGCTGCCTCTATCACCGCCTGGCGTCGCCTCCCTATCCGACGCACAACCGCGTGGATCGGACCCTATGCCCTCGTCATCCGTGGAGGGCGGATGCCTACGTACCAGGCATCGTAGCCATCGGCTACTCCTACGTCATCCCCATCCACTGGCTGGATGGGGGCATCATCCGCGTCCTGGCTCTAGAAGCGCTGCATGTTCGGAGCCCCGCTAACCGTAGTGTTATCCCGGATAGTCCGAGAAAACTCGTAATCCCTCAGAGATGGGATCCCCTTCGTAGACCGAACTGCCTCAAAACTCGGTCATAGCGGTGGAGCTCCACCTCTCCTCTCTCCATCCTCAGCCAGCAGACTCGCCTGATGCGAGCCAGCTCCTGTCCATCCTCTGGCCACCCTGGATGCTCTCTCCATGGTCTCCAGGTGATCTGGTCTGGGACCAAATCATCCAGTAGCCTCCGGGACATCGGTAGGTCGATCCGCCGCTGTGACCCTCTTCGGAGCCACCAGTAGAAGACTCGGGGCCTCTCCCCGTCTACCCCTGTCAGTGGAAGCCCTACCGGCCTCCGCACTACAATGTGCTCCCAACACCAAACCTGTAGGAGCGA
Organism: Wollemia nobilis; assembly: GCA_028583015.1. Taxonomy (NCBI): domain Eukaryota; kingdom Viridiplantae; phylum Streptophyta; class Pinopsida; order Araucariales; family Araucariaceae; genus Wollemia; species Wollemia nobilis. The sequence goes on from JAQPPZ010000753.1 coordinate 4,275,973, forward strand.
TGTCATCACCAGACATCGCCCGCCCTTGTACACGACCCCATACAGGATCCTGTACAATCGGCATAGAACATAACTGCCCCAGCAAAACCTGTACCCATGGTCCCGCATATCGCAGATCACATCTGCGAGCATCCATGGTACCCTGCACCCGCTCTGGTGGCACAGTAGAAGTCCACCAACCACTCCAGCTAGTACTCGTGTGAGTCTGGATGCCCCAGGCATCTGGCGTAGTGCCTCGATATTAACTCCGCCCTTCTCCAGGGCGAAGCTCGGGTCACCACACAGTCGTCCCATAGCGTGGCCCTGATTGGCCGTAGGAGTGATCATCCGTCCTTGTATGGGGATTCTCAGAATCCTCCATACGTCCTCTAGTGTGGGAGTCATCTCCCCTGTCGGTAGCCAAAAATAGGAAGACCCCGGATACCATCTCTCTGCTAGGGCTGTTAGAAGCCCCATATCTGTGGATACTTGTGGCATCTCCGCCACATGCTGCAAGCCGACCTGTGCCAGCAGATCTCGCTCTGCCTGTGTCAGAGCGGCCAAGTCATCTCTCAATCCTCCATATTTCCACTCTCTACTCTTTAGCAAACCTCTCTACCAACATAAACAACATAAACAATAAACAATCATTAATAATAATTCAAGTAATCAATAATGCAAGTTAAAAATTCAATTTTGTGCAATTGATGATATCGCCCACTATTGGACGATATCGTCCCAAATTTGAGCATAATCGTCTCCGATTTCGTATGTCGAAATCGTCTCTAATTTGACGAAATCGTCCCCCTTTCGACGATTTCGCCCTCGGGCGAAATTGCCGAAATTGAGACGATTTCGTCGAAATCGGGACGATTTCGTCCCGACGACGTCGACGGCCCAAAAACGGCCGCGATGCTCAAAATTCATCTAAAATCTACCTAAAAAGCATGTAAAATCAAATTAAATCAGTTCTAAGTTAAGTCTAGACTCTTACCCGTAGACCGCGCCGGACCTCTGTTGATCTGTGCGTTGTCTCCACCATTTTTGCTTCAGAGCTCTAAAAACCAAAAAAGAATAGTAAAAATGAATTAGGGTTTTACCCTATTTTTCTTAATTTTATTCAAAAATAATTTTTTGCTTTTTCGCGTTTTTACCTCAAACGTTCGATTTGGGTAAAAACACGGAGGGGGCACCATAGTAAGTTGTCGTACGATTCGACCAAGAATCGTCGCCTAAAAATGGGTATAATTTTTTGCTTTCTCGTAGATCGAGAAGAACTCATCTTTAACGCATTTTCTTCGAAAAATTCGCTAAAGAGGGGGCAAAATGTAGCACCCTAAAATTGGCGCAGTAAAATTATAAAATTTACATTCACCTTAGTAAATAATTTTAAATTCAAATTTAACCTCCCAAACCGCCCGTTAACCGTCGGGAAATCCGTTTCCCCCTTTTTCGCGCCAATTTTAGAGGTTGTTTTGACCGTTTGACGATATCGTCGCCGATCAGACGATATCGCCCCAGATTTGACGATTTCGTCTGGACTAGGACGTCCAGACGATCTTGTCGCAAAACTGAATTTGCATAGTTGGAATCTGTTCCAACGGGTCTCCAATCCGGGCAGAAGCGTGTCTGCGCCGTTGGGACCCTCCCCCGTTGGAGATCTCCCAAATTGGGATGATCTCCAACCTCCTAACTACTCCCCCTAAGCCTATTTAATCTCTAGAATTTTCCCTCCCCAACCCCTGGCTGAAATTATCTGTAAATTGACTCCCTCTGTGCTAGAACATCCTAATTTTGTATTTGCACTAGTCCCATACCATTTTTGTTGCAGGTACATCACTATTTTTCAACCGGAGCCAGCACCCATCGTCGTCGACGAACCTGTTCAGATCGGAGGTGATCCTGTCGAATTCGAGACGATTTCGTACTGATGCGAGATGATCTCGACTGCAGCCCACATCGAGGCAATCAGTGCCTGAAGTTTGCTTTTCTCAACTCTATTTTTGTCATTTTATTCTACAAATTAGATGCTCTATTCAGTTTTTATGTTATTTTGCATTTGGAGTTCACCCATTTAGCTTAGATTGCATGCTAAGTTCATGATCTGCCATTAAAGTACAGTAATTTGCTTTAATTTCTGTTCTTAAATATTGTTCAGTATTCATATTGCTATTTGGTGTAATTTGCCTCTGTTAGCACAGTAGAATTTCTTGTATTTTGCATCTATTTTCTGTTTTGCAGGTCTCTGACGAATTTGTCTGACGAATTCGTCAGATCTCAGACGATTCTGTCAGTCTCAGATGATTCTGTCAGATCTCAGATGATTCTGTCAGTTTCAGATGATTCTGTCAGATTGCAGGCGATTCTGTCGAATTCCAGACGATCCAGACTGCTTCAAACGTCAGAATCTTCTTCAGACATCCGGATCAGGTATTCCCCATTTTCCTCCTGTAAATTCTCTGTTTTCTGCTTTTTTAATCTGTTTGCTGTATTCATGAAAGTTGCATTTTCATGTAGTTTAATTTAGATTCATTCGGCCAAACCTAGGATATGAATGCTTAAGGTTAAAACGAACTCATCTAAACACATTCCAAAACCTAGGCGTGGAAACTGCCGCTAAATGTTTCCTGGTGAACCCACCATCCATCGAAAAATCACCAAAATACACCTCCCTTGAGAGGCGGGACCTTCGCAAAGTCCTCTCAGTCCGAGGTACCGCACCATCCTTTTCCCATCCTCCTTTCGGGCGTGGATCCTATAGCCTGAAGGTAGGGATGCAAAAAATTTGGAGCGATACACATCCCTATTTTGCACCTTTTCATGAACTCTAACATTTCTCTTGTGTGGTTGTCTCTTGTGCATCCTTGATGAATGATTATTTTCCTTTCTTTTATGTACATGATTTATTCCCTGTCTGTGTTGCATTCTTTGTGTCTGATGAAATCTACTGTTTTGCCTTAGATTAGATACAAAAGTGCTTTGACAAAACCTTGCTATGTGCCCATGATCATTACATTGAAAACATTGTACATAGTGTTCACTTAGAAACACAAATGTATTTCTACCAGCATAACTCTTTGATTTATTATTCAATCCACAATAAATTGCCTTGTGACCATACTGGTTGCATCTGAAACAATAGCCATTAAAAGTATTATTATGAATAGAGTGAGAGTGATAGAACCTCTTTTGTTGTGGTTGCATTGTTGTAGATCTCCTTTGATATTTTCTTCCTTTTGAAGATTCAACTTCAAACTTTTCTTGCTTCGATCCTTCAACAGTGAACTTCTTCTTCTCTATAGAGTTGGAAGATTAAGGTTGTTCAGCTTCATATCCAAGACCACGCTTATCCGTGGAGCTTTTTTGTTGGCTTATCATTTTATAAAGCAACTCTGTGCTCTTCTCAAATTTGAGATTTGTATTGGCCTCTTCTAGTTGTTTCTTCAATAAAACAATCTCTTCCTCTTATTTGTAGCAACCAATCTCTTTCTCATTGATCTGTGACCTGAGAGTTTATTCAATCCTTTTGAATTCTTCTACCTGTACTTTCAAACTGGTTATTATTTCATTTACATCCTCAAGCTTTCTTGAGATTTCCTTATTCCTTTTTCTTTCTATCTTCAATTCATCCAAAGTTGCAATTAGTTCCTCTTTCAAATTTATTTTTGCATCAATTTCTTCTTCATCACATTTCTATTCTTTTTTTGTTTCTTCTTTGAGTGTCATGAAAATACCTCCACCTATTTCCTTTTTAGAATCATCCTCTATGTTCTCATCGTCATTTAACTTTAAAGCTTCGAACTGAGCTTGATGTGTTTGTAACTTGGCCTCCTTGATCTCATTGTCTCCTTCATGAATACTCCTCAGTTTGTCCCACATTTCTTTTACCATTTTACAACTCATGATCTTTACCAATTCACTGTCTACTAATCCGCTCTTGATACCTTTCTTTGCTTTTGAGTCATTCTCAAACAAATTCTTATCGGCATTATTGGTTGGAGGAGTGATGGGTATTGTGTATTCACTGTCTACCAAATCCCAAATGTCGTATCCCAAAGCACAAAGATATGTCTGCATCCTGATTCTCCAGACCACGTAATTAGTTTCGTCAAACAAATGTGCTTTGTTTTATGAGTAGCCTTCAACCTTTTTTGGTTCAATTTTCTCTTCCACAGGAACTGAAACTGATTGAGATGCCCTTTTGGAGGAGGATCTATTCTTCTTACCCATTGTGTACTAATCCAAGATCAACCCTGACTGATTTATCTTGAGAAGGGAACTTGGATCTAATACCAATTGTTAGTCTTACAATGGCACTGAGAGGGGGGGTGAATCAGTGTAGTACTTTAAACTTAAATTCACATCTCTTAAAACTAAAATAATGAAACCTTAAAACCAGATAAAGCAAGTATCACAAGAGAACATCACACAACACAAGATTTAATGTGGTTCACCAATTTGGCTACTCCTCAAGAATGACTGCTTGGACTACCATCCAAATCTAGGCTTTGTAAAGCACCAACTTTACAATCAATTTATCAGCACCAACTAGAAGGGGCACCAACCCCTAATTTATCTGCACCAACATAAAGGAGCACTAACCCCTGATTTACCAACACCAATTGAAAGGAGCACCAACCCCTGATTTACCAGCACCAATTAGAAGGAACACCAACCTCTGATTTATCTGCACCAACATAAAGGAGCACCAACCCCTCATTTACTAGCACCAACTAGAAGGAGAACCAACCCCTGATTTACCAGCACCAACTAGAAGGAGCACCAACCCTTGATTTATCTACACCAACAGCAAAGAGTACCAACACCTGATGCCAAGCACCAACTTGGACTTCAATTATGAAACTAGAAGATTGACAGTAAAATACCTTTGCTTTTGTAAGACCCTAACTGGTCTTCTTCACCTTCATGTTCTCTGTGCACTCTGCTTTCTCTGTGCAATCACAGTAGCACTTGGTTGAATTTCAACTTCTTCACTCTCTATGCACTTTGCTCTCTCTGTGCACTCATAAATGCACTTAGGAAAATTGGATACGACTCTTTGCTCACTTTGCACACTTTGCCATCATCTTGCTACTTCTACGCTTTCTACGCTCACACTTTGACACACATTCAACGACTTATTCAAATACTCCACAATTCTCCAAATAGCCCTCCTTTTATAACAATATTTTCATGATGAAAACCCTAATCTTAGTCGGCTTACATAACAAATGTAAACCCTAATCTTAGTCGGTTGTCATCGGTCTTAGTCGGCTTCAACTCATGAAGATATTCGGTAATTCCACCACTTGAATATTTCATTTGGTAACAGTCCCTGTAGCCGCCACACTAACTTTTGTTCACTCTTCATATTTTAGCTGCATGAATTCACTCTGTATCTGCCCCTATAAATGTTGTAGAGATGTCGGTCCACTGTCATACTTCTCATTTTAGTTGGGTTCTTCTTCTTGTCTTGCGCACATACGACCTATCACGAAATCATGACATTTTTGCCTCTGAAGCTTCTTTTGTTGTTGTTGCCACGAAAACACATGTCATGATATCATGACACTTTTTATTTCTCTCTTTCTCCTTGCATCGGACCACAAAAATGCTACATGTCGCGATATCGTGACACTTTTTCTCCTTGCTCTTTCTCTTTGCATCGGACCGCAAAAATACAACATGTCGCGATATCACGACACTTTTTCTCCTTGCTCTTTCTCTTAGCTTTGGCCCACAAAAATACATGTCACAATATCGTGACACTTTCGCCTCCGTACGCTTTCTCTATTCTTTTTTCGCGATATCGTGACACTTCTGCTTCCATACTTTACTTCTTTGCTCTTGTCACGAAATCATGACACTTCTACCTTCGAAGTCTTCTTTGCTTTTGTCATGAAATCGTGACACTTCTGCTTTTGTACTTTACTTCTTTGTTTTTTTCACAAAATCGTGACACTTTTGCCTTCGACGTCTTCTTCTCTACTTTTGTCACGAAATCGTGACACTTCTGCTTTCGTACTTTACTTCTTTGCTTTTATCGTGAAATCGTGACACTTCTACCTTCGAAGTTTTCTTCTCTACTTTTGTCATGAAATCATGACACTTCTACTTTTGTACTTTACTTCTTTACTTTTGTCATGAAATCGTGACACTTCTGCTTCTAAAGTCTTGCTTTCTACTTTTGTCATGAAATCGTGACACTTTTGTCTTCGAAGTCTTCTTCTCTACTTTTGTCACAAAATTGTGACACTTCTGCTTCCATACTTCACTTCTTTTGCTTTTGTTGTGAAAATACGACATGTCGCGAAATCGTGACACTTTTCAAACTTGCTCTCTCTCTCCTGTTTTAGTCACGAAAATGCGACATGTCGTGAAATTGTGACACTTTTCTTACTTGTATTTTTCTTTGATCTTTTGCATATGGGCCACTTCGGTATTCTTGGAAAAACATTGTACATACTCTGAGTAACCTTTGAACTCCTGTCTTCTGCATCTGAATAGATTTTGAACTTCCTATCCACTGCATCAACAGATCTATCTGATTATGTTGACAACAATGACAATATTGTTGCTACACCTTGCTCAACAAGGTTGTAGGCATCTTAGGACTCATTTTTGAAATATTTGATGATAACATCATATTTGATTAAGTCTTCCTCTTTTAACTCAAAAATTTGGAAAAATTGATAAGTGCATATATTAAGGGAGGAACTATTATCTATCAAGATTCACTTGATAACTATTTCCCCAATATATGTAGTTATGTAGAGGGAAGAATACCCTCACAAGTCTAAGTAAGGGATATCATCATCCAAAAATGTGATATTATGTATCCCAAGGAAACCTATAACATCAGCTAAAGTGCTAGGGGAAATATCTTAAGGGATAAATTTTTGTCTTAGAAGCTTCAACAAGGATTCCCTATGAATAGAAGTAGGAAAAGTTTACAAAACTTCTAATAGGAAGATCTTGGTTGGGGTACTATCTAACTATTTTTGGATGTCAAAGGAGACTTTAGGTTGTAGCTTCAACAATAAATATAGATTTTCTACTCTCATGCTTCTTTTTTGAATACTTTTCAAAACTAAGGGTGGTTTTGATGGTTGATTGGATATAGAACTCATATCCTGCTAATATCATTGGGTCAATTGAGATTAATCTTGATGTCTTGTAGTTGTTTCTATCATACCAACCATGTTATTATAGAGATGTGGAACATTACAATATATCACTTGATTAGTTGTCTATTTCCCATGCTTAGGTATGGGATATTGGAAGATCCCCATGTCTTGATTAGTTGTGGGTGTTTGTTGTGTAGGAGGTTGATTTTTTGTTGGAGGATTATAGTTAGGAGTAGGTGGGTAATCCTCTATAGCAAGATGACTTGCATCAATTAAGTCTTTAACCATATGTTTAAACCTCTTACATGAATTTTTCATGTGCCCCTCCGCTCTATGATACTTGTAGTATTGACTAGGCTTGTACCAGTTAGTCGTGGTATTGGGTTGACTTATGGGAGGTAACTCAATCATAATTTCTTCCAAAAGCTTCTTTAAGACCATCGCCATAGGCATGTTGAGTCTTGTGAAATTCTTTGATGGGGATTTTTGAGGTTGGCTAAGCACCATCTTTTACAAGGTGTTAGCAACACTATTGATAGGTCTACTATCCATTACCCCATCACCAACTATGTGCTTATTATTATACTAATATTTTATGGTCCTATATTCTTATTTCCTTGGATTAAATTAACCTCATCAAATAAGATATTGCTCTACCCTTCTTATAAGATCTATTTATTTTTCAAAGGAGGTAATAGTTGTTTCCAATTCATATGATATTTGCTATTCTAAATTTCTAATAAAAATTTCTAGCATGTCTTGAGGAGGTAAATTATATCTCAACCATCCAACTAAAGTTATCCAATGAGACAAGAATTTCAAAAAAATTTCATATTTACCTTGTTTCAACATATACATATTTCATAGTCATATTTTTCTCAACATAAGCTCTGGATTGTTGAATAAACAATTTTGTTGTCTCTTCAAAAATTCCTTAAAGAATGATGAGGTAGTTGATAATACCAATCTAATGCCATACCACCAAGTATCTTATGAAATATATTTAGTAACACCATATCATCATATATAATATCATGGCATGTTGTCCTAAATATCCTTAAAATGTTCAATCGGGTCTTTTGTTCCCTTATAAATAGGTAAAAATGGTATTGAAAAATACTCAGGGTAGGGCCTAGAAGTGACAATAGGTCTAAGGGCTGATTGCGCATTTCCTTATAACCATACGTAAAACTTGGAGGTTGAATCATATCCACTATTGAGACCAATTGTTTCACCACATTTGTCAAAATTTGTATATTAGGATTGTTGTTATGCAAGGCCCCTAGGTTACCTATGGGAGGGTTATAGGTAGGCTATTGAAAGAGAACTTGGCCAATGTTGAAGACATTAACACTGTTATGATAAGGGTTATGATATGTGGTATCTTGCTATGAAGGATAATTAACATTTGGTGGAAAAAAACATGAATGTTGAGATGAGTAGAATGAGAAGGAAATTGAGCATAATATTGAGATGCACTACTAGTTGGAGGAATTCATGGAATTCTTCCAATGTTGGTGGTTACAATAGTGACATATGTTGGTTTATAAAAAGGATTAATATGATGCGAAGATTCAAACAATGAATTGGTGTGAATATTTCAAGGAGAAATGATTGGAGGATGAGATGTCCTAGCCTCTTCAAGTTGGGCCTCCTCATCCATAGCCTTAACCAAGGCATATTTATGATGTTTCATGAAATTCCAATTATGATCATATGATTTAAATATGAGTTCTCCATTAAACCCCTCAAGAGTATAAAGGTCAATATTAGTTTCTACATGTTCTTACTAATCTAAATTAGGGTTCTCCCTATCAATATGGTCATCTTATTAAAGAATTTTAGATTCTAAAAGCCTTCACTTACTCCTAAGTTTGGGAGCCATTAGGAGAAAGAGAAAGGATAGAACAAAAAAGGAAAGATATAAAAACTAGTAAAAACACACAAAAGGCTTTAAAGATATTTTTAATGTTTTTCTAATTCTAAGGAAACAAAATTAGTGGTCTTGCTTAAAATTTTTAAAAAGAAAGACAAAAGGAATAGGATTCCTATCTTAGGCACTAAGACGTGTTCACATTGGGTTCACCAAATATGTAAAGAGGAAAAACTACCCTGTCATGTATCTTGGTTGTATCTGTTGGGAACCAAGGTGACCATGAGGGTGTGTTATATTCTCTACACTTGGGGGCTTGGGGATTGAAGGGTTCACCAGGAATGATTTAAGGACTTGCTCAAAGTTTGCGTTGGATATGTTTAATGTGTATATTGAACAAACACCTTTTTTTTGCCTTTCTAAAATCTAAGCTATGGAAAATGAAAGAATAATGAAAGGCAAGCAATAATGCAAGTAGACAAGAAGATAATCCTATTATGATTCTTGATTTTCAATGATGACTAAATCCTAGCTTGTAATAATTTTTTTCTTTTTTAGTAGTGGTTTAAGAGAATGCACAAACATAATTAACCCTATAATGTAAACTATATGCCTTTTATCTTTTGAATACCTAGAAATAAGTCAAAATATTTTTCTTTTGTTTATGCTTTAGATCTAGAATGAAAATGGATATAAAGAGAACAACAAAAAACCTAATAATTTTATCTAGGGAACTTATCTAATTTGATAGCTAATCCTAGCTTTAACTTGTGTTAAGAAAATACCAATAGCTTTGAAATCTACAAAATAGCCTCACATACCCTAGAAAGTTTGATCAATGTGTAGGATTTGCTTAGGCTATTGTATGTTTGAGCTTCAAGGTGCAACAATCAATACCCCTTGGTAATTTTAGATGACCTTTCAAAAATAAAAATGATTGTTGATCTTTGGAAGAAACCACAACAAGATATGACAACTTGAATTACCAAACCAAATTTTAATAGAATGAACACAATGTTGAACTAGTATGCAATTATAAATCCTAGGGTTTGGGAACAAACAAATTCCCCCAAGCTAGTATGATTAAAATGCAAGTGAAACAAAATGATAAAAGTTCAAACAAAATGATAACAAAAAGAAACAATGTAAAAAAAATATGCAAACCAAAACCCTAGGATTTTGGGATAAATAGTTGGCACCAAGTCTATCAAGACTGAATCCATGCCCTATAAATTATTAGGCATGGATTCGATAACCAAAATAAAATAAACAACACAAATAAGGATAGGAAAAAAAAAGGTTTTTTTTCGAATCCATGCCCTATAATGAGTGAGGCATAGATTTTTATGAGGAGACCTAAAAATAAAAATCTATATGTGAAGTGTAATCTTAAGACAAAACTAAATTATTTAAACCTAATAAATGCAAAGAGACAACCTGATAATCCTATAGAAGAAGCAAGAGCAAAGGAATAAAACCTCTCCTCATTCAAGAATAAAATTTTGTCATCAAGGATTCTTCACTTGTAAATCACAAGCAACACACCAAAAGCATAATACTAGAGCACCAAGAACATCAAACAAAATGAATATTTGCACAAAAGCTTGCTTAGATCAATATTGCTAAAAAAAATATTGTATCTTAACAAAGGAGATATAATCCCTTTATTTATAGAGGGTTTGGAGGGCTTAAAATGTGGGAAAACAAAAATTAACCTTGGCCAAGCCAATGCCACAAAAGGTTGATCCAAAATTTAAAATTTTAAGAGAAAAATACCTAAATTTATCGAATTTATGCCCAATAATTTACTGGGTGTGGATTTTGTCAAGGTTCATAAAAATAAAGTAAAAATCAATAAAAAAATGGTTCAAAATTACACTTGTAAATATTGAGAGCCTCTTAAGGTATTCTAAGGAAAATTGACTTATTTGGATGGGTCAATTTTCCATGTCTACACTAACACAATGTTATCAACACAATAAGTATTTTAACATTCTTTTATTTGATAAAAGAAGGGGTTTGGAAAGGATCCCAAAATATTTTTACAAAAAGAGAAATTGAAAGTTATCAAGGCCCATCCTAAGAGACTTTAACAAAAATATCCAACCCAACTAAAACAAAAAACTACCTTTATAAGCCAGTCGGTTAGAAAAAACCACCACTAGATTGGAACATCGAATCCCATAGGGGAAAAAAATAATAGAACCAAAATCCAACATAGATATGACCTAGAGAACTACCAAAGAAAAAATAATTATTCCTTAGAATATGAATTCCTTAAGTTCCTCATGTTATTTTTTGGAGTTCTGGTTTGCCATTCTCTAATTGAGTCATGCCTTGGATCTCCTCAATAAACGAGATAGCCATATGAAGAGATATTATCAGGGTCTGGTGCTTCTCATACAACTTATGGAGGAAGGAAATGATATTGGAAGACTTAGACATCAATGTGTGATAATACTCTCTAACTTTAGTCAACTTCTTCACCAAATTTCCTTTCTTATTCACTAGAGACTAATCCTCAGACTTTGAAATATATGGTTTCAACATGAACTAATTTCATGGATAGGTATTTGGAACATCTAGCTCACCCACCTTTGGTTCCTCTAGAAAAACCTAACACACCACCCAAGCTCTTAATTGGTGCTTTGGTAGAGATAATGGGGCTCTTAATATCTTCTGAATCAGAATCCAAGGAGTCATTGGATGAAGAGTTGGATGAGACCATGGGAAAATAAAAAAATAGAGAAATTTTTTGGTTTTCAATTTGTGATAGGGCCTCATACATCGCCATTCATTTAGCCTTAGCCACACTTGAAAATCAGCAAGGCTAGGCCCTAGTGAATCGGTTTTGAACATTTAACTCCTCTCACATCTGTCATTTTCTTAGCCAAGGAATACAACATAAAAGATGAAATATTCATAAACCTTTTACACCTCAACTAATTTAGAAACATTACATGGAAGCTGTGCAACACCTCCATGTTGGAATCTAGCATGAAATAATCCATGATCATAAAAATTACTCAGTCCCAAAGAGATTTGAGAGCCTTGGCATTGTATCCATTCTATAATTTTAGTAGTTACTTGTCTTAATCAAGAAATAATCTCAATTTCCTAATAAAGGAGTGCTTCTTCCTATTATAGTAGGTACCATCCACTAGAATACCCATAACCTCCCCAACTAGGGCAATAGAGAATTCAAACTCCAACCAACCTAAACCTAGCCTTTCCTCCATGAGTGTGCTATTTTTTTGGAAAGAACTATATGGTGACCATGGAAGGATTGGATGCAATTGAGCATACTTTCTTTGTTTAAGGTATTTTTTGATCTCATCATCCAACTCTAGGGAATTCATATCTAGTGGAATATTTTGACCTTTCTAAAAAACAATTGCCCATATTCAACGTCCAAGCATAGAAGGACTTAGTTTCAATTCATCTAAACCTGTGACTAGCAATGTTGTCAAAAAACTCCCTTAAAATTTTTGTAAAGGTTTCATTCAGGCCATGATTGGTATTTTAAATGAGAATTTGAAAACCATGCTAGATTATGTGGTGCCAGAGATTAAGAGGATGACCACAGAGGGAGATCACACTTCCATACACACAATGTTGACAATGCTAATGATGGATCCCATAATTCAAACTTGATATCTTGATCTTTCCATATCCACACTCTTTCCAAAGATGATTGATAAAAATGTGGTTCATATCTTAAGTATAGAAAGTAAATTTATCATCCTACCTCTTCAAATTAAGCACCCTTGAAACTAGATGAAAAAATGACCAATTCCAATAAAATCATGATGATTGGTATCGACACAGAGAATCAAAGAACATGTGGATATAATCCAATAAAAATGCTCCAATACTGGGTGCAACTATTGATGTGGCCAACCACCTCACCATAAATCATGGTAGTCAAAAGTCAACTACTCCATTTGGTCCTATAAAATCAATCCACATTCTTAGGAAGGATTCTCCAACATGGGAGGTGATTGATGATGTGGTCAAACACCTCATTGCAAAGTGTTACAATAGACCACTAACTTCTCTAATTGGTCCTACCAAACTAATCTTCATTTTTATAAATATCTCCCTAGCATGGGTAACAATTGATGATGTGGGAAACCACCAACATGCCAACATACATGCAACATCTCCATTTGGTCCTACCAAACCATTCCAAATTATTAAGAAGTTTTTCCATGGAGAATTTTTTTTTACCAAAGAAAGTAGTGCTAAACCCCTAAAATTTGAATTTAAATTTGAATTAGAAGGGGGCTAGAACTAAACCCAAAGGCTCACATCCTACAAAATTTACTTTCCAAAATCTATTAGAAGTACCCTTGTTAGAAATGTTGGTACCATGCCTAAAGAAACTGAGTTCAAAATAAAGGAGTGTCACCACTCCTGCACAAACCAAAAGTAGACTTAGGAAAAGGTGGATCCAATCAAAATATATGAATCACCAACCTACATTAAACACCATTAAATAATATAAACTTGACCCCATACATAATCCTCAGTAGGCCTTGAGGATATTTTGATCTCCAAACAAAGAGGCCTTGAGGATAATTTGAACCATAATATTTTAAAATTTTATCTTAAATCATATTGTATTTATTAATGATAATCTTATAGAAAAATTGTTTTTCTAGTGTCAATCAATTGTCTTAGACTTAGAGAGAGAAATTTGTGATCAAAATTTCATAATATTCTTTCCAGGGAGGAGACCTTTTGGAGGTAGAAATCCAAAGCCATTTGGCTCAAAGAGGGGGATGCAAACACCAAGTATTTCCATGCATCCATTTTGCGGTATAGAAGTATTAATAAAATCATAGAACTTCATAAAATATATGGGACATCTACCAATAGTATTGATGATATTAGATCTAAAGCAGTGGAACACTTTCAAGACATTTTGGGCTCATCTCAACCTTATCTTGATTATGTGGCTAACTCCCTTCTCTAGCATATTTCTTTGCTTGTTAGTCAAGACTTCAATTAATTTTTTCTTCAACCATTTTCCCATGATGAAATTAAAGAGGTTTTATTTTCCATGCTAGAAGATAAAGCCCCTAGACCATATGGTTTCCCTCCCTAATTTTTTCAATATTTTTGGGATATTATAGGTAGTGATGTTACTACAAATTTTTAAAAAATCCAAAAAACAAATTTTGTGCTAAGTAATATCAACTCGATCTTTTTGACCCTCATTCCTAAGTCCCATGACTATTCCTCATCTGATTATCGTACTATTATATTATGCAACATACTATACATAATATTAACCAAAACCATGGCTAATATATTGAAATGCATATTTCAATCTATCATTGACCCCTATTAAAGAAGTTTTTTCCAAGAAAGGTTAATCACTGATAACATTATTACCATCCATGAGCTCATCCATTATGTTACCAAAAGTGGAAAACTAGGATTCTTATTGAATCTTGACATGAAAAAGGCCTTTGATAGGTTTCTTGTAACTTTTTATTTGTTATCCTCACCAGGTTTGGGTTCCACTCCAATTGGATTAATCTTATCAAAACATGTATCTTGTCTGCCTGTTTTTTTATCCTTATTAATGGATCTGCAACTGGTTACTTTAGAAGTGGACATGGTCTTAGACAGGGTGATCCATTGTCCCCATCATTTTCATAATTCTATTTGATTCCTTAGGAAGTATCCTAAAGGCTACTTGTTCCTCTAGAGCTATCTCTAGCATCAAAGCCTATACTGGCCTCCATCCGATTTCACACCAATAATTTATGGATGATACCATTCTCACCAATCACTCCATTGTTCTTGAAGCTAGAGTTATTAAATATATCTTGAATTCCTATGAACAAAATTTTGGCTATAAATTCAATTATATCAAGATTAGCCTTTATTTCATTAACACTCCCAAATAAAGGTAGATTAAAATTGCTAAGATCTTGGAGTGCACTATTTCTAATTTTCCTTCCATTTATCTCAGCCTCCCTTTGTGTCAAGAAAAAATAGTTGAGAGTATGTGGAATAATGTCATCTAAAGAATAATGAAAAATCTTACAGGATGGAAGGGAGATCTCCTTAGTCAAGCAACTAAAGCTACTCTTGTTCAATATTACCTCCAGAGTATTCTAAATTTTTCTTATCTCTTTTCAAGGCTACTCTGGTGGTGTGTCACAAAATTGAACTTATTCAAAAGCATTTCCTTTGATCAGGATCAAAGAAAAAATTCAATTTTCCTATTTTAGCATGGGATAAAGTTTGCTCGAGGAGGAACCAGGGAGATTTTGGTTTTAGGAGAATTCAAAAGATGAATTTGGCAATGATAAGTAAGTAAAGGTGGAAAATCATCATGAATGCTAGGGTTGTTTGGGTGGATATCAACAATAGCAAGTACCAAGGAGAAAATATTTGCTTGAATATAATCTCTTCCTTTAAAGATCTACCTTTTGTAACTCTATTACCTAAGCGAATCATATTATTAGAAAAGGTATAATATGGTTCCTTAGTGATGGGCCTCAAATCAGATTTTGGGAAGATCCTTGGTTAGCCATCCAACTTTTGATAAATGATCCTTATGCATACTCAAGTCAATTTTTGATCATTTGTTTGGAAATAAGGTAAGTAAATTCATATCTTATGATTCCTCTATCTGTCCTACTTGGGAACATTTTCCCTAGGATGTGATGCTATAAAAACCCTTTCAAACATACTCATATTATATCATTGCAAGTCACCCGTCTCATGACACTCCCTTTTGGTAGTAGTGCAAGTTGATTTTTTTCTCAGTCAGGTCTACTTATTTACTCTAGGAAGAGCCCTCCATTTGTTGGTTCCCTATTAGCCAGGTTTAGCTGAAGAATCTCATCCCTAAAATTACTTATTTTTTTGGTTGGCTATCTAGAATAGGGTCCTCACTATTGATAACCTCATTTCCCATGGTATGATTATCCTGAATCGGTGTCATATTTTCTAGGTTTCATGGGAGTTGGTTACTCACCTCTTCCTTTAGTGCCCCTTTTTTACTCAAATTTTATCTTCCTTGTTTTCCTTGGTCGACATAGCTTATTCCATTCCTAATTCTATTGCTGACCTTTGTATCCAGTGGCCTAATCCTTTCATGTTTACCTACCTTAAATCCTAGTGGTCCTTTGTTCTTCCATATTTCTTATAGCAGGTGTGGCTTGAATGGAATAATAGAGATTTTTAGGATTTGAATAGTAGCTTTGATTATGTTTTTTCCAGGATCCTCTCTATGGCTATGGAGAATGCTAACTTGGTTCCTTTAGCTGAGTGACCTTCCACCCTATCTAAGTCTAAGTTGGTGAGCTACCTTAACCTTTCTCCTGACCCAAATATCAAAATTTATCCTAGTGTGTATAGGTACTTTGTGGTTTGGAATCCTCCCCATTTGACTTGGTTTAAGCTTAACTTTTATGGGCAGACAAAGGAAATTCTGGTAGGGCCAATTACCGAGGAATCATCAGGGATGATAGAGCCATGATTATCCTTGAATTTGCTAAGAATTTAGATCTTCAATCAAACAATACTACAAAAGCTAGAGCTCTATTTCAAGGTCTTTCCACTACTAAGGAGCTTCAAATCTAGAATCTCATTGTTGAAGTAGACTCACTCAATATTATCAACTATATAAAATGAAATTGTGCTCCTCTATGGAGTGTCTCCACCTTGATTGAAGAGTTGAAGCTTTATATTCATAGCTTTAACAATATCTTAATTCAATATGTGTTTTTTAAAGGTAATAAAGTGGTTGAAATTATGACTAATCATGGGCTAAAGCAAGAATCCCTAAAGATATGGACAAGAGATTTTCTCCAATGCCTTTTGGATATGTGTGCTTCCAATTACCTTTATTCATATGTCTAATTTATCCAAGCCTTGTGTTTGTTCATATTATTATTATTTTTGGCACTCACCTTTATCCCATGGGTGTGCTTTGGATTATGGTGATACATTAAGTTGGAAATCCTTCTATGTGTTTTCTTATTTGTTTTCCTTGACTTGGATCCTTAGCATTATCATCATACACATGCCACATACATGCTTATTTATCTATAAGAATAATCCTTGTTGTCAGTAGTGGGGGTTTCCTAATTTCTAGCATTTGAATTGGGAACCTAACGGTGTCTTATGTACTACTTTCTAGTCATGTGGTCTTATCCTTGAGTGGAAGGAGGCTCTAAATTTTCTATGCATGTTTGGTATCAATATTCATGATAATGTTCCTTGTAAGGTTGTCTTGCTTGATAGTAGGTTCTTCAATACTGTGCGCCCTCCTAGCCTCCTCGAATGGGTCAGATGTCAAAATGTTTGTGATTAAAAAATACAACTTTTTTTAAAGTTTTGTTTCATTGGCCCAATCCTTTTATTTTCTTGATGTTGAATGACAGATTACACAGTTCTCATTTTTCCAATACCATACCTCATTCCTTGTTGTTCACTCTTCCCGTGAGTAAAATAAATATTAATCATGTTGCAACACATGTGGTAAGGCATTTCCATGGTAATACAAGCCATCAATGGTCAAGATCTCTAGATACTTCCAAAACTGGTAGCATGTCTTTCTCTTGTTATAGATTATGTTTAAATCATTGTCCCGTGTAGGCCTCTTTCTACCTGTTCAAGATTTTATGGGAGTTTTCAAGTGAGAGCCATATTTGGGAGGTTTGGGATGTTTTTTCTATGGGTTTAAGATTTCGTAGGATCTTCAATATGGCCCTATTGAAACTAAAGTATCTCTAGTTGATTCAATGGTTAAGGAAATCCTTGGGTCTCATGGTATTCTTTCCTTATTAAGGAAATTCTTAGGAAATGAACCAGAGTTATCTGTAGAGTTTGTCCAAACCTATAATAATGGCACTATCTCCCTTCATGGTCACACCTTTGCTATTATAATTGAATTGCTTACTAAAATCATTGGATTAGCTAATGATGGCGATAATATCCATCAAGACAAGCACTCCATCATAGCTAAAATCATGAATTTTAGAGATAAAAAGAAATTCTTAGCCAAGAAGGACAATGGTATTGTTAGAAAAAACCTCCCATCCTCTTGGAACAAAGTTTTAGTTCTGATAATGCAGTACCTCACTATCAACAAATTGTCTTTGCCTCTTCACAATTTCCATATGGCTTTCCTCAATTTATTGAGGGATGTAAAGGTGATAAAAATCCTTGAGTATATTTTCCATTCAATGGAGATCTCTATGAATAGCTGAGGAATAATAATTTGACTCATCCAAAAAATCAAGGGTTGCACTTAATAATATTCAATTACATGGTTCAGATTCAAGCCCAAAGGAATGTTCTTCTTGTCGAGGTTAATATTGAAATTCATCCTTTAGAACCTAATCCCAATGTGGACTTATCCTAGGAAACTAAGGATGAAGCATACAATGATTATGTTGAGCCAGTGGGTGCCTCGTCAAGCAAGGTTGGTAGGTAAAAGTTTTTGTTAGGCCCACCTGCTTCATCTTCTTCTCCTAGTTGGTGCTCAACCAGAGTTAAATCCTCTATTGAAAAAGTAAATAATATGGTTGTGATGGCTCTGGTGAATCCCTCCAAGATTAAATTTTCCTCTCCAGCTTGTAAGATCCTAAAACTATTGTTGCTTCTTCCTCTAGGGTGATGTCGATCCAATCCATCATGAAGACTGATCCTATGGTTTATTTGGATGACAGTGTGTCCTTGGCCACCTCTATGCTCCTTTGAGTGGTAAAGATCATCAACCAAATAAAAAATCAGAAGGTGATAGATCATATTAAATAAGTATCCAATGTGGAGGATGAGAACCAAGATCAGATTCATACCTCTGAGTAGCTGGGATGTTCTCTTTCCTATTTTGGTTTGGGATACCTTTTTGATGCAGGTTTCATTTTTGTTGTAGCTTTGAGATGATCCCATATTGTATGTTTTTGCTTCTTTCTATTTTTTGGGCCTTTGTACTTAGGTTTTTGCCTTTTGTTGTTCACTTATTTTGGTATTATTAATAGTTGAGGTCTTCCTAGTTTTGGGATCCTTCCTTATCTTAGCGTTGTAAAATTTTTTGGGATCCTTTCAAAACCCCATTATAAATAAAACATTTTTTTTCTTATATCAATTAAAATAATATAATCTCATTTTTGATAATACAACTAAGTTTATTGTTAATGACATTCATGCCAACTGAATCGTATTTTATGTTGAAAAATGGAGATGCAAGATCAAAAAAAAGTTCTCTTGTAGTGCAAAAAAGTAAAAATAAAGGAAATAATCAAACTAAAACTCACATAATCTATAAAATCGATTTTTATTATGTAATCTCAATATTTGACTTATCATTAAAGAGTATTTTAAAAATTCTTATATCAAATTCTCATTATCAAGAACCTTGGAAAACAAGTTCTAAAATATTTTTTTTTTGTAGATAAGATACTATAGCATTAATACCGAGTTTTATAGGTTGACCCAAAACCTTTTACAAAAATTAGCCTAGGGATGTTGATGAACATGTCCTTACTAAGGATCCTATATATGTAAAATCTACATGTCACAAAAGCCATTACATTCGGTAAGGCACATAGCCTATTATCAAAAAAAAACTTCCCATACAAAATTTTGGGTATATCCCGAGAAAACACACCTGCATCATAATTACAAAAAAAGAAACAGATACAGATCCCTTCCTTGAAATAGTGGAGAAACAAAAAGCTGCAGACACATAGAGCAGAGTACTGAAAAAACTCCCACAAGCTCTGTATTGATAGTTACTCTTAATAATTCTTTGGTAATTGCTTTCTTTCGTATATGACATGCTTTGGGACCACATCCCATCTTAGCCAATCAGCCTTGGAGAAGTGAACCTGTTGGCTAGATTTATGACGGTAGCTATCTGGTGGTCCACATGGCTCTGGTTCGAAGTCTTATATTGTCATTTCTTTCCTACCCTGTGATTATCAACCAACCTCAAATTAATAAGATGACTAGGATCCATGTTATCTAACATGTGACTATCCCCATTAGTATTTGTGGTATTTCCAAGTAGTATCCACAAATACTGACAGCTCATATAATTTTTATTGTGAGTCCATTTCAAAAAGAGACGAGAATACTCATAGCCTTCGAACTTACAATGCCTTCCCTGTTGGTAAATTCGACTATCATTCTTGGCATTCTTGTTGAATAAGCTCCTCTACTTCGCTCGGGACACCGTGTTCCCATTTGAAAATTTTGTCACCATAAACACCCAAATTGGCCAGCTTATCAGAAACTTTGTTAGCTTCTCGAAAGACACGTTGGTATGTTCTATCCTATCTTCCCTGGAAAAGGATCCTAGCCTCTTCAAATTTTTTTTTAATCCTCTAAAGAGGTGTTTTACAATTATTAAGGAGATTTATAACATGCATAAAATCTCCTTCTACGATCAAATTTCATTCTAAGTCTTGAGTCATTTGAATACCTCTCCACATAGCTCTAGCTTCAGCTTCGTTGTCCGTCCTTGTTCCCAAATATTCAAAAAACGCAAGCATCATATTCCCATTATTATCTCATACAATGCCACCAGTGCCTGCTCTGCTAGGATTGTCGTTAGCTGCTCCATAAAAATTAAGCTTAAACCAACCTGTAGTAGGTGGGGACCACTTAACATTGGCTCTGGGATTGACTACCCTAGGCACGGACTCATCTAACAAGGTTAAGCTTAAATATAAATATTTTATTTCAAGATAAATATTCTAAATATGGGTGTTGGAAAGATTCCATAACTCCCATTTCCAATAGAATATACTCTCAATATGACATCTACAAAGTATTTTTTGAAATCTAATTCTTTATCAAAGTCTTATGACATTGTGCTTGTTTTTTACAAACCTTGTAATATCATTCTCTCAATATTATTGAAAGGTTAGAACATTAAAGAAAGAAACCTATATAATGATAAAATGATAGAGACATTTATGGCAATAAGAGACAAGGAGGTGGGCAACACAAACTAGGGTTTGTAGGCCCTAGGGTTTGATCCAAATGTAGGTCTTTTGATAGACCCGCAATAAGCCCTATGAATCCTATAGAAGTCATTTGACCTAGGGGATAGGTCATGGTTGAATGTGGTTAAGGGTAATTATAAAGACATGGTGAATTGATTTGATCTATATCCTAAATAGGGTAAAATTCATATTTCTTCTGCTACCCTAACAAATTTGATGATGGACCAAGGTGTGATGAATATGGTTGGAAATTTTGTAAGAACTTTTCGAGACCTAGACTCTCTGAAAATGGGCATTCACAAAATTGTGCCCTATGTGGAACATGAAGATTGCAATGTTACCAAGAGTTATTTTTATGGTTAAAATTAACTACAATGAAGATTTTGATCATATCCTTTGGGGAGGTCTATGGTTTTTTGATTGACAAGGGCCATTTCTATGAAATTTGGGGTTGGATTTTGATCCAAATACATAAATCATTCATAAAAGTGCCTATCTATATTAGACTATCAGTCTTGCCTTTCCAGTTTTGGCACGAGGAGATCCTCATGGGGATAGCAAAGGAGATAGGAAATTTGGTAGCCATAAACTCTAAAACCATAGCTAACTCAAGACTAATTTATGGAATAATATGTATGAATGTAGACTTAGAATCAAATCTTCTTTGCTCAATTGAACTCCTCTCTAATATAGAAAGTTGACTATAAGATATAAAATATGAGAACCAACCTTACCAATATGATTTGAGTAAGAAATTAGGGCACACTTTAGCTTTTTTTCCCACTAAAAATAAGGAAAACAACCCATATAAAGTATGGCAATGGAGGGAGCTATCAAACCTAAAAAAATCTCAAGTAGGAGATCTGAGTGCTTAGAAGGAGAAGATAACAAGCCCTAATTGAGGAATTAGAAATACCATTTATGGAGGAAGAGGAAATATTGGAAGTAAATGTCTAGGTATTCCCTAATGTAATACTCTCATCTATCTCTATGAATGAATTTCTTCAGTCCAAATCCTTTGATTTTTTGGGGGATGTGTTATCCAATCTTATCGATATGTGTGTGCAAATTTTACCTCCTAATTCATCTATCCCAAACAAATACCTTTGTGTTATAGGCTATCACTATTATTCTACCTTGGAAAATTATTTTGAGATATTAATCCAAGATGGGGATCAAGAAATATTACTGTGACCTAGGCTCTAGGAAAGACAAAGCTAGTGCAATACTAGTAGAATAACTAGGAATGAGAAAAAAGGATCAGTAGATGTTGGATTTGAATCTAAATATGGAATACCAAAAAATAAGGAGATAAGATAGAGAGAAATAGAGGTGGAGATTACAAATGGTACTCAAACAACTCTTGACCTGTGTGGGGGAAAGAAAAAATAATCCAAACCCATAAAATAAAAGTTACCTCATGGAATGTAAGGGGTATCAATTCCCCTTATAACCATAGAGTTGTGTAATCATTGAGAAAAGACATCAATCCTTGTATTATTATTTTATAGGAGAAAAAATTACATGACAAAAAATATAAAAGTATAAAATAAATAATTTGGAGGGAAGCAAAATTTGTAGCAGTAGGGGCCTTATGTGCTTGTAGGATCATAATAAGATTGAAGGAATGCTAATAGTGTCAAATGAAATATTTATAGTTATTCATTTCTACTCAAGGGAGGAGGATCAATAATGGATAATAACTAATGTTTATGCTCTAAACATAGTGACTAGTAGAAGGAATCTATGGAGGGATTTTTTCCAACTTAGAGAAGCATTTTCTAGTTTACCTTGGGTTCTAGTAGGAGACTTCAACTCTTCCCTTTACCCATTACATAAGAAGGGAGGCAACTCATCCATTTTGGAAGGAATTATGGATTTTTTCCAATTCTTAAATGCTAATGAGTTGATGGATATAGAACTAAGAAGGGCTAAGTACACTTGGAGCAGTAGATGAATAGGGTACCAATTAATCCAAATTTGGCTTGATTGTTTTTTTTGTCAAAGGAAATCCTACTATTATTTGGAGACACAACTTTGACTACTCTTCCAAATGTGGGTTCTAATCACAATCCCATTATTTGGGAGATTGAGGCAAGGAAGAAGATCTTCAAATACCCTTTTTAGGTTTGAGAATATGTGGCTATAACATGAAGGGTTTGAGGGTAAACTATTAGAGTGGTGGAAACAATATTTCTCTAGAGTGAAGCTAACCCAAATAGCCAAAAACTTAAAATTTATTTAAAACAATCTTAAAATCTAGAATAGAAATGTTTTTGGGCATCTCATTAAGAAGAAATCAAAATTGAAGTAGCAACTTTTAGACATTGAATAGGTCTTGCAATTAGATATTTTATGAATGAAATGAGGGATAAATAAAAGAAATTGTTGGCTAACTATCACAATATCATGGTTTGTGAAGATATATTTTGGAGGTAAAAATCAAGAGTAACTTGGCTAAAATAAGGGGACCACAATACAAATAAAATCATATTTCAACCTTAAGGTATATGAAATATAATAAGATTAAGTAAATTGTTAATATGGATGACTCTGTTACTGATGACCCCCTTCAAATAAAATAGGAAGTTAACTTATTTTTTAATTTGATAGGATATGAGGAGCCTAAAGATGATGCTTCTATGAACATCATGTTCCATAACATCACTAGGTTGGTCATTGATTAGTTCAATGACTATCTCCTTAGTTCCTTTTTAGAGGATGAAATTAATAAGGCAATGTATAACATGAATGGTGAGAAGGTCCCAAGACTATATGGCTTTCATGTTGTTTTCTTTTAAGTATTCTAGCACATTGTTGAGGCAGATGTTACCCAAGTTGTTATGGAGGTTCAAATAACACAACAAATTCCCAAATATGTGAACTTAACTTTCTTAGCTCTCATTCCTAGGGTGGAAGGTGCTAGGACCTTCTCTAAATTTTTTCCTATAAATTTATGTAATACTTTATACAATATTCTATCCAAGGTCCTTGCCAATAGAATTAAAATAAATCTACCCTTCATAATTGACCCACATTAGAGTGGTTTCATTAAAAGGCAACAAATATTGAATGGTATTATAACCATTCATGAGGTGATTCATTACATAGATAGGAGTGGGGAGGTTAGGATGTTTTTAAATTTGGGAATGCATAAATATTACAATAGGGTCTCCTAGGAATTTATTTTTAAGACCATGAATAGCTTTGGCTTTCCTAAAGAATGAATTAAGATAATCAAGGCATGTGTTTCTTCAGCCATGTTTTTAGTTTTAGTAAATGGTTTAGTAGTAGGGTATTTCCAAAATAGAAGAGGACTCCATTAGGGAGATCCATTGTTTCCCTACATTTTATTATAATTGTTGAAGCTTTGGGGAGAGAAATCTCTACTGCTACATCAAATGGGAAAATTGAAGGAATTAAACTTACCTCTTCTTTATCCCCTATCTCCCACCAACAATTTATGGATGGCACGATCATTACTACAAAATCATCAATCCCATAGGCCAAATAATTGAAATCTATTTTGGAAAAATATGAGAAGGTAATTGGTCAAAAAGTGACTTATGATAAAAGTAAGATTTATTTTATTAACACGCTAGGACCTAGGTAGTCTATATTAGCTAGAATTGTTGGTTGTAGTATAGGGTATCTTCCCTCAACCTAGCTTTGGATACCCCTATTCAAAGGGAGGATGTATGATGAGTTATGGAATCCATTTGTAGAGATATTATAAAAAAATATTACAAGGTGGAGGGATTCTTTGCTTAGTCGAGCTAGAAAATCCCAACTGGTAAATTATATCTACAAAATATGCCAATATATTTTATATAAATGTTCAAAATGCTAATAAAAATTTATGATAAAAAGAGTAGATTCAAAGAAAATTTTTATGGTCTGGTGTAAAAAGTAAAAAAAGGATAACGTTGGTAGCTTGGGAGCAAGTTTGCACAAGAAAAGAAGTAGAGGGTCTAGGCTTCAAATTTTTGAAAAGAAAGAATAAAGCCTTGATGGAAAAATTGGATTGGAAACTTGTAAAGCATAAAGACCTCATTTGGATCTGCATCCTTAAAGCCAAGTATATCAAGAACTACTCTAGCTTCCTAGAGGAAAGTGAGTTACCTTGTGGTTCAAATTTTTGGAATAACCTTCAGTATACCGGACCTTTGTTGAGTAAGAAAATTTATTGGTAGATTGGAACTAGATCCCAAGTCCATTTTTGGAAGGAAATATGGCTCAAGAACATTCCTTTAAATGATAATCCATTTTTTTTGGGATGGAACAAGTATTTTCTACTCTCTATGGAACCTCTATGCAAAACCACATCATATTTGATGAAGTTTGTAAAATATAGAGGCATATATAGGTATATGAGCTAGATGAGAGGAACCAATAGAGCCTAAGAAAGCTCAATAGGATGCTACAAGTCTATTTTTTAAATAGTATAATAAATTCAAATAATCTCCTATGAAAGAATCAAAAGGAAGTTGAGTACTCAATTAAATATGGTTACTACATGTTGGAGGGAGAAGGCCTAGGCTATATGCCTATTATAAAAGTGTTGATCAAGTAGCTCCTTCCAAAAATTGCCTACTTTTACTGATTATCAGTCCAAAACAAGATTATGATGATGGATAATATTTGCAAGAGGGGGATGTTAATTCCTAATAGATTTGTGTTGTGTGAGAAAAAATGGAAAGATACAAAACATCTCTTCACCAAGTGCCCCTTCACAAGTGAAATCTTGAATAGAGTGCTCAATAATTTTCAAGACGACTAGGTCCTTTTAAATTCCCTTCTAGACTTGTGTCTCCAATGAGAATCCCCTTCTAAAGCAAGAGACTAAAAATATTGTGGAAGCTAAGCCTCCCCCATGCCTTGTGGGGGTATTTGAAAGAGTTAAATAATCATTATTCAAGGATAAAAAAGATATATCACCTTCACTAAGGCCCGATCTTCCATTTCCACTATGGAGAATTTCAAGATCATAAATTTTAAATATGTCTCGGAGCTTGATCAGGAAAAAGAGATTGTTAGCAATTGGGTCTTCGAATTTTAGGCTCAATACCTTGCTATACCATTCAAACTTGTAAGGGCTAACACAAAGTGGAAACCACCACCCCCTAGTTGACTGAAGCTAAATTTTGATGGTGCAATGAAAAGAAATCCAGGAAGGGCCAAAGTAGGTGGTATTTTTAGAGATCGAAAGTGAAAGACTATCTTGGCCAAATGAAATGAGGTAAGACAAAGATCCAAATTTTCTTCAATTGTGGGATATGATAAGGGTTAACCCAAATTTCTCATAAGTCTTCCAAAGACTTTGTTGTCACCCATTGAATTTTAAGAACCTGAAGAAGTGCATGCCAAACCTCCAAAAAAAGGAGACAATGGATAAAATATGATCAATTGTCTCCTCATCTGCACAATATAAATAACACCTATTAGGAATGGCCATCCATATGCTTCTAATATTTTCCTCCATTAATATCTAATTTTGCAATGCCATCCAAAGAAAGAAATACACCTTCGGTAGGAAATATTTAATCCAAACTCTATGTGAGGGAAAATTATGATTCTCCTTGCCCCTTTCAAAGGGAAAATCTAAGTAAATAGTAAATATTCCTTTAGGATTATGATCCCAAAAGAACCTATAATTTACTATATTAAGTTGTAGATAGTAATGTTGTAAATTGAGACTAAGAGAATTAAGCCTAATTTGCATAATAACATCAGCTCTTTCCAACTACAACATGTGCCACACTATGCAATTATCCTCCTCCTTGATGTACTCCTAAACCATGTTTCCATATTTTTTTCTTTGAAGGCCAAATGATGCACTTCTAATAATTATTAAAAATTAAAGGTCTATGTGACCCATGCATTCTCCCAAACATGTATCTTATCACCTCTTTCCACTTGTCATATTAAACCTTTCTATAAGAGATTCTTTGTTATGATCAAATCATTCCAAAAAATGATCCTAAAGGTTTATTGAAGTTATAAAAAAAAAAGATAATAATTTTTTGCCACCCAAATCATTGACCGTTAAATTCCTATTCACCCGCTTCACTTTTATGATGCCTAGACCACCTTCTCGATTAGGCCTACAAACTTTCTCCCATGCCACCAAACTAATACTTTGTTTCTCTTCTGTACCTATCCAAATAAATTTACTCTACATTCACTCCAATTTCTCAGTGAGTGATGTTGGATTTTTAAATAATGATATCATAAAAATGGATAAGTTTTGGAGGGTTTCCCTCAATAGCTATATTTTCCTTGCTTGATCAAGGGAAGAGCCTTTCCATCTTGTAAGATTTTTATTAAATCTCTCAAGAAATAAATTCTAGTATTCTCCTTTCATTCTACCTATAAAAAGGGGCATTCCCAAATACATAGTGGGGAAACTGGCCACTCTACAACCAAAAGTTCTTGCAATTTTATTCTATCTAAGTTGGGAGTGTTAACAAAGAACAATATACTTTTCAAGAAATTATTTTTTGACCTAAATTTGTTTCATAGGTTTTGATAATTTATTTGATATTCTTCACTTCCACAATTTATGACTCTAATAATATTATGGTATCATCAATAAATTGTTGATGTGTAATTATAACTAAAGATGATGCTAGTCGAACTCCTTTAATCAAGGTTGTATCTTTTAATATATTTAATATTCTTCCCAGAGCCTCAAATACTATTATGAATAGATAAGGTAATATAGGATCACCTTGAATCAGTCCTCTTTTACCTAGAAAGAAACCTATTATTTCTCCATTTACTATCATTGAATACTAAGGAGTGAAGATGCAAACTATGATCCAAAGCCTCTAATTTGACCCAAACCCAAAAACATGCAACACTTTATTTAGAAACTCCTAAGAGATTTTATCATAGGCTTTATTCATATCTAGCTTCAATAGCATACCTTCTAATCCTCTCATATTCAAAGAGTGTAAAGCCTCATGAATAGTGAAATCCCATCCAAGATTTACCTTTTTTTTAACAAGACCACTCTATTGGGGGAAGACAATATTAGGTAAAATACTCTTCAGTCTATTGGCTAGAACCTTTATCAATATTTTATAAATGGAATTGCATATGCTGATTGGGCAAAAATATTTTAGCATATCTGCTCCTTGCTTTTTTGAAATCAAAACTAGGAATATAGAATTCCATTCCTTGAGAATTGTTTTTTCTTGTTGAAATTCTAGAAAAGCCTCTAACATATCGTTCTTAATAATATCCCAATAATTTAGAAAGAAACCATTTATAAAATCATCCAAACTTGGGACTTTATACTTCTATATGCTAAAAACTACCCCACACACCTCCTCTAAGAAAGGAGTATCCAAAAAATTATTTATTTCACTACTCACCACTTGGGAAATATTATTCAACAATATATTAACTGATTCAATATTTGTTACATCTTCCATGCTAAGGAGATTTTGAAAAAAATAAATTGCTTCCTTTTTAATATCCTCTTCCTCTTTTAATTACTTGCACTCGTCTATCTTCAATATTATTGTTCTATTATATGCTCTATATCTAATAGTTGTGAGATGAAAAAATTGGGCATTTCGATTTCCTTCTTTGAGTCATAAAGCCATATATGTATGTCTCTAATGAACTTCTTTCTAGGATAATAAAGTGTGGAGATTAGATAAAAGCACCTTTTATTTTCTAACTAATTCTTTTGAGTGCCCTCAATTCTAATTTGATCTTTCACCTCTTCCAAGCTAACATTTAGATTACTTTTTCTCTCTTTTAAATGACCAAATTCCTCCTTGTTCCAAACCTTTACATTTTTCTTAATATTTCTAAGCTTCTAAGAGGCTTGGAATATTTTGGATCCTCTAATATAAATGTTCCACTATTCTAAATTAATTTGAGATAAAGAAGGATGTGACATCCATATTAACTCAAATATGAAGGGTCTACCTTTAACTCTTCTCCCCTCCAACACTTCCAAAAGCAGTGGTGAATGATTAGATGTAATATTTGAGAGGAATTTGATAGAATAGCTATCATAGTGAGTTAACCAATATTAGGATACTAATTCTCTATATAATCTAGTTTGAATACAGTTGCTTCCTAATATCCTATTAGACTAGGTGTATTTAGCCCCTTTCAGATACAAATCCATCAATTCACATTTAGAGATAAAACCATTAAATTACTCCATACTATTAGAATAACTCAAACTACCATTCTTCTTGTTACTAGGATACAAGGGTGTATTAAAATCCTTAAAAACTATTCATGGTCATTGAAACACCTCATGAAGATTACTAAGGAGCTCCCAAACCCTTTTTCTTCCTTCCCTAGTGTTTGGGGCATACACATTGGAAACAACCTAGATTTTTTTTATAATTTGCAAGTCAAGAGGATAGACACACACCTTTGATTCCTTTGAATACATTGACCATAAAATATTCTAGGGTCCCATTGTTAAAATTCCCACCATATCTGCTTTCTTCCAAATGGTATTTTTAATTGATTAATTTTTTTGCTCATCAATATTAGTCTCTTGAATCAAGAAGATATCGGTTTTATATTAATTTCTCATTTCCCAAAGTACCTGATGTTTTTTTGGGGTATTCATAACCGTAATTTTCCAAGATAGAAAATTTATTTCTTATATTTTAGTGGGTTATTCCCCCACTTAAATCTAAAACCTTCTAAGTATCATCTGCAACTTGTTTTGATGTCTATATGGATCTAACCACTCTAGTTTTGTACCTTCTTATAGACACAAAAGAGACCACATCCACTTTTTCTTGGAATGCTTTAAGAGAGTCAATAACTTCAAATTATCTTCAAATTTTTTGATATTTGTATCCTTTAAAAACACTCATTCCTTTATATCCATTTCCTCTTATGGTATATTCTTAAATATCTCTCCATTATGCTTTTTCTTCTTCTAATGAGGCATTTTATCTATAGAACTCTCTTCCTTGTTGTCAGGTTTCTCCCTTTGATGCCTGAACATATTTTATATATTAGTTTCCCTATGTTGGATACCATAATATACTTCAACCATTATATTCTAAAGACTTACAAAGAAGTTATGGTTCATGAATTCAATTTTTTATAAGAGGGTTCATGGGTGTGAAAATTTTATTTCTCAATGATAGATGGATTTTGATCTATTATTTTCATTTGAATTACTTCTAGAATTTCCCCTTACTCCATCATTTGGGTCTTTGAGTTTTTAATATGGGTTCTTAGACCTCGGTATTATTCAAGTTCTTCTCCATTGGAATTACTAGGTATTCCACTTGTTTGTATCTTAAATTTGAAGGCTCCTTCCTTTGCCATACTTTTTAAGGGTTGCTCTCCTTATTCCTATTAGGGAATAAATTTATTGAATGCCTTAGTTTCTTGAAATAATCACATCTTGAGGGAATGTTCTCATATTCGATAGACTGCACACAAATTCTATGTTTAGAAATAAGTTCTATTGATGTAGGAATTTTATTTTTAAGATTGACATTCACACATATCCTAGCATACACCAACCTCAACTTTTATAACATTGTAGGATCAATTACAATTAGAATACCAACCTCTTTAACAATACCTATTATCACTTCCTCGTGCCAAAACTGGAAGGGTAAACCTAGAAATCTAACCCAAATAAAAGCTTTATGAATGCTTTGCTTATTTGGGTCAAAGTTAGGCCCCCATTTTCACAAAAATAAACCTTGACATAAAAAAAACCATGGTTCACCCCATGGATGTAATCTGCATCCTCTTCACACTTCAGTTTGATCATGAAGAACCCTTTATACAATACCACTATCTCCATTTTCCCTATAGGATACCATTTCATCAAAGCCTATTTCTTAGTGTCCAAATATAATCGAGCACTAATAAAATTCCCCACTAAATCTATTACTCCTTGGGTCATCATTAGGTCTACTAGTATGTATGGAATGATGATTTTTCCTTGCTCCAGGCTTAAATAAAATTGCTTCTCCACTCTTTTGAGCTTTCCTTTCACCATATTTAACCATGACCAGGCCCTCAGGTATAAAATCCTATTATGTAGATTCCATGGGACCTGTGCACCACTAAAAACACCTTCTTTGTATTTTCCTACTTGACCTTCCTTAGACTTGACTTATAGACCATCCATATTTTTAATCAAATGTGTGCTTTTCATATTCCAAAGTACCTCTTAGCTTGTACTTCCTCCCAAATTGCACTATATTTTCTTCAACTAGATCACACTTTGCTTTCTACTTACTGGATTTTCTTCAAATTATTCCTTTAAATTCTCTTCATATTTGAAATAAATTTGCATTATACTTTCTTCTTCCTACTCACACGTCCTCCTTGCTTCTAGATCATGCTTGCGCTTGCTTTCAGCTTCACTCACTCTCGATTCACATTCACACTCACACTCGCTTAAGGATGTACTCACTCTCAGCTTGCATTCATGCTCGCATTCACTTGTGGTTGCACTTGCTCCTAGATGCACGTACTCTCAGCTACACTCACTCTAGATTCACATATAAATTTAATTATGTAGTTAAAGTCAATATTTTTGTAATTCATGTTAGCCATATCTTCTAAATGGTGAACATGACATTATTTTAAGTTGTGATTTTACTAGCCTTTGTCACTCTAGGATATTATTGTTATCAAGAATTACTACTAAAAATATACACATATATATCATAATAATAATAATAATAAAAATAAAATTAATAATAATAATTATATATATATATATATATATTTTTTTTTTTGAATTTACATGGTGGAATCGGTAGCCGCCACGAATCCGGGAAGGCTGTCCAGCTTTTTATGGCCACCACAGTATTCTGTGTTGTCTGCCCTAGAAGCTGCCACATAGATCTTTGCGCAGTCCGCCCCTATAACCACCATGCCACAATCATTTTAAACCTTTTATGCCACTGAAAGCACCAGGAAAGGGACAAGTGTTCAGTCCGGTGAGGCCCGAGATTTGAACCTTGGACCTCTACCCCCCTTATGGGGTTTGGATGAACCAATTGGTCTACACATTGGACCTATAATAATTTTATATTAAACCATATATCTTACAACAATTATTTTTTGAAAATATTATTATATATAATATTCATAAAATACAATAATGTTAAATCGTAAATTTTTGCCTATATCTAGATTTTAAATGAAAATTTTGACTTGAATTGGACACAAATATCTTCTATTAACTCTATTCATTTAAATCAATATAAACATACTTAAACATTATTAACAATATTAATATTATACATAATGTCCTCAATTAACTTATGACATCCTCTAATATTTATTTGTAAATGAATAGTCAACAAGTTTTGTATGATTATCTCTATTTTGAGAGGACATTGTACAATAATTTTAAAGTTTATATCACACCACCAATTTGTTGATGATACATTATTATAATTTTTAGCTTCAATCCCTCAAGCCAGATCTATCAAAGGGATCCTCCAAGACTATGAAAGAGTAGTTGAATAGAAATTGAATTTGAGGAAAAGTAAGGTGTTCTTCCTAAATACTTCTCCCAGCAAGCAAAGGAAAATTGTTGAGATATTGAGATGTGATATTGAATCCCTTCCTATAGTTTATATGGGATTTCCAATGTTCAAAGGGGGATTAAGAATTCTCTATGGAAATCGATTGTAGAAAGAGTTCAAAGAAAATTTGCAGGATGGAAAGGGGCACTTTTGAGCCAAGCAGGTAAAATTATGCTAGTTAAGTCTACTCTACAGAGCATACCAGTGTACTTCCTTTCTCTCTTTCATATTCTAGGAAATATTCTTTGGAAAATTGAACAAATTCAATGATCCTTTCTTTGGTTTGATTCTAATAAGAATAATAAGTTCTCACTTGTGGCATAGGATCAGGTGTGTAGTAGGAAAGATTTGGGAGGTTTGGGTTTAAGAAGAATGAAAATGTTAAACAAAGCACTGATAGCTAAACAAGGCTAGATATTGGTTCAAAAATATAATGTTAATTGGGTTAAAATATTGGCAACCAAATATTTAGGTAACACTAGTAATTTTCTCACAAACCCAAGTCCTACCCTTGGCTCAACATTCTAGCGTAGCATTGTTAACAACCACTCTAATATCGTAAAGGGTGGAATATGGGTGTTAGGTAATGGGTAGAGCATTGATTTTTGGAAAGACACATGGGTAGCTAATAGACTATTAGAATCATATCCTCACTTGAGTCTGGTGGAACCAGTCACAAGCTAAACTTTCAAGCTGAAGGTATGTGACTTCATTGTCTTTATTAATGATAGAAAATGCTGAAAACCATTTATTTTTTGGATATTTCATAGGAAAAATAAATTGTGTGATGGACATCCTAAAGTGTATGGTTAT
Source organism: Wollemia nobilis (assembly GCA_028583015.1). Lineage (NCBI taxonomy): Eukaryota > Viridiplantae > Streptophyta > Pinopsida > Araucariales > Araucariaceae > Wollemia > Wollemia nobilis. Next base: position 4,309,307 of record JAQPPZ010000753.1, read on the forward strand.
TCCTAACTAGGATGGGCCAAAATAATTTGGTGTGGGGGAATTAAAATGATGATTACTTTTCTATTAAGTCATCCTACTTGTTGTTAGATATTCCCTTTGATATTTGGTTTCCTATTAGTAATATCTAGTTGAAGGGTCTTACCCCAAAAGTTAATATTTTATTTTAGTTTGTGGTTGTTCAAGGGAAGTGCCTCACATTGGAAATTTTTTATAAAATATTATTGGTTATCCCGAATAGATGCTACCTGTGTGGTAGTGCTGAAGAATCACCTATGCACTTATTGTCTGGTTTTTCCTTCTCTCAGTTTATCTTCTCCCATTTTTTGAGGACCATTAGTGTGGTTTGGGTTTTCTAAAAGTTATTGTATAACTTGATCATTCAATGGAGGTCTCTCTTTTTATCTTTGCATCTTTAGGCTTTTTTGTCCTTTGGTATACTTCATGTTTGGTGGCATATTTGGAAGGAGAGGAATTCTAAAACCTTGAAAAATATCACCCATCTGACTGAGTTTGTGGTACTTCATGTTGTTGCTGCCATTTTTGAGAATGTGGATGCAATTTCTTTAGATAAGGTCACTTCCATTAGGGAGTTGGTATTGGATTCAACTATTGGTTTTAGAGATTATTCTCCAGACCATCGCCCTAAAGCTCTTGCTAGACAAACTACTATTTGGGAACCTCTTCTTCTTGGATGGTTGAAGCTAAATTTTTATGGAGCTTCTAAAGAGTATCTAGGATAATACGATGTAGAGGGATTGGTTAGATACTATGACAGGAAGATTTTTTTGGCTTTCACTAAAAAAAATTGATCGTTAGACTAGTCATTTTGTGGAGGCACGTGCTCTCTTTCAAGGGGTTTGTCAACTGGAAATTTTAAATGGTAAGAAGGTAATTATTGAATAGGATTCCCTCAATATCATTAATATGCTCAAAGGTGTTTAGGTCCCTTCTTGTATGATCACAAATAAACTTTCTAAAATACAAATATAGATTTTAACCCTCGAAGTGGTTGATATTAAGCATGTTTACAGAGAGGGAAATAAATCGATAGATTTTTTAGCAAACTTGAGACTTTTATAGGAAAGATGCACAATTTTGCAGGAGAATTTTCTATATGGATTAAATCAAATAGACAATTAAATCTCGAGGAGATAATTTGTGTTTTCAAATGGCTCTGATCTACGATAGTAGGGATCCCCTAGGAAAATTTGTTGTTTGTCCTACTCGACTATTATGTAGCTTTGTTGGTTGTCTATTTTGTGGATCATTTTTTGTTTTCCATGTTGATATCTTTATTCCTGGTTTCCATCTGGTTGGTTTATCCACTCTTGTAAAATTTTTTGGGCACCTTTCAAAACCCCTTCATCCATATTATAAAAAAAAATAATTAAATTTTATAATTTTACTAACAATTTCACTCATTAAGGACATAATATCCTTTATTTTACTTATTAACTTCTTCTATGGTAGCTACTTGGATATTTTATTAAATTATTTATATAACCATGAATAATATTACTTAATATATTATATCATCATTATTTTATTACTAAATATTGTCTTTAAAGCTATAGTTAACTCAACACTATATGTATTTTTCCTTATTCTAATCTAATTTTGTATATATATATTTTTTGGTAAGTAGATTAATTTATATACAAAATGGTTTTTTTAAGAGGATCCCAAAACCTTATAACAAGAGAGGCCATAGCCTTTACCATTAGAGAGAGCCCCTTGGGCTAATACATTAGGTACCATATGAAAACTTCCCAAAAAATACATAGTGATGCCCATGAGGGCTACATCAAACCCTCCCAACGGAGGTCAAAAAACAACTGAAAAAAAACCATAAAAAACACATAAGCATCCATTATATAGATCGCTGCCACTAGACGATAAAAAGGAAACCGTCCCAGGAAACTCCCTTACATGTCCGAATCCTCCTGATCCTCCTAGGCCTCATGCACCTTAAAGCGCTTGAGGATCCTCACCATTGCATTTGTAGAGGAGAGGATGTTGGCCATCATGTCTAACAAGAACTGGGGAGACAATCCCTCTGCTTCACTCTCAGTGTCAGAGTTGATTTACTACGGTGGATTCCCTTTATCCTTATTCACCTTCTTGAGCCGAAGAGATGATCAGGATGGGGTCGGGGTGTCAGTCTACCCTCTCTTGATTGGCTTGCTATAGGAAAATATTTGGAGGGATGCAGGATTGGCCACCTTAGGGGGGCTACTTCAGATAGGGCTGGAAGTCCCATCCTCATGAACAAAACCAGGACTACCTAGGGTTTGGGTAGCAATAGGATGAACCACCTGGGGCAGAGGATTATTTGCAATGACATGGTGCAATATGATACTCATTAACCCCTTGTGGATGGGAGGGTATGATGACTTCTTACTATTTTCGATAGTGATGCCAAGGGAGTAGACAAGATAGTTGGGAATACAAACCTGCTTGGCATCCCTTAGATGTTTTACAAAACTAATGTGGAAACTGTGCAGAGGCTTGTCGGGATCATCACAAATAACATACTGAAGGATAGGGATGATGGCAAGATTCCAAGGTTTAGGGAGGGCAGAGTGAAGGAGGGCCGACTTATCCCACCCAAGGTTTTGTCCTAGGTCAGGAAATTGCTCCAATTCCTCTTCCCAATTGTGACGATCACGCCAAATGTTACGACCTACCACCGGCAACCCAGTGACCTCAAAATCTCAATGGAGATTTTAAAATTTAGCCCCCTCACCACAATCTCGCCCTAGTTCTAGGAGTCCACAAAAGCATGGGTGACATCGTATTCGGGCCCTAATTTTGTATATATTTTGCTCACATGGTTCACTCTCATTTTTCCATGCATAATTGTATTCCTTTTAATAAATATATACCACACAAATAGGATTTATTTTTTTGTGTATTAGTTCAACAAGTCCATTCAAGAAATCATTTATTCCAAGGAATATTATAGTTCCTATTAGATTCATATATTTGACCTTTTGCATCAACCTAATGAGAGGCTTGGTGAACATAGGTTGTCTAATTATGTGTGCCAAAATGAGTTAAACAAATGAGTGGAAGACCTATCTCTCATTTTAACCACTTTTGATAATAAACATGAATACGTATTTATATTGTGTCTTAAACCATGTGATTATAATCAAGTCCATTATGATCTTAAATTAGAAATTTAATTTACCAAAGGATATATTATATCCATCCTAAATTCATAGATTTTTTAATGTTTTGCATGGTGTCAACTATTACCTTTCATATAAAACTATTCTAGGTGTAGCTAAATTTAGACTATATATTATAATCAATCAATTGTTATTTCCACCATATCATAGGGAATGTTTTGGCATATTTACATACAATTTGGTATTAGAAAAGATAAAATAAAATATGAATATGTAATGAATTTTTTATAGAGTAATATAAAACATTGAATATAAGGTAAAATATTTATAGTTTAAGTCAAAAACACTGAGAATATTTTTTTTTATATTAAAAGAATTTTTAGCATCAATGCCAATATGTTTTTCTATATTCACAAATCTTGTTTGTACTTTCAATCTACTTACTAGATTTATTGATTCCATTACACAAGTTCTTATATAACTCCAACATAATGCTACCCCACATAAAATTATATATCATTGTCTTTTCTTCTTATTGAATATTATTTCTTAATTATTTTGTATATGTCTAATTTCCAATTGATGTAAAAAGGTTTACACTTTCTTGATATTATAAAAAATAAAACTATACTTAATAGTTCTTAAATATATACTATTCTCTCCCATGACATGTCTCTTGAAAAAATATCACATGGATATTGTTCAACTTATCAAAGGCCTAGTCTTGACAAATTAAACTTCAACTTTGTCATAAGTAAAAACGTACAAGATTGGTAAAAATCCATTATACTCAATTCTTGTGATGTATATTCATATAATTTTGGTTTTAACATCCCTCTAAATGAGAATAAAGAGGGATTGAAATGCCTTATTAATTCATAGTCATATAGTGTGCTTCATTGGAATGTACTGTGTTTATTGAATAAATAGAATTCAATAAAAAATTTAAACATATTGGCAACCTTGCACAATATAATCAACACAAAGTCATATAAATGGCTTGAAAATAAGTAATATAAATTAAAATCTTATATCAATGAATCATATATTTTTATAAATACATATTTTCTTTATGTATGTTTTACATATGCACATTTTTATTGTGATATACCTATTTTTTTAACTGGTTATGTGGGATTTAAAGGGGTTCCACCCATATTAAATCATCACCACATAGTGGTATTAAAAAAAAGCTTGGATATGACCTCTGATTTTTTTTGCTCTGCTAGGGTTTGATGAGGAAAGCTGCTTTGCTGGAATTTTTTGAGACCTATCTGGTGGGCTCTGGGGGATGGCAGCAGTTTCTGGAGGAGGTATGAACAACTGGAGGAATGTAGTGATGGCATCAGGTCCGTCACAGAGCGTGCATGCTAGGGCTGGTATTTCTTTTAAAAATGATTGGAAGGAATAGGATTTCCCATTGCATGCTAGGAATCGCTTGTTAAAGAACAATGGATGTTTGGAACGATGTGAAGCCAGGCCGGTTCTAGTGGTTCAACCAGACTCGGTGGCAGAAGATGTGGAGTATTTAACCAAACATGCGCTTATTGGTAAATTTATGGGCATCCGAATTTCTCTTCCCTTTGTGGAGGCTTGGGTTAGGAAGACTTGGAACCCTGAAGGTGATGTGGAGGTGATGCTGAGTGCAAACAACTATTTTATGGTGGTTTTTTCTTGTCTTGCGGATTGTAACAAAGCATTTGAATGAGGTCCCTATTTTTGTAACCAAGAGGGACTCTTTCTTAAACCCTGGCATGTGGGTTTCAACCCATCAGAGGAGCGGCCGTCACGGGTTCCGGTGTGGGTTCAGATTTCGTGGCTCCCCTTGGAATTTTGGAGAAATGACATCTTGCATATGATTGCCCTTCTACTTGGGAAGCCGGTTGGGCCATCAGGACAGATGTTGGATAAAAAGGTAATCTCTATTGCCCGTATCTGTGTTGAAATTGATTTAAACAATCCTATTCCAAATTCTATTGAAATACAGTTCGGATCAACCACATGGGTTCAAAAACTTGACTATGAAGCTCTTCCATTTTGTTGCCGGATTTGCCATGAATATGGCCACTTACAAAGAAAATGCCCTAAGTTTGTCCTGCCTATGGCTTCAAATCCTGGGCCCTCTCAAGCTGTACAAAATATGGATAAAGGAAAAGCCCCGATAAAGGAAGGGGATCAAGATAAAGAAGGCTTTGTTACGATAAAACCTCGGAACAAAGGAAGAAAGGCAAAAAGAGACATTAAGGATAACCAGCCAGATGCTCAGCTCAATCGTTTTGAAATTCTAGAGAATCTTGATCAGTGCGTGGAGATACCTGAAACATCGCTACCTGTTATAGATATAACAGGACCAAATTAGTTGTCTCTTCATGAGGTGGAACCAAGGGAACCAGATACAGGGGGTTTAAATGAAAAACAAAGGGATTTGGTTCCGAGTATAGGTGATATGGTTGGCCCTAGCCCTGGAAGTGAAGTTATCTTAGAAAATGGCACAAATTTAGATGTGCCCTCTCCTACCCAGGCACTGATGCAGTCATCCATGGACTGTAAAACTCCTACGGTGCTGGGATTGCAGCATAAAATAATTAAAAAAAATGCTTCAGATAAGAATATGAAGGTGGGTCGGAAGAAAGACCAGGATAAAATTAAGTTAATGGGGGAGACTTTGGTAGAGTCAGGTTTGGTGAGAACATTGGACTCCCATTTTTATAACCCCCAAAAATGATTATACTTTCATGGAATGTAAGGGGGTTGAACAACATCCCCAGACAAAAAGTTGTTCGTGATTTGATTCGTGTTCATTCTCCGGATGTGGTTTTTATTTAGGACAGAGTATTGATAACTGGGAGAGTCTCCCGTCTGGGGATTCTCAACACCTACGGGAGTTGATCCATAAGGATGTTCAGACTTAATGTGGTTTGTTTTTTTTTTTTGGTTTTCTTTGGGAGTTGACCTTGTTTGGTGATTTAGCCTGTCTTGTTGCTTATTTGAGTCCTGGGTGGGGGCTCAACTGTACTTTGTAATCCAGACTTTTTATCAATAAATATTTACCCCTTTATTTAAAAAAAAAAAAAACAAAGCTTGGATATTATCCATGTATCACTTGGAAATATTAAAAATTGGATCTCCTCCTTGAATATTAAGGAATCTAACTGATTGAGCTAATGTCATTTGATGTGAGAGACCTAATGTTCATCTATAATTTTTGTTTTATTTTGTATTGCAAACACTTTCTATTGGTTTTTCAACACCTCTTACTATTTAAAACATAAATCTTCATTGTGCTTAGGTGGTCTAAATTTGGAACATACTATGTTATATCTTTATAGCATGTGTATAGATTATTGTCCTATCATTAATTTTTTTGTTGACACATGATGGGCTATTGGTTGGATTATCATTGGGGGTTGGATAACCACTGGATGGATTTCCTTTACTAATTTTTGAGAGTGATATGGTTGGTTATATAACATTGTTTAATAATTATAAATGATTAATGAACATTCTCCTAGGATCTAACTTTCATTACAAGTAGAAAAGCACAATGTGTGTAATTCTTAGTTTATATTGCTATAATATTATACACTTTAATTGATATTTATGCACTTGTCTATTATGAATATTTGTATTTAATGAGGTAAGATATTTTTTCCCTATTTTTTAGATTTTTTTATGTCATCAACAAAATAACTCATTTGTTCATCCATTTATTGTACTATTAACTCCTATAGATTATTGAATTAATTGATTTTGATATATTTTAAGAAGTGGGTATAGTCAATAATGGTGTGGTAATGGTAATGGCCATGAATTGATTTAAATGTGATAGCACTAGTAGTTATTTGGCTTGGGGATATCATAGTGTAAGGGGTACTGGATTATGGGTAGATAGGTATTTTATATGGAAAAGGATTAACCTGAGGAGTCATAGGTTGCATATGCTATTAGGCTTGTATGAAATTGTATTGTGTATTTGAAGTTGACATGGTTTGCAGTAGAGAAATTTGAATCTATTGAGTCAAAATTTATATCATATGAGTTGTGTAAGTTGCGGGTGGTGTAAGCAATAATTTTATTGGTTGGACCAACACATCCTCTATGTGTGTGATCTCCTTAAATGCTTCTAATAGTGTAACTATTTTATCTAACCATTATCATGAAATCATATCATAACCTCCTTATATAACATACCAATGCCTATTCATCTAATGGTCATATATTTAAGTTGTATAACTTTTAAGGAATGCATAAATCTAATGCTAGAATTGTGGATATTTTTATTAGAGTGTATTTGAATAGTTTTTATTTAAAATAATACTAAATATGCATCCTAAAGGTTACCAAACTATATCATGAATGATTCAGTCTTGAAACATAGTTGGTAACCAGTTTGGCTTGTATACTCATTTATTACATTGTATAATTTTTTATTATTAGATATAGAAGGGGTTTTGAAAAGGTCCCTGAACATTATACATTAGGAGAAGTCCTACAAGACATGGCCAAAAACTAACTTCATAAAGACAAGAACAATTACACAAATAAACTGTTGGACACCCAATACCAAGCAAACCGGTACCATCTTAAAAAAAAGGTACAAGAGATAAAACAAAACAGCTAGGGATCAACTTGAATACAAAACCTAACACAAGTTGGAAGCACCACTAGATAGGTAGAATATAAGTCACAATAGCTGATATCACACCCCCAGGAATCCATCATCCTTATCAAAAGTTAGACCTTGGTACCATAGGAGTATAGCATTTATACCCTCCACACAAGCAAAAGCAACATTAAGCATGCCAATGAGATAAGATTGGTAATATTCACCAAGATATTTCCACCCAAACCAAGAGCCCTAGACTTTGGAAACTCTACCAACCTACATCAACATGATCCACAACCAATATTAGATCTTGAGGGACCAAAATGAATGTCTACTTGTTTCAAAATAAAAATAAAAATAAAAATCTTGCTAAAACCAAAAACACTATTTTTGAAACCTTTGTGGGCTTTAATTTAAATAGAAGACATGAAAAAATTGCAACAAAGAATTCAAAAGGAAGGTCCTAGAACAATATTTCACCCATTAACAAAAATTGGGATTGGATTGCTTTCCCCTAGCAAAGGGTTGGGAAGGTTGATAATTTCCAATATCCATCTTCAACAAAGACTAAGAGCCATTGGTGATCTATGCACTATCACCTAATTACTTGGATATTTAAATGATGGTATCCCAATATTAAACTCTACATATACATAATCCTTTTAAATACTTCTCAATTTAGAGATAAGGAATCTCTTCTCCAAGAAGGGTTTCAAGGAATATTTATGACTTCTAGTTTTAGGGTCTGGGGACCCTTTGTCTAGCTTCGCCATCCTCTCTAAATAAGTGGATGGGGGGGAATTTATCGAGTCTATCAAAAAATATAGTCTAGGGATATTGAGGTAATAAAAGGAGTTCTATAAAATCAATGGGACCAATGAAGGAGGGGTGCTTATTCGCTCAAAGAGTTTTTTAATCTTAGATTCAAAATTAGATAGAGGTACATATCGATCTTCAACTAGGGGAATCATATTACCCATAAGGGAAGGTACATCATGGTATTCAACCAGGGATGGCTTCTCACCCTAAGAGGTCTACAACAATCTCAAAGCCCAAACTATCAACTACCTCAACTTGCTAGAACTCAACAAGCTCAAAAACTTGGCTATTGACGACATTCTTTAGGGGCTCCTCTTGAACAAATTTACCCCATAAATTTATCTTCTTCGAGGGTTCCTCTTGAGATGATTTGTCCCTATTTACCTAAATAATTTTTGGGTATTGGTCCATCAGGTGACCAACATTTCCATATCCAAAGAAAATTTTTAGTCTATTTTCATATACAATGGGTTGGACCCAAGTACCCAAGTATGAGGTAAGCTTGATTGAAGAAGGGAGATCCACTTTTGGATCTACCATAACACACAACCTCACAAACACCATTTTGGATTTTGCTCTTATTATAGAATCAATTTGAATAAGGTCTCCCACTACCTTAGCCACTCCTCTTAGAATACTAGGGAGATGAATCCAAAGAGACACTGAGTAAAGCTCCAAATTCCAAAGGAACAAGCCCATTTTACCATAGAACCAAGGGCCACCACCTAGGATGTAGTTTGAATCTTCTACATAATTAAAATTTATAAAAAAGAAGACTTTAGGAGCCACAAAAATTTCCATTGCACCTAGAGGTTTCCATTTTTATAGGGCCCATATTTTTATTGAATCTAGCTCTAGCCTCACCTCATGAAATTTTCCCACTAGACTACAGTTGCCTTCACCCATGGTGATTTGAGTCAGATCTCTTGGAATACAAATTTCAATTCCAATAGGGGAGAGATTGCAAAGAACTTTAGGACTACCAATACCAACACCTTTCTACATCCTAATTTTAGAGAATATTATATTATTTGGTGCATGCCAATGTACCACCTTGGTACAATATTAAATTATGTGTATCTTATATTAGAGTGTGAGTTTATATTTCATGTAATGTAATAATGTGCAAGAAATGCACAAGTGTCATGTAATCATGTGTGCAAGTGTTGTAAGTGTAAATGTGCATAAGTGTCCATTTTGTAAGAGTGCACATGTGTCCTTAGAATACGGAAGTGAAGACTTAAAAATAAGAGTGAAGGTCAAGAGTGCACCATATAAAGAGTCACATACTATTATATATTTATGATTAAGCATTGTAAATGGTATTGAAAATACATAGCACGTAACATGCATTAGTAGAAATTTATTCTATATTATTTTCACCATTTTCATGAGCTTTGTTATGTGAGTTATTTCTTGTGTTATTAATATTAATATTGTGTTCTTTACATTGCAACTTTATTTAATCTTGTTATTACTTTCTTGTCACTATTTTCTATAAGTATTAAGGCTAAAAAATCAATCACATAAGATTTTTTGGGCTTAATGAATTTGAGATTAATTTGGGGACCTTGGAAACTAGCCCCTCTTTAAAAATTACTTTTAGATGACCTGAGACCACCCAAAATACCCGAGTGACCAGCATTGGCTCCAACATTAGGATCAAAGTGTTGGAAATATGAGCAAGATTTGTTGTCATTGATGTCAAAAGTCAATTTCAATGAGCAGTGCAAGAGGAAGGATTTCAAGAGTCAGTTTCATAAATAAGAAGGTGATAAGATAAGGTCTACAAAATAATTTAGAAGGCCCAAGAAAAATAATATTATAATATTTTATTATAATATTAAAGGTCTAATGGAAAGACCCAAAGTAATTAAATTAATTATAATAATTTCATTATAAATTAATTTGTAATTTAATTTAATTAACCCTATGGTTATTAAATTAATTATAAGTTAATTATAATAATTTTATTATTAATTAAATTATAATATAATTTAATTAACCCTAAAGTTAGGGTTGCAAGGCAAAAAGAAATGCATCGACGTCATGAATAAAATCCCTCCATCGACGTCTAAAAACTATGGTGGCATAATGGTATAAATACCATATGCCTTAGTGGCAAAAACCTTACCCTTCGTTCAAATTACTAAAGCCTATGATTAATGTGATTTATGCAATTTCGTGTGAGGAAGAAGACAAACTTTTTTTGTCTTGTGTGCGCCAATGAAGGAATAAGTTTGGTAAGGCTCTAAGCCTCATATCCATCCGACGGGTTGGCCTGGTGGCAAACGGTTGTGACTTAGTGCTTTGGCAAGTGGGAGGACCCACGATCGAATCTCGATGGTAGTTTTCGTGAGAGTTTTGTTTGGGCGCCAAAGGAAGCAGCGCACTTTTTGGTTTAAGCTCCAAGAAGGAAGAATATAGAGCACGTGGTGCTCTTTGCTCCCAAGGTGAGTGCCTAGCTCACATGGTGGTTGGAGCCATGGCTAGGGCGTTGGTGGAAGCGCAACGTGGGTTTGATTCCCACCAAGGGAAAAAGGTATTTAAATTTTTCAAATTTAATTTTTGTCCTAAGGTTGTTTGGCATAAGGTTTTTAGGGAGATATAAGGGTTGTGAAAGTTGATTTTTATATTGTGATTTTTGGTGATTAGAATATTGAATGGAGTGATAAGGCATTAGATGGTTTTGAATGTTATTTCAAAATAAAGTTTTATTTTGTTTAATATTTGAAAGGAGTAATAAGGTTAATTGAGTTCTCATGTTGTGAATGGTGAAAATAATTTGTGAGGAAATTATTGATTAAATTATGAGAAGGTTTTTACTACCTAACCCTTAAAATTGGCAAAGAGAATAATTGTGATTGAGACAGGTTTTAAGGGCACTTCTTCATAAAACAAAAAGGTATGGGCACATCTTCCTTGTGAGTGATTTTTGGATGTTGTGAATGCTAAGTTGGAGTGAAAAGGGTTGTTTGATAAGCATTGTTGAGTTTGATTGTTAAATGTTTTTCTGAGTGAAAGTTGATGACAAAAACCTTGTTTGATAAGCATTGTTGGAAATATTGAATGAACCTTCATATACATGTTTAGATTTGTCCAAGAACATGAGTATCATTGTTATGTGAAGTTGTGAACTATCTTGAACTAGGGTTTGTGAAAGAACATGAGTATCATTGTTATGTGAGATTGGTTGATAAGCATTGTTGGAAATAATTGAGTGAGTGTTCATATGCTTGGACTAGGGTTTGTGAGCAAGGAGTATTTCATTGAGTGATTGATTGAGTGGAGTTGATTGAGCCTAGTCAAGTGGAAGTGTTGAAGTGATAGTTCTAATTATATGAAACAAATTGTTCTATATTCTAAATTGATTTGAGAAAGATATTGAAAGTGATTGAGAATTATTGTGAGTGTGAAGCATATTGAGTCTCTAACAATTCTCTATATGTTTCTATGGTAAAAAGAGAGATTGAAAGTGATTGAGCATTGTTGTGAGTGTGAAGCATATTGAGTCTCTAAAAATTCTCTATATTTTTATGTGATATTGGACAAATTATAGTGAGGACTTGTTGAGAAAATTTATGGTAAGTATTTGTGAAGACTTGTTGAGCAGATTGGACAAGTTCTAGTGAGAACTTGTTGAGCAGATTTGAGGTAAGTCTTGGAGAGGACTTGTGGATAGATTAGTGTGAGCTTTTGTGGAAGCTTACAATAAAAATTTGAAGACAAGAGATTGAGAACAGATTGGATAAGTCCTTGAGAGGACTTGTGGAGGAAAAGGTAGATTACAAATAAATATTTGAAAAGACTTGTAAGCAGAGTTGATTGATTGATTTGTTCAAACCTTGGGTTAAGGTTTGGGGTAGATCTAACAGAGTTGATTTGTGATTGAGTCAAGATTTGTGTTAAGGCTTGAGAATAGAGATTGAGTAGATTTGTGCTAGACCGAAGGACTATGTTTAGTATAGATTTGAGGACAAATATTGAGAAAATTTGTGCTAGATTGAAGGATTGTGTTTAGTGCAGATTTGAGGATAGAGATTGAGTAGATTTGTGCTAGACAAAAGGACTATGTTTAGTGTAGATTTGAGGACAAATATTGAGCATATTTATGCTAGATCGAAGGACTGTGTTTAGTGTAAATTTGAGGATAAATATTGAGAATATTTGTGCTAGACCGAAGGACTATGTTTAGTGTAGATTTGAGGATAGAGATTGAGCAAATTTGTGCTATATTGAAGGATTATGTTTAGTGCAGATTTGTGATAGATATGAGATAAATATTTGGAGGTGATAGAGTATAGAGGACAATAGTCTCTAGTGGATAGAGGTCCATTAGCTAGGGTAGTGAAGATAGGTCTTCTATGTGAGGGCAAGAGTCTTCAGTGGATAGAGATCCATAAGCTAGTGTAGTGGAGGTAGTAGTTCTTCTAGAAGATCACCAACCATAGCTAAGGAGAAAGAGTTCTCTTATGGATAGATATCCATGAACTTGATTAGGGGATTGGTGTCTCCTTTGGACAAAGGTCCATAAACATTGTAATAGAGAAAGGATTCCCAAGAGATTTGTTGAGAAAATTTTAGTGAAATATTTTCTCTGTGGAGTAGCCCACATTGGGTGAACCATGTTAAATTGGTGTCTCTATTGTGTGTGGTGATTTGTGCATTACTTTGATTACTACTATTGATATTTCTATTGATACATTGCATAATATTGATTTGGAAATAAAAGTAAAAAGTGGTCTTATAATGTTCACCCCCCTCTTAGTATAAGCTTATGTTATTCAATTGGTATCAGAGTGGGTTCCTTCGGAAGAGTTTAACAGCTTGAAGGAAAAGCTTACAAGAACACATATGGATTCTCAGAGTGGATCCTCAGGAAATTCAGCACCATTGTTCGATGGGAACAATTATACACTATGGAGCACAAGGATGAAGTTTCATATAATGGAACTTGGAAATGAAGTGTGGGAAGTAGTTGAAAATGGATACACACCACCAGAAACTCCACCTACAGATAAATATGGTAATATTCTACATCATTATAATTCAAGAGAAATGAATGCAATTCAAAAGGGCTTGCATGAAAACAAGTTTATAAATATTATGCATTTCAAATCAACAAATGAAATTTGGGATAAGTTGCAAGGCATATATGAAGGAGATAAAAAGGTCAAAAGAGCCAAGTTTTAAAAAATCAAAAGAGCATTTGAAGATCTAAAAATGAAGGATGAGGAAAACATTTCTACTTATCTACTTCATGTGGATGAAGTTGTTAGATCCATGCAAGGACTTGGGCTTGAAGTTTCAAAACCTGATGTGTGTGATAAGATTCTAAGGTCACTTCCAAAAAGGTTTAGTGAAAATATTTCAGCTATAGAAGAATCAAAAGATATTGATCTTTTGACAAGAGATGAATTACATGGCATTCTCACAATATTTGAGATAAGAATAAAAGAGGAACCTATTCCCCAGAAAGAAGTAACATTCAAAGCCACTAAAAATACTAAGGGTAAGAAGTCAGACTCAAGCAATGAGCTATCCAATGATGAAGAAGCCAATTATGGTAGAAGGAACAAAGACTCAAGAAAGTACAAAGGTACAAAATCAATTAGATGTTTTAAATGTGGAAAATATGGTCACTATGCATATGATTATCCAGAATCTAGAAATAGTAGTGGTGATGAGAAACAAGATCATAAGAACAGGGATGCAAGAAGGCACAGGTACCAAAAGAAAAATAGGGATGGACAAGATACACAAGGGAAGAAGTTTTTTTAGAGGCACAAGAAGAGTTTCTATGCAGATAAGGCAAGTAAGTACTCAACTGATAGTGATGATAGTTCCTCAGATAATGATAGAGATGAAGTTCTATTTTTGGAAAAATAAAAAGAAGTGGTTAGGAAAAGAACACCAATAATCCTCAAATGTTTTAGATGTGGTAACTTTGGTCATCTTGAGGATAGTTGTACAAAGAATGGATTCAATTTCAGTGATGATGAATATGAAGATACATTTGAAGGACCAAAAGAGAATCTTCTTATGGCACTATAAGAAGAAGGAGGTGATCCTATAGTAGAAAAGTCAAAAAAGAATGAAGATGTTTTCAAAGGCAAAAAAATAGAGGAAGAATCAGAGAAGGGAGAATTTGATCTAGAGGGAGAGCTTATTCATGCTCTTGATGCATTAAATAAGGTAAGAAAGCAAAACTCCCAACTTAAGCTTTAGTTTCAAGAATTTTATGAAGAGAAAGGAAAGCTTATAGAGGATCTAAATAAGTCAATGGCTAAGACAAGGAAGTTCAAAGATAGGTTAGAAGAAAAGGTCTTAGAATGTGAAATGTTGGAGCATGAAGTAGCTTCACTAAGGAAGGAAGTAAAAGAGTCTAAGGATAGGTTACACAGGTTTGGGAGAAGCTCAAAGAATTTGGATAAGATTATCAAGACACAAAAATCTACAACAAGCAAAATAGGACTTGGTTTTGAACAAGTACAAAAGAAACAAGGAGAGGAGTCAATCTCAAGTTTTAAAGAAGAAGAAGAAACTTCAGAAGAAGAGAGTGTAAGAGAAAGTGAGACTTTTGAGGATGAGTTGGATAACAGAAAGTTCAGCAAGGAAAGGAACAATGCACAAAATAGGAACAGATGGAACATGAACCAACACAAGGTAAAAGAGACTAAAAGACCCATGGGGTCAAGGCAAGGCAATTTCAATGGATGATGCTTCTCATATCATAGGTTTGGGCACAAAGCTTCTTAGTGCAGGACACATGAAAGACAAGAATATGGGAACTTCAAAAAAAGGTAGATATTTCAAGGGTATTGCTACTCTTGTAATCAGTTTGGTCACAAGGCAATGAATTGTAGGGTTCATGACAGGAATAGATATGGCTTCACTAGGAGAAATCCCAAGACATTTTCACCTCCAAGGAATAATAACATTAAGTGTTATAAATACAATAATTATGGACATACAACAAAGTGGTGTAGAGGAAAAATTCCAGAGATAAGCAAGAATGGGAAAAGTCAAAGGAATCAGAAGGATCAAATGAGAAGGAAAGTGGACAAAGGTAAAGATCAGTGCATTATGGGAGTAGAAATACTCCCAACCCAAAATTAACCACCTCAAGAGGATGTGGGAGAGGGGCTAAGCTAAGAGTCTTATTCTTAGACCTCGAGCCCCAAAGGTGACCCTTTGCCATTGATGACAAAGGAGGAGAAATTTGAGTTAGGGGGAGAGCATTCAGTCAAGGGGAGCAATTTCTTAGGGGGACTAGAACAAAAAAAGGTAAAAGGAATGGTAAAAGTAAAATGGGTTGCCATCAATGATAAAGGGGAATATTATTGGAAATATAAGCAAGATTTATTGTCATTGATGTCAAAATTTAGTTTCAGTGAGCAGTGCAAGAGGAAGGACTTCAAGAGTCAGTTTCAAAAATAAGAAGATAATCAGATAAGGTCTACGAAGAAGTTAGAAGGCCCAAGAAAAATAATATTATAATATCAAAGGTATAATGGAAAGACCCAAAGTAATTAAATTAATTATAAATTAATTATAATAATTTTATTTTTAGTTAAATTATAATATAATTTAATTAATCTTAAATTTAGGGTTGCAAGGAAAAAACAAATGCACCGATGTCATGAATAAAATCCCTCCATGATGTCTAAAAACTATGGTGGCATAATGGTATTAATACCATATGCCTTAGTGGCAAAAACCTTACCCTTCGTTCAAATTACTAAAGCCTGTGATTAATGTGATTTATGCGATTTCGTGCGAGGAATAAGACAAATGTTTTTTTGTCTTGTTTGTCCCAACGAAGGAATAAGTTTGGTGAGGATCTAAGCCTCATATACATATAGCGGGTTGGCCTGGTGGAAAACGATTGTGACTTAGTGCTTTGGCAAGCGGGAGGACCCACAATCGAATCTCGATAGTAGTTTTCATGAGAGTTTTGTTTGGACGTTAAAGGAAGCAGCGCACTTTTTGGTTTAAGCTCCAAGAAGGAAGAATATAGAGCACGTGGTGCTCTTTGCTCCCAAGGTGAGCACCTAGATCACGTGGTGGTTGGTACTATGGCTAGGTGGTTTGTGGAAGAACAACGTGGGTTCAATTCCCACCAAGGGCAAAAGGTATTTAAATTTTTCAAATTTAATTTTTATCCTAAGGTTTTTTGGCATAAGGTTTTTAGGGAGATATAAGGGCTATGAAAGTTGATTTTTATATTGTGATTTTTGGTGATTAGAATATTGAATGGAGTGATAAGGCATTCGATGGTTTTGAATGTTATTTCAAAATAAAGTTTTATTTTGTTTAGTATTTGAAAGGAGTAATAAGGTTAATTGAGTTCTTATCTTGTGAATGGTGAAAATAATTTGTGAGAAAATTATTGATTAAATTATGAGAAGGTTTTTACTACCTAACCCTTAAAATTGGCAAAGAGAATAATTGTGATTGAGACAGGTTTTTAAGGGTACTTCTTCATCAAAGAAAAAGGTATGGGCACATATTCATTGTGAATGATTGTTGGATGTTGTGAATGCTAAGTTGGAGTGAAAAGGGTTGTTTGATAAGCATTGTTGAGTTTGATTGTTAAAGGTTCTTCTGAGTGAAAGTTGATGACAAAAACCTTGTTTGATAAGCATTGTTGAAAACATTGAATGAACCTTCATATATATGTTTAGAGTTATCCAAGAACATGAGTATAATTGTTATGTGAAATTTTGAACTATATTGAACTAGGGTTTGTGAAAGAACATGAGTATCATTATTATGTGAGATTGGTTGATAAGCATTCTTGGAAATAATTGAGTGAGTGTTCATATGCTTGGACTAGGGTTTGTGAGAAAGGAGTATTTCATTGAGTGATTCATTGAGTGGAGTTGATTGAGCCTAGTCAAGTGGAAGTGTTGAAGTGATAGTTCTAGTTCTATAAAATAAATTATTCTATATTCTAAATTGATTTGAAAAAGAGTTTGAAAGTGATTGAGAATTATTGTGAGTGTGAAGCATATTGAGTCTCTAACAATTATCTATATGTTTATGTGGTAAAAAGAGAGAAAGAGAAAGTGATTGAGCATTGTTGTGAGTGTGAAGCATATTGATTCTCTAAAAATTCTCTATATATTTCTGTGAGATTGGACAAGTTCTAGTGAGGACTTGTTGAGTAGATTTGTGGTAAGTCTTGGTGAAGACTTGTTGAGCAAATTGGACAAGTTCTAATGAGAACTTGTTGAGCATATTTGAGGTAAGTCTTTAAAAATACTTGTTGAAAATCTGGTATGAGCTTTTATGGAATCTTACAATACATATTTGAATATAGATATTGAGAGCATATTAGACAATTTCTAGAGAGGACTTGTGGATAGATGAATGTAAGCTTTTGTGGAAGCTTACAAGGTACATTTAAGATAAGTATTTGAAAAGACTTGTAAGTAGAGTTGATTGATTGATTTTTTCAAACCTTGGGTTATGGTTTGGGGTAGATCTAGCAGAGTTTATTTATGATTGATTCAAGCTTTGTGTTAAGGCTTGAGGACAAATATTGAGTAGATTTGTGCTAAACGAAGGACTATGTTTAGTGTAGATTTGAGGATAGATATTGAGAAGATTTGTGCTAGACCGAAGGACTGTGTTTAGTGCAGATTTGAGGATAAATATTGAGCAGATTTGTGTTAGACCGAAGGACTATGTTTAGTGTAGATTTGAGGATAGAGATTGAGTATATTTGTGGTAGATCGAAGCACTATGTTTAGTGTAGATTTGAGGATAGAGATTGAGAAGATTTGTGATAGACTGAAGGACTGTGTTTAGTGTTGGTTTTGAGGATAGATATTGAGCAGATTTATGCTAGATCAAAGGATTGTGTTTAGTGCAGATTTGTGATAGAACGAAGGACTATGTTTAGTGTAGATTTGAGTATAGATATTGAGAATATTTGTGCTATATTTAAGGACTATGTTTAGTGCTAGTTTTGAGGATATAGATTGAGCAGATTTATGATAGATCGAAGGATTGTGTTTAGTGCAGATTTGTGATAGAGTTGAGAGTAAGCTTTGGAGGTGACAGAGTATAGAGGACAATAATCTCTAGTGGATAGAGGTCCATTAGCCAGGGTAGTGAAGATAGGTCTTCTATGTGAGGTTAAGAGTATTCAGTGGACAGAGATCCATAATCTAGTGCAGTGGAGGCATCAGTTATTCTAGAAGATCATCATCCAGAGCTAAGGAGAAAGAGTTCTCCTATGGATAGAGATACATAAGCTTGATTAGGGGATTGGTTTCTCATTTGGATAGAGGTCCATAAATATTGTAATAGGGAAAGGATTCCAAAAATATTTATTGAGAAAATTGTAGTGAAAAATTTTCTTTGTGGAGTAGCCCATATTGGGTGAACCATGTGAAATTGGTGTCTCTATTGTGTGTGGTGATTTGTGCATTATTTTGATTATTGTTGTTGATATTGCTATTGATACTTTGCATAACATTGATTTGGAAAGAAAAGTAAAAAGTGGTATTATACTATTCACCCCCTCTTAGTATAAGCTTATGTTCTTCAATTGGTATCAGAGCAGGTTCCCTCAAAAAATTTTAACAACTTGAAGGAAAATATTACAAGAACACAGATGGATTCTCAGAGTGGATCCTCAGGAAATTTAGCACTATTTTTTGATGGGAACAATTATATACTATGGAGCACAAGAATGAAGATTCATCTAATGGCACATGGAAATGAAGTGTTGGAAGTAGTTGACAATGGATACACACCACCGACAACTCCACCTATAGATAAATATGGTAAGATTCTACATAATTATAATTAAAAATCAATGAATGCAATTCAAAAGGGCTTGCATAAAATAAATTTTATAAAGATTATGCATTACAAATCAACAAAGGAAATTTGGGATAATTTGCAAGGCATATATGAAGGAGATAAAAAGGTTAAAAAAGCCAAGTTGCAAAACTTCAAGAAAGAATTTGAAGATGTAAAAATGAAGGATGAGAAAAATATTTCTACTTATCTACATCGTGTGTGCAAGGATTAAACTTATGCCTACAAGAATTTAATTGAATAACTTGGATAACAATGGAAACAAGGATCACTTTGAAAATAATCGCAGTTAAATATATAAGAGACCACTCAATGGTAAGCAAATGTATATGTTCAATGATGATTATTGTGAAGCTTTGAATGGGTAATTATACCCATTCAAAGGGTGTTATTGGCCAAGGGGTATGACCCTTGGCTATATGAATTTAATTAATAAAATTATAATTATATGTTATGAGGGTCTTAACATGCCACCCTCCTTAAAAGAGCTTTGTCCTCAAAGCTTGAAATTTGGAAATTGTTGCTGGATATCGTGAAGAGTTTCCCACGTCGCGTCTTCTAAAGGTAGAACTTTCCAATGGATTAAGACTTTCGTGATATCACGAGTACGAAGGTGACGAGAGTGAAGATCCAAGATAGCTTCTGGTTCGACTAGAAGTACTCCATCATCAAAAAATTTAGGAAGAGTAGTTTGTGTCATGATATGGGCTCCAACCGCGAGCTTAAGGCAAGATACATGAAATACGGGGTGAAGTTTGGAAGAGGGAGGAAGCTCAAGTTTGTAAGCAACTATCCCAATACGTTGGAGAACTTTATACGACCCATAAAATTTGGGTGCTAACTTTTGAGAACCCTTTTGTTTAAGAGAGGATTGATGGTAAGGTTGGAGCCATAAGAAAACCATATCACCTTCATGAAAACTACGTTCGCTTCTATGTTGATCGGCTTGATGCTTCATGCGATGTTGAGTGATGTGTAGGTTCTATTTTAGGATTCGTAGTATGTCATCTCGAGTAGCGAGTTCCGTTTCCACCACATGGACTTTTGTAGTCCCTAGAATATAGGAAGTGAGGGATGGTGGTGTTTGGCCATATAATGCTTCATAAGGAGTCATTTTTATGGATGTATGGTATGAAGTGTTATACCACCATTCCGCTAGTGGAAGCCACTTTACCCAATGGAGTGGTTGAGTAGAAACAAAACATCGAAGGTATGTTTCCAAGCATTTATTAACAACTTCTGTTTGGCCATCGGTTTGAGGATGGTAAGCGGAGCTCATACGAAGTTGAGTACCTTGTAATTTGAACAATTCCTTCCAAAAGGTGCTCGTGAAAGTTGGGTCATGGTCACTAAAAATTATGGAGGGCATACCATGTAATTTAAAGATGTTATCTAGGAAGAGGTGGGCTATAGTGCTAGCGGTATAAGGATGAGCCACGGGACAGAAATGGGCATATTTAGATAAGCGATCAACGACTACAAAAATGGTTGTTTTTCCTCCTAATTTTGGTAGTCCTTCTATAAAGTCCATAGAAATATTCGCCCATGTTTTGGTGGGTATAGGAAGAGGTTGAAGTAATCCAGGAGTAGCAAGGGTCTCTCCCTTTTGTTTTTGGCAAACTTTGCATTCTTTTACAAAAATTTTGATGTAATTTTTCATTCCTACCCAATAGAAGGAGGTAGTGGCTCTTTTATAGGTTTTTAAGAAACCAGAGTGGCCTGCAGTGGGTGAGGTATGTAACTCATGAAGAAGTTTTTCATGATAAGTTGAATTGGGGGTGAGGACCATCCTTCCTTTATATCTTAATATATTGTCCTCCCAAGTGTATGGAGGTTTGCTACTAGGATTATGTTGAAGTTGTTGAATTAAAGCATGGATAGTAGGATCATTTATCCATTCTTCATGCACCTCATCTACCCATTTAGGAATAAGGGAGGAAAGAGCATGGACTTGAGGCATATCTTCAAATTTTCTAGAAAGTGCATCGGCTGCCATGTTGTCTTTTCCCTTTTTATATGTAATTTCATAATCATAGCCAAGAAGTTTAGTAACCCACTTTTGTTGTTCCGGGGTATTAGTCCTTTGTTCCAAAAAATATTTCAAGCTATGGTGGTCCGTGCGTATAATGAAATGTTGGCCAATAAGGTAAGGCCTCCAATGTTGAATAGCGTGAACAATCGCCAACATCTCTTTTTCATACGTAGAGCGAGCTAGATTCTTAGGAGAAAATGCTTTGCTTATAAAAGCTAGAGGCCTTTCATCCTGCATGAGTACGACTCCCATTCCTATTCCCGAAGCATCACTTTCAATGACGAATGGTTTAGAAAATTTGGGCATGGCTAGAATAGGGGTGGTACACATTGCAATTTTCAAGGTAATAAAGGCCTCATCCACTTTAGATGACCATTTGAAAGCGTTTTTCTTAAGTAATGTTGTTAGAGGGGCAGCGATTTTACCATAATTTTGGACAAATTTTCTATAATATCCCGTTAGTCCAAGAAACCCACGTAGACCTTTTAAGATTTTTGGGATAGGCCAATTTTTCACCTCCTCAATTTTACGAGGATCTACCATGACTCCTTCCTTCGAGACAATATGCCCTAAGTATTCAATTTCTTGTTTTCCAAAGGAACACTTTGATATTTTTGCATAAAGTTGATTTTCCTTCAAGATTTGTAATGCTTGTCTAACATGATCCAAATGTTCTTCCCATGTTTTGCTATAAATCAAAATGTCATCAAAGAAAACTAAGATAAATTTACGAAGGAAAGGGTGAAATACCTTATTCATTAGACTTTGAAAGGTGGAAGGAGCGTTGGTAAGGCCAAATGGCATCACCAAGAATTTGTAGTGCCCTTCATGAGTGCGAAAGGTCGTCTTAGGAATATCCTTTTCGTTGAATCGTATTTGGTGGTAGCCCGACCGTAAGTCTAATTTGGAGAAATAAGCAACCCCATGGAGTTCATCTAATAGCTCGTCTATGACAGGAATAGGAAATTTATCCTTGATGGTCATTTTATTAAGTGCTCAAAAATTGACACATAAATGCCACGATCCATCCTTATTTCTAACTAAAATAATTGGAGAGGAGTAAGGGCTTTTGCTAGGTCTAATGACCCCTGCCCTAAGAAGCTCTTGTACTAATTTCTCTATCTCAGTATTTTGGAGGTATGGATAATGATAGGGCCTAATATTAGGGGGTTGATGCCCTGGAAATAGTGAAATAGTGTGATCGTGACTTCTTTGTGGAGGTAGTCCTTTTGGTTCATTGAATACCTCATCATGGTCGTCTAAAATCATTTGTAACTCTGGTACCTTCTCATCTTGGTGACTAGGTTGAATTGAAAATAATTGGGCGACCATTCCTTTGTTTCCTCTTAGGATAATTTTCTCCATTCTATTCGAGCTTATGATTTGGGAGGGTCCCAATTATAGGCCTTTGATAATATAGGTTTGGTTCTTTTCTGTGAACTTCATCCATAATTCCTCAAATTCCCATTGGACTATGCCCAAATTTCTCAACCATTGTACACCTAGTACCATGTCGCAACCACCTAGGGGTAGTACATACATGTCGCCTTTCATGTTATAATCCCCCATAGTTAGTTTTATATTTTTGCATTTTCCTTTACATGCAATTTTCCCACCATTTCCAATCATCACTTCAAAATTATTACAAGGGTAGATAAAAAAATTTGCTTGCTTAGCCACCTTTGGATCGATAAAATTGTGCGTGCTACCATAATCTAAGAGCACAGTAAGGTTTTGTTTCTTAAAATACCCTTTGACTCACATTGTTCGAGGGGTAGAAAATCCTGCAAGGGCGTTGAAGGAAACCTTTGGTGCATTTTCTTTGTCACTTTCAAGTGTGTCGGATAATACCTCTACTTCGAGTTCAGGTTCCTCTTCGGTAGAATTCCCCCATATGTGGCATCTAGAATATATAATTTTTGTGAGGCGCATTTATGATTTCTGTCAAATTTCTCATCGCAATGGTAGCAAAGACCCTTAGCTTGTCTTTCCTTCATTTCCTCGAAACTCATACGCTTAATTGGTAGAGCGGGGTTAATTTTGGGGGCTGTGTAGGAGTTTTGGGTTCTTCCATTTTGCATTGGTTTGGGGTTGGTATAAGTGTTTGATGGTTTCCCCAAGGTTGGTTTTGTGAACCGATTATGTGCCTTGATTTTATCTTCCGCTAATTTCACCAAGTCGATGGTCTCTAACATGTTTGTAGGGTTATACATTTGCACCTCAATTCAAATTTCTTCTTTTAATCCACTGACAAAACATTCTTGAAAGAAGGCAATGTCTAAACCAGATGTTCGATTAGCTAGCCTTTCAAATTCTGCTTGGTATTCGCTTACCGAAGTGGTTTGACATAATTTAGTGAGGGCCCCTGTAAAGCTTTGAAACTTGCTAGGGCCGAATCGCACTAATAGATTATGTGTAAAGGTTAACCACGTCGGAATACCATTTGTTTTCTCGAACCATTGGTACCATTGGATGGCATCATTTTCCAAGTGGAAGGAGGCGATATGCCCTTTTTGCATTTTCAGAATTTGATTTAGTGAGAAATATTGCTCTGCTCGGTAGATCTAGTTTGTAGGGTCATCGCCTTCAAATTTTGGGAAGTCTAATTTGGTCGTTCATGGTAAAATGGAAGTTTGTGGACCTCCTAACAGTGCTCGGTTTGGTGACCCATTGTTGGTTGAATTTGAATGTGTTATTGCCTGATTTTGACTGATAGCATCAAGTTTAACATCCATTGCGAATATTTTCTCAAAGAGTTCTCTTGTGTTACGGGCATTCTCCTCTCTTTACTGTTTAACTTCTTTGATGAGCCTTTCATGTTTCTCATGAATGGAATCTAGTGATCGACGTCCGTCGACCATAGCAGTTGGTTCTCTTTTGGGGAATTGATTGTCAACTTAAAAATTTGCAACTTTGTAAAAGGTTGAAAACAACTTTTACTTGTTTCTTGGAGTGAAAAATTGCAGTTGTTGTAAAAAGTTGGTAACAACTTTTACAATTTTTGTAAAAGTTGTTTTGTAAAAATATTGGGTGACTGCCCTTATTGATTTTGTTTTACAGGAGTAGTATGGAACCACAACAGAGGGAATGAGGCACAGTAGTAACAGGGTGGCATGGCCTACGAAGTAGGGCGATGACTGAACACGGTGGAGGCAAGTGGCTGAGCAAAAATCGAGCGAAGGGGAAAGGAGTGGTTGAGCGGAAGAGGTGGTAATGATAGGGAAACAATGGGAATCAAAGCAGTCAACAGTCAATGGGAGGGAAATCTAGGCAGTCAATGGAGGGGTTATGTGATTGACTTGGCACCAAGTATTTCGATGAAGGCAAGACAAGGTACCACGTGAGCATGGGTGCCTAGCATGCTAGGCACTTGATAATGTGCCTAGCTTCACTCTTAAACCTTCTTTGGCCAATTCCATCGACAATGTGGGATAATTGTTTTAAAATATTTTTTTATTTTTTACATAGCCGACGATGAAAATTTTAAATGGCGATTGAAATTTTCTTTTAACCTTAAATTTATATTAATTAATTTCACTACGAGTTTTTTATACTCGTTGGAAAAACGATAGGACTTCATTTTCTCACCAAAATTGATCATTTAGCCTCCTTTCAAATGTCGTTTGCACTGCGGTGGTGGACATTTATTTATGTGGCTATATGGATGCTCGAGGACCCCGTTCGCCTGCTAGGAAAAAATCATCGAAACTCGATGTTGTTTTTGCTGCGACCACCTACATTGATGTACCCGAGCCTAAAATAGTAACAGGATTTCTGCATTCAAAACTTGATGTTACTTTCTCTATGCCTTACCGCCTACATTCTGGTGTGATGTTGCTATTTGGCTGAGAAGGACAATGGTTTGGTTGTAGCTGTGAATCATTTATGATTTTTAGAATAGTGGTGTATGTTCATGAAAACGGATAGGGCAGAAGCTTGGGATCAAAAAGCTCTGATCCAAATGCAAGGATTCAACTTATGCCTACAAGAATTTAATTGAATAACTTGGATAAAAATGGAAACAAGGATCACTTTGAAAAGAATCACAGTTAAATATATAAGAGACCACTCAGTGGTAAGCAAATGTATATGTTCGATGATGATTATTGTGAAGCTTTGAATGGGTAATTATACCCATTCAAAGGGTATGATCCTTGGCTATATGAATTTAATTAATAAAATTATAATTATATGTTATGAGGGTCTTAACAGTGTAGATGAAGTTGTTAGATCCATGCAAGGACTTGGGCTTGTTTCAGAACCTGATGTGTGTGATAAGATTCTAAGGTCACTTCCAAAAATATTTAGTGAAAATATTTTAGCTATAGAAGAATTAAAATATAATGATATTTTGACAAGAGATGAATTACATGGCATTCTCATAGCATTTGAGATAAGAATAAAAGAGAAACCTATTCCTAGAAATAAGCAACATTCAAAGCCACTAAAAAGACTAAGGGTAAGAAGTTAGACTCAAGCAATGAGCTATCCAGTGATGAAGAAGCCAATTATGGTGGAAGGAAAAAAGACTCAAGGAAGTACAAAGGTATGAAATCAGTTAGATGTTTTAAATGTGGAAAATATGGTCACTATGCATCTAATTGTCCAGAAGCTAGAAATAGTAGTGGTTATGAGAAACAGGATCATAAGAATAGGGATGCAAGAAGGCACACGTATCAAAATAAAAATAGGGATGGACAAGGTACACAAGGGAAGAAGTTTTTCTAGAGGCACAAGAAGAGTTTCTATGCAGAAAAGGAAAGTAAGTACTCAAATCATAGTGATGATAGTTCCTCATATAATGATAGAGATGAAGTTTTATTTTTGGCAAAATAAAAATAAGTGGTTAGGAAAAGAACACCAATAATCCTCAAATAACTTTGGTCATCTTGAGGATAGTTGTACAAATAATGAATTCAGTTTCAGTGATGATGAATATGAAGATACATTTGAAGGACCAAAAGAGAATCTTCTTATGGCACTAGAAGAAGGAGGTGATCCTACAGTAGAAAAGTTAGAAAAGAATGAATATGTTTTCAAAGGTAAACAAATAGAGGAAGAATCAGAGAAGGGAGAAGTTGATCTAGAGGGAGAGCTTATTCATGCTCTTGATGCATTAAATAAGGTAAGAAAGCAAAAATCCCAACTTAAGCTTTAGTTTCAAGAATGTGATGAAGAGAAAGGAAAGATTATAGAGGATCTAAATAAGTCAATGGCTAAGACAAGGAAGTTCAAAGATATGTTAGAAGCAAAGGTCTTAGAATGTGAAAGGTTGGAGCATGAAGTAGCTTCACTAAGGAAGGAAGTAAAAGAGTCTAAGGATAGGTTACACAGGTTTGGGAGAAGCTCAAAGAATTTGGATAAGATTATCAAGACACAAAAACCTACATCAAGCAAAATAGGACTTGGTTTTGAACAGGTACAAAAGAAACAAGGAGAGGAGTCAACCTCAAGTTATGAAGAAGAAGAAACTTCAGAAGAAGAGAGTGTAAGAGAAAGTGAGACTTCTGAGGATGATTTGGACAACAAAAATTTCAGCAAGGAAAGGAACAATGCACAAAAGAGGAATAGATGGAACAGGAACCAACATAGGGTAAAAGAGACTAAAAGACCCATGGGGTCAAGGCAAGGCAATTTCAATGGATGATGCTTCTCATGTCATAGGTTTGGGCACAAAGCTTCTCAATGCAGGACACATGAAAGATAGGAATATGGGAACTTCAAAAATAGGTAGCTATTTCAAGGGTATTGCTACTCTTGTAATCAGTTTGGTCACAAGGCAATGAATTACAGGGTTCATGATAGGAATAGATATGGCTTCACCAGGAGAAATCCCAAGACATTTGCACCTCCAAGGAATAATAACATTAAGTGTTATAAGTGCAATAATGATGGACATACAACAAAGTGGTGTAGAGCAAAAATTCTAGAGACAAGCAAGAACAAGAATAGTCAAAGAAATCAGAAGGATCGGATAAGAAGGAAAGTGGACAAAGGTAAATATCAGTGCATGCTGGGAGTAGAAATACTCCCATCCTAGAATTAACCACCTCAAGAGGAGGTGGGGGAGGGTCTAAGCTAAGAGTCTCATTCTTAGCCCCGAGCCCCAAAGGTGACCCTTTGCCATTGATGACAAAGGGGGAGATATTTGAGTTAGGGGGAGAGCATTCAGTTAGGGGGAGCATTTTCTCAGGGGGAGCAGAATAGAAAAAAGGTAAAAGTAATGGTAAAAGGAAAATGGGTTACCATCAATGACAAAGGGGGAGATTGTTGGAAATATGAGCAAGATTTGTTGTCATTGATGTCAAAAGTCGGTTTCAGTGAGAAGTGCAAGAGGAAGGACTTCAAGAGTCAGTTTCAGAAATAAGAAGGTGATCAGATAAGGTCTACAAGAGAAGTTAGAAGGCCCAAGAAAAATAATATTATAATATTTTATTATAATATTAAAGGTCTAATGGAAAGACCTAAAGTAATTAAATTAATTATAATAATTTCATTATAAATTAATTTGTAATTTAATTTAATTAACCCTATGGTTATTAAATTAATTATAAGTTAATTATAATAATTTTATTATTAATTAAATTATAATATAATTTAATTAACCCTAAAGTTAGGGTTGCAAGGCAAAAAGAAATGCGTCGACGTCATAAATAAAATCCCTCCATCGACGTCTAAAAACTATGGTGGCATAATGGTATAAATACCATATGCCTTAGTGGCAAATAACTTACCTTCATTCGAATTCTAAAAGGCCTACGATTAATGTGATTTATGCTTTCGTGCAAGGAAGAAGACAAATTTTTTGTCTTGTGTGCGCCAGTGAAGGAATAAATTTGGTGAGGCTCTAAGCCTCATATCCATCCGATGGGTTGGCCTAGTGGCAAACGGTTGTGACTTAGTGCTTTGGTAAGTGGGAGGACCCATGATCGAATCTCGATAGTAGTTTTCATGAGTGTTTTGTTTGGGCGCCAAAGGAAGCAACGCAATTTTTGGTTTAGGTGCCAAGAGGGGAGGATATAGAGCACGTGGTGCTCTTTGCTCCCAAGGTGAGCGCCTAGCTCACGTGGTGGTTGGAGCCACGGCTAGGGCGCTGGTGGAAGCGCAACGTGGGTTCGATTCCCACCAAGGGCAAAAGGTATTTAAAATTTTCAAATTTAATTTTTGTCCTAAGGTTGTTTTGGCATAAGGTTTTTAGGGAGATATAAGGGTTGTGAAAGTTGATTTTTATATTGTGATTTTTGGTGATTAGAATATTGAATGGAGTGATAAGGCATTAGATGGTTTTGAATGTTATTTCAAAATAAAGTTTTATTTTGTTTAATATTTGAAAGGAGTAATAAGGTTAATTGAGTTCTCATGTTGTGAATGGTGAAAATAATTTGTGAGGAAATTATTGATTAAATTCTGAGAAGGTTTTTACTACCTAACCCTTAAAATTGGCAAAGAGAATAATTGTGATTGAGACAGGTTTTAAGGGCACTTCTTCATCAAACAAAAAGGTATGGGCACATCTTCCTTGTGAGTGATTGTTGGATGTTGTGAATGCTAAGTTGGAGTGAAAAGGGTTGTTTGATAAGCATTGTTGAGTTTGATTGTTAAAGGTTTTTCTAGAAGTAAAGGTTGAAGATAGAAACCTTGTTTGATAAGCATTGTTGGAAATATTGAATGAACCTTCATATGCATGATTAGGGTTTGTGCAAGAACATGAGTATCATTGTTATGTGAAGTTGTGAACTATCTTGAACTAGGGTTTGTGAAAGAACATGAGTATCATTGTTATGTGAGATTGGTTGATAAGCATTGTTGGAAATAATTGAGTGAGTGTTCATATGCTTGGACTAGGGTTTGTAAGCAAGGAGTATTTCATTGAGTGATTGATTGAGTGGAGTTGATTGAGCCTAGTCAAGTGGAAGTGTTGAAGTGATAGTTCTAATTATGTGAAACAAATTGTTCTATATTCTAATTTGATTTGAGAAAGAGATTGAAAGTGATTGAGCATTGTGATGAGTGTGAAGCATATTGAGTCTCTAACAATTCTCTATATGTTTTATGTAAATTTTGTTGAAGAATTTTATGTGAGATTGAAGTTGTGGTGAGTAGCTTGTTGAGTATACAATTTGAGGTAAGTCTTGGTGAAGACTTGTTGAGAAGATTGGACAAGTTCTAGTGAGGACTTGTGGAGCAGAGTTGAGGTAAGTCTTGGTGAAGACTTGTGGATAAATTAGTGTGAGCTTTTATGGAACTGATTTAAGATAAGTCTTTGAGAAGACTTGTGAGTAGAGTTGATTGATTGATTTGTTCAAACCTTGGGTTAAGGTTTGGGGTAGATCTAGCAGAGTTGATTTATGATTAAGTCAAGCTTTGTGTTAAGGCTTGAGGATAAATATTGAGCAGATTTGTGCTAGATCGAAGGACTATGTTTAGTGCAGATTTGAGGATAGATATTGAGCAGATTTGTGCTAGACCAAAGGACTATGTTTAGTGCATATTTGAGGATAGATATTGAGCAGATTTGTGCTAGACCGAAGGACTATGTTTAGTGTAGATTTGAGGATAGATATTGAGCATATTTATGCTAGATCGAAGGACTATGTTTATGTCAGATTTGAGGATAGATATTGAGCAGATTTGTGCTAGATCAAAGACTATGTAAGGAAATATGTTTAGTATAGATTTGTGATAGAGATGAGAGCAAGCTTTGGAGGTGATAGAGTATAGAGGATAATAGTCTCTAGTGGATAGAGGTCCATTAGCTAGGGTAGTGAAGATAGGTCTTCTATGTGAGGGCAAGAGTCTTCAGTGGATAGAGATCCATAAGCCAGTGTAGTGGAGGCAATAGTTCTTCTAGAAGATCACCAACTAGAGCTAAGGAGAAAGAGTTCTCCTATGGATAGAGATCCATGAACTTGATTAGGGGATTGGTGTCTCCTTTGGACAGAGGTCCATAAACATTGTAATAGGGAAAGGATTCCCAAGATATTTGTTGAGAAAATTTTAGTGAAATATTTTCTCAGTGGAGTAGCCCACATTGGGTGAACCATGTTAAATTGGTGTCTCTATTGTGTGTGGTGATTTATGCATTGCTTTGATTACTATTGTTGATATTGCTATTGATACATTGCATAATATTGATTTGGAAAGAAAAGTAAAAAGTGGTCTTATACTATTCACCCCCCTCTTAGTATAAGCTTGTGTTCTTCAATTGGTATCAGAGCGGGTTCCTTCGAAAGAGTTTAACAACTTGAAGGAAAATCTTACAAGAACACAGATGGATTCTCAGAGTGGATCCTCAGGAAATTTAGCACCATTGTTCGATGGGAACAATTATACACTATGGAGCACAAGGATGAAGTTTCATCTAATGGCACTTGGAAATGAAGTATGGGAAGCAGTTGAAAATGGATACACACCACCAACAACTCCACCTACAGATAAATATGGTAAGCTTCTACATCATTATAATTCAAGAGCAATGAATGCAATTCAAAAGGGCTTACGTGAAATAGAGTTTATAAATATTATGCATTGCAAATCAGCAAAGGATATTTGGGATAAGTTGCAAGGCATATATGAAGGAGATAAAAAGGTCAAAAGGGCAAAGTTGCAAAATTTCAAGAGAGCATTTGAAGATCTAAAAATGAAGGATGAAGAAAATATTGTAGGATATCTACTTCATGTGGATGAGGTTGTTAGCTCCATGCAAGGACTTGGGCTTGAAGTTTCAGAACCTGATGTGTGTGATAAGATTCTAAGGTCACTTCCAAAAAGGTTTAGTGAAAATATTTCAGCTATAGAAGAGTCAAAAGATATTGATCATTTGACAAGAGATGAATTACATGGCATTCTCACAATATTTGAGATAAGAATAAAAGAGGAACCTATTCCCCAGAAAGAAGCAACATTTAAAGCCACTAAGAAGACTAAGGGTAAGAAGTCAGATTCAAGCAATGAGCTATCCAGTGATGAAGAAGCCAATTATGGTAGAAGGAACAAGGACTCAAGAAAATATAAAGGTACAAAATTAGTTAGATGTTTTAAATGTGGAAAATATGGTCACTATGCATCTGATTGTCTAGAAGCTAGAAATAGCAGTGGTGATGAGAAACAAGATCATAAGAACAGGGATACAGGAAGGCACATGTACCAAAAGAAAAATAGGGATGGACAAGGTACACAAGGGAAGAAGTTTTTCCAGAGGCACAAGAAGAGTTTCTATGTAGATAAGGCAAGTAAGTACTCAACTGATAGTGATGATAGTTCCTCAGATAATGATAGAGATGAAGTTCTATTTCTGGAAAAAGAAAAAGAAGTGGTTAGGAAAAGAACACCAATAATCCTCAAATATTTTAGATGTGGTAACTTTGGTCATCTTGAGGATAGTTGTACAAAGAGTGGTTTCAGTTTCAGTGATGATGAATATGAAGATACACTTGAAGGACCAGAAGAGAATCTTCTTATGGCACTAGAAGAAGAAGGAGGTGATCCTAAAGAAGACAAGTCAGAAAAGAATGAAGATGTTTTCAAAGGTAAACAAATAGAGGAAGAATCAGAGAAGGGAGAAGTTGATCTTGAGGGAGAGCTTATTCATGCTCTTGATGCATTAAAGAAGGTAAGAAAGCAAAACTCCCAACTTAAGCTTCAGTTTCAAGAATGTGATGAAGAGAAAGGAAAGCTTATAGAGGATCTAAATAAGTCAATGGCTAAGACAAGGAAGTTCAAAGATAGGTTAGAAGCAAAGGTCTTAGAATGTGAAAGGTTGGAGCATGAAGTAGCTTCACTAAGGAAGGAAGTAAAAGAGTCTAAGGATAGGTTACACAGGTTTGGGAGAAGCTCAAAGAATTTGGATAAGATTATCAAGACACAAAAACCTACAACAAGCAAAATAGGACTTGGTTTTGAACAAGTACAAAAGAAACAAGGAGAGGAGTCAACCTCAAGTTTTGAAGAAGAAGAAACTTTAGAAGAAGAGAGTGTAAGAGAAAGTGAGACTTCTGAGGATGAGTTGGACAATAGAAAGTTTAGCAAGGAAAGGAACAATGCACAAAAGAGGAATAGATGGAACAAGAACCAGCACAGGGTAAAAGAGACTAAAAGACCCATGGGGTCAAGGCAAGGTAATTTCAATGGATGATGCTTCTCATGTCATAGGTTTGGGCACAAAGCTTCTCAGTGCAGGACACATGAAAGACAAGAATATGGGAACTTCAAAAATAGGCAGCTATTTCAAGGGTATTGCTACTCTTGTAATCAGTTTGGTCACAAGGCAATGAATTGCAGGGTTCATGATAGGAATAGATATGGCTTCACCAGGAGAAATCCCAAGATATTTGCACCTCCAAGGAATAATAACATTAAGTGTTATAAGTGCAATAATGATGGACATACAACAAAGTGGTGTAGAGCAAAAATTCTAGAGACAAGCAGGAACAGAAATAGTCAGAGGAATCAGAAGGATCAGATGAGGAGGAAAGTGGACAAAGGAAAAGAGCAATGCATGCTGGGAGTAGAAATACTCCCACCCTAGAATTAACCACCTCAAGAGGAGGTGGGGGAGGGGCTAAGCTAAGAGTCTCATTCTTAGCCCCGAGCCCCAAAGGTGACCCTTTGCCATTGATGACAAAGGGGGAGAGATTTGAGTTAGGGGGAGAGCATTCAATCAGGGGGAGCAGTTTCTTAGGGGAGCAGAATAGAAAAAGGTAAAAGGAATGGTAAAAGGAAAATGGGTTGCCATCAATGACAAAGGGGGAGATTGTTGGAAATATGAGCAAGATTTGTTGTCATTGATGTCAAAAGTTAGTTTCAGTGAGCAGTGCAAGAGGAAGGACTTCAAGAGTCAGTTTCAGAAATAAGAAGGTGATCAGATAAGGTCTACAGGAGAAGTTAGAAGGCCCAAGAAAAATAATATTATAATATTTTATTATAATATTAAAGGTCTAATGGAAAGACCTAAAGTAATTAAATTAATTATAATAATTTCATTATAAATTAATTTGTAATTTAATTTAATTAACCCTATGGTTATTAAATTAATTATAAGTTAATTATAATAATTTTATTATTAATTAAATTATAATATAATTTAATTTACCCTAAACTAAAGTTAGGGTTGCAAGGCAAAAAGAAATGCGTCGACGTCATAAATAAAATCCCTCCACCGACGTCTAAAAACTATGGTGGCATAATGGTATAAATACCATATGCCTTAGTGGCAAATAACTTACCTTCATTCGAATTACTAAAGGCCTACGATTAATGTGATTTATGTGATTTCATGCGAGGAAGAAGACAAAATTTTTTGTCTTGTGTGCGCCAATGAAGGAATAAATTTGGTGAGGCTCTAAGCCTCATATCCATCCGATGGCTTGGCCTGGTGGCAAACGGTTGTGAGCTAAGGCTTTGGAAGTGGGAGGACCCACGATCGAATCTCGATGGTAGTGTTCGTGAGTGTTTTGTTTGGGCGCCAAAGGAAGCAAGCAATTTTTGTTTAGGTGCCAAGAGGGGAGGATATAGAGCACATGGTGCTCTTTTCTCCCAAGGTGAGCGCCTAGCTCACGCGATGGTTGGAGCCATGGCTAGGGCGCTGGTGGAAGCGCAACGTGGGTTCGATTCCCACCAAGGGCAAAAGGTATTTAAATTTTTCAAATTTAATTTTTATCCTAAGGTTGTTTTGACATAAGGTTTTTAGGGAGATATAAGGGTTGTGAAAGTTGATTTTTATATTGTGATTTTTGGTGATTAGAATATTGAATGGAGTGATAAGGCATTAGATGGTTTTGAATGTTATTTCAAAATAAAGTTTTATTTTGTTTAATATTTGAAAGGAGTAATAAGGTTAATTGAGTTCTCATGTTGTGAATGGTGAAAATAATTTGTGAGGAAATTATTGATTAAATTTTGAGAAGGTTTTTACTACCTAACCCTTAAAATTGGCAAAGAGAATAATTGTGATTGAGACAGGTTTTTAAGGGCACTTCTTCATCAAACAAAAAGGTATGGGCACATCTTCCTTGTGAGTGATTGTTGGATGTTGTGAATGCTAAGTTGGAGTGAAAAGGATTGTTTGATAAGCATTGTTGAGTTTGATTGTTAAAGGTTTTTCTGGAATAAAGGTTGAAGATAGAAACCTTGTTTGATAAGCATTGTTGGAAACATTGAATGAACCTTCATATGCATGATTAGGGTTTGTGCAAGAACATGAGTATCATTGTTATGTGAAGTTGTGAACTATATTGAACTAGGGTTTGTGAAAGAACATGAGTATCATTGTTATGTGAGATTGGTTGATAAGCATTGTTGGAAATAATTGAGTGAGTGTTCATATGCTTGGACTAGGGTTTGTAAGCAAGGAGTATTTCATTGAGTGATTGATTGAGTGGAGTTGATTGAGCCTAGTCAAGTGGAAGTGTTGAAGTGATAGTTCTAATTCTATGAAACAAATTGTTCTATATTCTAATTTGATTTGAGAAAGAGATTAAAAGTGATTGAGCATTGTGATGAGTGTGAAGCATATTGAGTCTCTAACAATTCTCTATATATTTCTATGAGATTGAACAAGTTCTAGTGAGGACTTGTTGAGTATATTTAAGGTAAGTCTTGGTGAAGACTTGTTGAGAAGATTGGACAAGTTCTAGTGAGGACTTGTTGAGCAGATTTGAGGTAAGTCTTTATGAAGACTTGTGGATAGATTGGATAAGTTCTAGAGACTTGTGGATAGATTAGTGTGAGCTTTTGTGGAAGCTTACAATGTAGATTTGAGATAAGTCTTTGAGAAGACTTGTGAGCAGAGTTGATTGATTGATTTGTTCAAACCTTGAGTTAAGGTTTGGGGCAGATCTAGTAGAGTTGATTTGTGATTAAGTCAAGCTTTATGTTAAGGCTTGAGGATAGATATTGAGCAGATTTGTGCTAGACCGAAGGACTATGTTTAGTGTAGATTTGAGGATAGATATTGAGCAGATTTGTGCTAGATCGAAGGACTATGTTTAGTACAGATTTGAGGATAGATATTGAGTAGATTTGTGCTAGATCGAAGGACTATGTTTAGTGTAGATTTGAGGATAGATATTGAGAAGATTTGTGCTAGACCGAAGGACTATGTTTAGTGTAGATTTGAGGATAGATATTGAGAATATTTGTGCTAGATCAAAGGACTATGTTTAGTGTAGATTTGAGGATAGATATTGAAAAGATTTATGCTAGATCAAGGACTATGTTTAGTACAGATTTGATACAAAGTTGAGAGCAAGCTTTGGAGGTGACAGAGTATAGAGGATAATAGTCTCCAGTGGATAGAGGTCCATTAGCTAGGGTAGTGAAGATAGGTCTTCTATGTGAGGGCAAGAGTCTTCAATGGATAGAGATCCATAAGCCAATGTAGTGGAGGTAGCAGTTCTTCTAGAAGATCACCAACCAGAGCTAAGGAGAAAGAGTTCTCCTATGGATAGAGATCCATGAACTTGATTAGGGGATTGGTGTCTCCTTTGGATAGAGGTCCATAAACATTATAATAGGGAAAGGATTCCCAAGAGATTTGTTGAGAAAATTTTAGTGAAATATTTTCTCCGTGGAGTAGCCCACATTGGGTGAACCACATTAAATTGGTGTCTCTATTGTGTGTGGTGATTTGTGCATTGCTTTGATTACTATTGTTGATATTGCTATTGATACATTGCATAATATTGATTTGGAAAGAAAAGTAAAAAGTGGTCTTATACTGTTCACCCCCCTCTCAGTATAAGCTTGTGTTCTTCATGAAGGGCTTTTGGAGTGAAGCCCCTAGAGGGATCCCGCTCTCAGCACCCCTTGGTAGGGAATCCAAACCTACCAAAGGGTCTTCATATCCATATTGAATAAACATGTGATCTACCATAGGATATCCTTCAAAACCACAACCCTGACCTCCATCCCCACTACCTTTCACACTCTTCCCACTCAAAGTCAAGTTCAAAAAATCTTGAGTCAATTGATATTGGAAATCTTTGATGTCTATCATCAAGTAGTACTAGAAGTCATGGGATAACTCTTAATAATAATACTAATAACCACACTATGATATCTTCTTGTATTTAATGAATTGATTTTAGGATTAAAAAGTCATTGATTTCATATAATATAATTATACTACCATTCCATTTAAATATTAATAGAGACTTCATGCATATAATAAGAATTGTTAAGTAAATTGAAAAGTTTAATGAACCTTAATGTGTTCAATAAAGAAGTT
The DNA here is from genome assembly GCA_028583015.1 of Wollemia nobilis. Taxonomy (NCBI): domain Eukaryota; kingdom Viridiplantae; phylum Streptophyta; class Pinopsida; order Araucariales; family Araucariaceae; genus Wollemia; species Wollemia nobilis. The sequence goes on from JAQPPZ010000753.1 coordinate 4,345,960, forward strand.
GATTTTGAAGTAATTTCTAATAGAATGCAGGTACTTATGCATATGGTATGTGTTAACTCTACTACATTTGTTACATGGTTGTACCCATTGGGTCATATGTTGGTTACTATTAAGGGAATTGAATCATTTGTTAGTTATGCATAACTTGTATGTGTTGGGGCAAAAACACTGGTTAAATTCTACATTGATGTCATGGCCTTTTCACTTAATTATCAATCCAAGGATGTTCATAAGCTTACGATGCACCAAGAAAAGATATACTACAATACCTCTAAGACGAGTCCACTAATTCTATATTTTGTGGGTGTTGTTTGTATAGTATCCATTTCAATACAAACCACTTAAACTACAGAACATAAATTTGTAGGAAATGAAATCACACCACACTTTATAGAAATAAAAGAAAGCAGTAAATAAATTGAGTTGCAAAAAAATAATCGAATATAGGAAAATATAATAAATAAAACTGAAAAAAAATTACAGAAAAAGTAAAGGAGAGGGGAGGAATACTGGCCAAGAGTGGGCCCATGATCTAGTAGATTCTTCCCATTTAGATACGTATGCTGAACTAAATTAGAGAATGATGAGCATCAGAAATGCTCATATTTTGTATACATTTTCTTGATTATTATGCGGTTGTATAATAAGGATTGCATATGTTTATGAATGATTATATAATTATTTGATGAAATTATGCGTGTTATCTAATTCGTGTGTTTTCAGTGTGTTTTTGTGGAATTGTAGTTGATTTAGTCAGATTTGGATCAGTCGAGGTCTTTTCATGGACCTGGCACTTTGTTTCTTTCAGAATCAACGCAGAGAAGGTAGGCGCCTTCCTCTTCCAGGAAGGCGCCAAGCGTAAGTAGGCGCCTTCCTCTTCCAGGAAGGCGCCAAGGAAAGACAAGCGCCTTCCTCTCCCAGGAAGGCGCCAATAGAAGGCCAGCGCCTTCCTCTTCCAGGAAGGCGCCAAAGGAAAATAAGCGCCTTCCTCTCATAAGGAAGGCACCGACAGGAAGGCGCCACTAGAAGGCAAGCACCTTCCTCTCATAAGGAAGGCACCGACAAGAAGGCGCCACTAGAAGGCAAGCGCCTTCCTCTCACAGGAAGGTGCCAATAGAAGATAAGCGCCTTCCTCTTCCAGGAAGGTGCCAATGGTAGTAAGGCACCTTCCGCATAGAGAAGGCACCCGACATACTTAGGCACCTTCCTCATAGGGAAGGCACCCCTGTTCTTCGCCCGTTGACCAGACAAGCATGACGTGGACAACAGAGATTGGTGCAGTTCCAACTCTACGTCATGTAGAGTTAAATTGGGGATCACACCGATGTATGAGAATGTCCTACCAATGCCAGGTGAAGCACAAACCAATCAGTGAACATGCCACCATTAGAAATGAATGCCAATTTTAGCAGACGTCGATCACATTTACCAGACTATCTTAGTTTAGTCTGGAATGAATCGACTGTTATAACTTCTTTGTAACAGAAGATCTATGGGTGTGCTATATAAACACATGTAGACCTCTCTGAGGATATATAGAATATTTTGATAGTAAATGTAGAGAGATATACAGAAGAAGCATTGTAATACTTTGATAATTATAATACAGTTCTAAGAGTTTCTAAGTGCGTGTTCAGCTGGGAGGAAGCTGTTGGAGCCTGGGCCCACTCCAAGCCAGTATTTCTTCCCCTATTTTTCCTATGTTTTCTAGATTAGTTTACCACTTTTATAAGATTGTTTATCGCATTGTTATTTCTAGTATTGCAATAGGTTTATTTCTAGGAATGCGTGAATATTTCCTTTCTGTAGATTTAATTGTTTTTACGTAAATTATTGAGGAGTGTATGAATGATTGATGACCATTGAAACACCCCCCAATAGTAGAACTAGCGGACTCATCTCAAGTGGTATTGTAAGCAATCTTGTTCAAGACCCTTCGCAAGTTTACGAAGCTCCCTGGGTTGATAAATTAAATGCATGGGCATGTGACAAAAGTAGGAAAGAAGTTAACCTTGTTTGGCCCGCAACATTTTGGCATCATTGTCGGGGAAGCGTCTCAACTAGATTATTTACAATACCTAGAAACCTTCCATCTGACCTTGTATGAGTTCTTCGAGAAGAAGAGGACCTGACGGTCGGTTTATAAAAACCAATCCACCAGAACCTGAGTCAGCCGAACATTCTAAATTTGAATTAGACTCACCCGACCCACCACCAACAATCCATTGGAGTGAGGATCCACACTTTGTGCAAAGTGCCTCCTCATCCCATCAACTTGGGGAAGAACGAATCATCATAAATCCCCTATTTAATAGGACACCCTTAGAGGAAGCCCTATTGTGGAAAGCTATAGAAGATCGGACGATAACACCAGACAACCTTAGAGCCTTGACTCAGAAAGTCTTAAATGATCGTAAGGCCATAAATACTGCATTAGAGACCGCATTTCCTAAAAAAATGGCTGACAATGAAGAAGTCTCATCTGGCTTTAGTTTCCCGATTGATGAAGGAGTAGGAGATACCAAAATGAAAAACATATCCCCTGCTCACCTTTCGACCTTCAGAGGATACCCAACTGAGGACCCTGACCTATTTTTATTTAAGTTTGATGTCTTATGTAGGTCTATGGACTACAAATATGATACATAGAAGCTGAAACTCTTTCCTTCCACATTGGATGATGCAGCTCTACGATGGTTCATCGATCTGGGAGACAAACACATTGCCACTTGGGATCAAATGAAGAAGCTCTTTTTAGAGCAATACCAAGATTTTGGGAGAGCAAGAGACTCCAGAGAAGAGGTCCTGAGCATGACGCAGAAAGAAGATGAGTCTCTCAAGGAATACTAGGAGAGATTCAACTTCAATCTTCAATGATCTCCTCACATGAAACTATCTGATAAGTCCCTCAAAAGCATATTTTTGAGAGGACTTACCAATGAATCACTGGAGGCTCTTAACATGATTTCTGGAGGTGATGTCTACCAGCACGCTATGGAAGACATCCGAAAACTATGCCGAAACTACTCAAGAAGGAGAGGCAAGACCACTTCTAGAACCATGAAAGTGACTGCTTCAGTCATGAAGATAGAAATAGGTAACATGTTGGAAGATTTAAAGAGTGAAATGCTCTCATCTCTAGCATTGCAGATGGATACGCTACTGTTAGAGAAAAAGAAGCAAGAAAATGAAGCAACATTGGCTTATTTCTATCCAAAATGTAGAGGGAAGCATGCAAAGAATGCATGCCCAGAGAACAAAGTTAGAGTATGCATAGTTTGTAGGCTGAACCATAAAACTCGATTGTGCCCGCAACTGCCTAGTAATCAGGAGGATGCTGAAAGCGTGGATGCCTATTTCATAGGCAATCGAAAGAGTTGGCCACAACCCCTTGTGAGGAATATGCCAACCGAAATGTCGTCATATGGGGGAGGACCATACATGCCCCAAGGCCCACCTCAACCACCTAACATGGGGTGGTGGGGGCCATCACCCTGGTCCAACGCACCCCCAACAACATTCCCAAACCAGCAGCCATGGATGCCATATCCATATCCTGGGCAGCAGTGGAGAGGCCACACTACATGGAATCAGGCTCCATAGAATGTAGCACCAGCTCACCCCCAACAGAATTTATCGATATTTCCAGTAGTGAGACCTGCGCAGCTACCCGCACAACCGATGACAAATCCTAATAACAGGGTGAACCAACCAACATACAACATGGAGGGTGAGATGTATCCAATGTACCATATTCAGCTTAGGTCTGGTAGACAGCTAGGAGTAGGAATGCCTCCACTGGTAGAAGAGGAGGAAGAGGTAGGAGAAACACCTCTTGTAGAAGAGGTGATAGAAGAAATGCCTGAGAGAGCAAAGGCTCCATTTCCCAACTAGCTACAAGAACAGAGGAAAGTAACGCAGCCAGAGTTCGATATCTTGTCTAGCTTGAAGAACCTCACCATGACAATTCCATTATTTCAAGCCATCCGAGATGTTTCGATATATACCAAGGTGATAAGAGAGATGTGTCTAAGGAAGCCAGGATGAAGAGCAACCCAGACTATCAATGTCATGGGTAAACTAGAAGATTTGATGATGGGCAAAATGTGCCATCCTAAGTATGTAGACCCAGGAAGCCCGATGCTGACTATAAAAATTGAGGGACATTCCCTATCCAATACGTTGGTCGATCTCGGAGCAGCCATCAATGTAATGCCTCAGGAGACCATGCAGAGGCTACAGCTCATGAACCTGAAACCCACTATGATAGTGTTGTAGCTGGCTGATCGATCGACCATGGCACCGAAAGGAATGTTGGAAGACGTAATAGTGATAGTCAATGCATGGGAATACCCAATCAACTTTTTAGTCTTGCAATCTAAAACTAGGTTGGGCGATTACCCACTCATCTTGGGAAGGCCATGGCTGGCAATAGCTGATGCTTACATCAGCTATCGAGATGGGATGATGACCATATTCGATGGACGAAATATTAAAAGGTTGACTATTTCACCCCCAACATAGTCCGTCGACTCATTAGGAGAACCCATGTTGATCGAGCATGAAAATCTTGAGCTATCCATGATCCAACCGATGATGACATTGGATGAGTTGGTAGAAGAAGATGAAGATGGTGCTATTATGGAGTTCCTCCATGGGGAGTCCTCCATATCCACACCTAGATCACCATTGGCTGGTGCCCAAGATCACCACGTTCAGCAGATACACGTCGGGCCAGGAAGAACGTTGAATGTCAGTAGTGGGTTGACTCCCACACAATTGATGAAAGTAGAAGAGCTCCTAGTTAGACACCAATAGGCATTTGCATGGGATTACTCAGATATGAAGGGTATCAGCCCAGAGATCTGTACCCATCGTATATACCTAGATGATCAAGCAACTCCAAGCAGGCAACCACAGAGAAGAATGAATCCGGCAATGAAAGACATTGTCAAGGAAGAATTGCAAAAACTCTTGACTATCGGATTCATCTATCCAATTTTTGATAGTGAGTGGGTATCACCGTTAGTGGTAGTCCCTAAAAAGAATGGGAAATGGTGAATCTATGTGGACTACAGAGCGTTAAACAAAGTGACCAAGAAGGACCACTTCCCGCTCCCGTTCATTGATCAAGTCTTGGATACACTCTCCGGGAGGAAGTATTTCTCCTTCCTAGATGGATTCAGTGGATACAACCAGATCCAGATAGGAGAAGAGGATCAGGATAAGACAACGTTCACCTACCCATGGGGAACATTTGCCTATCGAGTATTACCTTTCAGATTATGCAACGCACCTGCCACCTTTCAAAGGGTGGTGCTTAGCATATTTTTAGACATGATGGGAGACGCGGTCGAAGTATACATGGATGACTTCACCATCTATGGAGAAACCTTTGATGAAGCAATGACAAACTTGGAAAGAGTGCTCGAAAGAAGCAAGGAAAACAATTTGTCCCTGAGCAACGAGAAATGCTTTATGATGATGCAAGAAGGCATCATACTGGGACACCACCTCTCCGTAGAAGGAATAAAGGTTGATAAAAGAAAAATTGAGGTCATCAGAGACCTACCCAGCCCTAGAATGCAGAGAGAGGTGAGGAGTTTTCTTGGATCAGCTGGGTACTACCGATGATTTATCATCGAATTCAACAAAATTGCAAAACCATTGCACACTCTATTATCTAAAGATGTGGAGTTCAATTGGATGGAAGACTACGAAGAAGCATTTTAGTTGCTTAAAGAGAAACTGATATCCACACCAATTTTAAGAGGACCAAATTGGGCCATACCATTCCATATCTACTGTGATGCATCCAACAATGCGATTGGAGCAGTCCTCGGATAGAAGGATGGCGAAGAATTTTATGCCATCTACTATGTCAGCAAAAACTTGGTAGGAGCCGAGCTCAACTACACGGTGACGGAGAAGGAGTTCCTTGCAGTTGTGCATGCCATAAACAAATTCTACCATTATATCATTGGGTATAAGGTATTTGTCCACATGGACCATGCGGCCATCAGATACTTGATGAGCAAGCCGGCCATTGGTGGAAGAATTATCAGGTGGCTCTTGTTACTACAGGAATTTGACATCACAATAGTCGACAAACCAGGCAAAGACAATGTCATAGCAGATTTTCTATCCAGATTGATACCGATAGACCATACAATAGTGGAAGACCAATTTTTGGATGAACATTTGTTCACCATTAGTGAGAAAATCTTATGGTACATAGATATAGCCAATTACTTGGCCACTAGAAGAACCTCACCTGCTCTCTCTTTCTGAGAAAAGTAGGCGGTCATAGAGAAAAGTGCATCATTCCTATGGATTGATGGCCTCCTATTCAAAATAGGACGTGACCAGATTATAAGGAGATGCATAGCAGAACAGGAGTTCTTAGAAGTACTCAAAGCGTGTCATGATGAACCATGCAGAGGACACTTTGTAGGGAAATGAACTGCCTACAAAATCCTACAGGCTGGGTACTTTTGGCCCACTCTATTCAAGGATGCGGCTGCGTACGCCAGCAAGTGTGATGAATGCCAAAGAATGGGTAGACCAACCCATCGAGATGAAATGCCCCTCCAGCCTCAGGTACACCTGGAACCCTTCGATAAGTGGGGCATGGACTTCGTGGGACCAATTAATCCACCTTCAATAGGGAGGAGGTTTATTTTGGTCTATACAGATTATGTCACCAAATGGGTTGAAGTTCAAGCGTTGAGAGATTCAAAAGAAAGAACAGTCATCGATTTCTTATTTGCCCACATTTTTACATGATTTGGGGTCCCTAGAGAGATAACAATAGACCAAGGGCCTCAATTTACCTCCAAGTTGATCAAGGAGCTGATGGAGCAATACAGAGTTTGGCACAATAAAACTACACCCTACCATCCATAGGAAAATGGGCAAGTGGAAGTGATGAACAGAGAAATAGAGAACATCCTGATGAAGACCGTGCAACAACATAGAAAATATTGGGCTACACGGTTGTCGAAGGCAGTCTGGGCATATAATACCACGTGGAAATCCACCACAGGCTTCACACCCTTCCAACTGGTCTATGGGAAGAGTGCGATGATGCCCATTGAATTTGAAATCAAGACATTGAGGACAGCTTCAGAATTGAACTTGAGCTTGGATGACGCTCAAAAAGAAAGGATTCGATAGCTAGATCAGCTGGACGAAATCTGAATGGATGCTTTGCAGAGAACGGAAATCATACAAAAGCAAAGAAAGTGGTGGCATGATCGCCACATTAAACTGAAGTAGTTCCAAGAAGGAGAATGGGTGTTGTTGTATGATTCTCGATTCCAGGAAAGAAAAGGTAAATTAATGCAAATATGGATGGGACCGTATGAGGTGGTAGAGCTCATCAAGAATGGGGTAGTGCACGTTAGAACAATTGATGGTAGCAACACCATGTTAACGGTCAATGGCCACCGACTGTGCCCCTATAACACATCCAAAACCTTACAGGTGGAATCCAGAATAGACATGGGGGAGACCCCATCTTGTTAGATCCAGACCAAACTCTTAACAGGCAAAACGGTGGGCATGGAGGTGCTCACCAAAATTAGTTAATTTAGTTTTTTTCTTACGATGTGTTTTGTAGGGACGACGCCCGCATGCAAGCTGTAGGCATCCTAATCCAGGGCCTAACAGGCATGAAATGCATCTAACTACCTTTATTTTTCTTTCTTTTCATTTGCTTTTTGTAGGTGGAGGACCTGACAACATGAGGAATAGGTATCTAGGAAACCAGGCTTGATTCGGCTCAACATTCCGACATCGACACTCATAGGTAGAAGCTGAGGCAGCGTGAAGCGAGACTGAGAAGGCTTGATCACCCTTTCCTAGTCAATCACAACATGATTGCCAAGAATAAAGTGCCTTCCACATCGAGAAGGCACAAAGAAGGTGCCTTCCTTATAAAGAAGGCACCCAGCCAGAAGAAGGCACCTTCCTTATAAAGAAGGCGCCCAAAGAAGGTGCCTTCCTTATAAAGAAGGCCCCACCCAAGAAGGTGCCTTCCTTATAAAGAAGGCACCCACCAGAATAAGGCACCTTCCTTATAAAGAAGGCACCCACCAGAAGAAGGCACCTTCCTTATAAAGAAGGCACAAAAAAAAAAAAAAATAGGCGCCTTCCACATCGAGAAGGCGCCACAAAAAAAAAAAGCCTGAGGCACCTTCCACATCAGGAAGGCGCATACAGACCAAGGCGCCTTCCACCCCAGGAAGGCATAGGTATACAACAATGCCTTCCACCCAGAAGGCATAGGTATTCAGCAGCCTTCCACATCAGGAAGGCGCACCCATTTAGAAGCACCTTCCATAGCAGGAAGGTGCCATCATCAAAAGGGTGCCTTCCACCACCGAAAGGCACATCCAATCAGAGATGCCTTCCACCATCGAAAGGTGCATCCATTCAAAGAGCACCGACAACATTGAGAAGGCACCATATAAGCGCCTTCCACATTGAGAAGGCACCACATAAGTGCCTTCCACATTGGGAAGGTACCAAAGAGCGCCTTCCACGTACAACCAACACTTAAGTCTCATGGATGCCTCGATCGAAATGAAATCACCACACGAACGAGCGACATCAGATTACCATACCCCTCCCCCATGTCACAAATCAATGAATCAATGCTCTTCATGATGCATGAAACACCAAATAAGGTACGTGCATACTAACTCAAATATTTATATAATTATTCATAAATTATGCAGTACCAAAAAAATATTGTCATCATAAAAATCATATACCCCCATGGTCGAAACCACGTGCCAATGATATGGCTCGAAAGGTGTACCCTAGAATTAAATGCTAAGGTTAGGCACCTTCCCTATAAGAAGGTGCCTTCCTGAAGAAGTAAGGACAGAAAAAAAAGCGCAGTAGTAAGGGAAGGCGCCATGGGAGGAAGGTCGAAGAATCATGCGGTGAAAAAGAATGAGTCGAGTGATACGGAAGGAATCAGGGGGATGGTAAAAACATAGTTCGAGGTCGAGGGATGGTTCGAATACTATACCCTGGTCAGTTAGGGCTAGGATATGGAGGCAGCCAAGGAATTCGTTGCCTCCTTGAGGGGTGACGTAGCTCAGGTGCGAGGGGTAGAAATTTTGGTCACCCCCGAATACATCTCGTAGGCGACTGGATTGCCCCTCATAGGTGAATGCATATACAAAGGTGGACTACTGAAGTCGTACGCCGAAGTGCTACTGCTAGGAGAAAATGTGTAGATAGATAAGGAAGGGCTACCCAAAAGTAGCCTTCCCATGAATCTACGGAAGATATTCGAGCAAGTTGCTCGATTATTTACATGCACCGGGAAGTATACCCATTTGCACACTAACCATGTGCAGTTTCTGAATCACCTGGTGCATGGAAGGAAGTTGAACGTGCCCTTCTACCTAGAAAATGCCCTGAAGGAAGAAGCGGCTAGGTACCAGAAGGGAGCACCATCCACCTTGGCCCACCATGGGCTGATATCAGCACTGGTCCACCATGTAGAAGCGTAGAGGTAGAACCCCAATGCAGAGGGAGATGGCGGCCAAGAAAGGCAACAGGATGTTATTGCCAAAATAGGGCAAGAAGAGGGAAGCCCTATAGAGGAGATGGCAAGTATCAAGCAATTGGCATTGCCCAATTTCATGAAAGAAAGAGGGCATTCACCAGTGCCCGAATGCACAGAGGAAAGAGGGCATTCCCTAGTGCCCGAGTATGAAGAGGAAGGAGCACCGCTTATTAGCAATGAGGCCGAGTTTCGAGCCAGAACTAGTCCCCAGGAGGAAACACCTATGGTGACTCCTCCTCTTAGAAAGAAGAAGAGAATGACCCAAAAGTCGACGTGGCAGCCCAAACCCTCTAAGAATTGACAAACTAGAGCCCACAAGATGTAGGGACTTTCGAGAGCAATGATCAGGTCGACGCAGCCTTGGAGGAAGCGCTAGAGTGGCAGACCAATTGCTGGATGGCCCAAAAATTTTGGAGGATTACCAGAATGAGCATAGAGGGGAATTGGAAGAACGAGAAAGATGAATCACCCAGCTCGAGCAGCTGGTCCAGCAGTTGCGGGAGGAGAACCAACAACTCCAGGATAGGGGAACAGAAAGAAGGGATGCATCGACCCAAACTGACTGGGCAATAGAGGTCCCGATGAATTCTCCCACATCTACAGAATGAGTATTCTCTTTGAGAGAATTTTGATCGGATGCCCGATAGAGCAGCCCGGAGGCAGGGGAGAATTCCTCTATTTTTGGGAGTGAAGGGGAAAGAAGTCCCACAACACCCCCTATCATCGACCTGAGTGATATAGAGTAGGACGAGGGCCAACAATAGTAGACAGGACCAGGGGATAAGGAAGAACTCCCCAGACCTAAGGAAGAAAGAGAAGAACCTGAGGGGTCGACACAGGATAGACAGGGGGCGAAGAAGCACCCCTAGAGATGGTAGCACAGGTCCCCTAGAGTGAAGAGAATGCTCCAGGGACCACAGAGCAGGCCCCTCAAAGCGAGAAGACGTCCACCAGGGAGAAAGGGAAAACCCCTATTCGAGCCACCACATTTTTTATAGAGGCCAAAGGAAAAGGGCCCAGGATGGCTCGAAAGAAGGTGAAGGTGACCTTCATCGAGCCAGAAGAAGATGAGTGGGATATGCAACCATTCATAGAGAGGCAAAAATAGTTCGAACGACTGCTCAAAGAGATGACAGCAGCTAAGGAGACCAGGAAGGCAACCTCGAGGATGTAGGGGGACTCTGGTATCTACATCAATCCGATAGAGGACAGCCAGTTCTAGGAGATTTATGGGTCATCCCGGGGATGACCCTCCAAGATAAGAAGGTATTTTGAATGATGGGGGGTATATGGCCCCGAATTGGAAGCCATTGCCATTGCAAAGGAGAACGTAGGGCTTACTCCTGAAGCAGCCCGATTGTACAAAGCCCAAGTAGTTCATCTCAAGAGGGATAATTTAGATATCCCTCTTGCAATGGTCAGACCTCCGGACGCTGACCTATGGCAAGTTATAGAAGCTGCATTTTAGGCAGCAGAGATGACGCTAGCTAGATCACCTCCGATAGCGGCCAGGATGAGGAAAGCAAAGCCGACAGCAGCACCCACAGCCCCGCATAGAAAAAGAGGAGCCACACCTCCAGATGCCAATGCATAGAAGAGGCAGACACGGGCCATAGGTACAGCCGGATCCACCAAGAAATGACAATGATGAGGGGTCAACAGGGCTACCTATAGTTTTGATGCCATGAGGGCGTGGCATATGTTAGGCATGGGGGGATGATGAGCATCAGAAATGCTCATATTTTGTATACATTTTCTTGATTATTATGCGGTTGTATAATAAGGATTGCATATGTTTATGAATGATTATATAATTATTTGATGAAATTATGCGTGTTATCTAATTCATGTGTTTTCAATGTGTTTTTGTGGAATTGTAGTTGATTTAGTCATATTTGGATCAGTCGAGGTCTTTTCATGGACCTAGCACTTTGTTTCTTTTAGAATCAATGCAGAGAAGGTAGGTGCCTTCCTCTTCCAAGAAGGCACCAAGCATAAGTAGGCGCCTTCCTCTTCCAGGAAGGCACCAAGGAAAGACAAGCGCCTTCCTCTCCTAGGAAGGCACCAATAGAAGGCCAACGCCTTCCTCTTCTAGGAAGGTGCCAAAGGAAAATAAGTGCCTTCCTCTCATAAGGAAGGCACCGACAGGAAGGCGCCACTAGAAGGCAAGCGCCTTCCTCTCATAAGGAAGGCACCGACAAGAAGGCACCACTAGAAGGCAAGCGCCTTCCTCTCACAGAAGGCGCCAATAGAAGATAAGCGCCTTCCTCTTCCAGGAAGGCGCCAATGGTAGTAAGGCACCTTCCGCATAGAGAAGGCACCCGACATACTTAGGCACCTTCCTCATAGGGAAGGCACCCCTGTTCTTCGCCCGTTGACCAGACAAGCATGACGTGGACAATAGAGACTGGTGCAGTTCCAACTCTACATCATGTAGAGTTAAATTGGGGATCGCACCGATGTATGAGAATGTCCTACCAATGCCAGGTGAAGCACAAACCAATCAGTGAACATGCCACCATTAGAAATGAATGCCAATTTTAGCAGACGTCGATCACATTTACCAGACTATCTTAGTTTAGTCTGGAATGAATCGATTATTATAACTTCTTTGTAATAGAAGATCTATGGGTGTGCTATATAAACACACGTAGACCTCTCTGAGGATATATAGAATATTTTGATAGTAAATGTAGAGAGATATACAGAAGAAGCATTGTAATACTTTGATAATTATAATACAGTTCTAAGAGTTTCTAAGTGCGTGTTCAGCTGGGAGGAAGCTGCTGGAGCCTGGGCCCACTCCAAGCCAGTATTTCTTCCCCTATTTTTCTTATGTTTTCTAGATTAGTTTACCACTTTTATAAGATTGTTTATCGCATTGTTATTTCTAGTATTGCAATAGGTTTATTTCCAGGAATGCGTGAATATTTCCTTTCTATAGATTTAATTGTTTTTACGTAAATTATTGAGGAGTGTATGAATGATTGATGACCGTTGAAACACCCCCCAATAGTAGAACTAGCGGACTCATCTCAAGTGGTATTGTAAGCAATCTTGTTCAAGACCCTTCGCAAGTTTACGAAGCTCCCTGGGTTGATAAATTAAATGCACGGGCATGTGACAAAAGTAGGAAAGAAGTTAACCTTGTTTGGCCCACAATAGAGAACTTCAAATAAATTTTATTACATAAATGAAATTACATTACAGTCTGGTTCTTTTGCTATTTTTCTCCTCCTCAAATAAGTCCTGTGTGTTTATATATCACGGAAGTTTATCTGTTGCAATATTTAGATTACTATTATAGTAATGAATCTCTACCAAAAATGTGATTACAATAACAACAAACCAAATTAGGAAAATTTGGTGTATTAAAAATAGATATTGTTTGTTGTGTTATTTTTATATGGTCCAATTAAATCAAATGTCTTTTGGTATTATCTCATCATCATCACTCACGTTATGCCTTTGGGAAGTCATTACTCTATTTTATACAAAAATAAAGTAGTTGATGTGTGCATCAGTTAATGGGAGTTAGGTGCCATTAGGTAAAAAGTTAGGTGCTTCATTATTCTTACATGGAGTCAATCGTCTTTGACTTTTTCAATGGAAATATGGTGCCTTTTCATCGAAATACGAGAGCAAGGCACCTTCCCATTGAATATAGGAGTAATGTACCTTACCATTGAAATACTGGAGTAAGGCACCTTCCCATCGAAAGACATGAGTAAGGAACCCTTCTCTTTCATTACTAAACTCCTCCTTTAATATTCATTGAACTTATTTTGAAAATATATGATGTTAGGTCCAAGTGGGACCTCGACGTAGTTATGCAGAAAATAACTAAAGTGATCAAATATATACACAAAGCACACTTTTCACACAAGTTAGACAACATACACAATTTTACCATTAAATACATATAAATATTCATAAAAAGTACAAATATGATATAATACTAATGCACAAAACATTATAAACAAATTTAAAAACATGAGCATTTTTGGTGCTCATCATCCCCCATACCTAAGGATTATCACATCCTCATGGCACCTTGTATTTGTAGTTCCCTATTTTATCTATGACCTCCCAGTAAGCCTTATTTCTCTACTTCCCCTTCTTTGGGGTGGTCTTGTCTCTTTTCTTATCCCTAGGCTTCCCCTTCTTGGTGGTCTACAAGGTATTGGCCTCTTACTATAGTTTCTGCTGGCATGGGCTATGCTTGACTATTTTTCTAGGCTCAAAAATTATGTTTGGTGGCTTTGTGACATGTTTTTTGGCCTGATTTTTCCTACATGTAATATCCTGTAAAGGTAGTGGTCCCTTTCTGAAATGCAGGCTCTGCATCCTTCTAGATCTCATGATATTGCAGTAAGGGCTCTATGTTTGGGATACCTAATTTTCCTAAAAAGGGATTCATAATTCCTCCACTACTTTGAACTTCTATGATTGGGCTACTTTAGGAGGAAGCTTAACATCTTTAGGTGGTTTTTCACTACCTTTATAAAGTGGCTTCTTGCTGGCTGCTTTGCCCTAGGTTATATCTTCCTCTAGTTCGAATCCCCTCATATCCAGAAAGTATCTTTTTATTTTGGAGGGCTGATTTCCAACAGACCCATATATCTCTCAAAACTACTTTCTAGGAGCAGGATTAATGCAAATCCTAGGCTCTCTAGTCACATTTTTGAAGACCTTTCTTGCCTTATTTCCATAAAAATCTTATTGAAACTTTTCAAATTTCTCCTTTTGCTTGGAAAATATCTTCAAGGACCCAACCCATTCTTCATCTGAATCATGGGCTGGCTGGGTTTCCTATTTTGTAGCATTGGCCCTAGTTCTTAGCTTTAGTACCTCTGTAGTTCTAGCCCTGGTTCTAGGCTTCTGTACTTTTATGGTTTTGGCTTTGGTTCTATGCTTATTTTGGGGTGCCCTAGTCACTTTCCTCATATAACTAAGCTACACCGAGTTCTCTAGGGTGGTTGTGTGAGGGGGAATTTTATCCTCAGGTGCAGGTGATGTTTCCTTGATACCAAAGGGTTTCAGTTCTTGATCCTCTGGTTTTGCCTTAGTAGATACATCTTCAACTTTCTACTCAACTACTAGTGTTTCTTCGATAGGTATTTTTGGAATTTATTTCTCTATCACTGGTGTTTTGATAGGTGACTAGCCTATTGATTTCTTTGTAGAGTGTTCTGATTGTTGAGGCTATGTTATATCTACCTTAGCTTCCTACTTTATTTCTTCTTTGTTAGGTTGTTGGTTATGGGCTGATTGTTCAACCTTCGCTCCCTACTCCATCTCTCCTCTAGATTATTGGTTGTGATCTAATTGCTCACCCTCATCTTCTAAGACCTCAATTATAGGGGGCTATTTTTGTAACATGGGGTCCTCCTACTTGTCATCAAATGTTCTAGCAGAGGTGGATGAAATTTTTCTTGCCTCTGCTTCCTCCTTTCTGGAAACTGACTTGAATGGGTTAGAAGAAATAACTTTCTCCACAGAGTCTAGATCATTTTTGGGCAACCGACGCTGCTAAATGCTTCATCCTACTCCTAGTTTTTAGGTAGTTAGCTATCTTAATAGGGCTATGAATGTTCTGCTCAATATCTTCATTGTTTTGTGGAAAGGTAGCCAGTGAGCTTTACCCTGCTTTCCCTTCGACTAGATTGTTCTATAAGTCAAGTGTTTGTTTTGCTACTGACTCCTCTATGGCTAGATATTTCTAAGAGTTAAGCACTTTACTCCTCTCCTTCCCTAATTTTGACACTTTTCTATGTGCTCCTACAACTAACTATTGTTGGAAGAGGCACCTATAACCTTTTATTATATGCCTCTAGAACTTCTCTCTGTGCATCTATAGATGACTATTGTTGGGAGTTATGCACCTTGGCCCTCTCCTTCTCTATCCCTTGCACTTATCTATGTGCCTCTATGTACTAGATTAGGGCTGAAATTAGCCTGTGATGTGCTAGAATAGAGGCTATCCCTGCTTAATATCGCCTAGATTCATCTTGTAGAGTATGTGCTAGGTATAACGAGATGTTAATATTTACTCCATGTAGTAGGTGGCTCAGGAATATCATATGGTTGGTGTTCAAGTGTGTATACTTGCCTGTGCAAGTAAAGAACCTAGACACCTGGTCAAAAATCTGTTGCCAAAGACTTAAGAGGTCATGTTTTGGCAACCTTGAGCATGTCAATTCCATTGGTAGGTACCCAAGGAGTTTTTCTGCTCACTTAGCTAGAGATTAATCCTTGTAAATACAATCTCCTATTTGAGGGAGATCAGTTACAGCTACCACATACTCCTTTGTGACTAGAATTTTTAGTCAATGGATTTGAGTGACTTCCTTGTCCACAGACACAACGAACTCTTCTACTGCTTCCAATTCCTAGTTTTGGCTAACCAAGAAACAATAGTCCATCCACCTGAAAACCTTGAATTGGGCTCAAACCTCTTCATTAATTCCTACCATACTATAGAGTTCACTTCTCTTCTGACTATGGTTCATCAATTTTCCTCCCATTATAGAAAATTTTATTTGTATCTACTTCTGCAACTCTTCCATGTTCTCTGGGTTTTTTGTAACTATTTTATCATTTCACTACATGAACGTGCCTCTTCAATTATGGAGGTAGGTACATTATGTTTTTCTTGGAGGACTATGAGGGTGGCCTTTCCCAACCGATGTTTGACATATCACATCGAACAAAGCAGGTGATCAGTGCTTGGATGTTTTTGCTATTTTTGTTATGACACTATTTTAAAAAATGTTCTAATTATAAAAATTATACGCATCTAACATAAAATCATGTACATGTTGGCAATTTTGGGTACTTTGGGTACATTGCCTTTGCTCAAGTGTATAAGTTGTCATTGATGTCAAAAGGCATTTTTGTGTTGATATCAAAAAGAGTGTGATGTCAAAAATATCTTGAGAAGCTTCATAATGTTAAAGGGTTTTTATTAAAACCATGGTGACAAGGTTAAAGGTTTTTCTTAAAACCATTTGGACTCATTAAGGGTTTTTATTAAAACCAAGCTTAACTTAATGCAAAGGTTTTTACTTCTTGAAAAACCTTGAAGGTCCATGTTTATTATTAATAATTAAATTAACTCAAACCTTTGACAAGGGTCTAAGTTTAATTTATTATTAATAAAATAATAATAATTATTATTTTAATTATTATTAAAGGGTCTTTCAACCCTTAAGCGATGGAGAAAAAAGAATTCTTTCGCCGATGTGTTGCCATCGTTGGAGGAGCGCCGACGTCAAACAGTTAAGGAGAAATGGCTATATAAGTGGGGATGATTTTCTAAAGTGATTGTAACTCCGAGTAATGAAAATCGTAGCTCTGTGATCTTCGAGAAAGCGTTGTATTTCATTGAGAGTTGATTATCGATATTGAGTTGCCCAAGTAATTTCTTGCATTTTCAGTTTGCGCTTTGACATCCGACAGATTGCGCTTCACCTACAATTGTTGGGACTGCACTCGAATTACGTTTTCAGTTTGCACTTTGACATCCGACAGATTGCTTTCACCTACGATTGATTGGATCTGCACGAAGGATAACAGTTTTCTGTTTGCACTGTGTGGATGATTATTTTTGTTGCCCAGTAAGTTACGTTTTGGACAGCGCTCACCGGTTTGCATGTGGCTTGAGGAAGACATTTACGTTTTCCAGATTCTTGGCATCAAAGGAAGATAAAATATAGGGCAACACTGTATTTCTTCATTGGGCACTTGTGACCCAACGATGGTGGCGTTTAAGCGAAGGTGCTAGAAGGCAGAGGTGCCGAGTTCGATTCTCTTCATGGGTAATTTTCTTTTGGTCGTGGTGTGCAAAGGATAGTGGTTGTGAATGCGCTGGAGGTATAAGGTTAAGGTATCATATTTGCTTTGACATTGTTTTATTGATGCTTAATGTTTATGTGGAGTAATAAGGTGTAAAGAGGTTTTACTTTGTATGTATATTATACTTCTGTTGGTTTTTATTAAGTTGGAGAAATAAGGTGTTAATTTGGATCTTTATTATTGTATATTGTTGTATAGTTGCTAACTCTAATTGGTGGCAAATTGAGAGTTAGTGTTGTGACAGATTTTGAGTTCTCCTTCTTCATCAAAGTAAAGGTATGGGCAACTTCTTCCATGTATATTGTTGATGGTATATTTTCTGAAATTGAGTTTGGAGTGAAAAGGTTGTCTACTAGGTATTTTTGGTGTAAATCCTATTTTCTGGATATTGAAGATTGTTTATGCATTAAAATCATTGATGAGTTTTTGGGTGAATGCATAATTCTGGTTGAGGAAGAGGAAGCATTTTTTGCACTAGGGTTTATGTTAGTAAGTCTTGCTACTTGCATTGAGATGATGAAACCCTTAGTTGGCTGTTTTGATATTGATGGTTGAGTTGCTTCCATAGAGGTTGTTTTGATCAAGTTAGTGCTTTACTTGATACATGATATTGGGCTTACTCCATTGAGTTGATTTGAGCAAGTTATTCTTTGCATTTGGTGATATTGTGTTGGTGGCTATTTTGTTCAAATATCCTTGGAGGGAAAAGGATTTCTACTTGTTTCCTTTTCTTGTGATGATTGGTTGAATGCTTCAAGGTTGATGTTGAGTTGAATGGTGTTGGTTGACTAAACCTTGTTTGATGAGCATTGTTGTTGAAACCCTAATTGTTGGTAAAAAGAATATGAGTATCATTGTTATATGAGATATTGCATGGTTGGCAATTGTTGGGTTGTGTTTCATATTCTTGAGAAAAGCATACTACATCTATCTTATTCTTTTGAGATTGAGATTGAGTTGAGATTGATATTGGGAGTTAAGTATAGAACATATTGGGTCTCTAACAATTCTCTTTATGTTTCTATGAGATTTGAGATTGAGATTGGGAGTTAAGTATAGAACATATTGAGTCTCTAACAATTCTCTTTATGCTTCTATGAGGTTTATGAATCACATTGGGTCTCTAACAATTCTCTTTGTGGGTTCATGCTAAGCAAGTTTTTCTTGGTGAGCTTGTTGAGGTTTTGGACAGGTTCCGGTGGGGACTTGTGAGCAGGTTTTGGACAGGTTTCGATGGGGACTTGTGAGCAGATTTGGACAGGTCCTAGCAGAGGACTTGTGAGCTGAGTTTTTGATAGTTCTATCAGAGAACTTGAGGACAGAGGTGCATTGGTTCTTTGAGAAGAACCTGAGGATAGATTTGGCAAGTCTTTGAGAAGGCTTGTGTGCAGAGGATTGATTTGTTCAAGAGTTGGACAGATCTGACAGACAGAGGAAGACTTGTACTAGACCGACTGACTGTGTTTGGTATAGGTTGCTGAGCTACTGTGGACGTGATCATAGAAGGCAGAGGTCTCTTAGGCTAAGCATTGAGGACAGGAGGTCTTCGGTGGAAAGGAGTTCCACGTGCTGGCAAGAGGTAGAGGTAGTTGATCTTCTGAGGGATCATTTCCAGAGCAAAAGGGAAGGTATCTCCTTTGAGCAGAGGCTCATAAATTTAGATTGGGGGAAGGTATCTCCTTTGAGCAGAGGCTCATAAATTCAGATTGGGGGAAGGTATCTCCTTTGGGCCGAGGCTCATAAACATTGTAATTGGGAAGGTTTCCCAAAGAACTTTGAGATAACTTTTAGAGAAAAGTTTTGTGGACGTATCTTGGGTGAACCACGTTAAAATTGGTGTCACTTTGTGGATGATATTGTGCATTGTTTTGATATTGCTTTGGGTATATTGCTTTACTATTTTGAAGTATAAAGGAAAAAGTAAAAAGAGGTCTTATACTGTTCACCCCCCTCTAAGTATAAGCTTGTGTTCTTCAATTGGTATCAGAGCGGGTGCCTTCGAAAAGTTTAACATCTTGAAGGAAAAGCTAGTAAAGAACACAATGGATCATTCAAGTGGCAATGCAAAGCACCTATTCTTGATGGGTCAGATTTTGGTCTTTGGAGTGCAAGGATGAAGGTTCATCTAATGGCACTTGGGAATGAGGTTTGGGAAGTGATTGAAGATGAGTACACTATTCCTGAACATGGTCCTAATACTAAAGAAGAAAGGCTCCTACATCACAACAATTCAAAAGCAATGAATGCAATCCTGAAAGGCTTACAGAAAGCAGATCTCACCAAAGTGATTCACTGCAAGACAAGCTAGTGAAATGTGGAATCAGCTGAAGGTGGTTCATACAGGTGATGCAAATGTCGGAAAGGCCAAGTTGAGACACTTCAAAGGTATGTTTGAACAACTCAAGATGAATGATGATGAAAATATTAGTGACTACATGCTTCGTATGGATGAGGTTGTTAACTCCATGAAAGACTTAGGTCTTGAGCTTGCTGAAAATGATGTTTGTGATAAGATTTTAAGATCTCTTCCTAATAGATTTAGTGAAAATATTTCTGCTATTGAGGAAGCTAAAGATTTGGATAAGTTGAAAAAGGATGAGCTCCATAGTATACTTGCAGGATTTGAGTTGAGAACTCAAGTGAAGGTTGATGTCAAGAAAGAGGCAACTTTCAAGGCTACCAAGAAATCCAAGGGTAAACAACTTCAAGAGAGTGATGAGTCTTCTAGTGATGAAGAGGCATATTACAGCAAGAAAGGCAAGTTCTCTAGAAAGCACAAAAGTATGAAAAATGTAAGATGTTTCAATTGTGGAAAGTTTGGTCATTATGCTACTGATTGTACTATTGCCAAGGATGAAAGTGATGAAGATAAACAGGATTGTAAGAGCAAGGATTCTGAAAAGCACAAGCATCACAGGAAAAACAAAGATGAGCACAACAATCAAGGAAAGAGGTACTCTCACAAACACAAGAAGAGCTTCTACCTAGACAAGGCAAGTAAGTGTTCTAGTAGTGATAGTGAAAGTTCTTCAAGTGATAATGAAAATGAGATGTTGTTCATATCAAAAAAGAGGAAGAACCAAAACATAGATTCATTATCATGAAATGTCTTAGATGTGGAAATTTTGGTCACCTTGAGGATGATTGCACAAATAATGATTTGGTTTCTAGTATGTATGAGGATGCTTCAGAAAACTATAAGGAAGATGCATGTATGGTTTTTGAAAAGGGTAGCACCTCTAGTGATAAGAAATCTGAAAAAGGCTTTGATGATTCAAAAAGCAAACATATAGAGGAAGGAGAAGTAGATCTTAAAGGTGAACTTATTAGTGCTCTTAGTGCTTTGAAAAAGGAAAGAAAGAAGAATGCTAGACTCAAGGATAAGTTAGATGAATGTTGTATGGAGAGAGATGATCTTATAGAAAGTCTTGACTTCTCTATAGCTAAGACACAAGAACTCAAGGATGAGTTAGAATCTAAGGTTCTTGAGTATAGTGAGTTAGAACAGAAAATGGCTTCTTTGAAAGAGGAAACTAAAGAGTACAAGGATAAGCTTCACAAGTTTCAAGATAGCTCCAAAAAGGTTAAGTCACTCATCAAAGGTCAAAGAAAGACAACAGATAAAACAGGCCTTGGTTTTGTTAAGCCTCACAAGGAACAAGTTGGAGAGTCTAGTAAGAGACTCCAAAAGGAAGAGAGTTCTGATGAGGAAAGTATTTCAGATCATGAGTCCTTGAATGATAGATGCACAGAAATAGAAAATAGAATTCAGAATGAGAAGAAGAAGTTTTCAGAGCCTAAGAGGTCAAATAAAGGAAAGTTTCAAGGCAGATGTTTTGCTTGTCACAGGTTTGGTCACATAGCTTCACATTGCATGGCTCAAGTGAAGAAGGTAAATGACAGTTTCAGAAGTGCTAGTTACTTTCAAGGGTATTGCTACTCTTGTCAATAGTTTGGGCACAAGGCAGTTTATTGCAAGGCAAATATCAAGAACAGGTTTGATCAGAACAGGTTTGGTCAGAATAGGTTTGGTCAGAACAAGTGGATTCAAAGAATAGGTATGCCTAAAAGAAATAACATTGTTACTTGTTATAAGTGCAACAATGAAGGTCACACAACTAGACAGTGTAGAGCTGAAATTCCAAGGTACAGGAATAGGAACAATGGTATGAATAGGTCCAAGGATCAAGGCATGGATAAGAACAGGGATGAGAACAAGAACAAGAATAGTGACAAGAATAGGAATATGGACAAAGAGTTCAAGAGAAGGCCCGACAAGGAAGTTATAGATGCTGATGATGATCAGTGCCTAATGGGAGTTTTACTCCCACCCTAGAATTAATCACCTCATCAGGAGGTGGGGGAGGGACTAAGCTAAGAGGCTCATTCTTAGTCCCGAGCCCCAAAGGTGGCCCTTTGCCATTGATGACAAAGGGGGAGAGATATGAGTAAGGGGGAGAGCTTCAAAGTGAAGAGGAAAGCTTCAAGTCAGGGGAGCAAAACTTCAAAGGAAGATTCTCGCTTGTGGGCACAGTTGGTCAGCTTGTTAGCACAGTTGGTTTCAGTTTTGGCTCTTGAGAAGTGTTTTCAGTAAAGGTTTGCCATCAATGACAAAGGGGGAGATTGTTGGCAATTTTGGGTACTTTGGGTACATTGCCTTTGCTCAAGTGTATAAGTTGTCATTGATGTCAAAAGGCATTTTTGTGTTGATATCAAAAAGAGTGTGATGTCAAAAATATCTTGAGAAGCTTCATAATGTTAAAGGGTTTTTATTAAAACCATGGTGACAAGGTTAAAGGTTTTTCTTAAAACCATTTGGACTCATTAAGGGTTTTTATTAAAACCAAGCTTAACTTAATGCAAAGGTTTTTACTTCTTGAAAAACCTTGAAGGTCCATGTTTATTATTAATAATTAAATTAACTCAAACCTTTGACAAGGGTCTAAGTTTAATTTATTATTAATAAAATAATAATAATTATTATTTTAATTATTATTAAAGGGTCTTTCAACCCTTAAGCGACGGAGAAAAAAGAATTCTTTCGCCGATGTGTTGCCATCGTTGGAGGAGCGCCGACGTCAAACAGTTAAGGAGAAATGGCTATATAAGTGGGGATGATTTTCTAAAGTGATTGTAACTCCGAGTAATGAAAATCGTAGCTCCGTGATCTTCGAGAAAGCGTTGTATTTCATTGAGAGTTGATTATCGATATTGAGTTGCCCAAGTAATTTCTTGCATTTTCAGTTTGTGCTTTGACATCCGACAGATTGCGCTTCACCTACAATTGTTGGGACTGCACTCGAATTACGTTTTTAGTTTGCGCTTTGACATCCGGTAGTTTGCTTTCACCTACGATTGATTGGATTGCATGAAGGATAATAGTTTTCTGTTTGCACTGTGTGGATGATTATTTTTGTTGCCCAGTAAGTTACATTTTGGACAGCGCTCACCAGTTTGCATGTGGCTTGAGGAAGACATTTACGTTTTCTAGATTCTTGGCGTCAAAGGAAGATAAAATATAGGGCAACACTGTATTTCTTCATTGGGCACTTGTGACCCAATGACGGTGGCGTTTAAGCGAAGGTGCTAGAAGGCAGAGGTGCCGAGTTCGATTCTCTTCGTGGGTAATTTTCTTTTGGTCATGGTGTGCAAAGGATAGTGGCTGTGAATGCGCTGGAGGTATAAGGTTAAGGTATCATATTTGCTTTGACATTGTTTTATTGATGCTTAATGTTTATGTGGAGTAATAAGGTGTAAAGAGGTTTTACTTTGTATGTATATTATACTTCGGTGGTTTTTATTAAGTTGGAGAAATAAGGTGTTAATTTGGATCTTTATTATTGTATATTGTTGTATAGTTGCTAACTCTAATTGGTGGCAAATTGAGAGTTAGTGTTGTGACAGATTTTGAGTTCTCCTTCTTCATCAAAGTAAAGGTATGGGCAACTTCTTCCATGTATATTGTTGATGGTATATTTTCTGAAATTGAGTTTGGAGTGAAAAGGTTGTCTACTAGGTATTTTTGGTGTAAATCCTATTTTCTGGATATTGAAGATTGTTTATGCATTAAAATCATTGATGAGTTTTTGGGTGAATGCATAATTCTGGTTGAGGAAGAGGAAGCATTTTTTGCACTAGGGTTTATGTTAGTAAGTCTTGCTACTTGCATTGAGATGATGAAACCCTTAGTTGGCTGTTTTGATATTGATGGTTGAGTTGCTTCCATAGAGGTTGTTTTGATCAAGTTAGTGCTTTACTTGATACATGATATTGGGCTTACTCCATTGAGTTGATTTGAGCAAGTTATTCTTTGCATTTGGTGATATTGTGTTGGTGGCTGTTTTGTTCAAATATCCTTGGAGGGAAAAGGATTTCTACTTGTTTCCTTTTCTTGTGATGATTGGTTGAATGCTTCAAGGTTGATGTTGAGTTGAATGGTGTTGGTTGACTAAACCTTGTTTGATGAGCATTGTTGTTGAAACCCTAATTGTTGGTAAAAAGAATATGAGTATCATTGTTATATGAGATATTGCATGGTTGGCAATTGTTGGGTTGTGTTTCATATTCTTGAGAAAAGCATACTACATCTATCTTATTCTTTTGAGATTGAGATTGAGTTGAGATTGATATTGGGAGTTAAGTATAGAACATATTGGGTCTCTAACAATTCTCTTTATGTTTCTATGAGATTTGAGATTGAGATTGGGAGTTAAGTATAGAACATATTGAGTCTCTAACAATTCTCTTTATGCTTCTATGAGGTTTATGAATCACATTGGGTCTCTAACAATTCTCTTTGTGGGTTCATGCTAAGCAAGTTTTTCTTGGTGAGCTTGCTGAGGTTTTGGACAGGTTTTGATGGGGACTTGTGAGCAGGTTTTGGACAGGTTTCGGTGGGGACTTGTGAGCAGATTTGGACAGGTCCTAGCAGAGGACTTGTGAGCTGAGTTTTGATAGTTCTATCAGAGAACTTGAGGACAGAGGTGCATTGGTTCTTTGAGAAGAACCTGAGGACAGATTTGGCAAGTCTTTGAGAAGGCTTGTGTGCAGAGGATTGATTTGTTCAAGAGTTGGACAGATCTGACAGACAGAGGAAGACTTGTACTAGACCGACTGACTGTGTTTGGTACAGGTTGCTGAGCTATTGTGGACGTGATCATAGAAGGCAGAGGTCTCTTAGGCTAAGCATTGAGGACAGGAGGTCTTCGGTGGAAAGGAGTTCCACGTGCTGGCAAGAGGTAGAGGCAGTTGATCTTCTGAGGGATCATTTCCAGAGCAGAGGGGAAGGTATCTCCTTTGAGCAGAGGCTCATAAATTCAGATTGGGGGAAGGTATCTCCTTTGAGCAGAGGCTCATAAATTTAGATTGGGGGAAGGTATCTCCTTTGGGCCGAGGCTCATAAACATTGTAATTGGGAAGGTTTCCCAAAGAACTTTGAGATAACTTTTAGAGAAAAGTTTTGTGGACGTAGCCCAGGATTTCTGGGTGAACCACGTTAAAATTGGTGTCACTTTGTGGATGATATTGTGCATTGTTTTGATATTGCTTTGGGTATATTGCTTTACTGTTTTGAAGTATAAAGGAAAAAGTAAAAAGAGGTCTTATACTGTTCACCCCCCCTCTCAGTATAAGCTTGTGTTCTTCGAGTACATACCTTATTGGTGATCTATGCATACCAAGCGTGACGATGATCATGGAGTGTTTTGATTTATTGTTTCGTGACAACCAAAATGACTACATATTCTCCATGTGATAAATTTATTTGGACTATTCTTATTGGGTACTACAAAAATATTCATTCAAAGTCTCATGTTAAAAATAAGAAATATCGATGGTCTATGTGGGATGAATCACATATCTGTATTGATTTCTTTGGAACATGTTGAAATCCTTTGTAGGATTTTACAATAATTTCCTATGAAATATTTGATATTTTTCATCATGTGGGATGTTGATGTGGATTTGACCACTTCCCAATACCACCAAATTATTTATGTTGCATACAAGCACTTAAGGTAAGGTAGGCACATTTTCACTAAGAAATAGGTGCCTTAATTGGAATGTAGATAAGTGCCTTACTTCAGGTACATGGGAGTCAGGCGTCTTGCTAATGGAAGTTAGGTGCCTTCCTCTAGATACATAGGAGTTAAGCACCTTCCTAATAGGACTTAGGCACCTTCCTCTAGATACACAGGAGTTAGGCACCTTCCTCCAAATACACAGGAGTTAGGCACATTCCTTTTGAAAGTTAGGTACCTTCCTCTAGATACACAAGAGTTAGGTGCCTTCATTTCAAAATTTAGGCACCAAACCTCAACATGTGTATTGAATATTAGTTTTATATTGTTGATGATATACACCCATCTCTAGTGGATGGGATATAGGTGCTAATATATCACTTTGAAAAACTCTCAGGTCGAGCACTTTTATGGGAATTAGGTGCTCTTCCTCATATATGAGAATTTTCAATAGGAGTTAGGTACCATTGAAGTACTTTGGAGTTAGGTTGCTCCCTACAGATAAAAATTTAGCATCTTCTGGTGTAATATGAAATCAATGCTTCCTAGTTTAATAGGTCTTTCAGTGCTTCCTCATTCACAAGCTCCATCAATAGCTACCTGTGTAAAAGTATAGATGGACATTTCTCTTCATGCAAATATTTCACACCCACGTACGCATTCAGATTGTGACTATCCTCTCTAGATGGGAATAATCAAGCTTCTACTCTTAGAAAATTAGAAATCATGTAGGTTCTTGGATCCTATGTCTGTTAGTCCTAGGTCTACTAGGTTACCTACAACATGCATTCAAGGCATCATACCTATAAAAGCTAAAAATAAAAACTAAATAGTAATTTTATGCAAGTTAGTGGAATCTATGCCTGATAGGACTAGGTTTCCCAAGATACCTACAGATTGCACTCAAATCATTGTACGTACAAAACAAAAACACAAGCAAAGAAAGAAAAATAAAAGAATAAATTGTTTTTGGGTGGACATTCCTACCCACTAACTACTAAAAATTAAAAAAATTTCAATCATATGGGGTCTTCCCCATGCCTATCTTGGACTTCATCACAATATTTTTAGATATGTGGTAAGGCTGCAACTTATGATCTTTAACTATAAGTATGGATTTGCTGCCATCAATAGTTTTGATGCACACAACACCATTTTTGATTAGTTCAATAACTTTGTATGGCCCCATCCATCATTGCATCAGCTTGCCTTTTCACTCCTGAAATTAGGAATTATACAGTAGTGCCCACTCTCCTAATTTGAACTACTTAAGCCTAATGTGGTGGTCATGCCATTGTGTCTTTTGTCTCTGGATGACCTCTGTTATGTGTAGAGCATCTAATCGATGTTCATCCAAATGATTCAGTTGTTGAATCTACTCTTTTTGTGCATCATCCAGGCTCAGGTTCAAATCTGTTGTAGTCTTGAGGGTTTTAATTTTAAACTCAATGGTCATAATTGCATTCTTCCCATACACCAATTGGAGGTGTGAAACCAGTAGTTTTTTTCCATGCGGTCCTATAGGCCCATACTACCTTTTAGCCCATTGTACAGTTTTTGTGAAGATATTCTCCAACTCTCTATTGATGACCTCTACCTATCCATTTGCTTAAGGATGATAAGGGGTAGTCTTATTATGCCTAATTATGTATTATTGCATGATTTATTGAATTAGCGTTGAGGTGAATTAGGGATATTGATCAATAGTGACCTCTCTGGGTACACCAAACCTTCTGAAGATGTGTAAATATAGGAAGTCTACCACATACTCCTTGGAATCCCTTAGTGACTATACTTCAACCCACTTGGTTAAATAATTAGTAAAAATCAAAATATACCTTTTTTCTACCGATTGTGGGTTGATTGGCCCTACAAAATCCATCCCCCATTTATCAAATGGTTCAATGTGAACATGTGGTTGGAGGGAAATCTTATCTCTGAATGTTGGTCTATCCATACTTTGGCATTGATCACATTGATTTGCATATTTGGTTACATCTTTGAATAGCGAGGGCCAATAATATCCAATATGTAATATCTTGAATGCAATCATTTTTCCTACAAAGTGGCCACAACAAGGTTCATTATGATAGACTTTAAGGATATCTAAAAACTCATGCTCAACAACACACATCCTCATGATTTTATCAAGCTCTATTTTGAATAGACAGCCATAAATCCATGAGAAGGTTGCAATTTTCTCTATTAATGTCCACTTTTCATGAGGTGAGAGTGTAGGGGATACTCTACCAGTGGCTAAGTAATTAGCCATATCTACATACCATGGTGTTTGTTCACTCGAAGAGAAAATATGTTCATCTAGGAATTGGTCTTCTATAGCTAAATGGTATGAAGGTGTTAGCCTTGATAGAAAGTTTACAACTACATTATCCTTACCTAGTTTTTTTGATGATGGTAACATCAAAATCTTGCAGGAGTAGAATCCATCTAATTATTCTACCATTAATTGCAGGTTTGTTCATCAGATATCTAATGGCTGCATGGTCAGTGTGTACAAAGACCTTGTACCTTGTAATGCAGTGGTAAAATTTGTTGATGGTATGGACAACTATAAGTAATTCCTTCTCAGTCATAGTGTAGTTGAACTCAACCCCAGTGAGATCTTTTTGAAATAGTAGATGGAGTAAAACTCCTCGTTGTCTTTCAATCCTATAATTGCCCTTATAACATTGTTAGATGTATTAGAATATACATGGAAGGGGATGGTCTAGTTCAAGCCTCACGGTACTAGAGTAGTGACCAAATTCTCCTTTAGAATCTAGAAGGCTTGTTTAGACTCCACTGTTCAGATAAAATATAACTTTTTGGATAGCAAAGTGTGCAAAAATCTAGTAATTTTGCTGACATCTACTATGAATCTCCTGTAATACCCAGTAGAGCCAAGAAATGTCTTAACATATCTCTATATTGTAGGACTAGGTAAATATTTAATAACTTAAATATTTTTCTTGACCACCCTTATCCCTCTTGTAGAGAGGTGGTGCCCCATAACAATCCCTGCTTGCATCATTATGAAGCACTTTTCATTCTCAAGTATAGGTTGGTCTCTTCACACTACTAGAGTACATGTTCCAGGTTGGTCATAGCTTCATCAAAGGTTTTTCCATACATAGTGAATTCATACATGTATATCTTCACTACCTCTCCCATAATATCAAAAAAATTCTCAACATTGCCCTCTAAAAAGTGGTTGGTGCATTACACATACCAAGGGGTAGAACTCTATAACCAAATGTACCCTAGGGATAAGTAAATTTTGTCTTGTCCCGATATTCTTCTCCAATCTAGATTTGATTCTGAATCCATCTAGAAAGGAGAAGGAGATCCTTCCTACTAGTGTATCAAGAACCTAGTCAACAAAAGGTAGTGGGAAGTGGTCCTTTTTAGTTGCTTTGTTTAGCAATCTATAGTCAACACATATCCACCACTTCCCATAATTTTTGGGCATCACCACCAAAGGTGACATCCACTCAGTGTCAGATATGGGGTAAGTGAATCTAGTTGATAGGAGTTTCTACAACTTTGCCTTGACTATCTCCTTCATGTTAGGGTTTATTCTTCATTGTGATTGCTTAGTTAGACTTACCTATTCTTCCAAGTAAATGTGATGGGTACTAGTCTCTAGAGTGATCCTTCTCATATCTAAATAATCCCAATCAAAAGCATGTTGATGTTTGGTCAGTATATCTTTTAATACTTTTAGCTGAGTAGGTATCAAATCACTACTAATATTCAAAATTTTTCTAGGATTAACCTAAATTGACATGGTGGTCTTGGATGCCTACCAAAGGTGACTTTGGAGAGATGTGGGAGGATTCTCCATGGAAGAAATTTGTAATAATTCTATCCTCGTAAACCTCATTCTCCAACTCCATCAATGTCATTATAGGCTACACCATTGATAATGTTCCATAATCCTAATTTTCCCAGATGGGATCTCCCAATGCGTCAACATACTATGCAGGTAGAGAGATGGTCAAATTTTTAACATTCTAACCGTCTAAAATAGTTATTTGTTCATTTTTGTAGCTTATATATGCATATACTATTGCCACCCAAGGCCTTCCTAGGATGAGTGGATAGCCTCCAGTCTAGACTTGGACTATAGTACTAGAAATTTTGCTAGGTATTCCTATGCATCCACCATTACGATGATAGCTTCCAACATTACTGATGAGGATTGATGTTTGATCACTCATATGACCCCTCTAGTAGTTCCTAGCTAGGGTTGCATAGTTTATTTCTTGCAAATTAATATTGTAAGTGAGTCTCTTTCTCACATACACTTGTGGGAACTAGTTGTATTCTAGTTGTCACTTAGGAGTGTTAGTTAGGAAGTGTGAACTCAAAGTAGGAAGTGTGTACTTCAAGATAGCTAAAAGGATCTTCTAGTTAGCATTTTTCCTTTCTTTATTAACTTAGAAGTTACGTGCATTCTCCTTTGCACTATTGTAGCTTATGGTTAAGCATATTAGATCAAATCCATGATTTGGTGGGTTTGGTTATGTATTTTGGGCCTTTAGAGCCTATAAATTGAGTTGTAAATAATAGAATTCTTAGTTGGATTTTCAATCCTTTTCATTGGTATCAGAGCCTAGTTCATGTTTGCACTAGGGCTTGTGAGGTGAGAGGGAAGGAGATAGTTTTCTTATGAGAAATTATTTCTCATTGAGGACTCGATTCAAGCTCAAGGGGAGCTTGAAAACCATTCGTAGAAGGAAGTTCCTTAGGTGTCAAACTCCTCGTTCCAAATTTTTGCTTATGCTCAAGAGGTATAGGAAAATTTTACCCTGATTCCTATCTTACAAAAATCCCTTGGCAGGTTTGGACTACTCCTACGGTGAAATACGCATTAGGGAGCCATTTGTTCCTACCATTTTAGAGTCTTGAAGATCAAGCATCGCTTAAACCAGGTCGTGTGTCGACTTGGGTCTAGTTGCCTTTCAAACGCTAGTCGTGTGTCGACTAGATATTGAAAGGAGAGCTAATGAAGGAGTCTTGGTGACATGAAAGAAAATTAGCAATTTGTTAGGAAAATTTGAAGGTAATTTACCTCCAAAAATTGCTAATATTTGTAAAAATTTAAGTTTTTTTAATGTTGTTAAATTAAACCTTCTAGTTAATTTAAAATTTCCTTTTTATTTCAAAAAAAAAAACTTAATTTTAATTAATATATTATTTTTTTGATATATTAATTATATATTATTGTTAAAAAAACATTTTTTTAGCCGAAGGGCCTGTTTTGCCCTTTTCGGCTATGATTTGGCACTCGTGGGTGCTTGTTCGGAAGCATGTGAGGCTTTTCATGCGTGTTAGGCTGATGCAAACAACTCCACTACCCTGTCAGCATGACAACCAACACCTGCTGTAGATGCTGTTAGGAGACAATGCCTGTGTTAGTGTTGTCAGGTACTAGCACCTGCGACAAACATTGTCAGGTGATAGCATCTGCATCAGCACTGACCGATGCTAGTGCCTACGGTAGACGCTGTCAGGCGACAATGTTTGCGTCAGCACTGTCCGATACCAATGCCTGTGACAGACGCTGGCAGTCACGACATCGTCTATGGCCATGGTTGTCCACGTTTAGGCAGCTAGAAACCACGCCAAAACCCCTACCAGGGTCGTACTAGTGCTGACAGGCCCTGGTACCTATCAGGCCAGACCTCCGATCGATGGGTGGCGATTGGTGCCGCTCACAAGGTTTGGCCCCTGAAGAATTTTTTTTGCATAGATAAGCATTGCACCTGAAGACTTTTGTGCACGTAGGTCTTCATATTTTTTTTTTTGTAATTCGTTCCTCGAGATTAGCAACTGTTAGTTGTTAGCACTGAAATAGCATCGCCTCGAGAAATGTGCAACTGCAGATTTTGGAATTTCATGCAACACTAGGTGGAGTGCAGTTTCGACAAAAACAAGGGTCATATCACATATTTTCTAATTATTACTTTTCCTAAGGTTTAAAATTTCCTGCATGTAATTTTATTTTTTATTAATTTATATTTTTTATAACTTAATTAAATTTAATTAATCTTTGATTAATTAGAATTTAATTTTTAATTAAGTTATTTTAAATTAATAAATTATAAAAAATTTAAACCTTAGGTAAAGTTTAAATTTTTATAATATTTAGCCTTAGGGGTGTAGACACCAAAGCAGCACCAATCCGATTATGTGACTACAAGAACTGATCGCACTAACACACATAGCCCCTAGGGCAGCCCCCAGAGGTTAAATAGTGGTTCTAACCACTCACACAACAATTTTTACAAGACAAGGATCAATTTGGCACCTTTTAGACACTTTATTGCTTATTCGTCCCACCCAGGGACGAGTGCGGATTTGTACTCGTCCTACACAGGGACGAGTGCGGATTAATACTCGTCTCACCCAGATACAATTAACAGCACTCGCTTCAGGGTGGGATGAACACTAGGTTTGACCGACAAAAAGTCAGATCTCAACATATGACAACTCAGAACTGCCACTTAGCTTTTCTTGCATGGCATAGGAGTGCGAGTGAGTTCTTTTGACAACTCATATCTACCAATTGACTCTCCCTTCACTGCATGGGAATGAGAGTGAGCTTTTTAAGACAACTCAGATTTGCCACTTAGCTATCCCTTCATTGCATGGGAGTGCAAGTGAGTTTTTCTAAAACATACAAAGACATGCACAGAGGCAGTTAAGAAGCCCTTGATCAAGAAGAAGTCTTCTCTTCACACAAAAAACATTCATGCAAAGAAACACTTTTGCATGTTAATTCAAAGAGACCCCTTGGGTTTATAAAATTGTGAGTTTCCTCACCCAAAAGATATATAGAGAAGGAGCATTTTGAGCGACGAAGTGCTGCTAATTCATTTACTTGCGATTTGTGTTTTCAACATCCATAATCTCTTAATCGAAAGAGAGGTTATTGGGTGACTTTTGAAGGCACGAATCAAGAACCAACCCCAATTTATCTGACCACAATATCCTACCAATTTGTCGACAAAACATCACATCAGGTTTCGGACCCATCCTAAGCGGATTGGTGTCGAAGCAAAGTTTCACCTACGGGTGGTTTGCCTTTGGGCACCCCCCACTTTATTTCTTTTGTAGTATTTAGCTAGTTTCATGTTTATGCTTTTGTCAAGTTTTCATTTTATTTAGACTCATTTTAACCATCGTTAGATTCATATTTTATTTTTCATACACAGGTGCTACTGATTCTTTGTTTGTTTCTTTGAACGTAGATTTGCAGCATTGGAGGAGCAGCGAGGAATCTACCTTTACCAACACAAGCGGCGACAACATTTTGGTTCGCCCATCTTATATGTGGGCATGCGGAAGAAGGAATTCTGAAACAAGTTGTAAAAGACCAACATTTAACGCTCCTATCCCCTAAAAAGGAAGGAGATGCATTGTAACACAAATTTGAAAAGCATATCAATAAAAGGGCCGATCTTTATATTGCTTTAATATCTTGTGTTCATGTTCTTTATTTTTATGCATTTTTCAATAACATAAGATTTAAGCGTTATTTTAGTTTCATTTACATTGCATTTTTAGTTTATCATTTTTGTTTTTGGAATCTCGTGTTTTCAATGGCAATCACGGTGGGACCTCTGTCCTCTATTTTTTTTAGGTTAACTTACTGATCTAAAATTGCTTATTTTTTTACAGGTACCTATTTTTCAACATCAGACTATTATTCGTATCTACAAGTGACGATTACAGAATTGGTATTCGTTTCACCCTAGGATGAATAAATTATTTGTCTCACCTTGAGACGATTACTGTTATGATATTCGCCTCACCCAGGGACGAGTATATTTCTGTGCAATTTTTAGAGCAAATCAAAAACATCCGATTAGGCAGAGAAGAGGTAGGGGTTTTTAGAGCTTCTGTTAAATTTCTATTTTTCTGTTTTCTGGTTTTTCAGTTTTGTATGGCTTAGGAAAAGATTTCTTTTTCGTTTTCCTATTTCAATTTTTGCAAAGTAAAATGAACCCCACACATCACGTGGTATTTTAAACCAAGGCGTTGGTCGTAAAACCCCAACCCTAGAGCAAGACCAAAGGTGGATTCCATTATCACTTTGGCTTGAGATATTGCATCCATTACCTCGATCGTTACTGTTGCTAGACGTAAATCCTGACGAAAGCTGACCGAGTGTAGCTAGGGTGATTCCTAGTGCATGAGGATAAGTCTTCTATGGTAGGTGTCATAAATAGAGCGATTCCCATTCCGTACCGCCTATGTTCCATGTATCATCTGCTCTCACGTACCTATAGTCTCCCTCACATAAGGGCGGGTATATAGAGAGGTTGGTATATCGGTCCGGCAATGGTATATTGAAGGGGCGACCATTTATGGGAGTCATATGAGCCAACATTCTGCATTTAAACATTCTTCAAAACTTGCAAAAACAAAACAAAATCATCAAAATGCACTAAAACTAGTTTAGGACACACCATTAATCTTTAAAAGAGATAATCACCATTTGTGTATGTGTGTGTTCATTTATGCTTAGTGTAACAAAAAAAATAAAAAAAATCATAAACAAAAAGATAAAAATATACGCATTTTGTCACTCGCTCCAAAAAGCTCCAAGGATTTTCGCAATTGCTTGGTCACTCAAAAATGCCCCAAAGGTGTCCATGAACCCTTTGGTCAACCCAAAAGCACCCTGAAGGTGCCCATAAGTGATGCAGGAGCATCCAACAAAATATGGGAAATTTTATATTTTTCCCTAAATTTTAGTGCAACTTGTCGAGGCCATAACTTCTCAATCGTAGCTCCGATTGACGTGAAATTTTACAGGGAGTTAGTTGGGATAATTTTAAACAAATATGACTCATTTGAGTCCTGTTTGCCTAAAAAAGTTAGTTTTCAGGGCCAAATTCCATCATCTAGTGCCCCAAAATTAGGTTTTAAAATTGATAACCTAATTTTTTACACTTTTTGAGCTATTCGGAGGTCAATATCTCCTAATGTATTTAGAGTTAGGACTTGAAACTCTATTTATGGCTTATCTATGGTAAGAGGGATGCACACCCCAATTTTGGGCCCCATCTGACTCATTTCAATTTTTAGGGTTTTTAGAGAGATTGTCATGGTGCTCACCCGCAGTCAAGCCCACTCATGGGCAGAAGCTGTGGAGAATGTCCAAGGAGGGACGAGTCACATCCGTTATAGTCCCCAAGATTTGGTCATACCACCTTGGTGACCTAACACACAAGGCAGTCCCCTACACACCTTAACAGAAATGGACTATAGGGGTACCTCTTCTAGGGGCACTCCTATTCAGCATAGCACCCAACACACACCCTCCCATGAGGGGTACATCCGTAGGAGAGCTCCCTTAGATGCTCGCTATGATTGGTCATCGTGCGATGAAGTGCTAGGTCAACATAGGGTTCGACGGGAGGAACCACATGATTACACTATCCCTCCTTCACCCCCTCTAGTTGTCAGGACTACAAGGACAAATCTAGAGCACAAGGCTCCTCAAGAGGGGTGAGCCAACTCCTCCCATTCCTTTTTCACTTATGAAATAGAGCACGAGGAAAACCCTTACCTTCCTCAAGAACAATATACATCATGAGAGCAATACACCTCCATAACTGCTAGCTATCAGGATCACCTACTGAGGCCAAAGCCTCGGTGGAATGCTGCTACCCCCAACAGAGGGAGGTGGCCTATAGAGATCTTGGATCACCATGACCAGGATAGATATCTAGGAGAGGCATCTAGGCATTCTAGACATGAGATGGTAAGACCAACTATCTTAGAATCTGCCAAGCATATTGCATGCCGTATGCAACTCATGCTACTTGAGCTAGAACAACAACAATTAGAGCAACAATATATTTTAAATCAAGAGTGCCTTCAGCACCAGGAGGATGAGTTGTTACAACACACTATGCAGGTGAAGACTCCAACCCCTCACACGCATAAGATAGAACATTATGAGAGACACAACTGGGTGCAAGATAGGTCTCTACGACCTTATCAAACATTGCCCTCGATGCCTCCTAGACTTGAGCGGGAGGCCAATCCTAAGACCAATGATGGGTGCCTTCTTCAGGCGCCCACCCAGGTTCCTGGGCCACCCTCAAAAATTCTTCCAAAAGCCTCTAAGGAACCTAAGAAACAAGAAGAGTGGGATGAAATTCCATACCAAGGCATGGGGGGTGCTATCCTGCCACCCCTCCATAGGCCCCAAGTTCCCCACAACCTACAATAGGAACAAATCAAAGAGGAGGAGCTCAAATCCCCCGATACAAGCAATGCACTGCCAGAGCACTTAGCATCGATAGAGACCAATATTTTGGGGCCCCAAAAGCCCAACTTATGCGAAACTCCTCTCAAAGAGGATCAACCCCTAGTTGTAAAGCTACCTGATGACAAGGTCTTCCATATCTCAGAATCACCAGATTTTGATGAGCCTGACTCTCTCACCAAAGATGAGTCAGCATATGCAATAGCACCATGGGACCCATTCGTGTTCGACAGCACTAATTCATAGGTGGTCCCCATGGGTGATCATCACCAAAGTCTCTTAACCTTATTCCCTTTGGAGGCTCCCATCGAGCCCGTGCCATTGCAAGAAAATCAGGTCCCCCCACAACGAGTGGAACAACCCCATGAGGACCCCTCGCACCCTGTAACCCATGATGAACTAATGGCCCAATTAGGCATAATACTAGGGCATGAGTGGTTCATAGACCCGGCCCACTGGCATCACATGTTGATCCCACTCCTTTGGGAAGATCATGAGCAAATTCCACCCAGAGATATCATAGCACCATCAGTGCCGAAGGCAGACCCTATCCTCCTATCCGTGCATAAGGCCGATCCATTCGTGCCAATTCCTACAGAGCTAGATCCGGTGCACACGGATCATCAAGTCGGGGGTACCTCTATTCCCTGAAGAGCCCAGTGGGTTACACCAAATGCTCCAAAGGTGTCCATAAACCCTTTGGTCAAACCAAAAGCTCCAAGGATTATCACAATCGCTTGGTCATCCCAAAGCTCCAAGGATTATCGCAATCGCTTGGTCATCCCAAAAAGCTCCAAGGATTATCGCAATCGCTTGGTCATACCAAAAAGCTCCAAGGATTATCGCAATCGCTTGGTCATCCCAAAAAGCTCCAAGGATTATCGCAATCACTTGGTCATCCCAAAAGGCTCCAAGGATTATCGCAATCTCTTGGTCAACCCCAACAGCTCCAAGGATTATCGCAATCGCTTGGTCATCCCAACAAGCTCCAAGGATTATCGCAATCTCTTGGTCAACCCCAATAGCTCCAAGGATTCTCATAATCACTTGGTCAGCCCTAAATGCCCCAAAGGTATTTATAAACCCTTTGGTCAACACCAAATTCTCCAAGCGTTACCATAACTGCTTGGTCAAAATACATATTCAAAAATCAACAAAAACAACACAAAAATAAAAATCACCAAAACATTTGCATTTCCATTCCATGCATACTCATAAAAAAATCAAAATCACAAAAACCTTTGCATTTTCATTCCATGCATACTCATATAAAAATAAAAAATCCCAAAACCAATTGCATTTCAATTCCATGCATTCTCATAAAAAAAAAACTCAAAATACAAAAATATAGGTTGCATTAAGCATTGCATCCATACATTGCATACTTTGCTAGGTCATACAAGTCAAAAGCACCATAGATAGTCATTACTTGGAAATTCCATCCTTTTTCATAAATCCATTTTCATAAACGCATACATCCAGCATATCACCCTTTTATTTTAGCACAGTCAGTTGTTTCCTAATGTATATAGGGTTTTCGTCATTCAGATGTCTTTAAATTTCTAGCCAAAAATTGTACACAATTAAGCAGATTTTACACGGGAAAGTTTTACTTGGATCACGCCTTGTTACGTAGCATCCCAACACATTAAAACACATATAAAAATTCCTAAGTTGTGTGAACGAAAGATGAAACTTGCACCGTACTCTAGGTTACCATAAGCGAAACAGCTATCTTGCTTATCCCCTTGTGCGAATGACCCTAGGAATGCTGAGAGTTGGAAAAAGGACAGGCATCCTCCCTACCCAATTCCCCATGAATCCCAAGTTCTCATAAGTTGCAAAAACATCAAAAATTTGCAAAACGTCAAAACATTACAAATTTGACATCCTAAAGTGCACACATAAAAAGGCACAAACAATAGTGATTCTCGTCACTCCATATTCAAATCCCTTGCTCAAAAAAAAAAAAAAAAAACAAAACAAAACAAAAACAAATAAAACAAAAATAAACAGTGATTTTATCACTATAAAGAGCAAGTATCCCAATACAATTGAAGAAAATAAGGGAGTCGAACTTGAATCCCTGGAACTCTCAGCATTTTGACAGGTCATGAGGCAAGCTTCGATGCACGGTTTGGTTGATAGCCTATTGGTCACTAGTGGTAAACCTCCCGCATGACGATATATCTGTCACATTAACTTGTGTATAGATCAATGTTTGCATGTGGATGAGCTAGCTTATGGTATCCTAGATAACATCGCAGACAAATATGACTAAATACAATAAAGGAGTTAGTGGAGCTAATTAGGTGATCCTCAGTACAGGTTCGGTTGAAATCCCATCTGGAACTGGCGGTATCCTAATGAATAACACATAAACGAACTCAATTGCACACACAGGGATGTGAAATAACTTGGTTAAATTCAAGTCAGATTTACACCTTGTTCAAAAGTCTTGCAAGATAAATGTACAGTCTTGGCTAGTTCGTTAAAATATCTGCATCTTAGAAAAGCTTAACTATATTTTCAAACAACCGGTACATTTCCTTCCGTACATCACCATCAAAAAATAGACAAAATACAAAAACAAAGTTTTCACATGCAAAGTCATTCCACAAAGTCATCCCATTAGTATAGCAAGTCAGTCAAATTTTGTACAGTCTATGGTGCATCGACACATCATCAAAAACTCATTTCATTCATTCCATATCCATACATCATGCAAATTAGAAACATCACATTCATAATCGCCTCTGCATACATCCAACACATACATAAAAACATGCCACAAAAAAAAAAAAAAAAAAAAAACAAACAAAAAAAAACAACCAAAATATAAAAATGACAAATGCCACACAAAACCACTAAAAATTGTCGAACGATGGCGCTTTTGCGCCTAACATTCTTGGCATCCAAAACAGACATTGGGGTTACAAATTGTCACTATCCTACTCCCTAAGAAGGCTCTCATAGCCGGACCGCTCCACGGGAGGATGGATTTTTGTCAATTTTAGCTCCAAAATGCGTCACAAAATGGGTTCACACCCACCAAAAATAGGTCAAAACAAACAGAAAACTGCTCGAGCATGCACTGGATAACATCTGAAGGCACCCTCACTTAAGTCATCTTGGGTCAAGTGACTCGTCACTTTTCTCATGGCAGTTATTCCTTCATCAATTCGTCGCTTTAGGGGGTAGTCACACTTAAGTCACCAATCAACAAACACACACCCAATCAAGGCAATGGCATGCATTCAAAGAATCATTGACAAAGACAATCACGCTCCTACTTGGGGCAGCAAACAAGCAATAATCACTAATTGATCAAACACTTGGCATTCGTGAATCATGAACACAAGGTTCCCTCGTGGATAAAAGGTTGCACCCTTTGCCTATTCATGACTGATCAATGACCAAGCTCAAGTCACACCTCACCGAAACAGGTTAATACTTGAAATCAAGTTCCTTAGCTTGTCAGAAGCAAGGATTCGAGAATGCATGCCCTTTCCATACTTGGGGCATCAAGAGTTGGTTAGGTTACTGAGAAACCTTAATCATTAGTGCTCTGGTTATCTATTTTTGCTCAGCACTGCACCATATGCAGCGCTTTCCAAAAAGAGGCATCTATAGACACCAAAGCAGCACCAATCCAATTATGTGACAACAAGCACTGATCGCACTAACACACACAGCCCCCAGAGGTTAAACAGTGGTTCTAACCACTCACACAATAGTTTTTACAAGTCAGGGATCAATTTGGCACCTTTTAGACACTTTATTGCTTATTCTTCCCACCCAGGGATGAGTGTGGATTTGTACTCGTCCTACACAGGGACGAGTGCGGATTAATACTCGTCTCACCCAGAGACGATTAACAGCGCTCACTTCGGGGTGGGACGAACACCAGGTTTGATCAACAAAAAGTCAGATCTTAGCATATGACAACTCAGAACTGCCACTTAGCTTTTCTTGCATGGCATAGGAGTGCGAGTGAGTTCTTTTGACAACTCATATCTGCCAATTGACTCTCCCTTCACTGCATGGGAATGAAAGTGAGCTTTTTAAGACAACTCAGATTTGCCACTTAGCTATCCCTTTATTGCATGGGAGTGCAAGTGAGTTTTTCTAAAACATACAAAGACATGCACAAAGGTAGTTAAGAAGCCCTTGATCAAGAAGAAGTCTTCTCTTCACACAAAAAGCATTCATGCAAAGAAACACTTTTGCATGTTAATTCAAAGAGACCCCTTGGGTCTATAAAATGGTGAGTTTCCTCACCCAAAAGATATATAGAGAAGGAGAATTTTGAGCGACAAAGTGCTGCTAATTCATTTACTTGCGATTTGTGTTTTCAACATCCATAATCTCTTAATCGAAAGAGAGGTTATTGGGTGACTTTTGAAGGCAAAAATCAAGAACCAACCCCAATTTATCTGACCACAATATCCTACCAATTTGTCGACAACACATCACATCAGGTTTCGGACCCATCCTAAGCGGATTGGTGTCGAAGCAAAGTTTCACCCGCTGGTGGTTTGCCTTCGGGCACCCCCCGCTTTATTTCTTTTGTAGTATTTAGCTAGTTTCATGTTTATTCTTTTGTCAAGTTTTCATTTTATTTAGACTCATTTTAACCATCGTTAGATTCATCTTTTATTTTTCATACACAGGTGCTACTGATTCTTTGTTTGTTTCTTTGAACGTAGATTTGCAGCATTGGAGGAGCAGCGAGGAATCTACCTTTACCAACGCAAGCGACGACAACGTTTTGGTTCGCCCATCTTATATGTGGGCACGCAGAAGAAGGAATTTTGAAACAAGTTGTAAAAGACCAACATTTAACGCTCCTATCCCCTAAAAATGAAGGAGACACATTGTAACACAAATTTGAAAAGCATATCAATAAAAGGGCCGATCTTTATATTGCTTTAATATCTTGTGTTCATGTTCTTTCTTTTTACGCATTTTTCAATAACATAGGATTTAAGCGTTATTTTAGTTTCATTTACATTGCATTTTTAGTTTATCCTTTTTGTTTTCGAAATCTCGTGTTTTCAAGGGGTATCTTACAAGACACTACATTGTAACAGGGTATTTCCACATTTTTACCCTAATTTTTAAGTGTTTTTACCTTGTTACTCCTGGCTTATACTTGGTTTCACATGGCTTCTGACTTGGCTGCCCAAGTAGTAGAACTTGCACACGTTGTGAATGCTTTAGCTGATAAAGCTAATGATACTACCAATAAAGCTAATGATACTACCATGGCAGAAGTTCTTTGTAACCTTGCAATGAAGGTAAATGACATTTCTATCCACAATTCTTCAACTTCTACTCATGATTCTCGCCTGAGAGTTTGATGTGAAGTGCCACTTTATGATGGATCCCGAAATCTTGAAGTCTTGAATAGTTGGATTCTTGATATGAGTTCTTGGTTTTCTTACACTCAACTGTCAGATGATGATTTAGTTCCATATGCTAAGCTAAAACTTTTTGGTGTAGCTAAAGTACTTGTCGAAATAAAAAAGGGTCATGATGAGCTTACCACTTGGGATGAGCTTGTAGACTGTCTTAAGACCAATTTTTATCCTTCCAATTATTCTAAGGAATTGGTAATTAAGTGGTTTCGATTTCGACAAAGTACTAATATGACTGTGCAGGAATATATCTTTCAATTCAACAGGTACAGGATACTTTTGAATGTGGAGGAAGATATTAAAGCTTTGATTCTCAAATTTCAAAGTGGCTTGTTAGAGAATTTGTACAGGGAAATTATGTTTGTTTCTATAGAAACATTGGATTTAGTTTTCAACTAGGTGCAACTTGCGGAGGACAAGTTCAAGGTGCATTCGCAGGGATTCCGCACACCTACTCCTCAAGTGGTTGCTAACTCATCAAAAGGGAATAATTATTTATCACAAAAGAATAACTTTGCCCAAAACAAGAACTCCTCTTCTCCATATCCTTCTTCTCCTTCTCCTTTCGCTCCTACTCCTTTTTCTTCTAAAAATTTTTGTAACTATTGTAAGAAAAAGGGTAATGAAAAAGCTGATTGTTTTAAGCTTAAGAAGAAGAGTTTAGTCATCACTACTCAAGAGGAGGATGCTTCCAAAGGTCCCCTTGAGTCAGTAGGATAAAGTAGGGTATACACAGAATTACGAGGTAAGATCAATGAGGTTACTTTGGTAAATGTAAGTTCATCAGGGGGCGCTCGTGATGCTTTTTTCATCACTCGAGCTCATTTGCTCCATAATTTTGCAACAGATTGTATAGTGGATAATGTCTCGCAAAAAAATCTAATTGCGAGGTCCATTGTCGAGTGATTGAAGTTACCTATGGAGCCTCATCCTCAACCTTATTCTTTGGGTTGGAAGGATAGTGGAAGGGGTTCAAAAATCACTCACACTTGCACATTAAAATTTGCACTTGGCCCACATTTCATAAATCAAGTCACTTGTGATGTGACTCCTATGGATTATTGTGGGATTTTTCTTCGACAACCTTTTTAGTATAATTGGAGAGCTATTTATGATGCTTTCAAAAGAACCTACACACTTCAAAAATATGGTAAGGTCTTTCTCATTAAAATCACCAACACTCCTAACATCATTCTAAATTCCAAGTAAACAAAAAGGGTAGTTAAAAAAGGTGGTGATGTTGGTCTAATTTTCATTCGCTCTCAAAATAATCTTACATCAACATCCGTTCCAAAGCAACACTCTTAAATGGATAAAATATTGTAAAATTACTCACACATATTTCAGGAGCCAAAGTCTCTTCCTCCAATTCGCACAATTAATCACAGCATTGAAATCATTCCTGGTTCTTCACTACCTAATGCACCCATGTATAGACAATCTATTTTGAAAAATGAAGAAATAAAAATGCAAATAGAAGATTTGTTGTCTAAGGGTTTCATTAAGGAAAGTACTTCTTCTTGTGCCTCACCTATTTTGTTGGTTCTTAAAAAAGATGGCACTTAGAGATTGTGCATTGATTTTCGTGCTTTGAATAGAATTTTTATAAAGAATAGATATCCACTACCATGCATTGATGATTTATTAGATCATCTCCAAGGAGCTAAGTTCTTTTCAAAAATAGATCTCAAAAGTGGATATCATCAAGTGCGTATCCAAGCTAAGGATACATGGAAGACAACTTTTAAGACGAATATGGGCCTCTTTGAATGGTTGGTCATGTCTTTCGGTATTACAAATGCTCTTGCAACCTTCATGAGGTTAATGAATGATGTATTTCATGATGTACTTGACAAATTTGTAATAATATATCTTGATGATATATTGATCTTCTCAAAAACTTGGGAGGAACACCTTGGGCATATCCATCATACACTTGATCTTCTTGTGAAGAATCAATTATATGCCAATCCTTCCAAGTGTTCTTTTGGCAATACTTCAGTTTCTTACCTTGGTTATGTGATTAGTGAAAGAGGAATTCAGGTAGATACCACTAAAGTTGATGTTTTACTTAAGTGGTCCCCTCATTCTACTCTCACCGAGTTAAGGCATTTTCTAGGACTTGAGAATTTTTATCGCAAGTTCATTCCTCAGTATTCCACCCTTGCAGCTCCATTACATTTTCTCACTAAGTCTAAAGTCCCCTTTCATTTGGAGGAAAACCAAGATGTTGCCTTTTAGAAATTAAAAAAGAAACATTGTACCGCACCTGTCTTAACTTTACCTGACCTCTCAACCTTTTGAGATTGAAATGGATGCCTCTAAAGTTGCCCTAGGTGCTGTGCTCAAACAGAATGGTTATCCAGTTGCTTATCATTCCGAAACTTTTTCTGCTGCTAAGTTGAACTATTCTACATATGACAAGGAGTTGTATGCATTAGTTCAAGCTATCAAATACTTGAGACATTATATTTTGGGAAAATATACAGTAGTACACACTAATCATATGCCTCTCAAGTTTTTACAATCTCAAAGTAAAATTGAAGAATCAAGACATATGAAGTGGGCCTCTTACCTCCAACAATTTCACTTGGTGATCAAGTACAAAAAGGGGAAGAGTAATATTGTTGTTGATTGTTTGAGTAGGCCTCCTGCCACTCTTGCCTTAATAGTTATGTCCACTTCACACTTGGGATTTCATACTTGGCCTAATCAGTATTCACAGGATCCTGATTTTGGGAAAATATTTGAGCAAGTGAGTAAGTGTTCTTCTTCCAATTTGCGTCATTTCCAATGTTTCTACATCAAAGAAGGACTTCTTTACAAATTGGACAAGGTTTGTGTTCCTTGTGAGCCTAGGGTGTCACTTATTAAGGAAGCTCATTCTACACTTTATGGTGGTCACTTTGGGAAGCACAAAACACTTATCACTTGCAAAGAATTTTCTACTGGCCTAAAATGTAGAGG
This sequence comes from Wollemia nobilis, assembly GCA_028583015.1. NCBI lineage: Eukaryota > Viridiplantae > Streptophyta > Pinopsida > Araucariales > Araucariaceae > Wollemia > Wollemia nobilis. The sequence goes on from JAQPPZ010000753.1 coordinate 4,390,096, forward strand.
GATGTGTTGAGATTTCTCAAACAGTGTGTAGTTTGTTGTCACTCAAAACCAGCTAATAGGAAGTTTGTCTTAGGCATGCCTTTGCCCATTCCTTCCCATCCTTGGGAAAGTATTTCCATGGATTTAGTTAGTGGTTTTACCATGACAATGCGACAACATGATTGTGTGTTCGTGGTGGTTGACAGATTCAGTAACATGGCTAAGTTTATTCCCTACTGCAAGACAAGTTCTGCAATAGGCTTAGCACAATTGTTCTTTGACAGCATTTGGTGATACTTTGGTCTACCTACCAGCATTATATCGGATCATGATTCACGCTTTGTGGGTCACTTTTGGCATTATTTATGGAAAATTTTTGGAGTTTCCCTTAACTTTTCCACCGCCTATCATCCACAATCCGGTGGGCAGACTGAAGTGGTAAAACGTACACTTGTGAAAATTTTATGAATCTATCATCACACTTCACCAGCAAAGTGGGACTTGAGTCTCACTCATATTGAACATGCCTACAATAGGGCACTACATTATTCTACAGGTCATTCACCTTTTGAGGTTTGTATGGGATTTCAGCCCTTGGCACCTTATGAGTTAACTTTGTATTTGCATTCTCCTGTAACTTCACATCTTTAGAAGGAGCAAGACAAGGCACACTCATTTATTCAGCACTTGCACAATCTTCAATCAAAAGTGATTGAGATTTTGCAAAAGACACAGCAGCAGTAGCAGAAAAATGCCATGGATCGACATCGAATTCCTCATCCATTTCAGGTTGGTGACAAAGTTTGGTTGCATCTTGACAAGCAATTTTTACTGATAAGACTCATAGTAAAATCAAACCGATTCACTATGGACCTTATACTATTCTTTAGTAGGTGTCTAAGAATGCTTTTTGCCTTGATATTCCCACACACTTGGGGATTCATGACGTCATCAATGTAGATCTTTTGAAGTTTAACTTTGACTCTACATTGGAGACCGCACCAGCTATCAGTCATCCTATGGATGTGGTTCCTGATTCTTAGTTACCATTGGATTTTGATCAGATCTATGACACGAAGACTCGAAAAACTCGCTAGGGGTCTACCACCTCTTATCTTATGCCTCGATGAGGACAACTGCCACATCAGGCTTGTTGGATTTCTTTTCATCAGATGTCCCATGACTTTCCTACTCTTCTAAAAGCATTGGAGGCCAATTATTCTATTGTGGGGAGGCATGATGAGGATTGATGTTTGATCACTCATATGACCCCTCTAGTAGTTCCTAGCTAGGGTTGCATAGTTTATTTCTTACAAATTAATATTGTAAGTGAGTCTCTTTCTCACATACACTTGTGGGCACTAGTTGTATTCTAGTTTTCACTTAGGAGTGTTAGTTAGGAAGTGTGAACTCAAAGTAGGAAGTGTGTACTTCAAGATAGCTAAAAGGATCTTCTAGTTAGCATTTTTCCTTTCTTTATTAACTTAGAAGTTACGTGCATTCTCCTTTGCACTATTGTAGCTTATGGTTAAGCATATTAGATCAAATCCATGATTTGGTGGGTTTGGTTATGTATTTTGGGCCTTTAGAGCCTATAAATTGAGTTGTAAATAATAGAATTCTTAGTTGGATTTTCAATCCTTTTCGATTACTTCTGGTGATATAGTTGATCTATCAGCCAACTAAAAAATAGTCTTGGTGGGATTTAGAACTATGAGCTTAAGATTCTGCATGGTCTCCTTTGATATAATATTGATAGCTACTTCTAGGTCCACTAAAGTGTTGGCCAATGAGTGACCACAAATATTCACTATCAGGATCAGGTTGTATGGGTCTACGTATTTGGGGTGGTAGGTATTTCCTAGCATCAGTTCAACCAATTTCCCCATCACATTTATTATTTGGGTTGGATTATGGCCTAGCCTTCTTAGACATAGCTCTATTATAGCCTTAGTTTATATTAGGACATCTCTTATAGCTTGGAATAAGGGATTTTCACTATAAAATTCTTCAGACTTGAGAGGATATCAAATTTTGGTTGTATTGGATTTCTTTGCTCCTGTAACCTTTTAGGAAAAGGAGAAGCTTCTTCTTTAGTCTTCTCAACATCTAGTTCTTCATCAACCTCTTCAACCAGAGATGATTCTCCTACTATAATATCTATATCCCCCTCCTCTTCTATTAAAGTAGGATCCTCTACTCCTAATTGTATACCTGACCTCAATTGTACAAGATTGTAATTCCTAATATTATACATAGGAAACACCTCACTTTCCAATCGATATGCTTTCTGGTTTGTGTAGACACCTAAAACACGTCATTCCAAGGCAACTACTCATATGGGACATGCTAGAAGACCATATGGAAGACCTTTGGACAAATCCAAGAAATAGTAGTGGTTTTTACCACTCAACTGGGTACCTTTGCCTAGTCAGTGCAAGCCTTTTTTGACACCCGCGGTTAGAAGTGCTCATCGCGCATGTCATCCACAGTCAGCACTCAGATTCAGTTGGCCTTCATCCGACCCAAAGTTGGTTGCAATGGCCAATTGGTTGCATATTGGAGCAATTTGAGTGAGGAAGGTTCTGGATCCTACCATCCAACAAACTCAACTACCCAATCTTGATTTTGGCTTCATGAGGAAGCCACCCCTAGCCTTGGGCCAATGCTATAAGATCCCCCTTCGAATTGGGATAAGCCTAGAAAAAACATTTATCGATTGAGAAGTGAAGCCCTATTGAATTGCATAGCCAATTACATGCATTGAGAGGGACACTTTTGCTTCCTAATTGGAGATCGAATTGCAATGGAGGTCCTAGGAGCCTAGGAGAGCCAAGAAACACAAATCCATGCAATTGGTTTACAATCTAAACAATTCAACCACCAAACCTATCATAGGACACAAAGGTGACCCTTGGAAATCAATTTGACAAGGTAGATTAGATAGAAAGCCCTAATTCTGAGGGTAGGTTTACTCAAAGCTCCGTCGCGGATGTCAGCCATGGTGAATAGTGCCACCCATGCATCAGACCCACGGTGAGCAAATGACTACATATCCCCTTGTGCTATTTTCTATAGATTAATTTATTATATCATATTATGCTTAGTATAGGTTTAATTAGCATTTTAGAGAAATATAATCGATGGAATTAAGCATTTTAAGTAGATTTACCTTCATTTTGTCAATTTGGTAATTAGTGCAATTGTGGGTTATTTCATGCTTTTATGCTTTCTATCTAATAAAATAACCCAATAGATAGTATTTTCTTTATTGCACATGTTTGATGGCAAAATTTCATGATTAATATGGGTTTACTATGTTTTATTCGTTTTCTTGATTACATGCTTGTTATGGCATCTTCTTGTGAAATATCCTTTTAAAGCCTCATCAAGAGAGGCCTCCTTTGTTTTTAATGTTTCTTGTTGTTTATTGCATGCAGGACTAACAGGGTTTTGGGATGCAATGCAGAAAATACCTCTAATCATGGAGAAGAGGGTCATCAACACCCTAGAGCAGTTCATGTCACCCTAGAAGGCATTTGATTCACATCTACCCTAAAAGGGGATTAGATCTATTGTAATTGAAGTATCAAAATGGGTATCCCTAAGAGGGACAAATATGTAACTTGACTCAATTTGGAATTAATAAATATTCTTGCATTTTGTTTCCTTTTTGTTATCAATTGGTGCATGTTCATTTGTTATCTTTCCTTAATTACAATAGATCGCATTAGGTGTAAGCCATTTTTGGTGGTTACAGTAGGCGATCACAATGGAACTCTACATATATAGCCATGATTAACTAACTATGTTTATGTTTTTTATTGCAGGTGCTCCCTGTAGTTGATAATCATGATAAAAAATTTGGCCCATAGTTGACAGGCATGGGAAACAGTTGCAGCCATGCATCAGAGCCACGGTTAGCAAAATAATAGTAAGAGAACATGGGGATAAAGCTTGATCAAATATGGACCTGAGGTAGGTTTTACTATCATTTTCCTTTATTGTCTTCTTTGTCAAAATTTTCAAGCAAGCATAAAATGGTAACCTAATTAGGACAACACTAAAAAAGGGTGAAATGAATTAGGTCCATTTGGTTTTTTGTTCTAGGGTTTCATTAGGCATTACTAGGAACAACAGAACTCTGATTATAGTCCACCCTAGAATACAATGTGCTAAAGTGTCCTTGTATGTTGGATTGCTTGCTTAAGGCTTGATTAGAGGCCACTTCATAATTAGTATGTATTTTCTAAATATCATGTAGATTAATCATGCATGTTTTTGAAATACCAAATGTTCTTTTTATGCATATCATATAGGAAATGATCATAGTGTTGTTTCATGCATATTTCCTTTATACAAATTAAAAATAACACATACACCACATTTCATAGTAAACGTTGGGAGTCACATCCAACCACTAGTAGGGTTTCAATGATGGTGGAGGTGATTTCCATCCATTGGCCCAAATCACATGTACCCTTTGTTCTAGACCAATACCGGGTCCAAGAACCTTTTATAGCTTAGAAAATTTACATATACTCCTCTTCGGAGGGTATGATGCTAACTGGGTGAAAATGGATGAGAATTTGGGAGGACCTATGCTCCCTTCCTGGGTTTGGACTTTCATTACTACACCTTGGGAAGATTACGCGACCTGGAGTTCATAGCCAGGTTTTTGAGCTATAAGCATACAAGTGAAATCCATTAAACAATTGAGAAAATTTTCAACACTTTGCAAAACATGACAAGAGTTACTTTACTGATACAACAAATTGAAAACACATCAAATAATTTAAGGCTCATTTTAAATTCTAAAAAGAGATAATCATCATTGTATTCTTTGCATGCTAATAAAAGTTAAATCTAGACATAGGATACACAATGGTACAAACATAGAGAGGTCGATATGGGCATAGACCCAAGATCAAAGCCCAAGCTCCACCTAGCGCACAACATGATGTAGAATGTCCTTAATCATAGAATCCTCCTAGACATTTTTCAACAATAATTAGATGTTATAATTCTACACGAGGAGATTCTATTGAGAATACCCCGATTAGAGGAAGTGTTATACATCCCTCTATACACAGATCAGAGCATGGGACATCCCAACATGGGATTTTTGCATATGGTAGCATTTACCATGACCATATTCCACATGGATCCATAGGTTTTGCTAAATAATATGTTATCAAGGGATCCAAATTAGTACCCATTCAATAGGTATCTAAGGGAGGCTCATGGCCTCCACCATTAAAGCATAGACATGTCCAAGATATACCCATTCAAGGGTACATAGAGAGGGCTACTTCCAAGCATAGGCCCGAATAGACTCCCTATAGGGGTGAACATACCAAGTTTTCTATAGATATATCCAAAGTGGTAGCAAACGGTATACCGCCTCATGAGCCATGGCGTAGAAAACAATTGGATGGTCTAGAAAAGGTTATAAGGCATATAGGATATAAGCCTACACCTGCACCCTCTCGACCCATTAGAGTGTGTAGCAGAGGCACCATTAAGACCACCCAAGAACTTGGAGAGTGCTCCATGAATTCTTGAGATATGCATGCTCTTACATCACATGCAGGCACTGAGTATAGGAGACAACCTGACATGAATGCCATCTTTGCAGACTGAGGTGAGCATGAGGAGAATCAGTCCATTGGAGGACATACTCATAAAGTCACTCAAACATAGTGCACCCCTCCAAGGCCTCAGATAACTGATCATCTTGATAGGGCTCATAGACTAATGTCAAAGCAGAGATGGTAGATTCTCCAAGATCAGTTGGAGGATGTTCACATAGAGAAAGAATACCTCAAAAATGAGAATACTCAGAGGTAGAGGTTCATTAGACAAAAATTATATGAACAACGCATGCATGAACAATGCATCCTTGATCCGAAGGAGCATGTAGAGAGATCAGATCGATTGGCTAGCATCAGTTTATATCCTCACAATGATATCAGGTAACGTGTCCATAGACGAGTGGCTTTACAGCTTGAGTTACACCCTAAGAACATAGACACCCATACTCACCATATGACTCAACACAAATATCAGTGTTTGAAATCCAAGAAACATGAGTATAGGCAGTATGATAATGAAGTGGAAGAGGAATTAGAACAAGAATATCCTAAAATCTCCCAATTCGAGGAGGAGGGTGAGCCTAGTCCCCCACCTCAACTGAGGAGGAACCTACCTCCAAAGCTACCTCCACAACAATCTCTAGAGGAGGAGTTTATTTCCTCGTAAGCCTACAAGAAATTAGAAGAGAAGGTTCAAGCCATAGAGAAGCAAGGAATGACTTATCAGAAGCCTACCTTGAACAAAATTCATAATGAACCTCTATGCACATCAGTGCCTATTCCAACATATCCTAAGCATTTCAATATATCTAGGCTAGACAAGTTTCAAGGAGAGGAAGACACATAGGATCACGTAACTAGTTTCCTAGATATGTGCTTTCAGATCGAGAGCAATGATGCTTTGATCCTACACGCCTTCATCATGACCCTCTTAGGACTAGCTTGAGAATGGTTCAACCAACTAAAGAGGCACAACATCACTAGTTTCAAGCAACTAGCTAATGCATTTCTTGAACGCTTCTCCTTCGGTGTCAAGAAGAAGGTAAATTTATCCGACCTGGCCACTCTAACATAATATGACGATGAGCCAATGGTGGATTATGGAAAGTAATTGAGGAAAATGATGGTAAAGCTACCATTATCCATCCCATCCTATGAATTAATGTGAATGTTCATGAAGAATCCAAGCACATTTTGTTATTGCAACAGTTGCAGTAATACCAAATATTCAAAGAGGCTTTTGTGCAAGCTAAGGTAATTTAGGACATCAAGTTACAAGAGGGTAACTTGTAGCTTAGGAATAAGAATGAGGGACACAAGAAGAGTACTGAGAGACATAAGGCCAAGCTGGCCCATGTTAATCAGGTAATGTTGAACCTTTAGAAGGGAGAAAAATGGCAACAAAAGAAAAATTATCAAGCCCAACCTCCGCCTGCATAGTATGAGCAGTGCAATAACAACTATAAGGGTAAAAATAAGGATAAATGACCACCTTACATATTCAATCAGTTATCGGAGTTGTTGACTTCTATTTTTCATCAGTTATGTGAGACGAAGGCTATACACTTATCCAAGGTCAAGATGATAGACCCTAATCAACCTAAGCCTAAAGGCTATAAAGACGATCAGTATTGCATATTTAACCGATCGAAATGCCATGACATCGAGGTATGTTGGTATTTCAAACACCTTATGCAAAATATAATCAAGAGAGGTATGCTTCTTTTCAACAACCCACATGCACCTGAAAACCAAAACATGGGGATTTATAAGAATCCTCTACCTAATCATGAGGTACCAAGGAATAATGTTGGCCAGGTCAACCAAGTTTGCATCAAATCACCAACCCATGGGTTTGTTGGTATGGTCAACATTGTCATGAGTAATGCAAGGTATGAATGATCGAATCAACCTCTAGAACCTATTAGGGTCCAAGCTACGAATCCTCCAAGGACAGCCCAATATGTACCCGACCCACCAACTAGACCGATGGTGACCATCAAGAGTAGGTTGGTCCAAAACCTACAGACAACTCCAGTGAAGTTGTCGATATATGAGATTACTAAACAGTCTCCTAAGCATAGAGAGACACTTATGGAAATTTTAAGGTCCATAGAGGTGTAACCATAGGATCCCAAAGCATTTACACATTTTGTGGGGCACATGCAAAATTTTCAAAAACTGGTCATTCAATTTCATGACCACAAAGTCAAGACTGTTTCCACTATTATAGTAGACCCGTCGTTGTGTAGTATCACTTGTGTGAACCACAAATCATTCAAGTGGGTTTTTATCAACATGGGGTCATTGATAAATGTCATAACTACCAAGGTGTTAACTCATTTGAAGTTACCCAAGATGCATATCATCCCTTCCACCTTCATGTTGAGAGCGTTCAATGATGCATTATGCTCGAGGATCGGTACTATAGTTTTACCTATCTAGGTGGGACTGAAGACCATCCCAATGATGTGTCATGTAATCTAAGGTGCTATGCAGTATAATATACTTCTAGGGAGGCATTGGATCAGAGAAATGCATTGCATCCCTTTTATTCTACACCAGTGTATCAAATACATTCATGAGGGACAAGTTCACGTGGTGACTTCGGATGAAGAACCCTTTAAATAAGTGAATATAGCATATTTTTTGAGGGAATTTGTGCTCCCCTAAATGCACATGGATGTATGGCCCACATCACCAATTAAATATCCAAGAGGCATAATAAAATAAGTGTGTGTTAGACCCACAATGTCCATATAACAATGATCGGAGCATACAATAGCTACTTCTATTAGACCGACTACGTCCATGATATAGCGAGATGATCAGAAGTTGAAAGAAAATGTGGGTGAAAAGAAGATAAAGCAAAAGCACAAGCCAATTATTGTTGAAACCCCTACTCACCTGTGTCTTTAGCGAGATCATCTACACTGCATATGACCATCCATTTGGTTAATCCCAGATTAGGAAAATACATTACACATAACATGATGTTCACATTGATTATAGAGACTACACACAACATGGGCCGACTGCAAGCCCATTGCATTCCTATAGGGATGGTAGAACCATTGGGGGTACAAACCAATCAAACCAAATTAATCTATGGAGGGTTAGACCAGATTGCATCTCCCTTTCCCATGGATGAGGACAATAATGAATCGTTCACTATAAACATTCATTATCTATCTAACCCAGACTACACCATGTGATACTTTGAGCATTACCATTGGCATGGTTACGATCTCAAACTATTCAAGTAGGGGTGTAAGAGGCCTATAGAACCACATTATCAGTTACCTACATATAGGTTCGGTTTGGGATTCTATAGTGGAGGATAGGCTAAACTCCTTGCGACATATCTAGACCACCTATACCTCAGTCTAGGGGTGAGGTTGACTTCAATCCTTATCACCCTAATCCTTCTACATTCCAGAGGTATAATCAGATGGTATTTTACGTCACCATAGCACCACTTGAGATATATCATGAGGATATCTTGGTGGACACCATTCTAGGTCATATGCCAAGAGAAAACTTGGGCCAAAAAATCTGTGAGGCAGTCGGTGATATAGGAATGCAGGTTCACAATGATAATTTAGTGATAAATTATGAGTTGGAAGATCAGTATGATGAGTATACAGTGATGAGCCTAAAAAATGCTCATATTTTGTATAGGTTTCATCGATTATTATGTGACAATATAATAGGAACTGTGTACTTTTATGAATTATTATATAATTATTTAATATAATTATGTGTGTTATCTAATTTATGTGTTTTAGTGTGTTTTTGTGGAAATGTAGTTGGTTTTGATAGATTTGGATCAGTCGAGGTCTTTTATGGACCTGGCACTCTGTTTCTTTTAGGATCAAGGCATGAAGGTAGGTGCCTTCCTCTTCAAAGAAGGTGCCAACATATGGTAGGTGCCTTCCTCTTCAAGGAAGGTGCCAACATAAGGCAGAAACATTTCGTATAGAGAAGGTTCCCAACATACTTAGGCACATTTTGTATAAGGAAGGCACCCTATACAAGGTAAAGCACCTTTCGTATAGGGAAGGTGCCCACATCAGTAGGCACCTTTCGTAGGAAGAAGGCGCTCAACTTCAGTATGCGTCTTCCACATATAGAAGGCGCCTTCCTCATAAAGAAGGTGTCTCTCTATTCTTTGCCTGTTGACTAGACAGAGTGATGTGGATAGCATTGACTGGTGCAGTTTCAGTTCTATGTCATGTAGGATAATTCTGGGAACTACACTAATGAACTAAAACACCAGGCAAAGCATGAACTAATAAGTGGATACACTACCGTTAGGAACAACGTCTACTTTAGCTATTGTTGATCACATTTACCAGATTGTCCCAGTTTAGTCTGAACTAAACTACCATTGTAAATTTTTGTAACAGAATATCTGTGTGTGTGCTATATAAACACACATAGACCTCTCTAATAGATATCTAAACTGAGAATTATTTATCATTCTGAGGAGATAGAAGCATTGTAATAATTCTTTTGCAAGTAAAATAAAGCACGAGAGTTCTTAATTGTGTATTCATCTAGAAGGAAGCTGCTAGAGCCTGGGCCCACTCCAAGCCAGTATTCCTTCCCTTTTCTTATGCTTTCTAGATTAAGTTTCTTGCTTTCATAGGTTTATTTTTTGCACTATTATTTTCACTTATGCAGTAGGTTTATTTTCATTATGAACATATGAATATTTATTTTCTTAAGATTTAATTATTCATACATAAATTATTGGTGTGGATGAAATACTTACAATCCTTTAAACCCCCCAATAGTAGAATTAGTTAGACTCGTCTCAAAGTGGGTATTGTTAATGATCTTATATGAGATCCTTCTAAATTTTACGAAGCTCCCTAGGTTGACAATTTAAATGATCAGGCAAGTGACAAAATAGGAGCAAAATTAACCTATTTTTGGCCCACAACATTTTGGTGCCATTGCCAGGGAAGTGCCTCTATTAGATTAATTACAATACCTGAAAACCTTATATCTAACTTTGTATGAGTTCTTAGAGAAGAAGAGGACTTGACGGTAAGTTCATAAAATAAAGTCCACCAAAATTTGAGTCAGCCAAACATTTTGAATTTGAACTAGATTCGCCCGACTCACAGCCAATAGTCCACTGGAGTGAGGATACTCACCTTGTGCAAAGTGCTTCCTTATCCCATCAAGTTGAGGAAGAACAACCATTGTAAACTCATTATTTAAGAGAAAACCCTCAAAGAAAGTTTTGTTGTGGAAAGCTGTAGAATATCGGATGGTAACACCAGCCAATTTCAGAGCCATGACTCAGAAAGTCTTGAATGACCATGAGGCCATAAGAACTACATTAGAGACCACATTTCCTAAAAAAATGGCCGACGAAGAGGCTTCATTTGGATTTAGTTTCTTTATTGAGGAAGGAGTAGGAGAAACCAAAATGAAAAACATATCCTCTGATCACCTTCGTACCTTTAGAGGATACCCGACTGAGGACCCTGACCTATTTTTATTTAAGTTTGATGTTCTATGCAGGTCTGTGGAATACAAATATGATATGCAGAAGCTGAAGCTATTTTCTTCCACATTAGATGATGCAACTCTACGTGGTTCATTGGTTTGGGAGAAAAAAACACATTGCCACATGGGATAAAATGAAGAGGCTTTTTTTAGAGGAATATCAAGACTTTGGGAGAGCAAGAGACTCCAGAGAGGAGGTCCTAAGCATTACGTAGAAGGAAGACAAGTCTTGTTGTGGCTGCTCCACAACGTATGCCAAAATTGGGGACCCACATTTTTGCATAGTTTACAAGAAGACCGAAGTGGCCCATATGCTAAAGATCAAAGAAAAAGTAAAACACCGCAAGGAGAAAAAAGTGTCATGATATCGCGACATGTTGCATTTTCATGGTTCAAAGCAGAAAGAAAAAGCAAGGATGAAAAAGTGTCGCGATATCGTGACATGTTGCATTTTCATGGCCAAAAGATAAGAGAAAGAACAAGAAATAAAAAGTGTCGTGATATCGCGACATGTTGCATTTTTGTGGCCAAAAGAGAAGAGAAAAATCAAGGAGAAAAAGTGTCACGATATCATGACATGTTGCATTTTCATGGCCAAGAGCAACAGAAGGGGGAAAAAGTGTTGCGATATCACGACATGTTGCATTTTCACAGTCCAAATCAAAGAGAAAGAGCAAGGAGGAAAAAGTGTTGCGATATCGCGACATGTTGCATTTTTGCGATCCAAAGAAGGAAAAAGTGTCACGATATCACATGTTGCATTTTCGCGACTCAAAAAGGGCAGGCAGGCAGAGAAACAAAAGTGTCGTGATATCGCGACATGTTGCATTTTCGTGACTCAAAAAGGGTAGGCAGGTAGAGAAACAAAAGTGTCGCGATATCACGACATGTTGCATTTTCACGACTCAAAAATGGTAGGCAGGCAAAGAAACAAAAGTGTCGCGATATCGCGACATGTTGCATTTTCACAACTCAAAAGGGGCAGGTAGAGAAACAAAAGTTTCGCGATATCGTGACATGTTGCATTTTCACGACTCAAAAGGGGCAGGAAGGCAGAGAAACAAAAGTGTCATGATATCGTGACATGTTGCATTTTTGTGACTCAAAAATGGTAGGCAGGTAGAGAAACAAAAGTGTCACGATATCGCGACATGTCCGATTTTTGCCAAGGGAACAGAGTAGTGGACAGTGCGTCTGATATTAGTGATGAACACCAGGATAGTGAAACTAAAGACTGCATAATGACATGGACACATAAGGATAAAATCCAATGAATAAGACAAAATGTTACATAAGGAATATTTAATGATTTGAAATCATTTAAGATGGTCGTTACACATGGAAGGAAGTGGACGCATGCCCATGTGGAGAAAAGGAAACGTTTTTTTTGAAATCAAACGAAAAGCGAAGAAAACCAAACAGAGGAAGCCAAACCATGGGAATGAAATGAAGGGCCACAAAATAGAAATGAAAAGCCTTTGAAACCAAAACACATGCATGCACAAGGGAAGGTGAAACAAACAACCATTGGAAAATGAAACTAAAAGCTTCCTGAAAGTTTTAAATACGCCAAGAAAGGATGTTTTGAGGGGTTGGAAACTGCTGCAAGCAGAGTTGCAGATTTGAAGGCAAGAGGGCCATTCTGGACCTGTTTGGGCTATTTTTCTTCCATGGACTAGTTTGGGAAAACCAAAAAATTTTGTTATTGTAAAATGACAAATTTTTAATACAAAAATTTCAGAAAGTTGCATCTTATGGACAAGAAAGGAGTCATTTTCTGCATGCAAGATTAAATGTCTATTTTTCCCCTTTTCATATTTTAGGCTTGTAAATGGAGTTTATGCAAGTTTTCTTGGTTGCTTCATGCGAATGTTTAAATCTGAAAACCTCATTTAAAACCCTAGGAGCCAGCACTTAGCTTATCCGAATTGTGCTTGTTTTGCAATTGCAATAGGTTAGGTTGCATGCATGAAAATATCACATCTTCAGTTTTATTAGAATAGGATAGCATCAAACTGAATGTATCTTGTGTTCCATTTTATGCATTTCATTTTCATTTTCTGTATTTTATTTTCCAAAAATTTTAACTTTTTTTTTTATTTTTAGGCATTAAAATAAACATTTAAAAAATTTCAAAATCCAAAAATAATTTCACCATTGCGTAGGTTATACTTCAGACTTCCAATACGCACTTTGAAATTTCATTTTTGGAGTTGTTTAGTATTTTTAAAATTCATCGAAGTTGTTGTTTTATTACAGATTTTGAAAATTCCAAAAATAGAAAATTTCCATTTTTGGACCGAATTTCATTTTTTCAGTTTCATGTTTCATTCATGAGCCTATGATGACATTCCCTTCATGAAAATTCCAATTTCATCGAAGGAGTTATTTTTTATGGCATTTCACAAATTTCCATTTCTAGAGCCTAAAATTGCCCTCTCTTCATAAAAATTCTGATTTTACGAAAGAGGGGTAATTTGAGCATCACATTGAAGGTCATATGAGGGCCAACTCACATTTGCTTTATTTTGGTTCAATGAACAATCACTAAAGTTTCACGGTAAAATAAACCAACATTGCCCCTTGTTTACAGTTACTTGCAACCACTAAGGTGTTCCAAGCATTTAAATTGAATATCTTTATTTGAGATTATTAATACAAATATGCAAATGCTAATACAGCGGAGACCTTGGAGAAGTTTTTTGTTTAACTTCTTTGCAAGAGGGGATTTGGAACCCAAATCATAAAGGAGAGTGTACTTTCACAACTAGGTGAAAATACCACTCAAAAAGTCTCTTGAAGAATACTGGGAGAGATTCAACTTCAATATCCAACGATCTCCTCATGCGAAGCTAGCTGGTAAGTCTCTTAAAACCATATTTTTGAGAGGACTTAACAAAGAATCATTGGAATCTCTCAACATGAACTTTTGGAGGTGATGTCTACCAGCACACTATGGAAGATATATGACAATTATGTTGAAACTACTCAAGGAGAGGCAAGACCACTCCTAGAACCATGAAAGCGACTACTTTGGTCACAAAAATAGAAATAGGCAATATGCTGGAAGATTTGAAAAGTGAGATGCTTTCATCTCAGGCATTTCATATGGATACACTAATGTTAGAGAAAAAGAAGCAAGAAAATGAGGCAACATTAGCTTATTTCTACCCAAAATGTAGAGGAAAGCATGTAAAGAATGCATGCCCAAAGAATGAAGTTAGAGTATACATGGTATACAAGCTAAATCATAAGACCATATTGTGCCCACAATTACCCAGTGTTAAGGAGGATGCTGATGTTTTGGAAGCCTATTTTGTAGGCAATCGAAGGAGTTTGCCACAACCCCCTACAGGAAATATGCCACCATTAATGCCATCATATGGGGGAGGACCGTACATGCCAGAAGTCCAACCTAAACCAGTTAAAATGGGGTGGTGGGGGCTATCTCCTTGGTCTAACACACCCCCAGGAGTGTCATATCCAAACTAGTAGCCCTGGATGCAATATCAATACCTTGGGCAATAGTGGAGAGGCCAGGCTCAATGGAATCTGGCTCCACATAACGTAGCACCAGCTCACTAGCAAACCTGCCAGCCTTACCTGTAGTGATACCTACATAGCTACCTGCACAACCAAAAACAAATCCAAACAATAGAGTAAATTAGCTGGCATATAATGTAGAATGTGAGATGTACCCGATTTATAGTATTAGTTGTAATCCTATTCAGCTTAGATCAGGTAGACAACTAGGAGTAGAGACACCTCCCATGGTAGAAAAGGATGTAGAAGTAGAGGAAATACCTCTTATAGAATAGGTGGAAGAAGAAGTGGCTGAGAGAACAAAGGCTCCATTTCCTAACCAACTACAAGAACAGAGGAAATTAACGTAGCCGAAGTTTGATATTCTTTCTAGCTTGAAAAATCTCACGGTGACAATTCCACTTTTTCAAGCTATCCGAGACATCCCAATATATTATAAAGCAATAAAAGAGATATTCCTAAGAAATTTAGGTCAGAGAGTGACCCAAACTATTAATATTGTGGGCAAGTTGGCCAATTTAATAATGGTCAAGATGTGTCACCCTAAGTATATAGACCCAGGGAGCCCAGTGTTGACAATAAAAATTGGGGGGCATTCCTTGACAAATACATTGGTCGATCTTGGTGCATCCATTAATGTAATGCCTTAGGATACCATGTAGAGGCTATAACTCATAGACTTGAGACCAAGCTCAATAGTTTTGCAGTTGGCTGATCGATCAACTGTAGCACCGAAAGGAATGTTGGAAGATATAATCATGACGATTGATGTGTGGGAATATCCGATCGACTTCCTAGTGTTACAATATAAAATAGGATGGGTGGCTACCTATTTATCTTGGGAAGACCATGGTTGGTGATAGTTGATAACTACATCAACTACTGTGATGGGCTAATGACCATCTCCAATGGGTAAAACATAAAAAGGCTAACTATTTCACCTCCTGCGCATTTCGTTGATTCATTAGGAGGGTCTATGTTGACCAAGCACAAAGAGGAGGAGTTGTCCATTATCTAGTAGATGATGGCATTGGACCAAATGTAGGAGGAAGAATATGAGGATGGTGCTATCATAGAATTTCTCCAGGGAGAGTCCTCCAGTGTTATGCCTGAGTCACCATTAATTGGTGCCCAAGACCACCACATCTGGAAGATAAATGTTGGGCCAAGAAAAATGTTGAATATCAATAGTGGGTTGACCCCCACATAGCTAAGGAAGGTATAAGAACTCCTGGTTAGACACCAATGAACATTTGCATGGGATTACTCGGATATGAAAGGTATCAACCCAAAAATATACATGCATCGGATATACCTTGAAGAGCAGGTGACTCCAAGCAGGTAGCCACAAAGAAGAATGAATCCAAAAATGAAGGACATTGTCAAGGAAGAATTGCAAAAACTATTGTCAACCAGATTCATATATCCAATTTTTGAAAATGAGTGGGTATCATCTCTAGTGGTGGTCCCCAAGAAAAATGAGAAGTGGCAAATTTGTGTAGACTACAGGGCATTTAAAAAAGCAACCAAAAAGGACCACTTCCCACTACCATTAATTGATCAGGTCTTGGATACAATTTCAGGATAGAAGTACTTCTCCTTCCTGGATGGATTCAGTGGATACAACCAGATCTAGATAGTAGAATAAAACCAAGATAAAACAACTTTCACTTGCCCTTGGGGAACGTTCGCTAATCGGGTATTACCTTTCGGGCTATGCAATGCACCTACCATCTTCCAGAGGGCGGTGCTCAACATATTTTAAGATATGATAGGATATGTGATTGAAGTGTACATGGATGACTTCACCATTTATGGAGAAACCTTTGATGAAGCAATGATGAACCTAGAAAGAGTGCTCGAAAGAAGTGAGGAAAATAATTTGTCCCTTAGGAATGAAAAATGCTTTATA
Source organism: Wollemia nobilis (assembly GCA_028583015.1). Lineage (NCBI taxonomy): Eukaryota > Viridiplantae > Streptophyta > Pinopsida > Araucariales > Araucariaceae > Wollemia > Wollemia nobilis. Next base: position 4,406,647 of record JAQPPZ010000753.1, read on the forward strand.
ATGATGCAAGAATACATTGTATTAGGACACCATCTCTCCATAGAAGGAATAAAGGTTGAAAAAATAAAAATAGAGGTCATCAAGGACCTACCCAACCCAAAAACACATTGAGAGGTGAGAAGTATCCTCGGATCTACCAGGTACTATCGACGATTTATTGCTGACTTTAGCAAAATTGTAAGACCACTGCACACTTTATTATCTAAGGACATGGAGTTCAACTGGATGGAAGACTATGAAAGAGTATTTCAATTGCTCAAAGAAAAGCTAATATCTACACCTATTTTGAAGGGACCAAATTGGGCTATACCCTTCCACATCTATTGTGATGCTTCCAACAATGCGATTGGAGAATTCCTCGGATAGAAGGATGGCTAAGAATTTTACGCCATCTACTACGTAAGAAAAAAATTGGTAGGGGCTAAAATCAACTATACAATGATAGAGAAAGAATTCCTTGTGGTTGTGCATGTCAAACAAATTACGGTATTATATCATTGGATACAAGGTGTTCGTCCATATGGACCATGCAGCTATCAGGTATTTAATGAGCAAACCAGCTATTGGAGGAAGAGTTATAATATGGATTCTACTACTATAGGAGTTTGACATCATGATAGTTGACAAGCCTGGTAAGGACAATGTTGTAGCGGACTTCCTGTATCGATTGACACCAGCAAATCATATTATAATGAAAGACCAATTTTTGGATGAAAATTTGTTCACCATCAACAAGCAAATGCCATGGTATGTAGACATAGCCAATTACTTAGCCATTGAAAGAACCTCACCCACTCTCTCCTTACGAGAAAAGCAGGCGGTAGTAGAGAAGAGTGCCTCCTTTTTATGGGTTGACGATCTCCTGCTCAAAACAAGACGTGATCAAATTATAAGGAGGTGTGTAGCAGAGTAGGAATTCTTAGATATACTCAAAGCTTACCATGATGAACCATACAAGGGACACTTTGTGGGGAAGCGGACCACCTATAAAATCCTACAAGCTAGGTATTTTTGGCCAACTCTATTTAAAGACGGCCACCTACACTAGCAAGTGTGACGAGTGCAAAATAATGGGTAGACCAACCCATCAAGATGAGATGCCCCTTCAACCGCAAGTGCATCTAGAGCCCTTCGATAAGTGGAACATGGATTTTGTGGGACCAATTAATCCACCCTCAATAGGAAGGAGATTTATTTTAGTCTGTACAGACTACATCACCAAGTGGGTGCAGGTTCAAGCACTGAGGGATTCAAAGGAAAAAATGGTAGCCGACTTCTTATTTGCTAAAAAATTTACATGATTTGGGGTCCCTAGAGAAATAACAATAGATAAGGGACCTCAATTTACCTCCAAGTTGATCGAGGAGTTGATGAAGCAATATCATATTCAACACAACAATATTATGCCCTACCACCCACAGGAAAATGAGCAAGTGGAGGTGATGAACAAAGATATAGAGAATATCCTTATGAAAACCATGTAGCAACATAGAAAATATTGGGCTACATGGATTTCGGAGGTAGTATGGGCATACAAAACTACGTGGAAGTAGACCACCGACTTTACACCCTTCCATCTGGTCTATGGGAAGAATGCAAAGATGCCCATTGAGTTTGAAATTAAGACATTAAGGATTGCTTTAGAATTAAATTTGAGCTTGGAAGAAGCTCAAAAATAGAGGATTCGGTAGCTAAACCAGCTGGAAAAATTCAAAAGGGATGCTCTACATAGAACGAAGATCATACAGAAGCAAAGAAAAAAATGGCATGATCGACACATCAAGTTGAAGTAGTTCTAGGAGGGAGATTGGGTATTGTTGTACGATTCTAGGTTCTAGGAAAGGAAGGGCAAATTAATGCAGAGATGGATGGGACCATATGAAGTGGTAGATCTCATCAAGAATGGTTTTTTGCATGTTAATACCATTGATGGTAGCAACGTTGTATTGACAGTGAATTGGCCATCGACTGTGGCCCTATAGCACGTCCAACAATTTACTGGTAGAGTCCATAACAGGCATGGGGGATACACCATCCTTGTAATCTAGACAAAAATCTCAACAAGTAGAATGGTAGACATGGGAGTGTCCACAAGAATTAGTTAGTTTAGGTTTATTTTATTCCTTACGATGTGTTTTGTAGGAATGATGCCTGCATGCAAGTTGCAGGCATCCTAGTGGAGGGTCTACTAGACACGGAATGCATCTACCTGTAGTTTTCTTTTCTTTTTATTTGATTTTGTAGGTGGAGGACCTATCAACTCAAAAAATAGGTATCTAGGAAACCAAGCCTGAACCGACTTAGCACCCCCCCACATGCGCACTTAACTTAGAAGCAGCATCTATCCAAGCTTAAATGAAGGCAATAAAACTCTCCTTCAGGGGAAAATCGCATGCCAGGCCCAACAGGAGGTTGTTGCAGAAACATGAGGTAAGTCTAAGAAGGCTTGATCACCATTGCCCAGATGATCACGATGTGTTGCTGATAAAATGCCTTACAAAAGGCCTTTCTCTTCAAAGAAGATTCCCCACTTGAGAAATAACACCTTCCTCCTTGGAGAAGGTGCCTAACTGAGGTGGACAATGTCACGATAAGAAGGTATCAAGATAGAGGTAAGGCACCTTCCTTATAAATAAGGCACTCGAATAGAAATAAGATGCCTTCCTTATAGAGAAGGCACCCCATAGAAATAAGGTACCTTCCTTATAGAGAAGGCACCCTACAGAAATAAGATGCCTTCCTTATAAAGAAGGCGCCCCAGAGAAAGTAGGCACCTTCCTTATAGGGAAGGCACCCAACTAAAAGAAGTCACCTTCCTCATAAAGAAGGCACCTGCAAGAGTTCCTAAAAAAAAAATTATGATAAATATAAAAGCGTCTTTCATTCCAAGAATATGCATTTGATTGAAAGCGCCTTTCGTAGTGGAAAGGTACCATTCTTCAAAAGTGCCTTCCGTTGCAGGAAGGCACCATTGTTGAAAAGCGCCTTCAATAGTCGAAAGGCACCATCATTCAAAAGTGCCTTCCATAGCAAGAAGGCACCATAAAGGCAGAAGCACCTTCCACAATAAAAACACGCCAACTGGAAGAAGCACCTTCTACCTAGGGAAGGCACCATTCATTTAAAGCGCCTTCCACATTGGGAAGGCATCAAAAAACACCTTCCACATACAACCCTCACATGCACCTCGATGTGAATGATGTCAACACGTGCTTGGGAAATAGTAGATTACCACCATAACTCCACGTGATGGAAATCTGCCCCAATCAAAAATTATGTAAAGTTACGAGGCAAGATCCTCATGCACGCCTCAAGATTCATGGACAGACGATTTTTCCAAAACCAATAAAGACCTTGTCTACAACATAGAACCTTGAATGACATAGCAGCGAAGTCTAGAGTAATATGCATATGTGAAATACCCATCCTTTGTGTCACAGGATAAAAAATCACTACCCTCCGTGATGCATGAAGCATCCAATCAGGTGTGCACAATTTTTTAAATTTTTATATAATATTTTATAAATTATGCAGTACCAAAAAATAGTACCACCATAAAAATCATGTACCCCCCATGGTCGAAACATCATGCCAACATTGTGGCTCGAGAGACGTACCTCACCAACCCCATAATTGAATTCTAGGGTTAGGTGCCTTCCTTATAAGAAGGTGCCTTTCTGAGGGCGTAAGACATAAATAGAAGAATAGTTAGGGAAGGTGCCATGGGAGGATGATTGAAGAACCATGCTATCAAGAAAAATGAGCCAAGTGATATAGAGGGAATCAGGGAGGTAGTGAGAACCCAATTCAAAGCTGAAGGGTGGCTCGAATACTATATCCTGGTCTATCAGAACTAGTATAATTCTGACATCCCTCTTGCAGTGGTCAGACCTCCAGATGTTGATCTATGGAAAGCTACAGAAGCTACATTTTAGGAAGCAAGAACTACATTGGCCATACTACCTCCAATATTAGCTGGGGTGGGAACCATAAATAGGTAGATCCATCAAATCGAGCAGAGGCAGACAACCATAGTATTTTCCTACCCCACCACTACAGCTCTATGTAGAAAATAGAAGACCGCACCTCTCGATTTCTGTCAAAATAAGAAGCAGCCATAGGCCGCAGGTACAACCAAAAAATGGTGACAATGAAGAGAACAAAGGGCTACCTATAGTTTTGATGCCACGAGGGTGTGGCATATGTTAGGCATGGAAGGATGATGAGCCTAAAAAATGCTCATATGTTGTATAGGTTTCATCGATTATTATGTGGAAATATATTAGGAATTGTGTACTTTTATGAATGATTATATAATTATTTAATAGAATTATGTGTGTTATCTAATTTGTGTGTTTTAGTGTATTTTTGTGGAAATGTAGTTGGTTTTGACAGATTTGGATTAGTCGAGGTCTTTCGTGGACCTGGCACTCTGTTTCTTTTGGGATCAAGGCATGAAGGTAGGCACCTTCCTCTTCAAGGAAGGTGCCAACAGATGGTAGGTGCCTTCCTCTTCAAGGAAGGCACCAATAGAAGGTAGGCACCTTTCGTATAGATAAGGTGCCAAACATACTTAGGCACCTTATGTATAAGGAAGGTGCCCTATACAAGGTAAAGCACCTTTCGTATAGGGAAGGCGCCCACATCAGTAGGTGCCTTCCATAGGAATAAGACACTCAACTTTAGTATGCGCCTTTCACATATAGAAAGCACCCCACAAAATCACATGAGGAAGGCACCTTCCTCATAGATAAGGCATATCTCTATTATTTACCTGTTGACCAGATAGAGTGATGTGGACAACATTGACTGGTGTAGTTTCAGTTCTACATCTCATAGGATAATTCTAGGAACTGCACTAATAAATAGAAACACCAGGTGAAGCATGAACCAGTCATTGGATACACTATCATTAGGAGCAACACCTGCTTTAGCAGATGTTGATCACATTTACCATATTGTCCTAGTTTAGTCTGAACTAAACTACTACTGTAACTTATTTTTAATAGAATATCTATGTGTGTGCTATATAAACACACACAGACCTCTCTGATAGATATCCATACTAAGAATTATTTATCATTCTGAGGAGATAGAAGCATTGTAATAATTATTTTGCAAGTACAATAAAGCTTGAGAGTTCTTAACTACGTATTCAACTGGAAGGGAGCTGTTGGAGCCTAGGCCCACTCCAAGCCAGTATTCCTTCCCTTTTCTTATGCTTTCTAGATTAAGTTTTCTGCTTTCATAGGTTTATTTTCTACACTGTTATTTTCACTTTTGTAGTAGGTTTATTTTCATTATGAATGTATGAATATTTATTTTCTCAGGACTTAATTATTCATACATATATTATTGGTGTGGATGAAATACTGACAATCCTTTAAACCCCCCAATAGTAGAATTAGTTAGACTCATCTCAAAGTGGGTATTGTGAATGATCTGATATGAGACCCTTCTAAATTTTACGAAGCTCCTTGGGTTGAAAATTTAAATGATCGGGCAAGTGATAAAATAGGAGCAAAATTAACCTATTTTTGGCCCGCAACATACAGTAGAATTCATATATGATATAGGTGTACCAAGTTGCATATATGAGAACGATGATAAAAATGAGTCCTCAAAAAATGAGCTATATGAGGATGAGACTGAAGCAGCCTATCTAGGCCCTCGTAACTTAAGTCATCTATTGTCAAGGGAAACAATCATCAAATATGATCAATCCTTCATGAGCAATATAAGTTATCAAGTGTAGGTGTACATAGGACCCCATCTTCCAAATCTCCCAATTCTAGTTGGTAGTAGTGAGGGCCTGTATTATGATATTAATGAAGAGGATGATATGGAGAGAGCCTATTTAGGACCTCTGTACTTATGCTATCGTAATCCATCTTACACTACGAAGGATTTGGACAGAGAGATTAATCTCCATCCTCTTCTTAGGTGGATACCACAGAATCTTAATATGATTTATCATATGGTATTTTCTGATCTGCCAATGTATATGGAGCTCCTTGAGCCCAATGATCCCATCCGAACATTTTTTCATAGACCAGATCCGGATATCCCCATACCCCTAGAACCACATCTTGGGGATGGTAGTTTTGTTAATTATGAGTCACTTGCACGTGGTCCTAGAGACATGATCCATTTCATCAACATGATCTCCATTGATTTGACCACTCCAATTCACAATCTAGTCGATCCATCCAAACTGTTGCATCTAAATGTAGATGCTGTTGATTGGGATCGTATTGATTCACCTCTAGAGCCTAAATATTTCTTTCGTAATGAATAAATGCTACAACCTTTCTATTTTGTGCCATGTTGTACACATGATGTCTATCATGTTGAGGATGCTTCCATTGCAGAACCTATAAACCCAGTAGATGACATCCACCTAATCCCTATGCCTCATTAGCTTGAGGAGGGATCACATATGTAAGTAGAGGAAACCTTCAAAGTGGATATCAATAATGATCCCACCAATCCAAGTAAGGTCAAATTTGGAGAAATTCTGACTCTTGATGAGCATGCCAACCTCATCCCTCTATTTAGAGAGAGACCTGCTCTCTTTTCTTGGACTTACAAATATATGTTGGGTCTAGATCCAAAATTGGTTACTCATAACCTTTTGCTAGACCTATCAAAGAAGCTAGACAAGTGAAAAATTAGGAAGATGCATCCAACAGTAGCCTTGATGATTAAAGACGAGTTGCAAAAGCTGTTGGATGTAGAATTTGTCATCTCCATCAACTATCTATAATGGGTATCCAATATGGTGCCTGTAGGAAAACTTGATGGAAGGATCCATATTTGTACGAATTTCAGAGACCTAAAAAAGGCAACACCAAAGGATTCATTTCTATTTCCGAATGTTGATGCTCTTATAGATGCAACTGGAGGTCATGAAATGCTCTCCTTAATGGATGGTTTTTATGGTTACAATAAAATTTAGATTAAGCCCGAAGAACAACATAAAACCGTGTTTATAACACCATGGGGGACATTTTTCTATAAAGTTATGCTATTCAGCCTTAAAAATTTTGGTGCCACATATCAGTAGGCTATGACATATATATTTCATGACTATATGCATAAAATATTAGAATATTATATTTATGACTTTTTGGCAAAGTCATTACTATGTTCTAAGCATGCAGAGGTCCTGAAGAAGGTATTTGATTGTCTGATAGAGCACAATGTTAGGTTGAATCTTAAAAAGTGCGTGTTTGGCATAACTTTAGGAAAGCTCTTAGGATTCATCGTTTCAAAATGAGGCATCGAAGTTGACCCAAAAAATGTCAAGGCTATTTTGGAAATGCATCCTCCCACGAACATCAAAGAACTAAGAAGCCTTCAGGGCAAATTAGCATTCACAAAGCAATTTATCGCTCAATTATTGAATAAATATTGACCCATGAATTGAATGCTACACAAGGGGGTCCCATTCAATTGGGATGAGTACTGTCAAGCAACTTTTTCTGAAATAAAGCAATACCTAGCGATGCTGCTAGTGCTAGCTCCATCAAGGCTAGATGTGTCATTTATGCTATATATATCGACAACCAAATTTGTGATGGAAACCATGTTAGCCCAAAATAATGTGCAAGACAAAGAACATGCCATATATTATATTAGTTGAACCTTGGTGAGCTATGAGATTAGATATGCATATATGGAAAAGCTATGTTTAGCAGTAGTGCTTGCTACAAAGAAATTGTGACACTATATGTTGAGTCATATGACATATGTTATATCCAAAAAAAATCCTTTACAGTATATGATGAGCAGGACATATCATAATACATGCACTACAAAGTGGATCATGCTACTGACAAAATTTGATATAGAATTCATAATCCAAAATTCCATTAAGGGATAAGTCATAGCAGATCAACTGGCTTAGGCACCTCTCAAATATAGTAGGTCCCTCACCATAGAGATTCATGATGATGCAGTATTTGCCTTATCAGAAGCACCCAAACCTGAAGAACCAGACAACAAAGCTGACATGACATTTTTCTTCTATGGTTCAAAGTGTGAGCAAGGGGGTGGTGCAATAATAGTGTTGTTCATGCCACAAGGAGATCCAATGACCTTGTCATTCAAGTTGGACTTTCCCTGTACTAAAAATAATGCTGAATACGAAGCCCTGATTTTGGGTCTCCAAACAATGGTCATCATGAAGATAAAAAGGCTAAATATATTTGGTGATCCCCTTATCATTGTGAACCAAGTTAAGGGGCTATTTCAATGCCAATTCCTAATATTGAAAGCTTACAATGATCATGTTGACACATATATAGCTCAACTGGAATGGTATGACATCAAGGTAATCCCTCATTCATCTAATAGATTTGCAGATACAATGGCATCTTTGGTATCTCTAATCCCTTAGAATTCATCTGCCAATTTCACTACCATCAATGTAAAGACGTTATCACATGTAGCTGTGCAACGCAAAGCATTGGATAACAAAGAGTCAAATAACATAATTCATGTAGAACCAAACCATGAGTGGTTCTACAGAGCCAGAGACTTTCTTAAGAGAGCGTCCTGGGGGTCTTTGATCTCACAGGATCTGATGAGAAGTGGTACTACATTCACCAAGGGGTTTTTTCCCAGTTTGTATTTGTAAATGTAGAACTACAGAGGGAGCATGCTATCTTGTAAGTTGAGGCCAAAGCTTATCATAATTGGATGTCACAAATATATGACTTCCTTAAAAATTTTATGATCCCTCGGGTATTATCGTGTGCTACAAAATGCACATTCAAATAGAAAGTGACAAAGTATGTCTTTTTAGTAGAAATCCTATATCGTAGAAGCTACGATGGAGTTCTCCTTCATTGTCTTGAGCCCCAAGAGTCATATTGGACAATTTTAGAAGCTCACAACGGTACGTGCAATGGTCATTTCAACGACATGGCTATCATCAAGCGCATCCTTCGTATGGGTTATTATTGGCATACTATGGAGAAAAATTGCAATGTGTATGTCAAAAAATGTATTAAATGTTAGCATCATGCTAACGTTATGCACCTACCATCATAGGCCTTACAAACCATTCAAAAATATTGGCCATTTTCTAAGTTATTTAATCTCATTGGTAATATCTCTCCTTCGTCATTGGGTCGACATACTTTTATATTATTATGGCTACTAAGTATTTCACTAAATGGGTGGAATCTATTTCCTTAATAATGACAACTGATGTGTGTATTGCTAAGTTTATACTCACCAATATCATTAGTCATTTTGGTATACCATCCAAGATAGTTTTGGATAATGGAACATAATTTAAGAACAAAAATGTGAGAGCTTTAACGTCTAAATATAGAATCAAACACAGTTTTGTGACTCCTTATTATCCACAAGCAAATGGGTAGGTAAAGCTTCAAATAATATAGTGGTCTCCATCTTGAAAAATATGGTACAAGAGAACCACAAATATTGGCATATCCAGCTACCATTTGCATTATGGGCTTACAAGACTAGCATTTGGACACCCACTGGGGCAACTCCATTTTTACTAGTATATGGCATTGATGCCATTATGCCCACAAAGTTGGAAATTCCAACTATGTGCATCGCATTGAAAGAGTTCATTGATGATGACACTGCGCGACAAGCTCACCTAGATCAATTGACGCTACTTGATGAATATCGCATGAATGCCCTCGAGCACCTTCGTATTTATCAAGAGCACTTAAAATGAGCTTACAATAGCAAAGTCCATCTAAGAGACTTTGAGGTTGGGCATCTTGTGCTGAAAGACAACCAACAAAACTCAAATTTTCCATCAAAAATGTGAGACAAATTTACAGCTAACTGGTTAGGTCCTTATATGATCTCAGAGAAGATTGGACTTGGGACATATCGCTTGACATTACTTGGAGGAGTTGAAGAGCTTGAACCTCTAAATATCTTTCATCTTAAAGCATTCTATACCTAAGAACCAAAAAGGCTCCAAAGACATTTGTAAGCCCTTTGGTCATCTAGAAAAGGCTCCAAGGGTTTCTCAAAACCACTTGGTCAATCCCAAAAGTCTCCAAGGTTTTCTCAAAACTGCTTGGTCAATCCCATAAGGCTCCAAGGTTTTCTCAAAACTGCTTGGTCAATCCATAAAGGCTCCAAGGGTTTTCTCAAAACCACTTGGTCAATCCCCAAAGGCTCCAAGGGTTTCTCAAAACCAATTTTTCAATCCCAAAAGGCTCCAAGGGTTTTTAAAAATCACTTGGTCAATCCTAAAGGTCCCAAAGGCATCTATAAGTCCTTTGGTCATCCCAGTAAAAAGGCTCCAAAGGCATCTGTAAGCCCTTTGGTCAAATAAAAATTTTAAAATTAAAAAAAATTGGAAAAATATCAAAAATAAAAAACATTTGCATCATTTCATTGCATTTCATTGTATTGCATTAGGCATATTCATCCATCACATTTGCATTAGAATAAATTGTGTTTACAATCTTACAAATGACACCACATTTGTGTTTTAATCATGCATCTATGCACTATATTTTTCATCCATTTATCACCCTTATGAGTAATTGTGTTTTTCAACACAACCCATATTGTTGCTATGAAGAATATACAAGGATTTTCTAATCATTCAACCATACCTAGAGGTCTTCTCAAAAGTTTATAGAAAGTTTGCTTTGCTTTTGTAGTTAAGGTCTAGTTAGTATAGCCCTTAGCATATCAAAATCCTATCACTAATCAACAAATTAAACAATCCTAATAAGTACTAGGGGAAGATAAAAGCCACAAAGTATGACCAGGTATCCTGAGGTTAAAATAGTTATTCTTGCTTATCCCTCTGTGAGGATGGTATGGGAAATGTCAATAATTGGCAAAAGGACGGGTTTATTCCCTACCCATAATCCCTTGCTTATGATAAATTGAGAAATATCCCATAGTGATATCCCAGATCAATCCTCTATATTGATACCCTAGATCGATATCATAGATTGACATCCCAGATCAATATCCCATAGTGATATCCCAGATCAATCCTCTATATTGATACCCTAGATCGATATCATAGATTGACATCCCATATTGATATCCCATATTGATATCATAAGATCGATATCCTAGATCAATATCCCAGAAATATTTCCCCAAAGTAAAATCCCCAAAGGAAGTTTTTGAAGAAAATTATCAAATGTAAATTCCAGAAAGACAAGTCAAATGAAGACAAAATTGTACAAAGGAAGAAAAATTAGTATCAAATCCCTTGCTCAAAATAAAAAAGAGAAAGTACAAAATAAATAGTGATTTTTATCACTATAGTACAAAAATAAATAGTGATTTTTATCACTTTATATGAGCAAGTATCCTAAAAAATTTGAAGAAAAGAAGGGGGTGAACTTGAATCCCTGGAATTATCAGCACTACTGTACCTTACACATGATGATATGTCTAATGCATTAGCATATTTATTTTTTGTAGACCAATGTTTGAATGTGGAAGAGCTAGCTTTAGATGTCCTGTATCACCTAGTGGTCTACTCTAACTAAAATATAAACCTAGGTTTGGGTAAGACATTTGCAGACCCTCGATCTTAGCAATGGGCTGAAAGAATTTTGCCTGACATCGGGGTATGCTTGTGCCTTATAAAATATACTCACTTGCACACATAGGGATAATGAATAGTTAGGGCCTATCCTAGCAAAAACCTTATGTTTCAGAAGTCTAGTGTGGCTAGTATACAATTTTTGATAAGTCAACTAGGGTGTTTGAGTCTCATGGTAAACCTAAAAAATTCCCAAATAGCAATGATCAAATTTTCAAATGCAATCATCAAACATCAATTTATTTTTATGAGAGTTTATTTATTAGAATTATTTTTATTATATCATTAGATACCGGATGGATGTCAAAAATGATATTTAGATGGCCACTGATTATATTATACATATTCTTTTAATTCACAAAAGCTTATGAACAAAAAACAATATATCATTACATCTCACATATGGGTGTACTATATTTCACAAAGAGATAAAGCAACTACAATCCATGATTGTTATACATTCAGTGGTGTCATCCATTATATTGTTAAAACCACATATCATATTTCATACATTGTGTTTTAAGTGATTAAAACATACATGTCCATTTACAATAACTCAATATCATCCAAATTACATGCAATACAAACATGGTATGAATCATGTCATAAAAAATATAAAGTAAATGCATACAAGTGAAGCAAATAAAAACTACATTAAACATAAAACATTGTATTTTTATACATAGCATCATAAAGTAGTCCATCTACACATGTATATCACTACATCCACATCATATAGCAATAAATCAAATATCTGCATTGCATCCATGTGCATAACATAAACATAAAATACCAAAAATAAAGTACACATATCATGATATGAACTGTCATATCATATATATGCATCAAGAGTACATAGTATCAACATATATCAAAATACCTGTAGGCTACAACTATGTAGGTCCTCGACATTACACTCAAAACTAGTACAAAGTATCTTTGAGATCCATACTAGACATGGCCTGCACCCCCATTCTGTGAGGTACCTTTGTCACCTCCACCATCCCTATGAGTACTCTACGAGCTATAACCATGAGTGCTTGAAGACCTGTGAGTCCTCTTAGTCTTATGTGTCCTATGGCTTAAGCTAGTAGAATATTGCCCTATCTCCCTAGTCCTAGACCTGGTCCTTTGAGTTCCTGTGGTATAGGTATCCTCTGGTACCTCCCCAACTATTAGCCTGATGTAGCCCTCCAATTAGAAGATGTGAGTTACACGTGTTATATCTTGATCATTACCCTCCTCCACGATAGAATGAATCCTCATGATCTCTATCATGGGGTCACGACCTACTGGCAGTAAATAATATGGTGCTATGGGAGGTGCCATGACAACCTATGTAGATGAGGGGCCCCCCATCGCTACCCTTAGTAAGTCTCTATCAGTAGTCATGGCACTCAGTTATGCCTATTCCAGATCCTACTTGCTAGTGAGCTGTGTAATCTAAGTGTCTGCAGTGGTAGCCTATGCATGGAGAGTTGTCCTCTTCTCCTTGTATCCCTACCACTACCTCTCCCCATGTGCTAGATTTGCCTCTATAGTGGCGATAAAAGTGTCCCTGTGTATCATCTGAGTCTGTAGTCTCCCAACCTGGCTCCAGAGGTCAATAATCTAGGATCTCAACTACCCAATCTTATTTTCTATAGGTGCCTCACCCTCATCTAATGCCTCCTATACCTCCACTTGTGGGCCCTCCTTTGCAGTAGCCCCAGTGCCCCATGCACCCTCTTTCTTCTGGTGGGTCTTGCATCCATGAGGGTTCACCTCTATGCCCTATGTGCCCTCTACTACAAATCCACCAACTGGCTACCCTAGAGGACCCTCTCCATGCCTCTAGAAATCTACCCACCATCCATCATAGTTAGGAGTAGTGCCTACATCCATCTGGCCTGACTCTTGAAAGTCATCGTCATCGTCCCCCAATGGAGTCACCTAGGACCAAGTTAGGTCCCTCTATAGGACTAGGTATCTATAGATGAGTGGTAATTGTGGGACATCCTACTGGATCCTAAACTACCTCAACATGTGAGAGTATAAGTGATACTCACGTATGTCGGCCTTCTAGTTGAAGATCCATCTATCTCTACGCATCTAGTGCAGGTACCTACCTACCTCTATCTAGGCCGAATGGCCCATAAATGATCACCATCATATATGATGAGGGTAAATTTGTGCAAATCTAGAAATATAGTTCTCTAGGTCTCCTACATGAGACTAACTCCTAAAGCCCTCTCGCTCCTAGGGCCAGCAAGCAGCGTAGTACTGGCTCTCATTATCGATGTCAATGATCAGCATGGGTAAATCAATGGGGCACTCAATCAGGATGTGCTGCCAAACCCAAACCTAGAGGAGGATGTTATAGTTAATGCTGACTCTGCTTCAACATGTGATATGATATAGCTCATGGTAGAGCTATGCTAGCAGGATGCTCCCCCATGATAGAATGAGAGGCCACATAATAGAGCTCACCATAACCTCTCTGGTCCAAGCCAGGAGGTTCCAAGGGAACCTCATGTCTAAAGAATTTGGGAGGACTATCTGGATAATCAAGTACATGAATATAGCCTCTCGCTATGAGAAGAATCTGGTCTCAAACCACTCTTCGACATGGATGCCTCTGTGGGCATTACAGTCCTACACGTCAACACTTTGTCTCCCTAAGATGGCATCAAATATGGCCTTCCTATCCATGGTAGGATAAGAGGTGATAGGCTCACCATAAATCGGTAGATGAAATATGTGGTACACATCCTCCAAAGTAATAGTCATCTCACCCGTCGATAGGTGAAATGTGTTGGTCTACGCATCCTAGTGACGAGCCAAGGTAGTCAGATATGCCTGATCAATATAGATAGTGGGGACGTTCAAGATGTAACTGAACCCCACAATAGTGAACCATTATCAATCCCCGTTAGTGAGATCACCATGGAGGTCATGAAGGAGACCAGTCTCCCTCGCTCTGTTGGTTAAAGTCTGAGTGACAAAAAAAATAATAAACAAGAAAAAAAATAAAAAAACAATCCTAAAATATCAAAACAAATAAAAAAATACATAAAATACAAAAACATGTAAAAACATGATCACCAATTTCAAAAAAATTATAAAATTATTCCAAAAATGCAACAAATGACAGTAAGTGCCTAGAAAAAATAAAAACAAATTAAAAAATTTTAAATTTTTTTCTAAAATTTGGGCATCGTGGGTTGAAACCGCGGTCGGCCCAATGGTAAAAAATTCAACCGTTGGGATTTGAATCCCGTCGCAGCTGACAATCACATTGGGGTCCATGACTACCACCTATAGCTAGGGGATGAAACCCTAAATGGGTCCGCCCTTCCCGGAAAAATCCCCAAAAATAAAAATAAACCCCTCGTCTAACTAACCTACACTAAATCCTAACTACAGTGAAGTTAGTTACCAATGATTTAGTGTAGTTCATTTACCAATTAATTAATGAGGTTAATTTTACATCCGGTAATGACAAGCGAGGTCTTAGTTTGTGAGTTACCTTAGAAGCACCGACTCCTCCACTGGTCGAGGCTTTCGGCTGATCCACCATCGGTGTGGAGAACAGGAAGTGTGTCGGGTTTTCGGTAGCGTTCCGTGTCAAAATTTAGTTTTTACCTCCCAGAGCTCTCATTTGTGTTGTTGTTGTGAGGTGAATAATGAAAATTTCTAAAGAAAAAAATATTTTATAATTTTTTATTTTGATGCGGCCCGCGGTTGACATCCACAATCCCCGGATTAGGGTTTTTCGCCTGTGATTGCCATCCGTGGTTAAAGAATTGGCATGCTTTTGACAAGCATGGTTAGAAAACTGCATTAATTAATCAAACCAGATAATTCAAAAAATTCAAAATAAAAAAAAAATATCAAATAAATCAAAAGCTAAATGCACCTTGTATTCAGTTATTTACCCTATACACTTGGCAGTTGTAGCTACTTGCAATCCATACAATCCAACAAGATGAGTAAATTACCATAAGGACATTTTGGGTAATTTCATCATTTCTAAATTGCTATGTTTCATCTTAATCCCTAAGAAGGCCTACACATCCGGAATTCTCCACGGGAACGAGATATTCATCACAATTCTTCTAGGACACTTTTCAGCATATCATCGACATTATGATTCACTACAAGCCTAATGGACATTGCTATCATTTTGATTCTCTAAGAAGGCCTTCATGGCTGGACTACCCCACATGATAGGAATATGCAATAACTCTAAATGGTGTAATCATAGCTGATTAGGCCTTGCCAAGTATTCAAATGCTAAATCAAAATTTATACAAAGATCATTTATAGTGGTCAAGCAACCTCGTCACTTCATTTAATTATCATTACCCTCATCGAATCATCACTTGAGGGCGTAGTCATAATATCAAATCATAATCAAATTCAATAGTAGATCCCTTGATCTTGTCAAAATTGTGTTTATCCTTGCAAATCATTGCTAAAGACTATCATAATATTATCCCTTTGCTTGGGGAAAATAGCAAACATGAAAATTAGTTTGTAACTCTCATATTTTCTTATTGACAGGTGCAAAAGCCTACTTGGCATTGATGTTATCCGAATGTCTAATGACGAGTGCAATTTTTTTCAAATTTAAGCCTTCTACCGAGTTAGAAGCAATGATTCGAGGATGCACATCCTTTTACTAGACTTGGGGCATCTAATGTTGATCAGATCAATTATCATCATCCAACCTATGACATCATTTTAGGAGGTCTAGTTTTGCTCAGCGTTGTTCAAAATCACAACACATCTCAAAAGGGGCATCTGTAGACACCTAAAATGCATCATGCTAAGGTGACTACTCATATGGGACATGCTAGAAGACCATATGGAATACCTTTGGACAAATCCAAGGTATAGTAGTGGTTTTTACCACTCAATTAGGTACCTTTGCCTAGTCAATGCTAGTCGTTGCTGACACCCGTGATTAGCAATGCTCACCGCACATGTCATCTATGGTCAGCACTCAGAGTTATTTGGCCTTCATCTGATCCAAATTTGGTTGCAACGACCAATTGGTTGCAGATTGGAGTGGTTTGAGTGAGGAAGGTTCTGGATCCTTCTATCCAAAAAACTCAACTGTCCAATCTTGATCTTGCCTTCATGAGGAAGCCACCCCTCGCCCTGGGAAAATGCTATAATATCCCCCTCCGAATTGGGATAATTCTGGAAATTTTTTTTATCAATTGAGCAGCGAAGCCTTGTCAAATTGCATAGCCAATTACATGCATTGAGAGGGACACTTTTGCTTCCTAATTGGAGATCAAATTGCAATGGAGGTCCTAGGAGCCTAGGAGAGCCAAGAAACATAAATCTATGCAATTGGTGCACAATATAAACAATTCAACCACCAAACCTATCAAAGGACACAGAGGTGACCCTTGGACATTAATTTGACAAGGCGGATCAGAGAGAAAACCCTAATTCTAAGGGTAAGTTTACTCAAAGCTCCACCGCAACTGTCAGTCGTGGTGAACAGTGCCACCCGTGCATCAGACCCGCGGTGAGCAAATGACTATAGATCCCCTTGCGCTCTTTTCTATAGATTAATTGATTAGATCATATTATTCTTAGTATAGGTTTAATTGGCATTTTAGAGACATATAACTGGTGCAATTAAGCATTTTAAGTAGATTTACCTTCATTTTTTCAATTTGGTAATTAGTGCAATTATGGGTTATTTCATGCATTTATGCTTTCTATTTGGTAAACTAACCCAATAGATATATAGTATTTGATTTCTTGCACATGTTTGATGACAACATTTCATGATTAATATAGGTTTACTATGTTTTATTTGTTTTCTTGATTACATGCTTGTTATGGCATCTTCTTGTGAAATATCCTTTTAAAGCCTCATCAAGAGAGGCCTCCTTTTTTTTAATATTTCTTGTTGTTTATTGCACACATGAATAACAAGGTTTTGGTATGCAAGGCAAAAAATGCCTCTAATCATGGATAAGAGGGTCATCGACACCCTAGAGCAGTTCGTGTCATGCTAGAAGGCATTTGATTCACATCTACCCTAAAGAGGGATTAGATCTATTGTAATTGAAGTATCAAAATGGGTATCCCTAAGAGGGATGAATATGTAACTTGACTCAATTTGTAATTAATAAATATTCTTGCATTTTTTTCCTTTTTGTTGTCAATTGGTGCATTTTCATTTGTTATCTTTCCTTAATTACAATGGACTGCATTAGGTGTGAGCCATTTTTGGTGGTTATAGTTTATCTTGTTGTTGGGATTTACTATGGGTTGTGCTAGGAGTTGCAGGCCTTACTACAAGGGGATTTGGTAAGCTTTGTTGTAGCAAAGCCTAAACTACATTTAGTGGAGCTGCATTCCATGGACTGTAGTTTCTCCATTGTTGACCTAGTTGCTAATATGGCATCCATGGGTACTGATTTGAGAATGATACTCCCTAGTATGAATTCATCCAAAGTGGTTGTACCCACCATCCCATATTGGGTGGTTGGTCTTGCCCTTATGGCATGTAATTTCCCCCTCCATAGGGTAGCATTCCTGCTGGTATATTCTCCATAGGGGGTTGCTAGTTTCTTTGGTTTCCCATGAAGTATGCTTCTAAAAATTTAGCATCCTCTTTGATAATTGTTAGTTATAGGTATAGTCCGATCTTGTGATTATTTTTATAAACAATGCATACACTGATCTTATCTTCAAGACACGCATTCCTTGCATGCTTTCCTCTATATTTTGGATAGAAATAAGCCAATGCTGCCTCATTATCTTGCTTTTTTTGCTAGTAGGAGAGTATCCATTTGTAGCACTAGGGAAGATAGCATTTCACTTTTCAAGTCCTCCAACATGTTTCCTATATCTATATTTGTGATTGAAGCTATTGATTTAGTGATACTAGAGGTTGGTTTACCTTTTCTTCAAGAATAATTTTGATATAGTTGTCGAATATATAACATATGGTGCTGGTAAATATATTCCCTAGAGATTATATTTAGCACTTCAATAGATTCACTATTGAGTCCCCTTAAGAATATGTTTCTGAGGGAATTATCACTTAGCTTTGCATGGGGAGATCTCTAAAAATTGAAACTGAATATGTCCCAATACTCCTCTAGGGATTCATCTTCCTTTTGCATCATGTTTAGGACATTTTCTTTGGAATCCCATGCTCTACCAAAATCTTGGTATTGCTCTAGGAATATATTTTTCATCTCCTCCCAGGTAGTGATTTGCTTGTTCACCAAGATGATGAACCAGCGTAGGACTAAATCATCTAGTATTGAAAGAAATAATTTCAACTTCTGGGCATCCATATTATCACAGACCTACACATCAAACTTGAACAAAAATAGGTCTGGGTCTTCTATTGGAAATCCTTTGAAGGTAGGAATATGGGTAGGGGATATGTTCTTCATTTTTGTTTCTCCCCTAGCCTCTTCTATTGGGAAGCTAAAGTTGGTTGATGTCTCTTCTACCTCAACCATTTTTTTAGAAAATATGGTCTCTAGATCTATTGTCCTTGAAGCAATTTCTAAGGCCTTTTGGTTACTCTAAGTTTTCTACATAAGAATCCAAATTAGCTGGTGAAATGGTTCTATCCTTAACATATTTCCACTACTGTTCATATAGTAGATCCTCTTCATATGGGGTTCTTTTAAATAAAGGATATGTATTATCTACTCTTCACTTAGGTTTGGATGATTTGGTATGAAAGAGCTTTGTGCAAAAACTAGGTGTTCAGTCCAATGCACTGGTCAAAGTAATTGTGGGAACACTATTTTAGGTTCAGAGTCTACAACTAGTTTAAAATTTTCTTGTGGGATCTTATTTTTAAGAAAACAACCATCTGGTCCTCTGTTTCTTGGTGGACTCATGCAAGATCAGATGGAAAACATTCTGCAAGCTTGAATTAAAATTTTTGTAGAACTGGATATTGTAATGGTATCTACTATAGGCACATCCCTAACAATGATGTCAAATTATTGGAGCAAAAACATTGGTTAAATTCTACGTTGATGTCATAGCCCTTTCACTTAATTGTCAACCTAGGGATGTTCGTAAACTTGTGATGTACCAAGCAGAGATATACTACAATACCTCTGAGATGAGTCCACTAACTCTATAGTTTGGGGGGTGTTGTTTGTATAGCATTCATTTCAATACAAACCACTTAATCTATAGAACATAAATTTGCTGGAAATGAAATCACACCACACTTTGCAGAAATGAAAGAAAGCAGTAAATAAATCAAGTTGCAAAAAAATAATCAAATGTAAGAAAATAAAATAAATAAAATTGAAATGAAATTACAAAAAAGTAAAGGAGAGGGGAGGAATATTGGCCAAGAGTGGGCCTAGGATCTAGCAGGTTCTACCTAGTTAGATACATATGCCAAACTAAATTATAGAACTTCGAATGAATTTTATTGCATAAATAAATTTACATTACAGTCCGGTTCTTTTTCTATTTTTCTCCTCCTTAGTGAAGTCTTGTACATTTATATATCACACATGTTTCTCTATTGCAATATTTATATTGTTTTTATAGCAATTAATATCTACCAAAAATATTATTACAATAACAACACACAAAATTAGGAAAATTTTGTGTATTCAAAATATATTCTATTTGCTACATTATTTTTCTACAGTTCGATTAAATCAAATAGATTTCGGTTAAATCACTCACATTCTACCTTTGGAAAGTTGTTACTCTATTTTATATGAAAACAAAGTAGCTAACATGTTTATTGGTTAATGGGATTTAGGCACCATCAGGTCAGGATTTAAGCGCTTCATTCTGCTTACATGGATTCAACCATCTTTGAATTCATCAATGGAAATATGGTGCCTTTTCGTTGGAAGACAAGAGCAAGGTGACTTCTCATCGAAGATGGGAGTAAGGTGCCTTCCTGTCGAAATATTGGAGTAAGGCACCTTCCCATAAAAATATGGGAGTAAGGCACCCTTCTCTTTTGTGATCGAACTCCTTCCTTAATATTCATTGAAATCCTTTTGAAAATAGATGATGCCAAGTCCAAGTGGGACCTTGATGTAGTTATGCAGAAAAGTGATCAAATATACACAAATAGCACACTTTTCACACAAGTTAGGTGACATACACAATTTTACCATTAAATATATATAAACATTCATAAAAAAATATAAATATGATATAATACTATTGCACAAAACATTAGAAACAGATGCAAAAATTTGACCAATTTTGATGCTCATCAGTATGATTTAAGCAATTATTTATTTTTATTGTAGGTCTTATTATAAATTCTATACAACCAATTGATTTGGGATGAATTGTTAATTTGGCTTAGGTGTAAACATTTGGTTTTGATACATCTACTAAGGTTAGGATGTTTGTACCATTATATGGTTTTACATACTTTACTAATTTTGAGGAATGTTTGGATGCTATATAACCTATCATTGACCTTTAGGGAAGTATGAATATTGAGATAATTTCTTATTTTGGGTGATATTCTACCCTAGTAAATTGAAAAAAATGATATAATGCAATATTTTTATAACATTCTAATTTTATTATTGCTTCCACATGGTCGATTGATTCTACATAGTCTTTTGACTTTATCTACCTTGATGAATGATATAATAGGTAAAATTTGTGTGCTAATTTGACCATGTATTGTGGATTTATTTTTTTATTTTGATAGTTTAGGATACTCATCTATTGATGACTATTAATTTATTTTTAACTAGTACTAACTTGTGGATTTGATATTGCCTTATGATTTATGATAGTTTGAGGATTCAATCCAAATGCATGTTGATTAGTTGAAACTTCTTGTCAATTTGATATGAATCACTATTAAAAAAAAAAATTATATGAATATATAGATGTCATACCAAATAATATGTTACAATAACATATTGAAGTTGTAGTTCAGGTGGAATTTCATATAGTGGATTTAGTATTATGGACTAAAGAAATGGACTAGTTACAATCCAAATGTAACTAGTTCATAATATAATTAGACTTCTTCAGCACTAGAATTTCCTATGGGGATTAAGAGTTGAACTATACTAGTGGAGTTTGATTTAATTATGGTGCTAATATATAGGGAGGATTTGGGTTTGTAATAGGGTTGGAAGAAGTTACCATCATTTTCTTCCTTTATAATTATTACTTGTTCTAGGCTTCTTCAATGCCCCTTCCAATTTTTGAATATAAATTATAATAATAGGTTTATTTCCTTTAGTAAAAATTATTAGATAAGGGAAATATTCTATTTGGATCAATTTATTCCTTGATTAGTGAGAATCTAATCTTGTATTATAATATTAAAATTATGCACTTTTAGTATATACACTTGTAAAACCTACAAACACTTAGAATTTAGCTCAAGTAAAGTAAAACATGATTTAGTATCTAAGCGCATATCACTCTTTGCATGCAAGTGAATCAATTTTTAGGTTTGGTCTATATCATTATTGATAATGCTTGTATAGAATTATAAGAAAATTTGAATAATTTTTCTCATTAAAATAATACACTTAATATAACACTAATCATAGAGAAAATTCCTTAGTAGAAGTCTCACATCATATAAATTGGTATGATTCAAAATAAATTGTCATGTAGATTATTTCTACTTGACTCCATGTAGGAATCCAATTAGGGGATTAGTCATATGGATGAGTAGTTTAATTTTTATAATACTTAGTTACATTAATATTGTTTATAAATATAGATCATATCACTTCTTTAAGGAGTTAGATTTTAAAATACTAAGAACATTAGAACATATCTCATAGATAAGAATAAATGGTTTTATAACTTGGACACTGAATCATTGTCATATAAATAATGTTTTCAAAAGTGACATTTATAAAATTTGAATCGCATCTCTTAGGTAGGAAAGAATACATAAAATATTCAATTAGCTATAAAACACATCAAATCAAAAATATAGATTGATCTAAATATGAAATAATAAAAATTTGTTTAGAGATATGATATAAAATATCAAATGTAGAACCTTAGTAGATTTTTTTTAAATGGAGTAGTAATTTTATTATAGTTTATGATCTAAGCAATATAACTCATTAAAATTGATGAGTAATTATTGTATTTAAGATCAAAATAAATAAAAATAAAAAATCCTTTCTATATTACATCAAATTTGATGTTTTTAACCTACCTTTTAGTGGATTTAAATATATTTAAATGGATCAAGATAAATATGACATACTAATGCAAGTGGCATAAGTCTAATTTCATATAGAAATCACCCTTATGAGTCCTAGTCAAAATGAAAATATATCTTTAAAACTATCTAATAAGATCCTTAAGCCTACAAGATAGTAGTTCACCATAAAAGAGGATCAATTAAACTTTCAATATGTGGGCTAAAGGGTTGAATCCCATATAAACTATTCCAAATAATTTGGTAAGAAAAGGGATTCAATAAATTAAATTAAAATTCAATCAATAAATATGGTTGTATGGTTGTAACAATGTGAATGTTGTAATAATAGTGTTACAATCTTTAAAATGAACCAAATAACATTAATGTGATTAGATCTTTATATATCCTACAACAACAGACTAATAAGACTAATATATGAGAAGGTAGAGACATAAATATCATATTCCCATCAATAAATATGTTAAAATACATAGTTGATTCACATAAGCCATGCAAATTCTCTTTATTAATTGAAGATCAAATAAAAACTACATGTTTGATGAGAATTAGTAGCTCTAATATTTCTAGAAATAGCCATAGGATTATTAATAATGAGCTCTTAGATAGTATTTATTGTAAAATATTAATCCAATTTGAATATAAGTAAAATATTACACTCCTAGTAAAATTTTTACTTTGCTATCATATTTTAATAAAGTTGATGTTTGCTCAACTGAAATTACCTCTAAACTCATTGTATATGGCTTTACTAGCTTCAATTCATTCATTAGCACCAATTGAATATTAAAAACTAATTTCAAGAACATTACCTTGAACTTCATGCATTTTATCTATGTCAAAATAAAATTTCTTGAGATCTTGCATTATGGTTTGGTTCATTATTCAAGATAATAGTGATTAATTCATGGTTTAGTAAGCAAATTTGTCCCTTCTTGAATTAGCCAATTTTGCACTCAATAATAAATCACACATATTATATCCTATTCAAATTTAAAGTTTTTCCTTGCTTACCCTTTTATTTGGTATTTTCATTTCAACCTATATTTAGTAGAATCATATCATTTTCTTCCTTCACCTCTTTTTGCATGGTTGTTCCTAGTTCTAGAGTGCAATCAAAGTTGGATTACTACATTTAGTATATATAATATTGATACATTATTTTTATATAAAATAAACTGCATATAAGAGGGTGATAGAAACAATAAATTTATTAAAGGAACAAATTTTAGCTACACAATTTAATTTTTTAACAATAATCACAAAAATGTTACAAGAAATTATATCATATATATTCTCTTGATTTTGTCTTGTTTTAGGTTTTGATTGAAATATTTATAAATACCTCTTATAATATGATATTTAATAAGATGGTGAGAGAAATAAATGTTTACTTATTGAATAACATGTTGGTTATATTATACACTAGGCCACATGAAGATTGGATGAACACATTTTCATTTGATCAACCTTTGGAAATAGTAGAATCCCTTGTTAGATTCAAAATTTTATTAATACACTACAAAAAATACTTAGAAACTAAAAATAACTAATTTTTTTGATGTATTAGTTTGAACCCTGCATTGGCAGTTACTAAAAATCGTGGTTGTAACCAATTCACCTATGTAACCAATTTTTTTTTTTGATGTATGAATGATCTAGTTGTATTTTAAAAATAGTTTCAAGATATAATATCCTTAATACCAAAGAAGCTATTAAATATATTTATTTTAAAAAATAACATGAATAGAAAAGCTAAAATTTAATAATAAAATTGTTTTTTTTTATACAATACTATCAAGGACAGAAATCACACATGCATACACACATGTTCATGCATGTACACATGCACACACACACACACATATATTAAAATACCATGCATTTATATTGTAACAGATATTCTTACATGTTTTAACACTATTGAACTTAAAGCTCCTATATTAAACCTACACAAAATCCAAGAAATCATTTGATCTCTAAAAGTTTCAATAGGGAATGATATTTTTCTATCAAATTTATTTTTTCAAGATCTAAGATAATGCAACTTCTATTTGCATGTAGATGTTGTATAGTTTACATGCTTGACTTATCATCAAAATAACTTCTTTCTCAAAGTTTGTGCCATGTTTTTGCAAAAACTACTTTCTCACAATTGACATTCTATTTTTATTCCCAATTCATTAGTCCCTTTTCTATTATTTTTTATTATTTTTAGAACTTTCCTACCTAGAAATTCCTTTATAATTCAATTTAGTTGGCAAATAATTTCACATCATACCAATACCATTCCATTCCATTGACGAGTCAACACATTTTGATCTTTAGTTAGTTTTACAATTCATCCTCTATATTTTAGTAGATGGATGCTTTCATTATAATTATCATTTTTGTCTTAATTTACTATAGATTCTACATATTCATTAATAACAATATTTATTCTATTTAGGCTATTCTCATCCAATCATGTTATGTCCATACTATTTTATGACTAATATGTCCTTGTTTACTTTCTCTTTCAACAACTTAGTCAATCAAGTTTTTTTTGGTATTAAAAACTTCTTTAGAATCTATATAGAGCCTATAATTTATGTGGCCTATGCTTATTCTTAAATTTTTCTTGGCCTTTATTTCCACCTTAATCATTTAATTAGATGTTTATATCATGTCATCATCACCTTGTAATTATTTTAAATATTTAAATAAAATTGTATGATTTGTTTCCTCTTATTAATGATCTATTCTACAATTGTCTAGTATAACATCATGTTCATGTCACTTCATTTCAATATGTCAAGATATTATTTTCCTTCAATAAATTGATGTCCCATTCACTTAGCCATTTTCTTGTTAGACTTTGTGCAACACAATTTCTAAGTTCTAGTGACATGAAAATCTAGTTATGACTCCTACCATTAGTAGATAATTTGTTAATTGGTATATATGAAATATGATAAACCTATTTCTATTGAAATTCCTATTTATCCTCACCCAATTTTCTAGTGAATAATGATCCCATCCCATAATTACCCTCTTAAAGGGTTGACCATCTTCTTGAAGACTTATCAATCCTTTTCTCCCTTGCATGTTTTACGTCTAACTTACTTGAGGTGGCACCTTATTCATATCATAATTGGTGATGGATCTATCATATTTAGTGATTCAACATCCTCGCAACCTATTGTCAACTTTGTCCTTGGATCCACAACATTCAAGGTTTACTGAATTTTTATTTTTATTCTTTCCCCTCCAAAACCTATTACTTTGATGTTGAATTAGAACTTTCTATTTTATTTAATATAATATTTCATTTATTGTATGTCCCTTGTTTGTTAATGCATGGTTTACTATAAAATTGAGAGTAATTTATGATATATTACCTAAAAATAATGGTTTGAACCACTATAATTTTGGATACTTTGCTCACGATATTGCTAACTTGGTGATGAATATTAGGATGAATTATTTATTAGTTATGGATTCTACAAATTATTTAGACATTCAAAGAACTGAATCATTTCAAATAATTAAATAGATTCAAAATAAATTAATGAATTGGTACAATATGAACAACCATCAATTAACAACATAGTCTAGTCCACATCACAAGGAATATGCACTTAGTTAAGAATTTTGAATATATTGTCCATATATAATTTTTCTTTCCTCAAAATATCTTCTTATTTTTTGCTACCCTCACATATAACCACATCCTTTTGAAATGATTAAACATTGAGACAACTATACTTGTTGCTTGATATGGTGACATCTTATCAGGTTAGGTATATGAGATAATTTTCTTTATCTTAGATTCATTAAATTTATATTTGATGATTATTTCAATGGAAACTTGGAAAATTCTATTAGAACTGGTGTTTTTTGGGATGGTCAGAACAAATATTTGTTCACTTACTTTTTTTTTTTTTTAAAGTGAAAAACCCCTTGTGGGGCCGCCTTGGTCTGAGAGACCACGAACAAGGGGTTATACACTGTCAAAGTCACTCAGGAGTCACACCCAACCCTGCCCGCACCAACTTTATCAATTGGATTTTGGATACCCAATTCAACGTTTTGGTAAGGTGGAGATTTGAACCTGGGACCTCCTTTGGAGGATTGCCCTCTCCTCTCCAACTCACCTACAACACCTGGGTCACTTACTTTGAATCATAACAAAAGTCAATAAAAAAACTATGTAAATACTAGATGAATTCTTACAAAGATCAAAATATATACATGAGAAATGGAGGGATATTCTTTAAATTCAAGAGGATTTACAATTTTTTTATTAGTGACATTAAGGAAAATAGATGTTTGGATTAGATGAACATTACAATTAATAAAACTATTTTAAATTATCTTCAATTACAGATCAAGTTAGTACATTAGATATGCTAGCATATCTATTAGAAGGATATATGATGGTAAAAAAAATTAACAATTGCACAACTAACCATTATATTAGCAAAGTATATCTATCTAAATGCAATTGGCTAAGGGAGATTGATTTTCTTAATGAAAATGCATTAAGGATTTGATAGAGAAAAATTAGTACTTAAGAGAGATAAAATGTATCTTTTAGAAAATGTAGAGATAAATATATTATAATTGACTTCCCATTATCAAAATGGGTCCCATTGAAGTCATATATAAATTTTAAAAAATCTCATTTTTGGAGACTTGATAGTAAATAAGATCTAATATATTTACAATTTCAATCCTACAATTTGAAATCATATATAATTCAATATTATTTTACTTTAAAAATATAAAAAGATTTATTAGCTATCTGAATATAAACCTTTCTAACATCAAGGAACAAACAAAATAAATGTTGGTTGTAAATAGTTATAAATGATACAAAACTTTTTAATTGTATTTTTATGATATTCTTACACTAAAATTATGAAAATCATGATTTCATATTTGTACCATGAAAACAATAAAATAACATAAATAAGAATACTTCTACTATTAAAATTGTAATTTTTTATTTTTAGCTTTTATGGAAAAAAATGGCTTATTATATAGTTAATTAATATCTAACAGTGCTTTTTAGTTAAATGTAGTTTATATATAGTAGTAATCTTATATATATATATATATATATATATATATATATATATATGGAGAGGAGGCAAAACAATATTTTAGAGGAGCATTGCAGAGGAGGTGGATCTAATACCCTTTATTTGGAGCAATGAATGATCAAAATTGAGCGATGTGGTACTCTGGTGAGGGTGAAGTGGAGGTTCTGGAATTGCTGTCGGTTATCGAGAATATTGAGGAGGTCCCAAATTTTATGAAGGAGAGAAACTATTTTACATCCCAATGGGATCCAAGTAAGAATGGTGTTAGCACCTAGGTCAACTCTGGGAAGGATCCCACCCCTGTCTCCTTTGCTAAGGTGGTGGTTGGTTCAAAAGGTGGCATTGTGTGCATCCCATGCGATGTTAACCCTGAGATGAATCAAATTTGCATCCCAGATTGTTTAGTCAATAATATCATTATGGATGGGACATGGAATTTGGTGGGCAAGTTTCAAGGGGGAAGGTCGGATTTGGACATGCTAAAGTGGTGGGCATTGGCCATATGGCATCCGCTGGGGTCTCTGGACATTGTTGCCATCCCTAGGAACTTTTTTCTCATTAGGCTTAACTGTGAAGTTGATTCAAAGAAAATTTTGGAAGGAGGTCCTTGGTTCTTCGGGAAACGAGGACTGTTTCTTCGAAGATGGGGGCCAAATTTTAATTCGGTGATGTAGAGTATTAACCTAGTTCCTTTATGGGTTAAGTTGTTGGATTTTCCTCTTCATCTATGGCATGAGAGTGTTTTTCATGCGGTGGCTAAAACCATTGGGGACTTTGTCTCCTTTGACCGAACCACCAACTCCATGTCCCAAATGTAGTATGTTAGAATGTGCATTATGGTAGACATTGAAAAGAAACTATCGAGTTCAATCAAACTCATCACCCACCTAGGGACATGGGTCCAATCCATTGAGTACGAGAACAAGCCTTTGGCATGCCAAGCTTGTGGGAAGGGCAGTCATCATAAAAATATTTACCCCTTCATTTGAAATCCAAGCCTCCGATTCATCCGAGGACTAAGGAGATATGGACCCCTGTAAAACCTCCGATGACTTCAAAAGGCAAAGAGATTGCTTCCTCTTTGGGGTATAGCAACGCAGATAGTAGATAATGGAGATGTGCAGGAGAAGGACCTTTTGCCTTCCAATATCTTAACTAAAGATAAGGAGGAACCTCTCAAAAGTTAGGAGGTGGTTCTGGAATCGGGCCATCCTGAGAAAGGGGATGCTCTTCCCCTTCAAAATTCCTTTGAAATTCTATCTATGGAGGAGCCAGTTCTACAACAGCTTGTGGAGGCATTAAGAAATTGTTCGATGGCTTCCCCAAGAATGACTAGCCCTTTGGCTTCTTCGAAGCCATATTTGACCTCCCCAAAGCAAGGGATGGAAAGCTCGGTGGCCTCCCCAAAATTGGTGCTGGAGAAAGGCTCTCCTGATCCTAAGACCAGAAGCCACAAAAGGGGTTGTATCAACTTTGGGGTGGAGAAAAAAGTTGGAAAACCATCAAGCAAAACTATCAGGAAAAGAGAAATTGAGAACGATATTGCAAATGGTGGTCAAGCTCACCTAAATATGGAAAAGGGAAGTGATGATAATAGTAGCCAATTGATATTGGATGGGTACAAGTCTCCTCTGCATGGGGAGGCTATGAAAAAATTATCTTTCAAACCCCATAAATGAAGATGTGCTCGTGGAATATTAGAGGACTTAATAGTTCCTCTAAAAAGTGCATCCTAGCATCATTAAGAAGAGATAAGTCCCTAGATATTATCTTTATTCAGGAATCCAAGTTGGAGGAATGCAGTTGGAATTCAGTTCTCTGTACAGTTTGGAAGGAAGTGGGATTTGTAGCCAGTGAGGCTTCCGGTTCTTCCGGGGGTCTTTTATGTTTTTGGAATAAATTAAAATTCGATGGTAATGTTATTTCTTCCTCTGGATGTGTCATTAATATTTTATTTTTTTGTAAGTCAACTGGTCGAAGATGGGTTATGTCCAACATTTACACCCCCAATTCTAGCATTGAGAGGCATTCATTCTGGCTTGAGTTGTTAGAAATGAGGAGAATCTTTATAGACGAAGCTTGGGTTTTAGCGGGTGATTTCAACTCGCCTTTGTTTGCTTCGGAAAAAAAAGGAGGAAATTGTGTTGATCCCAGGAGCATGGAGGATCTTGCTGGTTTTATCAGTTCGGCCAAGCTCCTAGATCTTGATCTCAAAGGTGCCAAATTCACCTGGAGTAATCGAAAAACCAGAAATAATATCATCCTCTGCAGATTAGATAGAATATTAGTCTCCAAACTGGGTCTTCATCTCTTTGGGGGAGCTATTATTTCTTCTTTTCCCAGGGTCGGCTCGGACCATAACCCATTATGGATGGAATTGTCAGTGAATTCTTCTTTTTATCCGAGGCCTTTTAGATTTGAAGCAATGTGGTGTAATCACCCAGAGTTTGAAGACCATATCAAAGAATGGTGGAATGAAGACCTGCAAGGTGAAGGTATGGATCTCTTAGTAAATAAGCTCAGGAAGATCAGAATTAAGCTCAAATTCTGGAACAAGAACACCTTTGGTGACATCTTCAAAGCTAAGGAGAGTTTGAGAGCCCAGCTTAAATATTTGGAAGATTTAGTGGAAGAAGAAGGCCTTTCCATAGAGACTGCTAAAAAGGAGAAAGACATCCTTATTGCCCTGCACAACAAGTTGGCTGATGATGAGCTATTTTGGAAGAAGAAGTCATAGGTTTTGTGGCTAAATGAAGGTGATAAAAACTCTAAATTTACCATAGAAGCCATAACAAGATTAAGGAAATTACCAAATCAAATGGATCAATTTATAATGATATCGATAAAATTAGAAAAGAGGCTGCTACTGACTTTGAATCTATGCACGGTTCAACCACTCTAAAATATATTCAAACAAAATATTCTCTTCTCGTCTTGATTCCTAGCTTGGGTACTCAATAAATGAACTCCTCCCTAGAAACAATATTTTTAGATGAAGAAATACAATAATTTGTGGATTCTATGGGTCCGTAAAAAGCTTTGGGACCATATGGTTTTCCTTCATTTCTTTCTATAAATATTGGCACATCAGTGGGAAGGATGTTTGCAATACCTTGAGGTTAGTGTAGTTGAAAATAGTAGTTCCGAAGGGCCTCAATTCCACCTTTTTGGTCTTGATCCCTAAATCTTTTAACATCATGTCCTGTAATAATTTTAGACTAATTAATTTATGCAATACAATTTATAATATTCTAATAAAAATTTTGGCTAATAGAATCAAGTGCCTCCTATCAACTCTCATTTATAGTGCCTAAAGCTAATTTGTGGTTAGAAGGTAGATTTTTGATGAGGCCATTGTCGTTTATGAATTAATTTATTCTATTCATAAAAGTGGGAGATCAGGATTTTTCCTTAAGATCGATATGAATAAGGTTTATGATCGTGTGTCTTGGGCCTTCTTGTTCAGAGTTCTTCAAAAGTTTGGTTTTGGTTCCAAGTGGATTGAGTTGATCGAAGCTTGTGTTTCCACTACTTGGTTTTCGGTGCTTGTCAATGACTCTCCTACTAGTTCTTTTCAATCTCGCTATGGTATTCACCAAGGGGATCCTCTTTCTCTATTCCTTTTTATAATCATGGTAGAAGCCCTAGGAAGATCCCTAGCTTTAAACCCGATAATAGAAAGTCTAACTCCTACTTTTATCTTGCAGACCAATTTCTCATCAATAGTTCAAAAATGATGCTCTGCTTCCCTTTTTGGTCTTTGTACTCCAAGCGAGAGAAATTAAAGATCATTTGGTGTTCTACGAGAAACCTACAGGTCATTGAATCAATTTTATTAAGAGTAGTTTATTTTTTTGAATACTTTGATTGAGCACTAATGGAAAAGAGCTAATATCTTGGGATACCACATTTCCTCCTTTCCTACAGTCTACCTTATCCTCTCACTATTTACT
Organism: Wollemia nobilis; assembly: GCA_028583015.1. Lineage (NCBI taxonomy): Eukaryota > Viridiplantae > Streptophyta > Pinopsida > Araucariales > Araucariaceae > Wollemia > Wollemia nobilis. The sequence continues at coordinate 4,438,450 of JAQPPZ010000753.1, forward strand.
AGTAGGGTCCATAATTCTCTTTAGTCTTTGATCATCAAAAGAATACAGCAAAAATTAATGACTTAGAAGGGAGCATTGCTGATTTAGGATAGGAATGTTGTTCTTGTGCATAGCACTCTCCAAAGCATCCCCATTTATTTCATATCGCTCTTCAGCCTTCCTAGAAATATCATTATCAAATTTGAAAGTACATTCAAATCCTTCTTATGGGTTGGTCTGAAGATGAAAAGTAAGTTTCTTTTAGCTTCATGGGAGTAGGTTTGTCATTAGAAGAAGTATGTTGGTTTATGTTTAAAAGAGTAAAGAATATGAATAAGGCCTTAGTTTCTAAATTGGGGTGGAAAGTCGCATATGATGAATTGATGGAGTGGGTGAAGATCCTCAAGGTGAAATACAATTTTGTCAATTTTCTCCCAAATCCACTTCCTGAAGGAGGTTCTCCGTTTTGGCAAAGCCTTTTAAAATCTAGAGTCTTCCTACATAGTAGTAGCAGATGGATTATTGGCAAAACAATCCATATATATTTGAAATGATTCGTGGTTGGGAGAAAAACCCCTTTCTTTTGACCAGAGATTTCATATTCTTGAGGCAACCACCTGTGCTGTGGGCTGTGTTAAATTTGTTAATTTTATTATTTATTAGAATACTCATAAATCTTACTTTCAACTTCCAACAATGATTTGAGATATGGATGTCCAACAGGATTGGTCTCTTGTTGCTAAGGAATTATAGTTTCAGGTTTTCCGATCTAAATATGTCAAAGATAGGATCATTCGGGTTGGTGATAATGAGGGAGGATACACTATAGAAGCAATGTATAATTTTATTGATCCTGATACTCCGTGATTGTTTTAGATCGAGAGAATATGGATGAAATGACTAACTCTTAAAGTCAACCTTTTTTTTGGTTAGCCAACTTTAATAAGATTCTTTCCATTGAGAATCTACTTAAGAGAGGTATGCAAATTGTAAATAGATGCTACTTGTGTGAAGCTGATTGGGAGTCATCTACTCATTTGTTGCTCTTATGTCCCTTCTTTCGTGATGTTTTTGTCTGCATTCTGGATAAGTTGGGGGTGCAGTGGGTGTTGCCTAATTCCTTGGAAAACTTTATTCTGCAATGGACCTCCCCCTTTAATGCCCCTCATCTCAAGTGCCTATGGAGCTTCCTCCTACCACATATTTTTTGGGGCATTTGGAAAGAACAAAATGCTAGGGCTTTTAAAAACTACAAAAGAGATGCTCTTAGAATAGGTCTCAGAATCTTGTGGAGTTCAATTGAGAATGTTACCAATGCGTTTCCTGATCTAGGGAGAAATTGCCTAAAGAGTTCTCCTGCTAAAGTTCTATTGGAAGCTAAGTTGGGCTTCCCAAGGTTTGACCCTAGGCCTCCTGTGCCGAATCCAAGGAATAATGTGAGATGGTCATCCCCCCATTGGTTGGCTCAAATTGAACTTTGATGGGGCATCAAAAGGTAATCCTAGGATCATTGGGGTGGGTGGCATCATTAGGAATAACATGGGTGAAGTTATTGTGGCATATTGTGAGCATTTATCATCCCAAACTTCCCACTTTGTAGAGGCCCGAGCCGCTTTCCAAGGCATTAAACTCTTGGCTGATTTGGGATATCTGAATGCTGAGATTGAAGGGGACTCAAAGAATGTGATTAATATTCTTAATTCCACTGTTGATCTGAGCTAGAATATCACAAATATGATGTGGGAGTCGAGAAGGTACCTCCAAGGTTTAAATCAATTCAGGGTGGCACATATTCTGAGGGAGGGTAATTCGCTTGCTGATTATTTGGCCAATCTTGGAACCAACCTTCCTAGCTTTACAGTGTGGAGAAATAACTTCTCGATGGATCTCCTAAATCTTCTTAATGCAGAACTCTCTTAAAGTCTATCAGGAATCCGATCAATGGCATTTCAGTATGTTACATCACCTTTATTTCGAAAGTGTTGGCACTTATGGTAATTTGAATTGTTGGAATGTCGCACCCTATGATTGCGATGTTCATCTCATCCGTTGGTGGCCTAGCTTCTGCTCGAGGATAATAATTCTCCATCACATCTATTATGGGTAGCTTGTGCCATTCACATCCTTCAATAATTGCTCTTGTTCAAATTCAAACTGGAAGAATGGCACCCATTTTGACTTTGTCCTTCATGGCAGTCGGGTTTCAAATACTCCTTGGTGGAAATCCAGAGCTATCTCATCGTTGATCTTACCTCTACTTTGCCTATTTGGTTTGTGGATCCACCTTCTTGTTTTTGGTGTTGGCAATGTTTCCATGTGGTGTTTATGTTTATCTTTTGTGTCCTTTCTTCTGAGCTAGGGTGGTTGTTTTGCACAACTGTGTTTTATGGTCTGTCTCCCATGGGGGAGTTGATGTAAAAGGTTGAGGGATTCCTTTCAAAACCCTCCTTTCGTAATAATACCAAAAAAAACCCCATATATATAAAATTTTTAAAATATCATATTATTAAGATTAAATATATCTTAGACTTCGTTACATGTAAAACCAAACAACATAAAATATTTCTATCTATTGTAATATGGATAGAAACAATAGTGCAAGATGGATATTTGCAATGATGGTAAGTATTGTCATTAGAGAAGTTTTATATAGCTAAGAAATTATTTCGAATTAATAATTATTATTACTATGAAACATGTTTAAAACATTTTAATAGATAATATTAACTGACATATACCAGCGTATTGCATTATCTTATTATTTATTATTAAGTAGATATAGTCATTTTTTTATGTTTTCACTTTGAGGTAAAATCTACTATTAGTATCTATAAGATTATTCTTTTTTGTTTTATGCTATATATGACTTTTTTTGGGATCTAATCTCATAAAATTATTAAACAATTACAATTAGGTCACTTTGATTATATCTAGCATTTCGTTCTATCAAATATATATTTCATCACTCTCAAAATAGTGTGTTTCCTCTATCAAATCTCTGATATAATTTTTCTTTTAAAATATAATCTTCCTCAATAAGTTATCATATAAAATTTGAATTTCAAAAAATCTAAGATCAATAATATCATTGTAAATATTTTACTAATTTATTTTCTTCCATATAAATATTCCAACATTTCCAAGATCTTGCTTCCATTAATAATATAGGTATGTTAAAAATAGTGTTATTATTAATTCAATAACCATATTAATTATTTTGATAGTATTAACAATAATCTAGAATTCCCTTCAATCGATATAAATCCATACATTTTCAATATCAATATTCATCCATATAAAATAAAATGCAAATTTATCCATAGTCTTTATTTCAAGTTCCATATGATTTCCTTTAGAAGCACCATCAAAATTAATCTTGATAAACCCAATATAGTGATTGTTTTATGATAGACTAATGTTGATACTTTGTATTAATTCCATTGTTGTAAAAGACCCTTTTATGTGTTTCAAAGCATATGACCAAGAATATATTAGCTCTTTTCCATATTTGATGCCTCACATGTTGAGAACTATAACAAATAATAAAATATGAGATATGATTACCAACTTTGATATGATTTGAAATTTGTTTCTTACAATTCTAACCCCTCCTTCAAGCTAGAATTCCAAAATAAAACGATAGGACCAACTATCCATATATTAGAAAATTGCTTAGATTTTGAAACAATTATTCCAATTTGTCATCATTTCTTCCAACTTTGATAGAGATACACAATATATTTATTTATTTATTTTTTAAATCCTATATTATGTAAGTGAAGTGATAAGAAATAAATAGATGATATAATATTTATTGATCATCCTTACACAAGGCACACTTAAAATTTCCATGATTTGCTTTTCTTTGTAGACTATCACTTTTAATTTTTCACTTTATATTACTAAATAATGGAATATTGAGGCCTTAAGAATAATGTCAAGTTTCTAAAAAAAATTCCTAATGAAATCATTGCTATTAAATATTTTTATTGCTTAAAATCATTATATCCTAATTGAATTTCTTTTTTAGCAGCTTTTGCTTCGATTTTTGTGGTTCATAGTATTTATTTTCTTTTCCAACTGTTGTAAGTGTGAAGTCTCATATCCTTCACTGGGTGAAGTGATCTACTCTTGTCTTGTGGCATGCTAAATATTGGGCTAGTTTATTCTTTAAATTTATTCTCATGTAGCATGTTGGTTTGTCCTTTATTTATATTTAGTATTTTTGGTGTTTAAAGTTTATTTCTCTCTTTTGAGAGTTGTTGTTGGGTCTATAATGGTTTACGAGATCTATGTCCCTATGGCTTTAGGGGTCCTGGTATCTATTTTTTAATCTCGTTGTTGTTGCCTTCTATTGTTCGGATGGGATCTTTTGGGTTTCTAACGCTTGAGCAAGAATTTCAAAATTTAATCTTCTAGTATTTTTGTGGGTTTGGTAAAATCCTTTTAATTTATAGGCCTTGGTTTTGTGATAGCGTTATTCCTCTCTAGGTTTATTTCTATTGCGACTGAGTAAAAACAAGGTTTTTCTTTCAATGGAGATGCATGGGTTAGTGTTTTTGTGGCAAATGCTTTAGTTATGGTGGTTTATAGTTTATTTTTCCAATCGTTGCATGTTTGTAGTTATAGTTAGTTTAAGTGATTTTCCACTTGCTTGCATGTTGAGTTGCCTTATTCCTATTATCGATGTTAGTTGGATAGTTTTAAAAATATTTACAGGGAAGGGCTTTCACTTTTCGTGGAGATTCGGTGGGAGCAAGTTTGTTTCTTGCCTGGTCCTTCTTCCCTCTCACTTGACTATGTGTTTAAATTTTAAATTTAATTTTGAGTGGGATGTTTAAATTTTCCCTTGTTAGGAAAGATTGGTGTTAATCCCCCTCTAGGGTTGTCAGAGCATGACCTATGATGGTTTATTATTGTTCCTTTTGTAGACGGGTTGGTAACTGGTTTATCCGGTCTTTGCTCCTCATTGGAAGGGTAACCCTTCTTGGGTTTTTTATTTGTATATCTCCCTTTGGATCTTATTGTTGGTTAACCCTGTGGGGTTTATGGTTGTAATTCCTCGATTAGAACTTGATGTAAAGGTTGTGGGATCCTTTCAAAACCCTCACTTTGGGTTGTGGGTCCCTCTCAAAACCCTCAGGTTCCCCTTTAAAACAACTTCTTTAAAATAATAAAAAAAAATTGACTTAGTGTCTACTATTATTAAATAGATTCAAAATAAATTTACCTTTGAATGCAAAAATGTGCAAACAAGGCCCTGGTGCATAATTTTGAGCTCATTGCTAACTTTTTGAGGCCCTATCTCCTGACTATATTTTTAATTGAAATTCAATATTTAAAATTGTTAGACATATCAATATAGGTTTTGAAAATTGAATGTACATAATGCAAATACTTTCAAGCCAATCATTATCATTTTATATAAAAGCAAGTGGATAAGGCATAAAATAACCATTATACATAAAAAAACTTGATTAACTCTAATTGAACAAACACATAATATATTTCTTAATGAAATTCAAATGTCTTGATATTAAGTTCCATTTTGTTGAATTCCTAAAAAGTGTTTATTTCTTTCCAAAAAAAAATTACATCCCTACAACTCATATGTTTTTCATGTAAGAAGTTTTCCCATTTATTTCGATGATATTTGATTAATCTTGAACCATATTTTCCCTTAATTCTAGACTTGTAATCCTACCATTTGTTGTTATTTTCTTTAGAAATATAACTAATTAAAAATGGACAACCTATATTTTTCTCACATCCTTTTCAAGGAAAATACCTTTATATTACATCAAATTAATATGTTAGAATAACATCATATATAGGGATAAATTGCAATGTTTCCACTATTTTTTGTAGTTTTCAAGCATAGTTATGAACTTACTTTCTAACCTACCAAGAAGGATTTCATATAATACAAGATCATGACAAACAATTGATTATAATTATTAATCAATAAAATCTTAAATATACTTTTATATTGGTGGTTTTAGAGGAGGGACATTTTTTCGCATGATTGCCCAAAATATCAAACTTGTTTTTGCCATATCTCACTCATCCGGACTCGGATTGAGCTAAAATTTTGAGGGTAGATGCCTGAAAAACCATATAATGTCTCCACAAATTTTCATATCATTTGGAGCAACAAATATCCTAGCTCATCCCTATGTGTGAACGATATTTTTTGCAAGCGACTATGTGAGGGTTTCATTTGGGTTGAGTGCAAGCAAATCCAGAGGTTGGTTTTTAGGGCCTTCGGGTCCTAGCGGCAAATATTTTTATGGTTTATGCTAAATATTGTAGTAATAAATGTTACAGGAAATCCAATATGGGTTAGAAATTTGTCTTTCAACAGATCATATTGTGAACTTGAGTGACAACGACTTCCAATTTGTTGCACAAAATAAAAGTGAAAACCATACCTTTCCACAATGTCTAGGGCAAGGATTAAAGAGATCACAAAACAAGTTTCAAGCAGTTGATCAAAAAATGGCTCATATCTCAAATGAATCTAGTGCTAAGGTGCACCCACAAAATAATTTTACTATGAAAACCCTTGTCAAGGGTAAGAATTTTGAAAACTCAGCCCCAAAAATGAATTTTAGGTATGCCCTCCATGGTGGACAGCCTCAACCAATGCTAATATCAATCTTAGGGCTTACCATAAACCTCTAAGAATGCCTAATATTGATCCCAGGAAAATGGAGTCAGGATTTCTTAAAGCAGCTAATGGAACTCCTATTGTTAAGCTTGATATGGGAAACATTCAGACTGACATTGAATATTTGGAAAAAATAAGACTAATTTATCGGTTCATGGGTTTTCATTTTAGAATATCTATTTTCAAATTCTAGGTTACAAAAATCTCAAAAAAAAAGGTGAGTTACAAATCTCTATTTATCCAAATAGTTATTTTCTTGTTTAATTTGCTAATAATGAAGATAGAGGGAAATTTTTTCAAGGGGGTCCTTGGTTTTTTGGAAGGGTAGGGCTTTTCATGAAGACTTGGCATACTAAATTTAAAGCCAAATAAGAGATGCCTTCTATAGCTCTAGTGTGGGTTAGACTCTTTGGCCTCCCTATTGAATTTTGGAATCCTACTATTTTTTCTTCAATTGGAAACTCTTTAGGAACTTTTATGATGACTGCTGATTGTACTCAAAATTTTGAACATATTATTTATGCTCAAATTTGTGTTTTAATGGATTTTGACAAACCCCTACCTAAAAATATCACATTACAATTTGAGGAAGACACTTGAGAGCAAGTAGTGGACTACGATAACATTCCTTTTCATTGTAGAATTTGCCATGAATATAGCCATTTGGCCAGTGTTTTTCCAAATAAAATTCTTGATCAAAAGAAAGAAGATATAAACTCAACAGGTTTCCAAATGCCTAAGAATAAGAACACTCAGAAAAAAATAGTTATGAAGGATCAATCAAATTCATCTACTACTATGTTTGAAATACTTTCCACAAATGATGTCCCAAGTGAGGAAGAGGAAATAATGGAAACAAAAATTTTAGAAACATAATTTAAATATGAAGGGAAGAAATCAGAGACAAACCAACAAATCAAAGGTTTTCAACAAAAAAAAGGGAGAAAATTTACACAAGAAAAACAATCTTTTAAATGTCAAACTTTAAATAATATAGGTTCCAATATAGACTTCATTGAACCCTCTAGTAAAATTTTGGTTGTGTACAAGCATTCTTCAAGGTTAGAAGCCATCTTAGATTCAATTGGAATAAGTCAAGAAATAGGGAAAAAAAACTAAAGATGGATTCTAATAAAAAAGTAGGTCGCAAGACCAATCAATATCATATGGTAAAAGAAGGTGAAAAGCTTGTAGAGGAAGGTAATATTAATGCCTTTCCCAACTTTTTTAGCCTTGGTATTAATGAAGATCATCACTTGGAATATTAGAGGACTCAAATGGAGTCTTTCAAAACAAAATGAAATTAGAATAATGATTCAGATAAATCATCCACATCTTGTTTTCCTTCAAGAAACAAAGATGTCAATGGAGAATATGGACTCAATTGCCAGTAAAATTTGGCCAGCTAGAAAAGTGGTTTCTCTTAGTTCCCAAGGGACTTCTGGTGGCATTGATTGTATTTAGGACCCAAAAGAGGTAGTTATTCACCATATGGTTGGCAGTTAGGGTCTGTTGGCTATAGCTATTCAAAGTAGACATTCCAATAAAATTATGCTCTACATTACTATTTATGCTCTTACTGCTTTGGAGGAAAAAATTAGACAGTAGAAGGATATAACTCATATTATCTCTCATTTTATTGAAGCTTGGATCTTGATCAGAGGAGCTTTCAGTACCATCCTCTCTCTAGATGACAAAATGAGGGAAATAGAAATTTGGACAAAAGAATTGACCTCATGAGCGAATATATTTCAAACCTCCATCTTATGGACATCCAACCAGATAATGGTATTATGACTTGGTCTAACATAAGGCAAGGCTTAGCTTGTATAATGGAGGGATTGGATAGGTTTTTGCTCTCTAAAAATTTCTTAATCCATGGTGACATTCCTAAAGTGAAGACTCTTAATAATGTTGGTTCGGATCATTGGCCAGTCATGGTGGAAATGTGGAAAACCAATGTGAGTTTCTCTCTTTTTCATTTTCAATTAATGTGGCTTAGATACATTTCCTTTAGAACTCGTATGCAACAATGGTGGAAGGAAGGTGAACCTAGGCATGGGACTAAGATGTTCTATTTTGCCAAAATACTACAATACATTAAATCCAAAATCAATACTTGGAATTGGAAAGAGTTTGGGGATGTTCATAAAAAAACATGAATTTATTGCTTATCTTGAAAAATTGAATAAGAAAATCCATTTAGATGGCCTCACAAAGAAGAGAAGTGCAAATGAAATTAAACTCACAACTCAGTTAGAGGAATGTAAAAAAAGAGAAGAAATATTATGGATGCAAAAATCTAGAATTCAATGACTCAAAGAAGGAGATCGAAACACAAATTTCTTCCACAAATCTCTTCTAGCTCGAAGATCTCACAACTTTATTTCTTCCATAAAATAAGATTCTGGAGATGTTTTTTATACTTGGGATGGCATGAAATCTATTGTTGTTGATTACTTTTCTAATATTTTTGCTACTACTCCTCTTGACTTAGCTTCTCAACAAAATGTTCTTCAAGAAATCCCTTCTCTTATCACTTCTAAGGAGAACTCTATTTTGACTACTCTTGTTACTATCAATGAGCTTCAACAGGTAGTTTTTAAAATGCAAAAAGTGAAAACCCCAGGTCCTGATGGTTTTCCCATTGAGTTCTACCAAGAGTTTTGGGATATCCTTCATGTTTATTTATTAGAGGTGGTGGAAGAAGCCAAGAAAAATTATATTACTCTTGTTCCAAAAGCTCAAGATGTTGATCATATCTCAGCTTTTAGACCTATTGCTTTATGTAGTGTTCTTTTCAAAATAATTACTAAAATCATGGCAGAAATGTTGAAGTCTCTTTTGCATAAGATTATTTACCTAGAGCAATGGGGTTATGTGGAAGGACGTAAAATAGTATATGAGATAGTTCTTGCTCAGGAAGCCATCCATTCCATGGATATGCAAAAATCTCCTTCCATATTCATTTAGTTAGACTTATCCAAAGCTTATGACAGAGTGGGTTGGCACTTCCTTATCAAAGTTTTGAGGCAATTTGGTTTCTCTAAGTATTGGAAGGATTGGATTATGGGATGTATATTTTTAGTTTCCTACTTAGTTCTTATCAATGGTAGGCCTTCTTAGTCATTCTCAACTTCTAGAGGTATTAGGCAAGGTGACCTACTATCCCCTTATTTATTCATTATTATTGCTGAATGCTTGGGTAGGACTATAACTAAAAAGAGGGAAAACAAAACCCTTGAGGGAGTTACCATTGCTCATGGAGCTAGACCTATCTCTCATTTTCAATTTGTGAATGACTCTACTCTTTTAGGTAAAGCTACAGTTAAGGAAGCTTCTAATATTAAGCAAATCATTAGCTATTTTTCTAAGGCTACTAGGCAGTTGATCAATGAAGACAAATCTAAAGTTATTTTCTTTCACTGCTCTGCTAGACATAATTCCATGGTCTTGGATAAATTAAGATATAAGAAGACCTCCCTTCCAATCACCTATTTAGGTATTCCCATAAATATTCAAAGGTAGAAAAATAAATATTGGAATTGGTTGTTGGACAAAGTCAAGAACAAAATTGGAAAGTGAACCAACAGGTGGCTTTCTTCTGGGGGTAGAATCACCTTGGTAAAATTAGTCCTTCAATATATTCCTATTTATGTAATTTTATGTTCAATATTCCAAAGGTTTTTCTTCAAAAATTGGATAAAATCAGTTATCATTTCCTTTGAAGTGATACTAAGGAGAAAATAAAATGGGCCTTGGTGAAATGGGACTGTAGACACCTAAAACATGTCATGTCGAGGGCGACTACTCATGGAGGATCTTGGACATACTCCAAGATAGAGCAATGGTTCTAACCACTCAATTTAGGCATTTTGGCCTAACCAGTCTAAACCGCAGCCCATACCTGTGGTCTCCAGTCTAAACCACGGTTGACACCTGTGATTTGTAGTGTGGACTGCAACTGTGACCTGCGGTATTAACTGAAGTTCAGTTAGGCCTTCCATCCGAGCCAAATTGGTTGGAACGACTAAAATATCTAGAAGGAGGTAGTTTAAGGATGAAATATTCCAGAGGCTTCCATACCAACTATCCTAACCACCCTTCTTGGTCTTGGCTTCTCCATGAAGCCACCCCTAGCCCTAGGGGCATGCTATAAATACCCCCTCCAAATGGGGAGAAAAATAGAGAGAGTTAATTGATCAAGAGAGCAGCGAAGCCTTATCAAATTGCATACTAAATCTATGCATTTGAGAGCCCCTTTGCTATTCACCTAAATACTAATTAGCTATGGATGCCCTAGGTGCCTAGGAGATTCAAGAAACACAAATCTGGGCAAACGAAGGTCCTTCACAATTATTTGACTGCCAAACCTATCAAAGGACAACAAAGGCGATCCTTGAACATCAATTTGGATAAGGAGGTCAAGCCCACTGCCCCTAATTCTAAGGGTAAACCTATCAGAGGTCAAACCATGGCTGTTAGCCATGGTTCACAGTGTAGACTACTCACCATGGCTACGGTTTGCAATAGGTGACTGATCACCTTACTTGCTTTGCTTTTGATCGCATAGATTAGTTATAGTAGTCTTTTCATAGGTTTAATTGCATTAGTCATTTCATGCATTGTATTAAGTAGGATTATATTGGATATTTTATGCACTTTATTGCTCCTAACTGGATATTTGATCCATACATCATTTGCTTATTCATGTCCTTCATGTTGTAGTATAATTATTGATCAAATTAGAATAGTTTAAAGTCTTTCTTTATGTTTTCTTGTTTTACTAGTTTAATTGTATTTACATACATGTTTCCTTAAAGGGCATCATCATGAGAGGCTATCAATATTTTTAATCGTGCGCTGTTGTTTCTTGTTCGCAGGGAGACAGGTGCAAGAGGAGCTTATGTCATAATCCTTCCACATTGTGAAGAAGGGGGTCAGCTCCACCCCAAGGTAGTTTGTGACTAATAAATAGAGCACTATAAGTGTGCCTACCCTATTGAGGGTATTGGAAATTGTAATATCAGTATCATATTTCAAGTGACCCTAAGAGGGCATCTTTGTAATCAAAGCTCATTCAAAGATTAATACAAGAAACCTTACATTGTTTTGTTCAAATTATGTACTTGTGTGAATATTTATGCTTTCATGATGATATAGATCAATACAGTAGCTAGGTGCATGCTCCATGATTAGGTTATATGGTGATCATGGTGGAACTCCACAATTTTAGCCCTGAGTTCTGACTTTTCTTGGGTTTTTCTTATCTCAGGTGCTAATTGTAGCTTTCAACTACAGTTATTTTTTGGCCTGCGGCTATAACCTGCGGTCACTACTGCAGCCCGCATATCGGACCTACAGTTAATAGAGGAAAATGCAAATAGTAGGAAACTCAGTGGGCAACAGAGCAGGAGCTAAGGTAGGCCCCAATTTCACTATCTATTTTGAATTTTTTGCTCTTTATTTTTCTAGAAAGCATTGAACTGTTGCAAACTAGGAACTTAAATAAAAAAATCAATGAATAAGTCTTAGTTTATTTCCATTTTACTTTCAATAGAAAGGCATTTTTGGTAACAATAGACCTCTTAATGAATTCCGCCCCTAAATACAATGACCTTGATAGAGATTGTGTGTTTTTTGCATGTTTGAGGCCCAATTAGTGGCCATGTCATTGTAATTGCATCGTCAAAATATCATATAAGACATTAGCATGCATTATTTCTAAATTTTAAATATTCCTTTCTTTTCATGCACATCATGTAGGAATGATGATTATTCTCTTCTATGCATTTTTCATTTTTGTAAAGTAAAAGGAATGACGATGGGTGTAATTTCCATCTGTTGGCCCAAATCCCACATACCTTGTGTTACTAGACCATACTGGGTCCAAGATCATTTTGTACCATAAAAATTTACATATACTGGGAGGACCTATACCCCCTAACCATGTGTGGGCTTCACATCCACACATTATACGTTGGTTTACGTGACTTGGGTTTCATCACCAAGTTGTCGAGCTGCGGGTATACAGGTGAAAGCCAATTCAACTGAGTATAAAACCCAACAATATTACAAAACATGAGAGAGTTTCTAACACTGATACAACACATATGAAAACAACATCAAATAGTTTAGGGCTCACAATAAAAATTTAAAAGGAGATAATCATAATTTGTATACCTTGTTTGCATAATAAAATGAAGAACACAAGCTTATACTGAGAGGGGGGGTGAACAGTATAAGACCACTTTAAATTTTTTCCTTCAAATTTCAAATTAATGTTATGCAGTGAATAGATAACAGTATAAAAAATAGTAGTCAAAGCAATGCACAAGATACCATACACAAGAGAGACACAACAATTTACGTGGTTCACCCAATGCGGGCTACTCCACGGATAAAATATTTCACTAAATTTTATCACCTCAAGTTCTGGGAAACCTTTCCCGATTACAAAGTTTATGGGCATCAACCCAAAGGATACACCAATCCACTAAATCTGCTCTGGCTGGTGATCCTCTAGAGAACCTCTGCCCCCTCTGCCCTTAGCAAGTGGAACTCTATCCATAGAAGACACCTGTCTTCCCTGCTCTGGCTGGAGACCTCTGTCCTCAACTCTTTCACCTCCAAAGCTGGTCCTTGAATTTGCACTTAAACACAGTCCTTCGGTTTAGCAAAAATTTCCTCGTTTGCTTCCTTTGTTTTGCACCAAACACAGTCCTTCGATCTGGCACAAATGTCCTTGAAATTGCACCTCTGTGCAATCACAGCAGTGCTCAATCAAACATCAACTTATGCACCTCTGTGCAATCACAATAGCATGATATTCATGCACTCTACTTCCTTGCAATCTCTCTCACTTAGAAGATTCGATGGAATGCACTTTGTACACTGCAATCGAATTTGCACTCTGCTTTTTCGATGATCGAACTTCTCCTCGCACTCTATTTGCAACAGTCACACTTCAAACGCACACTTTGATCGATACCAAATCTCTTCAAATAGCCCTCATTTTATACTAACAATCAATATCTAAACCTTGGTCTTAGTCGGATGTTATGCAAATGCAAACCCTAACTCCGTCGGTTGCACGCCCTAACGTCGTCGGCCCAATTTTAACTCTGTCTGCTTCAACCACCTTTGTGGTTCAGTAGCTTCTGCCACGAAACCACAACATGTCGCATTATCATGACTTTTTTGCAGTTGTACACTTTCGTTTGGCTATTGTCGTGATATCGTGACACTTTTGCTTTTGTCTATCTTGACAACGTCCTTATCGCAAAATCGTGACACTTCTGACTTTGCTGATGTCATCTTCACTCCTATCGTGAAATCGTGACACTTTAGTCTTCATTGCCTTCTTCTCTGCTTTTGTCATGAAATCATGACACATCTGCTTCTGCTGATGTCATCTTCAACTCTGTCACAAAATCGTGACCCTTTTGACTTCATGTCCTTCTTCTCTGCTCGCACTAGCGAAAACGAAACATGTCGTGAAATCGTGACACTTTTGCCTTCGAGTTCTTCCTTCTTGAATTTGTCATGAAATCACGACACTTCTTCTGATGAAGACTTGCTAACTATTTCTATCATGAAATCATGAAAATTTCTCCAATTGAATGTTGCCATCTCAACCTATCACGAAATTGCGACACTTTCTACATTCACAAGCTTTCTCTGTAGCCTGTCGCGAAATAACGATGCTTCTTATTTCAGACTCTTCCTTTTGCTGCGTGTCACAAAATTATGACAGTTCTTTCTTCGAGATTTTTAGCATGTCATGAAATCATGACAGTCCTCACCTCGACCTCTGTAGCATGTCACGAAATCATGACATTTTTCATGTAACTTTCTCTCTCTTCTAACTTGTCGTGAAATCGTGACAGTTCACACTGCGGACTCTCTTTTCTGCATTATGTTGCGAAATTGTGACACATTTTTGTCTGTACAAATTTCTTGGCAATATGTCATGAAATTGTGACACTTTTCCTTCTCTGCCTTCCTGCACTTTTCGAGTCGCGAAAATGTGACATGTCACGAAATCGTGACACTTTCCATCTTGCTCTCCTTCTCTGCCAACATGTCATGAAATCACGATAGTTTTGCCAGAACTTTATCTCTCCTCAAACATGTCACGAAATCATGACAGTTTTGCCAACACTTTCTCTCTCCTCAAACATGTCGTGAAATCGTGACAGTTTTTCTAGCCGAATGCATACTTTTTCTTACTTGTCTTTTTCTTGATCTTTTGCAAATGGGCTACTAAGAACTTCCTAGAAACTCACTGATCATGCTCTGAATAACCTTCAACAAAACAAATTCCTTGACATAAAATCAAATTGCTTCAAGAACTTCTTGACATCAATGACAACATCTACACTTGAGAAAAGGCAATGTACCCAAGGTACCCAAAATTGCCAACAATCTCCCCATTTGTCATTGATGGCAAACCTTTACTAAAACACACCTTAAGAGCCAAAACTGAAGCCAACTGTGCCAACACTGAGAACTGCATTTGAAGTTTTTCTCCCCCTGACTTGAAGCTTTCCTCTTCACATTGAAACTCTCCCCCTTACTCATATCTCTCCCCCTTACTCAAATATCTCCCCCTTTGTCATCAATGGCAAAGGGTCACCTTTGGGGCTCGGGACTAAGAATGAGCTGCTTAGCTTATTCCGTCCCCCACATCCTCATGAGGAGATTAAAACTAAGATGGGATTAAAACTCCCATTAGGCACTGATCACCATCAATGTCTATAATTTCCTTGCCTGGCCTTTTCTTGAACTTTTTGCTCGCATTCCTGTTTTTGTCACTGTTCTTGTTCTTGTTCTCATCCCTATCCTTTTTCATGCCTTGATCCTTGGACCTGATCATGCCACTGTTCCTATTCCTGTACCTTGGAAGATCAACTCTACACTGTCTAGCTGTGTGACCTGCATTGTTGCATTTATAACAAGTAACACTATAATTTCTTTTAGGCATACCTATTCTTTGAATCCACCTATTCTGACTAACCGTGAACCTGATATTAGCCTTGCAGATAATTGCCTTATGCCCAAACTGATTATAAGAGTAGCAATATCCTTGGAAGAAATTACCACTTCTAAAATTGTTGTTAACCTTCTTCATTTGAGACATGCAATGTGTAGCCATGTGACCAAACCTGTAACACGCAAAACATCTACCATGAAATTTTCCTTTATATGACCTCTTGGGTCCTGAAAACTTTTTCTTCGCATTCTGAATTTTGTTTTCTATTTATGCACATCGATCACTCATGGACTCATGTTCTGAAGTACTTTCTTCATCAGAACTCTATTTAAAAAAGATGACTTTACATCCATTTGATACACCTTGAATTCTTTGAAGCTTGAAATGGCCAAAAACATTCTGATAGCTTCGAGACGAGCAACAGGAGTGAACGTATCTTCAAAATCAACACCTTCTACTTGAGCATAACCTTTGCAAACCAACCTGGCTTTGTTTCTGACAATCTTTCCATCCTCATTGAGTTTATTTCTAAATATCCATTTTGTGCCAATGACATTCTTGTCCTTAGGTCTTGGAACTAAATACCAAGTTTCACTTTTCTCTATTTGATTTAGCTCTTCATCCATTGCTTTTACCCAAAATTTATCTGCACATGCTTCACTGAAGTATTTTGGCTCAATCTGAGATAATAATGAAACATTTTTAGAATCGTGTGAAGGAATGACTCTTCTTCTAGTTTGCCTGCTATTAGGATCACCAATGATAAAATATTTGGGATGATGTTTCTGAACATATCATGAAGGATTTTTGGGAAGTAGTTGTTGTCTTTCCTCTTCTTCATCTGAAACCTCTCTAAATTTTTCTTGACAAATTTCATCACTGATTTCCTTGACAGGTTCTCTTATCCCTGTATTTTCATCAACTGTTACATTTATGCTCTCTACGATCGTATGCGTTCTTTTTTGAAGCATCTGTAAGCCTTTCTTCTATTGGAATAACCAAGAAAAATTCCCTCATCACACCTAGGATCAAACTTACCCAAATTCTGATCTTCCCTTCTGATGAAGCACTTACTCCCAAACACTTTGAAATTTTTTACTGTAGCTAGTCTTCCTTTCCACAACTCATAAGGAGTTTTATGATGATTGACTCTAAGTTGGGCCCTGGTGATAATGTAGACTACTGTACTAACTGCCTCTTTCTAGAAACCATCTGAAAGTTTCGACTCATTTAACATAGCTCTAGCCATATTTTCAATAGTTCTATTTTTTCTTTCAACTACTCCATTTTGTTGAGGAGTTCTTGCTGCTGAATATTCTCTTTTGATTCCTTGTTGCTCACAGTATTCCACAAATTCATTAGAAGTGAACTCTCCTCCTCTGTTCGATCTTAAGCATTTGATTCTCTTTTCAGTCTTATTTTCAATCATTTATTTTAAAGCTTTAAATTTTTCAAAAGCTTCAAATTTTTCTTTGAGAAAAGTAACCCAAGTCATTCTAGAATAATCATCTATAAACAACATGAAGTAGCTTTCTCCTTGAATGCTCTGAGTTTTGGTGGGGCCACATAAATCAGTATGAATGAGATCTAAATGTTTTGAATAAGTATACCCTTTTGATTTAAAACTGGTTATGATCTATTTTCCATGTTGACAAGGACCGCAAATGGTGTTATGGGGCCTTTTTATTTTGGACAAGTCTCTAACTGCTTCCTTGTTACTAATATTGACAATATTATCAAAGCTCAAATTCCCCAATATTTTATGCCATAACCAGTTAGAAAACACTTTTCCCTTTTTATCTCACTTAGCATGTAAATATTGTTTGGAGTCCTTGTAGCACTAGCAATGAGTTTTCCATTTTTTTCTTTACGAATCTCACATCTATCTGAAAATAAAGATACTATGTGTCCTTGATCACAAAGTTGACTCACACTTAGAAGATTATGTCTTAGGCCTTCTACATAAAGAACATTTTTTGTTTTGGATTTCCCATCCAAACTAAGAGTCCCTTTACCACAAATTTTAGTTGACCTGTTATCTCCAAAACTAATTGTTCCTTTGTTTGTGTTTTTTAAGACCAAAAACTTTTCCTTTTCACCAGTCATATATTTTGAGCAACCACTATCAAGATACCATTTCTCTACTTTGTCTTGAGCATGAAAAGCAGTTTGAACTATCATTGACTTAGATTTGATCTCATTTCTCTTTTTAGTGAACTCAAAGCTAGATCTATCCAAATTGCACATCCTTGCTATATGCCCAAAATTATTGCACTTGTAACACATGACATTTTTATCCATAAGAGGTGCAAAAGAGTTAACATTTTCCTTACTATGGCTATTCACGGATTTATTGCAATGCATAGCTTTGTGACCAAATTTCTTGCAAGAAAAACAATAGCCATGGAAAGTATTATGTAACCTGTTTTGATGCCTTGGATGATTGTTCTTCTTGTGACCAACTGGAATCCATCGTTCTTTAGGATGAAGATTGATCTTGCTATCTCTTCTTCCTGTCATGATGCTTGAGAACAAAACTCTCTTTTCTGAATTTTTCTTAAAGCCCAAAAGAATTCACTTTTGAGATCGAACTTAACCTCTTCATCCTTTTTTGAATCTGAATGTTCTTCTGATAGATCCTTCTCCAAGCTGTTAGGATTTTTCTAGAGAGACCCACTCTGATACCAATTGAAGAACACAAGCTTATACTAAGAGGGGGGGTTGAATAGTATAAGACCACTTTAAAATTTTTCCTTCAACTTTCAAATTAATGTTATGCAGTGAATAGATAGCAGTATCAAAAATAGTAATCAAAGCAATGCACAAGATACCATACACAAGAGAGACACATAAATTTACGTGGTTCACCCAATGTGGGATACTCCACGGATAAAATATTTCACTAAATTTTATCACCTCAAGTTTTGGGAAACCTTTCCCGATTACAAATTTTATGGGCACCAACCCAAAGGAGACACCAATCCCATAGCTCTGCTCTGGCTGGTGATCCTCTAGAGAACCTCTGCCCTTAGCAAGTGGAACTCTATCCACAGAAGACACCTGTCTTCCCTTCTCTGGCTGGAGACCTTTGTCCTCAACTCTTTCACCTCCAAAGCTGGTCCTTGAATTTGCACTTAAACATAGTCCTTCGGTTCAGCGCAAATGTCCTCGTTTGCTTCCTCTGTTCTGCACCAAACACAGTCCTTCGATCTGGCACAAATGTCCTCGAAATTGCACCTCTGTGAAATCATAGAAGCACTTGATCAAACATCAACTTATGCACCTCTGTGTAATCATAATAGCATGATCTTCGCACACTCTACTTCCTTGCAATCTCTCACTTAGAAGATTCGATGGAATGCACTTTGTACACTGCAATCGAATTTGCACTTTACTTTTTTGATGATCGAACTTCTCCTCGCACTCTATCTACAATAGTCACACTTCAAACGCACACTTCGATCGATACCAAATATCTTCAAACAACCCTCCTTTTATACTAACAATCAAGATCTAAACCTTGGTCTTAGTCGACTGTTATGCAAATGCAAACCCTAACTCCGTCGATTGCACGCCCTAATCGTCGTCGGCCCAATTTTAACTCTGTCGGCTTCAACCGCCTCTGTGGTTCAGTAGCTTCTGCCACGAAACCACAAAATTTCTTGATATCATGACATTTTTGCAGCCGTACACTTTTGTTTGGCTATTATCGTGATATCGTGACACTTTTGCTTTTTTCTACCTTGACAACGTCCTTGTCACAAAATCGTGACACTTCTGACTTTGCTGACATCATCTTCACTCCTATCGTGAAATCATGACACTTTAGTCTTCATTTCCTTCTCTTCTTTTGTCATGAAATCATGACACATATGCTTCTGCTAACGTCATCTTCAACTCTATCGTGAAATCACAACCCTTTTGACTTCATGTCCTTCTTCTCTACTTGCACTAGCAAAAACAGAACATGTCACGAAATCGTGACACTTTCACCTTCGAGTTCTTCCTTCTTGAATTTGTCATGAAATCATGACGCTTCTTCTAATGAAGACTTGCTAACTATTTTTGTCATGAAATTGTGACACTTTCTCCAACTGAATGCTGCCATCTCAACCTATCACGAAATCGTGACACTTTCTGCATTCGCAAGCTTTCTCTATAGCCTATCGCGAAATCGCGATGCTTCTTATTTTACTCTTCCTTTTGCTGTGTGTCATGAAATCATGACAGTTCTTTCTTTGAGCTTTTCATCATGTCACAAAATCATGACAGTCCTCACCTTGACCTCTGTAGCATGTCACGAAATCGTGACATTTTTCATGTAACTTTCTCTCTTCTAACTTGTCATGAAATCGTGACAGTTCACACTGTGGACTCTCTTTTATGCATTATGTCACGAATTCACATCACCTTTTCGTCCGTACAACTTTCCTGGCAATGTGTCACGAAATCGTGACACTTTTCCTTCTTTGCCTTCCTGCACTTTTTGAGTCGCAAAAATGCGACATGTCGTGAAATCGCGACACTTTCCATCTTGCTCTCCTTCTCTGCCAACATGTCATGAAATCGTGACAGTTTTTCCAAAACTTTCTCTCTCCTCAAACATGTCACGAAATCGTGATAGTTTTGCCAACACTTTCTCTCTCCTCAAACATGTCATGAAATCGCAACAGTTTTTCCAGCTGGCTGCATACTTTTTCTTACTTGTATTTTTCTTGATCTTTTGCAAATGGGCTACTAAGAACTTCCTGGAAACTCACTGATCATGCTCTGAATAACCTTCAACAAAAAAAATTCCTTGACATCAAATCAAATTGCTTTAAGAACTTCTTGACATCAATGACAACATCTACACTTGAGCAAAGGCAATGTACCCAAGGTACCCAAAATTGCTAACATAAAACACATCTAGATGTTAGGTACACAAATGGTGAACACACGAGGTGATTGAAAAAGGTCTAGTATCGATTCCCATGATCAACCCCCAACTGGTTCATAGTAGCATGTGTCAAGTCCTCATACACATGAGCAAACTGAATGATGTTCAGCGAGCATTAGTGGTGAAAAATTGACACGAGGAGATCTTGTTGAGCAGACCCCCGATAGAGGAGCTTCATTACACTCCTATAGGCATAGGACTAAGTGCAGAGCTTCTCAGCATGAGGATGCTCTACTCCAAAGCTATTATTGACACCACACTGCACACGCATCCATGGGATCGGTCGAGGAATATGTTGTGCAGGAGACCAAGTTGGTTCCCATATGTACTAGGTCCATAGGAGGTTCTAACCCTCCATAGTCAGAGTATAGATGGACCAGAGATCTGCCCATTCAAGGGCAAGAGGATAGGCTCGCTTCTGAGCATAGGTCCACCCATATGCCCACGCGTAGCCCACCATACAAGATCACTATTGATATATCAAATGTGGGATCTAATGTAACACCACCACATGAGCGGTGGAGGTCTAGATAGTTAGATGATCTAGGTAGTGTTCTTGAGCAGCTAGGCTACAAGCCTATAGCTCCGACCACTCATGCTCCGAGTGAGCATAGCGATAGTTGTATCAAGATCACTAGAGAGCATGGAGAGGCTTCTAAGCACCCTCATGTCACACATCCACCATCATCATATTTGTATAATGGGTACAAAACCCATAAGGTATCTCACATAAAGCATACACACCAGAGGCCTCCCATGGTTGACTAGATCGACAGATCACATAGAATGGTGTCTCAGCAAATATGTAAACTCCTCCAATATCAATTGGAGGATGCTCACCTAGAGAGGCAACATATTTAAGATGAAAATATTCAAGCACAAAGGCTCCTATGATAGATATTATATGACCAGCGCATGCGTGAAGAGCATATTCTAGCTCAAAAGGAGCGCATAGAGCAAGAGGATCAGCTAGCCAGGGCTGGCCTATACCCTTAAAAGGAGCATAAAGAGCATGTGCATAGGAAGGCTATGTCCCTAGCCGATATGCATGAGGAGTGCAAAGATGCTCATACTCATTCTAATGCCCAACAGATGGAGTGACTACTGTCACTCAATGATCTTAGATAGAGGCAGAATGAACATGTAGATGTAGACAAATACGATTAGGAGTATCTTGAGAGTTACCAAGATGAGGAGGAGGAAGAGCCACATCCTCCACCTCCCCCAAAGAATAAATTACCTCCTATAATGTCTCCATGTCAGCGTAGGGTGGAGGACATTTTGTCTTCTGAGGCATACAATGTTTTGGTCGATAAGGTCAAAGCAATAGAGAGGCAAGACACGACTATGCAAAAGTCGACACTGAGGAAGATACACAATGAACCTATAGACCTCTCGATGCCTATGCCTCCATATCTAGAGCATTTTGATATGCCTAGGTTAGAAAAATTCAAGGGTGATGAGGATGCCCAGGAACATGTTATGAGTTTTTTGGATGCTTATTTCTAGATAAAGAGTCATGATGCCTTGTTGTTGGGTACCTTCATTACGACACTCTCTGGATTGGCATGAGAGTGGTTCAACTAGCTAAAGAACATAGTATTACTAGTTTTGAGCAGTTAGCTAATGCATTTCTTGAACGCTATTCATTTGGTATCAAGAAATCGGCCAACCTTTCTGATTTGGTTGCACTAGCTCAGCGCGGCAATGAGCCCATCGAGAAATACGAAAAGAGATGGCATAGAATAATGACAAAGATGCCATTCCCTATCCCTATAATAGAACTAACCTGAATGTTCACAAAGAGTTGTGCCAAGCACATCTCGCTATTGTTGCAGCTGCAGCAGTATGCTACATTTGAGGAAGCTATGGCGTAATCCAAGGTGATTGAGGACATCAAGTTGCAATAAGGCAACTTGAAGCTCAAGACCAAGAAATAAGGGTATAAAAATAGTATTACGAAGCAATAGGGCAAGTAGACCCACATGAATCAAGTAGTACTAAATCTTGGAGGAGAGGAAATTGGACATCAAAAGCCTAATTATCAGGCCTAACCTCCTCTTGGGCATTATGAGACACGCAAAAACAACTATAAGGGAAAAAATAGAGAAGAGTGACCACCTCACTAGTTCACACCTCTAAAGGAATTGATGACTTAGATTTTCCATCAACTGTGTGAGGCCAAGGCCATACAATTACTCGAGGTCAAATTAATAGATCTAAATGTGCCAAAGTCAAAGTGGCATCAAGAGGATCTGTTCTGTATATTCCACAGAGCAAAAGGCCATGACATCGAGACATGTTGGTCCTTCGAACACATTATGTAGAACATGATATAAATATGAGAGCTTGTAGTACTAGGAAATCCATAGGTACTCGACAACAGAAACATGGGGATTTTCAAGAATCCACTACCTAATCACGAGGAACCTCATAACAACGTCGGCTAGGTCAATCAAGTGAGAATCAAACCACCTACCCAAGGGTTTTTAGGTATGGTCAATGTTGTTACTAGACACGGGAGGTACAATAAAATGAATCAACCTCATGATCCTATTAGAATACAAGCTACGTCAGATCAACGACCAGCTCAGAACATTCCAGGCCCACCTTCTAGACCTATGGTGACCATAAGGAGCAGGTTAGTTCAGAACCTATAGATAAATCATGTGAAGTTGTCAATATATGAGCTTATTCAGTAGTCCCCTAGACATAGGGAGACTCTTATGGACATTCTGAGGTCCATTGCAGTACAGTCCCAAGATGCGCATGCATTTACAAATTTTGTGGGACATGTACAATAGTTTTAGGAACCCACGATACAATTTTATGATCATAAAGTGAAGATGGTTCCTACTATGATGGCTGACCTACTGTTGCATATTATTGCATGTGTTAACCACATGCCTTTCAAAAGGGTCTTTATAGACATTGGGTCTTCGATCAATATAATTACGACCAAGATGTTGAGCCATCTCAAGTTACCCAAATCACACATTGTGCCTACCACCTTTATGTTGAGAGCATTTAACGATGCACTATGCTCGACGGTTGGTACAATTATTCTACCTATTCAAGTGGGACTCAACATCATATCTATGATGTGTCACATGATAGAGGGCACCATGCAGTACAACATTCTACTCGAAAGGCCTTGGATTTGTGAAATGTGTTGCATCCCATCGATCTTACATCAATGCGTGAAGCACATTCATGAGGGACAGGTTCACGTAGTGTCCTTAGAAGAAGAACCATTCAAGTACGTGAACCTAGAAAATTCGCTTGGGGGCTTTGTACTCCCATAAATGCACTTGGATATTCAGCCTACTTCGCCAGTTAATATTCCAAGAGGTAAACTAGAAGCCCATGCTCAACCATCGACATCTATGTCATGCAGATCTGAGCATATGACTACAACTTATCTGAAACTAAATGCATCGATAATGCATCGACAAGACAAGAAGCTAAAGGTGAAATTGAACAAGAAAGTAGAAGATAATATGCCCAAACCAATCACCAATGAGACTCCCACTCCCATGGATGTGGAAGAACCTCAAGATAAAGCTAAGGAGGTACCTCAGCCTATTTCACCTGCATCTTTACTAGGGTCATATACATTGCAGGTGACCGTTCATCTGGATAGCATAGGGTTGGATGAGTATCTTGTGCAAAATGTCACTTTCGAACCTATCCTGAAGACTACACAAGATATGGGCCAACCGCATGCCCATCAATTTTTGATTGGATATGTAGTGTCATTGGGTGAGCCACTCAACCAAAACAACTTTGTCTATGTAGGTCTAGATCAGGCATCCACCAAAATGTCCATATATGAGGACAATGACGAGCCATTCATTGTAAATGTGCGCTATCTGACCAACCCAAAATACGCCATGCACATTTTTGAGTTGTATCATTGGCATGGATACGACCTTGGTCTTTTCGAATAAGGATGTAGGACTCTGTTTAAATCTCATTATCAGTTAGCTATTGATACATTCGGGTTAGGGTTACAGGTGCATGATCATGATGATTTTCGTATCGCATCCTTAGATCGCATGTACCCGAGTCTGGTGGATGATGTGGATTTTAATCCATATCACCCTAATCCTTCCAATTGTTGGAGGACTCGCCAGATAGTATCGTTTGTTACCATAGGTCCACCTAATTCATATCATGATGGGACCTTAGAGGACAACTCCAAAGACAACCTGGGTAACAAAATCTATAATGCTACCGATGACACTGGTATGCAGGGGCATAACCCCACTACTGTAGGTGATCTCGAGTTAGGATATATTTGTGATTATGGAGAGGAGTCCACCTATGAAATGAGTGGACCTAGTTATGATGCAGATGATGAGTCCTCAAATGATGATAAATCTAAAGAGGAAATATAGCCGACCTTTCCAAGTTCAGGATTTATATGCCATATGCTACCTATGGAACAAGTGGAAGAGATGAATGAGTGCTTCATAGTTGATAGTGATTATAAAGATGAAATAGAGGAGGCCTATTTAAGGCCTCGCCCAAATAATCTCCCACTATGCATAGACACCATAGAGTGGTCCATCCATGGTAGTGACCATAGTGATGTAGATGAGAGGATCGATTCCAGGCTCATGTATCCACAATATCTATTTCCTAGGGAATCAGAGCATGTTATGAAGTCCCTCCCAACACTGAGCACTCTAGGTAAGAAGCAGTTCCATTTTACATGACAGTATTATTTATATGATCGTTCTATCAAATTTATCCGAATAGTGGTGATAGTGATTGCAGAATTAGATACATGGGGCCACATTTGGCAAATCACCCCTTAAAAGAGGGGGGAAGTGATGGATTGTATTTGTATAGTGATGATGAGGATTAATTGGATATGGCCTATTTGGGACCTCATCACCTACGTAATAGGCCTCCACCTCGAGGTCCCCCACCTATTATAGCTGTAGGTTTGCATCGATAGATAAATATCCATCGTAGCCTGAGGGAAATAAGAGAGCTTGAAGAGAGGTATCAGGAACTCTTTCCCCATCCGCCTATGTATGTGGAGCTCCTTGAGCCGAGAGATCCCATTTTGTAGCTAGTGCACCAGGAGGATCCAGTTATATGGGCATCCCACAAAGAGGATCCATTTATACCCGTACCATCCAAGCCAGATCTTGGGTACAAAAGCTACGCTTTAGATACAGAGTTTTGTCCATATGGTTCTAGATATCAATTCCATTCCATCAGTATGGTATCTATTGATTTTACCACTCCACTCCATAATCCAATAGATCCATCCAAACCACTACATCTAAACATGGATGCTATCGATTGGGATCACACTGACTCATCGGTCTAGCCTAAATATTTCTTCCCTAATGAAGAAATGTTGCAACTATTTCATTTTGCACCAGGCTATGCTTATGATGTTTATCATGCTAAGGGTACTTCCTATGAGGAACATGTGAACCCGGTTGATGACATCTATATGATTCCTACACCTCACCATCTTGAGGAGGGATCACATGTGTCAGTAGAGAAAACATTTGATATGGATATCAGTAAAGATACCACCAATCCAAAGAAGGTTAGATTTGGAGAGAGTCTCACTCTGGATGAGCGTGATAGCATCATCCCTCTACTAAAAGAGAGACCTGATCTCTTTGCTTGGACTTACAAATACATGCCAAGTCTAGATCCGAAATTGGTTACTCATAATATTTCTCTAGATCTGTTGAAGAAGCCAGTCAAGCAAAAACTCAAAAAAATGCATCCAATAGTAGCCTTAATGGTGAAATATGAGTTGTAAAAGATGTTGGATGTAGAGTTTGTCATCTACATTGACTATCCAAAATGGATGTCCAATATGGTACCTATAGGAAATCCAGATGGAAGGGTTCGTATTTGTATGAATTTTAGAGATCTAATAAGGCAACACCCAAAGATTCATTTTTGTTGCCAAATATTGATGCTCTGGTAGATGCTATTGCAGGTCACAAAATATTCTCCCTTATGGATGGTTTTTTTGGATACAATCATATTTGTATTAAACCCGAAGATCAGTATAAAACCACGTTTATAATGCCATAAGGGACATTTTGCTACAAAGTTATGCTATTCAGTATTAAAAATGTTGGTGCCATATATCAGCGGGCAATGACATATATCTTTCATGACTACATGCATAAAATCTTAGAAGATTATATCGATGACTTACTAGCTAATTCATTGTTGTGATCAGGGCATGCAAAGGTCTTAAGGAAGGTCTTTGATCTCCTGATAGAGCATAATGTTAGGTTGAATCTTAAGAAGTGTGTATTTGACGTAACTTCAGGTAAACTCTTGGGATTCATAATTTCTAAAAGAGGCATCGAAGTAGACCCAGAAAAGGTCAAGGCTATTCTAGAGATGTGTCTTCCCACTAATATCAAAGAACTAAGAAGCCTTCAAGTCAAAGTAGCATCCATAAAGTGATTCATCACTTAATTATCGGATAAATTTTGACCCATGAATCGACTACTACACAAAGGGGTCCCATTTTATTGGGATGAGGACTGCCAAGCAGCCTTTGCTAAGATTAAGCAATACCTAGCAACGCCACCAATACTAGCCCCACCAAGGCCATATGTGCCTTTTATGCTATATATATCAGCAACCAACTTTGCATTAGGGACCATATTAGCCAAAAAGAACGTGCAAGGCAAAGAGCAAGCCGTATATTATATCAGTCGCACCTTGGTGAGTTGATTTAGGATATGCAAATGTTGAGAAGCTTTGTTTAGTAGTGGTGTTTGCTACCAAGAAATTATGGCATTACATGCTAAGTCATACAACATATGTTATATCAAAATAGAATCCTTTGCAGTATATGATGAGCAAGACATATCATAACACACATACTACAAAGTGGATCATGCTATTGATAGAATTTGATTTGCAATTCATTAGCCAAAATTCCATCAAGGGACAAGTCATAGCTGATCAACTGGCTAAGGCACCACTATCCAATAGTAGGCCTCTAACCATTGAGCTTCTAGATTATGCGGTCTTCATAATATCTGAAGCTCTCTAACCTGAAGAACCAGAGAATAATGTTGCTATGACATTGTTCTTTGATGGTTCAAAGTGTGAGCAAGGAAGTGGTGCAGGAATAGTGTTTTTCACACCACAAGGAGCTCCAATGCCCTTGTCATTCAATTTAGACTTTCTATGCACCAACAATAATGTTGAGTACAAAGCCCTACTTTTGGGCCTCCACACAACCATCGCCATGGGTATTAAAATATTAAATATTTTTGGCAATTCTCTACTCATAGTTAACCAAGTGAAGGGGCTCTTTCAGTGTCAATGTCTCGTACTGAAAGCCTACAAAGATCTTTTTGCCACTTATTTGGCTAAATTTGAATGGTATGACATCGATGCAATCCCTCGATCATCAAATAGGGTCACAGACACCATGGCATCTTTGGGATCCTTTATCCCTCAGAATCCATCCACCTATTTTACTACCATCCATGTTAGAACACTCTCACACCTAGCAGCAGAGCGTGAAGCATTTGATAAAAAATATTCAGTCAACATGATTGTCATGGAACCAACATCTGATTGGTTCTATAGAGTGGAATAATTTCTTAAGTAGGCACCCTGGGAGTCATTAACTTATCAGAGTCCTACGAGGAGTGGTACTACCATTCACCATAAGGTTGTTTCCCAATTTACATTTACAAAGTTAAATACACAGGGGGAGCAAGTCATCTTAGCAGTCAAAGCTGAGGCTTGTCAAAGTTGGATGTTGCAAATCTAAGACTTCCTAAAACTTGGTATGATCCCAAAGGGTTTTCGTGTGCCGCAAGACGCACATTCAAATATAAAGTGACTAAGTATGTCTTGATAGGAGATATTTTGTACCAAAATAGCTATGAAGGAGTTCTCCTCCGATGTATTGAGCCCCAAGAGTCATCTTGGGCAATTTTAGAAGCTCATGATGGTACGTGCGATGACCATTTTAGTGGCGTGGTTGTCGTCAAATGCATCCTTCACATGGGTTATTATTGGCCCACTATGGAGAAGGATTGCAATGTGTATGTCAAGAAATGCATTAAATGTCAGCATCATGCTAATCTTATGCACTTGCCATCACAGGCCTTACAACCCATTCAAGCGTCTTGGCCATTTTCTCAGTGGGGACTAGATCTTATTGGCAAGATCTCTCTACCATCGTTAGGCTGACATACATTCATTATCATGGCTACTGAGTATTTTACAAAGTGGGTGGAAGTAATTCCCCTTACAACGACCACTGGAGCTCGCATCACAAAATTTATTATCGAGCATATCATTTCATTTTGGGATACCATCCAAAATAATTTTGGATAATGGAACTTCTTTTAAGAACAAAACTATGCGGGCTTTAACGTCTAAATACCAAATTAAACATAGTTTTGCAACTCCATACTATCCGCAAGAAAACAGGAAAGTTGAGGCCTCAAACAAGACTGTGGTAGCCATATTGAAAAAGATAGTGCAAGAACACCACAAGGATTGGCATATACAGTTGCCCCTTGCATTATGGGCTTACAAGACTAGCATTCGGATGCCCATTGGGGCAACACCATTTTCACTAGTATATGATGCTAAGGCCATTATGCCCTTAGAGTTGGAAATTCCAATGCTACATGTTGCATTGAAAGAGTTCATAAATGACAACACCACGTGGCAAGCTCGTATCGATCAATTGATGTTGCTCGATGAACATCTCATGAATACCCTCGATCATCTCTGTGTTTATCAGGAGTGATTAAAATGAGCTTACAATGTCAAAGTCCACTTGAGAGACTTTGAAGTTGGGGATCTTGTGCTGAAAGAGAACCAATAGAAATTGAATTTGTCACCTGATATGTGAGACAAATTCATGGCTAATTGGCTAGGGCCTTACATCATATCTAAAAATATTGGTCTAGGTACCTATCGCCTAACATCGCTAGAGGGTGTGGAAGAGCTTGAGCCTCTCAATATCATCCATATTAAGGCGTTCTATGCTTGAGAGTGTAGTAAAGGCCCCAAAGGCATCTGTAAGCCCTTTGGTCAACCCAAAAGCTCCAAGGGTTTGTCCACAACCGCTCGGTCATCTCAAAAGGCTTCGAGTTCTCGAATTGAGAAGCTTGGTCAAGTAAAGGCACCAAAGGCATCTGTAAGCCCTTTGGTCAACCCAAAAGCTCCGAGGGTTTTGTCTCAACCGCTCGGTCATCCCAAAATGCCCCAAGCTCTCCGTTGAGTAGCTTGGTCAAGTAAAAGCTCCAAAGGCGGTTCCTCACCATTTGGTCATACTTAAAATCTCCAAGGACGTACTCATTGTTTGGTCAAATATGAAAGCTCCAAAATACATAAAAATTTGAAAACATATAAAATTCCAAAAAAAAAAAAATGCTAAAGCATAAAATCCAAAAACATTTGCTTTTGCAGTTTGTATTTTCATACATGCATTCACATCATCATATTGCATTTAGGCATTTGTCATCCGTTGCATTCCATAGTAGAGCATAATGTGTATATCAAAATCTTACAAATGATTGCATGTTTGTGTTTCAATCATGCACCCTTGCATTTATCATAATTCATTGCATTCATACACGATACTTGTTGCGGAGAAATATGTATGTATATTAATTTTTCCAGTCACTCAACCATACTTAGTGGGTTCTTCAGATATTGTAGAAATCTTGCTTTACTATTATAGACAAGGTCATTAGTTGGAATAGTGCTTAAACATATTAGAATCTTGTCACTAAGAAAAACATTATAAAATCATGCTAAGACAAGAGAGGATGAAAGCTGCGAAAGCAGTCTTAGGTATCTAGAGAGATGGGTTTCACGACCTGCTTATCTTGCAAATAGTCGGTCTAGAAATGTGTACTTTGGAAAAAGGACAAGATTTTACCCTATAAATCCCAAAGTCACAAAGTTTAAATCCCAAGTTACAAAGTGCAAAAGTACAAATTTCAAGTTCAAAATGTAAAGTGACATAGTGAATCAAAAGCACTATAAAAATCCCTTGCTCACAAAAAATGGTAACACATGGACTAACAATGATTTTTATCACTACATATGAGAAAGTAAGAAGGGTAAGAAATTGAATCCCTGGATTGTCCACCTTTTGAAAGCCATAGAGTGATCCTCGATCGTAGCAATGGGTTGGAAGAGTCCCGCTTGCAATCGGAGGGGTAGTTCTATTGGGTGATCCCCAAACGTAGCAATGGGTTGAAAGAGTCCCGCCTGCATTTTGAGGGGTAGCCCTGATCAATTTGCAAGATGAGCTAGCTCTAGGTACCTAGGATTTTCTAGTAGTATAAGTCTAATCAAAGCTAAAACAAGGATGGTATGATCGTATGAGGAACCCTATCTCACATATGGGTTGAAAGAGTCCCAACAGACATACGGGGTATGCTTATGATCTATCTAAAAATACTCACATGCACACACAGGGATAATGAATAGTTGGGTCAGTCATGGCAAAAGCCTTGTCCAATATAAGCCTTGTACAGTTAGTATGTGATTTTTGGAGAAGTCTACTAGGGTTTTTGAGTCTCAAGGAAAACCCAAAAAAGTTCTCCAATAGAAACAAGATACCAAATATCATTAAACTTTAGAAATACGAGTCATTCATTCATCATAATGCATTTTACAAAGCACAATCAAACATATAGGATAGATACCACATGAATATCAGAAATGATGTTTAGATGGCCATTGACTATTTAGTGCAGCAAAGAAGAAATATACAAAATGACATATTCATTCATTAGCATTATACCAATCCATTTCACTACATTTCATACATGGGTGATTAATTTATTAAGTTATTGTAATGAGAATTATCAATTATTTTGCATGATTATTATACATTATGTGGTGTCATCTTTTAAAAATTGATATACACAGTTTACATTCATTCCTTACGTTTTAAGTGATTAAAGCATACATGTTCATTTCCATTATATTATGATTATGTACATAATGCATTACCATAAATTGCATAGCATGCCATAAACTGCATAAAATAAACGCATGCCCACAAAGCAAAAATAAATATGTGTTTAAAAATAAACATCGCATCCATATGCATACATCATATCTCACACATCTAATCATCTATATCATTACATATCATCATCATAAAGTAAAATAGCTATCTAGTGCATGTCATCCATACATCGCATCATATAAACATAGAATTTACATAAGCCTTGCATCCATGTGCATCAAATAAATATAAAATAAAAAACAAATAAATAAACATGTACACATAATGAGCCATAAAAGATCATATCATATATATGTGTGTTCAAAAGAGTACATATGAAGTACAAAATGCCCATAGGCTACAACTGTGTAGGTCCTAGACCTTACACATAAAATGATATATCAAGAATGTAGTCGACAGCTGCTATAATCCATATCTAGGCTGCTCCCCCTGTACTGGATCTCTCATCGCCTCCCTCAATGTTGTGCTCTAGAGCCTACTCTCTTGGCTGACTTGGAACCTGTGGTGGATCCTTTTGTTAATCCTACTTGCCTCTAAATCCTAAAGCACCCAGCACATAGGAAACTGGTAACTGCAACATGCTAGTCCTCTGACTGGAGGTCCCTGATGTCTACCCTGGATCTCTAGTCCTAGCCTGCGATCTCACTGTGTGTGCTAGAGAACCTGTACATCCTCTCAGTACTATGACTCGAGATCATTATAGGCTACCCTGAGGTCCTAGACATAGTATAATATGACTGAGGAAAAAGGATCCTCTAGAACCTGTAGCCCATGCATCTCTATATAACCGATTAGTTGATCAATGCGAGCAATCCAGGTTGTGTACATCTCATTGGTCCTCATGACCATACCATGTAGTCGCTCTACCTCAGTCATCAGATCATGTGTAACTACTGTACCTATTTTTGGTGTTGGAGGCCCCATAGTCACCTAAGGAGGTGGCATAACCCTCCTCGATGCTCGAGCAAGATCCTGCTCTACCTCTAGTGTAGTCTACTACACTTGTGCTAACTCCAAGGTAGTCTAAAGTCTCTACATCTAGGCTTATGCATATGTGGCCCTAATAATGATCTCCTATACATGGTCCTATGCCTTAGTCAGGCATCGCTCCCTACCAACCACCTTCACCTCTAGAGTGGCGATGGTAGTGTCTCTCTTGAGCTGTTGTGTGTGAAACTTCCTGAGCTGACTCTGCAAGTTAGCCACCTGAGCCAGTAGCCATCCCTCTACACTATCAGGAGGGACCTTACCCTCCTTTGGAGTATCCTCCTTAGGTTCAATATTAGGAACATCCTTAGCAGAGGCCTCTATGCCCCAACTGCCCTTTGTATGTTGGCACACCCTATGCTTGTCAGGATCTGCCTCTACCTCTACCTGAGTCAGTTCTCAACCTAGAGGCCCTATCCCATGCCATTTTAATAAGGGAGGATTTCCTAAAATTCATTAGGTAGATTTCCTAGTGGTGGAGGAACTATCAATGGGAGGTACCTCTATAGAGCCAGGCGTCTGTACCTCAGTGGTATCTATGGTATGTCCTACACCATACCGAAATTTCATAGGACATAATAAAATAATTGATAATATCTAACCTTTAGCTTACTCCAGATAAGCCATATGTCTTGGTGGGCCCTTCGTAGCTACTCATTCACCTCAAGATATGTAGGGAAATCCATGTAGGGGCGCTAGACAACATCTCCCGGCCCAAGTGATGCAAACCTAATAATATATTGCTTAGTGTTCCTAGTATGAGCTCGATTGTGGATACCCTCCTCAACATGAGGCTAGCATGCAGTGTAACACTGATAATTGGTGTCTATGGTGATGATGCATAGTGGTAACTCTGTAGGATGCTTGATCCATATGTGCTACCACCCCCATATATGTAATAAAAGACTACAGCTGATGCCTTTATGGCTACGCTCTATGATCTAGTACAACTCCATGTAGAGCTGGCATAATAGGGTGCTCCCCAAGCTAATCATAGTGGCTCCTTTATAGAGCTCTAAAGCACCCTCCAAGAAGTGGCTAACATGTTCTAAGGAATCCTCACACCCAAGGATTTTGGAAGGACAATATATACAATGAGATGCATGAAGAGGGCCTCTCGTACATAAAAGACATCATCACGATACTAGTCACCGATGTGCACCCCTCTGTGGTCAGAATCATCTTGTACATCGACACTCTAGTCACCGAAGATGGCATAAAATATAGCATCCTTTTTTGTGGAGGTAGAGGAGATGATAGCCTTGCCATCGATGGGGATACTGAAGATCCTATAGACATCCTCCAGAGTGATAGTCATATCACTGGGAGGAAGGTGGAAGGTGTTGGTCCATGTATTCCAAAACTGGGCCAATGTAGTAAGATAGGCTTGATCTACCCTAATGGTAGGTAGATCCATGATGAAACTGAACCTAATAGCTCAAAACCAAGCTCGGTCATCATAAGACAAAGCCTCATGGAGAGTCTTCATAAGGTCAGGCTCCCGTGCTCTAGAAGTTAACTTTTAAAAACAAAAAGCATAATGTAAGCTAAATATAGCTAAGCTGAGCTAAAAAAAATAAAAAATTTTAATTATACAACCTAAAAAAAATAGCAATAGCAAACTGTAACTGAAACCTGTGGTCCCCAATTTGCAAATTGGGAACCGTAGTTGAAACCTACAGTCCCTAATTTGCAAATTGGGAACCATAGCTGAAACCTGTGATCCCCAATTTGCCAATTGGGAATCACAACTACCAGCTATGATTTAGGAGCGACACCCATTTTGGATACCCTCCTAGACCACTAAGGCATAAAATTAAATCCTACAGTTAGCCTGAACTAGTGGGGTTCATTACCAATAGTTTAGTGAGTTTCATTTTTCTGCATTACTTAATGTAGTTCATTTTACTGGTATTGAGTGTGTGGTCTCAATTTCGAGTTACCTTGCCCGCACCTTGGCCTCGGCTAGTAGATGGATGATCAGGATCCACCATCGAGGTAGATGAGTATAATTGAGATAGAGTTTGGTAGTGTTTCAGATCAAGGAATGTTCTCTCTTAGAGCTCCCAAATTGCTAGTAGTTGCAAGAAAAATAATGAAAATTTCAAATGGGAATTCAATTTATAGGTCCTCCTAGTCTCCACGGACCATGGATAACACCTGCAATTTTGAAACTAGGGTTTTACGCCCCCAAGTTTGACCCACAGTTCCCAAAATTTGGAAATGTAAACCACAGACCATACCCGCGGTCCGTAGCCAACAATAAATGCACTCAAAACCCACCGTGGGAAGGTCTAAAAAGACAAATTACTGACTTCCATCGAATAAAAATTCAAAATCAATGATTAAAATTGTAAATTTGGTGATGTTAAAAGCACCAGGATCAATCAAATAAATGCAAAACTAAACAAAAAAACAAAAAAAATAAAATAATGAAAAACCAAATGCGCCTCGTATTCAGTGATTTATCCTATAAAATTGGTGGTTGCAGCAACTTGCGATCCATGCAATCCAGCAAGATGAGTAAATCACCATAAGGACATTTAGGGTAAACTTGTCATTTCTTTTATGACATATTTCAACAAATCATTGAAAATATGATTCAACACAAGTCTAATTGCATTTGTATTATTTTGATTCCCTAATATGGCTATCGTTGCTAGACTGCTCCATGGGATAGAGATGTGCAAATATTACTAAGAGTTGCAATCATAAGATGAACCAGGCTTAGCCAAGGCATTAAAAGGCTTGAATCTAAAGTTATTCAGGATCATTCATTATGGTCAAGCGACTTCATCATTTCATACATTGTCATTACCCTCATTGACTCATCACTTGAGGGAGTAGTCATAATTTCATGTCATAATCAAAATCAATAGAAGATCCTAGAGATCGTAGATCCCTTGATCTTGTCAAAATTGTATTCGTTCTTACGAATCATTGCTAACAACTATCATAAGCTTCCCCATTTGCTTGGGGCAAATAGAAAATATGAAATTTTGTTTGTAGCTCTCATCCTTCAGTTATATAGGCCTAACTCCTATTGTAGCACCAAAGCTACCCAAACGTCTGATGGCGAGTGCATAATTTTCAAATGTGAGCCTTTCCAAGTTGGAAGCAATGATTCTAGGATGCGCATCCTTTTGTTGGACCTGGGGCATCTAATGTTGATCATACTAATGATCATCATAGAACCTTTGATATCATTTTAGGATGTACATTTTTGCTCAACGTTGTTCAATCTCACAACACATCTCAAAATGGGCATCTATAGACACCTAAAATGCATCATGTCGAGGGTGACTACTCATATGGACATGCTAAAAAACCATATGGAGGATATTGGACAGACTCCAAGATAGAGCAATGGTTCTAAGAACTCAATTTAGGCATTTTAGCCTAAACAATCTAAACCATAGCCTAGACTTGCGATCTCCAGTCTAAACCACAGTTGAAACCTGCGATCTATAGTCTGGACTGCAACTGTGACCTGCGGTCTTAACTGAAGTTTAGTTAGGCCTTCCATCTGAGCCAAATCGGTTGGAACAACTAAAAGATCTAGAAGGAGGCAGTTGAAGGATGGAATATTCCAAAGGCTTTCATCCCAACTATCCTAACCACCCTTCTTGGTCTTGGATTCTCCATGAAGCCACCCCTAGCCCTAGGGGCATGCTATAAATACCCCCTCAAAATGGGGAGAAAAAGAGAGAGAGTTAATTTATCAAGAGAGTAGCGAAGCCCTATCAAATTACATATTGAATATATGCATTTGATATCCCCTTTGCTATTCACCTAAATACAAATTAGCTATGGATGCCCTAGGTGCCTTGGAGATTCAAGAAACACAAATATGGGCAAACGAAGGTCCTTCACAGTGATTTGACCACCAAACTTGTCAGAGGACAACAAAGGTGACCCTTGAACATCAATTTGGATAAGGAGATCAAGCCCACTACCCCTAATTCTGAGGGTAAACCTATCAAAGGTCAAACCACGGTTGTCAGCCATGGTTCACAGTGCAAACCGCCCATCATGGCTGTAGTTTGCAATAGGTGACTGATCACCTTACTTGCTTTGTTTTTGACCACATATATTAGTTATATTAGTCTTTTCATAGGTTTAATTATATTTTAGAGAAACTTGGACCATAGGAATTAGTCGTTTCATGCATTGTATTAAGTAGGATTATATTGTATCTTTTATGCACTTTATTGCTCCTAAATGGATATTTGATCCATTCATCATTTGCTTATTCATGTCCTTCATGTTGTAGTATAATTCTTGATCAAATTAGAATAGTTTAAAGTATTTCTTTATGTTTTCTTGTTTTACTAGTTTAATGGCATTTATATACATGTTTCCTTAAAGGGCCTCATCATGAGAGGCTATCAATATTTTTAATCATGCACTGTTGTTTCTTATTCACAAGGAGACAGGTGCAAGAGGAGATTATGTCATAATCCTTCCGCATCGCGAAGAAGGGTATCAGCTCCACCCCAAGGCAGTTTGTGACTAATAAATAGAGCACTATAAGTGCACCTACCCTATTGAGGGCATTGGCAATTGTAATATCAGTATCATATTTCAAGTGACCCTAAGAGGGCATCTTTGTAATCAAAGCTCATTCAAATATTAATACAAGAAACCTTACTTACGTTGTTTTGTTCAAATTATGTACTTGTGTGAATCTTTATTTTTTCATGATGATATAGATCAATACAGTAGCTAGGTGCATGCTCTTTGATTAGGTCAAGGACACTTTATGTCTTCCTAAGTATAAAGGGGGGTTAAGATTCCTGTCTTATATTAATAAAAACAAATATTTAGCTGCTAAATTATATTTGAGGATGTTGCATAACCCCAATGCTCTTTGGGCCAATAATATCCATGCTAAATATGCTGAGAAAAAAATTATTGAAGACCTTATTCGCTATCAACTTCCTACCAAAGGTTATCCCATTTTAGCAGTTCTTAAGACTGGTGAGGATTTGATAAAGAAAAAATTATTTTGGATCATTCATAATGGTCAACAGGAAAATTTTTGGACAAATTCTTGGGATGGTCATAAGCCTTTGATAACTCAGTTTTCTGATTGGAGGCCTTGGATGGAGGAGCTTCACCGAGCTAACTAGATAAAGGTGGCTAATTACTATTGGTACCATACTGGTAATTCAAAGGTTGGTAGATATTGGATCCCTATTGAGGACTGGCCTATTCAAATCCTAGAAAGGCAAATACAAGATATCCAAGACATCCTTCATATGAGATCTCTCTCTTGGTCCCATGAAAAATATTATTTTGGATTATTTTACCTTATGCCATAATAATCCCAACCATTCTTTTGACATATTTTCTCAATTATGGGCTCAAAATCTCTGGCCTAAGGTGAGTTTCTTTAATTGGCTTTAATTGCATCATAGGGTGCTTACTGGTGAGAAACTTATGAAATGTGGTTTTCATGGCCCTTTTAGATGTGAGATGTGTGAAGAGAATGTAGAAAATATCAACCATATTTTTATTGAGTGTACTTTAGCCTTTGAGCTATGGAGGAGAATGGCCACTTTACTTGGCTTACAGTGGTCCAATTTTTTTTACTTTTGAACAACTTTGGAGAGATTGGCCTAATCAAGAGGGTGTTGATCATTTTATTAGGAATTTAATTTGGATGGGTTCTACCATTATTCTTTGGAATATTTGGATTGAAAGGAACAACCAAAATTTTAATAAATATAGGAAGGATATTCACTATATTTGGAAAAAGACCATAGCCAACTTAGTTGAATCAGTCCATTAACTTCTTAATCACCCCCAAAAATCCCACCAAATATGGGATCAAGTGATGCAAATATTGAAGATTAAATCTTCTAAGGGCAACCAACTTAAAGGGAATTTGAGTATTAGTAAGATGGATAGGACAAGTAATTGGTAATATCCTCCTAAGGATTTTGGAAAATTCAATACTGATGGAGCCTCT
This sequence comes from Wollemia nobilis, assembly GCA_028583015.1. Classification (NCBI taxonomy): domain Eukaryota; kingdom Viridiplantae; phylum Streptophyta; class Pinopsida; order Araucariales; family Araucariaceae; genus Wollemia; species Wollemia nobilis. The sequence continues at coordinate 4,477,023 of JAQPPZ010000753.1, forward strand.
AGAGGGAACCCTAGAAAAGCCAGTGTGGGAGGAATTGGTAGACTTCCAGATGGCTCCCTGGTTTTTACTTTTGTTGAGAATTTGGGTATTCTTTCCAATAACCTTACTGAGGGGTATGGTATCCTCATAGGCCTTTAGGAGGCTATTAAGGTTGTATGGGAAAATATGTTAGTTGAGTCTGACTCTCAAATTATTATTAATCTTTTGAAGACTCCTTCCAAGAATCATAAGGTTCATTGGAGAATAAAAAGAATTATTGAGAAGATTCAACTAATCCAGATGGGATTTTTGAAATTTGATTACTATCATGTGGTCAGAGATCAAAACAAGAGTGTTGATGCTTTAGCTAATTGGGCTTTGGACAAAGGTGATCTTACTTGTTATGGCCACCCTCCTAGATGGAGGGCTTCACAAATTAGGGAAGTTCTTCTTTCTATCATTTCTTTGGATGGCTCCAATTCTGAAGGTACCTAGTTTCTTCTTGTTTTTTTTGCTTCTCTTTGGTTCATTCAGGTTTTTTTAGTTCCCTAGCTCACTCTTTTCTTTCTTTTTTCCTTTGTTGTTTCTTGCCTTAATAGTCTTCTGGTCTAGATAGGTCATTGTTATGTTCAATTTTTTTTCTTTTTTCTTTTTTGTTTTTTTGTTTAGTTTTTTAAGGTGTGTGTGTTCTTTTGTTTTGTTTTGTTTTTGTGTTCTTTGTGTTGTTTTTTGTTGTTCTTGTATTTTTGTGTTTTTTTTTTATTGTTCTTGTTCTTGTGTTTCTCTTTGTTTGTGTTAATTCATGTATTTTTTGTGTGAGTGTTTTCTATGTTTTTTTTTTATTATCTGTTGTTGGTTGTTTTTTATTTTTATTTTTTAATATTTTAGGTTTTGGTTGTGTTTATTTTTCATGTTTTTTTTTGGGTTATGTCTTTGTAGTGTTGTTTTTTTTGTCTTGTTTGTGTTTTATTATGTGGTTCTTGTGTTTTTCTATGTGGTCCGTGTTGTGGTTTCTTTTATCTTATTGTGTGTGTGTTTGGTTGTGCTTTTATTTTTGACATATTCAAGGAGCATTTATTTTATTATTATTATTATTTTTTTACTTATTTATTACTTATTTTTAAATTGGTTGTGTGTTTGTTTGCTCCTTGAGTATGTCAAAGGTGGTAAGCCAGGTCCGAGTCCTGGGCATTTTTTGCGAAATGGATACACCTGCCTCCTTGGGTCTTACTCAAAAGTGGCATCCCTTTTGGGATGTTTTCCACAAATTAAAAAAAACTCTTAAATCACCATAGCAATTTATTTTACAAATGGTATAATGCTAATGAAAAATTTTAACCAGTTTTCTTGTATTTTTATGGCTTGAAAATATATTTTTTAATTTTTATTTTTGGTGATTAAATAAAATGTTTTGGAAAGGATACCTCACCCTTTTACGATGAAATATTGAGCTTGTAAAAAAAACCAGCTATGCATTGAACCTTTGGCTCTCATTGCCCTACTAATTTTTTTCCTTTATTGACAAAGGGGTCTTACCTCTAAAAGTTTACCAAAGTTGGTCTCATTAGGGATTTTCATAAGTTGACCATGGGATTTGTATATCATTGATAGTCAAGTCTTGATATTCTAGCTAAGCACAATTTCATGACCCACCTTGGCAAGACTCTTTCATAACATGGTTTATATATAATGTGGAATTTTGTAATGCATAATATTAATTTTTGTATGGATGGTTAATTACAATTGTTATTTTTGTTATTTAATATGAGGATATGGTAATTCTAATATTATGCATGTTTGTAGGATCAGGTACTCTCATAGGTTTACAAGGAAATAGGCCACAAGGAACGAGAGATCAAAATAAGTGAAATGATAGTCAGTTTAACTAATGACAACTCCAGTGTAACATGATGTTTCCACATATAGTTGCATCTCATGTTGAATGTTTAAATATATTTATTCCACCAAGCTAGAAAATTTATAGAGCAAGGTATCCATTTCAAGTAGCAAGTGATGACAAATCATCATAAAAATTGCTAAATAGGAACAAGGGGGGGTATAACGTATTTCAATGTTTTGTTTATAAGCATCCAAAGTTATATGTGTTTACTTGAAATGGTTTTAGCAAAGGAAATCCATTATGGAAGGAATTATTAAGTAAGTATAGTTAAAATACCTTCATATTAATACCAGGGATAATAAGCAATATTAGATTGTGGTATTTATTAGAAGGCAATAAACAATTTTATTATTTTTGAAATGTTAATAGTTAACATTAGAAAAGGAATAATTATTATAAAATTTAATATTTTGTCTTCACCTCACAAGAAATAATTTTATGTGGTTGTTTTAGATATTTTATAATATTTTTTATTGATTTGAGGAAGGGGTTTTGAAAGGGTCCCCAAACCTTTTACAAAGAGAAACCAATGAAACAAAAGACTAAGTTTCCTAACATAGGGTTAAACTCACCTAAAAAACATGAAAAAATCCAAATAAAAGGATATCCACAAAGATATAGGGTACATAGACCCAAGACTAGAAAATAAAGAAAACCAAAAAATGAACAACAACAATGAGTCGTTACTCAATATTACCCATGATAGGAGAATATGGATCACCATTATGAGGATTCATAGAGGAGAGTTTAAATTCATAAAATATGATATTAGTCTATTGAATAAGGGACAAGGTCATCCTAGACGCATTGGATAGGGCCTTGAGAACATCACTAAGGTCCTGTAGGTGGTTGATACTGGTGATAAAAAAGATGCCTACCTTCTCTTTGGTATTGAATTTTTTGCCCTGATTAGTGGATTTTAGCATTGTTTGTCTTGCAAAGGCTTCTTATCTCCTACTTACTTTAGTAGGAGGGACCAAGTCCTCAAATATGTATCCATAATTCTTAATAATTATAGGGGATTTACTTTTTCCTGTTTAAGTCTTGGCTTTAGACGAGCGACAATGCTGCTTATACTTACCCACAACTACCCCATCATTAGTAGGAAAGTCATACTCGAGCATCCAATTGGTGGCTTGAGAAGGGCCACCTAGGATATTCTCCTTAGGATTTCACCAATGGAGCTACAAACCACATCAACGATGATAGAATTAGTCAAAGAAAATCTATAATCAAGGATGTTAAGAACCTACTAAGGTTCCTTATAGACCATATGTTTGAAAAAAATTAGATAAAGCCCTTAGTGAGTAGGGTATGTATATGATCCCTTATAAAAATTCAACATAACTCTTTGGTCGACCTGAACATATACTTAGGTATATTGATAACCTTATTTCCCTAAAGGCGATTGAGGAAGGCAAGATGGAAGCTCCTCAAATGGGTGTTGAGCCCATCCATAATGAAATATTACAATACAATAATCATCACCTTATCCCAGAGCTTGGGAAGTGATTCATGAATAATACCTCCTTTATCATAACTCAAGCTCTCCCCTTTATCCCTAAATTGGTTCAACTCAGCCACCATGGAATGTTTTTCATGTAGGATGATTTCTACTTCATCAGGAATACCAATGACTTCATCTAGAATATTATTATTTATCTAAAAACAAATGACCTTCATGATGAATTTACCTTCATTATAAGAGAAAGCAATTTCAATTGATAATTATTTATCGTGCTTGACAAATTTTTGGAGGAAGGGAAAAATCCTATGATTAGCAAAACATCCTCAACAAGAGCATCCAAGTGAAGGGACTTAGACCTTGTCCCTATGGGATAGTGCAACGGTTTGGGCTTGGGATTTGGCTCTTCTTCGGGAGGTTCAAAGTTCAAGCCATGGCATGGGCGAGTGTGTGAGGGGGTGGATGTGTGTTCATAAAAAAACTCACCTTTAGGTCTGAGGTGTAGACCAATTGGTTCATCCAAACCCTATAATGGGGGCGGAGGTCCAAGGTTCAAATATTGGGCCTCACTAGACTGAACGCTTGTCCATTTCTTGGTACTTTCAGTGGCGTAAAAGGTTTAAAATTATTGTGGCATGGTGGTTATAGGGGCGGACTGCACGAAGATCTATGTGGCGACTTTTAGGGTGGACAACGCAGAATACTATGGTGGCCATAAAAGCTGGACAACCTACCCGAATTCGTGGTGGCTACCGATTCCACCATGTAAATACAAAAAAAAGAAAAAGTGAAGGAACTTAGGCTCAAAGCGGTAATCAAGATCGATCATGGGATCCATGGTAATCAAGAGCAAATAGAAATGGGATGCAAGGGACAACTACCAAAACTTAGGGGATTATTATAAAAAAGGATACCCTTTCTAGGATTTAAACAAGTTTTAATGAATTTATGGGCATCATGGTCGCAAAGCTTTGGCCACTAGTTCAAGGAATGATGAACCTCATGCCAAACATGATGACAATAGTTAGAATCATGCCATAAAAATATTTTTGGGAGAAACATAGTCATGAAAAGAGTATGGTGGAGGCCAATGGAAAAGATCTATTAGTAGTTCAACATCCTCATAATTTGCATAGGCACAACCAAAAAAATGAAATAATGGAGCAGAAAGTGATGGTGTGAATTGATTGGGTGAATAAAATGACATGATGCCATAATTTCATGATACAAAGGATGCATGTGATGATAATGGATCTCCAATTCCATAGGTGTAGACAACATGGTTTGACATTTGATATAGAAGCACAAAAAACATAAACCCATAGAAATAAAGGCTCGTCTAGGTGGAAAGAAGACCATTGGAAGGGATGATAATGAGAGAACCAATAAATCCACATGGTGCCTAACTTAGCAAAGGAGCATGCCCAACTGGTCTCAAAAAGGAGCATCCCAAGGTTTTGAAACTATCAACAATAAAACAACCAGTCACCACCCACATGGAGCAACCACATGGTATTGAATAGAGTCCACAAATGATACTTTGTTAGAAATAGAGTCTATTCCATCATTTGGGTTATGTCAATGTATCTTCCAAGGTACATACTTAGGACATTAGATTACTTTAGAGGAAACTTATCTAGTAACTTCATGCAATGTAATAAATGCACAAGTGTCAATGTGTAAGTTTTATATGTGCAAGTTATCCCTTGTACAACTAGGTAGAGTGCTATACAAGGAACTTGTGTTCCTATATAAGAAAGACCTCATTATCAGATAGATATAAGAATAAAGACATAGATATATAGAGTTGATTATAGCATAGTCATAGGTAGTAGTGTAGTTTTGTGTATATCACCATATATTGGTTATGGGTACAATGTAGTTCAGTATTAATGGAGTGTTCATTTCTTCCATAGCTATGTTGTATTCATTTTTGTTATTTCTATTAAACATAATTCAGTCTTCTTGCATATTTAATTTCTTTTATATTATTTTTAATCTTGTGAATGTTATCTCACAGTATTACATCAAAAATCTAATAGTGGTATTGGAGTTACGGTAGATCTAGTTTGTGTAGGTCAATAGGAAAACCACAATTATCTATAAGCCTAAGTGTTTTTTCAAACTGATGTGCCGCGAGACCAACCACTGTCAAAAGTTCTCAAAATAATCTAGGTGGTAGAATTAGAGAGAGTCACAAGTGAGGATTGAAAGAAATATTAGTTCCAAAAAATACTAAGATTGCATTTGACTAGAGTTTTTCTATAGAGTTACAAGAAAAATTTGTGAAGACCAGGGATCAACATTCAATCCACTAGATTGACAAATCATCTAGTGAGGATCATCCAAGATATCTAGAATTTTCTAACTATTACTTAAAGTTTATTTTGTTGCAGAAAACTAATTTTTAGAGGATTGGGACTCCTACAATAGAAATCTAGAAGACTCCAACTTCGTTGCTTGAAGGTTAGAATACCTTCATAGTGCAAAGATTTATTCCTTGTGCAAGAGAAGAACACTACAAAAGAATACTTCTAGAGAAGATTTGTGGTGAAGTTAGGATATTAAAGATATACATTACTAAATCAAAGAACTTCATAGTTTGAAGACCATGCCATAGAAGCCTTGCCACAAAAATGCCATATAAGCCTTGAAGAAAAGGCCATAGGAGCATTGAAGGAGAAGCCACAGACTTCTTGATACTAGAAAGGCCATAGTAGCTTTGAGACTAAAAAAGGCCATAGGATCCTTGATACTAAAAAATACCATAGAAGCCTTGGTACTAAAAAAGGACACAAAATGTTGGAAAATGACACAATGAAAAGGGGTAAATTTTTTTTTACAATGGTAAGCTTTGGACCTTACCCTTTTACTTCCTTGGACGGTAGCTGACTGGGCAGGAAGATTGACTTGGATGATAGCTGACTGGATAGATTGGATAGCATGGGCGGTGAGGCAGTTGACACCAAATTTCCTTCTATCTTTCCTCCCTATTTTCTTTCATTTCCTAACTTCCCTTAATTTCTTTTAAGGTTTTTAAGCCTATAGTATTTAAGCAATGTAACCGATGATTTTCTAAGTGCATTTAAATATATTTTTTAAGTTTATTTTCTCCTATTCCCACGTGCAATATCTATTATCAGAGAGAGGTCGAAGAGGGCCCACGGATCGAGGTTAGAGGAAGCCTGCACATGAACCAAGGTGAGGTCAAATCGAGGTGAGGTCGAGAGGACCCGAATAGCCTCGAGCGAACCCAAGGATCACAAGTTGAGGTGAGGTCAAGAGGACTTGAGTAGGCCCAAGCACACAACATGCGAGGAGGAGAAGACTCAAAAATAACAACCAACTAGAAGGCGCCACGTGGTGAAGACATAGCAGGGAAGACACAGACAACATGGCAGACAACAAACAAAGCTCAAACTACATGGCAGAAGGAAGACATATGACAAGACAAGTGGCAAGAACAGGTGACAGGCAACATGGTGCAAGGCAAGAGGTTTGAAGGAGGCAAAAAGGGTGGTCCTGATTACCTGAAGGCAATCGAGTAACTATTCGCCCATTGAAGGTTTTAAACACCTTCACTGTTCTCTGTGGGATAGATGTGGGACTAAAGTCCCAAATTTTTTTTTTCCTTTGGGTGGCCGAGAAGGGCATAAGGAAGGCAAGCTTCCCTTGCCTTCTCGTCGAGCCGTGTAACTCGACTGGCTCGTGGAGCCAGCGCTAAATCATTCACCCCCTTGCAGGTCATGGGTTAGAATCCCGATGATGAAGTAATAATATTTTTTTTTGAAATTATGAACTGATCAGGCTGTATAAGTGTTATTGCTATTTGGTTTCATCAACGGTTGTGGCCGAGTTGGCTAGGAAGCTTAGCCTAGCAGATAGGAGTCGTGGGTTCGATTCTTGTGGAGTCAATTTTTGATATATATTTTTTATATTATATTTAAAATAATTTTATTTTATTTAATAAAATTATAAATAATTGTTTTTTTTTAAAAAGGCAATTATATTTTTTTTATTAAATAAAAGATATAAGTTTATATATATATAATAAAATAAATTAAAATAGGCGAAAAGAGAGAACAAAAGAACATTGCCTAAGAGGCAATTATTGTAACAAAGAAAGTTTTTTTTTATTCAAGGAATCATAAACTGAAGAACAGTGTTGTAATAAATCCTAAGAGGCTTAATTTTGTAAAAGGCATTGATGATTAGACCCAATGGGTGTTATCATGCCTTATGTGTAATTCTAGCAAGAGAAAGTGCAGATAGGTTTGATGAAAAGGTAAGGGGTTATGGACTCAATATTGTATTTAGACAACTCCAAAATGTTGTAATCACACATAAAAGACATCCCGACTCAGGATACGAAGCATATTTTGAAGATAATTCATTTAGAAGTCAATTTGAACAATCAAAATCCATCCAAGGAGTGCAACAAGAATCAAAGTACTCACACTATAGCAATTCAGTGGAAATCCTAGAACCACCATCACTAGAAATCATACCAATAAGTGACGATGAAGAAGAAGTGGCAGCTAATTTTGTAAATAAAGAGGTAGCATCCCTACATCAAGAGGAGAAAGCAGTCAATGATAGGGTAGAACAAGTCAGATTTGACTTAAATTTGTAAACCCTTCCTTCTTTCTTCTTCTTCTTTATTTCATTCAGCAAAGTATTTTTTGTAACCGTGAAATAATTTTTTTTTTGGTAACTATGGCTTCACACAATAGTTTACCCATCCCAAAATTTATCGGTTATGAATTTGAGTACTGGTCTATAAATATGAAGACCTTACTCATAGGAAGAGGACTATGGGAAATCATAGAGGAAGGTTATATGGAACCCACAGATTGGTCCACACTCAGTGCAACAGACAAAAAGACTCGAAAAGAAGATAAGAAGAGCAACTCATCTGCTCTTTCTCATCTCCAATCTGCATTGGAGAAAAGCATATTTCCTAGAATTGCTGCTTGTACAACTGCACAAGCCGCATGGAAAGAATTGAGTGATGGATTTAAAGGTAGTAATCAAGTCCAGCAGGTAAGGCTTCAAACATTGAAGCAAGATTTTGAGAATCTCCAGATGAAAGATGAAAAAAAAGTAGATGATTATTGTGTTCGAGTAAAAGCACTTGCAGATAAAATGAGTATATTAGGTGAATAAATCAAGCCTAAGACAATTGTAACAAAAGTGTTGAGAAAATTTACACAAAAATGGAATCACATTGCCATCATAATAGAAGAATCTAAATATCTTTCCCTTTTAACATTCGATGCACTAATCGGATCATTAATGTCACATGAAGAGAGGTTTCCTGAAACTCCTTCAACAAGCTATGGAGGCGATGATAAGGCCTTCACTTCCAATGAAAATAATGCAAGAGGATGGGGAAGAGGTCAAGGCAGAGGACAACAAAGAGGTAGAGGTAGAGGCAACTATAGAGGAGGCAACCAAAACAGAGGAGGCAACCAAAATCGAGGAGGCAATTCCAATAGAGGAGGCAACTCATATAGAGGAGGTAATCAACAAAGAGGTGGAAATCAGAATCAAGGTGCAAATCAAGGACAAAGTGGAAATCAAGGGTGAGGAAGTGACAAGTCCAAAATAGCATGTTTCAATTGTGGCAAACCAGGTCACTTTGCTCGTGATTGCTGGTCAAAATATTCACAAGGCAGCAACAATCAATATGGTAATTATGGAGAAGAAGATGATGCTTCTAATATTTTTCTGACATATGGCCAATCAGAATAGAATCTATCTGACACATGGATTCTAGATACTGGTTGTTCCAACCATATGAGTGGTAACAAACATTTATTTGCTACTCTTGATTCCACTTATAAATCCCAAATCAAATTAGGGGATGATAAAACATTGCAAGTAGAGGGAATTGGAGCCATGGAGGTTCCAACTAAAGGACTAAAAAATGTGCATGACATCTACTACACTCCAAAGCTCCAACAAAATTTACTAAGCGTTGTGCAAATGATGGAGAATAATTACAAAATTGTATTTGATGAAGGACAATGTATCATTTTTGATAAAAATAATTGTAATCATGTCATCACACAGGTCCCCATGACCAAGAACATATTATTTCCTCTCAAGTTTAATGATCCAAGAGGAGCTCAACTTGCAAATGTAGCCATAACAAATCCAAGTGTCCTTTGGCACTTGCGATATGGTCACCTCAATTTTGCTAGCTTGAAATTGTTAACTAATCAAGCTATGGTGACAGGACTTCCCAAAATCCATGATAAAAAAGAAGTCTGTGAAGGATGTGCTTTGGGAAAGCACTCAAGATCAAATTTTCCGATAGGACAAGCATGGAGATCCAACTATCCACTAAAGTTACTACATTCAGACATTTGTGGTCCAATGCAAACACAAAGTCTCAGAAATAGTTTTTATTTTCTCACTTTCATAGATGATTTCTCTAGAATGTGTTGGATTTACATTCTGAAACACAAAGATGAAGCTTTTGATTGCTTCATAGATTTTAGAAATAATGTAGAGAATCAAAGTGGGAACTATGTAAAATGTCTTAGGACAGATTGAGGAGGTGAATACTCCTCAAAATATTTTTTGAAATATTGTAAAGATAGTGGGATAAAAAGACAATTTACCACTGCCTATACCCCACAACAAAATGGTGTGGCAGAGATAAAAAATCGCACCATAGTTTAGATGGCAAGATCAATACTCCATACAAAGCATCTCACTTATATGTATTGGGAAGAGGCTGTAAGAACCAATGTATATATTCTAAATAGAAGTCCAACTTCTAGTTTAGATGGTGTCACTCCTTACGAGGCATGGTACGAAAAGAAACCTAATGTAAAGCATTTCAAAGTGTTTGGTTCTTTAGCATATGTACACATTCCCGACGAGAAAAGAAAGAAGCTTGATCCAAAAAGTCAAGCTTGTATATTTGTAGGATATTGTGAGTCTACAAAAGGATATAGACTCTACAATCCCAAAACTCATAAAGTTGTAATCTCTAGGGATGTAATTTTTGATGAAGGGGGAGAATGGGGTCATCAAAGAATTTTTGTTGATGATGAATCCCATGATGTAAGTTCTTCATAGGTACAATAGGTATCTCCAAAGCAAAGCAAAGGCACACCACCCCCTCCAAACCCATTCAAAAGAGCTACATCAAGTACTTCAACAAATACTTTAAGTCCTTCTCCACAGAGATCAGTAAGTTCTTCACCGATGGACATCGACATATACTCTCCATCAAGAGGAAGAAGAACATTACAACATCATCCATCCTTTCAAATGCTGGATCAGAATTTCCAGAGAATATTCACTAGAAGTCAAGCTAGTGAGATGAATTCAGTTTTGCAACAACTTGAAAATTTACAATTGTATGGAGATGATGATTCCCATGATCCTATGGAAGATGTAGTTAATTATGCCTTATTAGATAGTACACAGCTAGAACCAGCTAGCTATGAGAATGCATGTAATCAAAATATATGGCAAGAAGCCATGAAAGAGGAAATAACCTCTATAAACAATAATGATACTTGGGAGCTAGTACAAATACCAAAAGGAAAAAAATGTGTTGGATGTAAATGGGTCTACAAGACCAAGTACAATGCTGATGGAAGAATTGAGAGGCATAATGCGAGACTAGTAGCAAAGGGTTTTACTCAAAAATTTACCATTGAGTATGAGGAAACCTTTGCTCCTGTTGCACGACAAGAGACAATCAAATTAGTTCTTTCCTTAGCAGCTCATAAATGATAGAATGTTCAACACATGGATGTAAAGAGTGCTTTTCTAAATGGATACTTGACAGAAGAGGTGTATGTTCAACAACCTCAAGGCTTTCAAGAACAGGGTAAAGAGAACCTTGTTTACAAATTAAAGAAAGCACTTTATGGCCTCAAGCAAGCACCAAGAGCCTAGTACTCACGTATTGATGGATATTTTAGTGAGTATGGATTCACAAGAAGCAAAAGTGAACCAACTCTGTACTACCTAAAGCATGGAGTAGACATTCTCATAGTTTTTTTGTATGTGGATGATCTAATATTTATGGGTAGTAATAATAAAATGAATATGGAGTTCAAAAACTCCATGATGAAATAGTTCAAGATGAAAGATCTTGGTTTAATGCGATACTTCCTAGGCATGGAAGTGCATCAATCAAATAAAGGGATCTTCATATGTCAACACAAGTATGCTCAAGACATGATAAAGAAATTTGCCATGGAGCAGTGCAAATAAGTTGCAACTCCAACTGGACATGGGATCCAATTGAGCAAGGAATATGGAGCATCAAATGTTGACATGACCACTTACAGAAGCATGGTTGGGAGTCTGATGTTTCTCACCAAAACTAGGCCAAATATTCAATATTTTGTTTCTCTAGTTTCAAGATTTATGGCTAGTCCTTCTGAACGACATCTACAAGCAACTAAAAGGATATTAAGATATGTAAAAGGTACATTGGATTTTGGAATCCATTACCAAAAATGTAATTCTGTGAATTTAGTTGGCTTCAGTGACAGTGATTGGAGTAGCAACATAGATGACAAGAAATCTACATCAGGAAATTGTTTTAGTCTAGGATCAGGACTAATTACATGGAGTTCCAAGAAACAAACTTTTGTAGCATTTTCATCAACCGAGGCTGAGTATATAGCCATCACTCATGCTAGTAATCAGGCCCTATGGTTAAGAAAAGTTCTTGAAGAGATTGGAGAAAGTCAAAGTGGTCCAACATTACTATATTGTGATAACATAAGTGCCATTTAGTTGGAATATAATCCAGTCCACCATAGTAGATCAAAACATTTCGATATGAAGTATCACTTAATTTGAGATATGGTGGAACAACAGATAGTTGAGCTTTAATATTGTAATACTTTGGATAATATTGTTGACATCTTCATCAAAGGTATAGCTAAAGCTCAATATATAAAGCTGAGAGACTGTATAGTCAGGCCTCTCAACTTTAAGGGGGAGAATGTTGGAAAATGACACAGTGAAAAGGGGTAAAAATTTGTTTACAATGGTAAGCTTTGGACCTTACCCTTTTAATTCCTTGGACGACAGCTGACTGAGCAGGAATATTGAATTGGACGATATCTAACTGGACAGATTGGACGACATGGGCGATGAGGCAGTTGACACCAAATTCCCTTCTATCTTTCCTCCCTATTTTCTTTAATTTCCTAACTTCCCTTAATTTCTTCTAAGGTTGTTAAGCCTATAGGATTTAAGCAATGTAACCGATGATTTTCTAAGTGCATTTCAATATATTTTCTTAAGTTTATTTTCTCCTATTCCCATGTGCAATACAAAAGCCTTGATACTAAAAAATGCCATAGAAGACTTAATACTAGAAAAGGCTATAGAAGCCTTGATATTGAAAAGGCCATAGAAGCCTTGATCCTAAAGAAGAAATAGAAGAGAATATCTAATTTATAAGTAGTTTAAAGATTTCAATACTAATACTTTTTTGTAGGAAAATAAGATTCAGTGAGTTGGTAAACTTCCTACAAGAAATTTAGGAAGGGTATCTTCTTCAAAATCAATATAGCACCTGAAGCAAAAGATATTAGGAGAAGATATCATTGAAGGACTTCTAGACTTGGAAGAAGAAGAAGGACTAGGAGAGTCTTGCTCGAATCTAGAAGCAACAAAATTAGAGATCTAGAATAGATATCACCACCAACACTTCCATGAGAAGAAGGTTGAAGATATATCAAGGAAAGAATAGTAGAAGCTACAAGATCAAAAATCTTGGGAAGGCCTCATCGAGCATCCAAAAAAAGGCTAGGAGAGCCTGGCTGAAGAAATTCTCAAAAGAGAACTCACTGGAGAAATCCACTACCAAGGAGAAGCCTCTAATAGTGAAGGACTTGGGACAATTATCACCATCCAATAACAAGCCCAAGATAAGGAGAATTTTTCAAGGTGCCAAATTTGAGAAAAAAAATAATCTAGTGAAGACCTCAAGATATTCAAACATCCTATCTAAATTCAATATTCGACAAGAAGACTTGAAGACAGAAGAAGCTCACTAAATCTTAGAGATTTGAATATTTCCTCCTATAGTAAGAAGACACCACTTCAGAGACAAAATACTTATCTGAATCTGTAGTAGAAGGAGGAGAACATAAGAGGAGAACAAGCTACCAAATCCTAGGCTCGTGAAAGAAAGTTTGAGATCATCATTTGGTGAAGAAGGAGCCATTCAAAATAGTCTACAAAGAGCTGCAAGATCCTACTCGAAGTAGCAACTTGGTGATCCTAGAAACCAAGATCTACATCCTCTATAGAAGTGAAAAATAAGCTACAAAATATTTCAAAAAAAAGGTAAGCAACTTATTGGTGCAAGTAGATTCATTAATTGGATTACTTATCAGATTTGTTAAAGCACCTAAATTTGGATTAAAGTTGCAATTATATTACAGTCTTTAAAAGTAAAAAAATAAAGGTTATTTTTAAGTTTTGTTTGCACATTTATTAGGATTTTATTATATTTATGAATTACTTCTATCAACTACCTATCATATACTCTAGAAAAATAAAAGAAGACGAAGTCCTACAATATTGATTGTAGTGAAATTACAGAATAATTATTGAAGGTTCATTTTAGATTATTCTTGATTAGCTGTAGTAAATTTTATTAAGTAAATGTTCTTGAGATTTTATTGGAGTGATAAGGTGAAATTTTTAGTGCATTAAAAGTGAAATATTATTAGATTCATTTGCACTATTCTATTGCTCTCAAAATATTAGCTTTTGTGTACTTGAGAAGGGCACAAAATTAGAAATTGTCAAAGTGTCTAAAGACACTATTAGTGCACAAAATCTGCAACTCATAGTGGCCAAGTGAAGCCACCAAATCAGGTTAGAATCCTCTAAAACTTGTATAAGAATACAACTAACCAAAACTATAAATAGAAGATTCAAATATTGAGACTTGGTGATTCTCAAATCCAAAGAATTACAGGGTTAATTGCTTGTTACAAAGGGCAGAAAATTACTTTCACAAAAAGCTTCTATATACATCATTAAAGGCTTGGATTTATCATAAAATTTTCCAATAAAAAAGGTAAGGAGTCTAGCTAAAGATACATCCTCAAAACCCTCATATTTGCAATCAAAAATCAACTACAAAGATAGAATTTCATACCTACAAAAAATTTCAAGAAAAATGTGCAATAAAGAAAGTTTTATATATATGTAAGGTTACATGGTATTGCACTTCTACAATATGTTATACATAGTAATAAAGCAGATATAAAGGTGCCTCAAAAATTACATCTACAGGGTATTCCATCCAAGGAAGGACGAACATTTACACTCTTCTTCCACAAAAAAAGGAGCCACTCAAAGGGCTCACTCTCAACATATCTTGGATGGATGAACCTGCAATATCAAATCCCATACAAGGATGTTATCAAGCTACATTTATGTAGATATAATGGGAGCTCATAAATGAAGGAAAGGCATCAAATCTACTTCGACCAATGTGGGATGGATAAAATAGCAAGTGGATATTTACACTACAAAAAAAGGTAAAGAAAAATAGCACGTTGAAGGCATAGTAGACAAGGAGAAAATGTGCTACATTTAGGTCTTAAACTTGGTGAAGATAATCCACCAAAGGAAGCACCAATATCACTTTTAGAATCACCATTCGAAGCTCCATAGCACCTCATCAAATCACCTAAAAAGAGAAGGTTTCTTGTTATCCAAGAAATGAAGCAAGCTAAGAGAAGGCATACAAAAGGAGTTATATTCTCCTTGGGAGTGTTATAGCATAGGTCTTCATGCAAAGAATTTTAATACCACTAGGCATGATATTTATAAAGCACCAATCTCTCAATGCTCAAGAAACCTTCATGCAGAAGCTACAAGGAATATTAAGGAGGTAGAACCACTTGTTATCCTCCACAAGCCTCACACAAGCACTCACACAAACACTCATACATTACCGAATGCCAAAGAAACATTAGAAAAGTAAGGTGGTATGTTACAAAAGGAGCGAGCACTCATACATAATAGTTGTGACACTTATAAAAAATTTCAAGACTTATCTTCCATAAAAATGGTAGTCAAGGAGGTGAAAGGATATTCAAAGCAATGTAGCAATGACAGTAAGTGAGTCTGAAGTGACTCGGTAGTATTTCGGTCATATCACAACAGTAGCTCGATAGTTACAAGATAGTATATCTACAACAACTTGGAGAATATTCCAATAGCAAATGATGAAGCACATTACTCTTGGTCAAATGGGTCAAGGAAAAATTAAAGTGAGTGTTGATGCAAATTGTATGTGGAAGTATCTTCCATGACTCACAATTCCCAAGAAGGATAGTCTACCACTAGTTTTATAAAGGTACAATTTCCATCTATTTTACTTTCCATAAAAAGGGAGTTATAAGGTTATATTATAAGTTTGAATTATTGAAAGAAATAAAATTAATTTGAAAGAAAAACTCTGGGAAATTAAATATTAAAATTGTCTAATATTTGCAAAGCATAACCTAAGAGAAATAAGGAATACTACTTGGAACTATTTCATTTAAAATTTGCAAATATTAATGTATTCTAATTTTCCATATTTGGGAGTCACAGGGCTACAACTACAAAATAGGTTATTGGAAATTAGAAACAATCCAAGGGATATAAAAAGAGGTTATTAAATTTTTTTAAGGTTGGAAAAATATAATATTCTTGTCTCAAAAATTCTATAAAGGAACAAAAGAAATCCAACACTAAAACCTCTTCAAACTTGAAAAGTGCTTAGTTCAATAGGAGTAATAAGGTGTTAAGAAGTTGATTTTTGATATTACAAAATTTGTATAAAATAAACCAAATTGAACTATATCTTTACAAAAGAACTAATTATATCTCTAAGGAGTCATAAGACATTCTATAAAACTTGATGATAATAATATCCTTCAAATATTATCAAGTTGGGAAGATATAAGCTTTCTAAAAAAACCTAAAAATTAGGTATTCATACTCTCATCACTAGGGAGACATAAGGAAGTCTACAAACCTAAGGTTTTATCAAATCAAGCTTATATACTTTAATAAGGGATCATATATTCTAATATTGGGAGCTATAAGGTAGACTACTCTATCCTTAAGAATTCAGGTTATACAAATGACTACTAGCATACTAAGAAATGCTCTTAGAAGTGGAATAAGAAAAATACCAATGTGGATTAAAAACCTGATGGATTACAATGATGAAAAGGGCAAAGAAAAGGAAGAACCAATGCAATGCAAAATAAAATATGAAATCAATAGCTATGTGAAGTAATATTCATCTAATGAATCTAATGACCAAAAACAAGAAAAGATTGATCAATAAAACCTTATGCAAAAAGGAATTTCTTCAATTGTGTACATATGGTTTGAAGGTCTTATCAAGGAGATAGACAAACATGATATTCCTAAAATAGATTACAAAACTATCAAATCATATCTATTGTGCACTCATTGCAACCAATATGGTCATGAAAAGACCAATTGTTGGAGTTTCCATCCATACAAATATTGTGATGGAATAAATCACTCATATTTCTCCTGTCACTTCAAACATAGGTACTACAAAGACTATGAAAGAATATTACTTCAAATATTAATCTTTTATCTTTAAAAATGTGGTTCATATGGATCTACTAACATTAAGCTCAAGTTTGATACTTATGAAGGATAGAGAAACATGTCTAACATATGGAAAAAATAAGGAAGAGGAGCCTATTTAGATTCACTCATGACTTTTAATATCATGAGAGCAACGGTACATCAAAGACACCTAACATAAAGGAACAAAGAATGGAAAAGTATGAGAAGCCATGACATGAAGACTGAAGTAACAACAAAAGAACCAAAACAAGAATACTCTAAACAAGCCAAAGATCAAGATGAAGAGGAAGATCCATATTGAAGACTAAAGTCTTCAATACCCAAATAATGTAATACAGGGGTGTTAGAAATAGAGTCTATTCCATAATTTGGGTTATGTAAATGTATCTTCCAAGGTACATACTTAGTACATTATATTACTTTAGGAGGAAGTTATCTAGTTACTTCATGCAATGTAATAAATGCACAAGATTCAATGTGCAAGCTGTATATATGCAACTTGTTTTTTGCATAGCTAGGTAGAGTGTTGTCCAAGGAACCTGTGTTCCTATATAATAAAGGCCTCATTGTCAGATATATATGAGAAGAAGGATATAGATAGATAGAGCTACTTACAACATAGTCATAGGTAGTAGTGTAGTGTTGTGTATATCACCATATATTGGTGATGGGTATAATATAGTTCAGTAGCTTCATTAATGGGGTGTTCATTTACTCCATAGCAACGTTGCATTTATTTATGTTATTTCTATTCAGCATACTTAAGTCATCTTGCATATTTAATTTCTTTTATATTATTTTGCATCTTGTGAATGTTATCTCCCATTGCTCATTACATCAAAAGCTAACATACTAGAGGTAATGAGATGGAGTTGAATCATGTCAAATAGAGATTAATTGGATGCACCTGAGGAACCAAAACTCGTGAAAAGACAAATGTGTTTAGAAACACCAAAATTTGTATTTCTCAAAATGAGTAACAAGTGTCTAGAAACACCGACGGATGAGAACTTTATGCCAATGCATAAGTTCTTAAGAACATTGGTAAGAAAGTTTTGAAAAAAATGATAAAAATATGTTTATAAACACTGAAATACATTTTGAAAGAGTGTGATTTGATAAGTCTATGGAGAAAACACTCTTGTCAAGATCAAGGTGTTTAAATACCTCGATAGGAGTGGTCCAAGAATACAGACGTAAATGCTTGAAGACATCATTGGACCATGTCACCATGTTCACGTAGAAGTGTCTAAAAACACTAATAAGCATGTCGATAAGAGTGTATTTGAATATTTCAATAGAAAAAATGCTCACAATAGGACAAAGGTATTTAGAAACACCAACAAGATAGATTTACACTTTGAGAGTACAATGCTATATATTTAATAATGTTAATAGTTTACATTAAAAATATTATTATTAAAAAACTTTGAAATACATTTATCTTATGGGAGATAAGGAAGATTATGATTGTTATATTGATTTAAAAAGCTTCTTTTTAAACTAAAAGAGATGCATATAATGAAGTTCATAATTTTATAAAAAGGAAGAGTAAAAAAATTTGGTTTGGTAGTTTCTTTTCTTGTTCTTGATATTTCAAGAAGAGGGGACAAACAAAAGAGGGGAGAAAAGAAAGTATTTTTTGGGAGATTTTATGCAGTGCGGGTATGTGGAAAAAAGAGAGGAACCTGTGAGTTGGAACATAGAAAATTTGAAGGCAAGCTCTAACCTATGCAACTTATTGGGTAGGAGTACAAAACAAGCAAGACAATATTCTTTTGTATGAATATGCTTTTGAGGAATATGTAATTTGGCTCTTTGTCTTAATTCTTGGCACTCTCCCATGGTTTTATAGAAATTATAGTGAGACTTTACATTTCTACATTTTTGTTTTAGTTGAAGGTTTTAAAAAGAAAATAATTTATTTGTATATTGATTGCAATTTTGGAGCTAAGCAAACCTTGCTTGAGAGCTTTGCATTATCTTTACAAAACTAATTTTATAGATATGTATGTGGGATTCTATAAGTAATTCATATTACATGTGTCAAACCTATTCAATGCACCTATGGAATTGATGTATGTTGTAGTCTATTGTGAGGTAAACCAAATATTGATTAGAATGCTTCTTTGATGCTAAACTAGTTATTATGGGTAGAGAACATCTAGACCTATAACACCCACTATGTTTGTTCTATGTGTTAAACTGAACTGATATCTGGATTTTTTAAACCTAAGCATAGTGATCCCTATGTTTCTAAGTTCAGGGGTGGTGATTAATAACTAAAATGATAGTTTAAGTTTTATTTTTGCTTCAAACCTCTATGTAGAATTAATTAAAGATATTTTCCAATTTAAATCTATCGTGCATTTATTTGATTGTTTGTTGTTTTGATGGAACATTGATTGGGCCCTTTGTTAATACATTGGGGTATGTGCATAGAATTTCATTTTTTTCTTAAAATAAGAGTTGGGTTGTCTAAATAGTTTAGTTGCACCCTTTGAAGGGTTTACTTGATTTTTGCTTTAGCATTAAGTAATGAAAGTGTATTTCTTATTTTAAATATAGAAAAAGGATAAAAGTATTTGTATTTAATGGATATTTGTATAGAGAACTTCTTTATACTATTTGAAATTTTAATGGACATGAGACCATTTAGTATAAGGGAATATACTAAGATTCTTTAATTAATAATAGAATCACAAAGTATGTTTTGTATAGAGTTACTTGAAATATTAATGGTTATGGGAACCATTCAATTTTAAAAGAAAATTATGGAATTTCCTTGTATGAATATGAAGCATTTAAATGGGCATGGAGTCCTTTGAAATAAAAATATTATGAGGTTTCCTCACATGAGTGTCATTCTAAGAAATTATGGAAATGTAATGAATCATTTTTTATATGGATTATTTGATATATTGAAAAAAAAAGATATAGAAATATAAATGGTATTTTCTATATTATTGTATTGTTTATCAAAAGAAAATTTAGGAATGCATTATCATATTAAGGAGGTCTCATGATCCCTTATTCCAACTATCTCTAAATGGATCTCAAGGAATACAACAAACCAGATTATAGATAAAAAAACTTTATCGTACTTTTACTAGGGTTTCATATTGATTATGATTATGATGTAATTGGAATCTCAAAGAAAGAGATGTATATTGAAATACATTATTGAAAATTTGTTGTAATAAATTTTCTTATTATAATAAGATTTTAATATTGATGTTTATCTATTCATTGTTGTTATTTATAATTATTTTTGAAATAAGTAATTTATAGGTGAATTTATGTTTTGGAAAAATGAATGGAAAATAGTAATATTAAGATGTTCAATGCTTTCAATAATATGCATTAGAAATGGTCAAGCCATTTCTTATTAAAGCAAAGTGAGCATGTTTTATTTTTGAGAGAGAGAAAGAGTAAATATGAATGAATAGAGATGTTATACTTTTGGGTTATGAAGGGTTAGGAGGGTGTACTTTAAGAAACCTTGATATAACCCTTATTAAGATAAACCCAAGCCTAAGGGAGTTGCGAGGAGGAAACACCTAGGAATTTTTGCAAAGAGAACATCTAAAATGGGGAATTATGATGTTATCTAAATATAAGGAGTTTTTGGATAATATTCTAAGTGGTGTAGCTTGAATATTTCTTCCTACCACAGAGGTTAGGAACCCATATGCAATTGAGTTAAGTTATGGCACCTTGAATAGGAAGGTTCGAGTGTCCATGCAAAATTATCATGTAGAGTGATAATCACCTTAGTTAACCCATCACGAAGATGGGGTAATTAAGCACTAAAGTATTAGTAATTCCACTACAGAGGTGCAATGACTAAACTTAAAGGAATTATGCCAAAAAACACTAACATAGAATGACTTGTGTTGGGTGAGGTAAATTGGTATCCCATTCTCTAACAATTGAGAAGGGATAATCCTAATGCTATTGTCAAGTTGCCTTATATTCATAAAGAATGTAAGGAATGTGGGGTGACCATTTAAGCATCCTTTATGTTGTAGAGGTATATAAAGATGAACCCCAAAACCTACACGAGTTTAGCCACTCCTATCCACTCGAGAGTTGACTTAGTGATAAGGTCTCAAATGTAGTAATGCATTATCTACTCTAAACAAAATAGAAATATCTTAAGTGAACCTTGACTATGATTATTCTTGGCTAATTAAATAAAATATTTTCTCTCTTGTATTGGTTAGAATTGGGGTGTTACAATTAGTATCAAAGCTTGAGGTCATAGGACTAGAAGCTTCCATGGAGAGAACTTAGGATTGGCCTAACTTGATGCATAGAATTTGGGGAGATTTGCAACTTTAGGGATATTAACTTGGATTGGGTATACCAGGCATTGCAATTCGATGAGCTCAATTCAGACTAAGGAGTAAAAATCCTAAAGGATGAAATATCTTATTGGGAATGGCACCTTGCATGGAGTAAGTGTGATCATTGCTATTATTAGTGGATGATAATACTCTATTGTTAGTTCATATGGATAATGTAACTAACTAGAAGTTAGAAGTAAAATTTGGAGGAAAATGTTGGACATTTTGAGTCCATGAATTTGTCATTTATGTCAAGGAATGAGCTACCATTGATGTCAAAAGGTCAAAAGGACCAATGCAAGAGGTTGATGATAGATGAGCCCCATAATGTTTATTTTTTAATATTATGTGGAGCATGATTTTAAAGGTTTTTCTTTAAAACCAATGGTGGGAAAGTTATAAGGTTTTTCTAAAAACCAAGGAGGCTTTTAGTTTGGTTTAAAAAGCCCAAAGTTTATTTAATTATTAAATTATAATATTTAAATTCTAAAAGAATTTAAATTATAATATTTAAATTCTAAAAGAATTTAAATTATAATATTTAATAATTATAAGGCCAAAGTCTAAGTTTGGCATTGACATTTTCGCACGTGAAGATGACGTACTCCATCCACCGATGTAGGAGATTATTGGAAGGTGTATGGTATTTAAACCATAGCCTTTCCAAAGTCCAAAGCATCCATCCTAATATTCTAATGTTAACACATAAGACTCGTACATATATTTTGCAGTGATAGTTTGTGCAACACGTGGTTTTCAAAAAGTAAGGGTGAAGGAGCATTTTGGCTCATGGGAACTAATAAGGTCAAAGCATGGTAGGTGCTTTGTGGCTCCAAGAGAAGCACGTGGCTCACACGGCATGGAATTCATGACCAAGGTGCTCATTGGAGAGAAGTACCAAGTTTGAATCTTATGCATGCTAAAGTGATAACGTTTTGGTTTATGATTTAATTTTTGCATGGGATAAAGTTAAAGTTAGGAGAAATAAGGTGATAGTTTTATTTTGGAGGATTATCCAAAATTCATAAGGGAAATATTATTAAGTTTTTGAAGGTTATTTTGTTGAGATATATTTGAGGGTATAAATATTTTTATCTAAGAAAATGGGAAAATTATTTTATTGCATTTTTTTACAAGTGAGTTATTTAATAAATGCAATATTAAAGTAGGGAGTCATAAGTAGAGATTGGTTTATTATTTAAATATAATATTATGAAGTGAGTTATGTTAAATTTGAATGGTTGAGATGATCTTGTGATGAGTTAGGGTTTTGAAGAAGTGATTAATTAAATATTGTGGTGTTGGATATTATTTTAAGAATGAAGCAATAAGGTGTATTTGATATTTAATTTATCTTTGTGATTAAGGTAAATTGTGAAAAGTGTTAAAGTGATAATTCTTGTCATATAACTCTTTGTACTTGTCAAAGAAGTGTTTATGATTGTGGTAGATTTGTATGGTCTAATTTTCATCAAGAAAAAATTTATGGGCACATTCTTCTTTGATTGAATTAATTGGTTGGTTTTTTGGAAAACAACTTTGGAGTCAAAAGGACTTGATTAGGTTTACTTATTGATTTGTTCATCTAATGTGAAGATTGTTTTATAAGCATTATTTTTGAAGTGAATGGTTGAGTGAAGAAATTGAACTAGGGTTTGCACAAAACATGAGTATCATTGTTATGTGAGATTGGTTGATAAGTATTGTTGGAAATATTTGAGTGATTTTTCATATGCTTGGACTAGGGTTTGTGCACAAGGATTATTTCATTAAGTGATTGGTTGAGTAGAGTTGGTTGAGCCTATTCAAGTGGATGTGTGAAGTGATAGTTCAAGTTCTATGAAATAAATTGTTCTATATTCTAAATTAATTTGAGAAAGAGGTTGAATGTTGATGAGTATGAAACATATTGAGTTTCTAACAATTCTCTATATGTTTATGTGATAAATGAGTGAATGAAAGTGATTGAAAATTGTTATTAATGTGAAGCATATTGAGTCTCTAACAATTCTCTTTATGTTTCTATGATATTGGAAAAGTTCTAGTGTGAACTTGGTGGGCAGATCTAGTAGATTTTATTTAATATTGATTCAAGCTTTGTGTTTAAGCTTGAGAATAAATATTGAATATATATTTGTGCTAGACCAAAGGACTATGTTTATTGTAGATCATAGGATATATATGGAGGATATATTTGTGCTACATTGAAGGATTGTATTTAGTGTAGATTTAGGATAGAGTTTGGTATAGATTTGAGGACAAGTTTGTGCTAGACAAAAGACAGATATTGAGTAGATTTGTTCTAGACTAAATTATTGTGTTTAGTACAAATTTGAGATAGAGCTTTGAAGGTGATAAAGTATAGAGGATGATAGTCTCCAATGGATAGGGATCCATTAACAAGGGTAGTGAGGATAGGTGTCTTTAGTGGATAAATATCCATTAGCCAGAGCATTGGGGGCAATAGTTTTTCTAGAATATCACCATTCAAAGCTAAGGATAAAGGAGTCCTCCTATGGATAGAGATCCATGAAATTTATTAGGGGATTGGTGTATCCTTTGGACAAAGCTCCATAAACATTGTAATAGGGAAAATATTCCCAAGATATTGATTAAAAAAAATTTAGTGAAATATTTTCTCCGTGGAGTAGCCCACATTGGGTGAACCAAGTAAAATTGGTGTCTCTATTATGTGTGGTGATTTGTGCATTGTTTTGATTACTACTATTGATATTGCTATCTTTACATTGCATAATATTGATTGGGAAAGAAAAGTAAAAAATGGTCTTGTTCCCCCCCTATTAGTATAAGCTTGTGTTCTTCAATTGGTATTAGAGCGGGTTCCTTATAAATATTTTAATAGCTTTAAGGAAAAGCTTTCAAGAACACAATGGATTCTAAGAATGTGTCCTCAGATAATTCAACACCAATATTTTATGGAAGTGATTATATATATTAGAGTATGAGAATGAAGGTTCACCTGATGGCACTTGGCAATGAAATTTGGGAAGCAATTAAAAATGGATACATACCACCAGCTAATCCACCTACATATAAGGAAGGTAAGATTATAAAGCATTACAATTTAAAAGCAATGAATGCACTTTTGAGAGGTTTGTATAAAACAAAATCAATAAAAGTTATGCATTGTAAAGAATCAGATGTTGTGATAACATCTTAAGGTCTCTCCCAACAAGGTTTAGTGAAAATATTTTAGCTATAGAAGAAGCAAAGGATGGTGATTATTTGATAAGAGATTATTACTTGGTATTCTTACAGCATTTGAGTTGAGAATAAAAGAGGAACATAATATCCAAAAGGAAGCAACCTTCAAAGCAATTAAGAAGACAAAGGGTAAGAAGTAAGAATCAAGTAATGAGTCATCCAGTGATGAAAAAGCTAATTATGGTAAAAGTAACAAGGATTCAAGAAGATTCAAAGATGCAAAATATGTTAGATGTTTAAATTGTGGAAAGTATGGTCACTATGCAAATGATTGTAAAGAATCTAAAAATAACAATGATGAAGAAAAATAGGATCACAGGAAAAATGAATCATAAAAAAATAGGTACCAAAAGAAAGGTAAGGATGGACAAAGTAAACAAGGAAAGAAGTTATTTTGAATACAAAAGAGGAGCTACTATGCAGACAAGGCAAGTAAGTACTCTAGTGATAACGATGCTAGTTCTTCAAGTAATGATAGAGATGAAGTCTTATTTCTGATTGAAGAAAAATAAAAGGTTAATAAAAGGTTACCAATAATTCTCAAGTGTTTTAGATGTGGTAATTTTGGACATCTTGAAGATAGTTGTACAAGGAATGGTTTTAGTTTCAGTGATGATAAATATGACGATGCTCTTGAAGGACCAAAAGAAAATATTCTGATGGTACTAGAAGAAGAAGAAGGTGATCCTATAGAAGATAAGTTAAAAGAAAATGAAGATGTTGACAAAGGCAAACAAATAGAGGAAGAATAAAAAAAATGTGGAGTTGATCTTGAGGGAGAGCTTATCTATGCTCTTAAAAATTTAAAGAAGGTAAGAAAGCAAAACTCTCAACTTGAGTTTCAATTTCAATAATGTGATGAAGAGAGAGGAAAGCTTATAGAGGATCTAAATAAGTCAATGGCTAAGACAAATAAGTTCAAGGATAAGTTAGAAGCAAAGGTCTTAGAATATGAAAGGTTAGAACAATAAGTAGCTCTACTAAGGGAAGATTTAGAAAAATACAAGGATAAGCTACACAAGTTTGGAAAGAGTTCAAAGAATTTGTATATTATTATCAAGGTACAAATAATGTCAACAAACAAAACAGGTCTTGGTTTTAAACAGACTCAAAATAAACAAGAAGAAGAGTCAACCTCAAGTTCTGAAGAAGAAGAAACTTCAGAAGAAGATAGTGTAAGAGAAAGTGATACTTCTGAGGATGAGTTAGACAAAAGAAAATTCAAAAAGGAAAGGAACAATGTACAAAGAAGAAATAGATGGAAAAAATCAGAATAGGTTAAGAGAGACTTAGAGATAAATGGGGTCAAGACAAGGAAAATTCAATGGAATATGTTTCTCATATCACATATTTGGGCACAAGGCTTCAGAATGGAGGACACATGAAAGACAGGAATATGACAATTCCAAGAATAGATAGCTTTTCCATGGGTATTGTTACTCATGTAATCAGTTTGATCATAAGGAAATGAATTGCAAGGTAAATGACAGGAACAAATATGGCTTCACTAGGAGAAATTCCAAGACATTTGAACCTAAAAATATTAATAACATTAAGTGTTATAATTGAAACAATTATGGACATACAACAAAGTGGTGTAGAGCAGACATTCCAAAACCAAGCATGAACATACAAAATAATATGAATAAGAAAAGAAACAGGAATATAAATATGAACATGAACATGAATAGAAATAGAAATATGGGTATGGACATGAATAGGAATAAGAACATGGACATGGAAAGGAACAGTCAAATAAATAAAAATAATAAGATAAGAAGAAAAGAGGACAAAGGTAAAGACCATTGCTTGTTGGGAGTAGAAATACTCCCACCCCATAATTAACCGCCTCAAGAGGAGGTGGGGGAGGGGCTAAGATAAGAGACTCATTCTTAGCCTCGAGCCCCAAAGGTGACCCTTTTCCATTGATATCAAATGGGGATATATTTGAATAAGGGGGAGATATTTGGTTTAAGGAGAGTATTGAGATAGGGGGAGCAATGTCCCAAGGGGAGAAAAATAAGAGAAAGGTCAAGTGAGAATTTGGGTTACCATCAATGACAAAGGGGGATATTGTTGGACATTTTGAGTCCATGAAGTTGTCATTGATGTAAAGGAATGAAGTTATCATTGATGTCAAGAAATGAGCTACCATTGATGTCAAAAGGTCAAAAGGAGAAATGCAAGAGGTTGATGATAGATGAGCTCCATAATGTTTATTTTTAAATATTATGTGGAGAATGGCTTTAAAGGTTTTTCTTTAAAACCAATGGTGGGAAAGTTATAATGTTTTTCTAAAAACCAAGGAGGCTTTTAGTTTGGTTTAAAAGGCCCAAATTTTATTTAATTAGTAAATTATAATATTTAAATTCTAAAAGAATTTAAATTATTTTATTTAATAATTATAAGGCCAAAGTCTAAGTTTAGCATCAAAATTTTCGCATGTGAAGATGATGTACTCCCTCCATCGACGTAGGATATTATTGGAAGGTGTATGGTATTTAAACCATAGCCTTTCCAAAGGCCAAAGCATCCATCCTCATTCACTAATGTTAACACCTAAGACTCGTGAGCATATTTCACATTGAAATTTTGTGCAACGCGTGGTTTATAAAAAGCGAGGGTGAAGGAGCCTTTTAACTCATGGGCATTAAGGAGGTCAAATCATGATAGGTGCTTGGTGTCTCCAAGAGGAGCATGTGGATCACATGGTATGGAAGTTGCTACCAAGATGCTCATTGGAGAGAAGTGCCAAGTTCGACTCTTGTGCATGCTAAAGTGGTAATATTTTGGTTTATGATTTAATTTTTGCATGGGCTAAAGTTAAAGTTAGGAGAAATAAGGTGATAGTTTTATTTTGGAGGATTAGCCAAAATTCATAAGGGAAATATTATTAAGTTTTTGAAGGTTATTTTGTTGATATAGATTTGAGGGTAAAAATATTTTTATCTTAGAAAAAGGGAAAATTATTTTATTTCATTGTTTTACAAGTGAGTTATTTAATAAATGCAATATTAAAGTAGGGATTCATAATTAGAGATTGGTTTATTCTTTGAAGATGATTTTCTAAAGTGAATGCTAAATATGAATGGTTGAGATGATCTTGTGATGAGTTAGGGTTTTGAAGAAGTGATTAATTAAATAGTGTGGTATTAGATATTATTTTAAGAATGGAGCAATAAGGTGTATTTGAGATTTAATTTATCTTTGCGATTAAGGTAAACTGTGAAAAGTCTTAGAGTGACAAAGAAGTGTTTATGATTGTGGCAGATTTGTATGGTCTACTTCTCATCAAGAAAAAAGGGTATGGGCACATTCTTCCTTGATTGAGTTAATTGGTTGGTTTTCTAGAAAATAACTTTGGAGTGAAAAGGACTTGATTAGGTTTACTTATTGAGTTGAGCTATTGTGAATATTTTTTTATAAGCATTGTTGTTGAAGTGAATGGTTGAGTGAAGAAATTGAACTAGGGTTTGCAAATAACATGAGTATCATTGTTATGTGAGATTGGTTGATAAGTATTGTTGGAAACATTTGAGTGAGTGTTCATATGCTTGGACTAGGGTTTGTGAGCAAGGATTATTTCATTAAGTGATTGGTTGAGTAGAGTTGGTTGAGCCTAGTCAAGTGGATGTGTGAAGTTATAGTTCAAGTTATATGAAACACATTGTTCTATATTCTAAATTAATTTGAGAAAGAATTTGAATTTTGATGAGTGTGAAACATATTAAGTATCTAAAAATTCTCTATATGTTTCTGTGATAAAAGAGTGATTGAAAGTAATTGAGCATTGTGATGAATGTGAAGCATATTAAGTCTCTAAAAATTCTCTTTATGTTTCTATGATATTGGACAAGTTCTAGTGCGAACTTGGTGGGCAAATATAGCAGAGTTGATTTGAGATTGATTCAAGATTTTTGTTAAGGTTTGAGGATAGAGATTGAAGATATATTTGTGCTAGATCGAAGGACTATTTTTAGTGCAGATCAAAGGATAGATATTGAGGATAGATTTGTGCTAGAACAAATATAGAGATTGAGCAAATTTATGCTAGACCAAAGTATTGTGTTTAGTATAGATTTGAGATAGAGATTTTAAGGTGATAGAGTATAGAGGATGATAGTCTCCAATGGATAAATATCCATTAGCCAGAGTAGTTAGGATAGGTATCTTCAGTGGATAAAGATCCATTATCCAAAGCAGTGGGGGCAATAGTTCTAGAAGATCACCAGTCAGAGCTAGGGAGAAAGGAGTTATCCTATGGATAAATATCCACAAACTTGATTAGGGGATTGGTGTCTCCTTTGGAAAGAGCTCCATAAACATTGTAATAGGGAAAGGATTCCCAATAGATTTATTGAGAAAATTTTAGTGAAATATTTTCTTCGTGAAGTAGCCCACATTGGGTGAACCACATAAAATTGGTATCTCTATTATGTGTGGTTATTTGCGCATTGTTTGATTACTGCTATTGATATTGCTATATTTACATTGCATAATATTTATTGGGAAATAAAAGTAAAAAATGGTATTATATTGTTCGCCCCCACTCTCAGTATAAGCTTATGTTCTTCAATTGGTATAAGAGCAGGTTCCTTTGGAAGAGTTTAATAGCTTGAAGGAAAATATTTCAAAAACACAATGGATTCTAAGAATGTGTTCTCAGATAATTCAACACCAATATTTTATGGAAGTGATTATATATATTGGAGTATGAGAATGAAGGTTCACCTGATGGTACTTGGCAATGAAATTTGGGAAGTAGTTGAAAATGGATATATACCACCAACTGATCCACCTATAGATAAGGAAGGTAAGCTTCAATAGAATTACAATTCAAAAACAATGAATACACTTTTGAGATGTTTGAATAGAACAAAATCAATAAAATTTATGCATTTTAAATATGCAAAAGGAATTTGGGATAAGTTGCAAAGCATATATGAAGGAGATAAAAGTATAAAAAAGGCAAATATACGAAATCTCAAAGGACAATTTGAAGAATAAATAATGAAGAATGAGGAAAAAATTAGTTCTTATCTACTTCAGGTAGATGAGGTTGTTAATGCTATGCAAGGACTTGGACTTAATGTTGAAGAATCATATGTTTGTGATAATATCTTAAGGTCTCTCCCAATAAGGTTTAGTGAAAATATTTCAGCTATAGAAGAAGAAAAGGATGGTGATTCTTTGACAAGAGATATGTTACTTGGTATTATTATAGTATTTGAGTTGAGAAAAAAAGAGGAACCTAATCTCTAGAAGGAAGCAACCTTCAAAGCAATTAAGAATACAAAGGGTAAGAAGTAAGAATCAATTAATGAGTCATACAGTGATGAAGAAGCTAATTATGGCATAAGGAACAAAGATTCAATAATATTCTAATATGTAAAATATGTTAGATGTTCAATTGTGGAAAGTATGGTAACTATGTAACTGATTGTTAAGAAGCTAAAAATAAAAATGATGAAGAAAAATAGGATCACAGGAATAGAGAATAAAAAAAATACAGGTACCAAAAGAAAGACAAGGACAAACAAAGAAAACAAGGAGATAAGTTCTTTTAAAGACAAAAGAGGAGCTACTATGCAAACAAGGCAAGTAATTACTCTAGTGATAGTGATGCTAATTCTTCAAGTAATGATAGAGATGAAGTCCTATTTATGATTGAAAAAATAGGTTAATAAAAGGTCACAAATAATTCTCAAGTGTTTTAGATGTGGTAATTTTGGACATCTTGAAGATAGTTGTACAATGAATGTTTTTAGTTTCAGTGACGATGAATATGAGGATGCATGTATAGGACCAAAATAAAATATTCTAATGGCACTAGAAGAAGAAGAAGGTGATCCTATAGAAAATAAGTTAAAATAAAATGAAGATTTTGACAAAGGCAAAAAAAAAGAGGAAGAATCAGAAAAAGGAGAAATTTATCTTGAGGGAGATATTATCTATGCTCTCAAAACATTAAATAATGTAATAAATCAAAACTCTCAACTTGAGTTTCAGTTTCAAGAATGTGATGAAGAGAGAGGAAAGCTTATAGAGGATCTAAAAACATCAATGGTTAAGACAAATAATTTCAAGAATAAGTTAGAAACAAAGGTATTAGAATATGAAAGGTTAGAACAAGAAGTAGCTCTACTAAGGGAAGATTTAGAAAAATCCAAGGATAAGCCATAAAATTTTAAAATAGTTCAAATAATTTAGATAATATGATCAAGGTACAAAGAATGTCAACAAATAAAATAGATCTTAGTTTTGAACAGGCTCAAAAGAAACAAGAAGAAGAGTCAACCTCAAGTTCTAAAGAAGAAGTAACTTCAGAAGAAGACAGTGTAAGAGAAAGTGAGACTTTTGAGGATGAGTCAAACAACAAAAAATTCAACAAGGAAAGAAAAAATGTACAAAGAAGAAATAGATGGAAGAAATATCATAATAGGTTAAGATAGACTAAGAGGCCAATGGGTTCAAGACAAGGAAACTTCAATGGAAGATGTTTCTCATGTCACAAATTTGGGCACAAGGCCTTAGAATGCAGGACACATGAAAGACAGGAATATGGGAATTTCAAGAATAGACAACTTTTCCATGGGTATTTTTAATCATGTAATCAGTTTAGTAACAAGGCATTGAATTACAAGGTACATTATAGGAACAAAGATGGCTTCACTATGAGAAATCCCAAGATATTTACACATCAAAGGATTAATAACATTAAGTGTTATAAGTGCTATAATTATGGACATACAACAAAGTGGTGTAGAGCAGACATTCCAAAACCAAGCATGAACATGAACAAGAATAGAAACAAGAACAAGAATATGAATATGAACATGAACAGGAATAGGAAAAAGAATAGAAATATGGGTATGGACATTAATAGGAACATGATCATGGACATGGAGAAGAACAATCAAAGAAATTAGAAGGATTAGATAAGAATAAAAGAGGACAAAGGTAAAGACCAGTGCTTGCTGGGAGTATAAATACTCCCACCCCATAATTAACCACCTCAAGAGAAAGTGGGGGAGGGGCTAAGCTAAGAGACTCATTCTTAGCCCCGAGCCCCAAAGGTGACCCTTTTCCATTGATGTTAAAGGGGGAGATATTTGAGTAAGGGGGAGAGATTTGGTTTAAGGAGAGAGCGTTGAGATAGGGGGAGCAATATCCCAAGAGGAGTAGGACAAGAAAAAGGTCAAGTGTTTGGTAAAAATAATTTGGGTTACCATCAATGACAAAAAGGGAAATTGTTGAATATTTTGAGTCCATGAAGTTTTCATTGATGTCAAGGAATGAAGTTGTCATTGATTTCAAGGAATGAGCTATCGTTGATGTCAAAAGGTCAAAAGGAGCAATGCAAGAGGTTGATGATAGATGAGCTCCATAGTATTTATTTTTAAATATTATGTGGAGCATGATTTTAAAGGTTTTTCTTTAAAACCAATGGTGAGCAAGTTATAAGGATTTTATAAAAACCAAGGAGGCTTTTAGTTTGGTTTAAAAGACCTAAAGTTTATTTAATTATTAAATTATAATATTTAAATTTTAAAAGAATTTAAATTATTATATTTAATAATTGTAAGGCAAACGTAGATTAAATTATACTTAATTTATATTTAATAATTTAAATTATTATATTTAATAATTGTAAGGCAAACGTAGATTTAATAATTTTAATTTATATTTAATTGTACAGGCGTAGTGTCCCAGAAAAAGATACTTTCTGGCAAGTCTTCGAGAGTGATGAGCAAATTGTTAACTTTTTGATTCAAGAAGCTGCCACCATCAAAGGAAGAACCTTGGAGCACGAAGACACTGAAGGTCTGATTCAGTTGTGGAATAATCATATTTCGAAAGGTCTTATCACTCTAGAAAGTTTGTTTGATCAGCATGATCGGTCCAAGAAACATCGAATTGAGATCGACAAGAAAGAGTATATGGAGCTGCAGTTGGAACCCAATAAGGTCATTAAGATTGGGATTGATTCTACTCCTGACGAACTGCAAGAAATCAGATAACTGTTTCAAGAATTTTTTGATATTGTGGCCTGGAGTTATGAGGATCTGAAGGGATATGATAAATAGATTGTTCAGCATACTATTGAATTGGAAGAAGGAGTCAGACCCTTCAGGTAAAAGCAGTGACCAGTGAATCCAAAGATTGAGACTCTCATGAGGGCCAAACTTGTGAAAATGTTGTAGGCCAAGATTATATACCCGGTTAAGCACTCGACTTGGGTTGCTAATCTGGTTTCGGTTCGAAAGAAAAATGGAGACATACGACTATGTGTAGATTTTCAAAATCTAAACCGTGCATCTCTGAAAGATCACTATCCCTTGCCTCGCATTGATCAGATACTACATGTTGTTGCTGGGGCTCAACGTTTTTCACTGCTAAACAGTTTCTCTGGATATAACCAAATTTGGGTTAGGGATGAGGACCAGTACAAGACAACATTTACAACTAAGTGGGGCACTTTTGCTTATCAGCAAATGCCTTTCGGATTATCAAATGTTGGGGCCACATTCAAGAGAGCCATGGACATTGCATTTGAGGAGCTTTTGAACAAGATTATTGTTATTTATCTTGATGATATGATTGTCTTTTCACATAAATGGGAAGATCACTGTTATCATATGAGGAAAATCTTTGGAAAATGTAGAGAATTTGGTATTTCTAATAATCTAAAGAAGTCAGTTTTTGCAGTGAAGGAAGGTAAACTCTTGGGGCATGTCATTTTAGAAGATGGTTTGGCAATTGATCCATCTCGAGTCGAAGCATTGAAGAAACTATTGCTCCCTGCCAATAAGAAAGAGCTACAGTCTTTCTTTGGGCAGATTAATTTTATCAGGAAGTTCATTTCTGATTTTTCCCGAGTTGTCAAGCCCATGGCCGAGTTGTTGAAGAAAGATGCAGAATTTAAATGGACAACTCAGAGGAAGGAGGCATTCCAGGAAATTAAGGACATAATAGCGCAGGCTCCTGTATTAATTAATCTAGATTATTCAAAAGATTTCATTCTGTATGTAGTGGGGGAAGATGAAAGCTATGCCGCAGTACTCACACAGAAAGGAGATGATGGGAATGAAAGGCCCATTGCTTTCCTTAGTCACGTTATCTTACCTCATGAGGAAAAATATAATTTCATTGAAAAATAGGTGTATGTTGTCATGAAGTCTCTTAAAAAATTCAAGCACTTCATATCTCAAAGTAGGATAGTCGTCTAAGTTATACATCCCGATGTAAGGAATTTCATCATTCAAGGTGATATGGGTGATAAACACGCTAGTTGGGTCACCAAAATTCAAGAATTTGATGTTGAGATTCATCCGACCAAGCTAGTGCGGGGTAAGGCCTTATGCCAGTACTTAGCAAAGACTGCAGCATCTAGAATAGTTGATTATCAAGCAGATGATCTTGCTAGAGATAACAATCTGGTGAATCTCCTAGTACAAGAACAAGATTGGGCTGATGACCTCATTAACTATTTCACAACTGGTAGATGCCCTTCATAGTTAAATGCCTCACAACGAAGAAGGTTTCGTCTGCAAGCTCTCAGGTATGTGTTATTTCCCGAAGGATTGTTTTTCAAGAACATTGATGGCGTTCTTTTAAGGTGTGTCAAGGAATCAGAGAAGGCTAGAATTCTGGAGGAGTTTCATTCTGACATATCAGGAGGACACTATGTAGGTAGACCAATGGCTTTAAAAATTATTCGGTCTGGTTACTATTGGCCAATATTGTTCATAGATGCTTTCGGGATTGCCCAAGCATGTGATAAATGTTAGAGGTATACAGGAACGGTTAGAAATGCATCATTGCCCCTGCATCCAATTCAGGTCGAAGCACCTTTTCAGCAGTGGGGATTGGACTTTATTGGGATTATTGATCCGAATTCTTCAGCTGGACACAAGTATATCTTGACCACTATAGATTATTTTATGATATGGTCTGAATCTATTCCAACCAGGGTTGCAAATCAAGAGGTGGTGATTTATTTCATTGAAGGGATGATCACACTTTTTGGCATTCTTGATGCTATTATTATAGATAATGGAACTCCATTTATTGGAGCTGAGCTGGATGAATTTGCAAATAAGTATGGTGTTTTCCTGAAAACATCCTCTAACTATTACCCTCAGGGAAATGGCTTGGTAGAGTCCACAAACAAGAATTTGCTGCATATTTTAAAGAGATATTTGGGGGATAACAAGAGATCATGGCACCTTCTGTTGAATCAAGCTTTATGGGTAGATAGAATTTCAATCAAGAAGTCTATCAAGACTTCACCATATGCCCTAGTATATGGAAAAGAGGCGAGGTTGCCTGTTCATCTAGAATTGCCAGTATTGCAGCAGTTGTAGGGATTTCAGGATGATGAAGCAGATGTAGATTCCATGGATATGCGGTTGGCTCAGTTGTTACAGTTGTAAGAGCAACGTTCTTTGGCCTATGAGGAGTTTTCTAAGCATACACAGGTTATTTCAAAGTGGTTCCATAAAAATTATGCTGATCATTTGCTTAAGGTGGGTGATTTGGTCCTGAAATGGAATGAAAAGAAAGCCAAGCCAAGGATGCACAAGAAGTTTGATGCTCTATGGGAAGGCCCGTTCCGCATTTTCAGTGCTGGTGCAGCAAATTCGTTTCATCTAGAAGATTTGGATGGCAGCCCACTTCCTATTTCGGTGAACGGATTTCATCTGAAAGCCTACACTCCATGAAGTGCGAGTCCAGTAAACTTTTGTATATAGTAAACAAAAAAAAAAAATGACAAAAAAAGAGAAAAACAGAAAAGAAAAAAAAAAGTATTGTTTTCATCTGTCAACTTCGGCTTTTTTTGCATGCGATCCTGCAGGTACATTTATTTCTTTCTTTTTTCTTCTTCCTTCCTAGCAGTTAGTGGATTTCTCTCTATTTCTTCCTTCCCCTCTTCATTCCCTTCTTCTCCTACTCCTTTTTCTTCTGCAAGTAATCAAGCCACTGTTGTTGTTTCTTTTTCCCTTTCTGGTATTCCCGTTTCTTCTTTTCCTTTTCTTCTAATTTCATTGTCATTTCAGCATTTATCCATAGTTCATACCGCATTTGTCATCCCTTCCACTTCCATTCCATTATTCATTTTCCCTCCATCCCCACAGTCGGTGACACAGTAGCCCCTCTTTCGGTGTTGTATCTACCGCATCACTCCCTCCACTCCACCATTCCATCATTTACTATTTCCATTCCATTCCCATTCCATAGCCTGTGCATCCGTAGGATCTCATTCCATTCATTTTTGTTTTTGTACTCCAGGTGCTTTCATGGAGATTCTTTTACAGCACCTGGTAAGCTAAGCCAAATACAGATTCCTTTGAGTTTTTAGCCAAGTACTAGCAAGAGTTGTTGCAGTAGTCTATAGAGATGTACCCTAGCAACCAGCTTTCTATTCTTTTAGTTTTTCTTGACTCTGTTGCCCAATGGATTTAGGCCTGGGATTCATGCATACAACATAACTGTATACCCCGCGAGCCGCCAAGAATGTTGGCATTTTTGCCACATTGTTTTGATTGTTGATTATTCCTGCATAAAATGTTGAAGTTCTCATTCCTCTATGAGTTTTGATTTCAAAATAGCTAAGTTCGAAGACTGTCATGATATCGTGACAAAAAGTAGCATGGAAAGCACAATCTCAAAATCGTCATGATATCGTGACATGTCATGTTATCGTGGGTCTATTGAGGAGAGAGAATTCAAAAGCAAAGGTGTCACGAAATCGTGACCTGTCACAGTTTTGTGGTGCCAAAGGTAGAAAAGGGCTAAGCAGAAAAGTTGTCGTGATTTCGTGACATGTTCTAAAATCACGATTAAAATGGTCAACGGAGACAGCGCAGTAAAATTGTCATGATATCACGACATGTCACATTTTCATGACTTACAATGGCCATGGAGCAGAGTAAGAGAAAAGGTCATGAAATCATGACATAATTGGACGCTGACAATGAATCTCGTCACGATATCATGATAGAATAATGAACAAGGCACAAAAGGTGAAAGATGTCATGATATCACAATGTGTTGCGTGGTCACGACATGATTGAAAGAAAGGCATAAGGCATGAAAGGCATCATGATGTCACAAAATTTTTGAGGATGAAGCCAAGCAAGAAGAAGACGTCGCGATATCACGACAGGAAGCGACAACACTAAAGCAAGAAGAAAATGTTGCAAGTTCGTGACATATTGGGCAGACAGGCCAAAGTGCAAAGAATTTTCGCGATATCATGACATGTCATGTTTTTGTGAGGAGGTAGCAAGGAGGCAGCCAGATTGTATGGCATGTCGCAATTTCCTGACATGACAAATTTTTGCGGTTGAAAAGTAGTAAAGTCCAAGGACATAGAATCTGTCATGATTTCACGACATGCTGGAGATTAAAGAACCACTTGAGGCAAGAGTGTCATGTTTTTGCAGGTTGAGAGCAGGACCGTACAAGGCAAGAGGAAATTGTCATGAAATCACAACATGTTGGCTTTTCGTGACATAGAAGAGAAGATTGAGCAGCGGAGAGAGAACGTCGCAAAAGCGTGACTTGTCTTGTTTTCACGACGTATAAGGGAGACACAACCAAAAGAGAGAAAGGTGTAGCGAAATCGTGCCTTATCGCATTTTCACGGTTTGAAGCAACGAAAGGACAACATGGGTAAAAAAATGTCACGATTTCACAATAGGTCATAGTTTCATGAAAACAGAGCAAAGAAAGAGTAGAATAGTACAGAATGTCATGATTTCATGATGCATCATGTTAACAGAGCGGAGAAAGAGCAGAATAGTATAGAACATCATGATTTCACGATGCATCACATTTTTGTGAGCTAAGGTGGCGAAGGAAACCAAGGAGCCAAATATGTTGCGATTTCATGACATGGTTGATTTTCGCGGTCCGAAAGTAAGAAAAGTGTATGGAGCAGAGAAATTTCATGATTTCGTGACATGTCACGTTTTCACGACCCGTTACATTTTCATGCCAAAATGTAGTTCAAACGGCCCAATGAAGCATTGCGATTTCCAAGGATTAAAAGCACTCCAGAATTAACTGTTTTGCTACTTTCCAATGTGCGCAAGATAGAAGAACGTGCCCAAGCCACTAGAATTGAAGACGCCTCCATTATTCAAAGCTTCTGTTCATGATTTTTCTAACGGTTCAAACATGCTCCAAGAACGATCATTTAATGAAGACGATCGGTTCCTTGTTTCATTCAATTTTTGGTTTCTCCAAGGCTGGTTTAAGGGGATCATTTCCTTGTTTTTGTTGCACATTTTGTAGATCTCGAGGAAGTCCATTGCCTATTTTTAATGCTGTAGAGAGGCAAGACCTCTATAAATATCAATGTAGATCTCAAAAAAGATGGATCGAGAGAGAGACTTTTGCTGAAAGCTTTGAAGTTCTTTGCATGAATGAAAGATATTTGGCCTCTAGTTTTGCAAGCAACTGTCTGTGTGTTTTTCCTTCTATCTTATGCATTCCTAATTTATGCTCATATTTCTTATCTACTGCTTAATTTGAATTTTACATCTGAGTTTAAATATTGCTAGTGAGGAAGTGAGTCCTGGAATGTGATCTTGGAGGTTTTCTGCACAAGGTTGTAAGTTAATTACATCACTATATTTTGTTATATGTTGTTAGTGTGCTTGAATTTATCTACTACTAATCTTTCTCGATCTGATAAATTAAGCCTGTGGCTATATTTTTCATTTCTTTCTGCACATTTATAATTCCTTTCCAGTAACTCTAGTCTTCATCAAGCTTAGATTTAGTAAGGGAACCAGCCTTCTCTGGAGATTGTTCTGGGAGACATTTCTTTCTCCCAACCTTTCAATGTTGGCCGAGTCTAGGGCGCATTTCGCATAAAATCCTTTCCTGTGGCAGATTCGTGACCAACAATTCTATATAATGAATTAATTTTAGAAAGAGGTTGAATGTTGATGAGTGTGAAACATATTGAGTCTATAATAATTTTCTATATGTTTTTATGATAAAAAAGTGATTGATCATTGTGATCAATGTGAAGCATATTGAGTATCTAACAATTCTCTTTATGTTTCTATGAGATTGGACAAGTTCTAGTGTGAACTTGGAGGGTAGATATAGCAGATTTTATTTAAGATTGATTCAAGATTTGTGTTAAGGCTTGAGGATAGATATTGAAGATAGATTTGTGCTAGATCGAAGGACTGTGTTTAGTGTGGATCAGAGGATAGAAATTGAGGATAGATTTATGCTATACTGAAGGACTATGTTTAGTGTAGATTTGAGGATAGGTTTGTGCCAAATCAAAGATAGAGATTGAGAAGATTTGTGCTGGAACAAAGGACTGTGTTTAGTACATATTTGATACAAAGATTTTAAGGTAACATATTATAGAGGATGACAGTCTCCAGTGGATAGATATCCATTAACCAGGGCAATGAGGATAGGTGTCTTCAGTGGATAGAGATCCATTAGCTAGAGTAGTGGGAGAAAAAAATATTCTAGAAGATCACCAGTCATAGCTAAGGAGAAAGGATTTCTCCTATGGATAGATATCCATGAACTTGATTATGGGATTGGTGTCTCATTTGGATAGAGCTCCATAAAAATTGTAATAGAGAAAGGATTCCCAAGATATTGATCGAGAAAATTTTAGTGAAATATTTTCTCCATGGAGTAGCCCACATTGGGTGAACCACGTAAAATTGGTGTCTCTATTGTGTGGTTATTTATGCATTGCTTTGATAATTGTTATTTATATTTATATCTTTACATTGTTTAATATTAATTGGGAAAGAAAAGTAAAAATTTGTCTTATCTTTGTTCACCCCCCCTCTCAGTATAAGGATTTCCAATATGCAAAAGGAATTTGGGATAAGTTGCAAAGCATATATGAAGGAGATAAAAGTGTCAAAAAGGTAAAGATACAAAATATCAAAGGACAATTTGAATAATTAAGAATGAATAATGAGGAAAAAATTAGTTCTTATCTACTTTGGGTATATGAGGTTGTTAATGTTATGCAAGAACTTGGAATTAATGTTGAAGAATCGGATGTTTGTGATAATATATTAA
Source organism: Wollemia nobilis (assembly GCA_028583015.1). Classification (NCBI taxonomy): domain Eukaryota; kingdom Viridiplantae; phylum Streptophyta; class Pinopsida; order Araucariales; family Araucariaceae; genus Wollemia; species Wollemia nobilis. Next base: position 4,516,657 of record JAQPPZ010000753.1, read on the forward strand.
GGTCTCTCCCAAAAAGGTTTAGTGAAAATATTTTAGCTATAGAAGAAGCAAATGATGATGATTATTTGACAAGAGATATGTTACTTAGTATTATTACAACATTTGAGTTGAGAACAAAAGAGGAACCTAATATCCAAAAGGAAGTAGCCTTCAAAGAAATTAAGAATACAAAAGGTAAGAAATAAGAATCAAGTAATGAGTCATCCAGTGATGAAGAAGCTAATTATGGCAGAAGGAACAATGATTCAAGAAGATTCAAAGATGTAAAATATATTAGATGTTTCAATTGTGGAAAGCATGGTCACTATGCAACTGATTGTCAAGAAGCTAAAAATAACAATGATGAAGAAAAATAGGATCACAGGAATAGGGAATCAAAAAAATATAGGTACCAAAAGAAAGGTAAGGATGGACAAAGTAAACAAGGAAATAAGTTTTTTCAAAGATAAAAGAGGAGCTACTTGTAGACAAGGCAAGTAAGTACTCTAGTGATAGTGATGCTAGTTCTTCAAGTAATGAAAGATATAAAGTCCTATTTATGATTGAATAAAAATAAAAGGTTAAGAAAAGGTCACCAATAATTCTCAAGTGTTTTAGATGTGGTAATTTTGGACATCTTGAAGATAATTGTACAAGGGATGGTTTTAGTTTTAGTGATGATGAATATGAGGATGTACTTGAAGGACCAAAAGAAAATATTCTAATGGCACTAGAAGAAGAATAAGGTGATCCTATAGAATATAAGTAAAAAGAAAATTAAGATGTTGAAAAAGGAAAATAAATAAAGGAAGAATCAGAAAAAGGAGGAGTTGATCTTGAGGGAGAGCTTATATGCTCTTAAAACTTTAAAGAAGGTAAGAAAGAAAAACTCTCAACTTGAATTTCAGTTTTAATAATGTGATGAAGATAGAGGAAATCTTATAGAGGATCTAAACAATTAAATGGCTAAGACAAAGAATTTCAATAATAATTTAGAAGCAAAGGTATTAGAATGTGAAAGGTTAGAACAAGAAGTAGCTCTACTAAGGGAAGATTTAAAAGAATCCAAGAATAAGCTATACAAGTTTGGAAAGAGTTCAAATAATTTGGATAATATTATCATGGTATAAATAAGGTCAACAAACAAAATAAGTCTTGGTTTTGAATAGGCTCAAAAGAAACAAGAAGTGTCAAACTCAAGTTCTGAAGAAGAAGAAACGTTAGAAGAAGTAACTTCAGAAGAAGACAGTGTAAGAGAAAGTGAGACTTCTGAGGATGAGTCAGACAATAGAATATTCAACAAGGAAAGGAGCAATATACAAAGAAGAAACAAATGGAACAGTAATCAGAATAGGTTAAGAGAGACTAAGAGACCAATGAGGTCAAGACAAGGAAACTTCAATGGAAGATGTTTCTCATGTCACAGATTTAGGCACAAGGGTTCCGAATGTAAGACATGTGAAATATAGGAATATGGGAATTTTAGGAACATACAACTTTTCCATGGGTATTTTTACTCATGTAATTGGTTTGGTCTCAAGGCAATGAATTGCAAGGTACATGACAATAACATATATGGATTCACTAGGATAAATCCCAAGATATTTTAAACTCCAAGGATTAATAACATTAAGTGTTATAAGTGTAATAATGATGTACATACAACAAAGTGGTGTAGAGCAGACATTCCAGAACCAGGCATGAACATGAATAGAAACAAGAACAGGAATAGGAATATGAATATGAATATGAACAAGAATAGGAATAGGAACAGGAACAGGAATAGAAATATTGTCATGGACATGAACATGAACAGGAACATGGACATGGAGTGGAACAATCAAAGAAATTAGAAGGATCAAATAAGAAGAAAAGAATACAAATGTAAAGATCAGTGCTTATTGGGAGTAGAAATACTCCCACCCTAGAATTAACCACCTCAAGAGGAGGTGGAGGAGGGGCTAATCTAAGAGACTCATTCTTAGCCCTGAGCCTCAAAGGTGACCCTTTGCAATTTATTTCAAAGGAGGAGAGATTTGAGTAAGGGAGAGAGATTTGTTTTAAGGACAAAGCATTGAGATATGGGGAGCAATGTCCCAGGGGGAGTAGAACAAGAAAAAGGTTAAGTGTTTGGTAAAAAGAATTTGGGTTACCATCAATGATAAAGGGGATATTTTTGGACATTTTAAGTCCATGAAGTTGTCATTTATGTCAAGGAATGAATTTGTCATTGATTTCAAGGAATGAGCTACCGTTGATGTCAAAAGGTCAAAAGGAGCAATGCAAGAGGTTGATGATAAATGAGCTCCATAATATTTATTTTTAAATATTATGTGGAGCATTATTTTAAAGATTTTTCTTTAAAACCAATGGTGGGCAAGTTATAAGTTTTTTCTAAAAACCAAGGAGGATTTTAGTTTGGTTTAAAAGGCCCAAAGTTTATTTAATTATTAAATTATAATATTTAAATTCTAAAAGAATTTAAATTATTATATTTAATAATTATAAGGCCAAAGTCTAAGTTTGGCACAAACATTTTTGCATGTGAAGACGACGTACTACCTCTACCAACATAGGAGATTATTTGAATGTGTATGGTATTTAAACCATAGCCTTTCCAAAGGCCAAAGCATCCAACCTCATTTTCTAATGTTAATGCCTAAGACTCGTGCACATATTTTGTAGTGACAGTTCATGCAACGCGTGGTTTCTAAAAAGCGAGGATGGAGGAGCCTTTTGGCTAATGGGCGCTAAGGAGGTCAAAGCATGGTAGGCGCTTGGTGGCTCCAAGAGGAGCACGTGGATCACATGACGTGTCGTGGCCAAGGTGTTTGTTGGAGAGAAGTGCCAAGTTTGACTCCTATGCATGCTAAAGTTGTAATTTTTTGGTTTATGATTTAATTTTTGCATGGGCTAAAGTTAAAGTTAGGAGAAATAAGGTGATAGTTTTATTTTGGAGGATTAGCCAAAATTCATAAGGGAAATATTATTAAGTTTTTGAATGTTATTTTGTTGAGATAGATTTGAGGGTAAAAATATTTTTATCTTATAAAAAGGAAATTTTATTTTATTGCATTGTTTTGCAAGTGAGTTATTTAATAAATGCACTATTAAAGGAGGGAGTCATAAGTAGAGATTGGTTTATTCTTTGAAGATAAATTTTTGAAGTGAGTTATGTTAAATATGAATGGTTGAGATGATCTTGTGATGAGTTAGGGTTTTGAAGAAGTGATTAATTAAATATTGTGGTGTTGGATATTATTTTAAGAATGGAGCAATAAGGTGTATTTGAGATTTAATTTATCTTTGTGATTAAGGTAAACTGTGAAAAGTGTTAGAGTGATCATTCTTGTCATCTAATTATTTGTACTTGGCAAAGAAGTGTTTATGATTGTGGTATATTTGTATGGTCTACTCATCAAGAAAAAAGGTATGGGCGCATTATTCCTTGATTGATTTATTTGGTTGGTTTTCTAGAAAACAACTTTGGAGTGAAAAGGACTTGATTAGGTTTCATTATTGATTTGTTGAGCTATTGTGAAGATTTTTTTATAAGCATTGTTGTTGAATTGAATGGTTAAGTGAAGAACTTGAACTAGGATTTGCAAAGAACATAAGTATCATTGTTATGTGAGATTGGTTGATAAGTAGTGTTGGAAAAATTTGAGTGAGTGTTCATATGCTTGGAATAGGGTTTGTGAGCAATGAGTATTTAAATAAGTGATTGGTTGAGTAGAGTTGGTTGAGCCTAGTCAAGTGGATGTGTGAAGTGATAGTTCAAGTTCTATGAAAAAAAATGTTCTATATTATGAATTAATTTGAGAAAGAGGTTGAATGTTGATGAGTGTGAAACATATTGAGTCTCTAACAATTCTCTATATTTTTCTATGATAAAAGAGTGATTGAAAGTGATTGAGCATTATGATTAATTTGAAGCATATTGTGTCTCTAAAAATTCTCTTTATGTTTCTATGAGATTGGACAAGTTCTAGTGTGAAATTGGTGGGTAGATCTAGTAGAGTTGATTTGATATTGATTCAAGCTTTATGTTAAGGCTTGAGGATAGAGATTGAAGATATATTTGTGCTAGATTGAAGGATTGTGTTTAGTGCATATCAGAGGACAGATATTGAGGACATATTTGTGCTAGACCAAAGGATTGTGTTTAGTGCAGATTTGAGAATAGATTTTGGTGCAGATTTGAGGACAAGTTTGTGCCAGACCAAATATATATTGAGAAGACTTATGCTAGACTGAAGGACTGTGTTTAGTAAAAATTTGAGATAGATATTTTAAGGTGACAGAGTATAGAGAATGATAGTCTCTAGAATATAGAGATCCATTAGCCAGGGAAGTGAGGATAGGTGTCTTTAGTGGATAGATATCCATTAGCTAGAGCAGTAGGGGTAATAGTTTTTCTAGAAGATCACCAGTTAGAGATGAGGAGAAAGGAGTTCTTCTATGAACATAGATCTACAAACTTGATTAGGGGATTGGTGTCTCCTTTGTATAGAGCTCCGTAAAAATTGTAATTAGGAAAGAATTCCCAAGAGATTGATTGAGAAAATTTTAGTGAAATATTTTCTCTGTGGAGTAGCCCACATTGGGTGAACCATGTAAAATTGGTATCTCTATTGTGTGTGGTTATTTATGTGTTGCTTTAATTTATTCTATTGATATTGCTATATTTATATTGCATAATATTGATTGGGAGAAAAATTAAAAAGTGATCTTATACTGTTCACCACCCTCTCAGTATAAGCTTGTGTTCTTCAAAAAATTATAACCTAAATTAAACCTTTTGTGGCCAGGGAATATGGCACCAAGACTAAGGAGAGGAAGAAGAGGATATTCATATACTCCAAGAAAAGTTAGGAAAAATAGTTCCAAAGATAGATCCATAGGAGAAATTTTGGGGAATTAAAATAGAGATGTGGAGAATCTTACTGCTATAGTTTCCTTACTCCAAGAACAAATCAATCAACAGAGGGAACAAATAAACTATCAAAGGTAGTTGTTGGAACCTATAGTTAATTAAGGCTCCAAAAATCAAAATTCTAAGGTTAGGTAGGAGGGAAATCCTATGACAAAAGAATAAGAAGCCAGGGCTTGTATATAGGTAGAATTGGCTAAGGATATGAAAATGTTAAAATATCTAAATTTACTAGAAAATATGGAGGTGATTTAGTTGAGGCTTGGTTGAATGAATTAGAGACCTACTTTTCCATGAAGAACTACTCTTCAGTAACCCAAATAGTTTGGGCTACTCTCCACTTATAGGAAACAAGACTAGAATGGTGGAATACCTTTAAAGTTGGTAAGAAGATTCAAGCAATGAATATTTAGTGGGATGGATTTGTACAAGCCTTCAAGAAGAGGTTCTTAATAGAATAATATTATGTAGATAAATTTGAGGAATTCTCTACACTTCACCAAGGAACAAGAATGGTATAAATATATTTCCATTTTTTTTGAAGTTATTAAAATATGTCTCTTCATATGAAATAAATGAGACAATGAAGGTGCATAAGTTAATATTAGGAATGGATTATAATATTATATCAGTGATAAAATTGCACAAACCTGAGACCTTACAAAAGGCATATGACTTGTCTTATAATGAAAAATTCAACTTGCAAATAAGGAAGACCTACTTCAACTATGTTGAGTTGTTAGAGGAAGATCGATAGTCACTTAGAGAAAGAAAAAGCGTTGGATTAAAGAAGTGGTAACAAGAGCAAAATAAAAATAGCATGGGTAATTCAAAGTTTAAGAAAAGGAATTATGGAAAGAAAGGTAATTTCAAGAAGAAATTCCAAAAGAGTAATAACAATAATAATAATAATCCTCAACCTCAAAGGCAAGCAAAATCATCACAAGTATAATGGATAACAGAACAAAAATAGGAAATAATCTAGGGTCCTAAAAGAGGTTGATTTAATTGTGGTGGTTTGCATCATGTAAATAGACGTCCTTAAGGCCTAGGATCAAGTAAGAGGGTGAAGTAACAAACCCACACAATTTATTCAGCATCTAGAAACCCAAACTCATCAATGCTCTTGAATGGTAAATTTTTTGATAAAAATATTAAAGTTTTAATAGATAGTGGAGCTACTAATAGTTTTATTTCCACTAATATAGTTAGGGATATGCTAGAAAGACCTAGATTTTTGGCACAAGGGTGGAAATTCAAGTATGGATCTAGACAAACCTACTCAATGGATCAGTGTCTACCTATAGACATGGAAAATTGATCCACCCAAGTGAGTCATTTTCACTATAACCTTCAAGAAGACCCTAAAATATGTCCAATCACAAGTTTAAGTCTCTCTTCTCCTTCACTCTTTTTCTAGCTTTGTTAAAATTATGGTCATCCATTACGGGGTGTGAGTTCAGTAAGTTAGGGTTTTCTCTTAGAAAACCCTATATTTTGGGTTCACCCTCAATACGTTGACCCTCCTCTAGGTTGCATTTTCATTTTCCTATCATTTTTCCCTCCAAAAACCTTATAAATAGAGGATTTAGATCCTTTTTTTCCTAGAAGTTCACTAAGTGATTCCCCAAGTGATTTCAAGTGCTAAGTAATTTTTGAATAACAATTTCCAAACAAGATCAAGTGTCCTTTGGTGTTATTTTGTTGTTGTGTTTTTGATTTGCTACTCTTGGTAGATAAGTATTGGAGCCTTGAGGAGTAGTCTACCATCTTGTGTAGGTATTCATCCTTTTTATTTTTCTTTCACTACCACTAGGTTTTTTTCTTGTACTTTAATATTTCTAGATCATCCATTATATGTTTTACATTTTGTTTTTGTATCAATTTGTCATTCTTACACTTCTACTATAAAATAATGCCCTATCCATATAGGGTACTATTTTTGTGGATCAAAAATCATGGCCACCCCTTATGGGGTATTTTTTGTTTCATTAGGTTTAGGGGTAAAGTTTCACTTCCAAACCCTTTCCATGGCCAATTTCAATGCCATGATGGAAACTGACTTGGGGTGTTACTCCATTTTTAAGCCTAAAAAGTCTAAATAAAAGAATGATGAAAGTCAAGACCAGCTTTGGAAGCTCTATTTTGATGGAGCACGATGTAGAAATGGCACTGGAGCTGGGATTTTTCTAATATTACCTTCTGGGATTCAACGATCCTATTCATATCGTTTGACCTAGAGCTGCACAAATAATGCAGCAGAATATGAGGCTTTATGCCTAGGCCTCAAGAAGGCTGAGAAAATTGGAGCGCGACAGTTGCAAATATTTGGTGACTCTGAGCTCATTGTCAATCAGGTGACCAATAAGTGTGTGTCCAAGCACCACTATCTCAAGAACTATTGCAACAAGGTTTGGGACCTATTCGAATCATTTTATTCTCTCAGCATGTGTTTCATTCCATGAGAACAAAATAGACATGTTGACCTGCTGGCTTCCTTGGGAGAAAATTTTTCACCAATCGAGCAGGTGGTGAGAAGGCCAAAAATAGTGAGAATGGTGTATAGGCCCTCTGTCCCAGACAAGGACACCTTTTGGCAAGTCTTCGATAGCGATGAGAAAATTGTTAACTTTTTGGTTCAAGAAGCTGCCACCATCAAGGGAAGGACCTTAGAGCATGAATAAACTGAAGGCCTGATTCAGTTATGGAATAACCACATTCCTAAAGGCCTCATTACTCTAGAAATCTTGTTTGATTAGAATGATCTGTCCAAGAAGCATCGGATTGAGGTCGACGAGAAAGAATACATGGAGCTTCAGTTGGAGGTTGATAAGGTCATCAAAATTGGGACTGATTCTACTCCCATTGAATTGCAAGAGATCAGACAATTGTGTCAAGAGTTTTCTGACATCGTGGCCTGGAGCTACGAGGATCTAAGGGGATATGATAAAGAGATCATTCAGCACACTATCGAGCTGGAAGGAGTCAAACCATTCAAGCAAAAGCAGAGACTGGTGAACCCAAAGATTGAAGCCCTCATGAAGGCCGAACTTGCGAAGATGTTGCAGGCCAAGATTATATATCCGATTAAGCACTCGACTTGGGTTGCTAATTTGGTTCTAGTCCGTAATAAAAATAGAGATATACAATTGTGTGTGGATTTTCAAAACTTGAACCGAGCATCCTTGAAGGATCACTACCCATTGCCTTGCATTGATTAGATCCTTCATGTTGTTGCTAGGGCTTAGCACTTTTCATTTCTAGATGGATTCTTTGGATACAATCAAATTTGGGTCAGGGATGAGGATCAGCACAAAACCACATTCACAACCAAGTGGGGTACCTTTGCCTATCAACGCATGCCCTTCGGATTGTCTAATGTTGGGGCTACATTTCAAAGGGCCATGGACATCATATTTGGGGAGCTTTTAAATAAGATCATTGTCATCTATCTCGATGATATGACTGTCTTTTTGCACAAACAAGAAGAATGCTATTCTCATTTGAGGCAGATATTTGATAAATGTCAGGATTTTGGCATTTCCATCAACCCAAAGAAGTCCATTTTTGCAGTAAATGAAGGTAAGCTCTTGGGACACGTCATATCAAAGAACGGTTTGGCAATTGATCCATCGAGAGCTGAAGCTTTGAAGAAACTATCACTCCCTGCCAATAACAAAGAGTTGCAATCTTTCTTCAAGAAAATCAATTTTTTTATAAAATTTATTTTTGACTTTGCCTGAGTAGTCAAGCCCATGACTGAGCTATTAAATAAAGATGCAGAGTTCAAGTGGACAACTCAGAGGAAGGACGCATTTTAGGATATTAAATATAGAATTGCATAAGCCCCTGTGTTGATCAATCTGGATTATTCTAAGGACTTCATTATGTACCCAATTGGATAGGATGAAAGCTATGTTGCAGTGCTTACACAGAAAGGAGATGATGGGGATGAAAGATCCATTACTTTCCTTAGCCAGGTTATATTACCGCATGAGGAGAGATACAATTTCATTGAGAAGCAGGTCTATGCTATCATGAAGTCTCTCAAAAAGTTCAAGCACTTCATATCTCAAAGCAAGACAATCATCTACGTCATCCACCCCGATGTAAGGAAATTCATCATTTAGGGCGATATGGGCGATAAGCATACTGGTTGGATCACCAAAATTCAAGATTTGCAAAAATTGAAGCAGAAATCCTAAATGCATTTTGCTTTGTTCTTAGAGTCTTTTGAGTTGGTGTTCCAAAATGATGTTCACGTGATGCTTTCTGTGTAATTCACTTCTGCTTAGTCAAAGTGTTAAAATATAAGTTGAATTCTATTGTTCTGAATTTGGCTATGTTTTCATTTGAACATTTGAAGTATAATTGAAGGTAAACTTATGGTCAATATTTGATCCAATTTCTGTATGTGCATTCTAAGAATCAGTTGTTGCTTATCTTTGGGATTTATTTTGAGTTTATTTGCTATTTGAGGTTGTTCTCCCTATCAACTATCTGCTTCAACCATATTTCCATATATTTTTGTTATTTCTAACCCTAAACCTTGAAATCAGTTTAGATTAGTTTGGGAGCCAGCCCTCTCTGGAGATTGGTCCGGGAGACTTCTCTTTCTCTCGACCTTTCAATGTTGGCCGGGTCTAGGGCACATTTTATATGACTAGGTGGATTTGTGACCAACAATAGATTGACTAGGTCTTCCGATTCTTTGGCTCTTGATCTCCAATAATGAAGTTGGTGAAAATATTTGCTTCATGATCACGAGATCAAGAGCCAAAGAATTGGAAGACCCAGTTGAATTCTTTGAGATCGATGTTCAAAACTGGAGGGAGAGCTCAAGATTGGTAAGTCCTGTGATCCCATCATTTGCTATCTCTTCATAGGCGGCGGGTCAGTTTGTGCCATCTTTGACTCCTCCCAGTACTGCTACGAGCTTGCTAGTACATCCAGATCCTGCAGTGCAAATGGCTGGTCAACAACCTCCTCCACATCAACCTTCTTTGAAGAAAGGAATCTAGTGAACATCTTTGCACAAGGCCAATATTGGGCAGACAACCTTGTTAAGTATTTTTCAATGGGTAGATGTCCTCCATAATTAAATGCTTTGTAATGGAGAAGGTTTCGCCTACAAGCTCTTAGGTATGTATTGTTGCCTGAGGGATTGTTATTCAAAAATATTGATGGAGTTCTCCTAAGGTGCGTTAAGGAACCCGAGAAATATAGATTCCTGGAGGAGTTTCATTCTAGCATGTTGGGAGGACATTATGTCGGTAGGCCTAGGGCCTTAAATATTATTTGGGCTGGTTACTATTGGCCAACTTTGTTCGTAGATACTTTCAAGATTGCTCAAGCTTGCAACAAATGCCAAAGGTATACGGGACGGATTAGAAATGCACCATTGCTCCTACATCCAATTCAAATAGAAGTACCTTTTTAGCAGTGAGGGCTAGAATTTATTGGGATCATTGATCCAAACTCTTCAGCTGGACACAAGTACATCTTGATGGCTACTGATTATTTTACAAGATGGTCTGAGGCCATTCCAACCAAGGCTACAAATTAGGATGTGGTAATCACTTTCATTGAAGGACTGATCATGCATTTTGGCATTCTTGACGCTATTATCATAGACAATGGAACTCCATTCATTGGAGCCAAGCTAGGAGAATTTGCAAACAAGTACGATATTTTTTTGAAGACATCCTCTAATTATTACCCTTAGGGGAATGGCTTGGCAGAATCTACAAACAAGAACTTGCTACAGATTTTAAAGAGATCCTTGGGGGATAATAAGAGATCTTGGCACCTTTTGTTGAATCAGGCCTTATGGGCAGATAGAATTTCGATCAAGAAGTCTATCAAGACTTCACCATACACCCTGGTATATGAGAAAGAGGCAATATTGCCTATTCATTTAAAACTTCCTACCTTGCAGCAATTGAAGGAATTCTCGGACAATGAAGAAAATACGGATCCTATGAACATACGATTGGCTCAGTTGTTGCAGTTGGAAGAGCAACGTTCTTTGGCCTATGATGAGTTTGCTAAGCATTCACAGGTGGTTTCAAAATGGTTTCACAAAGGTTCTAATGGCCACACATTCAAAGTGGGTGACTTAGTCTTAAAGTGGAACGAAAAGAAGGCCAAGCCAGGGATGCATAAGAAATTTGATGCTCTATGGGAGGGTCCATTCCAAATTGCCAGTACAGGTGCAGCAAATTCATTTTATCTTGAGGACTTGGAATGTAATTCACTTCCTATCTCAGTGAATGGATTTCATTTGAAAGCCTACATTTCATTATGTGAAAACATAGTGTTACCTTGTACATAGAGTCTTTTAAATGCAAAAAAAAAAAAAAATCGTCAACTTCGGCTCCTTTTGCACACGAGCCCATAGGTATGTCTATTTATCTCTCTTTTTCTTTTCCTTCCTAGCAGGTAGTGGCTTTCATATACTTCTTTCTTCCACTTCTTTATTTTCATTCCCTTCCTCTCCCAATCCTTCTTCCACTGTACATAATCAAGCCACTACTGTTGTTTCTACTCCCCTCTCTGATGTTCCCATTTCTTCACTTCCCCTTTCTTCCAATCCTTTGTATTTTGAGCACTTCATAGTTCTCACCACTTTCTCCATCCCATATACTTCCATTTCATTATCTATTTTCATGGAATCCCAGAAGTTGGTAGCACAGTAGCGCCCTCTTCAGTTGATGTATCTACCACTTCTACTCCTCCATCTTCCACCATTCCATCATTCCCCATTCCTGTTCCATGGCCTGCACATCTACTGGTCATCACCCCATTCATTCCCATTTTTGCAATCCAGGTGCTTCTCACCACTGCTATGGAGACCCTTTCACAGCACCTGATGATTACCTAGCTCAACCGAGCTAGGCAAAATACAATAGTTAAATAAATAAGGGAAGTTCTGCTATTCCTCAAATTTTTGCTGAAAGTCATGTTTTAAGTGTCGAGCGCCAGCAAGAGCTTATTGCAGTAGCCCACAAAAATTTCCAACATCAACCAGCACTCACTTCTTCTGCTCCTTCAGCTTCTTGACTTTGTTGCCCAATGAATAAAGGCCTGGGGTTCGTGCATATAGTAGAACTGTATACCCCGAGAGCCGCCAAGAATGTTGGCATTTTTGCCACTTTTTTTTGTTGTTGTTCATGCAAAATAATGCACAAATTGTAAAGATACTCACTCCTCTGTTTGTCCCTCCAAGCACCTCAAAAGGGATAATTAGTAAAAAACAAAAATCTCTACAAGCTTTGTGCTAAAGCAAAGAAAGTAAAAAATGTCACAATATCGTGACATGTCGTATTTTCACGACCTGTTGTGGTTTCACAGTGTCCAATGCAGAAAAAAGCAATGCGACAGAAAATTTCGTGAAATCGCCACATGTCACATTTTCGTGACCTGTTGCGGTTTTGCGCTAGAAAGCAGCACATGGGAGCAGTAAAGGCAAAGTTGTCGCGAAATCGTGACATGTCACATTTTCATGGCAGATAGTGGCAAGAAAGCAAAGTGATAGGCAGATGTCACAATTTCACGCAATACAGCAACAAAGGGGAGCGCCAAGGATAAAATGTCATGATTTTGCAACATGTCACGATTTCATGACTTGTCACATTTTTGCGGCAAGAAAGCGAGGAAGAAGCAAGATGGTACAAAATGTTGTGATTTCATGACACGTCAAGTTTTTCCAGCTACAAGAGGAAACAAAGGAGAAGATAGAAAAATGTCATGATTTCGCGACATGTCACGATTTCGCGACATGTCACGATTTCGTGACTTGTCACGTTTTCGCAGGGGGAAAGCAGAAAAGTACAAGAAGACAAAAAATTGTCATGATTTTGCAACATGTTGCGATTTCATGATTTGTCATGTTTTCATGGGGATAAAGCAGAAAGGACAGCGCCAAGTACGAAATGTCACGATTTTGTGACTTGTCGCATTTTCATGGAAGTGCATGAAGACGAAAGCAAAGCGAGAGGAGGATGTTGAAATTTTGTGACATGTCACGTTTTCATGACTAAAGGCGATGGAAGGGCAAAGCAAGAGAATATTGTCATGATTTTGTGACATGCCACATTTTCGTGACTGGTAGCAACAAGAGAAAGTAGCGAGGGAAAAATGTCATGATTTTGTGACATGTCGCATTTTCACGACAGAAGTGACAACAAAGGCCCAATAAAGTTTTGTTCGCATTTTTCTTCATATTGCATAGGAGAACATAAGGAGAAAATGAGGATCGAATGAAGTAATGTTTTAAAAGCTCTCCAATTGGTTTTGAGATCGAGGTCAAAGAGGCTCCAAAATTAAATGTTTCGCTATTTACTTATGTGCGCAAGATGGGAGAACATGTTAAATCATGCAGTTTTCGAAGCCACCAAAATAAAGATGTCTTCGATATTAAAAGCTCTTGTTCGTGATCTCCTAAAACTTCAAGCATGCCCCGAGAATAGTCATTTAATGAAGAAATCTAGTCCCTTGTTTTCGTTCAATTTTCAAACTTGATCCATAAAAGCAGGGAATGTGATTTCTCCGAGGCAGATTTAGGGGGATTGTTTATCTTTTCAAGTGCATATTTTGTGGATCTCCTCTTCAAAATCTGTTTTATGTTTTAAATGCTAAGATGCGAAAGGGAGATGGAAGACCTCTATAAATACTAATGTACATCTCAAGAAAAAGGGAGGACCTTTTTGCAAAAATTGAAGCAAAAATCCTAAATGCATTTTGCTCTGTTCTTAGAGTCTTTTGAGTTGGTGTTCCAAACTGATGTTCATGTGATGCTTTCTACGTAATTCACTTCTACTTAGTCAAGTGCTAAAATATAAGTTGAATTATGTTGTTTTGAATTTGGCTATGTTTTCATTTGAACATTTGAAGTATAATTGAAGTCAAACTTATGGTCAATGTTTGATCCAATTTCTGTATGTGCATTCTAAGAATCAGTTGTTGCTTATATTTGGGATTTAGTTTGATATTTTTTGCTATCTGAGGTTGTTCTCCCTATCAACTATAAGCTTCAGCCATATTTCCATATCTTTATGTTATTTCTAACCCTAAACCTTGAAATCAGTTTAGATTAGTTTGGGAGCTAGCCCTCTCTGGAGATTGGCCCGGGAGACTTCTCTTTCTCTCGACATTTCAATGTTGGCTGGGTCTAGGGCACATTTTATATGACTAGGCAGATTCGTGACCAACAGGTACTATTTTTGTGGATCCAAAATCATGGCCACCCCTTATGGGGTATTTTTTGTTTCATTAGGTTTAGGGGTAAAGTTTCACTTCCAAACCCTCAATTTGTGTTTGTGTGCTAATCTAGGTCATATTTTTGTTATTTAAATATTATTTTTTGCACTATTTCATTTCATTGCATCCTTTATTTTTCATTTCCAAAAAGGTCAACAATTGCTTTTGCTTTTGAAATATCAGCTAAAAGGACCAAGGGGGCTTGATTGTTGTGCCTCCGAGCTCAGTCATCTAATGGCCTAAGTAGGCCCCCAAATGTTGATCATATTTTCTATTATTTTGTAAAGTTTTGCAAGTTTTGAAGTTTTTGGATACATCTAGATGCAATTCAAATCTAGGATTAACCATAGAATCACATAAGTACCCTAAATAATTTTTTAGACTATTTTTTTTTTGCTTGTGTCTATTTTCTATTCAAAACCTAGATCATAAATAAAAGGAAAAATGTTTTGATTTATTTCTAGGTATGCAAAAGGGTAAAAGCATATAGTTTGCATTCTAGGGTTAAATCTATTTGTGCACTCTCTCAAACCCTTGTTGAAAAGAAAAGATTTATTTTATTGCAATTTAGAGTTTAGTCGTCACTAAAAATCAAGAATCATTCTATTAGATTTTTGAATGAGTTAACTCACATAAAGCTTCAACCAAGATCTAAATATAAATCAAACCAATGCTACTAACAATGAAACTTAATAACAACAATATCTTATAGATAATATCTCATGAAATATAACACAAATGAACACAATATACAAATATTACATTAATGATACAACTTGGTTACAATGCATGGAGCTTTACCTCCAATATATCCTTTTTCATGACTTTTTAGTTCTCTAACTATTGCTCTCCTCTTTCATCTAGGAGATGCAACCTTTCATATTCCTCTAATAAATACAAAGCTCTCAACTTGCCACATATGACTCTTTATACTCTCTTGACACTTTGCACTCTTTCTCATATTGCCACATACATTATATGTTGATACATCTTGGTTATAATGCATGGAGATATACATCCAATTTATCCTTTTTCATGAATTTTTAGTTCTCTAACTATTGCTTTCCTCTTAATCAAGATCTTATGTGTAGACCAACTGGTTCAACCAAACCCCATAAGGAAGGTGGAGGTCCAAGGTTCAAATCTTGGGCCTCATCGAACCAAATTCTTGTCCCTTTCTTGCTACTTTCAGTGGCATAAAATATTTAAAATGATTGTGGCATGACGGTTATAGGGGTGGAATGCATGAGGATTTATGTGGTAGCTTCTAAGGTAGACAACATAGAATAATGTGGTAGCCATAAAAATCAGACAACCTTCTTGTATTTGTGGCAGCTACTGATTCCACCATGAAAATTCAAAAAAAAAAATTTCTCTCCTCTTTCATCTAGGACATGCAACCTTTCATATTCCTCTAATAAAGACAAAACTCTCAATTTGCCACATATGACTCTTCATACTCTCTTGACACTTTTCACTCTTTCTCATATTGCCACATACATTATATAAAATATAAATCATCTACCAAACTAATATTGTAAGAGGGACAAATAATGTAATATCTCCAACACCACTTGTATTACATTATTTGGTGGGAAGGCTTTTTAAATTTAATATTTGATTCTTCTCTATTTTCAATATTTAGCTCTAACTCTATCATGGTTAGATAAATAATTTGTGTTTGCCTTTGGATAAATGTATCTGAGTTTCCTCTGGGTCTTTGTATCTGGATCACTACCTATAGGTCACTACCACTGGTTTTGCCTCTGGATCACTACCTCTGGGTCTCTACCTCTAGGTCACTGCCTCTAGATCACTTCCACTATATCACTACCTCTAGATCACTACCTTTAGAACTTTTCCTCTGGGTCACCTCTAGATAATAATTATATTTATGTCATCCACTATAAAATAATCATATCTATAGGATTATCACTACATATGCTATCTTCCAAGATCTACTTGGACCTTCTTTCTCTCTATATGCTATGGGATCTCTTTCCATAGGTCTCCTTAATTTGATTTTTAATTTCTTATAGGTTGCCTTCTATTCCAAATATATTTTTGTAATAGGTAAACTTAATCTATCTTATATTTTTTCTAAATTGATTCTTTCTCAAAATTCTAAAACTTGTTCTTCAACCTAGTGGTATTAATCCTTATCTTCACTAGTTTTTGTCTAGTCTAGTGGTAATACTTATCTTTTACAACTTTCAAGTTTTATGCAAGTAAAATTTGACTATACTTGATTTCCTTCTATAGAAACCATACAATATTTCTTTCATATTATCCCATTCATCTATGTTTATCTATCCATAATCAAATTTTATTTTGTAGTCTTTATTTTTCTTTTGTAGATAAAACATTTGTGAATGATTATGTGCTCCACAAATATTACAACTATGGAGATTCCAACATATCTCTATATTATGTCCATATATACCATAATTACCACCTATTTTTTGTTACTAAATTCCTTTTATCATTTTATCCTTTATTGCAACTTTTTTATCAATCCCTATGATAGATTTGATGTTATTATTTCCTGTTAAAAATTTAGTTCCTTGATCATTACTGCTAGTCTAACCTGTATATCAAATACCTTCACACTTTGATCTTATTTTTGATACATTTTTATCTTTCATTCCTTGTCCATATTTTCCTAAACCTATACCTTTATACCCTATTTTAATTAACAACTTTGAACCAATTCCTTTAGTATATTTTTCAAAAACACCAATACAATCATTAGACTGATATCTATCAATATCAATACAAATATGAGCATCACTATTTCTATAATCATCTATATTCATAACTTCATCAATCTTGATAACATAAGATTTTTCTAAAAAATCACAAACTATATTCAAATCACTTGTATCACACATAGCAACTATTTTTGTAACATGTTCTTCTATATTTATCATACTTTCTAAATCACTAGTGTCATTTTTTTTTAATAGAAAAACCCCTTGTGGGGCCGCCTTGGTCTAAGAGATCATGAAAAGAGGGTTCTACACCGTCAAAGTCACCCAGGAGTCACACCCGACCCTGCCCGCACCAACATTATCAATTGGATTTTGGATACCCAATTCATATTTTTGGTAGGGTAGATATTTGAACCTGGGACCTCCCTTGGAGGATTGCCCTTTCCTCTCCAAATCACCTACAACACCTGGGTAAATCACTAGTGTCATTGTTTGCATCATAATATTTCCTTTTATTTTGACAAGAATCATAACTTGCATCTTTTCCTTTTTGAAGAAGATCACTAGTATCACAACATGCATCAATCATCAATGGTTTGATTCTATCGTGTTGCAACATGAATCTATCATCATGGGCCTTAAATTAAATGTATCACAAGGAGCATATTTCATTACTAATATGTTCTCTACTTCTTCAACATTTTCTTATTTTTTCATCTTGGAAACATTAAGAGTGATAATTCCCTTGTAGATTATTCTCCATAAAATAGCATATACAATAACAAAATATTCATAACAATAATTAGCATCATTAAGAACACTTTGCATGCATTTCTAAAGTATTGAAAATTCTCCTTTTTTTGCTTCACTAGTAATATAAAAAATCCTACTGTTCAAATTATTTGTTTCATCAATAATATTGTTCTTCAAATCTTTAATCATGTCCTCTTTTTTTCTATTGTTATATTTTATAGCTTCATTAGAAATTAATTTCATATATATAAAATCTCATAGAGCGCTAGGTAATATAAAACCACTTTTAGAATATTTATATGCTTCATCAAGATTTCTATTAAGATAATTACTAAGTGCTAAGAAATTTTCATTTTTGATTTCTCTCATCATTGATTGTAAGACACTCTTTTCACTTATTGATGTATCCTTTTCAATTTCTTCTATCATGTGTTGTATATGGCATTTTAATCTTTCAACCATTTTTGAAGTTTCCTGAATGTCTAATTGTTTTCTTGGATGTCTTGAATGTATATTTGTTCTCTTTGGAAACATATATTTTCTACTTTAATTATTTTTGACATATCATGTCTTTCTATTTTAATTTTTTTGATCATTTATATTCTTTTTCATTTACTTTTTCTTTGCCATGTTCCTTTGAAGTTGACTACCTTATAGCTCCCTAGTTTTGAAGAATTGATTAAATTCTAAATTTCACAAAATTATGTTTTTTATGTTGAATACCTTATAACTCCCCACTTAGAAAATTTAGAAAATTTTAAAATAGCATTTGCAAATTTAATATTCCAAATTTGATGTAGAAAACCTTATTTCTCCAAAATAGTCTATTTGCAAATATTTCAATTTGACTTACAAAATTTAGTAAAAAACTTCAAATTGATTCTCCAAAATTCTACAAAACTTTCCAAAATAGCTTAATGACCTTTCTAGGGTTTCAATTTTTCACTTGTATGCCTTATCTCTCCAATAATTTAATTAATCAATCAAATACTAGATTAATTTACTTTCACTTTAGAAAAATTAAATCAATTTCACCTTATACCTCCAAAACCTTAGCATAAATCAAATAATTAATATTTATAAAACATAATACCATTTTGCCCTCAAAATTGAACTTGAGAAGGAGCTTTTTCTTGGAGCTTATCTCTACCTTAAAAAATGGTTTGCTACCTTTGATTCTTTCTTGTTGTAGATTTTGATGGTTGGCACTTTTAGCTCTCCTCTTGATGCCCCCCTTGGCATTGCCAACTCTCCATGTGTCCATTACACAATATACTGGATAGAATCATGATTTCTAGTTGTTATAGCTAAAAGAATAAGTTGACAATTTGTTGATAGCATCTAGAAAATATATTATTCTAGCTGACTCTCTTCAGTACCTGTGATAAACTCATCCTTGTTGACCGATGATAGAATAATAAAATATTTCTAATAATAACACCTATGAGGGAGAAACTCACTCAGGCATCCCTCAATATTTGGTGCACCTTCTATTCAACCTACTCTTTGCCTCCACCAAATCCTAAAAAAAAAATATTTCATCCACAAAATTTTTATCACAATAAGGCCACACCAAATATTGTTAGGCTATCTCTTACAAAATAAAAACAATTGTAAATATTTTACAAGCACCTATGGCATCCAGGATCTACACCTACACAAAGTTCCCTATTTGATTATAGGAAAGGATGGGGATACCAATAAAATTCTTCCCTAGTAAAATTACATCTGCTTGGTCAAGCACATCTATATTGGGATTCTTAGATTACACACTTTCTTTCCATAATAACTCCAGTGTTGCTTCATCCAAAATATTCTAGAAATGACTATGTCGTACTTGCCACCACCCACATAACCTTTTTGTTCACTTTTTTGATATTCTTATCCATATTTATGATTCACCACACTCATTATAGAGGAAATGGTGGTGCACTTATTGTGTGAACATGGTATTAATATTGATATTGCTCTATGGAAATTTGAGATATTTATCAATATGGCTCTTTGTCTCTCGCACTTGATTGTAGAGAGGTCTTCTATTAGCTATGTATGAAGCTATCAAGAGAATCCAATATCAAAGCATTGATATTCAAATATTCATTGAATCAGAGTGATGTGGTCAGTAAGGAAATGACCTATGAGATGAGACAGTTCAAATTCTAGTAGGTCAGGCACTCATAATTTTGGATTGCACTATCTCTTCAAATTTGATCTATGCTTGGAATTCTCAATTCAAATTTCTTAGGTTTTTAATCTCCTTATTTTCTATATTCACTTAATTTGACATAAAATTCTCTATTTTTCTACTATTCTAATATTATCTATCTTCTTGCAAGCTATTTATTCATTGTAGTCAATCACTAATTTTGCACTCCTTAATATCTTCAAACTTGTTGTTCTTTCAAGCATGTCATTGGATGGCAGTGATTGTCCCAAATATTTTACTTAGATTATCTCTACATAGATCTGATACCATTATTATCTTTTTGAATAGTTTAACTTAGTATGCTTCAACCAAGATCTAAAGATAAACCAAACCAATGCTACTAACAATGAAACTTAATAACAATAATATATTATATATTGTTAGATTTTGAGGATATATGCAGTGGGAGAGATCTAACACAGGTCCTGATAAGATGAAATAAAGTGAGTCTACAATATGACTAAAATATACTATAAATAGAAAGTGGTAAAAATACAATGCATTATGGAGGATATGGTCACTCCATTAATATAAGCTAAAGAACTACATTGTGCTCCATACAGGAGCTCTACCACTATCTACTACTCTCTACTACAATGCTCTTGATATCTATATGTTGTATCTTATGATCTATCACTATGAGGCCCTTTATATAGGAAAATAGATTCCTTGGCCAACACTCTACCTAGTTGTACAAGTGGACACCTTGCACATTACAACATGCACATTGACACTTGTGCATTTATTACATTGCTTGAAGTAAGTAGCTAACTTCCCTCTAAAGTAATCTCTACTCTAACTATGTACCAAAGGTGGTACATTTACATGACCCAAATGATGTAATATATTCTAACTCTAACACCCCCTTGTATTACATTATTTGGGTATTGAATATTTCAATCTTCAATATGGATCTTCTTCTTTGTCTTGGACATTGTATTCTTCTTCTCTGTTCTTTGTAACATATTCAAGCAAGTAGTTAGTGTCTTCATAACCTATTGTTTTTTCTAAAAGAGCTTTCACTTCATAATCATCTATAGATTCTTCCAGTTCTTCAATTTCTTCTATCCTTTGAGCTAGATGTCCTTTTTGATTCTCTTTTCAATACTCCAATTGGGGATAATTGGTTGGACGTTGAGCTTGCTACTGGTTTTGATATTGTCATGGTTGAAATCTGCTTCCATTGTTCATCTGATTTCCTTGATTCTGATTTTTGGGATTGAATCTGCAATAGTTAGTGCTATGACCTTTTCTTTTGCATATCTGACAATACCTGTTATACCATGGTCTTCGTCCTCTTGATGATGAAGCAATATTCCCCTGTGGATTGTCTTTTGATGTCATTGCAGTGTTAGTCATTTCATCTTTAACTATATTCTCTACCTCATATTCCTATAGAATATTGATTAGATCATCAAAAGAAGTATCTTTACTTAGGACTTGTAAAGATGTAACCAAATATTTATAGCTATCTGGAAGTGCTCTCATGGTTACTTGAGTAAGAAGTTCATCTTTGATCTCTTCTCCTAAGGTTAATAATTTCCCTTTAATATCTGCTACTTTCCTTAGGAATAGTTCTATGCTCTCACCACTGTTCATTTTTAGAGAATGTAGTTGAGTTTGAAGATGAAGGATAGTGGCTTTATTTTTTCCTTCAAATATTTTTTCTAAGCTTTTCCATGCTTCTGTAGATGTCTTTGTTGAACTGATATAAGGTTGTATTTCATCAGTGATGGCAAAGGTTATTATCATTAGAGATTTTGCATATTTTTCATCAAACTTCTAAATTTTAGTATCATCTGTGGTTGGTCTTTTTTCTGTTCCTTGAGTTATCTCCCAAAGTTTTTCATATACTAAGATTACTTTTACCTTATTTTTCCAGGAGAAATAGTTTGGTCCTTTGAGTAACTGGGATTCTGCAAGAAAGAATTTGTTTGATGCCATGATGATCCTTGTGATCTTCTTTTAATTTCCCTAGTATTGATTTGATGATACCTTGGTGAAATTCTAGGTTTTGTAGAAACCTTATGACTCCCAAATGGATTAAGTACTTGATAATCTTTGATGAGTGCTATTATTATCAAGTTTTGTAGAATGCCTTATAACTCCCTAGTGATTTTGGATATGCTTTATGATTGATAAAGTGCTTTTTGAGAATAGTAGTTCAATTTTGAGTTGATTTTGTAATGTTTTGTAAGTAGAAAAAATCAACTTCTATTACACCTTATTACTCCTATTGAACTTAAGCACTTTCTAATTTGATGAGGTTCTATTGGTTGGATTTCTTTTGTCCCTTTAATATGGTTTGAGACAAGTATGCCAATTTATTTCCAACTCTTGATTTTCCTTAATAGACCTCCTTTATAGCCTTTGATATTTAATGTTTCTAATTTCCAATAATTTATTTGGTGTAGTATTCCTTATGACTCCCTAATTTGGAATATTAGAAAATAATATAATATTTGCAATAATAGGATTTTTAATTTCCAAGTTGAAATCCTTATTCCTCCTACTTTATTATTTGTAAATATAAGTATTTTGAAATATGCTTGCTTAATATATTACTAATGCTAAGTGAATGAATTGCAATAGTAAATATAATGTGCCCTTATAACTCCAATATATCCTTAGTTTATAGCAAGCAATAAATAGTATAGGATTTACCTTCGTATTCCTTTGCCTTGATGTTGTGAGGTGGCAGATTTGAATCCTTTGAAATGGCAGTCAATGCCTTCTTTGACCGGCATTGAATTCTCCCTTACATAGCACTTATTTTCTCTATAACTGGCGTTGATATTTCTTTAAATAATGCTCGGTCTTATCCTCTACGAATTGAACGCTGGTATGGTTGGTTTTATGACATATTCCTTCCATGAATGAGATGTTGGATTGTTGATCGAATGAGGCATTGTATTTGCTGATCTTATGATAGCTTCTTAAATGTTGGCTTTCTCCTTTGAATGGTGCATAGGCTTGAATTAGCCTTCTTCCTCTGAATATGCTTCACACCATTCAATGCTAGTCTTCTCTTTGACCTCCAATGCTTTTCCTTCTTCAATATGGATGCCTTAAATAGGATTGCTTCCTTGTGACTTTCGAACAAGTGTCACTTGAGCGTTACTTTGTAGGCATTGATATTCCAATGTATGCAATGATGAGTTTGGTGGTAACCTCCCAAAGACTTGTAACTCCTCCTGGGTGAGCATTGGATTATTTATGAATATTGGATACTTAGAGCTCTTGTGCCAAGTGGCACTCATGGCTTGTGCATGTAAACCTTTCTTCTAATGCTCCAACGATGGGCGTTGATGCCCTATATTTACCTATATCTTTGAAATATGTGTTGGCTTGCTATGTTTCTTGAAATGCAAGCATTCCCTCTTCTCTATTCACATATTGTCTTGATGAGGATAATGGATGGCACCAATTGTATTGCTTCTTGGTTCTATGGCGCTCTCAATGGTGGTCCTATGGTAGCTTCTTGTGCTCTTCAATGGTGGTCATTCTCTCCAAGTAGAAACCTTGGGTATAGCACTTCTTCCTTTGTATATTTATGCCTATAATATGTTGTTTGTATATCTTTTATAATAGTTGATTGCTAGCCTTTTTGCTTGGATTTGATAGCACTTCTTCTACATAGATGATCTCCCTCTGTATGCTGCCCTTTTCTCTACGTAGACTCGGATGGTAATGGCTTCTTATAATAGCTCCAATGTTGCAGGTGACACGCTTGCTTCTAGGGTTGGATTGGATGTGGAGAAATGGTGTTTTTAAACACCTTGATTCTTAAAGTGTGAGCTCTTTCGGTGGCTCCTTCCTCTTTCTTACTTCCTTGTAAATAGGATTACTTTTATCCTTTCAAAGGAACAAAAGAGGTGCTTTGTAATAGTTAGATTTGCACCAATACAAAGGACATTTTTATGAAATCCTTCTTGCCTCTTTTAATCTACTTCCTTGGATATTTTAATGATAGTTAATCCAAGCTAATGAGATGTTGTTTTTGAAGTAAGTATTTCTGCACTCTGCACTTAAATGAAATCCTTATATTCTCCTTGAATCTTGAGACTCACCAAGTCTCGATTTGAGGCTTCCTTCAAGGATATTAATGGTGGCTTCCTTCTCCATATTTTTTCTTGTATTGGTGGCTTCCTTTGGCCACGCAGTGTTGCAGATTCTTGTGCTAGTTTTGTGCCTTTAACAACACAAACTAATTTCTTGAGAGTAACTAGTTAAAGATCAACTAGTATAGTGCTTAATGGATTAATAATGCACTTTTAATGATAATAAACTCTCATAATGAATTCTAATGCACTCAATAATATTCTGCAATTCTTAAGAGTAATCTGTAAAGAACCCTTAATGAATATTCTACAATTTTCACTATAATCAATATTGTAGGATGTAGTCTTCTTTCTTTCTAGATAGATAATAGGTAGATGATAATTTTCTTTCTTTCAAAAATATCCAACTCCTATTAATGTGCAAATATATCTTAAAATGAATTCTCCTTTTTGCACTTTCTAGAAGACTATAATATGAGCCCTTCTTCTTGCAAATTTTAATCCAAATATGGTGCTTAATGGAATTTGATAATGAACCCTAATTTAAGTTCAACTAATTGCACCCTAGTTGCTTACCTTTAATGGCTTCTGTAGTAGATGTAGATCTTGGTGTTTTGTTTCACCAAGTTGTTGCCTTGTAGTGGATGAATTTGTAGCTTCTTGTTGGCTATCTAGAACAACTTCCTGCTTCACCAAACTGTGGTCTTGAACTTTCTATCTTGAGCCTTAGGTTTGGTGGCTTGATCCTTCCAATGATCTTCTACCTTCTACTATAGATTCAGAGAACTCCTTTCTCTAAACTTGTACCTTCTTCTATGAGAGGTAATCTCCAAATCTCCTATATTTGGTAGGCTTCTTCTATCTGAATCTTCCTTCAATATTCTTGTCAAATTCTGACTTCAAATAGGATATTCTTCTTCTCAAGATTCTGAATGTCTTGAGGTCTTCACTGGATTCTTCTTCTAGATTTGGCACTCCTTGCAAAATTCTTCTTCTCTTGGGCTTGTTTTTGGATGGCGAAAATTATCCCAAGTCCTTCACTATTAGGAGCTTTCTCCTTGGTAGTGGATTTCTCCAATGAGTTCTCCTAGAAACTCTTTTAATGATGCTTCTATGAGCTCTACAATAAGGCTCTCCAAGCCTTCTTTTTTTTGCTTGAGACCTCTCCTAGGTCTTCTATCTTGCAGCTTCTCTAGTCTTCCAACTGAGACCTTTTCTTCAACCTTCTACTTCTAGAAGTGTTGGTGATGAGATCTTCTTCTCAGATATCTAATTCTACTACTTCTAGATTCTAGAATGGGACTTCACTGGTCCTTTCTCTTTCTTCTATAATTTGTAGGCTTTGATGGAGATCACCAATCTCCTATTTCTTGGACTCTTCTCTGGAGTCTTCTTCAGGAACTCTTCTCTAGAGTCTTCTTCTGAATTAGGAACTTTATCTTCTGAATCAAGAATTCTTTTCTAAAATTTTCTTCAGAATTAAGGCTTCTATGGCCTTCTTTTTGGATCAAGGCTTCTCTAGCATTTTCTTCTTCAAGGCTTCTCTGGCCTTTTCTTCTTCAAGGCTTATCTAGACTTTTCTTCTTCTAGGATTCTTTGGCCTTTTCTTCTTCAAGGCTTCTCTGGCCTATTCTTCTTCTAGGCTTCTCTAGCCTATTCTTCTTCTAGGCTTCTTTGGCCTATTCTTCTTCTACACTCTACAGGTATTGATCTTGAATAGAGATCACCAATCTCCTATCTCCTCCTCAACTCATATTCTAGAGTCTCTTCTTCCTTGAGTCTTATATAAGGCTACTATGGCCTTTTTCTTCACTTCTACACTTTGCAGGATTGCAACTCTTGTAATGGGACCTTTCTTGAGGTCTTTGAAATCTTTAGTCTTCTTCCTTGTTGTTGCAAGTGCTGGAATGATTCTAAGAAGATATTCTTCCTAACTCTCTTGTAGGAAGCTTCCCAAACTTTTTCTTGAATCTCCTTTTCCTACAACAAGTTGTTAGAAATTGGAATAGAAGAACTTATAAATCTGGAGATAATAATCTTCACTAGTTGATTTATCAATCTAGTGGTATGAATGTTGAGTCCTAGTATTCAAGTTTGCAACTCTATGGAAAGACTCTAGCCAGATGTAATCTCAGAATTTTTGTAACTGAGATTTTATTTCAGCCCTCACTTGTGATTCTCTCCTTATTCCTATTAACCTATTGGACTTCTCTTATGATGACTTTTGCAAGTGGTGGTGCACATTGGCGAGTCTGATTTCCAAAAGTCCAAAGAGGAACTATGATGGATGTAGGCCCTCCTATTCCTATCTTGATTCACCATGGCTCTGATACCACTATTAGCTTTTGAGGATATATGTAGTGGGAGAGATCTAACACAAGTCCTGATAAGATGAAAGAAAGTGAGTCTACAATATGACTAAAATATACTATAAATAGAAAGTGGTAAAAATACAATGCAATATGGAGGATATGGTCACTCCATTAATATAAGCTAAAGAACTACATTGTGCTCCATACAGGAGCTCTACCACTATCTACTACTCTCTACTACAATGCTCTTGATATCTATATGTTGTGTCTTATGATCTATCACTATGAGGCCCTTTATATAGAAAAATAGATTCCTTGGCCAACACTCTACCTAGTTGTACAAGTGGACACCTTGCACATTACAACATGCACATTGACACTTGTGCATTTATTACATTGCTTGAAGTAAGTAGCTAACTTCCCCCTAAAGTAATCTCTACTCTAACTATGTACCAAAGGTGGTACATTTACATGACCCAAATGATGTAATATATTCTAACTCTAACATAGATAACATCTCATGAAATATAACACAAATGAATATAATATTGACGGAGAATAGAACTAGCACAAGACAGGAAATAAGCAAAACACGAGCCAAATTTTTCTATTCACTAGCTTCGAAAGAATTTACAAAGAATATACAACAATCTGTCATTTTTCCAACCCCTTCTCATTACAATCCTTGGGTTTTTATCGAGGTCCCGATCCTCTATGTTTTCAAACTCCCCACGATCTGCAATTGCCACTTGGAACAATACTGGAAAGTTGCATTGATGAGACTCTGGGTGAGGTGCGCGACTGGCTGCCATACCTCAACGAAAACTTCTTCTCGATCTGTTGCTTGTTGTTGGTTGCTATAAATGCATCTCTAGATATCCTGCGCGAGTGGCCAACATGCCTGTTGGAATCTTCCCCTGAAACTGCTGCTTCACTACCGCTAACTTGCCGTGCATGAAGGGACGCTTTTATGAAAACCTGGAGTGCATGTTTTTCTTTTGGGCGCGATATCGCGACATGTCGCGATATCATGACAATTCCTCTCGATGCCTTCTCTTCCCTATTTCGGTCATGATATCGCGACATGTCGCGATATCATGACGTTCCTTCCTCCATGCCTTCTCGCTTCTGTTTGGCCGTGATATCGTGACCTGTCGCGATATCGCGACGTTCCTTCCTCCATGCCTTCTCGCTTCCGTTTGGCCGCGATATCGTGACCTATCGTGATATCGCGTCATTTTTCATTCGAGCCTCCGTTCTTCAATTTTGACATGTCATGATTTCGTGACCTTCGGTCCTCTACGTCTTTGCTCCCTGCGTTGGTCACGAAATCGCGACGTGTCACGATTTCGTGACCTTCGGTCCTTCGCGCCTTTGCTCCCTGCGTTGGTCACGAAATCGTGACATGTCACGATTTCGTGACCTTCGGTCCTCCGCGCCTTTGCTTCCCTGTGTTGGTCACGAAATCGTGACATGTCACGATTTCGCGACCTTTGGTCCTCCGCGCCTTTGCTTCCCTGCGTTGGTCACGAAATCGTGACATGTCATGATTTCGTGACCTTTGGTCCTCCGTGCCTTTGCTTCCCTGCGTTGGTCGTGAAATCGTGACATGTCACGATTTCGTGACCTCCGGTCCTCCGTGCCTTTGCTTCCCTGCGTTGGTCGCGATTTTGCGACATGTCACGAAATCGCGACATTCCGTCCGTCGTTTCCCTATCTCCTATTTTGGTCGCGATATCGTGACACTTTTTGTGTCGCGATATCGCGACACATATTTTTCCTTGCAACACTTAGAAAAAAAATAACAAAAAAAAAAAAGTTTGGTTGATGCTCGATTGCTTTGCTGCCCTCGGATGCTCCTGCATCAGACACCCGGGGTGGATCGAGAAGTGATCTTCACTTCTGATCTTTGAGAGGGAGGCCCAGGCGCTCAACCTCTATTTTTGACAACCAAGTTGCATCTTCTACAGGTCTGCCCTTCCACTTGATCAAATATTCAGAGTACTGTTTGTTCCTTGTGCTTCTGCCTTCACGAGTATCTAATATTTCCTCTATCTCATCTTTGGTTGGGTTAGACGCTGGAATGCTCCACAATTCTGTACTTGGTGCCTCTGTACTGTCTCCTTCATGATATTCCACTAAATCTGATATGTTAAAAATAGGCGAAATGTCAAGCCCACTTGGCAATTCCACTTCATATGCATTGCCTGAATCCCGTTTTTCCAGTATTCTGCATGGTCCAAACTTCTTCATCTTCAACTTGTTATAAGTTTTGGCTGGAAATATTTCTTTCCTGAGATGGACCATGACTTCATCTCCCACTTCGAACTCCTTGACCCACTGCTTTTGGTCTGCTCTTGCTTTATACTGAGTATTCATTTTTGTAATTTGTTTCTTCACTTCTTCATGCAGTCTTTTCATTTGTTTCGCAAATTCCTCAGCCTCTGCACTGCACTTTTCTCCTTTATCTAATTTTCTCAGCTCAAAAACGTTTCTTGGGCTGTTTCCATATATGACTTGGAATGGAGATTTGTTTGTGCTCTTGTTGACAGAATTGTTGTATGCAAATTCCGCCTGCGGCAAAACCAAGTCCCATCCCTTGGGTTTATCTGCTATCAAGCATCTTAATAAATTACCCAGACTTCTATTTACCACCTCTGTCTGTCCATCAGTTTGTGGGTGGTATGCAGAACTGAATTTCAGATCTGTCTTTAACTTCTTCCATAATGTTCTCCAGAAATAACCAACAAACTTTGTATCTCTGTCAGAAACTATGCTTTTTGGTAGACCGTGAAGTCGTACCACTTCCTTGAAAAATAACCCTGCAATGTGAACCGCATCACTTGTTTTTTGGTAGGGAATAAAATGTGCCATCTTGGAGAATCTGTCAACCACCACAAATACTGAGTCATTTCCCCTCTGTGTTCTCGGCAACCCAAGAATAAAATCCATGCTGATGTCCTCCCATGGCCTCTCAGGTACAGGTAACGGCTGGTATAATCCTGTGTTCTGCCTCACGCCTTTTGCCATCTGGCATATTCTGCAACTTTGCACAAACCTTTTCACATCTTGCTACAGTTGCGGCCAGTAGTAGTTTTCATTCACCAGGGCAATGGTCTTATCCCGACCAAAATGTCCAGCCAGTCCCCCGCTGTGTTTTTCCTTGATTAAGTTCTCCCGCATGGAACTCCTTGGAATGCATAATTTACTTCCCCTGAACAACATTCCATCTTGGATTAGAAAATCCAACCACTTTGTCCTATCCACAGTAACAGGTGCCAAGCAAGCCGTCCAGGCTTCTGCAAAATCAGGATCTTCAGGATACGGACCCTTCAGTTCTTCGAATCCTACCACTTCCACTGTCATTTCAATCAGCAGATTCTGCCTTCTACTTAAGGCATCTGCAACTCGGTTTGATTTTCCGCTTCTGTGCTTCAACACAAAGGTATAGCTTTGGAGAAACTCAACCCACTTCAAGTGTCTTTGATTCAGTTTTGTTTGGCTGTTAATGTACTGTAATGCCTGATGATCAGTGAATAGAACAAACTCTTTTGGCAACAAATAATGCCTCCACTTCTTTAGAGCCTGAACTATAGCATAAAATTCCTGGTCATAAACTGAATACTTTTTTCGAGCATCATTGAGCTTCTCACTAAAATAAGCAACAGGTCTGCCTTCCTGACTCAGTACAACCCCTATTGCACTACCACTGGCATCACAGTCTACTTGAAATACTTTGTTAAAGTCTGGGAGTGCCAAAACAGGCTGTTCTGTGACCTTTTTCTTTAGTGCATCAAAGCTCCTTTCAGCCCCTAAGGTCCACTTAAATTCTTTTTTATCTCCTCTCATTGTTTCTGTGAGGGGTGCACAAATGCTGCTGAAATTTCTAATGAATTTCCTGTAGAAGCTGGCTAAACCATGAAATGATCTTACCTCTGTTGTGCTTCTCGGAGTAGGCCATTCCATGATAGCTCTCACCTTCTCTGGGTCCATTTTTAGACCTTCTGCTGAGATTACAAATCCTAGGTATACTAACTCCTTCTTTACAAAATTACACTTTTTTAGATTTATTAATAACTGCTCCTCCCGCAGCTTCTCAAAAACCCTTCTGATATGCATCAGGTGCTCCTCCAGGGTTCTGCTAAATATTAATATATCATCTAAATAGACAATGACAAATTTTCCTAAAAACTCTTTCAGTACCTCATTCATCAGCCGCATGAAGGTACTTGGTGCATTGGATAGCCCAAATGGCATGACCAACCACTCATACAAGCCCTCTCTGGTCTTGAAGGTTGTCTTCCACTCATCTCCTTCCCTGACACGGATCTGATGGTAACCACTCTTGAGGTCAATTTTGGTGAAGTACTTGGCTCCACTTAAACAGTCCATTATGTCATCCATCCTTGGCAATGGAAATCTATATTTTATTGTGATCTTGTTGATGGCTCGAGAGTCTGTACACATTCTCCACTCTCCATATTTCTTTGGTGCCAGCACTGCAGGCACTACGCATGGACTCAAGCTTTCCCGAATCAGTCCCTTCTCCAACAACTCCTGGACCTGCCTGTTTAGCTCCTCAATTTCTATAGGCGTCATTCTATGTGCAGCTTTATTGGGCAAGCTTGATCCTGGCACCAAATCGATATGGTGACTGATCTTCCTTACTGGGGGTAAACCCTCAGGCACATTATCAGATATTATATCTGGAAATTCCTCCAACAGATCTAGGACTTCTATTGGGGTATCTTTGCATTCTGCATCCCTGACTCTAGGAATTAATGCATAACACATATGTTCATGTTTTAAATCATCTAAAAATTTTCTTCCGTCAACCAAGCAAATTTTGGCACTGCCACATACCTTTTCTTCCACCTCCTTCAGGGGTTTCAGCTTATGACGCATTCCATTCTTTGTCACGGAATAGGTGTTGGCACGACCATCATGAACCGCGCTCCTGTCAAACTGCCATGGCCTTCCCAATAGCAAATGGCACGCATCCATGGGCAGAATGTCGCACAGGACCTCATCACGGTAATTCCCAATACTAAATTTTACCAGGCACTGTTCATTGACCAAAACCTTATGGTCTTTCTACAACCACGTGATCCGATATGGATGCGGGTGTCTCTTCCTCTCCAGTTGTAGCTTTGTAACCATTCCCTCTGAAACTAGGTTATCCGTGCTACCGTTGTCAATAATAATATTGCAAATCTTACCCACGCATTTACACCTTGTGCGGAATAAGCTTTTCCTTTGATCTGTGGCCCCCTCTTCATTCAGCAGGACTCTCCTCGCAATCATTACTTCTCCTCTCTTAGCTTCTTTAGAATGCTCAGATCCAACATCTTCATCAGCGACTGCGACTCTGGCATTTCCTTTCGGCCTCCTATTATTCCTTTCTCATTGTTGTGGACACTCGTATTGGTGATGTCCCTCTTCTCCACACTGGAAACAAGTTCCACGAAATCTTCCTCTTCCTTGGCCACGTCCAGCTCTGCCCCTTCCCCCTCGGTAATCATTATTCTGATTACGAGGGCGGTAGGTATTTTCTCTCCTTTGCTCCTGATTACTGCTACCTTCTCCATTCTTCTGAGAATCTTCATTTCTTCTTCCACCGGTCCTTCCACCGGTTCTTCCGCCATGACCTCTTCCTCTTTGCCTGTTCTCAAACCTCCTATTGAGCTTTTCTTCAACCTTTAAGGCAAATTGGTAAGCGTCCTCTATGGTGGTCATCCGGACCAGACTTAATTCTTCTTGAATACTTGCTCGTAACCCATTAATGTAACGGGCTACCTTCTCCTTGTTGGCTTCTGAGTGGCCTGTTCTGATCATAATTTTATGAAACTCTTCTGTATATTCTTTCACAGACTTACTTGATTGCCTCAAACCTTGCATTTTCTTCAGTAGGTCTAGCTCATAATCACCAGGGATGAACTGCCTCTTCAGCTTTTCTGCCATCCGTTCCCATTTTGTTATTCTCTCTTTTCCTCTTTTATTTCGCTCCAGACTGCACTCCCTTCCACCAAATGCTGGCATGACCTTTCAGTTTGGTCTTAGCGAATCTGACCCTATCAGGATCCTCAACCTCCTCGTACTCAAAGTACTCTTCCAGATCGTTGATCCAGTCGATTAGTTCCTCTGGATCAAGGTTCCCGAAATACGTGGAAACCTCCATCTTCGGCCTCTTCCCAATCTGGGATATGGCTTTGTATAGTCTGGCTTGAGCAGGATCTACTGCTTCTTCTTCTTCCTCAGGTTGGCCTTCTTCTTCGTCATCTTCCTCTTCACTACCTTCATCTCTTCTTGGCTCCAATATTCTATGCATTTCCTCTTGTAGGGCTTGCATTTGCCGCTGCAAGGCTCGGACATCTTTCGCTGCCGCCATGCCTCTCCCACCAACAGGGTTTCTTCTTGGAGGCATTCTGCTCCCTCACTAACAAGCCCTCCCATAGATCCTGGTGTAACTGCCTCACGTCCGGTGATCTATTACACACTCAGGAACTTCTGGCTCTGATACCACTTGGTGGAGAACAGATCTAGCACAAGACAGGAAACAAGAATAACAAGAGCCAATATTTTTCTATCCACTAGCATTCGAAAGAATTTACAAAGAATATACAACAATCTGCCATTTTTCCAACCCCTTCTCATTACAATCCTTGGGTTTTTATCGAGGTCCCGATCCTCTGTGTTTTCAAACTCCCCACGATCTGCAATTGCCACTTGGAACAATACTGGAAAGTTGCATTGATGAGACTCTGGGTGAGGTGCGTGACTGGCTGCCATACCTCAACGGAAACTTCTTCTCGATCTGTTGCTTGTTGTTGGTTGCTATAAATGCGTCTCTAGATATCCTGCGCGAGTGGCCAACATGCCTGTTGGAATCTTCCCCTAAAACTGTTGCTTCACTACCGCTAACTTGTCGTGCATGAAGGGACGCTTTTATGAAAACCTGGAGTGCATGTTTTTCTTTTGGGCGCGATATCGCGACATGTCGCGATATCGCGACAATTTCCTCTCGGCGCCTTCTCTTCCCTATTTCGGTCGCGATATCGTGACATGTCACGATATCACGACGTTCCTTCCTCCATGCCTTCTCGCTTTCGTTTGGCCGCGATATCGTGACCTGTCGTGATATCGCGACGTTCCTTCCTCCATGCCTTCTCGCTTCTGTTTGGCCGCGATATCGTGACCTGTCATGATATCGCGCCATTTTTCATTCGAGCCTCCGTTCTTCAGTTTCGGTCATGAAATCGTGACATGTCACGATTTCGTGACCTTCGGTCCTCCGCGTCTTTGCTCCCTGCGTTGGTCGCGAAATCGCGACGTGTCACGATTTCGTGACCTTCGGTCCTTCGCGCCTTTGCTCCCTGCGTTGGTCGTGAAATCGTGACATGTCACGATTTCGTGACCTCCGGTCCTCCACGCCTTTGCTTCCCTGTGTTGGTCGTGAAATCGTGACATGTCATGATTTCGTGACCTTTGGTCCTCCGTGCCTTTGCTTCCCTACGTTGGTCACGAAATCGTGACATGTCACGATTTCGTGACCTTTGGTCCTCCGTGCCTTTGCTTCCCTGCGTTGGTCGTGAAATCGCGACATGTCACGATTTCGTGACCTCCGGTCCTCCGCGCCTTTGCTTCCCTATGTTGGTCGTGATTTCATGACATGTCACGAAATCGCGACATTCCATCCGCCGTTTCCCTATATCGCGACACATATTTTTCCTTGCAACACTTAGAAAAAAAATAACAAAAAAAAAAAAAGTTTGGTTGATGCTCGATTGCTTTGCTGCCCTCGGATGCTCCTGCATCAAATATATAGAGATTAAATTAATGATACAACTTGGTTACAATGCATGGAACTTTACCTCCAATATATCCTTTTTCATGACTTTCAGTTCTCTCACTATAGCTCTCATCTTTCATCTGGGAGATTCAACCTTTCATATTCCTCTAGTAAAGAAAAAGATCTCAAATTTCCACATATCATGTGACTCTTCATACTCTTTTGACACTTTACACTCTTTATCATATTATCACATACATTATATAAAATATAAATCATATACCAAATTAATATTGCAAGGGGGACAAATAATGTAATATCTCCAAAACATTCTAGGGTTAGTCCTTGTTTGCTTGCATTGTTCTTTCATTTTCATAAACTAGATTTTAGAAAGCTAAACATAGGTGTTTGATTAATATACACATCAAAAATTTCCACCCTAAAATTGGAGTAAGTCCTTAAACCATTCTTGGTGAACCCTTCAATCCCCAAACCCCCAAGTGTAGATAATATAACACACCCCCATGGTCACCTCGACTCCTAGAAAATCCAACCAAGAATCGTACATAGTATGGTAGTTTTAAGCCTCTACATATTTGGTGAACCTGAAATTAACACGCATCTTAGTGGCCAAGATAGAAAGCCTCTTCATTTTTTTATTTTTTGAAAAATTTAAACAAGACCACTAAACTTATTTGCTTATAATTAGAAAACATTAAAAAAACATCTTAAAAATCTTCTTGTGTGTCTTTTGATAGTTTTTTCCTCTATAATTTTTCTTTCTCCTAATGGATCCCAACTTTAGGAGTAAGTGAAAGCTTTTAGAATCAAATTAGATTCCTCAAGAACATGATCATATTTATAGGGAGAATCCTAATCTATATGCAAAAGAGGAAGAACATGTAAAAACTGGAAATGATTTTGATCCTTTTGAGGGGCCTAATGGAGGTTTCACATTTTCATCATTTGAGCACATTTGAAGTTTCATGAAACACAATAAGTAGGCCTTGATTAAGGATATGGAAGAGGAATCTTAACTTGAAAGGGGTGGTATACCTCATCCTCCAACTATTTATCCTATTAGTGTTCACATCCTTTGTTTGAATATTCATATCATGTTAATAATGAAGAGAAATTACAGAAACATATTCTATAAATAATGCAGAAATGATAACTAAGGAAATAATGACACCATTCAATGCACATATAACACACAAGATTTACCCTGGTTCACCCAATTTGGGCTAGTCTAGCAAACAAGAGTCTATCCTCCTTGATATATTATTCTCTCTCATCCCTAAAATGGGACATTACAATAATTATATAAGGAAACTCATACAACCCTAAACCACCAAGTGGTATTAGGGTACCGTGGATACAACACCATGGGCTAAACCACCCACACCCACTAACCACCCACCAACCGTGGGAATACCGGGGGTCACTCCAAAAAGTAGCGATAAAAGTAGGTGAAAAGTAGCGATAAAAGTAGGTGAAAATTTTTCGCGGCTGCTTCGCAGCCAAGACCGGCTTCGTCGGGATCTATCACTTTCACCGTATCCGAGGGCGTCCCCCTACGCACCCCGAGCCATCACCTATTATGTAATCACCTTTACCATAGTCGGGGGTCCTTGGGTGCCTTCGGCACCCCGGACCCCCCCTACCCGTCATCTTTTGCGCTGTAGTGCCTGTCGTACAATTCTTTTTCGGCAAAGAATGAGACACATCCAACATTCTCCCACTTGTTGAATACTTTGCCAGACCCATTTCAATTGTACAAAATCTAAAATTTTTAGTGCTTACAGCCTTGGTTAAAGCATCTGCAACATTTTCCTTGGTGTCTACCTTTTCCAGCAACACTTTCCTCTGTTCAAGCATGTCCCTGCAGAAATGGAACTTTGTATCAATGTGCTTCGTTCTTGAATGGTAAGTAGGGTTCTTTGCCAAAAATATGGCACTCTGACTATCACACTTTATCTTCACAGCTCCTTGAAAGAACCCAATTTTAGCACATAGTCTTTGCAGCCATACAACTTCCTTACTTGCATCAGTGGCAGCCATATACTCAACTTCAGTAGTTGAAAGAGCAACAACAGTATGCCTCTTGCTCATCCAACTAATGGCCCCTCCGAACAAATTGAATACATAAGCACTAGTAGATCTTCTCCTGTCTAGATCTCCAGCCCAATCTGCATCAACAAACCCTTCTATATCCAAGTGTCTGTTTTCTTTACCTATACCCTCATAGCAGATTGTAAAATCAGAGGTGCCACGCAAATATCTGAAAACCCTTTTCATAGCAGTCCAATGCTCTTTACCAGGTTTAGACATATATCTACTCAAGACTCCCATTGCATGGGCAATGTCTGCTCTAGTACAAACCATGGCATACATTAAACTACCTACAACATTTGCATAAGGAATATGTGACATTTCCTCTACCTCTTCTTCTGTCTTTGGACATTGTTCAACAGACAATTTTTCACCTAAAGGAATAGGTACCTTCACCGGTTTGCAATCCTGCATATTGAACCTTTTCAACACCGTCTCAACATACTTTTTCTGATCCAACCACAACTTTCTGTTAGAGCGATCTCTTTTTATTTGCATACCCAATATAAAATTTGTAGTGCCAAGATCCTTCATGTCAAACTGTGATGCCAACTGAGACTTTACTTCCCTGACCAGTTTCTTGCTATTTCCAATTAGTAACATGTCATCAACATAAAGAACTATAATGACAATTACATTACCAATTTTCTTTGAATACACACAAGTGATCAGCATTGCTACGAACAAAACCAATTCCTAAAACATAAGTATCAAATTTTTGGTACCACATTCTAGGTGATTGTTTCAGTCCATACAATGATTTCTTTAACTTACATACCAGATCCTCCTTTCCTGCAATAGTGAAACCTTCAGGCTGCCTCATATAGATTTCTTCCTCCAAATCTCCATGAAGGAATGTAGTTTTCACATCCATCTATTCTATTTCAAGATCAAATGCAGCAGCCATAGCTAACATAAATCTAATTGATGTTAGCTTTGCAACGGGAGAAAAAACTTCACCATAATCAATTCCTTCAACCTGGGAAAAACCTTTAGCAACCAGGCGAGCTTTATATTTCTCCACTTTACCTTCAACATCTCGCTTCTTCTTAAAGATCCACTTGCAACCTATTGCTTTCCTACCACTTGGTAGTTTCACTAAATCCCATGTTCTGTTCTTTTTTAGGGACATCATTTCCTCATCCATGGCCTCTTCCCAATGGTTTGCCTCTCTAGAATTAACAGCTTCTCTAACTGTTCTAGGATCTTCATCAGTAACAGATAGTACAAAAGAAGTAGGAAAAGTAGATGGACTGTACCTTTCAGGTTGCCTCCTTTCCCGTGTTGATCTCCTTACCACAGGTGTATGAACCTCTTCTTCATCCTCTTCCAGATCCTCACCTGTATGCTCCTCTTCCATATCCTCATCTTGTATGCTCCTCTTCCACATCCTCTACCGTCCGATAGTTTTCCATGAGATCAAATTGAACCGTTCCAGGTTCCTCTTCCGTAACTACCTTCCTGGAATCACCGATCATCTCCCTAAACACCACATCTCTACTATACACTTGTACTTTTAGTTTTTGGATTCCAAAGCTTATATCCTTTAACACCATCTTTATAACCAATAAAGATACATTTAACAACCTTATTATCTAGCTTACTTCTTTTCTCCTTTGGAATATGCATGTATGCATCACAGCCAAAAAATCTGAGATGTGAAATAGATGGTTTCTTACCAAATAGAGCTTCAAATGGAGTTTGATCCGGCAATGCTGATGTAGGTGACCGATTTTGCAAGTAGCATGCTGCACTCACTGCTTCGCCTTAATTTTTGTGCCAAACCCGCACCACCGAGCATACTTCTAGCCTTCTCCATCAGTGATTTGTTCAACCTCTCTGCAACTCCATTATTTTGAGGTGTATATGAAGTAGTCTTCTGTCTTGCAATACCACATTCCTTACAAAATTTCTCAAATATATTAGAACAATATTCCCCTCCATTATCAGACCTCAACACCTTAATCCTTTTATCAGCTTGATTCTCAACAAGTGCTTTAAATTCCTTAAATTTTTCAAACACTTCATCTTTGCTCTTAAGAAAGTAAATCCATGCATATCTTGAAAAATCATCAACAAAGGAAGCATAATACCATGATTTTCCAAGAGACGGCATAGGAACAGACCAAAAATATCACTGTGGATCAAATCTAGTACCCCACTAGATCTTGTGGCACCGGATGGAAAACTAACCCGATTTTGTTTACCATAAATACAATGTTCACAAAACTCGGAAGACATTGAGTAATTAGGGATACCATGAACCATACCTTTTGTGTACAGTGTACGCAATCCCTTTTCTCCAATGTGTCCCATCCTTTGATGCCAGAGTGTTGAGCTTTTATCGGAATCGACCCTCAGAACAGTTGAGCTATTGCACTCATTTGTCATAGTGCTTCCCAATAGCTTATACAATGTTCCAATCCGAACTCCCCTTGCCAACACCATTGATCCACGAACCATTTTGCATGAATCCTTGCCAAAATTGACATTCACTGCTGCATCAACCATTTTTCTTACCAAAATCAAATTTCTAGCAAGTCTCAGAATATGCATCACACCTGGTAGGGTCTTAACCCTACCATCCTGTAGCAAAATTTTCACTCTTCCACGACCCATGATTCTGAGTGGTGAATCATCTCCCAATAGTACCTCCCCTCCATCATATCTTTCATATTCATTGAACCACCCTCTATGAGGAGTCATATGAAAAGAGGCTCCAGTATCAATCAACCAATCATTTTTATCTGATCGTGTGGAGCATGATGAGCAAGATGCCAGATATACATCCCCTGCTTCATCAATGGATTTATTCATCTTTGTGGAAGTCGATTCATCAGAATTTTTTCCAGACTCAGATTTCTTTGATCTGTAATCATTCTTCATATGACCAGGCTTGCCACAATTCCAGCATTTTCTCTCAAACTTCCCCCGAGACTTGGATCTACCTTTAGACTTAGACCTATCACCATATCTAGATTTGTCCTTCTCCTTGGCACGCCCTCTCACTGTTAGGGCTTCCTTAGATGTGCCCTCCATGGCTTTTCTCCTCATATCCTTAGATAATAGAGATGCCACTATATCTTCAAACTTCAATGTGGATGAAGTTGTACTACCAATTGCTACTACTAAGTTATCCCATGAATCTGGTAAAGAGCATAACAAAGTAATGCATTTATCTTCCTCACTCAACTTAATTTCTACAGATGTTAGTTGACTTACCACTGTATTGAATGCATTCAGATGATTTGCAACCGAATCCCCGTCATGCATCCTAAGATTGTATAGTTTCTTTCTGAGGAATAATTTGTTCACTAGGGACTTCGATTGATACAAAGCCCCTAACCTCTCCCAGAGATCCTTCACTGTAGCTTCTCCTAAAACATTGATGAGCACCGAATCTGCAAGACACAGTCGAATCAGACTCCTTGCTTTTCGATTCATCTTCTCCCAATATTCATCGGAAGTACCCGTAGGTTTTGTTGTTTCTGAAATAGCAGCCCACTGATCTCTTTCCACGAGCATATCTTCCATCTTTAACTTCCATAGCTCAAAAATTTTGCCGTCAAATTTCTCGATCTCTATCCTTGAATGATTTCCTCGACATTTTTCCTTCAAACTCCTACGTAACTCCCACTCCAAAATAGGTTTCCTCTCACTCCTAGAAACCCTAGATCTTCTTCAAACGGATTTAAACCCTAGCAATAAAGGCGTCCCCCTATGGCTAATGACTTGGCTCTGATACCAAATGAAGAGAAATTACATAAACATATTCTAGAAATAATGCAGAAATGATAACTAAGGAAATAATGACACCATTCAATGCACATATAACACACAAGATTTACCCTGGTTCACCCAATTTGGGCTAGTCCAAAGAAACAAGAGTCTATCCTCCTTGATATATTATTCTCTCTCATCCCTAAAACGGGACATTACAATAATTATATAAGGAAACTCATACAACCCTAAACCACCAAGTGGTATTAGGGTACCGTGGATACAACACCATGGGCTAAACCACCCACACCCACTAACCACCCACCAACCGTGGGAATACCGGGGTCACTCCAAAAAGTAGCGATAAAAGTAGGTGAAAAGTAGCGATAAAAGTAGGTGAAAATTTTTCGTGGCTGCTTTGCAGCCAAGACCGGCTTCGCCAGGATCTATCACTTTCATCGTATCCGAGGGCGTCCCCCTATGCACCCCGAGCCATCACCTATTACGTAATCACCTTTATCGTAGCCGGGGGTCCTTGGGTGCCTCCGGCACCCCCAGACCCCCCCTAACCATCGTCTTTTGCACTGTAGTGCCTGTTGTACAATTATTTTTTGGCAAAGAATGAGATACATCCAACAAATACTTTACATAAACCAACATATATGACCACCAACATTGGGGGAATTCCATAGGATCCTCCAACCAGTAGTGTATCCCAAAATAATGCTCAATTTTTTCCTCATTCTGATCATCTCAACATTCATGCTTATGTTCCACCAAATGTTAGTTATCCTTCATAGCAAGATACCACATATCATAACCCATGCCATAAAAGTGTCAATACCTCCAACATTATCCATGTTCCATTTCAACAACCTACCTATACCCATTCCCTAAGGAATCTAGGGGCATTGCACAACAACAATCCTAATATGCAAATTTTGATAAATGTGGTGAAGTAGTTGGTTTTAAGAATGAACATGATACAACCTCCAAGTTTAACCTACAACTATAAGGAGATGTGCAATCATCCCCTAGACCCTATCATCGCTTCTAAGACCTACCTTAAGAATTTTCCAATTCTAATTCTACATTTTTAAAAGGGAATGAAGGATCTTATTGAATATTTAAGGATGTTTAGGATAACATGCCATGATATTATATATGATGACATGTTGTTACTAAATATGTTCCCTAAGAGCCTTGGTGGTATGGCATTGGAATGGTATTATCAACTACCTCATCATTATTTAAGGAATTTTGAGGAGAGCAGAATTAGATGTTTAATAGTTTAGATATTATGTTGAAAAGAATGTGACTATGAAAGATGTTTACATGTTGAAACAAGGTAACGAAGATTTTTTTTAGATTTTCTATCTCGGTGGAGAAGTTTAGTTGGACGGTTGAGATAGATTTTACCTCCTCGAGACATGTTAGATATTTTCATTAGAATTTTACAAGATCAAATATCATATGAATTGGAAATAACTATTACCTTTTTTGATCAAGAAATAGATATGGCAAGAAGAGTAGAGAAATACTTATCTAAAGAGATAAATGTTGTGGGCCAAACAAGGTGAATGGTTTCCTATTTTTGTCACATGCCCGTGCATTTAATTATCAACCCAGGGAGCTTCGTAAACTTGCGAAGAGTCAGAATTAGGTTACTACAATACCACTGGAGGTGAATCTGCTAATCCTACATTTTGGGGGGTGTTCTTGAAATGGTTTGTCAATCATTCCCGCACTCCTCAATGATTTACGTAAGAAGAACATAATTAAACCTACAGAAAATAAATCATGTACGCATTCCTGAAAATAAATCTACTGCAAATGCTGGAACTAATAAACTAACAAACGTTCTTATGAAAGCAATAAACTAATTAAAATTAATAAACAAAAAGGAAATGGGGAAGAAATACTGGCTTGGAGTGGGCCCAGGCTCCAGTAGCTTCTTCCCGATCGAACACGCGCTTAGAACTTCTGGAACTTTAATATATTCGTCAACACACTACAATTTATCTCTGTACGTCTAAATGGATCTTTATTTTATTTCTATATATTTCTTAGAACGATCTGCGTGTGTTTATATAACACACCCATAGAACTTCTA
The DNA here is from genome assembly GCA_028583015.1 of Wollemia nobilis. Lineage (NCBI taxonomy): Eukaryota > Viridiplantae > Streptophyta > Pinopsida > Araucariales > Araucariaceae > Wollemia > Wollemia nobilis. Next base: position 4,558,607 of record JAQPPZ010000753.1, read on the forward strand.
TTACAGAAGTAGTTACAACAGTCGATCTATCCCAGACTAAATCAAGACAGTCTGGTAAATGCAATCGACATCTGGCATTCTGTTCTAATGGCGGCGTGTTCGTTGTTCGGTTCATGCTTTGCCTGGCATCAGTAAGACGTTTCGATACATTGGTGCAATCTCCAATTTAGCTCTGCATGACGCAGAGCTGGAACTGCACCAGCCGTTGCCATCCACGTCATTCAAATCTGGTCAACGGGCAAAGAATCAGTGGCGCCTTCTGGTTGTGGGGAGGCGCTTGCCTTTTGCTAGCACCTTTCGACTATGGGGAGGCGCTTGTCTTTGGTTAGCGCCTTTCGATTGTAGGGAGGCACTCATCTTTGGTTGGCACCTTTCGACTACAAGGAGGCGCTCGTATTTAATTGGCGCCTTCTGACTGCAGGGAGGCGCTCATATTCAGTTGGCGCCTTTCGACTGCAGGGAGGCGCTCGTATTTAGTTGTGACCTTCGACTATAGGGAGGCACTCGTATTCAGTTGGCGCCTTCTAACTGTAGGGAGGCGCTCGTATTCTCTTCATTAACCCTCGATGAAATAAAGTGCCAGGTCCATCAAAAGGACCTCGACCATTCCAAATCTAACTAAATCAACTGCAATTCCACAAAACATACTAAAAACACACAAATTAGATAACACGCATAATTATATCAAATATCTATATAATCATTCATAAAAGTATGCAATCCTTATTATACAACCGCATATTGATCAAAGAAATATGTACAAAATATGAGCATTTCTGGTGCTCATCATCCCCCCACGCCTAACATATGCCATGCCCTCGTGGCATCCAAGCTGCAGGTAGCCCTCTGACTTTTCATCGTCGCCATCTCTTGGAGGATTCTGCTGCCCCTACGGCCCGAGTCTATCTTTTCATGTCGGAATTTGAAGGTGTGGTTCGCCTTTGCCTATGGGAAACTATGGCTGTCAATTGTCCTCTTCTTGTTCTGGCCGCTACTGGTGGTGGTCTAGCCAGCGTTGTTCCTGTCGATTGAAATGCAGCTTTGGTAGCTTGCCAGAGGTCGACGTCTGGAGGTCTGACCACTGCCAGAGGGATATCCGAGTTATCCCCTCTGGAAGGCACTACTTGGGCCTTGTATAATCCGACCGCTTTAGGGGTAAGCCCTGCATTCTCCTTTGCAATCGCAGTGGCCTCCAATTGTGGGCCATATACTCCCCACCATTCCAAGTACTTCCTCATCATGGAAGGCCACCCTCGGGATGAACCATAGATGTCCCAAAACTGGTTGTCTTCTATCGGATTGACGTAGATGCCAGAATCTCCTTTTACCCTCGAGGATGCCTTCCTGGCCTCCTTGGCTGCTTTCATTTCATTGCATCGCTGCTCAAAATATTTTTGCCTTTCGATGAATGGCTGCATGTCCCATTCATCCTCTTCGAAGTCGACGAAGGTCACTTTTGCCTTCTGTCGAGCCGTCCTGGGCCTCTTTGCCTTGGCTTCTACAGAAAATGTGGTGGCTTGGACAGGGGTCTCTCCTTTCTCCTTCGAGGACTTCTCCTTGCTCTGAAGGATCGGTTGTGCTGCTATCTTCGAGGGTGATCCTTCGTTCGCCTATCTACCTGGTGTCGACCCCTCAGGCTCTTCTCCTTCTTCAGGCCTAGGGAGGTCCTCCTTATCCTCTGGTCTTATCTATTGCTGGAGACCTTCGTCCTGCTCTGTGTCACTCAAGACAATGATAGGGGGCATGGTAGGACTTCTTTTCTTTTCACCCCTAAAAATAGAGGAATCCTCCCCTACCTCCAGGCTGCTCTGTCGGGCGTCCGATCGAATCTCCCCGAAGAGAATACTCATTCGATGGATGTGGGAGAGTTCATCGGCACTTCTTCTGCCCAATCAGTCTGAGTGGATGCCTCCTGTCTTGTTGTTCCTCTATCCTGGAGCATTTGATTTTCCTCCTGCAACTGCCAGACCAGCTGCTCGAGCTGAGCAATTCGCCTATCTCTTTCCTCCAATTCCCTTTTATGCTGGTTCTGGCAATCTTCCAGAATCTGTTGTGCCATCCAACAATCGGTTTGCCATTCGAGCGCCTCCTCCAAGGCCGCATCGATCTGGTCATTACTCCTAGAAGTTCCTTCATTCTGTGGGCTCCGGTTCATTAATTCTCGAAGGGTTTGGGTGGCAACGTCTATCTCCGGGTCACTCTGTCCTTCCTCTATCGAGAGGAATCACCATAGACATTTCCTCCTAGGGATTGGTTCGTCCTCACCACCAGTGAGTGGCGCTCCTTCCTCCTCATACTCGAGCACTAGGGAATGCCCTCTGTCCTCTATGTCTTCGGGCACCGATGACTACTCTGCTCCTCCTAGAAAATAGGGCAATGCCAATTGCTCGATGTTTGTTATCTCCTCTATAGGGGATGCTTCGTCTTGCCCTAATTCGGCAACCGCATTGTGTTGCTCTATTTGGCCGCCATCTCCCTCTGCATCATGGTTCTGTCCTTGTGCTTCTGCATGGCGGACCAATGCCGATATCAGCCCATGGTGGGCTAAGGCGGACGGTGCCCCCTTCTAGTACCGAGCCGCTTCATCTTTCAGAGCATTCGCCAGGTAGAAAGGTATGTTTAATTTCCTCCCATGCACTAGGTGATTGATGAAGTGCACATGATTAATGTGCAGATGGGTATACTTTCTTGTGCATGTGAAAAATCGAGCAATCTGCTCGAACATCTTCCGCATATTCATGGGGAGACTATTTTTGAGTAACCCCTCCCTGTCTATCTGCACATTTCCTCCTGGCAGTAGTATTTCGGCGTATAGTTTTAACACTCCGCCCTTGTATGTACATTCCCCCGTGAGAGGCAATCCAGTCGCCTGTGAGATGAACTCAAGGGTGACTAGAATTTCCACCCCTCGTACTTGGGCCGCATCGCCCCTCAAAGAGGTGATGAATTCTCTAGCTGCCTCCATGTCCTGGCCCTGACTGACCAGGGTGCAGTATTCGAGCCACCCCTCGGCTTCGAATTGGGTCTTCACTGCCCCTCTGATCCCATCAGTATCACTGGGTTCATTCTTCTTGATCGCGTGGTTCTTGGACCTTCCTCCCATGGCGCCTTCTGCTACTGTATATTTTTTTTGTCCTTCCTTCTTCAGGAAGGTGCCTTCTTATAGAAAAGATGCCTAACCCTAGCAGTTATGGAAGATGCCCTATCATTGGCACGTGATTTCGGCTATGGGGGATACGATCTCTATGACGACGGTATCTTTTTTGGTACTGCATATTTATAAATAATTATATAAATGATTTGATTTAGTATGCGCGTACCTGATTCATCATTCCAGTCATCGTGGTAGCCACTGATTTGTTGACTTGTGACACGAGGGAGGGGTATGGTCCTTTGATGCCGCTCATTCGTGCGATGCTTCATTCCGCTCGAGGCATCCGATAGATGTAAATGTTGCATGCAGGAGGCATTCTTTGGTACCTTTCCCATGTGGATGGTGTCCTTGTAGCACCTTTTCGACGTTGTCGGTGCTCTTCTTCGAACGAATGCGCCTTTCGATGCTACGAGGTGCCTCTGATTGGTGGGAGGCGCTTTTGCCTGCATGCGTCTTCCCAATGTGGGAGGCCTCCTTTTGGTTCATGCCTTCCCGATGTTGGAAGGCGTTCGTCTTGATGAATGTGCCTTCCGATGTTGGAAGGCGTATTCGATGATGAATGCCTTCTTCATGTTGGAAGGCATCTTGATGAATGCGCCTTCTTGATGTTGGAAGGCGTCTCGACTAGATGAATGCGCCTTCTTGATGTTGGAAGGCGTATTCCTTTTTTTTTTTTTTTAAGACTTGGTGCCTTCTTGCCACGGAAGGCGCCTACATATGTATATATATATATATTTTTTAATAGAACTTCTGAATGGATGGAAGGCATTGTCTTTCGATTTGGCGCCTTTCGGATGCAGTAAGGTGCCTTCTTCTGGATGGGCACCTTTCAGGTGTAGTAAGGCACCTTCTTATGGACTTGGCACCTTCTTCTGGATGCAGTAAGGCACCTTCTTGGATAGGTGCCTTCTTTGATGCTTCTTTGATTAAGGCACCTTCTTCTGACTTGTGCACCTCTGATGCAGTAAGGCGCCTTCTTCTGGATGGCGATTTGACTAGAAAAAGGGTGATCAAGCCTTCCCAGTTTTTCATGCTGCCCAGATTCTACCTACGAGCCAGTGTCGAAATGCTGAGCCGAATCAGGCCTGGTTTCCCAGATACCTATCCCTCGTGCTGTCAGGTCCTCCACCTACAAAAAGCAACCAAAAAAGAAAGGAAAATAAAGGCAGTTAGATGCGTTCCATGCCTGTTAGGCCCTGGATTAGGATGCCTGCAGCTTGCATGTGGGCGTCGTCCCTGCAAAAACACACATTACAAAAAAAACTATATTAACTAAAAAATTTGGGTGAGCACTTTCATGCCCACCATTTCACCTGTGAGAGTTCGGTCCAGATCTAGCAAGATGGGGTCTCCCCCATGCCTACTCTGGATTCCACCTGTAACGTTTTGGACGTATTATAGGGGCGTAGTCGGTGGCCATTGACTGTGAACATGGTGTTGCTACCGTCAATTGTCTTAACGTGCACCGCCCCATTCCTAATGAGCTCTGCCACCTCATACGGCCCCATCCACCTCTGCATAAGTTTGCCCTTCCTTTCCTGGAACCGAGAATCGTACAACAGTACCCATTCCCCTACCTGGAACTTCTTCAGCTTGATGTGGTTATCATGCCACTTCTTTCTCTGCTTCTGTATAATCTCTGTCCTCTGCAAAGCATCCAGTCGGATTTCGTCCAGCTGATCTAGCTGGTGAATCCTCTATTTTTGAGCTTCGTCCAAGCTCAAATTTAATTCTGAAGCCATCCTCAGAGTTTTGATTTCGAACTCGATGGGCATCATCGCATTTTTTCCATAGACCAGTTGGAAAGGTGTGCATCCTGTGGTGGATTTCCACGTGGTGTTGTATGCCCAAACTGCCTCCGGCAACCGTGTGGCCCAATATTTCTTGTGTTGCTGCATGGTTTTGGTCAGGATGTTTTCTATCTCCTTATTTGTCACTTCTACTTGCCCGTTCGCCTGCGGATGGTAGGGCATGGTTTTATTGTGCCGAACTCTATACTGCTCCATCAGCTCCTCAATCAATTTGGAGGTGAATTGGGGCCCTTGGTCTATTGTTATCTCTCGAGGAACCCCAAATCATGTGAAAATATGGGCAAATAAGAAATCGATGACCGTTCTTTCCTTTGAGTCCCTTAATGCCTGCACTTCCACCCATTTGGTGATGTAATCCATGCAGACCAGAATAAACCTCCTTCCCATCGAAGGTGGATTAAATGGTCCCACGAAGTCCATGCCCCATTTATCGAAAGGTTCCAGGTGTACCTAGGGCTGCAGGGGCATTTCATCTCGGTGGGTTGGTCTACCCATCCTCTGGCACTCGTCACACTTGCTGGTATACGCTGCCGCGTCCTTGAATAGAGTGGGCCAAAAATACCTAGCCTACAAGATTTTGTAGGCAGTTCATTTCCCTGCAAAGTGTCCTCCGCATGGCTCATCGTGACATGCCTTGAGCACTTCTGAAAACTCCTGTTCTGCTATGCATCTTCTTATAATTTGGTCCCATCCTATTTTAAATAGGAGACCATCCATCCAAAGGAATGATGCGCTCTTCTCTATGACCGCCTGCTTTTCTCGGTAGGAGAGAGCAGGTGAGGTCCTTCCGATGGCCAAGTAATTGGCTATGTCTGCATACCATGGAGTTTGTTCACTAATAGCGAATAGATGTTCATCCAAAACTGATCTTCCACTGCTTGATGATCTGTTGGTATCAATCTGGATAGAAAATCTGCCACGACGTTGTCCTTGCCCGGTTTATCGACTATAGTGATGTCGAATTCCTGCAATAGCAATAGCCATCTGATAATTCTGCCACCAATGGCCGGCTTGCTCATCAGATACCTGATAGCCACGTGGTCCGTATGGATGAAGACCTTGTATCCCGTTATATAGTGGCAGAATTTGTTTATTGCATGGACAACTACGAGGAATTCTTTTTCTGTCACTGTATAGTTGAGCTCTGCTCTCGCCAAGTTTTTACTGACATAATAGATGGCATAAAATTCTTCGTCGTCTTTCTGCTCGAGGACTGCTCCGATCGCACCGTTAGATGCATCACAATAAATATGGAACGGTATGGCCCAATTCGGTCCTCTCAAGACCGATGTAGATATCAATTTTTCTTTCAGCAATTGGAACGCTTCTTCGCAATCTCCCATCCAATTGAACTCTACGTCCTTAGAAAGTAGGGTGTGCAGTGGTTTGGCAATCTTACTAAATTCGATGATAAATCATCGATAGTACCCGACTGATCCAAGGAAACTTCTTACCTCCTTCTACGTTCTAGGGCTAGGTAGGTCTCTGATGACCTCGATCTTCCTCTTGTCTACTTTTATTCCTTTCGCAGAGAGGTGGTGTCCCAACACGATGCCTTCCTGCATCATCATAAAACATTTTTCATTACTTAGGGACAAATGATTTTCCTTGCTCCTGTCGAGCACTCTTTCCAGATTTGTCATTGCCTCCTCGAAGGTTTCTCCATAGGCGGTGAAGTCGTCCATGTATACTTCCACCCCGTCTCCTATCATATCAGAGAATATGCTAAGCACCACCCTTTGAAAGGTGGTCGGTGCATTGCATAGTCCAAAAGGCAATACCTTATAGGCAAACGTTCCCCATGGACAGGTGAACGTTGTTTTATCTTGATCTTCTTCCCCTATCTGGATCTGGTTGTAACCACTGAAACCATCCAGAAAGGAGAAGTATTTTCTTCCTGAGAGTGTGTCCAAGACCTGATCGATGAACGGGAGTGGGAAGTGGTCTTTCTTAGTCACCTTGTTCAACGCCCGGTAGTCCACGCAGATCCACCATTTCCCATTCTTTTTGGGGACCACCACTAATGGTGATACCCATTCACTGTCAAAAATTGGATATATGAATTCGGCAGCCAGAAGTTTGTGCAGTTCTTCTCGGACAATGTCTTTCATTGCTGGGTTCATCCTTCTCTGTGGCTACTGACTAGGAGTTGCCTGGTCATCTAAATAAATCCGATGGGTACATATTTTTGGGCTGATGCCATGCATATCTACGTAGTCCCATGCAAATGCTTGCTGGTGTTTTACCAGAAGCTCTTCCAATTTTTCTAGCTGTGTGGGCGTCAACCTGCTGTTGACGTTTAATATCCTCCCTGGCCCAACGTGTATTTGTCGGATGTGCTGATCTTGGGCGCCAGTCAACGGTGATCCAGGTGTGGGGGTGGACGATTCTCCATGGAGAAACTCCATGATAGCACCATCCTCATCCTCTTCTGCCACCTCCTCCAAGGTCATCACCGGCTGGATTATGGACAACTCCGTAGTTCCATGCTCGGTGATCCTGGGTTCTTCTGTCGAGTCCATAGACTGAGTTGGCGATGAAATGGTCAGCCTTTTGACATTTTGCCCATTGGAGATGGTCATTAGCCCATCCCGACAGCTGATGTAAGCATCATATGTTGCTAGCCATGGCCTCCCCAAAATGAGCGGGTAACCGCCCAGCCTGGTCTTGGTTTGCAAAACTAAAAAATCGGCTGGATATTCCCATGCACTGACTATTACGATCACATCTTCCAACATCCCTTCCAGTGACACGGTTGATCGATCGGCTAACTACAACACTATCATGGTTGGCTTCAGGTTCATGAGCTGCAGCCTCTGCATGGTCTCTTGAGGCATCACGTTGATGGCTGCCCCGAGGTCAACCAATGTGTTGGACAGGGAATGTCCTCCAATTTTTATGGTCAACACTGGGCTGCCCGGATCTGCATACTTCGGATGACGTGTTCCACCCATCATTAGATCTGCCAGTTTACCCATGACGTTGATAGTCTGGGTAGCTTTTCATCCCGGTCTCCTTAGACACATTTCTCTAATTGCCTTGGTGTAAATGGGGACATCTCGAATTGCTTGAAATAATGGGATTGTCACCGTGAGATTCTTCAAGCTCGACAAGATGTCAAATTTCGGCTGTGTTGTTTTTCTTTGTTCCTGCAATCGGCTAGGAAATGGAGCCTCCGCTCTCTCAAGTGCTTTTCCCTCTTCTACCAGAGGTGTCTCCTCTATTTCTTCCTCCTCTTCTACCAGTGGAGGTGTCTCTACTATTTCTTCCTCCTCTTCTACCAGAGGCGGTGTCTCTACTCCTAGTTGCCTACCTGATCTAAGCTGAATATTGTACATATGATACATCTCACCTTCTACGTTGTATGTCGGCTGATTTACTCTGTTGTTCGGGTTTGCTATCGGTTGTGTTGGTAGCTACGTAGGTCTCACTGCTGGCAATGCTGGTAAGTTCTGTTGGATGTGAGTAGGCGCTGCACTCTATGGAGTCTGATTCCATGCATTGTGGCCTCTCCACTGCTGCCCAGGATATGGATATGGCATCCATGGCTGCTGATTCGAAAATGTTGTTGGGGGTGCGTTAGTCTAGGGTGATGGTCCCCACCACCCCATATTAGGTGGTTGAGGGGGTCCTTGGTGCATGTATGGCCCTCCCCCATATGATGGCATTTCGGTTGGTATATTCCCCATGGGGGGCTGTGGCCAACTCTTCCTATTGCCTATGAAGTAGGCCTCCGTGCTCTCAACCGCTTCCTGGTTACTGGGCAGTTGTGGGCACAATCGAGTTTTATGATTCAGCCTGCAAACTATGCATACTCTGACCTTGTTTTCTGGACATGCATTCTTTGCGTGCCTTCCTCTACATTTTGGGTAGAAATAGGCTAATGCTGCGTCATTTTCTTGTTTCTTCTTTTCTAACAGTAGCGTATCCATCTACAGTGCTAGAGATGAGAGCATTTCGCTCTTCAAATCCTCCAGCATGTTGCCTATTTCTATTTTGGTGACTGAAGCAGTCGCCTTCATGGTCCTGGCGATGATTTTGCCTCGCCTTCTCGAGTAGTTCCGGCATAATTTCTAGATGTCGTCCATAGCATGCTGATAGACATCACCTCCAGAGATCATGTTGAGAGCCTCCAGTGACTCATTGGTAAGTCCCCTCAAGAAGATGCTTTTGAGGGACTTATCAGATAGCTTCGAGTGAGGGGACCATTGAAGATTAAAGTTGAATCTCTCCCAATACTCCTCGAGAGACTCATCTTCTCTTTGTGTCATGCTCAGGACCTCCTCCCTGGAGTCTCTTGCTCTCCCAAAATCTTGATATTGCTCTAGAAAGAGCTTCTTCATCTGGTCCCAGGTGGTGATGTGTTTGTCTCCCAGACCGATGAACCATCGCAGAGCTGCATCGTCTAATGTAGAAGGAAATAATTTCAACTTTTGCGTGTTTGATTTGTAATCCACAGACCTGCACAAAACATCAAACTTGAATAAAAATAGGTCAGGGTCCTCAATCGGGTGTCCTCTGAAGGACGAAAGGTGAGCAGGGGATATGTTTTTCATTTTGGTATCTCCTACTCCCTCCTCTATTGGGAAACTAAAGCCAGATGAGACTTCATCGTTATCTACCATTTTTTTGGGAAATGTGGTTTCTAATGCAGCGTTTATGGCCTTCCGATCATTTAAAACTTTCTGAGTCAATGCTCTAAGGTTGTCTGGCGAGATCGTCTGATCCTCCATAGCCTTCCACAATAGGGCTTCCTCTAGAGGAGTCCTATTAAATAGGGGATTTATGATGATTCGTTCATCCCCTTGTTGATGGGATGAGGTGGCACTTTGCACAAAGTGCGGTTCCTCACTCCAATGGACTGCTGGTAGGTCGAGCGAGTCTAACTCAAATCCAAAATGCTCAGCTGACTCAGGTCCTGATGGATTAGTTCTTATAAAGCGACCGTCAGGTCCTCTTCTTCTCGAAGAACTCATACAAGGTCAGATGGAAGGTTTCAGGGTATTGTAAGTAATCTAATTAAGACGCTTCCCTGACAACGATGCCAAAATGTTGTGGGCCAAACAAGGTGAATGGTTTCCTATTTTTGTCACATGCCCGTGCATTTAATTATCAACCCAGGGAGCTTCGTAAACTTGCGAAGAGTCAGAATTAGGTTACTACAATACCACTGGAGGTGAATCTGCTAATCCTACATTTTGGGGGGTGTTCTTGAAATGGTTTGTCAATCATTCCCGCACTCCTCAATGATTTACGTAAGAAGAACATAATTAAACCTACAGAAAATAAATCATGTACACATTCCTAAAAATAAATCTACTGCAAATGCTGGAACTAATAAACTAACAAACATTCTTATGAAAGCAATAAACTAATTAAAATAAATAAACGAAAAGGAAATGGGGAAGAAATACTGGCTTGGAGTGGGCCCAGGCTCCAGCAACTTCTTCCCGATCGAACACACGCTTAGAACTTCTGGAACTTTAATATATTCATCAACACACTACAATTTATCTCTATACGTCTAAATGGATCTTTATTTTATTTCTATATATTTCTCAGAACGATCTGCGTGTGTTTATATAACACACCCATAGAACTTCTATTACAGAAGTAGTTACAATAGTCGATCTATCCCAGACTAAATCAAGACAGTCTGGTAAATGCAATCGACATCTGGCATTCTATTCTAATGGCGGCGTGTTCATTGTTTGGTTCATGCTTTGCCTGGCATCAGTAAGACATTTTGATACATTGGTGCAATCTCCAATTTAGCTCTGCATGACGCAGAGCTAGAACTGCACCAGCCGCTGTCATCCACGTCATTCAAATCTGGTCAACGGGCAAAGAATCAGTGGCACCTTCTAGTTGTGGGGAGGCGCTTGCCTTTTGCTAGCGCCTTCTAACTATGGGGAGGCGCTTGTCTTTTGTTAGCACCTTCAGGGAGGCGCTCATCTTTGGTTGGTGCCTTTCGACTGCAAGGAGGCGCTCGTATTCGATTGGCGCCTTTCGACTGCAGGGAGGCGCTCGTATTCAATTGGCGCCTTTCGACTGCAGGGAGGCGCTCATATTCAGTTGGTGCCTTCGATTGTAGGGAGGCGCTGGTATTCAGTTGGTGCCTTCTGACTGTAGGGAGGCGCTCGTGTTCTCTTCATTAACCCCCGATGAAATAAAGTGCCAGGTCCATCAAAAGGACCTCGACCATTCCAAATCTAACTAAATCAACTGCAATTCCACAAAACATACTAAAAACACACAAATTAGATAACACGCATAATTATATCAAATATCTATATAATCATTCATAAAAGTATGCAATCCTTATTATACAGCCGCATATTGATCAAAGAAATATGTACAAAATATGAGCATTTTTGGTGCTCAAGAGATAAAATTAAGCCAAAGAAAGAATATAGGACCATGGAAACTTAGTATAAGAACAAAAATATAGTTGGTGATGGTTTTATAAATAGTATATTTGTTAATAGTGTTGTTAACACCCTATAAAATATGATGGTTAGCCAACCTCAAAAAACCCCACACAAGAATTGTAAAAGACTCAACACACCTATGACAGTGGTTCTAAAGTAGCTTTTGGAAGCAAATATGATTTATTTACCTCCCATAAGGTAAACTAATTCCATGGCTAATTGATATAAGCCTAGTCAACATTATGAGTATCATAGAGTGGAGGAGCACATGACAAATTCATGTAAGAGGTTAAAACATGTGGTTTAGGACTTTATTGATGTTGACCACCTTGTTATAGAGGGTCCTCAATCCAATACTCCAACAAATAATCAACCTTCTACTCAACAAGCACCCATAACTAATAAATACATGGGGATCCTCCAAGACCCCCTACCTAATCATGGGTAACATGTAGCTAATAAAGTATCATATCATAATGTGCCACCTCCCTACAACAATATGATCAGTATGATACTAGCAACTACATGATAACAATCTCAAGCACAAATGACTTAATTATCTCAATAGGAGATGAGTTCTACATCCAAAAAACCTTCAAAACCACCCTTAGTTTTGAAGAGTATCCAAAAAAGGAGTACAATAATATAAAACCCACCTTTAGTGTTGAAACCATAGCCTAAAGTCTCCTTTGACATTCAACAACAGTTAGCTAGTACCTCAACTAAGATCTCCCTCTTAGAACTTTTGCAAACTTCTATTCATAAAGAAGCCTTGTTAAAGTTTCTAAGTCAACAATATGTCCCTTTAAATCTTTCCCCTAACACTATAGCTAATGTTGTAGGTTCCCTTGGGATAAATTATATCACATTCTTGGATGAAGATATTCCTTCCTCGGACTTACAAGGGGATTCTTCCCTTTACATCATTGTATTTATTAGGGAAATATTTATCAAGCGGATTTTGATAGACAATAGTACCTCCTTCAATCTATGCACTTATCAATTTTTCTAAAATTTTGTATTAAAAGGGGAATATTTAACTAAATTCAAAGTCATCATCAAATATTTCAACAAAGTGTTCCAAGAGGCCTATGGCATTATATTTCTCCCACTTAGGGTTGGACCTAAGATATTAGATACCTAGTTATATGTGGTATCTTGCCCTGCATATTTTAATATTCTTCTTGTATGCCCTTGTATTCACAGGATGAGGGCTGTACCTTTAAATTTTTATCAATATTTGAAGTTTGAATTCAAAGGTCAACTTATCACAATTCTGGGTGACCCTCATCCATTCCAATTCCATCAGTTTTTTATCTCACATCACTAAGAAACATGAAAAGCTAAAGGTAAGTGAGGAACCACTAATCAAAGTCTCATCACAAGATCAGGTCAATCTATTTCTTCAAGATCCTATTTTAGATTGAGCCAAGCTACCACCTTCACCAAGGATTATGGGTTTACCTCATAAGAAGGGTGAAGTGGTACACGCTGAAATGTTTACCTTTATATTCATGAGTATGGCCCTTGAAGAAAATATACATGGTAGAAAACTTCTTCTTGTAGAGAATTATTTTTCCCATTTTTACCTATCCAATGATTTACCCACTTCCCAAGCAAATCCTATCTAGTATGTGATATTTAGGTAAAGGTTTGGGGCTACAACAAAAAGGTATTCAAGAGCCTTTGGAAGTTGAGGTTTGGATTAGGAGATATGGAATAGGCTACATACCAATAAAAACCAACCTTTTCCATTTGATGATTATGATCACCTCATTACTTATTCTAAATATTTGGATCATCAAGGCTTGGAGTGGAGTGATGAGGATGAGGGACTGCCTTATCCCACTGATATTCTATTTTGCAATGAGGTAACTTTTGTGTATCTTGAGTCAATTGTGATGCTATAGGAGTACGTTAAATGGGATACTCTTTGTGACATAGATCATAAGGATTTCCTCCCCAATAACTTCTTCTCTGATGGGTCAATCCCTTGTGTTGCACATGTTGAGTCTTCTAGTTGTTGAGAGAATTTTGGTCCTATGACTCTTAAGGACCTTGAGCAACTAGGAGTGATTTGTGCCTTACTTACTTATGAGAATAAGTCTCATATTATTATTTACAAGATAGTATATGTTAAAATAGGTTATAAGAAGATCCCTAGAATACTTAAGCTAGGTAAATCCTTGTTGATGGATGAACAGGAGCAATTGACCAGTTTGTTGAAAGAATTTCATGATATTTTTCCTGCTCATATGTTGACATGTTAGGGATTTATACATCCATTTTTATGCATCATTTGGTAGTCAATACTAGGGCTAATATTTTTAAGCATAAAATTAGGAAGATGCATCCTAAGGTTACCTTTTTAGTCAAGGAAGAGCTTCAAAAAATCCTTGGCATTGATTTCATAAAAGCTATCAATTATTTTAATTGGATCTCCAATATTGTTCCTATAGCTATTAAGGTAGAAATAATCAAAATATGTACTGAATTTAAGGACATTAAATTAGCATATCCCAAGGATTATTTTTCTCTCCCCAACATAGATACAATCATATATTTCACTACCAAATGTGGAATGCTTTTTCTCATGTATGGTTTCTTAGCATACAATCAGATCATGGTTTCTCCTAAGGACCAAGCCAAGATAAATTTTATCACACCATGGGGTACCTTCTATTATAAAGTTATACCTTTTGGCTTAAATAATGCTAGTTCCACATATTAGAGGGCTATGACTTATATTTTTCATGACATGATACATGATATTCTAGAGGACTATTGTAGATGACCTTCTAGGTCATTCCATACATCGAAAGGATCATGTTCACAATACAATATGAACCTTTAAAAGAATTTGATATTTTAGGATTCATCTTAAGCCCTCCAAGTGTGTTTTTGGAGTCACATATACAAAGTTTCTAGGTTTCATCATGTCTATATGAGGCATTGATATGGAGCCCACTAAGATAGTGGTTATCACTAACATACCTCCTCCTTGTACCCTAACTGTGTTGCTTAGATTGCAAGGTATACTTCCAAATATTCATTGGTTCATATCTTAGTTAGCCAATAATTGTCAACCCTTTCTTGAGATTCTTAATAAATATATTGTGTTATAGTAGGATTTTGAGTGTCAACAAGATTTTGATTAACTCAATAGGTATCTCACTTCCCTACATGTTTTAGTTCCTCCTAGACTAGATAAGCATATGATGTTTTACATAGTAGCCACAACTTCCACTTTGGGAGCCTTGTTGGCTCAACATGATGATCAGAAAAAAGAGTGAGATATCTACTATATTAGTAGAACCTTGATGAGCTATGAAACCTGATATACTCCCTTAGATAAGATTTGCCTTGTTGTGGAGTTTGATTCCCAAAATTTAAGATGCTACATGCTTAGCCATAAGACATTGGTTGTTGCAAATTTTTATCCTTTATGCTACTTAATATCTAAGACTCACCTTTTAGGTTGAGTAGCTAAGTGGGTTTTAGCCCTTAGTGAGTTCAAACTCACCTTCATAGGTGAAAAGGCTATCAAGGGTCAGGTGATTGTTTATCAGTTAGCCTCTACTCCCCTAGAAGGAACCCATCCCTTAGTCATTGAGTTTCCTGATAGGTGCTTTAATATAGAAGCCAAAGATCCAAAGTCTTAGAATTTGTTTTTTGATGGAGCCTAATGCTTAAAGGGCACTAATTCTAGAATTTTTCTAGTCACTCCACAAAAATAACTCATCCCCCTCTCCTTCAAGATCCATTTCTCTTGCACAAATAATACTATTGAGTACAAAGCCTTGATCCTTGGTCTAGCCTTAGCCTTGAAGGGTAGAGTTCTTTTAGTGTTTGGTGGCTCTCAACTTATGGTCAATCAAATTAATGATGCTTATCAGAATCAGGATGATAAGCTAAAACCTTACAAAAATATTGTCACCAAGATTTTATCCATGTTCGATTAGGTAACAATAAATTTTATCCCTAGATCCTCCAACCACCATGAAAATTCCTTGGTAATTTTTGCATCCTTGTTTCCCTTGGATTTGGAAGTTGATCAAGCATCAATTATCATTAGATAACTCTAGGATCCCAAATCACTTAGTTCTAGTGTTATTTTATTATATGTTTTGACCATCGAAGCTTCTCTATTAGATCCATGATATAATGACATATTTAATTTACTTAAGGATGGTTCGATTCTTGATGGTTTAGACAGTAATCGGCATAATACTTTGCACAAAAGAGAATGCTAATTTGTTATAATTAGTAATATTTTATATCAAAATTATTTTTAAGGCATCCTCCTATGATGCCTTAACTTTGATGAAGCTTGTCTAGCTCTTAGTGAGGCTCATGAAGATTAATTTTAAGGTCATTTTATCGGTAATGTCATTACCAAGAAGCTCCTTTAGATGGGGTATTATTGGCCTTCCATGGAAAAATATGTATTTGACCATGTTTGATACTACAACAAGTGTCAATGTCATGATAACTTTGTTCATGCTCCTCATAAACCTTTAGGTTATTTCTTATCCTTGACCATTTTCCATGTGGGGATTGGACATTATAGAGAAGATTAACCCAACATCATATGATGGTCACAAGTTTATCATAACAATAACTGAGTACTTCACTAAATGGGTTGAAGCCATACCCCTAACCACAGTGATTGGAGCTCAAGTTTCTAAGTTTATGTTCAACTATATCCTCTATAGATTCAGTATTACTTTGATGATTATTTCTAAAAATGACACTCCTTTCAAAAAAAATAACATCCATAAGATTTGTTCTAAGTACAAGATTCAACATAGGTGATAAAATTTGTATTACCCTCAGGGTAATGGTCAAGATGAAGCATCCAATAAATATTTGATCAAGATCCTCAAAAATTTGGATAGTAGGATTGGTCATGACTAGAATAGCTAACTATATCTTGTCTTGTGTACCTATTGTACCGGTGTGCAAAGTCCTACAAGCACTTCTTCATATGTATTGGTCTATGGGACTAAGGTAGTTTTTTTTTTTGAGTTGCAAGATGCCTCTATTAGATATGAGTATCACCTTGATAATTTTTACCAATTGGAGTTGTTGGATTAAAATTGTATTCACAACTTAGATCATCTTTGAGCCTACAAAATAGGCTCAAGTGATCCTATTCCAAGAAATTTTACAATCATTATTTTGAGGTTGAGGATATTTTCCTCAAGGAAAACCAAAAGAACACCAATGCTCATTCGGATCTTAAAGGTAAGTTCTAGCCCAATTGGTTAGGTTTCTTTGTCATAATAGCCAATTTTGGCTTAGGAGCCTATCATTTAGCTTATTTAGATGGTAAAGAACCTAAAGAACCAATGAACATAATGCATCTCAAATGATACTATGTATGACTCTACATTTTTTATTTAGCTTAGTTTCATATTGCATTTGGTTTACTTTCTCATACTACATGATTTATTATCACATTTTGTATGGTTTTATTTATATTTTATTCTTTTTATATTTTCCTTGTCATATCATTGCATAGTTGCTTGACCAATTTTGCATGATTTATTTATCATATAGATTTTTGCATACTTCATGAGAATTACAAGTGATGAAACCTAGTTAGATCTTATATTACATGCATTGCACTCATACTAGGGCTTTGATGCCTAGTCAATCCCCAAACTAATTCCCATTTCCATGTATTTTCATAATTACATTTGATCATTGCCTTTCGTCTCTTCTTTTATATTCCTTGACCTTGAAAGTTTTCATCAATTTCTAATTTATATAAGTAAAGGGGTATAGTTATTCATATATTGTATTTCCTTTATCCTTTTAAATTTTTTATCTTTTTCTTCTCCTCCCCAAGATAAAGGATGTATTTTTTTTCTTCTTTCTGCTTCTACTTTTGCCTTTGCTTTCATTCATAATTTTTCTTCTTGATCTTTTGATTGTTAAGCAGTCCTTGTAGGATATGGTAGATATCACATGGATATCATTTATAGTATTTATACAACCACTAAATTTATTATGCACACCTCTTAACTCTCAATATTTCAATAAATACACACACACACACACACACTATTGTTTTGCTTCTTTCTTCTCTCATTATTTTATCTTCGTTCCACACCCACACACACTCACAATGTTCTACTACACTTTGCTTTACTCATTCATATTTTGCATACACCATAACCCTATTGGGTAGTACTCATCTTGGAAAATCAATAATAATATTTTATCCTATACAGGATAGCTTCATGGTCATAAGTGAGGGGTATCCTCCATTTGACCATTTACAAACATACATCTTAGCGGATATCTCTTCATCTTCAGCCATCAATAAGCACTACACCCATAGTAGGTATCACTCCACACTTGACCATATCTATGACCACAAAACCATTATAGGATAGCTTTATGGCCATGATTTGGGGGAAGCCTTAATTCAGTAATTTGTGAGAATACATCCCTATAGGGTTCCACTCCATTATTTTCCTTTTTTCTTGGTATGATCACAATGATATTTTTTGGTCTACGTTGATTCAAGCGTCATATTCCAAGCACCTTTATTTATATTGACCTTATCCATATTATAGTTCTTCTTATATTTCATTTTTTTGTCCTTTTAGTTTCTCTTTTTCAAAATCATGCCCTTTCAATATGAGACACAACTTCACTCTACTTCAAATTTGTGGTTTATCTTCGCAAGACACAATTTCAACTAGAGGTGTGTTTTTCTCTCCTTTTACTATCTTATTTCTTAAATCATTTTTTTTTATTTTATCCCTTCATCCATCCATGCATTAGTTAGATTTATATCATCATGAATTGCATTAGTTTAGTCCATTCATGCATCCATCATTAAGTTTTGTTCATTCATTAATGCATAATTACACATAATAAAATATAAAAATCAACCATATATAAATGCACACATTTTAAGTAATACATGATATTACTCATGAATGAAAGTTTACATGTGTCATTTTGGTTAGTGTGCCATATTTTGATCCTAGCACACTAGACCCTTCAAAGGGATGCATGCCACACTCAAAATTGGCATGTCACCCTGATCCTAATCCTTGCTCTGGGAGCTTATATCTTTTGATATACCTATCAGAGGTGGTCCTAGTGGGGCCATGTTCATGGAATATGAAACCATTCATGATTTCAATTATGATTGATCCTATGTTTGAAAGGATGGTGGTGAAGGCACCATATTCTCTGTTGGAATAGCCTAGAATTCTAGAGTCTAGTAGATCTCCCTCTACATAAATACCTCTAGCCTATCCCTCACCTTATATAGCTCTACCTATAGTAGGAGGATACCCTTGCCCTATTGGTTTCCAATCACAATAATTATTCCCTCCACCTAGGCTTGCTTCCACTCCTAGTCTATCTAGGTCACATCTCTCCTAAGATGGCCTACCTCAACTCTCATTATGTCCCACTTTGTATCATACTCAAGGCACTCCACAACCCTTCTATCCTCTTAGACCTATCCTCTTAGAGTGGGTCCAAATACCTTTGCATGGTTGATATCCAAGTTTGTAGCACTTTTTTATCCCTCATTAGTCTTCTTAACTCATAGTTCCACTTAATCCTACTACCACTAATTTGGAGGTCTCTTTGTTTGTCTAACTTAGCTTAGTTTTGATCATCATGGAGGCATCTCTAACTACTCCCCCTCCCTAGTCCTAGAGGTGATGATAGCCACTATAATAATCTCTACTTGGACCTATGTCCATGTCTATCATGGGGTCTCCTAGCCCTACTACCACCACTTTGTGGTGCATTTATTTATCTCTCAAAGTGCTAGTTGCACCTGCTAGCCCATAACTTGGTACCTCTACACTGGTACTGATGGAGAGATCCTTGGGGACACTATGCCCCTATATCATATCCTATACCCAAGGGCCATGTCAACATCATCCACCACTTGGTCCATGTATAGTGGATCATCCAAGTCCTCCTTCCTCCATATCCCCACATTAGGATTCCCTTCAACTCTTGATGGGTCCCTCTAAACCTGCCTATACCAGTATTTGCCCAGGTTTGGTATCTCCTAGAAGATAGTAAACTACAACTAAAATTGATCAAAATTGAAAATTTCTAGCTTCTCCTTATCCATAGAGATACTCCTGATCCTCCTCACCTAATATAGCTCCTCTAAATCCTCCATCCATCTAGGGTTTAGATGCCATGGTCACCATATGATCATGTTCTCCTATAACTCATCTATCACCTACATCCCTAGTGGTAGGTTCTTGATGTATTTCCTCTAGACTCATTCAAATATCCTAGACCATATGTATGTTGTTGGTAACTCTAGGTTGGGCAATGTCCCTAGTAGTACATATGGTCTTCTGACTACTATGTGCTCCTAGCACCACACCTAGAGCAACATTGTACATACTAGCCCTATATGCCCTTTGTACATGACATTGTATAATACATTATACAATCAAGCTATAACATATGGACCCCATGCGAAACACACCTTATTGTCTCACATGTCTACCACTACTCTCGCTGATGTCTATGGTTGGTATTGCCTACTAGTATGGCATAGTAGGAATCCTATTTCCAGCCAACAAAGCATCAACACCTGTATCGCCCAAATTTTTTGCACCCTTACCTTCAGGCTAAAGGATCCATACCTGAAAGGGGGGTGAGAAATGGATGGAACAATACCTCGGACGGAGAGGCCCTTTGAAGGTTGCGCCTCTCGGGGGAGGGGTATAAAGGTGAATTTTTAACGGATGGTGGGCTTCACTAGGAAACTTTGAGTGGCAGTTTTCATGCCTAGGTTGAGAATGGGTTTGATTTGTTCGTTTTATGTTCAATCATTCAGATCCCTAGGTTGGCAAAAATGAAGCTAAACTATTCTATATGAAGATTCTAATTTATATGGAGACAACAGATATAAATGAATCCTAATGTGATTGAATACAGAGAATATATAAAATGAAGAAGAGTCCACCTGATTTCTGATGTCTGATGAAGATTTTGAAGCTTGTAGGAGTCCAGATCATCTCGAATATGACAAGATTATCTATAATTGTACACAATTGTCCCAAATCATAGGAGATCATCCGATATCACCCAATATCATCAGCGACCTGACAAATTCATCAAGAAAATTCATCAGAAACCTGTAATCAAGAAAAAAGACACCAAAAACCAAAAATACAATTGCAAAAATGATGCAAAATGATAGAAATAAGAGTATAGATGTTTGAATGATAAATATAGATATCAAATTAAATGAGATGCACTGTTTTGGAAACCTACTTTGAATTTTATCATGCAATTATACTAAATGAGGTGAACTTCAAGATGCAAAACAGAAGTAAATTAATCTAATGCACCAATAAATAAGGAAAATGAGATAGAGAATGCAAACTTAGGGCTCTGATTGCTCCCAAGCTGAATTGCAGACCAGATCATCTGTAATCATACTAGATCATCGTTGATCTTGACAAGATCATCTAAAATTATAGTTGAATCACCTACAACAATCCGAGCTACCTCTGACTGAAACACAATGAAATCCTACAACAAAACTTGAAAACACAAGTGCAAATGATGGGAGATCATAGCAAAAACTAAAATTGCAAGGAAATAATCAGCCAGGTAGCCAGGTAGGGAGTTAGGGGGATAAACTAGGAAAATCCCAATTTATATAGGATTAGGGGGAGGTTAGGAGGTTGGGGATCATCCCAATCTGGGAGATCACCAATGTGGGAATCTCCAACTGCGCAGACACGCTTCTGCCCAAGTTGGAGAGGTCATTGGAACATAAGCTAATTGCAAAAATTTGGTTTTGGGATGAAATCGTCTAGACGTTCTGTTCCAGACGAATTTTTCTGATTTGGGATGATATCGTCAGATCTATGATGATATCATCAGATCAATGATGATATCATCCAACGATCACAACAACCTCTAAAAATGGCATGAAAAACGAGGTAAGCGGTTAACGGGCGGTTTCGAGGTTAAAATTCAAATTTCTACTTTTTACAGATGGTTTAACTGCACCAATTTTAGGGTGCTACATTTTACCCCCTCTTTAGCAAAGTTTCTAAAAAAAATGCGTTAAAGACGATTTCTTCACGCTTTACAAGAAAGCAAAAATTTATTCCATTTTTTAGATGATGATTCTAGGTCGAATCGTACGACTGTTTTCTATGGTGCCCCCTCCGAGTTTTTACCCAAATCGAACGTTTGAGGTAAAAGCGTGGAAAAACAAAAATTAAAAAAATGTCGTTTTGAATAAAAATAAGAAAAATAGGGTAAAACCCTAATTCATTTTTACTGTTCACTTTCGCTGTTTCAGAGCTCTGCAGGCGAAATGGTGGAAACGACGCACAGATCGACAGAGATCTAGCACGGGTTGCGAGTAAGGATCTAAACCTAGTTTACTATGTTTTTAACTTGATTTACTTGATTTTTGACTTGAATTTTAAGTGTTTTTGGGCGTCGCGGCCATTTTTAGGCCATCGACGAAATCGTCTCTATATTGTCGATTTCGTCTAGGGACAAAATCGGAGAAATAGGGGTGATCCCGTCCAATAAGGGGCGATCCCAAAATTGAAGAACGGAGACGATTTCATCCTATTAAGGATGATTTTATCTAAATTTGGTACGATATCATCCAATAATGGGCGATATCAACTTTTATGGGATGATTTTATTTTAATTAATTTTTTTTTAATGATTATGTACTAATGATTTTTGTTGTTTTATTGCTTATTTTGTAGAGGGGATTGCTAAAGAGTCGGGAGTGGAAATACGGAGGTCTAAGAGATGATTTGGCCACGCTCAATTAGGCAAAGTAAGATAGATTGGCAGAGGTAGGACTGCAGCATGTGGCAGAGATGCCACAAATTCCTACAGACATGGGGCTACTGACAACCCTAGTAGAGAGATGGTATCCGGAGTCATCCTGCTTTCGGATACCGATAGGGGAGATGACTCCCACTCTAGAGGATGTATGGAGGATCTTGAGGATCCCCATACATGGTCGATTCATGACCCCTTTGGCCAATCAGGGCCATGCTATGATGAGATTGTGCGAGGACCCGAGCTTCATCCTGGAGAAGGGCAAAGTGAACATCGAGGCTTTGAGGTGGATGCCTAGGGCGTCTTGGTTGACCCAGGTTTTGGCAAGGGTGGTGGGTGGCCTTCTTCTATGCCACTAGAGTGGATGCAGATTACCATGGCTACTTTTAGATGTGGTCTATGACATGAGAGACCACGGATACAGGTTTTCTTGGGGTAGCTTTGTACTATGTCGCTTGTATAGGATCCTTTATAGGGTCGTATACAAGGGGGGTCGATGTCTGGTGCTGACATCACTTCTATAGGTTTGGTGCTAGGAGCACATTGTGGTGCAGAGGCCGATAGGGCTTCCACTGATAGGAGTTGATCGGGAGAGACCCTAGGTTTTCTATTGGTGGCTCCAGAGAGGGTCACAACAATAGATAGATCTATCGATGTCCCGGAGGTTGCTGGATGACCTCACCCTAGATCGGATCACCTAGAGACCATGGAGAGAGCATCCAGGGTGGGTAGAGGATGGACAGGAGTTGGCTCACATCAGGCAAGTCATATGGTTGAGGACAGAGTGGGGAGAGGTAGAGCTCCATCGCTATGACCGAGTTTTGAGGTAGTTCGGTCTATAGTAGGGGATCCCTACTCTTAGGGATTATGAGTACTCTTGGACTGTGTGAGATAGTACCACACTGAGCGGGGCTCTAGACATGCAACAATTTTGGAGTCAGGATGCTGATGATGCCCCCATTTAGCTAGTGGATGGGGATGATGTAGGGATAGCAGATGGATATGATGCCTGGTATGCAGGCATCCGCCCTCCTCGGATGATGAGGGCATAGGGTCCGATGCATGTTGTAGTGCAACAGATGGAGAGGTGGTACCAGGATGCCATCGATGTAGCGAGGGGTCATGGAGGGAGGGATCAACGATGGCCTCCTCAGGAGAGACGTCGAAGAGTACCATAGGCTCTAGAGAGATAGCAACCAAAGAGGAGGGAGGAGAGGAGAGAGGAGAGGAGAGAAAGACTCCCTCCTCAATAGAGGGATAGGCCACCATCGCCCGATAGGGGCAAGGGTGTCGAGGTGGGGGAGAGCAACGAGATGGCAGCTCTCTGGGCAGAGAATGCCCGCCTACGAGCTCAGGTGTAGACTCTGTAGGATGAGGCTACATGGCTTAGGGCTCGGAGTGGAGGGGCGAGCATTCTGGAGCTGGCACGGTCGGTTGCTTAGACCGCGTTCTATCAAGGAGTGTACTACCAGCTAGTTCTAGAGGGCCAAAGGATACAGTTGCCAGTCGACATTACGGAGCCGATCAAGATGGGGTCATCGAGGACATCATCATGATCGATGTCGAGGACCCATGATACAGTACGAGATTTGATGGGACCACCTCCTCCACCTCAAGGTGGGAGAGGAGATGAGGTTGAGAGCTCGAGGTCTTCTCAAGACTAGATGCACATTGTACATAGACTATTTTTGAGATGATTGAGTATGCCAAGGTATAGATTGTGGCATACCAATCCGTTTTGATATGATGTATATACTTCTTGATATATATATGATGTTCTTTTTGTGATATGACTTGTGCATATGTTTTATGATGCTTTAATATTTTAATTGTTGATTGACTATTCATGTAATTATGTCATTGAAAATATTATAATTTTATGTCATGCTATAAAATTAAATGAAATAATCTGATGTAAACAAACCGGTTGTTGTGGTGTGTTTTGATGAAAATAAAGTGACTTCTAACAATAATTTCAAAGGACATTGTCATTGTTACATGACCATTTCATGGAGTCGCCGCTCGCTAGGTCATCAAGCTAATCCCGGTATGAGAGAAATATTGCTAAAAGTAAAAGGGTGCTTAAGAGACTTTCTTAAGACTTTGTGTTGTGATGATGAAAAATGATGATAGTGATGATTTGTTTTCAGATTTCCATGAAAATATTATGCATGAAATATTAAAAATATGATTTTTTCTAGGCATAAAATTCCTAAGTATGATAGAAATTTGAACAATTCCCTAGGAATTATACCATCATCGCAAAAAAAATGAATGTTGACATAATGAAATGAAATAGGAAAGTTTTCGTTCTTTTTAAAGCACAATTGTGTAACATAATGATTTAAGCCATATGCTTTTATGGATTAAATAAATGGGAAATAAAATTAGAACGATGGTTTGCGCTAGGCATAGAATTTTAGGTATAGACTTATACCATCATCGCGAAATCCAAAGAAGAAATTGATATAATAGTTTTATTGCATAGTTGATTTTTGATTTTGAGATAAACAAAAAATATAAAAATGAGGACTTGCACTAGGCATAAAATTCCAATTTAGGTTTAGGAACTATACCATCATCGCGAAAGTCGAAAATATATAAATGTGACTTTATTGCTAGATTTTTGAACATGTTTTGCAAGAAAATTTTGGATTTTTGAAAAAAATGTATTTAATTGATTTTACGCTAAGCAGATATTCTCAAGTAAGAAAGTCAAATTATTCCAGAAGATTTGAATAAATATTTTAAATTATCTCAAAGACAAAATTTAGATTTATAAGGAACCCCGTGTGCATACGTGAGTTCATTGCCGATCTTGATCTATCATAATGATACAAAATCTCTCAAACACAAATGTGTGTGCAATTGTAATGTTCATTTACCGATTTTGAGCAAGATAATTTGATACAAGTAATTTGAATTAACCAAATGAGTGTTCGTTGACCATGATTTATATGCATGTAACCGTACTCGGACTACTATGTAAGTCGGGTCATCAAGAGCTAGCTGATCCATAAGCAGACATAGGTCTGTATAAAAGAAGGTCGCTAATGTGACAGACATATCACCACGCTAGGAGTTACCCAATGTCAAGCAAGTTGGGCACAAATCACCTGTTATGGGGTTTACCTCACAGTTTTTGAATAATTGAGAATTCCAAGGATTCAAGCTTCACACTTCCTTCTTTCAAAGGGGGGGGAGGGATTTATTGCTTTTTGCTTTTTCTTTTCTTTTCTTTTTCTATTTTTTTTTTGTATTTTTTTTTTTTGGCTTGACACTGAGATAATGCTGAAATATTGCTGAGATGGTACAAAATGATACTGAAATAATGCTTCTGAATAATTTCTCTTTTTCTCATGATTTTTCTTGATTTTTCTTTTTCTTTTTCTTCCTATACTAGGGATACTTGCTCGGATTGGCTGTAGAGCAAGGGATTTTTATTCTGGGCAGGAGTGAGCTTGTCCTTTTGTCAATTCTCAAAGATTCTAGACCATGTGCATGATAGGATAGCAGGGGAAACTTTTCGCTCAAGAGACCACTTCTACTATGTAGCATCATTTTGAATTTGCAATGAAATCATTTTAATGTGAAAAGGTGTACTTGGTTCAAGTAAATAACAAGATCAGTTCTCTATGCTCAAAAATTTATTTAATTCAACTGTGGACTTCGATATAAGAGAGATTAATAATCATACCAAATAAGATCAAGATATTTATTCATGTGAGTGTGAAAGTGAGGGATTCCAGATAAATGCTAATTTATCCAAAATAACTAAAAATATAACTGCAATACTTCAAGAATTGACAGGTGCAAAATAGAAGATGTTTTTGAGGATTTTGATGATTTTGATTTTTTTATATTTTGATTTTAATTTATGAATTGAGAGAATACATAATATTACTATTTTTTGAAATTTTTATATGAATTACTAATATGAGACAATATGTATAATATATACAGTGACGAAATTACCAGATTTATGCATAATAGCGCTTAAGATGCATAATGTTCATAGGTTCTTTAAGATATTTACCATCTAAGGTAGCTAATCTGTATGCTCCCGATCCAAATTTAGTAGTGATAATATATGGCCCAAGCCAGTTAGGCTCGAATTTGCCTTTAAGGTCTTTAGTTGCATTAGTATTTTTTTGATTTTCTTTTAAGACGAGGTCGCCGATCTCAAAGGATCGATTATGAACTTTCTTGAGATATGCTCGTTTGAGCTTGTTCTGGTAGGCACGAAGATGCTCCAAAGCATTAATGCACTTCTCATCTAGGAGTTCCAACTGACTAAATCTGCCAGCATGATATTCATCTCCTACTTTAGTATCTTGAAGTAGCAGAGCCAAAGAAGGAACTTCTAGTTCAAAGGGAAAAACAACTTCAATGCCATAAACCAAAACAAAAGGTGAAGTGCCCGTGGGAGTACGAATGCTAGTTCGATAAGCCCACAAAGTAGGATATAATTGAATGTGCCAATCACGGCCAGATTTATTGACCAATCTCTTGAGGATTTTAATTAATGTTTTATTAGATGCTTCTGCTTGGCCATTACCCTGAGGATAATAGGGAGTGGACCAACGATGTTGAATTTTATATTTTTGACATAGTTTCTTTACATATTTGTTTTTGAAACAAGTTCCATTATCCGAGATGAGATTTGCAGGAATTTCGAACCTACAAATAATTTGATTAAGAATAAACTTGGAAACTTGCATTCCAATGCAAGAAGCTAAGGGCATAGCTTCGACCCACTTCATAAAATACTCGATGGCGGTTATGATGAATTTGTGTCCATCAGATGACACAGGATTGATTTTTTTGATGATGTCTAAGCCCCATTTTGAAAAGGGCCAAGGAGATGAAATAGCCTACAGTTCTTGTGCAGGCGCATGGACAAGGTCAGCGTGTTTCTGGCACTTGTCGCAATGGCGCACGTAATCATGTGCATCATTCTCCATGGTAGGCCAAAAATATCCTATCCTAAGGAGCTTCTTAGCAATGGCGCTACCACTAAAGTGTCCCCCACAAGATCCATCGTGGGCTTCACTCAAAGCTGATCTAGACTCTTCTAGATTCAAACATCTCAATAGGATACCTTCAAAAGATCTCCTATATAACGTATTGCCAATTATTACGAAGTGACTTGCTCGTCTACGTAATAACCGATGCTGGTTTCTATTAAAACCTTCAGGGAAGGTCCCATTTTGAAGAAAATTGAGGATGTCAATGTACCAAAGTTCAGGAATAGTTTCGTTGATTAGAAACACGTCCAAAGGTTCCAAGCATGATTTAGTTGAAGCGGGTTCCTGGAGTCGATGAATAATGATGGTAGCATATTCGTCATCTAACTCCAAGGGTAAAAGAGATGCAACTGCGGCCATAGCGTCACCGCATGATTGCTAGTTCTAGGAATAGCTTCCAAGGTAACTTGATCAAATAAAGATATTAATTGTAATACATATGCTTTATATGGGCACAATTTATCATCTCTGGTCTGATAAACATCATTAATTTGATTTATAACAAGTTGAGAATCACCGAAAACTAATAGATTTTTAATTTTTAGTGCCAAGGCAGCTCGTAATCCAAGGATTAGAGCCTCATATTCAGCAGTGTTATTAGTACAGGCAAACATTAATTTAAAGGATAGAGGTATGAGATGTTTCTATGGAGATATCAAAATAATACCTGCACCAGCCCCACTCATGCATCGGGCTCCATCAAAGTATAGGGACCATTGCTCTGAATGATCCGCCTCTAGGTTAAGGCATTCATCAGGAAACTCAATGACGAGGGGATGGGTGGACTCTAAGGGTGCAGCAACTAATTGATCTGCTATGATTTGACCCTTAACAGACTTCTATCCTATAAACATGAGTTCAAACTCGCTTAGAGCAAGAACCCACTTTGTTGTGTGACCAGATAAATAAGGTCGACTCATGAGATACCGCAAGGGATCGGATTTAGCAATAACGTATGTTTTTTGACTGAGCATATAATGGCGTAGTTTTTGTGTAGAAAATATGACTGCTAGACATAACTTCTCTAATGCTGTGTAGCGGGTTTCATAACTAATTAATGTTCTGCTAATGTAATAATTAGCACGCTCTCTTTTCTCATCATCAAGTTGAGCTAACATAGCTCCTAAAGCAAAATCTGAAGCAAAAATATACAAGATAAATGGGCGATCAGGTTTAGGTGGTGAAAGTACAGGTGGGTTAAGAAGATATTGTTTGAGGAGTTCAAATGCTTCCTTACATTCATCGTCCCAATGGAAAGAGACATCCTTCTTAAGAAGCTTAAGAAAGGGTCCAGTTTTATCCGCCAGCTTATCGATGAAGCGATGGATAGCTTGAAGCTTACCTTGTAGACTCCGTAATTCAGATATATTTGTAGGTGCGGGCATATCAGTGATAGTCGTAATCTTGAGAGGGTCAATTTTGATGCCACGTAAAGAAACTATAACCCCCAATAATTTACCTGACTTAACTCCGAATATACATTTGGTTGGATTCAATCGGATAAGATATTCCCTTAACCGATCAAATACTTTTCTCAAGTCATCTAAATGGTCATCTTCTTCAAGTAGAACGAGCTATAATGTCATCTACATAATCATGTAGTATATCATGCATCATATCATGAAAGATATAAGTCATGGCTCGTTGATAGGTTGCACCTGCATTCTTCAAACCGAATGGCATCACTTTCCAACAGAAAGTCCCCCAAGGGGTAATAAAGGTTGTTTTAGCCTGATCTTCAGGAGCTATCCTGATCTGATTATAACCAGAAAATCCATCCATTAAGGATATCATTCCACTCCCAACAGTAAAATCAATGATCTGATCCATATTGGGAAGGGGAAAATCATCTTTAGGGCATGCAACATTAATATCTCTAAAGTCTGTACAAACCCTAATCTTAGTAGCTTCTTTCTTAGTTACTGGAACTACATTCGAGATCCATTCAACATAATCAATGGCTTGTATAAAAATAACATTCAGGAGTTTTTCTAACTCCCCTTTGACTAGTAAGGCCACTTTAGGATGCATTTTTCTAAGCTTCTGCTTAACAGGTTTAGCATCCGGATGCACTACTAGGTGATGCATAACTACAGAAGGGTCTAAACCTGGCATATCTTCATATGTCCAAGCAAAAACATCTTCATATTCTTTAAGAAATGCAATGTATTTATCCTATTTTTCTTGACTCAATTCTGATCCAATGTTGATTATGTGAGGGTTATCGTTGGTTCCAATGTTAATTTTTATGACATTTTCTACTTCCATGTGTAGATCTCTCTCAAAATTAGGTGGGGTGGGTGAAACGCCCAATTCTTGTAATTCTTCCAAGGTTAGCTTGGATAATTCGTCTTGAGGAGTCGTGGCCTCAAGCTGGGCTATACTAGGTATAGAGCCATCAAAATAAAATCCATTATGTAATAATTCCTCAACGGAGACATCGTGAAAGATATCTCCCTCCAACTCATCATCGGATTCAACGATCATCTCAGGATAAGCTATAGATAGCATATTACATGTGAATGTCTTATTCATTAAACGCAAAGCATCACGTTCATCTAAATAATCTTGGTAACATATAAGATGGTCATCATCCTCAAATGGGAATGGCTGACCCTTACTAGAAAATAGGCCCACACCACATCGGGCGGGCCACGCTTCTACCTCAAAAGGTTCTTTCATACCATTCTGGAAAGGTCCCAAACCTTTCCCTTTATATCCCAATTTAAGCATTATAGGTTTGGCTTTAATATACTCATTAGTAAAATAACATCGAGCATATCCATCATAATGAGTTCTGATGTTTCTGGGTATTCTACCCTAGTCATATCCCTTATAAATAAAGGCACAGCTCCCGACTTGGTAAATACTTCCCATAGGTTATGGGAGGCCCAAGGTATGAGGAGATGGTGGCAAATTATTTAAAATAAGGGAATCTTGCATAGAAGCATTCATTTCTTCTGATATAAGAATTTTAGATAGATCGGGTAAGAGCTCATCAATAAGAGCATAAGAGGTAGAAGGAACATTCCCTACGTCTTTCGATGTAGAAAATATGAATTTGGTGGATGTAGATGGTGTAGAGGTGTCGATAGATGGGTCTATTAAAGGTATGGAAGTTATAGGAGTAGAACAAGAGACATTGGTTGTGGGATTAGGATCTTTCTTAGGTCCTAATGTGGTTTGTTCAGAAGATGGTTGAGCTATATGTGGAGGTGCAACTGATGGAGAAGAAGTAGATGACGTTGTGGGTGTGAGTTTCACATGTTTAGATGGATAATGAGAATTAGGATGTGTGGATGATAGAGCGGGGTAAAATTGAACTCCAATAGGTTCTGCCAAAGCACACATATCAAAGGGTCTTGGATCACCATGAATGGTAACCAACTGATTCTTAAATTTGAACTTAACACATTGATGTAAAGTTGAGGGAACAGCTCGCATCGCGTTGATCCAAGGATGACCCAAGAGTATATTGTACGATGCAGGGCAATGTACAATAAACATAGTCATATCCAAGGTTCTTGGACCAACCTGCAATGGAATGGTAATAACTCCACACGTTTCTTGTGTTTCGTCATTGAAAGCTTTTATGATCATATCAGTTCTTTTCATTTCATCACTTCTAAACCCAAATATTTGGTAGAAGTCAAAAGTGCAGATATTTAAAGATGAACCATTATCAATCAAAACTCGTTTGACTCGCTACATCTCCAATTAAGGCAGTAATATACAAGGGGTTATCTTTATGTAAACTATGTTGCGGTATGTCTCTATCCCGAAAGTCAATACAATCAACTTCACGAGTTATTATAGTATCGGCCATGGCTTCAAGTTGAATGTCTTGTGGTACCATCATCTGACTTAATGTGAGCATTAATTCATCTCTATGTGTAGGAGAAGATCTTAAAAGGTCCAAGAGAGAAATTCTAGCTGTAATATTTGATAATTGTTCATTAATATTATAAGGAGGTTTAGGTTGAACATTAGGTGAATGATTCCCTTTATTAGGAACCTTCAAAACAAATGGAGCTGATCCACCATTCTGAATTTGATCTTGTTGAGAATTTTGAGCCTGTTGTCTAGTAATAGCTCCGATGGTACCCACAATATTATTCTACGGATGATGAATGGGTCTTGGTCTAGCATTTATAGCTAGCTCATTAGAAAGTAATTGGTGAGATGATGGTCTAGTAGTGACTCTTCTTGGAAATGGCTCTTCTGGAACCATATAACTTGTGATAGGGTGAATAGGATCCGATTCATCTTTAGAACTATTCGATTGATTTGATGTGATTTCCATATCACTCTCAGTCTCGTATTCTGTATCACTAAGATCAGGTATCTGAATATTATATAGAGGCCTGGTTGTAACCACGGATAAAGTTGTGTCAAATATTTCCAGATCATGAATAGGTAAATGCCCACTAATAGTTCCTACATATCGGGCAGGAGGAGGGACATTATGATGTTCAACTTGATTAGCCACCTCCTTACCATGTTTTGGTAAGGGATGTTGAAAGATGTCCAATGACTGATTGGCATTCTGATTCTAGTTTTGTGGGGTGTTCTTTTGAACATTATTAGGAGGATTTTGCTTAGGTTGAAAGGCTTGCACCTCCATCTCATTGTTATCAATCAAGTCCTGTATTTTATGTTTTAATATTTTACAAGAGTTGGTAGTGTGTCCAGGTCCTCTATGGAAGTCACAGTGTAAATCTGCTCTGTATCCGGGTATAGTTGGATCAGGTTCTCAAATATTTGGTAATTGAATCAAACCTCATTCTAATAATTGTGGTAGAATAGTTGATAAAGGTTGATTTAACCTAGTAAATTCTCGAGGAGGTCTATCAAGAGGTTTCAGTACAAACTTCTCCATTGTCTTCGCAGCATTAACATTAGCAGTATTTTTGCTATCGGTGACTCCATCACCCACAACTTGTTTATTCTTATATTGATTTTTGGATGTTTTCTCATCGTCTCTCTTTTTAAGCTGGCCTCTCCTAATGAGAGCATCTTCCACTCTTCGGGCTAAGTCTATAGCCCGATCGAAGGTGGTCAAGGTAGCAGTTGATAATTCGTAAGATAGTTGCTCTTGCAAATTATTAATAAAGATGTCCAACATCTCCCTATAAGGTAACACAAAGTGCAATTTTCCTATCAACTGTCTCCACCTAGCTAGGAAATCAGCAAAGCATTCATCTTTGCCCTATTTTAAGTTATACAAATCTTTAATGGTCACATATCTTTCGATGTAGGCACTAAATTGATGAACAAAAGACTTGGCAGTTTCTTCGAAATTCCTCAAAGAATTAGTGGGTAATTGATAATACCACTCTAATGCCATTCCTCCCAAGATTTTTGGGAACATTTTTAGTAATAACAAGTCATCATGTGATATATCATGACATGCTATCCTAAACATACGAAGATGCTCTATGGGATCTTCGGTTCCTTTATATATGGGAAGAACAGGCATAGGAAAATGTTTAGGATACGACTATGCTACGACTATAGGATCTAAAGGCTGACTACACATCTCTCGATAATTGTACGAGGGATGGTAGGGATCTATCTGGTCCATGTGGGAAACTAACTATTTCACCACGGCTTCAAGATTGCTAGTTTGTCCACCATATTGGTTCGGTGGCACATAGGTATGGGATCTATGAGTGTATGATGGTGTGACATAAGGATTAGATGTTATATTGCTATTATGCAAAGTGTTGGTAGGAAGAGTATTATGAAGGGGATTTGTAATAGTATTATGTTGTACCTTAGATTGTTGGTAATTGGTGTTCGGTTTTGTTTTGGGTTTTTGTTGATTTGAGGTATGTTGATCAAGAGCTTGGCAAAATAGAGTAGTAAATGATGGTTTCTTTTGTGCGGGAATGACCCTAGGCTTGTTAACATGCACTTTAGATCGTTGGGTAACCTGTTGTTGTTGCATGCTCTGGATCGCAGCTACTATATCCAAATTGGATGGTCCAGCTTGATCACTCTCTTGTTCAATAAAGGACAAGGGATTAGTGTGTGTTTGAAATACTTCTTCTAGAGTTGCTTGAGTGTCACT
This sequence comes from Wollemia nobilis, assembly GCA_028583015.1. Classification (NCBI taxonomy): domain Eukaryota; kingdom Viridiplantae; phylum Streptophyta; class Pinopsida; order Araucariales; family Araucariaceae; genus Wollemia; species Wollemia nobilis. The sequence continues at coordinate 4,591,939 of JAQPPZ010000753.1, forward strand.
AATTCGATCCTTGTCCATATGGGCTGCTCTATTAAAAACACCAATATTAGTGTTAATGAACTTCCAGAATTGTTCCATGTTCTCAAAAGTGATAGCTCCTCCCGGAGACATTTTAGGGGATGAGGATCCTTCCTCTCTAATAGTTTCTTCTTGTTCATTTCCTACAGCAAGCTCTTCTTCTTGCTGGTCTAGGGTTTCTTCTTCCTGAACTTGGTCCTCAGGAGGGACATTTTGGTCAATTAATGGTCTTCCTAACCAATCTTCATCTTCTTCGGTTTGTTTTCCATTCCTAAGTCTAGGCATTGTGCTAAACTTAGGTTTTAGCAAATATATATACTAAAAAAATATATATATATGCGATAGGGTTGAGAGGTATATATTTTAACTATATACCTACTATAATACTTTAAAAGGAAATGTTTTGTTGTTTTTTTTTTGTGTGATTTTATTATATTATTATTTTGCGAGAATAAAAATAACAAACAACATGCTAGTTGTAAGAAACAATAGTAGAAAGAATCACTTAGCTTTCTATGAATAGTTTATGGATATCATTGATAGGGTCAAGTTCATCAGGAGTCATGAAATGCTCCTCTTCAAATTGGAAGTTGTTTTTCAAGAACTTGACAAAGTGTGCTATGGTAATATGATCTATTTTAGACTCTGACATGTAAAAATAAAGTTCATGGCAATACTCTCGATACAACACAGCTCTAGGAACTCTATTCCATCTCTTTCTATCCATAAGAACGACTTCTTGATCCTCTACACGAGATAGAAATTTATGTACTACAACTGCGTTCTCAAGGTATTCCTCAAAGGTGTATAATTCAGAAGACACAAGTGCTCTTTTATCGGCTAACCACCTATGGCAAGCTCTCTGAAGTTCATGATACAAAGTCACCTGATCAAGATCCAAGATTCTATCTAGGACAAACCTCTTAATTTGCCTAAGTTCTGCAGATCTAGATTCAATAATACCCAATCTCCTATCAAGTTCATCCCACAAAGGTTGGGCTCTATATGTTTGAGGTACTCTAAGCACATAAGTAATCTCTATGGCCGTTAATTGATTTTCAACATTTATGGAGACAACTCGTCTTCTATTATAATCTACCATCTAAGTATGATATGCAAATTTAACAGTTTTCTAATGATTCTAGATGTTCTTAATAATGTGTTTTTTTTTTTGGATTGTTTTCAAAAGGTGTTTTTAGTTTCACGTCGGGTTCACCAAAATGTATCGCCCAAAATTTTTGCACCCTTACCTTCAGGCTAAAGGATCCATACCCGAAATGGGGGTGAGAAAAGGATGGAACAATACCTCGGACGGAGAGGCCCTTTGAAGGTCACGCCTCTCGGGGGAGGGGTATAAAGGTGAATTTTTGATGGATGGTGGGGTTCACCAGGAAACTTTGAGTGGCAGTTTCCACGCCTAGGTTGAGAATGGGTTTGATTTGTTCATTTTATGTTCAATCATTCAGATTCCTAGGTTGGCCAAAATGAAGCTAAGCTATTCTATATGAAGATTCTGATTTATATGAAGACAAAAGACATAAATGAATCCTAATGTGATTGAATACAGAGAATATATAAAATGGAGAAGAGTACACCTGATTTCTGATGTCTGATGAAGATTCTGAAGCTTGTAGGAGTCCAGATCATCTCGGATATGACAGGATCATCTGTAATTGTACAGAATCATCCCAAATCATAGGAGATCATCCGAGATCACCCAAGATCGTCAGTGACCTGACGAATTCATCAGGTGAATTCGTCAGAAACCTGCAATCAAGAAAACAGACACCAAAAACCAAAAATACAATTGCAAGAATGATGCAAAATGATAGAAATAAGAGTATAGATGTTTGAATGATAAATCCAGATATCAAATTAAATGAGATGCACTATTTTGGAAACTTATTTTGAATTTTATCATGCAATTATGCTAAATGAGGTGAACTCCAAGATGCAAAATAGAAGTAAATTAATCTAATGCACCAATAAATAAGGAAAATGAGATAGAGAATGCAAACTCAGGGCTCTGATTGCCCCCAAGCTGAATTGCAGACCGGATCATCTGTAATCGTACAAGATCATCGCCGATCTTGACAAGATCATCTAAAATTGTAGTTGAATCACCTGCGACGATCCGAGCTACCTCCGACTGAAACACAGTGAAATCCTGCAACAAAACTTGAAAACACAAGTGCAAATGATGGGAGATCATAGCAAAAACTAAAATTGCAGGGAAATAATCAGCCAGGCAGCCAGGTAGGGAGTCAGGGGGATAAACTGGGAAAATCCTAGTTTATATAGGATTAGGGGGAGGTTAGGAGGTTGGGGATCATCCCAATCTGGGAGATCCCCAACGTGGGAATCTCCAACCACATAGACACGCTTCTGCCCAAGTTGGAGAGGTCGTTGGAACAGAAGCTAATTGCAAAAATTTGGTTTTGGGACGAAATCGTCTGGACGTTCTGTTCCAGATGAATTCGTCCGATTTGGGACGATATCATCAGATCGACGACGATATCATCCAACGGTCACAACAACCTCTAAAAATGGCATGAAAAATGAGGTAAGCGGTTAACGGGTGGTTTCGGGGTTAAAATTCAAATTTCTACTTTTTACTGATGGTTTAACTGCGCCAATTTTAGGGTGCTACAACACCATAACACCCCACCATCTCATCTACAGGGATTTGAATCTCTTGAACCTGGTGGGACTAGCCCCCTAATAATATCTATAGTATATCCTACTACCCTTATGCTCTATAAACTACCCTCCCCTCAATGGGGATGTGCAATATGCACAACACATTCTCTAGTGTAATTTTCATCTACCTTGTTGATAGTTGGAAGGTCAATGACTCTAGATACCATATTTTTGATAGTGCTATTAGTAGTGCTCTATTTTCCTCCACCCATGGCATCTCTTCTAGGTGTTGTAGCCCCACTACTACTAGGGTGTACCTCTCTATTGGTGTGAGCTCCCATAGCTCCTCCTACAAGGAAATTGGTTGTCACTCTTAGTTCTCTAGTATGTCATGCTATAACCAAAAATATAACATAATTTTTAATAATTTTTGCATAAAATCATAAAATAAAATAATAAAAATAACAACACAGAGCAACATTTCAACACCTAAACCTACTTGTCTTGGTATTTATTTATTTTCCTCTTTTCTCTTATTTCCATTTCCTTTTTATCCTCTTAGCTGAAATCGTACCTCGTTCTCCTTGGGTATGATTTTTCCTTTTCTCATTTTTTTGAATTAGTACCCTATGCTTGTGATGCAAAAATTCATGAAGTCATACCCTATAGTTCTAGGGCACGACTTCAATCACCATGACAAGCTAGTCAAAATCATGGTTGGCCCTCAAAATCGTGTTGGGGTCGTGCACGATGGATTCTTCAAAATAGATAAAAAATCCTAAAAGAGATAAAAATTCTAATCTAGCCTAGTCTAAAAGGAAATATTTTATTCCTTACCCATGCTTGATCTGCTATTGCATTATCCTTATCCATTTCAATGGTTGAATGGTGTGTGGGTAACACCATATTTTTCTCTAGAGCTCTTCTTCTCTTCTTTGCATGATGAAAATGAATTAAGGTTTTCACCCCTTTTTTTTTATTATTCTTTGTTTTTGCTTTTCTCTCTCCTATTTGACACCTTTTTTGTTGTTTACCACTCTACTTCCTTCTATGTTAGTTATTTTGATTTTCCTCTAGAATGTGGCATTCCTTTCAAAACTTGAGGAGGCACATCGGCCTAAGAGGCATTAATGTCCATAATGCCTCATTTTGCATGTAAAAATATTTTAATTGTCCAAAATTATACCATTTTTACAATATCCCTTTCTTCTAAACTAGCCATCCCTTTTTTGTGTTCATCATTCTTCTCCCATAGGTGTCTACATATTTCTTTGATGCATTTATTAGGCCATAAATGCATCAAAGATGGGGCAAAATATAGACATGGGAAATTGACCCACCCAAGTGAGTAATTTTCCCTAGAGCCCTTGAGAAGGCCCTCAAATGTATCCAAGCACAAGTTTGGGCCTCTCTTCCCCTTCTCCTTCCATTTTTCCTAGCTTTACCAAAATCATGATTTTCCATTACGGGACATAATTTTGATAAGTTAGGGTTTTCTCTTAGAAAAACCTATTTTTTGGGAGGACCCTTAGGACATTGGCCATCCCCTAGCTACCTTTTAATTTTCCTACCCTTTTTGCATCCAAACCTCTTATAAATAGAGGATTTGGATCCTCTTTTTTTGTAGAAGTTCAAGAAGTGATTCCCTAAGTGTTTTTCAAATGCTAAGTGATTTCTTGCTAATGAGTTCCAAACAAGATCAAGTGTCTTCTAGTGTTCTTTTGTTGCTCTACTATTGATTTGATGCTCTTGGTGGATAAGTTTTGGAGACTTGAGGAGTATTCTACCATATTATGAAGGTATTCATCCTTTTGACTATTCTTTCACTGCCACCAAGTTTTTTTCTTGCATTTAATATTTCTATATCATTCATTGTATGTTTTACATTTCATTTTTACATCAAATTTTCATTCTCGCACTTCTACTACAAAATTGTACCCTATCCATACAGGGCATGATTTTAGTAGATCCAAAATTGTGGTCAACCTTTACAGGGCATAATTTTAGATTCATTAGGTTTAGAGGTAAATTTTTACTCCTAAACTTTCAATCTATGTTTGCATGCTTATTGAGGTCATATTACTATTTTTTACATCCTATTTTTTGCACTAGTTCATTTCGTTACATCCTTGCTTGTTCATTTTCAAAAATGTTAACAATTGCATTTTCCTTTGAATGGTTAGGTAAAAGGACCAGGGGGGATTGATTGTTGTGCCTCCAAGCTCAGCTAGTAGCCTAAGCAGGCTCCCAAATGTTGATAAATTGTTTTAGGGTTTTATGAAGCTATTTTGTAGGCTATGAAGTTGTTCGATACATCTATATGAAAATAAAAGCTAGGATCAATCATCAAATTAGATAAGTGTTTTAAATAATTTGTTAGGATTTTTTTTTGCTTGTTTCTATTTTCTATTCAAAACCTAGATCATAAATAAAAGAAAAAATATTTGGTTTCATTTCTAGGAATGCAAAAGGGTAAAAGTATATAGTTTGTATTCTAGGGTTAAATCTATTTGTGCACTCTCTCAAACCCTTGCTGAAAAGAAAAAAAATATTTTATTGTAAGTTAGGGTTTAGTCATCATTAAAAATCAAGAATCATTCTAGGGTTAATCCTTGTTTGAATGCATTTCTATTTGCTTATATTGTTCTTTCATTTCCACAAATTATATTTTAGAAAATCCAAACATATGTTTTTGCTTAATATACACATCAAACATTTCCATATTAGACTTGGAGTGAGTCCTTAAACCATTCTTGGTGAACCTTTCAATCCCCAAACCCATAAGTGTAGAGAAGATAACACACCTCCATAGTCACCTTGACTCCCAATAGATCCAACCAATAATTATACGTAGTAGGGCGATTTTCCATCTCTACACTACCTATAGCTATTATCTCCCTACCCAATGGCTCAACCATATGGCATCTATATGTAGCACCACTACATGCTTTTGATATTATCTTGGGAATGGATTGGTTAAAGGCTCATGGAGCCCTAATCAATTTCCAAGATAGATGGATGGATTATATAGATGAGGATAAGAAGAGAATAAGGATTCATAGTGAGCAAGGATCTTTTTGACCTCAATTGTTGTCAGTGATGCAACTTAGAAAAGCTATGAAGAAATGTGGAATATAATGATCTATGTTGTTAAGATAAATGATACAACATATGATAATGGAAAGAGAAATATGTTTGGAAAACACCCAATTCTTCATGAATTTAGGGATGTATTTCTAGAAGATCTCTCTAGTTTTTTACCTAAGCATGAATTTGACTTCACTATTGAATTGATGCCTAGAGCTAAACCAATCAATATAAATCCTTATAGGATGAATCCTATTGATATGTAGGAGTTAACGGTGCAACTTCAAGGGTTGCTAGATAAATATTTGACTAAGTCCAATGTGTAACCATGGGATGCACCAATTCCTTTTATCAAAAAGAAGGGATGCATAGATTATAGAATGCTTAATAAAGTAACCATTAAGAATAGGTATCCTCTACCTAGAATTTATGATCTCTTCGATCAATTGAAGGATGCCACAATATTCTCTAAAATTGACCTAAAATCTAGATATCATTAGCTAAAGATTCATGAGGACACTCACAAGATAACATTTAAGACCAAATATGGGCACTATGAGTTCACAATGTTACCCTTTGAGTTGACAAATGTACCAATGATATTTATGAATTTGATGAACAATGTGTTCAAAATATATCTTGATATATTCCTACACTAGGGAAGAGCATGATAGACATTTGAGAACCATGCTAGAGGTGCTAAGAAAGAATCAAATTTATGAAAATTTATCTAAATGTGACTTTTATGTCCCTCAAGTACAATATTTGGGGTATATTATATCTATAGAAGGGATTGTTGTATATTCAAGGAAAGTTGAAGCCATTTTGAGTTGGCCAACACCTACCAATATGTCTAAAGTACGAAGCTTCATGGGCACTATAAGATATTATAGGTATTTTATGAAGGGATATTTAAAGATTGCCTATCCTATCACTAACCTTCAAAGGAAGGGAAAAGAGTTCAAGTGGACCAAAAAATGTGAAGTTACTTTTAATAATCTTAAGAAAAAGCTAGTTACACCACCTATGCTTAGGATACCATATTTACAAAATTGGGAGAAGTATTATTCCAAGATGATGTTTATTTAGCATATGAGTCCAAAAAGCTCAAGAAACATGAGGTAAATTATGGTACACATGATTTAGAGTTAGTAGCAGTTGTGCATGCTCTTAAAATTTGGTGATATTACCTACTAAGAAAATATTTTGAGTTAAGGACCAACCATCAAAGTTTAAGGTACATTTTTACTCAGCCTATGCTCAATACTAGATAGAGAAAAAGGGTTGAGTTCTTAGTAGGGTATTACTTTGGTATAGAGTATATCAAATACAAGGAAAATAAGGTTACTGATGCCTTGAATAGAAGTTATATAGCAGCATTGACTTGTAGTTATGTGGACTTAATGGACCAAGTTGAGAAAATGTAATTGTAGGATAAATATTACAGTGAAATTTGGATCAATATGGAAATAAATCCTAGAGAGAACAAGGATTTTAGCATCAAATATGGTCTTTTGTGTTTTAAAGATAGGGTGGTTATACCTAAAATCGATGATTTAAGGAGACTTATTATGTAAGAGGTGCATGGATCTCCTTACTCTATTTACCCTTGAGGGGATAAAATGAGAGAGAACATGAAGAAGATATTGTACTAGTCAATAATGAAGAAGGATATCAATGAATTTATTACTAGATACCTAGAATGCTATAAAATAAAATTTGAGCATAGACATCTAGTAGGAAAATTATACCCACATGATATACCAATGCAAAAATGATAGGTTATATCTATGGATTTTATTGTGGGTTTACATAATACTGGGTACTAGCATGACATAATCCTTGTGGTAGCTGATATGTTGACTAAGGTTATGCATTTTATTTCAAGGAATATCAGGGATGATGAACTGGTGGTGGCAAATAGTTTTTCCAAAGATATTTTTAGGTTGCATAGGTTTCCTAAAGTGATCATTTTGGATGACTCTATATTTACATTTGAGTTTTAGAAGGCTCTTAATTGTGTAGTGGGCATAAAGCTGAATATTTTTTTTTTGGTAGATAAGATACTATAGCATTAATACCGGGTTTTACAGGTTGACCTAAAACCTTTTACGAAAATCAGCCCAGGGTTGTTGATGAACATATCCCTACTAAGGATCCTATATATGTAAAATCTACATGCCTCCAAACCCATTACATCCGGTAAGGAACATAGCCTATTATAAAAAAGAAACTTCCCATACAACATTTTGGGTATACCCCGAGAAAACACACATGCATCATAATTATAAAAAAGAAATAGACACGGATCCCTTCCTTGAGACAATGGAGAAACAAAAAGCTACAGACACACATAGCAGAGTACTGAAAAAAACTCCCACAAGCTTTGTATTGATAGTTACTCTTAATAATTCTTTGGTAATTGCTTTCTTTTGTATATGACATGCTTTGGTACCACATACTATCTTGGCAAATCAGCCTTGGAGAAGTGAACTTGTTGGCTAGATTTATGGCGGTGGGTATCTGGTGGTCCACGTGGCTTTGGTTCGAAGTCTTATATTGTCATTTCTTTCCTTCCCTGTGATTATAAACCAACCTCAAATTACTAATATGACTAGGAGCCATGTTATCTGATATGTGACTATCCCCATTAGTCTTTGTGGTATTTCCAAGCAACATCCATGAAGACTAATAGCTCAGATAATTTTTATTGTGAGTCCAATTCAAAAAAGAGATGGGAATACTCCTAGCCTTCGAACTTACAGTGCCTTCCCTGTTGGTAAATTTGACTATAATTATTGGAATTCTTTTTGAATAAGCTCCTCTACTTCACTCGGGATACCATGTTCCCATTTGAAAAGTTTGTCACCATCGACACCAAAATTGGCCAACTTATCAGCAATTTTGTTAGCTTCTCGAAAGACATGTTGGGATTTTTTGTCCTGTCTTCCCTAGAAAATGATCCTAGCCTCTTCAACAATTGTTTTAATCCTCCAAGGAGGTGTTTTCCAATTATTGAGGAGATTTATAACATGCATATATTCTCCTTCTACAATCAAATTTCCTTCTAAGTCTTGAGTCATTTTAAGGCCTCTCCACATAGCTCTAGCTTCAACTTCATTGTTTGTCCTTGTTCCCAAATATTCATAAAATACAAGCATCATATTTCCATTATGATATCACACAATGCCACCAACACCTAATCTTCCAGGATTGTCCTTAGCTGCTCCATCAAAATTAAGCTTAAACCAACCCATAGGAGGTGGATACCACTTAACATTGGATCTGGAGTTGACTAACCTAGGCACAGACTCATCTAACAAGGTTAAGATTAAATATTGAGCAATCGTGGTCTCCTGCAGATGAGGTTTACAACTATCAAAAGGGATAAGGTTCACATTCTCATTGGCAAAGGATAGGATCCTAGCAATTATAGTTTGATGATCATGGATAGACTCATTAAAGACTTTATGGTTCCTTTCTAACCACATCTACCAAAGATAGTGATTGAGACAAATTTTTCACATGTATCTAAGTCTTTGGCTTGAAAAGGGGCAAGGCCACTGGACAAAAAAATCAAGTACGATGGTTGGTTTAACCCATGAAATATTGAAGGCCTAAAAAACCCCACTTAGGACAGTCAAGGAAAAAGGGCACTCAAGGAAAATGTGATAAATGGTCTCCCAATTAGCCCTACATAGATAACAACGATTAGTGATACAAATACCTTTACGCATCATATTATAAATGGTTAGAATTCTTCCTTGGATAACCAACCATGAAAATACTATAATTTTTGGAATTAAATTTTTTATCCAAACTAAGTCCTTTTGGAGGATAAAATCCTCGTCATCAAGCAGAAGCTTGTAAGCTGATTTAACAGTGAACTGCCCATTTTTCGTAGGAGCCCAGGTCACTTGATATTCCTTGGGTATCATGGGGATAAATTTTTTCAAGAGAATGTTACAAATATCATTTGATTTCACTTGAAATCCCTAAATTCTTATTTGTTTCCACTTCATTCTACCTTTGTCCTCAACCATATAATCGGAGACTTTTCTGCCAATGAGTTCTTCTATGATATCTCTGATTCGAGCTAAGTTAGGATATTGCCTTAGTGGTTCGTCCTTAGCCCACCTGTCATTCCAACAATTTATCCTCTCACCATTGCCTAAAATGCATCTTAAACATTTTTTGATGATTTCCTTACAATTAAGAATTTCTTTCCAAAAAGCAGAACCTTTGATTGGAACTGAGTCACTTAGAAATTCCATATTTTGAATATACTTTCGTTTGATGATAGTTGTCCATTTATTTTCTTCACCGAAAATGATACGCCATGCCTGCTTAGCTAGTAAAGATAAATTTATATGAGCAATTCTCCTCAGACCTAAGCCCCTATTTTCCCTAGGTCTACACACTTTGGTTCATCCTACAAGGTGTATCCTTTTTTTCTCCTCTAATCCAGTCCATAAAAATTATTTTTGGAGTTTCTCAATTTTTTGGAAAACCTTCACAGGGGCTTTGAAAACGAAGAGGAAATAGACTGGAATGCTCTGAAGAGAGGCCTTAGTGAGGGTCAACTTTCCTGCTTGAGAAAGAAGATGACCTTTCCATCCAGCAAGTTTTTTTTGAATTCTTTCAATAACCCTATCCCACATTGACTCTCTCGGAGAACCAATGAAAAGTTGGAGACCAAGATATGAAGTGGGGAGGTGTATTATATCACACCCTAAAATTTCTACAATCCTTCATTTGTTATTGCTTCTGTTTCTAAGAATGGTGATGTGAAAAAACTTAGAATTTTAATCTCCATATTTCAACCAAAGAGCCCTTAATTTTTGCCTCCAATATATTTCCTCATAGGCTAAAATTTTATGAAACTCTGCTAGTTTTGTTCGTTCCTCCTACCTAGTAGTTTCATTAGCATCACCATGTTGGATCCTTTGATCAATTATCTTCAAAATTTCAACAACCTATTTTTTATTTTCAAAGAGGTTCCCAAAGACCTCTTTGTTCCAAGTTAGAAGCTTTTCCTTAACAAATTTTAATTTTCCAGCAAGTTTAAAAGCTGCACTACCCCTGACAGGTTGCTGCCACCACTGACTTAAGTTATCTCTGAAACTGGAATGTTTGATCCACATAGATTGAAATCTGAAAGGTTTCTTGAAGGACATAGAGTTAGGGATCTCCAAAAAAATGGGATTATGATCAAAGGAAATTTTAGGAAGGGCTTGCAGGGTAGAATCACCAAACAAATTTGTAGCCTCATTTTATAGAAAAAACCTATCAAGCCTTTCTTGAATGAGATGACACCCTATCCGTCAATTTCTCCAGGTATAATTTGCTCCTCTAAGTTTTACATCCATCAACATGTTGAAGTTCACAAAGTCATTGAACTCATCCATGCTCTTGATAGGTGGTCCATTTCCACCCATTTTGTTTGAAGGGTAAAGAGGAGTGTTAAAATCCCCATCCAAAATCTAGGGGACATTATGGAAGATTTCACTCAGATTGCCTAAGTACTCCCACAGTAGAGGTCTCCCTTGAATTGAATTTGGGGCATAGATATTTGAAAGGATCCACGACCTGTTGTTGTTTATTTTCTTAAATAAAATACTAAGAACCCTATCATCTTTCTAAATAATGATGCCTTCTACTATCCGGGGATCCCACAAAGTTATAAGGCCTCCAGATGCTCCTCTGGCTGATTTGCAAACCATCTCCCCTTGATTCCAATTTTTTTTTTTCTATTTTTTTGACTGAATCTCATCAGTTTTTATTTCTTGCAACATGATAATAGTTGGATTCACTTGATTTATTATTTCACTAACTTCCCTGTGTTTGGGCAGGCCATTGAGGCCTCTCACGTTCCATGAGAGGAACTTCATTTATATTGTTTGGGATTTCTTCCTCTCCCCCTCCCTTGAGGGGGTTTTCCTAATTTGTTGTCTTCAGAACCCGAAATAACCTGTTGAAACAAGGTTCTCTATTTTCCATTGGCAATGTCATTATCAGTTTTAATTTTTTGATGCTCAGTATTTGATATTCTCCCTCTTCTTTTTTCACTACCAAAATATATAGGAGACTTCACAGTGCTCCTGGTTTTTTTAGGACTAAATTGAGGGGAGGTAATTTGTTGCAGAATCGGACTACCATATTCCTCAGTCTAAAGAGTTTCACATATCTCCACCCCTACATCCAAATATTATCATTTTTTCTTGTATTCCCCTGGTCTGTGGGATGACCCCTCAGTAGGATTCACTTGGCTCCTAGTGATGATGTTAGGGAGATGAGATTTTTTATTTTCCAATGCCTCAACTTTCTTCCTAAGTTCTTCAACATTAGGGTTTGGCTTTGGGATTCCCACTAGGCTTGAAGTATTTCTAGCATTGGGGTTTAAGGATCCTAACTTGGATGTGGATTCTAGAGATCATGCATTAGGGTTTGGATTTGTGATGCCCACGAGGCTTACAATAATTTTAGCATTAGGGTTTGAGGATCCTGACTTGGATGGGGATTTGAGAGAGTCAGAAAGGTTAGCCTGAAGGTGTTGGGATTCCATGTCTTTTGATAATCCTCATACTCCCATATTGGATAGAATTGAAAATTTATTTGAAACCAAAGGATTGGAACTTACCTGAGTATTTTGGTTGCCAACAACCTATTGTTTTCCTTTGTCTTGTTGGGACCCTGCACCCTCTCTTTTATTTTTTTGGTAGACATAGTTTGCCTAATTGAAATCACCTCTGCCAGGGAAACTCCTCAAATTTCCTCTGTCTAGCATTCCCTACTTCTTCTTTTCTCTATTCATTGCCAGGTTAGGGCACTGATTGCATAGATGTCCTTGATTTTTACATTTTGCATAGAATTTCGGTCTATTCTCGTATTCTATCGACTATTTTCTATAGTATTATCCATACTCTATCTCCACAAACCTTGGCAATTCATTATTCAAATTAGCATTTACATAGATTCATGCATGAGTCATCCTTGTCCTAGCCAAGGTAGCATGGTCAATGGAGATCAGGTCCCCTATAGTTTTTGCTATGCCCTACAACCAATATTCATTGAAGAAATGGGCAGGTAGACTCGGGAGACAAACCCAAATAGGGGCAATGTTAATATTTTTCTTTTTAGGGTCAAAATATTCACCCCATCATTTGAGAAAAAGGCTCATTTTGCCTAGAAACCAAGGACCTCCTGTTAAAATGGTTCTACATACCATATAAAAATATATGAAAAAATAGAGAGGGTAAAACAAGTGTTGGAAGACATGCTTCACAAATACTACATGGGCCAAAAGTCTTGGTGGGAAGACTTTATGCATTTAGTGGAATTTTCATAAAATAATGGGTATCATGCTTCCTTGGGAATGGATCTATTTGAATCCTTGTATGGTAGGATATGCATAACACATATATCTTGGGATAATCTGGAGGATAAAGTGATGATTAGATCAAATATTGTTAGAGATATAGAGGAAAAACCTAAATAGATTAGGCATATGCTTAAGAAAATTTTCAATCATTAGAAGAACTATGTTGATCTAAAAATATTACCTAGAGAATTCTCTATGGAAGATAGAGTTTTCTTAAGAGTTAAACCCATGAAAAGTGTCATTAAGTCAACTAAGTTGGATCCCCATTATGTTGTTCATTTGAGATCATTGATATGATAAGTCTAGTAGCCTATAGACTCACCTTGTCATCCAAATTATCAAATATTCATGATACTTTCCATGCATTCTTGCTTAGGAAGTATATTTTTGATCATAATAATTTATGGGATGTTTCAAAATTGTAGATGGAAAATCCCTTAAATATTGAGATAATACTAGTGAAGATTCTAGAGTATCATTCCAAGGTTATGAGGAAACAAACTCTAGAATAGTGCAAGGTCTAGTGGGACCACTATTCTGAGCAATGTGCCACTTGGAAAAAAGTGGAGGATAAAAATATATTTTCCTTATCTATTTGAATGAAATATATGTATTTTATATTGAAGGAAAAATACACAAAGGACTATGTTTAGTCCAAGGGGGGTAGTATATCACAACCCACCTTGGAAAGACTCTTTCATAACATGGTTTATGTATAAATGTGGAATTTTGCAATGCTTAGTATTAATTGCTTTATGGATGGTTAATTGCAATTGTTGTTTTGGTTATATTATATGAGGATATGGTACTATTGATATTATATGTATTTCTAGAATCATGTACTCTCATAGGTGGAAAAGGAAGTAGACCATCAAGAATGAGATACTAAAATAAGGGAAATGATGGTCAGTTTAACTGATGACAATTTCAAGGTAAGAAGATGTTGCCACATATAGTTACATCTCATGTTGCATATTTGATATGTTTATTCCACCTGGATGGGAAATTGCTAGATCAAGGGAGCCATTTCAAGTAGCAAGTGATGATAGGTCATCAAAAAAATTGCTAACTAGGAACAAGGTGTGGTATAACGTATTTTAATATTTTTTTTATGAGCATCCAAAGTTATATTTGTTTGCTTGAAATGGTTTTGGAAAAGGGAATCTACCATGGAAGGAATTATTAAGTAAGGGTACTTAATAATACCTTCATAATAATACCAAGGCTAATAAGAAATATTAGCTTGTGGTATTAATAGAAATTACATTTATTAGAAGGCAATAAATTCATTTTTTGAAATGTTAATAGTTAACATTGTAAAAGGCTATAAAAATTAATATTTTCTCTTTGCCTCATAAGCAATAGTATTATGTGGTTGTTTTTAAATATTTTATAATGTTAATAGTTTACATTAAAAAAATTATTATTAAAAAATTATAAAATGCATCTATCTTATGGGAGATAAGGAATATTATGAATGTTATAGTGATTTTAAAAGCTTCTTTTTAAATTAAAAGAGATGCATATAATGAAGTTCATAATTTTATAAAAAGGGCCCTGTCCCAGGTCCCTGATCCTTTTCCAGTTTTCCTAGCACCTCATTTTTCCATTATTTTAGGCTGGAAGGTGTTGTAGACGATATCATTTTGGGGGAGAGATCATTTTTCCATTTTTCTACCCCTTTTATTGCCCTACGGTGTAAAACATGTGTTCCACCTTTGCTCCATTGTCCTGCATTTTCCTTTGGTGTCTGGGTTCTGGGTTGGGGTTAGGATTTTTTTCTTGGGACTCTTCTTGGGTTTTCTCAGGTTATTTTTGGAAGTCTTCTTGACATCTGCTCATTGAGGATCTTCAGTGGTGAATGGTTGGGTCTGAGGAATTTTGGCTTCTTGAGCAGTTTTGCACAACATCCTTTTGGTCAGAGGAGGGACCACATGCTTGATACTATGACTCTACTCTTTGGATTCGAGGTGGTGGGTCTTGTAGGATTTTAGTTTCTTTCATGGCTTTGCAGCCTCTGGTATTTTTGCTACTGAATCCTTGTAGGTTCTCCTCCTTGTTTCCTTGAAGCTGCTTTTGGTGGGTCTGAGGAATTATGGCTTCATGAGCAGTTTTGCACATCTTTTTGGGTTTTGAGGGTTGCCCATGTGCTTTCTATTGTGACTCTACTCTTTGGATTTGAGGTGGTGGTTCCTACAAGATTTTAGTT
The DNA here is from genome assembly GCA_028583015.1 of Wollemia nobilis. Taxonomy (NCBI): domain Eukaryota; kingdom Viridiplantae; phylum Streptophyta; class Pinopsida; order Araucariales; family Araucariaceae; genus Wollemia; species Wollemia nobilis. The sequence continues at coordinate 4,607,274 of JAQPPZ010000753.1, forward strand.
CCTTTTGTGGTTGGTAGGGGCCTCTATTTTTCTTATCACTGATTCCTTACGAGATTTCCTCTTATGTGGCCCTAAAGTTGTTGAAGGTTGTCTAGGATGCATGGTTGTTGTTTTCTATTTTGTGCTTTAACGCCTGTAGTCATGCATCTTCGGGACTCCTTTCTCTTGAATTCCTATGGCACTTTCCCGTAATTTCCTTCAGAAGTGTTGTTCTACTACTGCTGCTTCCTTTGCTGGGTAGGTGTTCTCGAAGGCTTCCTTTTCTACTAAAGGATCCTATGGCCTGGGGTGTTCCTTTTCTCCTAAACCACTACAATTCTATTTTACAGGATTTTTTTCCTTCTATGTTTATGTTAGGGCTCCCCTACATGGAATTCTTGTTTTCCTTTAGTTCTCTATTTCCCAAGGGTGGTTTCTGGTTTTCTCACCCTTGGGTTGTTTCAATTTTTAAATTTATGGCTTTGTTTCTTTTCTCGCCTTTGGGAAAGGTTCAAATTGTCATTTAGTGGTTGGGGTGGTCTAGAACTTTCTCCCACCCTTTGTGAGCTTCAAAATATTGTTTGGCACCTTTTGATTCAAATTTGGTTTTTGGCGGGCCTTCCCTTCTTGCTCGTTTTTCCTTTGGTACAATGGAAGATGTTTTCCTCTGGCGCAAAGGAAAGTGCCTTCCTCTAGTGCAAAGGATGGCACCTTCATTTTTGGTCCTATTGTGTGCTCCTTATTTGTTCCTTTTGGATGTCCTTACCTTGATTTAATCTGATGTACTTTGATGCAATTTGTTTCATTGTAATCAAGTTTTGGGATCTTTGACAAAAACCCACTTTTAATCTATCAAAAAAAAATTATAAAAAGGAAATATTGTGGGGGAACTTTAAAAAGTTTGTTTGGTAGTTCCTTTTCTTGTTCTTGACATTTCAAGAAGAGGGCATAAAAAAAAGAGGGAGAAAAATAAAGTGTTTTTGGGGACATTTTATGCAGTGCAGGAGTGTGGAAAAAAAGAGAGGAACCAGTGTGCTGGGACATAGAAAATTTGAATGCAAGCTCCACCTATGCAGCTTATTGGGTAGAAATAAAAAACAAGCAAGGTAATCTTCTTTTGTATGAATATGCTTTTGAGGAATACACTATTTGGATCTTTTTATTAAGTCTTGGAACTCTCCCATGATTACTTTACATTTCTACATTATTATTTTGGTTGAAGGCTTTGAAAAGGAAATAATTTGTTTGTGTTAGGACCCTACTCCTAACATATTAATATATATTAACTATATTATTATTATTATTCAAGTACCAACATGTCCTTTCACTACTCACAACTATTGATAGATATATCTAGGCATTAGGGGGATGTCTCTAAGGCATCAGGAACATATTTATTTTATACTTATGGGTATTTACCTTACATAAACCAACGATTCATTATTAAAAGTGATTCCTTATTTTAATTCTACATTATAATAGTTTAATCACTGCTAGTTACATAACATCTAGCATCAGAGCCAAGTTCAAAAAGAAGGAAGAACCAATTTTTTTCCTCTCTTTTCACCATTACCCAACATCATAAATGTACACATTCGGCATTGAATTTCCAGTGACAAATTTACAAGTTCAAAGAACAATAATTAAGGGTATTTATCCCTCCTAGAATATTCATCATTGCAAGATGTCGCCGATCATAGATGTGCATTTCACTTAAGGTATCAAAGGAAAAATAAATTTAATTTTTTGTTATAACCAACTCTTTATCAATAGCCTCCACTATCATAGATATCATGGTAGTTACCGTATCCATATCCAGAAGTGGACCATTGTCACTCAGACAACTAAAGAGAGAAATAACTAGTTACAACACCGCTAAAACATTTTGATCGTGAGGAACAAATTTTCTAGACTACAACAATAAAACCTTGGAAAATGAATCCCATTTCAAAATATGACATACCTCTAATGATATTTAACAACCAAACATAGGTAACATAGTAGCACATCCATTAAACGTAGATAGCCACAAGATAAGCAAACCATGAAATCGTTGATCGATGTGAGAAGATCTTCGACATGCATAAAGTTTTTTTGATGAAACCAACAAAATCGGTAAAATAATTTTTAATTTTATTAAAGGCACCTAAGGTAGTCTAAATTTCCACACCAAATCATTCCCAATGTATATACATTTTCAGGCGATATTTCAAAAAACTTCGACGAGATTAAAAATCACATTATAAAATAACCTAAAGTCTATATATTTTTCGATGATAGGAAATTCATCCAGTAGCAGGAATCAGAACGCATAACATAATTTTTTTTACCTCCATTTTAATCCCACATTATTGCAGGAAGGACATTCGGATGGTTTAAAAGGAAATGAAAATGGGTAATACATTATCTAGCTTGGCTATACACCCTGCATGCATGTGGAGTTAAGTTTCGATGGTTGGCATGTGTCATACAATTCACCACATTAGTGAATCATCAATCAACTTCCATTCATCCTCATTCTACCGTTGACCTCTAAAACCTCGCCTCCACTCCACTCTCAGCTACCTTTCGCTCCCCTCTCTGCTCCACCATTGCCTCCCCTCTCCTCTCCACCATTGCCTCCCCTCTCCGCTCGACTACTACCTTGCCTCCCCTCTCCACTCCACCGCCGCACCACCTCCCCTCTCTACCACTACTTTTTTTGGGCACCCATTTGAAAATTTTATCAAATTTTGCTTTAAATTTACTTTTTTTTTCCCTTTTAGGAAAATTTTGGAGTAAGCAAGGCAAATTGTGACCAATTTCTTTTTGCAAAAAAAAACACAATAACCTACAAAATTACCAAGAAAGTATAAACCTACCATGTCAAAAGAATGAAGGTCACAAGAAATGACAAAGGATATTGCGAAAGAATTCTCTAAAGAAGTGGCAAAATATATTGTGAAAGAGGTCTCAAAATAGGTTTCAAAGAAAATGAAATAAGCGATGCAAGGAATGGCATTTTGGAAGGATAATTTAGAGGATACGATCACTGCAAGAATAAAAGACCTAACTATGAGCATCAACAATTCTAATACGGAGATATCCACTAAGTTGGATGCTACAAATCACTCCATGGACTTGGTACAATGCAAGTTTATGTTAATACATAGAGGACAACAAAATACTACACCACCACAACAGGACCGCATACATCAATCCTTCCTCGTACCACAAAGCTAGATTTTCCAAAATTTGATGGAGGTGACCCGAATGCAGGAGAAATGGTGGATATTGAGCATCGAGCAACTATGGTGCAATGAGGTATGTGGGTTGATTAAATCCATTCTCCTTCAGCAAGAGGAATGAGTAAGCTGAGGTTTAGCAGGTGTGGTGGTAGTGAGGGTTTGAATTTTTTGGGTAGGAATATTAGCCAAGATGGTAGAGGTAGAGCAAGTATGGAATGGGTGGGTGGGAACCTCGAGCATGGATCAAGCGAGGATCTAGATTAAGGTGGTCAATCTGTAGCAAATTTGGAGGTGGGCATCACATAGGGGCTAGATTCTCCTCAGAAAGACCCCGAAAAAAAAATACGAAGGACAATGCGGGGCCCAAGAAGTGGCTATATTTTTTTGAGACTCTTAGAGGAAAAATAAATGAGGTTCTCTCTCTTCCGCCCCTAGTTCCATTAAATAATAAAATTTCAGCCTCGGCAAGTTCCATGAGCCCTTTTCTTTTAATGGAATAATTCTCCCTGGTAGGCAAGTTTTTGGGAGGTAGGCTAGACATGGAGACTATCAAGGCTTGGGTGATGGGTAAATGGTGACTGGTAGGCAGATTGGAGTTGGTAGCTCTAACTCGAGGGTTCTTATTTATCCGTTTTAACAATATGGATGATGCTAACCACATTTTAACAGGAGGTCCTTGGTTTCTAGGCAAAAGGAGCCTTTTTATCAGATGATGGGGTGAAGATTTCGACCCTAAAAAGCAAAATATTAACATTGCCCCTATTTGGGTTCATCTCTCGAGTCTACCTACCCAATTCTTCAATGAATATTGGATGTAGGGCATAGCCAAAACTATAGGGGACCTGATATCCATTGACCATGTGACCTTGGCCAGGATAAGGATGACTCATGCATGAATCTACGTAAATGCTAATTTGAATAATGAATTTCCAAGGTTTGTGGAGCTAGAGTATGGAGAATACTATAGAAAATAGTTGATAGAATACAAGAATAGACCGATATTTTGTGCATAATATAAACATCAAGGACATCTATGCAATCAGTGCCCTAACCTAGCAATGAATAGAGAAAAGAAGTAGGGAATGCTAGACAGAGGAAATTTGAGGAGTTTCCCTAGCAGAGGCAATTTCAATTAGGCAAACTATGTCTACCAAAAAAAGAAAAGAGAGGGTGTAGGGTCCCAGCAAGACAAAGGAAAACAATAGGTTATTGGCAACCAAAACACTCAGGTAAGTTCCAATCCTCTAGTTTCAAATAATTTTTCAATTCTATCCAATATGGGAGTAGGAGGATTATCAAAATACATGGAATCCCAACACCTTCAGGCTAACCTTTCTGAATCTCTCAAATCCCCATCCAATTTAAGATCCTTAAACCCTAATGCTGAAATTACTGTAAGCCCCATGGGCATCACAAATCCAAACCCTAATGCATGATCTCTAGAATCCACATCCAAGTCAGGATCCTTAAAACCCAATGCTATAAATACTTCAAACCTAGTGGGCATCCCAAAGCCAAACCCTGATGAATAACTTAGGAAGAAATTTGAGGCATTGGAAAATAAAAAACCTCATCTCCCTAATATCATCACTAGGAGCCAAGTGAATCCTACTGAGGGGTCATCCTGCAGACCAGGGGAATACAAGAAAAAAGGAGAATATTTTGATGTAGGGGTGGAGATATGTGAAACTCTTTAGACTGAGGAATATGGCAGTCCGATTTTGCAACAAATTACCTCCCCTAAATTTAGTCCTAAACAAACCAGGAGCACTGTGAAGTCTCCTATATATTTTGGTAGTGAAAAAAGAAGAGGGAGAATATCAAATGCTGAGCATCAAAAAATTAAAACTGATAATGACATTGTCAATGGAAAATAGAGAACCTTGTTTCAATAGGTTATTTCGGGTTCTGAAGACAACAAATTAGGAAAACCCCCTCAAGGGATGGGGAGAGGAAGAAATCCCAAACAATATAAATGAAGTTCCTATTATGGAACGTGAGAGGCCTCAATGGCCTACCCAAACACAGGGAAGTCAGTGAAATAAGAAATCAAGTGAATCCAACTATTATCATGTTGCAAGAAACAAAAACTGATGAGATTCAGTCAAAAAAATAGCAAAAAAATCTAGAATCAAGAGAAGATGGTTTGCAAATCAGCCAGAGGAGCATCTGGAGGCCTTATGACTTTGTGGGATCCCCAGATAGTAGAGGGCATCATTATTCAGAAAGATGATAGGGTTCTTAGTATTTTATTTAAGAAAATAAATAACAACAGGTCGTGAATCCTTTCAAATATTTATGCCCCGAATTCAATTCAAGGGAGAGCTCTACTGTGGGAGTACTTAGGCAATCTGAGTGAAATCTTCCATAATGTCCCCTAGATTTTGGATGGGGATTTTAACACTCCTCTTTACCCTTTAAACAAAATGGGTGGAAATGGACCACCTATTAGGAGCATGGATGAGTTCAATGACTTTGTGAACTCCAACATGTTGATGGATGTAAAACTTAGAGGAGAAAATTATACCTAGAGCAATCTATGGATAGGGTGTCATATCATTCAAGAAAGGCTTGATAGGTTTTTTCTATAAAAGGAGGCTACAACTTTGTTCGGTGATTCTACCCTGCAAGCCCTTCCTAAAATTGCCTTTGATCATAATCCCATTTTGTTGGAGATCCCTAAATCTATGTCCTTCAAGAAACCCTTCAGATTTCAATCTATGTGGATCAAACATTCCAGTTTCAGAGATAACTTAAGTCAGTGGTGGCAGCAGCCTGTCAGGTGTAGTGTAACTTTTAAACTTGCTGGCAAATTAAAGTTTGTTAAGGAAAATCTTCTAACTTGGAACAAAGAGGTCTTTGGGAACCTCTTTGAAAATAAAAAATAGGTTGTTGAATTTTTGAATATAATTGATCAAAGAATCCAACATGGTGATGCTGATGAAACTATTAAGTAGGAGGAACGAACAAAACTAGCAGAGTTTCATAACATTTTAGCCTGTGAGGAAATCTATTGGAGGCAAAAATCAACGGCTCTTTGGTTGAAATATGAAGATTAAAATTCCAAGTTTTTTCATGTCACCACGCTTAGAAATAGAAGCAATAACAAGATAACATTATTAAAAAAATTAGATGGTTCTATTACTCAAGACTTAACAGAAATAAAAAAGGAGGCAGTAACTTATTTCAATTCTATCCTTGGTCAGGAATCGCAGTGCAATGAGAAGGCCAAAGATATTCTCTTGCAATCCATTCCTAGAATAATAAATGAGGATATAAACCTTAAGATTCTAGCTCCCTTTTCTGATGAGGAAATTAAGGAAACCTTGTTTAGCATGGAGCTAGACAAATCCTTGGGACCCGATGGCTTTCCCTCTCATTTCTATCAAGTTTTTTGGGACATTTTAAGTGAGGATGTAATTTCTATTGTCAGAGAATTCCAAGAAAGCAATCATATCCCAAAAGGTATCAAATCTACTTTTATTTCTCTAATTCCTAATAAGCAAACCCCTGAATCTATGGCTGACTTCAGACCATTCAGTTTGTGCAATGTTTCTTACAAAATCCTAACTAAAGCCATTGCAAATAGAATGAGAGATATTCTGCCTCGCATCATAGATCCATGCTAGGGAAGCTTTGTCTAGGGTAGGTCAATATTGTATGGAGTTATCATAGTTCATGAAGCTCTACACTCTACTCATAAGACTAACATGTCTGTTTTTGCCCTTAAGCTTGATATGAACAAAGCATTTGATAGGATAAATTGGGACTTTCTGATTTTTGTCCTCCTTAAGTTTGGTTTTCACCACCAATGGGTTAATTTGATCAAAGAATGTATTTCTAAAGCATGGTTCTTGATTCTAGTTAATGGAAAAACTGCTGGTTACTTTCAAAGTCGTAGAGGAATTCGGCAGGGGGACCCTATCAGCCCCATGTTATTCATCATTGTGGAAAAATATTGAGGCAAAACCATAAAAAATGCTTGCAGTTCAAGGCAAATATCAGGAATCAAGGCAAAATATCTCACTAGGGATTTTTCTCACCAATAATTCATTTATGATACCCTTATATTGACTAAGGCATTAGTGGTTGAGGCCAAAATAATTAAATACATCCTGCAACTCTACAAGGACGCTGCTAGTCAGAAAGTAAATTTCAGTAAAAGCAAGTTATATTTCTTGAACACCCCCATTCAAAGGCAATGAAGGATTACAAAAATTTTAGGGTGTGATATAACAAACCTCCCCACTTCATATCTTGGTCTCCCTCTTTTCATTGGTTCTCCGAGAGAGTCAATGTGGGATAGGGTTATTGAAATAATTCAAAAAAAACTTGTTGGATGGAAAGGTCATCTTCTATCTCAAGCAAGAAAGCTGACCCTCACTAAGGCCTCTCTTCAGAGCATTCCAGTCTATTTCCTCTTCGTTTTCAAAGCCCATGTGAAGGTTTTCCAAAAAATTGAGAAACTCCAAAAAGAATTTTTATGGACTAGATCAGAGGAGAAAAAAAGGATACACCTTGTAGGATGGACCAAAGTGTGTAGACCCAGGGAAAAAGGGGGCTTAGGTCTAAGGATAATTGCTCATATAAATTTAGATTTAATAGCTAAGCAAGCATGGTGTATCATTTTTTGTGAAGAAAATAAATGGACAGCTATCATCAAATGAAAGTATCTTCAAAATATGGAATTTCTAAGTGACTCAGTTCCAATCAGAGGTTCTGATTTTTGGAAAGCAATTCTTAATTGTAAGGAAATCATCAAAAAAGGTTTAAGATGGGTTTTAGGCAATGGTGAGAGGATAAATTGTTGGAATGACAGGTGGGCTAAGGATGAACCATTGATGCAATATCCTAACTTAGCCCAAATCATAGATATCATAGAAGAACTCATTGGCATAAAAGTCTCCGATTATATGGTTGAGGATAGAGGTAGAATGAAGTGGAAACAAATAAGAATTTAGGGATTTCAAGCAGAATCAAATGATATTTGTAACATTCTCGAGCAACAATTTATCCCCATGATACCCAAGGAATATCAAGTGACCTGGGCTCCTACGAAAAAACGAGCAGTTCACTATTAAATTAGCTTACAAGCTTCTGCTTGATGACGAGGATTTTATCCTAAAAAAGGACTAAGTTTGGATAAAAAAATTAATTCCAAAAATTGCAGTCTTTTCATGGCTGGTTATCCAAGGAATAATTCTAACCATTGATAATATGATGCGTAAAGGTATTTGTATCACTAATCATTGTTATCTGTGCAGGGCTAATTGGGAGACCATTTATCAAATTTTCCTTGAGTGCCCTTTTTCCTTGACTATCCTAATTGGGGTTTTTCAGGCCTTCAATATTTCATGGGTTAAACTAGCCATCGTACTTGATTTGTTTGTCCAGTGGCCTTTCCCCTTTTCAATCCAAAGACTTAGATACATGTGGAAAATTTGTCTCAATCACTATCTTTGGCAGATGTGGTTAGAAAGGAACCATAAAGTCTTTAATGAGTCTATCCATGATCATCAAAATATCATTGCCAGGATCCTATCCTTTGCCAATGATAATGTGAACCTTATCCCTTTTGATAGTTGTAAACCTCATCTACAAGAGATCATGATTGCTCAATATTTAAGCTTAACCTTTTTAGATGAGTCTGTGCCTAGGGTAGTCAACCCCAGAGCCAATGTTAAGTGGTCTCCACCTCCTATGGGTTGGTTTAAGCTTAATTTTGATGGAGCAGCTAAGGAAAATCCTAGCAGAGCAGGTGTTGGCGGCATTGTGTGAGATCATAATGGAAATATGATGCTTGTGTTTTCTGAATATTTGGGAACAAGGACGAACAACGAAGCTGAAGCTAGAGCTACGTGGAGAGGCCTTCAAATGACTCAAGACTTAGAAGGCAATTTGATCATAGAAGGAGGCTCTATGCATGTTATAAATCTCCTCAATAATTGGAAAAAACCTCCTTGGAGAATTAAAACAATTGTTCAAGAGGTGAGGATCCTTTTCCAAGGAATACAGGATAAAAAATCCCAACATGTCTTTCGGTAAGCTAACAAAATTGCTGATAAGCTGGCCAATTTGGGTGTCGATGGTGATAGACTTTTCAAATGGTAACATGGTATCCCGAGTGAAGTAGAGGAGCTTATTCAACAAGAATGCCAATAATGATAGTCAAATTTTTGAACAGGGAAGGCACTGTAAGTTCGAAGGCTAGGATTATTCCAAAAGGTAATGAAGAGGTTTAAAGTAATAGGATATAATATTTATTTTTAAATATTATATGCCTAAAGTGGCCTAAAAGGTTGAAGTCCAAAGGAAGGTGAAGTAGGTTTAACAAGCAATATTAATATTATAATATTTCAGGTTACAGGTTGAGGTGAAGAGAACAGGTCCAAGGAGTAAATAAAAATAATTTATTCCTCGAAATACCCATTGAGCAGGTTGCAAAATATTAAATTTAATTTATTTAAACTTAAATATTTTAACCTAAAGGTTAAAATTTAAATTTAAATAAATTTTGGGCACCAAATTTTAAGGTCATAAAATAATTTATTTATTCAAATTTTTAAATTTGAAATAAAGCTGACATCAAATGCATAAGCCAAAGCATATATAAAGGGGTAAATTTTTTAATTAAATAATCCATGCATTATTCAAATAACCAAATTCTAAGAAAAACATACACTACTTTGTTGTGAGGAAGAAGAGATTTCATGTGATTAAAATCTTTGGAGGGCAAGCGATAGTTTAAATGCATGAGGTATAACCCAAGTGTATGCATGATGCTAGTTAGAGCAGTTGGTAACCAAGGGTAGATTTAAGATGTTTACAAGGTAGAGTTTGGGGTTTCGAATCCCTGTGTAGTCGATTTGAGGAGGAAGTCTATTTTTTTTTCGATCGTTAGAATTTGTGGAGGCATCAAAGAGGAGCACTTGCATGTTTAGGCTTGTATGGGCATGTGACCCAATGGCTTCCTAGATCTGGTTAGAGTGTAGTAGCGGTAACGAGATTACGATTTCAAGGCACAGCCAAGGCGTGCGCTATCATTTTGCATGTAGGCAAGGTATGCATTAAAATTTTTATTTGATTTTAAATAGCACCAAGGTTGGGGAGTGCATTAAGGCCATGTGATTTTATATAGCACCTCGGGAAGTAGGGAGTTGTAAGGTATTTAATATTTCATATTATTTTGTGCTTTGAAAATTAAATAGAGGTTGGAGTAATAAGGTTTAATTAAGGAATTAATTTTTTAATATTTTTTTTGAGAGATTATAAAGGAACCTGGTCTTCTATACATTGATTTATTTGGAGTTGTTAAAGAAAGATGATTTTTATGTGTTGAGAAGTATTTTGATAAGTTTAAAGATAATAAGGTGTATTCGAGTCTTGTTAATTTGTGTAATGGTGAATTAATTTTGAAGGAAATATTTGAGTGAAGATTTTTGCTATCTAGCCTTGTAATTTGGCAGAGAAGAGTTGATTGTGTTTGAGACAAGTTTTGAGGTTAAATCTCCATAAAAAAAAAAGGTATGGGCATATCATCCTTGTGAGTGAAATTTTGGTTGGTTGAATGTTTTGAAATACAAAGTTGGAGTGAAAAGGATTGTTTGATAAGCATTATTGGAAATATTGAGTGAACTTTAATGTGCATTATTTGTGGATGTTGAAAGATCATGAGTATCATTGTTATGTGAAGTTAATAACTATCTTGAACTAGGGTTTGTGAAAGATCATGAGTATCATTGTTATGTGAATTTAGAATCATCTTGAGTCAAGGTTTGGGTTCCATAGTGTGAGTTGATTGGAAGTATAGTGAAACACTTGGTTAGGGTTTGAATGCAAGTTGTATTTCATTGAATGGATGGTTGAGTGAGTAGAGTTTCATAACATTTTGGCCTATGAGGAAATCTATTGGAGGTAAAAATCAAGGGATCTTTGGTTGAAATATGGAGGTTCAAATTCTAAGTTTTTTCATGTCACCATGCTTAGAAACAGAAGTAATAACAAGATAAAAATTTTTAAAAAAGTAGATGGTTCTATTACTCAGGACTTAATAGAAATCAGAAAGGAGGCAGTAATTTATTTCAATTCTATCCTTGGTCAAGAATCACAGTGCAATGAGGAGGCCAAAGATATTCTATTGCAATCCATTCCTAGCATAATAAATGAGGATATAAACCTTAAGCTTCTAGCTTCCTTTTTTGATGAGGAAATTAAGGAAGCCTTGTTTATCATGGAGCCAGACAGAGACCTGGGACCCGATGGCTTTCCCCCTCATTTCTATCAAGCTTTTTGGGACATCGTAAGTGAGGATGTAATTTCTGTTTTTAGAGAATTCCAAGCAAGCAATCATATCCCAAAAGTTCTCAACTCTACTTTTATTTCTCTAATTCCTAAGAAGCAAACCCCTAAATCTATGGCTGACTTTAGGCCAATCAGTCTGTGCAATGTTTCTTACAAGATCCTAACTAAATCCATTGCAAATAGAATAAGAGATGTTCTGCCCCACATCATAGATTCATGCCAGGGAAGCTCTATCTAGGGTAGGTCAATCTTGGATGGAGTTATCACAGTTCATGAAGCTCTGCACTCTGCTCATAAGACTAACAAGTCTATTTTTACCCTCAATTTTGATATGAACAAAACATTTGACAGGCTAAATTGGGACTTTTTGATTGTTGTCCTCCTTAAGTTTGGTTTTCACCACCAATGGGTTAATTTGATCAAATAATTTATTTCTAAAGCATGGTTCTCAATTATGGTTAATGGAACAACTACTGGTTATTTTCAAAGTCGTAGAGGAATTTGGCAGGGGACCCTATCAAACCCATGTTATTCATCATTATAGCATAATATTTAGGCAGAACCATCAAAAATGCTTTTAGTTCAAGGATAATATTAGGAATCAAGGCAACATATCTCACTAGGGCTATTTTTCACCAAAAATTCATTGATGATACCCTTCTATTGACTAAGGCATCGATGGTTGAGGCCAAAAGAATTAAATACATCCTACAACTCTACGAGGATGTTGTTGGTCAGAAAGTTAATTTCAATAAAAGTAAGTTATATTTCTTGAACATCCCCATTCAAAGGTAAGGAAGGATTGCAAAAATTTTAGGGTGTGATATAGCAAACCTCCCCACTTCGTATCTTGGTCTCCCTCTTTTCATTGGTTCTCCGAGAGAGTCAATGTGGAATAGGGTTATTGAAAGAATTCAAAAAAACTTGCTGGATGGAAATGTCATCTTATATCTCAAGCAGGAAATATGACCCTCACTAAGGCCTCTCTTCAGAGCATTCTAGTTTATTTCCTCTCCATTTTCAAAGCCCCTATGAAGGTTTTCCAAAAAATTGAGAAACTCCAAAAAGAATTTTTATGGACTGGATCAGAGGAGAAAAAAATGATACACCTTGTAGGATGGACCAAAGTGTGCAGACCCAAGGAAAATGGGGGCTTAGGTCTGAGGAGAATTAGAATTTCTCATATGAATTTAGCCTTACTAGCTAAGCAGGCATGATGCCTCATTTCTTGTGAAGAAAATGAATGGATAGTTATCATCAAACGAAAGGATATTCAAAATATGGAATTTATAGCAATGGGTTTAAGATAGAAATTCTCAATTGTAAGGAAATCATCAAAAAAGGTTTAATATGGGTTTTAGGCAATGGTGAGAGGATAAATTGCTAGAATGACAGGTGGACTAAGGACGAACCACTGACGCAATATCCTAACTTAGCCCAAATCAGAGATATCACGGAAGAACTCATTGGCAAAAAAGTCTCCGATTATATGGTTGAGGACATAGGCATAATGAAGTGGAAACAAATAAGGATTCAGGGATTTCAAGCAAAATCAAATGATGTTTGTAACATTCTCGAGCAAAAATTTATCCCCATGAGACCCAATGAAGATCAAGTGACCTAGGATCCTACGAAAAATGGGTACTTCACTATTAAATTAGCTTACAAGATTCTTATTGATGATGAGGATTTTGTCCTCCAAAAGGACTTAGTTTGGATAAAAAATTTAATTCCAAAAATCATAGTCTTTTCATGGCTTGTTATCCAAGGAAGAATTCTAACCATTGATAATATGATGCATAAAGGTATTTGTATCACTAATTTTTGTTATCTGTGTAGGGCTAATTAGGAGACTATTTATCACATTTTCCTTGAGTGCCCTTTTTCCTTGACTGTCCTAAGTGGTGTTTTTTAGGCCTTCAATGTTTCTTGGCTTAAACCAGTCATCGTATTTGATTTGTTCGTCTAGTGGCATTGCCCCTTTTCAAGCCAAAAACTTAGATACATGTGGAAAATTTGTCTCAATCACTATATTTGGCAAATGTGGTTAGAAAGGAACCATAGAGTCTTTAATGAGTCTATCCATGATCATCAAACTATCATTGCCAGGATCCTATCCTTTTCCAATGAGAATGTGAACCTTATCCCTTTTGATAGTCGTAAACCTCATCTACAAGAGACCACAATTGCTCAATATTTAAGCTTCACCTTGTTATATGAGTCTGTGCCTAGGGTAGTCAACCCCAGAGCCAATTTTAAGTGGTCCCCACCTCCTACGGGTTGGTTTAAGCTTAATTTTTATGGAGTGGCTAAGGAAAATACTGACATAGTAGGCACTGGTGGTATTGTGCAATATCATAATTTGAATATGATGGTTGCATTTTTTGAATATTTGGAAACAATGATGAACAATGAAGCTAAAGCTAAAGCTATGTGGAGAGGCCTTCAAATGACTCAAGACTTAGAAGGCAATTTGATCATATAAGGAGACTCTATGCATGTTATAAATCTCCTCAATAATTGGAAAACATCTCCTTGGAGGATTAAAACAATTTTTGAAGAGGCTAGGATCCTTTTCCAAGGAAGACATGAAAAAAAGCCCAACATGTCTTTCAAGAAGCTAACAAAGTTGTTGATAAGTTGGCCAATTTGGGTGTCGATGGTGACAGACTTTTCAAATGGGAACACGGTGTCTTGAGTGAAGTAGAAGAGCTTATTCAACAAGAATACCAATAATGATAGTTGAATTTACCAAAAAGTAAGGCACTGTAATTTCGAAGGCTAGGAGTATTCCCATCTCTTTTTTGAATTGGAATCACAATAAAAATTATCTGATCTGTCAGTCTTCATGGATGCTGCTTGGAAATACCACAAAGACTAATGGGGATAGTCACATGTTAGATAACATGTCTCCTAGTCATCTTAGTAATTTGAGGTTGGTTGATAATCACAAGGAAGGAAAGAAATGACAATATAAGACTTCAAACCAAAGCCACCAGATAGCCATCGCCATAAATCTAGCCAGTAGGTTCACTTCTCCAAGGCTGATTGGCCAAGATAGTATGTGGTACCAAAGCATGTCATATATGGAATAAAGCAATTACCAAAGAATTATTAAGAGTAATTGTCAATATAGAGCTTGTGGGAGTTTTTTTAGTACTCTGCTATGTGTGTCTGTAGCTTTTTGTTTCTCCATTGTCTCAAGGAAGGGATCCGTGTTTGTTTCTTTTTTGTAATTATGATGCATGTGTATTTTCTTGAGGTATACCAAAAATTTTGTATGGGAAGTTTCTTTTTGATAATAGGCTATGTGCCTTACCGGATGTAATGGCTTTGGCGGCATGTAGATTTTACATATATAGGATCCTTATTACAGATATGTTCATCAACAGCCCTGGGCTAATTTTTGTAAAATTTTTTGGGTCAACCTGTAAAACCCGGTATTAATGCTATAGTATCTTATCTACCAAAAAAAAAATCACCTTATATCAAATTTCAGAGATTCAGAAGGTCTGTATCGCATCATTTCACTTAGAAAAAATTGCTACACAATGGTACCAATGGTATGAAAAAAAAACGGTCCTCTCACATGGAATGAATTCACAAAGAACCTAATATTGCAATTTGGCCCTAAAAAATTTGAAGACTTCATAGGAGCCCTCACTAGACTTTTCCAAACATCCACCATAAAAGAATACCAAGTGCAATTCGAGATGTTGGCAAACCTTACATCAGGGCTTGATGAATCATTCTTTCAAAGCTGCTTCATCAGTGGCCTAAAAGAATACATTCAATTGGAAGTACAAATATAAAACCCTATCAATATGATGCATGCAGTGGCATTGGCACAAATTATAGAAGAAAAGATCAATCATCAACAATGAATAAGGTGAGTTTCAAATGGAAAACCACAAAAAACCTACACCAGCCAAAAACTAAATAAAGGCATGCCAATTAAATGAATTAGCCAAGAGGAAATGAAAGAAATATGAGAAAAGGTCTCTTTTTTCATTGTTATGAAAAATTCACCCCCAATCACAAATGCATTTCACAAAAATTATATATTTTGGACACGATTGATTGCACCTCCAAAGAAGAGGATGACATCAAAGCTAAAGTAATAACGGATATTACAAAAGAATATCAAGAGGATGAAATAGAAATATCCTTTAATGCCCTTGCAGGATATTCGGCCCCATAAACTATGAAGGTAAAATGGTATTTTAAGAAACAAAACCCTATTGTGCTCTTATACTCTGGCAGCACTCACAATTTTGTAAACCCTAGGTTGGCCAAACATGCAAATTGTTTTATATATCCCTGTAATAACTTTGAAGTTATGATTAGCGATGGTGGAAAAATTGCATGCAAAGACAAATGTCAAAATATCAAACTCGCTATGGGAGATTATAATATGAAAGCAGATATGTATGTACTACCATTGGGAGGATGTGACATCATTTTTGGAGTACAATGGCTATGAACACTCGATAAAATTCAATGGGATTTTGAAGAATTATGGATGCAATTCATACAAAAAAACCAAACTTACACAATTAAAGGGTTAAAAATAGGTCCTACACAAATCATAAGTTCCCATAGAATGGAAAATATTATTTGCAAAGGAAGTAAAGGTATGGTTGCCCAACTATTCTCCTTACAAACCACTAATGAAGAACAACCAGAGGTACCTAAATTGCAAAAACTCCTAAAGAGACATGAGAAAATATTTAATGAACTGGAAGGATTGCCTCCACAACGAAGCCACAACCATGCCATTAAATTACTTCTAGGACACCAACCTCCTAATATTAGACATTATCGATACCCATATTTACAAAATACTAAAATAGAAAAATTGGTACAAGACCTACTAAGGGTAGGGGTCATTCGACCTAGTAGAAGTCCCTACTCTTCACTAGTCATACTAGTAATAAAAAAGGATGGATCATGGAACCTATGTGTGGATTTTTGCACCCTAAACAAAATAAAAATCAAAGATAAATTTCCTATTCTAGTTATTTATGAATTGCTTGAAAAAATTAATGGAGCTGCAAATTTTTCTAAACTCAATTTACGATCTGGCTACCACCAAATTCAAGTTAAAGAAAGTGATATACCTAAAATGGATTTTTGCACTCACGAGGGACATTATGAATTTTTGGTGATGCCATTTGGTCTCACCAATGCTCCTTCTACATTTCAAAGCCTTATGAACAAGGTATTTGTCCTTTTCCTTCGAAAGTTTATTTTAGTTTTCTTTGACGATATTTTGATTTACAACAAAACATGGAAAGATCACTTGAAACATATAGAGAAAGCACTCAAAATATTGGAGGAAAATAAATTATACGCAAAGAGATGAAAATTATCCTTTGGAAAGAAAGAAATTGAATACCTCAGATACATTATCTCCAAGGAAGGAGTTAAAGTAGATCCTTGTAAGATTGAAGATGTGGAAAATTGGCAAATTCCAAAAACACTAAAAGGGTTGCATGGGTTATTAGGATTAACCGGATATTATCACAAATTTTTCAAGGATTATGGCAAAATAGCGACACCCTTAACGACAGTACTTAAGAAGAATGCTTTCTTACCCTCTCCAAAAATGAAACCTTCATGACCTAAAAAAATGCCATGTGTACTACCTATATCCTAGCCATGTCATATTTTTCCAAACCATTTATTATTGAAAGTGATGCGTTAGGATTGGGAATGGGAGTCTTGCTCATGCAAAATGAAAAACCCTTAGCCTTTACTAGTAAAGTATTTAAAAATAATAATTTATCATGTTCCACTTATGAAAAAGAAATGTTAGCTATCATTCATGCTATCCAACATTGGAGACCATACCTTATCAAAAAATATTTCATTATCCACACCAACCACCATAGTCTTAAATACCTTCTGGAACAAAAAATAACCACACTAGAAAAATAAAAGTGGATGACAAAACTACTAGGCTATGATTATGAAATCATATACAAAAAGGGAAATATAACATGGTTGTAGACGCATTTTCCAAAAAATTCGAAGAAACTCTCCAATTACATGCTCTTTCCTGCCCTATCTCTAAATGGATTGAACAAGTCAAGGAAGAATGGTATGCGGAACCTACCACACATACCATAATTCAACACCTCCAACAAAACCCCATGAGCAAACCTTATTATTATTGGTAAGATAACATACTCTGTTATAAAAAAATATCTTGTCCTCTCACCCACATCTGCTTATTGTACAAAGCTTCTATATGAGCTACACGCTACACCTACTAAAAGACACTCTAGATTCCTAAAAATCTACAAAAGAGTGACTAAATATTTTTATTGGATAGGGGTGAAAAATGATATCAAGGGATTCATCAATGAATGTGAAACATGCCAAAGAAACAAAGGTAAAACAATGGCAACACCTGGTCTTATTGAACCCCTCCCCATAGCAACAAAAACATGGGTGGATATTTCAATGGATTTCATTGAAGGCCTTCCAAAATCTATAGGAAAAACAACCATCCTAGTTGTGGTAGATTATTTATCTAAATACACCCATTTTTTTCCAATAGCTCACCCCTATACCGCTAGTACTATTGCTCAAAATTTCCTTGACAATATATTTAAGTTACATGACATACCTTCAACTATAGTTAGTGATTGTGATCCCACTTTCACTAGTAATTTTTGAAAAGAATTATTTAAACTCCAAGGTACTCAACTTTGGATGAGCTCCGCTTACCACCCCCAGACAGATGACCAAATTAAAATTGTTAATAAATGCTTAGAAAATTATCTTTGGTGTTTTATTTCCACAAAACCTCTCCCTTGGTTAAATGGCTTCCACTAGCTGAATGGTGGTATAATACCACATATCACACAACCATTAAAATAACCCATTTTGAAGCACTATATGGCCAATCACCTCCATCCCTAACCTATTATCCTCCAGGAAATACAAAGGTGCCAGCCATAGAGAGAGATTGTTGTTACTCAAGATAATATTATTTGGCCTTTGAAATACAATCTGCACATCGCCCAACACTGCATGAAGCAATAGGTGGACAAACATTGAATCGATCGAGTTTTTCAGGAAGGGGATATGGTATTTCTTTGCTTTCAACCATATCATCAAACTTCTTTAAAGGGGTCTAAAAAGTTAGCGCATAAATTTTATGGACCTTTAAAGTTCTAAAACGTATTGGACCAATTGCATATAAGCTTGAGTTACCAGAATCCTCCAAAATCCATCCTGTATTCCATGTTTCTTATTTTAAGGTTGTAATAGGCACTCACATCACCACTCAAACTCAACTTCCAAAGTTTCTAGACAATGGGATCCTCATGGTTGAACTAGAAGATATCTTATATCATCGCATGCACCACCTTCGCAATCACAACATATCCAAAGTATTGATTCAATGGAAAGGTCTACCTTCAGAAGATAGTACGTGGGATACCCTTCTTCATATTCAACAATAATTTTTGTAATTTCAGCTTTGAGGACACAGATTTTTTAAGGAGGGTGGCATGTTAGGACCCTACTCCTAACATATTAATAGATATTAACTATATTATTATTATTCAAGGACCGACATGTCCTTTCACTATTCACAACTATTGATAGATATATCTAGGCAATCATGGGGATGTCTCTAAGGCATTAGGAACATATTTATTTTATACTTGTGGGTATTTACCTTACATAAACCAACAATTCATTACTAAAAGCAATTCCTTATTTTCATTTTGCATTATAATAGTTTACTCACTACTAGTTACATAACAGTTTGTATATTATTTACAATTTTAGATCTAAGTAAACCTTACTTGAGAGCTTTGCATTCTCTTTATAAAACTAATTTTATAGATATGTATATGGGATTGTGTAAGCCATTCATATTATATGTGTCAAACATGTTTAGTGCACCTATGGAATTGATGTATGTTGTAGTCTGTCATGAGGTAAATCAAATATTGGTTAGAATACTTCTTTGATGCCAAACTAGTTATTATGGGTAGAGAACATCTAGACCTAGAAAAACCACTATGTCTATTCAATGTGTTAAATTAAACCAACATCTCAATTTTTCAAACCTGAGTGTAGTTATCTCTATGTTCTAAGTTCAAGGGAAGTGATTAATAATTAAAATGATAGTTTAAGTTTAATTTTTGCTTCAAACCTCTAGGTAGATTTAATTTAAAAACCTTTTCCAATTTAAATATATCATACACCTATCTAGTTTTGCATTGTTTTGGAGGAACATTGATTGGTATCTTTGTTAATGCATTGGAGCATGTGCATAAGATTTCAATTTTTGTTTAAAGAAGATTCGAGTTGTCCAAATAGTTTAGTTGTGTGCTTTGAAGGGTTTACTTTATTTTTGCTTTTTTATAGATAATTGAAAGACCCCCAAATTTTTTATAAATATATTATTTACAAACCTAGGAAAGGGTCCAAAGAAGCAAAACAATTGAATGTAGTCCACACAAGGACCCGTTTCCAACAGACTAGACAAAGAAGAAGGAGAGAAGAACATAACCCACATGTAGATCTTAGGATCCCTAGGACCAACCTGACTAATCAAGATGACATATAGAAGTCTGAAGGCCATAATAGCAAAAAATAGAACAAAAAAAAATATAATATCAAAATTAGCATCAATAGAACCCAAAAAAAGGCATTTAGACATATTCCTTCTTTTTGTCAGCATTCTTTCACTCTCCAAGGATCCTCATTTCCCTAATATTCCAATCAATCATAAACTTTATCTCTTTAACCCAATAAGTGGCCACATTGAGGGTACCAATAAGGGATTTGATGTATACTTTATTTAATTCACTACCCATGTTGGGGGAAAAGGTAGTCTCCATAGGATTCTTTTGAATAGGGCTTGCCTTTGAAATATTAGGTTTCTTATTAACACCACCAAAGTATTTTTCTAATTTCTACTTTAGCATTAAGTACTGAAAGTGTTTTTCTTATTTTAAATATAGAAAAAGGATAAAAGACTTTGTATTTAATGGATGTTTGTATAGATAAATTATTTATACTATTTAATATTTTAATGGACATGGGACCATTTAGTATAAGGGAATATACTAAGATTCTTATAATTAATAATAGAATCACAAAGCATGTTTTGTATAGAGTTATTTGAAATATTAATGGTTATGAGAACCATTCCATTATATAATGAAATTATAGGATTTCCTTGTATGAATATGAAGCATGTAAATGGGCATAAAGTCCTTTGAAATGAGAAAATTATGAGGTTTCCTCACATGAGTTTTTTTCGAAGAAATTATGAAAATGTAATGAATCTGTAGACACAAAAATCTAGCCACTTGTCGTCCATCCATAGTTTCCTACCACTTTTACCCATTATTTATATATATTTGTTTAATATATTTTTTAATAATAATAATTTATATTTTTTATTTATATATATTTAATAAATATATATTTATTTGAATTAATATTAGGCATCCATCATGATATAATCCCATCCATTCATCCACCTTAATCCATGCCACATGCTTATATTTAATCTCCACCCCCCATCATGTTTTTATCTAGACCACACAAATTGTGTTTTTGAAACTCTAACATGCCCTAGGAGAGATTATAAAGATAAGTAATTTTGATGACTCAAACCCTAAGTTTTAGACCTAATAAGCCCTAACAATTTTTTCCTAAGTCTTGAGTTCCATGATCATTTGTGCCCTAAGTCCTCAAGTAACAAAGCCTCCTCACATCTTCCATCTTCCATCACTCACTGCCACTTACACATTCGTTGTTTCCTACCTTGTGCAAACTAGATATGATTTTACTGCATTTATTGCAACTCCCCAAATGTCCCTTCAAGTTCCTTGAGAACCTATGGTTACCTCCTACCATCACTGAGCACCTCTAGGCATCTCCTTCCATCATCGAGTGCCTTTGTTAGGATTTTATATCCTAACCTTTATTAATAATAATAATATAATAATAATTTAATATCATGTAGTATAGTTTATAATATAATAATTAATTATTAATTAATTATTATATTATATTATTGGGCTTAGAATAAGTCATAATAATTAATTATATTAATTATTATGAACCATTGTGGTGAAGAGACATGATGGTTAAGGTTAGGTCGGTATATATGATTGTTCAAACCATTCATTCAAGATCATCCATGAAATATATAATATATGATTTATTAAATCATTGAAGGGACTTCCCGAAAATTCAAAAGTGATTCTTTTAGATTTAGGTTATTATTTATTTATCATTTTATGTGCTAGGAACCCTAGGTTCCTACCATCTGGTATCAGAGCCTTATGGATCCAACCATATTGGTCAAGGAAATGAAAAATGACATTGCAAAAATTAGAAGAATGATTGAACAAAAACAAAAAAAAACAAATGGAACGTTCTGATCATATTATACAATATTTAATGGAAATGCAAGAGGAGACCCTAGCCATGGAATCTCAGGTAGAGGAGGAAGAACCCGTAGCCATGAAATCCCAATTGGTACCCATTGCTCTTCCCAAGAATGAAAAAAATGCAACAGAACATATTGCTCCAAACCCTAAATTAATTGTTTCTCTGGATGAGCCCATAACCATAGAACTCCAAAAAATACCTATTCCACTTTCGAATAAAAATTATAAAAACCATAAAAAAACTTCAATACAAAAAATAATTACAGGTAGCTGGGAAACTAAGTATGACCACAATGTACATTTTTCTTGGAATTTGTGTGCTACTACAAGAACATTTTTGAAATCTTATACCCCAAAAAAATGTTGTTGTAAAGCTATTGACCTATTCTATCAAATAGAAAAGACATACTTGAAATCAGATTCAGTCACTATTTCGAGTGTTCTATCCATATGCACCGATGTATCTACTTTGAAGAATAGAAAGGAGATTCATGCATACATAATCACATGGCATCTATGTTCTGAGAGGCCACCTCCTTGGCCACCACCAACTTCTACATTTGATGCCCAACCAACTAAACAAGATAAAAAATTTCGTAGATTGTAGCAGTGTGCAACTTTGAGATCAACAAGACTTTCTAGAAGAGATGGCAATTCCCAGATACCACAATTACACAATGTGATTTTTTTTAAAAAGAATACATGGAGTTCAACGATGGAATTTTCGTGAGACTTGTGCAAAAAGAGACATCAAGGACCTTCAATTTTTTCAAATGTGAAATGGTGGACACTTCTTACAGATTTGTACAACAACAAATAGATATTAAGTTTAATGAGACTATTTGAAAGGGCTGACAATTCCTCAAGTTTGTCATTTTGGTCTGCACATAAATGTACTAGTGATTTCAGCTGATGAAAATTTGCTGGAAAACTGCTTATATCATTTTCATCGATGTCAAGAACTTTCAGCTTGATAAGATTACCCAAACATTGAGGAAGCTCTATTAGATTACACCTAGACAAATATAACTCTTCTAGATTGAATAGTTCTCCAATTTCATTGGGAAGATGCACCACCCAACACTTACTCATATCGAGAAAGCGAGAAAGTTTAGTACTCATATTTCGAGGCAACACTACAACTGGAAATGCATTCTCTCCTTGCAACTTATAACTAGTTGGAAATATCATCCATAATTTTAACATACCATGAAATGGTAATTATGAACCCAAACATAATCAACTTCTGGATTTATAACTTCTATAACCTTGTCCGCAAAGATCTTATTAATAGAAACTTACGCCTACCAACGAGATTGGTCAAAATGGCCTCCATGATTTGGAGAAAGTGGCAACTGAAGTAGCTCATTTGTTCAGTTTGTATGATAAGCGACGATGGTTCATCATATGCCACTCATGTGGAGAAGTTCATGTTACTCATTATATTTAGGAATTCTATAGAACTGGGAGACCACAATCCATCAAATGGGTAGTCTGGATATCTGGATACACACAATGTTGATTTTAGCAATGGCTGCAGAAATTTACCTGTTGTATTTATCCATTTGGAGCTCTGAAACTGCGTTTCTTAGAGTCTTAGCAGTGAAAATTTTTGATCGCAGGTAATCCTGGACACCCATCCATCAAACAAAGGAAACCTGTTTTCTAGCTCTCATATGTCTCGTATTTTTTTTTCTTATAAGAGCCGAGGGAGGTCACAACGTGTGGGTTCTAGAAGATCAAAGAATATATCTATCAAGCGATATAACCCAACCTCAATTTCTCCCCAAATCTGGGAACAGTCATTGTTAATGAGGGGAAGAGTGTACTCGATAATAAGGATGTTCTTCTGTTCATACTTTTCCAAAGGAAAAATTTCATGAACGCATGAACCACCCATCGTAAAATTTGGTGAAAATTTTATTTGTTTCCCGATCACAAAACACTCGGTCACATTTTTGAGAGTTTCCACAACACTGTCTATTAGAAGATTATTTTACGAAAAATGATAGAAGACAATCATTGGTGGATATGATATTGCTACTCAGCTTCAAAAAACAATATGTTGTTCAAATGATTGACACATGTGACATGTCAGGTTGAAATTAATTACAAATATGTTATAAACAACATCATTTGTTGCCCAAATTTTGGACCTGGAAGAGACTATTACAGGGTATAATGCAAGGCCAAAGGACCACAATGCATCCAATGACAGAAATATTTGATTTGGGAAATATATCTGACCAAAATAACATGAATATTGAATCATATATATTGAATCATATATTTATTAGGGTGAACGGATAAATCTTATGGCAGCTCCAAATTTACCTAATTATCAAGGTTTTTGAAATAGTTCTAACTACAAATTTTGAAACATATGAAGCCATGTCGGTACCAGTAGTTCATTTATTAATGGGTGGGCCTGTGGAAATGCCAGCAATGCTGAAAATATAGCTAGTCAAAGTTGCACTACTGAAGATAAACTAACAAGTGGTTGGAATTATGTTTCAAACATGCAGTAAAACATTAGGAGCATAGGAGATATATTGGTTCATCACCTTCGAATTAATCATGTGGTTGCAATTTTTTAGAATCCCTAATTGCTTAAATTAGCCAACACATTTGATTGGCAAAACAATTGACTAGCCATTTTAAACCCTAAGGATTGAAAGCATTAAAAGGAGGTCTATTTTTTACGTACGATGTCGTTAAAAAAAAAAAGTTGCTACCAAATTGCCAAACGAGAGAGCTTCAAAATATCTACGTGCCTAGGGAAGAGAACGAACCACTACAAGATACTTTCAATGCATGTGGAGGAAGTTCAAAGTAGGCTAACGGTAATAAAATTATAGTTGTGTCAAATTGGATGGAGAGTGCAGTGTCTTATCACTGCGAATGAAGTAATCGAACCATTTAAGAGAGGTAAATAACAATTGGAAGACATTTATTACAACTGGAAATACAAGACTGCTAGAGAAATAAATAATATTAGTACAACAACTAATTCAAGTTGTGTTTGGTTGACTGACATGATACTGTTCAACCTTACATCGCGTACTGATTACTGGACAAGAGCGTTCTTTCTTGACCCAAATATTGATTGTTTGGTGAAGTGTTGCTAAGTTGTTGTGGCAAAACAAATCCTGTAAGGTGTATTATGCAGTGCTTATTTCTTGACTTGCTAAAATTTAGGATAAATAACATAGCATTTGAAGCACCACGACATTATTGGCCTCCTTGAGTAAGGAATGGAGATGTTTGATCAAGAAGACACAAGTTAATTAAGAAGCAACAAGCTAAAACGAACCATTACAAGATAGCACATACAACAAATGCATACCAAATGTTAAAAGATAGCTATTGCACATTTATCGAGGGGTGTTCACAAGCCAAATATTGTTGTTGTTGGGATGCTACAAGCCTCGTATAGTCCTCTCTTATTGCCAAATATTGAATACTAGCAACTCGGTGAAGTAGCCCACAAAAATAATATAATTCCCATTATTATTAAGGAATATATTATTAAAGGTTTGTGCCAGGATTTCATTAAGCTATGGTAACTATTATCAACAAAGTCCACAATGCTACTATCTACCCTACAAACTGAGCCTTCCAAAGAATAAAGTGCTAAAGATTATTTTCCCAATCTTTCTAAACTTTGAGGACAAAGTTTTTCGAGGAAGGGTGGCATGTTAGGATTTTATATCCTAACCTTTATTAATAATAATAATATAATAATAATTTAATATCATGTAGTATAGTTTATAATATAATAATTAATTAATAATTAATTATTATATTATATTATTGGGCTTAGCATAAGTCATAATAATTAATTATATTAATTATTATGAACCATTGTGGTGAAGAGACATGATGGTTAAGGTTAGGTCGGTATATATGATTGTTCAAACCATTCATTCAAGATCATCCATGAAATATATAATATATGATTTATTAAATCATTGAAG
The DNA here is from genome assembly GCA_028583015.1 of Wollemia nobilis. Lineage (NCBI taxonomy): Eukaryota > Viridiplantae > Streptophyta > Pinopsida > Araucariales > Araucariaceae > Wollemia > Wollemia nobilis. The sequence continues at coordinate 4,633,191 of JAQPPZ010000753.1, forward strand.
GGACTTCCCGACAATTCAAAAGCGATTCTTTTAGATTTAGATTATTATTTATTTATCATTTTATGTGCTAGGAACCCTAGGTTCCTACAAAACTTTGGTAACCTCCTACCATCACCAAGCACCTTTGGACACCTCCTACCATCATCGAGCACCTCTGGGCACCTCCTACCATCATCGAACACTCATAGGCATTCACAACCCTAGTTATATGGTCTTTTGACCCCTCAAGTGTCACTAGGGTATCTGCACAATACTTTTTATAACAATGAAAAAGATAAAAATACCACAAGACAACATGAGATAAGGTAAACAATTGTGTGTATTTATTTCATTCTTGCATTATTGCTTTCAATATTATTCAACAACATCTAGGGTTAGTAATCATATTTTTAGAGGGTCTCACACAGTGGAGCCCTCACAGGTATTATTGACTATTTGTATGTTGTCTATTATTTGTAGGTGTAGGGATCATATCATTGGTAGCTACTAAAGCTGGAGTGGTCCTGTATAGGATATCAAAAAGCCCACTCACTTTTGTTGGGATCAAACCGAACATGAAGACACCATTATTTGTTTACTAGGATTTTGGAGAATCCTAGTGTATTGTAATAATTTTATAAAGCATAATAAGATCTGTAACCCCATAATTGGGGCACATTTTATTATAACATTGAAGATCCACTGGTGTTATAATAAAAGTTTATTTCATTTTACAATTGTATGTGTTGCATTGCTTATTGAATTTTATGGTTCATTGTTTGGCATTGTTCAATTTGCGTTCAAAAATGGTAACCACGGTGGGACCCCATAAGGGTTTATTATTTTAAATTACCATGTTACTAATTTATGTCTTTATGTTTCATGTTGCATGTTTTCAAAATAATAGATCATGCAAATTTTACAGAATCAAAATTTATAGAAAATTGCAGAAGTTGTTGAAATTGTGCATATGCCCTGTGGCACTCATGGGATATTCAAGAAATATCTAGGTGCCTTTCATATGTTCCCAGAGGTATTTCATAGATAAGAGGAACAATACGTAGGCTTATCTGTAAGTCTACCTTAAAACCTTAACTTCGTTGTTTTATGTATTTTCATGTTTTTACAGATTTATGGTTAAAAAGAACATCATTAAAAATCTATTAAAAATAAACATTTTAATCTTAATTTTAGGTAATATATTAGTTTTTTCATCCATATTTTATTCACACATTTCACATTTCCAATTGAAATTTCATCATTTTCCGGTGTGTTGCAATTAAAACCCTGCATTTATGTTTTCATATGAATTTAATTTCTCCTTTTGTTGGTCTAAGTATGAATCACATTAGTATATTGAAAGTACCATTGAATTTGGTGATTCAAGGTGGAAGAGTATATGAACCCTCCTCTATTTAGAGAGTGATATTAAGTGGTGTACTCTACTTCTTTTTGGAAAATCAACATTTTTGGTATTGGCTTCTAATTTAGACTAGTGAAATCAATTATTTTTGACATTGTATGTACACCATAACAAACTCGAGATATTAAAAGTAATCACACATTGCATGCATCAATTTAAATAGTAATGTATTTGATTTAATCACCAACCATTGCTTGAGATCTAATTATGGTGGGTTTCATCTCCATCCACCAATATCTACCCCTAGACACCATAGAACACCCTTGAGAAAACTTGCTAGATTTCATCACTAGTAAGAATATCATTACCCATCCAAGCCATATTTTTCATCTATTTTAATTCATACTAGTTCATCAAAACACACAAAACAAAACAAAACAAAACAAAATTTAAATGAGATAACAAAAAAGAACAAAGGTAAGACATATTTTTTTGTATAAAAATAGGATTGGATTGCTTGTTTGATTTTATGATTTTTTCATTCTGTATTTTACTTTCCAACATATTTTATATTTGGTTTATTATTTTATGGTATTAACAAGAAATCAAGCTAAAATAATGAATCAAATGTCCACAAATCAAACCACTTTAGAAATGGAGTGTTCATCATCACCTTCCACCACCACTTCCATGATCAATCCCCCTAGTGTGATATAGGAAAGTCATTCAAATTTGTTTGCAGGTCCCTCACACACTGTTTCATCCACATCATTTCATATGGCCATGCCCCAAATAGAATCATCTTCACCAACCATTGATCACCACATCACCCATAATGACATGGCGTGAGTGGAAGCTCTTTTGAAATCCACTAGGTATGTCTTAGAGTTAGTCCCTAACTCGCCTAGACATGATCCTTCTTTATAGCATGAACTTGTATCCTCCTAGCCTTCAAGCCTTACCCAGGTGTACAATAACCCTATTTTGAGGTATCTACTGCACCTTCCCAATAGTTTTCCATACCACAATTATCATGTGCCCAAAGCACATCCATCCCATACTCATACACTTTAGTCTATGGTAACCCTTGTATGAAGCACATGTTAATGTTGCTTCACAAGTTCCCACATCCATTCCATCTAGTGTCTCCCATAAAGTTATAATTACCATTGCAACTTACCACCCACATACCTCATAAATCCCATCCACATCGATTCCATCAACCACTGATATGGAAATACATGAGATATAGGAACATCTAAACAAACTGCTTAAGAAGTGATAGAACACTCAAAAATAATTTTATGTGATCAACCCTAAGCCTCAACATGTATCTAATTAGCCTATATTTATTATCTAAATTCCATATTGGGTATCAAAATATTATATGGTTTCCATTCCAACATTGCCACCAACCCATACTCATTCTATTCCCATTGGCCAACATATCCAAAGCCCTCATACATCATATCTATGTCTTAATTCACAATCATTCCTGCATCAACCACATCATCATCAACATCAATACACTCCTCCAATTCATCATCACCTCATTAAACCTTAACATATTTCCACATTGCCATCACAAAATCATCAAGTGATTCAGGACTTCCACATTCCTGGGAAGGACCCTCGAATATAGGTTATACAGCTACAAATTGACAATTTGATGCAACATACTCCTGCTATGATAAAATAGAAGCCTACCCTATGTTAACTGATCGATAAAACCATTCATACTTTGGTACCATCACCACCATATATGGAATATTTCACAATACTAAAGTTTGATAAATTTAAATGAATGAAAAAACCCTAAAGAGCATGTGAGCTCATTTGTTCATTCCTACTTTAGAATTCAAAGAAATGGTGCTCTAATGCTTAGAACCTTCCCTAAAATTTAGGGAAAAATGTTGTGGAATGGTATAATCATTTTTCACACCATATTATTTATACTTTTGAGAAATTGGTTGACTAATTTCTTGAAAGATTCTCCCTCAATATATGAAATAAATTAAGAACACAAGATTATACTGAAAGGGGGGTGAACAATATAAGATCACTTTTTACTTTTCTTTCATAAACAATATTTTCCAATATCAATGGTAGTAATCAAAGCAATGCACACATCATCAGACAAAATGGAGACACCAATTTAACATGGTGCATCCAATGTGGGTTACTCCACGGAGAAAATATTTCACTAAAATTTTCTCAACAAATCTCTTGGGAATCATTCCTTATAACAATGTTTATGGACCTATCTCCAAAGGAGACACCAATACCCTAATCAAGTTAGTGGATACCTATCCATAGGATATACCAATATCCTAAGCTGGTTTGTGGATATCTATCCATAAGAGAACTCCTTCTCCTCTACTTTGTTTGGTGATCCTTTAGAAGACTACTACCTCCACTGCACTAGCTTGTGGACCTCTCTCCATAGAAGACCTCTGTACTCACTCAGAATACTCTATCCTCACTACCATAGCTAATGGATCTTCATCCACTGGATACTACTATCCTCTACTTTGTCACCTCTAAATATTATTCTCATCTTTGCTCAGTCTCTATCTCAAATATGTACTAAAAATTGTCCTTAGATCTAGCATAATTCTACTCACAATTCTATCTTTGGTCTAGAACATATCTGCACCAAAATCTATCCTCAAATTTATCCTTAAATCTATCCTCAAATATATACTCAATCCTTAACACAAATCTTGATCCAAATCACAAATCAACTTTACTAGATCTACCCCAAGCTTTAACTCAAAGCTTGAACAAATCACTCAATCAACTTTGATCTCAAGTCTTCTCAAATACTTACCTCAAATATATCCACAAGTCCTCTAAAGAACTTGCTCAATCTACTCTCAAGTCTTCTCTAAGACTTACCTCAAATCTACTCAACAACTCCACTTAATAACTTGTCTAATTTGCTTGACAAGTCTTCAATTAGACTTATCTCAAATCTGCTCAACAAGTCCACTTAAGAACTTTTCTAATATGCTCAACAAGTCTTCACTAAGACTTACCTCAAATATGCTCAACAAGTCCACTCAAGAACTTGTCCAGTTGTTAATCTTACAATGGCACTGAGAGGGGGGGGTGAATCAGTGTATACTTTTAAACTTAAATTCATAGCTCTTAAAACTGAAATAATGAAACCTTAAAAATAGATAAAGCAAGTACCACAAGAGAACATCACACAACACAAGATTTAACAAGGTTCACCAATGTGGCTACTCCTCAAAAAGGACTGCTTGGACTACCATCCAAATCCAGCCTTTGTAAAGCACCAACTTTACAATTAATTTACCAGCACCAATTGGAAGGAGCACCAACCCCTGATTTATCTGCACCAACAGAAAGGAGCACCAACCCATAATGCCAAGCACCAACCTGGACTTCAAATTGAATCTTTGGGTTTAAAAGTAAGATACATTCACTTTTACAAGACCCTAACTGGTCTACTTCACCTTTGCGTTCTCTGCACACTCTGCTCTCTCTATGCAATCACTTCACACACTTTGTTTCATCATAGTCGAGCTTCATAATCGTCTTCTCCCTCTCTATGCACTATGACCGAACTTCGCACACTCTACTTCGTCACAGTTGAACTTCATGATTGTCTTCTCCCTTTTGTGCACTCTGTTCTCACTATGTAATCGCAGCGCACTTAGGACAATTCGATATGACTCTTCGCTCACTTTGCACACTTTGCCATCATCTCGCCACTTCTGCACTTTCTACGCTCTTACGACCGCATTTCACACTTTGACATGCATTCGACGATATCGACAAAAACTCTCAATTCTCCAAACAACCATGCTTTTATAACAACATTTTCATGATGAAAAACTCTAATCTTAGTCGGATGTAACCCTAATCATAGTCGGCTGCAAACCCTAATATTTGTCGGCTGCAAACCCTAATCTTCATTGGCTAACATCGGTCTTCGTCGACTTCAACTACCTCTATAACTCTTCTATTGTTGTTGCCATGAAAACACATGTCACAATATCCTGATACTTTCACCTCCGTATGCTTTCTCTTAGCTTTGGCCCGCGAGAATACAACATGTAGCGATATCACTACACTTTTTCCTTTGTACGCTTTCTCTTAACTTTGGCCCACGAGAATACAACATGTAGCGATATCGCTACACTTTTTCCTCCGCACGCTTTCTCTTAGCTTTGGCCTGCGAGAATACAACATGTAGCGATATCACTACACTTTTTCTTCTATACTCTTTCTCTTAGCTTTGGCTCACGAAAATGCAACATGTCACGATATCGTGACACTTTTGCCTCCTTGCTACTCTTCTCGGCTTCAACCAACGAAAACACATGTCGCGATATCATGACACTTTTTCTCCTTAGCGCTTTAACTTGCCTTTGGGTCACGAAAATGCGACATGTCGCGATATTGCAACACTTTTTCTCCTTAGCTCTTTATCTTGCCTTTGGGTCGTGAAAACATGACATGTCATGATATCGCGACACTTTTTCTCCTTAGCGCTTTTACTTGCCTTTGGGTCACGAAAATGCGACATGTCACGATATCGCGACACTTTTTCTCCTTAGCGCTTTATCTTGCCTTTGGGTCATGAAAACCCGACATGTTGCGATATCGCGACACTTTTTCTCTCGGACTCTCTCTCCTCGTGACACTTTTTTGTTCGTACAACCTTCCTTGCAATATGTCACAAAATTGTGACACTTTTTCATCTATACAACCTTCCTTGCAATATGTCACAAAATCGCGAAACTTTTTCGTCCGTACAACCTTCCTTGCAATATGTCACGAAATCATGACACTTTTTCGTCCGTACAACCTTCCTTGCAATATGTCATGAAATCGCGACACTTTTTTGTTCTTCTCTCTCCTCTGACATGTCACGAAATCACGATAATTTTTCTTTCTTCTTCTCTCTCTTCCAACATGTCATGAAATCGTGACAGTTTTTCTTTCTTCTTCTCTCTTTTCTAACATGTCGCGAAATCGCGACAGTTTTTCTTTCTTCTTCTCTCTCTTCTAACATGTCATGAAATCACAACAGTTTTTATTTCTTATTCTCTTTCTTCTAACATGTCGTGAAATCGTGACATTTTTTCTTTCTTCTTCTCTCTCTTCTAACATGTCGCAAAATCGTGATAGTTTTTCTTTCTTCTTCTCTCTCTTCTAACATGTCACAAAATTGCGATAGTTTTTCTTGCCTTGTATATGTCGTGATATCGCGACACTTTTCTTACTTGTCTTTTTATTTGACCTTTTGCAAGTGGTCCACTTTGGTCTTCTTGGAGAATCACTATACATACTCTGAGTAACCTTTGAACTCCTGACTAGCCTTTGAACTTCCTATCCACTGCATCAAAAGATCTATCTGTCTGTGGTGACAATAATGAAAATACTGTTTGCTGCACCTTTCTCAACAAGTCTTCACGAAGACTTACCTCAAATATGCTCAACAAGTCCACTCAATAACTTGTCCAATATGCTCAACAAGTCTTCACCAAGACTTACCTCAAATCTGCTCAACAAGTCCACTCAAGAACTTGTCCAATATGCTCAATAAGTATTCATCAAGACTTACCTCAAATATGATTGTAAGCTTCCACAAAAACTTACACAAATTTGTCCTTAAGCTTTCACCAAAGCTTACTCAACTTAGTCCTTAAGTCCCCTCTAGGACTTACTCAAATATTCTCACAAGATTTCACAAAATCTTATTCAAATCAATTGCAAACTTACATACAAAACTCAACTTTATATCTTTCAGAAAATCTCTTCAATTACACAAACAAGTTTCACTCAGAATATTTTTTAATCATAGAAACATATAGGGAATGGTTAGAGACTCAATATGTTTCACACTCACAAAAATACTCAATCACTTTCAAACTCTCTTTCAAATCAATTTAGAATAAAGAACAACTTGTTTCATAGAACTCGAAATATCACTCCAATACTTTCAATCAATAATGCTTATCCAACTTTGTTTTGGTAGATAAGATACTATAGCATTAATACCGGGTTTTATAGGTTGACCCAAAACCTTTTACAAAAATCAGCCCAGGGTTGTTGATGAACATGTCCTTACTAAGGATCCTATATATGTAAAATCTACATACCGCCAAAGCCATTACATCCGGTAATGCACATAGCCTATTATAAAAAAGAAACTTCCCATAATACATTTTGGGTATACCCTGAGAAAACACACCTATATCATAATTAAAAAAAAATAAATAGACACAGATCCCTTACTTGAAACAACGAAGAAACAAAAAGCTATAGACACACATAGCAGAGTACTAAAAAACACTCCCACAAGCTCTGTATTGACAGTTACTCTTAATAATTCTTTGGTAATTGCTTTCTTTCATATATGACATGCTTTGGGACCACATCCTGTCTTGGCCAATTAGCCTTGGAGAAGTGAACCCGCTGGCTATATTTATGGCGATGGCTATCTGGTGGTCCACATGGCTCTAGTTCAAAGTCTTATATTGTCGTTTCTTTCCTACTCTATGATCATCAACCAACCTCAAATTACTAAGATGACTAGGAGCCATGTTATCTAACATGTGACTATCCCCATTAGTCTTTGTGGTATTTCCAAGAAGCATCCACCAAAATTGACAGCTCGAATAATTTTTATTATGAGTCCATTTCAAAAAAGAGACGGGAATAATCATAGCCTTTGAACTTACAGTGCCTTCCCTATTGGTAAATTCAACTATAATTCTTGTTTTTCTTGTTGAATAAGCTCCTCTACTTCACTTGGGATACCGTGTTCCCATTTAAAAAGTTCGTCACCATCAACACCCAAATTGGCCAGCTTATCAGCAACTTCGTTAGCTTCTTGAAAGACATGTTGGGCTTTTTTGTCCTGTCTTCCTTGGAAAAGGATCCTAGCCTCTTCAAAAATTGTTTTAATCCTCCAAGGAGATGTTTTCCAATTATTGAGGAGATTTATAACATGCATAGAGTCTCCTTCTATGATCAAATTGCCTTCTAAGTATTGAGTCATTTGAAGGCCTCTCCAAATAGCTTTAGCTTCAACTTCATTGTTCATCATTGTTCCCAAATATTCAAAAAATGCAAGCATCATATTCAAATTATGATATCGCACAATACCGCTAGTGCCTACTCTGCAAGTATTATCCTTAGCCACTCCATCAAAATTAAGCTTAAACCAACCCATAGGAGGTGGTGACCACTTAACAATGGCTCTAGGGTTGACTACCCTAGGCACAGACTCATATAACAAGGTTAAGCTTAAATATTGAGCAATTGTGGTCTCCTATAGATGAGGTTTATGACTATCAAAAGGGATAAGGTTCACATTCTCATTGGCAAAGGATAGGATCCTGGCAATGATAGTTTGATGATCATGGATAGACTCATTAAATACTCTATGGTTCATTTCTAACCACACTTGCCAAAGATAGTGATTGAGACAAAGTTTCCACATGTATCTAAGTTTTTGGCTTGAAAAGGGGCAATGCCACTAGACAAAAAAATCAAATACGATGACTAGTTTAAGCCAAGAAATATTGAAGGCCTAAAAAACCCCACTTAGGACAGTCATGGAAAAAGGCCACTCAAGGAAAATGTGATAAATGGTCTCCCAATTAGCCCTGCACAGATAACAACAATTAGTGATACAAATACCTTTATGCATCATATTATCAATGGTTAGAATTCTTCCTTGGATAACCAACCATGAAAATACTGCAATTTTTGGAATTAAATTTTTTATCCAAACTAAGTCCTTTTGGAGGACAAAATCCTCATCATCAAGAAGAAGCTTGTAAGCTAATTTAATAGTGAACTGCCCATTGCTTGAAATCCCTGAATCCTTATTTGTTTCCACTTCATTCTACCTATGTCCTCAACCATATAATCAGAGAATTTTTTGCCAATGAGTTCTTCCGTGATATCTCTAATTTGGGCTAAGTTAGGATATTGCATCAGTGGTTCGTCCTTGGTCCACCTGTCATTCCAGCAATTTATCCTCTCACCATTGCCTAAAACCCATCTTAAACCTTTTTTGATGATTTTCTTACAATTGAGAATTTCTTTCCAAAAAGTAGAACCTCTGATTGAAACTAAATCACTTAGAAATTCCATATTTTGAAGATCCTTGCATTTGATGATAACTGTCCATTCATTTTCTTCACAATAAATGAGGCACCACGCCTACTTAGCTAGTAAAGCTAAATTCATATGAGCAATTCTCCTCAAACCTAAGCCCCCATTTTCCTTGGGTCTACACACTTTGGTCCATCCTACAAGGTGTATCCTTTTTTCTCCTTTGATCCAGTCCATAAAAATTCTTTTTGGAGTTTCTCAATTTTTTGGAAAACCTTCATAAGGGCTTTGAAAACGGAGAGGAAATAAATTAGAATGCTCTGAAGAGAGGCCTTAGTGAGGGTCATATTTCTTGCTTGAGATAGAATATGACCTTTCCATCCAACAAGTTTTTTTTGAATTATTTCAATAACCCTGTCCCACATTGACTCTCTCAAAGAACCAATGAAAAGAGGGAGACCAAGATACGAAGTGGGGAGGTTTGCTATATCACACCCTAAAATTTCTGTAATCCTTCCTTACCTTTGAATGGGGGTGTTCAAGAAATATAACTTGATTTTACTAAAATTAACTTTCTAACCAACAACATCCTCATAGAGTTGTAGGATGTATTTAATTCTTTTGGCCTCAACCACCGACGCCTTAGTCAATAGAAGGGTATCATCGACAAATTTTTGGTGGAAAATAGCCCTAGTGAGAGATTTTGCCTTGATTCCTAATATTAGCCTTGAACTACAAGCATTTTTGATGGTTCTACCTAAAGCTTCTACCATAATGATGAATAACATGGGTCTGATAGGGTCCCCTGTCGAATTCCTCTATGGCTTTGAAAATAACCAGTAGTTGATCCATTAACCATAATTGAGAACCATGCTTTAGAAATACATTATTTGATCAAATTAACCCATTGGTGGTGAAAACCAAACTTAAGGAGGACAACAATAAAAAAATCCCAATTTAGCCTGTCAAATGTTTTGTTCATATCAAGCTTGAGGGTAAAAATAGACTTGTTAGTCTTATGAGTAGAGTGCAGAGCTTCATGAACTGTGATAACTCCATCCAAGATTGACCTACCCTAGATAGAGCTTCCCTGGCATGAATCTATGATGCGGGGTAGAACATCTCTTATTCTATTTGCAATGGCTTTAGTTAGGATCTTGTAAGAAACATTGCACAGACTGATTGTTCTGAAGTAAGCCATAGATTTAGGGGTTTGCTTCTTCGGAATTAGAGAAATGAAAGTAGAGTTGAGAACTTTTGGGATATGATTGCTTGCTTGGAATTCTCTAACAAAAATTACATCCTCACTTATGATGTCCCAAAAATATTGATAGAAAGGATGGGGAAAGCCATCAGGTCCCAGGTCTTTGTCTGGATCCATGATAAACAAGGCTTCCTTAATTTCCTCATCAGAAAAGGGAGCTAAAATATTAAGGTTTATATCCTCATTTATTATGCTAGGAATGGATTGCAATAGAATATCTTTGGCCTCCTCATTGCACTGCGATTCCTGACCAAGGATAGAATTGAACTAAGTTACTGCCTCCTTTCTGATTTCTATTAAGTCCTAAGTAATAGAACCATCTACTTTTTTTAAAATTGTTATCTTGTTATTGCTTCTGTTTCTAAGCATGGTGATGTGAAAAAACTTGGAATTTGAATCTCCATATTTCAACCAAAGAGCCCTTTATTTTTACCTCCAATAGATTTCCTCACAGGCCAAAATGTTATGAAACTCTACTCACTCAACCATCCACTCAATGAAATACAACTTGCATTCAAACCCTAACCATGTGTTTCACTATACTTCCAATCAACTCACACTATGGAACCCAAACCTTGACTCAATATGATTCTAAATTCACATAACAATGATACTCATGATCTTTCACAAACCCTAGTTCAAGATAGTTCTTAACTTCACATAACAATGATACTCATGATCTTTCAACATCCACAAATAATGCACATTAAAGTTCACTCAATATTTACAATAATGCTTATCAAACAATCCTTTTCACTCCAAATTTGCATTTCACAACATTAAACCAACCAAAATTTCACTCACAAGGATGATATGCCCATACCTTTTGTTTTGATGGAGATTTAACCTCAAAACTTGTCTCAAACACAATCAACTCATCTCTGCCAAATTTCAAGGCTAGATAGCAAAAATATTCCCTCAAATATTTCCCTCAAAATTAATTCACCATTACACAAATTAACAAGACTCGAATATACCTTATTATCTTTAAACTTATCAAAATACTTCTCAACACATAAAAATCATCTTTCTTTAACAACTCCAAATCAATCAATGTATAGAAGACCAAGTTCCTTTATAATCTCTCAAAAACAATATTAAAAAATTAATCCCTTAATTAAACCTTATTACTCCAACCTCTATTTAATTTTCAAAGCACAAAATAATATGAAATATTAAATACCTTATGACTCCCTACTTCCCAAGGTGCTATATAAACTCACATGGCCTTAATGCACTCCCCAACCTTGGTGCTATTTAAAATTAAATAAAAATTTTAATGCATACCTTGCCCACGTGCAAAATGATAGCGCACGCCTTGGTTGTGCCTTGAACCCATAATCTCATTACCTCTACTGCAGTCTAACCAGATCTAGGAAGCCATTGGGCCACATGCCCATACAAGCCTAAACATGCAAGTGCTCCTCTTTGATGCCGCCACAAATTCTAACGATAAAAAAAAAAATAGACTTCCTCCTCAAATCGACTACACGGGGATTTGAAACCCCAACCTCTACCTTACAAACATCTTAACTCTGCCCTTGGTTACCAACTACTCTAACTAGCATCATGGATACACTTGGGTTATACCTCATGCATTTAAACTGTCATTTGCCCTCCAAAAGATTTTAATCACGTGAAATATCTTCTTCCTCACAACAAAGTAGTGTATGTTTTTCTTAGACTTTGGTTATTTGAATAATGCATTGATGATTTAATTAAAAAATTTACCCCTTTATATATGCTTTGGCTTATGCATTTGATGTCAACTTTATTTCAAATTTAAAAATTTGAATAAATAAATTATTTTATGACCTTTAACTTTGGTGCCCAAAATTTATTTAAATTTAAATTTTAACCTTTAGGTTAAAATATTTAAGTTTAAATAAATTAAATTTAATATTTTGCAACCTGCTCAATTGTTCTTTCGAGGAATAAATTATTTTTAATTACTCCTTGGACCTATTCTCTTCACCTCAACCTGTAACCTAGAATATTATAATATTAAATATTATAATATTATTATTGCCTTTTAAACCTAGTTTGCCTCCCTTTGGAATTCAACCTTTTAGGCCACTTTAGGCATATAATATTTAAAAATAAATATTATATCCTATTCCTTTAAACATCTTCATTACCTTTTGGAAAAACCACTTGATGACATTAATGATGACGAAACTGAAATAAAAACCTCTTGACAACTCTTGACATCAATGACAACAAATATTGCTCAAATTTCCAACAAGAAAGTCTTATTATTCGATATATATGATCTAAATTTTTTTATGATGAGTCTTTTTATGACTTTGGTAACTTTTGGAGGGTCGTTATCACAAAATTGCCATTTACCCTACCAACAGAAGAGCTAACCCAATTGTTTTCTAAGAGTTTCTTAAAACCCATCTCTTGGTTATTGCAATTACAACAACATAGATCATTTGATGAAGATCTTGCCCAGGCTAGCACAATTTAGGAGATAAAAATCCAAGGAGTGCTTAAGCCTAAGAAGAAAGAATTGCAAAACAAGGGCCAATATAAGGGAAGTTATTCTGGCTAGTCAAAATCCAATCAAGCAAATATGGCCAATTCATCCAATCAAGTAAATCAAGTGGTTTTGAGCCAACCAAGAATTATTCAAAAATAATATATGTAATAACAATTGTGACAAATTGAATACCATGTGATTTCCTCAACTACTCAATCAAGTCAAAACACAATTCTAGTTGTGGACAACTGACCTGATCAGAACTTTATTTGACAACCCCATCAATATGCCCCATTGGATGAATATTAAGCCTCCATTTTTTGTAGGTTATATGACACAAACCAAATTCACTTACCTGAGGTCAAACTTGATGATCTCGATAAATATGGTAAACACTATAGGGAGCATTTATTTTGTCCTTATCATAGATAGAATGGGCATGACATCAATAACTACCATAAATTCAAAGATAGAGTGCAAAATATTATTGAGTTAGGAACTATCAAGCTTGACAGTCCTCTAGCTCAACAAAATTAAAATCTTAGGATTTTTCAAAAACCACTTCCTCATCATGAGGAATCACAACCAACAATAGGAGGATAAAATACCAAGAATACTCCTAATCAAGTTAATCATATTTAACAATACCAAGGTTTTATGGGTGCTATTCATGTGGTAACCTGAGTTCAACAACAATGCTCCAATAAACAAAATTCTCAACATCAATCTAGTCATCCACACATACCTCTACAGGCAAGTGTGTCTCAACCCACCACATCATCATCTCTCATCCAATTTTTTGCCAATACCTCTCAACCAATCCATATTCTATCCCATAAATCTCAACCTATTCATCCTTCCAATCATCCATCTAGGCCAATCATATCATTGAGTAACTGGTTAACCATAAGCTTAAAAATAGCTTCATCCAAACTATCCATATATGAGCTAATACAAAAATTTCCTCCACATCGTGAAGCATTAATGTATATTCTAAAATCCATTGAAATTCAATCTCAAGACACTAACACATTTAATAATTTTGTGGGGAATATTTAAACATGTATGGAGCCTTCCATCACTTTCTATAATTTTGAGCTCAAACTAGTTTCGTCAAAATTAGTAGACTCTCCATTATAGGTCATGGCTCAAATTTATAGAAATCCTTTCAAAATATTTTTAATTTATACTAGCTCCTCCATAAACATCATCACCACATCTACCCTTCAATATCTCAAGCTTCCACTAGATCACATCACCAAATCCTCATTCAACTTGAAAGCATTTAACGATGCTCTCTGCTCCATAGTTGGCATTATTGTTTTTCCCATTTAAGTGGGAATAAAAATATTGCATATTATGTTCCACATCTTGGAAGGATCCTTGGCGTATAATTTACTCCTTAGATGATCTTGGATGAAGTAAATTAGATGTGTCCCTCCATATTACATCAATACTTGAAATACGTACATGAGGGACAAGTACATTGCATACCAACGGATATTAAACCATTTAAGTATTGCAATTTTATCTTAAATCCCTATGAGTCCATGTTACATTCCACTCATCTATTCCTCACGTCATCAACCACTTTATCATCCACCCCATCCATATCATCATCTAAATCCCTTATTCCTAATGAGCTTCCAATCATCGATTCACATAAATAATCCACTTCCATACCCCCATATTCATCACCATTGAATAAATGAACATGTGGTCAAACTCAATCAACATCAGCCACATTATCATTATCAACATCCTCCATCACTATTTCCAAATCATTACCAATTCAAAATTCCACCCAACCAAATCCATATTCATCCACATCAGCCAATGTCTCACAAGTCAAAATTATTGATTGTGAGATACCATCAGCCAACCATGAGTTAGTTCCATCTACATCCAATCCATCCACATCATCCCAAGTTGAGGTCCACCTCACTAATATTGGTATTGGTGAATATGTGGTCCAAGACATCACAGTAACACCACTCAACATTCAAAATTCTAAGGATAACGATCACCCACATGACCCACCCTTATCTATAGGAGCGATATATAATATGGATTCAGTACCTAATAGCATTAATTTTGTATATGAGGGACTTGATTCATCATCCAATTTAGCTACCCCAGATGAACCAAAATCACCCACACTGGCCAATATACAACATATGTCAGATTTTCCATCTTGATATTTCCACATTGTTAATTGACAAGGACATGACCTAGGATGACATGAACATGGAATGCATGATATTATCGATGCTTCATATCGAGAAACACATGATCATTCAAAATTTAGTTTATTGTCCAATTTCATCCGCATCTTCTCTTAAACAAGATTTTTAAAGCTTAAATTTAAATTCAGGAGAAGATATTCATCACATAGATGAATTTGAATATGAGATCTACAAATAATTCAACCTGATGTCAATAATTTTTGATGAATTTGAAGAGGAATTAGACCCCATAATTCCACATACTAAATAGGATGAGTATTATCTCAGAATATCCATCAAACCATCATTCACTTGCTTCTTCCACAAGAGTGAGCCGACTCAACTGTTGAACCACCACCTCCATCTCATTAATACATCTTATAAATCACTTGGTTTATAATATATGTACATAACTAAAAAAAAATAAAGACAAATTTCAAAACTGAAAAAAAAAACAAATAAATAAAAACAAAAATATTTTGCATGTACATTGCATTTATTTGTGTTTCTTTCTACCATTCAATTTTAATAGAGTTCTAGCATTATTTCTAGCCAACAGGATCCACCCATTCATTTACCTTTGCCTTCACCATCCATTTTCCCTTAAAGTCAATATGAATATTGTTGACTTATTTGACCCCCTCCATAATCCATATGATTTATCAAAGCCAATTCATATTGACATGAGACTTATTGATATGGATCAAATTTCCTTACCTCCATCCTTTTTCATGTTTGTCCTATCTGAGGAATTATTAAGATCTTTAGCCAACTACATTCCTCCATGACCCCCACATTCACCTTCACCTTCACCTTTAGATCCTGATGTTTTATAGGAAGATATAGATGAAGATAAGTCAAAAGAGTTTTATGACATCATATACGACATTCATTCAATCCCAAATATCCATCAACTTGAGTAAGGTTATCACATGTCTATTGAATATACTATCAATGTGAACCTTAGTTTAGATGTAGACAATCCCTCAATTTTCAAACATGGAAAAATCTTATCCAATATGAACAAGATTAATTAATTGCTCTCCTAAATATGAAGAAGGGAATTTTTACATGGTCCTATAAATATATGTATGGTATTAACTCTAATTTGGTTGTCCACAATCTCACTTTAAACTCTGATGCTAAGCTAATCAAATAAAAACTTAGAAGGATTCATCCTATTGTTTCCCTCTTTGTCAAAGAAGAGCTTCAAAATATTTTAGACATGAACTTCATAGTTCCTATCGATTACCCTGAGTGGCTCTCCAACATGATACCCATTCACAAGCCTAATGAGATGATATGCATTTGCACTAATTTTTGAGACCTTAACAAAGTGTGTTCTGAGGATGACTTTCCTCTTCGAAACATTGATACTCTTGTCAAAACCTATGTTGACCATGAAATGCTTTCTCTCATGGATGGTTTTTTAGGATACAACAAAATTCGAATAAATATTGATGACCAACACAAAAAAATATTCACTACACCTTGAGGGACTTTTTGTTACAAGGTGATACCCTTTGACCTTAAAAATGTAGGTGCCACTTATAAACATGCCATGACATACATCTTCCATTATTACATGTATAATATCATTGAATATTATGTGGATGATCTCTTGGTAAAATCCAAAAATTGACAACACATTGGTGTATTGGAAAAATTCTTTTATCGACTTCTAGAGCATAATGTAAAGTTGAACCCCAAGAAATGTGTCTTTGGTGTTACCTCTGGCAAACTACTAGGGTTCATTGTCTCTAAAAGAGGCATTGAGATTGATCCAAAAAAAGTTAAGGCCATCATGAAGATACCTTCCCCCCAAAATTTAAAGAAATTATGTAGTTTACAAGGAAATATTCAATCAATCCATCATTTCATTGCATAAATTTCTTACAAATGCATGTCATTCAATCACTTGTTACAAAAGGGGGTAACATTTTCATGGATAGATGAATGTCAAAAAGCCTTTTATGAAATAAAACAATACCTATATTATCCACCAATCTTAGCTCCTCCTCATATGGGGGTTCCCTTTCATTTGTATGTTTCAGCAATGGACTTTGCATTAGGGACAATGCTTGAACAAAAGAATAAAAACAATCAAGAGCAAGTTGTCTATTAAATTAGTCAAAAAATGGTAAGCTATGAAACCATATACGCTTATGTGGAAAATTTTTTCTTAGCAATGGTCTTTACCACTAAGAAAATTCAATATTACATGCTTAGTCACACCACATATATCATAGCTCGAGAAAATTCTTTGTGTTATATGATATCTCACACTTACAATAACACCTGCACTGCTAAATGGATAATACTTCTCACTGAATTTGATCTTGAGTTCACTAGTCAAAAATCCATTAAAGGTTAGGTTATAACCGATCAACTTGCGGAATCTCCACTACCTAGTGATCATCCTTTGATTATTGAGATCCTAGATGATTCAATATTCACTATCACTGAACAAGAAGAAGATGTCATTCCGGAGGAAGATGTTGATATCACACTATTCTTTGATGGTTTTAAGTGTGAAAAAGGTCAAGGTGTTGGAGTCATTTTTCATACACCCCACGGGGTGCCTATCGTCTTATCATTCAAACTAGAATTCTAATACACAAACAAAAATGCAGAGTATGAAACCTTAATCTTAGGTCTTCGATAAGTTATAGTTATGGGCATTAACCGTATTAGGATATTTGGTGATTCTCAACTTGTTGTCAAATAGGTAACCGAAGAATACCAATGCAAAGAACCTACCATTAAGCTTTACCATGAAGTAGCAATTAAATTGCTCTCTAAGTTTGATTGGTATGAAATTGATAGTTTACCATGTTTGACTAATATATTTGTAGATGTGATGGCCTCTCTTGGATCATTGATTCCAAAGGATACCTTAGGAGAGGTACAACCCCTCATTGTTACAACGATCTCTAAATATGCAATTGTCCATGCTAAATATAAGGATGAAAAGGATGTTTGATTTATCCATTTGGATTCATGTGATACTTGGTCAAGACAAATAATAGTATTTCTCAAGTTTGGAACACTCCCATCAGATATATCATGAACTGCTAAATACACTTTCAAGAAAAATGTAATTCATTTTACTCTCTTGGGGTGTGTGTTGTATAAACATGGTTATGATGGAATCCTCCTTCATTGTCTTTGGTCTAATGAAGCACAAAGATCCATATTTGGAGCTCATGATGGTACTTGTGATGGTAATTTTAGTGGAATGACCATTGCAAAGTGTATTCTATGCATGGGATATTATTGACCCACAATGGAACAATATTTTTGCAATTTCAAACATTGTAAGCAATGCTAAGAGAATGCTAATTTAACTCATGTGCCATCACAAGAATTATAACCTATTCAAATCCTTTGGCCCTTTTCACAATGGGGTCTAGATTTAATTGGTAAAATTTCACCTCCTTCCTCAGGATACCATACATTCATCATCATAGCCACTTAATACTTCATAAAGTGGCTTGAGAAAATTCCTCTAACCAGAACGATAGGACCTATAATTGTGGAGTTTATTCTTCATCATATCATTTGTCATTTTGGTATTCCTTTGAAAATCATCTTAGAAAATGGTAAGTCTTTCAAGAACAAGGATGTTCGAGCACTTTGCAAGAAATATAATATCCAAAATAGTTTCTCGACTCCTTATTATCCAAAAGCAAATGGATAATTTGAGGCTACCAATAAGACCTAAATTACTATTCTTAAGAAACTTGTTAAATAAAATCATAGATATTGGCATACTCAAATTACCTTGGTATTATGGGCTTATCGAACAAGAATCCACATGCCTACTGGGAAAACACCATTTTCATTGGTCTATGGATCCAAAGCAATCATCCCTCTTGAGCTTGAGATCCCCTCATTATGAATTTCATTACAAGAATTCATAGATGATGACATTGCTAGACAAGCACATATTGACCAACTCACACTCCTTGATGAAATGTGAGTCAATTATTTAGAGAATTTACAAGTATATCAAGATCGCCTTAAACATGCTTACAATACCAAAGTTCATCTGCATGAATTCCAAGTAAGAGATCTTGTCCTTAAATAAAATCAATAAAATACCAATACATTTCCACACCTTCATGATAAATTTGTGGCTAATTGGTTAGGTCCATACATTGTTACTCAAAAAGTGGGTAAAGGCACTTATAGAGTTGCTAGTCTAGAGGGAGTTGAAGAGCTTGAACCACTTAATGTTATACACTTGAGAGAATTCTATGGAATGTGATTTATATATATGTATATATGCATGGATATTACACAAAAACATTGCATTTCATACATTTCATTTCACACATTGCATTACATAAATTGCATTTCACACATTTTATTTGCATACATTTTATTTTACAGCTCAAATTTCATTCATGGCATTCACACCATCACTTTCAAACATTTAATATTTCATATTAAGGATCATTTATTTATTTTAGATATTAATTGGTCCAAAAAATTCATGTTTCCTTAATCAGGGGCACCTTTAAACATCATCCATTTCATTGCATCATTCCATAAAGTCAAATTATCATCAACAAAACCACATGTTCAAAATTCCTAGGGTTTTTGGTCACTCAGCCAATCCTAGTGTTTTAAGAAACCTCCAAATACATGTTAAGCTTTCTTTAGGACCAAGACACAATTTTCACTAAGAAAATCTTGAGTTCTAGGAATTAACTTCAAAATATTCTTAAACCAAATAGAATTTCACATCTTAAAAGCATATTGTGTTAAAGAGGGATAATACCATACTTGGGTTGAACCTCAAAGTGAATAGGGCATTCCTTACTTGTCCCATCATGTAACATAGTCCACAAAAATGGTGGTTCTCACCACTATCATAGTTGCTTCCAAATACAAAATATAGAGTAGTAAGGATAGGGTACAATTATCATCACACTTAGATTGAGAATCTAATTCTCCAAAGCTCCAAATCTTTCATTACACACCACAAATCATCAAGCTATAAGGATAGTACCATATTTCCAATTATTCAGTTAGGTAGTCATCCCCAAAGCCTAAAGATCAAAATATTGGACTTTGGAGCTATTCTCCACTAGAGCTATAGATGCTTGACTGGAAGTGGAGTATGCTCATGTGTGGTAACATGTATCTTTTAAAGAGACCTCTAACCGCACATATGAACAAGCTAGCTTCTTGGTCTCATCCATAATAGGTTTTACCCAATTTACTCAATATGAGTTAATACAATTACTTGAACACACACTAGTTCTTGATTTCCTCAAGTCATTACCATGCTTTTGATTCGGTAAATAAATTCATTGCACACACATTTGGTCTTAGAGAAATTAGGCAGTATTTAGTGAGTTTGTTTGATACCACTAGTATATCCGAGTCTCTACAAAATAGTAATTTTTCCATATCAAAATCCATATCTTTTTCCATATCAACAACCATATCTTCTTCCATATAAATATCCATATCTTCTTCCATGTCAACATCCATGTCATTTCATGAGTCTTTTCACCCCACCTACCACCAAGTTTGGTGCCCCTGATTAAACAACAATTCTAAACATGGCCAAGAAAAATATCAACTATGAATGATCATTATAACATTTGCATTCCATAACTTGAATTAATAATCCATATATATTTAAATTATCACTTGCATTAATCATCCATATACACATGCATTCACACAACAACATTCACACAAAAATCATAACATAAAAAGTAAAATCCATGTATATATATAAATATAGCATGTACAATGAGTGCCCAAAGACTATATACAATGGAGCACCAAGGCTCAATTACAAAAAGTGCATCTAAACACTAGTTAATACCTATAAGAGGACCCCTATGACCCTGAAGGAGCCCTAGAACTAGAACTATGCCTAGAATCACTAGGCGTAGTAGACCCAAATATGGATGAGGAGGGTGGTTCTGGAAGTCTAATATCGTGCTCCATAAATCGATCCTCCAATGACCAGATATATCCATCCCAAGCCCAAAGGTGATGTACATAATATCTCTGCCTATAATACCCCTCTAGAATCTCTACCTAGAGCCTCATTATCATATACTCACCTCCATTTATAGTCAAGCATATCTCTAGCTCCATTTGTAACTAAGCTATCTCCACCCTTGAGCCACCTCCCTATCTTGTAGCTAAGCTATATTTGTATCCCCAACCACTATCATAGCATCTCGCTCTACCACCAACTACTCTAGCCTTACCTAATCATCCTCACTCTGACAACGAGGTCCATCTAAAACCTCCTCCCTATCCTCCATGCCACCTCCACCATATCTATCCCCTCCAAACTCTAGATCCTGCTCTGCTATCCTCCTAGTCTGCCTCCTTCGACTGCTAGCTTGAAGGTGCCTTTGATGCTTAGAAAACTAATCATAATCCTTGGCCTCATCCCAATCCCCATTTCTCCATATACTTTATAATTGGTACACATGATGGCTGAGTTGTGAACCATGTAAGATACTCCTACATAGTTCCCACATCATCCCCATCGGGGAGATCTATCTCCTCATCATCCTCAAGTGTATCCCTCCATGCCTTGTCACATGATAGAACTATATCATCATGATGATGCCTATAGAGCACTGGTGCCTCAATAACTCCCTACCTCAGTTCAAATTACCATAACACTCATAATAATTGGATTAGCTCCACCTCCTTTGTGTGCCTACCAACCACCCATCTAGCCTACCACAACCATTGCAGATGCTCCCCATAACCTATCCACATGGCACCTTGCCATGACCTTCATACCATCTAAGCCACTATAAATCCAAACCATAAATCCCTATACCACTACCTCATATGAATAGGATGACTCAGCTTCACCTCATCGTGTAGGGATACTCCCTATCCCATCCTCTAGCTAGCAAACCCATAGGTTGAGCTACAATGAAGTGCTCCCAACCCTAACATTGCAGTAGCAAACTATAACCTAGTCCTTGAAATTTTTACCTCCTCACTTCATATAGCTCCTAGTACAATTATGTTAAAAATGTAGGAGCCCACACATACACCTGTGGTGTAGTGATCATATCATACACCAACCCAATAAGGTTCCATGGGAATCGACAGTCAGTACTGTTTGGGACCACTATGTTGGCCAACATGAACATCACCAATGTGGGTAAGGCATCCAACTTCTTATCCACATACATGGACAAGTATGTTATCCCTAAACATGTGACCTCCACATCCTTCCACCCATATTTGAATGTGCATCTCAACTCATGATGCTTGTCATGTCCAACCTCTATACACAAGCCCTCCACTAGAAACTTGAGGATGCAATATTCATCCTCAAGTATCATAGTCACCTCTCTAGTAGGGAGCTAAAATGTCCCCCTATCTGAATTCTATCTCTCTACTAAGGTAGAGAGATACCCCTCATCAGCCCTTACCACATCTATCATAGCTGCCCCATCCAACCCAATAGCCTCCAACCAATCCAACTCATCCTTCCATAGTACCTTTCTTACCTCGATGATGAGATGTAAGAACCGATATAGAGCCTCAAAAATATTCAACTGCAACACAACACAAAATATTAATGTCACATATATTGCATTATTTAAAAAAAAAAAAAAAAAACTTTTGCACAACAAAAACAAAAGAAATTCAAAGGCACTTACCTTGGCAAAGCACACACCTGCTCCTATATCTGCTCCCTCCATAACTATCACTTCCACAATTCACCAACCACTCACTTCAATCCACTCCCTTAGATGCAACTTCCAAAATTTTTGGATGCACAAATGAGCTTGATTTCCTCTTTGCAAGCCTTTTATAGTTATTTTAGGTGCATCGAAATACCCATGGGTGCTTCCTAGCGCATTGAGGTACCTCCCTGTGTTTGGAAAACACCAAATTATATTGGGCATTTGTGTAAGAAATAAGTGTCCACTAACATTTGGTGTCAACATTGACAAAAATAACAAACAAAACAAAAAAGGTAGCTTGCCTCCATCACAACATTCCAAATTGCATCCATACATCAATTTCATCATAAAATCTTGTTTTGTGAAAACAAAAATTGATTTGGATTCATAGTTTTTGCTTGTGACCAAAAGTCATAATATCACATTATAAGTTACAAAATGCCTCAAAATGGTCTAAATTTTCACAAACGACCATTGTCATCATTTTCATCATCAATTCCATCATTGCACTCATTTTTGTGAAAATATGAATTGAATTGGAGGACTAACTATTATCTGCACCCACAAGGCACAAAATTATCCAAAATTGCTTCAAAATATTCCAAATCAATGCAAAAGTTCAAAAAACCATACAAACAAATCACCAATGCATTTCTCATCATCAAATCTTTATTCCAATAATATTTTCATCCATCAATCATTGCATTTGCATATTTTGCCAAGTTCACATACAATTTCAAGTGAACCACGTATCTAGTGGTCTATTGCATGGATTGTAGTGATTTGCATCCATGCAATTTGATAAGATGAATAAATCACCATAAGTAAACTTGGCCATCTTCATCATCACATATCTCATTGATCAAAAAACATCAATTTTGGTACTTCACCTTTCGAGTGAAACTATGCCAAGACCAATTTGCTTAGAAACTATCATTGATGGTATTGTTCATGGGACCTAAAACACAAATGATATCATATATCATTATTTTTTACATTGATAGTCATCATGGTGACTAAACCTTGCTAGGGTGATTGGTTCCAATTCTAGGAATTTATTGATAGTCACTAGCTAGCCCTCCGAAGTTGACACCTTTTCTTATTGCATTTTTCACTTTGCATTTCAATGACGCCATACGACAAATTCTTCAATAGCATGGAATCTCCCCAAAATTGGGGTAACAAAATTTGACTGTGATTTTTCCACAACGGGATACATCTTACACGATCATGGTATATACACTTGTTAAAAATTCATTTTCTTTGTTAGGGTAAAAATAGAATCAATCACTTGCATATTTCAACAACCCCCTTCCATTGATGGGGTAAAAATGACATCACATCAATATCATTCATATCATCCACAATTACACCATGCATTTCACACAATCATATACACACATCCTTTAATTGGATCATGAGATGCATCTATCACACATTCACCAATTGAGGGGGTAAGCTACACAATCAAAATTATTTTGTTTTCAAGTTCATATTTGCATTCCAATAAGAGAAATTTTCTTATGCATCAAGCCAAAATAGTGTGGACACAGCCTTGCAGATGGTGGTGGAGTTACCATCCCCATCACTATCATCGAAGGAGTCACCTACGACCCTTGCACTCTTGACACCGCTTAGCAGGGAAGGATGGATGAATGCCCTTACAAAGTTGATCATAGTTGATTCGAAGTTATCATTAGAGGATCTTCACACTCCTATCAAGGAGGAAGAACATAGCATGGTCATGGATGCACCTGAGTATATCACACCATTTTCATCCATCATGTCACCAGATAGTCCTTATGAGGATGATGGTGAATATGAAGAGCTTATAGAGGCCATCATTATGATGTTGCCCACCATAGATTCCACTAAGGATCTAGGTCAAATTTTCATCGAGTCTCTACCTACAGATCCTATCGTGGAGATATTGTATGAGTATGAGTAAGGTTCAATTACACAACTAAAATAGGACAACCTTAGTATGTTGATGGATTGCCTACGACACATGTAGTTGTGGAGTCTTCTCACGAGTTTGTGGGAATGGTCGAAATTAAGCCAAAATATCAAGTGATTCTTAATCACATAGAACTAAATATAGAGCAATCCAGTGGGGTTTCCACATTGCCAAGGCCAAAACCTTTGAAATTAGTCACTCATGACTCATTTCTTATGATACCATCTCAAGAGCACGAATAGGTAGGTTCCTCACATCATATTGGGGGTACTGCATCTGACACAATTCAACACAACAAAGTGAAACAATAGCTTGAGTTGAGCCATAGGCATGAGCATGTGGATAGCACTGATGAAGTGTGTCATCAAGAAGCTTCCACATCGACTCAAATAAAGGAAATAGGTGATTTGAAAGTACCTAATGGATCCATAACATCCACCTTTCTATTTTATTCAAATGACAAAGGTATTTTGAATCACTCATTGGAAATACATATGAATTCTTTGTCAGTATTGCGATCCATTTTAAGTCATATGGAATGGATGGAGCATTGAATGGATGAGCAAGATAGGGCATTGAATTTTATCAAGAGTCAGCTTGAAAACCTAAAATTACAGGAAACCTTTTTTTGAGGCTAAATCACTTCCTGTGCAAGTACAAGAAAAGCCTCAGCAAAAGTAAAATTCCATGTGGCCAACCCAACCATTGGATATTCAAAGCAAACCAATGCAGGTGAAGAGCCCAAAACAGTCGTAACATAGTGCGACTCCATTAAAAGATTCTATGTTAGACATCTTTTAGAAGTTGCAAGAGGTTAAGGTCATCACCTTGCCTGATATCATCCCTTTAAACCCAAGCAGAGTTAAACTTATGGGTTACAGGGAGCACCACTATTGTCTCTATCACTGAATAGAGGGTCATAGCATTTGATATTGTTGTGAATTTAAGAGTTTTGTGCAAAATTTGATAGATAAAGGGGTCTATTATGTAGATGGTTCTCTCATAGTACCCCAAAATACTGAAGTGGATGTCACACCTCCTCAAGAGAGATCTTGGAGTTGTCAGTCACCTCATAAGTCCAATAGGCCAGTGTAGCGAGTAGTTTCATTTCAGATGACTACTCTAACTTTGTTTTAAAAGTTACACAAGGCAAAGACATTCATATTCCCTAAAGTCAAGCATAGGGCATCCAAGACCGGGTCACCTAATGGAGGTCCCTTTTGTGTGTATCATCAAGCGCATGGACATGACATTAGGGGTTGTCAGTCATTTAAGAGGTCCATCCAAGACCTAGTAGAATGGGATGAGATCCACAAGGATGGTTCTCTTGTTCATCCATACCGAAGCATAGGTACACCAGTGAGGTTTGATATTCACTTGGAGGAGTTGATTTTTGTCACTCTTACTAAACAAGCTAATTAATTTTTAGTGAATAGCATACACGCTGGGGATCTTCAAGGTAGCATACATTTCCCACCAGCCACACCAAATTCGATAAAGCAAAATGAGGAATCTAGAGGTATTGTGCCTCCCTCACCATCATCAAATGACCCACATTATAGGGCTATATAGGGCATCACGCCCTTCCCAAAAGGCTCCAAGGGTTCCTGAAAATATTTGGTCATGTTAGTTAAAGGTCCCGAGGGTTTACTTATAATCACTTGATCATCCTAAAAGGTTCCAAGCTCGTCTGTGAGTATTTTGGTAAATCAAAAGGTACCAAGAAATTATGAAAAATTGCTTGGTCAACCCAAAAGCTCCAAGGATTTTTAACATATCTCTTGGTCATTCCAAAAGTCCCAAAGGTTCTCATAAACCCTTTGGTCAAACCCAAAAGGCTTCGAGGGTTTTCTTAAAACCGCTCGGTAATCCTAAAAAGCTCTAAGGATTTCGCTGAAAGATCTCTTGGTCAATCTAAAGGTCCCAATAGCATTACCTCACTGGATGGTCACTCCTAAAGGCTCTAGAGGCATGTACTCACCGTTTGGTCAGATATGAGGCTCAAAACTCATAAAAATTATAAAATCAATAAAATAAAATAAAAATTGGTAAAGCATAAAATCCAAAAACATTTGCATTTGTAGTTGAATTTTGCATTCACTCATGCATCCATTGTAGTATTGCATTGCATATAGGAATTTGTCATCCGTTTCATTCCGTAGTAGAAGGTATTATGTTTTTCAGTCTTACAAACGACACCACATTTGTGTCTAAATCATGCATCTCTGCATTTATCATAAATACATAATTCATGTCAGTAATTGTGTTTTTCAACACAACCTACTTTGTTGCTATGGAGATATACTAGGGTTTTTCGGTCATTCAACCATACCTAAAGGTCTTATCAAGAGTGGGTATAAAACATGCTTTGCTTTTGTAGCTAAGGTTTAGTTAGTATAGCCCTTAGCATATCAGAAGCCTATCACTAATCGACAAATTAAACAATCCTAATAAGGACTAGGGGAAGATGAAATCTGTGAAGCAGGACCTGTATCCTGAAGCGAAAAGAGTTATTCTTGCTTATCCCTATGTGTGGATGGTATGGGAAATCTTAGTAGTTGTAAAAATGATAGGTTAGTTCCCTATTCATAATTACTTGCTTACAATAAAATGAGCAATATCCCAGAGTTATATCCCACATCAATCCTAAATATTGATACCTTAGATCGATATCATAGATCAACTTCCTAGATTGATATCCCATACTGATATCATAAGATTGATATCCTCAATCAATATACCAGAAATAGTTTTCCCAAGTAAATCCCCTAAAGGAAGGTTTCTAAAGAATATTATCAAGTATAAATGCCAAAAAGTGAAGATCAAATGAAGATAAAAAAATAGGCTCAAATCAAGTTCAAAGTGAAGATCATAAATCAAATTTTGAGTGGAGATCAAATGAAGATCCAAAAATCTAGTTCGAAGAGATATCAAATGAAGATCCAGAGATAGATCAAAATAAAGATGGAATTGACTCCCTTGCTTCACTATTTATGAGCAAGTATCCTAAAAATTGAAGGATAGAAAAGAATGAGCTAGAATCCTTGGAATTGTCGGTACTACTGTACCTTACGCATGATGATATGTCTGATACACTTGCATCTCGCTTGTGGGTAGACCAATGTTTGAATGTGGAGGAGCTAGCTTCAGGTGTCCTGCATTGCCTAGTGGCTTAGTCCAACTAAAATCTAAACTTGGGATTAGATAAGACATTTGTGGTACCCCTATCTTAGCAATGGGCTGAAAGAATCCTACCTAACATCGGGGAACGCTCGTGTCTTATCTTAAAATAATCATGTGCACACACAGGGATAATGAACATTTAGGGCCTATCCTAGAAAAATCCTTTTATCTCAGAAGTCTAGTGTGGTTAGTATGCAACTTTTGATAAGTCTATTAGGGTTTTTGAGTCTCATGGAAAACCTCAAAAATCTCTCTCATAGAAACAAAATATCAAATATCGTAAACCATATAAAACATTAAATTGCAAAGTATCAAGTACATGATACATCATCATATAGAGCGCAATCAAGATATAGGATAGATACTAGATGGATATTAGAAATAATATTTATACGGCCACTGACTATATTGTGCATAGTTTTTAAATTTGCAAAGGAAAATAGAATGACACATTATATCATTCGCATCATACAACTGCATCCATTGCATTTCATATATGGGTGATTAATTGATTAAATTTTTATCTTAAGGATTTTCAATTACATTCATGATTTTTATATATTATGTGGTGTCATCCATTAGATTGATAAACATATTTGCATTCATTCCTTGTGTTTAAGTGATTAAAGCATACAGGTTCATTTATATTAGATCACCATCATGTAAATAATGCATTATATACATCGCACATCTAAGCATCTAGATCACTGCATGTCATAATAATCATAAATTAAATAGCTATCTAGTGCATTTCATCCATACATCACATCATATAGCATCAAATTAACATAAGCATTGCATCCATATGCATCAAATAAGAAAAAAATTAAAAATATACAAGTACATATAATGAGCTATAAATGATTAGATCATATATATATATATATTGTGTGTGTGTGTGTGTGTGTGTGTGTGTGTGTGTGTGTGTGTGTGTGTGTGTGTGTGTGTGTGTGTGTGTGTGTGTGTGTGTGTGTGTGTGTGTGTGTGTGTGTGTGTATGTGTGTGTGTGTCTCAAGAGTACATAAGGACTATACAAAATGCTCGTAGGATACAATAGTGTAGGTCCTATACCTTACACCAAAGATGGTACATATGCAAAATGTAGCCTAGATCTAGTAGAGCCCTAGCTCTGGCCTCCTCCCCCTGAACTATAGCTCTCACTACCTCCCTTAGCCCTGTGCCCTAGAGCCTGCTCTATAGTTAGCTCTGGTGCCTACTATGTGCCCTACTGAGGTCCATGTGTACCACCTAACTTGAAGAGGCCTAGCACATGGGATACCAGTATGTATAAGAGGCTAGACCTATGACTATAGGTTTCATCCATCTCCCTGTGACTCTTGTGAGAACTACCTCCATGTGTGCTAGAGGAACTATGTGTCCTCTCTATCCTATACATCCACTGGTTGGAGCTCACCATGGACTATCTAGAGGTCCAGGACTTGGTACTCTAGGACCCCATAGCATGTCTGTCCTCTGGTACGTCCAAGCCCTGTAATATGATGAAGCCCTCTAGCTAGAATATGTGAGCTAACCTTGCATTGCAAAGGTCATTTCCCTCCTCTACAAGGGAAGTGAGCTACCTAACCTTTACCATGGAATCACCACCTCCTAGCAGTGTAGCTTATGGTGCAACTAGATGTCCTATAATAGCATGGGAGGATGAAGGATCCCCCCTTTATGCCTTGAGTAGCTCTCTCTATGCTATGGCCTCACCCCGCTGTGCTAGTGCCACATCTCATGCACTAGTAAGCTCACCAACCTATGACTCTGCTATTGTAGACCAAGCTATGAGGGTTGTAATTTGCACCTAACCCTCTACCAGTTTTCTATCCTTGTGATCCAGCTTCACCTCTAGAAGGGTGATAGTCATATTGTGTTATAGTTGTTGGGTTAGAAACCTTCCAACCTGACTTTATAAGTTGGAAACCTGAGCAAGGAGCTCCCCTACATTACTATCAATAGGTACCTCATCCTCCACAAACCCATCCTCATTCTCCACCTCTACCTACGAAGCCTCCTCTATAGTGGTCTCAGTGCCCCATCCGCCCTCAGTCCTCTGGCGCACCCTACACCCATAAAGATCGATCCCTGCCTCTGCTTGGTCATTTACTCCGCCTAGAGGTCCTGAACCCTGCCACTGTAGGAGGGACCACCATGTGTCATATGCTGGGGTGGTCCTAGGTGTGTTGTCCCCAAACTATTGGAAGTCATTAGCCTCATCTCCCAAAGCTACATGTTGGATCCACAACAGATGTGACTCTAGCACAAGCTGCCTATACACAAAAGGAATCTCTGGAATGTCCTGCACCAAGCTAAACTACCATAGGACATGAGAGAATAACTATTACTCTCTAATCTCAACCTTATAGCCAAGTAGCCACCTCTCCCTATGATCCTATCATAGCCAATAACCTACCTCAGTCCAATCCGGGTACTCCCTGTAGAAATGCCACTCAATTTCGTCTAGCCTAAAGAGCTGCAAGTTGTCTAATGTAATAATCAGTGTCTCCAGCATGGGTCCTACTTTGGAACCCCTCCTCCTATTATGGGTAGCACGTGGTGTAGCATTGATGCACATCATCAATGGTCATGATGTGGAGAGGTAGGTCCATGGGATGCTTGATCCGAATATGTTTCCAACCCCAGATCTGTAACAACAGGCTACAACTAATCCCTCGATGGCTCTAGCTAGTAATCTGGTACAACTCCCGATAGACCTGACATAGCAGTGTGCTCCCCTAAGCTAGGCATAGTGGTTGTTTTAGGACCCTCCTAATGTAACTCTTAATCATATTATATATTATATTGTATTATAAAGGGACACATCCCTTCACCATTCACACCTTTTAGATAGATGTAAATAGGACAAGGAGGATGCTCCAAATATCATCCAAGAACATTAATTTATTATATTATGGATTTTTGCCTTTCAATACAAACTGCGATTCTATTCAAACAATGATTATTTTCTGCATTCAATTCATATTTCAAGTTGCAGTTTCATAACAACTGGATCAGAGCTAAAAATACCTAAAAAAATTTCTCCACCCTGCTCTAGTTATTGATAGGCCATTACTCAACAACGTTTTCTTTTCAGCACACATTCTAACCATTATTGATGGAACTATTACACAATAGGCCACAGTCGCCAGCAAAGGTAGCATACAAATTTTTTTGGACAACATCATGCATTACCAGAGTTAGAAAACCCCAACAATGAGTACAGGTGAGGAAAATATCATTCGGTGTGAACAAAGAGCAGCAAGTACGCAAAATTAAATGTGGCAAAGACAGATAATTTTTTCCAACAAAACTAATTTATGCATATTCAAATCACTTATAAACCAAACACACCCTAAATGTCCAAGGGAATACGATCTCAAGACACAACGAAGGATATTACAAAGGAGTTTTCAAAAGAAATTATGAAATAACTCTCACAATTTTCCAAGGAAATGAGAGACATGATGCAAGGAATGGCATTTTGGAAGGACAATTTAGAAGATAAAATCACTAAAAAAATAGTAGACCTAACCATAAACATCACCAACTCAAATACAAATATATCCATTAAATTGGATTCTACAACCCATTCCATGGACTTAGTACAACAAAAAATTTTGCTCATGCAAAACAGACAACATAACACTACGCCACCACAAAAAACATTAATAGGGGGACCACATACATCAATCCTTCCCTGTACCACAAAACTAGATTTAAAAAATTTTATGGAGACGATCCCACAAATTGGATATATAGGGCAGACAAATATTTTACCTTATATCAAATTTTAGGGATTCAGAAAGTCCGTATCGCATCATTTCACTTGGAACAAATTGCTACCCAGTGGTATCAATGGTATGGGAAAACAAAAGGTCCACCCGCATGGACAAAATTCACAAAAAACTTAATGTTGCGATTTGGCCCCACTAAATTTGAAGACTTCACAGGAGCCCTCACTAAAATGTGGCAAACCTCCACCGTAAGGGAATACCAAGCACAATTTGATAAATTTGTGAACCTTACAATAGGACTAGATGCATCATTCTTCCAAATTTGTTTCATTAGTAGCCTAAAATAAGACATTATAATGGAGGTACAAATACAAAATCCTATCGATATAATGCATGCAGTGGCATTAGCACAAATGATAGAAGATAAAAACAATAACCAAAGGTGAATAGGAAGAGTTTTTCAGGAAAAACACCAAATACCTACACCAGCCAAAAATTGAATAAGGTCATGTCAATTAAACGAATTAGCCAAGAAGAGCTAAAAGAAAGACGAGAAAAGGGCCTATGTTTCCACTACGATGAAAATTTTACCCCCAACCACAAATGCATCTCACAAAAATTATATTTTTGACACGATTGATTGCACTCCCAAAGAGGAGGATGACATAGAAGTGGAAGTAATAACTGAGGTTGCAGAAGAAAACCAAGAAGATAAAATAGAAATATCTTTTAACGCATTAGCAGGATACTCGATTCCACAAACAATGAAGGTAAAAGGGTATTTTAAGAAACAAAACCCTATTGTGCTCTTAGAATCTGGTAGCACTCACAATTTTATAGACCCCAGTTTGGCCAAACAAGCTAATTGCTTTATATATCCCTACAATAACTTCGAAGTCATGATTGGTAATGGAGGAAAAATTGCATGTAAAGGCAAATGCAAGAATATCAAACTCACGACGGGGGAATATAAAATGAAAGCAAATATGTATTTAATACCATTAGGAGGATGTGCTATTGTTTTGGGAGTACAATGGCTACGAACGCTCAACAAAATTCAATGGGACTTTGAAGAGTTATGGATGCAATTTATACACAACAACCAAACATACACAATTCAAGTTTTAAAAACAGGTCCCACACAAATCGTAAGTTTCCATAGAATGGAAAATATTATTTGAAAAGGAGGAAGAGGTATGGTTGCCCAACTATTTTCCTTGCAAAACACCACCGAAGAGCAACTAGAGCCACCCGAATTAATATAACTCCTAGAGAAACGTGATAAAATATTCAAATAACCATAGGGATTACCTCCACAACGAAGCCATGATCATGCTATTCAATTACTTTTGGGACACCAACCTCAAAATATTAGACCTTACTAATATCCATACTTACAAAAGATGGAAATAGAAAAATTAGTACAAGACCTACTAAGGGCAGGGGTCATTCAACCTAGTAGAAGTCCCTACTCTTCGTCAGTCATACTAGTAAGAAAAAAGAATGGATCATGGCACCTATGCATGGATTTTTTTGCTCTCAACAAAATAACTATTAAAGACAAATTTCCTATTCCAGTAATTGATGAACTAATCGATGAACTAAATGGAGCCGCATATTTTTCTAAACTCGATTTACAATCAGGTTACCACAAAATTCAAGTTAAGGAAAGCGATATACCCAAAACTATTTTTCGCACCCACGAGGGACATTATGAATTCTCGATGATGCCTTTTGGCATCACCAATGCTCCATCCACATTTTAAAGTCTTACGAATAAGGTATTTTCTCCCTTCCTTTGAAAATTTATTTTAGTTTTCTTTAACGATATTTTGATTTATAGCAAGACATGGGAAGAGCACTTAACACATATAGCACAAGCACTCAAAATATTGGAAGAAAATCAATTATACACAAAGAGATCAAAGTGCTTCTTTGGGAAGCAGTAAATTGAATATCTTGGAAATATTGTCTCCAAGGAAGGAGTTAAAGTACACCCCCAAAAATTGAAGATGTGGAAAATTGGTAAATTCTAAAAACTCTAAAAGGGTTTCGTGGGTTCTTAGGATTAACAGGATATTATCGCAAATTTATTAAAGATTATGGGAAAATAGCAGCATCCTTAATAGCCCTACTTAAAAATAATACCTTCATATGGTCTCCAATAGTGAATGAAGCTTTCATGACTTTGAAAAATGCCATGTGTACCACCCTCGTCCTAGCTATGCCATAGTTTTACCAACCATTCATTATTGAAAGTGACACTTACGGATTGGGAATGGAAGTGGTGCTCATGCAAAATGAGAAGCCCTTAGCCTTTAATAGTAAAGCATTTTCCAAAAATAATTTAGCACGTTACACTTATGAAAAATAAATGTTAGCTATGGTCCATTCTATCCAACATTGGAGACCATACCTTATTGGAAAACATTTCATTATCCGCACAGACCACCATAGCCTAAAATACCTTCTTGAAGAATGGATAACCACTCCAGAACAACAAAAGTGGGTAACAAAACTATTAGGCTATGATTATGAAATCATATATAAAAAAGGGAAAGATAACATGGTTGCGGATGCACTTTCTAGAAAGTTCGAAGAAACTTCACAATTACATGCTTTTTCCTACCCCATCCCTACATGGATCGAACAAGTCAATGATGAATGGTATGCGGACCATACTATACACACCATAATTCAACAACTATAACAAAATCCCATGACTAAACCCCATTACTCTTGGCAAGATAACATGCTCCATTACAAAGAACGTCTGGTCCTCTCACCTACATCGGTTTATCATCCAAAGCTTCTACATGAGCTACACGCTAGACCTACTGCAGGCCACTCTAGATTCCTAAAAACCTACAAAAGAGTGACTAAATTATTTTATTGGCGAGGGATGAAAAATGATATCAAGAAGTTTGTCAATGAATGTGAAACATGCCAAAGAAATAAAGGTGAAATAGTGGCAACACCAGGCCTTCTTCAACCTTTACCCATACCAACCAGGACATGGGAGGATATTTCATTGGATTTCATTGAAGGTATTCCAAAAAAATGATGATCCTAGTGGTGGTAGATCGTTTATCAAAATATGCCCATTTTTTTCTAGTAGCTCACCCCTATACCACTAGTACTATTTCTCAAATATTCCTTGATAATATTTTTAAATTACATGGCATGCATTCTACTATCGTTAGTGATCATGATCTCACTTTAACTAGTAATTTTTGGAAGGAATTATTTAAACTCCAAGGTACACAACTTCGGATGAGCTCCGCTTACCACCCACAAATGGATGGTCAAACTAAAATTGTTAATAAGTGCTTAGAAACCTATCTTTGATGCTTTATTTCCACTAAACCATTTCACTGGGTTAAATGGCTTCCACTAGCTGAATGGTGGTATAATACCACATATCACACAACCATAAAAATGACCCCTTTTGAAGCATTATATGGCCGATCACCCCCATATCTAACCTCTTATCTTCTAGGAAGTACAAAAGTACCAGCTGTAGAGATGGATATGGTCACTCGAGATAATATCATTTATGCTCTAAAGGAAAATCTACATATCGCTCAACATCACATGAAGCAACAAGTGGACCAACATCAGACTGAAAGGGTTTTCCAAGAAGGGGATATGGTATTTCTCTGCCTCCAACCATATCATCAAACTTCATTGAAAATAAAAGGGTCACAAAAATCAGCACCAAAATTTTATGGCCCTTATAAAATTCTACATCATATTGGACCTGTTGCATATAAACTTGAATTACCAGAATCTTCCAAAATAAATCTGGTATTTCATGTTTCTTGTCTTAAATCCGTAATAGGCACTAACATCATTATGCAAACTCAAGTTCCAAAAATTATAGATAATGGAGCTCTCATGGTTGAACCATAAGCTATCCAAGACAGACGTATGCACTGCCTCTATAACCACACCATCATCGAGGTATTGATTCAATGGAAATATCTACCTCCAGAGGATGCTATGTGGGAGACACTCCACCAGATTCAACAATAATTTTTACAATTTCAGCTTTGAGGACAAATATTTTTCAAAGGAGGGTGGCATGTTAGGACCCTCCTAATATAACTCTTAATCATATTATATATTATATTGTATTATAAAGGGACACATCCCTTAACCATTCACACATTTTAGATAGATGTAAATAGGACAAGGAGGATGCTCCAAAGATCATTCAAGAACATTAATTTATTATATTGTGGGTTTCTACCTTTCAATACAAACTACGATTCTATTCAAACAACGATTCTTTTCTCCATTCAATTCATATTTTAAGTTGTAGGTTCATAACAAGATGAACAGTGGAGCTCTGGATAACTTGCAAAACACTATCCAGGAGGTTCCAGGGAATCCTCATGCCTGAGGAGCCTGGAATCACTATCTACACCATAAGTATTATGAAGATCATCACGCGAACTAAAAAATGTGCTCGCCCTTCCAGTATCAAATGTGGAAACCTCCATGATTGATCTTCTCCTGAGCCTCCTTGATACAATCATCGAATATAGCATCAAATACAGGCCCCTTTATCTAATAAGAGGAAGAGGTTATGGCCTCACCATTGATAGGGAGCCTAAAGATCTGATAAACGTCCTCTAAGATCATAGTCATTTCACCTGTAGGCAGGTGAAAGGTGTTGGTCTACGCATTCCAGCACTGGGCCAACACAGTCAAGTAGGTCTGATCTACCATAATAGTGGGTAGATCTAGTACATAGTTGAATCTAATAGCTCTAAACCATGCACGCTTGCCATTAGTGAGCTTTCTATGGAGAATCTTAAGTAGATTGGGCTCATGAGCCCTAGAGGTCAACCTCTGAAATAAAAGCTGTATATAAGCTAAAATTTTAAATAAAAACATCAAAAACATCTAAAAAATAATAAAAATACAAAAACATGTTTCAAGGCATTCACAAAAATCAAAAGGATCAATTAGGCAAGTCAAAATTGCATTAAATGACATAAAATACTTTTTAAACTTTAGAAAATGCAAAAATTTGACAAACTTTTCCTAAGGTTAGTGAACCGCGGGTCAATCCTACGGTCTGCATGTGATCAAAATATGACCATTGTAATTTGAATGTAAACCACAACTGATAGCTATGGTTCCCAATATGATAATTGGGAACCACAACTGCCAGCTCCAGTCTAGGAAGAATACCCATTTCGGTTACCTTCCTAGCCTTTCTCACTAAAAAAAATTAAAACTAACTAAATCTAATGTCATGAGGTTCATTACTAACTATTTAGTGAGGTTAATTTTCTGTATTTCTTAATGTGGTTCATTTTATTGGTATGGAATGTGAGGACTCGGTTTTGAATTACCTTGCTCACGCCGTGGCCTCTGTTAGTCGATGGTTGATCAGAATCCACAATTAGGGTATCATGTGTGGTATAGGGATAAGTTTTGAGCAGCATTCTAGATCAATGAACATTTCCTATCTCTCAGAGCTCTCTCAATGCAGCTGCTTTCAAGAAAAATAATAAAAAATTTAAATGGGAATGGCTATTTAAAGGTCCTCCTAATTTAGGTGAACCGTAGCTGACACATGCAGTCCTAGAATTAGGGTTTTCCAACCGCAGGCCCTAACTGCGGTTCCCAAAAGTTGAAAAATACAACCATAGATTGTACTCACGGTTCGTAACTAGCATTAAATGCACTAAAAACCCACCATGGGAAGGTCTAAAAAGGTAAATTAATGACTCCTAAAAGATCAAATTTCAAAAAGAGCAATCAATATTGTAAATTTTGTGATGTTCAAAGCACCAGGATCGATCAATAAATCAAAATTAACAAACAAATAAAATAATTAAAAATAAAATACGCCTCGTATTTAGTACTTTACCCTATACACTTGGTAGTTGCAGTGACTTGGGATCCATGCAATTTGACAAGATGAGTAAATTACCATAAGGACATTTGGGGTAAAATTGTCATCATTGATTTGATATACTTCTTTTCAATACCTACGAAAGCCTTTGTGACTGGACTTCTCCATGGGAACGAGGTGTTTCATGTCATATCTCCTATGACATCTTTTTAGAAAATCATTGATAACTTGATTCAACACAAATATAATTGGATTTGCCTCATTTTGATTCTCTAAGACGACTATTTTGGCCCGACTGCTCCATGGGATAAGAATGTGCAATTACTATTAATATTTGGAATCAGAAGCTGAACTAGGCCTAGCCATGATATTAATTTACTCAAATCTAAAATTTTTTAGATCATCCATGGTGGTCAAGTGACATCGTCACTTTAATCAATGTCATTACCCTCATTGACTCGTCGCTTGAGGGTGGTAGTCATAATATCAAATCATAATCAAAATCAATAGAATATCCCTAAGATCGTAGATCCCTCAATCTTGTAAAAATTGCATTCGTATTACGAATCATTATCAACAACTATCTTAATCTTACCCCTTTCCTTGGAGTAAATAGCAAATATGATAATTTTTTTGTATCTCTTATCCTTTAGATTATATAGGCCTAACTCCTATTGTAGCATCAAACGCTACCCGAATGCCTGATGGCGAGTGCAAGATTTTCAAAATGTAAGCCTTTCAATGAGATGGAAGCAATGATTCTAGGATGTGTGTCCTTTTGTTGGACCTGGGGCATCTAATGTTGATCCAACTAATGATCATCATAGAACCTTCGACATCATTTTAGGAGGTATATTTTTGCTCATGTGTTGTTCGATATCACACCACATCTCAAAAGGCGCATTTGTAGACACCTAAAATGTGTTATGTCGATGGCAACTACTCATATGGACATGCTATAAGACCATATAGAGGATCTTGGACATACTGCAAGATAGAGCAGTGGTTCTAACCACTCAATTTGGGCTCCTTGGCCTAATCAGTCTGAATCATAGCCCAGACCTATAGTATACAGTCTGAACCATGACTAAGACCTATAATTTACAATCTAAACTATAGTTGTAACCTACGGTCTTAACTGAAGTTCAGTTGGCCTTCATCTGATCCAAATAATTTTGAATGGCCATTTGTTCTAGAAGAAGGTGGTTAGAGGACGAAAGCTTCCAATCCAACTGTCCTAACCACCCCTTCTTGATCTTGGCTTCTCCATGAAGCCACCCCCTTAGCGTAACTATGTTTATTACATTATTAGTATGGTTGTTAACATAGTTACAACCACTACTATTAAGCGCCTTGGTAGTTCCGTAACCTCCGAAACTATTCTAAGCGCTCATTGTATTATTTAAACAATGCTTGTTTAATGGTAATTGTTCGCTATTTTCTACATGGTATCAGAGCAGGAGGAAGGTATTTTTTTACTGGGCATGATTTTCGAAACTCGTCTAGACCTGTGACTCGGGCACGCTTCCCGAGGTCGATTGGACCTGACTGGGCAACCAAGGGACTCAGTCGCATCTCCCAAAGCCGAAGGACACTCGACAGATGTTGGATCTGACTGGACGCGGGCACGGATCCCGAGGTCAATCTGGACTGGTTCTGACTCGGGCACATTTCTCGAGGTCAGACCGACGTTGGACTGAAGTGACCTGACAGACCCTGGATCTGGCATGGAGCCCGAGGTGGCTGACACGTGGCGACGACCTGGACTGACACGTGGCACCACCTGGACTGGACTGACGTGGACACGTGGCGGACAGGCCACGCGCCACCCGGACCTTGCTGCGACACGTGGCCACAGCAAAAGTTGATGCCACTAAGCGACTGCCCAAAGGCAGTCACTTAACGAGGGGCGCGCCTCACCTTTTATTCAGGTGAGGCAAACGCCTCCTCTTGAATGTGGGACTAAAAGTCCCACATTCAAAAGTTTTCCCGCGGAGGCGGGAAAGCCTTCAATAGAAGGCAGGCCCCCTTCAAATATCCGTCGGGCTAGCTAGCCCGACTGGAGAGGGGGCGCGAAGGAAAGCCTCCCGACCAAGAGGTCGGGAGTTCAAACCCCACCGAGGACGCCCGCGCCTAGGTAAATATTTTTTTTGTTATTTTTCTATTTTTTTTAGTATTTTTTTATTAATATATTAATATTGTTAGTTTTTTTTTAACTAACAATATTTTTATTATTAATTAAATTCTTTACTAAAATTATTTAGAAATTTACATTAAAAATTAGAATATTTGCCAAAGCAAAGGGGCTATTTTTTTTCTTCTAAAAGGCACCATTTTTTTTCAAACTTGAAGAAAAAAAAGAGGGGGGATGATGAGTAATTTTTTCTGAAAAGGCAATTTTTTGGCATTATTGTAAAGGTGCATTTTCGGCAGCGCCCGACACCTAGTGGTTTATTTCTGTGGGCACTTTTATGTTGTATGTTGCATGCTTCATTTTTTTGCACTACTTCATTAAAAGTTAACAATCAAATTCACTCCCTAAGTCCCCAGAATAATTAAAACCCATCCGTGCAATTTATTGCACTGCAGCGTTTGGTATTTGTGATACCTCTGGCCAGCACTTACAGGTAAAGCTGTCGTGATTGCGCTACTGTATCCGCCGCCTAATATAGCTGCCACAACGACGTCTGAGCTTGTTCTCTATAAATCGTCGGGGAGAGATAAGTTTGCCATTTTTTTTGCTATTATTTTACTCCATCTACTACCCTAATCGTTCTTGTGTTTAGGCGTAAATCCTGACGAGAGTTCTGACATCCACAGTGTTTAGGGGAAGTTACGCCCCACGCATGAGGATTGATGACTTTCTATGGTAGGTGCCATCAACAAGACGATTCCCTTTCAGTACCGCCTAAGTACCACGTATCATATAATCTTTAAAATTACCTACAGTCTCCCTCACGTAAGGGCGGGTAATTTTTTTGATTTTTCAAAATACCTATAGTCTCCCTCACGTAAGGGCGGGTATTTTGTATGGTATAACGGCCTGGCATTAAGGTATATAGAAAGGGTGACCAATTGGTGATATAAGGAACCTTCACAATGGCCTCTGCTACAAAGTTAATGACTGATGCTCATCAGTTATTGAAAGGTCATAATTATACACCATGGAAAAACAAAATGAAGGCAGTCCTAATCATGGAAGATTTATGGGATGTTGTTTCTGGAGCAACAACGAGACCTTCACCAGCATCTGGATCCACAGCTCCTACCGCTGATCAGATAGCATTTGATAAGAAAGACAGTCGAGCAAAAGTGCTCATTTTGTTTGTTGTTTCAGATGAAGTTCAACCTCATATAGCTGACAAAGCGAGTGGTAAAGAGGCCTGGGATGCCCTTCAAACCATTTATGAGGGAAAGAATGATTCCACCATTCTTCATCTTCAAAAACAACTTCACAATCTGAGTTTGAGACAGGGTGAGACAGTTGAACTCTTTCTTTGCAGAGTTTCTGAATTGAAAGGCAAATTGAATTCTTTGGGAGATACAATGGACGACAAGCTTCTCACTTCCATCGTGATGAGAGCTTTGCCTGATTCCTTTGATACGTTGATCACCTCCATTCAGGTGTCACAACGACAAATTACCTTTATTGAGTTGGTCAATTTGCTTCAACAACATGAGGCACGCCAACTTCATAGGGATGATTCTTCTAATACAACCCTATACTCCAACAGACAGGGTTCTAAGAAGAAAGGTAATTTTTAGAAAGGAGGCAATTCTCAACAGGATTCAAAAGGAAAAGGGAAACAACCTCAACAAAAGAAGAGGTATTGCAAAATTTGTGATAAAGACAACCATGACACCAACAGGTGTTGGCATAAGAATAAGCAAAAAGGCCAGACCAAACCACAAAACAAGAACAAGCAACCCAAGGTGAATGTTGTTGTTGAAGAATCTGACTCAGATTTTGAATGGGCACACAAGGTGCTCATGACTACCACAACCTCCAAGGAGAAGGATCCTGTATGGTATGTCGATTCTGGCGCTAGTAAGCACATGACTGGTGACAAATCATGGTTTGAATCATTTGTGGCCAAAGAGGGCAGACCTGTCACTATTGCTGATGACAAAACCTACAAGGTTCAGGGAGAAGGTACAGTTTCAGTCACTCTTCCTGATGGCAAGTGTCAGATTGACAAAGTCCTCTATGTTCCAGGACTGGCTAACAATTTGTTGTCAGTCACACAAATCCTGGATAAAGATATGGTTGTCAACTTTCATGTTGAGAATGGCAAGAAGTGTTGTTCTATTACCAGGAAGGGTAAGAAGATTGCAACAACTTCATATAAGCATGGCTTATTTGCCCTAGATGCTATCTCTACTCCCCATGTTGCCATGACAGTCTCTACCAAGGAGGCCACTTCCCTCTGGCACAAGAGATATGGGCATCTTAGTTCTGGCTACTTACTTGAGCTTAGTAAGTATGAGATGGTAAAGGGTCTTCCTTCCCTTTCTTCCACATTGCCAGTGTGCTCTGACTGCTTGGAAGGAAAGCAACATAGAGTACCTTTTGAGAAGAGCTCAACACGAGCACAAAAACCTCTGGAGTTAATTCACACCGATCTGTGCGGTCCTTTCACACCCAACAGTTGTGGGGGGAAGAGGTATTTTTAGTTATTTGTAGATGACTACTCAAGAAAGATGTGGGTTTTCTTTCTTCGACTGAAATCTGAGGCTTTTGATTTCTTCCAGCAATTCAAGAAATCTGTTGAGAAGGAGTCAGGGACTTCTATAAAAACCCTCCGCTCAGATCGAGGGGGGGAGTTTACCTCTAAAGAATTTTCAACATTCTTATCTGAGCATGGAATCACGAGACAGTTAACAACTGCCTATACTCCTCAGCAAAATGGAGTTGCTGAGAGAAGGAACCGTTCTATTATGGAAATGGTTCGTTGTATGCTCACAGGAGCTACTCTTGGGCAACAATATTGGGCAGAAGCTGTCACCACTTTAGTATATCTATTGAATAGGGCACCCACAAAGGCCCTAAAAGGAATGACTCCATAGGAAGCATGGAGTGGTCGAAAACCCTCCATATCTCATCTTCGTATTTTTGGATGTCAAGCTTTCATGCACATACCAAAAGAGAAAAGGAAGAAGCTAGATGAGAAGACATTGAGATGCATTTTTCTTGGCTATGATGAGCACTCTAAAGGTTATCGTTTGATAGATCCTTTGACCAAGAAAATTCATATCAGTAGAGATGTTGTTTTTGATGAAGCTTTCACATCACAAAACACATCTAAGGTATACCTAGATCTTGTGGAATCTAAGGAAGAGAAGTTCCCTTTGTCAACACAGACAGGAGGTCCTTCCACATCTTCTTCAACACCAAAAACAAAGAATCCAAAATGGTATACAAGCACAATCAGGGACGCAAAGTTATCCACTCCACCAGATTTGACTTTGGATAGACCTCATACTCGCAGTATGGCTCAAAGGGAAAAAGCAGCCGTAGAGACCAGTGAGGTTGATGATCTTTGTCAATATTTTGAGGAACTTTCTGTAACTCCACATAAGGAAACAGAGGATATGGATATAGATGATGACAGGGTGTTTTTGTCTTCAATGAATGAACATGAACCTGCCTCTATACAAGATGCTCTTAGCAAACCATAATGGAAGGATGCTATGGATGCTGAGTACAAGTCTCTGAAAAAGAACAAAACTTGGGAGCTTGTCGATCTGCCACAAGGAAAGAAGCCCATTGGCTGCAAATGGGTGTACAAAGTCAAGTATAAGGCAGATGGGACAATTGATAAGCATAAGGCCCATCTTGTTGCAAAGGGCTATGCTCAAAAGGAAGGCATTGACTATGAGGAAACTTTTGCACCTACTGCTCGGATGACCACAATTCGAGTCATTTGTGCTATGGCAGCACAATATGGGTGGAAAGTTCACCAAATGGATGTCAAGAGTGCTTTTCTAAATGGTGATCTCCAAGAAGAAGTATACATGACTCAACCTGAAGGATTTGTACAGGAAGGCCAAAAGCAGAAAGTGTGCAAATTGGTCAAATCCTTATATGGCTTGAAACAAGCTCCTCGAGCTTGGTATATAAAAATGGATAATCACCTCCTGCAACATGGGTTTAAGAGATGTCCGTCAGATGCAAACCTCTATTTTAAGAAACAAGGTTCTGAAATAGTGTTGCTTGTACTCTATGTTGATGATCTGCTCATTACAGG
Source organism: Wollemia nobilis (assembly GCA_028583015.1). NCBI lineage: Eukaryota > Viridiplantae > Streptophyta > Pinopsida > Araucariales > Araucariaceae > Wollemia > Wollemia nobilis. The sequence continues at coordinate 4,677,304 of JAQPPZ010000753.1, forward strand.
GAGTTCAAAAACTATGATCTCCACTGTCAAAAGAGACTTGAGTCAATATTTTGAGATGTCAGATCTCGGACTTCTCCATTATTGTCTTGGTCTGGAAGTAAGCTAGAAGGAGCACTACATCAAAGTGTCTCAGAAAAAATATGCCAAGACACTGTTGGAAAAATATCGCATGACTGATTGCAAGCCAATGGCAACTCCGATGGAGATAGGAATTCAGTTATCGCGATATGATGATTCACCTCAGGTAGATGGTACTCTCTATCGACAGTTGATTGGGAGTCTCATATATCTGACCAATACTAGGCCAGATATCGTATTTGTTGTCAACTATCTTTCGAGGTTCATGCAGGAGCCTAAGACCACTCATTGGAAAGCAGCAAAGCGTGTTCTTCACTATGTCCGTGGTACTATGGAATATGGCCTAGAATACAAGAAGAATAACAAATTCTTCTTGCAAGGATACACGGACTCCGACTATGCCGGGTCATATGATGATCGCAAGTCAACTTCAGGATATATTTTTCATCTTGGATCCGGTCCTGTCTCTTGGCACAACAAGAAGCAACAGGTGGTTGCTATCTCATCTACAGAGGCAGAATATCGCGCCGCACGTGAAGCTGTGTGCGAAGTGATATGGTTACGTCGCATTCTGACAAGTATGGGTCATCCATCAAAATCTCCAATACACTTGTTCTACGACAACCAGGGTGTTTTGAACCTTGTTAAGAATCCAGTGCATCATGAGAAAACCAAGCACATTGATACACAATGCCACTTCATTCGAGACGAAGTTCCAAGGCACCGAATTCAGCTTCAGTACATTCCCATCGATGCTCAAGTTGCAGACATTTTCACTAAGGCACTTGCACGTGTCAAATTTGAATTGTTTCGCAGCTCACTTTGTATTGCCAAATGATGTAATCAGGGGGGATGTTAGTATAGCTAGTAGTTATCCAATTACCCAAATAATGTAATAAGGGGGGATGTTAGCGTAACTATGTTTATTACATTATTAGTATGGTTGTTAACATAGTTACAACCACTACTATTAAGCGCCTTGGTAGTTCCGTAACCTCCGAAACTATTCTAAGCGCTCATTGTATTATTTAAACAATGCTTGTTTAATGGTAATTGTTCGCTATTTTCTATAGAAGCCACCCATAGCCTTGGTACATCCTAGAAGTACCCCTAAGAATTAGGGAAAACTATCAACGAAGCATTAGAGTTTAGAGCAGTAAAGCCTTGTAGAATTATGGAATCATTTGAGTGCATAGAGAGAGCCTTGTTGCCATCCCCCATTATTAATTTTTCAAACATCATGACAAATTAGGCTATGGATGCCCTAAGGACCTAGGATAGCCAAGAAATGCTAATTCGGGTAAACGAAGGCCCTATTCAATGATTCAACCACAAATATTATCATAAGGACACCGAAGGTGACCCTTGAACATCAATTGGACAAGGAGGTCAAGCCCAATACCCTTGATTTTGAGGGTAAACTTACTTGAGTGCTCACCGTGGATTTCAACCATGGTTTATAGTGCAGACCGCACACTAGTGTTGTGGTTTGCAACAGAGGTATTGCCACCTTGCTATTTTCATTTATGCCCATCTAATTAGATTATATTAGTCATTTGCATGGTTTAATTGTAGTTTTAGAGACTTTTGACCAACATAATTAGTGTTTTTACTAAATTGTTCTCATCATAGTAGTTTAGACATTAATGGCTTCTTTTCATGTTATAATACTTCATTTTAAGTAATTGATTTCATATATTGATAGTTGTGCTCTTAATTTACATATTTCCATCAATCTTGATAGGATTTACATATTTTTAGCATAGTTTACGCATTTTCTTTATTTTATATCATTATGCTATTCTCATGCTATTTGTATTTAAAGGGCCTCATCATGAGAGGCTTCCTATGCTTTTGACATTCTTGTGTTGTTTCTTGATCATAGGAAATAGGTTTTTAAGGAGCTACAACCATTCATTTCCTTCCTCAATGTGAAGAAGAGGGTCTACTCCACCCTAGATCAGTTCGTATCACCTTAAGGGTTTGATAGTGCATTTCATCCCTAAGGGGAATTGAAATAATTGTAATTGCATATCAAATAGAGTATCCCTAATAGGGACTTGTAATTAGACACTTATTTATTTTAATGGAATAATAGAGGCATTTCTTGTAATTTATATTTTTTTTGTCCATTTATGTGTTTGAATAGCAATTTTACTTTGTTTATGCAATTACAACATTTTGGGTGCATGCATTTTTTGTCGTATACAAGGATCATATCATTGGTAGTTGTTGAAGCTAGAGTGGTCCTATATAGGATATCAAAAAGCCCACTCACCTCTATTGGGATCAGATCGAACGTGAAGACACCACCACTATTTTTTTACTAGGGTTTCGAATAACCCTAGTGTATTATAATCATTATATCAAGAATAATAAGCTTTATAACCCCATAATTGGGGCACATTTTACTGTAACATTAAAGATCCATTTTTTTATAATAAAATTTTATTTCATTGTGCAATTTTATGTGTTGAATTGCTTATTGATTTTATAGTTCATTGTTTGGTGTTGTTCGATTTGCATTCATAGAATCATTTTTTTATATGGACTATTTGATATCTTTAAAAAATATATATAGAAATGTAAATGGTATTTTCTATATTACTATATTGTTCATCAAAAGAGCATTTAGGAATGAATTATCATATTTGATGAGGCCTGGAAATGCCTCAATCATAGCATGTTTTGAACATTGAAACTGCCTAAAAACTCTTATGTTTAATCTGATATGCTAGTTAAGTTGATTCAATATGTTGTGTATTAACTATTTGCATGATCAATGTATTTGAAATACTATATTCTGATTTTTACAGATTTTTGCATAGTTTTATGTTATTTTGTTATGACTTGCTAAAAGAGAAATATGCTTAGGTTGATAGCAACATTTCACTAATTATGTTTTGATATGTCTCAAGCATTTATTTTACCTAAGTTTAGCAAACAGTGCAAGCAAACTGTTACTGTGCAGCAAAAACTGGTTTTCCAATGTAAATTCCAGCCAGCTGCCAATGAATGGCAAGGCATGGAATTCACACATGGAAAGAGATGAAGACCATTGAAATCTGATCCTGAGAGATAACCCACCTGAGAAATGCAGAGGAAATCATTTAAAGAGCACACATTTGTTCATTCTGAAGTCTCTTCGGAATGAACAGACATCTTCGAAATGAGAAAACACAGTCTCTTCGGAATGAGCGGATCTTCGGAATGAGAATTGCAGTCTCTTCGAAATGAGCCACTTATCTTCGGAATGAAAATAGAATGTGCTTTTTGACTTGTTGACCGATTTTTGATGCTGGAAAAAGGGAAAGAAATATTGAAAAGGGTAAGGGAAAATATCTCCCATCTGACTTTGCCGTCCTTGCCGACCAAAGCCACCATTTATGGAAAGATCAAGTTTGATCCTCTTCTAGGATAAAACCAGGAAAAGCTGCAGCATAATAGGATTAGATATTTAGGATAGAAATGAGATATTCTCAGTTTGTAAGTAGATCTTAGGACATCTATAAATATGGCTCCCATCCAGGTTGAGCTAGAGAGATGGAGAGAGAGGAGAATAGGAGAAAATAGGCAAGTAGTGTAATAGTAAGAAAAGTGACTGTTACAGTCCTGTAACAGGTTTTTAGCAGCAATACTGTAATCATGTTCTGAATCAATAAAAGTGCACTATTTTTATTCATGTTGTTGTGAATGAGTGTGAGTAAGATCTAGAGAAAGAAAGACTCATACCTTCTTCTGGACAAGGAGGCTGGCCACTTCTAGACCTAGGAGGAGGACTAACAACAGGTTTTTATTCTGATTTTGCTATAGTAGAATGAGTTGTAGAACTTGTCATTTCATTTCCTTGTAAACAGCTAACAATATTTGTAATCTTAGCTTATTTTATGATTGGGATGATCTTGTGATTAATGGTTTGGTTGTAATCTCCACTTTCAGCAAGCTTTCAAAATACTGTAGATTATCATTTCCAGAATTTACTATTTTCTGCAATTTATTGCATTTTGTGTTTTGTTGTCAACCCCTGCATAGAAGATTGACAACCTTCTATTACAGAGCATTGACAGGGCTTAATTTCCATGCTATAATTAGGTTTCCATTGCTGCAAAAGTAAATAGATTTCCTTTCTGCAATTATAATCAGATTTCTAATTCTGCAACTCGTTATTTTTGCAACATAATTAGGTCTCATTCTGCAATTGTAATTAGGATTTCATTTCTATAGTTAATGATTAGTTTCCATTTCTGCAACTAGATTAAGGTTTAATTTATGTAATTTAGAGATAGAAATGTCCTAAATCCCCCACACAATCGGTTTCACCAATAAGACCTGTTGCTCCCAAATGACCTAAGTTATAGCCCTGTTCACCCCTTCTTCCACAAATAGCCTTGTACACTACCCTGGATTGAAAAATTCATTGAGAATTAATGATGTGTATAATGACAATGCATCATTTTGGCACCGTTTCTAGGGAATAGTGTTGTTGGAAGGTGACAACAGTCCAATAGCTATTAATTAGACTGAGCTATGAAATTCAGGATAAAATCTGAATATAACAGCTGGTTAAAGTAACAACTATTGACCTATAATTTATGTCATTCAAGAGTAAACATGAATGAGTAAGCCTAGGGATGAAAAAGGTAGAATTACCCAAAAGGATCCCTAGCTTGTTCCATTAAGAAGATCTTCATGCCTAAGGGGTGAATCACCTATGTTTGAACTACCAGAAATATTGAAAGAAAAATCACCAGTCTCATCATCATTAGAACATTATAAAAATCATCATCATTAGAACATCCTAAGAAAGAAAAATCATCAGACTCATCATCAACAGAGGATCTTGGACCTCTTGAGAGTGAAATTTGGATAGGTTTAACTGTTCCCAAGGAACAAGAAACTATGGCAGAGGGAGGCAATCTAGATAGGGATGGCCAACATGGCTATGTCCATAATGAAGGAGATGATCAGGATATGCCCCAACCTTCCAGAACATTTGAATATCCTATCCATTTGAATCCAACACAAAACTCTCCCATGAAAACCATTTCACCTTCAGTACTTCCAACCTTTCGAGGTGTTGTATCTGAAGATCTTGATCAATTTTTGTTTGAATTCAAAGTAGTGTGTCAAACCTATGACTATGTAAATGACAATCAAAAACTTAAGGTTTTTCCCTCAACACTCAAGGACTCAGCATTACACTGGTTCATGAGCTTAGAGCCAAATTCCATCCGAACTTGGGATCAAATGGAAACTATGTTTTTAGACAAATATCAGGAGTATTGTCATGTAAGGAATAGGAAAGATGAGTTATTCAAGATTAAATAGGAAGATGATGAAACATTAGAAGACTATCTTGATAGGTTCTCCTTTGTTCAAAGGAGATGTGGACTTGTAGAACCAGAGTTATGCAAAACCATATTTTTGAGAGGATTACAAGATGAATCCAGAGAAGTATTGGATTTGATGGGAAAAGGGGATGTAAATACTCTCAGTAATGAGGAAATTGTGGGTCTCTATAGGAATTACTCTCGCACTAAGCAAGGAAGAAGAAAAAAAATACAAATGGCACTGATGTGAAGGACCTAATAGAGGAACTTGCAAATTTTAAAACTGATATTCTGGTGCAATTGAACACAACTTTAGGAGAAATGTCTGCAAAAGCAAAAACCATAGAACCTTTGGCAATTTATTGCCCAAGATGTAGAAATAAACATGCTTTGCAGGAGTGTCCTTTGAATAAAACATCTATCTCAGCCATTTGTAGTATCTGTTCAAAGAAGCATTTGACTGATAAATGCCACCTGCTACCACAACTCAAAACTATGTTAGAGAGTCAGACTGAGGAACTCAACTATGTTGGACCAAAACAAGGGGGAAATTTCTCTCAGAACCAAAATCCCCCTCATTTTCCTACAAATTGGGGGCATAATCCTTGGACTATGCCTTGGGGACAATCAGAGCCACCCCAACGTCCTTGGAATTATTCTCAATGGACAAATTCCCAAGAATGGCCACAAACAAGTTGGAGTAATCCAACCTGGAATCAGAATCAGAATAATCCATCATGGAATCAAAACAACCCACCCTGGAATCAGAATAATCCACATTGGATGCAAAATCAACCATAGTGGAGTCAGCAATACCAGTCCTATCCAAGGCAACAAAGAAATCAAGGTCAAACTCAGCATTTGTTGCCTGCACCTAATCAAAATTTTCAAGAAAAATAGAACCAACCACAACAAACACAACAGGTGAAACAACCTCAACTTCCAGCTCAATCAGTCACTAATCCAAACAACATGAGACAGGCATCCCCTGTCTATGTGGTTGAAGCTGAAGAAAATGCTGAAATAAATGTTCTTGATTGTAGTAACATCCAACTTCATTCAGGAAAAGTTGTACCTGAACCTGTTTCAACTAAAATCAAGGAAAATGAAAAGCAAGAACCTTTGGAACCAGTTAGAGTTAAACCAACAATAGAGAAAGAAGAAGAAAAAATAGAACCACAGGCAGAACAATTACCTTCATCAAGGATAATTCCATATCCTGAAAGATTTAATACCACAGCAAAAAATTCTAGAGTCAGACCTGGTCAAGGAACTTAGAAAGTTAACTATATCATTGCCCTTATTGCAAGCCATTAAGGATATACCAATGATTAAAAGTACTATCCGAGATTTGTGCATTAGAAGAGCAGGAAGAAAAAAGAAAGCATTTCCCAAGACTGTTCAGAGTTGAAGGAAAGATAGCTGATCTCTTGTCTGGAAAACTAGTACCTCCAAAGTATAGTGACCCAGGGAGTCCAATTATCACAGTTACCATAGGCTCAGTACCAATATCAAATGTCTTAGTAGATCTAGGAGCTGCAATAAATGTCATGACCAAGGATATAATGGAACAATTACAGCTCAAACATCTCAGTCCCACATTTACAGTTTTAGAAATGGCTGATAGGTCAGTTGCAAAACCTGAAGGTATCATTGAAGATGTCCCTATAGAAGTCTCTTCTTGGGAATTCCCTACAGATTTTTTGGTTTTACAGCCAAGAAATTCAGCACATGGATATCCCATCATTCTGGGAAGACCTTGGCTTGCAACTGCAGCAGCCTTCATAGACTATAGATCTAGAAAAATGACTATTTCAAATGGTATTGATCTAAAACAGATCTCTCTGTATCCTCCTGCAAGACCCTCCAACAATTTTTTAGGTCAGTTATGGTTTCCTGATTCAGATGAAGAACCAGAAGAGGTTATTTCCACACTAGCCACCTTGGTAGTAAGGGAACACACAGAAGACCTCCATGACATAGAAACTTTAGAGAATGAAACTATCCTAATAAATGTTCTGCATGAACAAGGGTTAGAAGAGGAAGCAAGTAAATATCCATCAGTTGTTAGGGAATGAGGAGAACCAAAATTTTGAAGGTGAGCCATCTGCACTATCACAGGAAACATCAGTTTCACTACCACATGGGTGGCATCATCACCTGATTTTCCCTTCTCACTATTCCATACAGGATATGCTTCCATTAGAAATCAATGAAACAGAAACTTCTTATTGCCCTCTTAACTCCCTAATCACCAAGTATGAAGAAGTGAATTCAGTCCTTCCAAATACAAAACAAATAGAAGTCCAGCCAAGAAAATTACTGAACATTAATAGCTGGCTCACTAGGGAAGAGGAAGAAAAGTTGATAACAGTTTTGCAGAAGCATGTTCATGCTTTTGCGTGGGACTACAAGGATATGTCAAGAATTCACCCTGATATATGCACCCACAGGATTTATACTGAAGAAGTCAAGCCAGTAAGACAACCCCAGAGAAGACTGAATCCTGCCTTGAGGGATATTGTAAAGGAAGAAATTGAAAAACTTCTGGAGGTAGGATTCATTTACCCAATTTTTGATAGCCAGTGGGTCTCTCCATTGGTTATAGTTCCTAAGAAAAATGGAAAAATGAGAGTATGTGTAGACTATAGAGAGCTGAACAAAGTGACATACAAAGACCATTTTCCATTACCTTTCATAGATCAGGTGTTAGATACCCTTGCTGGAAAGAAATACTTTTGTTTTCTTGATGGATTTAGTGGGTATAATCAAATTCAGGTTGCACCTGAAGATCAAGAGAAAACAACCTTTACCTATCCATGGGGAACATTTGCCTATAGGGTTTTACCTTTTGGTTTGTGTAATGCCCCAACAACATTTCAGCGAGCGGTCTTAGCAATTTTTTCTTATCAGACTACCAACAGTGTTGAGATATACATGGATGATTTCACGAGTATGTGGAAAGACTTTTGACTTTACATTAGAAAACCTTGACAGAGTTTTAACTCGCTGTGAAACATACCAGTTATCCTTGAATCCAGACAAATGTTTTATGATGATGGAGGAAGGAATAGTTCTTGGTCATCACATCTCTCCTCAAGGAATCTAGGTTGATCCAAAGAAGGTGGAAATTATCAAGAATCTTCTTCCTCCTAAAACTCAGACTAATGTCAAAAGCTTCCTAGGACACATTGGTTTTTACCGCAGGTTTATTCCTAGCTTTAGCACAATAGCCAATCCCATGTTTGCCCTATTGACTAAAGATTCTGAATTCTCCTGGACTGCAAGGTGTCAGGAATCATTTGAAGCTCTAAAAGAGAAATTAGTAACTCCACCTATGTTAAGAGGACCTAATTGGACATTACCATTTCACATACAGGATGATGCTTCCAATACTGCAATTGGAGCAGCATTAGGACAAATTGACAATGGTGAACACTATGCCATCTACTACATTAGCAAGAATTTGACAGAGCTGAGAAAAATTATACCACAACTGAGAAAGAGTTCTTGGCAGTAATTTATGCCATCAACAAATTCAGGCATTACATCACAGGTTATCAAATATTTATTCACACAGATCACACAACCATTAAGTATTTGATGAATAAGCCTATGGTAAGTGCAAGAATTATTCATTGGTTATTGTTGCTGCAAGAATTTGATATCACAATAATCAACAAACCAGGAAAAGCTAATGTTGTAGCAGATTTCTTGTCCAGGTTGTAGAACACAGATAAAGGGGAATTAGTTGAGGACACTTTTCCTGATGAAAAATTATTTGCTATATCAGTCCAATCACCTTGGTTTGTAGATATAGCCAATTATTTGGTCACAGGAAAGGTTCCTCCACATTTCACTTCAAAACAAAAAAAACAATTGATCAAACAGAGTTCTTCCTTTGAGTGGATTAAGGGTATACTTTTTAAGTGCAGTCCTGACCATGTGTTACGCAGGTGTATCCGAAAGGATGAGGTATATGATATCCTTAGGGCTTGTCATGATGAACCCTCAGGTGGACACTATTCTATAAAAAGCACAATTAGAAAAATTTTAGGGACAAGATATTATTGGCCATCTCTTCACAAGGATGTGAAAAAGTACATCAGGCATTGTGATGCATGCCAAAGAATGGGGAAACCCACTCATACAAATGAAATGCCACTACAGCCTCAATTGGTTTTAGAGCCATTTGAGAGGTGGGGGCTTGATTTTGTAGGACCTATTGATCCACCTTCTCAAGGAAAGGTGCATATTCTAGTATGCACTGATTACCTGACAAAGTGGGTAGAGGTGCGTGCTTTCAAACATGCTCATGAAGAGAAGGTCATCGATTTCTTGTATACTCAGATTTTTTAGAGATTTGGAGCTCCACGGTCTATCACCACAGACCAAGGACCCCAATTTGCATCTAAAGTCATTGAGGCTTTTACAGAATTATATGAAATCAAACATAGGAAATCATCACCTTACCACCCACAAGCAAATGGCCAGGTTGAGGTAACAAACAGAGAACTGGAACGAATCTTGACAAAAATAGTAGCTTTTCATAGGAAAAATTGGCTAGATAAATTACCTGAAGCAGTTTGGGCTTACAATACTACTTGGAAATCCACTACTGGATTCACACCTTATGAACTAGTTTTTGGTAAAAAGCCCCTCCTACCTATTGAATTTGAGCTACTAACATTGCGCACAACATTGGAAATTGGAATTGAATTGTCACAAGCACAGACAGATAGGATTCTGTAGCTGAATGCATTGGATGAACTTAGGTTGGATGCTCTGCACCAAACTGAAGTAATTCAGGAGCAGAGGAAGTTGTGGCATGACAGTCACATTCAGTAGAGGAAACTTCAACAAGGAGATTGGGCTTTGCTATTTGATTCTCGCTATGAGGACTTCCCTGGAAAGCTGAGAACTAGATGGCTTGGACCTTACCAGATTGAAGAGGTATTTGACAATGGAGCAGCTCGTCTATCTCCTATTGATGGGTCACAGAGAAAATTGGTAGTGAATGGACATCACCTCAGGGTGTATCATACACCTCTAACTAAAGAGGAATTCTTGTAGTAGCTTGACAGTTTGGATGCACAACAGGTGGAAGAGATTCCCTCTTCTACTTCAATACAATCAACATGATCATGGATTTCAAGAAAAGCAAAAAAAAAAAAAAAATAAAAAAAGCAGAAAACAAAAAGATGAATAAATTCTGATTGTGAATTCCTTCATGGGCATGATTTCAGGGAAATCATGAATTCCTTCATGGGCATAATCAGAATCAAGAAAAAAGAGAGAAAAGGAGAGGTAAAAAAAAAACCAAGAAAAAAAAAAAGAAAAATGAATAGCTCAGCAGTGAAAACCTTTCCTAAGGCACTACTGGGTTGGTATGCATGAAAACCAGTTTTCTGGCATGCATAACCTTGAAAATTTTTGAATCATCATTGTACAAATTCACCAACTGCACTTGTTTTGAAATATTGCAGAAAATCTCAACAGAACATCAACAAAAGCAGTCATTCTTCAAAACTTGCATTAACTTGTTTTAATCAGGTATATATTTCTTACATTTCTTCATTGTAAATGATTGGTATATAGTATATAACAATTAACCATTAGCATAAAAGGTATCCATAAGAGTTGGCATACTTAAAACATGTTTTGAGAATGAGAATATTGGTTTCTGCCTAATCTTCGAAACAAGAATGCCAAAAACAATGTCTGCTATCTTCTTCAGATTAATTGTTGTATTGTCTTCGGATTGAAATTGTCTTTGGAATGACAGTAGAATGAATGTTGCACTTTGTCTTTAGAATGAAGCTTTGTCTTCGAAATGACGATTTGTCTTCAGAATGAAGCTTTGTCTTCGAAATGACGATTTGCCTTCACAATGAAGCATGATCTTCGGAATGAGGATTTGTCTTCAGAATGAAGCATGACCTTCAGAAAGAGGATTTGTCTTCGGAATGAAGCTTTGTCTTCGGAATGAGGATTTATCTTAAGAATAAGGATTTGCCTTCGCAATGAAGCATGATCTTCAGAATGAAGACTTGTCTTCAGAATGAAATCATAATCTTCAGAATGAGGTATTGTTTTTGCAATAAATCATAATCTTCGGAATGAGCATTCAATATAATATTTCCACGTGGCATCCAAGGAAGGAAAAATATACGATCAAGTAAAATTCTTTGACTGCATACGATAAATAAACACGTGTCAGTTAGGATGTGGTTTGTTTTATCTTGCACCCATTAAGAAAGTACCAGAATCACGGGGATGTGACCAACAATATGCCACCATTTTTTGATGCTAATAATCATGCACATGAAAATCTATGGGTGAAATAGAAGAACTAAAAATAAGTGAGGTGGATCTGATGGCAAGGACATCTACGCAACCATTAACGGATAGGTGTTCAGAGAAAAAATAGAAATGCGTGCCACCCTTCCTTTCAAAGACATATTTGCTAACGCAAAATGATTACGAGGTACAGTGTCGAGATTATAGTTCATTCCAAAGAAGAAAAATAGGGCAATTGAAAACCTGGAACCAAACCCTACAAGTCTACAAACACCAGAAACCAACGATCCAACAGAGGAATAGCAGCAGAAGTGAGTAGTTTTTAACGTACCAAAATAGGAAAATGGGGTGAAAGACAAAAATGGAACCAGCAGATACCACCCACCTCCGAGAAAATCTAGAAGTGCTATAGATTTTTGAAGATGGAGGACTTATGCCATTCTTGGACAAATTTAATGGGTCCTCTGAAGATTTGGTCGGCATGTTCACCCACACATTCAGAAATAACCGGGCACACATTAACGACATGACAATTGAGGTAACCCCTAAAGTTTTAAGTCAAATTACTGAGCTTCCATTAGAAGGTCTTCCAATTTCTAGATCTGGCAAAAATACATTGGTGAATATAGTTAATCAATTTCTGGAAGAAAACGATAGGGAGCCAGAATATTTAACACATAACAACACATGCAAGGGGGTAAAAAGGGCCAGCCTACAGGAACCCTGGGATGAAGTGGCCACATGGGTAATCAAATTTCTAACCTGTGAAGGGTAGTATGTACTATTATCAGGGCATCATCTCAAAATTTTAAACCATCTAAGACATGGGAGGCAACAACCAGAAGTTAGGGTAAATCTTCCCCTGTACCTGCACCAGGAGTTGAAAAACATGGCAAAAAGATATCAGGAAGGAAAAGGAAGCCCTCGCCACCATGGTCTTATTAAACTAGTCTGCCAACACCATTTTAGAGGAAACCCTAGGAGCTTTGATAGGTTTTACTCTACCCTAAATGATGTAATTTTTGGAGATGAGGATGAGGAGGAAGAAGAAACAGATGCTGTTGATGCTGTTGCAGAAGAAGAAACAGCTACTATAGATGCTGTTGCAGAAGAAGAAATAGATACTACCATAGAGGCTATTGCAGAGAAAGAAACACACCCAACAGAGCACCTTGCTCCAGAACCTTCAACCTCACGAACTAAGAAACAAAAGAAGAGAGGGTCTGGAACTGGCAGCAGAACAGAAAAATAGAAGAAGGTCCATTTTTCTGAAGTTGTTACTGATCTGTCAAAACAGGGGAGTGAAGTACCTAGCCAAAAAGGGGAAGGAACAACAAAGGAAATAGAAGCATCTAAAACTGTCCCCACAACCCCTATTGTCACCAGAAAACAAAGCAAAAAGAAGAAATTTGCATCAGGAACTAGGAGGTCTACAAGACTCCACTTGAGGGAAATGGCAGAACAGGTGATAGAAGAAGAAGGTGGACAAAGCAGTCCAGATGTCACAGAAATACAACCAGCCCCTGAAGACTTTCCAGAATTCCCTGAATAGATAATTGAGGAAGAGACTGGGCAGGATAGTTTTGAAGTGGCTACAGTTCAACAGGCCATAGAAATTGTAGATGCAATCATAGACAGTTTCATGGAGCCTCCTGAACAAGAGCAGACAATGAAGTAGAAGAAGAGATAGTTGTTGAGCAACCAACTATAGCTGATTTGTCTGCATCAGATTCTGAACCAGAAATAGAGGAGGTAGACATCACAGAATAGCTGAGAGCAGCAAGAAGTGTTGTCAAAACACAAACCAGATGGATTGAAGAGAGAGAAAGTATCATTGAAATGCAAGAAAGGAGGATTGCAGAATTACAGTAGGAAGTGGTAGAATTGAGAAAAAGGCTATCATAGTCTAAAAAATAGCCAACTGTATCCATTGATGAGGATGATTTGGCTCAATTACTTATGGATTTATCTAGGGTAGATGACTCTATTGAGACAGACATAGGTGCTCATTCTGAAGCAGCACCCTTTCATTATGAAGAAGTGCCTTCTCATTCTGAAGCATTGCCTTCTCATTCTGAAGATGCTCCAGAATTGGTAAAGAGCATAGAAAAAGATACTGGAGATGAGTCACAACAAGAAACACCAGCACAAGAATAGTCCAAGCAGTAGCATGAAATTGTTCAAGTAAGTACTCCTTCAATTGAGGTCTCTATATTTCAAACTATTACACCTTCAATAGAAATAGTAGATAAGGGGGTACAAGTGGAATTATTATCTGATGAAAAACCAGTAGAAATAGCAGAAAAGGGGGTACAGGTAGAATTGTTGATAGATGATCAACCAGTAGAAGTGGCAGAAAAAGGGGTTCAGGTAGATCTGCTACCTAGAGTTCCACCTGTAGTTAGACCACCTAATACTGTATCCCTAGAACAATATAATGTAGACATAGCCAGTTGGGTGATCAGATATGAGAAGCTTGCCACTAAGATTGAAAAATTCAAATTGGAAGGAAAATAGTTAGAGGCAAAGGAAACAGAGATCAAGGCATTAAAAGAAAAAGTGACTGATTTATGTCAGATTGCTGAGTTTTTGGTCCAATTCAGATGGCCAGCCAGATTTTACAGTCTTATTCTGAAAGAGAAATATCTCAGATGGCAGGTCATGAGGATTAGCTCAGGTCTCCCATATAAATTGGACACAACTACAGATTTCCTGGAAGCATATTTTGACAGCCCTATAGAGCAGAAAAATCTCCTATGTGAACTATTTTTACACAGCTTCTTTATTCCAGAAGAAGTAGAATTTCACCCTCAAATTTACATAGGAGATGTTCAATTGAGGGCATTCATGTCCACTTTGCAAAATCACTTTTATTGGGACCAGGAGAAAAGGTAGAATAAAGAAATTGAATCAAGAGCTGAATTGTTAGTCAGAGCAGTTCAGCCAAATCACCCAATTATCACCAGACAACACTTCACCATGATGAACAGGGATGATGTAAAGAGGATGTACTTGAACAATTTGAGGGACTGTGTGACCAGATTTTAGAATTTTTGTAATGACAATTTTGTTCCAGCATTATCAATCTACAGAAACAGATGGGTTGAACTTTCCATGTCTTTATAGAAAAGAGAACCCATCTCCCCCATTAACTTAGAATGGTCTAGAAGAAGGGTAGAAGGAGTGATACAGCTGATTGAAATCATGCAACATCATTGGATAGGTCTCATATTTAGGCCTCCAACCATCATTACTCTAGTTCCCTTCTACTTTGAAGAAGATGCTCAACCTGATGATCAGTTTGAAGAATGGCTCAGAAACCTTCAGGAGAACAGGGGATATTATATAGGCACCAAACTGTTCTACAGGTCATGGAATTTGAATATGGACATATGTGATTCCATAGCCCAACAGAATGCATGAGGACATGCATTTATATAAGTTGGGGGGAAAATGATGAGGCCTGGAAATGCCTCAATCATAGCATGTTTTGAACATTAAAATTGCCTAAAAACTCTTATGTTTAATCTGATATGCTAGTTAAGTTGATTCAATATGTTGTGTATTAACTATTTGCATGATCAATGTATTTGAAATACTATATTCTGATTTTTACAACTTTTTGCATAGTTTTATGTTATTTTGTTATGACTTGCTAAATGAGAAATATGCTTAGGTTGATAGCAGAATTTCACTAATTATGTTTTGATATGTCTCAAGCATTTATTTTACCTAAGTTTAGCAAACAGTGCAAGCAAACTATTATTGTGCAACAAAAACTGGTTTTCCAATGTAAATTCCAGCCAGTTGCCAATGAATGGCAAGGCATGGAATTCACACATGGAAAGAGATGAAGACCATTGAAATCTGATCCTGAGAGATAACCCACCTGAGAAATGCAGAGGAAATCATTTAAAGAGCACACATTTGTTCATTCTGAAGTCTCTTCGAAATGAACAGACATCTTCGGAATGAGAAAACACAGTCTCTTCGAAATGAGCGGATCTTCGGAATGAGAATTGCAGTCTCTTCGGAATGAGCCACTTATCTTCGAAATGAAAACAGAATGTGCTTTTTGACTTGTTGACCGATTTTTGACGCTGGAAAAAGGGAAAGAAATATTGAAAAGGGTAAGGGAAAATATCTCCCATCTGACTTTGTCGTCCTTGCCGACCAAAGCCACCATTTATGGAAAGATCAAGTTTGATCCTCTTCTAGGATAAAACCAGGAAAAGTTGCAGACATAATAGGATTAGATCTTTAGGATAGAAATGAGATATTCTCAGTTTGTAAGTAGATCTTAGGACATCTATAAATATGGCTCCCATCCAGGTTGAGCTAGAGAGAGGGAGAGAAAGAGAGGAGAATAGGAGAAAATAGGCAAGTAGTGTAATAGTAAGAAAAATGATTATTACGAGTCCTGTAACGAGTTTTTAGCAACAATACTGTAATCATGTTCTGAATCAATAAAAGTGCACTATTTTTATTCATGTTGTTGTGAATGAGTGTGAGTAAGATCTAGAGAAAGAAAGACTCATACCTTCTTCTGGACAAGGAGGCTGGCCACTTCCAGACCTAGGAGGAGGACTAACAACAAGTTTTTATTCTGATTTTGCTGCAGTAGAATGAGTTGTAGAACTTGTCATTTCATTTCCTTGTAAACAGCTAATAGTATTTGTAATATTAGCTTATTTTATGATTGGGATGATCTTGTGATTAATGGTTTGGTTGTAATCTCCACTTTCAGCAAGCTTTCAAAATACTGTAGATTATCATTTCCAAAATTTACTATTTTTTGCAATTTGTTGCATTTTGTGTTTTGTTGTCAACCCCTGCACAGAATATTGACAACCTTCTATTACAGAGCATTGACAGGGCTTAATTTCCATGCTATAATTAGGTTTCCATTGCTGCAAAAGTAAATAGATTTCCTTTCTGCAATTATAATCAGATTTCTAATTCTGCAACTGTTATTTCTGCAACATAATTAGGTCTCATTCTGCAATTGTAATTAGGATTTCATTTCTGTAGTTAATGATTAGTTTCCATTTCTGCAACTAGATTAAGGTTTAATTTATGCAATTTAGAGATAGAAATGTCCTAAATCCCCCACACAATCGGTTTCACCAATAAGACCTGTTGCTCCCAGATGACCTAAGTTATAGCCCTGTTCACTCCTTTCGCAAATAGCCTTGTACACTGCCCTGGATTGACAAATTCATTGAGAATTAATGATGTGCATAATGACAATGCATCATTTTGGCACCATTTTTGGGGAATAGTGTTGTTGGAAGGTGACAACAATCCAATAGTTGTTAATTAGATTGAGTTGTGAAATTCAGGATAAAATCTGAATATAACAGCTGGTTAAAGTAACAACTATTGACCTATAATTTATGTCATTCAAGAGTAAACATGAATGAGTAAGCCTAGGGATGAAAAAGGTAGAATTACCCAAAAGGATCCCTAGCTTGTTCCATTAAGAAGATCTTCATGCCTAAGGGGTGAATCACCTGTGTTTGAACTACCAGAAATATTGAAAGAAAAATCACCAGTCTCATCATCATTAGAACATTCTGAGAAAGAAAAATCATCAGACTCATCATCAACAGAGGATCTTGGACCTCTTGAGAGTGAAATTTGGATAGGTTTAATTGTTCCCAAGGAACAAGAAACTATGGTAGAAGGAGGTAATCTAGATAGGGATGGCCAAATGGCTATGTCCATAATGAAGGAGATGATCAGGATATGCCCCAACCTTCCAGAAAATTTGAATATCCTATTCGTTTGAATCCAACACAAAAATCTCCAATGAAAACAATTTCACCTTCAGTGCTTCCAACCTTCTGAGGTGTTGTATCTGAAGATCCTGATCAATTTTTGTTTGAATTCAAAGTAGTGTGTCAAACCTATGACTATGGCTCCCGTCCAGGTTGAGCTAGAGATATGGAGAGATATGGAGAGATATTGAGAGATATGGAGAGAGATTGAGAGAAAGGAGAATAGGAGAAAATAGGCAAGTAGTGTAATAGTAAGAAAAGTGACTGTTACAGTCCTGTAACAGGTTTTTAGCAGCAATATTGTAATCATATTCTGAATCAATAAAAGTGTATTATTTTTATTCATGTTGTTGTGAATGAGTGTGAGTAATATCTAGAGAAAGAAATACTCATACCTTCTTCTGGACAAGGAGGCTGGCCACTTCCAGACCTAGGAGGAGGACTAACAACAGGTTTTTATTCTGATTTTGTTGCAGCAGAATGAGTTGTAGAACTTGTCATTTCATTACCTTGTAAACAACTAACAGTATTTGTAATCTTAGCTTATTTTATGATTGGGATGATCTTGTGATTAATGGTTTGGTTGTAATCTCCACTTTCAAAAAACTTTCAAAATACTGTAGATTATCATTTCTAGAATTTACTATTTTTTGCAATTTACTGCATTTTGTGTTTTGTTGTCAACCCCTACACAGAAGATTGACAACATTCTATTACAAAGCATTGACAGGGCTTAATTTCCATGCTATAATTAGGTTTCCATTGTTGCAAAAGTAAATATATTTCTTTTATGCAATTATAATCAGATTTCTAATTCTACAAATATTATTTTTGCAAAATAATTAGGTCTCATTATGCAATTGTAATTAGGATTTCATTTATGTAGTTAATGATTAGTTTCCATTTTTGCAACTAGATTAAGGTTTAATTTATGCAATTTAGAGATAGAAATTTCCTAAATCCCCCACATAATCGATTTCACCAATAAAATTGTTCAAGTAAGTACTCCTTCAATTGAGGTCTCTGTATTTCAAACTGTTGCACCTTCAGTAGAAATAGTAGATAAGGGGGTACAAGTGGAATTACTGTCTGATGACAAACTAGTAGAAATAGCAGAAATGGGGTACATGTAGAATTGTTGATAGATGATCAACTAGTAGAAGTGGCAAAAAAAGGGGTTCAAGTAGATCTGCTACCTAGAGTTCCACCTGTAGTTAGACCACCTAATACTGTATCCCTAGAACAATATAATGCAGACATAGCCAGTTGGGTGATCAGATATGAGAAGCTTGACACTAAGATTGAAAAATTAAAATTGTTAGGAAAACAGTTAGAGGCAAAGGAAACATATATCAAGGCATTAAAAGAAAAAGTGACTGATTTATGCTAGATTGCTGAGTTTTTGGTCCAATTCAGACGGCTAGCCAGATTTTATAGTCCTATTATGAAAGATAAATATCTTAGATGGCAGGTCATGAGGATTAGCTCAGGTCTCCCATATAAATTAGACACAACTACAAATTTCTTGGAAGCATATTTTTATAGCCCTATAGAGCAGAAAAATCTCCTATGTGAACTATTTTTACATAGCTTCTTTATTCCAGAAGAAGTAGAATTTCACCCTCAAATTTATATAGGAGATGTTAAATTGAGGGCATTCATGTCCACTTTGCAAAATAAATTTTATTGGGACCAGGAGAAAAGTTAGAATAAAGAAATTGAATCAAGAGCCGAATTGTTAGTTAGAGCAGTTCAGCCAAATCACCCAATTATCACTAGACAACACTTCACCATGATGAACAGGGATGATGTAAAGAGGATGTACTTGAAAAATTTGAGAGACTGTGTGACCAGATTTCAGAATTTTTGTAATGACAATTTTGTTCCAACATTATCAATCTGCAGAAACATATGGGTTGAACTTTCCATGTCTTTATAGAAAAGAGAACCCATCTCCCCCATTAACTTAGAATGGTCTAGAATAAGGGCAGAAGGAGTGATACGGCTGATTGAAATCATGCAACATCATTGGATAGGTCTCATATTTAGGCCTCCAACCATCATTATTCCAGTTCTCTTCTACTTTGAAGAAGATGCTCAACCTGATGATCAGTTTGAAGAATGGCTTACAAACCTTCAGGAGAACAGGGGATATTATATAGGCACCAAATTGTTCTACATATCATTGAATTTGAATATGGACATATGTGATTCCATAGCCAAACAGAATGCATGAGGACATGCATTAATATAAGTTGGGGGGAAAATGATGAGGCCTGGAAATGCCTCAATCATAGCATGTTTTGAATATTAAAATTCCATAAAAACTCTTATGTTTAATCTGATATGCTAGTTAAGTTGATTCAATATGCTATGTATTAATTTTTTGCATGATCAATGTATTAGAAATACTATATTCTGATTTTTATAGCTTTTTGCATAGTTTTATGTTATTTTGTTATGACTTGCTAAAAGAGAAATATGCTTAGGTTGATAGCAGCATTTCACTAGTTTTGTTTTAATATGTCTCAAGCATTCATTTTATCTAAATCTAGCAAACAGTTCAAGCAAACTATTATTGTGCAGCAAAAACTGGTTTTTCAATGTAAATTCCAGCCAGCTGCCAATGAAAGGCAAGGCATGGAATTCATACATAGAAAGATATGAAGACCATTGAAATCTGATCCTAAGAGATAACCCACCTGAGAAATGCAGAGGAAATCATTTAAAGAGCACACATCTGTTCATTCTAAATTCTCTTTGAAATGAATAGACATCTTCAGAATGAGAAAACACAGTCTCTTCAAAATGAGCGGATCTTCAGAATGAGAACTGCAGTCTCTTCGAAATGAACCACTTATCTTTGGAATGAAAATAGAATGTGCTTTTTGACTTGTTGACCAATTTTTGACGCTAGAAAAAGGGAAAGAAATATTGAAAAGGGTAAGGGAAAATATCTCCCATATGAATTTGTCATCCTTGCTAACCAAAGCCACCATTTATGGAAAGTTCAAGTTTGATCCTCTTCTAGGATAAAACCAGGAAAAGCTGCAGCATAATAGGATTAGATATTTAGAATATAAATGAGATATTCTCAGTTTGTAAGTAGATATTAGGACATCTATAAATATGGCTCCCATCTAGGTTGAGCTAGAGATATGGAGAGAGATGTAGAGAGATGGAGAGAGAGGAGAATAGGATAAAATAGGCAAGTAGTGTAATAGTAAGAAAAGTGATCAGTTACGAGTCATGTAAGAGTTTTTAGCAGCAATACTGTAATCATGTTCTGAATCAATAAAAGTGCACTATTTTTATTCATGTTTTTGTGAATTAGTGTGAGTAATATCTAGAGAAAGAAAGACTCATACATTATTTTGGACAAGGAGGCTAGCCACTTACAGACCTAGGAGGAGGACTAACAACAAGTTTTTATTCTGATTTTGCTACAGCAGAATGAGTTATAGAACTTGTCATTTCATTTCCTTGTAAATAGCTAACAGTATTTGTAATATTAGCTTATTTTATGATTGGAATGATCTTATGATTAATGGTTTGGTTGTAATATCCACTTTCAGCAAGCTTTCAAAATATTATAGATTATCATTTCCAAAATTTACTATTTTTTGCAATTTGCTGCATTTTATGTTTTGTTGTCAACCCCTACATAGAATATTGACAACCTTCTATTGCAAAGCATTGACAGGGCTTAATTTCCATGCTATAATTAGGTTTCCATTGCTACAAAAGTAAATAGATTTTCTTTCTATAATTATAATCAGATTTCTAATTCTGCAACTGTTATTTCTGTAACATAATTAGGTCTCATTCTGCAATTGTAATCAGGATTTCATTTCTATAGTTAATGATTAGTTTCCATTTTTGCAACTATATTAAGGTTTAATTTATGCAATTTAGAGATATAAATGTCCTAAATCCCCCATGTAATTGGTTTCACCAATAAGACTTGTTGCTCCTAGACGACCTAAGTTATAGCCCTGTTCACTCCTTCCACAAAAAGCCTTGTACACTGCCCTGGATTGACAAATTAATTGAGAATTAATGATGTGCATAATGACAATGCATAATTTTGGCATCATTGCCAGGGAATAGTGTTTCTAGAAGGTGACAACAATCCAATAGCTGTTAATTAGACATAGCTATGAAATTTAGGATAAAATATGAATATAACAGCTGGTTAAAGTAACAAATATTGACCTATAATTTAATGTCATTCAAGAGTAAAAATGAATGAGTAATCCTAGGGATGAAAAAGGTAGAATTACCCAAAAGGATCCCTGGCTTGTTTTGTTAAGAAGATCTTCATGCCTAAGGGGTGAATCACCTGTGTTTGAACTACCAGAAAGATTGAAAGAAAAATCACCAGATTCATCATCATTAGAACATTCTAAGAAAGAAAAATCACTAGCTTCATAATAATTAGAACATCCTAAGAAAGAAAAATCATCAGACTCATCATCAATAGAGGATCTTGGACCTCTTGAGAGTGAAATTTGGATAGGTTTAATTGTTCCTAAGGAACAAGAAACTATGGCAGAGGAAGGCAATCTAGATAGAGATGGCCAACATGGATATGTCCATAATGAAGGAGATGATCAAGATATGCCCCAACCTTCTAGAAAATTTGAATATCCTATCCGTTTGAATCCAACACAAAAATATCCCATGAAAACCATTTCACCTTCAGTGCTTCCAACCTTTTGAGGTGTTGTATCTGAAGATCCTGATCAATTTTTGTTTGAATTCAAAGTAGTGTGTCAAACCTATGACTATGGCTCCCGTCCAGGTTGAGCTAGAGATATGGAGAGAGATTGAGAGAGAGGAGAATAGGAGAAAATAGGCAAGTAGTGTAATAGTAAGAAAAGTGGATCATATACGGTCCTGTAACAGGTTTTTAGCAACAATATTGTAATCATATTCTGAATCAATAAAAGTGTATTATTTTTATTCATGTTGTTGTGAATGAGTGTTAGTAAGATCTAGAGAAATAAATACTCATACCTTCTTCTGGAAAAGGAGGCTGGCCACTTCCAGACCTAGGAGGAGGACTAACAACAGGTTTTTATTCTGATTTTGCTGTAGCAGAATGAGTTGTAGAACTTGTCATTTCATTTCCTTGTAAACAACTAACAGTATTTGTAATCTTAGCTTATTTTATGATTGGGATGATCTTATGATTAATGGTTTGGTTGTAATCTCCACTTTCAACAAGCTTTCAAAATATTGTAGATTATCATTTCTAGAATTTACTATTTTTTGCAATTTATTGCATTTTGTGTTTTGTTGTCAACCCCTGCACAGAAGATTGACAACCTTCTATTACAAAGCATTGACAGGGCTTAATTTCCATGCTATAATTAGGTTTTCATTGCTACAAAAGTAAATAGATTTCCTTTCTACAATTATAATTAGATTTCTAATTCTGCAACTATTATTTTTGCAAAATAATTAGGCCTCATTATGTAATTGTAATTAGGATTTCATTTCTGTAGTTAATGATTAGTTTCCATTTTTGCAACTAGATTAAGGTTTAATTTATGCAATTTAGAGATAGAAATTTCTTAAATCCCCCACACAATCAATTTCACCAATAAAATTGTTCAAGTAAGTACTCCTTCAATTGAGGTCTCTGTATTTCAGACTGTTGCACCTTCAGTAGAAATAGTAGATAAGGGGGTACAAGTGGAATTACTGTCTGATGACAAACTAATAGAAATAGCAGAAAAGGGGGTACATGTAGAATTGTTTATAGATGATCAACAAGTAGAAGTGGCAGAAAAAGGGGTTCAAGTAGATATGCTACCTAGAGTTCCACCTGTAGTTAGACCACCTAATACTGTATCCCTAGAACAATATAATGCAGACATAGCTAGTTGGGTGATCAGATATGAGAAGCTTGCCACTAAGATTGAAAAATTAAAATTGTAAGGAAAACAGTTAGAGGCAAAGGAAACATATATCAAGGCATTAAAAGAAAAAGTGACTGACTTATGCCAGATTGCTGAGTTTTTGGTCCAATTCAGACGACCAACTAGATTTTATAGTCTTATTATGAAAGAGAAATATCTCAGATGGTAGGTCATGAGGATTAGCTCAGGTCTCCCATATAAATTAGACACAACTACAAATTTCTTGGAAGAAAAAAAATCTCCTATGTGAACTATTTTTACATAGCTTCTTTATTCCAGAAGAAGTAGAATTTCACCCTCAAATTTATATAGGAGATGTTCAATTGAGGGCATTCATGTCCACTTTGCAAAATAAATTTTATTGGGACCAGGAGAAAAGTCAGAATAAAGAAATTGAATCAAGAGCTGAATTGTTAGTCAAAGCAGTTCAGCAAAATCACCCAATTATCACCAGACAACACTTCACCATGATGAACAAGGATCATGTAAAGAGGATGTACTTGAACAATTTGAGAGACTATGTAACCAGATTTTAGAATTTTGTAATGACAATTTTGTTCCAACATTATCAATATGCAGAAACAGATGGGTTGAACTTTCCATGTCTTTATAGAAAAGGGAACCCATCTCCCCCATTAACTTAGAATGGTCTAGAAGAAGGGCAAAAGGAGTGATACGACTGATTTAAATCATGCAACATCATTGGATAGGTCTCAGATTTATGCCTCCAACCATCATTATTCCAGTTCTCTTCTACTTTGAAGAATATGCTCAACCTGATGATCAGTTTGAAGAATGGCTTACAAACCTTCAGGAGAACAGGGGATATTATATAGGCACCAAATTGTTCTACAGATCATGAAATTTAAATATTGACATATGTGATTCCATAGCCCAACAGAATGCATGAGGACATGCATTAATATATGTTGGGGGAAAAATGATGAGGCCTAGAAATACCTCAATCATAGCATGTTTTGAATATTAAAATTCCATAAAAACTCTTATGTTTAATCTGATATGCTAGTTAAGTTGATTCAATATGCTATGTATTAATTGTTTGCATGATCAATGTATTAGAAATACTATATTCTGATTTTTATAGCTTTTTGCATAGTTTTATGTTATTTTGTTATGACTTGCTAAAAGAGAAATATGCTTAGGTTGATAGTAGCATTTCACTAGTTTTGTTTTAATATGTCTCAAGCATTCATTTTATCTAAATCTAGGAAACAGTTCAAGCAAACTATTCTCATGCAGCAAAAACTGGTTTTTCAATGTAAATTCCAGCCAGCTGCCAATGAAAGGCAAGACATGGAATTCATACATAGAAAGAGATGAAGACCTTTGAAATCTGATCCTAAGAGATAACCCACCTAAGAAATGCGGAGGAAATCATTTAAAGAGCACACATCTATTCATTCTAAAGTCTCTTTGAAATGAATAGACATCTTCGAAATGAGAAAACACGGTCTCTTCGGAATGAGCGGATCTTCAGAATGAGAACTACAGTCTCTTTGAAATGAACCACTTATCTTCGAAATGAAAATAGAATGTGCTTTTTGACTTGTTGACCAATTTTTGACGCTAGAAAAAGGGAAAGAAATATTGAAAAGGGTAAGGGAAAATATATCCCATATGACTTTGTCGTCCTTGCCGACCAAAGCCACCATTTATGGAAAGATCAAGTTTGATCCTCTTCTAGGATAAAACCAGGAAAAGCTGCAGCATAATAGGATTAGATATTTAGGATATAAATGAGATATTCTCAGTTTGTAAGTAGATCTTAGGACATCTATAAATATGGCTCCCATCCAGGTTGAGCTAGAGAGATGGAGAGAGATGTAGAGAGATGGAGAGAGATGAGAATAGGATAAAATAGGCAAGTAGTGTAATAGTAAGAAAAGTGATTGTTACAGTCCTATAACAGGTTTTTAGCAGCAATACTTTAATCATGTTTCGAATCAATAAAAGTGCACTATTTTTATTCATGTTGTTGTGAATTAGTGTGAGTAATATCTAGAGAAAGAAAGACTCATACCTTCTTTTGGACAAGGAGGCTGGCCACTTACAGACCTAGGAGGAGGACTAACAACAAGTTTTTATTCTGATTTTGCTACAGTAGAATGAGTTGTAGAACTTGCCATTTCATTTCCTTGTAAATAGCTAACAGTATTTGTAATATTAGCTTATTTTATGATTGAGATGATCTTATGATTAATGGTTTGGTTGTAATCTTCACTTTCAGCAAGCTTTCAAAATATTGTAGATTATCATTTCCAAAATTTACTATTTTTTGCAATTTGCTGCATTTTGTGTTTTGTTGTCAACCCTTGCATAAAATATTGACAACCTTCTATTGCAAAGCATTGACAGGGCTTAATTTCCATGCTATAATTAGGTTTCCATTGCTGTAAAAGTAAATAGATTTCCTTTCTGCAATTATAATCAGATTTCTAATTCTGCAACTGTTATTTCTGTAACATAATTAGGTCTCATTCTGCAATTGTAATTAGGATTTCATTTCTACAGTTAATGATTAGTTTCCATTTTTGCAACTAGATTAAGGTTTAATTTATGCAATTTAGACATCCCCCACATAATTGGTTTCACCAATAAGACTTGTTGCTCCTAGATGACCTAAGTTATAGCCTTGTTCACTCCTTTCGTAAAAAGCCTTGTACACTGCCCTGGATTGACAAATTCATTGAGAATTAATGATGTGCATAATGACAATGCATAATTTTGGCATCATTGCCAGGGAATAGTGTTGCTATAAGGTGACAACATTTCAATAGCTGTTAATTAGACATAGCTATGAAATTTAGGATAAAATATGAATATAACAGCTGGTTAAAGTAACAACTATTGACCTATAATTTAATGTCATTCAAGAGTAAAAATGAATGAGTAATACTAGGGATGAAAAAGGTAGAATTACCCAAAAGGATCCCTGGCTTGTTTTGTTAAGAAGATCTTCATGCCTAAGGGGTGAATCACCTGTGTTTGAACTACCAGAAAGATTGAAAGAAAAATCACCAGCTTCATCATCATTAGAACATTCTGAGAAAGAAAAATCACCAGCTTCATAATCATTAGAACATCCTAAGAAAGAAAAATCATCAACTCATCATCAATAGAGGATCTTGGACCTCTTGAGAGTGAAATTTGGATAGGTTTAATTATTCCTAAGAAACAAGAAACTATGGCAGACGAAGGCAATCTAGATAGGGATGGCCAAAATGGATATGTCCATAATGAAGGAAATGATCAGGATATGCCCCAACCTTCCAAAAAATTTGAATATCCTATTCGTTTGAATCCAACACAAAAATCTCCCATGAAAACCATTTCACCTTCAGTGCTTCCAACCTTCTGAGGTGTTGTATCTGAAGATCCTGATCAATTTTTTTTTGAATTCAAAGTAGTGTGTCAAACCTATGACTATGGCTCCCATCCAGTTTGAGCTAGAGATATGGAGAGATATGGAGAGAGATTGAGAGAGAGGAGAATAGGAGAAAATAGGCAAGTAGTGTAATAGTAAGAAAAGTGACCAGTATACCTCAGAATGAGTTTTTAGCAGCAATATTGTAATCATATTATGAATCAATAAAAGTGTACTATTTTTATTCATGTTGTTGTGAATGAGTGTGAGTAATATCTAGAGAAAGAAATACTCATACCTTCTTCTAGACAAGGAGGCTGGCCACTTCCAGACCTAGGAGGATGACTAACAACAGGTTTTTATTCTGATTTTACTGCGATGAGAATGAGTTGTAGAACTTGTCATTTCATTTCCTTGTAAACAACTAACAGTATTTGTAATCTTAGCTTATTTTATGATTGGGATGATCTTGTGATTAATGGTTTGGTTGTAATCTCCACTTTCAACAAGCTTTCAAAATACTGTAGATTATCATTTCTAGAATTTACTATTTTTTACAATTTACTGCATTTTGTGTTTTGTTGTCAACCCCTGCACAGAAGATTGACAACCTTCTATTACAAAGCATTGACAGGTCTTAATTTCCATGCTATAATTAGGTTTCCATTGCTGCAAAAGTAAATAGATTTCCTTTCTACAATTATAATCAGATTTCTAATTCTACAACTATTATTTTTGCAAAATAATTAGGTCTCATTATGCAATTGTAATTAGGATTTCATTTCTTTAGTTAATGATTAGTTTCCATTTCTGCAACTAGATTAAGGTTTAATTTATGCAATTTAGAGATAGAAATTTCCTAAATCCCCCACACAATCGATTTCACCAATAAGACCTGTTGCTCCCAGATGACCTAAGTTATAGCCCTGTTCAATGCTTCTTCTGTAAATAGCCTTGTACACTACCCTGGAATGACAAATTCATTGAGAATTAATGATGTGCATAACGACAACACATAAATATTAAGGAGCTATATTGATCTCTTACTCCAACTACCTCTCAATGGAGTTCAAGGAATATAGCAAACTAAATTATGGATAGAAAAAATTCTATCATACTTTTACCAAGGTTTCATATTGATTATGATTATGATGTAATTAGAATCTCAAATAAAGAGATGTATATTGAAATGCATTATTAAGAATTTTTTGTAATAAGTTTCCATATTATAAGAATAATTGAATATTTATTTTTATGTAATTATTGTTATTATTTCAAATTTATTTTGAAAGAATTATGTTATAGTTGTTCTTAATATAAAATCTAGTAGTGAATTTATATTTTGGTAAAATGAATGGAAAGTAGTTATATTAAGATGTTCAATGCTTTCAGCATGCATTAGAAATGTTTAAGCCATTTCTTATTAAATCAAGGTGAGCATGTTTTACTTTTGAGAGAGAAATATTTAAGGTGAATGTATAGAGATGTTATAATTTTGGGTTATGAAGGGTTAGGAGGGCATACTTTAAGAAACCTTGCTAGAACCCTTATTAATATGAATCCAAACCTAAGGAAGTTGTGGGAAGCAAACACTAGGAATTTTTGCAATGGGAACATCTAGAGTGAGGAACTTTGATGTTATCTAAAGATAAGGAGTTTTTGGTTAATATTTTAAGCAGTGTAGCTTTATTCGTATTTCCTACCATAAATATTAGGAATCTATATGCAATTGAGTTAAATGATGGTGCCTTGAATAGGAAGGTTTAGGTGCCCATGTAAAATTATCATGTGAAATGTTAATCACCTTAGTTAACCCATCATGGAGATGGTGTAACTAAGCACTAAAGTATTAGCAATTCCATTGTAGAGGTGCAATGACTAACAGATATTATGCCAAAACACACCAATATATAATGACTTATGGAAGATAATGGAATACATATAGTGCCCATGGGAAATATTCATAGTTGTAGCTCCTTGATTTCAGAGGGTTTCTATGAAATGGAACTAGATGCTTACTATGAGTTTGTGGGTGAAGCTTTTGATTTGGAAAATATGGGAAGGTATTTATATTAAGATGTTCAATGGTTTCAATAGCCTACATTAAAAATGTTTAATTCATTTCTTATTAAAGCAAAGTGAGCATGTTTTACTTTTGAGAGAGAAATATTTAAGGTGAATGTATATAGATGTTATAATTTTGGGTTATGAAGGGTTAGGAGGGCATACTTTAAGAAACCTTGCTAGAACCCTTGTTAATATGAACCCAAACCTGAGGAAGTTATTGGGAGGAAACACCTAGGACTTTTTTCTATGGGCACATATAAAGTGAGGAACTTTGATGTTATCTAAAGATAAGGAGTTTTTTGATAAGATTTTAAGTGGTGTATCTTTATTCTTACTTCCTACCATGGAGGTTAGGAAGCTATATGCAATTGAGTTAAATGATGGTATCTTGAGTAGGAAGCTTTAGGTGCCCATGTAAAATTATCATGTGAAATGATAATAATCTTAGTTAACCCATCATGGAGATGCTGTAACTAAGCACTAAAGTATTAGCAATTCCACTATAGATGTGCAATGACTAAAAGACATTATGCCAAAACACACCAATATATAATAACTTATGGAAGGTAATAGAATACAGATAGTGCCCATGGGAGATCTCCATAGTTGTAGCTCCCTGATGTCATAGGGTTTCTATGAAATGGAACTAGATGCTTACTATGAGTTGGTGGGTGAAGCTTTTGATTTGGAAAAGTGTGGGATGGTGGTTTTTTGAGGTGATAAAGCTAGCAGAGTGGAGGGGTTAAACAAACCCTAGGAGGTCTTTGGTGCTAGTAGTTTACCAGTTGTGGGGGTGGTTTCTTCAATGGCTTATTTTGGGGCATGGGTTCTCAGGTGGTGTTTGCAGAAGGCATATGTGGAGTCAATGAGGTGGAATGTTAGGAAGGGCCTATGGGATGTGCAGTTAATCATGGATTTACTATTGTCATCTAAGAGGGTGGGGACCATAGCTTGGGGTATTAGGTGCTTCTTAAGCCTTTTGACCTAGAAAATTTATTTTCTTCGATAGCAAAAGGAAATAAGAGTTGTGGAACGAAGTACATTTTTGATATCTCTTTGATTCAAAACAAGATTAAGGTTCCAAAGGATTTATTGAATATCACATTGAAATAAGACACCTTGAACTTGGTGGGAAAGTTTCAAGGGGGTCTATTAGATATAGATTCCATTTGAAAATGGATAGAAACCAAATGGAAGCCATTGGGATCATTGGAAATAGTTGAAATACCTAAATCTTTCTTTATTATTAAACTAAACTATAAAAAGTATTTAAAGAGAATTATGGGAAGAGGCCCATGGTTCTTTGGAAAAAAGAGGACTATTTCTCAAAAATGGGGGATCAATTTTAACTTTAATACCTAAAATATTAACTCAGTTCTCCTCTAGGTTAATATCTTGGGCCTACCCTTCCACTTATGGCATTAGGATATCCTTAGGGGTATGGAAAAGGTAATAAGGGGTCTGATTTTGATCGATTCGATCACTAGAGAAAAAATAAGGATGGTCACAACTCGAATGTGCATGATTGTAGACCCAGAATATAAGCTTCCCTCTTAATTTGATTTAGAAACCCCTCTAGGATTTTGGACTTAGGCTATTGTACATAAAAATAGACCTAGTGTCTATTCCAAATGTAAACTAGAAGGCCATTCTCTGGAGCACTGTTCTCGATGAGGTTCAGGGATGAAGCCTAATGCAAGGGGGATGAGAAACCTAATAAATGGATCCATAACTTTGGAGTATTTATAGTTTTATTTAGATGTTGGGTTATTTTGTGGATCCAAATTTTTTTTTGGATTTTGTAGATGTTGAAGTTGATTTACTTTGATCCAAGTGGGGTTGGAGTTTCCTTATTATTTATTAACTTTGGATTATTTTTAGTTTTATTCAAATGTTGGATCATTTTGTGGATCCAGAAGATTTTTAGATTTTTTAGATGTTGGATTTTATTTATTTTGAGCTGAGAAGGTGTTAGTCTAAAAAGACTACCTTGAAAGATAGCAAATATTTTGAAGTTTGAAACCAACGTTTCATTTTTTGAGACATAAGGAGTAAAAATACTAAGGCATGAAAAGGGTCACGATTTCTCGACATGACGAAGTTTCACGGGTTCAGAGAGTAGAGGAGAGTTGAAGCACCAGAATGTCATGATTTCATGACATGTCAAATTATCACGAAGCAAAGTACAAAGGAATATCATGATTTCATGACATGACAAACTTTCATGAGAAGGTAGTCTAGAGAAGCCAAAGTACGAAGGAATAATGCAATTTCATGATATGACAAACTTTCATGAGCAAGAAGTTTTTCACGGAATAAAGATATAAGTAGAAACAAATAAACATGCCTTCAAAGGAATGTGTCGGCAACTGATGACAGATAGTGAAGGAAGCATCAAATCCTAGATTTCTACTATCAAATATTTTTTTTTACCATTAGATCAATAGGAAGCCATGCAAAGCATATTGATGCATTTTTATAGCTTGATTGTTTGTAACTGATTTTATGTCAAAATCAAGACCCATAGGGGTATATATAATAGTAAACACACCCTGAATAGAGGGTTGACTCTTAGATGTTTACAAGACTAGATGTATGTACTCTGGATGCAAGCAATAAAATACACTTCTATTGGCTTCTGGTTCACGATGTGCAAGTGTATGTATTAACATTTGATGCTTCTATTTACATTATTAAGTTGTATATTGTATTTGTTCTAGAATCTGGACTTATACACGATATAAATCATATTGTTGGAGTTAAAATTTAATACATGTATGTGTTAGATAAATATCTAAATCACATTGGAAGAACTATGATTTCTGCGTGAAGATATAATAAATGCTTAGATCTTGAAGTTATATACATTTATCTTTGTTGTTGTTTAAATTGCACCAAGAGAAAAGCTCTAGCTATGACTATATTTCCATTTCTTTTAGTAAACCCTTCTCCTTTTCTCACAAAAACCACTAAGGAACCAACCTTCTCTAGAGATTAGATGGAAGATCCCAACACCAAGTCCATCTATTCAATGTTGATAAGGTCGTAGGCGCAAATAATAACCATAGGCCGATTTTGCTCCAATAATTTTTGGCATACCCGGTGGGACCCTAAATCCCATAGTATTTTATAAGGTTCGATGTTTGTCTTTGACCTATTCAAGATCTAAATCAATCACCTGGTGACTCCGTTCGAAGGTATAGACCTAAGAAATACCTTATCTATTTATCTAGTTAAAACTTGTAATTGTTTACCTATATGATAACCAGATCTAAAGCAAGAAACTCTGAAGAACCCATTGAGTTCTTCGAGTTACACCTTGGTAGCCTTAGGGTACATCCAATTTTATCTGCTAGATCAAACCCACCTACTACCAATATTACCACCCTTGTACCTACTATTTTTCCCAGCCCTATTACCAATATATCTTCAAATATAACTATCAACAGTTCTATAGTACAAGCAAGCACAATAGCTACAATGGCCGCTCCTCCACCAACTTATCTTACATGGAACCACACTGGTCCATTGAACCTGGTGGCTCAGAATCTGATTCCTACTATGGCTTTGAAGGCATTGCCTTCATATGATGGAATAGGCAAAATGGCGTATGAACATTGCTTGGATGTTGCCTCTTTGGTAGCTATTTACAACATCACTCAAGAAGATGTAATGATCAGGTTGTTGGTCATTTCATTAAAAGGAAAAATGCTCTATTGGTACAGAGCACTTCCCGCTCAATCCATCACAAGTTGGGCCGAACTCACTGGCAAGTTGGTAGATGAATTTAATCAACACGCAGATCCTTTCTCCCTACTTAGCTAGTTCAACATCATCAAGAAACATCCTCAAGAGGAAATTATTGATTTCAACATCCGATTCAGTCGCACTTGGGAAAGAGTGCCCATCGGATTGAAACCAACCACCGAACAAGTAGTGTATTATTATTTGAGAGCCTTTGATTCTGATATCAGTATGATTATACGAAAATCTCAAATATTCACTTTCCCTACTATTTACCAAGAAGCATCTAAAGTAGAGAGAGATCTCATTGCCACTGGAAGGTATCCACCAAAAGCAATAATGCCAATATTTCCAGATATTCCCCAAGCTTCAGGTGCTAGTTCTTCAAGTTCTTCCCATTTTCCAAATGTAGAACTTCCAAAATAGAATGGGCAACCATCCATTCCTACAATACAGATCCCTCAAAATTTCTTGACATTACCACCTATTCCTACTATTCTCGCATTCCCGCACCACCTATTCAGCCAGCCCAAGAAAATCAGCTTTCCATCTTACTAGACATGCAATCAATCGTAAAAAATTTGGCAAATGATATGACGTCAATGAAGAGAAGAGAGGCCGAAAGAAATTTTCAACCGAGAAGGTTTCCTCAAATAACAAGGGATGCAACTTCATCAAGAAATAGAGGTCAAGAAAGGTCAAATGTCATTTATGTGAATGATGATGAGGAATCTGTAGCTCCTCCCACAAATTTTGATTACTGGTGCACTACATGTAATGATCCACATGGGGAAATTTCATGTATGATTCATCAACACTATGTACAAAATGTAGCTATTGAGAAAGTGGAGAAAAATATGAAAGGACATGTAAGCATGATTAGAGAAACTGACCACAATTTTATGATGCCTTCAGTTGAACAAGTTGTAGTCTTGACCAGATCAGGCAAAAAACCTCTGCAAGTGGATCCTTAGGAGCTCCAACCTCTAAGTTTTCCCCAACCCCTAAAGTACTACCTAAAAAAGATACTTCCTATGAAAAAGACCTCAGGTTCCTACCCAGAGCTCTGGAGCAGAAATACATAAAGAATTTATCCCACAAAAGGAAGTCGAGACTCAAGATCAAGCTAAGGAGAGGTTAAGATTTCCTTCATTGACTAAGATATAGAGAATGGAAGTGACTCAGGGATACAAAAATAGATATGACACCTTTTCTAAGGAAAGAGAGAGGAGTGTTGAACCATCTTCTTTTAACATAGTGGAAGAAATGAAGAAGACTCCCTCAAAGGCAAGCATGTACGATGCCCTTCAGTTTCTTGGTCAAATTGATCTCTTGCAAGAATCTTTAAGGTCGATGAAAAATAAAGGTAGGAACACATCCTACTCAAATATAGTCTAGATGAATCTAACATCTACCACTAGAAAAAATAGACCACCTCCATTCTATTTATCTCTTCAAATGGAAGGGTGGGTCATACACAACTGCATGATAGACTCAGGTGTTGCTACTACAGTGATACCAAAAGTAGTGTGTGATATTATGGGAATGGAGTACACTAGAAGCAATCCAAGAGTTCTACAGTTAGATGACACTCCAATCAAAACTGTAGGAGTAATTAAAGACATCCCCATACAGCTTCATAGGATGCCTCAAATGGTGGTCATACAAGAAGTGGTAGTTGTGAGATTTAGCACCATACTTCGGCATGTGTTTGTCAAGAGAGTTCACAACCAAGATAGGAGGATATCTATCTCTAGACTACTCACACTTGGAAATACCCTTCAAGGGGGGGGGGAAAAAAATAATTAAAAAAAAAACCCCCCTTTTTCCAAGAAAAAATATGGGAGGTCGACACTATAAGTATGATGATCGAAGAAATCGAAGATCTAGATCTAATGGAAGAGACCTTAGAAGAGCTTCAAACAGAAGATCAGTTCTCTCTGAAGAATTTCAATGCCATGATAGAAATAGAGATGGGAAGTTATTCCATTAAGAAACCAAAAAAGCAATTGGCACCCACTCCCAAAGAAGATGACTCTACCAGTCAACTTTGGAAGCTTTTCTTCGATGGAGCTAGGTGCAAGAACGGAGTTGGTGCTAGAATAGTTTTGATTTCCCCTACAGGAAAAGAAATAATTTTCTCTTATAGGCTAACGTGGAGTTGCACCAATAATGCAGTAGAGTATGAAGCACTTTGTTTGGGCTTGAGGAAGGCCGAGAAACTAGGGGTTAAGCAGTTACTAATTTATGGAGATTCAAAACTTATCATGAATCAAGTCATGGGAAAATGTATCAGTAAACAACATTACTTAAAGGTATACAGAAATAAAGTGTGGGACCTTTTAGAAGCCTTTGAGGCTCTAAATATGAAGTCTATTCCTAGAGAGCAGAATACCCATGTAGATTTGTTGGCATCTATGGGAGCAAAATTTTGCCCCATCAACAACGTTATTTAGAAATCTAAGATGGTTAGACTCATATATAGACCCTCTATGCTAGAAAAAAATATTTTCTAGCAAGTTTTTGAAAATGATGAGCAAATATTAGATTTTTTAATCTATGAAATGAACTGCTCGAGTGGCAGAATACTGCAAGATGAAGAAGAAGAAGGATTGATTCAATTAAAGAATAATCATATTCCCAAGGGACTTATCACCCTTGAGAGTCTTTTTGATAACAATGATAGGGTAGTAGGCCATAAAATAAAAGTTGATAAGCATCGGTATAAGGAAGTTGAGCTAGAACCAGGAAAAATGATTAAAGTCGGAGTTAGTTGTACAGTAGAAGAGTTAAACCAAATCAGGGAATTGTGCAAGAAATTTCTAGATATTATAGCTTGGGTGTACAGTGATCTAAAGGTGTACAGGAAAGAGATTATCCAACACACCATTGAATTAGAGGAAGGGGCCAAACCTTTCAGGCAAAAGCAAAGGCCTGTGAATCCAAAGATAGAAGCCTTGATGAAGCAAGAATTGTTAAAACTCCTTCAAGCTAAGATAGTGTATCCTATTAAACATTCTACCTGGGTAGCAAACCTAGTCCCAGTTAGGAAGAAAAATGGAGACATCAGACTATGCATCGATTTTAGGAACTTGAACAAGGCTTCACTCAAGGATCATTACCCACTTCCGTAGATAGACCAAAATTTACACACAGTTGCAGGAGCAGAGAGATTTTCTTTGCTAGATGGTTTTTCTGGGTATAATCAGGTATGGGTCAGAGATGAAGATCAATATAAAACTACCTTTACCACCAAGTGGGGAACGTTCACCTATCAAAGGATGCCTTTCGGGTTATCTAACATCAGAGCAACCTTCCAAAGGGCAATGGATGTAGCCTTCGGTGAGCTTGCTAACAAGATCATAGTCATCTATTTAGATGATATGACAGTTTTTTCTCATCATAAAGAAGATCATATAAAACACCTCGAGAGGGTTTTTGAAAAATGTAAGGAATTTGGAATATCTTTGAACCCAAAGAAATCCATATTCATTGTAGAGGAAGGTATTCTACTTGGTCATGTCATCTCCAAAGTTGGATTAGCCATAGATCCTGATAGAGTGAAAGCACTCTTAGAACTTCCCTTACCAACAAACAAGAGAGGCTTGCAATATTTCTTTGGACAAATAAATTTTGTGCATAAATTTATTGCAGATTTTGCACAGATTGTTAAACCAATGACAGAATTATTAAAGAAAGATGCACCTTTCAAATGGATAGATCCAAGGAAGAATGCTTTCAAAAATATTTTAGAGGAAATAACTCAAGCACCTATGTTGGTTAATCCTGACTACTCCCGAGGTTTTATCCTATATGTTGTTGGTGAGCAAGAAAGTTATGTTGCAGTCCTCACACAGAAGGGAGCAGACAATGAAGAAAGACCCATAGCTTTTCTAAGTGCCACTATGCATGATCACGAGGAAAGATACAAATTTATTGAGAAACAAGTATATGTTGTCATGAAGTCTTTGAATAAATTCAAACATTTCCTATCACAGAGCAGGATCATTGTTTATGTGATCCATCCTGATGTCAAGAATTTTATAATACAAGGAGAACTTGGTGAAAAGAGAGTTGGTTGGGTAACTAAAATATAGGAATATGATGTAGAAATACACCCAACAAAAATAGTAAGGGGTAGAGCCCTATGCCAAGAATTGGCCAAGCAGGCTTCAAATGGTCATGTGGATCACCAAAGCATAATGGTGAATGCAGAATCAGATCAAAATCTGGAGAAAGCTGATTGGATTGATGATCTTGTGGAGTACTTTCAGACTGGAAGATGTCCTGATAATCTGAATGCTTCACAAAGAAGAAGGTATAGAGCACAAGCATTGAAGTACACCCTTCAATCAGAAGGGTTGTACAAAAAAACATAGATGGTGTACTATTGAAATGCATAAGAGATGATAAAAAACAAAAGGTGTTAAAAGAGTTTCATGGAGGTCTCTCTGGGGGACATTATTCAGGAAGAACTACTGCTTTGAAGATACTCAGAGCAGGTTGTTATTGGCCTTCTATTTTTTTGACACTTACAAAATAACCAAGAGTTGTGAGCAATGCCAGAGATATGTAGGGAGGAACATAAATGCCCCTATGCCTCTAAAGTCTATCCAAGTTGAAGAACCTTTCCAACAGTGGGGGTTAGATTTTATTGGGATAATAGAGCCTAATTCATCAGCTAGCCACAAGTATATACTTACTACCATAGACTATTTTACCAAGTGGGTTGAAGCAATTCCCACTAAGAAAGTTGATCAAGAGGTCGTAATTGAGTTTGTGGAAAGCTTGATTACAAGGTTTGGTATACCAGATTCACTGGTTATAGATAATGGATCAGCTTTCATCGAAGCTAAAATGATTGAGTTTACTAGTAGATATGGTATATATTTGAAGACTTCCTCCAACTACTATCCATAGGGAAATGGTCTAGCTGAGTCTACAAATAAAAACCTTCTTAGAATCCTGAAAAGAACTTTAGAAGATAACAAGAGGAGCTGGCACTCCTTGATCAACCAAGCACTATGGGCTGATAGGATTTCGATTAAGAAATCTATTAATACATCACCCTATTCTTTGGTCTATGGCAAAGAGGCTATTCTGCCTATACACATGGAAATACCAACTTTAAAGTTACTTAATCAGATGGATGAAGAAGGAGGTCAACCAATGGATGCCCGACTGATGCAACTTTTACAACTAGAAGAACAGAGGGAACAGGCCTATAATCACCACCAGAAACATATGGTAGACATAGAAGGGTGGTTCAATAAAAAGACTACCTTCAAAAAATTTAAGGTTGGAGATTTGGTTTTGAAATGGAATGTGAAAAAAGCTAAGCCAGGTAACCACGAAAAATTTGACGCCTTTTGGGAGGGTCCCTTTGAGATAATTGTTGAGAAGCAATTTAATTCATTTCAACTACAAGATCAACAGGGTGTAATTCTACCCATAACAGTGAATGCTTTTCACTTAAAACTCTACTTCAAGTAAAACAAAAGAGAATTTCATGTATATTATGTATATTATATAAGGTTTGTAAATATTTCCCAAAGTTTTTTCGGCTTATAAAAGGTTTTTTTTTGTCATCATTTCATGGCCAACCAGAGTTTGCCAACAAGAAGAAGATAAAATCAGAAAGAAAAGGAAAGCGCTATGTTGTCGGATATAACGGTTGAAATTTAAAATTTGCCATGTAGCCATCTAATAATTGGTGGGAAAGAATCACTTTTTGAGAATAAAAGAAGCTTTGAGAAGCATAACTTTCATTTAATGCAGTTACTAGCCAATGGCCAAAAGAAATTCAAAATTTTCCATGTGGCCATATGATGATTGGCAAATAGAATCACCTTTGCAAATAAAAGAAACTTTGATAAGCATAATTTTCATTTAATGCAGTTGCTAGCCATTGGCCAAAAATTTTAACATTCGAAAGGGTGACAAAAACAAAGCGTGGAAGGATTCGAGAAATTCTAGCCCACCAACCGCAATTAATGCAACCATGCATATCTTTTCTAATCAATGTGAAAACCCTAATTTCACTCCTAAGTAAGTTTTGCTACACTACTTTCTATTCCTATTCTCGAATCCAAGCTCAGTTCAAATAAACTCAGTGTGATAATTTCTCATGGCTCCGAAGAAGAACAATCAGAAAACAACAATGGCAACTTCATCTTATGTACCTTCGATAGTGAGACGTGAAGAGGAAATGGGTGAGAAATTTATTGATAGAGATGCTAGAATTGGTGACACCGTAGTGACTTGGAAATATCCAGAGAAAATTTGAAAGGATATCGAAGATAGGATGGCCACTGGTATCACTGCATCTTCTCCTGCTACTTTTGCTTTCCATTCATTACTCTACTGGTATGTTTACATTCATGTATACCCTTGTCCTGAATTGGTCAAAGCAATTATGAATTTTTATGATGAAAAGAAGAGAACTATTAGGGATTTTAGGGGAAGACCTCTTTTTACTCTAAGTACAGATGCATTTATTGCTGCTTTCACCATTGGTTATGTGCCTACCCTTGAACCCAAAGCTTTTGACCCCATTGAACAAGCGAAATATTTTATGCCCTCTGAGAAGATAAGAAATTTCCTCACTACGCAGTTGAAAGAACCACCTACTGGAGGAAATATACCCGAAACCCCTATTCCCTTAACAGATTTCAAAAATCTAGAACTATTCTCCATATTGGCTATGGTGGTTGGCTTAAAACTGATGAAAAAGTTTATGGGTGGCAGATTGCCTTAGTCAACTGCCTATCAAACCCAAAAAATTATGACTCTTCAATCATGGATAAGAATGTCAGGCCTTTGTTTTTTGATTGGTCGGGGTATCTCTTTTGGGAAATTCATGAGGGTTTATCTGCAATGAAAAAGGGTCTCAATTTTCTTTCCATTTTTCTTCATATTTAGTATGGATATTATTCTATTTTATGGCTAAGGAGCTAGCTTTTATTTCTATAAATGATAAAGATGAAAAAGGAAGAACATTGCCAGTGTATGAGTGGACCAATGTATTGCATAGAACAGAATCATACTATGATTTTAATAGAGAATTTTTGGGTCCAACTCTAAAGATAATGTATGGGGAAATTAGAAGGTTAACCCCAAAAGCTGAAAAGGTTCTACAGAACAAACATGCAGAGGAGGGTGACTGGTTCATCCTCACTCAAGGGGTTGTCATTAGGTTATATGGGTTTACTGGGAAACCTTTCTTACTTCCCCATTATGTTACTAACAAGTTATTTGCTTTAGAATATGTCAGACAGACTGAACAAATAAATTTCAAATATGGTACGGGTATAGGTAAAACTAGTACCTGTACTATGCCATTTCAGTTTGAAGGTATTATTGTTTCTAAGAAGGGGCAACATGAAAAAATTACCCAAGATCTGAGAGAATTGGGGTTGATAGAAATACCTCAGATATGGAAATATGATCCTATAAACAGATTTGTAGAGAGGTAGACTATCTTGAATAGAACCCCTATTAAGAGCTACCATGCGTCCCTTAGACCAGACATTGAAGCTTGCAGAAACAACAATGAAGATGATGCACTAGAATGGCATGTAGAGAGGATGCAACCATTGCCCCCATGGCATGATTTTTATGAACATGTAATGTATTATGATCCCAAAAATAATCCTAAACATGTTTTAGATGAAAATACCATTACTAGAATGCAGAAGAAAGGGGCAGAATGGATGGTGGGAAAATTTCATGAATGGTGGACCATGAGAGTCCAGACTAATATGATTGATTCGAGATACCCTATGAAAAATGATCTTGAATTCTTAGTTCATTACGATCATTATCAAGATTCCTGGTCAGGGACCTTCCCTGTAAAAGTACCTCCTAGCATCGATGGCAGCAAGGAAGCAAGTCCTGAAGCTACGAAAAGATAAAATATTGACCAAAGTAAAGGAAAGAAAGTTGTAGTTGAGAAAATATTACCCCAGGCACAAACCAGGCTTAGATATTCCAAGAAAATATCTATTGAAGACATATTCATAAAAGAACAAGAAAAAGCATACAAAAAAGCTGCTCAAATGATGGTGAATATGGGATATGAAGGAAAAGGACTAGGTAAATAAGGGCAAGGGATCACTGAACCCTTGCAGGAAAAAAGGAGAGGAAGACACCTAGAACTAGGTGTTGACTCATCAAAAGGTAGAACCACAACCTCTAAAGCTCTAAAATTTGTCCCCCCTTCAAACTCAACTACAAAATCTAATGAAGAACCTCTTGTCATTAAGAGGAGGAGGCTAAAGTCTATAGCAAAAACTCAACAAAAGAAAAAACAAGATGTTGAAAAAGCTCCAAATAATGAACAAGCTACTCAAGGTGATGATGATCAACACATAGAGTACTATTGAAAATATTGAAACTACTCCAGAAGGTGAGCAAATTGTTCAAAATGATGAAGATAATGTTCCAGATACAGAGATTATTAAAAATCATACTGAAAAAGAAGATGTTCAAAATGAAATAATTGATAATACAAGTAACCTTGCTCAAGAAGGTCAAAATGTAGCCATTTCTTAAGAAATTGTTATAAAGAAAGAAAATGTTGAACATGAAAAAGGACAACGTGGGGAAATTCCCCTAAATATTGAAATAATATATCTCGAAGAGGATACTGGCAATGAAGATAAAGATGATGAAAGAGAAAATGTAGAAGAAATTTCTACACCAAATGAAGTTCAAAATTCTATTATGAATGAAGTCAATGAAGATCACAAAGAAGAAGATGGAAATCAACATGTGCTTTAGACAGAAACAGGTATGGCTTCTCTATTCTCTCACTCTTTTCCTTCTACTCATTCCCAAACTAAATCTCCTTCCATTTCTATTTCAAAGAAAGATATAATGTTTCCTTTGAAACAATGGTTTCCTTCCCCAGAACCAATATTATATCCACAACTCCATTCTGAGGCTGATCCATTTTTAGATGAAAGTGCTACATTGGTCCCAAATCCATTTCTTCCCAGTGCTTGCATTCCGACTATTAAATCCATATCTACTACAGATGCTGAAAATCATCCAACTCTTTCAAAATTAAAAGATTTGAGAAAGGTAAACAAGAATACCTTAGATTGGTGGACATCTCATTCTACTGGAGATTCCAAGACTCCAGCCCATACTCAAGAAATGATAGCTCTTGATCCCACCACTATGCAGCAAAAAAAGGTAATATTGACACCAACATCAAAGAAACCTAAGGGAGAAATGATAATTGAAGATTATCAAGTAGAGAATACAACTGAAGACATTACCCAACTTCATATGCAAGATGAGTGGGGAATGGCTCAGGCCCATCTAGGAACTATCTACTTGCATGGAGAGTACTTTAAAGAAAAATTCATCAAAGAGCAAGGAGCCAGGAAGGAGTTGGAGTCGGTCCTACAAGAACAAAAATTAGTAGAAAAGGCTCTAAAGCTAGAGGTAAAGATATGGGAAGATAAGTTTGGTGAGGCTACCAGTGAAGTAAACAAATATAAAGAAAAACTTGAGGAAGTAGCTGCACAAATTCAATCTCTGAATCTACAAATTCAACAACTTCAACAACAGATCCAAGAAAAGTAGAACACATGGCCTATCAAAAGAAAAAGCCAAAGTGGTAAGGAAAGAAATGTTTGAAGATATCTTGTCACTTAGCCTTAGAACAAGGCCTATGTTGTTGTACTTAGCCAAAGTAAAAGAAGTGCTTGAAGTGGTGGGAGATGAGTTAAAAGCTTCAGTGAACTTTCTATAGGAAAGATCAGATGCAGCAACAAAAATTCAAGTCTTGTCTGATAACATGCCTGAGAATGTCGCTACTAAGATCCGAAGTGAAGCCTAGTCTCAGGCTAAGATTGCAACCAGAAGTTTCTTTCAGAAGATTTAAACTTGTCAACCAGGGTGCTAAGCTCCTCTAGGAGTTAGAAGCTGAAGCTAAAGGACTAGTAAAGCATTTAAATTTAGCAAACAAATGTGGACTTCCATATTTATGGGATGAAAATTCAAATATTTTAAGTGAAGATGCACTCACAACGTCCCTAAAATATTTTATTGATGATGAATCTAAAATAGAAAGTTAGGAAGAGCCCATAGAAGAAACACATGTATTTGCTATGATTCAAAATCTCACTCAGATTAAGTCTTGTTTACAAGAACTAATTTTGAGATACAAGGTAGTGTCTCATGATAAAGTCGAAGAAGTGCAATATATTTATCAGTTGTTTCTAGAATCATCTGATCCTGATGATGAAACTAGAGGTAGTTTTGCCTTACTTACAA
The DNA here is from genome assembly GCA_028583015.1 of Wollemia nobilis. Lineage (NCBI taxonomy): Eukaryota > Viridiplantae > Streptophyta > Pinopsida > Araucariales > Araucariaceae > Wollemia > Wollemia nobilis. The sequence goes on from JAQPPZ010000753.1 coordinate 4,720,202, forward strand.
TGATATTATCATGATAAAAAAGAAGTCCAAAGTTGATAAAAATAGAAGGTGGGACTAGATAAAATTAAAATTTGAATTACTAAGATTTTAATGTAACATTAGTAAAGTATATATAAGTTGTAAGAGGTATTTTGAAAGGTAATGTTTTACTTATTCAAAGTAATTCTTTTCTGATTTTCCAAAATTTCCTCTTCCATATTATTTTGACTCCATTTCCCAATGGATGAAGGTCCTGGATTCTAATATTTTTGCAACAAAAATTCCTCGAAAGGCACCAAGAATGTTAGTCTAAAAATACTACCTTGAAAGATAGCAAAGATTTTGAAGTTTGAAACCAACATTTTCATTTTTTGAGACATAAGGAGTAAAAAGACTAAGGCATGAAAAGGGTCACGATTTCTCGACATGATGAAGTTTCATGGGTTCAAAGAGTAAAGGAGAGTTGAAGCACTAGAATATCATGATTTCGTGACATGACAAACTTTCACGGACAAAGCGGTGAAGTGAAGGTCATGAAGAATGTCATGATTTCATGACATGTCATATTTTCATGAGTAGGAAGCCAAGAGAAGCCAAAGTACAAAGGAATATCATGATTTCATGACATGATAGATTTTCATGAGCAAGCAACCAGGAGAAGCCAAAGTACAAAGGAATGTCGTGATTTTGTGACATGACAAACTTTCATGAGCAAGAAGTTTTTTGTGGGACAAATATATAAGTAGAAACAAATAAACATACCTTCAAAGGAATGTGTCGACAACTGATGATAGACAGTGAAGGAAGCATCAAATCCTAGATTTTTGCTATCAAATATTTTGTTTACCATTAGATCAATAGGAAGCCATGCAAAGCATATTGATGCATTTTTATAGCCCGATTGTTTGTAACTGATTTTATGTCAGAATCTACTAGCTATAAAAGATGCTCGCCATAGGGTATATATAATAGTAAACACACCCTGAATAGAGGGTCGGCTCTTAGATGTTTACAAGATTGGATGTATGTACTCTGGATGCAAGCAATAAAATAAACTTCTATTGGCTTCTGGTTCACTATGTGCAAGTGTATGTATTAACATTTGATGCTTCTATTCACATTATTGAGTTGTATATTGTATTTGTTCTAGAATCTGGACTTATACACGATATAAATCATATTTTTGGAGTTAAAATTTAATACATGTATGTGTTAGATAGATATCTAAATCACATTGGAAGACTATGATTTCTGCGTGAAGATATAATAAATGCTTAAAGAAGTTATATACATTTATCTTAGTTTTTGTTTAATCTGTACCATGAGAAAAGCTCTAGCTACGACTATATTTCCCTTTCTTTCAGTAAATCTTCTTCTCCCTTTTCTCATAAAAACCACTAAGGAACCAACCTTCTCTGGATATTAGATGAAACCCTTCAACACCAAGTCCGTCTATTCAATGTTGACAAGGTCGTGGGCGCAAATAATAACCATAGGCCGATTTTGCACAAATAGAAGGGTTGGAGTTTTTCAATTATTAACTTTGGAGTATTTCTAGTTTTATTCAAATGTTGGGTCATTTTGTGGATCCAAAAGTTTTTTAGATTTTGTAGATGTTGGAGTTTATTTATTCTAAGCCATAGAGGGTTGGATTTTCCTTCTTATTTATAAAATTTGAAAGAGGTCTCTATGGCCTTTCTCTTAGAATTGGTGGATTCAGTGGTGTTTCAATGCAATATATGTGCTATTGGTTGTTGTTTCAAATTTTAAGGATGTGGTTTTCAATAGTAAAAGTTCTTGTGGCCTTGGGATGTATGCCCAATGGTTGGTGGAGCTCTCTTGGTGAACTAGAATTTTTTGGGGGTTTTCTAAAGCTCACCAATGTTTTTCTATTTTTATTTCTTGTATCAAGTTGTAGGTGGTTCACTTGGTGATGGATGACCATTAAGTAGTGCTTTATAGTTGTTATTATCCCTATATTGTTGGTCTTAAGCCAATTTTTATAGGGATTCTCCTATTGTAAAAGGTTTTGAAGCCCTTTCAAAACCCTTTCTATATCTAATAAAAAAACATATAATGACTTATGTTGGGTGAGGGAAATTGGCATCCCCTTCTCTAATGATCGAGAAGGGATAATCCCAACACTATGGTCAAGTTGCCTTATATTTGTAAAGAATGTAAGCAATGTGGTATGAGTATTTAAATGTTATTTATGCCATGGAGTTATATAAAGGTGAATCCCTGAACCTATGATATTTTAGCCACTCCTATCCACTTGAGAGTTGACTACAGTGACAAGGTATCAAATGTGGTAATGCCTTATCTACTCTAAATAAAATAGAAACATCTTAAGTGAACCTTGACTGTGATTACTCTTGGCTATTTTTATACAAATTTCTCTCTCAGGTTGGTTAGAATCGGGATATTACATAAAAGAGACCTATATTACCTAATGCCTAGTGATAAGACACATGTTGATGGATCTACTATTGGACAACTCCAAGGAGGGCCAAAATAGAGTTAGAATCTACTAGGCATTAAATATTATGCTACTTGAGGATGTTTAAAGGAGTGGTGGATGACTCCCCTAAGCTAGAGAGTCTCCTCTATCCTCACTAGGAGTTGATTGAAGACAACAATCGTATTCCTAAATTTATCTTTAAATATTATCCTATTTCTTTCAATCCATATGCACCATAAAAAGGTTCGCATGACAATGTTCCAAAGTTATTTGTTGGCTTGAAATTATTTATTTCATTTCCATAGCTTCGCTAATTATGGGATTACCTAAAATAATTATGCAATAAAAAGTATAGATGAGATTAAAAGAAAATCTAATAATAAATTTAGCATGTCTCAGCTAATGAATTCTCTTTAATTAAAATAAATACTAATTATTAAAGAAAATAAATATATAATTTAAGAACAAGGAAACTATAATAATTAATAGAAATTTCATTATTTAAATATTTTTTTTGGTAAGTTAATGAAATTCATTAAACAAGGGCATTTGAAAGGCGCCCCAATGCCTTGTACAACATCAAAACCTAGAAAAAAAAATAGGAAACACTAGAGGAAAAAAAAAGGAAACAACAGAGGAACAAAAGACATCCTTCCAGTAGAACCAAAAAGGTCTTGAACCACCAAAAGTATGGAAAATTACAAAAAGGAGAAAGCTAAGACCAAGCTTTCAATAGCAGAAACAATAGACACATCAGTTGGGTACATCAGTCTGCATTGGTGACACAACCACAATCTCTAGGTCAGTGTCCTTAATGTCATCCTTTGGCGTATCCTTTGGGGCTTCCTTGTAGGCTTCCTTGGCAATCTCCACAACCTCCTCATCCTTGGCATCATCTTTAAAATCTGAAGGCCCCCTTGTAATCGAAATGGCTAGAACATCCTCAAAGGAGTCACATAAGAACAACAAGTTGAAATCTAGTGATATTTCTAAGTAGAATAGAGAATTTTTATTTCTCTTTCAAATAAAAATAATGCAAACCACACAAAATTGATTCCAAATAAAAAAATTACTGGTTAAAACCTTATTTTAAATTTTTTGAAATTCTAGTAAATTTGATTAAATATTTTCTACATCAATCCTAGAAATACTTCAATATAATAAAATTAAGCTTTCCAATCAATACACCATAATCCAAAGGAATATTCTTGGACACTGTTGATGTAAGTATGACATCAATGTGTACCAACAACCAAATCATAAGATCCTTGTCGTCTATCAAAATGTAAGAATCAAGAAAGTATGTGTTTCATAAATGTAAAATGATATAGAAATTAGAAATGAGATATACAAGATTTGAAGCAAAGTGATAATGTTGGTTTTTTCATTTTTTAAAAGTAATCATTTGCCTAGATTACATGTAGATAAATAAATATTACATGATCATTTCTCACAACCATTGATCATGATATTGACTTGTTATTTTGATACTAACCTATTTATATGACACACCTAAACATGCTAGCATTTTTAATATATCATATAAAATCCTAAATTATATTAATTATGTTTGATTACCACTAATAATAAAATTACATTGACTATCAATTTTTAAAATTATCCACTCCAAAATTTGTGCCAACATTGCTCATAACATAAATATGCATGAAAACACTTAAGGTTTAGGGTTTACTATTTGTCTTTTTATCTCAAATATTAGGAAGTAAAGTGAGAGCTTCACATGAAGGATATGTTATAGTAGAGGAAGATACACATGAGTTAGGGATGCATTATATTCATCTATTTTAGTAGGTCATCCTACTCAAGAATTAAATTGTTCATTCACCCCTACCACATGTTCAAATATTGATGATTTACACCAACTACAATATAAATGTTAGTGATATTGTTTTAATTATGTGGACCACACATTATAACATGGATACTATGAGCTATGTATTTTAATTTTTTCTTTTAATGGTATCTATAGACTTTTGTGTGGTGAGAGTTGCTCTTTCACTTTGTGTTATAACCCATTGCCATTGGTTTGTTAACATATCTTGATATTTAAAAGATAAATCTTCAACATCCTCTATAGGTCTATAAGTACCAAATACTATGTTGTTAGCATTTGGTACCATATATAGTAATTGTTATCCCATTAGGCTGGTTTTTTTATATATAATTGATTGTTGACTAGTTCATCATTGGGGTGTGATGATCATTAGTTGGCCTTACATTATTTCTTGTTGAGCTTGAAATGGTTGTTTATCAAACTTTGTTTAATAATTACATATATTTAATGCACATTTTCCTAAAATATAATCTATGTTACAAGCAAAACACCATAATGGTTTCAATTCTAACATTATATTCATGCACTTTATTTGTCATCCATCCACTTGTCTACCAAGGAAATTAGCCTTTTGTAAGGTGGGGTGTTCCTCACTACTTTAAGAATCTATTATGTTGCAATCCTCTACCTTGTCATTGGTTTATTATCATTTTATTAATCCATGTTCTTAATCAATTAAAATAGCTCATCTATTTGTGCATTGTCTAATTATTAACACCTCTAAACAATTACATTAATTTTTTGACTGATTTGAGAAGTGGTTATAGTTGATAATTGTCATGGTAAAGGAAATACTCATGACAAATGTTGAACAATTATTCTACTAGGGGTTTATTTACCTAGAACTATCATAGCATGAGAGGTATTGGATTATGTGTACACATGTGTACTAGATGAAAATGGATTGACCTAAGGGATAATATAAGGTGTATGCTAATATGATTTTGTATAATTGTATTATGTATTTGAAGTTGAAATGACTTGTAGTAGATGATATTAAATATATTGATTTGAAGGTTATAACATATGAGTTGTGTAAGCCATTGATTATGTATGTGGTAATTTTACCACTTGGATTAACAAATTATGTATGAAAGTTACCTTTTTGAATGTTGATTGATTCGTCTAACTATTGTTACCAAATTATATTATAAACCCTTCATATAATATACAAATGAGTATTTATATAAATTCAAATAATTTAGTGTTATAAGTTGTATAGTATGCATAAATCTTGTTTTGTAATGGTTGACATATTTATTTGGATGTCTTTGAATAGTTTTTATATGAAATAACACTAAATATATTTACCTAGGATTACCAAAATATTTCATGAAGGGATTAATATTTGAATCCTACAAGGTAAATAAATTGACATGTATTACATTATGACTTTAAATATCAACAAAAATACTAACAATGACAACATGATATATTCTTCTTGTATCCAAAGAAATTGAGTTTAACATTGATAATTCATTGAGGTGATCTAATATAGCATTGGTTATATTTATATTAAATGTTGATAGAGACTTCATGGATACAATAATAATTTATGAGTATATTAGCATGTTCAATGAAACTTAAAATTTCCAATCATGAAGTTGTTTTTAAGAATTACATACATTTATATCTAACAGAACTAGGATCATTTACCATATGGTATCTATTGGAGATATTACATTTGGTGTGTGGGTGGATATTTTGGGGCATATGCAAATTGATATTGAGGTTATTAAACCATTTACTACTTCTAAATAGCTTAAAGGTTCAAAACAACCATTTTTTGGTGGTGTGGATTATGTTGTATATTTTATGCAACCAGTTGATTTAGGATGAATGGCTGATTTGGATTAGATAAAAACTATTATTTTACTATATTTACTAAGACTTATGATTTTTTACCATTCAATGGTTTTGCATGCTCTAATAATTTTTGAGAATTTGGTAATATTGAAGGATAATTGATTTTGAACAGTGTTTAGAAACTACATAGCTTACCATTAATTATGAGGAAACTATGAATATTAAGGTATTTGTTAATTTAGATGATATATATATTTTGATTAATCAGATGAAGGTGTTTGAAAGGAGCCTCAAACATTTTACATTAGTGGATACAAAAAGAGGAGAGTCTCCACGATACCATGATAAAAAACAATAGCCCATAGAAATCAAAAAGAGTCTCCATGGGGTAAAAACAACAATCATAGTGTTGAAGGAGGACATATTTGAGAGACACCAATAGGAGAAATAGAGGAAAGCAAAAATACAGCCCAAGAAAGATCCAAAGGACCCCTAAAATTCCAATAAAAAAGGAACATATGGGGCACATGCAAACATGGCTAAACATTATCCCTAGTGCCTTCTGATCATCGTTGACCACTTGCTGACATTCCTTGTTTTGATTTTTGATATCTACCATCATAGTCATTGCCTATTGGAGGAGAGAACAAACCATATTAGTGTCTTTGAATATACATAGTTTATAATTTTTTTACATAAAATGGGTTTAATTTATTTTGAAAGTGAATATAGACAATAGTGCTTGTGGAAAAGGTGATGCTTGCACTAAGGCTAAATTATTATAGAACTAGGGGTTGTTTGACCTAGAAATATCATAGTGTAGGGGATAAGGGATAAAATTTTATACTATATGGAAATGGATTGATCAAATGGGTCATATATGGTGTATGCGAATATGATGTTTTTGTGATCGTATTGTGTGTTGGATATTGACATGGATGGTAGTAGAGTATATTAATTTTATTGAGCTAGAGGTTACTCCATATGAGTCGTGTAATACATTTTGTGGTGTAGACGATACATTTCTCACTTATATTAGTAAATATTCTATCTATGTTACATATTTGAATGCTCCAAACAACGTAATTATTATGTTTATCCATTATCACCAAATCATATTATAAACCCCTTATTTAATATATCAATGCCTATTTATATAATGGTCAAATATTTTAGACATATGGGTTATATAATATATTTAAATGTTATGCTATAGTCATTGATATTTTTATTTGGGTGTATCTAAAAATGAATGGTTAAAATATTGAAGTCTAGTTGGTAACCAAATTGGCTTGTAGACTAATGTACCACATATAACAATGAAACCATGATATATTATTCTTGTATTCAAAGAATTTAGTTTAGTGTTTACAAGTTAGTGAGGTGATATAATATAGTTTTATTGTTATTCCTATCAAATGTTTATATATACTTTGTGGATGCAAATAATATTGATGAGTAAATTTACAAGTTTAATGAACCTTAAAATTTCCAACCAAGAAGTTGTTTTTGGAGTATTGCATGCATTTAGATATAACAAAATAGTGGCCCTTGTCTATATGGTATCTATTAGCTATATTACATTTGGTATGTGGGTTGACCTATTGGGCCATATGTTGGTATTGTATGTATTGAACTATTTGCTAGTTTGATATAGCTTAAAGGTTATGAGAAGCCATTTATTGATGTTGTGGATTTTGTTGTAAATTTTACGTGTGAAATTGATTTGGGATAAATTTTGTAGACACAAAAACCTAGCCATTTGTCATCCATCCATGATTTCCCATCATTTTCACCCATTATTCATATATATTTAAATATATTTATTATAATATATTTAAATAATAATATTTTATATTATATTATATATATATTTAATAAATATATATTTATATAAGTGAATTAATCCCAACCATCCAATTTTATTTAAATTTGTCCATCCATATACATCAATCCATGCCACACCCCAAATTTAATATCCACCCTCCGATGTGATTTTATATCAGCCACACGATTAGTGTCATTGAAACCCTAACATGCCCTAGGTTGGATTATAAATAGGAGCCATTTTGATGGCTCAAACCATGAGTCTTCTACCTAAAGTATCAAATTCCTTGAGTTTCATCATCCCTTGGAGTATTCGAGTACTTCTACCTTCATATTCACTCGCCATAACCCCCATAGTCATCACCATTCATTTCCCCTTTCCAGATTTGCTTTTGTAGACTCTTTCCTCAGCCATTGAACACCTTCGGGTGCTTCTTGTCATTGTTTAGTACCTCTAGGAACTTATCCTTGGAAACCAAGTACCTTTGGGCACCTCCCTACCAGTCTTAAGCACCCACAAGCATTTCCTATAGTCACCAAACACCCACGTGCATTTTTATGCTAGAGATTCTAAATTCTCCCTAGCCTTTGGGTGATGCTAGGGCATCGTCGCATAAATCCACTACAACAAGCTACATCAGATCATAATATAGCAAATATGTAAGGTAAATCCATTGATTAATATTTTATTATATGCATTTTTGTTTATGTTCATCTTATTTGCAACAGATAGTTAGGGTTTTACTATTGCTTATAGAGGGTATCACATTGTGGATCCCTCTTAGGTATTACTAAGGCCATCCAAAAATTTCAAAGTTCATTCTAAAAGTTCCTAGGAGCATTTTATAGAGAGCTAGTACAAATACATAGGTTTTTTATTAACCAAGATCCTAGCATCAATTCTTATGTTCCATCCATTCCATCCAACCTTATCCACTTTTTCCTATAAGTCAACATTAATCCTATTGATTTATTCACCCCACTCCGTAATCCATATGATCCAACTAAGCCAATTGCAATTGACATAAATCTCATTGATATGGACTAGATTTCCTTGCCCCCATCCTTTGCCAAATTTATCTTGTTCGAGGAATTGTTAAGGGCTTCCGCCAACTACATTCCTCCATCCCCTCCATATTTGCCTTCAATTTCACCTTTGAATCTCAAGTTTTTCCAAGAATAATTATATGAGGATAATCCAGAAGAATTATATGACATCATAGACTATCCCGAATGGCTCTCAATCCTGGTACCCGTTTGGAAATCTAATGGGGCGATACACATTTGTATTGATTTTTGATATCGGTCTTAGCTCTTCCTTGTATGGGAGTCCTCTTCTATGCATGATTTGGTTTTTATATATGTATATATACATGGCTAATACACAAAACCATTTGCATATATTTCATTCATAACATTGCATTTCACATGCATCTACATTCCAAAAACAATGCATTCACCCACATTTCATATTGCATTTCACATTTCACAAAATTGTATGTCATCCATTGCATTCATCCACATTTTACATTCCATATTAGGGATCATTTATTAATTTCAAGGTCATCTTGGTCAAATAAAATTCATGTTGTCTTAATCAGGGGCACCCTCACATCACCCACACAATTTCACTAAGTCAAATTGCCATTCACACAAACTACACATTCACAAGTCCTGTGTGTTTTCGATCACTCTATCACTCCTAGTGTTTTAAGAAACCTATAAAATACATTTCAAGTTATTTTTAGGACCATTGCATATATACACTAAGAAAATATTGAGTTTTTGGAATTGATTCCAAAACATTCTTGAACCAACCACAATTTCACATCTTATAAAAATATTGTGTTAAAGAGGGATAACACCATACTTGGTATGAACCTCGAAGTGAAAAGGGACATCCTTGATAGTACCATAATGCAATATAGTCCATAAAAATAGTGGCTCTCACCACTATCACAATTCCAAAAATAAAAGAAAGAGTAGGGAAAAATATCTAACAAAAATTTTAAATTTTTTTATCACACACCACTAATCATTGGGTTGTAAGGATTGTACTAAATTTCCAATCAGATGGTTAGGTAGTCATCCCAAAAACTTAAGAGATAAAAAACACAAATCATGGACTATGGATTTAGCTTCCATAAGAGCTATAGACACTTGAATGGTAATGGAGTATGCTCATGCATGGTGATAAGTCTCTCTCAAAGAGACCTCTGACCCCTCATGCAGAAAATATAGCTTCTTGGTCTCTTCCATAATAGGTTTACCCAATTTACTCAAGATGATTTAATGAAATAACTTGCACACACATTGGTTCTTTATTACCTCAAGTCATTACCATGCTCTTGATTTGGTAAATGAATTCACTACAAACACATTTGGTCCTAGAGGGATTAGGCAGTTTTAGTGAGTTTGTTTGATGCCACTAGTATGTCTAAGTCTCTGTAAAATAGGAAGTTTTACATATCAACATCCATATATTCTTCCGTATCAACATCCATATCTTCTTCCATATCAACATCCATATCTTCCATGTCAACATCCATGTCACTTCATGAGTCATTCATCCCACATGTCACTAATTCTTATTCCCCTAATTAAACAACAATGATAAACATGGCCAAGCAATATCTAAACTACGAATGATCATTAGAAAATTGGCATTCCATACCTTGCATTAATCATCCATACATTTCACCTTGCATTAATCATCCATATATTCCATCTTGCATTAATCATCCATAACATAGAATATGCATTCATCATCAATAGAAAACATGCATTCCATAAAAGCATTCCACATAATGCATTTAAAAACACATATAAATCAAAAGATAAAATTCATGTATATATATGCATAAATATCTCATGTAAAATGAGTGCCAAAAGGCTACAAACAATGGAGCATAAAGGTTCATATACAAAAAAGTGCATCTCAGCACTATGCTAAGTCCTCCAAGAGGACCCCTGTGACCTAAGAGGAGCCCTAAACCTATCGCTATGCCTAGTACCCACAGAGATATATGATGTGGGAGGATCAAGAAGTAGAATATGATATTCCATCAACCTATCCTCCAATGCCTCAATATATCTATCTCAAGAATGAATATGTGTGATGTCAATAGTATGTCGGTGCTCCCTATCTGATAGCTCTGCATGGAGCCTCATAATCCTCACCTCATTTTCTAACAGCTGCTACTCCAACTGTGCCAAATCCTCCCCACTCTGATCAGGAGACCCATCCATAATCTCCTTCATATTATCTCTATCTCCATCGTCTCCCATAATCTTAGGATACTATCTTGTTATACCCTTAGTCCTCCTCGTTTGACTATATTATTGAAGGCATCACTACCACTTGGGGGCCTCCTGGGTCCCCTCATCTCTAGACTCCTCACCATACCCATAAGCCACCCCTCGAGGTGATGCCCATGGTGGTTGCATTGCAAACTATGCATCATACTCTATGGTAGTTCCCACATCCTCCATATCTATGAGATCCATATCCTCATCGTCCTCATAGGCCACCCTCCATGGATCTACACATGGTAGCCATATATCCTCTTGATGTCTCATAAAGCTCATTGGCTCATATAGGACATCCTACCCCAGTCCAAATTGTTGAAGCACTCATGAGAACTAAAAGTACTCTACCTCACTTCGATGTTGACCAACCATCCACTGAGCCTACCATACTCATCACAAGTGTTCTCTATCACCAATCCACCTGCAATCCCACCATGGCCTCCATATCACTTGGGTAGATGTTAATCCAACCCACAAAACCTGGTACCACTGGATCATCCTAATTGGATGACTCGATTGTACCTCCTTGACCATCATCCATCTCTTAGCGTAGGGCTACTCCTTACGCAAGTTTACCATAGGTAAGCCCTTTGGTCAAGCCATATTAAAGTGCTCCTATTCCTAGCACTACAATAGCAAGATGCACCCTAATCCCTTCCTCTTCTACCTCATCATGGCGTACAACTCTTGGTACAACTGCACCAATAAGGCAATAGCCCATGCATATACCTATCACCTAGTAAGCATATCATTCACTACGCATATCAAGTTCTAATGGAACTTACATCCAGTGTTTTTTAGGGCCATGATGTTGGATAGCATGAACATTACCAAGGAATAAAGGGGGTCCAACAACTTATCCACATACATGGAAAATTAAGGTATACCTCCACACTCCACCCTCACTCCCTACCATGCATCTCTGAACATCTTCATCATCTTAGTATTTTGAATAAACCTAACCTCAACCTAGATCCCCTCCACTAGCACCTTGAGGATGCAATATACATTTTCCAAGGTCATAGTCACCTCTCCTATGGGGAGCTAAAATGTCCCCCTATCTGCATTCCACCTCTCCACCATGGCAAAGAGGTACCCCTCATCAGCCCTCACCACATCAATGTGGGCTACCTCAGGTAGCCCCACTACCTCCAATTGCTCCTACTCCTCATCTGACACAGCCTTCCTCATCCCAGGAATATATAGTGAGAACTGGTGTTGAGCCTCCAAAACCCTAAGCTGCAACACAACATACAATATTTTTCAATAATTTTGTAATAAAAAAAACCACAAAAACATTTGCACAATGTACAAGAAATAATAAGGAATTACCTTAGAAACACATGCTTTAGCTACAGCTCCAACCTCTGCACTCACTCCTTCCATTTCCATATCTTTCATGCTCCAAATGCTTCACCTCACCTCAATCCACTCTCCCAGATGTAATTTCTCTAATTTCCAAATGCACAAATGAGCTTGGTTTCTCATCCTGGAAGCTATTTATAGCTACTTCAAGTGCCTTGATATGCTCGTGGGTGTTTCTTGGCACACTGAATCACCTTTCTAAATACCAAAAGCATTGATAGGCATTTGGCATCAATTTTGACAAAAGATAAAATTTCACAAAATAGTGGCTTACCTCCACCAAATCACTCCAAATTGCATCCATACATTCATTTCACTATTTTTTCAGGTTTTGTGAAGATTCCAACTAATTTAGATGCATACTTTGTGTTTGTGACCACATATTGCAAATTTTATTAACAAGTTACAAAAGCTCCCCAAAAGGGTCTAAATCTTCACAAAATGATGACAATAATCATTCCCATCATTCATATATCATCACATCATCATTTGCATATCTACCAATTTCAAACAACATTCAAGTGAATCTTGTATATAGTGGGTTTTCTATATACTTGGTGATTGTAGTGATTTATGTCCATGCAATTCAGTAAGATGAAAATTTTACCATAAGACCACTTGGTCATTTTCATCATCACATATCTCCTTGTTAAAAAGCATAATCATATTTGGTACTTTACATTTTGTGTGAAACCTTGCCAAGAACAATTTGCACAAAAGCTATCATTGATGGCCTAGTTCCTGGGGCTTAAAACATGGAAAAAATCAAATCTTATCATTTCATATTTCCTTGAAAGTCATCATGGTGACTTGCTTTAGCTAGGGTGATTGGTTATGATCATAGGAATAGTCAGTAGTTGGCCCTCCAAAGTTGACTACTTTTACTCTTTGTATTTTTCATCTTTGCATATCAATCATACCAAAAGGCATATTCTTCAATAACATCAAATTATCCCAAAATTTGGGGCAACTATAGTTGATTATGACTTTCCCACAATGGGATACATCTTACATGATCATGACATCCACACTTGGAAAAAACCCTTCACATGTTGGGGTAAAAACAAACACATTTCTCATCACATCTACCACAAATCCCTTCATCTATTGGGGTAGAAATAGACACATTTTGCATCACATATATCACAATTTAATTCATCTATTGGGGCAAAAATAGATGCATCATATCACATTTTTCACCACTCCCCTTCCCACCGTTGGGGCAAAAATGGTATCACATCATCCATCATCAATTTTCATAGATTTTTCAATTATCTTGTGAGACTCATCTGCAATCCCATTCACCAATTGAAGGGGTAAGCTACGAAAAACTCAAATTATTTTATTCTTTTATCTTCAAGCTTATGCTTCACATCCCAAGAAAAGTTGCGTCTGCACCTGGCCAAAATAGGAGTCTTGCATTTTTGCACTGCATTGTGTTTCATGCAACACAGTATAAAAATGGGCATCTATAGACACCAAAACCTAGCCATTTGTCATCCATCCACGCTTTCCCACCATTTCTACCTATTATTAATATATATTTATTTAAATAATAAATTTTATATTTTACTATATATATATATATTTAATAAATGTATATTTATATAAGTGAATTAATCCCAGCCATCCAATTTTATTTAAATCTATCCATCCATCTACATAAATCCATGCCACACCCTAAATTTAATATCCACCCTTCAATGTGCTTTTATCTCAACCACACGATTAGTATTGTTGAAACCCTAACATGCCCTAGGTTGGATTATAAATAGGAGCTATTTTGATGGCTCAACCCCTAGGTTTTTCCATAAGTTTCCTAAGTGTTCGTTGAGTACTTCTACCTCCATATTTTCTCATGGTAACCCTCACAACCGTCACCATCCATTTCCCTTACCAAATTTGATTCTGTAAAATCTCTTCCTCAACCGTTAAATGCCTTCGAGAACTTTCTATCATCGTTGAGCATCTCTGGGCACCTCCATTCCATTGTCAGGCACCTTTGGGTACCTGCCTACCATTCTCTAGCATCCAAAAGATTTTTTTGCCACCACTGAGTGCTCGTAGGAATTTTATGTAAGTTTTCTGAGGACCTCCTAGCCTTCGAGTGATTCTAGGGCATCACCATTCCAATCAACTACAACATAATCTCATAGATCAAAAGACATCAAGTAAGGTAGATCTACTATTTTTAATTTCATTTATGCGCTTTTAATTTTATTCACTTCATTTGTAGTAGATAGTTAGGATTTTATCATTGCTTATAGAGGGAATCACATTGTGGAGCCTTCATAGGTATTACTAATCTATTTGTTGTGTCATTATGTGTAAATTTGAAGGTGCTACATCAACATTGGATAGCTGTTTAATATGGAGAAGCCCACTCAACTTTGTTGGGATCAATAACGTGCCTAAAGACACCATAACCTTGTTTATTAGGGTTTCATAGAACCCTAACCATTGTAAATTTGTATAAAAAAGGATTACAAAGATCCTCATTGTAACAATGGAGTTTTTAAGCTCCCCCCATTAATATAAGATCAATTCATTATGCAAAAATTGATTCTTTGTGTCCAATTTATTTAGCATTGTTTGATGTTACATTTTTGTATTCCCAAATTGTTAATTTGGATTATGCACAACTTATTAATTTGGGTGCATTTACTAAGGGTTAGGAATTTGTACCATCTAATGGTTACACATACTCTACTAATTTTTAGAAATTTGATAATATTGAAGGATAACTAATTTTAGGTGCCTTCTGTTTAGTTTGTTTGATATTGATAAATCTACAGAATTGGAATGTACAATTTTGATTCTATTATTGTTTTTATGAGGATGGTTGATTGTATATAGCATTTTGACTTTCTATACCTTGAGGAATTTTCCCATAGGCTAGTTTTATATGTTAAGTTGGCCTTGTATCCTCAAATGGTTTTTTGTAGTATGATAGTTTACTATTATCATCTATTAGTTAGGCTCAATTTATTATTAAATATGACTAAATTTTTTATTTAACCCAATCCAATAATATATGAAAGTTTATTGATTTAGCTCAAATGGTTGTTGATTAGTTCCAACTTGTTATTGTTTTGATACAACTTGTTATTACAAAATTTACTATTATGAAGGCATAGAGATTTTACCAAATTGTATGTTTACAATAGCATGTTGAATTTGTATTTAATATGGCATTTAATATAGTGGAATTACTATTATAAACTGAAATAATGGATAAGTTGCAGTCCAAGCTTAACTAGTTTATATCATGATTGGGGTTCCATAATAACTAGTTTATCCTATTGGGGATAATAATTAACCTATACTAATAGGGTTGGAATTGATAGAGGTGATGAAATATAATGAGGATTTGGGTGTGTGTTCAAATTAGAAGCAATTTCTATAATTTCATTCCCTTTATAAATGTTAATCATTCAAATACTCTTTGTTATACCGTTTGATTATAGAATTGGAACTATTACCATATGTTTCTTTCTTTTAATACACATTATTTGTTAAGTTAGTAGTCTAATGGTATTAGTTTCCATATTGACTGGTAGACTATGATCTTATAGTAATAAAATTTACATCTAGTTTAGGAACTTTTTGTATTTGCACTTGTTATACCTACAAGCACTCAAAATTCTAGCTCAAACATTAATAAAAATAAGGGTTTTGTATCTGAGAGTGAACCAACCTTTAATATGTGAGTGAATCACTCTTTGGAATTGGAAACAATTATTATTGGTGATACTTAGAAATAATTTTAGGAATTTGTTTTAGGATTTTGCTCATTAAACTCACATTATTATTCCGATACCAATCATTAAAAAAATCCTCAATGGGAGAACATCATGTAGGAATAAATTTTAGTAGCCATTTAGATCAATTTGTTATATCTAGAGTGTCTTAGTACTCCATGGAGAAAAATACTTTTATTTACAAGTAGGCCCCTTAAAAAGGTACTTGCTTACTTTAAGAATATTTTTTAAATATAGAGAAAATTGCTTTTTAAGAATATAACAAATTTTAGAGATAAATATTTCTAGAACTTTAGAAAATATTTTATAGATATGAATAAATTGCTTCTTAACTTTGATAGTGAAATACTCATACAAAATGAAGCTTTAAGAGTGATATTTATAAAATTGAAAATGCATCTCATGGGTAGGAACCACGTTGATGAATTTCTAAAGCTTCATTTAGTTATAGGACACAGTACCCGTGAGACAAAATGGTCCAAAAAAATATATCATAAAAAATTATTTAAGGATTTGATGCAAAATATTTAATTAAAAATAAAGTTACTAGGTTATTTCAAAATGGAGTCACCATTTCACAAAACTTAGTCATTTAAATAATCAATCACATGAATATTGATGTGAACTAATTAGATTTAAATCTACTACAAATAGATCTAAAAATTCTTTTTATGACACAATAAAGTTGATGTTAGTAGACTACCATTTAATAGATCTAAAGACAAGGATATTTAAAATGGATTTGCATAAATTTAAAATATTAACACAAGTGATGTAAGTATCACTTCATTCATAAATCATACATGTGATTCATATTGAGTATGCCAATCATCAAATAATATTTGTTTACCCACAAGACCATAGTTCAACATAGATAAGGGATCAAGTAAACAATCATTCATTGGGTTAAAGGATGAATCCCATCTATGTTAGTCAATCTAAATTGATTTAAACAATTTTATAAGAAAAATGATGCAATAAATTAAAGTAATATATAGTGAATTAAATACTTTTATGTTATACCCAGGTGTTTTAGGTGAGTTGGAGAGGAGAGGGCAATCCTCCAAGGGAGGTCCCAGGTTCGAATCTCTACCCTACCAAAAAGCTGAATTGGGTACCCAAAATCCAATTGATAATGTTGGTGTGGGTAGGGTCGGGTGCGACTCCCGATTGACTTTGACGGTGTAGAACCCCCTGTTCGTGGTCTCTTAGACCAAGGCGGCCCCGTAAGGGGTTTTTTGCTTTAAAAAAAAACAAAAAAATACTTTTATATTATTATAGAAATGTTAATATTGGTCTAGGTGTAATTTTTAAAATTAGCCAAATAATTGATGGGATTATATCTATAGATACCCTACAATTATGAAGGGGGGGAATAATCAGAACTAGGAAGGTAGATACAAAAATATCATATATCTATTAATAAATATTTTAAAAAGACCTAATTAATTTGTAGAAGCCATGGAAAGTATATTTATATCAAAATTAATATAGAATATTGAATTAATAGTAAAAGTAATAGACAAAAATTACTTTTACTTTAAAGCACCCATCTCCGTGTGTCAAAAAATTGAACAAATACAAAAGCGATTCCTTTGGTCTAGAGCTAAGAATAGATGAAGATTCCCTCTTATTACCTAGGATAGAGTCTGCACCAAGAAAGTCCAAGGGGGGCTAGGTTTTAGAAGAATAAGCAATATGGACATCCCCCTAATCAACAAAAGGATGGAGAATTCTCATCAATGCCAAATTTTCTTGGGTTGACATAATAAAAAACAAATATCTTCAAAGAAATTCTCTCTTGGATGAAGGTCCTCTTCCTGAAGGTTCTGCTTTTTAGAATTTTGTTACCAAAACTAGAAATATTCTTAGGAAAGGTCTTAGATGACACCTTGTTAATGGAAGTAATATTCATTTTTGGGAAGGCCCTTGGTTAATGGACCAACCTCTAATTTCTAAACCAATATTGAGTATTTTAAAGCCTCTCATAGATCACCTCTTTGGGAACTTTATTTTTAATTTCATCACTCGTGGGCCTTCCCATAGTCTAGCCTAGAAAATCCTTCCTTCCAATGATCTAATATTTGAGCAAGAAGCAAATGTTAAAATCCTATCTAGTCTACTCTGAACTTGTATCATTCTAAGTGGCCCCTCGTAGGATTCTATTTTCTATAAAGCCAATTATAATGGTCTCTTCTTAGTCAAATTTGCCTATATCATTCAAAAATAACCTAGATTTAGTTGAATTTCAGTCAGTTGCATTTGGTTTAGTCATCTTATCACCAAGGTTGCCTTCTTTTATTGGTTGGCCACCCAAAATGAATTTTTAACTATAGATAACTTAATCAAAAGAGGGTTGGTAATTCCTAATAATTGCTATCTTTATCAGTCTAGATGAGAGT
The DNA here is from genome assembly GCA_028583015.1 of Wollemia nobilis. Lineage (NCBI taxonomy): Eukaryota > Viridiplantae > Streptophyta > Pinopsida > Araucariales > Araucariaceae > Wollemia > Wollemia nobilis. The sequence continues at coordinate 4,738,967 of JAQPPZ010000753.1, forward strand.
CAATCACCCATCTATTCCTGGATTACCTCTTCTCTTCCAAGGTGTTTCTCTCCATTTTCTCCACATTTAGCATCTTTTGGGCGCCACCCAATTCTATTTTTTATTTATGTATCCAATGGAAAAGCCCCTTCATGCACCATAACCTCAAATTTATTTGGTCCTTTTATTTTCCCCATTTCCTTTGTAAAATCTAGTTAGAAAGGAATAATAATTCCTTCTATGATTCCTCTAGATATACCATATCTATCTTTTCCAATTTTCTTTCAGCAACCATTAAGAATGCAAATATTATCCCTTCTTCGATAACCCCCATCATTGGCTGGAATCCAATTTGGTTGTGCCTCTCAATATCTCATATAGTCCTCCTAGTTCTGCTTTGCCTAGTGTGAATAGATCCAGTGTCAAATGGGTTCCTCCCCCCTTGGGGTGGTTCAAGCTCAACTTTTATGGTGTTGGATAAGGTAACCTAAGTAGAGTTGGTTGTAGGGATACTATCAAATATAATATCACTAATATAATCTTGTTATTTTTTGAGAACATTGGTATTCAAACCAATAATATTTTCAAAGCCAAAGCTTTGTTCTAGGGATTATAAGCTTTGTAGATTCTCCTTATCAATAACCTTATTATCAAGGGTGACTCCCTAAACACCATACATTTTCTCAATGGAAATATGTCCCCTGCTTGAAGCATATTACATATGATCGAGGAGTCAAAAAAATTCCTCTACAAATATGATAATGTTATCATCCAAAATGTCTTTAGAGATGGAAATAAAGTTTTTGACATCATAGGCAACATTGGATTGGTTGATGACTCTCTACAAATTTGGTTTGATAATTTTTTGCATGTGATTTTTAACCCTAATAGCTCTGATGGATTGTCTTCGTATCTCTAGCTAGAGTGGTTCGAGTGATCCTTCTAGTCCTACCAATCCCATCCACATGGGACCATGTCAATTTTCTCAAGATTTTGAGGTATCTATATTTTTGTGGCTTTCCTAGATATTGAAGGTGTCAATATCCCTATGGCTTTACCAGATAACTAAGGTGTCAATCCCTTTGTGGCTTCCTTGTTTGAATGAAGTGTCTATTTCCTTATTGCTTCCTCGAATAGCTAAGATGTATACCTTTTAGAGCTTTCTTGATCAATTGATATGTCTACATATTTGTTGCATTCTTAGAGGTTTGAGGTATCTCTCTCTTCATGGATAAATTTCAATGTTTGGTAGACCACCTTTTCTCATGATTGCTTTGGTGGCCATAATTCTCATGCTAGATACTCCTTTAAACACTTCATGAATCAAAATCATCTCCAGTTGTGTGATCGTGCCTATCCTGGCCTTCATTTGAGTTTTGAGGATACAAATGCAAGCCCAACCTTCCCTTCATGTGATAACATCATTGGAGGTGTCATCCTTAATATATATTGGGTACTTAAGCCTAGGATTTCCTAGCCCAAGATGTTCCATCAATGGTCCTGGAAGGGTGAAGCTTCTTGAATTGGTGGTATGCCAATCTGGGATTTCCCTATCATTTTGGCTCTCCAATTATATTTAAATTGTAGGTACATAGAGTGTTATTTCCATATGCATTCACTTGATTTCAAGACTCTAAAGCAACATGTCAAAGATGTGGTTTGGAGAAGTGCTTGGTTTTTTTTTTGGTTGGTTGGCTTTTAGTGGAAGATAATCAAATACATGATGGTGTTGCTTAAGCCTAATACTTTGCAACTTGATTCCATGGTTGAAGAGATCTTGTATAACCATGAGTTCTTACCCTTCTTGTGCAAATTTAGAGGAAGTGATATTGACCTTTATTTTGAGTTTACCAATTCTTGGAATAATGGTAAGGTGACACTCTAGGGTCTTTCATTCAAGGTCACCATCAACTTTCTGGTGGAGGTGACTAAGCTGGTCAATGATGGAAACATCATCAAATGAGATAAAAACTATTTGGTGGTTGAGTTTGGCCACTTCAAGGATAAAGGGAAGCACCTTGCAAAGGAAAATAGTGGCATCATCAGGGAAGGTCTCCCTGTGTTGTGGAATAGGGTTCTCATTCCCATCATGTAGTATTTTACCATTGATGAACCAAGTTCACCCCTCAAGAGCTTCTATTTGGCATTCCTTAATCACCTAAGGGACATTAAGTGCATCAAAATTCCATGGAGCTATCTATTTTGATCAATTGAGAAGGCAAATCAACTCATCCAAAGAACCAAGGATTGCATATGATAATTTACAAGCATATGCTTCATTGCAGACCCAAATATCCACTCTATCCATATTTGGTAGCCTTGATGACCACCCCTTTACTTTAGACCTCATATAGGGTTCCCCCCAGAAGGAGCACCTGAGTGACACTGAGATGGAATGTGACTTTGTTGCTTCAGGCAAAGATGAGAAGAAAAAATTAATATTTGACTCTTTTGACAACACGCCTTACTTAGGAGCCAAAATACTAAGACTACTTAGGCCATGTATGATGCTCAGAACACCACTAGTAGTGAATAGGACCATATCATGGCCTCTAAGTAATATAATTGCTTCTATCTTCTCTATATTTATTATGTTCAAGATTTTCCCTTTTGATCGCGTCTTGAGATGATGGTATTCCATCCCATTTGTATCTATTTTTTATCTCTTTGGTTTATTTTTTGCTAAGGTCATCCCTATAATGGAGACCTCCTTTTGGATTTCTCCTATGTAAAAGGTTTGGGGACCCTTTCAAAACCTCCCTTTTATCAATAAAAAAGAACAATAAAAGTAAAAGTAAAGTAATGTAATTTTTAACATCCATGAGACCATATGTCATATGAGATGACCCACATGGAGGATTTTATTTACTTAATACATGGTTATCCAACCATACTCTAGCTACAAAAGCATTGTGTACAACCCTACCCCCCATGATGCAAATCTTGGACCTTTATTCAAAGTTCCAAAGTATCTCAACCACTCACATTGAAAGCCATATAATTAGATCATAGATAGTAGCTATAAGATTTCTAAAATAGATAAAAGATCCTTAAAAATTAAATTTTTCTCCTATTTAGAGAAAAAATTTTAATCTAACTTTGGATTGAGTTAAAAATAATTCTATACCTAGTATGACTTCTAATTTATTATAATCTTTTAAAAAAATTATATTTGGTAAACCAAAATGACCTCTATACATATTGTGAATTGATTTTACCAACTCAAATTACTTCACTAGCACCATTTGAAGTTAAAAATAACTATCCAAATTATTTCATTGTATTTTATGTATTAGGTGTATGTCCAAATGACCGACCTTGAGATATTATCTTAGGAATTGTTTTAATCTTCAATATTGTAGTTATTCACTATTATGTTAGGAATTAAATCAACCCCTTCTTGACATAGCCAAATTTACCCTCAAGAACAAGTCTTAATTATCATACCTTAGTCAAAATAAAGTTGTGCATTGCTCTCCCTTTTCTTGATACTATCAACTTAAATCTATTTTAAATTAAATATATATATATATATATTCTCCCCCTACTTTTTTATTATGGTTTTTCACCACTAGAGTGTAATGGAAATAGTTGGACTACTATGTAACTAGTATCCTAAAGGTTGATATATTATTTTACCAAAATTAAACAAAAAAAAAAGAATATAAGAGGTAATGACTATATTCAAGGAGCAAATTTCAGTTAATGAATTTTAGTTTTTCATCCATTAAAATATATAATTATTACGAGAAAGTTCAAGGAATTTAGTTCCTATATGCCAAATTGATTTTGTGTTACCTAATAATTTTACTGAAATATTTGTAACTTGTGTTATAAGATGATATTGACTAGTAGGATTAGACAATAAATATCTACTTGTTGAAAAACCTAAAAGTTATATTATACCTTGGGAAATATGAAGACTTGATGATAACATGTATCCCTGATCAACCTTTAAAGAGGGCTAAATCCCTCATTACTTCTAAATTCTTGTTTGCAAAAATTGCAAATAAAATTGTTGGAAAATACAAACATTTAAATTTACTCATGCTTGAGTGATTTGGTTTTGTTTTACAAATAATTTAAATTAAAAAAACCTTAATACCAAGGAATTTATAACATGCATTTATCAAAATGGTTAACATGAATAGAATATCAAAATTTTAATATTATAACTTTATTCTTCATCCAATACCACCAAAGTCAAGAATCACATACATATAAACAAATATTAAAATACTATGAACAACCATGAAAATTTGTAAATAAAATTTTCAAAATTATAACAAAAATTATGAAATAAATATTTCTATTTTTTTTTTTGAATTTACATGGTGGAATCGATAGCCGCCACGAATCCGGGTAGGTTGTTCAACCTTTTATGGCCACCATAGTATTCTATGTTGTCCACCCTAGAAGTCACCACACAGATCTTCACGCAGTCCACCCCTATAACCACCATGCCACAATCATTTTAAACCTTTTACGCCGCTGAAAGCACCAGGAAAGGGACAAGCGTTCAGTCCGGCGAGGCCCGAGATTTGAACCTTGGACCTCCGCCCCCCTTATTTGGTTTGGATGAACCAATTGGTCTACACCTCAGACCTAAATAAATATTTCTATTACCAAAAGGATTCTTACATATTTTTCTCACTTTTTCATAATTTCTATTTTTTAAGTTATTCTAATTAAACTTCAATAATTGCATGAAATTAATAAAATATTTAATATCTAAAATTTTTGATAGGTATTTGATATTTTTATAACAAATTTATTTAATAAATATCTAAGATAATTAAATTTCTAGTTGCATGGATAGGGTGTCTAATTTATGCACTTCATTTATTATCAAAGATGTCTTGTTTTTCAAAAATTACTTTCATACATCTTACATTCTATTTTGCATTGTTGATTCATGTTATTGGTCATTTTATCATTTGTTAGTGGAATGTTTTGTACATTTTTATTGAAAATCCTATAGAACATAAATTTGTTGGTTGATCAGCTCACATCATGCTAATATCATCCCAAACCATTAGTGAATCAACATTATTTGATCCATAGTCAATTTTTATTTTCCTACCTTTATTTTGGTAGATTAGTGCCTCAATTGAAATTATTATTATTTACTTTAATGTTGAAAGAATCTGATCAATGATTTGGAATGGTATTTGTTTTCTCTAAGGGATTTTCAAAAAATGATGTTATATCCACTCCATTTCATGATTGATAGGTCCTTATTTACTTCCACTTTCAACTACTCAACCAGTCAAGGTTTCTTTGGTCTTCAAAATTCCTTTAGAATCTATGTAGGGTCTACTATTAATGTGGCCTATAATTGGTTTTAATTTTTCAGATATTATTTCATTCCTAATTATTTAATCTGAGGTTGAAATCAAGAATGGATTATTATCTCAACAAAAAAACTTTTGTTTTCTTGCCTCCTTTTGTTGAGATATCATACAGTTGTCAAGAATGACATCATGTCAATGTAACTTTATTTCAACCTTCAATTCCTATATGCTATATTCAATTAATATATGCATAATTTCCTTTTTTATTTTATTTTTATAGTTAGTAAGATCCTATTAGTGACTTGGTAGTAACATGGAATCCTAGTTATTCCTCCTCTTATTTCTAGATAGTTAATCGAATTTATATTGTCTTCATTTATATTACCCAATTAGTTAATAACTAATATGTAACATGGTAATCCTATCTCCATTTAGATTCTTATTTATTCTCATCCTATTATCCATCATTAGTAATGTCACCTTATCTCACCCTCTTGAAATATTGAGCATTTTCTTCAAGATTTCTCAAATTTTTTCTCCCCTTGTCTGACTTACTTCTTTATTGATTATGGCTATACCTTATTGATATTATAATTGGTCTTTCACATATTGATATAATTTTAATAAATCTATGGTATTCAACATTCTTTAGTCTTCAACATTACTTTAGAATCTACATGGGTTCTACTATTGATGTGGCCTATAATTGGTTTTACTTTTTTAGCTTTTATTCCTCCATGAAAATTTAATTAGAGGTTGACATCATGTCATAATTTTGAGCAGGTAAGCCCATGAAAGAGACATTTCTTAGTGAATCTACTGGGGTAAGAGAATTTCCTATGGACTTTTATCCTCACCTCGATTTAGTGTGCTAATTTAGGATTTGAGGGGTTCACCAAGAGTGATTTAAAGAATTGATCTAAGTATATGTGGGGGATTTGATGTATCTTTTAACAAACACCTAAGCTTGATCTTTTGGAATTTGATCTAATTAATTGGAAAGATGTTATCTAACTAAGATGCAAGAATATAAAACTAGTCCAAAATGATTCTTTACTTTGAATGACACTAATCCTAGGGTACAAAAGTAAATCATTTATTTATTTTTATAAAGGGAAAAAGAGAATGCATAAATAAAACTAGCCTAATCCAACCTATATGCAAATTGATCTTCAAATGCCTAAATAAATAGGATGCGAGCAAATCAAATTAACTAGATTCAATTTTATCCTTTTTCTTATTTGTGTGTTAAACAAAAAATAAAAATAGGGTAGACAACAATAGAAAAATCTAGTTAGAAAGTAGATCTAAAGACTATCTAGGAGAGAAGGTAGAGAATAAATGGGAAACAAAAAAGGGAGGAAAACTTGCACTAATTTGATTGAGTCAATTTTGTGGTCCTTGTGTAGGCTATAAAATTGTGCTATTTGGCATAGACTACAAAGGGGTAGGTCCTTAGTTCTTGCTAAATTCATACCCTATAAGAGGGGACCTTGAATTTGTGTTAGTAGGAGGACCAAGGAAAGGGGAGGCTAAGAAAGGATATATAAAGGCTTAGAGTAGAAGGAAGACCCTCCTAGGGTTGACCTACATCTAGATAAGGACTTGAACAATAGATTTAGGAAAGAAGACAAGATTGAAAATTGAAGTAAAAATGATATCTATGATAAACAAAATGACAAAACAAAAACCAAAGGTAAGAAGACAATAGAAAAATAAGAGAGAAAATAATCGATAGAGAAGTGGTCCTCTAATATGAGCCTATTGATCCATACAAGGAACCCTCCAAAATGATGTAAAATCTTGAGAACTTGAGAAGCAAAAATGGCAAGAGTTTCATGAGCATGAGAGTGATGATAAGTTGGCATTATAATAGCTTGATATGAGAGCCCAATGACTCTATTTATAGAGATTTGAGGTATTAAAAAAGAGAGGGAAAAGCATTAAATAAGGGTTAGGTTAAACTTAAAAAAATAATAAAATAAAATTGAAAAGGCAAATTGGCTACAAGGTGAGGACACCTAGGTTTTTGAATCCTAAATGGCCCAAAATATTGAGGTGGGTAGAGGATCCAAGATTCATCCTTTGCCTTGAAAATGTAATTTTGTGGTCCATGAGGTCTAACCATGAATTCAAGAAAAGTGACCATTAGGAGCATCATGGGAGATGCCAATGACTGATTTTGCAGTCTACTAATTTAAATTGCAAATTTATCAAGGGTGAGGAGGCTATGCAGCTAGCAAGTGCCATTTTTCTCTTCAAAGCTCCAAACCAAGAAGTTGAACAGTAAAAATGAGTTGGTTTTTACATCCCACTCTCAACACCACCATTATTTTCTATTTTCTTCTTCATTTTTCACACTTTTCTCTTCCATCAGTCATTTCAAGTTTTCTCATGAAACTCGAGGGGGCATCCTAGCTAGTAAATCAGTAATAATTTTTCTAAAACAAAAATTTTCCATGAACCATTTATTTTAAACCATATACCCCTTTTTTTTTGTCCATGTCAATTATTTTCACCTCTAATAAAGTGTCTACACCTTTCTTTTATGCATTTATTGTTCATAAATATGCCAAAGAGGGGGTAAAATGTAGACCCATTAAAATGAGTCATTTTTCTTAGTTTTCCTTCTAGAAAAGTAAGGTCATCTTTGAGATTACTTTTACCCAAATAAATATTCTCAAAATTTTCCAAAATATATACCATTGGATTGGTATTGAAAATATATTTTCAACGGTATATGATATGACCCATTTTGACTCCATTTGATCCTTCAAAGTGCCAAAACACTACACATGGGTCTAGCTATTGCGAATTTTTCATGATTTTGCATCCTAGTGACTAGGATGTGTATCCACAAAATATGAAACCTGATTCCCACCAAATCTGATCATTTATATTCTATCCTAAATTGGCCAATTGTTTGATCCTGACAATTTCATGTCCTAGCGACTAGGATGGAAATTCATCAAATTTGGAGAAACTCCAAATTAATATGATCTGGTCTGCTTTGGCCTCCTAGATCTCACAACTACCAGCCTATTTTGTGACCCATGAAGCCATTAAAATCAAGACTCAACCTCTATAATGAGTTGGATAGTTAGATGGTTGAGTAGTGAATTGATAGGTAAAATAATTCAAAGTTTTATGAGTGAAATCATAGCAGTCTTATTTTCAGACTTGGAGAGTAGAGATCTAACATTTTTATTGTAGGTTGAATGCTAGAACCAATTTTTTTATAGGTTGGAGAACACTTTGAAGACTTCTACTTACTACTTGGATCCATTTTTCTACTATCATTTCTGCAGCACTAGAAGATCAGATCTGGTATACCATCATTTCATCTATCCTAGTATCTTATATACCATTTATGCATTAACAAGTTCTTATTTTTATGCATCTATAATAAAGATCCTATTTGAGCTAATTTTTCCCTAATTAAATCATATATATTCCTCTTGAAATCTATACCATTGGATTGGTCTTGAAAAGTGTTTTCCAAAGGTATATAATATGTCCTATTCTAACACTATTTGGTCCTAAAAAATACTAAACAACTACACGTGGGTCTAGCTATCACAATTTCGCAGGCTAGCTGCCGGGATGTGAATTTGCACTATCATAATCTTGGGGGAAATTATTGCTTCCAGATCCATCCTTGCATCCTGCATATTACATATTGTTCATCTTGCATTTGATAGCATACTGTTTACTGCACTATTTTGTCACGTCATTTTAGTTTTTGTCTATTTGCAAGTAAGATCTATGATTTCATTTCTTTTATGTATGGTTGTTTAAAATACCAAGGGGATATGACAAATACACCTTCAATATTAGATCTACAGTGGCCTAATAAAATCTTAAAACTCTAATCACCAAATTTAAGTGTCCTATGCATATGTTATTTGTAGATCTTTTGAGGAAGCGATTTTGTAGGCTAGTCGACAAAGCACACATTTGTTGAAGTGACTTTGCGGTCTAGCCAATAGGATACATATTTTTTGTAGGATGTGTATTCACTCTGAAGTATGTGTATTCACCTGCATCATACATCCAAATTAGATAAGTGCAGCAAAAATTGGTTTGTGTTTTATTTTTTACTATCTCATTCTAGTTCGATTCTATTTTCTGCACATAATCATTTGAACATAAAAGATTAAAGCAAAAGAAAAAATATAGTTAATTGCATTAATTTGTAGTATTTTTCATTAGTTGAAAAATACAATATAAAAATACATAGTTATTCATATTATTTGCATTAGCTTGTATCAATTTCATTATCTAAAAGATAAAAGAAACTAAAAAAATAAGTCAATTTCATTGGATTGTATTAGTTTTTATTGTTTGCAAATGTCTTCATGAAAATATAAAATGCATATAGTTAGGGCATAGTTACATTTTACCAAAATATTAGGTGTATGCTAAATAAAATAACTCATCAAAATCTCACCCTACATAGGCGTGGAAACCGCCACAAAGTGTTTCCTGGTGAACCCACCAAAAATTCGTCGACAAACACCAAAGAGAGCATGACACAAGTGCTTCTCATTTGAGGTGTATATCCCCAATTTTCCCATCCCCTTTCCAAGAATAGATCCATTAGCCTAAAGAAAAGGGGCACACAAATTTTGAGTCTACAATCCACACCTTTCAAGATAGTAATTTTTTGTAAAACTTTGGTTCCTTTTATTTGAAGGATTGTTACCTCAATTTTTACTTAGATATTCCTATTTTATTCAATAGAATCTTCCCATGATTCTAAGTGTCATATTTATCAATGCATATAATTATAAAAATATGATTTATTTATTATTGGTTTCCCAAAAAGAATGGTGAAAACCACTATAGTTTTAGAGGCTTCCCTAGGGACCATGCTTACTTGATGATGAATATGAGTATGATTATTCATTATCAAGGAAGTATTATAAAAATATTGGCATTGAAATAATTAAAAAAATAAGACATATATAACTAATATAAATTAACAAATTTGTCTAGTATGAATACACATCAATTAACAACATACTCTAATCGGCACCAAATACTCAGTTAAGCATATGGGACATAGTATCCATTTCTCCTTGATATTTCATTTTAAAAAATTTCTTTTTATTTTTTATTCCCCTCACATATAATCACAACCTTTTCAAATTGATGTGAATTCAAATAACCATACTTGTTGCTATATCTAGTCATAACTATATGGTTAGGCATACCATACAGCTTTCAAAATATTAGGTTCATCAAGCTTGTTTTTTATGATGATTTTGAAGAAAGAATTGCAAAATCTATTAGAGTTGTAATTTTTTGGGATGATCAATGTAAATTTCTCTTCACTTACATTAAATCATATGGAATTTCAAAAACAAGTGCAAAAACTATATGAATTCTTATTTGAATAAAAATAAAAATAAAAAAGTATGGATGGATGTATTTTGAATTGAGGAGGCTTTCAAATTGTTACTAGTGCTATTAAAATATATGGATGTTGGGATTATATCAACAAAAGACTTAATTAAATTATTTTACCTACCCATTAATTGTGGATCAAGTTGATATCTTGAAAATGCTACCATATCTATATAGAAAGAAGTATGACGGTAGATAATTTTACCAGTTGCAATATTAACCATTGTAATTAAAAAAAAAAAATTAGGAGGTAAATTGATAATGTGGATTTTTTATTAATGAGAATGACATTGAGAATTTGATAGATAACAATATAAAATAAAGTAGATGAAATGTATCTCTCAATAAAATTTAAGATAGGCATGTTATAACTAACCTAACATTAAGATGTAATGCTTTTGATGCTCTTATTGAAGCTGGTCCCATTAAAGGTAGATATAACATATTTAGAAAAAATAATGTTAATATTTTGAATACTTGATGTAGATATGATTTAAAATATTTACTATTCCAATCATACAATTTGAAAGCATTTATAATTTAGTATTCCTTTTATTTAAAAATAGATAAAAAATGATTTTAGAAGTCCAAATGTGAATTTTTAGAATTTTAAGAAAAAAATTAATGCAAGTTATAAATAATCTAAATGACACTAAAACGTTTTAAAATGTATTTTATGTTAATTAAATTAAAATTCAGAAAAATGTTTAGTCCATGTTTATTCTGTGAAGATAATAAAATAACATAAATAATAAATAAAGAAAATTTTTAAATATTTTATGAAAAGGATTTGCTTCATTATAGGGTTAAATAATATCTACTAAACTTTTTAATTAAATGCAATTCAAAAATAACAATAATGTCATACTCGTATGATCTTAAAGCTATCATATTTATAACCTATTAAGGTTGTGTTATAACTTAGATAGAATTGCATGTGACAACCAAACTATAAAATTATTGTGGGTCTATTAAAATATGGATGAAGCAATAGTCCAAGATAAATAATTCTAATAACTTCTTTTTTTAATCGAAAAACTCTTGCGAGGCCGCGTTGGTCTGAGAGACCATGACTAGGGGGTTCTACATCGTCAAAGTCACCCGAGAGTTGCACCTGGCCTTACCCACATCAAAATTATTAATTGGATTATGGGTACCCAGTTCAAATTTTTGGTAGGGTGGAGATTTGAACCTGGGACCTCCCTTAGAGGATTGCCCTGTTAGAATTAAAGTGCACTATGCCTTCACCTTAACACTTGTCAGTTTCACTTGAAATCTGTCATGTTATCAAATAGGCCTTATGCCTATATATGTAATCCATTTGTATCAATAAATATCTTATTAGTTTCTCTCCTAACATTTGGTATCAGAGCTCCAGGCGTTCTCCTACCTTTGTGAGCTTGAGGGGGGGTTTCCCTCATGGAAATCCCCCCTCATTATTTCCCCTCATTGTTTTCCCCCATTTTTTGGATACTGAGGGAGTATGCTCTCCATCCCTTGCTGGATGGATCAGAAACCAGAAGTTGAAGAAAAATCCATGAAGCCTTTTTTTTTTTTGAGATATTTTGGGGTGTTGTGATGTTTTTTGATTGTGTCTTCCTCTTGTTGTTGTCGAGCCCGAACGATATGTTACAGGAAAGAACACCATCGTAGATGGAAAAGGTTTGGACGATAACACAATGCTCTACTCAAAAATGTTCGTGACGTCTCCATGGATCTGAAGATAAATACATATATGGATCAATAAACTTTCATCCACTGACCAAATGGAGAAGGCGCACCATATATATTTTTTTACCTCCCATGGATGTTTGTGATCTATTTTCTACGAAGATCGGCACACCAGACGAGAATACTGCCCTCTTCTACTCGTTACGCTTTCGATGGTCGTGAAGAAGTAAAAGATTAACCTTAATATTTATAGCATTATTGTCATTATATTTTGTCACTGTTGTTATCTAGTCAGACCTCGGTGAAGCGTTTTGGCCAAGTCAGGACAGAGGGGTGTATACTTAATGTGTATATATCTATGACGTGGAAGGTGTAGCACCCAAGATCGTTTGATGTCATGCAATCGACGATCCCTGATAGGACCGTCAGGATATCTAAGATTAGGAGGATCCACCCCCACCCTATGGGAGCCAACTTGAGGAGGAGCACCGTCACGATGGAGGCAGAGGCAGCCGTAAAGAGTGCATGTTGATGTAGAGGAAAAGTTTTTCATGTGTAGAGTGCGACGTCTTCTTTGGAAATCCTTAGCTTGTTGGAATATTCATCTCCTGAATTTGTTGCTGCCATTGTTAGAGCTTGGGATATTTTTTTTAGTGCAAAGAGTATGACAATGGGGGTATCCGAGGTAGCATATTTTTGCTTCGGGTTTTTACCAGAGAATTTGAAAATCGGTTGTAATTCGATTGAAGTTCCATCATCATTTCCACAATGTAGATATATCCAAAGATATTGTAATGCTATACAATTGGTTTGAAAGCTTGAGAATCCTTGCGATCGCTTTCTGTGTTGTGCACTAGATGAGATCTCAAATTTTCTTTTTAATTTCCAGTGTAGCAGGAACGTGTGAGCATGACCGCCAAGGAGAGATTATTGCACCAAATAATGTGCCATATATTGCTACACAAATCATCAGTCAATTTTTCATCTAGTAGTTGAAATCAAAATGCAATCACCAGATAACAAAGACATCGCTCCATGATGATGGCCAAGAGTCTACAAGAGAAGAGCAGTTTTTTGTTTCATCAGGTTCATGGAGGACTCCTTACTACTGCATGTATGAAGAAATATTGGCAGCTAAATCACGAGAAATCACGATTAGGGGAATCTACGCCATTAAGAAAAAAATTGTGGGGCTAAATCACGATTAGGGGAATCTACACTGTCAAGATCACTTAGGAGTCACGTTCGGCCCTAACAACACCAGAATTATTAACTGGATTTTGGGTGTGCCCTAACAACACCAAACCTAACAACACCAGAATTATTAACTGGATTTTGGGCGTGGCCCTAGCAACACCAGAATAATTAACTACACCAAAATTAATAACTGAATTTTGGGTACCCGATGTGCATTTGGTAGGGTGAATATTTGAGCCACGGACCTTCCTTGAAATATTGTCATACCCTCTGCCCTACCCTCTCCAACTCACGTATATCAAGTGAGTAACTTTGATTAGTGGTGAAAACATTTAAGAAACCCTTAGACCCCAGCCACAACCACAACCAGCGAGGAATGAATTTTTCATGTAGCCGCAACCACAACCAGCATCCTTTGTTAAGTTCTCCACAGTGATAAACCAACTCACTCGCTCAAGCGAATTTAGAGGAATCATACCTCGATGGCCACAACCAGCATCCTTTGTTAAGTTCTCCACAGTGATAAACCAACTCACTCGCTCAAGCGGATTTAGAAGATTCAATTTTAAACCTCGGTATGGGAGACACAAGATGTTTTATAAAAACTCGTGTTTTTAATACAATTTTTTTTTGAAATCTCATGACAGATACAGTAGTGGTATGTTTTTGGATTCTCAAGTGGATTTAGGAGATTCAAGTTTAAACCTGGGATGAGAGATGAGATTTTTCATAAAAACTCATGTTTTTATATTATTTTTTATTTTTTTGTGATCCCATCACAAATACCGTAGTGGTATAGGACATAACTCTTAAAAACAACGTTTCAAATTTTTTTTTTTTGTCTAGTAAGAGTTATCATAGTGGTAGTGGTATGGGACATAATTCCTCTTAAAAACCATGTTTCAACTTTTTTTTTTTTTCCTAGTAAGAGATATCATAATGGTATGTTTTTGAGTTTTTTTCGAAAATCTAAATTCAAACACTAGGGGACCAAGACCCCTCATAAAACCTATGTTTTTAACTCAAATTATTGTTGCAAAGGTAAAGAGCATTAGATCTCCAAATGAAAATTCAAGTTCAATTTAAAAAAAAGGTTCAAATGTACTCCAACTTTTCAACCTATTATATATATATAAAATATTTTCTTTGCAGCTTTGTATATTATTTACACATTTATTATTATATATAAATTAAGATATTTTAATTAATATGAAATCAAATAAATATAATATTTTAATATTTAATTATTTGAATATAATGATTAACGGATAATTTTAAAAATTGTCTCTAACATATGCTAAAAAATTAATAAAATATACATGATTCTTGTGTTAAATAATTAATAAAATAAAAATTCATTTTAATTTTTTTATTTTATTTTATTTGGTTAGTGTGATAAACCCTTATACAACCTTTGTGTCTCTTTTTTTATAAGCATAGATCTGGAGGGGTCATGGTTGGGAGGATATTGCTTAGCACGTTGGTAGTAGGGGTTTCTCACACTAACCTAAAATTTAGTCCGTGAGAGCTAGGTGGATTGGTAAGAAGTTAGGCACTCATGAGGAGACCTAGATTCAAACCTCGCGGGTATGCCCAATATAAGGTAAAGGTAGTAGTCTGACTTGTTCCCTGAGTGTGCACCACAACAATACCAACCCTGAGCCATCGGGGATCTCTCTCACTCAAGAAACACGAGTTCAGGTAGAGGTTATAGTGGTAGCACCATGATTTGACACTATGATTGGAAGCAATACAACTTGACCCTGTGACCAATTGTTCAAAAATGAAAGGTAGTTGTCGATTCCTCTGTGTATCAATATATATATATATATATATATATATATATATATATATATATATATATATAATTATTGTGTTAAATAATTAATAAAATATAAATAAATTTAACTGGGCAAATATTTTTTATAAAATATTTTTATTAATAAAATTAATTTTTTTTTTTACACAGAACTCTATCAAGGTTTGATCATTTGTTTCTCATAAGATATTAAAACTTTAACCACTGCACTATCTCACAAATGCTAAACTTTATTAGTAAATTATCATTTTAAACATCTGGAGCTTATTAAAAAAAAAAAAAACTATGTTTTATGAAAAAAACTATCATATAAAATTTTGTAAAAACATATTTACATCCAACAAATAAATAAATAAATAAATAAATAAATAAATATATATATATATATATATATATATATATATATATATATATTCTTATATATATATATCAACAACCACCCTCAAAGAGTTTGAACACAAGACCACTTAAGAAACAACCACCATCTTTAGCCACTAGGACAATTGCCTATCGACTTTTTTTTTGCTTATATTAATAGTGTTATAACAAATAAGATAATGCTAAAATTATATCCATCATTTACAATAGACACGATGCACGATATTATATAGCAAAACACATTAACACCAGAAAAATAAAATAAAATGGATAATAGAAATTTAATATTATTAGCAACAAGTGTAAATAAATCACAACATTGGTTTGTTAGTTCAAACTATTAGATAATTTCAAACATTATCACAAAGAAAAGCCCAAAAATAAGAAACGTAATCCATTTATTCAAGTTCTAACTAGAAGGACAGATAACTTAATATGAAGTATTAATTTTTTTTAATGTAAGTAAATATTTTTGGTCAATTGTATCAAGTTGTGTAAGATTATTTTAAAGAATATTCATACCATTAGGAGTGCATAACTACTAAGCAACAAAATCATGGTGTGGATACTAAAATATTGTTGAAACCATAATAGGACTAATGAATAAGGTTGATATTGTATGATGTAGTGTTCTACAATCCTATGAACAATAATTATATAAATGTATTTGATTATTGCTTTACGAATTTAATTATTTATTTAATTTAATACCTATGAATTGTCAATAATCTTGCTATTTTTAAATTCATCTTATATTTTGTAATTAACCTAAACCCATTTGTTATGTTACTTTAGTTTAACTTGATTATGTATTTAGTTTTTTGGAATTGTATAAATACCACCAAACCACACATGCCATTGAATAAGAGTGTTGTGATCCTTATACACATAATATAGTGATAATTTATGGTGCTAAAGGGTACACGCTAATTTTTTTTGTCCTTTTTATTCTTTCTATATAATATTTGAGTCTATTGATTACTTCTATTTGTTTTTAGAAAAAGATGTGAAATTCAACATGGTATTAGAGTTGGTGTAGAGCATCATTGCATGGTCACATACAATATTTATTTAGATCCTTTGATCTTTTAGTTTTACTTCTATGACAATATACTTCTCATAGCTTCATAAGCACCTTCTCAAAAGATGCAAAGGGAAGATTTGGTTTCATCTTGTCTTTAATTATTCTAATCCTTTTTTGATAATTTATGCTTACTGTAGTTTATATTCATTTTTTATTAGAACATTTTTTACCTACCTTGTACATATTCAAACCACTTATTACATAAGAAATATTATCCTTTTGGCTTCAAAAGCATACCTTGACTTCTTTATAGAGACTCAAGTCATTGTGGTGTTTTTATTCCACTTAAAATCTTTGGTGCCTTAGATCAAAGTAGGAAAATTATGTGTATTTAATTTACTCAATTCAAATCATCCACACCATGTTTGTTTAAATGGTTAGATCCCTTTACTATTACATATCATGAAAAACTCCTTCATAGAGAGGACATAAAATTAGACTCAAGTAGTGACACAGGCATTTAGGCTGGATGGACATGGTATAAAGGATGATCTAGCTTGTGATATAAGAATCAAATGATAATATTTATTTCTTATTATTTTTCCTTGTGGGAAAATTAGAAGGAATTACAAAAAAATTTAAATCTTCCAAAAAAATCCATTTAGGGCTATTTTAGATGGTAAACATCCAAAGATCATGATTTCTACATATCAAAGGGTTTTAAGCCCATTTTTAAAAATTGAATACATTTTGAAATTTTTGCATTGATGGAATTTAATTAAAGACTTAATACAACCACACGGATATGTCATTTGGTGATTGACTTCAAGATATATTGCTCTCATTCAAAGGGTAAATTTATAGTATATTAACAATCAAGATATTTAGTCCATTTTCATGGGTGTGTGTTAGATTTATGAAATTAGTAAATTTTATTGTATATTTTGGAGGCACATAGAAAAAGGATTAATAATGTACTCTTGTTATTTATAGAATCCTCTTCCTATCAGATACTTTGGCTATTGGTTTAATTTATATATGAAGGTCTAAGCTTTCATGATCTCTTCTCTTATGTATTTTTTGCCTATGTACTCTTTATGTTTTGTAATAGATATTATCATAGATAGGATAACATAAGTACTATTTTTGTGATGAAAATAAAGCATCCCAAGGGTATGCTAAAGTATTCAAATAAGGTGAATTGTGTTATAAAAGAGAAATCCAGGCTTCTAAACCTTACCTTATATAATTATAAAATATTGAAGGAACTTCTACAAGGAAATATTCATGTTGTGTTACTCAATTGTATTTATAAAGGAGGAATTATTTGTACATGTGTATGACTATCTGATATTAGTTGTCATGACTATGTTGTATATTGAGCATATTTTTATGTAGGGGTATCTTTGCATATGCATACTTCTAGATGTTAATAGAAACTTATTTGAGTCTTACTATAGTATAAATCCAATTAGAACATCCATTATGGGGTGGAAAATGTTATTGTAACTAATATATTCTCCCCTTGGTCCCTCAATTTAGAATATGAAGGAATGATAAAAGTGTAATTTGACTTATCCAACTTGCCTTTTTATAATTGATATTTTTATTTATTTATCTATAAAATACATTCATCATATTCCTTAATATGCTATGCTTCTACAATAGTCTCCTTAACATGATTTTCATTAAGAAATAAAATCTTATTCAACTAGTCACCTTCTAGAATTTAAATTTCACCAAAACAAAGATCAGTTCACTATGATTGATTCAATTTTTTGCTACCTAATTTCCTTCTCTATAGGTATACTCTCATTTCTAAGATATTACATCCAATAATAGACTATGTACATAAACAATGGTACTATTTTTTATTTGATCCCCACATTCATTTTTGTTGAGAGCATTAATGATAATTTGTGAGTCCCTCTTAATTGAATTTATATTCTTCATTTTTCAATTATAATTTTAATCTCTATAATATGTGCCCTAGTGTTTGCAAAGTTTATAGTTGAAGTTCCATACGATTCTAAGTAAGGGGGGAGAATTTTAACTTCATTGTTACAAGAAAAACCACATCATCGATATTTTCTATATTTCCATTGGAAGCAGAATTAAAATATTGATAAACTCAATTTATTGATATTTTTATTTTACCCTATATCAAATTAGATATATTTTTTAATTCCATTATTACATGTAACTCTTCTACTTGTGTTCAAATCCTATAAACAAGTTGTTACCACCTCTTTTTCTACAACTAGCATTATATATGTAAACATTATCTAAGAAAGGCAATAATATAGTTCCAAAAAAGTGTTTGATTTTGAAATATATTTTTAAAAATTATGTTGTTTTTTTCAAGCCATAAACTACAAAATATAATGCTAGGAACAATGCAGAATTTCATTGAATGTTCATGGAGATACCTAATATATTTTTATA
The DNA here is from genome assembly GCA_028583015.1 of Wollemia nobilis. Classification (NCBI taxonomy): domain Eukaryota; kingdom Viridiplantae; phylum Streptophyta; class Pinopsida; order Araucariales; family Araucariaceae; genus Wollemia; species Wollemia nobilis. The sequence continues at coordinate 4,758,183 of JAQPPZ010000753.1, forward strand.
CTTTTAAAAAAGTAACCAAAAATATTGTAAGCAAAGGGGCAATGAAGAAGTAAATGGTCTTATGTTTCTAAATCCTCATCAAACAAGACACATCTACAATGTCCATAATATCCTCTTCTTTGTAGACTCTAGTATATAAGAATATTACTTTTAATTTCCAACCAAAGGAATGTTGAGGACTTAGGGAGAGCCTCTAGCGACCAAACATTCTTCTAAGGAAAATATTTGGGAGTACAAAATTTTGATTTCTCTAAATTATCATATCCCAATTTTATTGAGTATCCACCATCTTTTGATAGATTTTAAACCAACTCATAATTCTATGTACAAATCAACAAATAAGACTCGTGTTGCATTGTTTGAAGCTCATCTATAATTTATTTGTGTTCCTCTAATTCAAATAGGCTACTAATGGAAATCCATTATCTAGAGAGGTTGATTACCTTAATATAATATTTGAGCTCTGGACCCTTACAATCTAGGTTTGCTTGATCCAATGGTTTCTATATTGAATTGGAGATGAGAGGATAAGGCTTTAATCAAGAATCAGGGTAAAAAATTGCATAATTTACCTCATTGACTAACCATCTAATATGTTTATTGATTAATTAAAAATAATATCATATGAAGTTCCTTGTTGGAAATTCTTTGGGGATGGTCCTTTTCCTAAATAATTTCATTACATGAAGAGAACATATATATATCTCAAGAATTGTTTTTGCATAATTCTTTGCTTTATCTATACATAATCTCTATCCAAGTGTTTTCCATAAATCCAAACTCATAATTCCATAATTATACAAGCATGCTCCACTAAGATTCATTCCTTTGCAAGCTCTATCTAATAGATAAAGAGAAAAATTAAATATTTTCTTGTATCCTTTGTAAATATATTCTCTTTAATTTTTTATACCTAATTTCAATATTAAAAGTGACATTGTATAACAAGTTGTATCCTTCCTACCATTTTTAAGAACTTACCTTTCAAAAAATTTAATCAAGCTTTCATTATATCCAAACATGAGAGGTAAAGTTTTTTTTAATTTTTTTTATGAGACAAAGGAATACCCAATTAGTTTTATGGAAAATTTTCAACTTTAAACCTAAAATATCCATAATAATTCATTGTAAATATAGGGTGGTATTAATGAAAAGGCCTATATTTTATAATATTAAGCAATTGCCTAGTATTATTCTCATAACAAGATAATATTGATTTAAACTCCATGGCCTTACTAACTAAGGGATGACCAAAGAGAAAAGTATTATTAATAAACTCGAGATGATATTAAAAAAATTATTTTTGGTAACTTGAATACCTTTCATATTTCCTTACATTTCTACCTTTTAGAAAGCTTTCTCTAATGCTCTGCAAAGATAATGAATAGATAAGGCAATAGTTGATAACTTTGGTGGAGTCCACAACATGACACAAGGTAACCAAAAAGACCAGAGATCAAAATAGAATATTTTGAATTTCTATAACAATATTTAATCAAATCACACTAAATATGATCAAAATCCTATTTTTTTAGAATATCATGTAGAAAATTCTAGGAAACCCCATTATATGCATTACTCAAATCTAATTTTATAAGGATATCTTTATTTTTCATGTAATGAAGAGAATGTATGACATATTATGCAATGATTGCACCATAAAGAATTTATTTACCATGAAAAATATCTTCTTCCTATGAGATAACACAATCTAGAATGCCTTTAAATGTATTTTCCATAATTTTTAAAATGATCTTCTAAATCATAATACAAATACTTATTGGACAAAAATTATCAAAAAGATGTGTCTTGTCTTTCTTGAGAACCAATGTAATAAAAGTGGTATTTTTATAGCTTACTATATCATTTCTTACTTTATACTATTCAACCATAACTAACATATGACTCCTCAAAATACCTCAAATATTTTGAAAGGAAATTATAGGAAATATATCAAGACCAAGTGCATTGTTAGGATGGGAATAGAAAAATGCTTCATATTACTCCTCCATAGATATCTTCATGACGAGTAACTATAGTTACAAAATATAAATTTGTAATTCTAACATTGATATTTTCCTCTTTCCTACAAAATAATTTAGCAATCCAATTATTTTTTACTTCTAAAAATTGTCCATCCCAATTATTTATAAAGCTCCTATGCAAGAAACTCCTATACAATAACCATCTTCCAAATATTTTAAAAAGCATAGTTAGATTCCTCACTACTTAATTTTATTTCTTGTATTAGAATAAACTTAGGACTACAAAAACCTACTAATTCATACCCATGATAGTCTATGATGTCATTTTCATCATCACTTTATATTTTTGTAAGTGTATTTAGATCCACATATTGTTAGCACCTCTTATATTTTTGTTTGGATTCCCAAATTGATATACAGTTGAGTTTCATTTTTTCTTTATTTATGATTTCACAACCTTTTTTTCCTTTTTTCATTGCCACCAACACCTATTCTTCATCAATGTCTTCTATATTCCATAATATTCATAATGATACTTATGTTTTGAACATTTGTGTTGCCCTAAGGAATATAAAATGCAAGAAATAGCCTCAATAACACTTTTTTCTTTATGTTTCCCTAAAACACCTAAAGTACAAGGATAATCCTACATAGTAATTAATTTCTTATTATTCCTTGGAAACCATAAATTTCTATGGATGTCCTCCATATGCATATATTTATTATACATTTTTTGAAACCTTAAAGTGCATCAGACAACCTATGTTCTACTTTTATGTGTATTACAAGAGGAAGATTTTATCCTATTTGAGAAAAATTAAGATGATTTATCTATATTAAAATTAAACTCCTTCACCTTATTTACTTTAAAATTTGCATCTCCATCTATATTTGAACATATGCATTGTACTTCCTCACCCTTTGTGTGATTTTGTCTTATAATGGTTTATTTGAGTGAACTATAATGGTCTTTTCTATTTGTGATGTATATGGGTTTACCATACCCCATGTTTAAGAGTGGAAAATCATTGACTTGACCTAGATTCTACTATGATATGGTCTCCTTTTTTCATATTTAAAAAACTTGCTAGTATCCATGGACCTTACATATTAGTCCTCTAGTTTTAAGAGCCATTATATCACTTATCGTGCAGTATTTGTTACCTAGATATAGTTTTCCATAAACTATATCTTCTTATTATCACTAACTAGACCATCCTTACTTTCAACTAGGTCATCCTTACTTCCAAGAGAACTTTAAAAAATGAATTTCCTTCTATGTTACCTATATTATTTTCATATAAATGCATTAGTATTCTATTTTATCATAAAATCTAAATTAAGAAGTGGTACTTGCTCCTTGCAATTTGCTTCCTAATTTCTACTCACTCTTCCTAGTTGCTCTTATGTCACACTCATTGTAATTTAAGGTTTCTATGAAAATCATGATCAATATCATTTCCAAATTATGTTGTAATTATACATTATTTACTAATATTTTATAATTCCTTATCAATAAACCTTTACATATCTAGGTGAATTATTAGGTAAAGCAAAAGCATGATAATGATCAATGGTTATGATATATGACCCCAAAATATTTATTTGTCCACTATTCAACTTAGGTAAGGATATATTTATGTTTCACATTTAAAAAACAAGCAACCAAAATTTTCTATTTCGTTAAACTCTTTCCTATCTCATTTCTAATTTCTATATTAGTTTAGTTTTATGAAACACATACTTTTCTTCCAAAAAATTCATGATATAGGATGAAGCTCTTACACTTTTTGTGTTAGTATACTTTGTTTTCTAACTAACTTCAATGTTATTCAAGTAACTTCAACTGGTTTATAGTGTATTTATTAACAAGCTTATTTTTATTATCCATATAATAGCTCCTAGAGTGCTTTATGAAATGTTTATTCAAAATGATAGATCTTTGGAATCATTAAAATAATGTTTTAATTAGCAATTTTTTTTATGTATTATGAATAGATTTTGCATTGTTTAGATTATTTTTATGTTCTACTTAGAAAAATTACTAGGGTTTCAAATTTTGTATGCATGATTCATTAAATAAAATTAATTACATCATAGCGTAGATTTTTTATTTTGTGCTAATTTTTATTTTAGATTTCATTTTAATCTCACCACCAATTTATTGATATACATATGTTTTTAGTGTCATCCTTTAATTATGAAGTGCATGGAATTGAAATGAATATTTTCATCCTATGGAAATACAAGACAATTGATTGATATAAAAAATCCAAGATATTTTTCAGTTAACTTTAGATCATATGTAAATGGAATTACTATGTGTACTTAAGTGTTCAACATTGAAATATTCCCATCAACCATTTCGGGAATTCTATATTAATTGAGGTATATTGTATAAGTAGGTTCATAACCATGGTGTAAGAGTCATATAAGAAGTATTATCATATATACTTGTATATGTGATCTTATTGTAACACATGAATTTGACATTATTCAAAGATATTATATTTGCAAAGGATGTGAGAAAATATTAGGTTATATCCTTGCAAGTAGGATAAGGTTTGTAATAGAAATAACATCAAAGGGTAGGGTTACACGTGTGGAATTAATGCCAAACATGAAATGGAAAAATATATTACTTGAAAATATATAGGTTTTTAGGATGTAATAAAAATTTTAAGGAGACAAAAGCTACATAAGGATTCAACATCATCGATATTCATATCAAAAAAAAATTAATTCATTAAAAAAGATATTAGGTATTGGTTCAATGGTTTTTATTGAATTTTTTGTGTATAATGGTTAATTGAAGCATCATCCTATTACATTTGATAAAAAATGATGATGATTGGCTTGGTCTTGTTTGCCTTTCATATGCTTAGTTATATGAAAATTATATTGATATCAACAACAATTCTAAATCATAGGATATATTTAGAAACATAGTATTATTTATATATTTTAGAAAGATTGAAAATAAACTCCAACATAAAGGTTATTTTTTATATATTTTTGTATGAAAAAATGATTTGGTTTAAAATATATCAAATACTGGTAGATATCAAGTTTGTTTAGGATATAGGTATTTAAAGCAATCAAAATTCTCTACTCAAAATTATTTCCTTATAAAGAATATTTAGCAACTTCACATAATACTTAAGGCATCAACATCCATTACTTAGTAGTATAAAACAAACATTTGGCAGGTGTTAGTCTACAAAGAAAAAGGAGGATCTACATATATTATATCATCTATATTTTTATTTTTATTTTTCATTACATTGTGTGGGATTTGTATCAAACATCTATGAATATGTTGCATAACTCTATAAAGGTTGGAAGAGATGGTGAAATTTTGAATCAATTGTTTATCTAATATGTGGAAAATAGGTCCTATAATTATATTTTGAAATTCGAGTTTCAAGGAAAATTTAGAATTTTATGAAATAAATCTCAAACTATATCTAGTCTAGTGATCATATTATCACATGTCTTCTAGATTATTATAGTTCTCATTATATGAATTATTGAATATGGCATAAAATGTGCTATATTATTTGTAATATAATTTGAATATACAAAGAAGGATAACCTATAAATATAGGTTGAATATGAAATACCATCATCAATTTATGATAGAATAAAATTTATTAAAGTTTAAATATAGTTTTAATGTCTACGAGACCATATGCATTATGATATGGATATTATTTTTCCAATATATGGTTATGAAAGCATACTTTGGAAACCATACTCTAATTTTTGGAGCATATTGTGTTCCCTACCACCTATATATTAGATTCGAACCTTGGACCTCTATTCAAAGTTAGAAAGTCTCTACTATTAGGCTACTTAGGTGGAAACTATCTAAAAATGCATGCAAATCTATCACAAGAGTGTTTTTAGAATAATGAGGGCAAAATTCTTCTTACTTAGTCAACATCATATGGAAATAGAACTAAATACTATGGATACATTTGGGCACTTTATACATCAATGAATATTTGATACAAGAGCCTATATTTTGGAGGGTATAACTTTTGATCTAACCATTAGATCGAATTGAAATTTTATGGGGAGCTAGATATTAAGGAGGAAAATGTTGTGGATAGTGACTCTGTCACATAGATGATTTTTTAGGATGGTATCGGAACCCATCTAGTGCCTCAAAAATAGAATTTAGTATTTTTTAGAAAACTAGAAATAATATTTGAAATTTAATAACTTCTTAGACATGGGTAGGTGTTAAGATTTTCGAGAGGGCCAGATACAGGTGATACAATGATGTGTATTAATTTTTAGGGCTATCCAAGCTTTCTAGTGAATTCCTAAAATGGTAGTTTACCCAAAAATAATAATTTATTATCTTTAGGGATTTAAGATTTAGGATTTCATTTGGGATATATACACATTATAAAAGGGGTGAAATCTAGGAATGAGAAAATAAAGCATTTATCTGTCTATTTCTATTTATTGTATCTCTTATGTGACTGGGAGATTTATCGTTTTATTTCTATTTATCATAGTTTTTATGTGATTGGAGGTTCTTGTTTTGGTCTCTTACAACTAGATTTACACCAATAATGTCATTGAAAACACTTGGATGGGATTCAAATATTATTAAATAGAGAATCAAGATAATTAATATGGAGTTTGGATAGGAAGAAGATGATTTCTGCCCATTTTTGCATTATGGCAGACCTGAAATCCAATCTTCTAGAATTCATCATGCTAGAGGCTGACGTTGAAACCAAGATCCAACTGATTGAGTATAAGAACCATCCTTTATGGTGTTCCACTTACAAAAAAATTGGACATGTGGCTACTCGGTGCTCTCTAAAATATCAAGCTCTAAGAGGAAGGATGAACTGGCATACCAACAGGGGTAAAACATTTATTAAACAACCCCTCCTCCTATTTCATCCTCTCAACCTATGTTTGGTGAAGGCCCTTAGTCTAGAATTGTTGACGGCCCTCATCCTATGACTGTTGAAGACCCTCAACCTATAGTTGGTGAAGATCCTCAGCCTTCCAAGACCTTATATTTTGAGACCCCTTCTATAATCAAGGAAATATTAGAGGTTCCTAAGGAGGTTGAGCACAGGTCTCAACTTACCCCAGCCAAGGAGTACCTTGTGTCTCCTTTGAAGTCTTTATCTCCCAAGGAGTCTAATGTAGGTAGCCTCTTTGTTTTTAATTCTAAAGTGCCCTCATCTAAGGCACAGGTTAGTAGTCCTATTGATATTGTTGTTGGTTCTTCTATTTCTATTCAAAACCTCTTTGAATGCCTCAACCCAAAATCAGCCTATTCTAAATGAGGTTTTGTTGAACATGTCTCCCCCTAGTCTTAGCATGGGCTTATCTCTTCTAAAAGGATCTCCCCCACAAAATGCAAAGTTAGAAGAATTCTTTGGATGTTGGGATGGAACACAAGGTGGGTATACCCCCTAAAAAAACTCGGTGTCCAATAGAAGCTGAGATTGGGATAGCATATGGTACCCAGTCTATGATAGAGGCTAATTATTTCAAGAACCAAGGAGGTAAGCAACAAAGTTTGGAAGCTTTCTATCACTCTACCCAGCCCTTAGGGGGCAAGAAGTAGGGACATGGAAGTCACAAATGAAAGTCATTTCTTGGAATATTAGAGGTCTAAATGGGACCTCTAAGCAAAGGGTGTTGAAATCCCTAAGAAGAGAAAAAGGCCTGTCTATTTTTCTTATCCAAGAAACCAAAATGGAAAGCAACAAACTACATTCTATCAAGAATGCAATATGGAGAATCATTATCTTTGGTCTATATGGATACTTTTAGGCGGAGATGGCGAGCGAATATTCAAATTGTGAGGTAGGTGGGAAGAAGAGAAGTGGGAATAGGAGCTCGGGGAGAAGTGTGATAGCGAGCGGTGAGTCCATCGGCCACCACACTAAGAGTGAAATAACAAACAAGACATACCTAGGCATGATAGACGACCAGAATGGAGACATCAGGGGAAAAGACCCACCGGATAAAACATCAGATGGCAACAAGAGGACCAGCCAGGTTTCATTCATGGAAGTCCTCCAAGGGAAACCTAAACCCTCGACTTCTGCATCAAACGCCTTTGTAGCCCAGGGCAGTGACGTATTTTATCCACAACAAGTCATGGAAGGGTATGCGACCCTAGATTCATTTTCCCTGGTAGGGAAGTTCGTCGGAGGACGTCCAAATATGGATTCAATCCGGTGTTGGGTGGCAACTAAATGGAAAACTTGAGGGTGTCTGGAACTATCTGCAATGTCCAGGGGATTTTTCATGATCCGCCTCAACACGCAGGAGGATGCAGACCATATTTTATCAGGGGGCCCATGGTTCTTCGAAAGAAGAAGCCTCTTCCTCCGCAAATGGGAAGTTGAGTTTGACCTAGATACATAGAGCATTAACTATGCTCCCATTTGGGTTCGGCTCCCAAACTTGCCTGCACATTTCTTCCATGAAGATGCGCTCCAAGGGATAGCCCGAGCAATCGAGGAATTTGTCACCATTGACCCAGCTACTCGTGCTCGAACTCACCTGATGCAAGCCCGCATTTGCATCAATGTCAATCTGGAGACTCAGCTCCTTGACCATCTTAACCTAATTTATGGATCATACCATCGAAGCCAACCATTGGAATATGAAAACAAACCCATATTTTGCCCTGATTGCCAAACCCAAGGGCATCTCCCATCCTAGTGCCCGAATCGTAAAGGAGCACAGACCGACTCCTAGACTTCGAATCACCCAGTCCAAGGAGAAAATCAGAAGATGAAAGCCAGAATGGGACAAATCCAAAACCATAGGGGCAAGAAATAGGTCCTACCTCCTTCAAACGGTGATACACAAAAGGCAAGTAGTCTATTCACTATCTCTAACAAGTTCAATTTACTCAGCAATTTTGGTCTCTTTGATAAAATAAATGTTGAGGAGCTCCCTGGAAAGGATCTCCCTATCCCAAACCCACTCCCCCAACCATGCCCCAAGGCCAAACCCCCCCAAAAAACCCCTTCCCCACCTCCTCAACCACGCCCTCTATCCCCACCCATCATCGACATCGATTCCCTGAGCTCTCCTCCCAAACCCTCTCAGTCCCCCAATCCTCTACCCACATCTTCCCCACCCACTGGGAATGGGTCACCCCTCTCCCCATCTAAACCTCGTAATGCCAAAACTGACAGTGATGATTCATCCCAAGAATCCCTAGAACCATGGAGTCCAAAACAAACTAGGAGTTTCAAAAAGTCCCAGATGGATGTAGGAGGTGATAGGAAAAAGGGTAGGCCTTCTAGGCGTGAACTGAGAAACCGTGATACAACTGAAGATATAGCCAATGGCACCCAAAAACCCTTTTCCAAGAACTCAAAAGTGCCAATAGGGAAGAAACCAAGAGATCCAAACCCCCACATAGCAAAGCAAAGGGGGCAAAAAACCCTCCAAGAGTTCCAAATGAAAGTCCTCTCCTAGAATGCGAGAGGGTTAAATGGGGTAGTCAAACAAATACTGGTTGCTGCCATGCGAAAATATTATAATCCCACCATATTTCTTATCCAAGAAACCAAATTAGGTGAACACTGGTCACCGAGAGTTGCCAAGACCATTTGGAGAAAATGTGAGTATGCCCACACTCCGGCTTTTGGTACCTCAGGCGGTCTCCTCTGTCTATGAGACCCTACCAAAGTAGAAGGCAGAGTCATCTCAGGTGAAGGATGCTTGTCCAATATCTACTTCCATGACCCCAACACCCAACTCTCCTGGGTAATGACAAATGTTTATGCCCCTAACACATAGCAGGGCAGACTGATCTTGTGGAACAACCTCACTCAGATGAGGCAAGCATTTAGCAACATCCCATGGATCCTAGCAGGGGACTTCAATACCCCCTGCACTATTCAAAGAAAATAGGGGGGAATGACATAACCCCCAAAACCACAAATGACTTCGCGTAGTTCGTAGACTCAAATGAACTCATGGACGTTCAGCTGAGGGGGTCCCAGTTCACGTGGAGCAATAGACGGAGGGGCGGAGACCTTATCCAAGAATGTTTGGACCATTTTCTATTGTCCCAAGAAGCGCTCCCCCTCTTTGGTGATGCCAGCCTTTAGGCACTCCCAAAAATTGGGTTCGATCACAACCCCCTTATTTTTGAAACTGTAAGCAGATCTCAGTTCAAGACCCCCTTTCGATTTGAATCAATGTGGACTCAGCACCCAGATCTCAAAAGATAGATTGTCGAATGGTGGGGGGAAAAGTTCCCTGGGACTGTCATAAACCAGGTAATGCAAAAACTTTGATCGATTAAAATAAAATTGAAGGGGTGGAACAGAGAGACATTCAGGAATATCTTTGAAAATAAGAATAACATCAAAAGCAAGCTCGAACAGATTGAGGATAGGTTCCAGTAGGGGTAGGGGGATGACAATCTCAGAGTTGAAGAGTGGGTCCTGCTTTCAGAATACCATAATACCCTACGAAAGGAAGAAATGTTCTGGCACCAAAAATCGAGACAACTTTGGCTCAAGGAAGGAGACTCCAACTCCAAATTTTTCCACATTTCCACCCTCAGGCATAGGGGAGCTAACAGGATTAAGAGCCTCACCAGGCAAGATGGGTCTTTCACCTCTGACATCCACCAGATTCGGGATGAAGTTGTTTCCCACTTTGAATCCCTCCTAGGCCCCCACCCCCTCCCTCCGGTCAGGCCATGGACACCCTTCTCGAGAACATTCCTAGTACCATATTCGAAGCCATGAATGACCTTCTCCTTAGCCCTCTGACCCCTAAAGAAATCCACCAGGCCTTATTTTCCATGCAGCCAGACAAAGCCCCTGGCCCCGATGGTTTCTCCCCTAGGTTCTTCCAAACCTACTGGGACATCGTTGGCCCCGACCTCTGCCTAGCTATTTTTGAAATGCAGCTCACCAGAACCATTCCCAGGGACGTCAATTCCACTTTCCTTGCTCTCATTCCCAAGGGGCCCAATTCCCAGTCCCTATCTGATTACCGCCCCATTAGCCTTTGCAATGTCATTTATAAGATCCTATCCAAAGCTATGGCCAATAGACTCATAGGCATCCTCCCTTCCATCATCGATCCCTACCAAGGGAGTACCATCAAGGGGTAAAACATTGTTGATGGTGTCATCACAGTTCACGAGCTTATCCACTCAGCCCATATCTCCAACAAGTTTGCCTTCTTCCTGAAGCTTGATATGAATAAGGCCTTTGATAGAGTGGACCGAGAGTTTCTGACCAAAGTCCTCCTCAAATTTGGCTTCCATGAGAACTGGGTTAATTTGATCTCAAACTGCATCTCCTCTTCTTGGTTCTCCATCCTTGTCAATGGGTCACAGTAGGGTATTTCCCTAGTACCAGAGGTCTAAGACAAGGGGACCCCCTCTCCCCCATTCTCTTCATCATTCTAGCTGAGATCCTGGGGAGGGCCATCAAATCTGCCTGCTCTAGAATATTGATATCCGGTATTAAGGCTACCTCCAACCTCTAGCCTTCAACTCACCAATAGTTTGTCGATGACACCCTACTGGCCACTTCAGCCTCGATGGCTGAAGCCAAAATCATTAAGTCTATTCTCAATCTCTATGAGGAAGTTGTTGGTCAGAGGATCAATTTCACCAAGAGCAAACTCTACTTCATCAACACCCCCATCAAGCGGTAGGTCAAAATTATAGGTATTTTGGGATGCACCATTGCTGATTTCCCGACCACATACTTGGGCCTCCCAATGTTTCGAGGGAGACCAACCAAGACTATGTGGAACAATGTCACTGAAAGAATTCATAGGAAATTGGTAGGCTGGAAAGGGGCTCTCCTCTCCCAAGTGGGCAAAGCAACCTTGGTCAAGTCTGTCCTCCAAAGCATCCCGGTGTACTTTCTATCAGTCTTCAAAATCCTAGTGGTTGTGGGAGAAGCTATAGAGAAGATCCAAAAATGCTTCCTATGGGCAGGGTCTGATAATCAGTGGAAGTTTCACCTGATGGCCTGGGATAAAGTGTGCACTCCAAAAGATAGAGGTGGGCTTGGGTTGCGTAGGATCAGTCTCATGAATCAGGCCCTTTTGGCCAAACAAGCATGGAAGGTTATCACCAACGCCAATTTGGAGTGGGTGTCTATTGTCAAACGAAAGTATTTGCAACAACTTTCTTTCAGGGATGAAGGGAGTCCCAGTAATGGTTCCCACTTTTGGCAATCCATAACCCACACCAAGCACCTTCTTCAACAAGGGATAAGATGGCAGCTTGGGGATGGCAAAGATATTGACTTTTGGCATGAACCGTGGGCTAGGGACGAGCCCCTTGTCAAAGACCCCGACATTGTTGCAATCAAACACCTCACTGATAACAAATTCGGTCCTAGAGTTGTTGACTTCATCACTATTGACCAAGATAGCCATAGATGGAAATAGATTCAGTTCAGAGTCAGAAATGCTATCATTGACAAAGCCATGGTGTCCCTACAGGCTATCCTCAGGGTAACTTTCATCCCCTAGACTCAGGTGGCAGATAAAATTTGCTGGAAAGGCACCAACGATGGCATTTTCTCTATTAAATCTACTTTCCAATTGGTAGACAGGCCTCCTAAGCATCCCAACACCATTGACAGCCCGACCACTACCAGGTCCATTTGGCTCAAGCACCTGGTCCCGAAGGTGGCTCATTTTTGTTGGCTCACAATCCACAATAGAATCTTAACAATGGATAACTTGATCAGAAGGGGTGTAATTATCCCCAACAGATGCTATCTTTGCACTCAGGCATGGGAGTCCACCCAACATCTCCTCCTCGAATGCCCCTTCACCTGGGATGTTTTCTCTTCCCTGATCAGCAGGTTCCACGTCAAATGGGTGTGGCCCAAGTCTATCCTGGACTTGTTCACCCAATGGCCCAGTGTCTTTAGGAATACCAGGCTCAGCTTCCTATGGAAAGCCCTACTGCACCATGCGATTTGGCAAATCTAGTTGGAGCGGAATAATCGCATCTTCAATGATAGCCCCAGAAATCCTGAAATAGTGGCTATTAGAGCGTTATCCTTTGCTATCACAAACTCTAGCCTCATCCCTTGCACAAACATCCCAACTTCTGGGATAGAGTCTCTTTTGTTCAAATCTTTGGGGATTTCCACCAAATGCACCAGAACTCAGAATCCCCCCAGTACCAGGAGTAATGTCAAGTGGAATCCCCCACCCCTAGGTTGGCTTAAGGCCAATTTCGATGGATCATCCAAAGGAAATTCGGGGGATGTTGGGGCCGACGGTGTCATCAGGGACCATGCTGGCAATATCATTATGGCTTTCACTAAAAACCTAGGGGTCCAAACTAACAACTATATGGAAGCCCGAGCTCTCTAGAGGAGCATTGAGGTCAGCAAATATTTGACTAATCCTATCATGTTCGAAGGTGATTCATCTATAGTAGTTAGTCATATGAACAACAACAACAATGGAGGTTGGAATATCCATAACATAATTCAGGAGTGTCAAACCTCCCTAAGTCAACACCCTCAAAGCACGATACATCATGTGTTTAGAGAAGCGAACAAGGTGGTAGACCTTCTGGCCAACAAAGCGGCCAACCAAACCAACCTGATCATCTGGGAAGATGACTTCCCCCAGGATGTCCTCACGGCAGCCAATCATGATGTGGAGTGCACCCAAAAAGAGCAGTGCTAGCTGCCATGATGGTGTTTTTTCAACACCAAAGGTGTTTTCGATCAACACCAGTCTTAAATAGAAAAAAATCACAAATGGCAGCTCTTGCTGCCACAAAGGTGTTTTTCAACACCATGGGTGTTTTCCCTCAACACCACGCTCCTTTGGGACTTAGCTCTCTGCATCATTTTTTGGAGCTTTGTCAGTACGACCATTTTTATGGAATGCCCTGCTCGTGCCAATGAGCCCTGTCAGCCCTTTTGGCCCCCACTTTCTCTGTGCCTCCACCCTTTCACCCTCATTTTCCCCATCATCTCATCACCCATTCGCCACCCCCCTCTTTTCTCCTTCACCCGCTCCTTTCACCGCCCGGTCCATCCGCCTCACCACTTCCTTCCATTTTGGTCCTCCCCCCACGTGCCTTGTTAAGGTCAGTTTTCTCACCTGTTGTTCCCAATTATGCACCGATTCTATCACGATGATCGCTTGCCTCTCTCACCTAAGTCCCTAGCCTCTTAATCCCTTCCTTGTCCTTTCGGTGAGTATTCACTTGAGGCTTTCCACCCAGTTTGATAGAAGCTTTCTCAGTAGCTTTGTTTACCCTAGTTCCAATGGCACGATGGCCTTGATCGAGCCTACAAACCTCCTGCTCGAGCCGATGACTAAAGCACTTCTCGATGCCAAGAGATTCATCCCTTTCTTCAAGATTTTCACGGGAATGGATGATGAGGTGACCAACGACTTCGTCAATTCTTGGAACAAAGGTGAAGTTTAGGTTTGAGGTTTGCGTTTTGAGGTAAGCATCCACACTATTGCTGAAGTTTTTGGTTTACCACCTGTAGGCAGGGTCATCCGTAGGGATAGGCACAATTTCAAGGAGGAGACAGACCATTTCCCTGACAAGGGGAAGGATTTGGTGTGGGAGAAAAAGGGAGTGCTTCATTCATCTCTACCCCATCCTTGGGACACTGTTGTCATCCCTATCATCCAATACATCGCTGTCGATGACCCCAATAGTCCCTTGCATGCTTACCACCTCACTTTCATTAACCATCTCCATGATGTCAAGCCAGTTAACATTCTTGACTTCCTCTTTCATTCCATCAACATTACTATTACAAATTTTAGGGAGCGCAAGTCCTCGAAACCCCCTCATCACCAAGGACTATTCTCTGTCCTTTACAAGCATGCCCTGGTGCACCAGGTTTCTAGTGGTCTCCCTACCCGCTCCCCCAACCCCTGAGCCCTCATCCGCATCCACCCGCAAGGCTGAGGCGAGCCCCTCCCCTTCCCCCTCTCCTTTTGAGACCCCCCACTATCTGAGACTCCCGTTGGTCCCCTCGATCAAGCCCAACCCTATCCAAACTAGTGGTAAGAAAGAAGCCTCCCCTGCCCCCACACCCAAGGACTCTGTCCCTTCGGACCCTCACCCTCCTAGAAAGCCTCTGAGAAGCAAGCGTAAAGTTGTCCGCCCATCCCAGAAGAGCAAGAAATCTCGTAGGCTAAAGTCTCAGAATGCGAGTGCTCAACGCCCGTCACCAGAGGTCATCAACGATGAAGATGAGGTAACGATCAGTAATACCGAAGATATGTTGCACACCGCCACCCTCAATCACATCAACAAAGTGGTAGAACACTTGAAGTCCACCACCAATATTATCCGGGAGGTCGGTTCCTTCCTATCCAGCACCATTACTAAAATACAGGAGCTCCCTACTGTGCTCAAGGTCCTTTGGACTTATGATCAGAAAGACAATGTTGAGCAGGAAGACAAAAAGGAATCCCAGTAGCTCTAGGAAGGTGACTACAGGCAGTTGGACTACCTCTATTTGTTTTGATTTCATCTCAGTTTTGTTTGTGATGTTTGTGGCCATGGTTTGGCTAGTCCACAAGGGGTCGAACCCCAGACTATTTTTGTCAGACTTTGTCAATTTTGTATTGCCAACACTGTTCATGCCCATTGTAATAGGGATGGGACCCTTTAACCCGATCTATAAATAAAATATTTTACCTACCAAAAAAATGAATGCAATATGGAAGGAAACTGAAGTGGTAGCCAGTTTAGCTACTGGGATGTCTGGAGGATTATCTTGTTTCTGGGTTATGGCAAGCATAATGCGAACATTGCAACAAAATATTAGCCATAATAATCAACAAAATATATTATGAGCAGTGGTTTAAATAACATTGGCCATAGGCTAGAAATAGCCAAATGGTAACTGTTTCCCCCTTAGGTAGTAAACAACGTGAAGTAGGAAGTCCCCCCCCAAAGTCAGCTAACAACTCAACAATTGACGCTAACTACTAACAAGTCATTATTCATGTTACAATGTGAATAATAAACTTGACTATATATCATTAACCATAGGTAAATAGTTAATGATATTTACAATGGTAAATCATAGTAAATAATGGAATAACCTAGTGGTAAAAATAAAAATTACTTTTTACCATGTGGTAAATGAAATCTACCCTAATGTAGGAATATGGTTAATATCCCGAATAATGGAATATTACTCTAACATCCCCTCTTATTACATTATTTGGGTAATGTATATAACTATCCCAATACAGTGAAAAATATGTTGATCTATTGGTTCTTGCTTTGTCACAGTGCTCTGGCTGCTCCTAAGAAAAAAGTGGGTCATTCCTCACTTTGTCTTCATATAAACTAATATCCTTATTGTAATATTTTCATCCAATCATATTGCATGGGTAACTAGTCGTTGTAACCACTAGGTGTACTAGAGTAGATCACTACATATGAGGTTCATTCAGTTACAATATGATTTTGCAAAAGTTTGTAAAAGGTAGCTAAGGTGTCGATCGATGTCAAAACTGCATCCTTATAATTTTTCCCCCTTGTTGCAAAATATGTTGTAATGAAATTCTTGCAAAAAGTGTGACTACGATGTCAGTCGTTGCTAAAAATGCACCCTTATAAGTCTTCTTCCCTTTTTACAAAAAATTGTGTGAAGTAGGAAAAATGTTTATCCCCCCTTAATTGCAAAAGATGTGCAACTCATGAAGCTTGTTAAGGCTTTTACAAAGATTGCCTCCTAGGTAAATTTTACACTAGAAAATCCCCCCTTTTGTTACAAGTACTTCAAACAAAGAGAGTTTTCTATTTATGAAGCCTAAAAAAGGTACAATCACCATTGCAAGTACTTCAAACAAAAACTTATGCTATTTATGAAGCCTACAAAGAGAGTGTAAATGGTGCCTGCCTAAGGTGACAAATTTGTTTCCCCTTTACAATACTATCTTAGCCATGAGCACTTTGTGTGCTCTTTCTGAACCAGAATCAGAATTGGAATCAGACACTTCACTAGCAACATTGCCTTTGTTTTGCTTCTATGATGTACCTTTGCTATTTTTTTTACTTGTTTTAAACCAACACCAATTGGTTTCATGGTTTTCCTTTTTACAATGCGATAAAAATTTATTTTGATATTTCTTTCCCTTACCTTTTGAAGATGATCCTCCCTTCTAAAAATTTTATTTCTTCTTTTCACCCTGATTGTTCAAGTAAAGTGCATTGTTTTTCACTTCATTGCTTTAGAGTTTATTTGCTTCTTTTATTTGAATAAAATTGACTAACTCCACAAAGGTGATTGTTCTTTGAGATACATTAAGGGATGTTATTAACATCTTGTAGGATTCGGGAAGATCCCTCAATATTACTGAAGTCAAGATAGTATCTTCTATTTTGGCTCCTAAAGCATTTAGCTTTGACTTCAGTTCTACCACTATGTAGGGGAATAGTTCTACTAATTCTCCTGACTTCATATGGAGTGTATGAAGTTTTGTTTGAAGGTTTAGAACATTCGATTGATTCTTGCCTTCAAAAATAGTACAAAGTGCATCCCATGCATATTTACCATTTTTATCTTCACTTATGTGAGGTTGGATCTCATCAGTAGTTTCTAGGAGGATCAACATGAGAAGACGATTGTTCTTTTTATCCCATGCTTTTTGATCTTCTCTTGGTGATGTGGGTCTTGTTTCAATGCCATCTACTAAATCCCACATTTCCTCTACAGTAAAAATGGCTTTCATATTAGTTTTCCATGTTGAATAGTTAGGACCTTTAAGCAATTGTGTATCATTTAGGTATTTTTTGATAGTTTCCATGATGAAGGTCCTAGAATTTGCACTAAGATGATATTTCTTTCACTCTTAAGTGGTATTTAATAGCATGTCTGAAAATCATCTTGAAGAGGAATAATCAGTTTGAGGATATTGAGCCAAATAAATAAGAGTGAATTTTAGGGTTTGTAAGGAGAGAATATCAATTTTACAAATGGCTTATACTTGTGCAAATGATTTACACAATTATTTGTGAAATTTGGGGTTTTTGAGTGCTCTTGATTTTGTGACTTATAATTGCATAAAACAAGAAAGTAAATGCAATAATAAATCAAAGAGTACCCACAAATTATTATCACTTAGGTGTCGGATGCAACCGAAAATGCACCTAATTTGACAATTTGTAATAAAGGTGTCAAGTAATATCGAAAATGCACCTTTACCATCAACTTTTGCGATAAAATTTGGAATTGTGTTGTACAAAAATTTGATATATTATGTCTCCTCTTGTTTTTTAATTTTGCAAAGAATATGACATAAAACAATTGCCTTTCATTTTTGTGTTTTGCAAAATTAACAAGTTTTTATTTATTTTTAACTGCTCCTCACTTTGTGTTACAATTTTGCAAAGGAATACAATTTCTTGTCTTCCCACCTTTGATTTGCAAAATGAACAAAGTAGCACTCCTTTCAAGTCAAGTTGACTCACAACCCATTTTTGAAAGGCTTCTAGAACCAGTCGATAAACAACTTGGTTTTTATGGATCCAAAGTCTTCAATTTCTTCTCAATTTTGCAAAAATAATAGAATGTGCAATTTCATGTATTATATCCCCCCTTGGAGAAAACAAATGCACACTTTGCCTTTGAATTTTACAAAATTTTGTGTCTCCTTGTTTTCCAATTTTGCAAGAAAGAATCAAATGTCTTGATTTTGTCCCCCTTTGATTGTGCAAAATTAACAAGGTTGAGAAGATTTTAGGTTTCCTAATTTTGCAAAAAAAATGATGCTCTTATATGTCTTATATCCCCTTTTTGGGAGAAAACAAAAGCTCTCTTTGATTGAAAATTTTGCAAAAAAGATGTCTTTTAATTTTTAAGTTTATAGCAATTTTCTAATTAATTTAAGTATAATTCATGAATAATAAAAACTATTTTATTTTTAAAATTACTTTTTATTAAAAAATAATAATTTGATATAAAATAATATTAAATTATTAATAAATTAAAACTAAAAATAATTAAAAAAAATAAACCTAAATAAATATTTACCTTCAAAATTTCCCTTTTAGCAAAATAAATGGAGGATTTTTGCCCCGACGGGACTCGATCCCATCACCTGGGGCATGCTAGCGCCCTAGAAGCGATCGGCTTACCGTCCTAGCTACCGCTTGGGAAGAAAGGAAAGGGAATAACTTTCCCTTTGTTTCCTCTTAAGCATGTGCCCAACACATAGAGGAAACAAGGCCTTTAAAGGCCTTTTTGGGATTTAATATCCCACATTGCCTATGCAGCAATGTTGCACCTGTTTAAAAGGAGCAAAGCTCCTATTTGATTTCAATTGCCTGCAATCAGTCAACACGTTCATCACTCATTTTTCCAAAGACAACAGTGAATGATAATACACCAAGTGTCTGTACGTCCATGTTAGTAAGACCAATTATCATGCCATTTATCGGTCAGTGGTTGCATCATGCAAAATGAGCTATTGCCACCTCAGCAACACCATGTTAGCTCTATCCAATCTAGATGTCATGTTAGCACCATTAGGTGGCCCTCGAGAATCATGCCAACCATGTAGTCTGCCACATTAGAATAGGTGAGTTCCTCAAAATTCATACCTCGATATCAGCATCACGTTAGACTCATGTAGTTTCATGTTCAGGTGATGGCAGCATTAGGTTGAATGAGACTCTGTACATTGAATCACATGTGCAGGTCTCGTCAAGTGGTCTAGATCTTGTCACATGCTCCACATGTGCGAGGACTTCATTGTTATGTGTGATGTTAGGAAGGCTTTGAGGGTTTTGTAGGGAGGTCGATAGGAACTGTTGGAGGTGGGCCACCTACCCTCCGATCGTGGAAGCAGTTGGACTATTGTCTCATGGGCCCACCGACTTCCACACATGGGTTGTTCAAGTGGCTGTCAGGTCTATGGGCCTGCAGGCTACCTAAACACTTTGCTCCACAATGAAATTTAAAATAATAAATTAAATGAAATTCCAACAAAGTGATTAAATGAAAATTTCAATCCTTCATAGGCAAAACTAGGGGATAGAGCAACGAAAATCGATAATTTATAGAGGAGGAAATATTACCTCAAAAATCATGTAAAAGGGGTTCCATTTAGGGATTTGAGCCTTATTATCTACAAATGCCATGCCCTTCACCTCGCCTGCGCTATCGAATCTGATGCTAATGATGGAAAATATAATACGAACAATGCAACAAAATATTAGCCAGAATAATTAACCAAAAATATTATGAGCAATGGTTTAAATAACATTGGCCATAGGCTATAAATAGCCAAATGACAATTTTTTCCCCCTTAGATAGTAAACAACGTGAAGTAGGAAGTCCCCCCCAAAGTCATCTAACAGCTCAAAAATTGGCACTAACTACTAACAAGTCATTATTCATGTTACAATGTGAATAATAAACTTGACTATATATCATTAACCATAGGTAAATAGTTAATAATATTTACAATGGTAAATCATAGTAAATAATAGAATAACCTAGTGGTAAAAATAAAGATTATTTTTTACCATGTGGTAAATGAAATCTACCCTAATGTAGGAATATGGTTAATATACATAATAATGGAATATTACTCTAACTCTAGGACCCATCCAGGGTGTTAAGATCAGTCTTGTAATATTTTATTTTGCTACAAGGACATAGGAACTAGGTGGGTTATGCCTAACATATATATTCCTAATTTCATAACTGACAGAGAAATATTTTTGTCCTATCTGGCACAAATGAGAGAAGTCTTCAAACAGGAGGTGTGGATGTTGGTATTTCACATAAAAAAGGGGGAGACACCTCCTTTTATAGAGGAATAGATGGATTTTCTGACTTCATAAATTAGAAATAACTAATGGACTTATGACTCAAAGGATCTAGGTATACTTGGAGCAACTGACGACTAGGGGATAAACACATTCAAATAATATTAGATAGAATTTTTATCTCCAAAGAAGCAGTTCCAGTGTTTGGATATGTATCTCTTTGTACTCTCCCTAAAGTAAGGTCTAATCACAACCCCTTGCTACTAGAAAAAACTCCTTCACACCTGTTCTTCCCTAGACCATTTAGATTTGAGGCCATGTGGCTTTCTCATCCATAGATCGAAGACTATATCAAGAAATGGTGGTCCACAACTTTTACTGTCTCACCCATGGAGATAGTTACTTCCAAGCTCAGGTTCATCAAAGTTAATCTAAAAATGTGGAATAAAAGAGTATTTGGTGATATCTTCGAGTAGAAATCCAAGATCAAAACTAAACTATAGGTAATCTAAAACTCATTTAAATGAATGCTTTGAGTAACGAGTCCAGAGTGAAGGAGTTGTCTACTATGGCAGATCTCCACAACATTTGAAGTAGAGAAAAACTATTCTAGAATAAAAAATCTAGATCCCTATGGATTAAGGGAGGTGATAAAAACACTAAATATTTTCACTTGTCCACTTTAAGACACAGAGGTTACAAAAAAATTAGATAAATTCTCAGATCTTATGGTTCTATCACCAAGGACATTCAACAGATAGGGATTGAAGTTGTCTCCTTCTTCCAATCCTCATTCTGTGATCTTCCTATTGGAGATCTTGAAGCGAAAGAGAGGTTGTTGAGAAATATTCCAAATCTAGTCTCTACTCAAGCAAACAATGATCTTATCAAACCCTTTTCATATGAGGAGGTTAGACATGCAATTTTCTTGGTGGTCAGTTTAAAAGCTCCAGGACCGGATGGATTTCCTCAAATTTTTTCAAAGTTTTTGGTGTATAATTGGTATGGAAATTTGTGTAGCCCTCAGAAGTATCTAATCCTTAGTTGTTTTTCCCAATAATTTCAACTCTACTTTTTTTTATTTTGATTCTAAAATCTAGAAGGGTTAATAAATTCTTTGAATTGTGATCCATCAGCCTTTGTAACATAATTCAAAAAATCTTCACTAAAGTTTTGGAAAATAGGCTCAAGCCACTCCTCCATATTCTTATTGATCTTGTCCAAAGTGTTTTCATGCCTTATTGTTAGATTATTTATGGAGTTATTGCTATCCACAAGCTTATTCATTTGGTGGATAAAAGCATGAGAGCGAGGTCTTTCCTCAAGCTAGACATCACTAAAGCCTATGATCAAGTTTCCTAGAAATTTTTATTGAAGGTGCTGAGAAGAGTCAATTTTTCTAAGCAATGGATAGACTTGGTCAAATTGTGCATTTCCTCAGCTAGTTTTTTTGTGCTAGTTAATTGTTCCCCAAAAACGTATTTCAATAGTAACAGGGGCATTCAACAAGGAGATCCACTATCCCCCTTCCTCTTCATTTTTATGGTAGAAGTTTTGGATCACTCTATTACTGTAAATTCTAATATAGTGGTTTTAAACCTGCTCTCGGGTCTAACCCCATATCTCACCATCAATTCATAGATGATACCTTGCTATATTTTATAATTTTTGTCATTCAAGCACACTCTATTAAATTTATTTTCCTTAACTTTGAAAAAGTGGTAGGTCAATAGGTCAATTTATATATATATATATATATATACATCAAATCTTCCATAAATAAATATTTATTTTCAATATACAATGATATTTTCAATATATAATATTGTATTTATCTAAATTGATTATAGTGAATTATATAATGTTGTCTTCCTTCAAAATTTTCATGTGCACCAATCAAATTTATTGATACTGTCTATTAATAAGCAAGAAAAAATTTAGTTGGCATTGAGAGAAATAAAAAGAATATTCTTAATGGTTATTGGAAATCATTTTTTTAATGTTAGTTAGACTCTCTACATCAATGAAGTATTCATTATATATGTTCATGGAATTTTTATTATATTTAATATTTTAAATAAATTTAAGATATAAATTTAAATTGAATATTTACAGTTTCAAATTAAATAAGATAGGGTTGTACAATATATTTTGTATATAAAAATCAAAATAAAAAGATATGATCATGTTTAATAGATGAGAATCTTATTCAATGGCCAGCAAATCTAAAGGTATTGTAGCATTAATTATGTGGAATTAATTTTCTTTGTAAGTCAACATTTTTCTTACCTACCAATTGGTTCAACCAAAACCCGTAAGGGTTCGTAAGACGGTGGAAATCCAAGGTTCAAATCTTGGGCCTCGTCGAAGTGAATGCTTATCCTCTTCTGGTGAGATAATTATTATTTGTAATTATAGATTAATATATTTGGTTTAATAATATAATATTAAAATTTATTTAATATATTTGTTTATATAAAATTATTATAATAAGTAATATTTTAATTATTAAATATTTGTAAACAATAACCTTAAAAACATTTCAAACATATATTAAATAATTAATAAAATAACCGCTTTGCTCAATGGTTGTGGCTCTTCGCTTTGTGGATGGCTTTCATGGGTTTGCATTCGTGTTTGGATTCTTGTGGTTGTTTGAGTGGTTCTTTTGCATTGCTAGTGTGTGATTTTGATGAATGTGGTATCCGGGTGGGGAAGCTCTGGACGAACCGGTGGAATCTCTTTCTTTGGAAAAGCCTTGTGGCCAAGCTATTGGGGAGGCTGCGCCCAAAAGGAATGGGGGGAGTGTAGACTTAGCCAATCGGGTTGTTGATGGAGACGTTCATCCCCAACTCGAAATCTTTGTCTCTGACTCAACTGTGTCCTCTCTATTGGCAAATCTGTCTGGTAATTTAGTGGGAAAATTCTTCGGGAGCAGACCGGATGTTGATGCTTTAAAGAGATGGGCCATCGCCCGTTGGAAGCCAACTTGCAACCTCTGTTTATCTCTTCTCCCGAGGAACTTTTTTCTCTTTTCTCTGTCGGACCCCTCTGATGTTGATCGGGTGTTGGAAGAGGGGTCATGGTTTTTCGAAAAGCATGGGTTGTATTTGAGGAAATGGGACTCTGGGTTTAACCCTGCTACTCACAAAGTGGACATGGTTTCGGTTTGGATTCGTCTTCCTGAAGTCCCTCTCTATTTATGGCATGACTCCATCTTCAAACAGATTGCCAATGCAATTGGGAAATTTATCTCTTTTGATGCCTCTTCCATGTCGGAAGACAAAAGGCAATTTGTTCGCCTGAGTGTTCTCACGGACTTGTCCAAAGAGCTGCCAAAATCTATTTTGATCAACTCTCTGGTGGGAAGGTGGGAGCAGGTAATCATCTACGAACATGATAGCTTTTCATGTTCAGCTTGTGGGGGCAAAGGTCATTCATCTTTGCATTGCAAAAGAAAGTCGGGGGATGCCCCTACTAGGGTGCAGCGCTCACAAGGATTTGTGTCCACGGTGGAGAAAGGGAAGAGACCGGCCTCTGTTTCTGGTGTTAGCAAGCCTGTTTGGTCTTTCCCCTCAAAGAAGCGAAGAATATGGAAGAAGAAATTGTTCGTTGCCCCGTCGGTCAAGGAAGTCGCTGCTCCTTCAGTGGCTCTTCGAAATTTGGCTCCCCCTATTTCCTCCCCTTCGATGGCTCCTATGGTTAGGGAGGAGGAGTTGGTCAAACCGATGTGTTCGAATATTGCAATGGAGAATTCTAATAGGCTAGAGGTGGACTTGTTTTTAGAAGTCAATCTGGAGGAGGCTTCTATCCCCTTAGACAACTCTTTCGAGTGTCTAAATGCTTTGGCAGAAGACTTGGGTCCATCGTGCTCTAAGGCCCAGATGGTGATCCCGGTGGGGTCCTTAAGGGAATGCCCACAATCCTCGGTGGCTCGTTGTCTGTCCTTCTCTTCTGGCATGGCCAAATCGTGTGGATGGTTGTTCCCCCTCTGTGGTAAGAAACGAAGCTTTAGTGATGGATGTGGCTCCTGCTTCCCCATATCCTCAGCCGGTGGTAATGGAGAAGGGCTCTCATGGCCCTAAAACCCATAGTCATAGAAGACATTTGATGGATTTGGGCAAGGCCTATAAACCTAGAAGGCCTATGTCTAAAGTAAGCAGGAAAAGAAAGGTCAATGAGTCTATGGCCAATGAAGGTCAATCTAGACTAGTTCTGAAAATTGGTGAAGGTGAAAAATGATTGAGCTTGGATGGTTTCTTGAGCTCATCGGTAGGTGGTGGAGATAAAGTGAGTTCCCCCTTCCCATGAAAATCTGCTCATGGAACATAAGAGGGCTTAATAGCTCCTCTAAGAAGCGCTTATTGGAGTCCCTGAGAAGAGAATTGGCCCCTGATATGTTATGCATTCAAGAATCAAAGCTTGAGGTCGAGTCGTGGAGATCGATCCAAAGGGCAGTATGGAAGGACTCGGGTTTCATGGCTAGTGAAGTTGTGGGAACAGTGGGTGGACTCCTTTTTTTTTGGAATTCACATAAATTTTATGGGCATGTAATCTCTGCTTCACGTAGAGTGATAAATATTCTTTTTTGGTGCAACGAAACCCAAAGGCGTTGGGTGGTCTCCAATATCTACGCTTCGAATACCACTTATGAAAGGAGAGATTTCTAGCAATTTGTTGCTAGAAATGCGTCAAACCTTCATTCATGAACATTGGTTAGTGATTGGAGATTTTAACTCCCCTCTATATCCTTTGGAGAGAAGGGGTGGAAGTGGCCCTAAAGAGCACAATCTTGCTGACCTGGCGGATTTCATATCTTCCATAGAATTACGAGACGTGGATTTGAAAGGGGGGCATTTTACATGGAGTAACAGTAGGTCAAATAATGGTTTGATCCTGAGCCGGCTGGACAGAGCGCTAGTTTCATCTAGAAGTCTCGATTTATTTGGGGATGCGATGCTTTCCACCTTGCCTAGAGTGGGCTCAGATCATAATCCTCTCCTTTTGGAGACTGTTGAAAACTCTTCTTTTGTTTCGAGACCCTTCCACTTTGAAGCAATGTGGTGCAACTTCCCTAACTTTGAAGATTGCATGAAAAAATGGTGGGATGAGGAAGCATCAGGATTGGGCCTTTTTAAAGTTGCCTTCAAAATTTGAAGGCTTCATCATCAATTAAAATGGTGGAACAAGAACGTGTATGGTAATATCTTTAGGGAGCTGGAAGCTTTAAAAAATAAGATCGCTAAAATAGAGAAAAATATTGAGTCACAGGGACTCGATGAGGTGTTATTAAGGGAGGAAAGGGAGTTCTTAGCCAATTATCATAACAAACAAGTGGATATCGAGTTGCACTGGAAGCAGAAATCGAGAGAATTATGGCTAAGAGAAGGTGACAAGAATACGTGGTTCTTTCATGCATCCACCATGCGACGGAGGAGTAGGAATAGAATAGTGGATATTATTAAGGAGGATGGCAGCTCTATCAGGAAGAGCGAGGAAATTTGATTGGAGGTTGTCAATTTCTTTAGTTCTCTTCTTGGTCCCCCTAAATCGGGATTTGGCGATGGAACGTGTTATGTTAGATGCCATTCCTACGTTGGTGATGGAGGAAATGAACGTGGGTTTGGAGGCCCCGCTCATAGATGATGAAATATTTAATGTTGTTAAGGAGCTAGGGCCTTTAAAGGCTCTAGGGCCTGATGGATTTCCTCCATTGTTATTTCAAAAATATTGGAATATTTGTGGGTCTGAGGTGGCGGAGGCTCTAAGAGAAGCCCAAATATCGGTGGAGATTCCTAAATCCCTGAATGCCACGTTGATTGCCTTAATTCAAAAAAAGGATTTTGCCTCATCATTTAAGGATTTTAGACCAATCAATTTGTGCAATTATTTATATAAATTCCTCTCTAAGGCTCTATCTAATAGACTCAAGGGGTTGCTTTCGAATCTCATTGATATGGCTCAGAGCGCCTTTGTGCTGGGTAGACAAATCTTAGATGGCACTATTTTCATGCATGAGCTTCTTCATTCGGTCAAGTACAGTGGTAGAGAGGCTTTCCTTTTAAAGCTCGACATCAGTAAGGCTTATGACAAAGTGACATGGCCATTCTTACAAGAGGTGATGAGGAAGTTTGGCTTCAGTGATCGGTGGGTCACCCTTATTTTGGCTTGCATTTCTTCAGTTTGGTGCTCCATTCTAGTGAATAGATCGGTGTCTAGATTTTTTAAGTCTCACCACGGTTTGAGGCAAGGCGATCCGCTTTCCCCCTTCCTCTTCCTCTTTGTGGCGGAGACTTTGGGGAGAGCGATTGGAAGGTTGAGCGGGGAGGTGGGTCTTCGTCCAGCTCTCCCATGTCCGCCTGTATCTCATCACCAATTTGTTGATGATACTCTGATTGCTAGTGGTGCATCGGTATTTTTTGCCTAGGATATTAAAAATATCTTATTGTGTTATGAGAGGGCTGCTAGTCAGGAGATCAACTTTACGAAGAGCTTTCTCTACTTTGTTAACACTTCGAAAGCCAAGCAATCAAATATTGTGAATATACTCAATTGTAGGATTGCCACATTGCCAACGACCTATCTTGGACTACCTCTCTTCATGGGGAGAATGAAAGACTCACTATGGGACCCTTTGATTGAAATAATCCAACGTAAACTAGCCTCTTGGAAAGGGGTGTTACTGAGACAAGAAGGGAAGGTGGTACTTGTTCAAAGCACGCTCCAGAGCATACCCATTTATTTCATGTCCTTATTCATGCTCCTTGCTAAAGTAACGGATAAAATTGATCATATTTGTAAAACGTTCCTTTGGGCTAGATCGGATTTAAAATGCAAGTACCACTTGGTCGCTTGGGATCATATTTGCAAGAGGAGAAAGGATGGGGGTCTTAATTTGAAAAGAGCAACACTTATGAATAGAGCCCTGGTTGGTAAATCAGGGTGGTTGGTTGCTTCGAACATCGAGAGACCTTGGTGTTCTATCCTTAAAGTGAAATACGAATTTAATTCTTTCTTGTCAGACGATCTCTCCCCAAGAGGCTCCATTTTTTGGAGAAGCTTAATGAAGATCAGGGACTTTGTGAAGGCTAAAAGCAGGTGGATCATTGGTGATGGGAGAAATGTCAAGTTTTGGGAAGACCATTGGTTGAGGGAAGAGTCGTTATTGGATGACCCAAATCTCAAGGCTCTTACTTTGAAAGTGATGGAGGAAGGCAAAATTTGGGTTTCCCAATATATGCCTATTGTCAATGGTAGGCATTCATGGAATTCTCATCCCTATTGGGTGTCCAACCAGAACGATTTGGTCAGTTGGTAGAGACTTTTAGTGGAACTTAACAAGTATGCGATCAGATAGGATGATTCCAGAGACCGTTTGATTTGGAGCGGGGAAGCTGAAGGTGAATTTACTATGAAATCAGCTTATTCCTTCCTTCTCTCAAAATATGAGGCTCCTTTTCTAGTGAATCTTATTTGGATTAAAATACTAATCCCAAAGATCAATATTTATTTTTGGTTGATGGCTCAAAATAAAATACTTTCTTTGGAGAATCTTCGAAAGAGGGGTCGCATTATGGTGAATAGATGCTATCTGTGCAAATCGGACTGGGAATCCATGCAACATCTTCTCCTTAGCTGCCCATTCACATGGCAGGTATTTATGTTTATTTTTAATTGGTTTAACATTTATTAGGTGTTTCCAGGTACGTTGATGGACAACATCCTTCAATGGTGTTCGTCGTTCATATCCCAATGACTATCTTGGTTGTGGAAAATTATGCTTCCCCATGCATGGTGGGGGTGTGGAAAGAACGGAATGCCCATGCTTTTAATGACGTTGAGACCGATGTTGTCAGGGTGGGTACTAAGATCATTAATAGAGCATCAGAGAATGTCTTGGTTGCCTTTGTGGGTAAACGGCCCAAGGCACCCTCCTCCTCCGACAAAGTTGATTTGGAATTTAAATTGGGTTGGAGCCCTCTTCCTTGGCCCCCTCGAACCTGATCCTAGAGAAGGAATTAAGTGGGCCCATCCGGCTCCCAATTGGCTGAAACTCAACTTCGATGGGGCCTCAAAGGGTAACCTCAACAAGGCTGGAGTAGGTGGCATTGTGCAAAATGAGAATGGTGACATCCTCATGGCATTTTTTGAACCCCTTGATTCCCAATATTCACACTTCGTGGAGGCTCGTGCATCTTATATGGGGATGAAATTGTTAGCGGATGTTGGTTATAATAATGTGGAAATCGAAGGTGACTCTTTGAACATAATCAAGATGCTCAAAGGGGAGTGTACACCTAGCTGGAACATTCTCAATCTTATTGTCGAAGCTAGGAGATTGTTGTATGCTTTTGAGTAGGTGAACATTCACCATGTGTTTCATGAGGGGAATGCATTGGCCGATATGTTGGCCAACCGTGGTGTCCACTGTGTTGCTTTTTCGATGTGGAAAAATGATGTCCCGAATGACATAGTCTCCCTTGCTAGGAAAGAGGCTCATGATGCTTTGTTTTTGTAAGGAGGAGTCGGACATCCCTTTGGCTCTCGTTGGAAGGGGTGTTCGGTCTCGCTTTGCCCTTTGACCAGAGTTTGTTAGAGTTTGTTTTACCTTCAAAGCGTTGTGCTTTTCTAAGTTCTCTCTGGAATCATTATGGTTATTAGGAATTAAACTCTCTCAGTTATTCCTAATAGGTATAATATTTTGGAGATTGTTATTATGGTTGAGAGTTTGGTTGTATGTATAAGGTTGTGGGGACCCTTTCAAAACCCTCTCTTTAAATTAATACCAAAAAAAATTAATAAAATATACATAATATGAATTTTGGGTTTTTGGTCGCCATTATTAAATAATTGTTTGAGTGTTTATTTCCAATGCATAATAATGCTGGATTTAATTTTTAATGTATTTTTTGAAATTAAATATAGTGGATTGCATAAGATATTGGATTTCTTAAGTTTTTTAAGAAAAATTATTTATCCTATCTATTAGAATGTATAAGGGGAAGCCCGATTCCCTAAGACTTTTTAACAAAATTTATTGATCCTATCTCTTAAAATGTATAAGAGGAAGTCGAATTCCCTAAAATAATTTAACAAAATTTATTGATCCTATCTATTAATTAGAATGTATAAGATAGATAAATCAACATCTCGTTAATGTTAACCAGGCGTGAGATGGGGACCGCCGGATGCACAAGGTTTGCACCGTTTTCGTCAGTTTGGTTCAACACGTGGCATGAAGGGGGATCACCGAACAAGTAGGAAATATACCGTTGTAATCATTCAGGTGCAACATGCAAAGGAGTTGGATAGGGCTATTGGCTATGCATGGGCACACCCGTGGGATTGGAACCTAGGTCTCCTCTCGGTAAGCACCCCAACTTACCAATCCACCTAGACCCACACACTTATTATTATTTTTTATTCTTAGGGAATCCATAATATTATGAATAGGATACTTTAATAAAACCTAAATATATATTTTAAAAATATTTTAAATGATATATATATATATATATATATATATATATATATATATATATATATATATATATATATGATAATATTAAAAAATGAGGGTTTTGACCAGGAATTCCCCAACCTATTACAACAACTCCACCAAGGAGACACACATCCACCCCCTCACACACTCACCCACGCCATGGTTTGAACCTTAGATCTCCCGAAGAAGAGCCAAAGCCCAAACCGTTGCGTTGCACCCCTAGGTGCCCTTCCATAAATAATTATTTATTTTCAATATACAAGGATATTTTCAATATATAATAATATTGTATTTATCTAAATTGATTATAGTGAATTATATAATATTGTGTTCCTTCAAATTTTTCATGTGCACCAATCAAATTTATTGATACTATCTATTAATAAGAATGTACACGAAAAATTTTATTTGGCGATGAGAGAAATAAAAAGAATATTCCTAATGGTTGTGTGAAATCATTTTTTTTTTAATGTTAGGTAGACTCTCTACATCAATGAAGTATTCATTATATATGCTCGTGAAATTTTTATTATATTTAATATTCTATATAGATTTAAAATATAAATTTAAATTGAATATTTACAGTTTCAAATTAAATGGGATAGGGTTGTCCAATATGATTTGTAAATAAAAATAAAAATAAAAAGATATGATCATGTATATGAGAATCTTATTCAATGGTCACCAAATCTAATGGTAAATTATGTGGAATCAATTTTCATTGTAAGCCAACATTATTCTTACCTACCAATTGGTTCAACCAAACCAACTGGTAGCCTTGTTGGACTTAACGTTTATCATTTTTCCTTTTCCGATGAGATAATTATTATGAGTAATTATAGATTAATATATTTGATTTAGTAATATAATATTAAAATGTATTTAATATATTTATTTATATAAAATTATTATAATAAGTAATATTTTAATTATTAAATATTTGTAAACAATTACATTAAAAAATATTTCAAACATATCTTAAATAATTAATAAAATATACATAATATCAATTTTGGGTTTTTGGTGGCCATTATTAAATAATTGTTTGAGTGTTTATTTCCAATACATAACAATGTTGGATTTAATTTTTAATGTATTTTTTGAAATTAAATATAGTGGATTGCATAAGATGTTGGATTTCTTAAAAAAAAAAAAAAAAATTATTGACCCTATCTATTAGAATGTATAAGGGGAAGCCCAATTCCCTAAGACATTTTAACAAAATTTATTGATTCTATCTGTTAAAATGTATAAGAGGAAGCCAAATTCCCTAAAAAAAATTAACAAAATTTATTGATCATATCTATTAATTAGAAGCTATAAGATAAAGAGATAAGTTAAAGAGATAAGTATTAACGTGGAATGAAATTCCAATCATAGAATATACCATTAGATTTGCATCGTCACATTAACCCATTAGAAAGCAAGAGGGCTAGCCCCCAACACATATACCCAAACTTAATGTTAATAGGGGTGAGAGAAATAAAAAAATATTATTATTGATTATCTTAGTTTTCCTGTTTATATTTGAGTGCTTTTCTTTTTCTTTATTTTTATTAATATGAAATTAAAAAATGATTCATTTTATATTTTTATAAAAAATTTATAAGTAATATTTTAAGTAAATTTGATATATAAGTTTAAATTAAAATCTAAGATTTCGAAAAAAAATAGGTCTATACAATATATTTTGTATATACAAATTAAAATTAAAATATATGGTTATACCGAAGAGATGGAAACCCTAATTAATGATAAGCAAAATTGAAATCTACAATTTTAACTTAAAAGAGATAAGGTTGTACAATGCATTTTTTATATAAAAATTAGAATAAAAATATATGGTTATGCCTAAGAGATAGGAATCCTATCCAATTGTGAAGGTGTACTAGCATTATATGGAATCACTTGTCTTTGTAATCCAATATACTTCTTACCTAAGAAATGATTATTATAAGATTATTATTATTATTTTGAATTTAACCAAAAACCCATTGCAGGACCGTCTTGGTCGGAGAAACCAGATCACAGGGTTCTACATAGTCAAAATCACCACGCAGAGTCACTACCAGCATTATTGTAATAGGATACCTTTATTTATATATATATATATATATATATATATATATATATATATATATATATATATATATTTATTTATTTATTTATTTGGTAATATTAAGATATGGGGGTTTTGACCAGGAATCTCCACAACTCCATGAGGGAGACACACCCACCCCCTCACACACTCACCCACGTCGCAGTTTGAACCTTGGACCTCCCAAGAAGAGCCAAAGCCCAAACAGTTGCGCTCACCCCCAAGTGTTATTTTAAACATATTTTAAATTTTATATATATATATATATATATATATAATTGTAATTTCTAAAATACATCAAACCTTCGATAAATAATTATTTAATTTTTTGTTTTCAATATACAAGGATATTTTCAATATATAATAATATTGTATTTATGTAAATTGATTATAGTGAATTATATAATGTTGTGTTCCTTCAAATTTTTCATGTGCACCAATCAAATTTATTGATACTATCTATTTATAAGAATGTAAGAGGGAAAAATTTATTTGGCTATGAGAGAAATAAAAGGAATATTCCTAATGATTATGTGAAATAATTTTTTTTATATTGTTAGTTAGACTCTCTACATCAATGAAGTGTTCATATATATGTTCATGAAATTTTTATTATATTTAATATTTTAAATAGATTTAAGATATAAATTTAAATTGAATATTTACAGTTTCAAATTAAATGGATAGGGTTGTACAATATAATTTGTAAATAAAAATTAAAATAAAAAGATATGATTATACAGATGAGAATCTTATTCAATGGTCACCAGATCTAAAGGTAAATTATGTGAAATCAATTTTCATTGTAAGCCAACATTATTCTTACCTACCAATTGATTCAACCAAACCAACTGGAAGCCTTGTTGGACTGAAATTTTATCCTTTTCCTTTTCCCGTGAGATATTATTATGAGTAATTATAGATTAATATATTTGTTTTATTAATATAATATTAAAGAGGTATTTAATATTTTTAATTATTATAATAAGTAATATTTTAATTATTAAATATTTGTAAACAATAACATTAAAAATATTTCAAACATATCTTAAATAATTAATAAAATAAACATCATCCGCCCATGTAGAGGAGTTGGAGAGCAAGTGGGTAGTTAAACCTCTCTAGTTGCTGAGAGGCCCAGGTTCAAATCTCTCGCCTCACATGTTGCGGATATGGTATGTAATGGTTCCCTCGTGGTCACAATCTGTTTACCCCTTGTGGCCACCACCAAAAAAAAAAAAAAAAAATTAATAAAATAAACATAATATCAATTTTGGGTTTTTGGTCGCCATTATTAAATAATTGTTTGAGTGTTTATTTCCAATGCATAACAATGTTGGATTTAATTTTTAATGTATTTTTTGAAATTAAATATAGTGGATTGCATTAGATGTTGAATTTCTTAAAAATTTTAAGAAAATGTATTGACCCTATCTATTAGAATGTATAAGGGGAAGCTCGATTCCCTAAGAATTTTTAACAAAAATTTATTGATCCTATGTATTAAAATGTATAAGACGAAGCCTGATTCCCTAAAATATTTTAACAAAATTTATTGATCCTATTTATTAATTAGAATGTATAAGATAGAGAGATAAGTATTAATGTGGAACAAAATTCTAATCATGAAATATACCATTAGATTTGCATCATCAAATTAATCCATTAGAAAGCAAGAGGGCTAGCTCCCCACACACATATACCAAACTCAATGTTAATAGGGGTGGGGGAAATAAAAAATATTCCTATTGATTATATGAAATTACTTTTCCTCTCTTTATATATATCAGTGCTTTTCTTTTTCTTTATTTTTATTAATATGAAATTTTAAAGTATTTATTATATATTTTTATAATTTTTTTATATTTTTATAAAAAATTTATAAGTAATATTTTAAGTAGATTTGATATATAAGTTTTAGTTAAAATCTAAGATTTCAACTTAAAAGAAATAGGACTGTACAATATATTTTGTATATAAAAATGAAAATAAAAATATATGGTTATACTGAAGAGATGGAAATCCTAGTTAACGATAATCAAAATTGAAATCTAAAATTTTAACTTAAAAGAGATAAGGTTGTACAATACATTTTTTATATAAAAATTAGAATAAAAATATATGGTTATGCCTAAGAGATGGGAACCCTATCCAATCATGAGCAAATCTAAAGGTGTAGTAGCATTAATTATATGAAATCACTTGTCTTTGTAATCCAATATACTTCTTACCTAATAAATGATTTATTGTAAGATGATTTTTTTTTAATGAATTTAGCGAAAAATCCCTTGGAGGCCACTTTGGTCTAAGAAACCACGACTAGAAGTCTACACCATCAAAATCCCAGAGTTCTACACCATCAAAATTTTAGAGTTCTACACCATCAAAATCACTCGGGAGTCGAGCACGACCCTAACCCCACCAGACTATTGTAAGATAATTATTATTAATACTTATAAATTAATACATTTTTATTTTTATTAATATGGTGTCAAAGATGTATATAATATTTTTTATTTATATAAAATTATTATTATTATTTATTCTTAGGAAGATCGGTAATATTATGAATAGGATACCTCTATAAACCCTCTCTATATATATTTTATAAATATTTTAAATGATATATATATATATATATAATTAATTTTAATTTCTCATATATATCAAACCTTCGATAAATAATAATTTAATTATTTATTTTCAATATACAATGATATTTTCAATATATAATAATATTTTATTTATCTAAATTGATTATAGTGAATTATATAATGTTGTGTTCAAATTTTTCATGTGCACCAATTAAATTTATCGATACTATTTATTAATAAGAATGTATGAGGGAAAAGTTTATTTGACGATGAGAGAAATAAAAGGAATATTTCTATTGGTTATATAATTTTAATTTTCCATATATAAAGGGGCCTTCGGAGGGATTATATCTCTTTGGAATTCCAATCTATATGAGGGAGACCTGCTAGCTAAAAGTGAATATTAGGTTATGATACTTCTCACAGCTAAATCTTCTAGAGTTTTCTTTGTGATTACCAATATTTATGCCCCCAACTCAAGTAAAACCCGTAGAGAACCGTGGGTATCTTTAAGGGAAATGAGTAAGTATTTTAGATGTTTAAAATGGATTGTGGTAGGTAATTTCAACACCTCCTTAACTCTAGGTGAGAAGCAGGGGGTGTGGTTGAGTTCTCATAAAGCATGCAAAATATAGGGAAGCCTTTAGTTGATGGTGGTCTATTTGATGTGGATTTAGATTCTAACAAGTTTACCTTGGACGAACAAACGCTCTTGTAGAAACTTGATTCAAGTCCAGTTGGATAGAGTTCTTCTTTCAGAAGATTGGTTCCAAAACAACTTCATGTTTAATATGAAATCTCTTCCTAAATTTGGATTTGATCACAATCCTAGGAGTGGAATATCAGAAGCATAATGGTTCATTCAAATTTGAATTTATGTGGTTGCACCACCCACATTTTTATAAAGAAATGGAAAATGGTGGAGTATTCCTTCCTAGGGTATTAAGATATAAATTCTTGCAAACAAGCTTAAAACTATGAATAAAGAAGTCAAGAAGTGGAATAAGGAGATCTTTGGAAGTATCTTTCAAAAGAAGAAAATTATTCGATTAGATTTGGATATTTTAGAAGAAGATATTAACAGGTTGGGTATGAACCAAACCTAATTCCAAAGAGAAAATGAGCATAATGCTAAAGTACACACCATAATAGCCAAGGAAGAAACCTATTGGAGGTAAAATTCTAGGATCCAGTGGTTGCAAGAAGGTGATAGGAATTCAAAATTTTCCATGTCTCCACTATTAGAAACAATAGTTTTACCCGCATTGATGAAATTCTAAAGTATGACGGTGAGGTTATTAGAGATATCAAAGAAATTGAGCATGAGGTTGTGGAATTCTATCAAAATATTCTATCTAAAGATATGAAAGAGGATGAAACAACAATTATAGAGATGACTAATCACATTCCTAGGTTGATATCTAAGGAAATCAATGCTTAGATTCTAAAGGAGATTGAGGAACAAGAGGTAAGGATAGCTACTTTATCCATCGACAGAGACAAAGCCCTAGTCCCAAACAGGTTCCAAGCAGGTTTTTCTAAACCTTATGGTATATTGTTAAATCTGATGTTATTGAAGTAGTGAAAGAATATTCAAAGTCAGGTCAGATCCTAAAGGAGTTTAATAATACCTTCCTTATTCTAGTTACTAATAAAGGGTTAAAAACCTTCAAATATTTCCAATATATAAGTCTTTGCAATGCTATTTACAAGATTATCTCCAAAATTATAGCCCTCAGATTGAATATCTTCCTCCCCTTCATTATCTTTGATGAGCAAGGAGGATTTTTTAAGAGTAAACATATTTTGGATGGGATTATATCCCTTCTCGAATCCATGCATTCTATCAAGTCTAGTGAAAGAAAAATCATGTTCTTGAAGTTAGACATGAATAAGGCTTATGATAGAGTGTCATGGATTTTTTTGGATAAATTTTTGGCTACCTTTGGTTTTCGTAGACAGTGGAGAAGATGGGTTGGTAGCTGCTATAATACTGCAAGGTAATTTTTTCTAATCCATAATAAACCAGTAGGTTTTTTAAGTAGTAGTAGAGGTCTTAGACAAGGTGACTCCCTCTCTCCTTATATTTTCATTATTATGGTTGAAATGCTTGAAATATACCTCAATGTTGCCAAGGATTCTAGCTGTATACGAGACCTTAAACCAACTCATAATCTTGAGGGTATTACTCATTTATAGTTTATGGATGATACTATTTTACTTGGTAATCCTATTGTGGTAGAGGCAATTTAATTTAAAAGAATCTTAGACCTCTATGAGCATACCTCTCACAAAAATATCAATTTGGACAAGAGCAAGATCTTCTTCATTAACACTAAAGTTGCTCTTCAAAGAAGGGTGGCTGGATAGGGGACCTTAAACAAACTCATAATCTTGAGGGTATTACTTATTTATAGTTTGTGGATAATACTATTTTACTTGGTAATCCTATTTTGGTAGAGACAATTGAATTTAAAAGAATCTTAGACCTCTATGAGCATGCCTCTCACCAAAAGATCAATTTGGAAAAGAGCAAGATCTTCTTCATTAACACTAAAGTTGCTCTTCAAATAAGGGTGGCTGGAGTGATAGGGTATCCTATGTCTGAAGAGATCTACAGAAAACTTATTCCAGAAATAAAGCAAAAATAAACAACTTAGAAGAAATGACACCACACAATGCACATATGACACATGATATTTACCCTGGTTCACTCGATGTGGGCTACTCTAGCAAAATAAGAGCCACTCCTCCTTGATATTATTATTCTCTTTCTTTCTTGAAAATGGGACATTACAATAAAATATAAAGGAAACTCTTACAACCCTAAACCACTATGTGGTATTAGAATACAATGGGTACAACATCGTGGGAACCACCCACATACACCAACCACCCACCAACCGTGGGAATCCCATAAATCGCTCCGCTCCGTAAATCATTTTGGAAAAAGGGGGCAGCAAATTTTGTAATGATGTAATGATGTATTGAATCCATGTTATCACAAAACATGATGATTTAATATATTTTGTTGGGATCACCAGGTTCTTGAGCTCTTTGTCTTTCTTCTTGGGCATGATCCATTGGGTCCACCAATCAATGAGTTCCTTGGACATGACCCATATAGTGCCAATGGTACTCATCCAAAGATGTCATACCTCCTTCACAAAGGGGCATATTAGGAATAGATGGTTTTTTGATTCCTCTTCTTGCTTACAGAGGTTGCATCTATTGAGTCCATGGAATCCTCTTCTCATAAAATTTTTCCAAGTTAGAATTTTATTCTTGATTGCTAGCTAGGTGAAAATTTTCATATCTTGAGGATGCATTTGTTCTCCCATAAATTCTTCTAAAGGACATTTTTCATTGGTTTGTCCATGCTTTCTATGTAACCACATTTTACAAAGTAAAGCCTCAAAGTTGTTTTAGTCCAAACTAATTTATCATGATCCTCTAAATTTTGGGATGTTAAAGTCTTTCAATTTTATATGAAGCCTTTCAATATGGGGTTTTATATTATTGCTCCATATATTTGTTCTCCATAACCTTTTACCATCACTCTATTCAATAGTGTTGGATCTAGAGGAAGAGCCCCATTTTGACTGTAGATTTTTCTTAAGCTCTCTCTATTCAAGATTTTTTTCCAGAGTATTTGACTCAAACCAAGTATCTTCCTATAAGTTAACCTTGGTTCCCCCACCTATCTTCCACTAGGTATTTATTACAATCAAACTAATTCCTCCAGAGATATTATTTCAAATCACTAATCCCTCTAGATTTACAATTTTTTTTAGGATAGAGTCTTTCCCCAAAAGGTATTTAGATCTCAAAATTTCAATCCCAAGATATGCCCTCCTCCTTGATGAATATCTAGACTATCTTTCTAGCCAAAACCTTATTGATATTTCTAACTCTTTTCAATCCTAGATCCCCATAGGTTTTTCGGAGGTACACCTTATCTCACCTGACCAAATGAATTCTATTAATTTCCTTTGTTTCTTTCCAAATGAAGTTTTTATAGATTGATTCAATGCTTTTAACTATATTGGAAGGGATTTTAAAGAGAGAAAACATATAAATGGGAAAAATATAAATAATTGTAACTAACAATCAAATCAATTTTATTTTTCTTTTTAATGCACACACACCCCATCATGGTTTGATCCTAGGTTACTAAGGAGAGATCCCAAATACCTAGCCACTATGTCCTACAAGGACTAAAATTTATTAGTAAATTATCATTATTAAACAACAATATTTCTAAGGAAAAACTATAATATAATTTTTTGTTAAAAATTATTCATATTAGCTTATATTGATAGAGTATTATAATGAATAAGATAATATTAACACCAAAAATAAAAGGGAGAATAAGAATTTCATATTATTAGCACCAAGCGTGAATAAGTCACAACATTGGTTTTGTTCCTCTAAATAATTAGATAAGTTCAAACATTATCATGAGAAAATCAAATACTAAGAATTTTATATTGTTATCAACAAGCATGAATAAGTCACAACATTGGTTTTTTTCCTCCAAATCATAAGATAAATTCAAACATTATACTGAAGAAAAGCTTTGCAATGAGAAAAATAAATCATTTATTCAAGTCCTAACTGGAAGGAAGGATGAATTGATATCAAGTATTGGTTTTTTTCTAGTTTTAAGAAAGTCTTTTGGATAATTGTATCAAGTTATCAATAAGAAGGTTTTAAAAAATATTGATATTACTAGGAGTGCACAACTAGTAAGGGGTAAAATCATGTTGTGGATACTAAAATATTGTTGAAAGTGTAATATAACTTATGGATAAAGCTAACATTGTATGATAATATATTCTATAGTCCTATGAACAATAATTGCATATGTGCATTTGATTATTTATTTAAAATTTAAATTTTCTTATTTAATTTAATACCTATGAGTTGTCATTAACCTTGCTACTGTTAAACCCATCTTATATTTTGCAATCAACCTAAAGCCCATTTTTTATGTTTCCTAAGTTTAACTTGATTATGTATTTAGGTTTTTAGAATTGGTATAAATACCTGCCAACCACACATGTCACTGAATAAGAGTGTTGTGATCCTTATACATACATAATATAGTGATGATTTAATTTATATATTTTTCATTTTTATGCTTTTTATATAGAATTTGAGTGTATTTATTTCATATATTTATTTTTATAAAAAGGTACAAAAAACAACATGGTATTAGACTGTGTATAGAACATCATCATATGGTCACATACAATTTTTTTTTAGATCCTTTGATCTTGCTTTTGACTTCTAGGACAATCTACTTCTCAAAGCTTCATAAGCACCATTGGCAAAAGATGCAAAGGGAAGATCTAATTTCTTATTTTGTTTAATTATTTTGATTCTTATACCTACTCCAATTTATATTCCTTTTTATTGGAATATTTTTTACCTATCTTGTACATATTCAAACCACTTATTACATAAGTAATATTATCATTTTGACTTCAAATGCATACATTGACCTCTTTATGGAGACTTAATCATTGTTTTATCATAAAGAGAGCTTGGTGCTATTGTTAAAGAGGGAAAATAATGGTAGTTTTGTTCCACTTAGAATATTTGTTTCCTTGGATTGAAGAAATAAAAGTAACTATATTCACTTTCCTTAATTCAAATCATTTGCACTATGTTTTTTTAAATGGTTAGATCCAAAAATTTCTAAGTGAATAGGTAATACTACTTATTTTCCATACACCAAAGCATAAGGAGAGGTGATTGAAAATAGTGGTAGTCAATAATCAAGGATGGAAAATAAGTAGTCAATAAATAAGGATGGAAAATAGTGGAGAGACCTAATTTTGGATCTTCTGGTGCAGGTAAGTATGGCAGTAAGGTGGGAGAATAAGATGACAACAAGGACCAGGATGACAGTAATGAGGACAACGGTGACGTAGTTGATAGACGGCCAAATATGGACAAATCCCATGAATAGCCTATGATCTTCTGGGGAGATGAGCCTCCCGACACTGGGCCCCCTCCCTTATGCTCTAAGGGACCCATTGGTGATACTACCAAGGTAGCATCCTATGCTAATATCCTTTCCAATGAAGGAAGATGTCCTCACAAGCTTCCTACTACCACTATTATTCTTGACGGATAGAACATCTGCATACCTAATAATATCACCAACAACTATCTTTCTATGGAACGATACGCTCTTGTTGGAAAGTTTGTTGGAGGAAGGCCCGATATGGAGACCATCCGTAGATGGGTTGTCACCAAATGGAAGACCCTGGGAGATATGGAGCTGGTTGTTCTTTCCAGAGGTTTTTTTGCTATTAGACTGAGCAATGATGAAGACACCAATCACATCCTCACAGGGGGTCCCTAGTTTTTAGGCCACAAAAGCTTGTTCCTAAGGAAATGGGACCTGGAATTTGATCCTGACACTCAAGATATTAACTACGCCCCTATCTGGGTGCGCATTCCTAATCTCCCCTTCCACCTTTGGCATGATGATATTCTCCTTGTCATTGCCAATGTTATAGGGGATCTGCTTGCCATTGATCCTGTCACCCGAGCTCGCAAGCGCATGAACGTGGCTAGGATCTATGTCAATGCTAACTTAGCATCAGAGCTCCCAACCTATGTCAATATTATTCATAAGTCCTACTATAGAAAGCAACCCCTGGAGTATGAAAACAAATCGGCCTTCTGCATGGAGTGTCACACCCAAGGGCACCTTAGATCTCAGTGCCCTAACCTCAAAGCATAGGCTACCATGGAGAAATATTAGAGGTAAGATGAATGTGCCTCCCATTCCCAAGGGGCCCCTGTAGACCAACACAGAGGTAGCAGAAACCCACCTATCAATGGCTTCC
Source organism: Wollemia nobilis (assembly GCA_028583015.1). NCBI lineage: Eukaryota > Viridiplantae > Streptophyta > Pinopsida > Araucariales > Araucariaceae > Wollemia > Wollemia nobilis. The sequence continues at coordinate 4,800,009 of JAQPPZ010000753.1, forward strand.
CCAAACCACAAAAGAAATGGCAGCATCAAAATCAGACAGGGAAAACTCATCACCAATAGCAAAAGCTACCAAAACCTCAAGGAGGGTCACAATCACTCAAAGGCAAGGAAATGATGAATCCAGACCAACATCAAGTAAGTTCCCCTCTTGTGACTTCCAACAGATTTAACATCGTAAATTAATCTGATAATATTCTAGAAGTAAATGCTATGATCTCCTCTATTTTAAACCCTCCTTCTGAGAAAACTCAAAAAGGTATTCCTAACCTTACTCAAACAGGATCGAAGAGTGGTCCTCTAAATCCTAATCCCCAAAATTCGTAGATTCCCCTTTACAACCCTCCTCTCAAAGAAGAGAGGAAAGGTTCTCCCATTCAGCCTCAAACAACAACCAAGATTTCTCAAGATACCCAAATTCCTCCTGATCTAAACATTGACCTAAGCTTTGTCAACACCCCTTCTAAGTCTGGACCTTCTCATAGTCCTTAGGATGAAAGTTTGGCAAACTCTAATAAGAACCTCGTGGAAGAAATGTTATCTCCCCATTTAAGTCAGGCCAATAGCAGACCTATTAGTACTGTCCTAGAGCAGATTATTCCATATAAGTTCAGCCCAAAGCAAACTAGAAGCACCACCAAATCCCCCATTGATTTTGGAAGAAAAAAAAAGAGGAAGGCCTTCCAAAGAGGAAATCTGGAAGAATGGCATAGCGGATGACATTGCCAATGGAATTCAGAAAACCCTCTTTCCCACCATCACCTCTCAACATAGAGAGGAGAGTAGAAGTTCCAAACCCCCTCACCATCAAGGAAGGGGAGGCAGAAAAGCACCCAAATATTCTAAATGAATATTCTCTCATGGAATGTGAGAGGCCTCAATGGGCCAGCTAAACAAAGACTTGTTAAGTCTATGAGGAGAGATATCAAACCCTCAATTCTCATCATGCAGGAAACTAAGGTAAATGCTAACAGTTCTGCAACAGTTGCCAATGTGATCTGGAAAAAAGTAGGTGTGGTTTTTAGTGATGCTAGAGGATCTTCTGGAGGTCTTATGTGCCTATGGGACAAACAAAAAGTTGATGGGCGTTTACTACACTCTAGTGACAGACTCTTAAGTGTTCTTTTTCATGACTGCAATAACAACTTGTCCTGGATCCTTACTAATGTCTATGCTCCTAACACCATTGTTGGGAGAGCTCAGTTGTGGGAAACCCTAAGTAGAATAAAATATTCCTTTCAAAACATTCCCTGGATTGTGGCAGGAGACTTTAACACCCCCCTTTATCCTTCAGATAAAAAAGGAGGATCTAAAACCCCAACAAGAAGCATGGAGGATTTTAATGACTTTGTCAATACCAACAACTTAATGGACATAAACCTCAAAAAGGTAAAATTCACATGGAGCAATAGAAGAGCTGGGATCCAACACATTCAAGTCAAGTTAGACAGGGTTTTCCTCTCCCAAGAAGTTATCCAGGTGTTCGGAGATGCTTGTCTCCATCCTCTTCCTAAAATTGGGTCAGACCATAACCCTCTCATCCTTGAGATTGAAAAATCCAATCCTTACAAAAGACCCTTCAGATTTGAGGCTATGTGGTTACACCACCCAGATCTAAGGCAGAGAGTTTCACACTACTGGCAACAAGAATTTCAAGGACATCCTTCCTACAAACTAGCTCAGAAGCTTAAAACTCTCAAGGAAGACCTAAAAATTTGGAATAGAGAAGTTTTTGGCAACCTCTTTGCCAACAAACAATCTCTCAAAGAAAGACTTGAACAGATTGAAACAAAAATACAAAATGGGGCACTAGATGATCAAATCAGAGATGAAGAAAAACAAATCCTTGTTGAGTACCACAATGTCCTTGCTTGTGAAGAGACCTTTTGGTGGCAGAAATCTAGAGCTCTCTGGCTCAAAGAAGGAGATTCTAATACTAAATTTTTTCATGTGTCTACTCTAAGGAACAGAAGCAACAATCACATCAAAGAACTGACTAAAAGTGATGGCACCTCCACTTCAGATTTAGAGGAAATCAGAAATGAAGCAAGTTCTTATTTCAAAAACCTTCTCGAGGATGACAACTCTTGCTTGGCCTCGGCCCAGGCTTCCATGCTTCACCACATCCCCAAATCCATTTCAGACAATGTCAATTCCTATTTAATTACCCCTTTTTAGGATGAAGAAATTAAGTCTGCCCTATTCTCCATGAATCTTGATAAAGCCCTGGGACCTGATGGTTACCCCCCCACTTTTTTCAAACTTTCTGGGACATTGTTGGTTCTGATGTATGCCTTACCATTAGAGAATTTCAGTCTTTCAAAAGAATCTTGTGGGGTACAATTCCACTTTTATTGCCCTCATTCCTAAAAACCCCATTGCTAAATCCTTAGCTGACTTCAGACCCATTAGCCTATGCAATGTTGTTTACAAGATCCTCACTAAGCTCATGGCTAACAGAATGAAAAGCATTTTGCCTAGAATCATTGATCCTTGCCAGGGAAGTTCTATCCAAGGTAGATCAATCCTTGATGGGGTCATTTCCATCCACAAAGCCTTGCATTCAGCTTCAAAGACTAAAAATCCCACCTTTGTTCTCAAACTTGACATGAATAAAGCCTATGATAGAGTCAATTGGGACTTTCTCTTAGCCATCTTGCTCAAGTTTGGATTCCATCCTGAGTGGGTTGACCTCATAAAAGCTTGCATCTCCTCTCCTTGGTTCTCTATCCTCATTAATGGATCCACCGTTGGTTATTTCAAAAATAGTAGAGGCCTTAGGTAGGGGGACCCCATCTCACCCCTTTTATTCATTATCATCATCGAAGCCTTAGGAAGAACCATTCAAGATGCTTGCAGAACTGGCCTCCTATCAGGAATCAAAGCCTCATCTCAGACTACTCCTATCTCGCACCAACAATTTATGGATGATACCATATTGTCTACCAATGCATCTATTTTTGAAGCGTAGGTGATCAAATATATTCTTAAGCTTTATGAAGTAGCTGCTAGGCAAAAAGTCAACTTCAACAAAAGTAAACTGTATTTTTTAAATACACCTACCCAAAGACAGATCAAGATTGCCAAAATTCTTGAATGTTCTATGGTCGTTCTCCCTGCAACTTACCTTGGGCTCCCTTTATTCTGTGGCCAACCTACAACTCAAATGTGGAATAATGTGATAGAGAGAATCCAAAAAAAACTTGCAGGATGGAAGGGTAATCTCCTATCTCAAGCAGCCAAATGCACTTTAACTACAACTACCCTTCAAAGTATCCCTGTGTATTTCCTCTCTGTTTTTTGGGCACCTGTTGTAGTCTCCCACAAAATAGAGCAAATTCAAAAAAAAATTATGGACAAGAGCTGAGAACAAACAAAGGATCCACTTGGTGGCCTGGGACAAGGTTTGCAAACCCAAAGACAAAGGGGGTGTTGGGCTCAGAAGAGTACATTCCCTCAATACAACTCTGATAGCAAAGCAAGCATGGAGATTGGTGTCAGGTGATAGAAATGAGTGGACTTCCATTGTAAAAAGGAAGTATCTTCAAGATGGCAACTTCCTCAATGATGACACCCCCAGCCGGGGGTCAACTTTTTGGAACTCCATCATAAGCACGAGGTCTCTCCTCAAGAAAGGATTAAGGTGGAAGTTGGGAGATGGAAGTAAAATTGAATTCTGGAAAGACAAATGGATCACCCAAGATCCTCTCATCAAGGACTCTATTTTATCTAGACTCAAATCTTTTATTGACTCTAGGATAGGACATAAGGTCTTTGATTTTCTTAATACCTAGAATAGCACCACCAATTGGAATCTCATTAGGTGCCCTACCCTCCCTAATGAATCAACTATCTTGAATTCCCTCCTGCATTCCACCATCATTCCTTCAAACAATTTTGTAGATCAATACATATGGGAGCCTTCAAAAAGTGGGGATTTCTTAGTCAAATCGGCCTATCTCCTCCTCCTTGATGATGAGGATACCCTGATGCCTTTCAACCTAGTCTGGGTCAAGTCTCTCATTCCAAAGGTTTCTTTCTTCACCTAGCTAGCTATTCAAGAGAAAATCCTTACTATAGACAACCTTATCAAGAAAGGCATTACCATCCCTAATAGATGCTATCTCTACCTTAATGCTTGGGAATCCATGTCTCACCTTTTCCTCCACTACCCCTTTTCTTCATCCATCCTTGACTCCATATTCCATTCCTTCCATATCCAGTGGGCCAAACCTAGCTCCATAGGTGATCTCTTCAACCATTGGCCCTCCCCCTTCCATGACCCCCACCTCAAATTCCTCTGGAAGATTTGTCTCCACCACTTCCTCTGGCAAGTCTGGCTTGAAAGAAACAACAAAGTCTTCTCCCAAAGGCCAAAGGTCCCTAAGCTTATCTCTTCCAAAATCTTGGCCAACACCTTGGAGAATACCTCCCTCATTCCCCCTTCCCCTAAGCCGACCTCCAGGTCTGAATCTGATCTTGGTAAGGATCTTGGTCTATCCTTAGAGGAGTTTTGTCCCCCAACCAACCTTAGAGTTGATTCTCATTGGATTCCTCCACCGCTTGGATGGTTCAAACTTAATTGTGATGGAGCTGCTAAAGGTAACCCAGGGAAAGTAGGGGCAGGAGGTATCCTCAGAAACCACCAAGGAGAAGTCATCCTTGCTTTTGTCGAAGGATTGGGTGAGCAGACAAATCATGTTGCTGAAGCTAAAAGCATGTGGAGGGGTCTTTCCCTTGCAAATAATTTTACCAACAAGTTGATAGTTGAAGGAGACTCCCTCAACATCATCAATTACCTTAGGCATAGTAATTGTAGCCCATCCTAGAGAGTCAGAGACTACATCGAAGAAGCTAGGACCTTGGTCCTTGACATGCAAGAAGTCATTTTTCAACATGCTTACAGAGAAGCAAATAGGGCTGCCGATAGGTTAGCCAACATTGGAGTTAACATGATCAACTTTTAGACCTGGAATGATGACATTCCTGAGGATATCCAAACTATTGTAGACCAAGAGAAACCTCAAAGGAGTCTTCCTCAGCAGGATGCTATCCTCCAGGATATCCAACCTTCTTGTCATGGGTAACACCAATAGAATCTCAGGGATTTTCATGTGCCACGTGATCATTCCTAATCAACACGGCAAGTGGGGCCCCCTTAACACCTTTTCGACTAATAAGGTCCAGGTGTCCATCTACATCATCCATATTTACCACCAGTAGATCCTCCAGCTGCCCATTTTTGTTAACCACCGATGCCACCATTAGATTTTCTAGATGCCCATCCACGTCACCCTTCATGAAAGGTCATCTCTGTCTGGGCCTTCATTATTGGAATGTATGCTAACGAATGGTTTAATTTTTGGCATTCTTTGTCAAACATGTGTAGGTACCAAAATATCATGCTAAATTTCAAAATTAGAAGGTTTTTTGGAGATCCCCACCTTAATCATTCAATGCGCTCGATATGGCATCAGAAACTCACCACCTTTGGGCCATGTAACCTCAAATCCCAACACATTGCTGATGCCCGAGGAATATTTACCACCACCATATACAACCTGAGGATGTGGCACCATGAGAGTGAGAGCATCAAGGCCAACGGTCATCACAAGTTGGCACTCTGGGTTCTGAAGTTCATTGTTTCGAGAAATCATGGGGGTGCAAGCATTTCCTCCAGATTTTCTAGGCTGATTTCCAATGCTAATTTTGTCAAGGGTATTTTTCCAAAACCTCCCTTTATCCTCATTGTGTGTCCTCTTTCGAGCTGTCAGGCCCTCCTCATGTGCGAGCCACCCTATCCCCATGCGCCATTTTTTCCTTGCCCCCATGTTTGCGTTGACAGCTCCCTGTCATGCTCATTGATGATTAAAGTTGGCATCCCCCACATTTTATGGTATTTTTCCCAAGCTTCTATCCTTTTAATCATTGTTGGTCCTCCCCACTTTGCCTTCACTTTCTAGCCTATTTTTCTCTGCCTACACAGTTCGATGTGCTTGTTGCTCACCCCCATATTGTCTGTCCACTACTCCATCATCCCCCTTCGTCCGTCCACCATGTTGAGAACTTTCATTGAACCCACCTCTCTTGTCTACGACCTCGTGGTGGAGAATACTATCAAAGATAGACACTTTTCCCCTTTCTCCAAATATTTTTTGGATATGAACTTGATATAATGCTTGTCTTCTTGGAGTCTTGGGAAAATAGTTATTTTATAGTGCGTGGTAGAAGCTTCATGGTATACATTCATATGTTGTCTTCCATCACTGGCTAGAGCCCTAAAGGCCGCTCCATCCATAGGCATAAACATAATTGGGAAGTTGAGCTTGGTGAGTTCAAAGAAAATGAGAAGATCCTCAAAAATGCCAAGAGCCCTGGGATTTTTAGAAGTGACCTGAATACCCCTTGGGATGATGTGATGAAACCCATTATGGAATTCATCACTATCGATGATCCTGAAAAACCCCTCAAAACCTACCATTTGGATTTTGTTAACCATTTTCGTGACATAAACCCTCTCAGTATCCCTCTCTTCTTCCTCAACTCCATGAACTTCTCCATTACTACTTGTAGGAATAAGAAGAGCCATGACCTCATCCTCCATTAGGGTATGTACAATGTTATTTATACCTACGTCCTGGCCAACAGCCCCAAACCCAATCCTAATATTCCCAGTCCTGCTAAGCCTGTAGGGTCCTCTACTCACCTCACCCTTGCAAAAAAAAAGAGGAAAGCCATTGAGGTTGTTACTGAATTGAGGGCTAAGAAAAGCATCAGCTTCGAAAGCGTGGAAGAACCTATGAGGAAGTCTGCCTCGGCTTCAAAACCTGGCAGCAAAGCACCATGTTATTGAAATTAAGAATGAGGAGGAGGAAAATGAGGATGAGACCAAGCATTTGAAAGAGTTCATCATTTCCTCGACTACTGCCATGATGAACGTGATGGTCAATTCAATGATAGACATCCGAGAAGGTCTTCAGAAGTTGTTCTTCGGAGGATAGAGCAGCTAGGAGGTTGATGGTGGGTCCGAAGCTGAGAATATTGTAGTCAAGGAGGAGCCTAAGGATGCTGAGCCCAAGGATGTTGATCAGGAGGACACCAAGGATGAGGACAAGACTTCAGCTGACGATTAATATCCTCTTATCCATAGTTTTTGCTTTTAAGGCTACCCTGCATGGAGCCTGGTCCTCCTCTGGTGGGTCTTTTTCTGTTCTTGTGGCTTCCCTACGCGGAGGCTTTTCCTTTTGGTATTGTGGTTTTTACATCTTAGGGTGTGTCCTTTATTTCTGTGTTCTTAAGTTTGAGGCCACGACCTCTCATTTTTGTTTATTCTGGTGTTTCTGTGTCCTTAAGCCTGAGGTTGTGTCCTCCATTGTGGCTCTTGTTGTTCTAAGGTCTGTAGGGGGTCCCTGGTACGTCCTTCTTCATATTACAACTATTTTTTTTGGTTTTGTATCAAGGTTTAGGGATCCTTAAAACCCTTTTCAGTAATATAAATTTTTAATTTACCAAAAAAAATGGTTATATCCCTTTAATATTATGTATCATGATGTACTCCTTAATAGAGAGGTTGTAACTCCAGTAGTAATGGAGGTATTAAGGTTGGCTAAGCATGGCATAAATGTGCTCTAGCTTGTAATATAAGGAGCAAATGATAACATTTATTTCTTATTATTTTTTCTTGTAGAAAAATTATAAGGATTTATTTCTCATTATTTTTTCTTGTAGAAAAATATTTGTTTTAGTTTAGGGCTATTTTAGAGGGTAAACATCCAAAGATCATGATATCTATATATCAAAGGATCTTAATCTTATTTTAAAAAATGTATACATTTTGAGATCTTTGCATTGATGGACTTTGTTTAAGAACTAACTGCAACTAGAGGGGTATCTCATTATGTGATTGACTTCAAGATATATTACCCCAATTCAAAGGGAAAATTTACATTATATTATACAATCAAGATCTTTGCTCCATATTCATGGGAGTGTGCTATATTTATGAAATTACTAGATCTTATTGTATATTTTGGAGGTACATAGAAAACAAATTCATAATGTACGATTGGCATTTCCTCCTCTTTCTATAAGATACTTTTGCTATTGGTTCATTTTATACATAAAGATCTAACCCTTCATTATCTCTTCTCTCATGATTTTTATCTATGCACTCTTCATATTTTGTAATAGATCTTCTCATAGATAGGTTAATGTATATACTCTTTTTGTGATGAAAATCATGTTTCCTAAGGGTAAGTTAATGTTAATGTATATACTCAATTGGAATTATAGAGGGATTATTTGTACATGCGTATGACTATTTGATATTGATTGTCATGACTATGCTATATATTGAGAAACTTCTTATGTAGGGGTATCTTTGTAAACTTGTAGATGGTAATAGAAACTTAGTTGAATCTTTCTATAGTATAGACCCCAATAAAGAATATATTATGGGATAGAAAATATACTTGTGAGTAATGTCTTGATGGAAATTTTTTAATAAATAGCTAAAACTAGAGGGATATCTCATTATGTGATTGACTTGAAGATCTATTACCCCCATTCAAAGGTAAAATTTATAGCATATTATACAATCAAGATATTTGGTCCATATTCATGGGAGTGTTAGCTATATTTATGAAATTACTAGATAGCATCATATATTTTGGAGGCACATAGAAAAATAATTCATAATTCACTATTGTCATTTTCTCCTATTCCTATCATATACTTTGGATACTACTTCATTTTATAGATTACTATCTAACCCCTCATGATCTCTTCTCTCATTTTTTTTGTCTATGCACTCTTCATGTTTTGTAATAGATATTCTCATAGATAGGATAACATAAATAATCTTTTTGTTATGAAAATAAAGTGTCTCAAGGGTAAGTTAATGTTTCTAAATAAGGTGATTTGTGTTATAAAAGAGAGATCCATGCTTATAAATTTTACCTTATATAACTATAAAATATTAAAGGAACTTCTACAATGAAATATTCTTGGCTTGTATTACTCAATTGGATTTATAAAATATGGATTTTTTGTACATGTGTAGAACTATCTTATATTAGTTATCATGACTATGATGTAGACTAAGCAGATTCTTATGTAGGGGTATCTTTGCATATGAATACTTCTATATGATAATATAAACTAAGTTGAGTCTTCCTATAGTATAGAGCCCATTAGAGCATCCATTATGGGGTGTAAAATGTTATTGTGATTGATGTCTTCTACTCTTGGCCCCTTAGTTTAGATTGTGAGATGATGATAAAAGTGGTTTATGACTTATGATCAAGGCTATAATTCTATGACATAGCCTTACATAGGTCTATGATCAATCATTGTATAAATGTATTAATTTATTAATTATATACCTAATTATTCATTTAACATAATCCCTATGAGATGTGGTTAATATTTTTATTGTTAAACCCATCTTATATTTTATAATTAACCTAAAGTTCACATTTTATGTCAGGTTAGGTTAACTTGATTTTGTATTAAACTTTTTGGTATTAGCATAAATAACCCCCACTGATAACATTCATTGAATAAAAATATTGAGTTACTTATACAAAAATAATACGGTGATTATTTATGATGCTCAAAGGTATCCAACAAGTCTATGTCTTTCATCATTTTATGATTTTTGTATAAGGTTTGAGTTCATGGATTGCTTATGTTAATTTTTAGAAATAGATGTAAAATCCAACATATATGTGGTGTCATGGATCCTTTAAGAACACTACCAATGTTCAACAAGATTAATTTAAATTTATATAATATAATAAATTATAGGATTATGAAAGTATCTTATTTTTTTCTACAAATTTTATAATATAGAACACACAAAAAGAGATTGCAAATCATAATTGACCATGAAAGATATGAAAATTTGTATTTATCAAGGAAACATAAGGTTAATGTAAGGATATTAGGTTGTACAATAATATGTCCTAGAAAAAGGATTTTTCAATCCCAAAAGAATAAGCAAAGAAAATCCTTTTTGCCTCATCATATGGAAAATACATTCATGTTGTATTCAAGGAAAACATTAGAATAAATTAATAAGGATGATAATTATGAGTAGTTATAATGATTCAAGTTCAAATTTAAAAGGAATTAAAGGTAGAAAGGAAAATTTGAATGCAATTTTTAAAACAATGAAGTGAGAATATGTTAAACATAATCTATGTAAATCATCATCATGTTCATTGATTAGTAGAAAATAGAACTGTTAGAATAAAACTAATAAAGTATAAAGTTTTTCAATTGTACTTTAGATCTTCAACATAACATAAAGGAGAATACAATATGGATGACATAAATTCTAATTTAGTATTTCTAAAGCTATATTTATCTTCTATTAGGGGCCACTTCCATAAAAATAATGAAATATTACATTTATTGTTAGGTCAATAAAACTATATCGAAAATGTTTTTTTTTTCAATGGGTTATATGGGATTTAAAACGGCCCCACTTGTATTACATCATCACCACACAGTGGTATTACAACAAATCTTAGATATTATCCATGTATAATTTGGCAATATTGAAACCTGGGTCTCCTCCTTGAAATGTTGAAGACTTTAATTGATTGAGCTAATGCCACTTGATATATCCAACTTGTCCTTTTATCATAAAAATGCATTAATTTTTCTATCAAATACATTATTCATTTCCTTAATATGATATATTTCTACAATACTCTCCCTAACATGATTTTCATTAGGAGATAAATTCTTATGCAAGTAGTAACCTTCTAGAATTTAAATTTCATTATAAAAAGATCAATCACCATGATTAGCTAGATTATTTGTTACCTGATTTCCTTCTCTATAGATTTTCTCTCATTTCTAAGATATTGCATCCAATAATAGATGATGTACATCAACAATAATACTATTTTTTATCCTATCCCTACACCATTTTTTATAGCATTAATTATAACTTGTGAGTCCCCCTTAATTGAATTTATTATCATATTTTTTTAATTATAATTTTAATCCTTGTAAGATGTGTCATAGTCTTTGCAAAGTAACTAGTTGAAGTTCCATATGATCATGAGTAAGTGAGGGCAATTTTACCTTCATTTTTACAAGAAACACCATCTCACTAACCTTTCCTAAATTTCCATTGGAAGTTGCATTAAAATATTGATAAGCCCAATTTCTATATACTTTCATTTTACCCTAGATCAAATCAGATACTTTGTTTTAATTCTATTTTTACATATAAATATTCCATGTGTGTTCAAATCCTATAACCAAGTTGTTACCATCATATTTTTTACAACTGAGACTTCCCATGTTGAGCACTATATATGTAAAAATTTTGTAAGAGAGGCAATAATATAGTTCCAAACATGGGTATTCTTTTGAAACATAGGTTTAAAAATTAGAGTATTATTTTCAAGCCATAAATTTTAAAAAAATGTTAGACAAACCAAAATTTCATCAACTCTTTGAATGTTGATGGTGATACACAATATATTTTCATATTTTAAAAAAGTAACCCAAAATAGTGTGAGAAAAATAAAAATGAAGAAGTAAATAGTCTAATATTTCTAAATCCTCATCACACAAGATACGTCTTAAAGGTCTATAACATCCTCTTCTTTGCAGACTCTCTCCTATAAGGATATTACTGTGAATTTCTAAATAACACAAGCTTATACTGAGAGGGGAGGGTGAACAATATAAGACCACTTTTTACTTTTCTTTCCCAAAAATATTATGCAATATGTCAATGGCAATATCAAAAGCAGTAATTAAAGCACTGCACAAATAACCACACACAATAGAGACACCAATTAATGTGGTTCACCCAATGTGGGCTACTCCACACAAAAAATCTTTCACTAAAATTTTCTCAATAAATATCTTGGGAAACCTTTCCCTATTACAATGTTTATGGACCTCTATCCAAAGGAGACACCAATCCCCTAATAAATTTTGTGGATCTCTATCCATAGGAGACACCAATCTCCTCGATTGGTTCATGGATCTCTATCCACAAGAGAACTCCTTTCTCCTCTGCTCTGGCTGGTGATCTTCTATAAGAACCGCTACCTCCACTACACTGGCTAATGGATCTCTATCCATTGAAGACTCCTACCCTCACTCAAAATACCTGTCTTCACTGCCATAGCTAATGAATCTCTATCCACTAGAGACTTTTGTCCTCTATACTATGTCACCTCAAAAGCATGCTCTTAGCTCTATCTCAAATCTGCACTAAACACAATCCTTCGATCTATCACAAATGTTATCAATATCTATATTTGATCTGCACTAAACATAGTCCTTTGGTCTAGCACAAATCTACTCAATATCTATCTCTAATCTAACATAAACCTATCCTTAAATCTACAACAAACTTTGTCCTCAATATATCTTCAAGCCTTAACAAGCTTGACTCAATCAAAAATCAAATCTACTAGATATGCTCCAAACCTTAACTCAAGGTTTGAACAAATCAATTAAACAACTATGCTCATAAGTCTTCTAAAATACTTGCCTCAACTCTATCCACAAGTCCTCTCAAGTACTTATTCAATCTGCTCTCAAACTCTATCTTCAAATCTGTATTGTATGCTTCCACAAAAGCTCACATGAATATGTCCACAAGTATTCTCCAAGACTTACCTCAAATATGTCCACAAGTTATCTATAGAACTTGTCTAATTTGCTCAACAAGTCTTCACAAAGACTTACCTCAAATATTCTCAACAAGTCCTCACTAGAACTTGTCCAATATGCTCAACAAGTCTTCACTAAGACTTACCTCAAATCTGCTCAACAAGTTCTCACTAGAACTTGTCCAATAGCTTTCACAAAAGCTTTATACAACTCAACTCTATCATAGAAAACCTCTTCAATCACATAAACAAGTTTCACACAGAATCTTGTTTAACTCACAGAAACATATAGAGAATTGTTAGAGACTCAATATGTTTTACACTCACAAACACTCAATCACTTCCAATATATTTCTCAAATCAATTTAGAATATAGAACAATTTGTTTCACAGATCTAGAAATATCACTTCAACACTTCCACTTGACTAGGCTCAATCAACTTCACTCAATCAATAACTCATATGAACACTCCTTGCTTACAAACCCTAGTCCAAACATATGAACACTCACTCAATTATTTCCAAAAATGCTTATCAAAAAATCTCACATAACAATGATACTCATGATATTACACAAACCCTAGTTAAATATAGTTCTCAACTTCACATAACAATAATACTCGTGTTCTTGCACAAACCCTAATCATACATATGAAGGTTCATTCAATGTTTCCAATAATGCTTATCAGACAAGGTTTTTATCATCAAATTTCACTCAAAAAAACCTTTAACAATCAAACTCAACAATGCTTATCAAACAACCCTTTTATCTCCAACTCATAATTCACAACATCCAAAAATAACTCACAAGGAAGATGTGCCTATACCTTTTGTTTGATGAAGAATTGACCTTATAAAACCCGTCTCAATCACAATTACTCTTTTTCCAATATGAAGGGTTAGTTAGCAAAAACCTTATCAAAAATTCATTTAATAACTTCCTTACAAATTATTCTCACAATAAAAATATTATATCTCAATTACACCTTATTACTCCTTTCAACTATTAAACCCAATAAGACTTTATTTTAAAATAATATTTAAACTCCTCTAAAGCCTTATTACTCCTTTCAACACTTTAATCACCAAAAATCACAATATAAAATTTATTTCCATAAACCTTATACCTCCCTAAAAATATTATGCCAAACAATTAATTTTAAAAAATTAAATACCTTTTGCCCCTGGTGGGAATCAAACCCACGTTGTGCTTCCACTAGCGCCCTAGCCAAGGCTTCAACCACCATGTGAGCTAGGCACTCACGTGGGACCTAAGTGTGCCCATGCACACTTATTCCCTAAGCTATCGCCAAAGCTTTTAAAAATAAAAAGCTTCCTCCTTTCGCTGCCATAGAGTCTCGAACCCGAGACCTCTCCTATACTACAACTTAGCACCCAAGCCAATCATCGTCTCAGCTAGTTGCCTGTATGGTGCTACAAATTTGATGTTGATACTCTTTATGCCTTCCTCTCCTCGGTGTTAGCATTGCATACATTTCTTCTCCCTTCTGCGTTTGATTGATGAGCACAAAAAATAATGCATGATTTTGAATTATTGCCTTAAGCCTTTGATTTAGTATTTATTAATATACCTTTCAATTCATGTCGATGGATAGGAAATTAGACTTTGGAATTCGAAAATAATATTTTAATTATAATTATTTAAATTCAGAATGAATTTAAATATTATAATTAAATATTTAAATGTCCTTTGGGCCTTTTTAAATAAAATAAAATATAGACTTCCTTAGGCCTTTTTTTAGGGGAACCTTTTGCCATTATCACCTTAGAAAAATAACTTCATTATTTTATTTCAACCACCATGGAAAGTAGATATCTTTTTAACCCTTTTCTTTTGTCCAAATATTATGATCTTGTTATCCTTATTGCTTCTCTTTTGATGCTTTAGCCATATAATATTTAAATTAAATATTATATCCTTACCTCTTAGAAAATAAATCATGAACCATTTTCTTAACATTCTTTTACCATTTTCTTAGTATTCCTTTGACATCAATGACAACAAATTTTGCTTATTTTTCCAATAATTTCTACCCAAAGGAATATTGAGGACTTGGGGGGAGCCTCTAGTGACCAAACATTCTTCTAAGGGAAATCTAAGGGAGTACAAAATTTTGATAACTTTAAATTATCATATCTGAAAGCAATTGAGTATCCACCATATTTTTATAGATTTCAAACCAACTAATCATTTTGTGTAAAAATAAACAAATAAAATCCTAGATGCATCTTTCAAATCTCATCTATAATTCATTTGAGTTTCTCATCTTCAACCAGGATACTAATGAGATAGGGTAGAAGATGAGAGGAAAGCAATAGACTTCCTACTTCGCACAACATGTCCCATTTTGCTTCCCTGCTTCTCCCTCCCCTGGTTTTTCCCCAATTTCATGGCACATCCTAGGCCATTCTCTCTAGGCTTGTTGTGGTTTTGGATGATCTCTTTTGGGTGGGAGGTCCTTGATCCACTTGTCTTCTCCTTTTCCATCCTGATTGAGGGTTTCCTACCTGTGCCTCTATCTTGGGGTATCTTTGAGATATCCTTTAGGTATCATGTTAGGCTTTCAAGATCCTTTCCCCTGGCTGCTCTTAGGTCTTTCCCAGGTTTATTGTAGGTTTTCTACTTGGTGTTAGTTTCTAGATTTTCCTCGGTTGTAGATCATTGTGGCTTTAGTATGGGGGTTTGACTTTGTTCTTATGCTTCTTGAGAGGTTTTCACTGCACCCTTCTGGTCTGGGGGGACCATGTGCCTCATTTTTTGTGAATATTCTCCCTAATTTTTTTTTATTTGGTCTACATGGTGGATTCTCAATGTATCTTTCATGGCCTTGGAGGGGGTCTTGTGCTTTTTGCTTGCTATTGAGATGATCTCATTGGTTTTCTAGATCCAAATCCTTGAAGTTGTTCATGTGTGGGGTTGGTGATCCTAGTGTTCCCTATTTTTTTGGTTGCTTGGGTTATTTGCTACATTTTTCAGTCTTGGAGGGGGACATGTGCTTATTGTTTGTAACTTTGATCACCCCATGGCTCATTTAGATCAGGTTCCTTGGGACTTTCTTACCCCTTTGCTCATGGCTGGTGGGTCTATTTTTGTTGATTCTTTTGGTTCCTTTAGGCATTCTCATAGTTCAACCTCACATGCAAGGGATCTCATGGTATTTGGATATCCTATGACTTGTTGTTCCACTTTATAAGATCTATGCGGGATGCTACTTTCTAGACTACCTTCTCGGGATATCCTTGGATGTGATCTTGGTTTTGAATTTAAAACTTTAGTTGTTCCAAATTTTCTATAGTGGTTTCTAGTTTTCATTGGTGGGATTCCAGCTTTTTATGTTTTCACATGTTTATCCTATCTCTGCTTAGACAGGATGGCCCATCCACTTTTGACTGATGGTTTTCTTTGGTCTAGCTGCCTCTCCTAGGATGGTTTTCCTTTCTAGGTGGCTTTGAATTTTGGTTTCTCCTTGGCAGGATTTAGGTTTCTGATTTCCCCTTGGATGGGATTTTTATTTTTTCCTGCCTTAGGTGGTATTTTTTAAATTTTCCTACCTTAGGCAAAATTTTTAATGTATATGTTTAATTTCCATAATTTTTTAATTTTCCTACCCTGGGCAGGATTTTTTATATTTTCTTGTCTTAGGCAGGATTTTTAATGTATGTGTTTATTTTTTTATCGGTGATGGTCCCTTCGGAACCGTCTCCTTATGATAATTTTCTTTTTAGGCCTACCCTTTGGCTTTCTGGTTGGTTTTTTGACCTTTTGTAAAAATGTTTTGGGGTCCCTTTCAAAACCCACTTTTAATGAATTTTTTTACCAATAAAAAAAAAAAAAACTAGGCTACTAATGGAAAGCCATGATCTTGAGTTTTTGCTTACCTTAATATAATATTTGAACTTTAAACCTTTACAATATAGAGATGCTCAAGCCAATGGTTTCCATATTAAATTAGAGATGAGAGGACAAGGCTTTAATCAAGAATCAAGCTAAAAAATTTCATAATTCCCCTCATTCGCTAACCATCTAATATATTTCCTGATTAATTAAAAATGATATCATATGAAGTTCCAAATTGGCAATCATTTGGTAAGGATACTTTTCCTAAATAATTTCATTACACGAGGAGAACCTACATATGTTTGAAGAAAAAAAGTTTCTATTTTTTCCCTTAATCCCTACATAATCTCCATCCTAGTTTTTGCCATAAATACAAACTCATAATTCTACAATCCTGCAAGCATGATCCTCTAATATTTATTCCTTTGAAAGTCCTATCTAACTAACAAATATAAAACCTAAACTTTTCCTTGTATCCTTTCCAAATAAATTCTTTTTTATTTATCTATTTTTACATTATACCTACTTTCAATATTAAAAGTGAAATCATACAAATGGATTAGGATTGCAATGTAACTGTTATGAGTTGTAGCCTTCCTACCATGGTTAAGAAATTACCTTCTAAACCTTCTAATCAAGTGCTCATTTTATCCAAACATGAGAGATAAAACTAATTTTTATTTTTTTATTTGATAAAGGAATACCCAAGTAGGTTGATGGAAAAATTTCAACTTGAAACCTAAAATATCCACAATAATTCATTGTAAATCTAGGGCGGTCTTAATGAGAAATCCTAGATTTTGTAATATTAATAAATTGTCTAGTAGTCTTCTCATAGCATGAAAATATTGATTTAAACTCCATGACCTCATTGACTAAGGGATGGCCCAAAAGAAGAGTATCATCAATAAATTGGATATGATATGTAAAGAAACAATTTTTTGTAACTTAAATAACTTTGATATTTCCTTCCATTTTTACCTTTTAGAAAGCTATCCCTAATGCTCTACAAGGATAATGAATAGATAATGAGATAGTGGATAACTTTGGTGGAGTCCACAATATGACATAAAGTAACCAACAAAACCATTGATGAAAATAGACTATTTTGAATTGCTATAACAATATTTAATTGAGTCACACCAACTATGATCAAAACCAAATATTTTAAGAATATCATGTAGAAAATTCTAGTAATCCCTATCATATGCATTACTCAATTCTAATTTTGCATATATATATTTTTCATGCAATAAAGAAAATCTATGACATCCTATGTAATAATTTCACCATCAAGAATTTATTTACCATGAATAAAACAATCTTATTTCTATGATATAACAAAATTTGTAATGCCTTTCAAGTTATTTGCCATATTTTTTAAATGATCTTATAAATCATATTACAAAGAATTATTGGACAAAAATTATCAAAAATATTTGTCTCACCTTTCTCGAAAACCGATGTAATAAAAGTGGCCTTGATGTAATTTATTATAGCCTTCCTTTTTTTAGCCTACTCAACCACATCTAACATGCGACTCTTCAGAAATATCTCAAATATTTTAGAAGAAAATTGTAGGAAATCTATCAAGACCAAGTGCATTGTTACGATGGGAAGAGAAAATTGCTTCATTTTGCTCCTCCATAAATATCTTTATGACAAGTGACTATATTTTTGTAGATGCAAAGACGCGACACTAAAAATGAAATTACAAGTAAATACACAAAGAGACAAATATTGCACAAAATGTTCCAATTTTAATATTGACAATGGGGGGAGCCAAGTGAACTCTTTGATACAATGCTACTCTCCAAGAGTATTTTGATACAATATTACAATGGGCTAGGGTTCTCCGAAACCCTAGCAATAAAATAAAATAGTGTCTTCCGAAGATTGCGCCTTTGATCCCAACAGGGTGAGTGGGCTTCTGAGATATCCGATGTCGGGCCACTCTGACTGTAGTAGTCTTCCAATGCTTCTTTAGATCAATGTTACCCAATCCTACACACACAACAAATAGTAAAATTGTTAGTAAACAAAAGGAGGGTTCCACCGTGTGAACCCTCTAAAATGAATACTAAAACCCTAGATCTGATGTAAGCTGTAAATGTAAAATGCAATAACAATGAATGATAACCAAATATAGATTTACCTTGCTTGTGAAGATTCTTTGCTCCATTGTTGTAGATCTGATGTCAGATAGCGTGGTGCAGCAGACTCTGATTCACGTTTATATGGTTGCAGCAGGCTCGGACGTGCACTTGGTAGGCTCTGACGCGAGCTTCGTAGGCTCTGGAGTGCACCTGTTGTATACAATAGGCTCTGGTGGGCGCCTGGAAAGCTTCTACGGCAAGCTTGGCAAGCTCTGGTGTGCACCTACGGATCTGCAGGCTCTAGAGAGCACTTCACAAGCTTCTACGATGAGCTTGCGAAGCTCGGGATGGCGCCTATGGGTGAGGGTAAATCTATAGAAGCAGATCAGGGGGTGCGAGAGATGCGATGGATGGATGGGGGTTATGACGGCAATGGAGGATGAAATGGAGATCTATCCTAGGGTATGCTAAAGGTGCTTAGGGTATTCTTCAGTAGAGAGGCCTCAAGATTCTTCAACGTTCCATTCTTTCAGTATTTTAGCCTCCTTTGGGCAATATGAGGGGCTTGTATTTATAACTTAGCTTTAGGGTTTAACTTAGGGTTCTTAACTTTACACTTTTGATCGTGTGGCTAAGATTAAGTCATATCCTAGGGCTAATATTAAATGATGGAAGTGGCATGGATTGAGTGGGATGGATGGTAGGGATTTAATCTGATCGGACGGTGGAGGTTAAATGAACTTATAATTATATAATATAATATTAAATAAATTAAATATAATATAAAATATTAAAATAATATAATATATATTAAAATAAGTCCTATTTTGGTGGGAAAGGGGAAAATGGGCCTTTTTGAAGGTGGGAAAGGGAAAATGGGCCTTTTGAAGGTGGGAAAGGGGGATGGAGGACAAGTGGAAGGTGGGATGACTAGGAAGGTGGATGAATGGCTGCAATTTGGTGTCTACAGATGCCCCTTTTTGTACCATGTTGCGTGAAACACAATATGGTGCAAAAATATGAGACACCTGCATGGGCTATGGGCAACAGAAACCGCTTCTCTCATTGGAATTGCACATTGGCATTGAAGACAAAAAGAATGAAGAATTTTTAGAGTTCATTGCATAGCTTACCCCCTCAATTGGTGAATGAGAAAATTCTCATGAGCCAATTGAAAAAGCATGGATTTTGTGCAAACGATGGATGAAGGATGAATGATGATGCGATGTGATACCATTTTTGCCCCAACGGTTGCAGAAAGGGGGTTGGTGTATAATACCATGATGCTTGAAGAATGATGATTGATGATTTGATATCCTTTTTGCCCAACGATTGAAGAAAAGGGGTTGGTGTATAAACCATGATGCTTGAATAATGATTACTGATGATTTGATACCATTTTTGCCCCAATGGTTGAAGAAAATGGGGTTGGTGTATGAACCATGATGCTTGAAGAATGATGACTGATGATTTGATACCATTTTTGCCCCAACGGTTGAAGAAAGGGGGTTGGTGTATGAACCATGATCATGTAAGATGTATCCCATCATGGGAAATCAAAATCAACATGGTTGTCCCAAATTTAGGGGTGATTCGATGTTGTTGAAAAAGATGCCTCACAGGCGTCATTGAGTATGCAAGATATGAAAATGCAGAATGACTGAGTCACCACAGGGCTGGCCATTGACTGTAGAAGATTCTTCATCAATTCCATAATGGAACCAATCAAACCTAGTGAGCTTGTCTGCTTTGTGACTATAGTCAGATGAATGAGTGATTGATATTAGTTATCCATGATTTCGCATCCCATGGAAAAGGACGTCAATGATTCCTGTTTGGCGAATTCTTCTTGGCAGTGTTTCACTTAGAATTTGAGGTTACTGATATGATTATGATTCTTGGCAATGAGATAATTGGTGATGATCATGATTAAGTGTCCTTATTATAAACTATTCATGTTACCAAATTGCATGGATTACTATCACTGCAACCGCCAAGTTTATAGAATAATTTATTGGATACGAGGTTCACTTAGAGCCAACTGATGAGATACCATTTTTGCCCCAACGGTTGAAGAAAGGGGGTTGGTGTATAATACCATGATTTTTGAAGAATGATGATTGATGAGATACCATTTTTGCCCCAACGGTTGAAGAAATGGGGTTGGTGTATAATACCATGATTTTTGATAAATGATGATTGATGAGATACCATTTTTGCCCTAACGGTTGAAGAAAGGGGATTTTGATGATGTGAAAATGTGATGAAATAAAATGATTTGTATCTGTTCTTTACCCTTAACAGATAAAGGGGGTTTTGATGATGTGAAAATGAAGTGATTATGTCTATTCTTTGCCCTTAACAGATAAAGGGGTTTTTGATGATGAAAGTGTTCTTATGGTAGTCTATCCATCCTACCGGATTGCATGGATAACCAATCATTGCAACCGCCAGGTTTATAGGATAAACCACTAAATACAAGGTTCACTTGATAGGAATGCAAATGTGATCTATTTTTGCCCCAATAGATGAAGGGATTTTTGAGAAATGAATGAAAATAACATGATTTGTATCTGTTCTTTGCCCTTAACAGATAAAGGGGTTTTTGATGATGTAAGATGAAAAAGTGTCTATTCATTGCCCTTTAAAGGTTTTAGATATTAAAATAAAAAAAAAAAAAAAAAAAAAAAAAAATATATTATTCCCCATTAACAGATAAAGGGTTTTTGATGTGATAAAAAGTGTCTGTTCATTGCCCTTAACAGATAAAGGGTTTTTTGATAATGAAAAGGTATTCATTGCCCTTAATAGATAAAGGGGTTTTTGATGATGAAAGATGAAAAAGTGTCTGTTCATTGCCCTTAACAGATAAAGGGTTTTTTTGATGATGAAAGTGTCCTTATGGTAGTCTATCCATCCTACCGGATTGCATGGATAACCAGTCTCTATAACCACCAGGTTTATAGGATAAACCACTAAATACAAGGTTCACTTATGAATGGATAATGATAAAAGAACGTAAATGTGATCTATTTTTGCCCCAATAGATGAAGGGATTTTTGCAATTTGGATGATGTGAATGCAAGGCAAAGGGCGCAACCTTTGACAAAAGAACGCAGTCTTTTGAACCTAGCAATTGACTTGTTGATGATGTGATGTGATTGAATGATTGAATTGTTTATTGCAAGTGTGGGGAAGGTGTGAAACCTTGAACACCCCCAAGTTCTAGTTGTGATGTTGATTGATTAGGGGAAAGGTGTGAAACCTTGAGCACCCCCTAGTTGTGATGTTGCTTGCTTGATTGGGGGAAAGGTGTGAAACCTTGAACACCCCCAAGTTGTGATGATGTTTGAACTTTCTAGCGATCTTTGCATATGTGAGTTTGATATATATACATACATGGCTTTTATGTTTGTGTTATGCTTTTGTGTTAATGTGTTAATGTGAATGCAATGCATGTTTAATGAAAATGTTTTTATGGAATGCCTTATGGATGATTAATGCAAGCTAAATGATGTATGTGCCTAATGCTTATATGGATGATTCATGCAAGCTAAATGATGTATTATTGATGCAAGTAAATGTGTAATGAACCTAAGCTATATGAGAGGGATGCATGGTGTTCGAATGATCTTTTTATAGTTCAAAAATTTTATTGGCCATGTTTGATGTCCACTATTTTGTAATCAGGGGTACCCAATTTTAACGACTTTATGCAACTTGACGTATGACGTAGGCATGAATGTTGACATGGAAGAAGATATGGATGTTGATATGGAAGAAGATATGGATGTTGATATGGAATGAGTACTATAGCATTTTCAAAAACTCAAACATACTAGTATTATCAATCAAACTCACTTGGGTTGTCTAACTTTCTTTAGGACCAATGTGTGTGCAAGTGAGGTTCAATTACCAAATCTTGAGTGTGACAATGACCCTATCTAATCAAGAACCAGTGTGTGTGCATGTGAAGTTCATTGACCCACTATGAGTAAATTGGGCATGACCTATTATGGAGATGACCTGAAGCTAGCCTGTCCTTATGTGCGGTCAGAGGTCTTCCTGTTTGCCAAGGAGACATGTCGCCCGCATGAGCTTACTCCACTGCCAGCCAGGCGTCTATAGCCCCGGTGAAGATTCACTCCATAGTCCAATGGGATTTGATATTTTAGGCCTTGGGGATGACTACCCATCCTTGCTAGGGACATGAAGTACGAATCCTTACGACTTTAGGGATCAAGGGTGTTTGGGATTTTATTTGTTAATTTTGTATAGAGCTTTGGGGAATCGGATTCTCAACCGAAGTGTGATGAGAATTTTGACCCTATCCTTACTACTCTATGTTTTTATGCTTATGTTTGAAGAGTAATTGAGGTAGTGGTGAAAACCACTATTTTTGCTTTGGACTATGTTGCATGATGGGACAAGCGAGGATTATCCCTTTTCGCTTCAAGGTACTACCCAAGTATGGTACTAACCCTCTTTGGCTCATAATGTTTTTAAGATGTGATGGAATGTGATTGGTTCAAGATTGTATTCGGAATCAATTGGCAATACTCAAGACCTTCTTAATGTGTAAAGTGTATTTTTGGTCCCAAAGAAAATCGGACATTCATTTGGAGGTTGCTTGCTACACTAGTAATGGCTGAGTGATTGAAAATCTAGGCTTTATGATTTTTGACACGGGATGTGGTTTGACATATGGCTTTTGTGAGGGTTGCATGATTTCTTCAAACTAGGTACCCCCAATTGTTATAACTTGACTTTGTATTTGTGGCCATATCATCATTACTAAGTAAGATCATTCGAACATGGGATGGGATGAATGCAATTATGAATGACTATAGCGGAATGTATATGAAATGTGCAATTATGAATGTATGAATCTAGATGTATGAATGCAAGCAAAAATGAAATGCATGTGAAAAATGCTTATGAATGTGAATGTGGAAGTGTATATGCAAATGCCTATATGTATGCATGCTTATGAAAATGCAATTTGATTTTGTTGTTTTGTTGTTTTGATTTTTTTTTAGCCATGTATGTACATATATAGTAATCACAATAAGCATGGAATGCTTTCAAGTGTATGATGTTCATCAGCTCGGGTTTGTCTACTCCCACTAACATAGTAAGCTTATGACCAAAGGAGTTGGGTACCTTTGGGGCCTTTTGAAAATTTGATGTGACCAAAGGGATTGAGACCTTTGGAGCCTTTTGAAATTGATGTGTGACCAAAGGGGTTAAGACCTTTGGAGCCTTTTGAAATTGATGTGTGACCAAAGGGGTTAAGACCTTTGGAGCCTTTTTGAAATTGATGTGTGACCAAAGGGGTTAAGACCTTTGGAGCCTTTTGAAATTGATGTGTGACCAAAGGGGTTAAGACCTTTGGAGCCTTTTGAAATTGATTGTGACCAAAGGGGTTAAGACCTTTGGAGCCTTTTGAAATTGATTGTGACCAAAGGGGTTAAGACCTTTGGAGCCTTTTGATTATGTGACCAAATTGATACTACTATTATAACCATGACCCTTTTGAAATTGATGTGACCAAAGGGGTTAAGACCTTTGGAGCCTTTTGAAATTGGTTGTGACCAAAGGGGTTAAGACCTTTGGAGCCTTTTGAAATTGATCAGCCATCGAAGTGACCAGGGAGTGGGGTATGTTTTCCATTACACAATTTAAGTTACTTGTTTTCTTTTGCATTCTAGCTTGAACTATGAAGTGCGTAAACAAAAGATATGCAATTAAATCCAAATAACACCAAACCAAACAATCTTGTGTAGGAATTTTTAAAAGTAAAAGAAAATACAATGTCCTAGGTTTTACCTTGTGTGGCTTACCTCATTCATTATTATTTAAAATGTATTCCTTTTTATTATTATTTGATTTACTTACGTTATGGTACTAACTCGAAATCAAACAAAAGTAATAAGTCAAAACAACTTAATGGAAAACACATCAAATCCACCTATTACGTAATGATGGAATGGCTATTGTGTAAGCCATGTTAGTGATGAAAGGGCTATTGGTTAAGCCATGTAAATGATGAAATGGCTAAGGTTGAGCCATGTTAATGATGAAATGGCTAAAGTTGAGCCATGTTAATGATGAAATGGCTAAGGTTGAGCCATGTTAATGATGAAATGCTAAGGTGAAAACATGTTAATGATAAGAAATGGCTAAGGTTGAGCCATGTTATTAAATGATGAAATGGCTAAGGTTGAGCCATGTTAATTGATGAAATGGCTAAGGTTGAGCCATGTTAATGATGAAATGATAAAATGGCTAAGGTTAAGCCATGTTAATATAATGATGAAATGGCTAAGGTTGAGCCATGTTAATGATGAAATGATGAAATGGCTAAGGTTGAGCCATGTTAATGATGAAATGGCTAAGGTTGAGCCATGTTAATGATGAAATGGCTAAGGTTGAGCCATGTTAATGATGAAATGATAAAATGGCTAAGGTTGAGCCATGTTAATGATGAAATGATGAAATGGCTAAGGTTGAGCCATGTTAATGATGAAATGGCTAAGGTTGAGCCATGTTAATGATGAAATGATGAAATGGCTAAGGTTGAGCCATGTTAATGATGAAATGGCTAAGGTTGAGCCATGTTAATGATGAAATGGCTAAGTTTGAGCCATGTTAATGATGAAATGGCTAAGGTTGAGCCATGTTAATGATGAAATGGCTAAGGTTGAGCCATGTTAATGATAAAATGATGAAATGGCTAAGGTTGAGCCATGTTAATGATGAAATGATGAAATGGCTAAGGTTGAGCCATGTTAATGATGAAATGATGAAATGGCTAAGGTTAAGCCATGTTAATGATAAAATGATAAAATGGCTAAGGTTGAGCCATGTTAATGATGAAATGGCTAAGGTTGAGCCATGTTAATGATGAAATGATGAAATGGCTAAGGTTAAGCCATGTTAATGATGAAATGGCTAAGGTTGAGCCATGTTAATGATGAAATGATGAAATGGCTAAGGTTGAGCCATGTTAATGATGAAATGATAAAATGGCTAAGGTTGAGCCATGTTAATGATAAAATGATGAAATGGCTAAGGTTGAGCCATGTTAATGATGAAATGATGAAATGGCTAAGGTTGAGCCATGTTAATGATGAAATGATGAAATGGCTAAGGTTGAGCCATGTTAATGTAAATGATGAAATGGCTAAGGTTGAGCCATGTTAAATGATGAAATGGCTAAGGTTGAGCCATGTTAATGATGAAATGATGAAATGGCTAAGGTTGAGCCATGTTAATGATGAAATGGCTAAGGTTGAGCCATGTTAATGATGAAATGATGAAATGGCTAAGGTTGAGCCATGTTAATTATGAAATGATGAAATGGTTAACGTAAAGCCAAGTTAAATGTATTTTCCATTAAGTTGTTTTGGTTTATTACTTTCTTCTGATGTCTTGTTAATACCATAAAGTACTTAAACCCAATATTTAAAGCTTATCAAAATAAAACCAACTGTAAAAACTTGTACAAGAATTTAAAGATAAAAGAAAATAATCAGTCCTAGGTTTCACCTTGTGTGGCTTACCTCATTCCGTATTATTTTCTTCATTAATGTGTGGTTCCTTTTAAAATTGTGTGGTTGGTGTGTTTGATGTTACCTAATATTTGTTAAATGAAATAAAGGAAAAATCTATGGTTGGATAGGGCTACGAGATTCTTGTTGGTAATGACCTCCAACAAGTTTGCTCGGGGGTAATCCTATGGTGTCTAAGGGCAGATATTTGATGGATGGAGATGAATGCCACCGTCACCAAACCTCAAGCAATAGTTGGTGATGAAATCCAACTACTACTGTTAAAAAGTGGAGCGTGCAGTGTGTGATGTTAATTTTATGTTTCTTGTTCTTTATGGTGTGCAGACAATGTTAAATATGACTAATTTCACTAATATAAATCAGAATCCAACACAAAGATGCAAATTTCATCTAAAGAGCGTAGAGTACACCCTTAAAATCCCTGCCTACAAATGATCTAAAGATATCAAAAGAGCATCGGAGGGTTCGTCCACCTCTCTGCCAAAGGGGCCAGCCTAGGGCAGGATTACTTTAAGTGTCAAAATGTTGTTCCTATTTAGATATGCAAAATTTAAGTGATCTTTAACCCTAAAATGCAAAATCTAGGATGCTTTTCTGCTTCATATGCACTCAAAAATGCAAACAATCACCTAGATCTACAACTTTAGAACAAGAAATGAATTTTATGTAATCAGATGCACACAAACCCTAAATGTAATTTTATAAATATTCTTTCCCAGATTACTTAGTGTTAAGCTCTTTTTATAACCCAAAAACAACGAAAAACTGCAAAAAAATATAGAATACGTAAACTGGGGTTATGGGACTTACTTGGAAGCCTGCATTTTGGTGAAGTCATTATGAGATCTATGTTGCTCTGATTGACCTAAAAATTTGTGGAGACATGCTATGGCATGTCAGGAACCTACCCTCAAAATTTCAGCCCAATCCGACTCCGGATGAGTGAGATATGGCCAAAATAGTCAGGGTAGTTTATGCAGGAAACATAGCCGAACGCCTCTAATCAACACCAGGCATAGCAGGGCACCTTCCAGGCATAGTAGAGTGCCTATGTAGGTGCAATAGAGTGCCTACGTAAACTCTAAAAAGTGCTACAGAATGCTATAGAAACCCTAGCGACGAAATCGATGACTTCTACGCTTCTGAAAATCCTGTAACAAACAGAAATAAAATCAAGTTAGCAAGGTAGATCAATTTAAATAATGAAACCCTTGTGGGGTCCCACCGTGATCACCATTTGTAGATGCAAATACGCGACACTAAAAATGAAATTACAAGTAAATACACAAAGAGACAAATATTGCACAAAATGTTCCAATTTTAATATTGACAATGGGGGGAGCCAAGTGAACTCTTTGATACAATGCTACTCTCCAAGAGTATTTTGATACAATATTACAATGGGCTAGGGTTCTCCGAAACCCTAGCAATAAAATAAAATAGTGTCTTTCAAAGATTGCGCCTTTGATCCCAACAGGGTGAGTGGGCTTCTGAGATATCCGATGTCGGGCCACTCTGACTGCAGTAGTCTTCCAATGCTTCTTTAGATCAATGTTACCCAATCCTACACACACAACAAATAGTAAAATTGTTAGTAAACAAAAGGAGGGTTCCACCATGTGAACCCTCTAAAATGAATACTAAAACCCTAGATCTGATGTAAGCTATAAATGTAAAATGCAATAACAATGAATGATAACCAAATATAGATTTACCTTGCTTGTGAAGATTCTTTGCTCCATTGTTGTAGATCTGATGTCAGATAGCATGGTGCAGTAGACTCTGATTCATATTTATATGGTTGCAGTAGGCTCGGACGTGCACTTGGTAGGCTCTGACGTGAGCTTCATAGGCTCTGGAGTGCACCTATTGTATACAGCAGGCTCTGGTGGGTGCCTAGCAAGCTTCTGCGGCAAGCTTGGCAAGCTCTGGTGTGCACCTACGGATCTACAGGCTCTGGAGAGCGCTTCGCAAGCTTCTACGATGAGCTTGCGAAGCTCGGGATGGCGCCTATGGGTGAGGGTAAATCTATAGAAGCAGATCAGGGGGGTGCGAGAGATGCGATGGATGGATGGGGGCTGTGACGACAATGGAGGATGAAATGGAGATCTATCCTAGGGTATGCTAAAGGTGCTCAGGGTATTCTTCAACAGAGAGGCCTCAAGATTCTTCAACGTTCCATTCTTTCAGTATTTTAGCCTCTGGCTTTGGGCAATATGAGGGGCTTGTATTTATAACTTAGCTTTAGGGTTTAACTTAGGGTTCTTAACTTTACACTTTTGATCGTGTGGCTAAGATTAAGTCATATCCTAGGGCTAAGATTAAATGATGGAAGTGGCATGGATTGAGTGGGATGGATGGTAGGGATTTAATCCGATCGGACGGTGGAGGTTAAATGAACTTATAATTATATAATATAATATTAAATAAATTAAATATAATATAAAATATTAAAATAATATAATATATATTAAAATAAGTCCTATTTTGGCGGGAAAGGGGAAAATGGGCCTTTTTGAAGGCGGGAAAGGGAAAATGGGCCTTTTGAAGGCGAGAAAGGGGGATGGAGGACAAGTGGAAGGTGGGATGACTAGGAAGGTGGATGAATGGCTGCAATTTGGTGTCTAAAAGTTACAACATATAAATTTATAATCATAACTTTGATATTTTCCTCTTTCCTTAAAATAGTTTACCAACCCAATTAATTTTTGCTTCTAACAATTTTCCATCCCATTTGCATTCATTCCATATCATTGCAATACCTCCTAAATATCCTATATAAGTAACTCATAGACAATCATCCATATTCCATATATTTTTAAAACCATCCTTATATTCCTCACTAGTTAATTTTATTGCTTGTATTAAGATAAACTTAGGAATATAACAACCTATTAATTCATACCCATGATAGTCCATGATATCATTTTTATCATCACTTTTTATTCTTGTAAATGGGATTAGCCCCACATCTTGTTAGCACCTATGATATTTTTATCTGGTTTCCCAAATTGATATCCATTTGAATTTTACTTTTTCTTTATTCATGCTTTCACAACCTTCCTATCCTTTTTCTATTGCCACCATCACTTAGTATTCATTAATGCCTTATATATTATATATTGTTCATAATGATATTTATCTTTTAAACATTTATGTTTCCCTAAATAATAAAAAATTGCAAGGAATAACCTCATGAACACTTTCTTATTTATGTTTCCCTAAAACCCCTAAATACAAAGATGATCCTATATAGTAATTACTTTTTTATTCTATCTTGTAAACCCTAAAATTCCATGGGTGTCCTCCATATGCATATTCTTATTATGATTTTCTTGAAACTTTAAAGTGCAAAAAACACCCTATGATTTACCCGGATTAAAATTAACCTCCTTCATCTTATTTGCTTTAAAATTTGGATCTACATATTTCTTTATATTTTTAAATCCTTCTATATTTGAACTTGTGCATTGTACTTCCTCATCCCTTGTGTCCTTTTTTTCTTCTAGTAGTTGAGTGAAATATAATGGTATTTTCCATTTTATGATGTAGATGGGTTTATGTTACTCCTTTTATAGGAGTGGAAAATCATTGACTTAACCTAGCTTCTACTATGATATGGTCTCCTTATTTCTTATTGAAATTTGTATCATGCCCAAAGTTTTACATATATCTCTCCATAATTTTTACTTTATAATCCCGTGCCATCTCTTTTCTATATTATTTTCATAATATGCTTGTTGATCCCATTATCTTGATCTAGATTTGATACTAAATAAACGTGGTACATATTTTGAAGTATCCATGGCAACACATATTTGAGTGTATATATCATGTCTTCTCTCCAAAATATTTGGTCACCCCTAGATGAATTACCTATAGTATTATCAATATTCTTCAAAACCTCCTTTTTGATGAGTTGATATGGATGTTTAAAAATACTAATCCACACTAGAATCCTTTAATAGCCTTTATATTCATGAAAAATGTTTTAGTCTACTATCTCAAACATAATGTATATTTGCCCCAAAACCAAGGGATATTATACATTGTTTTATCCTTTAATTTTATACTAGAGAAGACAGTAAGAAAATATCCTTTAAAAATAAAAATCATGGAGTAATTTGAATTTAATACCCACTTCCACTTGATCTAATTTTGAATATTATAAAAACCTTGCTATAATCCAAGGACCTTACATATTTACACTCAAGTTTTAAATGATATTATATCATTATTTATCATCTCATAATTGACAATCACTTATGGTATAGTATTTGTTACCTAAATAAAGCTTTTCACAATTTTCTCTTCTTATTATCACTTATGGTATAGTATCTACTAAATAGATAGATTTTTTTAACTAGGTCATCCTTACTTACAAAAGGACTTTCAAAAATGAATTTCCTTCTATGTTACCTAGATTATCTTCATGATGGCTTTTTAGCCAGATTAAAACATAATCATAAATATCTAGGATCTAAATATAAATCAATATTTAACCACACAATTATTTGGCCAATATGAATCAATCATAGTAATGAAATAATGCAATATTTCAAAATAATATTTACAATATTATTAAGAAAATATACAATCTCTCTGTTATAATTTTCTTCAATATTTATTGATTATGAATTGCTTATAATACATGGATATTTATCTCCATAATATAACCTTAGAAGATGACTCTTCAATACTTGACTATTGCTCTCCTCACATATCCAAGAGATGCATCATTTCCTATTCCTCACATATGACAAACCTCTCATATCTCTTGACTTTACATCTTCACTTGTATACTTGACACCTACACATATGACTCTTGACTTACTTACATGACACATTGCACACTCTATTACATGATACTTGCACACTCTCACACTCTACACACTTGCACACTTTATTACATGACACTTGGACTCTTATCACATTGACACATACATTAGGGGAAATATAAATCGCACATCCTAATCTAATATTTACAATATCTACAAATGTACCATGGAGGTACTTTAACATCTACCAAATAATACAATATTCTCAACATCCCCTCATATTATATTATTTGGTTTGAAGCCTTTAGTCTTCAATATTCATCTTCATTTTTTGCCTTGTGTGCATTTTTTCTTATTTATTTGGTTCTTTTCTATGTGATTTTTCTATTCTTGGAATTGATCTTGTTTTGTACTGTTGATGTTAATTATGAAAATTGAATTGACAAGTCATCACAATAATAAATTTCTGAATTTGATGACTTTTTTTAGACATGTTGCTATATGTTGAATGTAATAATATGTCATTACATTCTTTATTTATATCCAAAAATGTATCTATATGGCCTAAGTTACTTGTGTCACAATTGATGTTTTTTACCACTAATTTATTCTTTAGGATTTTAATCAACTCGTCTTGCTTTTGATTTTTTTCCTTATAAATTCAAGTGTAAGTAACGCCATATAAATTATACTACCTATATAAATAGGTATTATAATAGAATATTTAAAATTTTCACATGATTTAATGAGATCTAAGCGTAGATAATAACCAAATGTTTCAAAGTTTTTATCTTTAACTTCTTTATAGATTGAATATAAATGGTTTTTTAATCTCATTGATATGTCTTGTTGCTAATCAAAATTTTAAATTAAATATTGTATATGAAGTTTCAAAACTTCCAATATTTCCTTACTTATCAGAGCATTTTGATTATTTTATTCCATGATGATTCCTTTGATGTAGAAATCCTTATTTCTTACAAATTTTAATCACACAATTTCTTCAAGCAATATTCAAATTTATTCAACCAATTAATTTCAATCTTTCAATATTCAAGTAGTTTTAAAATTCTTAAATTTAAAATTTTCTTCAATCAATCATTTTTTCAATTTCAATTCAATACTTACCTCTCCAAATTTTTATTTTTTATTTCAATATCAAATTCACAATTCAATTATTAACTCACTTCTTCAATTGGATCTAATTTCAATGTAAATTTTAAATGACTTATTCTCTTATAATTCCACTCATTAATGCAATTCATATTTTAAATTTGAAATTACTTTTTAAATAACCTTATAAATCCACATTAATTAAAAAGCACGCATGCATTAATAATAAGAGATTTATCTTTTGAAATATATAACTAAAAACTTTTGCTACTTACCTTATTCTCCAAATAGCAATGCAACATTTATAATTTCTTTAACACTTCTGGCATGCTCAGATGTTTCATCCACTCTTTGAATTTATGTTAGGACCCCATCCTAACATTACTTTTTATAATTCTCATTTGAATATATAATAACCCACATCCAACATGGGGACCCCCTTATAATGTTATTTTGTAATACTTTTGTAATGGTATAAGGTAAGTAAGGTGGCTAAACAAGTGGGGTCATTTCATGTAACCATTATCAATAATGTAACCAATTGTTTATTATAAGATTCTAGCTCGAGTGGCATTTTGCATGCAAGCCAAATCTTGAGCTTAGGGTTAGGCTTGCATGAAGATTTTATTTGAAAGACATGGAGCCATGTGTACATGTATCTTTTTGAAAGTTAATGAAATATTGAAGGAGGTTGCCCCCTCGAAGAGACCCACAGTACTGAGTTATTTTATGATATTATTTTAATTATGCAATTACATTCTGCATAGTGTTATTCTATTATTTGATGAATTTCTATTTATTTATAGTATTTTGTGTGAGTGAGTTTATTTTAATAGTAGGTTCCTAACAAGTGGTATCAGAGTACTTTCTAGAGCTGAGTTCTACAATGACTATGATAATTATTTCCCATATATTGTTAGGTATAATTTTCATGTATTTATCATTTTCTATTATCCTTTATTTTTATTTTTTTATTTTTTTTTAATTTACATGGTGGAATTTGTAGCTGCCATGAATACGGGCAGGATGTCTAGCTTTTATGTTCACCACAGTATTCTGCACTGTCCATCCCAAAAGCTGCCACATAGATCTTCATGCAGTTTGCCCCTATAATCACCATGTCACAATCATTTTAAACCTTTTACGCAACTGAAAGCACCAGGAAAGGGACAAGCGTTCAGTCCAGCGAGGCCCGAGATTTGAACCTTGGACCTCCACCCCCCTTATGGGGTTTGGATGAACCAACATTTATCCTTTATTTAAAAAAATAAAAAATAGCAAAAACTAGCAAAAAATATAATCCTTCCTTTTTATACAGTAGTTGACTAGGTTAGAAACTTTGTGTTGGGGGTTCTAAAATATCATGGAGGATCTATCATTATTGGCTAAGCTAGATGGCCTATAAATCATCTAGTCAAGTGAGGGGCACTCAGGATCTAATACCCAATCCTCATATAACACCCACACACAAAATTGAGCTCCCACATATCTTCAAATATTTAGGGAGACCATATAGGGTTTAACAAACTTTTATTCATTAGGAAGATTTTTAGCCTTGTATTATCCATAGTACATGGGACACAATATCTCGAAATATTACCCTCCCATACTATTAGAGAGGTAGATAGTGTGCTCAAGGGTATGTGTGGAATCCTCCTTGGATAGTGGCTTGAAATATTGGTCTAAGCACTATTTTTCATCATTGTGGTATAACAATGGGCCTATGGATATTACATAATCCTTTACCTATCATACCCTAGTTATATCAAAAATTTCAATATACAAAAACGAAGCTTTCCTATTTTGCTAAATCTATAAATTTTTTCCACAAAATTGAGCATACAGAGGAGACTTCCATATCATGAAAAAACTACATGCACCAAACAATCAGGGCAGATCCTGCAAGTGTCTATGACAGTCAAGAAATATTTTAGTAACACTTGAGTCAGTGGTAGTAATAGTTAGTTCAACAGTGGCAGTAACAATAATTTGTAATAATTAGTAATTATAGGGTGGTTAGTGATAGAAATAAAATAGTGTTAGTAATCACATAGTATAGATAATCCTAGAGTTAGTTACTAAACAATGTTAGTGGTCATAGTACATGTGATAGGACAGTGTTAGAAGTGGCCAATAGTCAAAGTGAACAAGGCAGAGTTGGTTGACACAATACCCAACTTTTTAACCCAACCTCTAGAGGAAAAACTAACCTCACTAGTAGAATCGTCAAAACAGTAGTAAAAGAATTTTGGGATGCCCAAAATTAATGGTGTGGGATATGGCTCATTGTGACCTTATTTTCATACTGATAATTTTGATATACAACACCCAAGCACTTTTTTGTACTTATTACTAACAATAGTAACCCCTAAAATCACACTTCTATTTTTAATAAGTCAGTAATAGTCGTTCAAATCACACCAAAATGGTTGTTGATACTCATGGACACCAATTAGAGATGGAATAAACCACATCAACATTGAATACCATCATCAAACAACTTAGTACCATTCTCCAAGATAATAAAATAATACAGGATGACATCCAACACTTCATAATTGAATACATTACCTCCAAAACCAAAAATTCAAGAACAAATTCTAGAGGTTGAGTCTAAGCTTCAAGGCGACCCGGAAGTATTTGAGTATCAATATACTAAACAATCAAGGTTAGGAAAGGGACTCCATAAGGAAAAGGAAGGTTTTCACACTAATTTTAATCGTGATAATACCTTCAAGATGCCTAAATTAGACTTTCCTAAGTTCAATGGGAAAGACATGGATGGATGGTTATGTCATGGTGATCAATTCTTCCAACTCCACAATGTTCCTAAATATTACTAGGTCAAGATGACCTCTTTTAATCTTGAAGCAGAATATTTTTAGTGGTACCAATGGTTCCAACACCATTATCAATACTTCATGGAATTTTTTTGAAATACTACTCAATCTCTTTGGCCCTAGTGAGTATGATGATTTTCAAGGAGCACTAACCAATTTGAGACAAACTTCTATAGTTCAATACTACTGGAACCAATTTAAAAAATTGGCTAACAGGACCAAAGGGTTGAATGAAGGTTTTTTTATGAGTTATTTCATCAATGGCTTAAAGGATGATCTCCAAGCCAAGGTCAATATGTTCAAACCCTAAACAATGATGTAGGCTATAAGATTGGCACAGTTGGTTGAATCCAAATTCTCATATTAAAGGAAGATGTCTAATTTTTTGCAAACTAAACCCTCATTTCCTCCCAAGTTCTCAACTCATAATGAAAATAAAACCATTCCCTACAAATTCTTGACTATAAAATAAATGGATGCTTTATGCGCTCAAGGATTGTGCTACAATTGTGATGAAAATATGTTTAAGGGCATCAGTGTGCCTAAAATAATTTGTTCCTCATAGATGTCGAATATTCTATCAACAATGACCAAAGTGATGATATAGAAGACCAACCGCAAAGTGAGAAAGAAACACAGGAGGAACCACATGCAATTTTTTTTTCCATGCTCTTCGGGATTACTACACCATAAACCATGAAAGTTGTGAGTTTTTCAAGGGTCAACATCTTACAATCCTTATTGATTCGACCAATACACACAACTTTATTGATCCCAAAATTGCCAAGTAGGATAATTATTACATACACACATGTAACTCCTTTAAGGTTATGGTGGAAAATGGAGGGACTTTGCCTTGCAAGGGTAAATTTTGTAATGTTAAAGTGAAAATAGGGGATTATGAGCTCAAAATAAATATTTTCACTCTATAATTAGGGGGTTGTAATATTGTATTGGGAGATCAATAGTTAGGTACATTGGGAACCATCTAATGGAATTTTGTAAAGCTATGGATGCAATTTTTATAGAATAGATAGTCTTATACACTTTGGGATTTAAAAGTAGGGCCTCATCATATTATCAACTCAAATCATATGGAGAAGTTAAAAAAATCTTCTTGTGGGTTCATCATGCAGATATTTACAATCCATCCACCTACTACATAAGTGGACCAAATTCTTGAAGATTTTTAACTTATTTTGACAAAGTACAATGTAGTTTTTTACAAACCAATAGACATACCACCAAATCGCTCCCATGACCATGCAATTCTATTAGTACTTGGTAGTATACCACCTAACATCAAGTCATATCGATACCCTCATGCCCTTAAGTCATAGATAGAGAAGTTAGTGCAGGAATTGTTAAAATTTGGAGTCATTCACCCAAGTAACAACCCTTACTCTTCTTCTATATTATTGGTGCGAAATAAATATGGGTCATGGTTATTATGTATTGTTATTCCAAATGGTGGATGAATTCCTATACGAGCTGCATGGGGCTATGTTTTTCTTCAAATTAGATCTTTGCTCTAGGTACCATCAGATCAAGCTCAAGGATGAAGATATTTCCAAAACCACATTTCATAATCATGAGGGTCATTATGAATTTTTGGTGATTCCATTTGGCTTGATCAATTAACTTTCTATGTTTCTTTATTAGGTCTAGATAAGCATTGATCGAGCATTTTCAATTCTCTTTTATTCTCAAGCTTATTACTCCATAGATTTTTTGTTCACTTCCAAACTCTTCTTCTACATGCATCATTCAATTCAGTTGCTCTGTATTACTTCTCTTTAGAGCTTCAATTTGCACTTGGTAATTTCTTCTCATTAGAGATATCATTCTCCTTTCATAGCTTTATCAATATTTTACTCACGATTTAGTCAACTTCAAGAACATCCTCTTCAACTTGCCATTTCATGACTTTAGCTTTCTCTTATGTCTACTTGCTAATGACTATTTTTTAAGGTGCTATTATCTCAAACTCTTAAATATTCTCCTATTTCTTTGAATACTCTTTGGTACTCATGTAGTATCTATCAACATGGGTGGCATGTTTCATATCAAAATTCCTTAGATTTTACATTATTCTTTGCTTCATAATAGTATTTCTATCAAAGGCTTCTTGCAATATTTGTTGCAAATCTTCTCTTCAATATTACCAATTTTCTAGCACAAATATTTTTCAACTTTTGATCAATGTAATATCGATCAAACTTCAATACTTTAATTTTCTTTCTTGTTGAATATCAAGTGGATTTAATTTTAGGTGAATTCAACCCTATCCTTCAAAAAATATCAAATTAAAAAATGACTAGAGTGTGGTTCAGTGTAGCTCTGATAGAATTTATGGCTTTTTAGCTAGATTAAATCACAGGTTTCAATATCTAGTATATAAATATAAATCAATATTTAACCACTCAATTGTCTGGTCAATAAGAATCATTCATAGTCATGAAATAATATAATATTTCATAGTAATATTTACAATATTATTAAGTAGATATACAAGCTCTCTATTATAATTTTCTTTAGTATTTTTTGATTCTATATTGCTTACAATACATAGAGCTTTGTCTCCATAATATAGCCTTAGAAGGTGAATCTTCAATACTTGAATATTGATCTCCTCACATATATAAGAGATGCATCCTTTTTTGTTATACACATATGGAAAACCTCTCACATCTCTTTATTTTACATCTTCATTTGTATACTTGACACATATACATTTGACTCTTGACTTACATGACACAATGCACACTCTCCCACTTTATGCACTTGCACACTATATTACATGACACTTGGAATCTTCTCACACTAACACATACTTTAGAGAAAATATAAATCACACACCCTAATCTAATATTTATAATATGTACACATGTACCATGGGTGTACTTTAACATCTAACAAATAATTTAATATTCTCAACACTTCATATAAATCCTTTACCCTTTTACCCTAAGTTGTTATAATAGGAAGTGTGTGTCCAAAATCACATCTTATAAAGGACCCAAATTTTATCAAAATCTTGAAGGCCCATAACTGAGTCAAACCCCATGTTATCAATATTGGCCCTATTATGTCACTCCATGCAAAACATAATATGCCCTATCCTCCTAGCCCACCCCACTTTCAATTTCTAAAACATTCAAAGAAGACAGTAGTTTAATGGCACACCTGATAGGACCCCACTGAAATATCATTGTCCTACAATTGTAACAATAAGTTAGGCTCATACTCAATGATGGTGTCTATGTATTTCTTCTTTTTGAAGCACTTTAAACTCATATATCGACTCCAATTGAGAATGTAAATTCAAAAGAAGCCGCTTAAAGGGTAGCAGAATGAGACTTCAATGAATGCCTTGGTCTATTGGCTCCTAGAGCATATTCTATATTCACTTGGTGACTCCACTTCAACCAAAGAACCTAGAACTGTATGAATAAGAGACCTATCACTAGGTCTTATTGGTGGTGATCAATAGATCATATCATAATAAACTAGAAACTCCTTTAAGATGTAATAATAATAATAATAATAAATCCAACAAGTATTTAATGTGCAAAATTTTACCTAGTACGACACTATTGTCCCACCCTTAAAAAGAATTTTTATAAATATCATTTTTAATAATCTTGACCTTGTATGCGAAGAATGTATGTTCACTTGGTAACTTTTTTGAAAAAATAATCCAAAGAATTTGTTGTCTCCATAGACAAAAATCTTAGAATCAAATGGTGATAGTGTTGAAAAATCAAGATAATTCATTGTGCACCAATCACATGGCTCCATAGGTACATTATTAAAAGTTGTATAGCCATAATTGAGAAAATTTGTTTATCTTGGATTAATGTTGGACCACTTAATCTCCCAAAGGTCCATGAAATTCCTCAACCTACATTGAAGATACTACCCATTTATGATTATAGTGGAAAACCACTTATGAGCATTGTCAAGATGTTTTAGCCTTGGACACCTTTTACAATATTATCTTCAAAGACATTATGGTGATATTGCTTGCTCAATCCCTTTAGGGTAAGGTATTGCAATGGTACAAATATTTAGAAGATAATAGCATTAGGGCTTGGGTTGACTTGGTTGAACCCCTAATATTAGTATTTGATGATCTATAGGACCTCTTCTCATTTCTCATACAGTTTTCCTACATCAAAAAATATCCTCAAGAAAATCTACTATATTTTCAAATAAAATTCAAAAAATTATGGGATAGAATTCCCTATGAAATAAGGCCATCACAAGCACATACTTATATTCACTATATCCAAGCTCTAAATATAGATTTTGGCTTCCAAATACAACACTACAAGGAGAAAAAATTCATAAAATTTTCAACTAGCTATTAAGGCTGAGAATATATTTATTTCAATAGGAAAACTACCTCCTAGAGCTAATAAGTTAGATACCCTATTGCCTCACTAGATTCTACAACTGGGAACTCCAGTTGATAAAATTATCTTATGTCATTGTTCATACAATAGTATGTATGCAACATCAAAACTCTAGATAGCTCAAAAGCTAAAAGATATCATCCAACACCTCACCAATGAGCTTGCAAAAGTTGAGGAACAAAGTCATGAATCCAAGCATAAAAAAAAAGCTTGCAAGAAGAGATATCTTCGAGTGATCAATAAAGGTATAGAGATGAAATATGCTTGAAATATTTTTATATAACCAAATATGAAGAGCACAAATAAATATTTAGTCTGATCAAGCTTAATGTTTTAGCATTTGGTAGTCATAAAAGTGGTAACTATCAATTGCATTTTATTTTAGGGATAAATCAATAGTCACAAGATGTTGTAACTCTCACAATGGACACACACCATTCCTTTTCAATATAAAATTACTCCATAATGGATCCAATTGGTCCAGATGCAAGATTAAATTATCATACCTAGCCACCCTATGCTCAAAAAACCAAGAAGATAGAAAATACAAATAATGAAGTAGAGAAAAAGGGGATAAGTCAAAATAAAATGAGGTAGATGATGTCTTATATTCATAATAAGATTACCAAAAAAGGTAAAATCCAAAAATATCCATAAAATAATGCATTCTGAAAGCATTCTACTCACATTGCCAAAGAAAACAAGCTTACCAAAAATTATACTATCAGACCATAATAGGAAAATAAAGGTAGAACATGGTAAAATCCTATTGAGGACTAGCTCAAAAGGTGACCAAACCAAAGGATATATATCAAGGTAGTATTATTACAAATGCTAAATATTTGGGGGAATCTTTGCTAATTTTTGATCAAGTGAATATCGTTTAAATAGCTTTGCATAGGTTATAAGTCAACTTGATGCTTGGCTTGAATCCCAAATTAGCACACAAGAAACCATCTCTTGGTTTGAGTAAGGTTGACACTTCTCCCTTTTACTTATCAGTGTGCTTAGAAGGATGGTTATTACATAATTATGTAGTGTACTCAAAATATGATTTTTCCATTATGACCTAAGCAGTATGTGATACTATGGGCATACAATACAATAAAATTGATTCTTGAACACTATAGATCAAAGGGATGATAATGCAAAAGGTGGGGGTCATTGAAGGAGTACCAATTTTGTTAAATAGGTTTCTAAATTTAGTAGCAATTTAGATTGTGGTGGTCATTGATTTACCACTAATATTTAGGATGAGCTTATCTAAGGGATAAATAGGACACATAGCACACAATCAAATGATTATCCCCTATATTCAAAATATGGTTTGGATTTAAAATGAAAAGCTCCAACCCTACCACATTGAGAAATATCAAGAAGAAAATGTCATAGCGCTAGCTAAGGTAAAATTAATTGATTGGGAAAAGGATGAACAAGAGTCAATCCACAGTAAGCTATCTCTAAGTGGTCTTAAAGAACTATGGTTGTCAAACCTAGGGAACTAGCATAATTTATAGAATAGCTATGACTTGCTATATTATATGGCCATCCATATATACCAACAAGAAAATCTAAATTTTTTAAGATACCCACATGGAAAATAACACTTTCTCAAAGAATGTTCCAGATTATATCCCAAGATAGTAATTTTCAAAAAATTCACCATGTATATATTTTAAATTTGACCTTTATTACAAAGCCTTATCTTCCTTTTACAAATATGCCCTCTAGGAGCTTACAAATGAGGTCCTCAAGATTGAGGATATCTCTCTTATGCAATTGCACAAAACAAATGGTGCCTTCACTAGTCTCTTCTTGTCACACTCAAGAGTGGATTGGCTTTTGGTACCCTCAAGTGATATTGGACCATCCTAAGTTGCTTGCAACTCTAAAGTACCTGCACACAACCGAGAGCAGTAGATTAATAGAATCAAGTGGGCCCACCCTAGTTGGGTCCAAGTCTAAAGGATGCAAATGAGAAATTTCAAAATGCTAATGAAAGGAACTCAAACATATAAAAATTTTGCAAAACACTAAAAATA
Organism: Wollemia nobilis; assembly: GCA_028583015.1. NCBI lineage: Eukaryota > Viridiplantae > Streptophyta > Pinopsida > Araucariales > Araucariaceae > Wollemia > Wollemia nobilis. Next base: position 4,841,375 of record JAQPPZ010000753.1, read on the forward strand.
TACTTGTTTTACCTTGTTGAATTTGTTTGTCATCGAGGTCTTGTATGTATTTTTCTTTGACTTGTGATCATCCAAGGACCTAACAATAATATCTATAGATCTTTTGGGATCTTGACAACAGTGACTATGGGTCATTCAAGGCCAAAATATTTGGGTGCTCTATTGTTCTAATCTCACTAAATATTTTTCTAGATATTTAGAAGGGTGGGATTGATATTTTTCCATGCAACTTTAAAATTGAGTAGTGGATATAGTGGGGATTGAGTTCATTTTCATGTCTAATTGGCAATGGGAAAAGGAAAAGTAATTTTGGATGGTGGATGAGCACACAAGGGAGGGTTGAAGTAATTTTGGTAGAATTTTGGTAAGGTTACCATGGGTTCTTGCAAATGAGAAAAAATAGGGAGGTATTTATATATTTTAGGCAAGAGAAAGGGGGTGGTGACATGGGGATGAGTTGTCATGATGTGGAATCCAAGTGGGATGTGGTAAGACCAAGAAAAATATTTAGGATTCTTCTTGGAGGGTTGTGCACCCTCCAAAATTAATGACCTTGGGTGAGGTGAATTCTCACCCACCCAAGTGTCATTAATTTGCATGGGGAGTGGGGACCTTGAATAGTGTGGAGGAATTTTTAATTCTTAAAAGTGCAAGGTGGAGGATGAGAAGGACTTGTGGATTTATGAGGGGTATTCATAAGAGGGTTTGGATTGGATTTTGGGGTAATTTTAAATTCCTAGGAAAGTGTAAGGATGATGTCGGAGGATCTATGAATTTAATGGGGGGAATTCCTAGGAAATTTGGTAGGGATTTGGAAAGGGATTAGTACTTTTGGGGATTTGGTTTATGATTTAAAATTTCATTATGGGTCTTACCAAGGGTTTGGATAGGGATTAGGAAATTATTAGGGCTTGATTAAGTATTTTATTAGGGGCAATAAGGATTAAATATGGTTTTGGGAATTTTGAGGAGGATTTGGGGGATTAAAGAGGAATTTAGGGAAATTAGGAGAATTAAAAAGGGATTAGAGGAATTTAGGAAGAATTAGGGAAATTAGAAGGATTAAAAAAGGATTACTAAAATTTAGAAATAAATAGGGAAATTAGGAGGTTAGGGATAATTAAGAGGGGATTCGAGAGCCTTAGAGGAATCAAGAGGAAAATTAGAGAGTTTAAGGGAGAATTAGAAGAAATTACAAAAATTAAAGGGAAATTAGGAGTTAAAGGAACTAGAGAAGATTAGAAGCAATTGAAACTTAGAGGAATTTAGGAAATTTAAAGAAATTAGGCGGGGGAGATTATAGAAATTAAAGAGGTAAATTAGAAGAATTGGAATTAAAATAGGGGAATTTTGAGTAAATTGGGAGAATTAGAAAGGAATTAGGATTTTGGGGAGGATTTGGAGAAATTAGAAAGAGAACTAGGGATTTTAGAGGGAATTAGAAGAATTTAGAGGGAATTGGGGATTTTTGGAATTTTGATGGATTGATTACCAAATGACATATTTTTGGTATCCACATTTACCCATTTTTTGTATTTTTTAGAAATTTGAGTTAATTTTTGTTGTCATTAATGTCACATGGATCATTGATGTCACATGGATCACATTGATTTTTGGTGGCCAAATGATATTTTGGAAAGCATGGATAAATACAGGGTTTTTGTGAAAACCAAGGCAGGCAAAATAAAAAGGTTTAATTTAAACCTATTGGTATATTTGAACTGGGTTTTTCTTAAAACCCAAGTTGGCCTTTCGTTTCATCGAAAAATGTGCCCTGGTGATGGAGATATTTAATTTTTAATATTTAGTTTAAATTTGAATTATTTAAAATTAAATAAGCAAGATTTCCTCCGACATCATCGAAAATAATAAGGAGACTATATAAAGGGGATACCTAAGGTTCATAAAATCATCCTTGCTCATGGTTAATAAGTGTTGGCTAATCATCTAAATTGAGCTCGTGCGAAAATATTTTAGAAAGTAGAAGCAGCGAATAAGCGAAGGTTAGTTGAAGTCCAAAGTCATCGTGGGCAGAATGGCGCATTGGTAGTTGGATTTTGGCTAAGGTGTGTGGTAGCACAAACGTCAAGGTTTTGAATCCCCTTGACTGCGTTTAGAAGGCGTTGGAAGAAAAGCGCTCGAAGCACTTTTGATTTATGGAAAGGGAGGAAAGGTTTTAAGGCACGTTGTGCCTTTCCCTTTCGAATGAGTGGCTAGCTCATGTGGAAACCTTAGTCACGGCTAAGGCACTCACGGTGTGGGCAATTCGGGGGTTCAAATCCCCTTGAGGAGGTAAATACATTTTTGCTCTAATTAATTTTGTTAAGCCCTAAGTTGGAGTTATAAGGTGGTTAGGAATAATTAAATTTTTTAATTAAACTTTGTTTTATAAGGGTTGTGATTATTATTTCAAAGGTGGATGAGTTGTTGATTTAATTTGATGTTCATAAAATTGAGAATTAAGATTTAGGAGAAATAAGGAGTTGTTATAAAATAATTTCTGAGAGGTTTATTGATTATTATTTTGATAAGGGTTTTTATTAAAAAAGGACTTTGGTGGATGTGTTTATTAAGTTGGAGTAAAAAGGTGTAAATTGAGTTATAATTTATCTTGTGATTATTATTTGAATTCCACTAACCCTTATTGATATTGGAAAGGAAAGTTGAGTTTAGTGCGGTAGATTTTGTGGACAACTTCTCCTATTGATTGTTTATGGTGGTTGATTTCTTAAATATCATTGGAGTGAAAAGTATTGTTGGCAATTTGAGTTATTATATGTTGTCATTGATGTCACATGGATCACATTGAGTTTTTGTGGCCAAATGATATTTTGGAAAGCATGGATAAATACAAGGTTTTTGTGAAAACCAAGGCAAGCAAAATAAAAAGGTTTAATTTAAACCTATGGATGGTATATTTTAACTGGGTTTTACTTAAAACCCAAGTTGGCCTTTCGTTTTGTCGAAAAAGGTGCCCTAGTGATGGAGATATTTAATTTTTAATATTTAGTTTAAATTTTAATTATTTAAAATTTAAATTTAAAATTAAAATTAAATATGCAATATTTCTGCCGACGTCATCAAAAATAATAAGGATACTATATAAAGGGGATACCTAAGGTTCATAAAATCATCCTTTCTCGTGGTTAATAATCGTTGGCTAAGCATCTAAATTGAGCTCGTGCGAAAATCTTTTAGAAAGCAGAAGTAGCGAATAAACGAAGGTTAGTCGAAGTCCAAAGTCATCGTGGGCAGAATGGTGCATTGGTAGTTGGATTTTGGCTAAGATGTGTGGTAGAACAAACGTCAAGGTTTCAAATCTCCTTGACTGTGTTCAGAAGGCATTGGAAGAAAAGCGCTCGAAGCACTTTTGATTTACGGAAAGGGAGGAAAGGTTTTAAGGCATGTTGTGCCTTTCCCTTTCGAATGAGAGGCTAGCTCCTGTGGCAACCTTAGTTACGGCTAAGGCGCTCGTGGTGTGGGCAAGTCGAGGGTTTGAATCCCCTTGAGGAGGTAAATACATTTTTGCTCTAATTAATTTTTTTAAGCCCTAAGTTGGAGTTATAAGGTGGTTAGGAATAATTAAAGTTTTTAATTAAACTTTGTTTTATAAGGGTTGTGATTATTATTTCAAAGGTGGATGAGTTGTTGATATAATTTTATGTTCATGAAATTGAGAATTAATATTTAGGAGAAATAAGGAGTTGTTATAAAATAAGTTTTGAAAGGTTTATTGATTATTATTTTGATAAGGGTTTTTATTAGAAAGGACTTTGGTGGATGTGTTTGTTAAGTTGGAGTAAAAAGGTGTAAATTGAGTTATGCTTTATCTTGTGATTATTATTTGAAGTCCATTAACCCTTATTGAGATTGGAAAGGAAAGTTGTGTTTAGTATTGCAGATTTTGTGGACAAATTCTTGGCATCAAAAAGGTATGGGCACATTCTGCTGTTGATTGTTTATGGTGGTTGATTTCTGAAATATCATTGGAGTGAAAAGGATTGATTGTGGTTTCCTTTTCAAAATTGGTTGGTTGAATGCTTCAAGGTTTTCTGGTTTGAGAGTTGTGTTTAAACCTTGTTTTATAAGCATAGTTTTTGAAGCCCATTGGTTATGTAAAGAACTTGAAAATAACATGAGTATCATTGTTATGTGAGATTTGTGGTTGAGCATTGTTGGAAAAATTTGAGTTGGTTGATACATGCTTGGACTAGGGTTTTGTGAGAAATATTTATCCCTTGTGGTGTTTGGTTGAGTTGATTGAGCCTAGTCAAGTGATTGTGTGAGGTGATTGTTCAAGTTACATGAAACAAACTATTCTATAATTCTGATTTGAGTTGAGATTGAGCTTAGAACATATTGAGTCTCTAACAATTCTCTTTATGCTTCTAATGCAGGAGCCTATCTTTAGAGGGTTTTTTTTAAATAAGTTTTAAAGTAATTTTTTTATTACTCGAAATGGAATTATTTGACGCAAAATATAATTTGTCAAAAATGGTAATTATTAAAAAAGGAAAATTTTTATGAAAAAATATTTTGCCGAAAATAGTAATTACTTAAAAAGGCATTTTTGGTTGGAAAAATCAATTTGCCGAAAATAGTAATTTTTTATTTTTAGGGTTTCTTTTAGGGCTTCAAGTTTTAGGGTTTTCTTTTAGGTTTTCTTTGGGGATATATATTCCCTTGGTATTGCATTGTAAAAGAGGGAAGTGAATCTAGGAATGAGAAAATAAGATATTTATTGGTTTATTTCCATGTATTATAGTTTTTATGTAAATGAAGGGGTAGACCATAGATGGTGACGATTTTGGGCCATGAATGAACATCTTTAGAACAAGGTGTATATCAGGAGGGAAGGTATGTAACATTGTCATTTATGGTGGTAGCTTTGAGAATATGGTGTCAAATATCATGGCTGATAAAATGAACCTGGAATGCGAAAAGCATCCTTATCCATATCGCATCTCATGGGTTAATAAGGGAAATGAGGTAATAGTAGATCAGAGGTGTTTAATTAAATTTTCAATTGGAAGCACTTACAAGGATGAAGTGTGGTGTGATGTGATCCCTATGGATGCATGTCACATTCTGTTGGGAAGACCTTGGCAGTACAGCAGGGATACTAACCATAATGGGAGAAATAATACTTACACATTCTAGAAGGATGGTGTAAAGGTAGTTCTTGTACCTCTAAAGGAGGATGGATCGAGTAAGATCTTGTTTATGATGAAGTATTTCCTTGTAGATATCAAGGATGCTAGCTTATGTTATGCATTAATAGCTAGGAATCTAGAAACAGAGGAAGTGGTTATGCCTAAAACAATAGCTAAGTTGCTAAGTGAATATAAAGATGTCACACCAGAGGAGTTACCATATGGGCTACCACAAAAGAGGGATATCCAACATCACATGGATTTTATTCCAGGATCAGCGCTCCCAAATCAGGTAGCTTATCGGTTGAACCCAACACAGAATGCAAAGTTGAGTAGGAAAGTGACAGAGTTGATAAAGAAATAATTATTTAGGGAGAGTATGAGTCCATGTGCAACTCCAGCATTGCTAACCCCAAATAAATATGGTGACTGGTAGATGTGTGTGGATAGTAGAGGCATAAACAAGATCACAATAAAATATTGGTATCCTATGCCGAGAGTGGATGACATGATGGATGGATTGGCTGGAGCTAAATACTTTAGTAAAATTAATATACGAAGTGGCTACTAGCATATCATAATTAGAGAAGGGGATGAATGGAAGACAACTTTTAAAATAAAATATGGGTTGTACGAGTGGATGGTGATGCCATTTGAGTTTTCTAATGCACCCAGTACATTTATGCAGTTGATGAACAAAGTACTATGGGAATATAATGGTAAGTTTGTGGTTGTGTATTGTGATGATATTTTTATTTATAGTAAAAGTGAAGAGGAGCATTTGTTACACCTGAAATTAGTGTTAGACGTTCTCAGGAAGGAGAAATTGTATGTCAATATAAAGAAATGTAGATTTCTTCAAGATAATTTAATGTTTTTAGGATTTGTAATCTCAAGAGATGGCATGAGGATGGATGACGAGAAAGTGAAGGTGATTCTAGAATGGCCTCTTCCATGAACTATAACATAAGGAGCTTTCATGGCCTAGCCAAATTTTACAAAAAGTTCATCAGGAACTTCAATAGTATAGTTGCCCCTATAACTGAGTGCATGAAGGGGAAAGAGTTTGTATGGACTATGGCAGCAACAAAAAGTTTTGATATCTTGAAGAAGAAGGTGTCAAAAGACCATGTTCTAGTGTTACCATATTTCAGTAAGGTGTTTGAGGTTGATTGTGATGCCCCATTTGTTGGAATTGGTGGTGTCTTAAGTCAAGAGGTCTGACCTATAGCCTTTTTCAGTGAGAAGATAAATGATGCAAGAAAGAATTATTCTACACATGATGTGGAATTTTATGCAATTGTGCAAGCATTGCAACATTGGAAGCACTACTTACTCTCAAAGGAGTTTGTGTTGTTTACTAATCATGAAGAATTGAGGTATGTCAACTCTTAGAAAAAGTTTTAATAGTAGGCATGCCAAATGGGTTTCATTTTTGCAATAGTATACATTTGTCCTGACGCACAAGTCAGGTAAACAAAATAAGGTTTTTGATGCATTGAGTAGGAGAGTCATGTTGTTGACCATTATGGAGAATGAAGTGGTAGGATTTGAGGGGATTAAATATCTGTATGAATCTAATGCAAATTTTGGGAATATTGTGCAACAGTGTAAAAGTGCGATAGAGGGTGAGTCCCATGCTATTTTTGAAGAGTATTTTTTACAAAATGATTACTTTTTTGAGGGTAATGGATTATGCATTCCCAATGGCTCTATGAGAGAGAACATCTTGAGTGAATTACATAGTGGGGGCTTGGGTTATCATTTTAGAGTAGCCAAAACTACCACTCTTGTAGAGGAGAATTACTATTGGCCAAAAATGAAGAGAGACATAATCAAGTTTGTCTCTAGTTGCAGAGTATGTCAGATGGCTAAGGGCCATACACAAAATATAGGATTTTATATGCCACGGCCATTTCCTACAGGACCATGGATCAATATAAGTATGGATTTCGTGTTGGGGTTACCCAAGAAACAGATGGGTAAGGATTCAATTTTTGTTGTGGTAGATAGATTTTCAAAAATGATGCATTTCATTGCTTTCCAGAAAACTAATGATGCAACTAGGACTGTAGTCTTATTCTTTGATGAGATTTTGAGGTTACATGGTGTTCCAATGACTATTACTTCTGATCGGGATACTAAGTTCTTGAGTCACTTTTGGAGGACATTATGAAAAAATTTGAACACCATGTTGCAGTTCAGTAGTGCTTACCACCCACAGACCGATGGAAAAATTGAGGTAGTGAACAGAAGCTTTGGAAACCTATTACGGTGCATAGTTGGAGAAAAACCAAAACAATGGGATTTAGCCTTGTTGCAAGCTGAATTTACATACAACAGTTCAATGAAAAGATCGATAGGTAAATATCTTTTTCAAATTATTTATGGTCAAAATCCTAGAGGTGTATTAGATTTGGTTGAGTTAACAATTGGAAAACAAGTTAGTGATGATGCAGAAGCATTTGCTAAGCATATCCAGAAAGTGCAAGAGTCCATGGGGGAAAAATTGCAGAGTAGTAATGCTCACTACAAAGAGTCTGTTGATGCACACAGAAGGGTGAAAGTGTTTGAATAGGGTGATATGGTCATGGTTCATCTTAGGAAAGAAATATTTCCTAAGTGGACGTATAACAAACTAAAACTTAAGAAAATTGGGCCATGCAAGATTTTGAAGAAGATTAATGATAATGCCTATAAAGTGGAGTTGCTTGATGAATTTGATATTTCACCCATTTTTAATGTTTTTGATTTATTTTAGTATCTTGGTACTATCGAGGATGGTGAATTACAAGAGATAGTAACTTGGCCACGACATATGCGTAAGAAGAAAAAATACAAAGTTGCATAGGTGCTTGATAAGAAGGTGATCACCACCAGACATAAGAGCTACAATAGATTCCTGGTTCAGTGGGAAGGATTACCACAGTTAGATAACACTTGGGTTTCAGATTTAGAGCTAAAGAAAATTGATAACTAGAAGCTACAGGATTTCAATTCAGCTAAACTCGTAGGAGCTGAGTTCTTTTTCACCAGAGGAGAATGATGCACCTTGTCGAAGCCATAACTTGTGAACCATACACCCCTTTGTCTTGAAATTTAACAGGTTGTTTTACATGCATGTTCTAAATGAGGCTAATATTTGATTCACCTCACCCTCCAAAAATCATGTTTTCAATACCTAACTCCGACATCTAGTGTCCCAAAATTAGCTTTTAGAATAGGTTCCTAGGTTTTTTGGGTTTTTTTGGATGTTAGAATTTTATTATATTTTGTTATATCTGAAGTTGAGGCCTAATATTTTAAAGTAAGGTTATTTATTGTAATAGGGGTGTGTGTACCAAATTTGGATGCAATCCAACTCATTTCTATTTTTAGCAGCTTTTAGAAAAAAATATCTATTTTTAGTAGTTTTTAAAAAAATACGTTTTAGGGTTTCTTTGGTTTTCGGTTGCTATATGATAGATTGTAATAATTTGGAGAACTGGTGTGAATTCATTAATGAGAAGAATATCAATTTGCAAGTTTCTTCCATTATATTGCATTTGTGTTATGTGATTGGAGTCCATTTTGTTGGTCTCTTGTAGCTGAGTTTACAACAACTTCTATGAGTTGACTTGAGTTGAGTTGAGATCATTGTGGATCATTGTTGTCATCCATTTTTTAGTGCATTTCCATTCATTATTGAGTTCATATTTAAGCCTTGCCTTCATATATTTGTGGATGAGATTGAGTACTACTGGAGCATGATTGATTGAGCCTTTGAGAAGGCCTTTGGGATAGATTTTTGAATAGATTTGTGGTAGTTTGTGTATGATTGATTGAGCCTTTAATAAGACATTTGGAATATACTTATGGATAGATTTGTGGTAGTTTGTGTATTATTTATTGAGCCTTTGATAAGGCTTTGTGGAAAGTTTTTGGGATAGATTTATGGACAGTTTTAGATAGATTTTATGGATAGATTTGGGACAAATTTTGATGAGGTTCTGAGTGAGCCTATTGAGAAGAGTTGAGCAAGTTCTTGGTGAGCTTTATAGAGTATTTTTGGACAAGTTCTTGGTGAGCGTATTGAGAAAATTTGAGCAAGTTCTTAGTGAGCTTGTTGGAGCAGAATTGAGCAAGTTCTATGTGAGCTTGTTACAAGTTCTGTGTGAGCTTGTTGAGCAGTTTTGGACAAGTTTTGTGTGAGCTTGTTGATTAGATTTGGACAAGTTCTGTGTGATCTTGTTGAGCATATTTGGACAAGTTTTGTGTGAGCTTGTTAAACAAGTTATGTGTGAGCTTGTTATGCGGATTTGGACAAGTTTTGTGTGAGCTTGTTATAACCTAGCTTTGAGAAAATCAAAGAAATCATTGTATTGGATAAGATCCTTATTTCTATGTGAAATATTATAAGTATATTATCTTGTGGATTACCCCACATTGGGGTAACCATGTTAAATCTTGTGTCTCAATTATGTGTGTTGACTTGTGCTTTTGCTTACTATTGCTATTTGAGTAATTAATGCACATTACTATATTTGGTTATTGCAATTAAGGACATTAATTGACATTTATTTGGAAAGAAAGTAAAAATTGGTCTTATATTGTTCACCCTCCCTCTCAGTATAAGATTGTGTTCTTCAATTTGTATCAGAGTAGGTTCCTTCAGAAAAGCTAACAGCTTTAGGGCATATTCTACAAGAACACAGATGGCTTCACAAAATGGATCATCTACAAATAAGGCTCCACTGCTTGATGGTAACAATTATGCTTTCTGGAACATTAGTATGAAATTTACTTGATATCACAAGGATATGAGGTATGGAAAATGGTTGAAAAAGAGTATAGAGTTGAAGGTGATCCCAAGGTAGATAAGACTATCAGGAAATTGGTTGAGACCAATGCAAGAGCAATAAAATGTATTTTGAGTGGGCTACAAGAGACATATTTTGCAAAGGTTATGATATGTAATTCAGCTAATTATATGTGGACCAAGTTGCAGAATACTTATGAAGGATATTCCAATGTAAAGTTGGCAAAACTACAAACTCATAGAAAAATATTTGAGGAATTGAAAATAAAATATTTTGAAGATATTGCAAAGTTTTTACTTCAAGTTGATGAGATTACTAACACCATGAGAGGCCTAGGTTTTGAGATGAAATAATAAAAAGTTACTCAAAATATTTTGGGATCACTTCCCATGAAATATGATGTAAAGGTTTTAGCAATAGAATAAACAATGGATATAAACAAGATAACAATGGAATAATTGCAAGAAACTCTCATAGCTTATGAGATGAGGGTAAGTAAGCATCAGGTTCCAATAAAAGAGATTGCATTCAAGTCTTCAGAAAAAGATAAAGGGAAAGTTTCAAAAATAAGTAGAGGTTCAGATAATGATGAGGAAGCTAACTTCATCAAAAGGAATAAGGACTCAAGGAATTTTAGGGATATAAGGAAAGTTAGATGCTACAAGTGTGGTGATCTTGGTCACTATGCATACAAGTGTCCACATGAAGAAAACAATGATGATGAAAAACATGGTCACAGAAGAAAATAAGATGGAAAGCATAAGCATGACAAAGATGACAGATGCAAGCAAAACAGGTATGAGAAGAAGAAAATTTTTCGTAAGGCAAAGAAATATTACTACATTGTAGAAGCAAGTGATAGCTCAGATCATAGTGATAGAGACAAATTAGATGATGAAAAGGAGAACATATATTTCTAGGAATAGAAGATGAAATAGGGTTGTGCTTTGTTTGTGGTCAAAGAGATAATAGATTAGGATATTGCAATGGTTTCAGTGATAGTGAAGATGAGATGACACATCAAGGAAACAAGCATGGTCAAAGAAATCTTGAGATTTTGTTTGCTATAGAAGATTATAATTATATTAGTGACAGTGAAGATGAAGAAGGTTTTTTCTATAGAATAAAAGAAGTAGAAGAAGAACATTCACTCCAAATAGAAGAATTTAAACAAGAGGATAATGTATCATTTGATCTAAAGGAAGAATTCAATGTTATCCATGAGCAACTACAAGAGGTTAAATAGAATGTAAAAGAATTGACATTTTATTTACTTGAGAAGTTTTATCCATCATATGACTCAAAAGGTCAAGATATTTTTACTAAGAAGGAAACATGTATTTCAGAGGCTATAGAGAAGGATGCCAATTTACTACTTGACACAAATGAAGAGAAAGAAGAGGGAGATTCCAAAGCACCAAAAGTTTCATAGTTCAGGTTTGGGGAATCACACTCAAAATGAAAGGAATTTCTTAAAGATGAAAGCAAGGAAGAACCTTTGTGTTATGAAGAAATTTCCAAAGTTCCTATGGCTCCAAATATTTAGTTTGGATCTTGTTTTGAGATAGGTGAATCAAGTTCAAAAGGAAAAGAAATACTTGAAGAGAAAAACAAGGAAGAAACTAAGGAAGAGGATTTAGATACTACAAAGAAAGTTCAAAAATGCAATGCACAAGTTGAAAATTATCATAAGGATAATGGTCAAGAAAGGTATGAGAAACCAAGGCATGAACAAAGGGCTTTTCAAGGACATTGTTTTTCTTGTAATGGATTTGGACACAGGGCTATACACTACAGGGTCTATGGATCAAAGAAGTTTGATTTTGCTAGAAGAAACATCAAAGGAAGAAGGTATGGTTTTCAGGGACATTGCTTCTCATGTAACAGGATTGGTCATAGAGCTTCTCAATGCACAGGAAATGAGAAACATGGTTTTGGTTTTAGAGCTACACAATTCAGAAGTCATGGTCATAATGGTCATGAAAACAAAACTTCACAATACAGGGTTCAGGAAAGGAATGGATATGGAAATTATTTCAAGAAATATTTCAAGATATGGGCACCATACAAAGGCTACAATATCAAGTGTTTTAACTGCAATAAATTTTGACATATTGCAAAATGGTGTAGGACTCAATTCCAAACAAGTTCAAGGCAAGAAGGTCAAACAGGTTTGAGGCAAGAAGGTCAAACAGGTTCAAGGCAAGGAGATCAAGAGAAGGATATCATAAAAAATGGAAGGAATTTGATAAAGGAAAGAAACAATGTAAGATGGGAGTAAAAGTACTCCCACCCCAAAATTAATCACCTCAAGAGAGAAGGTGGTGAGGGGGCTAGGCTTAAGAGTCATATATTTTAGCCCCATAGGTGTCCCTTTTGCCATTGATGAAAAAGGGGGAGAGGTTTGAGTAAGGGGGAGATCATTGAGTTAGGGGGAGTAGCCTCCAAAGAGAGCATTGAGTTAGGGGGATCAGCCTCCATAGAGAGTATTAAGTCAAGGGGAAAAGCTTTGATTCTCAGAGATGGTTTTCACAGTGATTGTGTTTTTTGCATTAGAGGTGTTGCCATCAATGACAAAGGGGGATATTGTTGGTAATTTGAGTTATTTTATGTTGTCATTGATGTCACATGGATCATTGATGTCACATGGATCACATTGATTTTTGGTGGCCAAATGATATTTTGGAAAGCATGGATAAATACAGGGTTTTTGTGAAAACCAAGGCAGGCAAAATAAAAGGTTTTGTTTAAAACCATGGATGACATATTTGAACTAGGTTTTTCTTAAAACCCAAGTTGGCATTTCATTTTGTCAAAAAAGGTGCCCCGATGATAAAGATATTTAATTTTTAATATTTAGTTTAAATTTTAATTATTTAAAATTTAAATTTAAATTTAAAATTAAATATGCAATATTTCCATCGACGTCATCGAAAATAATAAGGAGACTATATAAAGGGGATACCTAAGGTTCATAAAATCATCCTTGCTTGTGGTTAATAATCGTTGGCTAAGCATCCAAATTGAGCTCGTGCAAAAATATTTTAGAAAGCAGAAGCAACAAATAAACGAAGGTTGGTCAAAGTCCAAAGTCATTGTGGGCAGAATGGCACATTGGCAATTGGCTTTTGGCTAAGGTGTCTGGAAGCACAAACGTCAAGGTTTCGAATCCCCTTGACTACGTTCTTAAGGCATTGGAATAAAAGTGCTCAAAGCGCTTTTGATTTGTAAAAAGGGAGGAAAGGTTTTAAGGCATGTTGTGCCTTTCCCTTTCGAACGAGTGTCTAGCTCGTGTGGCAACCTTAGTCGTGGCTAAGGCGCTCGTGGTGTGGGCAAGTTGGGGGTTCGAATTCCCTTGAGGAGGTAAATACATTTTTGCTCTAATTAATTTTGTTAAGCCCTAAGTTGGAGTTATAAGGTGGTTAGGAATAATTAAAGTTTTTAGTTAAACTTTATTTTATAAGGGTTGTGATTATTATTTCAAAGGTGGATGAGTTGTTGATTTAATTTGATGTTCATGAAATTGAGAATTAAGATTTAGGAGAAATAAGGATTTGTTATAAAATAATGTTTGAGAGGTTTATTTATTATTATTTTGATAAGGGTTTTTATTAAAAAGGACTTTGGTGGAAGTTTTTATTAAGTCGGACTAAAAAGGTGTAAATTGGGTTATGCTTTATCTTGTGATTATTATTTGAAGTCCACTAACCCTTATTGAGATTGGAAAGGAAAGTTGTGTTTAGTGTGGCAGATTTTGTGGATAACTTCTTGGCATCAAAAAGGTATGGGCACATTCTCCTATTGATTGTTTATGGTGGTTGATTTCTGAAATATCATTGGAGTGAAAAGGATTGATTGTGGTTTCCTTTTTGAAAGTGGTTGGTTGAATGCTTCAAGGTTTTCTAGTTTGAGATTTGTGTTTAAACCTTGTTTTATAAGCATAGTTGTTGAAGCCCATTGGTTATGTAAAGAACTCGAAAAGAATATGAGTATCATTGTTATGTGAGATTTGTGGTTGAACATTATTGGAAAAATTTGAGTTGGTTGATACATGCTTGGAATAGGGTTTTGTGAGAAAGAGTTGTCCCTTGTGGTGATTGGTTGAGTTGATTTGATTGAGCCTAGTCAAGTGATTGTGTGAGGTGATTTTTCAAGCTCCATGAAACAAACTATTCTATAATTTGATTTGAGTTGAGATTGAGCTTAGAACATATTGAGTCTCTAACAATTCTCTTTATGCTTCTATGAGTTGACTTGAGTTGAGTTGAGATTGAGTTGATTTGAAATCATTGTGGATCATTTTTTTCATCCATTATTGAGTGCATTGCCATTCATTATTGATTTGAGTTGAGAACTTGAAAGGCTTCTAGACCAGTAGAAAAACGACTTGGTTTTGATGGACCCAATTTTTCAAGTTCTTCTCATGTTTGCAAAAAAAATATGTGCAATTTTATGTCTTATATCCCCATTTTGAGAAAACAAATGCACACTTTCAATTTTGATGTTTTGTAATTTTGGAGTCTCCTTGTCTTTAAAATTTGGAAAAATAATTCAAGTTTGATGCTTTCTTGTATGCTAAATTAACAAGGTTGAGAAGAGTTTTCGGTTGCCTAATTTTGCAAGAAAATTTTGCTTTTAAATGTCTTATATCTCCTTGTTGATGAGACAACAAAAAAACATTATGTCATTTGATTTGCAAAAAAAATTAGTTCTTTACCTTTTTTTTTAAGTTTCAATTTCATTGCATTTATTCTAATTAATTTAAGTATTATTTAATTAATAATAAAAATTATTCTTTTTTTTTTAAAGCAAAAAACCCCTTGTGGGGCCGCCTTGGTCTAAGAGACCATGAACAGGGGGTTCTACACCATCAAATTCACCCGGGGGTCGCACCCAGCCCTGCCCGTACCAACATTATCAATTGGATTTTGGGTACCCAATTCAGCTTTTTGGTAGGGTGGAGATTCGAACCTGGGACCTCCCTTGGAGGATTGCCCTCTCCTCTCCAACTCACCTACAACACCTGGGTTAATAAAAATTATTCTTATTTAAAAAATCATTTTATTATAAAAATAAAAATGATTTTATAAACAAAAAACATTAAATTATTAAAAAAATACTTAAAAATTAATAAAAAAATACAAAGAATTTTTTTTTTTTAAATTACCTTTTAATGTTGATGCTCCTTTGAGAAAAAATGAGGTCTAAATTCCCCAACGAGAGTCGAACTCTCGACCTCCCATCGGGAAGCACCTTAAGGCTGGCCCTCTCTCTAGTCGGGCTAGCTAGCCCGATGAGAGGAGTAGCCCATTGCCTTCTCCTTGAAGGCTTCCCCGTCGACTAGCATGGAATCTAGTGGGATTTATCCCACATCACCCCTATGGGTGATATTAAGTTGCTTAAAAGTAACAGAGCACCTAGTGCTCTTTGATTGCCTATGGGCAATCAGGGTCTAGTCGGATCCCTTTTGCTATCGCCCACATGGTGCAACCGGAGGGGTCCATGTGTTCGGTGGCACACGTGGCTGTCCACCATGTATCTAGTCTACATCAAGTGCCACATGGCCAATCCACCATATTTCATCCTATGTCTTATTTGGACCACATCAGAATCTTAGTCAGATGCCACATCAGCCTTGTCCAATCAAGGTCTGTCCAGTCAGCATCTGTAGTCCACGTGTCTATAGCATCAAATATAGGGTCTAGGTGGCAGTGCCATGTGCCTACTTTAGATTCATCCACATCAGTTGTGTTATATCTAGGGTCTAGGTGGTAGTCTGAGTTTCTCAATTTCCATATCCAAAGTGTCTGCCACGTAGGGTGCTCCTACCCTCACGTGGTATTTGACCACCTCACGGAGGGCACTCCTGCCATCACATGTAGGATAGCCTGGTTGCCATGTGGCCTCCCATGGAGTGTGCTCCTACCCTCACATGGAGTTCAACCACCACACGGAGGGTTCTTCTACCCTCTCGTGCAGGTCAATTGTCAGTGGCCACGTTCGATCGCCAAAAACTTAACTTCAGTCACCAGATGGGTGGGTGGGCATGAATGTCCATAGTGGTATTTGGAGGACCACCTGTCCTCCCATGGCTGCCTGGTGACATGGGTGCTACCCCACGCAGGTCTATGGGCCTATGGGCCCTTATCGCCTGTGGGTTGTCCTGTAGGCTATCCTACGGGTCATGTCCTATGGGCCCTCCCCACAACCTAAGCTTGGGAGGATGGATCGAGATGGCCTAGAAAAAAAATCCAGATGTCCACCTCCTCTACCTCCAAGCTTAGTAGAATAGCTAAATAGGATTAATCAAGCTAATTAGCAAACTATAGGATTTAAGGAACGTAGGAAAAAAATCACCAATCGCCTTCTCTTGCAGAACGAAGATGCCTTCGCCTAATACAATGGAACGATGCACTTATTCCCTCTATCTCCCTTCTTGCTCTGATGTGAATGTGACCAGGAGATCCAGACAGTTTGATAATTGAATATTTGCATTAACAAAAACATTAGCAATGAGGCTAATGTTAAATAGATTACAAAATAGGAATAGTATCAACTACTCCTGCATCTATGCTAACTAACACGCCATAGAAGGTAGAGTTTTAGGTTTAGTATTCTTAACCTAAGATATTTAGGAACTTACCATTAGATATTTGGAACAGTAAATATCTACATGGTAGAAAGTAGAAAAGTAAATACTAGTGGTAAAAAGTAACAAACTACTTTTTACCATGCGGTAAATAAAATCTACCTAATGTAGGAAATGGGATAAATATCCCAAATGATGAAATATTACTCTAACAATATGATGCTAAGGTTTTAGCAATAGAAGAAACAATGGATATCAGCAAGCTAACAATTGAAGAATTGCAAGGAACTCTCACAACTTATGAGATGAGGGTAAGTAAGCATCAGGTTCCAATAAAAGAGATTGCATTCAAGGCTTAAAAAAAAGAGAAATTGAAAGTTCCATAAATGGATAGAGTTGTAGATAATGATGAGGAAGCTAACTTCATCAAAAGGAATAAGGACTTAAGGAATTTCAGGGATATAAGGAAAGTCAGACGCTACAAGTGTGGTGATCTTGGTCACTATGCATACAAGTGTCCACATGAAGAAATAGTGATGATGAAAAATAGGGTCATAGAAGAAAAGAAGATGGAAAGCATAAGCATGACAAAGATGACAGATACAAGCAAAAAAGGTATGAGAAGAAGAAATTTTTTCGTAAGGTAAAGAAATCTTACTACATTGTAGATGCAAGCGATAGCTCATATCACAGTGATAGAAACCAATCAGATGAAGAAGAATGTACATTCTTTGGAATAAGTGAAGAAAGGCAAGAACACCTATTCCTAGGTATTGAAATTAAATAAGAGGATATATCTATTGAAGAAAGACATGAAGAGCTTGCCATAGCCATTGAGCAAGCAAATAGGTACAATAAGGGTCTAAGGATACTAAAATGCTTCATATGCGGAGATTTTGGGCATATAGATGATGATTGCACATACTACAACAATTACAACAAAGAAAGTTTATTTGTTGAAAAAGAAAGCAACAGTTCCAGTAATAGTTCTAGCAGCAGTTCTAGTGACAATTCCAGCAATAGTGATGATGAAGAAGAGGATTCCACAAAACAAGAAAAGAAAATTAGGAGGTTGGAAAATAAAAGCAAGAGGCTTGAAAATAAAGTTTTTGAAAATGAAAAGGTCAATATGATGCTTATTCAACACATTCAAGATTTGGAAAAATATCTTCAAGAAACAAAAGAGTTTGGCATCACTATTTCTGAGAAATTGAAGGAGAGGAAATAAATATGTAATCAGTTAGAAGAAGAAGATCAAAAAATTTTGGGGACCTACATAAAAGAGTTAGCACGATTTCAAAGGAATTCAAAAACTCTGGATAATTTTTTGGATTTACAACGAGATACATTTATAAAGACAGGGCTTGGTTATGAAGAAGGGAAATACAAAATAAGTACACAAGGACCTATATTTGTATCAGGAGGCTTTGTTTCATAAATATATAAGGAAGAACCAGTTACCAAAGAAAAATAAGCAGCAAAAATGGATACTTGCATTTCAAAGGCTATAGAGATGTGTGCCAATTTGCTACTTGACACAAATTAAGAGAAAGAAGAGGAAGATTCCAAAGCACCAAAAGTTTCATATTTCAGGTTTGGGGAATCACACTCAAAAGGAAAGGAAGTTCTTAAATATGAAAGCAAGGAAGCACCTAAGTGTTATGAAGAAAGTTCCAAAGTTCCTATGGCTCCAAATATTCAGTTTGGATCTTGTTTTGAGATAGGTGAATCAATTTCAAAAGGAAAAGAAATACTTGAAGAGAAAAACAAGGAAGAAACTAAGGAAAAATATTTAGATACTACAAATAAAGTTCAAGAATGCAATACACAATTTGAATATGATTATAGGAATAAGGATCAAGAAAGGTATGAGGAACCAAGGCATGAACAAAGGGCTTTTCAAGGACATTGTTTTTCTTGTAATGGATTTGGACACAGGGCTATACACTACAGGGTCTATGGATCAAAGAATTTTGATTTTGCTAGAAGAAACATCAAAGGAATAAGGTATTATTTTTAGGGACATTGCTTCTCATGTAACAGGATTGGTCATAGAGCTTCTCAGTGTAAATTAAATGAGCAACATGGTTTTGGCTTTAGAGCTACACAATTCAGAAGTCATGGTCATAATGGTCATGAAAATAGAACTTCACAATACAGGATTTAGGAAAGGAATGGATATGGAAATTATTTCAAGAAATATTTCAGGATATGGGCACCATCCAAAGGCTATAATATCAAGTTTTTTTAACTGCAATAATTTTGGACATATTGCAAAATGGTGTAGGACTCAATTCCAAACAAGTTCAAGGCAAGAAGGTCAAACAAGTTCAAGGCAAGAAGGTCAAACAGGTTCAAGGCAAGAAGGTCAAAAAGGTTCAAGGCAAGAAGATCAAGAGAAGGATATCAAAAAAACATGGAAGGAAGTTGATAAAGGAAAGAAACAATGTAATATGGGAGTAAAAGTACTCCCATCCCAAAATTAATCACCTCAAGAGAGAATGTGGTGAGGGGGCTATGATTAAGAGTCATATATTTTAGCCCCATAGGTGTCCCTTTTTCCATTGATGTCAAAGGAGGAGATATTTGAGTAAGGAGGAGAGCATTGAGTTAGGAGGAGCAGCCTCCAAAGAGAGCATTGAGTTAGGGGGAGCAACCTCCATAGAGAGTATTGAGTCAAGGGGAGCAACTTTGATTCGCAGAGATGGTTTTTGCAGTGATTGTGGTTTTTGCATTGGAGGTGTTGCCATCAATGACAAAGGGGGAGATTTTTGGAAATTTGAGTTATTTTATGTTGTCATTGATGTCACATGGATCACATTGAGTTTTGGTGGTCAAATGATATTTTGGAAAGCATGGATAAATATAGGTTTTTTGTGAAAACCAAGGTAGGAAAAATAAAAGGTTTTGTTTAAAACCATAGATGGCAGATTTGAACTAGGTTTTTATTAAAACCCAATTTGGCCTTTTGTTTCGTCGAAAAAGGTGCCCCGATGATAAATATATTTAATTTTTAATTTTTAGTTTAAATTTTAATTATTTACAATTTAAATTTAAAATTAAAATTTAATATGCAAGATTTTCACTGACGTAATCGAATATAATGAGGCTATATAAAGGGGACACCTAAGGTTCATAAACTATTTATTGTTCGTGGTTAATAATCGTTGGCTAAGCATCCGAATTGAGCTCGTGCAAAAATATTTTAGAAAGCAGAAGCAACGAATAAACAAAGGTTGATCGAAGTACAAAGTCATCATGGGTAGAGTGGCACATTGGTAGTTGGATTTTGGCTAAGGCGTGTGGTAGCACAAACCTCAAGGTTTATAATCCCCTTGACTGCATTCAGAAGGAGTTGGAAGAAAAGCACTCGAAGTGCTTTTGATTTACGAAAATGGAGGAAAGGTTTTAAGGCACGTTGTGCCTTTCCCTTTCGAATGAGTGACTAGCTCGTGTGGCAACCTTAGCCATGGCTAAGGTGCTCATGGTGTGGGCAAGTCGGGGGTTTGAATCCCCTTGAGGAGGTAAATACGTTTTTGCTCTAATTAATTTTACTAAGCCCTAAGTTGGAGTTATAAGGTGGTTAGTAATAATTAAAGTTTTTAATTAAACTTTGTTGTTATAAGGGTTGTGATTTTAATTTCAAAGGTGGATGAGTTGTTGATTTAATTTGATGTTCATAAATTCAAGAAATAAGATTTAGGAGAAATAAGGAGTTGTTATAAAATAATTTTTGAGAGGTTTATTGATTATTATTTTGATAAGGGTTTTTATTAAAAAAGGACTTTGGTGGATGTGTTTATTAAGTTGGAGTAAAAAGGTGTAAATTGAGTTATGCTTTATCTTGTGATTATTATTTGAAGTCCACTAACCCTTCTTGAGATTGGAAAGGAAATTTGAGTTTAGTGCGGTAGATTTTGTGGATAACTTATTGGCATAAAAAAGGTATGGGCACATTCTCCATTTTTTATGGTGGTTGATTTCTAAAATATAATTGGAGTGGAAAGGATTAATTGTGGTTTCCTTTTTGAAAGTGGTTGGTTGAATGCTTCAAGGTTTTCTGGTTTGATAGTTGTGTTTAAACCTTTTTTTTATAAGCAGAGTTGTTTAAGCCCATTGGTTGTGTAAATAAATTGAAAAGAACATGAGTATCATTGTTATGTGAGATTTGTGGTTGAGCATTGTTGGAAACATTTGAGTTTGTTGGTACATGCTTGGACTAGGGTTTTGTGAGAAAGAGTTGTCCCTTGTGGTGATTGGTTGAGTTGAGTTGATTGAGCCAATTCAAATGATTGTGTGAGGTGATTGTTCAAGTCCCATGAAACAAACTATTATATAATTCTGATTTGAGTTGAGATTGAGCTTAGAACATATTGAGTCTCTAAAAATTCTCTTTATGCTTCTATGAGTTGACTTGAGTTGAGATTGATTTGAGTTGAGTTGAGTTGAGATCATAGTGGATCATTGTTGTCATCCATTGTAGAGTGCATTGCCATTCATTGTTGAGTTCATATTTGAGCCTTGCCTTCATAGATTTGTGGATGAGATTTGAGTACTACTTGAGCATGATTGATTGATCCTTTGAGAAGGCCTTTGGAATAGATTTCTGGATAGATTTCTGGACAGATTTATGGGAGTTTGTGTATGATTGATTGAGCCTTTGAGAAGGCTTTATGGATAGTTTTTGGGATAGATTTGTGGATAGTTTTAGATAGATTTTTGGACATATTTAGGACATATTTTTATGAGGTTTTGAGTGAGCCTATTGAGCAGAATTGAGCAAGTTCTTGGTGAGCTTGCTAGAGCAGTTTTGGACAAGTTATTAGTGAGCTTGTTGGAGCAGGATTTGAGCAAGTTCTTGGTGATCTTACTAGAGCTGATTTGGACAAGTTATTAGTGAGCTTGTTGGAGCATATTTGAGCAAGTTCTTGGTGAGCTTGCTAGAGCATATTTGGACAAGTTCTGTGTGAGCTTTTTGAGCAGTTTTGGACAAGTTATGTGTGAGCTTGTTATGCATATTTGGACAAGTTATGTGTGAGTTTGTTATTGCCTAGATTTTATCAGATCAAATAAATTTGGACAAGTTCTATGTGAGCTTGTTGAGCAGTTTTGGACAAGTTTTGTGTGAGCTTGTTATGCAAATTTGGACAAGTTCTGTGTGAGCTTGTTATTGCCTAGCTTTGAGCAGATCAAAGAAATCATTATATTGAATAAGGATTCGTATTTATGTGCGAAATATTATAAGGAGATTATCTTGTGTAGTACCCCACATTGGGGGAACCACGTTAAATCTTGTGTCTCAATTGTGTATGGTGACTTGTGCTCTTGCTTACTATTGTTATCTGAGTTATTAATGCACACTGCTATATTTGGTTATTGCAATTAAGGGAATTAATTGATATTAGTTTGGAAAGAAAGTAAAAATTGGTCTTATACTGTTAACCCCCCCTCTCAGTATAAGCTTGTGTTCTTAAGTATCGTGTCGTTTACGAACACAATGCGGTGTAAAGAAATGATATCAACTACTAGATTGATGATGGATAATGTCGATTGGATGATGATGGTTAGCAAGTGATGAAAATGGCTTTTGTATTAAGGGGGGTGATGTAAGATTACCTCAAATTTAGATCAATGTAGGATACCTCAATTATGAAATAGAAAAATACCCTTAAATATTTGCCTTTGATGAATTGATGGAATTATTTGATGCAGTAATTTAACTAGCACTATGGTGGGTTTCTTCAAGATGCTAGGTATCGATTGTAAGTGGTCTTAAGTTACCACCTCGATGTAATGAAGGCATGGGAAACCATATAGCCATAGGTATGGGACATACCAAATTGATTGAATTGGATTTTTTAATTGACAGGGAGAAGTTTTGCTATTTACCCCAATATAAAGGGTTTAATGATAGCCTTGGGCAAAGATTCTTGGACACATGTGACTCTAGGATTGGGTGTTTAGGTATTGGACTTGTTTGGGATAGAATTTTGTGGATATTTTCTACCCCCTCAAGTGATGAGTTAATGAAGAAATAAATAGATGATAGTAATGAAATGGTCAACAAAAGTGGGATAGGCAATAGAAGGATGGATGAGATGGTGAAAGAAGGAAGCTTGAGATGGTGTGTTGTTGGGGTTGTTAGTTATTTTTTTGGGGGGGGATAACTACGAGTGTCCTTATGGTAATATTATCATCCTATCATATTGCATGGATAACCAATAATTGCAACCACCAAGTGTACTCGAGTAGATCACTAGTTACAAGGTTCACTCAAAAGGTAAATAAATTATGTGAAAGGAATACTACCTTAGGAAAGCTAGGAAAATACATGAAAATATTCTAATGTATGAAAAACAATTAAGATGAAATGAAATGAAGATCTATTCTACGAACATGATAAAGAATATGAAATTAAAATCTCTTCTAAGAAAGCAATAAATGACATGCAAGCAAGTCTACAATAGGAAAGCAGTAAATGACATGAAAGTAAAGATATTCTACGAAAATGGTAAATAACATGAAATGAAATCTAAACTACTAAACCAATGAATGATTAAAAATTAAATGTATCCTAGGAAAGCAGTAAAAAACATGAAATAAAATTGAGATGAGGACAAAAGTAAATGACATGAAAAAAATATAAACTATGAAAAACAAGAAATCTATGCTAGAAAAGTAGTAAAAGATATCTATACTAGGATGATTATGATTTTATCCCAACAAAAATAGGGTTGGGAATGATTGGATGGTTCTACTTTTGCCCCAATTAAAAAGGTTTTATGATGATTGGATGGTTCTATTTTTTCCCTAATATAAGAGGGTTAGTGATGATTTTATGGGTTTTTTTTTTCCCCAACATACAAGGGATGATGAGGATTTGATAGATTGATGATTAGGATGGTAAGGATTCATACACACCTAAAATTTATATGGAAAGGGGGAAGGTGCGATATCCTGGACACCCTCAAGTTGAGTGATTATTGTTGATTAGGGGGTAAGGGGTTATACCTACCAAAAATTGATGTTATTAGAGGGAAGGTGTGATACCTTGGACATCCTGAGGATGTTTACACTAGTGTAAAAGTATATATAGGGATTTCAAGGGCATGACGAGTCATTTTTATCACTTGTGATAGGATAAAATGATAGTGTGAGGAGTGAGAGAAAAATTAACATGGAGGTCCTGGCAGTTAACGAGTTGAAGGGACAATATGGTGATAGGAGGCACACTATCTAGAGTGGGAGGGAGTGCAAGGATGGTCAGTTAAAATTTGATTATTCTCCATATTTTATGAAAAGGATAAAATGAACCTTATAATTTTGATTTTTGTTTTTGTTTTTTTACTATAGAAAATTGAAACCATAAGTGGAAGTAAGTTAGACTAGAAAAAAGTGTGTGGGGTTGTATGTGGGTGTTGGGGTAGGTGTATGTGGTTGTGCTTTAATTTTTTTTGTGTGTTGATATGTTATTTTTTAATTTGTTTTGCACGTGTGGGATGACCATCTAAGTCCGAATGATCATGGTTTATGACCATTCAGGGGTCGAATGATTAGTGGTAAGGACCATCCAAAGGTATGATAATGATAGTATAAGGTTTTCAAGGAGGGGGACGATGAAAATTGTTTTTTATGAAGATGGTAATAGTGCATGTGTTTATGGTTGCAGCAAAAGCTACAAAGACCAAGGCATAGGTTTACAAATATTTTTTATATTATGAGGAGAGAGTTTATGACGATAGAATAGGATTAGCTATGGGATATTTTTTTGGTGGTGATGGTCATATTGGAGATGGTACATGCAGACCACATGTATAGCATTGCATTGGTTGATAGGTGGGATCCTGATACCTCCATGTTCCACATGCCAATAGGAGAGATCACAATCATGTTAGAGGATGTGTAACATATTTTTTGATTTCCAGTGGAGGGGGAGAGGATCCACATGATAACTACAATAGAGAGGTAGGCCTTGTTGTGTTGAGTTTATAGAGATTAGTGTATGGACATTAATATGGATAGTAGTGGAGTCATATTTGAGGTGCATTATGAGGAATGGCTCCTTACCGTGAGTTATATTGTGTTGATGATCTTGATGTCCAATGTCATATTGCTAGACTCTTTAGGTGCATAGTTCCCCTGGAACTTGCTAGATTCGATGATGGATTTGGTAGAGAGGATGAGGATATATGTATGGGCCCCGATGTTACTAGATCAAATATACTAAGAATTGTATGAGGTGCAATGACAAGGTCATATAGGATTGGGATGTGGCTTTCTCCTATAGGTATGGGAATGGGAGCACTTTTAGGTGAAGATGCCTAATGGCTACCATGGCAAGTGCATAGGGATATGGGAGATGATGTACCTTATGCCATGATATTGTCACAACCCACCTTGGCAAGACTTATTAATATTATGGATTATGTGTAAAAATATGATTATTCAATGCTTAGTATTAAATGCATTATGTATGGTTAATTTGCATTTGATAGTTTGGTTATATTATATACAAATATGGTTGTAGCCGCTGAATTTTGACACACTTCAAAATTCCTAATTCTTATTAAAACATCCTAATCATCCTAACAATATGAAACTCACCCTCAAATACCCTTGCCTTGATATTTGTGCCAAAAAAATGGGAAAATAACTTAATTTTACCCTTACAATAAATTTGGACAATATCGATGAATTCAAACGCATCTAATAAATCGAACACATACGAATTTATCCAAATCCCACATGTGCCTAATTTAGGCACTCACTTGGGATTTTGAACCTAATATGGGCATCACCAGATTTCCAATAATTTTGGACGATCCGCTAAAATTGGATGAATCCAAATTTGTCTAAATGGAGCCAAAACCTAATTTGGCTTAACAACCTAGCCTAATTTCACCACCTACCTAATTATTCGAATTGTAGAAACCATTTAAACCCATAGTCTCAAATTAAATAGGTTGAATGGTGATATTCACAAAAAGTATTGGATTTAATAAGGAGACCTTTGGAGATTTTTTGCAGGTTGCAGTGAATAACCTTATCATTTGATAACCGTTCAAGGAGTGCATAGACATGGAGATATTTTCAACATACATAGATTTGGTTTATACTTAGTTATTATTTGAGTTTTTGCATCATTTGTACAAATTTGGATGCATCTAAATTTATCATTTTGCATCCGATTTTATTCTCTATTTTGTAGAACTAGTCATTGGATTATTTTAGCTTCGATCAAAATTATACATAGCGTTTGAAATCATAAATTACATTCGAATGTAAACCAGTGGCCCATTGGGGGTAAAATTATGATTTTCAGATCATTAATTGCCTTATATTTGCATTACATTTTGTTCATTATTTTAGTATTTTACTACATCTTACTATTATTATTAGATCTATTGCATTTAAAATTACATGTTTCATGTTCAAATAATTAATATTTCATTATCTTTACGGTTGGCTAAAAGAACAAAGGGTATTTGAATGTCATAGACCATGATCTACTATGGCATATGCAGATCCCCCATCCATAATTTCAAATTTTAGTGTTCTGTTGTGCAATTGCAAGTTTCTGATAGATTCGTACACATCCGAATTTGTCTGATGAATTTGGATTTATGAATTCATCATGTATGCATCCGAATTCATTTTGTAAATCTAAATTCATCCCAAATCAAACATCTAGATCAGGTAAGGACTTAAACCTATTCCCTTGTACTTGGATTTATATTTTTTTGTCTCATAGGCATCTGTATTAATCAAAAGAAAAGCAAAAAAATTCAAAAACATAGGTTTTATTATATATTTTTACATGCAAAACATAAAAATACAAAAATAAAATATGTTGGCATAAACAAAACATTTGCATCTTAGTTAAAATTTGTAACGCTTTCTAGATAACTTGTATTCCTTATCTTCTTTTGAAATTGAATTGCATATAACTAGGTGGAAATTGCATTTTGGCCAAACCCTAGGTGTATGCTTTCAAAAAAAAAAAAAAACATCAAACTACTACCTCACCTAGGCATGGAAACTTCCATAGCAAGTGTTTCCTGGTGAACCCATCCAATTCGTCGATAAACACCAAGGAGAGCGCAAATTAAGCGCTTCTCGTTCAAGGTGCAGATTCATCATTTTCCCTCCCCCTTTCAGGCATATATCCATTATCCTGGAAGAAAGGGATGCAAAAATTTTGGGCCTACATTCTTTGGTGAACCCTACATGAAAACACTCTTATTCTGAAATTTTTAAACTTTATTGCTTACTCAAAAATTAAAAATTGAAAAAAAAACAAATTTTTTACTAGATAGTAGAAAATAGTCTTAAGGAGTATTTATTTATAGATATTAGAATAAGAGTAATAGAACAAGAGGTTGATCTCTTCTATAAACGTGATACCACAAAATGTCAAGTAAATTTGTGGCAAAAATTTGGCATCATTGAAAATAAATTTGAATAAATTAGAGAAATTAAAAGAATTGATGTTTCTAGAGCCTTAGGACCAAGTTTCCACTCTTCTTAATTTGAAATTTAAATAGGTTGTGAGTGTTGTCTTGCAGATAAATGAGCTTGTATCCACTCAAACATTTATCCTTGGGATAATTACTTGGAAGAAGCCTTAAACATCCAAATATTCTTAGCATACTTATATAACAACAAGGTAACCCTAGAATAAAGAAAAATATTTCATAAAGCACCTAGGGCAATCCTGTTTCGAGAGTATTTTTATGAATTGCAAGTCCAATAGTTTGACTCAAAAACTAATGGATTTACCTTTGTCCGCTTCATCCAATTCTTAGTAGATGATTTCTCTTTTGAGGAAGAACAGTACATGAGTCCTAAAGATTTAGAGCCCATCAATGAAATCCACGATCTCTTTAAGTAAGATTAAAACCACTTAGCATTATTTTCAAAAATATTGTAAACACTTGAGTTAAAAGCATAGTAGATTTTTTTCCTAAAAAATAAAAAATAAAAAAACCAAGAAAAAATTAGGAAATAGCATCAAAAAATAATATGCCTAAACATCTGAGTGGTAAACAAGTGGTAACTGACTATGAAGATGAGCTATATATTGACCCTAATGCAAAATTTGAAATAGAAGAAGTCTTAGAAGAACAAGAACCCCAAACAATACAAAGTGAAGAAAGATGAAACCATCAACAATATTGACCCAAAACTAGGGCCTCAAGGAGACGTTCATTTTCAATCCATGCAACATTTCTGTGACTTCTTAAACCAAAATCGAGCTACCATCACTAATGTGTTGGAGATAGAAGATCAGCTCACAAAGGGTGATTTCTTGATGGAAGCAGCTTTTCGACTTCAGCCACAACCTGAAACATACATAAATACTTCATTGCAATATGCCACTGACAATGACCTCCTTAGATGATACCAAAAATATACCTCCTCTAAAGGGTAATTCACAAAAACAAGAATTTGAACCACTACAACAACAAATCGTTGTTGCAACTGCTACAACTACTTCTAATCAAAAGCAACCATATTCACCTAATAATCCTACCTTGCTTTCTCAATATTTTCAACATATATTTACTCAAAATTTTGCTTCCCAAAAAAGTAAAAATATACAAGTTCCAAATTCTCCTCGACCAAATGTCCAACAAAATGATACTCCCTATAAAATTTAATATCCTCATCCTAATTCAAACCCTATGCATAATAGTGTTTCCATTTCAACCCCTTATATGGAAGCACAAAAAACTTATTATCCTCCACATGGTAACATAGTAAACCAAAATAAAAACAATGAACCATCACATCATCTTGAAACCGTAGTGAAGAAATTATCTTTACGATTAGATAAAATAGACCCATATAATCCTACATATAGCTATAAAGAGATGTGCAATCAGCCATTATATCCTACGGTTGTTGCTAGGCCATATCCTAAATGGTTCCCTATGCCGGTTCTTCTGATCTATAAGGGAAAAGAAGATCCTATAGATAATCTTCTCATGTTTAGGACAACATGTCATGACATCACTTATGATGATATGCTATTGCTAAAAATGTTTTCAAAAATTTTAGGAGGCATGGCATTGGAATGGTACTATCAATTACCAATGCATTTCTTGATAAATTTTGAAAAAACCACAAAAAATTTTGTACATCAATTTGGCACCTACATAGAGAGGCACATCAAAATAAATGATTCGTACAACTTTAAACAAGGAAAAGAAGATATTTTTAGAGAATTATTACCTCGATGGAGGAAAATTTTAGGAAAAATACATTTTGCTTTGCCTCTAAGAGAAATTCTATATATTTTTAATTAGGAATTTGCAAAAACAATTGTCTTACGAGTTAGCTATAGCTACTATAATGTACTTTGACCAAGCTATAGATTTAGAAAGAAGAGAAGAAGAATTCCTAATCAAGAGGGGACAATTTAAAAGGAAATATGAAGATAGGTCATCTAAAAATCAATACAAAAACAAACATGTGGTAGGATATGGGCCCACGAATAGTAAGCCCCCTTAGAATATCAATACCACAGAAACCACGAAACATTTTATGTTTAAAGCACCCCAAAAACCTCTGCAATGGAATTTTAGAAGATTAAATCAACCCTTGACAACAGTCTTACCATAACTAATAGAAATAGATCTAATAAAACTGCCAGAGATACAACAACCTGATCCCTCTCAACCTTGGTATAGACCCGACCAACACTGTGATTAATTAGAGCCTTAATATGAGGTAGATGTCATTAGATCCAATATCTATGTATCTATAGATACAACTAGATCCATAGTCCTTAATAGGACAAGATTCATGTGATGTTTTTTTCTATTTGTGGTACATTTCCTATATGTAGGAATTAAATAGCTTGGCAAGCCTACAACTCATTGATTCAATAGAAGGTTAACTCCTTGTGAGTTATTCTTTCCATAGCTATTCATAGTATATGGTGGAACCTTGTATCTAGAAACATACTAGACCATGACCCATTTCCAGGGAATGCAATCCTTTTTTATTAGTAACCAAGGATTTATTACTACTCTCATATCTGTGGTATGATTCTTCAAGGAAGCAATAGTATTGGTATTAAAAAATATTTTAGTATCTCTTTTTTTCCTATTGTAGAGTGACATTTGAGGAGGTTATCAATTCTATTCCTAGCTGAGTTAATATCAAAATAAACTACTTTATTATGTCCTATTGGTTTGATTATAGATAGTGGAACAATTTACTCTTATATACCATCCATGCTAAACAACTATATTCTCACCTAATCCCTTCCTTTGACTTATCTCCTCAACTTAATGAGAATTGGGACCTTCATATTTCCAAATAGCAATGAATTTTTCTCATCAATAAATTATGGAAAGTAGCACTTGTTGTCCAAGATCTCTTATTTGTGTAGATAATCCTTTGGTGCAAAATTCTTTCTCTTTAGCACCTATCGAAGATCAATCTAACCAATCCTTTCTATGCTATCTATGGATAAATGGAGTCTATCAACCACATATTTTGGTTTTACCCTTCTATCACAAGACACTAGGAAGTGTTTGTTGATATTTTCTCACCCTTCATCATTTGTATTAACTAGAAAACCCATATCCTTGGTTATTCAATTTATTCTAATACTTATAATATGAGTTGGGACTTTTTGAGAATCGTTGCTATCTAATTTATTTGAAAAGTAAGAGGTAATTTTTTGTTTACTAGGGGGCTTTACCCCCTTGGACATCCTATTGTAGGTGAACATGATTCATTATCAGAACCAATTTCTTGGACACCTCATAAAGAAGATCCATGAAAGAATTAGAATTTTGGAGCTATGCTAGAGCTCCATTTTTGGTCACAAGATGCCTACTATGGAGGAGTGGCATTTTTCTATGCGTTGAAGCAGTGGCTCCAAATTTGAATCCATCATGATTCTTAGTATATTATTGTATTGATATTTGTTGGTAATATGTTAAGTATTATTTTGTGTGGAAACCACTCATAAAGTTCTTATATGTTTATATATTGGCGGTTATAATGTGTGAAGAACTATTACCTTAAGGGATTCACTTAGGCTGAAACTTATAGTAACCTAGTTTAAGTATATGATTAAATACTTTAATTTTTTACTATATTTTAGTCTATAATAGATTAAGAATAATTTAATTTGCAAGGTCTAACACCCTATAATTATATATTACATAGTTTATTGTTAATATAATATTCCTTTAAGGAAAAAGGAAAAATAAAAAACCTAACACATTATTCTATTATACTTTTTAAATAATAAAGTTGTGGTTTTAATACATATACACTTGCTTTTATATTATCCCTCTTTTCTAAAACTAATCATTCTATTCGCTTAATTTTAGAACTTTTACATTGTCACCAATTAGTTATATATATATAATAACTTGTCTTACTTGATATTTATTAAATATTATAAAAGACCACTTGTTATTATCATGACAATGTCGTTAGACAGTCAAGATGACAATTTCAGTGGTAGTTACAGGGGGTGATTTGCAAGCAGTGGATGAGTTTGGGAATTGGCAATTAGTCAAAGCAAGTGGTCCTTGGGGGCCCTCCCATGGGATTTCTGGAGCTATGAAGTCAGTGGGTCTGGCAGTGTCCTGTGGTGAACCCATGAAGGGGTCCCCGAGAAGTGGTCATCCAATTGACCCAAGTGAGTCTTCTTTCACTACAATTACCGCTAGGAGTTTATTTTCTTGGGCCTCAAAACCTCTTTTTGACCTTTCTTCGATCAGCAACAAACTTGTCATTCTGGATGAGTTGGTGGATGCTACCATGGTTGAAGGCTCATGGAACCTGGTTGGGAAGTTTCAGGGAACTCGACCAGACCTCGATTCCATTTGATGGTGGGCTCTATTTAAATGGAAACCCTTGGGCTCCCTTGATATTGTGGCTCTATCCAATGCTTTCTTCCTTATCAAGTTGAGCTACGAGGAGGACTCAAAATGGATTCTTGGGGGAGGCCCATGGTTTTTTGGTAAACGAGGGATTTTTTTGTGGAAATGGGGTCTGAACTTCAACCCCAGGACTCAAAATATTAATCTGGCACCCCTTTGGGTTCGCCTACCTGATTTACCATTTCATTTATGGCACAAATATATCCTAAGGGGTATAGCCAAAGCCATTGGGGAATTGGTTCTTATTGACTCAACCACCAGAGCCAAGTCTAGGATGATATTTGCTAGGATGTGCATAATGGTAGACCCGAAGGCTGAGCTACTGGGCCACATTGAACTTATCTCCAAGTAGGGTCCCTGGTTATAGTAGATAGTCTATGAGAATCAACCCATTAGGTGTTCTTCATGTCAGAGATTTGGGCATGCGATGGGGTCTTGCCCTCGTAAAGCTTTTGGTAGTGGAGCTCCATAGAAGAACGGGCCGAAAAAGCTAGTCAAAAAGACCTAGGAACAAATGGTTCCTTTTGGAACAGGACAATCTGAGCCGAGCCTGAATGAGCTAGAAATGGGAGATAAGATTGTGGATCAAATCATCCTAGTTAATGTGTCTAAGTCTGGTGAGGTGGTGGTCCAAGCCCCAAAGGGTAGCCCTATCAAGTTGATGGCCCTAGAAACCGAGACCTGTATTCCATCAAAACTTATTCACAATTCCTACCAATGTCTGGCTTCTCAAGATCTAGTTTTGGAGGAACTTAGTTCTCCCCAAAAGGCTACTGAACTTGCGGTCCAGGAGGAACTCAGTTCTCCTTGGAAGGCTTCTGAACTTGTAGTCCAGGAACCGGAGTCTCCAACTCTACTTGACTTGAAAAAATCCTTATGTACGGGAGCAGGATCTTCAGGAACTTCAAAGTCCAAGCCAAAAACTAGAAGTTCAAAAAAAATTCAAATGGATGTGGGGACTAGTCAAAAGCCTGGTAAACCCTCAAACAAGATGGTAAGGTTCAAAGGAGCAGAATCAGATATCGCTGATGGAATTCAAACTCAACTTAAATTTGAGAAAGAGAAGGAGAATAAAAATAAACAACTCAAGCTGGAATCATTTTGTGGACCCCCCAATCCTCGAACGGGGAAAATATCCCAAACCATACAAATGAAGATGCTCTCTTGGAATATAAGAGGCCTAAATGGGCCTACAAAGAAGAGGATTTTGGCATCTATCAGAACAAAAGTTCATCCGAACATTATATTTATCCAAGAAACCAAAATGGACAGGACCAATGCGGAAATTACCAAGGACATCATCTGGAAGGAAGCTGAGTTCACAGTAAATTCTGCTATTGGGGCTTCGGGAGGTCTTCTATGCCTTTGGGATCCCACAAAATTGGATGGTTTTGTACTTCTTATATCTGAAAGGGTGATAAATATTCTTTTTTGCTGCAAAAATTCAGGATTTAAGTGGATCTCCTCTAACATTTATGCTCCTAACACTGGTCCGAATAGGGTGATTCTTTGGGATACATGAGCGCCATGAGGGACTTGTTCAAGTATGAGGCCTGGGTTCTTGCAGGGGATTTTAATACCCCACTCTATCCCTCTGATAAGAAAGGGGGCTCTAATGTAAATTCTAGAAGCATGGAAGAGTTTGCTTCTTTCATGAACAACCAGGAGCTGATGGACGTAGAGTTGAAAGGATCCAAATTTACCTGGACTAATAGGCGGGTGGGAAGCTAGAACATTCAAATCAGACTAGATAGAGTTATGGTTTTGAAGGAAGGTCTCCCCTTTTTTGGTGATGCTCTCCTTTGCTCCTTGCCTAAAATCGAGTTTGATCACAACCCATTAGTCTTGGAAAAAGTTCAAAATCAAAAAAAATTCCCTAGGCCATTCAAATTTGAAGCGATGTGGCTACAACACTCGGATCTAGAGGCCAGAATTAAAGCCTGGTGGCCACGGACTTTCTCCGATCCTTTGATTTCCCAAGTGGCATCTAAGTTAAGATTTGTCAAGGCTAATCTTAAAACTTGGAATAAATTTATCTTTGGAGACATATTTCGAAGGAAAAAGGAGATATCCGAGCAATTAAAGGAGTTCAAAGTTGATGTAGCATCAAGGGAAGTAGAGGAAAGGGACCAAATCAGAGAAAAATAATTATTATCAAAATATCATAACTCGCTGGCCGAGGAGGAAATGCTATGGCAACAAAAATCTAGATCTCTCTGGCTCCGAGAAGGAGATAGAAACACAAAAAATTTCATACCTCTACCTTGAGGCATAGAAGCAATAACAAGATTAGAGAAATTCATTGTGCCAATGGGATGGTATTCACAGATATTGAGGACATTAGGAATGAAGCAGTTAGGTATTTCAGAGATCTCTTGTGTGTCATTGAAGACAAGGACCCACTCGCGGAAGAGAGACTTCTCCAAAATATACCTGCTTCGGTTTTGGTAGAAATAAACTCTACTTTGTGTGCCTCATTCAATGATGAGGAAATTAGGGAGGCGATGTTCTCGATGGGGGGCCTCAAAGCTCCAGGCCTGTATGGATTCCCACCCATTTTTTTCCAGAGGTTTTGGCACATTTTGGGAGAAGATATTTGTAATGCCATGAAGGAAATCCAGGCATCGAATTTTATTCCACCTGACATCAACTCTACTTTCCTTGTCCTTATTCCTAAGATGAAAGGTGCTAAGGAATTCAAGGATTTTAGGCCCATCAGCCTCTGCAACACGCTACTAAAAATTCTCACAAAAACTTTAGCAAATAGATTGAAAGTCCACCTTCCAGGTATTATTGATTTACCCCAAAGTGGGTTTGTGGTCGGAAGACAAATTCTTGATGGCATCATTGAAATTCATGAACTGATACACTCTCTGGATAAGAGTGGCAGACCAGGTACCCTTCTGAAACTTGACATGGATAAGGCCTATGATCGGGTTTCCTAGGAATTTCTATTAAAAGTTATGGAGAAATTTGGATTTAATCAAGAATGGTTGAGTTTGATTAAAGCCTGCATTTCATCAGTGAAGTTTTCTATCATTGTTAATGGATCCCCAACAGGTTATTTTGGTAGTTGTAGGGGTCTCCGGCAAGGGGATCCCTTATCTCCTTATTTATTCATCCTACTAGTAGAATCCCTGGGAAGAGCTATCAAAGTTGAACCTTCTATAGTAGGCATCAACCCTGCAAGTGATTCTGATCCAATTTCACATTATTAGTTCATGGATGATACGTTGCTATCCTTCCTGGCTTCGATTCCGCAAGCTCGAGCGATTAAAGCCATTCTTTCTGACTATGAGCAAGTCGCTGGGCAGAATATTAGCTTCAAAAAAAGTAAGATTTATTTTTTCAACACACCAGTTAGAAGGTAGAGAAAAATCATTGAAATCCTGGGGTGTGTGATTGATTCCCTTCCATCTATTTACCTGGGAATGTCGCTCTTCAAAGGTGGAGTCAAAGCTTCTTTGTGGGAATCGATGGTGGAGAGAGTCCAGAGGAAGCTAGCAGGGTGGAAAGGGGCGCTCTTGAGCCAAGCTGGTAAGGCCCTTCTAGTTAAAACTACTTTACAAAGCATTCATGTTTATTTCCTTTCTCTGTTCAAGGTGCCAGGGATAGTTCTTAGAAAATTAGAGCAGATTCAACGCTCCTTTCTTTGGTCCGGATCTCAGGACAAAAAGAAGTTTTCCTTAGTAGCTTGGGATCAAGTTTGCAGTTGTAAGGATATGGGAGGACTTGGTCTGAGGAAAATGAGTTTAATGAACAAGGCCCTTATAGCTAAGCAAGGGTGGAAGTTGGCCCAAAATGCTAATACAAACTGGGTAAAATTTTTAAAATCCAAATACTTGGGGAACGAGGATTTTATTTTTTTTGATCCCAACCCATACCAAGGATCTGCGTTCTGGAAAAGCATGGTTAAAAGTCGAGCAGATGTTCTGAAGGGTGGTTGTTGGCTTCTAGGTAATGGTTAGAGGATCAATTTTTGGAGAGATAGGTGGGCAGTAGATAGACCTTTAAACTCCATTCCTACCTTCTCTCAAGCCGAATTTATCACAACACAGGCTTTCGGATCAAGGGTCTGTGATTACTTTGAGATGGTGAATGGTAGAAAATGTTGGAAACCTCTTTCCTTCCCCGACTGGTCTCAAGATGAGGAATCCACTTGTAAAGCCCTTTCAGAATTGCTAAAATACATTGTTATAGTCTCTGAAGATAAACAAGATAAGTTGGTTTGGGGAGCTAAAAATAATGGATGTTTCTCGGTCAAATCGGCATATGCACTCCTTGATGATCATGAAGAGCCTTGGTTCCCAGCTAAGAAAATTTGGTGCAAAGGTCTCACGCCCAAAGTGAATATATTTTTTGGTTGGTTGTGTAGGGAAAGTGCTTAACGCTGGATAATTTACAGAAGAGAGGTCTTAGTTTACCCAATAGATGTTATCTATGTGGGTTGGTAGAAGAATCTCCCGAGCATTTGTTCTCCCTGTGTTCCTATTCTAAAGAAATTTTTGGGATGTTGCTTCGTCTAGTGGGAATGGATTGGGTTCCCCCTAAAGAGCTAAATGCCCATGTGGAGCAATGGAGCACTCCCTATTTGTCGCCTCAGATTCGATCATTCACATCCTTTGTCCTCCCTCATCTGTGGTGGCGGATATGGAAGGAAAGAAATTCTAGAGCTTTTAAGAACACTTCTCATCGCCCAGAGTCAATTTTCATTAAGACTATCCTTGCCACGGTGGAGAATGTTGATCTCCTATCCCTGGATGTGAGGAATGCTGGTATGGAAGCTGGGATAGAAAAGAATTTGGGTTTTAAATCTTCTCTTGCTTCGGTCCCGAGAATCCATCACCTAGTAAGAGCAGATACTGTTTGGGAACCGCCCCCTCCTGGGTGGATAAAATTAAACTTTGATGGTGCATCTAAGGGTAATTCGGGTCGGGCTGGAGTAGGTGGTGTCATCAGGGATGCGAAGGGGTAAATTTTGTTGGCATTTGTTGAAAACATCAGAACCCAAACTAGCCATGCAGCTGAGGCTAGAGCTCTCTTTCAAGGAGTCTTGCAGTTAAAATATTTGGGCTTTAGAAAAGTCATAATCGAAGGTGACTCGCTCAATATCATTAATATGGTTAGAGGGATGCAGACTCCAACTTGGACAATCTCAAACCTATTGGAGGAAGTGCATAAATTGGCCCAAACATTTGAAATTGTCTAGTACCAACATGTGTTTAGGGAGGGTAACAATTCAGACGATTTTAAGGCTAACTTGGGCACCTCTCAAAATGGCATCACAGTTTGGAACATGAAGTTTTCGAAAGGCTTAATCCAACTAGCTAATGATGTCAAAAGAAGGTAATTTGCTTGTTGCTTATTTGGTGGCTAGAGTTCGGCTCTATTCAAGGGGGATTTCGTGGTACTTTTTAAATTTTAGGAACCATATTTTTTTAATTCAAACAAGAGGAGATCTTGGCCCTGATGGGGTGGGAAGAGTGGGAACCGAAGGATGAAGAGTTGGGGAAGGAAGCTGGACCCAGCGGAACCAAGAACTAGGTTCCGGTTTTGGGTGGTTTGTTGGGAATGTTTTTTGTCCTGTCCTTTTTGTTTTGTTAGTCTAGTTAGCTCGGCTAGGGCGTTTGCTCTCCCTTGCGTGGGATTGAGTTGCCTTAGGCTGTCTCAGAATTTTAGGAGTATGTATGGAACTGTTTTGGTAGCTTTGTTTGGGTTTGATCCTATTGGATCTTTGGATCCTGGTTTCTCTTTTGGTGGCCTATGGGCCTCCCTTAATCTCTCGAAGTTGTGTGGATCCATTTTGTAAAAGGTTTGGGGTTCCTTTCAAAACCCCTTCTTCCACCAAATAAAAATAATAATAATAATAATAATAAAATACTTCATCTTTTTACTATTTTTTAATCTATAATAAATTGAGAATAATTTAATTTGCAAGGTCTAAAACCTATAATTATATATATTATATAGTTTATTGTTAATATAAGATTCCTTTTTCTTTAAGTAAAAAGAAAGAGAAAGAAAAAACCTAACACATTATTCTCTTATACTTTTTAAATAATAAAGTTTTGGTTTTAATACATATACACTTGCTTGTACATTATCCCTCTTTTCTAAAACTAATCATTCTGTTCGCTTATACTTAAGAACTTTTACATTAACACCCATTTTCAAATAACTTGTCTTACTTGATATTTATTAAATATTATAAAGGACCACCTCTTATAACGACAATGTCGTTGGACATTATTCTATTCTATTACGCTTTTTAATAAGTAAAATTCTGCTCTGAATATACTTAGCGAAACATTTATTTAAGCAATTATTTAGAGCATATTTAAAAAGAAGCAACCTCAGGTATCGAAGATAAAATTAAAAAAAAAATCAAATGTTCCAATCCCTTTGATAATCTTTTCAAATATGTATATCATCTTATAAAACATCTTTGTTTCTGGAAATCGCTTTCTTAAATTACTATAAGACAGATTTCGGATAAGCAACATCAATCATGACCTCTTTTACAACCAACGATTATTCTTATCTTACATCTATTGCTTTCGTATTTGCATCCTGTCTTTTCTTCCAGATTCCATCTATTTTTTTTATTATTTTTACTCTTCTAGACACAAAATTAATGAAGAAGGTGATTTCTTTTCAATATGGCGATCAAACATAATTCCGGCTGTCCTCGGTTGCCATAACATTCTAAACATTAGAGTTTTGTGTTTTTACAGCAGTTTGATTTGGTGGTGAGTCCCTCTCGGGGAGCATCGTCTATGACATGTCTCAGGATCTCAGATGTATCTCCAATAAATAGCAACATTACACGATGCCACCAGAAAACCCATCACAAAATTTAATATTACTTGAATCGTCTGACAACCTTCTAAATAAATCACAGACTCTTTATTTTGAGGGATCTGAGAGCTACCCTCCAAGAGTGGCCTTATCCCAATTGTCTTATTAACTTTGGTATGCGCCGGCCATGGACACTTTGATGATCTCATTGAAGTTATATAAGACAATAGATGCTTACAATAAATCATACAAAAAACAGTTCAATATTTTAACTAGCGTAGCAGCCAAGAAACTATAGGAAGAAAGATTGCAGCAAATCTGATTAACTCAATATTTTAGTCATGAGGATTTCCATAAACTTGTCATTTCTATATATCATAAGTGTAAGGCTGATTTTTATATTTCTGAGGCCATCGACAAAAATAATGTTTACACTGTCTACTCCATGATTGCAAAATTATTGTCTTGTAGTAGCCCATGTCCACAAAATGACCACAAAAATATGGGCCTGCTCACAAACAACTATTGGTCACTAATGCACAATGCAGGACAAAACTACGATGAGGAATAATATTTTAACCATGATATTTTATTATAAGCTTGTTATACAACTAGTGAAAAAACATCAAGGGGATGATGATGGTGGATCTCTTATGTCTGCCACAGACCCTGCAAAATAACCTAGCACATTATGGCATAAATATGGTGTCCACACTAAGCTAAATTCCACACTCTGAAAAGAAAGCTCTAGTACATTAATCCATAACCAGGTTTTATGAAATAGAAAGAGAACGTAGAAAAAAGACAGAAAACTCCTTGGATTTGGAATTTAAAACTGAAATCAAAAGACTAAGTTAGAGCATACCTCTTTTAGAACAAAACAATAAATTGCTTCTTCTAACTTAGAGCTCCAATTACTGAGATGGGTTTCAAGAATCCTGAATGGCTAACCTCCATCCTGAGGCATGAGATTTCTGCAACCTCAAACCCCAGGATGCAGATTATCTATTCGTCATCCTCGTTACGAACTTCTTCACGATGTAGATTATCTATTCGTAATCCTTGCCATGAACTTTTTTCACCTCAAAAAACTGCTGAGCATCATAACAGAAGAGAGATAGATACACACAAAATCTTCAGCTTTGGGAAATCTCTTTCATTTCCACTGCGCTTGTCTTCGTCTCGAAAAGAGACTGATTCTCATTTATAGAAAATGGGATCGAGCATCCTCAAATTCGCTAAATGACAGGCGAAAGGGAAAGCCAAGTGAATAAAGTATAATCCATGCTTTAGTTCTTCTTCAGCAGCGTCACCTCGAGGCATAAACTTTGAAATGATATCATGATATTCTATTCTCATGTCAAGTCTCTGCAAGCGACTGATAAAATTGTTGTACCATTTTTGGAATCAGCAGCAGCTTGATTTTCGGAAATTCTTTCTCACCGCCACCCAAGTGGTCCTAGTTCTTAAGATTTTATAATTGCATAAACACATACGTTTTCGGGTAATCAATTAAATCAATCAATCAATCGCAAAGTAAAGTTTAAACTTATAAAAAATTATACTTCAACAATCATGATTAAAAAATTTACTACCTAGTCTTGGAGGAATCTTCTTTATGATTTGAATTAAGATTATTCTTAAATTATAAGATTATTGAAATAAAATTTAACAAGAGAATTTTTTTTTAAAATATTATTTATTAAAAATATACTACTTTATGATTTGAATTAAAGTCTATGATTTGAATTAGATAACTGAGATAAAATTCAACAACAGATAAAACTTTTAAAATAGCATTTATTAAAAATAGACTACTTTATGATTTGAACTAAGGTCTATGATTTGAACTAAGATTACTTAAATGAAATTTAACTATCGAATTTTTTTTTTTAAATATCATTTATTAAAAATAGATTATTCATTTTTTTGATTGGTTGGTGGAAGGGTTTTTGAAAAGAACTTAGATGTAAAAGACAATAAAAGAGGGTGTCTCTTGAAGTGAAGATAAACAGAGAGCAGTCAAAAAGGAAAGACAATCTCCTCCTCATAACTCAATTAAAACTCAATTAAAGACTGTTTCCCACCCAAAAAAATTGGGTTATCAAGCTTCCAATAAAAATTTAAGACTACTATAAGGATAGCCCCTGAGGTATAGGTGGATTGGTAAGTGCTTATTTGGCCAGGCACTTACCAAGAAACAACTTATTTTTTAAAAGTAATATGTGAAGTATCTAGTTTCTAGGAACAAGGAGTCTTCTCTATGATTTGAACTAAGATTACTGAAATGAAATTCAAGGAGAGAAAAAATTTTAAAATATCATTTATTAAAAATAGACTACTTTATGATTTGAACTAAGGTTTATGATTTGAACTAAGATTACTGAAATGAAATTTAACAACTGGAAAAACTTTTAAAAAATCATTTACTAAAAATAGACTACTCTATGATTTGAACTAAGGTCTATGGTTTGAATTAAGATTATTGAAATGAAATTCAACTATTGAAAAAACTTTTAAAATATCATTTACTAAAAATAAACTTTTCTTTATTTTTTTAAAATTAATTGATGGAAGAATTTTGAAAGGAACTGAAACCTTTTAAAAAATATATATTATTTTTTGAAGATAAACAATGAGCAACCGGAGACAATCTCCCACTCAAAAATCAATTAAAGACGTTTCCCACCCAAAAAAACTGGGTTATCAAGATTCCAATAAAAATTTAAGACTACTTTTTATTATAATTTCAATAAAAAAATATAATTTACAATAAACAATTAAAAAATCAAATAATACAATGTTACCTAAAAACGGCAGGATATACAATACAATGCAACCTAAAAACGGTAGGATATATATACACGTGAAAACGTCCTTGCTTTTACCTTGATATTTTGTCTTATGCCGACGAATTTTTTTAGGTTGTAATTATTGAGATGGGAAAGCTTGTGGTGTACTGGATATGACTTGACATTCAAAGGCGGCTTTGCTGAAATTTACATCTCACTTTCTTTTCCTGATCAAAGAGAATCTTTTCTCATTGCTCGAGAAAGATACACCTTTGTGGTGCCTTCCTGCAACTGGATAATTTCACTGAATTTGTTGAGCTTATTATATGTTTATTCCTGCTCTGAGAACAAGAACACGCACGTGCCATTGTACTAATTAGTTAAGTGGCATAACTATGAGTCAGTCCACACAGTGTATATGAAGGGTATTTTTCGTTAATTAAAAATCAGAGAATATTCCCAAATGCATGGGAAGATACTTATGCCGGCCACTATATTATCTGGATTCATTTGGAATAAACCTTAATCATTTTATTTAAAAAATAAGGAAATAATGGTTACCTAAACTATACGTTTGTGAAAAGGTCTTTTCAAATCGTCTTTAATTCTTTAAATATATTTTGTTCTTCAAACTTTAATAAAAATGTAGCTTTTTTTTATTATCAAATTAGTAATTTAAAGTTACAATGACATTTTATTCATTAAAATATAGTAAATAATAGAGAATATTTACATGTTGTTTAATTTTTTTTACAAATTGTAGAGTAAAGTTTTGACATTCTTTTTTATTTTATT
The DNA here is from genome assembly GCA_028583015.1 of Wollemia nobilis. Classification (NCBI taxonomy): domain Eukaryota; kingdom Viridiplantae; phylum Streptophyta; class Pinopsida; order Araucariales; family Araucariaceae; genus Wollemia; species Wollemia nobilis. The sequence continues at coordinate 4,883,213 of JAQPPZ010000753.1, forward strand.
TTTAATCACACTTATAAGTTATACATCCTATTATGGTTTAAACTTTAGTATCTTTAGTTTCACACTTTAAAGAATGATACCAATTATATAAGTGAACCTTACCATTTAGTCTATTATTTTTAGGATAAATAGTATAAAGCTAGAAATTTCATATTATAAGCTAATAATCAATCTCATTGGTGAAATTTAACATTTTTAAGGGTGGAGTTGAGTTCAAGTGGTTAAGATAGGTTGTATTCAAGGTTTGCATTCAAGTTTCCAAACTTAAAAGTGAATCTTAATATTTTATCAATTAAGATGAGTTTAATTGAATTAGATGGTTTCACTTGAAGACTCTATGGATATTAATACCCTTTATGAGTGAACCTCAACTAATACCTAAGTGATTGACCATGCCTCACTCTAAACAAAGTTTGTGGTAGTTCAATTTGATCAAATAACACTCATGGCTAACCGTTTGTCTAATATGTACTATGCACCCTAAATTGCAATCAAGATTGGATGAGTTTGAATTCCTTTTGAGTCAACCTTTGGAGAAGGCAGTTTCTTGTTTACTAAGAGAAATAAATTGGTAAAAGACTAAATATAGAGATGCAAGGGTTGGAGAGAGAGAGAGGGGGAAAGGGTAGAAGTCATTTATAGGAGTGGTTAGATACTAGATAACAACAATGAAGCTCACTTATGTGAATGCCCTACAACTAGAAACAAAGCCTAATATATTAGCTATGGAGAAAAGTATCAAAGAATCTTAATTAACTCAAGCTATGCATCATCCAACATTATGAGAAATTTGCATAAGGAAATCCAAACAACAATCCAAAGTTGATAGAATTTTCTTAAAATAATTTACCAACTATAGAGAATAAACAAAAATACATGAAAATACACATATCACATACACAATATCATCTAAGCATATCCATTTGTAGAAGCCAAACAACACTTGTTCTCATTAGTAGTAGAGCAAAAATTTGCATAGTTTACAACAGGAAAATCTTAAAATTATTGACCTTCATTTTGAGAAAGTCTAAACTATTTATAATTTTTTACAATGAATTTTGTTAGTTTAATCATTACATCGATATCCTAGGTCTGATATGAGTAGGCACAATTGTTTCAACATGCTTGAGGAGCATGAATGCCACTTTTATGCTCTATCATTATCAGAGCCACCATATTGGCTTAACAATTTTGATTATAGTATGATGACATGTCCAATCTTGATCCCACCATTCTTGTGTTCTTAGTAGACTTGGGCCTCATTAGCATACTCAATATTTTTACGACTACACCAACTTGTCAAAATTGTAAACTTAGCCTAACTGACTTGATTTGGATGGCTAAGGAGTAGTCGGGTGGTACAACTTTTTGACATCCATGATCTATGTTAAAAGGGATTTTTCCAGGTGTTTTTATGTTTTTGTAATTATTTTTTGAGTGTCTTTGCTATTTTTGGGACCTAAGAGACCTGGTTGAGACATTTTTATTACAGTAGGTCCTTTTGGCTTAACAATTTTGATTATAGTATGATGACCTATCCAATATTGATCCCACCATTCTTGTGTTCTTAGCAGATTTGGGCCTTATTAGCATACTCAATCTTTTTACGACTACACCAACTTGTCAAAATTGTAAACTTAGCCTAAGTGACTTGATTTGGATGGCTAAGGAGTAGTTGGGTGGTTCAAATTTTTGACATCCATGATCTATGTTAAAAGGGATTTGTCTGGTGTTATTATGTTTTTGTCATTATTTTTTGAGTGTCTTTACTATTTTTGGGACCTAAGAGACCTGGTCGAGACTTTTTGCTTACAGTAGGGGCTTGAGAGATCGAGTTCGAATCTTTTTGAGCCTTTGCTAATATCATCATTTGAATATCTTGGCTATCCTCACTCTACACTATGGACTGAACAAAACCTTGATCATTATTATAAATCTTGGCGACTCTCGCTTACCAGGTCACTTTTGCTTACTAAGTCCTTTTTAGACTTGGTTTAGACTTTGAAAGACTTTTGATGATGTCAATATTTAAAAACCCTAGTCACCTTGCTCTCTAGGATTTATATTGGTTGGGTATTTTTAGAGTATATATGCTAACATCATATTTCAAAAATCCTCGACAAATAGACTCTTTGATCAATAGATTGATCATGAGTTTTAGGAGCTTATTTGATTACATCATCCTTAAGAAAACCCAACCACTCCTTGGTGTGGACTTACAAACTTGTCAAGATTTTGGAAAGCTTCAACTAACATCATCAATTGAAAACCTTGGCCACTACATTCTTTGGACACTACCTTGCTTAAGGCCTAGTCATTAGACTTGGTAGAGAGTTTTGGAAACTTTGGCCGACATCATATTTTTAGAAACCCTTATCATTAGTGTTCTAGGATTTGGACTGCCAAGACTTTTTGGAACTTTGGCTTACACCATATTTTTAGAAACCCTAACCACTCCTTGCTATAGACTTATAACTTACCAGGATTTTAAAAATCATTGGTTGATGTCATTGCTTAGGAGTCTTGGCCACTATGATTTGTTGATGAAGAGATACAAGAAGACACGACTAGACATTTTTCTTAACAAATTTTTCTCTCTAGTCAGTCATATATGAAAGATGACAAGTTCGACGAGGTGTCCAAACTTTTGCCTTAGAAAATTTTTTAAGAAAATGATAGTTTGATAGCATTTTATTTATCCATTAGACAAGGAGTACATGATTAGAGGCAAGAAGAAAACCTAGTAGGATCAAGTTCCCAAAGTTCTAGCAGTTCCACCTTACTCCTCTTGCCTTTGTTCTTCTGTAGTTGATTTTTTTCCTTGATTATCCCTATTTGTGTCATGACTAGTTAAAGAGTCCCTTTTGAGTCCTAATACTTAACAATTTGTTTACCAAGCTTACCTTGATGGGATATTGGACCTTCTAACCTTCTTACAGATTCCCCTACATAGTTCCCATACTTGCTATAGTAGTTGATACCACATAATGATTTCATTAGCCATATCCTTTATCTCACCTTTTTCTTGGGTGGAAAATGCTGCAAGATGTGGCTCAAAATTTTCCTTTAATGTATTTACTATATTTTTTACCTGTTGTAACCTTATATCCATTGTGCTCTATATCAACTTAAAGTATGTTTAGGTTGCCTTAACTACTTGCAAGTTGAAAGTTAAGAATTCCAAGACAAACATAGTTGCTTGGTTTCTTCAAAAATGTTTCTCTAGCTATATTTCTTCATTTGTGTTTGTGATTCACTAGAAAAATGAGAATCTTATGCATTTTTTTTCTTCCTCTAGCTCCAATTATAGATTCTTCATTGTTTCTTGTAGAGCTTGAATCGTTTCATCTCTTTGTTGTAATTGTGTAGGATTTGGAGTTTCCTTGAGGATTTGTTGTAGCCTTTCAAATTAAATTTTCAAGTATTTTTTATCTCTATCTTCATATAAAACATTAGCCAATCCTTTTGCCTTCATATTCTCCTTATGATACTTTGCTTCCATCTAGACTACCTTATAATATAGCACATTAATTTGGAAGTGAGCTACATTTTTAATTAATGTTGCCAAAGGATTTTTGAAAGAGCCCCAATACTTTTACAAACTAAAACAAATATCTAACATTAACCTCCCAATACTAGTCCAACTGAATTAAAACTAAGGTTGCTAAATTAGATACAAAACATGCAGCCTTACACAAACACCATTACTTAGTAAACACACTAAATGAGTAACCTTTGAAAGGCCAAAAATCCAATTTTAGAAAGTCTCCCCCATATTTTGCCACCAAGGTTAAGAAATGTTAACCAATCTGGTATCTGCTTGTCGTTCCTCACTGAGAGCTAATTCTCTATGCATAAGTCCAGTGAGGTGGTAGGCATGCAAATGAGATCTCCTTGGAACTAGTATGTGTGTGATTAGTCAACATACTCCTTGAAATATATTGGATGACAATATTAAATATAACAAAAATATAACATTAAAAAACTTAAAAGGGAAATACTATTCAAATAAAGGAATTTTATGACTACTCTTTAAGGTATATTCAAATAGAATGAACTAATGCATGATTGGATCAAATTTCCAGTGCTGACAATTCTTCCAACATGGGTACCAATAGATATTATCTCTTCTAACCATAGTATTACATATTGGTATCCACTCCAACTGTATCCTATTTCTCCTCATTTGTAATGCTCAATAGCTCATGGGAGAAATCCCTATCCCAAATTCTTACTTCTTCCTAGTTAACACCCATATTAGCCATCAAGTCTGCTACCTGGTTATCCTCACTATAGATGTTATTCACTTGTGAATTATCCAAGAGCTAAATTTTCTTATTTTCCAATCTAATAAGGTCTTCAATGTTCCAACTCGTCTCAAGGATACCTTTAGCGCAATTGATGATATTTAGCGAGTCCCCTTCTATGATTACATTTTTTATGTTCAACCTATCAAGAAGAAGGTAACCTTGATATATGGCCTTTGCCTCCACAAAGTGGTTGGTTTGAACTCCCAAATTTTAGCATAAACAGGTAATATGTCACCTTTATCATTCCTAATCACCCCCTGGCTCCAACCTTCCCTGGTTTACCTTTCGTAGCCCCATAAAATTTCAATTTTACCTAACCTAATGAAGGAGCCTTCCCTTTAGTTTGATATTGAGTTGTGTAAGAGATCCTGAGGAATTTGTCACCCCTACTAATCCCTATGTTGGCAATTTGAGTTATTTTATTTTTTCATTGATGTCACATGAATCATTGATGTCATATGGATCACATTGAGTTTTGATGGACAAATGATATATTGGAAAGCATGGATAAAATTAGGGTTTTTGTGAAAACCAAGGCAAGCAAAATAAAAGGTTTTATTTAAAACCCTAGATGACATATTTGAAATGGGTTTTTCTTAAAACCCAGGTTGGCCTTTTGTTTCGTCAAAAAAGGTGACCCGATGATGGAGATATTTAATTTTAAATATTTAGTTTAAATTTTAATTATTTAAAATTTAAATTTACATTTTAAAATTAAAATTAAAGTTAGCACCGACGTCTAAAGAAAGAGGGAAAATAAATAATGTGCCAATGTCATAGAAAATGAGGAGAAGACTATATAAGGGGGGTCCTAAGGTTCATTTGAAATTAATCCTTGCTCATGTTAATTGTTGGCTAGCATCCGAAGAGAGCTCGTGCAAAAATAATTTTGAAAAGGGAGACAATGAATAAATCCAAGGTTGGTCGAAAGCCCAAGACATTGTGGGAAGAGTGGTGCATTGGCAATTGGCTTTTTGTTAAGATGTGTGGCAGGGCTTTATGTCAAGGTCCAAATCTCCTTGATTGCATTTGAAGGAATTGGAAGGAAAGCGCTCGAAGCACTTTTGGTTTACGTGTAATGGAGGAAGGACTTAAGGCACGTCATGCCTTTTTCCTTTTGAAAAAGTGGCTAGCTTGTGTGGCAACCTTAGTTGCGGCTAAGGCGCTCGCAGTGTGTGCAAGTTGGGGGTTCGAATCCCCTTGAGGAGGTAATTACGTTTTGCTCTAATTAATTTCGTTGATGCCCTAGGATAGGAGTTATAAGGTGGTTAAGGAATAATTAAAGTTTTTAATTAAACTTTATTTTTATAAGGGTTGTGATTATTATTTTAGATGTGGATGAGTTGTTGATTTATTTTGATATTCATGAAATTGAAAATTAAGATTTAGGAGAAATAAGGAGTTGTTATAAAATATTTTTGAAAGCCTTATTGATTATTATTTTTGATAAGGGTTTTATTAAAAAGGACTTTGGTGGATGTGTTTATTAAGTTTGAGTAAAAAGGTGTAAATTGAGTTATGCTTATCTTTTGATTATTATTTGAAGTCCACTAATCCTTATTGAGATTGGAAAGGAAAGTTGTATTTAGTGTGGTAGATTTTGTGGACAACTTCTTGGCATCAAAAAGGTATGGCCACATTCTCCTATTGATTGGTTATGGTGGTTGATTTTTGAAATATCATTGGAATGAAAAGGATTGATTGTGGTTTCCTTTTCGAAATTGGTTGGTTAAATACTTCAAGGTTTTATGGTTTGAGAGTTGTGTTTAAAACTTGTTTTATAAGCATAGTTGTTGAAGCCCAGTGGTTGTGAAAGAACTTCAAAAGAACATGAGTATCATTGTTATTTATGGTTGAGCATTGTTGGAAACATTTGAGTTGGTTGATACATGCTTGGACTAGGGTTTTTGTGAGAAAGAGTAGTCCCTTTTGGTGATTGGTTGAGTTGAGTTGATTGAGCCTAGTCAAGTGATTGTGTGAGGTGATTGGTCAAGTTCCATAAAACAAACTATTCCATAATTCTTATTTGAGTTGATATTGATTTGAGTTGAGTTGAGTTGAGATTGAGCTTAGAACATATTGAGTCTCTAAAAATTCTCTTTATGCTTCTATGAGTTGATTTGAGTTGAGTTGAGTTAAGATCATTGTGGATCATTGTTGTCATCCATTGAAGAGGACATTGCCATTAATTGTTGAGTTCATCTTTGAGCTTTGCCTTGATATATTTGTGGATGATATTTGAGTGCTACTTGAGCATGATTGATTGAGCCTTTGAGAAGGCCTTTGTGGATAATTTTGGGACAACTTTATGAACAGTTTTGGGATAGCTTTGTGGATAGTTTTGGGACAGCTTTATGGATAGTTTTGGGACAACTTTGTGGACAACTTTATGGACAGTTTTGGGATAGATTTGTGGACATATTTGAGCAAGTTCTTGGTGATATTTCTAGAGCATATTTGGGCAAGTTCTTGGTGAGCTTGCTAGAGCATATTTGAACAAGTTCTTGGTGAGCTTTTTGGAGCATATTTTGGGTAAGTTCTTGGTGAGCTTGTTAGAGCAGATTTGGCTAAGTTCTTGGTGATCTTGTTGGAGCAGATTTGGAAAAGTTCTGTGTGAGCTTGTTATTCATTTTTGGACAAGTTCTATGTGAGCTTGTTATTTAGTTTTTGACAAGTTCTATGTGAGCTTGTTATTAGAATTTGGACAAGTTCTGTGTGAACTTGTTATTCAGTTTTGGACAAGTTTTGTGTGAGCTTTTTATTTATATTTGTACAAGTTCTATGTGAACTTGTTATTACCTAGCTTTGAGTAGATCAAAGAAATAGTTGTATTGGATAAGGATCTTTATTTTTATGTGGTATTATAAGGATATTATTTGGTGGAGTACCCCACATTGGAGGAACCACGTTAAATATTGTGTCTCAATTGTGTGTGGTGACTTGTGCTCTTGCTTACTACTGCTATATGAGTTATTAATGCACACTACTATATTTGGTTATTGCAATTAAGGACATTAATTGATATTGATTTGGAAAGAAAGTAAAAAGTGGTCTTATACTATTCACCTCCCCCTCTTAGTATAATTTTATGTTCTTCAATTGGTATCAGAGTGGGTTCCTTCGAAAAAGATAACAACTTGAGGGTAGATTCTATAAGAACACAGATGACTTCATAGAATGGATCATCTATAAATAAGGCTCTATTGTTTGATGGTAACAATTATGCTTTCTGGAGCATGAGGATGAAGAACTACTTGATATCACAAGGATATGAGGTATGGCAAATGGTTGAAAAAAATTATAGGGTTGAAGGTGATCCCAAGGCAGATAAGACTATCAAGAAATTGGTTGAGATCAATGCAAGAGCAATGAATTGTATTTTGAATGGGCTTCATGAGACAAATTTTGCAAATATCATGGTATGTAATTTAGCTAATGAAATGTGGACCAAGTTGCAGAATACTTATGAAGGATATTCCAAGGTAAAGTTGGCAAAACTACAAACTCATAGAAAAATATTTGAGGAATTGAAAATGGAATATTTTGAAGATATTGCAAAGTTTTTACTTCATGTTGATGAGATTACTAACACCATGAGAGGCCTAGGTTTTGAGATGAATTAATTAGAAGTTACTCAAAATTTTTTGAGATCACTTCCCATGAAATATGATTCTAAGGTTTCAGCAATAGAAGAGACAATGGATATCAACAAGCTAACAATGGAAGAATTGCAAGGTACTCTCATAGCTTATGAGATGAGGGTAAGTAAGCATCAAGTTTAAATAAAAGAGATTGTATTCAAGGCTTCAGAGAAATAGAAAGGGAAAGTTTCATAAATAAGTAGAGGTTTAGATAATGATGAGGAAGCTAACTTCATCAAAAGGAATAAGGACTGAAAGAATTTAGGGATATAAGGAAAGTCAGATGCTACAAGTGTGGTGATATTGGTCACTATGCATACATATGTCCACATGAATAAAACAATGATGATGAAAAATAGGGTCAAAGAAGAAAATAATATGGAAAGCATAAGCATGACAAAGATGACAGATACAAGCAAAACAAGTATGAGAAGAAGAAAAGTTTTTGTAAGGCAAAGAAATATTACTACATTGTAGAAGCAAGTGATAGCTCAGATCATAATGATAGAGACAAATCATATGATGAAAAGAAAGAACATCTATTCCTAGGAATAGAAGGTGAAAGAGATCAGTGCTTTGTGTGTGGTCAAAGAGATCATAGATTAGGATATTGCAATGGTTTTAGTGATAGTGAAGATGATATGACACATCAAGAAAACAAGCATGGTCAAAGAAATCTTAAGATTTTGTTTTCTATAGAATATTATAACGATCTTAGTGACAATGAAGATGAAGAAGGGTTTTTATATGGGATAAAAGAAGTAGAAGAAGAACTTCCACTCCAAACAGAACACCTATTCCTAGGTATTGAAGTTAAAGAAGAATATATATCTATAGAATAACGACATGAAGAGCTTGTTATAGCCATTGAGTAAGCAAACAGGTACAATAAGGGTCTAAGAATACTAAAATGCTTCATATGCGGAGACTTTGGGCATTTAGATGATTATTGCATGCACTACAACAATTGAAACAAGAAAATTTTATTTGTGTAAAAATAAAGTAGCAGTCCCAGTGACAATTCCAGTAGCAGTGATGTTGAAGAAGAGGAAGATTTAGCTAAAGAAAAGGAGGAAGCCATTCTTAAGGAACTTTTTGAATTGAAAAGAGAAAATTCAGAATTGAAGGATCAAATACAAGAATATGAGAAATGTAATACAAATCTTCTACATGATATATCTGAATTAAGAGATAAGGTTGAAAAGGCAAGAAGAGTTGAAAAAGGTATGGTTGAATAGTCAAAGGTAAAAGAGATAGAATGTGAAAGGCTTATGGTTACTCTTGAAGAATTAAAAAGGGAGAACTTAGGATTAAGGGTTCAAGCTCAAGAAGATGAGAAAGAAAAAGCAAGGTTTCTACAGGAACTCATTAACTTCAAAATCAAAGTTGAAGAGACAAGAAAAATTGAAGAAGGTATGGTAAAAAAATTAAAAACAAAAGACCTAGAGTGTGAAATATTAGAGCATGAGATAGTTTTTCTAATGTTGGAAGTAAAATATTCTAAGGAAAATCTACACAAGTTTGAGGAAAATTCAAAGACCTTGGAAAGGACTATCAATGCACAAAAGTCATCAGTCACTATAACAAGACTTAGTTCTAAGGAAGAACAAGAGAAACAAGAAGTAGAAAAAGGAGAATCAAGCTCAAACACCAGAAAATAAGAAGAGTCGAAAGAAGTAAGTAAAATAGAGAGTGAGACCTCTAAGGATAAGTTGGACAATAGAAAGTTCAACAAGGAAAGGAACAATGCACAAGTTAGGAACAAATGGAACAGGAAACAGGTAGAAGAGACTAAGAGACCAATGGGGTCTAGACAAGGTTTCTTCAATGGAAGATGTTTTTCATGTCATAGGTTTGGGCACATGGCTTCATAGTGCAGGACACATGAAAGACAGGAATATGGGAAAGGGCAACTTTTCCATGGGTATTGCTATTCATGTAATGAGAAATTAAGATTTAGGAGAAATAAAAAAAAATTATATAATATTTTTGAGAGCCTTATTGATTATTATTTTTCATAAGGGTTTTATTAAAAAGGACTTTGGTGGATGTGTTTATTAATTTGGAGTAAAAAGGTGTAAATTGAGTTATGATTATCTTGTGATTATTATTTGAAGTCCACTAATCCTTATTGAGATTGGAAAGGGAAGTTGTATTTAGTGTGGCAGATTTTGTGGACAACTTATTGGCATCAAAAAGGTATGGCCACATTATCCTATTGATTGGTTATGGTGATTGATTTCTGAAATATCATTGGAGTGAAAAGGATTTATTGTGGTTTCCTTTTCAAAAGTGGTTGGTTAAATGATTCAAGGTTTTCTGGTTTGAGAGTTGTGTTTAAACCTTGTTTTATAAGCATAGTTGTTGAAGCCCATTGGTTATGAAATAACTTGAAAATAACATGAGTATAATTGTTATTTACGGTTGAGCATTGTTGGAAACATTTGAGTTGGTTGATACATGCTTGGACTAGGGTTTTTGTGATAAAGAGTAGTCCCTTGTGGTTGGTTAAATGCTTCAAGGTTTTTTGGTTTGAGAGTTGTGTTTAAACCTTATTTTATAAACATAGTTGTTGAAGCCCATTGGTTTTGAAATAACTTGAAAATAACATGAGTATCATTGTTATTTATAGTTGAGCATTGTTAGAAACATTTGAGTTGGTTGATACATGCTTGGACTAGGGTTTTTGTGAGAAAGAGTAGTCCCTTGTGGTTGGTTAAATACTTCAAGGTTTTCTGGTTTGAGAGTTGTGTTTAAACATTATTTTATAAGCATAGTTGTTGAAATCCATTGGTTGTGAAAGAACTTGAAAGAACATGAGTATCATTGTTATTTATGGTTGAGCATTGTTGGAAACATTTGAGTTGGTTGATACATGCTTAGACTAGGGTTTTTGTGAGAAAGAGTAGTCCCTTGTGGTGATTGGTTGAGTTGAGTTGATTGAGCCTAGTCAAGTGATTGTGTGAGGTGATTGGTCAAGTTCCATGAAACAAACTATTCCATAATTCTTATTTGAGTTGATATTGATTTGAGTTGAGATTGAGCTTAGAACATATTGAGTCTCTAAAAATTCTCTTTATGCTTCTATGAGTTGATTTGAGTTGAGTTGAGTTAAGATCATTGTGGATCATTGTTGTCATCCATTGAAGATGACATTGCCATTCATTGTTGAGTTCATATTTGAGCTTTGCCTTGATAGATTTGTGAATGAGACATGAGTGCTACTTAAGCATGATTGATTGAGCCTTTGAGAAGGCCTTTGTGGACAGTTTTGGGACAACTTTGTGAACAATTTTGGGATAACTTTGTGGACATTTTTGGGATAGCTTTGTGAACATTTTTGGGACAGCTTTGTGGATAGTTTTGGGATAGCTTTGTGGACAGTTTTGGGACAGCTTTGTGGACAACTTTGTGGACAATTTTGGGACAGATTTGTGGACAGATTTGAGCAAGTTCTTGGTGAGCTTGCTAGAGTGGATTTGGTTAAGTTCTTGGTGAGCTTGCTAGAGAAGATTTGAACATGTTCTTGGTGAGATTTTTGGAGCATATTTTGGGCAAGTTCTTGGTGAGCTTGCTAGAGCATATTTGGACAAGTTCTTGGTGAGCTTGTTGGAGCAGATTTGGACAAGTTATGTGTGATATTGTTATTTAGTTTTGGACAAGTTTTGTGTGAGCTTGTTATTCAATTTTGGACAAGTTATGTGTGAGCTTGTTATTCATATTTGGACAAGTTCTATGTGAACATGCCATTCAATTTTGGACAAGTTCTATGTGAGCTTGTTATTCAGATTTGGACAAGTTCTATGTGAACTTGTTATTGCCTAGCTTTGAGCAGATCAAAGAAATAATTGTATTGGATATGATTCTTATTTATGTATGAAGTATTATAATTAGATTATCTGGTGAAGTACCCCACATTGGGGAAACTGTGTTAAATATTATGTCTCAATTGTGTGTGGTGACTTGTGCTCTTGCTTATTACTGCTATATGAGTTATTAATGCACATTGCTATATTTGGTTATTGCAATTAAGGACATTAATTGATATTGATTTGGAAAGAAAGTAAAAAGTGGTCCTATACTGTTCACCCCCCCTCTCAGTATAATCTTGTGTTCTTCACCCTATTGGAAAGCAACCATTCTTTCACTATCATTTTTTTAGGAGTCTTTGAAATTTATCACTTGTACATTTTCTATCGTTGCATTACTGACTCTAATATCAATTGATTTAGGATACCTTTTATGATATTTGAAGACACAATTATTTCTTTCCTTTCATATCCCCTAAAGAAAATTGGGGAGGCTAAAATTCCATAGTTTTTTGAGCATTTTAATTTTAAAGGGTGGTTCCCATTGGATGCATAAGTCTATGAGACTTTTCAGGGGAACCCATGAGACACCAACTTTGCTTAGGATCATATTGAAGACCTTACGAGCAAAAGGACATTCAATTAATAGGTAGTGGACATTATTCGAATTCTCTTCACATAAGTAAAATCTATTTTGAATCATCATTCCTATTTTGAGAATATTATCTATGGTGAGGACCTTGTTCAATACTACAAGCTAGTAAAAGAAATTGATTTTGGGAGTTAGATTCTTAATCCATACTTTAGATATAGGTAACCACCCCCAACCATATCCTTAAAGAAGATAGTAGGATGATTTAATAGTGTAAAGCCCCCCTTTATGCACCTTCTATATAATTGAATCAGAAATCCTATTAGGGTTAATGACTTGGGATCTCAACATCTTATTTAGCTCCCTTAGTGCTTGCTCTCTTCTATAATTCATTCTAGTTAGATGGATAGTCTTCTATTGTTTTCCTTCCTCCTCTTCAAAAATGAAGTCTACAACACAAATGCCAAAGTGTTGAGATGTTATAGGTTCTAAAATGGCCAAGTTTGGATCTTCAATTAGTGGAGTATTCTTGATACAACTATACTTCCAAAATTTTATCTTTCTTTTGTTACCTACTCTCCATATTATTCCATTTTTTAGCAAGGTTTTAGTTTTGTGAAGATGATTCCAAAATAAAGAGATATTTGGAGGGTTTTTTTCCTCAATAATGTTTCTACCCTATCTAAGGTACTTTACCTTAAGGATTTGGATCCATCCAATATTATTCTTAGTAAGAAGATTCCATCCTAGTTTAGCCATGAGAGCATGGTTCATTCTATGCATTTTCTTGAAACTAAGTCCTCCTACCTATTTTCTAGAGAAAAACTAATCCCAAGTTGCCAAAACCATCCTTCTCTTCTCTTTCACTCCTAACGAAGGAAAGTATTCTAAATTTGCTCCATTTCTTCACATATTTTGATAGGAATTTTGAATAGAGACATGAAGTAAATAGGTATGCTCTAAAGCATAGAATTCACCGATTGGGCTTTGCCAACTTCAATAAGAAGGGACCCCTTCCACCCTGCATGTATTTTCCCAATTCGTTCCACTATCAGGTTCCAAAGATTTTCTTTCATTCTCCTTTTAAAGAGGTGCATGCCTAGTTAGGTGGAGGTAAGATCCCCTATTTCAAAGCCAAAATTTCTTGCAATTCATGCTTACCTCCTTGGGGGGTGTTGAGTAAAAAGACTATGCTTTTAGAGAAATAAACCTTTTGATCAACAAAATTTTCATGGATTCTTAAAAAGTTTTTAATCTCTATTGCCTAGGGAATTGAGGAGTTAGTTATCAGTATGGTGTCATCCACAAATTGTTGGCGATAAACCAAGTTTAGGGTAGTAGTTGAGTGAACTCCATCAATTATACTAGATAATATGACCACTATGATTACCCTTCCCAATACCTCACCCATGATTATAAAGAGGTAGATGTAGACCCAAAAAGGCCATGTACTTATAAAAATTTTGAAAATTTTGGCTAAGTGTTAAAAACATGCTTTGTTCCCAAAATCTAGTGCTAAATTCCACTCAACTCAAGTAGTGTGAAAATTCACAAAGCCAAACCCTTCGTTATTTTCCATGAGACCACAACACAGTATAAAATTTTATAGTAAAAATGGTCAAAGTTGGTTTGCACGCAAATCAAACCATAGATTTTTAAGAAAAAAGGTGATCATTATGTTATTTTTTGCATGGTAGAAGTATTGTGTTAATTCCCATGGTCAACTTGGTCAAATTGGCTTTGTGAGCAATTTAAAGCACAAAATTTCTAAGAGGAGGCTCAACAAGAGTTATTTTTTGTGAAGGCATTTCAAGTGTAAAATTTCACGATCAAGGTAGATAAAGTTGGTTTGTGTAAAAATCAAGTCATGGAATGTGAAGGATGAAGTTGAAAGCTTTGCTATTTCTCACATGGCAAGAAATAGTGTTAATTTCTATGGTCTACTTGGTCAATGTGGGCTTGCAAGCAAATCAAGTCATAGAATTCAAAAAGGTAGAAAAAGTGCTATGTTAGATTCCGCACTTCAAGATGTGTTATTTTCCTTGGTTGGTCTAACCAAAGTTGGCATTGTAGAGATATGAAGAGCGATAAGCAATATTTCCCTCCCACGAGGTATCAAAACTTATTTTCCATGCAAGATATAGCTCTATGTTAAATTCCATGCAAAGACAAATGCTTCATTATTTTCCACGTCATAAATGATCATAGTTGCCTTGTGCACCATTTAAAGTGCAGATTACATCAAGTAGCGGTAAATGAATTCTATTTCTTGCGAGGAGCTTATTGCAGTGTTATTTTCCATGAGTCTAGTATAGTATTATTTTTCACATGATTTAATGCAAGGTTATTCTTCATGATGACAAAGTATTGTTAATTTTTGTGATGTTGCAGATTTTTCAAGGCAACTCAGGGTCATGTTCTATTTACCATGAGGAGCTTAATGCAATGTTATTTTTGTAGTTAAAGTGGTCAAACTCAACACTGTGGAGCTTTGTGGAGTGTATTTCAACACTGCAAAGTCTTCAATAAAATTTAACAAGGGAACTGTATTTGAATTGCAACAAGTGAAAGGCTGTGAAAAAGTATAGGTTTTTAGCCACTGTCACTTTGAGCGCTAAGGATGTATTTGGGATATCTAATCTGGGCTGTTCAAAATTATACCAAGGGTCCATGACTGATGCAGTTCAAATAATATATAAAAGTAACATTAAAGTTGTGATATGTTGTGGATTTATGCTAGAACATTCTAGAGCTGAAATAAAGAGGGCAAGAATTCAAAGAGATGTGGAATCAAGATCCAAGAACCATTTCTATTGTAGATCCATGGTAGAGCGATCACTGCAATAATAAGAAATGGCTCTAAGAACACCTTGACCTGGTCTACAACTAGAAACTATAAGAAATCGAGCAAAATACAAAGGCCAAGTTGTTGAAGACTCATGGAGCTCAGCTCCCCTTCTTTCTTTAGAAAAATAAGAGGCCTCCACCTCAACATCTTGCTAATTAGGCACTCCAATTTCCTTGTAATTTTTTTAATGCTTTTAATTTTTCAATTTCATTATACAAACTATAAATAGAGATCGAACCCTCGATTTTAAGGGTTGACTCTAGAGTGTTTGCTTGCCCTAATGTATTATTTTTTTTGTAAATCAATAGAAGGAGCATTACTTAGATGTTTACCCCAGACATGTGTCTTCTGTGCTTATGGATATTTAATCTATAAATTTATTTTTTCTATTGCTTCTACGATTAGTCTATCATGATGTTATTGGATTGCTAACTTAGAGCACCTTGAAATGCTTCATGTTTGAATATATACTTGAAAAGAACATATTTTTCTGTTAATCTGGCTATTGATCTAATTCTTCTATTTGGATTATTAGTACTCTTGATATTTGAAATAGTTTTGGAAGCATATCTCTTGTTATTTAATTGGTGAATATTACTAGTTTTGAGAGATATTAATCTCAAGTGTGGATTACTAGAAATTGATTTGAGGAGGATTTTCCTATAGTTGCCTATGTTTTAAGCTCTATCTGACCACTATTCAATCATTAATTTTCTAACCCTAAATCCCAATTTATATCCTTATATCTATACATTTAACTAAGCTTAAATGAGTCAAAACCCAGATTAGTTCACAAGGTATATGAGCCTACTCTAGAGGTTGGATTAAATAAATATTTAACTCATCCAATATCAAGGTTTGCACTATAATTAGTGGGTGCATGCCTAATAGATCATTGAAGATGATAGTAAAAGTTTTAAGATTACCTTAATGCCAATTTAGACCCCAATAGTTTTGGCATGCCCGATGGGACATTGTTTACAAGAACATTTATTCACCCACAAGATTTTATTTCTACTATTCTTAGAGGAATCAATATTTAGTGGATTTTATTGACCTCATAAAGTGATGGAATCAAATTCACTTGGTGACTCCCTAAAATCAAGAACCTAAGAAGCCCTTTCCATAGCTCATTCTTTCATGTTTACTAGGTCATATGCTAGAAATAGTCAAGAATCTATCCCATTTTTTGAGCTACCACCAAGAAGATCTAGACATACAAGAAGTTTATATTTAGACTCACTCTTTGAAGGGATTCAAATACCATGGTAATACCCCAAGTTATTACTATAAAATTAATAAATAAATTAATATAAATACTGATATCGTAGACCTCTAAAATGGGTCTCCCTTGGAATCACAAGCCACTTATAAAGGGCTCCCTCTTGAACTTAATACTAATTATTGTTTCTTATTCTTGATGCTAAGTTATATGCCTCTCCCTAATATTTATATCTAGCCTAAGGCTATGTTTATTGAAGAACATAAGCTTATACTGAGAGGGGGGTGAAAAGTATAAGATAAAAAAATTTACTTTTCAATCCAAATGATAACAAAAATAATATCAAAGTAGTAAACAATGCACACATCATCACACATATGAGAGATATGATTTAATGTGGTTCATCCAACGTGGGCTACTCCATGGAGAAAATATTCCTTATAAATTTTTCTCAATGAATCTTTTGGGAATCCAATCCCTATTACAATTTTTATGGACTTATGTCCAAAGGAGACACTAATCCCCTTATGCTCTGGTTTGTGGATATCTCTCCACAAGATACCTCTATCCCCACTGCTCTATTTTATGGATTCCTCTCCATAGGAGAACTTTATCCCCTCTACTAGGGTTTGTGGATCTCTATCCATAGGAGAACTCTATCCCCTATGCTTTGCTCAACTTTGATCAAATATGCTCACAAATATTCTCACAACACTATTTTAAATCTGCTCACAAGTTTACCTCTAACTTTCTCACAAGTCTGCCTCAAAACCTGCTCAAAATATACCTCTAACCTGCTCACAAGTCTACCTCTAACCTGCTCACAATCTACCTCAAACCTGCTCAAAATTTATCTTTAACCTGGTCACAATCTACCTCAAACCCGCTCAAAATTTGTCTCTAATATTCTCACAATATGCCTCAACCTTGCTCAAAATATGTCTCTAACCTGCTCATAATATCTACTCAATTCTTCTCTAATACATGCTCATAATTGTTTATAACACATGCTCAAAAATATTTCTCAAAGATGAAAAAACTTGTCTTCAAACCTAGCACAAGTAGTTCACAATCTCTAGCACAAATATCTCAAACTCTTTCAACTATAGAAGCACATATTATTCTCAAACTCTATCCCAAATGTTTCCAAAACATTCAACCATAAAGCACAAATCCTAACTCAAATATTTCCAACAATGCTTATCAAACAATCCTTTTCTCTCCACCTTATGTTCCAAAACATTCACTTCAACAAAATACTGTAACCAAGGAGTGATGTGCCCATACATATTAATTTGCTCTTATGGAGATATCTCTTCAAAACATGTCTCACAAATAACTGATTTTTCTAATGCCACTTCAAGGGTTAGATTGCAAGATACTTTCATAAAACTTCCACTTGAATTTTCACCTTAAAAATGCTCAATGAAATCTGAATTTGATATTCTATCACTCTTATTTTATCCTCAAAAATGAAGCATTAATATCCAACAAAACCTTTCATATTTTCCTTTCATAATTCAAGAATCATTATAAAATATCAATCAACTTATCACACCTTATTACTCCTAATATTGCAAAATAAAATTCAACCCAATAAAACCACAAATTTCACACATAAATTCCTTATACACCCTATATCTCCTATTCAAAATAAAATATTTTAATGCACCTTAATTTTTCAACAAGTTCATAGCATCATTAATTTCATTTACCATACAAAACACTTAGCCAAAAAACTCCTTGTTAATTCAACTCCACGTTGTCCCCTTTTTAATTCAAAAATTAAAATTAAAATGAATACCTTATGACTCCCTAGTAATTTCACATCAAAACAATAAAAATTAATTAACCCTTATAACTCCCTAAGTCGAGCACCATATGCATACCTTAAACATTATTTGCCCCAAGTTTTGTTGTTGCTACTCAAACCCGTGACTCCTCGTTGGCCCCGCACCCTAGCACAAGGGCGAACACCATGTGGTCTAGCCACCCACACAAGAACAAAGGAGCATGTGCTCCTACTTCTTCACCAAAATCGATGCAAAACCCTCGACCAAGCAAAAAAGGAGCTCCCCATGATTCAAACGGTGAACCTTCCACCTGCAACGTGCTCTGCAAGCCAAGCTTGCCAACTAGGCTATCCACCCACATTGGATGGAATCGAGTGCCCTTCATCTTAACTATGCACTACCCTCGAAATTCGTAAAATATTTTCTCTCTGCATCCATAGCTTGCCGAATGAATAAAAAATATAAGATATTATTTTTTGAGGATTAATCACCAACATTGGCTTTGCAAAACATTAACCCTTTTATACACTTTTGCCCTTTGACTTTGGACATCATCTCAACTTGAAAAATACGTCCATGCCCATTCGAATTTTTGTGCCATATAAAACTTTTTTAAAATATTATAATAATTTAAATCTAAGGTAGATTTAAATATTTTAATTTATATTTTAACCTTTGGGCCCTTTTAATTTTTAATTATTATAATTATTTAAATCTTCATAGATTTAAATATTGTATCTTCTTTTTTCTTCTTGGACCTTTTCTTTGGATAAAAGTCTTTGCCATAATAAAACCTCTTCCTTTTTCTTTTGCAAATGCCACCATGGTAAAACCATTAAACCTTTATTTTCCTTGACATAAATGATAACCAATGTCATTAACTTATGCCATTAATTCTTTGACATCAATGACAAAAATATACTCAAAACTTCCAACATTGAAAAAGAGGCATGATGGTTCACGTTATGAGTTATGAATGTAATAAGTAATTGATTAATAATATGAATTATTAATGTTAGGATGGAGGATCCTAACATGGAACCCTTCCTGGAAAAGGCTTTGTCCTCGAAGCTGAGACTAAGAAAATTATTGTTGAAATTGATGAGGTGCTTCCTAAGTAGTAGTTGGACAAGTTCTTACACAAGCTTATTATCACTTTTCTGTAGGTAGGGATATCATGAAGGTTGAATATTTAGTGTTGGGTTACCAGGAAGAGTAGTAGGATCATTATTATGATGGGGGAGCAACTCTTGTGGTGCCTAAAATAATCTAAAGTGATGTGTCGAATGTTATTGTAACTCTTCCACTTTAGCTGGTTCTTCCCATGTAGAATGAAGGGAAAATAAATATGCACTCACCCTTTTTCCTCCTTTCTGAATCAGTTTACCCATACGTTGAGAACTCACTATTGGTGAGGAACTTGTGTGTAGTCCTTTTAGAGTGTATATCTGGCCTTCATTGGTCACTTATTTTATGTCTACCTCATCTTTTCCTAGTGCATCGATCACTTCTTGCACATAGACCTCATCTTCTCCTTCGATGGAGTGATAAGGATCAACTACATTCAATAAATACAATGTTTGGGTAGTGCATCTATGATTGGACCCATATTTCTCATCACAATTATAGTAGAGATATTTTGCCTACCGTGCCTCCATTTCCTTTGGGCTAAGGTACTTAATTGAAAAATATTGGTTAGGTTTGGGGGTAGCATGTGTGACAAGAAATTATTCAATGGGTTGCTTCTCATGTTGGAGTTGAGCATTTAATTTATCTTCTGCTAACTTAGATAATCTAATGGCCACCAGTAGGATGCAAGGATTGCACATATCCATATCTACTCTAATTTTTTCCTTCAACCCTTTGAAAAAGTAACATGAAAAATGATTCTTCCAACCCTGTGGTGTGTTTGGCGAGCTTCTCAAATTGAGTTTGATATGCATGCACTAAATTTAGTTGACATAGACCCTTGATTTTGCAAATTTTGTGATCCAATATGGCAAAACGAGGGTCTGGATATCTTATTCCATCAACCATTTTTGTAATCTTCATTTATTATAATTGAAAGTTATGCTCGTCAAAAATTTATCGTTAAAAATCCTCGCTAAAAATTGTCATCAAAACTTGTCACAAATTTGTTGCAAGAAATGTCGCCAAAAAATTGTTGTCAAGATCTTTCCAAAATTTATCGTCAATTTTTTTGCAAAAAAAATTGGTTTTTATCAACTTCTTATTTTGAACCTGTCAACCTTCCCATTGGTCACATAGTGAATCAAACAACGGACAAACGACCAGTGACACAAAGGGAATCTGACAACAGTGACATGGAGGGAATCTAATAGTAGTGACATAGAGGGAAAATGATAGTAATGACATGGATGGAGTGACATAAAGGAAATCTAATAGCAGACACACAAAGGATGGGACACAACTGATACAGGGAGGAATGACTCGAAACACGGCATAAATTTGAACACTATTGATGTGGACTGACAAAAACTAACGAGGAGACTATAGAGAAGACAAATCTAGAATAGGATATGAAATATGATGTGTGGCATAGGCATAAGGAGCAACTAGAGAACGAAATACAGATGCAAAAGGAAAACGTGACTAGGGGGATACAACTTAGAAGATACAAATCAGGACATGAGGAGGGGACAAGACTAGATGAGAGTGACCAAACAGTGGAAGGATATGTGGTGGATAGCACGATGTGACCGTACAGGAGGGTCAAAGGGTTAATGTGGTCATAACATATGTAGTGAGTCATGAGGGTTTTAAACCCACAAAATCTTATCACCTCGATGATGTGGGACTAAGTCCCTTTGATTATTTTCAAATGAAAAACCCTTTCTTAGTAAAAACACCTGTAAACATGCGTGCGCTATGATCCAATGCTTCCTAACTTACCACGTGGTAAGCATAAAGTAGTTCTTGTTTTTTTAGGGTTTATAATTCAAGTTAAATGATTTGTTTATTAACCTTAGATAATCGATTAAATTTTTCATCGTAGGTAATGTTGCCTTCCGTGAGCTACTACATTTCACCTGTGAAACCTATAATCCTCTCCAATAGGTGCGTTGCGGTCTTCTAGCATTTGTATTTTCAAGTAAATGATACTTCAAGTGTTGTGTGGCCTCCAAAAACCAATGAATAGTCCACCAACGCCTTCTACGGATGTTGCAATAGGAACCTACATAGAAGAAGATAGAAACAAGAGTGGTGTCACGTGTTCAATAATACCAATAATTACAATTGGATCGCTATGCAGGTAATATAAATGTTTGTTTTATGCGTTGAATCTAAAATTACTATCCTTGTAATGACTATTGTGATCATTTGCATTCACCGTGTGCACAATGCTACCACATTATCATAATAGTAGTGAAGATCAAGTTGAATCAAACCTTAGGAAGTAGTAAATAATTTTAATTTTATCATTTGCTTATGATATTCTGTGACAACACAACACTACTTATATAACACCTATGACACTCAAATTTTCTTAGATGCACTTTAACGTTCTTTAGCACTACTGAGAGGCTTAGGGATTTGTCTAAAATGAAATAACATAATATAAATTCGTATAGGAAAATAGTTTAGTCAGACCTCCTATGATTGTAATAGCCTCTACACATCGACCTATGGTGAGTGAGGGTTACTAATGAGTTTTCACTTGTATGTGGTTATTTCACGTGTCCCTCAATGTTACAGACAGTGGATGTTTCATATTATTTGGATGTTTGAAATGAGTGCCAAAATTTAATATTATGGATGACATGAGTTGGAGGGATCGATATTATTATTTTCCTTGGTTGCTTCTGTAATTTTACAACCAACATGTAATGTACCAAGATCGATGCTCTGATACCAAATGGTAAGACCCCAAGGTCTTACTATAAAATTAATAAATAAATCAATATAAATACTGAAATCACAGGCCTCTTAAAGAGGGCTCCCTTGGAATTGTAAGCCACTTATAGGGGGCTCCCTCCTAAACTTAATAATAATTATTGTTTCTTCTTCTTGATGCTAAGTTCTATGCCTCTCCCTAATATTTATATCTAACCTAGGGCTACGTTGATGAAGAGACGTGATGGTTCATGTTATGAGTTATGAATATAATAATTAATTAATATTGGTATGAACTATTAATGTTAGGATGGAGAATCCTAACATACCATCAAGAAGTTGTTTCATCCCTCTTCAAACTCCATGAAAAACCCTAGTAAACATGGTTGCACAATAGAATGTAAACCCAAACCAAGCTTCATAGAAATACCCTAATTGGGATACCACTGGTCCTTTAAGCCTTGCCCAAATGCATGACATTCCCCAAGCTATATCCAAATATATTCCCACGTATGATGGTTCAAGTAAAACTGCTTATGAGCATTGCTAGGATATATTGAACTTAGAAGCCATACACAATATTAGAAATGAATATGTGATTGTCATAATTCTAGCCTTATCCTTTAGAGGAAATATTCTGCATTGGTTTAGGACCTTGGAATATAACAACATCACTTCATGGGCCACATTAGCTGAGCATTTTTAAAAATAATTTAATGAATCTGCTGATCCTTTTTCCCTCCTAAACTAGTTCATATTTATACAAAAATATTAGCAAAATTCAATCTTTGATTTTTATCTAAGGTTTAGTTGAACATGGAATAGGATACCTCCTGAAGCTAGACTAGCTGCCCCCCTTGCTTTCATGTACTACATCAGAGCTCTTGGGTCAGACCTAGGGCTACAAACTCAAAGGTTAGGGGTAGCTACTTTTCCTCAAATATATAATGCAATCGTGTAGGCAAAAAATATCCTTATTAATGTAGGAAGGCTACCTCCAAAGATAGTCATACCCTATTGTTATGATATTCCTCAATTCCAAGCTAAGGTAGCTACATCCTCCTATATGGAACCACCTCATTTTTCATCACCACTCCCTCGAGTGGATCCAATTCTAATCCTCCAAAGCAACATCTACCTCAATTTCCTTTCCACCACTCCCATATCAAGTACCTCAAGAATCCACCCTATTGCTCGATATCCAGAGTACCTTGAAAAAAATCAATAACAAGGTGAATGCAATGGATAAAAGATATATGGAGAGGTATCAGAAGAGTAGGTATCCATACATTAATAGATATTAGAAGCCTAGTACCAATAATAGTGCAGGGGCCAAGGTTAACAAAAATCAAGAAGATCAAGAATATATCCCTAAGACTAGTCTTGTGAATGTCTGGTGCATCGTGTGTAATGATCCTCATTATTTAGATTCCTATGTCATGTACCAGCACCATGTGCAATAGGCCATGGAGAAATCTAAGAGGAATGAAAAGGGTAGAGTTGATATATTATGGCAGCAAAAATAGATCATGGTCGAACGAGATCTCTGTGAAGAAGAATCAGTTTCTATCATGACCAAATCCAAGAAGAAGACATTACAGGTTGATCCATAAAAGATAGGCCAGTTTCAAGTGCCTTCTCAGAAAAAGAGAGAATCATCCCTGTAAAGTAATGATAAATTCCTTGTCCCACAAGAAACTAAAAAAAGAGATGCAACTCCTAAAGGCTAGGAAAAGGGGATGAATTTTCCCAAACAGTATGAGAAGGAAAATAATAAAGAACAAATAAGTTCTAAAGATGAAGCACAAGAAAAGCTAAAATTCCCTTCCATCACTAAGAGGCAAAGGATTGAAGCTACACAATAATATAAGAGAAAATATGGAGAGCCAAAGAAGAGGTATGAGAAGCTCCCTTCAAAGAAGTTAGAATATAACATTGTGGAGGAGATGAAGAGAATTCCATCCAAAGCAAGTCTCTACGATACCCTATTTATTCTTGGTTAGATAGATCTTCTCAAGGCTTCTTTAAGTAAGAATTCTCAAGAAAATTAGACTACCATAATTTTTAGTATACCTTCTGGTAAGGAGAAGATGACTCTCACTGCTTTGAAGAACAAACCACCTCCCTTTTATATCTCCTTGAGAATGGAGGGTTGGATAGTCCACAACTATATGATTGATTTAGGAGCTTTGACCACAATCATGCCCAAAGTATTCTACAATGAGATGGGTATGGATTATACCCGTTCCTATCCTACAATTTTGTAGTTAGATGGTACACTAGTTAAGACCATTGGAGTAGTGAAGGACGTACTAATGAGATTGCACAGGGCTCCAAAAGTAACTATTGTGCAAGAAATTGTGGTGGTGGACCTAGAGCCTTACTTTGGCCTGTGTCTTTCTAGAGAGTTCACTACTAAGCTAGGAGGCTATATGTATTTGGACTACTTTGGCATGATGATTCCATTCAAAGGAAATAGGATAAGGATAACCACTAAAAATCCTGTATCCTATCATATTGAAAAGATAGAGGAAGACATGTGCAACCTCTCAGCTCTAGATGAAGTTGAACTAGTAGAAATCTTTGAAGAGTTAGAAGTGGAGGATGAGTTGCCATTCAGAGAGGATTATAGCAAATTTGGAATAGGTATGGGCACTTACAATATTTCCTCTAAAGTAGAGAAAAATACCCTTGCCATCTCCAATAAATCCCTGAGAGAAACAGAGATCTAGACTATGCATTTTGATGGTGCAAGGTGTAGAAATGGAGCTGGTGTAGGCGTAGTCCTACAATCCCTTTCAGAAGGTGTGAAAATATTTGCTTACAGACTAACGTGGTCTTGTACCAATAATGCTATGGAATATGAAGCTTTATGCTTGGGATTGATGCAAGAAAAGAGTATGGGAATCAAAATGTTGGACATATATGGTGACTCCAAACTGATAGTTAATTAGGTCAGAGAGAAGTGCAATAGTAAGCACCATTACCTAAAATCATACAGGAATAGGGTATGGGATTTTATGGAGTCTTTCGATGCTCTTAATATCCACTCTATTCCTAGGAAATAGAATATGTTGGTTGATTCTTTAGCCATTAAGGGTTTGAATTTCATCCCTTCTTCAGATATGGGATCATCAAAGGACATAAGAGTCAAACTAGTTTTCAGACTTGCAATACCAGACAGACAAATTTTTTGGTAGGTTTTTGAGAGTGATGATCATATTATTGACTTTTTGGTGAGGGAATATTGCTTATCCAATGTGTAGGAGGAGCTACCTCATGAAATAGATCAACAAGATGTTATTCAATTGAATAACAATCACATCCCTAAGGGTTTGATCACCCTAGAGAGTCTCTTTGATAATGAGGATGGGAGAAAAGCAAGAGCTATGGAGGTCAATGAAGAAATCTATAAAGAGATCAAAGTTGAAAAGGATAGAAAGCTCAAATTTGGTATCTGATGTTCTCTAGAGGAAATAGAGGAAATCAAGGCCCTATGCCTCAAATACCAAGATATTGTAGCCTGGTCATATGAAGATCTAAAGGTATATGATAAAAAAATCATTCAACATACTATTGAACTGGAAGTTTATGCAAAGCCTTTCAGGTAAAAATAGAGGCTATTCAACCCCAGGATTGAATCCATAATGAGAGAGGAATTCCTCAAATTGCTAAAATCTAAAAATATATACCCCATCAAGCACTCCACATGGGTGGACAACTTGATCCCGATTAGGAAGAAGAATGGAGACATCCATTTATGTGTAGATTTTAGGAACCTGAACAAGGCATCACTGAAGGATCACTACCCTCTTCCCCAAATTGATCAAATTTTGTAGATTGTTGCAGGAGCTGAGATATTTTCTCTATTGGATGGTTTCTTAGGGTACAACAAAATTTGGGTAAAGGATGAGGATCAATTCAAAGAATACTTTTTGGTTACTAAGTGGGGAACCTTTGCCTATCAAAGGATACTTTTTGGTTTATCTAATGCAAGGGCCACCTTCCAAAGAGCCATGGACTATGCTTTTGGGAAGTTAATCAATAAATTCATCCTCATCTATCTAGATGATATGACTATGTTCTCTCACAAAAACAACCACGGAGCACGGACACAAAAAAAAGCCCCCCAGGGGAGAAAACCCCCCCCCAAAAATAATCTTTTGAGGCAATTAAGTAAGCTATTGCTACTGCCCCAGTTTTGGTGAACCCTAACTTCAGCAAGGATTTCATTTTGTATGCTTATGGAGCTAAAGAAAGCTATGCAACTATACTAAAAACAAAAAAAATGATGATGGATAGGAACATACCATATATTTTTGGAGCCAAACTCTTAATGAGTACCAAACTAAATATAACTTTATTGAGAGGCAAGTGTTTGCAATAATGAAATCATTAAAGAAGTTTAGACAATATTTGGCTCAAAAGTAAAACTCTTGTTTATGTGGTACATCCAAACATTAGAAGTTTCATCCTAAAAGGTGAGCTTGGTGATAAGAGAGTTCATTGGATTACCAATATCCAAGAGTATGATATAGAAATCCATACTACTTAGTCAAAGGTAGATCATTATGCTAGTAGATGATATAAAAAGTAGTTGTAGACTAGATATCAGCTTGTCAGCCATCAGTATCTAAACAAAGTGTAGATAGTTCCTCAGAAGATGCACATGGGGTGGATAAGTTTATAAGCTACTTCCAAACAAGGGTCTGTCCTCAAGACCTTAATCCCTCACAAAGAATATGGTATAGGCTTCAAGCCTTAAAGTATGTCCTATCACCAGAGGGATTATATAGGAAGAATCTTGATGGAGTTCTTCTAAGATGTTTAAGGGATAACCAGAAACAAAAGGTCATTGAAGAATTCCATGAAGGATTGTCTAGAGGACACCTTTTAGGAAAGGTCACAACCATGAAAATTATAAGGGCAGGCTATTATTGGCTTACTATCTTTTATGACACCTTTAAGGTAACAAGGGCATGTGACAAGTGTTAGAGATATGCGAAAAGGAATATAAATGTTGCATTTCCCCTTAAGCCTATTCAAGTAGAAGAATCTTTCCAGCAGTGGGGATTGGATTTCATTGGAGTAATAAATACCAATTCCTTAGCAAGGCATAAATATATCTTGACTACTACAGATTACCTTACCAGATAGGTTGAGGCCATTCCTACCAAGAGATCAAATCAGGAGTTGGTAATTGAATTCATGGAAAGCTTTATCATAAGGTTTGGTATCCCTGAATCCATAGTAAGTGATAATGGTACAACTTTTATAGGTGCAAAGTACATTGAGTTTACAAGAAAATATGGCATAATTTTAAAGAAATATTCTAACTACTACCCTAAAGGGAATGGATTAGAAAAATTCACTAACAAAAATCTATTCAAAATTCTAAAAAGAGCACTAGAGGATAATAAAATAAGTTGGCATCTCCTTTTAGACCAAGCTCTATGGGTAGACAAGATTACTATTAAGAAATATATCAAGACAACCCCTTATGCATTAGTGTATGGGAAAGAGGTTATCCTGCCTACCCATCTGGAGATACCATCTCTAATATTGGCTAGCCAAAATGAAGAGTCAGATTAGAGCCTAGTGGAAGCTAGATTGATGCACCTCTTACAACTTGAAGAATAGAGGACCAAGGCATATGAAAGTTTCCAAAAGCACTCTATGGATACAAAAGGATGGTTCGATAAGAAATCAAGGCTCAAGAAGTTCAAAGAAGGTGACTCAGTTTTGAGATGGAACATAGAGAAGTCTAAACTAGGAAATCACCAGAAGTTTGATTCATTTTGGGAGGGTCCATTCAAGATAATAGAAGTAAAAAAGAATAATGTATTTCAACTTCAAGATAAAAATGGAAATGTGCAGCCAATATCGATCAACGGATATCACCTCAAGCTGTATTTTGAGTAAAATATTTCCTCTTATGTATAGTATGTACATATTTGTATTATAATTTCATTTCTTGTTTGTTTTACTTCAGCAATAAAGAGAAAGAAAGGAAAAAAACAATGTAAAAATCCATGGTGTCTTAAAATCCGTGAGGTGTAAAAATTTGTGAGGTGTAAAATTCTGTGATTAGAAGGAAAGAAAAAATAATATCAAGCGTCACAATCCATTACCAAGAGAGAATTCAATGCACCTAAAAAAGTGTGTCAATGGGCCACAATTTACAAAGTGCTCTATACTATGTCCAATCAACATTGAGAGCTTCAACGACAACCCTGCCACCTTATCGTCAATTCATGCACTTGAATGCATGTAAACTTACTAACCATTTAACTACCACATTAATGGTGGAGGATGCATGAAGAGCTACTTAAGGCCAAATTCAGATGGTAATTCATTATGTTTACCTTTCCATTGAAGTTTACTAGAGCTCCAATTGTGAAGAGAGGTGAATTTCCTATGCATACGAGAGCCACCATAGTATAATTCTTGTAGAAATGGCATCAAACATTGCAAAATGGGCTACTCATCCAACTAAGGGGGAAGACCTAAATTATATGGACAAATATTTTGTACTTGTAGACACGAAGATGACATGGGAGATAAGAGATAATATTAGGCAAGAAAATGAGTATGAGCATGGACAACCACTTTCAGTACAAGGTATTTGTGTCCTTCACTCTCTTCTATTCTTTTATATATGTGATGTAGTCCACCCATGCCCAAAGTTAGTTTTGGCAATAGTAAAATTTTATGACCCTAGGGCCAGGGTAGTAAAACAGCCCAAGGGAAAACTGTTTTCTATATAACTGAGAAAATTTATTGTGACCTCTTTGCCATGGGGGAAAATTTTCCCATCAACCCTAAGTTGTTTGATCTAGAAGAGCAAGCTGGGTGTTACACATTAAAAAAATACAGTCAAAATGGTGCACAATTTCTAAAATGGGTGTATAGCCAGTTTAAAATCATAAGATCTAGAAATGTTTTGCCTAGTACTCCAATTACTATGAAACATTTTATGTTCCCAAAACTATTTACCATGTTAGTAATAGTAGTAGGCCAATATTCTGACCTCTATGTAAGATACTCGAAAATATTCACAATATACTATATATTCAATGAGAAAATATATATGACTCCTAGAGGGAGTGATAATAATAAGCCACTATATTTTAATTGGACAACTTTCCTCGCCAAGAGAATACATGAGCAACTAGTGGCATTAAAGAGAGATCCTAAGGCCCCTTATTTTAGATATTGCTCTCATTTGGCTTGGATGTTCCTCAATGCTACAAGAAAATAAAACCCTTGGGTACTAGTCAAATAAAGATAGTGAAGGAAACCATATACCAATCTACCGATGGATTGAGGTTTTGAGCAGAATTGAGTGCTATTACAACTTTAATAGATAATTTTTGGGGCCATCTTTGGAAATTATATATGGAAAGTTCCCTAGACTTCCTCAAATAGTCAAGGACCATTTGCAAACAAAAGAGGTCGAGGAAGGAGATTGGTATGTTCTAATTGAAGGGATAATCATTCATTTGTATGGATTCATAGAGAAACATTTCCTTCTACCACACTATGTTACTAGTCAAATTTTTGCGTTGGAATACTGTAGACAAGTGAACTACATCAATCACAAATTTGGTACTGGGATACATAGGAAAGGAATAGTTATCTATCCCCTCAAGGTGGATGACATCATGGTGACAAGGAAGGGGTAGTTTGAACAAATCACCCAGGCCCTAGAAAAGTTAGGCCTCTACCCACTCCCACAAAGATGGAGGTATGACCTAGTTGACCTATTCATAGAAAATCTTAACACCTTGAATGGTGAAAAGACCCCTAAATTTGAGAAGACTACTCGACCAATATTTGAAAAGCACAGAAATAATAGAGAAACCTCTCCACTAGAATGGGATGTCAGTAAGATGGAACCTCTACCACCATGGAGAGATTTTTATGAACATGTGCAAGATTATGACCCTGAGCATAAGAAAAAACACTAGCTCAAGGAGCCAAAGATTCAGGAGATGTAGGAAACTCACATTTGGATAGAAGGTAAGATTCTTTAATGGTGGAAAATGAGAGTGGAAAGTAATTGCATAGCTCTCAAATATGGTAAACCAATTGATCAAGAGTTTGAGGAGAGGTATGATAAGCACTTTGAAAGTTGGACGACCAAGAGGTCTACAAGATTAGCATTAATATTTAGGAGGGAAAAGACAAGCAAGGCTAAAATGGGTAAAGCCAAAGAAAAAGGTTCTAAAACTAAAAAAATAGTAAGATCCAACTCCCCCAGCTTCTCCTTCTTCATCAACTCAGTAGGAAGATACTACAATGGTTGCACCATCAACAACTAAAGAAACACAAACTATTTTTCAACCTTCACTAGAACAAGTACAATAATACCCAGTAGGGACATCCCTAATATAAAATATTGGATATGCTGGTGGAGGACTTGGTGCAAATGAATCTAGAACAACAAAAATTATACTTATGGAGAAAAGGCCCAAATGCATGGCTCTAGGAGCACATTCCCCACCTAAGATAAAAGAGGGTAAATAAGATGAGGTCATAGATCTAACCCCTATCAAGTTCACCAAGGGAGCCTCTACTAAGCCTATAGATCCTCCTGTAAAAGAAATTGTAGTACCACCTCTTCAACATCAAGAGGGTGCACAGGAAGGTAGATCCTCCCCTACTATTGTGTTCAAGAGAAAAGTAAAGGACTCAATGAAGGGTGTTGAGAAAGAAGTTTGTAAGAAATAAAAGTTAGATCAGATACAAGCAATTGTACAAATACCGATGTTAGTAGCAGAGCAATCCACTCAGCAATAACAACAAAGTGTCAATGATATTTTCCAACTATCTACTTTGATAGACACAGGTATGGTTTCTATCTCTTCTCCTCCTATTTCTTCTTCTTCTCCCCCAAATAAATCTCCCTCCCCTTCTCCAGTCCAAGAGAAACAAGTGCCATCATCATCACCTCATAACCCTCCATCACCCCATATCATTTCATCTCTACCACATTCACCCCAAATTTCCATGTCATCACCATCTCCCACTCATACTTAGTCACCTCCAACAATATCATCACCCACACCTATGGAGGGTATAATACTTACAAATTCTCCACCAACATACATTGTTACAACCTTAGTCACAACTATAACTACCGCTGTAAATAATTCAACTTTTATCACCACAACACTTATCCTATTTATGGAAAATTCATTTTTCCTTTGCTCACTACTACTTCCATACCCATTTAACATCCAAAAATAGCTTCTCTATAGAATATCAAAAGTGCCTCAGTGAGGACTCAAATATTTTGGGGCAAGAAATATGTCCAACCTTCCAAGAGAGCTACCATAGTGAGAAAGTCTATAATAATTGATCCACTATCTAAACAAAGGATGAATATCAAGCTTACTCCTATAGTGAATGAACCAGAATAAGACATGGCAGTTGAGGAGTAACATCTAGAAGAATATACTACGAATATTTCTCAATTAGTCCTAGAAGACAAATTTGTTACTGCCAGGGTGGGATTTTAGACTATGTATGTAAAAAGTGACATCCACAAGGAAAGATACAAGAAGCTAGAGGAAAATATTGCCAAATTAGAAGCTAAAAATAGTGACTAAATAAAGGTAAAAAAATCTATGCAAAATGAAGCTAAGAAGTGGTAAGATAAATTCAAATAAATGGTCACCTATAAGGGGCAAGATGAGAAGTTGAAGAAGTAGAATGATGCATATGACAAAAAAATACATTCTCTACAACAATAGATCCAGATTGAGAAAGCTAGAGCTACAAGTTTCTCCAAAGACAAGGTGAAACAAGTTAGAAAAGAGATATGGTCTGAAGTTATGGAGAAATGCTCTGGGATTCAACCTATAATTGACTTCATGGATGAGGCTACTTACAAGAGTTAGGAAGTCTTGGAGAAGGCTACAGAGGAAATACATCCAATGGTATCCAAATTTGAAAGGATATTCAAGTTATCCAAAGCAATATGCAGTAAAAATGCTAAGCCCATCCCCAATAGATATTGGAACACTACAAGGTTGACTGCTAGAATTGTTCTTAAAAAGAATGGGCTGATTTAGAAAGGATGGTTGTTGATCGATAAGATTGAAAATAAACTACAAAATATTGTAGACATCAATAAGGAAATGATGTAGTATGGCTTCCAAGGTTTCTGGGATGAGAAAAAAATTTTGTTGATTGATGAAGATCTACAGGCTAGTTTGAATTCTACTATGGAAGATGAGTCTGAGATCGATGCATGGCAGGATCCCATTGATCCAAATAAAGTAACTCATATGATAAGATATCTAACTAGACTCAAAGACCTAATGGAGGAGCTAGTTGATTGGGGATCTTCAATCTCATATGAAAAGACAACCAAACTTTGGTTCACCCATCAATAGTTCATGGGGATATCCAATCCCACCTAAGCATCTTGGGATAAAGCTTTGAAGACATTCGAATAAATGGTTAAACTATTTAGAGGAGAAGAAGAGGAAAATACTGATGATGAAGAAGAGGAAGAGGTTGAAGAATAATATAATGAAGATAATGAATATGAAGAGAAAGAAATAAATGAGGAGGAGATACAACAAAAAGAGGGTGACCAAGAAAAGGAGTTCAAAGAACAAGATCAGTAAGAAAAAGTGCAAGAGCAATAAAATTATGCTACCAAATGAGCTGAAGGGTGTTGAAGGTTGTAGCTAGTAGAAGAGTCGTATAGTCACGTTTTATAAATTTTTTGAATCCTAAAAATGTCAAAGAGTGGCCCTGAAGCATGAAATTGTGGAATACATGAAAAATCATGAGAGGTAAAGGTTTATGTTTTTGAAAGAGGTATATTTTTGTGTAACTTAAGAAAATTTTTATTTCTCCTCTCTTGAGTCTATGCTATGCAACTAATCTGGTGAAGGAAGAAGCTCCCATGCAGGAATGATCAACATTTTGCTTCTGCCATGATTTCTATATGAATCGTTACTCTCTGAGTATCTTCACAAATGTTTGAGAGAATGATGGTCATATGGAAGTTATTCTATGAAACATGATTTGTAGATGGCTAGAGTCTATGATTCCCTTTATTTCCTTTTATCCATTCATTCCCTTCAATGCAAAGTCTCTTCCCTTCATTTTATTCATTTATATTCTCCCTAAAAATTCTATTCCATTTATTCATTTCACCTCACTACCATTAATCCATATTATTTTTGACTCCTAATGCCCAATGAATAAGATTTGTAGTTCTCAATAATTACGAGCATATATCCCCAGGAGGTGCCAAAATGTAGGCCCAAAAAATACCACATATAGCAAATTTTTGAAAAATCTAGTGCTAAATTTTGCTCAGCTCAAGTAGTGTGTAACGTAACCACGGAGCGCATGCCTTTCTAGGCATACTGATCTATACCATCACAAAAGCACAAAGATCCACACAAATACATAAATTGAACAAAGAAAAGCCAACATATGCAAAGTTTCTTGTATTAATCTTTAAAGGATCTCGGATTACAAAAATGCCCTCTTAGGGTCACTCGAAATATGATATAGATGTTACAATTGCCAATGCCCTCAATAGGGTAGGTGCACTTATTGTGCTCCGATGATTACTCACAAACTACCTTGGGGTAGAGCTAACCCCATTCTCCGTGATGTGGAAGGATTATGATATAGGCTTCTTTTTGCACCCGTCTCTCTATGAAAAAGAAACAACAACACATGGTTACAAAGATTGATAGCCTCTCGTGATGAGGCCATTTAAAGAAATATGCACGTAAATACCATTAAACTAGTAAAACAAGAAAGCATAAAGAAAGACTTTAATCTATTCTAATTACATCAAGAATTTTGCTAAAACATACAATACATGAATAAGCAAATGTTGCGTAGGTCAAATATTGAATTAGAAGAAATAAAGCACATAAAATATCCAATGTACTCCTACTTAACGCAATGCATGAAATGTCTAATTCCTATGGTCAGAGTTTCCCTAAGATGCAATTAAACCTATAAAAAGACTAACATGACTAATATATGCAATCAAAAGCAAAGTAAGTAAGGTGATCATTAACCTGTTGCAAACCGTAGCTATGAGGGGTGGTCTACACTGTGAACTGTGGCTGACAGTCGCAGTTTGACCTCTGATGGGTTTACCCTCAGAATTAGGGGTAGTGGGCTTGACCTCCTTGTCCGAATTGATGTTCAAGGGTCACATTTATCATCCTCTAAAATATTTGGCAGTCAAATCATTGGGAAGGGCCTTCGTTTGCTCAAATTTGTGTTTCTTGATCCTCCTAAGCACCTAGGGCATCCATGGCTAATTGGTATTTAGATGGATAGCAAAGGGGCTCTCAAATGCACAAATTTTATATGTAATTTGACAAGGCTTCATTGCTTTCTTGATCAGTTAACTCTCGCTCAATAATTTGCTAGCACTTCATTATACAAATCATCTCTCTTTTTATCCCCTTGGAGGGGGGTATTTATAGCATGCCCCTAGGGCTAGGGGTGGCTTCATGGAGAAGCCAAGACCAAGAAGGTTGGTTAGGACAATTGGGATGGAAGCCTTTGGAATATTTCATCCTCCAACTACCTCCTTCTAGATATCTTGGTCGTTCCAATTGATTTGGCTCGAATGGAAGGCCTAAATGAACTCCGGTTTAGATCGTAGGTCACAGTTGTGGTCCAGACTGCAAACTACAGGTGTCAACCATGGTTCAGACTGGAGACCATAGGTCTAGGCTGTAGTTCAGACTGCTTAGGCCAGAATGCCTAAATTGAGTGGTTAGAACCACTGCTCTATATTGGAGTCTATCCAAGATCCTTCATATGGTTTTGTAGCATGTCCATATGAGTAGTCACCCTCGAAATGACACATTTTAGGTGTCTACGGATGCCCCTTTTGATATGCATTGTGAGATTGAACAATGCTGAGCAAAATCGACCTCTTAAAATGATGCCACAGGTTCTATGATGATCATTAGTCTGATCAACATTAGATGTCCTAGGTCTAGCGAAAGGATATGCATCCTAGAATCATTGCTTCCAATGTGGGAAGGCTTACATTTGAAAAGTCTACACTCATCATTAGACATTCGGGTAGCTTTGGTGGTACAATAGGAGTTAGGCCTATATAACCGAAGGATGAGATCTACAAACGAAATTTCATATTTGCTATTTGCCCCAAGCAGAGGGGGAAGCTTATGATAGCTGTTACGAATGATTCGTAAGGACAAATGCAATTTTGATAAGATCAAGGAATCTACGATCTCCAAGATCTTTTGTTGATTTTGATTATGACATGAAATTATGACTACCCCCTCAAGCAATGAGTCAATGAGGGTAATGACAATGTCTGAAGCGAAGAAATCGCTTGACCATAATGAATGATCCTGAACAACTTTAGATTTGAGATGTTTAATGCCTTGGCTATGCCTAGTTCAGCTTATGATTACAATGCTTAGTAGTATTTGCACATCTCTATCCCATGGAGCATTCAGGCTATGATAGTCGTCTTAGGGAGTCAAAATAATACAAATTCAATAAGACTTGTGTTGAATCATATTGTCGATGATTTACTAAAAAGATGTCATAAAAGAAATGACAATTTTGCCCCAAATGTCCTTATTGTGATTTACTCATCTTGTCGGATTGCATGGAGCGCAAGTCGCTGCAACCGCCAATTTTATAGGATAAATCACTGAATATGAGGCGCATTTGGTTTTTCATTGTTTGATTTTTTTGTTTAATTTGGCATTTATTGGATTGATCCTGGTGCTTGTAACATAACCAAATTTGCAATTGTGATCATGTATTTTGATTTTTATCCACTGGGAGTCATTAATTTACCTTTTCAGTCCTTACCACGATGGGTTTTTAGTGCATTTATTGCTAGTTGCAGACTGTAGGTACGGTCTACGATTTGCACTTCCAAATTTTGGGGATCGTAGGTCAAACCTGCAGGTGAAAAACCCTAGATTTGGAACCGAAGGTGGCAGCTGCAGTCTGCAAAGATTAGGAATTATAAATTGAAATCACATTTAAAATATTTTATTATTTTATTGCAACCCTTAGCAAATTGAGAGATCTGAGAGAGAAGACATTCCTTGATACGAAACTTTGTCAAAACTCAACCACCATTATACTCGTCTTCCCTGATGGCGAATCCTGATCAGCCATCGACTAGTCGGGGGCAGGGTGCGGGTAAGGTAACTCAAAACCAATACCTCACACTCAATATTAGTAAAATGAACCACACTTAAGAAATGCGGAAATTGAACCTCATTAAACTACCGGTAATGAACCCTAATATTCTAGGTTAGCTTAGGATTTAACTTTAATTCTTCAGTGGTCTAGGAGGGTACCTGAAATAGGTGCCACTGCTAAACCATAGCTGGTAGCTGCAGTTCCTAGTTGGCAAATTGGGAACCATAGGTTTTAGCTGTGGTCTCCAATTTACCAAATTGGGAACCGCAAGTTGCAGTTGTGATTCCCAATTTACAAATTGGGGACCGTAAGTTGTAGCTACAATTCCCAATTTGCTAATTAGGGACCACAAGTTGCAATTGCAGGTTGCAATTACTATGTTCTTTTTTTTTTAGATTTTTAATTTTCTTTAGCTTTGCTTAGCTAGATTTAGCTTACATTATGTTTTTTTTTTCTTTTTAAAAGTTAACTTCTAGAGCGCGGGAGCCTAACCTAATGAAGACTCTCTATGAGGCCTAATCGAATGACGACCAAGCGTGGTTTCGAGCTATCAAGTTTGGTTATGTCATGGATCTACCCACCATTAGGGTAGATCAAGCCTATATCACTACATTGGCCTGGTGCTGGAATGCACAAACCAACACATTTCACCTTCCTCCTAGTGAGATGACCATCACCCTGGAGGATGTCTATAGGATATTTAGGATCCCCATTGATGATGAGGCTATCGTTTCCTTTGCCTACACGACAAAGAATGTTGCTTTTGTTGCCATCTTTAGTGATCAGAGCGTCGACACACAGGATGATGCAGACCATGGAGGGGTGTGCATCGATGACTAGTATTGGGATGATGTCTTCTCTATTTGAGAGGCCCTTTTTATGCATCTCATAGTTTAGATTGTCCTTATAGACTCCTCGGGTATGAGGATTCCCTGGAACATGTTGGAACCTTCTTGGAGTATGCTTCAGAGCTCGACAAAGGAGCCACTACTGCTGGTTTGGGGGAGCACCTTACTATGCCAGATCTATAGGGAGCTATACCAAATTACAAAGTAGAGCCGTAAGGGCATCAGATGTAGCCTGTTGCTATAGATCTAGGGGTGGTAGCACATCTGGATCGAGTGTCCTACTAATCTACCTATGTGCATCACTACCCTAGATGATGATCATCAGTGTTACACTGCCTGCTAGCCTTATGTTGAGGAGGGTATCCATAGTAAGGCTCATGTTGGGGACACAGAGCATTACATTATTTAGTTTGCATCACTTGGGCCGAGGGACATTGTCTAGCACCCCTACATGTATTTCCCTACATGGCCAAAGGCGAACGAGTGGCTACGAATAGGGTCTCTATTCAGATGGCATGGAACAGGGCCTCTGGGTTGAGAGCCAGCTAAGGTAGAGGTAGAGGCAGATCCTGACAAGAACAGGGTGTGCCAACCTACTAAGGGTGGTTGGGGCACAGAGACCACCACTGAGGATATGCCAGAGATCAACCTTGAGGAGGATGCTCCAGAGGAGGGTGAGGTCCATCCTGATAGTGCAGAGGGATGGTTGTTGTCTCAGGTTGACTTGCAGAGTCAAATTGGGCAATTTCACACCCAGCAACTTGAGAGAGATACTACCGTCGCCACTCTAGAGGTGAAGGTATCTGATAGGGAGCAACACCTAACTAATGTGTAGGGCCAGGTATAGGAGATCATGACTCAAGCTATCGATGTAGAGGCCCAGGTGTAGAGACTATAGACTACCCTAGAGTTAGCACAGGTGTAGCAGACTGTGGTAGAGGCAGAGCAAGATCTCACGTGAGCAGCGAGGGGGGCTATGTCGCCTCCTCAGGATACTATAGGGCATCCTATGGTACTAGTAATAGGTACAAAAACTATACAAGATTTGATTATTGAGGTGGCATGAATACACGGTATGGTCATGAGGACCAATGAGATGCACATAGCCTGGTTTGCTCACGTTGATCAGCTAGTCGGTTACATAGAGATGCATGAGCTATAGGTTCCTAAGGATCCTTTTGCATCAGAGTCTTAGCGTACCAAGTCTAGGACCTTAGTGTAGTTTACAACGAGCTCAAGTTACAGGACTCATAGGACTAAGAGGACACATAGGTCCTCTAGTATACACACAATGAGGTCGCAGGCCAGAACTAGAGATCTAGGGCAGACATCAAGGACCTCCAATCAGAGGACTAGCCTACTGTAGTTACCAGTTTCTTGTGTGTTGGGTGCATTAGGCTTTGGACTCAGGCATGATCCATAGCAAAATACACCACAGGTGCTAGGTCAGCCTAGAAAGAAGGCTCCAGAGCATAGTGTAGAGGGAGGCAGCGAAAACTCTAGTATAGGGGGAGCAACCTAGATCTGTGTTATAGAAGCTACCAGCTATAGTTTGGATGTTCTTATTTTGCATGTAAGGTCGAGGACCTACACCATTATAGCCTGCGGGAATTTTGCACTCCCTATGTACTCGTTTGGACACACATATATATGATACGATATTTCATGGCTCATTATGTGTACATGTTTATTTATTATTTTTGATTTTATATTTATTTTATGCACATGGATGCAATGCTTATTTAAATGCTATTTTTATATGATGCGATGTACGGATGTCATGCACTAGATAACTATTCTACTTTATGATGATGATATGCAGTGATCTAGATGAGTAGATGTGTGACATATGATGTATGTAGATGGATGCGATGTTTATTTTTAATGCATATTTACTTTTGTTTTGTGGGCATGCGTATATTTTATGTAGTTTATGATATATTATGTAATGTATGGTAATGCATTATGTACAGAATCATAATCTAATGGAAATGAACCTGTATGCTTTAATCACTTAAAACATAAGAAATGAATGTAAACTTTGTATATCAATTTTTAAAATATGACACCACAAAGATGTATAACAATCATGCAAAATAATTGATAATTCTCATTACAAGAACTTAAAATTAATTAATCACCCATATATGAAATGCAGTGAAATAGATTGGTATAATGCTAATGAATGAATATGTCATTCTATATATTTATTCTTTACTGCACTATATAGTTAGTGGCCGTCTAAACATCATTTCTGATATTCATGCGGTATCTCTCCTATATGTTTGATTGTGCTTTGTAAAAATGCATTCTGATGAATGAATGACTCATATCTCAGAAGTCTAATGATATTTGGTATCTTTTTGCTATTGGAGCACTTTTTGGGCTTTTCCTTGAGACTCAAACACCCTAGTATACTTATTCAAAAATCACATACTAACTATACAAGGTTTATATTGGACAAGGCTTTTGCCATGACAGACCCAACTATTCATTATCCTTGTGTGTGCATGTGAGTATTTTTAGATAGATCATAAGCATACCTCGTATGTCAGTCAGGAATATTTCAACCCATATGTGAGATAAGGTTCCTCATACGATCGTACCATCCTTGTTTTAGCTTTGAGTAGACTTATACAGTTAGACAATCCTAGGTACCTAGAGCTATCTTATCTTGCAAATTGATCAGGGCTACCCCTCCAAATGCAGGTAGGACTCTTTCAACCCATTTCTACGTTTGGGGATCACCCAATAGAACTACCCCTCCTATTGCAGGTGGGACTCTTCCAACCCATTTCTAGGATCGGGGATCACTCTATGGCTTTCAAAAATTGGACAATCCAGGGATTCAAGTTCTCACCCTTCTTACTTGCTCATATGTAGTGATAAAAATCACTGTTAGTCCATGTGTTACCATTTTATTTGAGCAAGGGATTTTTATAGTGCTTTTAATTCATTATGTCACTTTAAATTTTGAACTTGAAATTTGTACTTTTTGTTGCACTTTGTAACTTGGGATTTAACTTTTGTGACTTTGGGATTTATAGGGGAAATTCTTGTCCTTTTGCCAAAGTACACCTTTCTAGACCGACTATTTGCAAGATAAGCAGGTCATGAAACCCATCTCTCTAGATACCTAATACTGCTGTCACAGCTTTCATCCTCTCTCATCTTAGCAAGATTTTATATTCTTTTGCTTAGTGATGGGATTCTGATATGTTGAAGCACTATCCCAACTAATGACCTTGTCTATAACAACAAAGCAAGCTTTCTACAATATCTGAAGAACTCACTAGTTATGGCCGAGTGACAAGAAAAATTTAACATATATATATGTTTCTCTGCAATAGATATCGTGTATGAATGCAATGAATTATGATAAATGCAAGGGTGCATAATTGTCATACAAATGTGTGACTGTTTGTAAAATTTTGATAAACACTTTACACTCTACTGTGGAATGCAATGGATGACGAATGCCTAAATGCAATATGATGATGTGAATGCATGTGTGAATGCAAATGTAAATGCAAATGTTTTTGGATTTTAAGCTTTATCAATTTTTGTTTTTGGACTTTTACACATTTTTCTTGATTTTTATAGATTTTTGAGCTTTCATATTTGACCAAATGATGAGTACATGTCCTTAGAGATTTTTAGGGTTGACCAAACAATTTTTAGAAATCCTTGGGGCCTTTTGAATTGACCAAAGGTTTTACAGCCACCTTTGGAACCTTTTTAGTTGACCAAACTCTCAGCAAGAGGGCGTGGAGCCTTTTGGGATGACCGAGAAGCTATAGGAACTCTCGAAGCCTTTGGGTTGACCAAGCAATTTTTGGAAATCCTTGGAGCATTTTGAATTGACCAAAGGTTTTACAGCCACCTTTGAAACCTTTTATTTGACCAACATCTTAGCAAGAGGGCATGGAGCCTTTTGATATGACCGAGAAGCTATAGGAACTCTCGGAGCCTTTGGGTTGACCAAGTGATTTTTGGAAATCCTTGGAGCCTTTTGAATTGACCAAAGGTTTTACAGCCACCTTTGGAACCTTTTAGTTGACCAAAATCTTAGCAAGAGGACGTGGAACCTTTTGGGATGACCGAGAAGCTATAGGAACTCTCAGAGCCTTTGGGTTAACCAAACGCTTTTTGGAAAACCTTGGTGCCTTTTCTTGACCAAGCTTCTTAATCAGAGAGCTTGGGGCCTTTTGGGATGACCGAGTAGTTGAGACAAAACCCTCGAGGCTTTTGGGTTGACCAAAGGCTTAGAGATGCCTTTGGTGCCTTCACTACACTCTCAAGCATAGAATGCCTTAATATGGATGATATTGAGAGGCTCAAACTCTTCTACACACTCTAGTGACGTTAGGTGATAGATTCCTAGACCAATATTTTCAAATATGATGTAAGGCCCTAGCCAGTTAGCCATGAATTTGTCTTGCATTTCAAGCGGAAAATTCAAGCTTCGTTGGTTCTCTTTCAGCACAAGATCCCCAACTTCAAAGTCTCTCTAGTGGACTTTGATATTGTAAGCTCGCTTTAATCACTCCTAATAAATACAGAGATGCTCGAGGGCATTCATGTGAATTTCATCAAGCAAATTCAATTGATCAAGGCAAGCTTGCCACGTGGTGTCATCATCGATGAACTCTTTCAATGTGATGCGAAACATTGGAATTTCCAACTCCAAGGGTATAATGGCCTCAGTGCCATATACTAGTGAAAACGGCATTGCCCCAATAGGCATTCGAATGCTAGTATTGTAAGCCCATAATGCAAGGGGCAGCTGTATATGCCAATCCTTATGGTGTTCTTGCACTATCTTTTTCAAGATGGCTACCCTAGTATTTTTTGAGGCCTCAGCTTGCCCGTTTTCTTGCGGATAATATGGAGTTGCAAAACTATGTTTAATGCAGTATTTAGACGTTAAAGCCCGCACAATTTTGTTCTTAAAAGAAGTTCCATTATACGAAATTATTTTTGATGGTATCCCAAAATGACATATGATATGCTCGAGAATAAATTCTACGATGTGAGCTCCAGTGGTCATTGTAAGGGGAATGGCTTCCACCCACTTTGTAAAATACTCAGTAGTCGTGATAATGAATGTATGTCAACTTGACGATGGAGGGGAAATCTTGCCAATCAGATCTAGTCCCCACTAAGCAAATGGCCAAGCCACCTGAATGGGCTGTAAGGCCTATGATGGCAAGTGCGTAATATTAGCATGATGCTGACATATAACACATTTTTTGACATACACATTACAATATTCTCCATAGTGGGCCCATAATAACCCATGCAAAGGATGCATTTGATGATAGCCATGCCACTGAAATGGCCCCTGCATGTACCGTTGTGAGCCTCTAAAATTGCCCAAGATGACTCTTGGGGTTCAAGAAATCGAAGGAGAACTCCTTCATAGCTGCGTTAGTACAAAATCTCTCCTATCAAGACATACTTGGTTGCTCTTTGTTTAAATGTGCATCTTACGACACGCGACAATCTCTCTAGGATCATACCAAGATTTAGGAAGTCTTGGATTTGCAACATCCACCTTTGACAAGCCTCAACTTCGACTGCTAAGACAACCTGCTCCCCTTGCGTATTTAACTTTGCAAATGCAAACTGGGAAACAATCTTGTGGTGAATAGTAGTACCACTCCCCATAGGACTCTGAGAAGTCAATGACTCCCAGGGTGCCTACTTAAGAAAGTCTTCCACTCTACGAAACCAATCAGTTTTTGGTTCCATGAAAATCAGGTTGATTGACTCTTTGTTATCAAATTTTGCACACTCCGCTGTTGGGTGTGAGAGCATTCTAACATGAATGGTAGTAAAATCGACAAACAGATCCTAAGGGAACAAGGAACCCAAATATTCCATGGTGTCTATGAACCTATTTTATGAACAAGGGATTGCCTCGATGTCATACCATTCAAGTTTAGCCAGATAAGTGGCAACAAGATATTTATAGGCTTTTAGTATGAGATATTGACACTAAAAGAGCCCCTTAACTTGGTTAACTATGAGCAGATAATTGCCAAAAATGTTCAATATTTTAATACCCATGGTGATGGCTATGTGAAGGCCCAAAAGTAAATCTTCGTACCCAGCATTATTGTTGGTGCACAAAAAGTCTAACTTGAAGGACAAGGGCATTCGAGCTCCTTGTGGCATGAAAAACACTATTCCTACACTGCCCCCTTGCTCACACTTCGAACCATCGAAAAATAATGTAATATCAGCATTATTATCTAGTTTCTCGAGTTTGGGAGCTTCAGATATTATGAAGACCGCATCATATGGAAGCTGAATGGTTAGAGTCCTACTATTGTACAGTGGTGCCTCAGCCAGTTGATCAGCTATGACTTGTCCCTTGATGGAATTTTGGTTGATGAATTGCAAATCAAATTCTATCAATAGCATGATCCACTTTGTAGTACATGTGTTATGATATGTCTTGCTCATCATGTACTATAAAGGATTCTATTTTGATATAACATATGTTGTATGACTTAGCATGTAATGCCACAATTTCTTGGTAGCGAACACTACTGCTAAACAAAGTTTTTCAACATATGCATATCCTGACTCATAACTCACCAAGGTGTGACTGATGTAATATATGGCTTGGTCTTTTCCTTGCACATTCTTTTGGTCTAACATGGTCCCTAATTCAAATTCGGTTGCCGATATATGGCAAAAAAGGCTCATATGGCCTTGGTGGAGCTAGTACTAGTAGCATTACTAGGTATTTCTTAATCTCAGCAAAGTCTACTTGGTAGTCCTTGTCTCAATCAAATGGGACCCCCTTATGTAGCAGTCGATTCATGGGTTGACACTTATCCAATAATTGAGCGATGAATCATTTATGGATGCTACTTTGCCCTAAAGGCTTCTTATTTATTTGATATTAGTGGGAGGATGTATTTCTAAAATAGTCATGACCTTTGTTGGGTCTACTTCGATGCCTCTTTTAGAAATGATGAATCCTAAGATTTTACCTGAAGTTATGCCAAATACACACTTCTTAGGATTCAACCTGATATTGTGCTCTATCAAGTGATCAAAGACCTTCCTTAAGACCTCTGCATGTTTTGCTCATAGCAAGGACTTAGCTAGTAAGTCATCGATATAATATTCTAATATTTTATGCATGTAGTCATGAAAGATATATGTCATAGCCCGCTGATATGTGGCACCAAAATTTTTAAGATCGAATGACATAACTTTGTACCAAAATATCCCCCATGGTGTTATGAGCAC
Organism: Wollemia nobilis; assembly: GCA_028583015.1. NCBI lineage: Eukaryota > Viridiplantae > Streptophyta > Pinopsida > Araucariales > Araucariaceae > Wollemia > Wollemia nobilis. The sequence continues at coordinate 4,927,599 of JAQPPZ010000753.1, forward strand.
AGTTTTATGCTGATCTTCGGGTTTAATCTGAATCTGGTTATATCCAAAAAAACTGTCCATAAGGGAGAACATTTCATGACCTACAGTGGTGTCTACCAGAGCATCGATATTTGGCAACGGAAATGAATCTTTGGGTGTTGCCTTGTTGAGATCTCTAAAATCTATACAAATATGGATCCTTCCATATGGCTTTCCTACGGGCACCATATTGGATACCCATTTTGGATAGTCGATGGAGATGATGAACTCTACATCCAACAACTTTTGTAACTTGTCTTTCACCATTAAGGCTACTATTGGATGCATTTTTTTGAGTTTTTTCTTGACTGGCTTCTTCGATAGATCTAGTGAAAGGTTATGAGTAACCAATTTCAGATCTAGACCCGACATGTCTTTGTAAGTCCAAGAAAAGAGATCAGGTCTCTCTTTCAATAGAGGGATGATTCTATCACACTCATCCAGAGTGTGTCTCACTCCAAATCTAACCTTCTTTGGATTGGTGGGATCTTTACTGATATCCACATCGAAGGTTTTATCTACTCACATATGTGATCCCTCCTCAAGCTAGTGAGGCATAGGAATAAGATTGATTTCATTAGTCAGATTCACATGTTCCTCTCAGGAAGCATTCTCGACATGACAAACATCATGAGCATAGCCTGGCACAAAATTAAATGATTGCAGTATTTCTTCATTAGGGAAGAAATATTCAAGTCAAACTGACGAGTCAACATGATCCCAATCGATAGCATCCCTATTTAGATGCAACGGTTTGGATGGATTTGCTGGATTACAGAGTGGCATGGTCAAATCAATGGATACCATATTGATGGAATGGAATTGATCTCTAAAACTACATGGAAAAAACCCTATCCTTGAAGCATAGCGTCCATACCCAAGATCTGGTTTGGATGGTACGGGCACAAACGGATCCTCTTTGTGGGATGTCAGTATAACTGGATCCTCCCAATGCACTGGCTACAAAATGGGATCTCTCGGCTCAAGGAGCTCTGCGACATAGGCGAATCGATAAATATTTACTGATACCTATCTTTGAGCTCTCTTCTTTTCCTTAGGCTGTGATGGAGATTAATCTCCTGATGCGAACCTACAATTGTAATAGGTGGGGGACCTCTAGGTGGAGGCCTATTACATAAGTGGTGAGGTCTCAAATAGGCCATCTCCATTGAGTCCTCATCATCATTGTACAAATACAATCTATCACTTCTCCCCTCTTCTAAGGAGCGATTTGGCAGATGTGGTCCCATGTATATGATTCTACGGTCGCTATCATCACTATCTGGATAAATTTGATAAAATAATCATATATATGATACTACCATGTAAATTGGTGCTGCTCTTTCCTTAGAGAACTCAATGTTGGGAGGGCCTTCCTCCATAACATGCTCTAATTCCCTAGGTAATAGATATTACTGATACACGAGCCTGGAATCGATCCTCTCATCTACATCATTATGGTCACTACCATGGATGGGCCACTCTATTATGTCTATGCACAGTGGGACATTATCTGTGTGAGGCTTTAAGCAAGCCTCCTTTGTTTCATCTTCATAATCACTATCGGCTATGAAGCGCTCATTCGTCTCTTCCACTTATTCCATAGGCAGCAGATGGCGTATAAACATCGGCCCTAAAAAAGTTAGCTTGATTTCCTCCTCAGATTGATCATCATTTGAGGATTCATCATTTACATAATAATTAGGTCCACTCATTTTGGAGGCAGACTCCTCTCCATAATCATCGCAAAGATTTCTTAACTTGAGATTGCCTACAACAGTGGGGTTATGCCCCTGCATACCATTGTCATTGGTAGCACCACGAATTTGGTTATCCAAGTTGTTTCTGGGGTTGTCCTCTAAGGGACCATCATGGTATGAATTAGGTGGCCCTATGGTAACAAACAATACCATCTGACGAGTCCAACAACTAGAAGGATTAGGGTGATATGGATTAAAATCCACATCATCCTCTAGACTCAAGTACATGTGATCTAAGGATGCAGAAAGCAGATCATCATGACCCCATACTTGTAACCCTAACCCGAACCTATCAGTAGCTAACTGATAATGATGTTCGATCGGGGTTCTACGTCCCTATTAAAAAATACCAAGGCTGTGTCCATGCCAATGATATGACTCAAAAATGCGCATGGAATATTTTGTATTGGACAGATAGCGCACATTCATAGCGAATGACTCATCATCATCTTCTTTTATGGACATTTTGGTGGGTGCTTGATCTAGCCATATGTAGACAAAGTTTGTTTGGTTGGGTGGCTCACCCAACGACACTACAAATCCAATCAGAAATCAATGGGTGTGCGGTCGGCCCATATCTTGTGTAGTTTTTAGGATAGGTCTAAAAGTAACATTTTGCACAAGATATTCACCCAACCCTATGCTAGCCATATGAATCATCACCTGCAGTGCAGATGACCCTACTGAAGATGCAGGTGAAGTAGGTTGAGGTGCCTCCTTGACTTTGTCTTGAGGTTATTCCACATCCATGGGAGTGGGAGTCTCATTGGCGACTGGTCCGGGCATATGATTTTCCACTTTCTCACCTAATTTTGCCTTTAGCTTCTCGACTTGCTAATGCATTGTCGATGCAATCTGTTTAAGAGAAGTTGCAGTTGTATGCTCAGATCTGTGTGACATAGATGTCGATGATTGAGCACGGGCTACTGGTTTGCCTTTGGAATATTAACTGATGAAATAGGTCAGATATCCAAGTGCATCTATGGGAGTACAAAACCCCCAAGAAAATATGCTAGGATCATGAACTTGAATGGTTCTTCATTCGAGGAAACTACATGTACTTATCCCTTGTGAATGTATTTCATGCATTGATGCAAGATAGAGGGGATGCAACACATTTCATGAATCCAAGGCCTTTCGAGAAAAATTTTGTATTGCATGGCACCCTCTATCACGTGACACATCATAGATATGGTCTTGAGTCCCACCTAAATAGGTAGAACAATTGTACCAACCATCAAGCATAGTGCATCGTTAAATGCTCTCAACGTAAATGTGGTAGGCACAATGTGTGATTTTGGTAGCTTGAGATGGCTCAGTGCCTTGGTCATAATTATATTGATCGAGGACCTAGTGTCGATCAAGACCCTTTTGAAAGGCATGTGGTTAACACACACGATAATATGCAGTGGTGGATTAGCCGTAATAGTAGGAACCATATTCACTTCATGATCATAAAATTGTATCGTGGGTTCTTGACATTATTGTACATGTCCCACAAAATTTGTAAATGCATGGGCATCTTGGGACTGTACCTCAATGGACCTCAGAATGTCCATAAGAGTCTCCTTGTGTCTAGGGGACTACTGAATAAGCTCATATATTGACAACTTTGCAGGAGTTGTCTACAGGTTTTGAACTAACCTGCTCCTTATGGTCTCCATCGGTCTAGCTAGTGGGCCTAGAATGTTCTAAGCTGGCCATTGATCTGGCATAGATTGTATTCTAATGGGAGCACGAGGTTGATTCGGTTGATCGTACCTCCCGTGTCTAGTAACAACACTGACCATGCCTACGAAACCCTGGGTAGGTGGTTTGATTCTCACTTGATTGACCTGGTTGGCATTGTTACGAGGTGCCTCATGATTAGGAAGTGGATTCTTGAAAATCCCCATGTTTCTATTATCGGGAACCTGTGGGTTTCCTGGTACTACCAGATCTCCTTTTTCTATCATGTTCTACACGATGTGTTTGAAGGACCAACATGTCTTGATGTCATGGCCTTTTGCTCTATGGAATATGCAGAACATATCGTCTTGATGCCACTTTGACTTTGGCACATTTAGATCTACTAATTTGACCTCAAGCAATCGTATGGCCTTGGCCTCGCATAGTTGATGGAAAATTGAAGTCATCAATTCCGTAAAGGGCGTGAATTAGCAAGGTGGGCACTCTTCTTTTTTTTTCCCTTATAGTTGTTTTTGCATGTCTCATAACACGTAGGAGGAGGTTGGGCCTGATAATTAGGATTTTGATGTCCCTTGTCTTCTCCTCCGAGATTTAGTACTACTTGATTCACATGGGCTTGCTTACCCTATTGTTTTGTAGTACTCTTTTTAAACCCCTCTTTCTTAGTCTTGAGCTTCAAGCTGCCTTCTTACAACTTGATGTCCTTGATCACCCTGGATTGCACCACAACTTCCTCAAATGCAGGGTACTGTTGTAGCTGCAATAATAGCGAGATATGTTTGGCACAACTCTTTGTAAACATTCAGGTTAGTTTGATCATAGGAATAGGGAATGGCAGCTTTACCATTATTCTATGCCATCTATTTATGTATTGTTTGATAGACTTGTAATCACGCTGAGCTAGTACCACCAAATTGAAAAGGTTTACCTATCTCTTGATGCCAAATTAATAGCATTCAAGAAATGCATCAGCCAACTACTCAAAACCAATAATACTATGTTTCTTTAGTTGGTTGAACCACACCCAGGCCAGGCCAAAAAGTGTCGTAATGAAAGTACGCAACAACAAGGCATCCTGACTCTCTATCTGGAAACAAGTGTATAGAAAACTCGTAACATGCTCTTGTGCATCCTCATCACCCTTGAATTTTTCCAACCTGGACATATCAAAATGCTCAGGATATGGAGACATAGACACCAAGGGGTCTAGAGGTTCATTGTGTATCTTCCTTAGTATCAGCTTTTGCATAGTCGTGCCCTGCCTCTCTATTGCTTTGACCTTATCGGCCAAAACCTTGTATGCCTTAGAAGATAAAAAGTCCTCCTCCCTAAGCTAACATGGAGGTGGTCTAGGAGGTAATGTCTTCTTTGAGGGAGGTTGAGGACATGGCTCTTCCTCCTCCTCAACTTGGTAACTCTCAAGATACCCATGATCGTATATGTCTTCATCTATGTGCTCATGCTACCTCTGTCTAATATCATTGAGTGAGACAGTCTCTCCCTCTGTTGGGCACTGACATGAGTACAAGCATATCTTTGCTCCTCATGTATATCGGTTAGGTGCACAACCCTCCTATGCACACGCTCTCTATGCTCCTTGGGAGGGTATAGGCCAGCCCTGGCTAGCCGATCCTCCTGCTCTATGCACTTCTTCTGAGCTAGAATACGCTCCTCACGCATACACTGCTCATATAATCTCTACCATAGGAGCATTTGTGCTTGAATATTTTCATCGTCAATATGCTACCTCTCTAGGAGAGCATCATCCAATTTATATTGGAGTAGTTGAGGTATTTGCTCAGACACAAGTCTATGTGATCTGTTGATCTGGTCGACCGTAGGAGGCCTCTGGTGTGTGTGCTCTATGCGAGCTACCTTATGGGTTATGTACCCATTAGAAAAATGTGTGGATGGTGGACGTGTGACATGAGGGCACTTAAAAGCCTCTCCATTCTCTCTAGTGATCTTGATACAACTGCCACTACACTCACTCAGATCATGAGTGGGCAGAGCTGTAGGCTTACAACCTAGTTTCTCAATAACGCTACCTAGACCATATAACTGTCTAGACCTCCATCACTCATGTGGTGGTGTTCCATTAGCTCCTACTTTTGATATATCAATGGTGATCTTGCGTGGTGAGCCACACATGAGAGTATGGATGGACCTATGCTTGAAAGCGAGCCTGTCCTCCTGCACCTGAATGGGTAGATATATGATCCATCTATACTATGACGGTGGAGGGTTAGAACCTCCTGTGGACTTAGTACGTATGGGAATCAACTTGGTCCCCTACACAACATATTCCTTGACCGATCTCGTGGATGCACGTGCAGTGTGGTCTCGATAATGGACTTGGGGGAGAGCATCCTTGTGTTGAGAAGTTTTGTACTCAGTCCTGTGCTTAGAAGAGTGTACTGAAGCTCCTCTATCGGAGGTTTGCTCAACGGGATCTCCCCATGTCGATTTGTTGCCTCTAATGCTTATCGAACATCATTCGGTTCACTCGTGTATGAGGAATCAACACATGCTGTTGTGAACTAGTTGGGGGTTGATCATGGGCATCGATATAAGACCTTTTTCGATCACCTCGTGTGTTCACCATTTGTGTACCTAACATCTAGATGTGTTTTATTATGCAAAAAAAGTATACAAATGATGATTATCTCCTTTTAAATTTTTATTGTGAGCCCTAAAATGTTTGATGTTTTTAGATGTGTTGTATCAATTTTAGAAACTCTCATGTATTTTGAAAGATTGTTGGATTTTAAACTCAGTTAAATTGGCTTTCACCTATATACTCACACAAGCCAAATATGGTAATGAAGTCCATACTCAACGAAGTAGCATAGGTACTACCAACCCTCACCCAACACACCGTGCACATCGATACACCCTTCCAAAGAAGAGTGCGTGCTATTTGCATGGATAGGATAGTTCTTGGGTTGGCCTTGGCAATGAGTGGGTCCCGATAACACAATTTCAAATGAGCCAACCAAGTGCTAATGACATCCATTTTTGGTCTCAATAAAGTGGGTTGGATGTGAGAGCCCAATGCCACTGATGTTTAAATGGAACGTGGTGTGTGTGGTTCCTTTTACTTTGCAAAAATGACAAATGCATCGAAGAGCATAATGATCATTCCTACATGATATGCATGAAAAGAAGGGAACGTTCCAAATTCAAAAAGAATGCATTCTAGTGTCCTATATGATCTTTTGACGATGCAATTACAATGACATGGCTGCTGATTGGGACTCAAGAATGCAAACAACACACTGCACTCAGAGGTTCGCTATTCCCAACAATGCCTTTCTACTAAATGGAAAACGAAAACAAACTAGGACTTGTTCATTGACCCCTTATATATATATATATTTTAGTTCCTAGTTTGCAATGGTTTAATGATTTTTGGAAAGATACAGAGCAGAAAATTCAACACATAAGGTGAAATTGGGACCTACCTCAGCTCCTACTCTATTGCCCACTAATTTTCTTGTTGTCTACCTTTTCCTCTGTGAACTGCAGGTCCGATCTACGGGCTGTAGTGGATATCGCAAGTTACAGTCATGGGCCAAAAAATAACCACATCTAAAAGTTGCGGTTAGCACTTGTTGTAGAGTTTTTCAAGCATTGATTCATTCCGATTGATATCAATTATAAAGATTACAATGTGGTTACAATAAGTTGGTTTATGAAACCAACTTGGTGGTTATTAAACCAACCTAGAGAGCGCCTACGTGTGCTACCATTTTGCTTCAATAATGTAAGACATATATGCTAACATCCCCCCTTATTACATTATTGGCAAATTTCAATAGTATCTCGAAACTTTTCATATTTGATACATCCAAGTGCTTTGGTAAAGATATCTGCAACTTGTGCATCAGTAGGAATGTATTGAAGTTGTATATGGTGCTTTGGAACTTCATATAGAATGAAATGACATCTAGTATCAACATGTTTGGTACGCTCATGAAAATTTGGATTTTTGACAAGATCCAAAACACCTTGATTGTCGCTAAACAAATGAAGAGGAAGATTCTTTGGAAGACCCATGTTTGTAAGAATGCAACTTAACCACATTATCTCACAGACTGCTTCACTAGCTGCACAATATTCTACCTCTATAGAATATAAAGCAACCACATGCTGCTTCTTACTGTGCCATGAGACAGGTCCAATTACTATATGAAAAACATATCCAAAAGTGGATTTACAATCATCAATGTATCCAACATAATTTGAGTCCGTGTATCCTAGTAAGAATAACTTATTATTCTTTTTGTATTCTAGACCATAATTTGTACTACCATGAACATAATGAAGAACTCTTTTTGCTACTTTCCAGTGACTCATATTAGGCTCTTGCATGAACCTTGAAAGATAGCCCACAACAAAACTGAGATCTGTCCTGGTATTTGTCAGATATAGGAGACTCCCAATCAACTGGCAATAGAGAGTACCATCTACCTGAGGTGATTCATCATATCATGATAACTTAAGTCCTTACTCCATTGGAGTTGCATTTAACTTACAATTAGTCATCCGATATTTTTCTACTAAAGTCTTGGTATATTTCTTTTGTGTTACTCTAATATGAAATATTTTCTGAGTAACTTCTAAACCAAGACAATAGTGTAGAAGTCCTAGATCTGTCATTTCAAAGGATTGCTTCAAATCATTTTTCACTAAGTCAATAATTCTTTTCGAGCTTCCTATTATGATCATATCATCTACATAAAGTACAAGAATCACTATATCAGAACCATTTTCTTAATATATAGATTTGCATCTGAAGGACTTTTTTTGAATCCATTCTGCACAAGGTGACTGTCTATCTTGATATACCAAGCTCGAGGAGCTTGTTTAAGCCCATACAAGGATATGATCAACTTGCATACTTTTTTTTCTTGCCCCTCCACCATGAATCCTTCTGGTTGAGTCATGTATACTTCTTCCCGTAAGTCACCATTTAAGAAAACACTTTTAACATCCATCCGATGCAACCTCCACCCAAACTGAGCTCCCATGGCACAAAGTACTCAAATGGTAGTCATTTTTGCAGTAGGGGCAAAATTCTCTTCATAGTCTATGCCTTATTTCTGAGTATAACCCTTCACAACAAGTCAGGTTTTATGCTTATCAATAGATCCATCTGCCTTATACTTCACTTTGAACACCCATTTGTAGCCTATGGGTTTCTTTCCTGTTGGCAGATCGACTAACTTCCAAGTATTATTTTTTATGAGAGACTTATGTTCTACATCCATGGCCTCTTTCCACTGTGGTTTATCAAGTGCATATTGAACCGTTATGGGTTCATTTCCATTCAATGTAGACATATAAACCTTTTCTTCATCCTCATATTCTTCTCTATCATTTTCTGTACCCACTGACAAATCATCAAAGTGTTGAAAAAGTTTGTCAACCTCTGAAGTAGATTTCTTTGCTCTCATTTGTTGAGTCATACTACAAGTACATGGCCTATCTAGAGATATATTTGGAAGGGAATTCAACTTAGCATATATCAAAGTGCTAGTATACCATTTTGGGACTTTCTGTTGTTGTTGTGGAAGTTGAACCTCCTTCTTAGGTTCTTCTTCATATAGGTATACAGTTGTAGATGTGTCTTTTGATGTGAAAGCTTCATAAAGTACAATATCTCTACTTACGTGTGTCTTCTTGGTCTTAGGATCAATCAATCGATAAACTTTTGAATACTCATCATATCCAAGAAAGATACACTACAAGGTTTTCTCATCCAACTTCCTCCTTTTCTATTTTGGAATGTGCATGAATGCTTTACATCCAAACACCCTTAAATGAGAAATGGAGGGTTTCTTACCACTCCAATATCCTTGTGGTGTTTTCCCTTGTAGATCTCTAGTGGGTGCTCTATTTAGGAGGTATGATGTTGTGTTTACTACTTCTGCCTAATATTGTCCTCAAGATGTGCTCCCTTTAGCATACATCGAACCATTTCCATAATGGAATGATTTCTCCTTTCTGCAACTCCATTCTACTGAGGTGTATAGGCTATAGTCAGTTGTCTTTTGATCCCATGTTTCTTAAGAAAATATAAAAAATCTTTAGAGGTGTATTCCCCCCTCAATCTAAGCGAAGGATTTTTATGAAACATCCTGACTCCTTCTCGACAAGTTTCTTGAATTTTTGAAAGTAGATAAATGCTTTTGATTTCAACTGAAGAAAGAAAACCCACATATTTTGTGAGTAATCATCAACAAATAGTTAAAAATACTTCTTTCCACCATAGCTGGTTGGCATAGGACCACACAAATCGGTATGTACTAGCTCTAAAGGGTTTGTAGCTCGAGAGGAGCTAGTTTCAAAAGGTACTATGTGTTGCTTCCCTGCTAAGCAATCTGAGCACATTGGCAAGATAGATGAGAGTGGAGGAATACCTTTCACCATCCAATATCTGTGTAACTCAAGCAAATATCCTGAACTGAGGTGTCTATAACATCTATGCTAGAGAGAGGTGGCCTCCTTTGTAGTTGTATCCAGAGCAACATGAGGAGTTGAAAGAGCATATAGAATGAAAAAACCATGTTTGTAGGATTCGGTTGCAACATGTTTACCACTGTGGGTGATAAAACATATCTTCTTGCCTTTGACAACTCAAAACACAACATCCATGTTTCTATCCAATATTTGTGTGACTGAGAGTAGATTATTGGCTAATATTAGAACATAGATAACCTTCTCAATTTGAAAATTACCATCAGGAAGGGACACGAAAACATCTCGTTCTCCCTTTACTTGATAGAATTGATTGTCAATAATTATGACTGGCTTACCTTCTTTCTCCGCAAAAGTATCAAACCATGATTTGTCCCCAGTCATGTGTTTGCTAGCTTCTGAATCAATATACCATACAACATCTATATGGGAAGACGAAGTATGGGTCATGAGCACCTTGTGTGCTCTTTCAGAGTCAGAATTTGAATCGGACCCAGGAGAATCTGAGTCTGAGTTGGAGTCATCATAAGCAACATGGCCTTTAGGTTGCTTCTATTTCTTGTTGTATTTTTGTTTGTCTTTGCCGTTCTTCTTAAGACCTTGATCATTTTGTTGCTTGTTTTTGAACCAACACCTGTTGGTGTCATGGTTATTCATATCACAAATCTTGCAATATTTTTTATCCTTTTGCTAATTTTGCTTCCCTTTTCCTTTCGAAGAAGGACCCCATTTTTGAAACTAACCTTGTTTCTTACCACTTTGTTGTATGGAAAGAGCATTATCTGGTACGTCATCTTTTTTAACCTGATTTGCCTCCTTAGTCTGAAGAAAATTTACCAGCTCCACAAATGATACTTGTCTACCATAAACATTGAGATAAGTGATCAACATCTTGTAGGAATCTGGCAATGCTCTCAAGATGACAGATTTCAAGATATCGCCATCCACTGGTTTTCCCATGGCATTCAATTTTGCTTTCAAGTCAGCCACTCTGTAAAGGAATATATCAACTATTTCCCAGAATTCATACTGAGAGTATGTAGTTGAGTTTGAAGGTTTAGAATAGTGGATTGATTCTTTCCTTCATATACTGTGATTAAGGCATCCCAAGCTACCTTACTAGTTTTTGCATCACAAATATGAGGTTGCACCTCATTTGTAGTAGCAAGAAAGATAAACATGAGACTCTTCTTATCCTTCTTATCCCAAGCATCTTGATCTATTCCTATTGTATGAGGGTGCTTTGCAGTGCCAGTAACTACATCCCATAAATCTTCCAACTAAAGAATGGCTTTCATCTTTGTTTTCCATGGAATAAAGTTAGGACCTTTCAACAACTATGAATCTGAGAGATACTTGTGAATTGTGGCCATTATGAAGGTTCCTTATATCACCAATTGGTCTCCCTTTCTTTATACCTGCCAGATATTTATATCATAACCATTCAATATATACCCGCCCTTACATGAGGGAGACTATAGGTATATATGAATAGTATACTACTCAATATATACCCACCCTTACGTGAGGGAGACTATAAATACATATGAAAAGCACAATATATTGAACATATGCGATACTGAAAGGGCATCATGTTGTTAATGAAACCTACCATAGAAAGTTTTATTCCTCATGTGTGGGGCTTAACTTCCCCTAAACACTTTGGAAAAAAAAACTTTCATCAGGATTTACGCCTAACAACAATCACGATGTGGGTATGAAATGGAAAAAAAATATCTGGTTTGCCTTATTTATCCCTGATGATTAATAGAGAACAAGCTAAGACATCATTGTTGTAGCTATATTAGGTGGCAAATACAGTAGTCCAAAGCACGATAGCATTACCTATAAGTTTGGACCAGAGGTATCTCAAATACCGAATGCTGCTGTGCAATAAATTGCACAAATAGGGTATAAATTTGGGGTCTTATTTTTATCTATAATTTATGATTGTTAATGCAAGAAAACAAAATATTTAAATGCAAAACAAATCACAAATGCCCACAAATTTAAACACCTATTACAAATCTAGAATATTTTTTTACTCTCAAATGTTTTGATTTCCCCCCTTTATCTGAGAATTTTGCAAATGAATCATGTGAAGACTGTCCCCCTTTCGTTTGGCAAAATAGAGAAGGAAGAAAAAAAATTGTACCTTAACTCCAAATTTTTTTTATGGAAGCCTTTTAAGGTGTCAATTTTGGACAGCATATGTATCAATTGTAGGAGAAGCGTCAATTGAATAGCTTGGGGTGTCAAAAGAACCCCACCTGTCGTCAACAAATTTCCACCGCCGTCGAAAAAAAAAGAGGGTGTCAAACAACACTACCACCCGTCAATACATGCACAACGAATGGAACCCGTGACCTCATGTCGATCAAGCACAACACAAACCACATGAGCTAGAAGGCCCGATGAGAGTAAACAAGAACCAAACAAATCTTATACCTTCGGCAATAGAGAGAAGAAAGGAATTTTTTTTTTTAAAACCTTATACCTCCTTGCAGCGAATGGAACCTGCGACCTTGTGATGGTCAAGCATAACATGAACCATGTGAGCCAGAGGGCCCAATGAGAACATCTATGAAAATAGTGGGTCTTATCATGTCGAGTGCAAAGGATTTTGTTTTAAAAAACAATAATCCTACATGGCCTATGCTGCCATTGTAGGATTGTTTAAAAATTACGAAGGCCATATGATGTTTCGGTTGCCTTTGGGCAACCACCCCACCCCTTTTGCCTCTGTAGCCACATTTTAGTATCCTCTGCTTACTGTCTGCATATCCTCCTACCTGCGTGTTGCATCCATTAGTGGTTGGCTTTGTTTGTGTCCTATGTGTTGCATTTGCCAATGGTTGGCTCTGTTTGTGTCCCACGTGTCACGTTCGTCAGTGGTTGGCTCTTGGATCTGTCTGCATTCTGTGTCCTGTGCATCAGTGGTTGGCTCATGGCTTGTATTCCTGTCTACGTCCACCCAATGCTTACCTATGATCTTCCATGCTCCAGTACCATGTAGAGTTTCACAAAGCATCGATTCATTCTGATTGATATCAATTATAAATATTACAATGTGGTTACAATAAGTTGGTTTATGAAACCAACTTGGTGGTTATTAAACCAACCTAGAGAGCACCTACGTGCGCTACCCTTTTGCTTCAATAATTTAAGACATATATGCTAACACGTGAAAATAAATAGCCAAGAACAGTCAAATTTTAGGTCTAAAATTACGGGGTTTCGTCGTGATCGCCATCTGACGTAACCGTGGAATGCTCGCCTTGCTAGGCGTATTGATCTATACCTTCACAAAAGCACAAAGATCCACACAAATACATAAATTGAACAAATAAAATCCAACATATGCAAATTTTCTTGTATTAATATTTATAGGATCTCAGATTACAAAAATACCCTCTTAGGGTCACTCGAAAGATGATACATATGTTACAATTGCCAATGCCCTCAACAGGGTAGACACACTTATTTTGCTCTGGTGATTACTCATAAAATGCATTGGGGTAGATCTAACCCCCTTCTCCGCTATGTGGAAGTATTATGATATAGGCTCCTTTTTGCACCTGTCTCTCTATGAACAAGAAACAATAGCACACGGTTACAAAGATTAATAGCCTCTCATGATGAGGCCCTTTAAAGAACTATGCACGTAAATACCATTAAACTAGTAAAACAAGAAAGCATAAAGAAAGACTTTAAGCTATTCTAATTACATCAAGAATTTTGCTAAAACATACAATACAAATGATGCGTAGATCAAATATCGAATTGGAAGCAATAAAGCACATAAAATATCCATTGTACTCCTACTTAACGCAACGCATGAAATATCTAATTCCTATGGTTAGATTTTCCCTAAGATGCAATTAAACCTATAAAAATACTAACATGACCAATCTATGCAATCAAAAGCAAATTAAGTAAGGTGATCAATAACCTGTTGCAAACTGCAGCTGTGAGGGGCAGTCTACATTGTGAACCGTGGCTGACAGTCATGGTTTGACCTCTTATGGGTTTACCCTCAGAATTAGGGGTAGTGAGCTTGACATCCTTGTCTGAATTGATATTCAAGGGTCACCTTTGTCGTCCTTTGACAGATTTGGTGGTAAAATCACTAGGAATGGCCTTTGTTTGCTTGAATTTGCGTTTATTGATCCTCCTAAGAACCTAGGGCATCCATGGCTAATTGGTATTTAAATGGATAGCAAAGGGGCTCTCAAATGCACAAATTCGATATGCAATTTGATAGGGCTTCTTTGCTTTCTTGATCAGTTAGCTCTCACTCGATAGTTTGCCAGCACTTTGCTATACAAATCATCTCTTTTTTTATCTCCTTGGAGGGGGGTATTTATAGCATGCCCATAGGGCTAGGGGTGGCTTCATGGAGAATCCAATACCAATAAGATTGGTTAGGACAGTTGGGATGGAAGCCTTTGGAATCTTCTGTCCTCCAACTGCCTCCTTCTAGATATCTTGGTCATTCCAACTGATTTGTCTCGGATGGAAGGACTAACTGAAATATAGTTCAGACCATAGGTCACAGCTATGGTCTATACTACAGACTACAGGTGTCAACCATGGTTCATACTGGAGACCGTAGGTCTAGGCTGCGGTTCAGACTGCTTAGGCCAGAATGCCTAAATTGAGTGGCTAGAACCACTGCTCTATCTTGGAGTCTATCCAAGATCCTTCATATGTTTTTTTAGCATGTCCATATGAGTAGTCACCCTCGCCATGATGCGTTTTAGGTTTCTACAATGTGAAAATATGTAAAACCAAATCCTTTGTTATTTTCCATGATGAAAATATGTGAAACCAAATCCTTTGTTATTTTCCATGAGACCACAACACAGTATAGAATTATGTGGTAAAAGTGGCCAAAGTTGGTTTGCATGCAAATCAACCAATGTAATTTTAAGAAAAAGGTGATCATTATGTTATTTTTTGTATGGTAGAAGTACTGTGTTAATTTCCATGATAAACTTGGTCAAATTGGCTTTGTGAGCAATTTAAAGCATAAAATTTCTAAGAGGAGGTCCAACAAGAGTTATTTTCTACGAAGGCATTTCAAGTGTAAAATTTTGAGGTCAAGGTAGATAAATTTAGCTTGTGCAAAAATCAAGTCAC
This sequence comes from Wollemia nobilis, assembly GCA_028583015.1. Taxonomy (NCBI): domain Eukaryota; kingdom Viridiplantae; phylum Streptophyta; class Pinopsida; order Araucariales; family Araucariaceae; genus Wollemia; species Wollemia nobilis. Next base: position 4,942,691 of record JAQPPZ010000753.1, read on the forward strand.
AGAATATGAAGGATAAATTTGAAAGCTTTGCTATTTCCCATGTAGCAAGAAATAGTGTTAATTTTCATAGTCTACTTGGTCAAAGTGGGCTTGCAAGAAAATCAAGTCACAAATTTTGGAAAGGTGGAAGAAGTGTTATGTTAGATTCCGCGCTTTGAGATGTTGTGTTATTTTCTATGGTTGGTCTAACTAAAGTTGGTATTGTGGATATATAAAGAGTGGTAAGCAAATTTTCTCTCCCAGGAGGCATCAAGACTTATTTTTTGTGCGAGAGACAACTCTATGTTAAATTCCACATAAATATAAATGCTTCATTATTTTCCATGTCGTAAAAGATCAAAGATACCATGTGCACCATTTGAAGTGTGGATTACACCAAGTAGAGATAAATGATTTATATTTCCTATGAGGAGCTTAATGTAGTGTTAGTTTTTACAAGTCTAGTATAGTGTTATTTTCCATGCGGTTTAATGCAAGGTTATTCTCTGCGAGGGAAAAGTATTGTTAATTTTTATGATGTTGAGGATTTTTCAAGGCAAATCAGGTTCACATTCTATTTTCCATGAGTATATTAATGCAATGTTATTTTCTGCACTCAAATTGGTCAAACTCAACATTGTGGAGCTTTGTGGAGTGGATTTCAACACTGCAAAGTCTTTAGTAGATTTTAACAAAGGAACTGCCTTCAGATTGCAATAAGTGAAAGATAATAAAAAAGTAAAGGTTTTTAGACACTATCACTTTGATTTCCAAGGATGCCTTTGGGATATCTAATCTATGCCATTAAAAATCAGATCAAGGATCCACAATTGATGTAGTTCAAATAATATATAAAAGCATCATTAACAACTATGATATGTTGCAGAATTTTGCTAGACCATTTCGAAGCTTAAATGAAGAGGGCAAGAAGTTGAAGAGGCATGGAATCAAGGTCCAAAAACAATTTTTATTGTAGACCATGGTATAATGGTCATTGCAAGAATGAGGAATGACTTTGAGCACACCTTGACCTAGTCTACAACAAAAAAACCAGAAGAAGTTGAGCAAGCTACAGAGGCCAAGTTGCATAAGACTCATGGATCTCAATTCCTCTTCTTTCTTCAAAAAAATAAGATATTGCCACCTCAGCATCTTGCTGATCTGGCACTCCAATTTCATTGTAATATTATTAATGCTTTGAATTTTTTAATTTCATTGTACAAACTATAAATAGAGGTTGAACCCTCAATTTGAAGGGTCAACTCTAGAGTGTTTGCTTATCCTGCTATATTATATTTTTGTAGATCAATGTAAGGAGCATTACTTGGATGTTTACCTTAGGCTTGTGTATTTTGTGTTTATGGAGATTTAATCTATGAATTTATTTATGCTATTGCTACTATGGTTAGTCTATTTTTTTATTATTGGATTGCTAACTTAGAGCACCTTGAAATGCTTCATGTTTGAATATATGCTTGAAAAGGACTTCTTTTTCTATTAGTCTGGGTATTGATCTAATTTTTCTATTTGGATTATTAGTACTCTAGATGTTTGAAATAGTTCTGGAAGCATATCTCTTGTTCTTTAATTGGTGAAGATTACTGGTTTTGAGAGTTGTTAATCTCAAGTGTGGATTACCAGAAATTGATTTGAGGAGGGTTTTCCTATAGTTTCCTATGTTGTTAGCTTTATTTGACCATTGTTCAATTGTTACCTTTCTAACCATAAATCCCATTTTCTATCCTTGTATCTATACATTTAACTGGGCTTCAATGAGTCAACACCCAAATTAGTTGATAAGGTATACTAGCCTACTCTAGAGGTTGGGTTAAAGCAATATTTAATTCATCCAATGGTAGGGTTTAGAATGTTATTAGTAGGTTCATGCCTAATATATCATTGCATATGATAGTCACAATTTCAATATTACCTTGATGTCAATTTAGACCCCAATAGTAGGGTAATAGGGTATCCTCTAGACGTAGTTCCCTTTGCCTCTTGAAGTACTCTAACATAGCTCTATTTACAATCATTGAGAACATTGCAAAGGATATACACTCCATGATCAACTTGATCCATTCTTGGTGGAAGCTAAATTTAACAAGAACTATGATAAAAAAATCCCAAGAAACCTTATCATAGGTCTTTTTCATATCTAATTTTAATAACAAATCAATGTTTCCACTCTTGTCCACTAAATGAATAACTTCATGAATGGTGATTATCCCATCTAAGATCTGCCTACCCATTATGAATCCGCCCTGGTTGGAATAAATTATGAAAGGGAATATAAGCCATTACCTTGGTTAAAATTTTGAAAATAGTATTGCATAGGCTTATGGGCCTAAAATCCTTAAACTCTTTTGACCTTGCTACCTTGGGAATGAGTTCAAGGAATGTTGAATTAACATTTTTGGGATGTAGTGTGATTTTTTAACTTCATTGATAGCTATAGTCACATAAAATCCAATAATATGATAGAATATTTGAAAAAATATTGCGGGAAATCCATCCAGCCTAGGGGATTTCTCACAAGCCATTGCAAAACCAACACTTTTTACCTCTTCCTTTGTAAAGGGGTTGGTTAGATAATAATTATGTTGCTCAGCTACTAAGGGCAAAATATTCTAAAGAATGCCATTCATTATAGTCTCTTCCACCCTTTCAATAGTTCCAATAAGATTCTTAAAAAAAATTGTAGCTTCCTCTCATATTTCTACGATGTCATGATTACTTGAGCCATCCTCTTGGAGGATTTCTTTTATCTTATTGTGAATTTTGTGCTTGAGGGTGGACAGATGAAAAAACTTAGATTTATGTTCCCCCTCCTTGAACCACAAATCTCTTGATTTTTAGCACTAGAATGTTTCCTCACATGCTAGGGTATTATGATATTCTAATAAAAATTGCTTTTCCTTATCCCTAATTTCCTGTGATAAGTAACCTTCACTAATAATTATCTTAAACTCTTTGAGTTGCTATTTAGGCTTTCAGATTGTGTTTTATGAATCTTAGTTTCTTGGCAAGTTGTGAAATAAATGGCCTCGTGATATCATTCTTCCACCATCATGCTATGCAATATTCAAGGTTCTTGTACCTTCTCCACATTGCTTTAAAGCGAAAGGGACATCGAAGCTTCCTTATGTTGGTTTGTGATTCCAAAATAATGGGATTATGGTCTAAACCAAATTTGGGAGCACACAAGGTAGCATATCCAAATATGAGTAGGCCCTATTGCAAGATCAAGAGTTAATCTAGTCTAATTTGGATTAATTATTCATCTAACTGCTTATTACTCCAAGTATATTTGACCCCCTTGAGGTCCACATACATCAATCTGCTATCATTTATAAATTGTTCAAAGTATTCCATTCCATCTATAATATTAGGATTTCCACCTTTTTTATCTAATGGAAAAATAGGGTAATTGAAGTCCTCATCTAAGACCTAAGAAATTCCTTGGAACTCCCTTCTCATCATACTCAGTTATGTCCATAGTTATCTTCTTCTCATACTAGTATTTGGAGCATAAATGTTAGTCAACACCCAACTTATCTTAATTTTATTGCAATAGAAAAACACATTAGTCAATCTATTTGAGGTAGATATTACTCTCCCCTCCACATTATTGTGATTCCACATGCACAACAATCCACCTGAGGCTCCAATCATAGGACTGGCAATAAAAATAGCCTCCTTCCAAATAGCTCTTCTTATTCTCTTTTTGTTTTTATCCTTCAATTTGGTTTCTTGTAAAAGAATAATTTGCATATTCAAGTATTTCCTCCATGATGACATCAAGCAGTGTTTAGATGAGGGATTGAGGTCCTTTATATTCAAGTAAATGATCATTTTTTAGATTTGGTTGGGTGTTTCTTCCCACCCATATTGAGGGTCAATTGTGTTCCATTAGCTACATCCCTAGCCATTTTTCTTTGTCTAATTTTATATTGTGAAGGTATGCCCTACTTAGGATCACAACTGACATCTACCCTTGCTTTCCTTAAAATTCTAGTAATTATGTTAGGGCTTCCTTGGTCCTTTCTAGATTCTTTACCTCTGGGAGATTTATCATGCACTTCCTCACCTCCCTCCAAGATAAGCGAAGTATAATTTATATTTTGGGTTATCATCACATTAATAATTTGTTCATGTTCTATTTCCATAATTTGAGTTTCCTATTCTTTTTCTTTTGTTGAGTATTAAAGGAAGTCAAAATAGTTTTGAATAGTTAGGTCATTCAAAATAGAGGGGGGATTCTCAGGATGTTGACTTACCTTTATCACTTCTTCCATTATCTTGCCTTATTTCTATGCATTCTCCCTTATATGTGATGGGGGTACTACCTCCTCCCTTCTTACCCTTACATCCTCGATTGAAGTTCCTTCATTACCATATTTTTTTCCTATGGTATTCTTTGGTTTCCAGCAATGATTTTGAGTCTGGATCCTTTTGTGGGTAATCATGGCTAAGGTGCCCTATTCTATGACACAAGCTACACTTCATAGGTAGGTTCTCATACTGAATAGTTTTATTACATTTTCCAAACATTGAAATCAACTCAATATTTGAGGTTGGAGGTGCTTTCATATTCATGTTCACACAGATAGGAATGGATAAGTCATGACCTTGTCACCATTGTAGGGTTAACTACTATTATTTATCCTATATTTCATGTGATTCTCTTGAATATTTTCAAATGCCAATAGTGGAGAGGAACCTAGGCAACAATATCTAGACCAAAGCGTGGTTGATTCTCTACATGTATGGGTTAAAATCCATCATCGATTGCTTAAGGAAGAGACCTTGACACCCAAAAAATTAGGGTTCCCACTAGAGAATTTATTCCAAATCCTCTTTGCAATTAATCCAGATTAAATAAAAATTATGGGCATCTCCACAATATCCATGTGTCCTAGAGGGTGCCATTTTTCCATTGCTTATTTTTGTATAGAATCTAGTTCAGGTCTTACCCCAAGGAACATACCAACCAGACATTAGTTGCCTTGAACCACAACCATTTTTTCTAGCTCATCAAAAATTACCAATATTTCATTCATCAAAGATAGATTAAAATTACAATCAAGGGCATTTTGTTTGTATTTCACTACGTGCAACCAAGATCTCACCCCAAGGTCAAAAGGGAAGTTCTAAACCTTGACAACCTACTCATCTCCTATCCTAGAAGCATTCAAAATTCCTATCCCAATATTTCTCACCTAACCACCCAAAGGATCAAACTATTGCTCCTTGCCAAATTATCCCATCCTTCTAATTCAATCCATAGAATAATATCCCACTATTGCACCACTCAATAGGAACCCTACCATAGAATAGAAAACCTACCATAAAATAGGAACCACTTGAAATATTTCTCATTGTTGTATTCTCATATTCTTTTAATCCAATACATAGAACAATATCCCAGTATCGCACCACTCAATAGGAACTCTACCATAGAATAAAAAACCTACCATAGAATAGAAACCCTACCATAAAATAAAATAAAAACCCTACCATAGAACATGAACTACTAGAATCATTGCTCCTTGTCATATTCTCCTATCATTTTGATCCAATCCAAAGAACAATATCCCACTGTTGCACCACTCAATAGAAACCCTACCATGATTATAATTTTTTTAGCCATTCTATACCCAATATTTGGTCTAGATAGACTATTTGAATTTTTGAATTGATATTATGCTTGTGGTTTTGTTTGATAAGATTTTTTCAATGAGTTTACATAGGTTTTTATGAAGGGTCTTGGTCTCTTCATCTAGGACCTTTGTAACATCTACCTCTTGTACCCCCAAATCATGATTTGATGTTGTTAGTTCAGAGGTGGGTTTATCCACCATGGGGTTGTAGGTTATTGTATGTTTTATTTTAATGGGGTCTACAACACCTATTATTCTTGTTGGTGCTTTTTTTAGTTCCTTTATAGGTGGCAACCCCTCCATCCAATTTTGTGTATTGACCTAAGCTTGCTATAATTGGCTCAAAATATTTGAAGTTATGTGAATAGAAAGGTGCACCACAAAAATTAGGATTAAAGGAGAGGGAATGGATAAAGGGAAGTTTTTTGGATTATAGGAGGTACATCTTTAGAATTCAGAGGAACTAAGCTTCCAAAATCCTGTTCATTTCCAAGGGTGGTGGAGGTAATACTTTTGGTAGATGATTGAATATGAGTGACTTCTTATGAAATTGGTTTAGGGGAGGAAAATGGTGGCAAAAATGTACTAGAGGAAATTGTAGTAGGGTTAAGAGATGATATACATATGCCTTGTTCCCAGTTTTGCTATTGAGTTGCTAGATCTATGTGTGAGCTATAGAAATTTGTTGAGTCTTGATCTTATTTGCCCTCTTTTCTTGCTGACTCATTGGGGATATTTTTATGTTAGAAATTTTCTTTTATTTATCCAATTGTATTAAGGGTTTATAAGATTAAATAACAAAATGGGGAGGATCCTTCTTATCTAGCTGGTCAACACTAGCTCCAAATGTTAGTCAATGTTCCCTTTGCTCTAACTAGAGAGGTTCACACATACTTGATGATATTTTTTCAAGACCTCCTGTAATGTAGCCATTTTTCTATGAGTTTAGATCTCATTTGGTATCTCTACCACAACCCTTGTGGCAAGGGAGATTTATGCTCTTGCTACTAGGTCAAGGATTCTTCCAGCTATGATTGTTCACCCAGACTTATCTCTTCTAGACTCTCCACTTGTAGTTTGTTATCTTGTAATTTTTTTGTAGCTCGGTCTTCCTCTAAATATATTTACTCTAGGATCTACTCACCATTTCCAAGCAATCAAACTCAACCTCCTCCTCCTCTTCTAAATAATATTCTTCATCACATTTTTCCTAGGTGACATCATCATCTTCATCCATCTAGGTTTCAATTTTTTTATCATTAAAGTTTAAAACTCTTTATCCATGCTAAGCCCAAAATTATTTCTCTACATGCCACATTTATATATGAAATCCACCATTCCTAGATTTTCTTCTATGACCATTTTTGTTTATCTACCATTTATTGTTCTCGTTTTCATTGAAAATATGTTCTTTAGTGTTGGTTGGGTCATATAGCACTACATGTCATAAAAATTTATTCAAGACAATATTTTCTTAAATTTGGTCAAGTCTATGTCTACTTCTTCCTCTTCTAGCTTTTTTTCGAATACTTATAAGTTTTTTCTTGGTACGTGTTTGAAATATGAAGGCTTATAATTTTATTTTTCAACTTGGCCTTAAAATTACCATTTGGGTCATACCTCCATTTATATGAAACCACTCTAAGCTTGAGGCTCTTAAGTTTAGCTTCTAGAGATTTATTTTTCTTTTAGGCCCTCAAGGTAATTGGTACAAACAAAGTTTAAGGGTGGATCATATGTGAACACCTTATTATCTATCATCCTAAAAATTTCATTTGTATTATCTACTTGCTAGAAAAATTCCATCTCAAAGACCCAATCTGTTACATAATACAAGAATAAAAAGGGGTCCCTATTGAAGCCATATACTCTTATCATTATGCTATTAGTAAAAAGTACCAATACCTAGTCTCTTGGCTAGGGGTGCAAAGATAATTTATTTCCATTTGTGTTAGTTGGGGAGTGCTCCCATATATATAGGCTAAAGTAGGCCCTAGAAAATACTTGTTGAACTCCATGTAATAATTTGAAGTCATAAGTGTTGGTGTCTATTCTACCACTGATATAACCTTTCCTTTTGGGGTGCACTTGTTTATATTCAAATCTGAAAAATTATCTACCTTAAAATATAAAAATAGCAATTCCAAGTATGAAGGATATATGAACACACCATATTCATTGTGTTGAATTTGTACTAGCTAGGCATATACTTTTGAACTTGGGTATTAGGCTTAATCAAAATAAATAGGGTATTGGGGATGGGTGATGGCATGTACTATAACTATTTGGTATCCACATACATGTTTATCACTACCTACATATTTTTTTTTGGCTAGTGTGGCATATGTTTCTTGCAAATAATTAAAAAAAAAACAAGGTTAAATGGGTCTTTTGGAAGCTGAGGGACATGGTGGTACAATTGGTTGCTAAGCCATTTGAACAACCTATTATCATAGTAGTTTTTTTGGGCTATCACTATTAAAATATTTTGGTGGGTTTAATGGCGCACACAACTGCAAATGTGACTATAAAATTTTTAGGTCTAAGAGAAAAGTGTACCTAGCATTTAGCATCACACATTGTCTTGGTACCGACATTGTAATTATCCATCATCGCTTTGACTAGCTTTAGGAAAGGGTACATATGCCTAGGCATATATAATGCTAATAGATAATGCCATACAAGTGTATATGGGTTGTCACTCTCGATTTTACTAGCTCTTTTCTTAGCTTTATCTCTAAAACTTCTCAACTTAGCCTAAGTGGTGAGCATCAAGTCATGGATATCGGCCATATGGTCCTGAAAATCAAGCTTTTTGGAAACCTTGGCTACTCAACTTAGTTTCAAGGACCAAATATAACTTTTCCTATAGAATAAAACTAAATAAAGCTCTCTTACACAATTATTATGTGCCTTCACTCTTGGATACTCTAATCTATAAATACTAGATTGCTCAATGCACAAATTGATCAGTAGGGCTATGATTTTATAGATGAAAGCTAATAGCTAACATCATCAATGCCAAACGATGATCATGCTCAACTTTATTATAAAACTTATCCTAAAAAAGTTGTTGGCATATATGAGAGCCTTGAATGGGTTTCCACATTTAATGTAGTTTTTCAGGCCAATAGCTACACTCCAATTCAAAATTTATTTTTTTCAAGAAATGTTTTATATTTTTCTACCTTGGCCCTTTTCTCATCCCACTTCAAAACCAAGTTGAAAATTTGAAACTCTTGGGGAGAAGCTTTTTATCAAACCAATGCTTCACAATTGCTTTGTGTTGTTGAAATCTATTATAAGCTTTTTGTCTTAGTTCTTCCAAAAATAACAATTCTATCATTCTTGCCTCCATTGGCTTTGTATCTAGAAATTCTCAATTTCTTATCAGTCTCATTAGAGGTAACTCAAATGTAAAGGCAATATAGCTTCCTTGCCATAAACCAAAGAGTACAGTATTTAATTGTCATGATCCACCTTAGTAGGACTCTTTAATGAGAAAAACTATGTATTGAAATGATGATTTAGTACTTAGTTTTGATGCATTTGAATGATTTTATGCATTTATTGTTATGATTTTATGTTATATGGATATGGTGTTGCTGATGTTGTGCTTGGATGTAGGATCAGGTGCTCTCATGGGTGGGCGATAAATTCGACCATTGAGAACAAGGTGCCAAAAAAGAGAAATGATGTGACAAATGACTCTAGGGTAAGATGTACCTAGGGTAACAAGTGGTTACCGCATGTAGTTTGCATTCATTAAATTGTGCTTGTGGGTAGTCATCATCATCTAAAAAATTCATCCATTATAGAAGTAGATAACCTTGAAGTTATCGTAATAGTCTTTTGTGCATTGGATAGGAGAAGTAAGGAATGGTGGTGTATTACTCCATCTTGCTTGGGTTTGTGTGTTTATCTTCCCTGCACTAGTGGTTGTTTGCTTCTTGTGATGAGAATGCTATTAATGGAAATAGATTAAAAGTATCTTATGATGATATATTAATAAGATGAACTTATTAATAATTAAGGTATATTACCTTGAACATTAGATTTTAATGTTGTATTAATATTAATAAGGTGAACTTAGCAATTAATTAATATTTCTAATGTTGAGTTGCAGATTAATAGGGTGGACTTATTAATATTGAAAATTATATAATTAATATTTCCTAATATGGATTATAAATATATATACATATTAACAAGGAATACTTATTAATATTGATAATTATCTTTGATAATATTTTCTAATGTGAAAGTAACTATATATATATATATATTTAAATAAGGTGGACTTATTAATTGAACATAAATACTTTCCAAACATTAGAATATTAATGACAAATATGAAAAAAACTTTGTATTGGTTTAAATTAAAAAGGTAGAACAAATTATGTAGGGTGGTTGCAAAGTTCGTTTGAGAAGATGGTTGGACCATCACCTTGCACCTTAAGAACCCTTTTGGAAAGAATAACGAGAGGCTATTCCAAGGAATGAGAATATTAGGGTTTGATAGAGGAGATAAAGCAAGAGAATAAATATTTTTGGATGACATCTATGTAGACATAGAAAATTGACCCACTTCAGTGGGCAATCTTCCTTGAGTCCTTTGGGGGACCCCTTATGCTTTCTTAGGGTAAGGGCAAGCCTTTCCCCCTTTGATTTTACCTATTTTCTCTCTATATACGAAATTGTGCCCAGTCCTTGATGGGGTGTGACTTCACATTGTGATATTGCGATCGGCCCGAATGGGGTATGATTTCACCTTTTTAGGGTTTGACACATTAAAACCCTATTTTTTTGAGGTTGGTGTGTTGTACATCAACTCTTATTGCTTTTACCACTCTTTTCACTTTCAAATCCACTATATAAGGAGGGTTTGAATTCACTTCTCACACACGATAACACACAAATGATCACGATTTCACATGCACGCTTACTAACAATTTGATTTCTTGTAAAGTGTTTTATTTGATCTACATTCTTCTTCTTCTTCTTTCACAAGCAAATTTGAAGTATGAAGTTTGATTGTCTGCTGCATTGGATTGTTCTTATTCTCTCTTGGTGGATTGTTGTTGAAGCCCTCAAGAGAGATTTACTACTCGGGATATCTCAAACCTTTTGCCTGCTTCCTTACTCTCTGCTAGGTGAAGACATTTTGTTGCATGTCTTATTTCATTTGTTGCATCCTGATTTAATTATTTCACTTCTATCTAATACATCTCATCTCACTTATACGAAATTGCACCTGATCCTTGATGGGACATGACTTCACTTGGTGTTATCAAAGTCACCCATTATGGGGCATAATTTCACCTAAGACAAATCTGGGGGAAACCAACTAAACCTATTTTCACCATTGCATTCTAAATTACATCTAGAGCATAGTGGTATATTTTGTTCTATGATTTTTGCATTATGTTTTGTTGTATTGCATTAATGCTTGTTTTCCTCCAAAGGTCAATTTTTGCTTTTAATTATCAAATGTTAGCTAAAAAGACCTAGGGGGCTTGACTGCTACACCTCCAAGCACCGTTGTATAGTGGCCTAAGCAGGCCCCCTAATGCTAATTCTATTTTCAAGTGTTTATTGAGTTATCTTACAGGAACAAGAATTGTTGATAGCGTTGGATAAAGCATAAAAGAAAGGATCAACCACTAGATAAGATAAGTGTTCCAGTTAATATTTAGGCTATTTTTTGAGTGCTTTATATTTTTTTTGTAAACCCTAGATCTGATTTTATAGAAATATATTTAATTATTTTCTAGGCATTTGAAAGATAAACAACATATAGTGCACACTTAGGATTAATTCTATTTATGCACCTCTTATTTTTCCCTTACTTAAAGGTTATTTATTTAAAAACCCTAGGTTACAAAGCATTCAAATAAAGAATCATTCTAGGGTTAGTTCTTTTATTCTTGAATTTTTGTATTTCTGCATTGTCCTTTATATTTTATAGAATAGATCTAGAAAGGCCAAATATAGGTGTTTGTCTTGAAACTGAATACATCAAACATTCCTTAAATTCTCATGGACTTGGAGAGAGTCCTTAAAGATGTTCCTGGTAAACCTTCCCCCCTAGCATCGAGTGTAGAGAAAAACATAGTCCCCATGGTTCACCCCATAAGGCTTCTTCTCTCTCTTTATGGATCTAGCCTTATTTGGAAATTGTACATGGTAGGGAGGTTTTCCCCCTCTATAATCACGTCAAGCATCAACAAAGGTGTTATTTAACCATTTCTTCATCCAACAGGTATTCTATTATCTTATTGCATAGAGCATTTGGTTTGAATTAGAAATGGTGTTTTTATATTTTGCTTCATGAGATATTTGTAGCAAGCCTATGAGGAGCAAACCAAAGAGTGAAAAAGTACATAAAAACCTTTAGAAACTATTTTTAATTCATTGCCCAAGTTATACAATGGATTTTTTCATTATTTCATTAGCCAAGTTCATCTCTGCATCCTCACCGACGATGTCAACAATTTTTTTGTGTGATGGCGAGGGATGTTGAATGTTTTTTTCATCCCTCAAGATTGCTTTACATAAGTCTATACCCATTTGTTTTTGGGTACAATGTCACTTGAGAAATTCTAATGACACTGCATCTTCAACGTTACCATATGAGTGTTGCCTGGTTGAGATAACAGTGTGCTCGTGTCATGTATAAGGTTTTACCCTAAAAGTAAAACCTTAGGCTCTAAAAATAATTAAACCTTTTGTTATTATATATGCTACGACCACGTGATGTTGACCATGCATCGAATTAAAAAACAAACACTCATGTTTTACCTTGTCATTTTTTCTTGCTTTGGAGTCACCTAAAAACCGAGGTGCATGTGTTTTTGTGGAGTGGGTAATATTCATAGGTTTTGGGGTGTTTGATTTGTGTAAGGGGTGTTTGAATTTTTAAAATCTGATTACAATAGTAGTAAGGAGGATTGTGGGCCCTTTTTTATTATTTAATTAGATTTAATAGTTGTAAGGGATTTTAGTTTTTATATATAGTATTTTCTATATTAATAAAAAACACATGAGAATATACGTACATGTATATAAGTGAAACTTAGTAGAGCTTTTGAAATAAATGGATGTTCTTTTGTGCATGGTTTTTTATGTTAGTTAAGGAAAATTGTTGAGGAGGGATTTGAAATAAAATAAAAGAGAGAAATGTAAGTGGTTTATACAATTTATATGTTGTAAGTTTCATTTATTTTAAATGGGAATTACAATGAATGATAGGTATGTTTTACAAAAGAGTTTTGTATTATTATTCAATATTCCCTATTTTGTATTTATTTCTTTAGAGAAATAATATAGTTGGAAATTGAATTATGTTTTAAAAAATAGAATGGATTATTAAATAGTATATGTTCATTTTATAGTTTGGGAATAAAATGAATAAAAGTTATATGTTTTATTTTATGATAAAGAAGTCTTAATTTAATAATGGAAGAATATGGTTAGATGTTTGGATGTGGAGTCCAAAGAAAAGGAAATAAACTTATGGGGGTTCTTTTAAGATGAAATTAGAAGAGTAATTATGGGAGTACTTTGTTTACACTAAATGAAATGTGTTTGCCTGAGGAAAATTTATGGGGTTTTCCTCCTTACTTTCAAATGAATGAAAGAAGAGAATATGTATATTGTTTATAAATGCATTGAAAAGAAACAAGCATGTAGGAATGCATTCTCATTATAAAGGAGTTGTATTGATCCCTTACCTATTCACTCTTGATAGAAAAGCAAGGAGGACATGACCAAGGAGGGCTTCACTATAGTCTATGAATTTCATTGATAAATATTTGTAAAGAAAAATGACTTGTTAATAAATGATTTAATAAGTAGTTTTGTATATTATTTGAGATGGACATTATAAGTTGGAGATGTATTCAAATATGAAATGAGAATCTATTTCCTTGTGTAGACACCAAATCCTAGCCACTTGTCATCCATCCATATCATCCAATCACAACCATCCATTATTTATTTATATATGTATATTTATTTATATTTTATATATAAATATAAATATTATATATATATATATATATATATATATATATATATATATATGTGTATGTGTGTGAATAAACCACAACCATTCATCACGACTTAATCTCAGCCATCCATCTAACTTGATCCATGTCACATTTCAAAGTTATAATCTTAGCCATCCATTATGTTTTAATCTTGACCACACGTTGGTGTCATTGAAACCCTAGCATATGGAAGGCAGGTTATAAAAGGTCATTCACTCTCATGAATGAAGGTTAAGCAATCAACTTAAGTGATGGTTTCCTTCACATCCATTGTCCATTAAAACCCTAGCATTTTACCTCCATCCTCACTCCTCGCCGCCACCATATCCTCCTTTGCCATCACTATAAAACCCTCACAAATAATATTCAAGATATGAGGTTCTACAAGCATCTTTCCATCATCCCCAAATGCCTCCCAACATCCCGCTAATGCTTCTGAGCATTCCAGGAATATTGCTAGGGCATCCACAGCCCTTCCGAAAATGCTCTAGGATATTTCCTAGACTTTCTAGTTTACCTCCGATAAACCCTCAGAATGCTTTTGAGCATTCGTACACCTTCAGATCATAGAAGCATAATAGTGGATCAAAAAAATCAGGTAATCTTGACAAGGTGAAAGATTATTATTGTTTTACATCTTACATTTTCTATACTCAACTTGCATTTCATTATTTACAACACTAGGGTTTGTAGATTTATATTTTATAGAGGGTCTCACACAGTGGAGCCCTTACATATGCTATTGACCTATTTGGTGTTGTTGATCTATTTGTAGGTATAGGAACTACATTCTTTATGACTATTGTAGCTTAGGTGGTCCCGTAGGGATACTCAAGCCCACCTACAACTTGTTTGGAGCAAAGGACGATGCAGAAGACACCTAATATTCTTTGTAAACAAGGGTTTTCAAAACCCTTCTAATTGTAACTATTGTATCAATATACATCATATTGTAACATTGGAGATCAAGGCTCCCACCATATTAATAAAATATTATCTCTTCATTGTGCAATATATTTTGTGTGTTGATTTTGTTATTGCTATCTAGGTGTTGTTAATTTTTTCTTTACAAAATGGCGATCATGGTGGGACCCCCAAAGGGTTTCTTATTTTAAATACCTTGTTAATCTGATCTACATTTTCTATTTTTGTTGTAAGTTTTTGGAGATTTGATCGCACAAAAATCATGAAACTAGGGTTTTTGGGAGTAGCAGAATTTGATTTGTGGTCGCATGGATGCCCTACCATGTTTGAGGGATGCCCTACCACGTCCAAGAGATGCCTCACAATATTTCAGGGATGATTCAAATTTTCAGGAGACTCTGCACTACATCCAGGAGAGTTGGGAAGAAAAAATGTAGGCTTCCTGGTAAGTCTGAATCAAACCCCACCTCCATTTTGTTTTTGCTTTTTACAGAAAGATTAAAAGAAAAATATTTATATTTTCTATTTAAAAAGCAACTCATTTTGCATCTTAGGCATTTACAAATATTTCTTCATATAGTTTGCACATAGGATAGATCTGCATTTGTGCATCCATGTTAGTTGCATTAGAACATTCATCACATTAAATTTAAGTTTTTGTTGTTTGTGGTGTTTTACCTTTTACTTTGTATGTTGCTTGCAATAAAATGAAAAAAAGCATAAGTAGCTGCATTCTAGGCTAAAGTCTCCCACCTTTACTTCTTTTAAGTTGGAACAAGCCATTGGTATTCGAGCATACTCCCACTATTGGAATCACTTGATGATTCAGGGTGGAAGAGCTAGGTGAACCCTCCACTATTGGAGTCACTTGATGATTTAGGGTGGATCTTAAGTGGTGTACCCTAGGTTATTTTGAGGGAACTTGGTATTAATGTTCTTGGTTACTAGCTTAGCTGAGTAAAAGAGGGTTTCTTGGCATTGTGTGAACACCATAGATAATAAAAACTTTAAAAAGAATCACACACTTTTGCACATCTCACTTTAAACATCAGTGAGTTGGACTTCATCACCAACTATTGATCAAGACCAGTGATGGTGGGCTTCATCTCCATCCACTATCTTGCCCCATAGCCACCTTAGCAACCCGTGAGCGATTTTTCTGGATTTCATCACCAGAAAATCCTCATTTGCCATCCACCTTAGGAATCCACCTTGCATAGTCATTCTAGGCTTAGGCATACATCAAAACACACCAACCGCATAAAAAAAATAAAAAAAAATCAAATAAAAAATTGTTGTAGAACATAGGATTCAATTGTTTGTTTGATTTTGTGTGCTTTCATTATCACTCCATATTTTCACACACATTCCCCACATTCACTACCCTAGTTGGCTCATTAGCTTATGGTTTCAACTCGAAGCCAAGCCAAAATCATGAGTCAAGCATCCACTAGCCAACCCACTTCATCCATGGAGTGCATCACCTCTTTCCTAGCCACTTCTGTGGCTAACCCCACAAGTGTGACATAGACAAGCTATTCTAGTTTTTCTGTTGGACCTTCACATTCTTTGTTTACTTCAAATGTAGATGTGATGGAAAGGGCTATTCACACTTCCATCCCAGAGATCGAGCCTTCTACACCTACTGATTCCCGAATCACCTACATAGACATGGATAAAGTTGGAGCTTACTTAAGACCAACTAGACCAATCTTAGAACAACTTAACATTCCACATAGCCAAGTTCCTTCTTTTCAGTAGGAATTTACCCATTCACATCTCACCAACCTTCAACCAAGCCTACACCAACCCTCTTTTTGAGGTTACATCTGCACCTTCACATCACATGTCTCCACCACAACATAGCCAAATTACTTCCATCCCATCTACCCATACCACCACTTATACCAATCCACTCTATGAAGCACATGTCAATGCAACTTCACACATTCCATCTACCATTCCATCCACTACCCCTCATTCTATTGTAATTCCTTTTGCAACTTACCCTCCACCAACATCCACCAACATGGCCAACATTCACACCTCACCCACATCCACTTCCACCACACCATCTGCTTCAAAAATTGCCATACAACAAGCATGGCAACACCTCAACCAATTGCTCATGGGCCAAGCAAGATGCTCATTCTTTCCCCCAACAACAAACACAAACAATAGATTTTAAACCCCATTCCATCCTAAGCCAACACACATACTTCACACCTGACATATCCTGGGTATCACAACCTTCTCAGGTTGCTATACCCACACCCCCATTCACTCATATCAACCCCACTTCCACAACCCAACACATTCACATTCCCCAAACCTCACCTCCATTCCATCAACAACAATCATTCCATCACCAAGTCCAACAACATGCCCAACATCACCAAATACCCTTCAATCCATCAAGCCATCAACACCACATTCCCTCACAACAATTCACCACTCCATACACCACACCACCTTCACATGATCATCAAACAATTCAAGGCTTCCACACACATAGGGAAGACCCTAAAATCCTAACAATGCAACAACAAATTGATAGCTTGATCAGGCATACTCTTGGTATGATGTACCAGAAGCCTACCTTGAGACAACTAGTCAATCAACCTATCCATTTTTTGGTACCATCACCGCCATATCCGGTAGACTTCACAGTACCAAAATTTGATAAATTTAAAGGGACTAAGGACCCTCGAGAGCACATTAGCACATTTATACACTCATGCTTTTGGATTCAAGATCAAGATGATTTGATGCTCCAAACTATTTCCTCAGACATTGGGGGGAGATGCTCAAGACTGGTATAATCATCTACCTCATCACAACATTTTCACATTTGAACAATTGGTAGATCAATTTTTGGAGAGATTTTCCCTCAATGTTCATAAGAAAACCACATTGACTGACCTGTACAACCTTAGACAATTCGAAGAAGAGTCAGTCTATGATTTTGGTAACCATTGGAGGGTAGTTATTACTAAGTTGCCATTCTCCCTACCAATGGAAGAACTGACCTGAATGTTCACAAGGAGTTGCTTAAAACCCATCTCCTTGTTATTACAACTACAACAATACAGAACATTCGATGAAGCTCTCACCCAAGCTCGTGTCATTGAAGAGATAAAAATCCAAGAGGGTGAGATAAAGCCTAAGAAAAAGGAATGGCAAAATAAGGGCCAAGCAAAAGGAAGTTATTCTGGCCAATCAAAACCTAATCAAGTAAATCAAGTGGTCCTGAGTCAGCCGATAATGACTCAACAACAACAACAAGTGCAACAACAACCACAACAAATCAATTATCAAGCGGTTCCCCCACCTCACCAACCTCATGCCATAGTGCCAACTATGGAAAATCGCCAACATCGATAATTCATTTGACAAAATCACACTTACACACCCCTATTCGAATCATATGCATCCATATTCCATAGGTTGTATGAAACAAATCAACTTGCCTTACCTGAGGTTAAACCCGATGATCCAACCAAATACGACAAGAGCTATAGGGAACATTTATTTTTCCCTTACCATCGATATAATGGGCATGACATTAACAATTGCTTCACATTCAAAGACATGGTGGAAGACCTAATAGACCTAGGGGCCATCAAGTTTGATAGTCCCTTGGCTCAACAAAACCAAAACCTTGGTATATACCAAACACCACTTCCTCATCATGAGGAACAACAATAGACAATAGGGGGGTCAAACATCAAGACTCCTCCTAATCAAGTCAACCACATACAACAATATCAAGGTTTTGTGGGGGCTATTCATGTAGTCACCCATGGTCAAAGAAGCACCAATAGATAAAATGAACAACAACAAGCAGTTCAACATCCTATAGCACCTCAAGCAAGTGTGTCTCCTCAACCTACCAATTCATCATCACCCATCCATTTCTCCACCAACTCATCCCAACCAATCCACCTTCCAAGTCATCCATCACAACCAATTCATCTTCCAAATCATCCATAATGACCCATCATCTCACTAAGTAGTCGGTTGACAACTAGCCTCAAAATAGCTTCAGCCAAACTATCTATCTATGAGCTAATTCAACAATATCCCCCACATCGCAAGGCATTAATGGAAATTCTAAAATCCATTGAACTCCAATCCCAAGACACTAATGCCTTCAACAATTTCATGGGGAGTATTCGAACATGCATGGAGCCTTCCATCACATTCTATGATTTTGAAATTAAATCAATGTCATCAGAATCGGTGGACCCTCCATTACATATTATGGCTCAAGTTGATAGGAATCCATTTAAATGAGTGTTAATTGACATTGGCTCCTCCATCAACATCATCACCACATCTACCCTTCAACATCTCAATATTCCACCATCACACATAACCAAATCCACATTCACCCTAAGAGCATTCAATGATGCTCTTTGTTCCATAGTTGACACTATCATTTTACCCATAGAAGTGGGGGTAAAAATATTGCACACCATGTTCCACATCCTGGAGGGGTCCATGGCTTACAATGTACTCCTTGGATGCCCTTGGATTAGGGAGATGAGATGTGTCCCTTCCATTCTACATCAATGTTTAAAATATGTGCATGAGGGATAAATTCATTGCATACCAATGGATATCGAACCATTTAAGTATTGCAATTTCATCTCAAATCCCTATGAACCCACACTTCCATCAACCCACCTATTCCTAACACCATTAACCACAACATCCACCACTTCTTCATCTAAAGCTCCCATTCTTGAGGAGCTTCCCATCACTACCCCACATCAAGCTTCCACTTCCACACCCCCACCCTCATCACAGTCAGCTACATGTACATGTGGTCGAACCCAATCCACACCATCCACATCATCAACATCAACATCCACTACCATTCCATCCACATCATCAACATCAACATCCACTACCATCCACATCATCAACATCAACATCCACTACCATTCCATCCACATCAGCATCATCAACCATCCATCAAACCCCTCAACCAAATCCATCTTCATCTCCACCCATTGATGTCTCACAAGTCGATTTAACAGATTGTGAGATGCCATTCCAGCACACATCCCTCCACTACTGAGCCACAAGTCATCCATGAGCCTTCCACTTCCACATCCACTCCATCCACCTCATCCACATCCTCCCAAGTTGTGGTCCACCTCACCAATCTTGGCATTGGTGAATACGTGGTCCAAGACATCACAGTTACACCGCTAAGCATCCAAACTGTTAAGGATTACGGTCATCCACGTGACCCACCCTTATCCATAGGAGTGGTGTACACAATGGGTTCAGCGCCTAATCGGATCAATTTCATATATGGGGGGGTTGATTACTCATCCGATCCTCCTCCCCTAGATGAACCTAAACAACCAACCCTTGCCAATATAGAGCACATGTCTGGTTTTCCATCATGATACTTTCATCGAGTCAATTGGCAAGGATATGGCCTAGGATGACATGAACAAGGCATGCATGACATCATTGACACTCCATATTGAGAAGCGCATGACCGTTCAGGTTTAGGCTATCATTCTCATCCCACCATTTCCTCTTTTGAACAAGCTTTCCAAAGCCTTCATTTAGGTTCAGAAGAAGAAACCACCCACAATGATGACTTTGAGGAGGAGTCTTATGAAGAATATGATGTCATGTCGATAGCTTCTAATGAATCCAAAGAGGAATCAACTCCAATCATTCCATTCACCGAATAGGATGAGTATTACCTCAGAATGTTCCCCATCCACCAACCCATTTTCCATTTGCTCCTCCCTAGGGAGCAAGCTGAACCAACCGGTGAACCACCACCTCCACTTCATTGATCCACCTCACTAGAACATTTTGTAACATATGTACATAATTTATAATTCATAAAAAATATTAAAAACACTAAAACAATATTTGCATGTGCATGGCTTTTATCATTTGCATTTACAAGTGTTGCTTGTTGCTATTCAAGTTCCAAAAGGTTCCTTCATTGAATCTATTAAAAAATAGGTCAAATCCACCCATTCCATTGCCAACCACCATTCCCCCACTAAGTCAACATGAATTTTGTTGACTTATTCACCCCACTCCGTAATCCATATGATTTGGCAAAGCCAATTCCAATTGACATTAGCCTTATTGATATGGAATGAATTTCATCACCACCATCCTTTTCTAAATTTATCCTTTCTGAGGAATTGTTAAGAGCTTTCACTACTTACATTCCTCCTTCACCTCCACCTTCACCTTCACTTTCACCCTGAGATCCTGAGGTTTTCCAGGTAGACATAGAAGAGACTGAGTCAGAAGAGTTTGATAATGTCATTGATGATATTCATCTAATCCCAATGCCCCATCAGCTTGAGGAAGGTTCTCACATGTCCATTGAAGATACCATTGATGTGAACCTTAGTTCAGATGCGAACAATCCATAAATCATTAAACTTGGAAAAAGTTTATCCACTGATGAACAAGAACAATTGATTACTCTCCTCAAGAGGAAGAAGGGCATATTTTTGCATGGTCCTACAAAGACATGCTTGGTCTTAACCCTAACTTGGTAGTCCACAACTTAACCTTACATCCTGATGCTAAGTTGGTCAAAAAAAAATTGAGAAATATGCATCCTACCATTGCCCTCATGGTCAAAGAAGAGCTTCAAAAGCTATTAGATGTGGGTTTCATTGTACCCATTGACTATCCTGAGTGGCTTTCAAACATGGTACCCATTCGTAAACCTAACGGGGTGATATACATTTGCACTAACTTTTGAGATCTTAACAAAGCATGTCCTAAGGATGACTTTCCTCTACCAAACATTGATACTCTTATTGAAACTTGTGCTAGCCATGAAATGCTTTCATTAATGGATGGTTTTTTAGGATACAACAAGATTCAAATCAATCCTGATGACCAACACAAAAAAACATTCACAACACCTTGGGGGACTTTTTGTTACAAGGTGATGCCCTTTGGCCTCAAAAATGTAGGTGCTACTTATCAATGTGCCATGACATACATATTCCATGATTACATGCATAATATCATTGAATATTATGTGGATGATCTCTTGACAAAATCTAAAACTTGACAAGAGCACATTAGTGTCTTGGAAAAGTATTTGATCGACTTCTAGAGCATAATGTAAGGTTGAACCCCAAAAAGTGTATCTTTGGTGTCACCTCAGGAAAACTACTAGGATTAATTATCTCCAAAAGAGGTATTGAAGTGGATCCCAAACAAATTCAAGGCCATCATGGAGATGCCTCCCCAAAAAACTTGAAATAGTTGCATAGTTTACAAGGAAAGATTCAATTGATCCGTCATTTATGACCAAAAGTTGTGAAAATGCCAAAATTGCATACAAAAGCCTCAAAATGGCCCAAAATTTCACAAAACTACCATTTTTATCATCCTAGTCATTCATCACAACATTCCATCACATTTTGTGATAACATGGATTGATTTGGGTGGTTAAATTTAGTTTACGATCAAAAGTCATAAATATTGTCCAAAATTGCTCCAAAACCATTCCAAAAACAATTCCAAATTTCATAAAATCATCCAATTCACTCATAAATGCATCTCCATGTACATTTCACATCATACATTGTAATTCCACATTGCCAAATCTCATTCATCATTGCATTTTCACCCCACATTTTGCCAATTTCACACACAATTTTAATTGAACCTCGTATCTAGTGGTTTACCCTATTCAACTTGGTGATTGCAATGATTTGTTATCCATGCAATTCATTAGGATGGGTAAATCACCATAAGGACACTAATTCATCATTCAACATAATCTTCTTTAAAATCAAAATCTATTTTATCCCTCATTTTTTGAGTGAGACTATGCTCAGATTAATTTGCTCAAAACCTATCATTAATGGCCTTGTACAAGGGGCTTGAAACATGGATAACTTATACTACATCATTCCCTTTAATATTCAAGAATCATGCATAGTCACTAATAAGGCCTCCTATAAATCACCCGCTCATAGGATGATTGGTTCCTGATGTTCTACAATTTTATCATTTCAATGGCACCAAAAAGGCATATTCTTCAAAAACACAAAAACACCCCAATCTTGAGGAAACCAAATTTGATTTTGAATTCCCACATCGGGATACACTCATTTACATAATTTATATACCCCTTTTCTATTGGGGGAAAAAAAATACATTATACACCCACATTTACTATTGGAAAAAATCCCTTTTTTATTAGGGTAAGAACATAAGCAATCATTGCATCATCATCTATGTCACTTTGCTGATATTTACATCATTCATATCATCCACATATTTCCAAAATCCCCTTTGCATATGTTGGGCCAAAAATAGAATACATTACATTTACATCCAAATTTCAAAAACCCCCTTGCATCTATCAGGGTAAAAATAGAATACATCATGCTCAAATTTACACCCATATTTTTGTTAATTGGCTCTTGAGATTCATTCTTCACTCATTAACCAATTGAGGGAGTAAGCTACACCCACATTCTTTTCATCTTCAGTATCTTCTTGTGCTCCAAGGAAAGGAAGCTACTTCCCTAAACTAGGTGTCTCTCATTTTTGCACCATATTATGTTTCACACAACACAATACAAAAAGGGGCATCTGTAGACACCAAATCCTAACCACTTGTCATTCATCCATATCATCCAATTGTAACCGTCTATTATTTATTTATGTGTATATTTATTTATATTTTATATATTTATATTTATATACTTAATATATATATATATATATATATATATATGTGTGTGTGTGTGTGTGTGTGTGAATAAATCATAGCCATTCATCATGACTTAATCTCAGCCATCCATCTAACTTGATCCATGACACACATCAAAGTTATAATCTTAGCCATCCATTATGTTTTAATCTTGACCGCACATTGGTGTTGTCAAAACCCTAGCATATGGAAGGTAGGTTATAAAAGAGCATTCACTTTTATAAATAAGGTTAAGCAGTAAAATTAAGTGATGGTTCCCTTCACATCCATTGTGCCCTAAAACCCTAGCATTTTGCCTCCATCCTCACTCCTCACTGCTGCCATATCCTCCTTTGCCATTGTTGTAAAACCCTCATAAACTAGATATAAGTTTTTGCAACATCTTCCCATCATCCCCAAACACCTCCCAAAATCCCACAAATGTTGTTTAGAATTCCAGGAACACTACAGGGCATTCACAGCCTTTCCAGAATGCTCCAGGGCATTTCCTATATTTCTAGTTTACCGCCTACAAATCCTCAAATGCTTTCAAGTGTTTGCACAGCTTCAGATTATAGAAGCAAAATAGTGGATCAGAAAAATTAGGTAATCTTGATAACATAAATGGTTTTTATTGTTTTACATATTATGCTTTTCTATATTCAACTTGTATTTCTTTATTTACAACACTAGGGTTTGTAGATTTATCGTTTATAGAGGGTCTCACATAGTGGAGCCCTCTCAGATGCTATTGACCTATTTTGTGTTATTGATCTATTTGTAGGTATAGAAAACTATATTCATTATAATTTTTGTAGCCTAGGCGGTCCTGTAGGAATACTCAAGCCCACCTATAACTTTTTTGGAGCAAAGGACGATGCAGAAAACACCTAATAATATTTGTAAACAAGGGTTTTCAAAACCCTTAGATTGTAACTATTACATCAATATACATCATATTGTAACATTGGAGATCAAGGCTCCTCCACATTAATGTAAATATATCTCTTCATTATGCAATATATTTTATGTGTTGAGTTTTTATTGCTATCTAGGTGTTGTCAATTTTTGCTTTACACCTTGCTATGATTAGATAAAATTATATATGTTAAATAGAAGAATTTGATTAAATATTTAGCATTGGAATACTCCTCTCATTATAAAATATATGTTTTAAAGTTCATATACATATTTGATAGAGTAGATGTACTTTATTTTATACATGTAAATTGATAGAATGTTAAATGTTATGATGAAGAGAGGATGTAAGAGAGAGAGAGAAAAATGCTTTCATGCTTCATTATGGGATTAGGTTTTGTATCCATGGGGGTTATCCTTAGATGGCCAAGCCTAGAAGAACCTTAAAGGATGGATCCAAACCTAAGGTAGTTGTGGTGTAGCAACACCTAAGGGCTTTTGCAATGGGAACTTTTGATAAAGGATCTTCAAAGTGGACCCAAATATGGGAAGTATTTGGAAAATATTCAAGTGGAGTAGCTTGAATCCTCTTTTTCAACCATGGAGGTTTGGATCCTATTAGCAAATTGGATTTTGTGATGGGACCCTAAATGATGTTGGGTTTCCGTGTGAAGGATATCATGTGGAGTGATAGTCACCTCAATTAAACCATTGCGAAGATGGGATAATTGAGCATTGTGGTTCTACACATGGTGTAATGTGTAAACTAAGAGACTTTACGCCTAAGTACTAGTATAAAAGGACTTATATTAGTAAAGGAATTGACATCCCTTTTCTTGAGATATCGAGATAGGGTTAATCCCTATGCTTTGGTCAAGTTGTCCTACATTCACGAAGAGTGTTAGGAAATAGGGTGACCATGTATAGGTATCCTTTAAGCCACAGAGGTGTACAAGGTGAACCCTAGAGAATTTATGGGAGATTAACCACTCTTGTCCACTCGATGGAAGTTTGCAGCATCTTGTACTTGAAATTTGTTGAACCCTTTATGATTAAAATCTTATATGGTACATATTTTATGAACCTACAAAAAATATCTCTCTTGGGTTGGTTAGATTTGGATTGTTACATTAATGCCTTTTTCCTATAATTTGATCAACCTATAAGGCCTAGTCTAGCATCATGTGCCAACTTCTTTGATTTTCTCCAACTATCCTTTTGATAATTCTCAGCACATTCTTGTTTATATATTCTTCCACCCTTTTCCCTTGTGAATAGTAGTTGGATGAAGTTTTAAAATAGATGTCATATTTTCTTGTAAGGTCTAAAACCTTGGCACCTATTAAGGTGGGCCCATTATCAGTTATTATGGTGGTCAGTATGCCAAATCCAATTATTAGTCTCTTAAAAAATTTGACCACTATGTACTAGTCTACTCTTTCAATTTATACTACCTCAAACCACCTAGTGAAGTAGTTAGTTGTAGAAAGAAACTTGTGTTCGACTAAGGAGTTTAATTTGTTTACCCAATGAAGTCTAGTCCCTATTATTGAAATGGTTCTTTTGCAGTCATTGGTTGCAAGGGGAGTCTTACACTCCTTTGTTTGCCCGTGAATTTTTGAAATTTTCATAGGTCCTGGATATTTTAAAAACATCTACAAATAAAGTAGCTCAATAGTATTTCTCTAAGAATTATTGCCATAGTAGTCTAACTAGAATAGTGGCCCCTAGAGAAGATTGAATGAAATTCCTTTAATATTTTTTTTACCTCTTTTGGTCGGATGCAATGGATAAATACTCTATCAAATTTCATAATTTAAGGCATGTAACCTATATATCATCCTTTGAGGGGAATTCAAGTTATATGGACATTTTCTTGACTAGAAATATATAATAAAATTTATAACGTAATCATCCCTTTTTCTTGCATCATTCTTTCTAGACTCTTATTTAGGCTAGTCTTTAGTCAATAGGTTGTGTTCTACTTTTTTTGCATATGCCAATTACTTACACAGAGCTCTCTCTCATACAAAATTCATTGGCCTAGTATCCACATCATACTCTTGTATCTTTGTGACCCATCCATATCTTTTCTCATATGATTGTCCTTGTAGGAAAAATCTTCTAGTATCTAGATGAACCACATATAGACAAAAGTTTTTCTTTGTGATATATAATATTTTAGATTTTTAAGGGATTTCATAAGGAAAAATACCTATTTATTTATGAAGTTGTAGTTCTTTTGATATGTGTAACGTCTAGATTATAAATGAAATCATATGTTCTCATTGTTTGTTATCCTTCTGAGTAAAAAAAATGACAAAATTGTCCTCTACCCCACATACATACATTATGAAGTCCTTTTTATAGTCTATATTTACCAATATAGATGCCTAAACTATTTTCTACTTGATATTTCAAATAATTTTCTTCTCTTAGACATCCATAAAAATGCTATTTCTTTCTATAGGAGCATAGTCATGGGATTAACTATTTGAGCAAAATCATATATGAATTTTTGGACAAAATTTATTTGCCCAAAGAAGGATTGTAGAGCCTTATTTTTCTCTAGTATTTATAATTCTAGGATTTCTTTGATTTTACCTAAATCAAAAACTAGCCCCTACTTCAAAATAATATGTCCCAAAAACTTGCCCTTAAGTACTACAGAGACTAATTTCTTTGGGTTGAGGGAGACCTCAAATTCCCAATATTTTTGAAATGCCATTATCAAATGATACAAATGTTGATCCTTATTGTGTAAAAATGTTGTCATGTCATCTAGATATATCATAATTACTTTGTGCACTAGCTCTCCAAAGGAGAAGTCCATGGCTATTTGAAAGGTTACCCCTACATTGGATAAACCAAAAGCTATCCTTTGGTATGCAAATGTGTCCCATTTGGTGTTGAACAAAATTTTATATTGATATTAATCCTTTAACCATATCTAATTGAAGCCAAATAATCCATTTAATAGAGAGAACCTCTTAGCTCTAACAATAGTCTGTAGTAATTGATTTATTTGGGATAATAGATAGTGGTATTTTAGGGAGGCCTTGTTCAAGTTCTATAAGTCTGCATAGAGCTAGATATCTCCATTCTTTTTTTTTTACCAAGACTAAGTTAACCACCCATGTTGAGTGCTTTATGAGATAAATGATTTTTTGTTAAATAAATTTAATAGCTCTTGCTTCATTCATGACTCAATATTAGGGTTTATTGACCTTTGTTTCTTCTAAATGTCTTGGCATTGAGCAAACACTCTATTGTGTGTTGTATGATGTTCTTGCTATAGACCTTGAGATCATCATAGCTCTATGCTATTATGTCTCCATATTCTCTACATAACAAAATGATTTCATTTGTATCCCTTTTTGTACATCATACTCTAACTTTCAAGTTCTTACCAGGTTTAATTTAAATCTCCTTACACTCTTGCTCAAAATGCTCATCCTCTAAATAGTCATCTAGTAATTCTTATCAAAAATGATTTCTAGGGTTACTATCCCTTTTAGGATTTCTAGGGTTACTAGGATGCACATATAACTTCTCTAGTTAAGAAACTAACTATTTGCTTATCACTGTAAAACACCTACTAGAAACTATTTTTGTTTGGGACTTGTAAGCCCAAAAATACCACATACTTAGAAAATTTTACAAAATTTTCTAAGTCCTAAAGAGTGATCCAAACCATAGTATCAACACAACACAACATGTTCTATGCCATAGTAAAATTACTCAAAATTGCACTTGGAATTTTTTAAATCATGGATTAGAGCATAAAGAGAAGGAAGTGGTTTGTGAAAAGGTTTTACATCACGTGGCCTAGAACATGGTTTTATGCTATGGTCATTGTGATAAAACTCGATAAGTAGGTAATCCAAATCATGTCTAACAACATGGTTCTATACCGTACGATCCATAACATGTTCTATGTCATGCAACTCAATGCATTGTTCTAATCCATGGTCAGCATGGTCAAACTCAACAAATCAACAATTTAATTTATGGCCTAGAACATGGTTCCATACCATGGAATCCAACACATGTTCTACACTGCACGATTCAATGCATTGTTCTATGTCATGGTCAAAATTGGTTAAACATTCGAGCTGGTGATCTAAATTATGGGCTAGGACATAATTCTAGAACATGGTTCTATGTTGTGGCCTAAAATAACAAAGAGGTTATCACAAATATAAGATGAGTAGGTCAGAACATGGTTCTACATCGTGCAACCTAGAACACAGTTTCAAATCAACACAACAAGACTCCTTTGTTCCAATCCATGGTCAAATTAGTCAACCTTTTCAAATAAGAGCTTCAAGGAGTGACCTAGCATATGTTCTATGCCACTAAAGAGTAAGAAGAAGGAGAGATGTGATAGTCTCTAGACCGTAGGGTGTTGCAAACTATGAATGAGTTCACCAAGATTCTAATTCTCTAATATCAATAGTTCAATAAGAGATCAATAACATACATATAATAAGGTTCAAGTCATGTATAAAAGTGGGATTTGACTTAGCATAGAGTAGCAGATTATTGTTCAAAAGCTTCTAAGATAAAGTGAGCAATAATATGAAGCGACATAGAATCAAGAATCATGAGATGATTCAGTTGTAGATATATGGTGAGGTAGCCAAAATAATAATGATAAATGACCTTGATGTCATATTGACCTAGTCTAGAGTTGGAAGCCATGAAATTTGAATGACTTACAGAATCCAAGTTGTAGAGAAGTGAAGGATTGCAAAGCTCTTTTATTTTTTCAAATCAAATACGAGGCTACCACCTTAGCATCTTGTTTTACGTTTCAAATTCCTTGTAATGTTCCCATTATTTCAAATATTTTAAAATATGCAAAACTATAAATAGAGGTAAAATTCTCATTTTCAAGGATCAACTATTAAGTATTTTCTTGCCCTATAGTGTATAATTTTTATAAATTAATAGAAGGAGCATTACTTGGATGTTTACCTTAGAATATAGTATTCTTTCTATGTGGATTATCAATTTTGAAATCATTTATGCTACTGCTGCTATGGTTAGTTTATTCTACTGATATTGGATTTCTAGCCCTAGAGAAAATTGAAATGCTTCATTCCTAGAATGTATGCTTGTAAATAATTCTATTTATGTTAATCTGAGTGTTTATATAATTCTACTATTTGTATTATTGATGACCTAGATGTTTGAAATAATTCTTCAAGAATGTATATGTGCTTTACTGATAAAATTACTTAGTTTTGAATATTTTTAATCACAAGTGTTGTCTTATGGAATTGAGTTATTAGAGGTCCCCTATATATGCCTATGTTGTTAGCTTTATCTATCCAATATGAAATCATTATTTTTCTAACCCTAATCCTATTTATATACCTATATTTATACATTTAACTGAGCTTAAATGAATTAACACTTAAATTAGTTGATAAGGTATACTAGCCTACTCTAGATATTGAGTTAAAGCAATTTTTTACTCATCCAATATCAAGGTTTAGACTATGATTAGCGGGTGTATGCCTTATAGATCATTGTAGATGATAGTCATAGTTTTAATATTACCTTGATGTCAATTTAGACCCCAATAGTTTTGGCATGCCCGATGGGACCCTGTTTACAAGAACATTCATTCACCCACTAGATTTTCATTTCTATTTATTCTTATAGGAATAAATATTTAGTGGACTGTCTTGACCTCATAAAGTGGTGGAAGAAAATTCACTTGGTGACTCTTTAAGATCAATAATCTAGGAAGCCCTCTCAATAGATCAATTTTTACTAGGTCATCTGCTAGAAATAGTCAAGAACCTATTCCATTCTTTGAGCTACCACCAAGAACATCTAGGCATACAATAAGTTTATCTCTAGACTCACTCTTTTAAGGGATTCATATACCATAAAGAAGTAATTTTATCCCACTTAAAACCCCACAAAAAACCCCAGTAAACATGGTTGGATAGCAAAAAATAAATCCAAATCAAGCTCCTTCGAAATACCCTGATTGGTATATTGTTGGTCCTTTAAGTCTTGCTCAAATGCATGATATCCCCAAAGCTATATCTAAGGATATACCTATGTATGATGGTTTAGATAAATCTGCTTATGAGAATTGCTAGGATATACTAAATTTAGCATCCATACACAATATTAGAAATGAAGATGTGATCATAAATATTCTAGCCATATCCTTTAGAGGAAAATTTTTGCATTGAATTAGAATATTAGAAGAAAACATCACTTTGTGGGCTGCATTGACTAGGCCTTTGTGGAATAATTTAATGAATTTGTTGATCCTTTCTCTCTCCTAAACTAGTTCATTTCTATGCAAAAACATCAACAAGAGTTAGTCTCTGATTTTAATCTTATATTTAGCAGAAAATGGAAATGGATACCCTTGAAGCTAGAAAAACTACCCCCTTGTGTTCATGTACTACATCAGAGCTCTTGGGTCAAACCTCATGCTACAAAATCAACAATCAAGAGTATCTACCTTTCCTCAATGTAGTTGTACAAGTAGAAAATATTCTAATTAATGTAGGGAGGTTACCCCTAAAGATAGTCATGCCATATTGTTTTGATATCCCTCAATTTTAAGCTAAGGTAGCTACATCTTCCTATATGGATCCACCTTATTTGTCATCACCACTCCCCCAAGTGGCCCTAATTCCTTCTCCCAAAACAACATATGCTTCAGATTCTTTTCCACCAATTCCATCTCAAATTCCCAAAGAATCTACCATGTTGCTTAACATTCAAAATACCTTTAAAAAATCTATAAAAAGGTGAATGCAATGGATAAAAGAGATATGGAGAGGTCTCAATAAAGAATATTTCCATACATTAACAGAGATCAAAATCCTGGTACCATAATAGTGTAGGGACCAAGGTTAACACAAATCAAGAATATCAAGAGTATGTCCCTCAAACTAGTCTTGTGAATGTTTGGTGTCTTGTATGTAAGGATACTCATGATTCAAATTCTTATATCATGTACCAACACCATGTACAACAAGCAGTGGATAAATATAAGAGGAATAAAAAGGGAAGATTCAACATGTTGTGGTAGCTAGAAAAAAGTATATTCAGAAAAGATCTTTGTGAAGATGAATTTGTTTCTGTTATGACTAGATCTAGAAAGAAGACATTGCAGGTTGATCCATAGAGGATGGGTCAGTTTCAAGTTCCCTCTTAGAAAAAACAAGAACCATCTCCACAAAGTAATGATAAATTCCCTATTCCTCAGGCAACTAAAAAGAGAGATACAACTCCTAGGATCCAAAAAAAGGGGATCAATGCTCCAAGGTAGTACAAGAAGGAAAATAATAAAGAACAAATAAGTTCTAAGGATGAAGCACAAGAAAAGCTAAAATTTCCTTCCATAACTAAGAGGTAGAGGATTGAAGCTACACAAAAATACAAGAGAAAGTATGGTGAACTATAGAAGAGTTATGAGAAGCCCCCTTTGGAGAATTTAGAATATAACATTGTGGACAAGATGAAGAGAATTTCCTCCAGAGTAAGTATCTACAATACCTTCTTTATTCTAGGTTAGATAGATATGCTCAAGGCTTCTTTAAGCAATAATTATCAAGAAAAGTAGACTACCACAATTTTTAGCATGCCTTCTAGAAATGAGAAGATAACTCATACTACTTTGAAGAACAAACCCCTCCTTTTATATTTCCTTGATAATGGAAGTTTGGATAGTTCACAACTGTATGATTGATTCAAGGTCTTCAACCACAGTCATGCCTAAAGTAGTTCATGATGAAATGGGTATGGAGTATACCTATTCCTATCCTAAAGTTTTACAGTTGGATGGTACACCAGTGAAGACCATCATAGTAGTAAAATATGTACTAATGAGACTACACAGGGCTCTAGAAGTAACTATTGTACAAGAAATTATGGTGGTAGACCTAAAGCCTTACTTTAGCCTATGTATTTCTAGAGAGTTCACTGCTAATCTAGGAGGATATATGTATTTGGATTACTATGGCATGATGATTCCATTAAAATAAAGGAGGATAAGGATAATGCTTAAAAAGCCTGTATCATATCACATTGTGAAAATAGAAGAGGACATGTGTAACCTATAAAATCTAGATGAAGTTGAACTAGTAGATAGATTTTAAGAGCTACAAGTCAAGGATGAGTTGCCACTCAGAGAGGATTACAACCTGTTTGGGACAGGTATGGGCACTTACAACATTTCCTCTAAAGCAGAGAAAAATACCACTACCATATCCAATCAATCCCTAAAGGAGAAAAAAATTTGGACTAAGCATTTTTATGGGACAAGATGCAAAAATGGAGCTAGTATAGATGTAATTTTAAAATTTCCTTAAGAAGGTGTGAAAATTTTTGGTTATAGACTAACATGGTCTTGCACTAACAATATTGTAGAGTATGACACTCTATGCTTATGATTGATGCAAGCAAAGAGTATGGGGATCAAAATGCTATAAATATATGGTGACTCAAATCTAATACTTAATCAAGTTATAGAGAAGTGCAGCAGCAAGCACCATTACTTAAAATCATATAGGAATAGGGTATGGGATTTGATGGAATCCTTTTTTCTTTTTTGGTAAATAAAAGTCTTTATTAATTATCGAGTTTTGCAGGTTAACCCAAAACCTATTACAATATCTAGCCTTCTGTTGAGATTGTAGATCCTAGTCATCCTTGAAACTTTCTTACCAAAAATTGTGTTGAATCCCCTACAACACCTTACTAACAAAGCACACCCATACTTAAACATAACTGTAAACATTACTTACATTGATAGGAATTGAAGTTTGGAACTTTGCACTTGTGAAACCTGTTGTTTTCCCATTTCCTATTCTCTGTCAGAATCTTCCAAGGCTTACACCCTGTTACCTTCATTTCCAATTTGGTATGATTTAGAGGGAAACCCCATAGTTATTACCAGCTCCATGGGGAAATAACACCCATTCATCTTTCTCCTTAATGGGTAGGTTTATTTTCATGACTAATAATGTTTTCCACTTCATGTGGCACACCTTGTGTCCATGTCACCAAAATACCCACATCAACACCTATGTTGGCTAATTTTTTAGCTGACCTGTTGGCCTCATGGTACACGTGACGAGCCCTCCTATTCTATCTTGCTACAAAAAGGATCCTCACTTCATGAATGACTCCCTCGATTCTCCATGGAGGTTTTTTGCCATTGGTTAACAAGTTGATGATGTTCATAGAATCAGCTTCAATCATCAAGTTACCTTGAGTTGCTTGGGCTACTTGCAACCCTCTCCAAAGGGCTCTAGCTTCTGCTTCGTTATTATTTTTGATTCCCAATGGTTCAGTGAAGGCCTTGACCAGATTTCCTTGATGATCCTTGATTATTCCTCCAGCTCCAGCTCTTCTCGGGTTCTCCTTGTCTGCATCATAAAAATTTAGTTTAAACCAAACCTGGGGGGGTGGCTCCCAAGAAATCCCATTTCTGGGATTGGGCAAAGGAATGGAAGGTTTGTCCTCAATACCTAAGTCCTGAGCTAATTTTTTTTCTTGGGGAATAATTGAGTGGTTCTCATCCACTAAGGTGCTAAGGTTTTCTTTTGCAAAGACAATAATCCTATTGAGGATGGTTTTTGGGTTGTGAATGGTATCCTTAAAGGCTCTATGGTTCCTTTCTAGCAAAATCTACCAGAGAAAATGATGCCAACATATTTTTCATAGGTACTTAAGTTTTAGGCTAACAAAGGGTTGATGCCATTGATGGAACACTTCGGATATAAGAGCAGGCTTAAACCACGAGATCCTAAAGGCTTGGAAAAGTTCATCTAGGATGGACTCCACTATCGAACATTCCAGAAACAAGTGTTGGGTTGTCTCCCATCCTGCCCTGCACATGTAGCAACGGTTAGCAATAACCATACCTTTGGATAACATATTGTCCATAGTGAGGATTTTTCCTTGAATCACCAGCCATGAAAAAAGGATATTTTAGAAATTAAGCCTTTGATCCAAACCAAACTCGGTTGAAATTGTTGACATTTCACATTGAGAAGCAAATTATAGGCAGACTTAACTGTGAAGTCACCACTTTCAGTCTCAACCTAAAAAATGTGATCTTCATCCTCTGTAGAGGGAATAATTTGATGGAATCCTTTGATGCTATTAATATCCACTCTATTACTAGAAAGAAGAATATTTCTATTGATTATTTGGTCATTAAGGGTTCTAACATTAGCCCTTCTTCAAATCTTACATCATAAAAAAATAAGAGAGTTACATTGGTTTTCAAGCTTGCAATATTAAACAAACAAATTTTCTAGTACATTTTGAGAGTGATGATCAGGTTATTGACTTTCTAGTAAGAGAGGCTTGCTTATCTAGTATGCAGGAAGAGCTACCTCATAAAATAGATCAACAAGATGTTATTAAGTTGAAGAAAAATTATATACCTAAGGGTTTGATCACCCTAGAAAGCCTCCTTGATAATGAGGATGGGAAGAAACCAAGAGCCATGGAAAACAATGAAATAATATACAAGGAGATCGAAGTAGAAGAGGATAAAAAACTCAAAATTGGTATCTGATGTTCTCCAGAAGAAGTAGAAGAATTCAAGGCCCTAAACCTTAAATACCAAGATATCATAGCCTGGTCATATGAAAATCTAAAGGTATATGATAAAAAACATTATTCAGCATACTATTGAACTAGAAGCTGATGCAAAGCCTTTTACACAAAAATTGAGGTCTGTGAACCTTAGGATTGAATCGATAGTGAGAGTAGATTTTCTTAAAATTTTAAAATCTAAAATTATTTACCCCATCAAGCACTCTACATGGGTGACTAACTTGGTTCCTATCAGGAAGAAAAATTGAGACATCCATTTATGTGTGGATTTCAAGAACCTAAACATAGCATCACTGAAAGACCACTACCCCCTCCCTCATATTGACCAAATATTGCAAATTATTTTAGGGGCTGAGAGGTTTTCTTTATTATATGGTTTCTTAGGATACAACAAAATTTAGGTAAAATATGAAGATTAGTTCAATATAGCCTTTACTACTAAGTGGGGAACCTTTGCTTATCAAAGAATACCTTTTGGTTTATCTAATGCATGAGCTACCTTTCAAATAGCCATGGACTATGATTTTTGGGAGTTGATCAACAAAGTCAAAATCATCTATCTGGATGATATGACTATGTTCTCTCATAAGAAACAAGATCACTTGGAACACTTGGAGCAAGTGTTTAAAAAATGCAGAGTTTAGTATCTCCCTAAACCTAAAGAAGTCATTTTTTGTGTTCCATGAGGGGAAACTATTAGGGCATGTTGTCTCTAAAGAAGGAATGTCTATTGATCCTAACATAGTGAAGTAAATCCTAGATATTCCTCTACCTATGCATATGTTCAATCCTAAAAAGCATACACCTAATATAGTAACAATTGAAAATCACATAAAGCACATACATAAATTGAAAAATTTGAGATAACCAAAAGAAAATTGTCTTTTATTAAAATTGAGTCAATTCATGGTTACAAATTCATCCCTCTTAGGGATACCCAATGTGATACAATGTTACAATCATGAGAAATCTCTCGCAAGGGTAGGTATAATCTATAAAATTTATAGAATAACACGAACTGCTCCAATATTTCGATGACCTTCTTCTCCACGATTAGAGGAATTTGTTGCCTTGCATCCCAAAACCCTGTTAGTCCTACATGCAATAAACAATAAGAAGCAATTAGAAACAAAGGAGGCCTATGTTGATGAGGCTTTTAGGAGGTATTAGTATAAAATGTAGTCTAACTAGCATGAAATCAAGAAAGTACAAGAAACATATTAAACTTATATTAAACCTAAAAATATTGCTACAAACATATAAGCAAAAGTAGATCTAGCTACCTATTTGCCTAATTACAAAATTGAAAGCATGGAAGCATGAAAATAACCATTAGTGCCATAATTGAAAAAATGAAGGAAAATGACTAAAAGCTCTAATTGCAACGATCAAAGTCTCTACTAAAGCAAATTAACATGATATATGTCTAATCTAATGCAATTAAACAAATCCTACAACTAGAAAACAAAGGAAACTAAAAATGACAACCTGACTGTAGGTCTGATTCATGGTGAGCACTGTCCACCACAGTTGAGCTTGAAATGCTCTTGCCCTCCTAATTTGGTGTCCAATATTCAATTCTCCTTGAGGAATTGATGATCAAGGGTCACCACTATGTCCTCTGACATATTTTGTGGTTGAATTGCTCAGTTGGTGCACAAATTGCATGAATTAATGTTTCTTGAATCTCCTAGCCTCCTAGGACCTCCATGGCAAGTGATCTCCAATTGGGAAACAAAAGTGTTCTTCTCAATGCATGTAAGTGAGTATTCAATTATATAGGGCTTCACTACGTTTCAACTTGAGATTCATCTATATATTTCTCCCATTCAAAGAGGGTTTTTATATCATTTTCCAAGGGCTAGGGGTGGCTTCATGAGGAAGCCAAGAACAATATTGGGTAGTTGAGCTTGTTGTATGGAAGTATCTGGAACCTTCCTCACTCAAACCGCTCCAATATGCAACCAATTAGCTGTTGCAACCAATTTTGGGTCGGATGAAGGCCAAATGATTTTGAGGCCTGACCGCAGCTGACAAGTGCAGTCAGCTCTGCTAAATGTGGGTGTCAAAAGTGGCTAGAATTGACTAGGAAAATATGCCCAAATTGAGTGGTAAAAACCACTGCTATCCCTTGGTATCTATCCAAGGTCTTTCATATGGTCTTCTAGCATGTCCCATATGAGTAGTTGCCTCAACATGACATGTTTTAGGTGTCTACAAATGCTCATTTTGAGATGCATTGTGAGATCGAACAACGTTGAGCAAAAATAGACCTCCTAAAATGATGTTGTAGGTTGGATTATGATCATTGGTCTGATCAACATTAGATGCCCAGGGTCCAGCAAAAGGACGTGCATCCTAGAATCATTACTTCCAACTGGATGGAAAGCTTAAATTTGAAAAATTTTACACTCATCATCAAAAATTTTGGTAGCTTTGGTGCTACAATAGGAGTTAGACCTATATAACCGAAAGGAGGAGAGCTACAAACTAAATTGTCATATTTTGCTTTTTTCCCCAACAAAGGGTAAGATTATGATAGTCGTTGGCAATGATTCGTAAGACGAACATAATTTTGACAAGATCTAGGGATCTACGATCAAGAGATCTTCTGTTGAATTTGATTATGCTTTGATATTATGACTACCCACTCAAGAAACAAGTCAATGAAGGTAATGACAATTAAATGAAGTGACAAAGTTGCTTGACCACTATGAATGATCTTGAACAAATTTAAAGATTTAGCATTTGAATTCTTGGCAAGGCTTAATCAGCTATGATTTCAAATGTTAATAGTAATTATCTATTTCTATCCCATGGAGCGGTCCAACCACGAAGGCCTTCTTAGGGAATCAAAATGAGGACAATTCTAATTAGGCTTATGTTGAATCATATTGTTGATGATCTGCTAAAAATATCATAGGAGAATTGTGATGAATATCTCGTTCCCTTGGAGCAGTCCGGTTGTCTGGGCCTTCTTAGGGATTGAAATGAAGCATACAATTCAGCGATGACTAATTGTCCAAAACATCCTTATGGTAATTTACCCATATTTTCGGTCTACATGGATCACAGGTTACTGCAACCACCAAGTGTATAGGGTAAATAACTAAATACGAAGCACATTTGGCTTTTAATATTATCTTATTTTTTTGTATTTTTGTATTGTTTTTGAATTATCTGGTCTGGTGGGTATTTTTAATTTGTTATTTTACATCTCTCCACAATGGAAATTGAGAGCATTTATTGCAGTTTGTTGATCGTATTTATCAGAAGTGGTTAAGAAGTTCAAATTCCTTGATCGCGGCTCAGACCCACGGGTGGAAAACTCTAATTCGGGGACCACAGTTGTCAGATGCAGTTTGAAACAAATTCAAAAAAGTATATAAGGCTTTTCCAATTTGAAAAAATTCATTATTTACCTAAAAATGCTAGTAAAACTGAGAGCTCTGAGGTAAAAATTAAATTTTGACATGGAACACTATCGTAAACCTCACCGATTCCCTATTATCCACATCGATGGCTAACCAGCCGAAAGCTTTGACCAGTGGGAGAGCTAATGCGTCCAAGGTAACACATAAACTAAGACCACGCTTGTAAATTACTAAATTAAAATTAACAACACTAAGCAATGGGTTAAATGAACCACATTAAACTATCGGTAACAAACCTCACCCAAGTTAGGTTTAGCATAGGTTAAATTAAAGGGGAGGATTTTTAATTTTTGGGGTTTATTTTGGGATGGAAATGATCCTGAAAATGTCATGTTCCCTAGTCGCGAGTGGCAAATGCGGTTCCCAATTGGCAAATTAGGGATCACGACTGTTAGACACAGTGGGATTTAAATCCCAATGGTCACATTTTTTATCGCCTTGTCGACCGTGGTTCTGACCCATGACACGATGCCCTTAGAAAATTTTTCAAAATTTTCCATTTTTCTTTGAATTTTTAGGAATTAATGCATTTTATTGCAATTTTGAAGTGCTTTTATTTGATTTTTTGAAATTTTTGATCATGTTTTTGCATGTTTTTATATTTTCATGACATTTTTTGATTTGTTTGTCATTTTTTAGTTATTTTTAATTATTTTTCTTGTTTATTTGATTGCTTTCACTCAAACCTTGATGAACAAAGTGAGGGAGAATGATATCCTTCATAAATTATACCGCACTCTCACTGATGCAGAGCAGGATTGGTTTGCTATCATGGGGTTTCGATACATATTAGACCTCCCCACTATTAGATCTGATAAGGCATATATGATTGCATTGGCCCACCGCTGGGATGCGCGGACCAATACATTTCACCTTCTGATGGGTGAAATGACTATGACTCTGTAGGATGTCTACCGTATCTTCCACCTATCAATTGATGGCGAGGCCATCACCTCGTCTCCTACCATGACGAGGAAGGCTATTTTTGATGTGATATTTGGCAGATAGAGCATCAAGGCTCAGGGCCGCATTGACCATGAGGGAATCCATGTTGAGGAGTGGTACCAGGATAAATTATTTTCATAGTCAGAGGTCATGTTTATGCACTTGATTATCCAGATAGTCCTCCCAGATTCATGAGGCATGAGGTTCCCCTAGAACCTACTAGATAGGACCAGGGAGGTTATGATCAACTCGATCGAGCAACCTCTTATTCTGGTATGGGGGAGTACCCTTCTAGCATAGCTCTATCATGAGTTGTACCAGATTACATACTACAGCAGAGTGGACATCGATTGTAGCCAACTTATTTATATTTGGGACTGACAACATATTCTGATAGAGTGCCCCATAGATTTACCACTGGAGATCACTACTATCGATGAGGATCGTCAATGTTATGCAGCCTACTGGCCTTGGGAGTAGGAGGGCTTCAGGAGTAGGTCTCATGCAAGAGACCTAGACCATTACATTAATAGATTCGCATGGCTTCACCCTAAGAATATTGAGTGGCAACCATACATGGGATATCCTGACTAGCCAGATGTGGATAGATACTTGCACTAGGCATGCAAAGATAGGGGGTTATCAGCCGTAAGGTCGATATACATGAGTACCAACACTTCTCTCGTGTCCTAACATAGTTTAGGATTCAGTAGGATGTCCCAGAGGTGCCCACTATCTATAGATGCTTGGTCCTAGAGAGGGACCTGTGTTGCGGGCCAAACAAGGTGAATGGTTTCCTATTTTTGTCACATGCCCATGCATTTAATTATCAACCCAGGGAGCTTCGTAAACTTGTGAAGAGTCGGAATTAGGTTACTACAATACCACTGGAGGGTGAATCTGCTAATCCTACGTTGGGGGGTGTTCTTGAGATGGTTGTCAATCATTCTCGCACTCCTCAATAAATTACGTAAGAAGAACAAAAATAAATCTACAAAAATAAATCATGTATATATGCCTGAAAATAAACCTACTGCAAAATATGGGAACTAGTAAATTAATGAACATTTCTATGAAAGCAATAAACTAATAAATAAACAGAAAGGAAATGGGGAAGAAATACTGGCTTGGAGTGGGCCCAGGCTCCAGCAGATTCCTCCCAATCAAACACACGCTTAGAACTTCTAGAACTAGAATATATTTATCAATGTATTACAATCTATCTTCTGTAATTCGAAATGGATCTTTATTAATTATTTCTATATATCTCTCTATATATTTTTAGAATGATCTACGTGTGTTTATATAACACACCCATAGAACTTCTGTTACAACAATGGTTACAACAATTGATTCTTCCCAAACTAAATTAGAATAGTCTGGTGAATGCAATTGACATCTAGCATTCTATTTTGAACGCGGCATGTTCGTTCGGTTCATGCTTTGCCTGGCATCGGTAAGACATTTGGGTATGTTAGGTGCTATCTCCAATTTAGCTCTGCATGACATAGAGCTGGAACTACACCAGTCATTGTCATCCACGTCATTCAACTCTGGTCATCGGGCAAAGAATCAGTGGCACCTTTCGGTTGTAGGGAGGCGCCTACCTCTATTAGCGCATTTTGATTGCAGGGAGGCGCTTACCCTCTATTAGTGCCTTTTGGCTGTGGAGAGGCTTGCCTTTGGTTTGCACCTTCCAGTTGCAGGGAGGCACTTACATTTAGATGGTGCCTTTCGACTGCAGGGAGACGCCTATGTTCAATTGATGCCTTTCGACTGCAGGGAGGTGCTTGTATTCACTTAGAGCCTTTTGATTGCAGGGAGGCGCCTATGTTCAATTTGTGCCTTCCGAATATAGGGAGGCACTTGTATTCACTTGGCACATTTCGACTGCAGGGAGGTGCCTATATTCAATTGGCACCTTTCGACTGCAGGGAGGTGCTTGTATTCACTTGGTGCCTTTCGATTGCAAGGAGGCGCCTATGTTCAATTGGCACATTTCGGTTGCAGGGAGGCACCTATGTTCTCTTCATTGACTCCCGATGAAATAAACTGCTAGGTCCATCGAAAGGACCTTGACTATTCCAAATCTAACTAAATCAACTGCAATTCCACAAAACATACTAAAAGCACACAAATTAGATAACACGCATAATTATATCAAATATCTATATAATCATTTATAAAAGTACACAATACTTATTATACAGTCACATATTGATCCAAAAAATATGTACAAAATATGAGCATTTATGGTGCTCATCATCCCCCCATGCCTAACATATGCCATGCCCTCGTGGCATCCAAACTACAGGTAGCCCTCGAACTTTTCATCGTCGCCATCTCTTGGAGGATTCGACTGCCCCTACGGCCCGAGTCTGTCTTTTCATGTCGAAATGTGAAGGTTTGGTTCCCCTCTGCCTATGGGAAACTGTGGCTGTTAATTGTCCCCTTCTTGTTCTGGCCGCTATTGGTGGTGGTCTAGCCAGCGTTGTTCTTGTCGATTGAAATGTAGCTTCGATAGATTTCCAGAGGTCGTCATCTAGAGGTTTGACCACTTCCAGAGGGATATCCAAGTTATCCTCTCTAGAAGGCACTACTTGGGCCTTGTATAATGCGGCCACTTCAGGGGTAGGCTCTGCATTCTCCTTTGCAATTGCAACGGCCTCCAATTGTGGGCCATATATTCCCCATCGTTCCAAGTACCTCCTCATCATGGAATGTCACCCTCGAGATGAACCATAGATGTCCCAAAACTGGCTGTCTTCCACTGGATTGATGTAAATGCCAGAATCTCCTTTTATCCTTGAGGATGCCTTCATGGCCACCTTGGATGTTTTCATTTCGTTGTGCAGCCACTAGAAATATTTTTGCCATTCAGTTAATGGTTGCATGTCCCATTCATCCTCATCTAACTCAATGAAGGTCACTTTCACCTTCTGTCGAGCCGTCTTGGGCCTCTTTGCCTTGGTATCTATAGAAAATGTGGCAGCTCGGACAGGGGTCTGTTCTTTCTCTTTTGGGGACTTGTCTTCACTCCGAAGGATCGACTGTGTCGATATCTCCGGGGGTGATCCTTTATCCTCCTGTCTTCCTGGTGTCGACCCCTTAGGCTCTTCTCCCTCTTTAGGCCTGGGGAGGTCCTCTATATCCTCTAGTCTTATCTACTATTGGAAGCCTTCATCCTGCTCTGTGTCACTCAGGACAATGACAGGGGGCATCGTAGGACTTCTTTCATTTTCACCCCTAAAAGTAGATGAATACTCCCCTACCTTCGGGCTACTTTGTCAGGCGTCTGATTGAATCTCCCCTGAAAAGAATACTCGTTCGACAGATGTGGGAGAGTTCGTTGCACTGCTTCTACCCAATCTGTCTGCATGGATGTCTCCTGTCTTGCTGTTCTTCTACCCTAAAGTATTTGATTTTCCTCCTGCAACTATCGGACCAGCTGCTCGAACTGAGCGATTCGTCTATCCTTTTCCTCCAATTCTTGTTGATGCTGGTTCTGGCAATCTTCTAGAATTTGTTGTGCCATCTAGCAATCATTTTGTCAGTCGAGCACTTCCTCCAAGGCCACATCGATTTGGTCATTGCTCTTGAAAGTTCCTTCATTTTGTGGGCTCTAGTTTGTTAATTCTCAAAGGGTTTGGGTGGCAACGTCTATCTTTGTGTTGCTCTGTTCTTCCTCTATCGAGAGGAATCACCGTAGCCGTTTCCTCCTAGGAATTGGTTAATCTACACCACCCGCGAGTGGCGCTCCTTCCTCCTCATACTCGGGCACTAGGGAATGCCCTCTATCCTCTATGTCTACGGGCACCAGTGACTGCTCTGCTCTTCCTAGAAAATAGGGCAATGCCAATTGCCCAATGTTTGTAATCTCCTCTATAGGGGATGCTTCGCCTTGTCTTAATTCGGCAACCGCATTGTATTGCCCTATTTGGCCGCCATCTCCATTTGCATCGTGGTTCTATCCTTGTGCTTCTACATGGTGGACCAATGCCGATATCAGTCCATGGTGGGCTAAGGTGGATGGTGCCCATTTCTAGTACTGAGCCGCTTCATATTTCAAAGCACTCGCCAGGTGGAAAGGTATATTCAATTTCCTCCCATGCACTAGGTGATTGAGGAATTGCACATGATTAAGGTGCAGATGGGTATACTTCCCTGTGAATCTGAAGAATCGAGCAATCTGCTCAAACATCTTTCGCATATTCATGGGGAGGCTGTTTTTGAGTAACCCCTCCCTGTCTACCTGCACATTTCCTCTCGACAGCAGTATTTTGACGTATACTTTTAACACTTCGCCCTTGTATATACATTCCCCCATGAGAGGCAATCCAGTCGCCTGTGAGATGAACTCAGGGGTGACTAGAATTTCCATCCCTCGTACTTGGGCTGCATCGCCCCTCAAAGAGGTGGCAAATTCTCTAGCTGCCTCTACATCCTATCCCTAACTGACCAGGGTGCAGTATTCGAGCCACCCATCGGATTTGAATTGGGTCTTTACTGCCCCTCTGATCCCATCTGTGTCATTGGATTCATTCTTCTTGATCACGTGATTGTTAGACCTTCCTCCCATGGTGCCATCTGCTGCTGTATTTTTTTTTGTCCTTCCTTCTTCAGGAAGGCACCTTCTTATAGAAAAGGTGCCTAACCCTAATAGTTATGGAAGGTGCCCTCTCATTGGCATGCATTTTTGGCTATGGGGGGTATGATCTCTATGACAGCTGTATTTTTCGATACTGTGTATTTATAAACAATTTGTATCGCTCCAAATTTTTTGCATCCTTACCTTCAGGCTATAGGATCCGTGCCCGGAAGGAGGATGGGAAAAGGATGTCGCGGTACCTCGAACTGAGAGGACTTGCGAAGGTCCCGCCTCTCAAGGGAGGTGTATATTGGTGATTTTTCGACGGATGGTGGGTTCACCGAGGAAACATTTAATGGCAGTTTCCACGCCTAGGTTTGGAATGTGTTTTTATGTGTTCGTTTTTAGTCTTAAGCATTCATATCCTAGGTTTGGCCAAATGAATCTAAATTAATCTATATGCAAGTGCAGATTTAATGAATACAGAAAGCAGAATTAAGGACAAAAAATAGAGAAATTACAGAAGATTAAAAGCAGAATACCTGATCCGGATGTCTGATGAAGATTCTGATGTTGAAGCAGTCAGGATCGTCTGGAATTCGACAGAATCATCTGAGATCAGACAAGATCATGAAATCAGACAAGATCATCTGAGATCTGATGAATTCGTCAGACGAATTCGTCAGAGACCTACAAACAGAAAAATAGATGCAAAATACAGAGAATGCAACTATGATAACAGAGGGAAACAACACAAAATAACAGTATGAATACTGAACAATAGTTATGAATAGAAATTCAAACAAATTATGACATTCGAATGAGAAATTATGATCTTATCATGCAACTTAAGCTATATGGGTGAACTCCAAA
Source organism: Wollemia nobilis (assembly GCA_028583015.1). Taxonomy (NCBI): domain Eukaryota; kingdom Viridiplantae; phylum Streptophyta; class Pinopsida; order Araucariales; family Araucariaceae; genus Wollemia; species Wollemia nobilis. The sequence goes on from JAQPPZ010000753.1 coordinate 4,987,399, forward strand.
TGCAAAATAACATAAAATACTGAATAAAATTGCTAATTACAACATAAAATAGCAGAAAAAGGGGAGAAGAAATGCAAACTTCAGGCACTGATTGCCTCAATGTTGACTGCAGTCGAAATCGTCCCACATTAGTATGAAATCGTCTCTGATTCGACAGGTTCGCCTCCGATCTGAACAGGTTCGTCGACGACGATGTAAGCTTGCTTCGGCTAAAAAACAGTAATGTACCTACAACAAAATTGATATAGGACTACTGCAAGTGTGAATTTGGGATGATTTAACGTGTATGAAGTTAAGTTATAGAGAATTTCAGCTAGGGGTTGGGAAGGGAAGGTCCTAATGATTAAATAGGCTTAGGGGAATAGTTAGGAGGTTGGAGATCATCCCTATTTGGGAGATCTCCAATGGGGGAGGGTCTCTAACGGTGCAGACACGCTTCTACCCGGATTAGAGGCCCGTTGGAACAGAAGCTAATTGTGCAAAATCGGTTTTGCGACAAGATCGTCTGGACGTCCTAGCCCAGACGAAATCGTCAGATCTGGGGCGATATCGTCTGATCGGCGACGATATCGTCAAACGGTCAAAACAACCTCTAAAAATGGTGCGAAAAAGGGGGAAACGGATTACCCGACGGTTAACGGGCGGTTTGGGAGGTTAAAATTTGAATTTAAATTATTTACTAAGGTGAATGTAATTATTACAATTTCATTGCGCCAATTTTAGGGTGCTACATTTTGCCCCCTCTTTAGCGAATTTTTTGAAGAAAATGCGTTAAAGATGAGTTCTTCTCGATCTACGAGAAAGCAAAAAATTATTCCCATTTTTAGGCGACGATTCTTGGTCGAATCGTACGACAACTTACTATGGTGCCCCCTCCGTGTTTTTACCCAAATCGAACGTTTGAGGTAAAAACGCGGAAAAGCAAAAATTATTTTTGAATAAAATTAAGAAAAATAGGGTAAAACCCTAATTCATTTCTTACTGTTCATTTTACGGTTTTTAGAGCTCTGAAGCAAAAATGGTGGAGACGATGCACAGATCAACAGAGGTCCGACGCGGTCTACGGGTAAGAGTCTAGACTTAACTAGAATGCTTTAATTTGATTTTACATGCTTTTTAGGTAGATTTTAGATGAATTTTGAGCATCGCGGCCGTTTTTGGGCCGTCGACGTCGTCGGGATGAAATCGTCCCGATTTCGATGAAATCGTCTCAATTTCGTCAATTTCGTCTAAGGGCGAAATCGACGAAAGGGGGACGATTTCGTCAAATTAGAGACGATTTCGGCTTGCGAAATCGGAGACGATTCTGCTCAAATTTGGGACGATATCGTCCAATAGTGGGCGATATCATCAATTGCATAAAATTGAACTTTAACTTGCATTATTAATTACTTGAATTGTTTATTAATGATTGTTTGTTGTTTTGTTGTTTATGTTGCAGAGAGGTTTGCTAAAGAGCGGGGAATGGAAGTATGGAGGTTTGAGAGATGACTTGGCCGCTCTTACATAGGCGAGCGGGATCGAGCTGGCATAGGTCGGCTTACGGCATGTGGCGAGAGATGCCACAGGTGTCTACGAATATGGGGCTACCGACGGCCCTAGCAGAGAGATGGTATCCGGGTTCCTCATGTTTTTGGCTACCGACAGGGGAGATGACTCCCACTCTAGAGGATGTATGGAGGATTCTAAGAATCCCCATACAAGGACGATTGATCACTCCTACGGCCAATCAGGGCCATGCTATGGGACGATTGTGTGGTGACCCGAGCTTCACCCTGGAGAAGGGCGGAGTTAATATCGAGGCACTACGTCAGATGCACGGGGCATCTAGACTCACACGGGTTCTAGCTGGAGTGGTTGGTGGACTTTTGCTGTGCCACCAGAGCGGGTGCAGGGTGCCGTGGATGCTGGCAGATGTGATCTGCGACATGCGGGACCACGGGTATAGGTTCTCTTGGGGCAGTTATGTACTATGCCGGTTGTACAGGATCCTATATGGGGTCGTGTACAAGGGCGGTCGATGTCTGGTGATGACATCGCTCCTACAGGTTTGGTGCTGGGAGCACATTGCAGTGCGGAGGCCGGTAGGGCTTCCTTTGATAGGGGTTGACGGGGAGAGGCCCCGAGTCTTCTACTGGTGGCTTCGAAGAGGGTCACAGTGGCGGATCGACCTTCCTATGTCTCGAAGACTATTAGATGACCTAGTCCCAGACCAGATTACCTGGAGGCCATGGAGGGAGCATCCAGGGGGGGCCGAGGATGGACAGGAGTTGGCTCGCGTCGAGCGAGTTTGCGGGCTACGGATGGAGAGGGGAGAGGTGGAGCTCCACCGCTATGACCGAGTTTTGCGTCAGTTTCGGTCTACGACAGGGGATCCCATCTCTCAGGGATTATGAGTTTTCTCGGACTATTCGGGATAACACCACAGTTAGCGGGGCTCCAGACATGCAGCGGTTCTGGAGTCAGGACACAGACGATGCCCCCATTCAGCCAGTGGATGGGGACGACGCAAGTGTAGCCGATGGCTACGATGCTTGGTACGTGAGGCATCCGCCCTCCTCGGATGATGAGGGCTCGGGGTCTGATACACGTAGTCGTGCGTCGGATAGGGAGGCGGTGCTAGGCGGCTATGGAGGCGGCCCAGGGTCACGGTGGGAGAGAGCCGAGGAGGCCATAGGCACAGGAGAGGCCGCGACAGAGGGAGAGGAGGGAGGCGAGACCCCCATCTCCACAGAGGGAGAGGCCACCATCGCCCGATAAGGGCAAGGGTGTTGACACGAGGGAGAGTAGCGAGACCGCTACTCTCTGAGTGAAGAGAGATCATCTCCAGGCACAGGTGCAGACATTACAGGATGAGGCTGCACGCCATCGAGCTGAGGTGACACAGCTCCGAGATGAGATTGCATGCCTCAGGGCACGGGGCGGAGGGGCGAGCACTGGGGAGCTGACACGGGCTATTGCCCAACTTACTTTCTACCAGACTTTGTACTATCAGCTGGTGCCAGAGGTGGATAGACTACCCCTACCAGCCAACATCGCAGATCCGATTAGGATCGGGTCGTCGAGGACCTCATCCCGATCGAGGACTAGGACTCACAGTACTACTCAGACTGCGATGGGGCCACCTCGTCCACCTCAGGGCGGGGGAGGAGATGAGGCGGAGAGCTCGAGGGGCTCTCGAGGCTAGAGGACTGCACAGCTTTGTACAGATTGACATGATAGCATTGTATTATTATTTTTTTGTTGATAGAGGATTGAGTATGCCGAGGTACAGATTGTGGCATACCAATCCAGTTTTGATGATGTATATATACTGTTGATATATATATGATATGTTTTTGATCATATGACTTGTGTTATGTGTATGTTTATGATGCTTTTATGTTTGATTGATTGATTTGATAATTGGATTGAGGATTCATGAAATTATGTCATTTTGAAAATTTATAATTTTGATGTCATGCGGTAATATTTTAAATGAAATAATCTGATGTAACAAATTGATTGTTTATGATGTGATGTAATAAAAAATAAAAAGAGACTTCTAACAATAATTTCAAAGGACATTGTCGCTATTATAGACCATTTCATGGAGTCGTTGCTCACTCGGTCGTCAAGCTAATCCCAGTATAGAAATATTGTTAAAAGTAAAAGAGTGCTTAAGAGACCTGTCTTAAGACTTTGGTGCAATGGTGCAAATGATGGTGATGATGGTTTGTTTTTCAGATTTTCATAAAAATAGTATGCATGAAATAATGTTAAAATGATTTTTGCTAGGCATAAATTCCTAAGTGTGATAAAATTTTTGGATAATTCCTTAGGAATTATACCATCATTGCAAAATTGAAGGTTGACATAATGACATGAAATAATGAAAATGTGTTTGCTTTTGTAAAAGCATAATTTGTGTAACATAATGATTTAAGTCATATGGTTTTCATGATTTTTAAATAAATGGGGAATAAAAATTGTTACAATGGTTTGCGCTAGGCATAGAATATGTAGGTATAGACTTATACCATCATCGCGAAAATCAAAAAGAGATAGTTTTATTGCATGGTTGATTTTTAATAAACAAAAAAATATGAAGATGAGGACTTGCGCTAGGCATAAAATTCCAATTTTGGTTTTGGAACTATACCATCGTCGCGAAAGTCAACCAGATATATATATTTTGATTGTATAGTTTTGAAAGAAATTTTTGATTTTTCTATTATATAGTTGTCTTTATGCTAAACAACTGTACTTGATTTATTCCAAACAAGTTGCAAAAAGAATATTTCAAAGTATTTTGAAGACAAAAGTTAGATTTATAAGGAATCCCATGTGCATATGTGAATTCATTTCCGATCTTGATTTATCATAATGATACACAAAATCTCTCAAATACAAATGTGTGTGCAATTGCTTTGTGCATTTACCAGTTTTGAGCAAGATAATATGATACAAGTGATTTGAAGAAACCAAATAAGTGTTCATTAACCATGATGTAGATGCATATAACCATACTAGACTACTATGTAGGTCGGATTATCAAGAGCTAGCTAATCCATAAGCGAGACATAGGTCTGTACAAAAGAAGGTCGCTAATGTGACGGACATATCACCACGCTAGGAGTTACCCAAGGCCAAGCGAGGTTGGGCACAAACCACCTGTTATGGGGCTTACCTCACAGTTTTCGAATAATTGAGAATTCCAGGGATTCAAGCTCATCAACCCTTCTTTTCTTTTCAAAGGGTAGGGAAAGGGATTTTATTGCATTCTTGCTTTCTACTTTCTTTTGAACTTTGCTTCTTTTTCTTTTTGTATTTTTGTTTGCTTGATTTTTGAGATAGTGCTTGAAATATTGTTGTAATGATATAAAATAACATTTTTCTTTTCTCTTTTTCTTGAACTTTTCTTTTCTTTTTCTTTGCTAGGGATACTTGCTCGGATTAGCTGTAGAGCAAGGGATTTTTATTCTGGGTAGGGGTGAGCTTGTCCTTTTGCCAATTCTCAAAGATTCTAGACCATGTGCATGATAGGATAGCAGGGGAAACTTTTCGCTCAAGAAACCACGTCTACTATGTAGCAAAACATGGAAATTACAAATATAATCATTTTATTGTGAAAAGATGTGCTTGGTTTAAGTAAATAACAAGATCAATTCTCTATGCTCAAACTTTATTTAATTGAATTTTGTGAACTTTGATATAAGAGAGATTAGTAATCATGCCAGATAAAATCAAGATATTTATTTTTGTGAGTGTGCAAGTGAGGGATTCCAAATAAATGCTAATTTATCCAAAATAATTTGAAACATATAACTGCAACATTTGTAAGAAAATATATATAAACACTTTTGAGAAGTTTTGAGAATGTTGACTCTCTCTTTCTTCTTTATATTGTTTTGGTTTCGAAAGAGTCAAGCATATTGCTGTTTTGATTTTTATTCTTTATTTTGTTTTTTTTTTTAAAAAATGTAACAAGTGCCATAAATAAATGCAACAAATAGTTTTGAAGATTTTGATGATTATGAATGTTTTTGATGTTTTTGGATTTTTAAAAATTGAAAGAAAATATAAGATAGTGATTTTGAATTATTTTAAACAAATATATACATGGATGAAATGACCAAATTTATACATAGTAACGTTTAAGATGCAAAATATTCATGGGTTCTTTAAGTTCTTTACCATCTAAGGTAGACAATTTGTATGCTCCTGATTCAAATTTAGCAGTAATAATGTATGGTCCAAGCCAGTTGGGCTCAAATTTACCTTTAAGGTCCTTAGTTGCATTTGTATTTTTTTGATTTTCTTTTAAAACAAGGTCGCCGATCTCAAAGGATCGATGACGAACTTTTTTAGCATATGATCTTTTAAGCTTGTTTTGGTAGGCACGGAGATGCTCCAAAGCATTGATGCATTTTTCATCTAGGAGTTCCAGTTGGCTGAGTCTGCCAACATGATATTCATCTCCTACTTCGGTATCTTGAAGTAGCAGAGCCAAAGAAGGAACTTCCAATTCAAATGGAAAAACTGCTTCAGCATCGTAAACCAAAACAAATGGTGAAGTTCCAGTGGGGGTTCGAACACTAGTTCGATAGGCCCACAAGGTTGGATATAATTGAATGTGCCGATCACGGCCAATTTTATTGACCAATATTTTGAGAATTTTGATTAAGGTTTTGTTAGATGCTTACGCTTGACCATTACCACGAGGATAATAGGGAGTGGACCAGCGATGTTGAATCTTATATTTTTGGCATAATTTTTTAACATCTTTATTTTTGAAACAAGTTCCATTGTCAGAGATGAGATTTGCAAGAATTTCGAACCTACAAATGATTTGATTAAAAATAAATTTAGAGACTTGTGTGCCAGTGCGGGAAGCTAAAGGCATAGCTTCGACCCACTTCGTGAAATACTCAGTGGCGGTTATGATGAACTTGTGTCCATCAGATGACACGGGATTGATTTTGCCAATAATATCTAAGCCCCATTTAGAAAAGGGCCAAGGAGATGAAATAGCCTGCAGCTCTTGTGCAGGCGCATGGACAAGGTCGAGCATGTTTTTGGCACTTGTCGCAATGGCGCACATACTCATGTGCATCCGTTTCCATGGTAGGCCAAAAGTATCCTATCCGAAGGAGCTTTTTAGCAATGACACTACCACTAAAGTGTCCTCCACAAGATCCATCGTGGGCTTCACTCAAGGCTGATTTAGACTCTTCTAAGTTTAAACATCTTAATAGGATACCTTCAAAAGATCTCCTATATAAAGTATTGCCAATTATTACAAATCGACTTGCTCGTCTACGTAATAACCGACGCTTGGTTTCTATTAGAATTGGCAGGGAAAGTCCCATTTTGGAGAAAATCAAATATGTCTGTATACCAAGGTTCGGGAGTAGTTTCATTGATTAGAAACACATCCAAAGGCTCTAAGCATGACTTATTTGAAGCGGGTTCCTGGAGTCGATGAATAATGATAGTGGCATATTCGTCATCTAACTCCAAGGGCAGGAGAGATGCAATTGCGGCCATAGCATCAGCTGCACGGTTGCTAGTTCGAGGAATAGCTTCCAAGGTAACTTGATCAAATAGAGACATTAATTGTAAAACATAGGCCTTATATGGGCGCAGCTTATCATCTATGGTCTGATAAACTTCATTAATTTGGTTTATAACCAGTTGAGAATCACCAAAAACTAAAAGGTGTTTAATTTTTAGCGCCAAGGCAGCTCGTAATCCAAGGATTAGAGCTTCATACTCAACAGTATTGTTGGTGCAAGCAAATGTCAATTTGAAGGACAGAGGAATAAGATGTTTTTGTGGGGATATTAAAATAATACCCACACTAGCCCCACTCATGCATCGGGCTCCATCAAAGTATAAGGACCATTGTTCAATATGGTCTGCCTCTAATTGAAGGCATTCATCAGGAAACTCGATGATGAGGGGATGGGTAGACTCTAAGGGTGTAGCAGCTAATTGATCTGCTATGATTTGACCCTTAACAGACTTTTGTCCTATGAATGTGAGATCAAACTCGCTTAGAGCAAGAACCCACTTGGCTGTGCGACCCGATAAATAAGGTCGACTCATGAGATACCTTAAGGGATCGTATTTGGCAATGACATAAGTTTTTTGACTAAGCATATAGTGTCATAATTTTTGCGTAGCAAACATGACTGCTAGACATAGTTTTTCTAATGTTGTATAGCGGGTTTCATAACTGATGAAGGTTTGGCTAATATAATAATTAGCACGTTCTCTCTTTTCATCATCAAGTTGAGCTAACATAGCTCCTAAGGCAAAATCTGAAGCTGAAATATATAGGAGAAATGGGCGATCAGGTTTAGGTGGTGAAAGCACAGGTGGATTAAGGAGGTATTGTTTGAGAAGTTCAAAAGCTTCTCTACATTCGGTGTCCCAATTAAAAGGGACATCCTTCTTAAGGAGTTTAAGAAAGGGACCAGTTTTGTCCGCCAGCTTATCGATGAAGCGACGGATAGCTTGAAGTTTACCTTGTAAACTTCGTAACTCAGATATATTAGTAGGTGCGGGCATATCAGTGATGGCCGCAATCTTGAGAGGGTCGATTTCAATACCACGTAAAGAAACTAAAACCCCTAATAGTTTATCGGACTTAACTCCGAATATACATTTTGCTGGATTTAATCGAATAAGATATTCTCGTAATCGATTAAAAACTTTTCTCAAATCATCTAAATGGTTGTCTTCAATAATAGAGCGAGCTATAATATCATCTACATAATCATGTAGGATATCATGCATCATATCATGAAAAATATAGGTCATAGCTCGTTGATAAGTTGCACCTACGTTCTTTAAGCCAAATGGCATCACTTTCCAACAAAAGGTACCCCAGGGGGTGATAAAGGTTGTTTTAGCCTGATCTTCAGGAGCTATCTTGATCTGATTATAACCGAAGAATCCATCCATTAAGGACATCATCCCACTCCCGACAGTAAAGTCAATGATTTGATCCATGTTTGGAAGAGGAAAGTCATCTTTAGGGCATGCAGCGTTAATATCTCTAAAATCTGTGCAAACCCTAACTTTGGTAGCTTCTTTCTTGGTGACTGGAACTACATTTGAGATCCATTCAGCATAATCAATAGCTTGTATAAAGATAACATTCAGGAGTTTTTCTAACTCCCCTTTGACTAGCAGAGCCACTTTGGGATGCATTTTTCTAAGTTTTTGTTTAACGGGTTTAGCATCCGGATGGACCACTAGATGATGCATGACTACGGAAGGGTCTAGACCTGGCATATCTTCATATGTCCAAGCGAAGACATCTTCATACTCTTTAAGGAATGCAATGTATTGTTCTTGTTTTTCTTGACTTAATTCTGATCCAATATTGATTATGTGAGGATTATCCTCGGTTCCAATATTAATTTTAATGACGTTTTCTACCTCCATGTGTAGATCTCTTTCAAAATTAGGTGGGGCGGGTGAAACACCCAATTCTTGTAATTCTTGTAAGGTTAATTTAGATAATTCATCTTGAGGATTAGTGGCCTCAAGTTGGGCTATAGTTGGTATAGAACCATCAAAATAAAATCCATTGTGTAACATCTCTTCAACAGAGACATCATGGAAGATATCTCCTTCCAACTCTTCATCGAGGTCGACAATCATTTCAGGGTAAGCTATGGATAGCATGTTGCATGAAAACGACTGATTTTTAAGAGGCAAATCAACATGCCTATCCAAATAATCTTGATAACATATGAGTTGATCATCATCTTCAAAAGGAAAGGGTTGACCCTTACTAGGAAATAGGCCCACACCACAGCGGGCAGGCCACGGTTCTACCTCGAAAGGTTCTTTCATGCCATTTTGGAAAGGTCCCAAGCCTTTCCCTTTATATCCCATTTTAAGCATCATGGGTTTAGCTTTAATATAATCATTGGTAAAATAACACCGAGCGTATCCCTCATGATGAGTTTTGATATTTCGAGGGATTCTTCCCCAATCATATCCTTTATAAATGAAGGCACAACTCCCGACTTGGTAAGTACTTCCCATAGGTTGTGGGAGGCCCAAAGTACGAGGAGATGGCGGTAAATTATTCAAAAGAATTGAATCTTGCATGAAAGCATTTGTTTTTTCTGATATTAAGATTGTGGATAAATCTGGTAAAAGTTCATCAGAAAGGGCATAAGATGTAGAAGGCTTATTCCCTATATCTTGAGATGTGGAAGGTATGATTGATGTTTCTGTAGGTTTTGAATTTATAGGGATAGAACTTGAAGGATTGGTTGTAGATTTAAGATCTTTTTGAGGTTCTAGAGTGATTTTTTTAGAGGGTTGTTGATCTATATAGGAGGATGAAATTACTGGAGGGGAAATAGGTGAAGTTATGGGTGTGTGTTTCACAGTTTTAGATGAAAAATAAGAACTAGGATGTGTGGATGACAGAGCAGGGCAAAATTGCACTCCAACGGGTTCCGCCAAAGCACACATATCAAAAGGTCTAGGGTCACCATGGATAGTGACCAACTAATTTTTAAACTCAAATTTAACACATTGGTGTAAGGTTGATGGGACCGCTCGCATGGCATTGATCCAAGGGCGACCCAAAAGTATATTGTACGATGTTGGGCAATGTACAATAAACACGGTTGTTTCTAGGGTTCTAGGACCAACTTGCAATGGGAGGGTAATAACTCCACATGTTTCTTGTGTTTCGTCATTAAAAGCTTTGATAATCATATCAGTTTTCTTCATTTCATCACTTCTAAAGCCAAATCTTTGGTAGAAGTCAAAAGTGCAAATGTTTAGAGATGAGCCATTATCAATCAAGACTCGTTTGATAGCTACATCCCCAATTAGAGCGGTAATGTATAAGGGATTATCCTTATGTAAAGCTGTGTTGTGGGATATCTTTATCCCGAAAGTCAATACAATCAATCTCTCGAGTGATGATAGTATTGGCCATAGCTTCAGGTTGAATGTTTTGAGGTACCATCATTTGGCTTAATGTAAGCATCAACTCATCCCTATGGGTGGGAGAGGATCTTAATAAATCCAAAAGGGAAATTTTGGCTGTAGTATTGGATAATTGCTCATTAATATTGTAAGGGGGTTTAGGTTGAACATTAGGAGCATGATTCCCTTTATTGGGGTTTTTCAGAACGAATGGAGCTGATCCATCATTCTGGTTTGGTTCTTGTTGGGAATTTTGAGCTTGTTGTCGGGTGACGACTCCAATGGTACCTACAATGTTATAATGAGGACGTTGAACTGGTCTCGGTCTAGCATTTATGGCTTGTTCATTAGAAAGGAATATATTAGAAGAAGGTCGAGTAGTAACTCTTCTAGGAAATGGTTCTTCTGGAACCATAGCATCTGTGACGGGTTGAATAGGATCTGATTCATTTTCAGAACTATTCGATTGGTTTGAAGTAATGTCTACTTCACTTTCAGTATCTGATTCTATATCACTAGAATTAGAAGTTTGAAAATTATGTAAGGGCCTGGTCGTAACCAGGGATAAGGTTGTGTCAAATATTTGAGGATCCTGAACAGGTAATTGTCCGCTAATGGTTCCTACATATCGGGTAGGAGGGGGAACATTATGATGTTCGATTTGATTGGCTACCTCTTTACCATGTCTTGGTAAAGGGTGTTGAAATATGTCTAATGTTTGATTAGCATTTTGATTTTGATTTTGGGGAACGGTCTTTTGAGTATTATTAGGAGGGTTTTGTTTAGGTTGGAAGGCTTGCACTTCCATTTCATTATTATCAATCAAATCTTGTATTTTATGTTTCAACCTTTTACAAGCGTTGGTAGAATGTCCAGGTCCTCTATGGAAATCACAGTGTAAGTCGACTCTGTATCCGGGTATAGTTGGATCAGGTTCTCGGATAGTTGGTAATTGGATCAAACCTCTTTCGAGTAATTGAGGTAAAATAGTTGATAAGGGTTGATTTAATCTAGTGAATTCTCGAGGAGGCTTATCAGGAGGTTTCAATATAAATTTTTTTGTTGTCTTCGTTGCATTGATATTAGCAACATTTTCTTTGTCAGTGACTCCATCACCAACAACTTGTTTGTTTTTATATTGATTTCTGGATGTTTTCTCATCATCCTTCTTCCTAAGTTGGCCTCTCCTAATGAGGGCATCTTCTACTCTTCGAGCTAAATCTATAGCTTGATCGAAGGTAGTTAAGGTAGCGATCGATAGCTCATAAGATATTTGTTCTTGCAAATTATTGATAAAAATGTCCAACATTTCCCTATAAGGTAGCACAAAGTGCAGTTTTCCTATCAATTGCCTCCATCTAGCTAAGAAATCGGCAAAACATTCATCTTTGTCTTGTTTTAAATTGTATAAATCTTTAATAGTTACATGCCTCTCGATGTAGGCACTAAATTGATGGACAAATGATTCAATTGTTTCTTCGAAGTTTCTCAAAGAATGAGTGGGCAATTGATAGTACCACTCTAATGCCATTCCACCTAAACTTTTTGGGAACATTTTTAGTAATAGCAAGTCATCATGTGATATGTCATGACATGCTATCCTAAACATGCGAAGATGCTCTATGGGATCTTCGGTTCCTTTATATATAGGCAGGATGGGCATGGGAAAATGCTTAGGGTATGGTTGAGCTACAACTATGGGATCCAAAGGTTGACTACATATCTCTCGATAATTATACGAGGGACGGTAGGGATCTATCTGGTCCATACGTGAAGCTAACTATTTCACCATGGCTTCCAGATTACTAGTTTGCCCCCCATATTGGTTTGGTAGGGCATTGACATGGGTTTTATGGGCATATGATGGAGGAACATGAAGATTAGATGCCATGTTACTATTGTGTAAATTATTGGTAGGAAAAGTATTATGAAGGAATTTTGAAGTTGTATTATGATGTATTTCAGATTGTTGAAAATTGGTATTTGGTTTCGTTTTAGGTTTTTGTTTACTTGAAGCATATTGCTCAATAGTTTGGCGGAATAAAGTAGTGAAGGAAGGTTTCTTTTGTGTGGGAATGATTTTAGGTTGAATAACAGGTTCCTTAGGAGGTTGGATAGCCTATTGTTTTGACATGTTTTGAATCATAGTGACC